>BSBN01000416.1:0-2511304 GCA_027924645.1 Cunninghamia lanceolata | reverse complement strand
ATGGAGGATGGAGGATCTATTGCAGATCACCTAAATGCCTTCAACATGTTAATTGCACAATTGACATCAGTTGGTGTGAAGATGGAGGAGGAGGATCGTTGTATGACCTTGCTTTGTTCTCTGCCAGACTTGTGGGATCATCTTGTTATGGCTATTGGAAGCACCACATCCACATTCACAATGGATGAAGTGGTATCTTCATTGTTATCTGAAGAGATGCGGAGAAATTCTTTTGAGGCAACCAAAGAGGCTCTTGCGGTTTGTGGAGGACCCAAGGAGAAAGGGAAAAAGAAGGACAAGAAAGCTGAGAAGGGCAGATCCAAATCTCGTGGGAGATCCAAATCTCCTGGAAAATCCAAGGCTCTCTGTTGGAACTGTGGCAAAACTGGGCATTTCTGAAAGGAATGCAAGGAAGAAAAGAAAAAGAAGAAGAAGAATGTCCCAGATTCGGATTCTGACAAATCACAAGATGATGGTGATGCTTTCATCACAGCCCTAGCCACCCATGCATTTGATGATGTGTGGTTGATTGATTTTGGTTCATCATTCCACATGACCTCACATTGAAGCTGGTTCACGAAGTATGAAGAGTTCAATGGTGGAAGAGTGTACCTGGGTGACGATTCTCATCTGAAGATTGTTGGTCGTGGAAGAGTCTCAATCCGATTCCCTGATGGATGAGTGAAGGGGATCACTGGGGTTATGCACATCCCAAGCTTGGCACGAAACCTACTTTCTATAAGTATGTTGAATGATGCAGGTGTGCAGGTTGTCTTTTCAAATGGATGCAAGATGACTAGAGGATCTATGGTGCTTGCGAAGGGTACTCTATTTCAGCTGGAGGCATGCACTTCACAGTGCAATAGTTCTTTTGACTCGAAGAAAAGAGCTGCAGTCACTTCATCCCCACCATCTGAACGAGCAGTGAAGAAATTTGTTGTAACACATTCTGATGGTAGTGCACATGCTTTGGAAGTTAAACTTCCTACTAAAAAGACTGTGTTATGGAATTTGAGATATAGCCACATTGGTGAGAAGGATCTTAGAACCTTGAAAAATAAAAACCTCATTGAGGGGTTAAATGATTGTAATCTCGAGTTCGACTTTTGCGAACATTGTGTATATGAAAAACAAAACTGTGTTCAGTTTTACTCTAGTTCTCACAAGTCTTCTGGTGTATTGGATCTTATTCATTCTGATGTGTTTGGTCCTATTAATGTTCCTTCAATTTCTAAATCTGTATATTTTGTATCTTTCATAGATGATTACAGTAGAAGGACATGTGTTTATTTTATCAGAAGCAAGACTGAAGTCTTTAGTCAGTCTAAAGAGTTTAAAGCCTTTGTTGAAAATCAGACTAGTAAAAATATTAAGTGTTTGAGAACTGATAACGGTGGTGAGTTTTGTTCAGCAGAGTTCGATAAGTTCTGTAAAGAGCAAGGGATTGAAAGACATAAGACAACTCCATACACCCTGCAGTAAAATGGAGTTGCAGAGAGGATGAACAAGACACTGATGGAGAAGGCTAGGAGTATGCTTAGTGGAGCAAGCCTCAAACAAAATTTTTGGGCAGAAGTTGTAGCCACTGCTTGCTACCTGGTAAACAAGTCTCCTACATCAGCTCTTGTTGGTAAGACACCTATGGAGGTGTGGTCTGGTAAGAAGCCTTCAGTTAGACATCTTCATGTTTTTGGTTGTGAGGCATATGCACATGTGCCTAGGGAGAAATGATCTAAATTGGAGAACAAGGTTGTTAAGTGTATTTTTATTGGCTATGGAGTTGGTGTGAAAGGATACAAGCTTTGGGATCCTGTGGCTGAAAAAGTGTTGTATAGAAGAAGTGTTATCTTCAGAGAGCTAACACCTTCTTTCATTGTTTTACAACCAGAACAGACATAAAAGAAAGAAGATGTGGTTCAGTTTCCTTCTACCCTTGAGAAGACTGAACCGACAGACCCTGTGAGACTTGATGATGAGGAGAGCTCTAGTAGCTCTAAAAGTTCAGAAGAAGCAAAACCTCAACCTTAGCCATTGAGGAGGTCTACATAAACAAGGAAGCAACCTAATAGGTTTGGTTGTTCATTACTTGACTCTAGTTGTGCTTTTGCCTTGCTTACTAACACTGATGAGACTAGAACTGTGACAGAGGCTATAGGCATGAAAGATTCAGGTTCCTGGAAGGAGGCCATGGAAGATGAAATGGCTTCTTTGGAAAAGAATAAAACATGCGACTTGGTGCCTTTGCCTGAAGGACGGAAACCTATTAGATGCAAATGGGTGTTCAAGAAGAAATTTGGTGCAGATGGCAGTGTTGAAAAGTACAAGGCTAGACTGGTTGTGAGGGGTATTCACAAGTGGAGGGAATTGATTATGGTGAAATTTTCTCTCCCGTTGCAACGCTGACATTTATTCAGTTCCTATTATCTCTTATAGAAGCTTATGACTTAGAGGTCGAGCAGATGGATGTGAGGATAGCATTCCTTCATGGTAATTTTGAGGAAGAGATTTACATGTCACAGCCATAGCATTACATAGAGAAAGGTAAAGAAAATTTAGCTTGCAAGTTGAAAAAGTCTTTGTATGGTTTGAAGCAGTCTCCTAGGATGTGGTACTTGAAGTTTGATGCTTTTGTGTTGTCAGTTGGATTTCTGAGATCGAAATCAGATCATTGTGTGTATTACAAATTTGACAATGATCGCATTCTCATTATTGCATTGTATGTTGATGATATGTTGTTAATTGGGAATGGTAAGAATATGATTTCTGATTTGAAGTCTCAGTTGTCAGCACAGTTTGAGATGAGAAATCTAGGGGCAGCCAGGTACATTCTAGGAATGGAAATTAAAAGAGACAGAGCTAATAGAAAACTTTGGTTAAGCCAGAGTAAGTATGTGAAGACCATGTTGGACAGGTTCAGCATGGCAGATTGTAGACCATTGTGTGTTCCTGTTTCTTTGGGGACAAAGTTGTATGTTAATGAATGTCCAAAATCTCCTAGTGAGGTGGAGGACATGAGAAGAGTACCTCATGCTAGTGTTGTTGGCAGTTTGATGTATGCTATGGTCTGCACAAGACCAGACATTGCCCAAGCAGTGGGAGTCCTTAGTTGATTTATGGCTAATCCTGGACGGGTACATTGGGATGCAGTTAAGCGAGTGTTTAGATATTTGAGGGGTACTTTCAAGTATTCCATATGCTATCATGGTAATGCTACAAGACCTCCGCCTTCCATTTGTATTCGTGGATTCTAATTGGGCAGGTGACATTGATAGCAGGAGATCCACCAGTGCCTATGTGTTCACTATGTTTGGTGGTGCAATTAGTTGGATGAGTAAGTGATAACCTGTGGTTGCTTTGTCCACGACAGAAGCTGAGTATATAGAAGAAACACATGCTTGTAAGGAAGCCATTTGGCTTAAGAGATTGTGTTCAGATATTGGTGTTGATGCAGGACAGATTATGATTTGTTATGACAGTCAGAGTGCGATTTGCCTAGCAAAGAATCCAACTTTCCATGCCAGAACAAAGCATATTGATGTATAGTTTCACTTCGTGCGAGACATGGTAAAGGATGGGAAGGTGAATTTGGAGAAGGTAGATACTTTGAAGAATGTTGCGGATGCATTAACGAAACCAGTGGGCATAGAGAAGTTTAGATGGTGTTCGGAGTCTATGGGCCTCTTGGCCTATAGCAATTAAATCTTGTTATTTCCATTGGCTCTTACAAGGTGTTCGACAAGTGGGAGAATATTGGGAATTAAGGTGTCTCAACCTTGGTAATTCCTTGTATTATTTCATTGTATTTATTTAATTATTTCCTATTATTGTAATTATGATGCAAATCCTTATTGTCATCTTGTGGGAGTTGGCACAGTGATGTGTCATCCTACGTGGAAGGTGACAAGTTGTAAAATTTTCCTCACATGAGGAGATAGGTGTCCCACTTAGTGGTAGGAATATTTTTCCATGTGTTGGCATCTTGGATAGTGTGTAAGGGAATATTGACCAAAACGGTCATGACAAATTCCTATGACAAATCTATGACGCGTAAGAGTCATAAATGGAAGAATCTATGATAGGTGAAGACATGTGTCACAAGACATCTTGGAAGAAGGCATATTTGGGTGCCCGAAGGAGGATTATGACATGTTGTGAGAGGATATGCTATTTATAGCTTGTGTATGACAAATTCTCTTACAGTTGTAAGATATGACAGCTATGACGGTCGTAAGTGTCGTAAGAGTATCTGTCATTGCCCAACTTGGGAATAGGTGACCTCTTTGGGATGGGGTGACTTGAAAAGTGTCAGGAACATCTTATAGTGTTGGACAAGTGTCCATAGGCATGGGTTTTGGGCCATGAGGCCATGTTGGACGCCCATCCCAAGATAGAGCCATTTTTGCCTTGTATTTTCTTTATAAACAAGTGCTTTGGAGAGGAGATGTATTATGTGATTGACAGGTACTGTTATGCTACCAGATTGTCTCAAGATACGAGTTTCAAAGACTCCTGCAAGAGCATTGGCTCTGTAACTGTATTGTAAACCTCATTGTTTAGATAATACATTTGAGCTATGTTTTGGAGTGTGGGGTTTTTCACCCATAAGGGTTTTCCCTACATATATCTTGTCTCTCTCTTCTTCTGTCTTACATTCTTGTGTATGTGTTTGCTACAATATCTCTGTTGTTGTGTTAACATTGTTGTAACTATAAAGATTAAAATGAATTTGCACTCATCTCTCCTCATTAGATTAGTGTAGGAAGCAATTTCTGCACACCTAGCTTCCTTTCAGTGGGGGCATAGGCTGAAAACAATGATAATGAGATGAATCAAATGATGATAAACAACAATGATATCACCTATGTAATGAAACCCTCAAAAGGATGAAGATAGCTCAACTCCCAAGGTGGATAGATGATAGCTTCATGCCTGCAACAAACACACAATAACAACACACAATTCTGCTCTAGAATCACAATGAATGCTCTTGCTTTATTTACTTCAATATCTCAAGTTTGATATCTCCATCTAGGTCCATAATGAATTCAAAAACACACTTACATATGCTTTCCTGCTAACAATCATCAAATTAAACTGAAAGGGCCAACAGGGAGAAATCTTTAGAGAGATGTAAGGCTGACCAATTCTTAATTTTGCCTTGACCAATCAGGAGGGACTTGGGCCGGACTGCCCAAGTCTTTCAGCTCCTTTTGGGTCTGGGATAAGATAAGTGAAGGGGCCCATATTCCCAATTTACCTATGTGTCAAGAGATTTTGCATCGGGATGAACATTTAGAATGTATAATGTAATAAATGGGACCTAGGAGCTAAACAAGGAGGTAAAAAGACAAGTGGACACTTTTTACTCCATAACAGACCTCCACCAAGCCATGACCGCTTTGGAAGCACAATCATTTGATCTCATTGCTTAGCTTCGCAAGGCTTATCTATGCCACTAAAAGTAGGTTGTAGATGCTCATATAACGCATAGAGTGCAAATTAAGGTTCAACTTCATCGGCTTAAGATTGAGAACAAAGTTTCAAAAGAATTCTTTCACGCTTTATGTGTCTGCCATACTTCACAATCTATTAAGCATATTTGAGAAGGGAGATAGCTTTTACAATAGATTCTTGATATTCTCCAAGCTTTTGTTTAGCATTATGAGAAAGTTTTATCTTCTCAAGAGTACACTTCAGCTTGGATGGTTTCTTTATAGCAGTGCCTTATAGTGGTCCCTTACCAAGTTTCCAAATCTCAACTCATTCTTTGTGATTAGCTTCTCACCAAGGATGATTTGAGAGAGGTTGTGTTTTCGATGTCTAATGACAAGGCCCTTGGTTTAAATGGGTTTCCATATGAATTCTATAAATCCCTTTGGGACAATGTAGGTGATGACCTTCATAAGGTTTATCTCAAAGCTTTACAATCCAATTCTTTGGGATGATTAATTAAAAAAGGAAATATTAAGCTCATATAGGTAAAGTTGGTGATCGTGAAGAAATCAATAACTGATGGCCATCACTTTATTGAATGTCTCCTACGAAATCATTTCCAAGGCACTTGCTCTTAAGCTTTGATCCATGGTCCCTCTTTTAGCTTCGTCTAAACAAACATGTTTCATTAAATCAAAATTTATCCTAGATAATATCATTGTTGTGTGGGAAGGGATGGAATGGGATCACTACTCTCAACAACCAGCCATATTCCTCAAAATTTATTTTTCCAAGGCCTATGACTGCATTGAATCGTTGTTTATCCTTGCCATGCTCCAGGAACTTGGATTTGGACCTTGATTCATCTCGTCTATTCAAATGTTGTTCGTTGATGCTTTAGCTTGCATCACCATTTCAAGTCAACAATCTAAACCTTTTAGGCTCCACCAATCCATTTGTTAAGGATGCCCCCTTGCTTTGGATTTATATGTTCTTGTTGTTAAAGGATTTGGTTATCCCTTGGACCATGCAGTCTCCCAATCTTGTGTTAAGGGGATATCCCTTACTAATTCTTCTTAGTAGTTAGTCAATGGTCATTTTTCCAATGATTCCTTTCTTACCCTTATTAAGGAAGAAAGTATTGTTAAACAAGTTCTTCAGTGCCTAGACATTTTTGCCAAGCCTATGATCTGAGCATTCAATGGCAAAAGACATGGTGTTATAGACAATCCTTCCTCCCCAAGCTGAATTGACTTGAAATTTTTGGTTCAAAATGGATTGGGCATGGAGAAGTGTTTTGTTTCTTGGGCATCCCCTTTGCATTTCACTCTTCTCCTTTTAAGCTATGACAAGATATGATAGATAGAATCAAGAAAAAGCTTAATTATTGGATAACCAAGCCCCTCTCTTTGGATGGTAAGTTTCAAATTTGTTCTAAAATTTTGGTTTCCACTCATGTATTACTCTTCTTGTTGGGTCCCTTATAAGGCCTCTTACTTGAAAATTGAAAAGCTCCTTAGAGATTTTCTCTAGGATTCTAGTGATGATCACCATGAATTCCATCGTGTGGCCTAGGAATTTGTTGCCTTCCTCGTGAATCTAGAGGGCTTGTCTTTCTTTCCATTCACAGGAAAGGCTTTGGCTTATGTGCTAAATGGATTATTAGATCCCTTTAAGGCAATGAGGTCTGGAAAATTCTCTTTAGACATTGTATTAGTTCCAGTGTCCCCTCTAGATGCCTGTCTTGGAAATGCCTAGACTTAGGCACTCTTATTACTTATGAGAGAGCTTGTCCAAATTCAGGGCACTTTTGTTATGAAGGGTATTTGAAAAGCTTGGGAAGCCATCAAGCCTTGGCTTTTTTGGGTGGGGATTGATTTCTACAACGGTCTTTCTATTAACCACTAGTATATATGGCGATCTCCAACTCTTGGCTATCAGGATCATCCTGTGGCTAAGGTGCCATGAATCTATGCTTTAAAATTCTTCAAAAGAGGCATCCATGTGTTGTTAGACCTCATTAATAGAGCTACTAAGAATCTCCTCTCTTGGTCTGAATTTAAATTAAAGTTTAGGCTTGCTAACAAAGACCAAGAGACTTTTTAGTATGTTATTGGTGCCATTCCACCCTAGATGATTCACAAAATTGGGATTCAATCTTTCAAACCTTGGTGGAAGGATTGGAAGTGGTATCCAAACACATCATTCTAGAATTACAAACCTTGCAAAGGATATTTATAGCTATCTCCACACCTTCCTATGGTGTATTAGCTCATTTTTTGTTGGCAACTCTAGTGCTCTATTAGGACCTAGCATCATCATTTTCAATGTATTTGGTCAATTGTTTTGGAGCCTAAGTTGGCTAATTTTTCTTGGTGCATTCTTTATTAAGGACTTCCTCTTGATACTTGTTTGGTTCACATGGGTATTCTCAATCCTCAGTCTCATTATTGTGGCTAGATTGAGAGTCTCAAACATCTCTTCTGGTTTTGTCCCTATGCTAAGGAAGCATGGAACTGGATTTATGATTTTTTCAGATCCTTTCAACCTGCTCCTTTTTCTTAGAACATGGTTTTTCTTGGGGACTAGCCTTGTCTCCCATCTAGATGTACCCAAATTTGGCATGTTATCAAGGTGGAAATTCTTTTTAGCATACATAAAGATAGAAATGCAGTTCTATTTTCTAATTAAATTGTAAATGTTCACTTTTCTCTGTACACTAAATTCATGATTTACTCTAATGTGCTTATGCATATATAGATGTGAGCTAGTAAAGTTGTACTTCAAGTTGCCCATCTCCATAAGCTTGTTGGATCACTAGGGGAATGCCCCTTGCACTATTGCTAGGTTCCCACCTTACCCCTCCTCACCTTCCAAAGCGTGTAGGTGTGGTCGTAGCTAGTCTTCCAAGAGAGATAGAGGCTCATGCTCCCATGGATCATAGCCTTCAGTTCCTAGATATAATGTTAACCATGGCAGCGAATCTCAACCTTCCTAACCTCCCTCCACCTCTTCTCATGCGCAAGGTGCTTCTAGATGGCCTAACTTTGGAAAGTTTCCTCACTTGGAGTTGGCCATCTCTCTGGTCTATGCTCAGCAACCTTCAGATGGTGCTCCTAAAGAAGATGTTCTTATTGGTTAGGAGTCAATTGATGATGTTGTCCCTAGTGATGCATGGGGAAATCCCAATGATAATGACTCTCCTGCCTCTACTATTACTTTAGTTGCTTAGTGTTTGTTGGGCTTGGCACTGTTTATTCATCTTTGTTTTGGATGTTGTCCATTTAGACTGTGTGGGTGTGCCCTTATACCACCTTAAACTTTTTTGTGGAATATTATACTGTTATTTATTCTAATATAAAGTTTAATAGGATACATTCATCAAAAAGGTGCCAATACAAAATATTATCGATAAAATACATTGATGGACATGCAAAACCTCATTGATGGATACAATATTAAAACAAATATATACAAGCAGTTCTACAAGGCACATACACCTAAGGACTTACAATATTTGTGTAATGTTGGAAGCATATTCCTATAATATTCAAAATTAATCAGCCAAGGCGGGGTTTAAAATATACATAACAAAATTGAAGTACTTATTGGAAGTTAAATATACAAGAGAAAATAAATCCATTAAGGGATCATTGATGTATTTTGGTTATAGGAAATTAACTTGTTAGGAATGGAATGGGGAACTTCCTAGGCGATTCTATCTCTTAGGGCATGTCATAGGAATCACGTACCACCCTTAGTATAATAGTTATGTCATTTTTCTTGATGTGAATAACATCACTCACATAAGCAAGTTATTGTTTGTTGCATTACACTATTAAGTGCACAAAAAAATCTAGTCACAATTTTTAGTGTGTTCCCTCATGTGAGATTGTGGGCATGACATCATCCTTCTTGACAAACAACATCAATGAACCCCAAGGAGATACATTAGATCAAATGTCCCTCTTTGCTAATAAATCCTCTAATTGCATCTTCAACTCCTACAACTTTGTGTTGTTCATTTTGTAGGGAGCCTTAGAAATAAGACTTGCTTCTAGTACAAGATCAATCGAGAAATAAAAATCTCACTTTGGTAGAAAATCTAACAAATCATCAAGAAATGCATCTATAAATTATTGCAAGAGTAGATGATCCTTAAGCTCTGTTTCCTTTTCCTCTTCCTTTTCTAAAATATTTTCCATGAATTCTTGGCAACCTTATGAAATATTTTATTGGGTTGCATAGTCCAAATAATTCTTAAGACTATGGGTCTATGAATTCTTCAGAGAACCAAAATGTTCCCCACATCATCCAAGCACACTATACTTTTTGCAAAATAATCAAAATGCACCTTATGAGGCCCAAACCAATCCATGCCAAGTATCATATCATAAGAACCCAACCAAGTGACAAATAAATCAACATGTGTCCTTGAGGGCCTTATTTTAATTTATGCTTCCCTTAGACAATGACTAATTCCTTGTATCTTACTTGAATCAAACTCTACCACCATACACTCTTTACTTAACTTACAAAAGGAATTTTGCACTTTTCTATCAATGATAGTGAAATGAAACTATTAGTAGCTCCTAAGTCAGCCAAAATAGAAACTAGTAAACCATGAAAAATACCTTTGAGCTCGATCAAAGTGGCTTGGTTGTCCACCTCTCATCTATCAACAACTACATAAATCTTGGTTTGACCACTTGAAGTTGGTGGAGATTGAGGAAAATCCCTTTGAAAATATCACCACCATGTCCAACAACCTACCTTCAAAACTCTATTTTGAACTCTAGCATCTTCTTTGGAATCAAATCTCCTACCATTTTTATTCTTGTTATTTTGTTATGGTAGAGTAGATATGTTCCCATTGCCATTCCTCTTGAACTTTCCATTCTTTTTTGTTGGAGGAACTCTTCCAACATTGTGCCTATTATTAGTTATCCTCCTTGAACTAGGCTACCTTGATTTAGATTTGATTCTTAGCTTCCTATAATACTTATGTTAGCTCTTTTCTTTAGCAATTGTTGCTACCTCTACTATCTATGCGAAGGTCCAAGGTTTCACAATCTTGGTGGCAAACATGATTCCCTTGTTCAACCTTGAGATAAATTTGTTGACACATTTCTCCTCGTATTTCAAATAATGCACATGTCTCAATAAACCCATGAATTTGGCCTTATACTTTGCAACTCTCAAAGTACCATGCTACAATCCATGAACTCGGTGAGGTTATAATCCTTGTGCTAAGTTGAGCAAAACTCCTACTTGAATTTCATCTCAAATTTGTCCCATGTGATAGTGGACACATGTCATAATTATTCATTGTTTTCAAGTGTTTCCACCATGATGAGGCCTCTCCCTCAAGGTGATAAATAACAACTTTGGCATGAGTATTAGAACTCATGTCCATCAAGGAAAAATACTTATCCATGTTGATTAACCATGCTTCTATTTCATCACCTCCACCTAAGCCATTCAACTTAGGGGGTGCATCTTCTTGAGCTTCTTGAGAAACAAATCTTATCTCCTCTTATAAGGTCATGCTTTAGAAGACTCATGGTGCATTGAATACATTGTAACAAATTAATCTCTACTATGCCCATGTTAGGGTTCAGGCAGATCGGAGCAATAAACATTAACAATTATATGCAGATTAAATAACCCAAATATAACAATGAAGAATAACACAAAAGAGATCAACACATAATTTTAATGTGGTTCACCCAAAATGGGCTACATCCACAGAAACTCAGCCATCCAATGATTTTATTGTCCAGTGCAAAACATATTACAATCTCACGAATTCCACCCTGCAACATACATCCCAGCCACTTATAACAAGCTTTTTGGAAGCTTCTAGAATTAGGGTTTTACAAAGTCATTTTTCCTTTGTCGGTTACAAAAAACTAACTACCGACCCCAAATGCGCAAAAAAGGGGAAAATAAATTTGGGGGCTGCACCCCCGAACCCCGACAAGGATACGTTACGAGTGTACGATATTTGCATGATCAGTCACCACATACCAACAGCGCATACTTAGACTTGCTCTATCTCTCATAGTCAAAATCCAACCTAGTCTTATATTTACTATTTTTGTGCCATAATCTTTGAGTTTTTGTAGCTCCTTAATGTGTTGTTTGTGCATAGCTATATGGGCTCTTAGAGAATCAAGCTCCACTCTCAAAGATTCAAGAGTAGTGTGATTATTCTCAATATGCTTGGACTTCCTAGCTTTGCTAGCCTCAACATGCTCCTTACTCAGATTCTTCCTAGTTCTAGCCATCTAACAAAGTAAATAAAGTAAACATATACTCAAAATCAAGAAAGTAAAACATGCAAGTTCACAAACAAATTGTGTTCTAAGTTTTTCGATTTTCTAGTGGACTTAAGTCTCCTAGAGTTTGAATCATGCTCTAATACCAATGTAATATACACTAAAATTCAACTACAATCTTTCTTAATTTAAAAATAAATACAATCATATCCCATACTATGAATATACACATATAATGAAATAGTATAAAGTGATATCCATTAGCAAGATAATCTCACAAGTACATCATTACATAAATGAATAAGAATACTACAACCATTGCATATATGCAATATCCAATAATACAATGGGTACCAACTACAATCCTTAATAATAATGTACATCATTTACATAGGCCAATAGGCGAATGTACCACATATGCAATAGTGGTCTAAATAATTTAGTACAATATACAAGTGTAGTCACTAGTATGAATCCACAAACTACTCTTTCCAACCTCTAGTTGTGCATGGGGGAGGTAATTGAACCCACACATCAAAGGAATCCCTTTCCTTCCCAATCAATCATCTTGGCTTAAAGTGTTGAAATGGATAATCTAATTTTATGAAGTACCAAACACATCTAATGATTATCTTCACAAGTTCATTTCTCTTTCCATACACATAGACATACAACCAAAACTATCATTCAAACAACTTAAACAAAGCATTCCACTTTCACAACATAGATCAATAACATTAAGGACATCACAATGCAATATACCAACATAACCAAGACTTCATAACACACTACAATACATTAAGACAAACACCAAGAAGCACATAGAATACATAGAACACAGTAAAAGACACATACAAGACAAGACAATGACCTCTACACATTACAAGACCATGTTACAACATTCCTAGATGTATCCCAATTACACCAAGATCCATATCCCAACTATGTGGTGTACCAATGTATCAACTACCTTACTTAAGACAAAAAAACAAACTATATCACCCAAAAAGCACACTACCTCAACAATTAATATTAGTGTACGTGCTATAAATCAAGCCATGGGTCTTTAGATCAAATAGTCTCTTAGCTCTAGTGATGGATGATGGGATTTAGTGCATAAACAACATGTGAACCTTTTGTTATTTAGAGCACTAGAGCCTAGTGTGATGTAATGTGCATATAACAAGAAGAGTGAACTAAAATTCTTTGGTTAACCTATCTTAAGGGGATAATGACCTCCTAGGTGTTAGAACATGAAGCAAAGAAGATGATCCTAGGATTTACCATCCATTACAAAGGATATCCAACTTCTCATACCTCAAGACTCATTAATATAACTAAAGTCCTCAGGTGTTGTAGAAGCTTGGGATGGAGTTCCCATCATGCTTAACTCATCAACCACCTAGCATACCATATTAGTCACAACTCACTAATGAGTTACAAACTCATAAAACTATTTTGGAGGACCATGCAAACCAATCACAACTTCTATCCTAAAAATTCAATCAAATAATGCATCATACAACAAAATACATAGTTCCAAACCACTTCAAACCATTAAAATTATATTCTAGACAACATACAAAGCCTACACATGAAATTTGGGTTCAAAATACCTAAAGGAAAAATTCACCCCCTTCTTAGTAGGTTGTATATTGTTGGTGTCCACATCTAGTAGGCTATCTAGTGCAGATGTCCTCATCTAGTGCCCTATTTGGTGTAGATGTCCTTGTTTGGCACCCTAGGGGTACTTTTGTCCCTAGGGGGTGGGACTATCTTAGACAAACATTTTCCAAAATCTATGTACCTAGATCCCTTCTTAAGGTCTATCTGATCCTTCCTATTTACTAAAAATGGAAGGTGACAAACACATAAGTCTATACTAGTAAAATAAAGTTCCCACGCACTTGTAAAATAGAAATTCCACCAACAACATACTTTTAGATTTATTTTAGACCTTCTATTTGAGTCTAGTTTTATTCCAACACAATCAATTTGACCATTTGAACAAAGTAGAATCCTTGATTTAAATTTCTTAGTTCCACTTCATAATTCCCCCAAATTTCCAATTTAATCAAAATTGACATCAAATCACTAACATGTTGTCCTAAATTAGCAGTTAACCATCAAGTACAATCATATAAGCATTCTTCAATTCTCAATTTGATCAAAACCCTAATGATATGTTCACATTTTTTTCATTACATTTTCACATACAAGTTTTCCTGTGTCATGAAACTAGGGTTTACATTCCCAAACTCCAAATTTGTTCATATATCAATAAAATTAGAATTCCCATTATTTAATTCATCAAATCAATAAGACACAAATTCCATTTCCTTCAAAATAGATTCTACCATCTTTTCCTATGTTTTCCAACCTTTATTCTTAGACATATAATCTATGTTTTCAACTTTAACTCTCAAATAAATTTGATTTGAACATTTAACAATTAGATTCAATAAGGCTCCAAAAATGTTCTACAAAAATCTCCAAGGTTCTAGATTCTCCACGAATTAATTCATGCATAAAACCTTAGAGATTTCATCATTCCAAAACTAATTTCTTCTCTAGTGAGCATTCTATAAATTTCATAAACAAAATCCTTTCAACACAACATGAATTCTTAACCAATCCTAAATTCATTAATTACCCAAATCAAACTATTCTCTAAAGCCTTTATATACACAAAAATCTAGCCTCTTCCAAAGCCAAACTTGCAAATTCGAAGAAGATGGTAAACTCTTGATGCACAAAATCTTGAATCTAAAGAGCACTTGAAATCTCCAAAGCTCTCAAAAAACCCTTGCGAGTGTGTGAATGCTAATACAATAATTGTGCTTTGAAAATTTCTCTTTTATATAAAATCCCTTTTCAAACTCTCAAAACCTAATTAGAAAAACCCTAATTAAAAAAAGATTAAATTCACTCAAAATATTGCTTTCCAATTATATTTTAATATTGAAATCCTCTCAATACTAATTTTTAGAGAAAAGCTTTTATTTAAATCAAACAAGGAATTATATTTAAATAAACATTCTAATTTCTAGATGTTAAAATTAAAAATTACACGACCAATTTAATAAAGGATAACTGAATTTTAATTTTAATTTATTTTTATCAGTAAACTGCAACCTTGGGGGTTGCTCGGCTCTATTTCATAGCCACCAAAAACTAGGTTGCTATCAAAATCCTTGTAAAAACCTACAATCTCTCTACCAATAGCTATCAAATTTCAATAACTATTATATAGCAGCACAAACATAATAAAGTCCCAAATCTCATACCCCAGGAACTTCCTTTGAGCTTTCGATGATGCATTTATTCAACACGTTCGCTCCATCTGCTTCTACAATGCCTAGGACCTTTTTGAGAAATTCAAATCCATTAGCCACCTTCCTGCATCTTTGAGTCTCCAATTGAGGCCTGTTGGTGGAAATAAAAGGGTGCCAAGTCACAATGTCACCTCCAACCTGAAGCCTATGAAAATATTTAGGTAGAGGAATGCCATTTCCATAGCGCCCAATATCAAGAACCTCATTGAAGCCTCCCAGAGACTGTTTCTTTACCAATGCTGAGACCACTATCTTCATGGTGTCCTTGAGTTCCCCCATATTGAGAAGTATAGCCACAAACATGGAAAAGATGTCTGCATTTACCCTGTATTCGTGCTTCGAGACAATAAATTCTTTGTCAAGGATCCATTGAACTGTAAACAAGATCAAACCATTCTTTGTTTTGAATATGCACTATAAAGTTTTTGGGTAATCTTGCCAAGGAACACCATTTGTCCCTGTGAGCTTGTCAACCGAATGGGCGTGTCCATGGCTTCATAGCGTAATTGTTACTCTATTGAACTAGTCTTTGGTTACAATTACCATTGTGCGAATTAACAAGGATTTGATCGTCCCATGATATACTCGGGTGAGAAGCATGTGAAATAAATGTTGCTTAATTAACCATTACTCGAACTATCACATATGCCGACTCGAGCTATCACTCCACTCTTGGTAATGATTATTTGGAGTCCTAACTATTGTGATCGGATTGCTCACGAATCCATAGTCAAGTCAACCATAAGCTCCTCATCCCTCTCCACCAGTGAGTTGGCTAATGAGTTAGCCTCTTTATTTCCTTCAATATAAACATGGTTAATTGCATATTCCTCCAATTTATTAATCAGATCCAACACTATTGATAGAAGGGGGTTTAGCTGCCAACTTAGTATTTTCTTTGTTCTTACTACATTTATTATGATGGAGGAATGTCCTTCAATATCCACCCTTCCCAAGTTACTCTTGATATACAGTTGAAGTCCAAGGTTCATGCCTGAAATTCAACCTCGTTGTTAGTCCCAATCTTGAGTCTCCTCGAGGCCAAACCAATCACCCCCCCTCCAATTTCTGATAATGCACCCTACCCTTGAGTTCCCTAGGTTGCCTCTAGAAGCCCCATCAAAGTTCATTTCGATCCATCCCTTCGTTGGCGAGATCCATTTTACTTCCTTACTTCTACTTCGGGAATCATCTCCCGCAATCCCATTAATGGGGGATATTTTAAAAATAATATTAATTACTTCTAGCAAAGCTAATTAATTCAATAAAGACTACTTAATTAAATAAGCAAGAATTGTTAATTATCCAACCTATTTAAGTAATTTATCTTAATTAATTAATTAAAACAAGTATTCCTTCAAACATTAGATTATTGGTTTGTTGTACTTCCTAGACCAAACCTAGATCACCTTCCTGTTAAACATCACATCTTAACACACATCTTAGTAGCACTATTAGATAATAACAACAATCCATTATTGACACACATTTCAATGTAGTTTTACTGAAGTTTAGCTGGTTGTAAAGGGTTTTAGGGCCCCTTCAAAACTCGTTTTACCCTTTAATAAATAATAATAATTCATTGTCGACATTTAATTTTAAAGTACGACAATCAATCAAACATCAATGTCTAATAAATGATTTACTTAATTAATAAGCACACAAGGCATAAACACAACTCTATAGTCTCATATAGCATAATTAATCCAAAGTCAAGAACCCATGTCCATGTTATAATGGGATGACTAAAATACTAACATAACCAAGCATTTATAAGAGGTCAAAATGAGGGATATTACACTGATGCTAGTGTTCATTTTCAATTTTTGAAAAGTGACTTTCCCTATTCATTGATGCCCTTATTCTGTACTACATTTTTCAATGGTCACTTAACATAAAACTTAGTCTAAGCATACTTTTGGCCTCCATTTACTAGGTTAGAATAAGTTATATGAGAATATAAGGTTGAAAGCACTAAACAATTACATGTGTTTTGAATATATACTCCATTAGAGAGAGTAGGACAACAAGTTACACATCTAAAGACTACAATTTTGGGATTTTACCATAGCATTTTAGCCATGATCCTCCTAATCCTTCTCCCCATTGACTTTCCCATGATTTCACCTTATCATTTCCTCTATTGGAAGTCATGAATCTCCATTTTCCATTCCTTCTCTGAAACCATCCCTTAAATTCTTGCCATAGATTTTCCCATTATATCTACCACCTTTTGCTATCTTTCCACTCCCTATCATTGTCCTTTTGTGGTCTTTGTCTCCTAGTTTGACCTTCATCGCTACACACACCACTTATGCATAGCTTGCTCATTAAGGTTTGTTTTTTTTTAACACCATATTTTTGCACACACTACTCACACATCATCACTAGGTTTACACACACCCCTATTTCCATTTGTGCTTTGTCGAGGTTGGAATATACCACCCAGGGGATTGATTGAAGAAGTCTCCTTAATGCACACCCTTTCCCCTTGTCTCGAACTTCAACTTAGGTTTTCTCTCATTTTGAGTGCAATGTGCCTATTTTGCAAGTGGAAGAAGCATTAAGAATTTTAGGTGGGTAATTTTATAAATTTGAATGCCATCATATCCTCAAACACTTGCACCCAAGACCTTGATCTGCAACTTTGCCCAAATGTTTGACCTACAACAGTGCCTAGTATCCTTACACACAACAACTAGTTTTTTCTTTAATTGCATATCTATTACCAATTCAAAAAAGAGACAATTACAATTTCGAGTGGCTAAGTATGCCACTTCCAAACTTACAATATATAATTGTTTTTTTACATCACATTATCAGTCCATCACATCAAAATACAATATATTTTTTTCTAGTTTCAAATCATCAAAATAGCAAATTATGAGAAAAGTTCATTAAGTTCATCTTCCTGTAAGTTCTCTGCATATCTATTTTGCTTGCTTTTGTTGGTTCTTACTTCATCCACCTATCCATGCATAATATTTTGGAAACCATATCTTCTCTGAGCATCCAACATTATCTTCTGCATCTGGCCGAACAACAACAACAAGTTCTGTCCCAAGACGGAATGATGGGCAATCTCTAACATTGAAATTTTGTCTCGTGATCCTGAGGTCTCTATCTTCTTCATCCCTCATCATAGAAACCTACTTTTGTTTGCTAAATTATTTTCGAAACTCTGTATATTCCTTGTGAACCTTAGGATGAATCTCCCTAAGATCACAAGGTCTGACTTCTGCCATTTTTATCTCTGACTTGTACATCATTACACTTCCTTCATCAATAATCCTCCTGAATTTGTCACTATGAATCACCATTGTAACAGTTACCTGCTCAAAAAATTTACACACGGCGAGTCTACTGGTAGACCCAGTAAGTTCCCTCTTTTTGCCTTGGTAGCATTCCTCATTTCTATTTTTGCAAATAAACCAAAGAATTTCAGTAGAAAGAATCAACCAAAACAGGTTAGACCTAGTATCCAGACCACATACAAAACCACAAAGAATCTCTTTCCAGTTCAAACAGTTTATACTAGACCATCCCTTGATGTTACCCAAGAACAAATTGCATATACTGACAACAAATTTGCACTAAAAAAACCATATTCAAAAGACTCAATAACCTTGCAAATAGAACACATGGCATTATCAAAACCTATAGCAAGTTTCCTAAGCAACAACAACCATTTGAAACAACATTTTTTAGGCTCAAGGTAGGGAGACCAAAGAGTTTAAAAGACTTTGCCATCGTTTTATGATCCATTTAAAGTTTCCAAACCAAGTTTATATGTTGGTACACCCCCTGGGAATCAAAAATCAACCTGTATAACTTTTTGGGATTCATTTGCATTAGTTCTATACCATCCATCCATTTTATATTATGCAAAAAACTATCATCATTTTTAGCTTCCATTTGTGATAAATCCCCTTTGATGGGATTACATACAATTGTATAAATTATTTTATGAGTACCAGGAATACCAAACTCAGATTTGATTTGCATCCACCCTTTTAATGAATTATTATAAAAAATGTCTTTAAAACAAACTATGCCAAGTCTGCTCCAATTCAAAGCAGAGCATCCTTGCAAGAGAGCCAAGTGTTTTCCTTTATGTTTCAAGTTCCACCAAATTGATCTGTTACCTTGAATAATACTTTTTCTTCTATCCACTACCTCATTATCTCCAATGTACTATTTAACATATTCCCAGGCCTTCCAAATGTTGGAGAAGACAGCAGACCCTGAAGCCTTAACCTAAAACTTACCCAAAATTATTTCTTGTGTATCCAAGTTTTTCCATCCTTTGCATTTTTTGGAACAGAGTTTTTTATATTGTTTCTAATCAATATTTTCCATGGTTCAGTTCCTTCCAAGGATCTGAGCACCCATTTTGAAGCTAATGTTGTGCCCTAGGCACTCAAATCCTTAAGTCCAAGTCCCCCTAACTCTTTACTCATGCAACACCATTCCAATTTCACCACATGTCTCTTCTTATTCCCCTTTCTGTGTAACAACAAGAATCCTCTAATCCTTTTTTGAATACAATCCATTTGATACTTAGCAAAAAGCCACATTGAGGCATAGTAAATAGAGTATGCTGACAATTTTTTTTGGCAAACTTGCAATCTACCTGCTAAAGATAGATAATTATTGTTCCAACAACTTAATTTCCTATCAATTTTTTCATACATCCATTGTCGCATCTTTTTTAGTAAAGGATTCACTGCAAAGGGTATACCAAGAAACCTGACTTGTTTTTTATCATCACCCCACTGCCACCTTTCCAGGTCCAACCACTCAGGGGGGCTATCTCTCCAACTAAGGAGAATGGATTTAGAGCTTGAAATTTTTTCCCCCAATGCTCTATAGAACACTTGTAATCTGTTTTCCATGTTTCTCAAATTTTCCTCTTCCAAGATAGGAAAAAGTGTTGTATCATCTGCAAATTGGACATTTAGAAGGGAATCACCATTTGGTAGTGAAATCCCCTTCGATTTTCCTTCAACCAACTATGTCCTTAATAAATAAAAAAGAGCTTTAGAAGCAATGACAAAAAGTGAAGGGGCAAGCAGGTAGCCTTGCCTTATGGATCTTTCCATGGTGAAGGGTTTAGAGAGCGACCCATTAACATCTACCTATGCCAAGGCATCATTGAATAACATTTTCACCATGCTACAGTAATGTTCAAGAAAACCAATAGCCTTCAGTATTACAATAACGAATGACCAATCTATCCTATCATATGTTTTTTTCAAAATCCAACAGTAATATACCTACCTCTTGATCTGAAACTTTTGCTCAGTTCAAAGTTTTTGAACTTGTAATTAAGTTTTCCAGTATGTATCTCCCCTTAATAAATCATGTTTGTGTTTGACTGATGATTTTAGGTAGAATATCTTTTAATCTTAAAGCCAAAATCTTTGCAATAATTTTGTATGAGACATTAAGAAGTGTTATAGGCCTCCAATTTTTTTATTAGTTTTATCAACATCTTTAGGTAATAGCTTAATGATGCCTCTATTGATCTCTGCACCTAATGACCCCCTTTTAACAACCTCCATATAAAGCTCATACAGGTCCTCCACCACCCACTCTATATTAACCTCATAGAATTCCATTGGCAACCCATCAATACCAGGGGATTTGTCATTCTCCATATAAAGAATGGCCATTCTTATTCCTCTTTAGATATATCTTTTTTAAGCATCTCCTTCATACTGGAGTCAAATTTTTTGGGACAATTTTTTTGGCACATTTCCTAAGACAATTTTACACTCCACTGATCCATCTTTTGCAGTGAAAAGCTCTTCACAAAATTTCTTAAATACTTCTTTTATATCATTATTATCTTCATAGCATACCTCATTATCTACAATAGGGCCAATACATTCCCTCTCATTCTTGATCTTTAACAACTTAAAGAAATACTTAGTGTTGTGCTAAATCAAAAATTTTGCTTCATTAAGGCACATTGTGAAAGTCTAGTAAATTTGTCGTCAAAAAGTCAAAATTTCTAAAAATAGAAAGTTTCCATTTTTAGAAAGTTTCTAAAAATAGACGTCAAGTTTAGGTTTTCTGGGTTTCTTGAGATACGAATTCTGGCAAAATTTTCTAAAAATAAAAAGTTTCTAAAAATAGAATCTCTGATTCAGGAGTCCTGCCTGATTCTGATTGGTTGATTTTGCTTCAAGATCAAGGTGGTCAAGATGGAATTTGTAAAAGGTCGAGTTTTCTCTATTGGGCCAATTCTACTTTTTCAGAAGGTGAAGCACAAACTCTGAGGCCATTAATGGAGGAAGTTCATCTATCAGGGGTTAGATTCAAGTTTTCAATGTTGTTCAGAAGGCGAAGAACTGTTGAGCGACAGTCAATCGACGAAGAATAAAAAATGAAGCACAATGAATCCGGAGAGCAAAGAAAAGTTGAAAATCATTAAATTTTTCTAAGTCTAGGAATCCCAGGTGCCCCTAGAGGCTAGGGGTGCCAACCTTCATAGAGATAGATTATTTTTGTGTTTTCTCAGAAAATGTTAAAAAGGCCTCGTCAGCCCGCTTCTGAGTGGTTAAAAATCAATTAGATTCGGTCAACAAGCTCAGAAAGCTGGAGATTCATCTTAGATATGCTCAAGCCTATCCATTCTACCCTCATCCTGATGCATGTCCCTGAAATCTTGAAATTGACTAAGTCTGATGTCCTAAAGCCTTGAAAAACTGACTAACTCTGAAATCTGGTGGATCCTCAAAAATCTAGAATTTGCATGTTAAATCCCATGGATCTGAGACCTATCTCAAACATCCTGACAGTATATTTCAAAATATTTAAAGTTTGAAATATATGTTAGGCAGGGACCTTCAAAATCTGGCAAAATTCCACTTGCCATCAAGATTTGCAGAAGAAAATGAAAATCATCAAAAAATTTCTAAGGCATGGAACCTCAGGCGCCCCAGGGGGCTGGGGGTGCCCATCCTCTCCAAACTTAGTTTATTTTTCATGTTTTTCTAGGAACGAAGAAAAGTTGAAAAATCTCAAAATTTTGGCTAAGGCATGAAATCCCAAGCGCCCTTGGAGGCCAGGGGCCCCCAGGATCTCTAGAGATAGTTTTTTTCATGTTCCGTTGATGTCATCCATCAGCTGCTTCTTGATCTTCCTTCAGTGATAGTTTCTAGAAGTCAAAAGTACGGTCAAACATCGTTGAATCGTCAGTTCGAGGCTAGGGATGAAATCAGGATTGATAAAACTTCAAAATGCCATGATTAGTCAACTTTTTCAGTCAATGGTGACAGTTTGTCGTCTTGTTGAAGTTAGAGGTAGGCCACGCCAGAGTCAAAACAAGTCAAAAGTTTCAAAAACGAAGGAAAAATTGGCTAACACTTTTGCAACCTCGTGTGTTTGATGACATCATCAAAGAAACAATTTTTCATCATCCTCACACGTGAAGCCATAGTCAGCTATAAAATAGGGATTCTTCCTATTCAAGCATATCAACTTGGATTTGTTCTTTAAAAGTTGATATCTTCACGGATAAGCTTCAAGTTTTATGCTTTCACAAAGAAAGTTGCTTTTTCACCAAAAGTTCTATAAAAACAAGCCTTTGGCCTCCTTTATTCATTATTTTTGCAGGTTGCATCTAGAAGAAGAAGGGCATTGTTTTCTTCCATGAAGATTTGAGAACCCAAATGAAGTGTTTTTTTAGTGTTCTTCGTGGTTTTGGGATTGGGAAGCACAAAGGCATGCTTTTTCAAGGTCCATTTTTCTAGGGCATCATTTTTCAGAAATAGAGCCGGAGCTTTTTCAGTTTTCATCAAAATGGGTTCATCTGGAATTACGTCCTCTTGAAGATTGGAAAATTTTAGTTTTCCCAAAATCTATTTTTTTACCCTTTTTTTAGGAAATCCCCTGCTTTTTCAGTTGTTTCAGAATGAGATTGTCTACAAAACCCACATGCCATCTTTTTCTCTTGAAATCTGCTTTTTAAAAGAAATTAGCAAACAATTTTCAACCTTTTGTGCAAAATATTTCCAAACGTATGCGTGTTCACAGCTATTCTTCAAGTTTTTCAGTATGCAGTACTCTCCAATAGATATTAAGCCTAAAATGGTGTTGGTTCATGATTACTTGAGAACCGTCGAGACAAATTTGCATAAGGTGCTTCCAGTGTTCAATTTGCATGCTTTAGAAGATGTAGGAAACATCACCGTCAGGAATCTGAGTCACTCCAGGTTGCTTGCAGTAGCTTCATTCCCCGTCACAGTGCAAAGCATTAAATTTGTAATCGCTTGTACTAAGCATTACAATTTAGTTACAAGGGAAATCCAATCAACAGATGGGCATGTACTATGCAGCCTCAGGCCTAATGACATTGAGAAATGTTTCTCAATACCATTGTGGAAGGAGAATTTTGTTATTTCTATTGAAGAACGCAAGAACGTGTGGCACAATGACAAGGAAAAATATCAGAAAAAGATTGCTCAAAAGTAGCTGAAAGAAAAGCAAAATGTTTTGCCAAAGAACATTGGATGTGGATGACTTCAAGGTGGTCAGATCTAATCTTGGTAGAAGTACCCAGCACACGGATGTGAATCTCTTTGAGGTTGTAGCAGATAATTGATGGACGGAGAAGATAAAGCAACCCTCAAGGCTAAGAATAGGCAGCTGTGGCAATTTATTTATATCAATGGATGATGTCACCAACGGGGCAGCAATGTAGATGAGGATGGAACTCAAAAAGCGGCTTTAACTCAATGCTTTTCGATTTAAAGCAATCGCTTTCATTCAAAGCTTATCCATCCTTTATATAGAAAAAAATCACTTTGTAATAGTTGGAGCTTTCTTTGCTTTAAAGCAAATTGTTTTAAAGCAGGTGTTAGTTGTAATCTTTGTCTAGAATAGAAATAAAGCTTGTGAGTTGGCAAGTTAGTTAGCTAGGATCAAGGAGATTTTAGGGTTCCCTACTCCTTTGATTTGTTTATAAATAAGGGCAGCCTTGCCCATTGTTTAGTAATTGTAATTAAGATAGCATAATTTGTTGTGCCTATTTTAGCTTACAAAAATTGTTATTCAAGTGCTCGTTCACTTTGTGCCCATTGTAATCCAGTGTTCGATCGCATGTTGCATGCCTATCTTTGCTACAATATTGTCATCCTAGAGTTTTAACGCCTTTTTGAATATTGAGAAAAGAAATCTTACGCCTTTCATTGCTTTGATTCTCTGCCTCAAGTTCATTTCGTTTATCGTTTATGTGTTGCTTGTATATTCTTAATTTCAGTTTACATCTTTAAAGTACAATAAGTCTTGGGATGCGATCTGGAACAAGTTTATTCAAGCTTTTGTGTTGATAAATCTTTCCCTGTTTACTTTTGACTCCTAAGCTCTGAGTTTACTTAGGTGGTCAAAAGCATCATTTAGTTTAGGCCTATCTGTAGTTAAAAGTTAAAAGAAAAACCTATGCTGCAGCAAATAGAGTTTTATAACCTTGTGCTTACAACTGAAAAACAAAAAGATAGGCAAATTTAGTTTATTTATCTTTTAAGTAATCATCAGCAAAAAGGGAACTTCCCCTCGTAATAGAAGAGTAGTTTATCTATGCATAGTTGTATGTTTCCAACTCGCATTCCGGAGGTGCGAATTGAAATGCCAATAGTTTTCTGGCGCCCACAGTGGGGCACGAGACATAAAACTTCAAGCAAACTTAAGCTTATGTCACGGGAATGACTATCTGGCATCCTACTGCTCCTGTTCAACAACCAAATCTTACACTACCTACTATTCAACCAAATCTTGTACGTGTGGAAGGAGAGCAAACAAACATCATTAGTAGCCTAAGAAGTTTTATATTTGCACAAAAGGAAAGTCCTGCTCAGTGGAGAAACATGGCTACTATTCTTGACGAAGAAGAAAACAAAGTAGATCTTGCATCTAGAAGACCAGTATTACCACCTGCCGCGTGGAAATAGATAATCTTGGCTCACATGGTTTATACAAGAAGGGGGAAAGATAGTACTACAGACCAGTTCTTCCAAGATCTTCATCCTACAAAATTTGGAGAAGCATCCAACACAGTTCCTGGAATCCAGCGAGTTCCTGATGTGCAGCAAGAAGTACCTGAAGTTAAGTAAGAGGAACCCGTAATCCAACCTAGAGCAATGGGTGATGCTAATAATAATGCTCGCAATAATCAAAATCAAAGGCATCCACTCCCATTACCTTGGGGTAACAACAATGGACCTTTAGCACTAGCAAAAAATCATGAGCTTCCTGAAGGATCAAGAAAAAGTTTTCTAAAGTTTCATGGTGATGGCAAGCAGCATCTTGATGAGCACATTTTTGCCTTCATCACCGCCTGTGGAATTCTTGGCGTTGCACATGAAGATGTTGCAGTGCGTTTGTTTGTGGAACCATTGCAAAGCACTGTAGCTAATTGGTTTAATCACCTAGTTGCTAGTTCGATCACGAGTTGGGAGTCCATGAGCAAGAAATTTCTTGCTTGTTTCAAGCCTGCAGAAGACAATCACGTCCTGTTTGCACAACTATCAAACATCAAGAAAGATAAGAGTGAGTCGATGCGAGAGTTCATGGCCAGATTCAACCATCTAGTTGGAAAAGTTGCAAACACCCTGAATCCTTCATCAAAAATCCTGCTAAGTTGTTTCACAAATGCACAATCTCTAGAAGTTTCTTTCTATCTCAAGCAAAGACACGCTACAGAACTCCAAGAAGCCCAGGAGTATGCTGTTGAATTAGAGGATCACATGATCACCTCGGGAAAGATACAAAGAGATTTCATCAAGCCATTAGTGCCTTTGAACATCACACCTCTTCATCAGGTTCCACCTCCTCCACATAATCAAGATTCTTTCATCCACTATGTCAACGATCAGCCTGTTTCACCAACAAGGCAAGTGGTTGAACCATCTTCGGCGGCATACAAATATTGCTTGTTCCATGCAACAAACCAACATGATGGAGAAAATTGCTCTGAGATGAGAAGATTCATGCAAATATTAAAAGCATCAAATAAAAATCAAGGATTTTCAGATAATCTTGAATGTCTCTTTAAATAATCTGATGGTGGCTCTATGAAGGGATTTATCCAGTGTAAATCAAATATTAGAAGGGACCATTTTCCCAAATCTGTTTCAAGCAACGTCATGTGTTTGCATATGGAAGATGAATGTTCATCGAAAGCTAAAAATTTGCATAATTTCTTCTAAATGAAGAAGGATCGTTGATGGAAGAACCTGAAGATATGCACAACTTGCATACTTTCTTTGAGGAAGAAGAGGTGCAACAATCTTCTCAAGAGAAAAATTATGGGGAAGAGATCAAATATGCTACAGAGAGCAATGATGAATCTAATTTGTTCTTCTCATCTTTTGAAGGTTGGTTTGAAGAACCTGTGTCAAATACATTCAAAGGAGAAGAGACCAAAGAAGCATTGCAATTGGAGCAAGAACAAGATCTTCTTCATTTTGAAGATGATTCATCATTGGAGGAATTTCTCAAAACTGAAGATCATATGGAAGATTCATCATTGGATCTCGACAGTTTTCTACATCACTTGGAGAGTGATTCTTTAGTAGAGGATACTATAAATTTTCTTTTACAGTTTAGCCCATCTTCATCTTTGTCTCAAGAAGTTTTCATACACACTAGTGAAGAAGATGATGCTAAACTTTCAGAGGTTATCCATGAACCTGTGCAAGAAAGAGACATCACATATATAATAAAGTCAACACAAAATGCAACATATGAAGAGGCTTGTGGAGAAGAAAAGTTCATGGAATATTCAGTCTTGGTCACTGAAGAGAATCATATAGAAAAGTTAGAAATTCTCAACAAGTGTTTTGTGAGATACGCCATATGTGAAGTCAATCAAACAGATGAAGAAGAAACACAAAGCTCAGAAGAATCTGTCTTTGATCTTGCTTGCCTATCAGAAGAAGAAAGGTACATG
Organism: Cunninghamia lanceolata; assembly: GCA_027924645.1. Classification (NCBI taxonomy): domain Eukaryota; kingdom Viridiplantae; phylum Streptophyta; class Pinopsida; order Cupressales; family Cupressaceae; genus Cunninghamia; species Cunninghamia lanceolata. The sequence goes on along the minus strand of BSBN01000416.1, from coordinate 2,484,299 downwards.
GTTGTTGAAAGTGAGATGCTACCAAATATCTACATTTGTGGTCTCAAGGATACGTTTATTGAAGAAGATTGCTCTATGGAGGTTGATGAGACTCAAAATGATGGGTGGCGAAGTGAGCTACTAGGCGAAGATGTTATCCATCAAGTGTACTTTAATAATGACCAAGTGCTCGAAGATTTAGATCTTGATGATTTATCACATTCAGATTCTGAGGATTGGATGGACGAAAACATGACCAATGAGGATGATGAAGAAGTATCTGAATCACTAGATAAATGGATGACAATAGTTGTAGATCCGGTAAGCCAAGAACCAGTGATGAACATTCTGTATGAGCAGCTTCAACCTTTTTCAGAGGATGATACATTGATTGAGTTCAAGGTTGCGTATGTTGAAGACATAAATGAAGAATGTCAAGTTCTATATGTTGTGATTACCATTCCCACAAGCATACTTTGGCCACAAGACCTTGCTTCTTATCTTCAAAAAGAGGTTCTGTACCTTCACCTATTGCAGAGATTACTCACGTTGGAAGAAGATGATCCACCTGAACTTTGGCGTATTCATCAGTTCATCATGAACTTCTCATGGCTTGAACGTGGCTATCCACCTCAATCATGGCTCTTTGAGAAAGTGTTGCAGAGAAAGAAAATCTATGTATTGCCAAGACAAATCTCATGGCTCAAGAGAAAGGCTCTTATTTTTCTGAACCAGTTGATGGTTTTGTGTAACAATTTTTGTTCTTCTTGTCCTCGCTCAGAAAAAGAGCGTTTGTGTGTGTCTTGTGTTTATGTTGTGATTTCTTTTCATTTATGTTCTCGTAATATGTTTCCCTTTCTGTAATGTGGCAGTTATATTTTTGTGTTTTTTGGGAAGTTCCAACTCTTAGGTGATTTTAGGAAGTCTGGTCCTAGGTGATTTTAGGGAAAAAGTCTTGTTTTAGGTGATTAGGAAAATGTCCTAACTCTATTGCCCAACTGATAAGACATTGGTCTAAGCTAGAAAATCTAGAGATTCTCAGTTCTCCTATGTCGTAAGTATCTGACATGGTCCCCAAACAGAGCCAATTGTTGTGCTAAATCAAAATTTTTGCTTCATTAAGGCATTTTGTGAAAGTCTAGTGAATTTGTCGTCTAAAAGTCAAAAAAAGGTCAAAATTTCTAAAAATAGAAAGTTTATATTTTTAGAGAGTTTCTAAAAATAGACGTCAAGTTTAGGTTTTTGGGTTTCTTGAGATACAGATACTGGCAAAATTTTCTAAAAATAGAAAGTTTCTAAAATAGATTCTCTGATTTAGGAGTCTTGCCTGATTCTGATTGGCTGATTTTGCTTCAAGATCAAGGTGGTCCAGATGGAATATGCAAAAGGTCGAGTTTTCTCTATTGGGTCAATTTTGCTTTTTCATCTGTTAGGGATCAGATTCAAGTTTTCAGTGATGTTCAGAAGGTGAAGAACTATTGAGCAACTGTCGACCGACGAAGAATGGAAAACGAAGCACGATGAATCCAAAGAGCGAAGAAAAGTTGAAAATCATTAAATTTTTCTAAGTTTGGGAATCTCATGCACCCCTGGAGGATAGGGGTGCCCAACCTTCACAGAGATAGATTATTTTTGCATTTTCTCAGAAAACGTTAAAAAGGCCTCATCAGCCCACTTCCGAGTGGTTAAAAATTAGTCTGATTTAGTCAACAAGCCCGGAAAAGCTGGAGATTCATCTCAGATATGCTCAGGTTATCCAGTCTACCCTCATCCTAATGCATGTCCATGAAATCCTAAAATTGACTAAGTTTCATGTCCTGAAGCCCTGGAAAACTGACCTATCTCAAATATCCTGACAGTATATCTCAAAATATTTCAAGTTTGAAATATACGTCAAGCAGGGACCTTCAAAATTTGGCAGAATTCCACTTGCCATCAAGATTTGCGGAAAAAAATGAAAATCATCAAAAAATTTCTAAGGCATGGAACCTCAGGAGCCCCAGGAGGCTAGGGGCACCCATCCTCTCCAGACTTAGTTTATTTTTCATGTTTTTCCAGGAATGAAGAAAAGTTGAAAAATCTCAGCCGCTTCCCAATCTTCCTTCAGTGATAGTTTTCAGAAGTCAAAATTGCGGTCAAACATCATCGGATCATCAATTCGAGGCTGGGGATGAAATCAGGATTCATTAAATTTCAAAATGCCATGATCAGTCAATTTTTTTAATCAACGGTGATAGTTTGACATTTTGTTGAAGTCAGAGCTAGGCCATGTCAGAGTTAGAATGAGTGCAAAAGTTTCAAAAACAAAGGAAAATTGGCTAACACTTTTGCAACCTTGCGTATTTGATGACATCATCGAAGAAGCAATTTTTCATCATCCTCACACGTGAAGTCATAGGCAGCTATAAAATAGGGATTCTTCCTATTGAAGCATATCAACTTGGATTTGTGCTTTAAAAGTTGCTATCTTCATGGACAAGCTTCAAGTTTTATGCTTTCACAAAGAAAGCTACTTTTTCACCAAAAGTTTTATAAAAACAAGCCTTTGGCCTCCTTTATTCATTATTTTTGCAGGTTGCATCCAAAAGAAGGGCATTGTTTTCTTCCATGAAGATTTGAGAACCCAAACGAAGTGCTTTTTTAGTGTTCTTCATGGTTTCGAGATTGGGAAGCACATAGGCACACTTTTTTGAGGTCTATTTTTCTAGGGCATCATATTTCAGAAACAAAGCCGAAGCTTTTTTAGTTTTCATCAAAATGGGTTCATCTGGAATTACGTCCTCTTGAAGATTGGAAAATTTTAATTTTCCCAAAATCTACTTTTTTGCCACTTTTTTTCTGGAAATCCCCTACTTTTTCAGAATCTAACGATCTGGGTTGTTTCAGAACGAGATTGTCTACAAAACCCACGTGCCAACATTTTCTCTTGAAATCTACTTTTTAAAAGAAATCAGCAAACAATTTTCAACCTTTTGTGCAAAATATTTCCAAACGTAGGCGTGTTCATAGCTATTCTTCAAGTTTTTCAGTATGCAGTACTCTCCAATAGATATCAAGCCTAAAACGACGTTGGTTCATGATTACCTGAGAACCGTCGAGATAGATTTGCATAAGGTGCTTCCAATGTTCAATTTGCATTCTTTAGAATATGTAGGAAACATCGCCATCAGGAATCTAAGTCACTCCAGGTTGCTTGCAGCAGCTTCATTCCCCGTCACAGTGCAAAGCATTGAATTCGTAATCGCTTGTACTAAGCATTACAATTCAGTTACAAGGGAAATCCAATCAGCAGATGGGCATGTACTATGCAGCCTCAGGCCTAATGACATTGAGAAATGTTTCTCAATACCATCGTGGAACGAGAATTTCGTTATTTCTATTGAAGATTGCAAGAACGTGTGGTACAATGAAAAGGAAAAATATCGGAAAAAGATTGCTCAAAAGTGGTTGAAAGAAAAGTAGAATGTTTTGCCAAAGAACATTGGATGTGGATGACTTCAAGGTGGTCAGATCTAATCTTGGTAGAAGTACCTGGCACACGGATGTGAATCTCTTTGAGGTTGCAGTAGATAATTGAAGGACAGAGAAGATAAAGCAGCCCTCAAGGCTAAGAATAGGCAGCTGCAGCAATATATTTATATCAATGGATGATGTCACCAATAGGGCAACGATGTAGATGAGGATGGAACTCAAAAAGTGGCTTTAACTCAATGCTTTTTGATTTAAAGCAATCGCTTTCATTCAAAGCTTATCCATCCTTTAAATAGAAAAAAATCACTTCGTAATAGTTGGAGCTTTCTTTGCTTTAAAGCAAATTGTTTTAAAGCAAGTGTTAGTTGTAATCTTTGTCTAGAATAGAAATAAAGCTTGCGAGTTGGCAAGTTAGTTAGCTAGGATCAAGGCAATTTTAAGGTTCCTTACTCCTTTGATTTGTGTATAAATAAGGGCACCCTTGCCCATTGTTTAGTAACTGTAATTGAGATAGTTTAATTTGTTCTACCTATTCTAGCTTGCAAAAATTATTATTCAACTGCTCGTTCACTTTGTGCCCATTGCAATCCAGTGTTTGATCGCATGTCGCATGCTTGCCTTTGCTGCAATACTTTTGTCCTGGAGTTGTAACATCTTTCTGAATATTGAGAATATAAATCTTACGCCTTTCATTGCTTTGATTCTCTGTCTCAAGTTCATTTAATTTATCGTTTATGTGTTGCTTGTATATTCTTAATTTCAGTTTACATCTTTAAAGTACAATAAGTCTTGGGATGCAATCTGGAACAAGTTTATTCAAGCTTTTGTATTGATAAATCTTTCCTTGTTTACTTTTGACTCCTAAGCTCTGAGTTTACTTAGGTGGTCAAAAGCATCATTTAGTTTAGGCCTAGCTGTAGTTAGAAGTTAAAAGAAAAACCTCTGCTACAACGATAGAGTTTTATAACCTTGTGCTCGCAGCTGAAAAACAAAAAGATAGGAAAATTTAGTTTATTTATCTTTTAAGTAATCATCAGCAAAAAGGGAACTTCCCCTCGTAATAGAAGAGCAATTTATCTGTGCATAGCTGTTCGTTTCCAACTCGCATTCCAGAGGTGCAAATTAAGACGCCAACACTTAGAACCTTTGTCCCCTCCCTTAACCAGTTCATCTTTGCCCCAACTTTAGCTCCTTGATTTTTCATTGTCTGAAATTTTTTGAATTTCTGTTTAATCGCACTCAAACTCTGAATCATCTCCTCGTTGTTCCATTATTGCTGCACATTATCTTCTGCCTTAAGAAACTCTTCTTGTAGTATACATTCCTCTCTTTTGTTGTCTAAGGCATGTTTCTTTCCAACAACTTGAAAAAGGGATTTACAATTTTTTACCAATTGGTTCCATAAAAGGATTGGTTCTTCCTTCTGTGCCATGGCCTTGCAAATCTTCCTTAGGTTAGTGATTCCATATCTACAATCTTTGTCATATAATAGAGAAGTGTTCAGCTTGAAAACATTGTTTTTCCTGATTTTGTTCACTTCATTGTTATTTTTGAACAATATAATTGCACCAATGGGGTGATGATCAGATAAAGTGGAAGGGAAGACTCTTACACAATTAGCTTCAGTAATGTTTTGGAACCTAAACATGTTTTCATTAACATATGATCTATCTAATCTGTAATAAATTCTTTTGCTCACACATTGACTACTACACCAAGTATACCATATGCTTGTTGGCAAGAGACACTGCTATGATGAATGTTGAATGTTGTCATTAATGGCAACAAGGCTAAGGGTTTCTGTCGGTATGGCAAAGAGACTTTACTTCGGAAGAATAAATGACTAAGTATGGGTAGTAGACAATATACAAAAGAAGTGACAATATATGAGATAGTATGCCTACACAGTTAAAGACACTTGTGTGCAGTTTAGGTATGTTGTCCATTGCTACCTAATGATCACATATTCTAGTGTTCAAGTCTTGACTTCTTTCGGAAGTCATATGGTAAAGTGTCTAAGTCTGGGTGAATAGAGTTAAGACAGGAACAATAAACAGTACCAGAGTAAAAGGGTCTGCATTCCTCCGCTGTGGTATATTTTGGCTTGCAGTTTTGAAAGTATGCTAAGAGGTCAATGATGAATATTGGATATGATTTTTAGAGTCTCATATGGTCCGTAGTAGAAGTTATGATGTGACAGTTGAATTGGTCAAGGGTGTTTTTAAGGGACAAGCCGACAGGCATGTTAGGACCATATGCAGAAAAGATATATTGTTTGAATAATTAATCAAAGTGGTTGAATGATTGGTGCCGACCTATATGAAGATTATTGTATATTTGTTTGGGTCTGCATTGTTGTTTGTGCACAAGATCAAGCCGACTAGGTATAACAGTTGTATACACGTTTCATGTTTGGCTTGCCGACCTACTTTTGAGTTAAATCTTATTGCGGATATATATACTAGATGGATTTCAATGTTGAATTAAGGTGGATGCGCGGAAGTAGTGCAAATTTGATATGTGAATGATTTTAAGCAGTTTATAGAGCAGAAAAGGATAATAAGGGTAGATAACAGAGTATATATAGGAGAGTGGAAAAGCAGGGCAGAACTAATGAAGATCTTTGAATCTATGTATTGATCCTTCAACAGAACTGTGATCCAACATGTGGTAGACGCATTTGCAATAATTTATCACTAGTGGTGAGCCAATTTCCTTCTATCTTCTATCTTCCTCTGTCAGTGGACAGTGAGTCCACTTGCAGCAAGCATTTCTTTGGGTAGTGAGCCCCATGGTAGTGAGCCTTATGTAATCTGATATTGTTATCATAATATATTGTGAGCTAACACTCACCGTGGTTTTCCCTTTTTGGGTTTTCCACATAAAAATTCTTGGTGTCTATGTGTTATGTCTCTATGGTTGTTGTTCTCATGTTTATTTTGCTTTCAAGTTGTTAATTTTGGTAATTGGATTATTGAAGTATTAAAGAAGTGGTTCTATGGAATACTGATTCACCCCCCCCTCTCTGTATTCCTTATATTCAACAAGTGGTATCAGAGCAAGGTTCCTTGGAAGAAGCCTAACAACTTGAGGAAGATTTGGGATAGTATACTCATGACAGCAAGAAGATTTGGAAATTTCTCATATGAGAACAATGTTGAACTGGAAGCAGCTCTTATTGATCTTGAAACATCTGAAGCAGAAATTAGGGATCTGAAGGCAAATGTTCAAGAAGCTGATGAATGCATCTTAAGGCTAAGGGAGCAATTGAAGAAGTTTAAAGAGAAAAGCAAGGATCTTAGTGATCAATTGAATGTGGCACATGAAACCCTAAATAATTTAACATTGGAAATCGAAGAAAAAGAGGAGATTGAAAGGCATCTAAATCAAGTTGTAAAGGATAAGTTTGAAGAATGTGAAAAATTGGCTAAAGATGTGTTACTTCTAAAATATGATCTGGAAGCAGCTAATAGTTACAAAGAAAAATTCAAAATAAGCTCTTCCAAGCTTGAGGAGTTGATTGAAAGTCAGAAGAGTTGAGATGACAAGAAAGGCTTGGGATTTGAAAAAGGAGAAAGTTCTAAATTAGGTCAAGAAAACATTGAGATGAAGAAAAACAAAGGCAACCAGTTCCGGAATCAAAGAAGAAGACCAAGAGGACCTCTGGTTAGGTAGCCAAATGCTCAAAGTTACCCATCTTTCAATGGCTATTGTTTTAATTGCAATAAGTTTGGTCATAAGGCTACTAAATCTTGAAGTAGAAGGAATCAAAATGCTCCATCATTCTCTGGTCAATGTTTCAATTGCAAGAAAATTGGTCATAGATCAAATGAGTGCAACGGTTTGGCGAGAAATGGTTTTAACTATGCAAGGAATACTCAATCCTTCAATGTGAAGTGTTCTGCATGCAATAGATTTGGGCATATGGCTAATCAATGTAGAACAATAATGAACCCAATCAACATAAAGAGTCAGGGACAGAGGAATGTGGTATGCTATAATTGCAACAAGTTTGAACATGTTGCAATATTTTGCAGATACAAGAATGTGAAAAGAGACTATTCTGTAGAGAAGAGGAAAATAGAGCAGAGAGAAGATAAAGGCAAGAACAAGATTGATCTAGTAGAAATGAAGAAGGAAATGAGCAAGGTCTGGATTAAGAAAGAAGTTAACGAGGTCAAGAATGTATCTGCACCAGTCTCTGGTGTAGATACTTCCTCCGGGAAGTAAATTGGGAGATCTGGCTTAGGGGGAGCTATATTGAAAATCCAAATCCCCTAGCCAGATAATCAGTGCTAGGATTTGGCACGAAGTTATGATGAAAAGCTTCATATGACAGATCCTTTGAAAGTATTTCCAGAAGAAAAGGATCAAATGCAGAACAGTGCAGAGCAACCCAGATCGTCTGTGTTTAACAGAGAAGGTTTTTGATAGCTTTTTGAAAGATAGCATTTATGACGTTTAGGTTTTGGAAAGAAAAGGTTAAAAGGGTTGTATCTGAAGGAAAAATCACTTTGCATTCAAGCTCTCAAGTGTCTAAGGTGAACATAAGTGAAAATTCTAGTGACTACAGTGATTTCCAAAGCAATTCAAGGCAAGATCAAGTAAAACCCTAATTCGACAAAAAAAGGTATTTTTCATATTCAAAACCCTACTGTGAATTTATTTGAATTTTTGCAAAAATGGCATCTCCTCAAGTAGTTGATATCATTGAGAGACCATAGCCAAACTTCAAGAAACATCCATACAAATCAACAGAGGTCGATCCAAATGGTGCATTTTTAGAAATTTTGTTTGGTGTAATGCATGCGGAAGATGTTAGGGAATACACTCATGTTGCCTTAGAAGAATTTGGTGACATTAGGTTTAACGATCTCTATCTGAAACATCTAAGCCATGGAAATTTTGATTTGAAGGAAGAATATATGGCGCTAAGAGAAGAAATTCATTTAATACATAGAATTCCCAACATTTTGTGGAAGATGAATAGGTCTGGTACATTTTAAGCAGGATACATGATGAATTTATGTGGCTGGAAAGACCATTTATGATCACAAAGGATGCGATAAGGGCCATAACTAGATTGAATTCTACCGGAACTATACCTGTGCTAAAAGCTATGAAAAATGACACAGTGATGATGGCCACCGGAGCCAAATTTGACAAAAGAGCTTTAACAATCAACAACATTGAAGACCATGCAGTAAAGTTTGCATCTATGGTAATCAACTACAAAATCTACTTCTCAAACTAGGAGAACTCTGTCTCAGGTACTGTTATATACACAGCCTATGAGATGATTAAGGAAAATAAAGACTATGATCTTTATGAATTGCTCCAGTAACAACTAATGGAGAATCTAAAGAAGACGAAAGAAAGCAAGTATCCCTTCAAATTTGGTACATTGATAATGTGCTTATTTTTCTATTTTATGCAAGAACTATTAGGAATGAAGCTAATATGGTCTAGTAGTCAACCAATTGCAATTCAAATTAGAAATAACCTGAGTGGGATAGGAAACAAAGATGCATAGAATATAGCTTTGTGGGGCTATTTTAAGAATTTTCAAAAAGCTATGCATTCTAGACAAAGGATACCTAAATCAATTGTTGAAAGATATAAAAATGACATATGCTTCATTGTCAACAAAGATCAATGTATGATGGAGGCTGTGGAAGCTAGAACAGTTTGGATTATGCCAATGGGGTATGGAGTAGATGTAGATGTGTTAGATGGTTATGCCAAGCTCATGTTAAGCAAACCTAGGGATACCTCTGAGCCAAGATTTGGCTCTTATGAAGAATTATCTGTAAAAGTCCATGTTGAACTAAGGAAACTAGAAACCCATAAAAAGACGAGGAAATTGGTGGAGGAATATGCCTAGAGCATAGGGATTACAAAAGAAAAAGTTGCTAAAACTAGGGCAAGAACAGCTGAAAATTTGAAGAAAGCTAATAAAGCTGTGAAAGTTCATGATGTGCAACAAGAGACACAAGTAGAAAGGGATGCAAAAGAGAAGAAAGAAAATGAATCGGTTAAGGCTCTGGAAGAGCCCGAGGCAAAGGCAGAAGAATCTGATGTAACAAGAAAGAGGACAAGAGGTTCAACCTCTACAAGAACTGCATCAAAAACCTCTGGTCTGACCCCATCTGTTAGTGCAGAGGCACCCACCAAGAAGCTCACCAACAAAAGATTCAAAATATAGAAAACCAAAGGCCATAGAATGTATGTTAGTATAGGAGTGGATGAAGAAGAGACAGAGTCAGATGAAGAAGTGAAGAAGATAAAAACTGAGGTTGCCAAAGCCTCCGAGAGCAGCAAGAAGAAACCCTCCAGTAAGGGTAGAACAAAGAAAAGGCCAAGGCAAGATGAGTATCAGACAAGAGAAGCCACAATAGTTTAGAAGAAGTCCCGAAGGCCATTACAATTGATGGCAATCTAAAGCCTATTGCCCAATTGTATGATGATTATAATGATGCAGATAAAAGGATCATTGAGAATGTTGTCAAATATTTGGATATATATAATAAAGCTCTCATTGAGATAATTACTGATCTCCTAGATAGTTTGGGAAGTATAAAATCCGCAAGAAAGGAAGTTGCTATGGCTAAGGATGTTGAACTTAGAGAACATACACTGATAAAGTTATGTCCGGTGATCACACCAGAAGAAAAAGCAAAAGTCTCTAAAGTGCTACATAAAGAATTTAGAACCAAAAGAAGAATGAACACTCTCATGTCAGATGACATCAAGAAAGTAGTCAAGGAGATTGAGGAAATCACTCTGAAAGCATTGAAAGAATTTCATCTTCCAACAATATATGATAATGAAGAAACATGTGTTGGAGATGACACATCCATTCTAGAAGTTAGCATGGATCAAGGACTAGACAAAAGTGATGAGCTAAAGGAGAAAGAAGATCCAGTCCGTGCTACTGGTTTGGATACTACTATTAAGGATCAATCTAATACAAGTCTTCCTCTGGAACAACAAACTAATGACCAAATAGACAAAGAAAAGACTGAGAAGCAAAACAAAGATGATGATCAAGAAAAGGAACAAGCTGAGGAAAACTCTGTACTAGAACAAAAGGATGATGTAAATGAGGCCATGGATTTGGATCCGTCGAAACAAAACCAAGAAGAAATCTCTAGTATAGCAAGAGACACTATAGAGTCTGTTGAGGAATTCTTAGAACGAGAAAAACAAGTCTTGGATGAGCCTGAATTTTTACAGGCACCAATAAATTTGGACTCAATGTCTCCTGTACAAAAATTCCAACTGGTGTCAATTGTTCAAGCAAAGGCACAGGAAGAAATGATGAAAACACACATACAGGACAATGAGCTCATTGGTGCAACATCTGAGGTGTTGGAGAAGTTGATGCCTGAATACCAAAAAGATTTATCGTTATCATCAACTGATCAATTCAAAGGTGTGATAAAATCAATCAGCACTCATTTTGAATCTTTTGAAAAAGCCGTAGAGATAAAAGTCAAAAAAGAGTTTGATGAGATAAGATTAGCTGAATTGAAGACTATGTTAGCAAATGATAAAACTCTATTAGACAATGGAATAAGAGGTATACAGAGTGCCATTCAAGAAGCTTGTCATTTGTACAAATTTTGTTTATCATGGCCGGAAGCCACGGAAGAGTTAGAAGAAAAGATAAAGGATCTAAAACTGCAGCTAACAAATATTTCTAAATCATTTGATCCAACAGTTGAGTCAGTAAGCAACAACGAGATACAAGTGATTAATAGTCACAATGAGTTAAGTAATCTGGTGAATAAGAGGAATCAAATGAAAAATAGATTGTGTCAATTGAGAGGACTAATAAGTCCTAAGCTAGACTTATTGTCAAACCTTGCAGCAGAAGCACTGTAGGTAAATACACTAATTAACACACCCTCTGATATACAAAAGGCAAAAAATTAGTTTTCCTAATAAATGGCCATATTCAAATTTTGAAAAATGCAAAGAAGAGTTGGGATGGAGAGCTAGCTCAAATCAAGAACATCTTCAACGACATCCTATAACCTACATCAAATTAAGTTGAAGATTGCACCTGTACATATGTGACAGTTTTTGCAGTTTTGACACAATTTTGACTTTTGTACATACACCTTTGTCTTTAATGTCAAAGGGGGAGAAGAAGACTAGTGAAAATGCGCAAACATCTAAGGAAGAGAAGAAAAACAAGTGTACAAAGTAAGGGGGAGCAGATAAGCATTTTTCACTAAGTGTTGCCATCAATGCCAAAGGGGGAGATTGTTGGCAAGAGACACTGCTCTGATGAATGTTGGATGTTGTCATTGATGGAAACAAGGCTAAGGGTTTCTACCGATATGGCAAAGAGATTTTACTTCGGAAGAATAAATGACTAAGTATGGGTAGTATACAATATACAAAAGAAGTGACAATATTTGAGATAGTATGCCTCCATAGTTAAAGACACTTGTATGCGGTTCAGGTATGTTGTTCATTGCTACCTAATGATCACATGTTCCGGTATTCAAGTCTTGACTTCTTCTGGAAGTCATATGGTAAAGTGTCTAAGTTTGGGTGAACAGAGTTAAGACATGAACAATGCATAGTACCGGAGTAAAAGGGTTCGCATTCCTCCGCTGTGGCATATTTTGGCTTGCAGTTCTGAAGGTGTGCTAAGAGGTCAATAATGAATGTTGGATATGATTTTTAGAGTCTCATATGGTCTGCAATAGAAGTTATGATGTGACAGTTGAATTGGTCAAGTGTGTTCTTAAGGGACAAGTTGACAGGCATGTTAGATCCATATGTGGAGAAGATATATTGTTTGAATGAATAATCTAAGTGGTTGAATAACTGGTGCTGACCTATATGAAGATTATTGTATATTTGTCTGGGTCCGCATTGTTGTTTGTGCACAAGATCAGGCCGTCTACGTATAACAGTTGTATACACGTTTCATGTTTGGCTTGCCGACCTACTTTTGAGTTAAATCTTATTGCGGATATATATATTGGATGGATTTCGGTGTTGAATTAAGGTGGATGTGTGGAAGTAGTGCGAATTTGATATGTGAATGATTTTAAGCAGTTTATAGAGCAGAAAAGAATAATAAGGGCAAAAAATAGAGTATATGTAGGAGAGTGGAAAAGTAGGGCAGAACTAATGAAGACCTTTGAATTTGTGTATTAAGCCTTCAATGGAACTGTGATCCAGCATGTGGTAGATGCATTTGCAACAGTTCATCACTGGTAGTGAGCCAATTTCCTTCTATCTTCTATCTTCCTCTCTCAATGGAAAGTGAGTCCACCTGCAATGAGCATTTCTTTAGGCAGTGAGCCTTATGTAATCCGGTATTGTTATCGTAATATATTGTGAGCTAACACTCACCATGGTTTTTCCTTTTTTGGGTTTTCCTCGTAAAAATTCTTGGTGTCTATGTGTTATGTCTCTATGGTTGTTGTTCTCATGTTTATTCTACTTTCATGTTGTTAATTTTGGTAATTGGATTAATGAAATATTGAAGAAGTGGTTCTGTGGAATACTGATTCACCCCCCCCTCAGTATTCCTTATATTCAACAATGTTTTTACTGTCTTTCTTTTTACCTTCTAAAGGATCAAATAAAGACAATAATTTTATCATTCTTATCCAAAAAAATTGCTCATTACCTTTCCATTCCCATGGATTACCTCCTATCTTGTCTTCCTTCTGCTCTACCATGTTAAAATCTCCCCCTATAATCCATTCATTCGCCATCCATTTCCATACTTCTATTCTTTCTTTATATTCATTGGGCACATAAACAACACATATTCCAAACATATTATTGTCTTTAGAGAAAACAACCCATAGACATCTATTGCAAGGGGAGCACCCCTTCTGTACAATATATTTTGCCCATTTATTATTAATCAGAACAACAATTCCACCTTTCCCTCTGTCATGATTAGAAACAAACAAGGAAGCCTCTCTCCATATGAACTTTAGGGTGTTTTCCAACTGGAATCCGACGGCCTTGACTTCTTGTAATAGAAGGCAATCCATATTTTTATTTTTATTACAGAAGTCTCTCACTACATATTTTTTATTTGGGGACTCTAATCCTCTAATGTTCCAACTAAAAATATTAATTTTCATCATGTTATAGGTGATAAGGCTTCAAACTTTTTATATAGTCTATCAAAACACTTGGGTCTCTCACCTTTGCCTTTTTTACCCGGTTTACTAGAGCTCTCGCTTCTACTTAGTTGTTTCCTTTTTTTGTTTTCTTCTCCTTTAATTTGGTTATCACCTTCCACCTTGTTAATTATTGCCATATTCAAATCACCCAGGCATCTTTCAAGTTTGTTAATTGCCCCATAATGATCTTTAGGAATGTGTATTATTAAGACTTCAGGGTCTACTTTCTCACTCTTGCTTTGAAGGCTATTATTTTTTGTGCCACGTTCAATTTTATTGGCTCTAATTCACTCTTTTATTTTATCCATCACTATCTCTTGCACATTTTTTTTTGCATCCCCAATTTTAGCTCATTGCTAGTCCTAAATTCAAACCGGCCAATCGGCTCACATTCTTTAATAGGGACAATAGCCAGAGAGTCTTTTCTTTCCTCTAAGGGTGGAACAACATCATTTATCTCACTAGGTGGCCCTTTAAAGCTTGCCCCATAGCAGTGCTGCAGTAAGTTTGCATCATTACTGTCGACCAAGCCAAACCCACCACCACTTAACTGCTCCTCAGAGAGAGCAAGACTCCTAGGCTGAGAGCCATCATTTGGGACTCCTTCAACAACAACCTCAATCACTTGATCCTCCCTAGTTCTCTCCTCCTTGTGAAGGGTCACAATTGTTGACTCTTGACAACCAAGAGAGCAGGGAATTTCAGAATCTGAGCCATTTGAATTATTGATGACCTTCGACACAATTTAAGGCAAGACCGCATCTTGGTCTTGTAAGTTAAGACCACTCAACCTCTTCTCAAGAGATAAAATTGGATCCCCATCACCCAAATTATCGTTTCTGCAATTTACTAGAATGTTTGCATTATTTCCACCTGCATTAGTTGTAGTATCACCTTCAAGACTAGGGTATAAAGAAGATATCAATTTGCCAGCGTCAACTTTTCTAGGGGGCTCCCTCGAAGTTACGATGGAGTCGCTAACTTCCTCAAATTCCTTATTGCCGTCATTTTTGTTCTTATTGATAATAAGAGGGCAATTTTTCTTTTGATGCCCATCTGTTTTACATAAAAATCATGAATTCAGACCACCCAGCCCCACTAAACCACATCTATACTTTTTTCCCTCAATGTAGACCTCTATATTTTCAAGGATATTCACCCCAGTTTTCAGTGCTAGCAGGACCCTCGTGTTCATATGAGGAAGGTACTCCTAGTGTCTTCAATCCTGAGAATATTCCGTATGGTTTTCAACATTTGAGGTAGAAAAACCCATAGGTGTTAATGGACACATTTTACCACCATCCATCTCGGGGTGGAACAAAAAAGAATTTCTTCTTGCGATGAATCAAGCTCCCATGGGAAGGCCTTAAACATGGTATGTCCCATGTTCCAAAACCCCTTTGTCCAAAATCTTTTTTTGCATATTATGATTTCTAAGGAAAATGACAAATAGACCTATGTGTATCATCCTACAGAAGGAAAAGTGAATCCCCAATTTTCTCCCCCAAACTAGTTTTAAAATGCTTAGTTTGACGTAAAGATTTCCCTATAGCATCTCTTGATCCTCCTGAGCATATTTTTGGTAGCAAATCTCACAAAATTTGAGTGCATTTGTTTCATATCTACATTTATTTTCTGTAGCCTTCCAATTTACACTTTGAACTTCCTAGCTTCTAAACTTGTTAAAGTAGATAAGATTACAATGTATTCTATTTTGTATTTTTAGTTTTTTTGATTTATTGATTAACGAATGCAATAGCAAGTGAAAGACTATTTTTTGTGTAATACTCTTAGGAGTAGATTATTTTGGTTCTTTCACAAATATGTCACCAATTGCGGAGTAGTGTCAGAATTAATTTGAATATTCTCCAAGGCTTTTTGCATAATATCCTTGAAGTGCATACCAAATCCCAAAGAGATATCTTAGCTTGTTTTGAAGTTGAATGATGTTAATTCTTTAGATGTTTTAGAAGTGTAGGAGGAGGATCAAGTGTAGTAGATGGTAAAGTTGGTTTTCTTAACAGAACATCTCAATCTCTTCATGTTTTTTTGTGTATGCCCAACTATGTTATAATTGTGTGAATCATGAGCAACATGAAAATTGGGCTATGTTTAGGAAGGGATGACATGACATGAAAAGTAGAATGAGAAGATACATAAGCCATATGGAGAGTAGAGGAAGAGGGGGCATAGGTATCAAAAGATAGACCATGGGAAGGCTCACCTAAGTTTATATATCCTCTCATGCACTAGACAAGAAAAATGAGCAATAAAAACATGTGCCAAACCCATTAATGAAGTATATAGCAAACAAGTTGATTTAAACTATTGTAAAGCTCTACCACTCAAATAAAGTTTAAATTCACCAATCTAATCATCATCAAAATATTCATAATTAGCAAGCAAGAAAGATTTAACATGTAAAGATGCATTTGTAGAACCAACATAATCCTCATGTAGCAAATCCTCAACATGAGTAATAATGTCATCATGTAACAAATAATGAGGCACAAAATTATCACTACCATCCACATGAGAGGCTAAATAACTATTATCAAAAAGTATGCCATCATCATGGGAGGTATCACTAGACAAAGGGATTTTATGATTATGCATAAGACCTACATGGGATATAAAAGAAGTATTACAAGACACATCATCATATATAAAAGAGAGTAGATCCATAGCTTTACATAAATAATATAGGATAATCTAATCAAATACCATAATTAGTTATAATTAACCTAGATTAATCAAAGCTAAGGTAATAATCATAAATGTGTATTTTATAAGTAAATGCAATGGATAGGGTATTTAGCGTTAGGAATAACAATATAGAACTAAGATGCCCAAGTACATGAATTTAATGTTCTTTGTTGATGAATGCAATTGTGTCACAACATACCTAAAACTTGTTGTAGTAGATCGATCTAAAGCCATTTGAGATCGATTTCGAAACACTTAGAATTAATAGGATAGAAAAATATTAATTTCAAAGCAATAAATAAAATTGTGGATATGAATACAAATGTAGATGCAATAAAAAACTAATAATAATAATTATATGAAAATGTTAAAACAAAAATGAGATAAAATCAATTACATAGAAATAGAAATAAATGTAAATGAATATGAAACAAATACCTAAAAATATGTCATGAACCAATCTCCGCACGGGTATGCAAATTTCACCATGAATGAATAGCTTTTAATGTCCACGAGACTAAAAATAGCCTATGGGACCACCAGCCTTGTTGTTTTAGTCTTCTGCACTTGCACTTCCATCCTTTTCCTGTTTAAAGTGAGGATGAGCCCCCCAAACTTTGCAACATTCTCTTCGCTGAATAAACTATGCCAAGAAAGATCTATCAAGCTATACTTGTCCCTGATTTCCTTGAAAGCCTCACACTCCATACTAAAGTGGGTCTCATGCTTCAATGCAAATGCCCCCTTTAACGAAGTTGTAGCAAATACGTTTCAACTCTGAGGGAAGATTAGAATATTGTTTACAACTTAAACAAATTGGAGCAACTTTTGGAAGCGTTCAATTGCAGGAGGTGGGAGTGACTTAAACCCCAAACCCTAGTGACGATCAGGGAGGGAGGAAAAAAATGAAGAAAGGGATACACCCTGCAAAACAGTGGATAACAATGGTGATACCATCCGGAAGAATTATACGCATGTTAGCCACTAAATTCACTAGCTCACCCAAAGTCTACCATTTGAAGTCTCGGCGCCAAATTTCTGAGACGGTCGGCCAAATAGCCAAGTTCAGGCGTCGTTATGGTGGTGGTACCGAAGAAGAAGAAGACAAACAAAAACCTCTGCCTCGCACCTCAACGCACTCGCAGGTCAGCTCTCTCTTTTATTTAACTTCACTTCTCCTTTAGGGGATTGCCAAGTTTCAACCTTTTTCACCTGCTCAACTTGGTCGATTGCCAAGCAATCAAAGGTGTTATAATCTCTCTCACCTAGATGAAATGAGTATTAAGTGGGGCTTAAAACCATACAGTTGAATCCAATCACATAACTTAATAAACTGTGAAAACACCACTTATATAAAAATGTTGAATCTGATCACATAACTTAATAAATTGTGAAAAGAGCACTTATGTCATAGAATTATAGGGATCAATCTGGTTGGCTGCACGCTTCTTTTGCTCAAATAACCTGTCTGCTCATCACCATTCTCGTCTACAAACTCTAAGCAGTTATTACCTGTTCAATATATTCTTATTCGATAATTTGGACCATCGAGCAAGTAATAGTTTATCAAGCGTTTAACAGGCTTTATGAAAATTGAAGATGGGAGCTACCTTGCAAACATTGTCAAATTAGTGATCTAGAATGAGACATATGACACATTTTCCCAATATATCTGGATTGCCTGTGCTTGTAAAAATAAAAATAACAAATGTAGTTAATCCAGAATTATTGAGGAAATTCCTTATTTCAGAAACCTTAAATCCAAAATAGTTAGGTAGCATTTCAAAGTCTTTCGAGCTCATTGTCTTCCACATCAATACACATGGTAATACACACTACCATAACTTTTTGTGAGCAACATTGAAACCTCTCCATTCAATTTCATCTAATAAAATTACAGAGATATTCCTCTAAATTTTTGAATATCCCTGGCCTCTTCTGTGAGTAAGACAGACATATATTAATGTGACTAAGAAAAATACAACTTTGTTAATCTCACTTAGCCCTTCTGGTTGTTTAGCAGCACAAATTGAATCATGCTTGGGAAGATCTGCCTATAAGCTGCTCATAAGGTCCACAGTCAATATGAAGCATGAGCTCCTTTGGATAGCCAAGTTTTTTTTTTCTGGATTTAAATATCAAACTGCTATGGACGTGATATTGGATGACGGCATATCCAATTAGTGTTGAAGTTGGATTAAAAAAAGTACTTATATATGCTTCGTGCAGGAAGGGATCTACAATGGGATGCCCCAATATTTTGATCTTAATCCTTAAATTTTAAATTTATGATTTTTAGCTCTTTGAACACTGTCACCAGGAGAACTCCAGTACAGGGATGAGAACTGCGTCATTTTCCTCATATTCACATCTTCTGATGATTATTTATATGTAATATAGCTGTACCTTTATCCATTTACTCCTGTTCCCTGACTTAAAATGGCATTCCATTTCCCATACGTTTATCCCCGTGTCTCCAGTTGACTATGGTGAATGATAAGGCCCAATAGTATCAACTCTGTGTACCCAGAAGAAGCATTTTCCGTACCAGATTGGGTGTCAACCTTAATGACATAAAAACCATGGAGCCAACGTCTATTGGCAGCCTGATAAATTTCATTCAACCATGTAAGGTTTTATTTTTGATAGGTAAATTAAGAAAAGGATGTATTATTGCCTCCACCATAGATAGAAAGCATTCAAATTGTCACTCGTGCTGTTTGACAACAGCCAAAGCCAGGATCTGCTGATCTCATTGTCATTTACCTGTTTCTCAAACAAAAACAGGACTGCAAATCTGCCATCAGTCAAAGATAGGCAATCCACGTAAAAGGGGTTCAGATTCAGATTTGGCTGAAGATTTTTTCAGCCATCCTAAACCTCATCTATACAAACTGCTAATTTATAAGCTGAAAAACAAAAGGAACAGGGTGATCTATTTCTATTATTCTTCCTTGCCCTTGGAGGAGTTGTCAACTTTGACTGGCACAGGGGCGGGAGTTTCATTTTCCTTCACGAGTTCATTCAATCAGGGTCCTCCCAACCCTTAAGCACTTCCACATTTACCTTCTCACAAAAAAACATTTATCTTCTTGTCCTGCTTCTGCATATGGGACCTGGGTTGCCATGCCCTTCATCAGCTTCCAGATCTTATCCAACTACATTAAGATGCCTTCATCCATCTGGTTGTTGTCTTAATTAATATCAAGGTGCTGTTGGAATTCACCAAAACAGAGTACACAACGATTACAGGAGACACCTTTAGAACATTCAATTTTGTTTTTGAATGCATTGAATCCTGTATTACCTCTATTACAGCCCCTACATAGCAGGATGCAGCCACCCTAACAGACAATAGAGCTTTAAAGAGGTTAATGGCAAATGCCGATCCATTTCAGCAACAGTACTCAATTGCTTCTTTCGGGGCATCTTTCCCTGTATTCAGCAGTTCATCAACTATAATCTGGGTGCCATCATTCACTCAAATATTTTTTATTCATTAGTTTCTAAAGTTTAACATACCCCACCAGTCCAATATGCATTATGAATATCATTCAGGCTAGTGTAGTGCAACAGATTTTGGTTTGTTCTTTAATGAGCTGCTTTTTTTTTTTTTTTTCAAAGTCCTTGTTTTTAGCAAATTGGATACTGTCCATGGCACTTGAAGAATCCCATTTTTCAGTTTGAATGTCTCCCTTCACATTGGGGCTTGCCATTGTTGCAGAGCAGGAAGGTGAATGAAAATACACAGGTAATTGAAGCCATATCTTTTACTTGTCTTTTGCTTGAGGACTCAAATACAAATAGATGCCACATAATGAAAAAAGCACACGAATAGAAGGAGAAAACCAATCTCACAGAAAATGCAAACCCCAGTGCCCTTTTCTCTTCAAATCTGGGCCTAACATAGAATCCCCCCACCACTTTTTTTCTCTACAGATTGTTTTGAGCAGAGGGGAAAGGAAAATAAATACAAATTGTATGCAATGCCACAAGGGAATTCATGAGAGTATGGTTTCTCCTATCCATCCACCCATTTAACATGATAGTGCAAACAATTTTTTCTACTCTTATCTCATGGACTGTGAAAACCTCATGTTTATTAATTACTAGTAAAAGGCGTCTTAAACTTGCATTCCTAATGTTCGTATTTATTACTTTATCGTATTTATTTATTATTTTGTCCTGACATTGGAAGTGGGATGTCCCACTTTGAGGTGGAACTTCTTGCCACATGTCGGCATCTTGTGTTGTGTGTAAGAAGTTGTAAGAGCATCTAATGTCATTGTGACGTTGTAAGATGTGGGGGTTACTTATGACAAATTCTATGACGCATGTAAGAGCATGATTATAGGGAGTTACAAAGTGGACCAAGAATCTTGACCCACTTATGACACATGTTATGAAGCGCCATAGAGCATCTTTCTAAAGGAAGTAAATGATAAATAGTGAGTCAAAAGTAGGTGGGGGTCGTGAGAATTCTTATCATGGTATTTTTGGACCTTGTTTGCGCCCATGGTAGTGCCTTCTGGTGGTTTTCTGAGCCTTCTTGAGTCTATAGATTGAGGGCTTGAGATGGAGGCATTGAGGAGTTTTCATTGCAGGGTTATGTTGTCGGTTTTCCTCCAGAGGAAGCAAGATGTATATCTCCATGTTAAGGCGCTAATCCTGCAAGTGTATTGTAACATGTTTATTGTTGCAGATTAATACATTGGTTCAGTGCTTTGGAGTGTGGGGTTTTTTATTCGAAAGGGTTTTCCCCACATATATTGGTGTTTCTTCATTTCTATCTCTTCTTCTTCTTTCTTCTTCTTAGAAGCTGTGTTGCCGAATTGGCTCTTTACTTTGTTGATACCAGGTACGGTACATCCCAAAATCGGGTACCGTTGAAAAACCTTACAGAATCGCTTTGGATTCTGCTTATTGCACCCTGAAACGTCCCATGTCTCCGCTCGATGATTCCGTGAGACTCTAACGCCGATGTGGAGTTTTTACATTGATTTCGACGCGATTCCAGGACCCGACGAGATTTTTCATGACATTTTTTTACTTTTCCATTCGAAAATTAAAAACCCTAGCTGACTTCCCGACTTCCCTTTGCTTATTTTTCACCACTGACATTATTATTCACTTCACAGATGTTGCAGCCGCTGCATCGACTAACCTTATTTTTCATCCTTTGCTCGCCTGCCCTCAGACTCTGCGATTTTAATATTTTAAATTTTAATACTGGTTTTAATTTTTTAATTTTATAACGATTTAAATTTTAAAACTGTCTTTTAATAGTATTACTATTTACTATTTTAAAATTTACTATATTATTTAAAATACACAATAAATACTATATTAAAATTCTAGTTGTGGAAATCAATATTAAAATTTAAAAACCTGTATATATTATATAGTATTTACACATTTAAAATAATAAAACAGTATATAATATTTTTATTTATATTATTTTATAATTATATAGTATATAGTATTATTACTTATAGTAAAAAATTAAAATACAATATTGTTTTTAAGCTGCAAATATGTATATATTTATGATTTTTATATGGTTTTTGTTTGGACGTACCCAAATGTACCTAGCCTCCAATTTTTTTTGCCGTACTGACGTACTGTACCCACGAATTTGTACCCGTACCGGTACCCGATTTGGCAACTTAGCTTACAAGTATTAATTTATATGCTGTTATGTTGTTGAAATTTACTTAGATCAAAAATTTGTATTACTTTCTTCAAAGGTTTAATGTGGAAAATTAACTATCTCGATTCCGCTTTATGGGCATAGTTGTAAGTACTTGTATCAAGCAATTTTGTTAAGAAAATCATATGATATTGGAGGTGCATACTGGTTATTTTTCCTTACAATGTTTAACAAGGTTATCACTCGCATCCTAAACTGCATCCCTCTACATGTCAGTCCTCAAAGTCTTGTATGAGGGGATATTGAACTTAGGATTCACAACTACAATGGCATCAACATGGCTTGCGAGTATTGAGACTTGACAATGTTGAATGATAGTTTAGAATAGTATCAAAAATTACTAATGGCTTTTATGGCCTGCTCATGAATAGTCTTCTTCCACTTTGTACTCTTTAAAGATAGTTGCATTCTAGGTGTAGTACAAGGTGCAAAGGTGGAAGGTGTAGAGTTATCTAGGATAGGCTGGCATTAATGTTTCTACTTGTTGTGTTAGGAAATTGTGTTGTGCTAGAAGGTGTAGAGTATTTGGGATAGGCTGCTTTGATAGCTCAACCTCATCTAAGGATCAACTCTGGCCTCAGAAGATGTCAATCCAACTTTTTTTGTTACTTTCTTTGTTTTCGTTTCCACATAGGACTTGAGCTATCAAAACTTGATGGATGACATTTGCAAGACACTATTTGAAAGGCTTAACATCATGCCTAGCGCCTTTGCCAAATGCCATTTGAAGCAATAAATGCCTCCATAGCATTCAAGGCCACAAAATTTGCATTTGGCTTTGTTTGAATTAGGGATGACTGTGCCATACATCCATGCAAAGTCCTTTTCTCACAACATGACCACCTAAAATTTGCAAAATAAAGCAAATAAACAGCCATTAGGGTTAGGGTTAGACCATGTACATACTAATTAAAAAAAAACCACTCAAATGCTAACTCTAACCTTAGTATATGTTGATACCTTTTTAAGAGTACTTGAAGGTCCCTTTTTCGCCACTCCTCTCAAATAGGCCTAAACAAGACTGAACTAGAATCTTTGTTTACCTTATTAAAACTAGCGTTTGTTTCTATAATGGTCGCTATTTCATCTCCTGCTTTTTTGCGTTTCTTGCTGTAATCTTTTTACAGCCTGTCGTCCATTCTTAGACTTTGTATTCTATTTATTGAGCTTCTGCTCACCTTTGTAATATAACGAATTCCTTAATACAAATATAATTAGTTACCTTCTGTAACTTGGTATCAGAGCTAGGTTTCTTCGAACCTGGTTAAATGTTATCTAGTTACTGGCGAGTGGATTTTGGCACTAACGACATTGGTATGTGTTCATAATCGTTCTTCCGGAGGTCGCACGTCCTCTTTGCGGGTTTGTGTTTTGTACCCAGATGATCGCCGTTTTGTTTGGTCTGCAAAATCCTCAATCACTATTGAGGTTTCTTGGACGCGTTTTTTTCTTCCCATTCGCGCTTGGACACGTCCTCTTCACGGGTTTGTTGTTGTGGACGTGATTTTCAGCGCCCGCGATTTTATGTTCTTCTTGTTTCTTGTTCTTCCGACGACGCTCGATTCTGAAGGTTGCTCAAGATTTGAAGTTCCCTTGGACGCGTTTTGTGTTATCTGATCGCCGATCAAAGCTTACTTCTGGTCGTAGATCCTGGTCGCGATTCTAGGGCTTTTCTTCCTTTTTCTAGCAAATCTTGACAGTCGTGGCTGCTGTTTGAAGTTTAGTTGATGGTCTGTGCCCCTGAATAACCATCACCTTGGCAATGTGTAGTTTCAAACCCTCAACAGACTTCCCCTGAAGGAAGGGTTACCTGAAAATCAAGATTTTGTGAAAGCAACGCCATTTGTATAATCTATTTGCTTTGCGCTTACAGCGCCTAGACTCTTCTTCTTCCTCTTTCAACCAAAGGTTTTGTGCTCTGGGTCCCTCTGTCATCAGCAGGTATGAAGAAATTTTTTTATTTTTTCATCTTGAAATTCGTGATCGGATTGTCGAGTCAGTTTCCATGGTTTGAGATTTTTGTCGTCTGGCTATTGTCTATTCTCCGATATCTTGTTTTTTGTGTCTCAAAATATCTCCCGACGGCATCTTCTGTCATGCATCTTGAATCGATGAAATCTACCGGCTACGCCTTTATGGCCAAGCGCCCTGCAGATCATGTCAAAACCTCTTCCTGGTACATTGACTCAGGTGCCTCTCGTCACTTTACACATCGGCGAGACTAGTTCACGGAGTACACGCCGTTCAAAGATTCTCTCATTTTTGGAGGAGGCGAAGAATATGCTGTTGTTGGAAAAGGCACTGTTCAGATACAGTCTGGAAGGAGAAATCTGATTTTTCTCGATGTTTACTTTGTACCTGGCATGGAGCTGAACCTTCTCTCTATCAGTCAAATCATAGGACACTCACCTCATCTGGATGTTGTATTTAGTATGCACTCATGCCGGATAGTAGATCGTGAGACCTGCATCACTATTGCTCAGGCTCTTGAGGATCATGGTCTATATAGACTCATGAATTATGGTGATTCTCCAGAGCGAGCTATGGTTGCCAGGAACACTTCCATCAGTAAACTCTAGCATCAACGGTATGGGCATCTCAACATGCACTATCTCTCTCAGCTAGCTAGGGAGAATTTGGTTGGTGGTCTTCCGAAAATTCAGACTCAACTTCCTGGCATCTGCGATGCATGTCAAGCTGGCAAACAACATAGGACTCCATTTCCTGACGGTGATAAATGGAGAGCATCCAAGGTTTTGCAGCTGGTTCACATCGATGTATGTGGGCCAATGAACACTTCTTCAGTCACTAGGTGCAAATATTTTCTACTTTTTGTTGATGACTTAAGCAGAAAGATGTGGGTATATTTCCTCAAAAGAAAATCCGATGTGCTCAGCACATTTCAGCAGTTCAAAGCCTTGGTGGAAAAAGAGTCAGGGTGTCCAATTGTCTCTCTTCGGTCTGATAATGGGGGGGGGGGGGATTTTGTTCTTCTAACTTCGCCCATTTCTGTGCTACACATGGCATCAAACGTCAGCATACTACACCTTACACACCCCAGCGAAATGGTGTTGTTGAGCGTCATAATCACACTATTACAGAGATGGCACGCTCTATGCTCGAACATCGAAGTGTTCCTAAGAAGTTCTGGGCTGAAGTAGTCTACACTGCTGTTTATCTTTTGAACAGATCTCCCACCTATGCGGTCAGAAAAATGACTCCTGAGGAAGCCTGGTCTGGACGTCAGCCTCACGTCACCCATCTAAAAATTTTTGGTTCCATTGCTCATGTTTGGATTCCAAATGCCAAGTGCACTAAACTGGACGCCAAGAGCCAGAAACTCATGTTCACGAGGTACAGTAAAAATCATAAGGCTTACAGATTGATTGATGTAGATACTGATCGTCTCATATTCAGTCGTGATGTAGTCGTTGATGAGACTACTGGGCCCTTTTTGCTATCTTCTTCATCTCCTCATCTTGAGGATCAGCGCTTGACGGCTTCAGACCTTGGTGTGCACATTCCTTTCGCTCCACCTGATGAGAGGACTTCAGCAGTTTTGCCCACACTGCAGCATGATGTTCCACCACCCGCCTCTCCTCAGGATACTCTGGATCCTCCTGATCTTGTTTCTGCCACTCCTGGTGCTGTTGATGTCTCTTCTTCAGATATAGGTTCATCTACTCTCCGGCCTAAATGGTGGGCCAAAACAATTGGTGCTCTTCATGATAATGAGCTCATCGAGGGTAGATCTGCTCGAAAAAAAAGCAAGCAGCAAACTACTGTCAATTTTGATCTCATGGCAAATCTTCACAACATTTCAGAACCCCAAACATATTCTGAAGCCCAAGGTGTCCCTGAATGGGAAAAGGCTATGGATGCTGAGCACCAAAACCTTCTGAAAAACAATACTTGGGTTCTTTCTGATCTCCCTCCTGGGACGAAGCCCATTGGGTGCAAATGGGTCTACAAAGTCAAGTACAAGGCTGATGGGACTCTCGACAAATATAAGGCCAGGTTGGTCGCCAAAGGATACTCACAAAAAGAAGGTGTTGACTATGAGGAGACTTTTGCTCCTACAGCCAAAATGAGTACAATTAGGCTTGTTCTTGCTTTGGCAGCCCAATTTGGGTGGAAAGTTCATCAGATGGATGTTAAGAGCGCCTTCCTCAACGGCGATTTACAGGAAGAAGTCTACATGACGCAACCTCCTGGGTTCAAGGTTGTAGGCAAAGAACACGAAGTGTGCAAATTGGTCAAAGCTCTTTATGGCCTCAAGCAGGCCCCAAGGGCGTGGTACCTCAAAATTGATAAGTACCTCATGGATTGTGGTTTTTAGAGGAGCCCCTTAGACTCCAATCTGTATGTCCAACAATATGCTGATGATAGTCTTTACATTGTCATCTATGTCGATGATCTAATTATCACTGGCAACTCTGAGCAGTTGATTCAGGGGATCAAACATGATCTCAGTCAGACTTTTGACATGACTGATTTGGGACTCCTACATTATTTCCTAGGTATTGAGGTTTGGCAGCTTCCTGACCACATCTTCATCTCTCAGTCAAAGTATGCACACGGTTTGTTGGCCAAATTCTGGATGGCAGACTGCAAACCTGCTTCTACTCCCATGGAAAAAGGGTTGAAACTCTCAGCTACTTCGGATTCTCCTGTCGAGAATGAATCTGCATTCAGGCAATTAGTGGGCAGTCTCATCTATCTTACTGCCACTAGACCTGATCTTAGCTTTGCAGTTAGCTACATCTCTCGTTTCATGACAGCTCCTAAAGATGAACACTGGGTTGCCGCCAAGCGTGTGTTGAGATATGTGCAAGGTACTTCTGACTTTGGCATTCTATATGGCTGATGTACAGATCCTCAGCTGATTGGTTTTACAGATTCTGGTTGGGCTGGATCGATTGATGACAGAAAGTCCACCTCTGGGTATGTTTTCAGTTTAGGAACAGGTGCCATCACATGGACTAGCAAGAAGCAGCAGGCAGTGGCTCTCTCCTCGACAGAAGCTGAATATCGAGGAGCTGTTAAAGCAGCTTGTGAAGCGGTTTGGCTTCGCCGAATGCTTTCCGACATGCGAATGTCTCCTACCGGGCCTTCACCCTTGTATTGTGACAATCAAGGGGTATTGAAACTTGCCAAAAATTCAATCTTTCATGAACGGACAAAACATGTTGATCTTCATTGTCACTTCATTCGCCAGCTAGTTGAAGATGGATCTGTTGTCTTGCAGTATGTTCCTACAGAAGACCAGACTGCATATATTCTTACCAAATCTCTGTCTCCAGATAAGTTTGTCAAATTTCGAGAGCATCTTGGTCTAGTAGACAGATCGACCATTATGGGAGGGTATTAAAACTAGCGTTTGTTTCTATAATGGTCGCTATTTCATCTCTTGCTTTTTTGCGTTTCTTGCTGTAATCTTTTTACAGCCTGTCGTCTATTCTTAGACTTTGTATTCTATTTATTGAGCTTCTGCTCACCTTTGTAATATAACGAATTCCTTAATACAAATATAATCAGTTACCTTCTGTAACATACCTTGCCCGTTGACTTCACCTTTCACTCAAATCCTTGCTGCTTTATGGTCTTCGCCCTGTTCTATATTTCTTGGGGCCTTGGTTCAATGCGTCTTTTCAATAAAAATCCCTAACCCTAATAATTAACTCTAGAATATTTAGTGTTTACTATTTAGGGTTAGGGTTAGTACATACTAGAAATTAACAAAAATCCCTAACCCTAACTGTAAACCCTAAAAAGTTTAGGGTTAGGGTTAGTACATATTATTTAAACAAATCCCAACTTAGGGCGTACTAAATTTTAAAAAACTGTAACGGCTATCCCTTAACCAAAATTTTAGTTTAGGGTTGGCCATTATGATTAGTATAAATTTAAAATAAAAAACTCAAACTCTATCCTAAAAAAAAAAATTTAGGGTTACTGTTTAACTGTAGGGTTTAAAATTAAACCCTAATGTTAAATGTAAATGGAAATCCTAAACCTGAAACACTAACCCTGAATTAAACTTCAAATTTTAAATAATAAAAACTTAAGAACAAAAAAAAAAAAAGCGCCTGACCATTACGGTTTACCATTAAAAACCCTATTGGCTAGGCCTCAGTGTTTAACATTGTAAACCCTTAAGGTTTAGGGTTTAACATTAAAAACTAATGGTTAGGGTTTAATGTTAAAAACCTTCACCTTTAGAGTTTAAAATTAATTAAAAATTTAAAAAAGAAAAAAAGCCCTTAGAGTGCCTTACTTGGGTTGGCTCTAAGTTGTTGAAGACCCTAATCGATTGGATTTGATCCAATATGATGCTTTATTCAACTCTCAATTTACCTTCAAATTTGCCCTTGAAACATTGAATTCTGTATGTACAAAATCAGGCTCAAAATGAAAAAAAAAACTGTTTTTAAAGGTTTTTGGGCATGGCAATTTATTCACGATTTCTGTTAGGATTGTGATTTGGTTGTGAACAAATCACTCCTCAAAATATATGCTCGATTTATAAAAAATCAGTAATCCAAGCCGACTTGGATTGCCATACCCTGCAAGTGGAGATTACTTGTGATTTTTGACCATTTTTTGCTTCACTGGTTCAATTATTAATTTAGAGCCTCCCTCTATATTCATCTGATACCAATTATTTTTCTTTGCTAAGTTTATGCTTGCCAATAAAGCTTTACATTTGGTCAAGTTATTGTTACTTATATCATCATTTTCACAATAGCTGAGTAATGCTGATTTAGAATGATTTCTAAACATAAGAAACCCCTCCTGCATGCCCTAGGTTATCTGTGGCTGCCCAGGCAAAGTAAAATTAAATGCACTGCAGGTTCCCATTTAACTGTGATTTGGTTAGGAGCCTTATTAACAATCACTTTATCTGGGTAAAGTGTTACAAGAATTGGAATAGATTTTAACCATGAAAACTTGTAGTTTGTCAGTGCCCTTTTGACAAACTGTGAAACTCATTGTTCCATTAATTGGTCTTTATCTGGATTTATTGTCGAGTCTTTAAAAGCATCAAAGAAATATGGTGAAATAGAACAGAAACTGAACTTAAAGTTTATCATGTATTCCTGAAAAGCTGAATTAAGATTGCTGACCTTAGCTTGGCATAGTAAGGAGATTACACCATCCACACCAGTCTCGTGGAACAGGCCTTCATCTGCTTGATTAATGCACAACATCAAATTAGCTTTTCCCATGATTTGGGCAAAGAGCAAAGTAAAATAATGCATTTATCTTCTTCATCCAATCTAATATCAATAGAACTTAGCTGACTCAAAATCAAATTAAAGCATTTAGATGCTTGGCAACCAAGTCTTTGTTTTATTTTTAATAAATAATTTTTTTTTAATTTTTAGATACAAGTTATTAACAAGACTTTTTGGTTTGATAGATTTCACCTATTCTTCTCTACAAATTAAAAGTGGAAGTTTCCTTAGAAACATTCAAAAGAATAGAGTTGAAGAAACACAACCTAATGGTACCCCATGCTTTCTTGTCAAGTCTTTTTGAGTCTTCATCCAACATTTTCGCAGGCTTTTCTTTCTATGTTAAACTCTCTATTGATCTTTCTTCTCCAAGAGATCCTCTATTTTTAGCTTCCAAAGTTCAAAATTAGAATCGTTGAACTTCTTAATCTCTGGACAAGATGTGCTAGCCATGATCTCAATCAGACGGATCTGATTTCCACTAGATTACAAAATGCTCCCATTGCAAACACAAAAAATCCACAACATACAAAGAGAGACGTTCCTCTCTTCCAATCAAGCCAACAAGGCTCTGATAGCAAATGTTGAGAAACTAGGTAAACAACACAATAGAGACATTAACTTTAGTGATTAATTCTAATTAAGAATACAGTGATAAATCATAAAATAGAATAACAATAGCAACTATAAAAATATGTGAACCACAAGAACACTGATATACATGGAGAAAACATTTTCACATAAAAAACCCACCACCAAAGAAAGCACAAGTCTATATTAATCTCAAATATGCATTTACATCAACACATCAACTTCTCCCTTTAGTTTGACAACAGTCTGACAGAGAAATCTTATTTCTAACCTACATAACACTACCTCCTTGCCAAACCCTCGATATGGAGACTTGAGGCCTAAAAAACCACCATAAGACCATACATGGGCCCAAAAGTGGTCCCAAAATCATGGTAAAAATTCTCATGACCCACTACATGAGAGTGGCCTCCAAAATAGGAAGTAACTCCCCACACAAGCATCTTTGACCAAAGTGATCATAATGGGCAATAGTAACTCCCAAGCACTCCCCTATGAAGCACTAACTACACCACTTACCCACTAAACAAGGAAGATGCTCTACTATCTCTCAAGTTTGACCTTTCCAATGTAACTCCCTATTCAATGCCCTCTTGCAACAATATTTCCAAGTCATTGGAGAACAGTAAATTAATTTCATGTGTCACCACCCTCACATGGGCATCCCATTTTGTCCACTCTATGATTATTGGAGAAACATGCATTATTTACCATCTACGAACAATTAAGTTATAATAGACCTTAGGATTTGCAAAGTGAATAACATACCCAATCCTAATAGGTACTGGACAAAGCCTCCAAACAACAAAGAGAACTACCAATGACCTCCAAATGCTCTATAACACCCTTCCGTTGTTGCTGCTAGTGTGACAGTCACAAATAACAGAGAATCTCAACTCACAGCTCTCTTAGATGATAGAACAACACTATGAACTACCTAAATATGCCCCACAAGCTACAAATTGTTTTTCAACACATTTGGGAGTTGAAAAGTCTTTAAAATTGTGCCAAGAAGAGGAAAAATTGAGAATTGGTACGTCAATGGATGTACACAACTTGTCGTGATGAGTTCACTGCTTCTGCTAGAGATGCAATTACACATTTGCGGTAGCCTATCAAGTTTGCCATGGTAAATGGTAAATTCACTGTTGCAGTTGCTTTTTGGCTACCTGCTGAAACTGGCAATTTCACCAAAATGGGCAAAAACACTCAATTTGGAAGATTTTCTTGCACACCGAAGCTTGCACATGGATGTCCTTTTCCACCCTGAACATTCTCCAGCATTAAAGAAGTCCCTTTCCACCCTGAACATTCTTCAGCATTAAAGAAGCTGCCCTAGTTCAAAAAACATGTGATTAAGTACAAAAGCCAGATACATTTCGGAGCAAAGAGGAGGTACCTTGATACTAGTACTTAATCTAAACTTACTTAAAAGACATTAACTTGATGGATAGAGTTCTGAAAAATGTAGGGCTTTGTGCCCTTATGTATTGTTACCACAAAATGAAAACTAGCACCATACTTAGAGACCTTGGTTTCCTTTTGAGTCCAAACCATCCCATAAACCCTAACTTCCTTCCAAAACCTTGAGCTTCTTTTTTACTTGGAAAACAATGAGAAATCAGGGTAAGATCATCTGCTTGGCATTATTCTTAGGGTTTCCCCTAAACTCTCTGTGAAAATGTTGATGAATGGTTTGTTTTGGCATGCTCTTCAAAACCCTAGATGCTTTCTATACCAACTTCTCTCTTTAGAAACTGCAGATCTATAGAAACCCTAGCCTAAGGAAAATCGCACCTCCATCCAAAATTCTAGATCTTTTTCAACAAATACTAGACATGACTTTAGGCATTTTCTGCCTTTGTGTTTCCTAAAAATTGTAGATCTAAGAAACAAGCAGATTGCTGGCAAAGTGTCTCCTCCTTCAAGGGAGTGCATTTCATTGAAATGAAGGGGGTTTGACCCTTTATGGGGGCACATTTGTGCTTTGTTCCTTTTGTCTTATTTTTGTTTTTTGGTGGCAAAAGCATGCTTTTGTCACTTTATCCAAAGCAAACTTGACATGTGCTTTTGTTAGTTTGTCTAAAGTGGAATTTGAGTCCTGTGGACTTGCCACATGCCTTTCTTCTCCCAATTGTCAGTTTTTTCGTATTCCACATGCCTTTCTTCTCCCAACTGTCAATTTTCTTCTGTCTTCTTTTTTATTTTTATTTTCTTGATGTCTTTTTGTGTTTTTCAACCTAAGGTGACAAAAGCACGTCTGACGCACTTGTGTCACTTTGTCTAAAGTGTCAAAATGGTCAAAAAGGCATGCTAGGTGAGCCTTTTTCTTTCTTATTATTATTCATTATTATTTTCAATTCATGACACTTTGGGCAAAAAGCAAGTGCAATACATGCTTTTGACCCAATGTTCAAAAGGCAAAAGTACACACCAGGGCATTTTTTCCACTTTTTCCTTCTTTTTTCCCGTTTCTTCAAGGTTTTCTATATTTTTTGAGTTTTCGATGGGTCAACCTGGCTTTGAAAAATGTTACTCACCCAAGACATTGCCAGATTGGCACAATGATTTCGAAAAAGGGTATTGCAAGAATGATGGATTTTACAAGATGAACGAGGATCGGATAAAGAGAGTTAATACAAAACACATGGCTCAAGACACAACAATATGAAGAAAAGTTCAGTAGGGGTGTAACATCATTGCCAATCTGTGATCAGTCATTACACATGCCTTAGTCTATAGTTCCCTACCCATTCCTTTAAGCTTACATGTAAAAACTAATTGGTGAGATTTGTACCTTAGCCTATGGAAGGTTAATCTCTATTTCCACTGGCTCTCTGTTGCTGCATATACTGTCTGCAAAGATGTCTGATCTGTTAATCATTAAGAGGTCCTAGATTTTGCTTTGTCTTTACGATTTCGAGTCCTAGTCTCTCCATGGATACCAACTTGAATTGGATAATCAATCATTCCTCCTTAAAGTCTCACACAAAATTTGGAATCTTTTCTTTGCACCTCTTGTGACTAGATTTCCAACCTCAATCGCTTTCATTTGTTCCGCCACATTATTCCTTGAAAAGAGCAAGAAGCAGCTTGCTGCTTAATCTCCTAAATGCCTTACATAGGTATGAACCACTCCTTGTGCTGTTGAGGATTCTACCAATATTGGCTTTTTCTCATGGGCTTGCTCAAAGGCTTTATCCAAATACTCACGGGTTTCTTTTCATTCAAGTCTACTACATCTTCCTCATTAGAAGACTTGTGACATTACTCACGTTTTTGCTTTTGTGCATCAGATGAGTCTGAAATAGTAGTAATCTGAATGGCTGTGATCACAGTCTCCATGAAGCTATGGTGGGGGATGAATAAGAATATGAAGATATATTAATTTTTTTCTGGTAGAAGGCTGTGAAAATTACCATGACTGACAGAGCACTTTGGAGGAGCATGAGAACCTCCTCACCCACATTTTGAGTTGAGGGTCATAGAAAGAAGAGTAGATGGACAAGAGAATGAATGCTTGAACACATCCCACTTCATAGCAAAACTAGCAACGATATAGGAATGCCCATGTCCAAATTTTCCTTGACAAATGCTCAAAGAAACTAATTGCGTGAATGAAAAAGAAAACATTTGCAGCCTATCTGCTTAATCGTTTTGAAAATATCTGGGATAAATTGGTGTGCCTTATTTTTTCAACAGTCCAAATTCTTCCTTTAGGGATTGTAATCCCCCTACCATCAGCTTTCTGATGCTCCAGACCAAACATTCTGTAATATCCCCAATGGGATCTGCCCAAAAATTCTGAAATTAATTTTCTGAATTCTGCCCTAAATTTCTGCACTTTAGATTTCTGCTCAAAACCCTAAGTTCTAATTTTATTTTCTGCTCTTAAACAAATTATTACAGCCAACTCATATATGTCCAAACATGATAAATAAGCATGGCAACTGATGCTATCAAATGATATTCTTATCAAACATGAATTACACCATGAAATACACCAGATATACCCATCAAATGTCACACAAGTAGTCTGATTTTCAGAATAGAAGTCTGCTGCTATAAATCAGAATATAAAGTCTGAGGATTACATCCAAAACAAGGGCTCAAACATGGCCCAAACTGCTGCTTTCCAAGTCTGCCCTATACCCTAGGGTTATACATACCAAATGATGATTAATGATGCTCAATCAAACCCTCCAATGGTGGCGCTTGCAAGGTAATGGCAGCTGCTGCTAGGTCTAGGGTTTGGAAACCCTCAATAGATGAGATCGCCTCCTCCAAGCAAATTCGCCCACCTCCAAGTGTGGTGCTCACCTTCAAGTGTGGCGCTCAAGTCTAAATGAACACAAAATACCACCAAGAAGTGCTGCTCCAAATCTGATCCAAAAATCTGAATATGCAATCACGCTCCAATCATCTAAAGGTCTCCAATGAAGTGCAAATTGAACTCCGTAATGAGTCCACCACAACGATGAGCTAGGGTTTCATCCAACTCACCAAGAATCACAAGGGTTTTCGTCCTTGGATTCGTGCCCAACAAATGTTGCAGCCAAATGAGATAAACTCAATGAGAAAAATATGAATGATTGATGATGGAAATGCCTCCAAATTATCTTATATTTATACACAAATCTTTCTCCCTCCTCAAGGCCGACCTACTCTTGGCAATTCTTTTATTTTTATTGTATTTCTTCCTCCCATAGGGCCAACCTCCCTTTAGGCGCCCAAACATAGAGAAATATTTTATTTTATTTTTTTATTATTTTCTCTATCCTTTCTCCAAGTGGGCGAACCATTTAGGCATATCATACATCATGATTTTGACCTCCAATTAGGTCGTCCTCCTCCAAGGGAATTTATTTTAATTTATTCTTATTCTTTTCCTCAAACTCCCAAAGTCATTTCCATCCTTTTTCTTCCTTCTTTCATTTTTCTCTTCTCTCCCTTGGTCGGTCATCTCTAGGGCAAATTATTTTAATTACTTTGACTTCTCCAATAAATCCACAAAAATATACAAAGTCATCCCTCATGATCATTTTGCCCTACAAAATTGGCTAAGTATGAAATCTCGCCAATTAGGTTATTCCCTTAGCCCTTCGGCTTAGCCTACAGGAATAGAATAGGCTAGGCAACTTTGCTAGGTGATCACTCGGAAAATGGGGACATTACAATCCTCCCTTCTTGGGATTGCTTGCCCACAAGCAATTGCAAGTCTGGATACTGCAAAACATCCTCAAATGTCAAGTCTCTCCATCCAATCAAGTACTTCATGATCACTATGCTCCTCAACTTGTGGCTACAACTCTCAAAGAGAATATGAAAAATGATATGCAAAGTGAGCTCTCGTGGCCAGCAATGAGATAAAACTAGCCATACACACTCGAACTCAATTCAGCTCCATGCCCCAAATTCTAAATTCTGCTCCTCCATGCAATCTGCCTGTGTAGCTATAGGAACAAGAACACCAAATCATCAACCACAAGTGTCATCAACTCTCTCCCTTTGAAGGCTCCACTATCCACAAATGCCAAGTCTATTAAAGACAAAGCATCATACATATCCAAAGCCTAGAAGAGTGTCATACCCACCAACAAGTGATATATGATATATGCTCTGAAGCACAACCACCTGCACCAAACCTTTCATTGCTCCACTCTGATATAAACATCCCTCAACCAAAGGTTGTGAAGCAACTCACCAAGATACCTGTGAAGAAATATATCCATCACACCAATACTTGGGTCCCAATTTATTGCACCATCACACCAACTGAAAGTGAAGAGATAGATGTCTCTCATCGTGTCATTATCACCAACTATCCATCTAAATCTGAATGATCTCATATGGATGTGAAAAATGTCCACAGGTGCATAGATAACCATGCCAATCCATACTAGGCTGCTGATATAAATCAGAACAGCACCAAGGAAACTGAAAATCATACCTATGATGGTGTCAAGAGTATCTTTGCTGTCATAGGATGATAGAATCTCATCACCATGCAAGACCCCAACACTGTAGGGGCAGTCCTAAACACTCCAACCCGCCCAAACAGCTGCAAACATCAATGCATAATCTGAAACCTCCATGATCAACAAAGTAGAACAGCCATCAACCAACGTGTGAGCTAAGAACCAATTGGTTAGGGCTGGAAATTTTCTGCTCTCATGCTCATCTCCATGCCTTGGATTATAGTCCAGCTGAAACCCAACATCTACAAGCATATGCCACTCAAAATCAAGTACCTCCATGACATCATCTTCACCTACCTCAAGTCTTGAAAATAGGACAGCCTCATGCTCCATCAAAGAATCATCATCATGACGGTGTTGTGTTTAAAACGCAAGTAGACTCATTGAGCTCTCCAAGGGTGGCTAGACTCCCAACCAAATTTGAATCACAATTGTCTTCTTCTACACATGCATACATATCATTATTGGTTGGTCCACAAAGTGTATGCACCACTTCCTCCTCCATATCCGTGACTTGAGCCTTCAATGGGCTCTCCAAAAGGTGTGACTCATGAACCTTATGATGAAAATCATTTGCACCAAATAAAATTTCAGAATCATACCTCTCAACAAGTCCATGCAATTCTACTTGCTTCTTGTGTTCTACCACCGTAAGAGGTTCATCTTGTACTTGCTTAACCTCCATGGCTTCTTCCCTAGTAATATCCCCAATGGGATCTGCCCTAAATTCTGAATTTTATTTTTCTGATTTCTGCCCTAGTTTTCTGCACTTTTAGAATTCTGCTCAAACCCTAGAATTCTGATTTAATTTTCTGATTTCAAATAAACTTGGACAGCGAACAAATATGCATCCAAATGCTCAAATAATATAGCAATAATGAACCCTTATTATTATATCTTTAATCACAAACTCATCCAACAATATATGACATCAAAATGCAAACATATACATGGAACAAATCTGATTTCTGAATTATTCAGTCTGCTGCTACAAATCAGAACTTCTGAATATGCAATTACATCAAAATATATAGGCCAAACATGCCCAAATACATCTCAGAATTCTGCCATTACAAATCAGACCTAATAATAGGTTTGTACATACCAAAATGATATAGAATGAAGCTCCACAAACCCTCAACAATGGTGGCACTTGGGCTGCTGCTCAGATTAGGGTTTAGAAACCCTCAATGATGAAGAAATTGCCTCCAGAGGCCAAGTCACCCTCCTCTAGATGTGGCGCTCCAAATTAGGGCAAGCCCTAATGCAATGAAGATACAAAATGCCATGAAAACGATCCTCCAAATGTGGCGCACAAGTCTAGGGTTAAACCCTAGTGCCAAATGAATACAAATGCCACAAGGAAATATCCTCCAATGCTGATCCAAGATTTGAATATGCAATCGAAGCTCTCCTCCTTCACAAGTCGCCAATGAAGTGCAATTATGAACTCCGTATGAGTCCACCTCCAGAGTGTGATTGGATTTTCGTCCAATCCACTTATCTTCCTTAGGGTTTTCGTCCTAGGAAGGTGCTGAACCAAAATGATTGCAGCCAAGAGATAAATCTCCAAATGAAAGGAATGTGAATCAATGATGATGAAATGAGCTTCAAACTCCATATATTTATACATGAATTTTATCTCTTCCTCAAGCTGGCCGACCACATGGGATAATTCCTTCTATTTTATTTTTATTTCTTCTCTCCCTAGGCCGACCTCCTTTTGGGTGCCAAACACAAGGAAATAACCTTATTTTATTTTTATATTATTTTTCCATCTTTCCATCCTCCGAGGGCGAACCACTTAGGCACATGATATAACATATTTTTGGCCTCAAATGAAGTCGTCCTCCACAAGGAAAAATCATTATAAATTATTCTTATTTCTCCAAAGGCATTTCCCTTATTTTCCTCTAATTTCCATTCTCCAACTGGGTCACTCCACCTTAGGGCGAATTAATTTATTAGTTTTGACTTCATCAAAAATACCACAAAAATATGCCAAGTCATCTTCCACAATCATTTTGCCCTACAAAATTGGCTAAGTGTGAAAACTCGCCAATTAGGTCATTCCCTGAGCCCTCCGACTTAGCCTACGGGAATGGAAATAGGCTAGCCAACTCCACTAGGTGATCACTTTGAAAATGGGGACATGACATCCCTTGGAAGAAATAGGGATTGAAGGAATGCTTCTCTTTGCTGCCTCTCGTGATCTATGTGACTGCATTGTTCCTTGACTTTCTGTAGGTGTTGTTTTGCTTGGGCAGCCAACAACTTGGCTTCTCTAGCTCTCAGCCACTCATCACACATGCTTTGAGTCTTCCTTACGTCCTCTATGCTATCATGCACAAAATCAGACCTTTTGTAGCTTGGATCCACAACCATTACCTCATGTTTAACCATCAATTCTTGAGTGTCAACAAGGTAAGGTCTCTCACCACTATCATCCTCATGTGATATAGCTGCCACCTCATGATTATGTGAAAGTAAAGGACTGCTGTTCCAAATCAGAAAATTAGAATTTGCGTACAAGAACCTCAAGCACATCTTCCTTCATTGCTGAATGCTCTTCATCAAATGCTGATCCAATAGATGTATCCAACTAAAAATCACCTGCCTCACTAGTGATATGTTTGTGCCAAGGCTGATCCGAAGTTCCATCCTCTTGGCTGTCACATCGTTAGGTGTACCATTGTTTATTGCCTTCAATATTATTTGCTTACCCTTGGATGTGAACTCAAGCTCCATCTTGTGGAAATCCTGAATGTATCTACCAAGTGATTGTAGCCATTGGATTTCCAACACAATTTTTGTCTCACCAATTCCAACTACATAGAACTCATCAACAAATGCATAGTTATCCAATTGAATGTTCAATTGTGAGATCTTTCTAGTGCAACTCATCTTGAATCCGTTCGCCAACATGACGCTAAATCCAGGAAACTCCTCTACTCGTAGTCCTTTCTTGACCACAAAGCCCTCATCAATGAAATTATGTGTTGCACCACTATCCACCAAACAAGACACTCTTTGTCCCTTCACAATCCCTCTCACCCTAAAAGGATGATACTTAGGAACACTTGATAGGAAAGCAATTGTACCTTGTGCCATGTCATCATGCTCCAACAGTTGCTCCTTACCACTATTTGAGCTAGTGTCTGGAATCTCCTCATCAACATCAAAAGTGACTTCAATGTAGCATGCCTTGCCTTTTCCAAGGCATCTATGACTGGGCTCCCAAGGCTCCTTGCATGAGAAGCAAAGCTTCTTTCTCTTTAGCTCATTCTTCGCCTCTAAGTCTGGTGTAGTCTTCTTAGGCCAATCCTTCGGAAAATTCTTCTTCGGGTCCTTTCTAGATGAAGAGAAAGGCTTACTCTGAAACATAGGCTTGGATGGTGTTGAAAATTTCATACCTCGAGCCCTCTTGATGGCTTCTCTCAAAGACGGTGGATCTAGGGCCTTCACCCATCCACAAAGTGGCTCCTCAAGACCCTCAATGAAAAGATAGGTCAATCTAGTCTCCAAAACATTAGGAACCAACATGGCAAGCTTCTGAAACTCAAAGATGTATGTGTCCACGGACTCCTTCTGCTTGAGTTGTGCCAACTCCCTGAAGAACTGCTCCGGATTTGACTCATCAAATCTATCAATCAATCTTTGTGAGAAATCAACATAAGTAGTGACAAGGCTATGACCTTGAGTCACCATACCATTGTACCACCAATCTAGAGCATCTCCCTCCAAGTGAAGTGTAGCAAACTGAATAGCATCTCTCTCAAACATAGGGCTCAATGTGAAGTAGTTATCTAACTTTTGGATCCATGCTCGTGCCATGATCTTCCCTGAACCATCAAAAGGAGTGATGTTGACCTTAGCCAATTTCCTTTACAAGTCATGATTATTATTGTTGCCTCTTTCTCCGCTAGGTCTATCTTTGTTTTTGTATTTGATATTGCAAAAATCATTCCATGGCAAGACGTCTCGGCATTCTTCACTTAGTGCTAACCACTCTCTCCTGTACTCATCAAAGGTCTCACCTGCAATATGCGGATCATTCTCTGGAGCTCTATGCTGATCCAAGAAGGTAGGCATGAGAGGTCTAACCACAGATGCATGAGATGCATGAATAGGAGTGCCGCCATTACTTTCGGAAGTGCTAGCATCATTATTGCCATTATGTCCATTACCTCCATTGCCTCCATTATTGCCCACATTATTCCGCATAAGTTGAGCCATCATTTGCACTAGATTTTGCTGTCCTCTAGCAAGGTCTCAGAGGATATCCTTCATGCTAAGTTCCTTATCACTTCTATCACCCATGTCGGTTTCTTCTTCTTCAAAACTTGTATCAACAAATCGCTGCCTTCTCCTGTATGTGATAAATTCTCTATCTTTGGGATTCATCTGTGTTTCACGGCGTTTCGGGGACGGGGACAAGGGACCAACAGGGGATGCGTTTTGGGGACGACAATCTGAGGGCCATTTTTTGGGGACGGCAGGGGACGACGATATATATGAATTTTTCAATATATATATATATATATAATTATATATATATGATTTTTTCAAAATATATAATATAGAGAGAGAAAGAGAGATATGTCAATAACTGATAACAACAATATCAATATGTGAATAAATCATGATAGCAATAGTATAACAGTATAAAGTAGTATAACAACAGTGTAAAGTACTATAAACAACAGTATAAACATCAATAAAATTACAACAGATCTAGATAACTCATAACAGTAGTATAACAATAGTTTAATAGTAGTATAAACTATTAAACTAATAAACAATAGTATAAAATTATAAATTAATGTTAAACTCAAAGTCTCAAATAGTCAAACTTCAAAATACAACAATCTATGCCTCATTCAGGCTATCAATATCAAAAGAACTATCCGTGTCACTATCACTCTCTGGCTGAAGTGGAACATCCAATGGAAGCCTGACCTTCCCTGGTTGCACCTCCTTCTCGTTAATCTGCTTAACATCTTCAGGATCAACATCCCAACGTGCTGTTGGAGTGTGTTGATACTTAGTAGTCTGCCGATCCTGAAGTCTCAAGGCACTATGAATTGCAACTAGTTTTTCTGCTCGTTTCAAGGTAAGCATGTTCCTCTTGATCGAGTGGATGAAGCCATAGGTGGACCAATTCCTCTCTGCAGCAGAGGAACTAGCAATTTGTGAGAGTAAATGAATAGCAAGTTGCTTCAACTCTGGTGTGTCCTTCCCATGAAATTTCCACCATCCAATGGGGTTTTTTGTGCAATAGTGGCCCTATCCGTCCTAGCCTCTAGTTTGCTATATGTAGGACCCTAAAGATCGGAAAATTGAAGCCACTTCTCTCGAAGTATGGTTGCCTCCTCAGTGCCATACATCTTATGAAGGGCTGTCATAAGCCCCTCCATTACCTCATCATCCTTAGAAGGAAGTATTCAGCTAGGTCTAGGTGCATACCACTTTGCATTAAGAGCATTGGCAGTCATATGAAGAGGGGTGTTCATTGTGTTCCACCTCTTTGTGACAATAGGCCTGATATGCTGCTCATAGAATTGTAATTGAGGATCCTTGTTACGAATTTCTTGCTTCATTTGATCAAGCATGCTATCAAAAGTCTTATTAATCTCTCCAAGGCTAGGAGAGTCTGTATCTGCATACTTGATTACCCCCACAACAGGTGATATGATAGAGCAAATATATCTGCAAAGTGCAAACAACATTTAAAAGTTGTAACTTGTAAGACATTAACAATTTAACAATAACACTAGTAATACTAATAAATAATATTAATAATTTAAAGAAAAAGCAAAGTAGAAAGTTAGAAACATATTAAGTAAAAAATTTAAATTTCTTACTTGATATTGGACCACCAAGTCTCATTAAGCACCTTGTCTCTCACCTTCTTTCCTTCTTTTGTATTTGATGGAGCCCACTTTTCCACTCTTGACAAACCACCATGGATTGTAGAGCATCTTGCACCTCCAACATCCTTTCCAGTAAAATAAAATAGCTAGCATATCTAGTCTCAACTGGTTTGAGGAATTCTTTCTTTGAATAGGATTGAAATAATGCAAGTGAAGTTTGATGGTTGCATACAAACATTTGTATTTCTCTACCTTCGGCCACTACTATCTTCACCCATTCTATTTTGCCAATGTCTTTCAAAGCATTATTCAAAGCATGTACACAACATGGAGTCCAAAAAATATGTTTGTAAGCACTCTCAACCATCAATCCAGCCAACTTACAAACACAAGTTGAATCTGTCACAATTTGCACAACATTAGACGACCCAACCTCCTCTATGGCCTCCTTCAGAAGGGCATATTGGTAATGAACATCCTTACTTTTCCCAGAGCAATCAATGGCTCTAAGAAAGTATGAACCGGCAGGACATGTAACAATAATATTAATGAGTGGCCGATCCCGAATATCAGTCCACCCATCCATCACAATGGAACAACCAGTCCTAATCCATGTTTGTCTCATCTCCTCCATTATTATGTTCACCTTTGAATATTGTTTGTCAAGGAGGGAGGTACGCAATCTATGTTCTCCAGGAGGAGTATAAGAGGATCCAATTGCTGTTGCATCTGTCAACATGTTTTTGAAATGAGGAGACCTTGCCAAATGAAAAGGGATGGCATGGGCATAAAAAAACTTTGCCATTGAATCATTGGCTTGCTCACGCTTTTGCAAATTCATCATCCCTATCACTGTATTTTTTTCAGTTGTGCCTATAGTAAAAGTGGCCTTCCTCTTCTCTCTAAGTCTATCACAATCCTCCTCCAAATGATACATTGGAATGCTCTCCAACTGATTGCATTCTAGATGAACGCTTCCTACTCTTAGTAGTACTAGTTGCGTGTTTTTCCTCACTCTCCCTTACCAACTTGAGCATTTCAACCCGTTCTTTCAATGTTATACCCCCCCAAGCTGTAACCCCATGGCCAGACTCACTCAATAAATGATGTTCAACCCTGCTATAACTCCCATGATAATCAGTATTGCAAACATGACACAACCAATGCCTGCTGCCCCCTAAATTTTTAGCCTTATTAGTGGTCAAATTGGTGGCAAATTGAAGCAAGGGCTTTTTTGGGTTGAAAGGACCTTTTGCATATTTTTGAAGTTTGGTTGAAGGGCATGCAAAATGGTCTTTTGGAATTGTACTTCCAATAGAACTTGTA
The DNA here is from genome assembly GCA_027924645.1 of Cunninghamia lanceolata. Classification (NCBI taxonomy): domain Eukaryota; kingdom Viridiplantae; phylum Streptophyta; class Pinopsida; order Cupressales; family Cupressaceae; genus Cunninghamia; species Cunninghamia lanceolata. The sequence continues at coordinate 2,441,258 of BSBN01000416.1, read as the reverse complement.
GTGTTCTAATTTTCAAAATCCACTCTATTTACTTCAACCTCTTCTTCACTCCCCACCTCATGCACATTTTGATTTTCCTCACTGCTGCTCATTTTTCAATTTTTTATGTATGACTTTGAGTTTGAAAGGTTTTGATTCTTTGATTGTTTGAACTTTGTATTTTGAGAACAATGAACAAACTGAAATAAAAAAAATTTAAAAGTTAAAACTAATTACAAACCAATACAAACAAAAAAAACAACTCAAAAGAGACATACCAAGTTCACAAATGAAGTGTTGTTTTGTATTGCAATGAAATGAGCCTTCAACCTCCAAAAACCACATGTTAAAAACCTTTAGCTGAGTGCAGTTCTGAGTTCTGTGTTTTCTCTATTTTCCCTTCCGGCAGCGGCTTGTTTTGCTTCTCTATTATTTGTCTATGGTAAAAATGTTAAACATGACTTATTTTTTGGGTGTGGGAGGGTTTGTGGGACCCCCACGCCCCTTCCACAACCAATAGAAGTGTTATAAATGTCAGGTTTTTTTTTTTTAAAATTATTGCGTTTTAAATTGGCTTTTTACGCAGGGACGTCTGGCTGTCCCTAGGACGGTTGAGGGATGTCTGAGACGTCCCCGGCCATCTCGGGGACGGCCAGACGTCCCCATTTTTTTTCTTCCCATTTCTTGTTCTGGGATGCATCCCTAGGACATTCCTGTTTTGCAAATTTTTTTGGGGACGCCACGAGGACGTCCCTTGTCACGTCCCCGTCCTGGAAATGCCACTAGGGACGAGGACGGGTCTGTTAGGGCCGGGGACACGTCCCCGTGTACCCTAGGGATTCATACATCAACATTAGTTGATCGCCAATGCAAACCACATATAAAACCCTTTAGGTTGGCAAGATCAAAGCTTTGATACCACTGTAATATCCCCAATGGGATCTGCCCTAAAATTCTGAAATTAATTTTTTGAATTCTGCCCTAAATTTCTGCACTTCAGATTTCTGCTGAAAACTGTAAGTTCTAATTTTATTTTCTGCGCTTAAACAAATTATTACAGCCAACTCATATATGCCCAAACATGATAAATAAGCATGGCATTTGATGCTATCAAATGATATTCTTATCAAGCATGAATTACACCATGAAATACACAAGATATACCCATCAAATGTCACACAACAAGTCTGATTTTCAGATTAGAAGTCTGCTGCTATAAATCAGAATATAAAGTCTGAAAATTACATCCAAAACAAGGGCTCAAACATGACAAACATGGCCCAAATTGCTGCTGTCCAAGTCTGCCCTAAACTCTAGGGTTATACATACCAAATGATGATGAATGATGCTCAATCAAACCCTCCAATGGTGGCGCTTGCAAGGTAATGGCAGCTGCTGCTAGGTCTAGGGTTTGGAAACTCTCAATAGATGAAATCACTTCCTCGAAGCAAATTCGCCCACCTCCAAGTGTGGCGCTCACCTTCAAGTGTGGCGCTCAAGTCGAGGGCAAAACCCTAGTGCGAAATGAACACAAAATACCACCAAGAAGTGCTGCTCCAAATCTGATCCAAAAATTTGAATATGCAATCACGCTCCAATCCTCCAAAGGTCTCCAATGAAGTGCAAATTGAACTCCATAATGAGTCCACCACAATGATGAGCTAGGGTTTCTTCCAACTCACCAAGAATCACAAGGGTTTTTCGTCCTTGGATTTGTGCCCAACAAACACTGCAGCCAAATGAGATAAACTCAATGAGAAAAATATGAATGATTGATGAAGGAAATGCCTCCAAATGATCTTATATTTATACACAAATCTTTCTCCCTCCTCAAGGCTGACCTACTATTGACAATTCTTTTATTTTTATTGTATTTCTTCCTCCCATAGGGCCGACCTCCCTTTAGGCACCCAAACATAGAGAAATATTTTATTTTATTTTTTTATTATTTTCTCTTTCCTTTCTCCAAGTGGGTGAACCATTTAGGCATATCATACATCATGATTTTGACCTCCAATTAGGTCGTCCTCCTCCAAGGGAATTTATCTTAATTTATTCTTATTTTTTTCCTCAAACTCCCAAAGTCATTTCCATCCTTTTTCTTCCTTCTTTCATTTTTCTCTTCTCTCCCTTGGTCGCTCATCTCTAGGGCAAATTATTTTAATTACTTTGACTTCTCCAATAAATCCACAAAAATATACAAAATCATCCCTCATGATCATTTTGCCCTACAAAATTGGCTAAGTATGAAATCTCGCCAATTAGGTTATTCCCTTAGCCCTTCGGCTTAGCCTACAGGAATAGAATAGGCTAGCCAACTCTGCTAGGTGATCACTCGGAAAATGGGGACATTTCCTATCTCCTCTGCATCAAAAGATGTGTAGCATTCCCATCCTTGGGACTTATCACTTGTAATTTGGGTTCTTTTAAAGAGGGATGGTTGTATTTTTATTTTTGGAATTGGACCAAGGGTGAATAGAGCAAATGTTTCTTCTTCTTACATGAGGCATAATCACTTGAATGTCTTGGGCCGCTTCCATCATGTTATTGCAAAAATCTGACCTTAGGCATACTATTAGTTGTATTTGCCCCACCTATGATCCTATTTTTGTCTATTGTTTTGTATTTCCTCATTATTATGCCCCTCTAAGGAGGTATAAAATTCAATCTTCAGTCTTGAGATCTCCACCATTCAATTCTCCAATAAATTGGAGGTTAGAGGCTTCCTTGGCAAGGTCATCTCCCACTCCATTATGCTCTTGATGGATGTGGGTCACATTAAGCCAAGGAAATTTGCTCCATATTCTTCTAAGTTCCTCAACAAGGTTCTTTGACAAACAATTTTTTAAAATAGCAGCTTTGCCTAAATTAAGAAAGCTAGGAAAGATTTGCAAGCCTATATCTAAAGAGAATTTATTTTCTTTCCTCAATCATAGGCAAGCTACCATTAAAGCACGACTCTTGTCGCCTTCCACCTGATTGTGAAGACTGCTGTAAAATGCCCTAGAGATATTGTGTGAGGAGGGGATCTCCTCCACTTGGTAATCTATTGGTGTTTTTCTAGGAGCATCTTCTAATCCCATAGTCCTTTTTGGAATGTTCAATATTAACCCCAACTTGAGCCACATGCTTCCTCAAAGAGGTCAAGTCATAAAATTTTTTCCTTAGAGGAGGGTGTTGGTCCCAGGCAATGTCCTAAAAGTAGGTAGACTATAGAATCCTCATCCTCGATGATCTAGAAAAGGTTCTTCTTGATTATATTCGATCTCATTTGATACATGCCCATAAAGGGGATCCCTTTCCCTCAACTGGAAATTAAGGTATTTCTTTTAGAATGTGGCCCATAGTTTCTCTTGTTCTTGACAGCATCTTTGTTACATTTTAGTGTTATTGCGTTATTTTTAAAAGCAACTTTCCTTAGGCCAAGCTCACATTGATCCTTCAGTTGATAGACTTTGTCACGGTCAACTAGACTGCATATTCTGCTCTCAAGCTGCCTGCACTGCAACAACTGTCATATCAATTTGTCCATTTCCTTGAGGATGGATTTTGGGGTTGCAAGAGCAACAAAGGAATACATGGGCACAACTTGTAGACCTGCATTCACCAATGTAGTTTTGCTTGCTAAAGTCAACCATCTATTAGTCCAATAAGAAATCTGACCCTTTATCTTGTCCAATGATAGACTCCAAGACCCTCCTATGGGGTAGGTGATAGGGGAATGCCAAGGTAGGTAAGACTGTAAGAGGGAGGGAGGCTCTTTGGAATCTTGAAACATTCACTACTCTCTTATGAATTCTTCTTTCAATTGTGAAAAAGACCATTGGAGACTTATGATCATTTATCAATTGTCTTGAAACTTTTAGGTAGGTATCTAGACAATCCCTTATAACTTTAGCTTCTCCCATCTTGCTTCCCCCATCGTATAAGTGTCATCCACAAATTGAGGGTGGGTAATGACCTCCATATCAATGGTGACAACATTTCCTTGATTCTGTCCTTGTTAAGTTTCCTCTTTAACGAATTATGCAGAGATAGGGAAAGAGAAGATTGCCATGCCTTGGCCCTCTTTGTGCATTGACGAGTTCATTCTAAAGGAGCTCCATTCAGTGAAACTAAGTTACCGAGTTTTGCAGTTTTGCCCCCTGTGCCCATATGGGTTCAGTACGAGGCTGGGTATGGGATAGGACGGCCCGGGGTTTGCCTAGGGTCCACCCCAGGCACCCCGGGTTTGCTGTGGTCGTATCCAGGCAAAAATCAACAAAAAAAACGTCATAGGGGTGTTGTTATCCAAGTGTTGAAAGCTCATTTTGCCATCAGTCATCATTGTTTCTGCGTGAGAATTATTAGTGCAGTGAAGGTTGACATATATAAAACCTTATTCTGCCTTGGTTGAGGGGACACACCATGTTTGCTTCAAATGGTGGTGTCCATTTTGTGTTATTTAAATACAATTGTCGCCCTCGGGATTTTTCGCAGTTGATTGTAATTTTCATTTTGTATTGACATTTGACAAATCACTAAATTATGATTTTTTTTTTTTTAAATTATGAAGTATTTAAATATTTTGTTTATTGACAATTATGAGTATTACTGTTTTTATAATTTTAATGTGTGTATAAAATTATGGTTATATTGAATATTACTCAATGTAACTATAATATATATATGTAGCTGTAGCCATAGCCATCCCCAGGCACAAAAAAATTGCCGTACTGGCATACCTGAACCCGTACCCGTACCTGTCCTTGTACCAGGATTGACAACTTAGCAGTGGAACCAAGAAGGAGACCAATCTAATGCAACTCATCATCCATTCCACTCTCTCTTCTATAAAGTCAAAGGCCATCATGATCTGCCTTAGGAAGTTCCATTTGACCCATGTTGGAACTATTTTTTGTTGTTGTATCCCTTTGCTAGATTTGTTGACTCAGGCACAAAGGACATCATAAAAAATTGCAACAAAGATGGGAAGAGCACCAGGAAGCGGATAATTTCCCTGTGTGTTTGAGAGGGGCAGTTCCTTCATATGATGGCATTTTGGGGTTTTATGTCTTTTAACCAAAAGTACGAAAGGGACAAGATGATGAAAACTAAAAACAGAAAAAGAAAGGTGGGAGCAGATTATCACCCGTGAGAATCATGAAAAGTAAAAGATCTGCCTCCACAGACCAATTTGGAAATAGGAATTGTTTTATGACACACATATGGAAACAAATGAAACTTGAGAAAGTGCAAAGTCTTTTCACCAATTCTGATTACACACAAGTAACCTGAAGTTTACTATTCAAATCCCCATACAATACAAAGTCTCATAAAGATAAGAATGATTGCACGCAATAGCAAATGATGCCAGGAAAATAATAGTCTTCTTCTAACAGACAACAAATTGATGTAAATGTAGGAATAGAAAGATAATATTTCTCATATAATATATGTACATTCAATTAAAGAATTAATGATGAAGACATACAGGTCTTCTACAAAGAGACAGGAATTGCAGCCTTCCAAAGGCCTGGAAAGGAATCTTTTATACATTCCATTTTTGCCCTTTTATAGTGCAGATTACAAAAGGAATCCTGGATCAAATAGTTACAATTTGTCTCTTTAACTTCTCTTAGCAGTTACAACCATGACACTTTTTAGGTTCATGCCCTTTCACTCTTACTCCAGCTGTTATACCTGTTTGAAGATATCTTAATAACACTATGCATTACAGATATTTTCTTCAGGTGTCATATGTTAAAGTTTCTTTAAAACATTACATTGGATCTTTAGGTGTCATAGGTGATATTTCTCAGCCATTACGTTAGTAATGATATTGTAGGGCACACTACAAAAGGCAAAGGGGCTAAAGTTATTCAGGGAGCTGGGATTCTCCTCCTTCAGAATCATGGCCAACTGTGTATTTGAGGATTTTTTTAACATTTGTTTAGTGTTCTTGAATTTCTTCACCTAAGGCAATCCTACTTGACAGTTTACTAAAAGAGCCAAAAGAACTTAAGAGGAAAGCCAGTCAGGCTTGGAGCCTTCCCTTTACCCATGTTGAACACTACTATTTTTAGTTCTTGCATAGAGACCCTTTAAGAGATAGCCTCATTTTTTTCTCAGGTAAGCAAGGTTGGGATATCAGGAAGAATCTTCTCTTTGCTTTTACTCCTTTCCTCTTCTGGCAGGAAGAGGCCAAAGAAGGGTTAGACAATGTCCTTTTTGGGTATAGTCTGAGGTTGATAGTACTTCTCTTTCACTAGTCGGTATATAAAATTTTGAGTCTTCTAGCCCCAACCATCCTGTGGAAAAAGGAGTTATTTTTATCCCCTTCTTTCTGCCACTTTACCCAAGCTTTCTGCTTCCACATTATCTCCTCTCTACAGTTGAGTTCCTCCATTGTTTTGAGGAGAGTGATATTTTCAATAAGGAGATCTCTTGTAAGCTCACTATCTATGACATTCTTTGGTACCTTACTAAGGCTCCATTTCACTATTTTCATCTCTAGAGATACATTACCAAAGTGGTGCTGTACAAGAGTTTAAGCTTTCATTTCAGCTACTTAAATTTCAGTGGAGGGCTGTACACCAGCATCTCAGAGGAAAGTTTTCCTTCTTCTCTCCAGGTCTCACAGACTCTTTACCCTTAGCTATGTGAGTTGGAAACTGAAAGTAATGTTGGTGGGATTCCTTCTTGAAGGGACGTCTACAGAAACAGGCCAATGGTTTGATCCCACTCTATTAATTTATAACTAAGAGGAAAGGGATTAGATATCACCAAATTTGATTGTCGGGATGCATTTACCTGGTCTCGGAAACCAACCCAAATAAGGCCTGCTTTTCCACTTGGCCACCATCACAATGGGGTATCCAGCTTCACAAGGGTGATGATGAGGTGCATGATGCTTGGAGAATTTATGACTAGCTTGTCAATGTAGATTCTTTGTTTACCAAGTCTTATCACTGTAGCATCCACAATACATTTGCCTCGAGACTGAGACTTGCAGACTACTACCAACACATACTCTTTCACACAATTCAAGCACACGGGACACAACATTTAGATCAATACTGGACACACATATTACATGCACACACATATGACTCAACTCCAACTATCTTCACGACATTCCTAACTGCAGCAGTCACAACCTTCATGTTGAGTTTGTCCCCATCGTCCAGTTATGTATCAGATTAAGCTTATCCCCAATGCTTAGTATATGGAGCTTGTCCCCATTGCCCCAGTGATCTATCAAACTAAGCTTGTCCCCATTGCTTAGCATTCTAAAAAATTCACAACTTCTCTTTGGTCCTGTGGTTCCCTGAGGTACTAACTCATTTACTCATTCAATTAAACGCACACAAACAAGTCACAACAACCAGACTCATACGAGACTCACATAGTACATACACATGTATACACACACTTATTTGTGTTCATAGGCTTTAAACATTATCAGACCAATCATGGGCATATACCTTATCAGCGCCTCTTCAATTTTTCCCTTTTTCAGACAATTTTCTTTCCTCTGTTTTCACAGCTTGTGTCTGTGCCTTTTGTTTCAGCAGCCTTCTCCTGGTGATCTCTTTTGATATTTATGGTCTTTTGAGCTCTTCCCTCTCAGGCCTTATTGGTTGATCAGGTTGGTACATTAATTTCCTTAGAATGATTACTCGGAATGTTTCAAGTGTCAAGGAATTATTTCATTTTTGAGTCTCCATGTGCCATGCAAGTTCTTGGCTTGTTCTGACTGGCCATTCACTTAGTGGTATGGTCGGGTGGGTGATTTTTACTGTTCTCAAGTACATGGAATTCTCCAGTCTTATTTACTCCCGTGCATTATCCTTGAGCTTGATCTGGCCATTACTTCTTGCAATCAGTTTGCGCACGCTGTCTTAACTCTTGACACCTGGCTTCTTAATCGACACTTGGCTGCTCTGTTTTTTCTCTACTGGGCCACTCATGCACTGTCAGTAGTCATCAATTCAAGATCTCATAAAGCCGTATACCCCCCCTTCTACTTGGTTGGTTTTGTCCATGTCAGCAGTGGATCTGCACACTCAGCAACTCATTAATGAACATTGTGTATTTTGAAAATAGATCGGGAACCATAGTTTTAATAATTTGTGGCTCCAACATTAGTCAAGATAAACAATCAAATGTCAGATAAGCTTTTAAATAATTAGGTCTGATGTTAATTCTAAACGACCTTTAAGGACTTCTCTTTGGCCTGAATAAAACAATTCTAAAAACATCTTGATTTAATTACCTTTGTCAAGTGAAACATGTCGTTCAGATTTATCATGCAGCAATCACAAGGTTAGGATTATAATCTTTCAAGTCTTAGTCACAATCAGATTTTAGTACTCACAAACATTGAGTCATCATTCTTTATCATAGACATGTATTTAAATATCAAGATCTACTAAAGTTATCAATCTATAAAACAAATTTAATACAGTCTATGACATTCAAGTTTTATGTTTTCATAAAATCTTTTAGAAAATTATCCAATCTCTGGCTTTTGCAAGATTTGAGAACAGTGGGGTATTATATAGTGTTAGTCCATATTTTACTGTTCAAAGTAACCATGCCATTGGCAATAGTACCAGTCGCTTCAATTGAACTCTAAGACATGATGAAGAAAATCTCAAGATACACATTAATTGACGTTCCTCCTATTATAAGTCAAACCTAATGGTGTTTTACAAAGTACCATTTCCTGCGAATAAGTTTGAAACTCAAAATGGTGCCATAAACATTTGAATGTTTGCAAGACCAACTAGCTTTAAATCTCAGATTAATGTTTTGAAAACAGAAACATTAGCGGAAACACTTTCACCATAAAGCATCAAGAAATACTTAATGAAATATCTCCTCCAAAGTCAACCTTTTCTAAGCTTCCCTTTGAAGCGTGATGAAAATTTGTATTATAATTGTAAAACAAATGCACCTTTCAGAATGCTAGGCACTTTCTACAAGCTTGTTCCTTTTTATTATTATTTTGCTGTCTTGTGCTTGGTTACAGCTTTGCAAGGGGGCTTCCTTTTCATTTGTTTTTAAATAATGTTTATGGGACTTAATTTAATTCCTCTTTTTCCTAATATGTTATGTTATTGATATTCACCTTGTTTTGTTAATGGCAGGAATGAGCTACTTATTCATTTTCTGGGGTTGGAGGGATAAGCTAAAATTCTGCTTCCCTTGATTGGATACGGCCACTATCAATTTACATGACATCTTTGAGATGTTTTGTGATTTTCTTTTCAACCTTTTATATTGCCTTAGATTTTTTTTCAAGTGCAATGATTTATTAGTTTTTGCTTGTATCTTTACACTCGAGAGATCAAATTTGGGCTATTCAACCAAAAAAATTTACAAAATGCATTGCAGAATAATGTCAAAACTATCTAGAATATAATCATGTCTGCAACGTCAAAAGTACTTAGACATAATGATGTGAAGTTAAACTATGCCTAAATTTCAATAACATAGGGCGTTGTCAGTAGACTGAGAACTATTTGCTATTTTGTCCAAAATATGGTATTAAATCTGATACTATTTCAGTGAATGTGAAATAAAAGTATGAATATATTACTTGCATAAATGATGGGCGTGTTGAACTGTTCAGTTTTCATACGTAATAACTGAATTGGTTAATCGTGTTCAGGAGTAGCATGCTGATTTTTGATATGATATGAAACGTTTATGCCTGTCAATTGTCTTAACATACCTTTGTAATTGAGGACTGCTCAAATTGAGCACTTGCTAAAATATCTGCTCTATTGTCAATGTACTCTGGCCCAAATGGCATGTTTTCTAATCCATAGTAACGTTTAGGTTTCTTTCAGCATGAGACTCCTGTGATAATTCTCGTCATTACAAACTGTTGAATGGTGTAGGAAACTTGTTTGCTTAAAGCAGTTAGTATAGCTTAATCAGAAGCATGGCTTAGGTGTATAACCTTTTGAATACATTAAGATAGTTGGATGAGAGGTGTACAGGGAGAATTCGGGGAAGTGGGTCCATTGGTGGGGAAGTGCAATTGTCGTGAACTGCTTGACCCGAAGGCCCCTCCCTGCTCTATAGTTGGTCAAGTGGCTGACTAGAATTTGCTCACAGTGCGTTTCTCATCTCCCTCCTTCATTGGGGTGGGTTCATGTCACAACGGAAAGGGTAAACCTTTGCATTGGCTGGTTTCTTTCCATTTCTTCAGCCTCTTTGCACTCACTCTATGAAGGGTACCAGCAGAGGATGTTTGATTCCTCGGCCTTGTATGTATTTAGCTGTTGCCAAATCCAAGATGCCACAAATGCTTTAGCCCCAACCAGCTCTCTTGATTGACCGACTTTCGTGTCGGGAAAGTTCAACGGTATTTTGAAAAGGGAGGTCGGTCTAGGAGAATTGGTTTTCTTATTGGATAAGTCAATGTCGGTTGATGGTATGGAAACACTTGCTGATGTCGAATTCCAATAACCAATTTGAATAGTCCTACAACTACCCTTCGCCACTTCTTCACAAGGGATTGGTAGTAGAATTTTGTAGGGTTTTTTTTGCCACCTAACAAGTCCATCTTAGTACCCATAGACAACCTACTATCTAGGGGTGCACATTCTTATACCTCTGTTTGCCTAGCTCTGCCCGCTATTGAAAGACAGGGGCCTCCCTGTTATGCTTCTAAGTGTTAATTTTCAAACCATGGTAAGCAGATTTTGCACTCCAAAGATTATGTCCTAAAACTAAGTTGCTTAAAACACAAACTTTGATCAAAACAATAATCTTGGACTATGCTAATCTACAAACACATATTGCTGAAAATGTGAACAACGAGTGCACAATATTTGAACTCACAAACCTCCAACTGTCTTCATATTAAATCTAGAAAGAAATGCATTGCATTAGCATGAAATTTTAGAAAGAGACTATATGCATCATGATTAAAATTAGAATGTGTGCCTTTCAAATAGACAAGTGCACTATGAATCTGATTAAGAGAAATTGGGTGACATGTCAAGTAAAGCTCCAAGTTAAAGCTTACAACTCACTAGAGTGACACTCAGTTTGATTGAACAATCAACTAGTTTGACTAATCAATCAACCTAGTCTAACAACAAATAACTCTTAATCATAGTTGAGACTAGCTTACATCCACAAATCACTAAGTCTCAAGTAATTAATCAAGCCCTAATCTCAAAGAAGGCTCCCTACATAGTTGGGGCTTAATCTCCTATATAACTACATCCTCTCCATGCTAATTTCTTAGTCACACATAGGTTTGGACCAATTGTTGTCACTGTTGTGCTATCACTGTGAGAACACTGATTGAGCAATTCAAGGTGAGAACTCTTAAACACTCCCTCTTTGCGAGGAAAGTGTTCTCCACCAATCCAAGTCTCCCTTAGCATCTCAAACTTATAGCAATTGAAGCAAAAACCTCAACAAAATCAACTCCCTCTTTCTAAGAGAATCCCTTTACAATTGGAGTAAGAGTCTTATCAAGGTCAACTCCCTCTTTTTGACTGTTGTGCTATCACTGTGAGAACACTGATTGAGCAATTCAAGGTGAGAACTCTTAAACACTCCCTCTTTGCGAGGAAAGTGTTCTCCACCAATCCAAGTCTCCCTCAGCATCTCAAACTTATAGCAATTGAAGCAAAAACCTCAACAAAATCAACTCCCTCTTTCTAAGAGAATCCCTTTACAATTGGAGTAAGAGTCTTATCAAGGTCAACTCCCTCTTTTTGAGAGAATCCTTCGACAATAAATTTGTCGAATGCTCACATTAGTTTTTAGCTATGTTCCACGTCGTTTCGGGGACAGGGGAACGGCAGGGGACGTGTTTCGGAGACGGCAGTCCGAGGGCCAATTTTTGGGGACGACAATATATAAATTTTTCAATATATATATATGAATTTTTCAAAATATCAATATGAAATAGAGATATCATATATGTTAATAATTTAACAACAATATCAATATGTGAATAAATCATGACAGCAGTAGTGTAACAGCAATATAACAATAGTATAACTAGCACTTACACCCATAGGAGAGGTTCAAGGAATACGCCGATAGGAACAATTGACGAGTTTAGAAAATTTTCTGGCGTGATTTTTTTTTACGACGTGAGACAATTCCGAGCACTATAATGCTCACATATAAAAGCCTATCGGCTAACTATAAACTATAAAGTTTAAACAATAAACAATGAGCATTAATGATTAAACACTAGTATAACAACAATCTAAACAACAATAGAATTAATGATAATCATGAGACTGAAGATTCATAACAGCAATATTAAAGCATTTTGTTGTTCAAACTTCAAAATTAAAGATCAAACTTCAAACTTCAAAATTAAAGATAAAGTTAGCTGTTAAACCCACAGTCTCACACTTCAAAATACAACAATCTAAAGACTAATATCTATGCCTCATTCGGGCTATCAATATCATGATTTTAAGGTTTTGGAAGGGGCGTGGGAGGGTTTGTGGACCCTAGGCCCCAATTAAAAAAAAAAAAAGGGTTGTATGCATTAAGACGTTGGGGGACGCCTGGCCGTCCCTGGCATGGCCAAGCGTCCCCTATCCACTACCCGCTGTCCCCAATTTTTTCTGCGCGTCCCTGAGACGTTTCACGATTTTGCATTTTATTGGGGACGCCAAGGGCACGTCCCCAGCCGTCCCCTCGTCTCGGAAACGTCACAGGGGACGGGGACGGGGCACGAGGAGGTGGGACGCATCCCTGGGTGCCCTTGGTTTTTAGTTTTTTTTTTTATGAATAAGCTTGTTGTCGATATGACAACAAAATGAATATAAATGACCAAAAATAATAATTACGGGACCATGCCCTCCCATCTGTTGAGATCATTGGAAATGATTTCCTCTTCAATTTGGAAACAAGCTTTATTTGCAAGTTGGTCCGCCAAATGATTTGCTTCCCTGTAGCAATGTTGGATGGAGGAGATGTGTAGAGTATCCAGTAGGTCCCAAATCAAGACTGCAAGGTTGCTTAGCTTCCAGTTCACCACTTTCATTGTTCTTAAAGTGTTAATGCAGATTTGGGAATCACCTTCGATTTCAATGTCCTTAAGGTCTTTTTCTTTGCATAACCTTAGGCCAGCTAGCAGTGCTTGAAATTTTGCTTCATTGTTTGTACCCTCCAGAAGCTTCTTTGAGATGGTCCACACAATCTCCCCCCAATGCTCACGTTAGTTGTATGCATGGAATCAATCAATTATTCCACTGTATGTTTAGAAATTATCTCCACAAAATTGGAAAGATACTACTCCATCATGGCATCTTGCTAATATTTGCTTGAATTGATCAACACGTAGCTTGTAAAGGACACCATCTTGAACTCTTTTGGTCAAAATTGAGTAGGTTTAGGGTTGCATTTTCTAATGATCGCTTGTTGACCATCAAACCTGGTGATTTAATGTAGATTTGTCAAGCGAGAAATTGAAAGAAGTCTCTTTTCTAAACTAGAACATATAAGACATCATCTAGGTCAAGAACATCACTTGAATGCATGTAGAAGGAGACAAAGCCCAATCTGGGAACTAGACAAGTGGCATCATCTCCCAACTTGACTTGTATGCCATCCTCTCATTCTTGAAGTTTGTTGAATGCCTTCTTATCGAAGGCCATGTGTTTGATGCTCCATTGTTCACATACCACCCTACACCAAAAATTGTGTTAGTGGATAGGCATGACGCCATGAAGAAAATTGTCTCAAGTCTAGATGCTAACTCATCTGCTTTAGTTGAAGTTTTTGCACTCCTTACAAATTTTGTTGTTGTCTGGCTTTCTTCCTCTCAAGACATTGAGATGCATAATGGTCCATCCTTTGGCACTTGAAACACTTCACATGACTCAATTCTTTCTTCCCTTGTTTGAAGAATGTGATTCTTCCTCCTTGCCCTAATGACCCTTCCTGAGTCCTTTCTTATTGCCTTTCCTCATGTTCTTAATTAGGGCTAGGTTTTGACTTTCTTGTGCTCTAGCTCAAAGACTATAGTCTAGTCTCCTAGATGAATTCATCTCAAATCTTCTTAGAAGTGGGAAGCTTCTCACAAGTGCAAACACCCTAAAAACAAATAGATCCCAAGATGGAGATAACACATTTATAGCTATGGGCACCAACTCATCATCCTCCACCTTCACCCTGATAGTAGCGAGATGATCTTGAAGCTTTTCATGAGGTAACTAGTCACTATGCCTATATCACTCATGCTTGTGGCACTGAGCTTGTTTTATAGTAACATCTTGCAAGAAATATCCATTTTGGTAGAGAGCAATCAAGGCATCATACATCTCCTTCACTACTTGTTCTTTTGATATTTGAGGGATCAAATGGTCCTTCATTGAATCTAGGATGGTTCACATCACCTTGGCCAACTTTTTCTTATGTTTGGCCAATTGAACTGGGTTGGTAGGAGTTGTAACCTTTGTCTCCACAAAACTCCAAAGATCAAGCTTCTCTAGTAGCATCTACAATCTACACTTCCAAGGTTTAAAGTTGGAAGTGCCCTTGAGATGGTCACTATCTAAGACTAAAACTAGTCATACTTGCAACACTTGAAGCATGCTAAAAACAAATATCAACTAGAAATAACACAGATCAACAACCTATCACAAGTGCAAATGAACACTCCAATCATTAGAGCACTTAGGTCATTCCACCCTACAAATTCTCATAGGACTGATCTCTTCAATCATTGAAGACTCTTGGGCATCACACCCACTAAAAAAATCAGCCACCTGTCTCAGGGTAAAATTGACTTCCTAGACACCGGAGATTCTGGGCATCACACTCAACCTATCACAAATGCTTGTTCCTCCCACAAGGATAGATTGACTTCAATCACTAAAGCTTGAGCATCACACTCACTAAAACCCTCAGACAGCTCCCTTTCATAGACAACAACCTTTTCCATCCATCGTGTTGGTGCTCAAACATGTAGCTCCACAAATCCTAAAGACTAGCACCAAAAATTAAGGCCAACAATATGTCGTCAAAGGTGATGGGCGGGACTTATGCTTAGATAATGGCATGAATGGACTAATTGTTGTGAGTGGATAAACTCACCTTCGACTTTAGGCTCTGCAAGGCTAAGAGGGGGATTCCTTGAGGTATTAACAACATGACAATTGAAGAGAAATGAAAATTTAACATGAGGCCCTTAAGCAACCATACCCAATATACTATCAACCCCAAGATATGTCACTAAGTTCATGTTAGTAGTAATTACATACAGACCTACAAAACCTCTAACAAACAGATGATGATTTCACTCTTAACCTACACCAAAAGATAACAGATACACTATATTTTCTCCAACAGATGACTCCACTTAACATTTCATACACATGGGTAAGAGGAAAGACACACCAGCATGATTCTCTAACAATACTTTAGTTTTAAGATTGCACATGATACAACATAATTTATATTACTAAATCATGCAGGCATGGTGGAACCTAACCTACTCCTACAACTAACATGACAAAATATTATAATTAAAGGGTGTTGGCCTTTCACCAATTAGATTCGTGCCTACTCCATTGGGCAATAGAGTCATGGATTGCAAGGAAGACGAAGATACAACAAAAAATATAAATGGAACCAGATGTGCATTTTCATACAATACATATATCACACTTCATGCAATGGACATACTTAATAATCTAGAACATAACTACAATAACCCACATGAAGCAAAAGGAAACACTCACAAATTTTTTGCAATGAATTAAAATGTTGTCACACATTTATTTGACCTATGTTACATTCATACCAGTAAGTGTGGTAAGAGAGGATGAACAACTAGGTCCGAGCACCCTCTTGAATAATTACAAACCGACACGGAGACATACCATTGCATGCATTGTGTCGTTGAAGACCCTTCCAATGGATTACACGATGCATTTCCGCTTGCATTGCTTGATGCCCTAGAACAAGCTTGAAGCATATACAGTCCAGGAATCAACTCAACGACCAACCATTTTTACATCTTTTTACATGTATATATGGCATTACATTTCAATCTTGTTGTTTGGACGAGAACCTTGGAGTGGTCAACATGGTTGTAGGCACCCATGCCTATTGCATCATCTTCACGTGGGTTTGCACTTGGAGCCATGTCGAATTGGACCAACAACCCATGCCGTTGTACAAAAATCTTGTCCATGTGGGGTTCATAGGTATCTGGAGACGTTTGAATGTCTTCTTCCATCTTATTGCATCCATTTGGGAACATTAATGGTGGTCCTAGATTGTGTAGGGGAGTTGTTGGAATAGGGGATGTTTTTTGAAGAAAATGTAGAAATTCAACGTGAGAATAGATGTGGGAGTAGAGGAAATTAAATTTGTCTAATTTCGATTATATGATTAATTAAATTGCCCAATCTGTGAAAATGTGGAGTCATAATGTTTATTTACATTCACAATGGATTTTTAAAGGTGTTCAGATGATGTTGCAGGTGAATATCTAAAAGTTGGTTTACGCAATTTCAGGTCATAGAGGTATAATATGCACGTTCATTTAAATTCTACATGATCAAAGAAAAAAAAATTATTTTATATTAAAGAGCAGAAATGAGAAGTGGACTTACAACTCCTATTTGCTTATAAAAGTTGCATAGTTCACATAGGAATTTGCTTCCTAAATTCTTGCATGGGTAAAATAAAAGCTTTAAATAATAAAGGTGGAAAAGCGGACTTAGCCTGCATATTATAAAAAAAAATGCAAAAGTCCTTACATCCTTCCACTCCCTGAAATCCCACAATATTCATGCATTAAAGGAGAAAAGTAGAAGGGTAGACTTTACGGGCAATTGGGGAAAGTGCAAAGTGCCTTCCACTTCTTGCATCCCCACAATCCTCAAAATCTTTTAAGGTGGGGTTATACAAAAGAAAAGTATAAAGGTTTAAAAATCCCTTTAAAAGAGTAGAGACGTAGAAACCTATAGCACACATGGAGAAGTGCAAAATGTTGGAAGTAAGCCACACCCGGACCGACGATGGGCTGGTCACAAGGGGCCAGTAGCTCAGTTGGTAGAGCACTCCAGCAGCAAATGGAAGGTCCTAGGTTTGAGTCCTAGCTGGTCCATATGAGCTGTAGCTCAACAAGTGGTATCAGAGCCAGGCTAGGAGCCCCAAGCACCTGCAGTGTGGCTTAAGGGGGGGTGTTGGAAGTAAGCCACACCCGGACCGACAATGGGCTGGTCACAAGGGGCCAGTAGCTCAGTTGGTAGAGCACTCCAGCAGCAAATGGAAGGTCCTAGGTTCGAGTCCTAGCTGGTCCATATGAGTTGTAGCTCAACACAAAATACTCTTGGGTTCCAGCCCCTCGTATCTCCACACACAACTATTCATAACAAGCTTATTTACATGTATCGTGTGGAAGTTTGGAAGATGTGAGACATCTCATGGAATATAATACATGCACAAAACATGGAAACATCGACAAGCATGTGAATTGCCTTGGAGAGTGCCTCAAAGAGATGTCATCTCATGGGATACAATGATTGCAGAATATACACAAAATGGAATTGTTCAAATGACTTTAAAATCTTTCAGTGAAAATAACTAGTAGTTGCAAAGACAAACAACATTCCTACATCATCGAATGGGAGTTTTGGAACAGCGTATGAACATCAAGTGAAGTATAATGGAAGGGGAATTTTTGTTAGATATTATAGTTGGAAACACTCTGGTATACATTTATGTGCAATGAGGAAATATGACCAAGCATATGAGTTGTATGATAGTGATTAAAAGTAGTATGGTCTCATAAAGAGTGTAGATTACAACACATAGGTAATGGACTTGTTGAAAAGGTAATTAAAAGCTTTCAAGCCAATGTACTTGTCTTCACCAGCATCCTCCTTACTTGCACCATGATGAGAGTCTTGGAAAGCAATTTAAACATTTATCAAATCATAAATGCTTTGAGAAATGTTCACCTACAGGTGATGCCCAATAACTATTTGACAAAATCCCTGAGGGATATCAGCCTATAGTCAAGGAACGTGAAAAGTTAGACAAAAAGCTTTGAAGAAGCATGATTATGTGCATTGTTTCTACTTGTAAGGTACATGAATATATGCAACTTGAAAGTAAGTGTTAAGAACACCCCTCATATGTATTACTTTCAAACATATAATTTCTTTCTAGGAGATGGAATAATGTAAGAGGGATAATGTCACATTCTTAATTTTGACTATGTTTTACTTTTTACTTGTATGTAAATAGTCGATAATTTTGTGTGAATTAATGATTTGACGTTATATGAAAATGTCAGGATAAATCAATGATATCATGAGTTTATGTTTATATGTTTAGAATTTAGACATGTGATTATATGATGTCGAGATTATTTATTCATAAGGTTTATGGATTGACTAACAATGCACTAATCTCAGTTTGGTGAATGCAAGTTGTAATCAGGAAACAAGTTTCCGCCCTCCGAGAAAGAGAGGGAGAGCATCATTGGAGAGAAGAGAATAGACATATGGATAGAATGGATTGGTTGCCATCTAAGTCTTGTGTTTTCACAGTTTAGTGAACCCTTGTCAAGTTGGTAAGTTGTGTTCGACCCAACTAGTCTAAGTTTGGTTTCAACTTGACAGTCGTCGATTTGTCGACAGGTTCCATTAAGCATAGGTTTTGTCGAAAACTGAGTTAGGATAGTTTGTGACTGGCGACAGGATATGGTCGATAGTTGTGATTTTCCTTATGTGATGAATATAGTTTATTATTATAACAAATTAAATATTAGTAGTTAAACTACCTCTTTTTCGGTAAATTCTGATAGGAATTCCATTTTGATAATCTATTAATTTTGGAGGGGGAAATTACCTCGACCCCATTTTTATATCCTATTATGTTATAGAAACAACATATGTATATGTTTTATTTAACGATAATATGTTCTTAAATTATATCTATTGATATGATCTATAAGTTAAAACTTTTCGTTTTAATGTCGATGAGCAATAAGGGGAACATGGTAATTTATTTCGAACCACTACTTGCTCTCGTGGTCTTTTGACTCATAACCTCCTCGATGGATAAAGAGAGAAGTTATAGAATTGATGGGAGTGGTCTTAAATGACCAGTAACTCCATCATTGTTTGCATGTCATTTGAGAGTAATGATAGGCACAGATTCTGCCTAGAGCTCCACGGTATGTGGAGAGGTGAAGCCTTTAAAAAGGCTATACCATCGAAGATATGGATGTGTGGAGATTAGACTATTGTTAAGTGACTCATAGAGCATGAGAATAAGGAAGGACTGCGGTTGACAGAGGCTGGTTACTGTGTTATCATCCATGGAAATTTACTCAGTGAGCACCGTGTTAATAGCGTGAACATAGAGCTTGTTTCGCAGCAAGAGGAAGAAGGGATAACGTAAGAGGTAGGAGATCTTGTTTCCAAAATAATTGTTCATTCTTCCTCTACGATCAGTCTATCCTTTATAAACATACATGGATGTTTTTATGTAGATTCTTTTAGAATTATGCAAACAAAGAGATTAAGATCTTAGCGGTTATGAAAGCATAGATAGGTTTGAATAGAGTAATATCCTTTTGTTATGAATCGAAGTAGCACTCTAAGTGTAGGAGACTTATGAGTCTGGATGAGTCTGGAGTCATGTTAAAGAGATGATGTAGGAGCATCCAGGGTGTAAGAGCAATCTTGCATCAACCAAAAAAAATGTTGTTTCTTTTCAATAAGGGCTAAATTTGGCAAGGTTACTATTTGTAGTAAGTTTGCATTTGTGCACAGTTGGATACAAAATCTTACACGGACCTCCAGAATGGTGAATTGAAGCTAATGGTGAAGAAATCACTTCAATATCATTTGTCATTTGTGAGATATTAAAATTTCAAATTCCAAAAATCCTATTGAAATATTCAAAGTCAAATTTGAGGCACTTAGAGGCTCCGGATGGGCCCAAAATTTGGTGGGAAACCCAAGCAGTCTACCTTCAAAAACTATTTTTGCACAACCATCTTTTTGAGAGCTTTCCAAAAAGGTATTATAATTGAAAATCCAACAGTCGGATCGAAAGTTATGGCCCCGCGAAGTTGACCTATTTTTGGAGGGAGATGCAAATTTCAAAATTAAGCTGGTGGCTGCCAAAAAGGGCTATATATGACCATTTTTGGGAACCCTTGGGGTAGTGGAGTTAAGGGGGAAAGTGTAGGGCCAAGAATAGGTGGGAAAATAAAAACGCTAGCTGATTTGGGGTTACAGAAGGCAGATGATTCCAGAGTCTTGAAAGAGGGAGTTGTAATGTGTTGCAGCCTGTAGGGGATTCATCCTCTAATTGTATTTGAGTTTCTATGATGTAATGTTTTTCCCATATTAATAAAATATCATTCTATTTTCTGTGTGCAATTTCTGTTATTGTGTGTTTTATGATTTACCCCTTTCATCAAGTGGTATCAGAGCAAGGGTTCCTGAGTGTGTAGACAGACCGCCGACCGTGAGACAGTTTGCACCAAGGCCTGAGGTTGTGGGTTTGTTGCAGAGATCAAGATGCCTCCACGAAGAAATCGTATTGGGAGGAATGCTTTGACGGAAGAGGGTTTTAAAGCCTTGCAAAGACAAACGATGCATTGCAAGAGGAGCTGAGAAGAGGGTTTGAGCCAAGAACAAGAGAAGAAAGAAAGGATGAAGCAGAAGAGGAGCTATCTGAGGAAGAACAAGAAGCTGTAGGAGATCTTGTAGAAGTTAGGTTGTTAAGGGCCATTTCTAAGATCGGAAAGAGGCCCAGGATCAAAGTTTCTACATATTCTGGAGATTTGAATCCGGAACAACTTATTGATTGGATCAATGATATGAAGGAGTATTTCAAGTATGAAAATGTCGAAGACCTAGAACGGGTCAAGTTTGCAAAGACAAAGTTGAAGGGCCATGCCAGTATTTGGTGGAAGGAGGTCCAATTAGAGAGAAATAGAAGAGGAAAAGCAAAGATTACCAGATGGGATCGGATGGTGGAGAAATTGAAGAAGCAGTTCATTCCTTTGGACTATGAGATGGAGTTGTTGAAGAAGCTGCAAGGATTGAAGCAAGGTAACAAGTCTGTTAAGGAGTATACAGAAGATTTTTATAAGATCACTATCAGGACAGGCCATGGAAAGGCCAACAAGGAGAAGGTAGCCCGTTACATTAATGGGTTGATGCCAAGTATTCAAGAGGAGCTGAGCCTGGTCAGAATGACCACCATAGAAGATGTATACCAGTTTTCCCTGAAAGTGGAAGAGAAGTTGAATAAAAGATTTGACAGCAAGCAAAGGGGAAGAGGTCAAGGCGGAAGGACTGGTGGAAGACCCTATGGGGGCTGAAATGAAGATTCAAAGAAAAGTGAATAAGCCAACACCAGTCAAAATCAGAGAGGAGATAATCCCTACCGCCCTCGTGACCAGAATAATGGTGAGCAAAGAGGAAGAGGAAGAGGTAGACCTGGGCAAGGCCCTGAAAGAGGAGGTTTCAGAGGAACCTGTTTCCAATGTGGAAAATAAGGACATCGAGCATACGAGTGTCCACAATATCAAGGAAGGACAAATAGAAGACCTGAAGGTAATGAACGAGTTGCACATGTCGATGAAGATGTGCAATTTGAGCGCTCTGAAGATGCTAAAAGGGGAGAAACCCTAGTTGTCAGAAGAACTTTGTTGAATGAGGAGAAAGAACCCAATCAGAGGAAGAGTTTATTCCACACAAGGTGCAAATGTGAAGGTAAGTGTTGTGATATTATTATTGACAGTGGAAGCACTGACAATCTTGTTTCAGAGGAGATGGTCGACAAGTTGAAGTTGACAAGAAGAAAGCATCCGCATCCATATCAGATTGCATGGTTGCAGAAGGACCATAGAGCTTTGGTCAATGAGCAATGTTTAGTGAAGTTCAAGATTGGTGACCACCATGATGAGGTGCTCTGTGACATCATACCAATGGATGCATGTCATATGTTATTGGGGAGGCCGTGGCAGTATGATAGGAGCGCTGTCCATGATGGCCGTGCAAACACATATTCCCTTACAAATGATGGAGTTCATCATAAGTTGAAGCCCTTGAAGGAGGTGGAAGAAAAGGTATGTAGTACTGCCAGAATTTGCTTGGTAGATGGTAGGAAATTTTTGGAGGGTATGAAGCATGAGTGTCATTGCTTTGCATTGATTCCTAAGATTAGTCAAGAGAAATGTGAAGATGTACCAGCAGAAGTCTCAGAAATGTTAGAAGAATTTCAAGATATTGTCTCTGATAATGTACTAGAAGGTTTACCACCAGTGAGAAAGATAAGTCATCAAATGGATTTGATACCAGGAGCCAGTTTGCCGAATAAGGCAGCCCATAGAATGACTCTAGCAGAGAGTGAAGAGTTGAACAGACAAGTTCAGGAGTTGTTGAGGAAAGGATTGATAAGAGAGAGCTAAGTCCATGTGCGATACCTGCAGTACTAGCACCGAAGAAAGATGGAGAGTGAAGGATGTGTACAGATTCCTGAGCCATCAACAAGATCACAATCAAGTACAGATTTCCATTGCCCAGAATGGATGACATAATGGATTGTTTGAGTGGAGCCAAGTACTTCACGAAGATTGATCTGAAGAATGGGTATCACCAGATTCGAATCAGAGAAGGAGATGAATGGAAGACAACCTTCAAGACAAAGGAGGGTTTGTATGAGTGGTTAATCATGCCATTTGGGCTAACCAATGCACCGAGTACATTCATGCGGCTCATGAACGAGGTACTGAAAAATTTTTTGGGAAGTTTTGTTATTGTTTATTTAGATGACATTTTGATTTTCAGTAAGACTTGGGATGAGCATTTGATGCATATCAGAAGAGTTTTAGAGAAGCTAAGGGAGGAGAAGTTGTTGATTAATCTGAAGAAATGTAGTTTTGCAAAGAAAGAGTTGGTATACCTGGGATTTGTTGTCTCAGAGGAAGGTCTTAAGATGGACCCAGAGAAGGTGAGGGCTATCATTGAATGGCCTACGCCAAGGAGTGCTTTCGAGGTAAGATCTTTTCATGGTTTGACAAGTTTTTACAGAAAGTTTATCAAGAATTTTAGTAGCATTTGTGCACCCCTAACTGAGACAATGAGAGGGGATAGAAAAGAGTTTAGATGGACTAAAGGAGCAAACAAGAGCTTTGATACATTGAAGCATAAAGTCGTAGAACAACCTATTTTGGCACTTCCAGATTTCAATAACGTATTTCAGGTAGATTGTGATGCTAGTGGCAGTGGTATAGGAGTTGTTCTAAGTCAAGAAGGTAAGCCCATTGCCTATTTTAGTGAGAAGCTTAATGATGCCAAGAAAAAGTATTTTGTTTATGATCAGGAGTTTTATGCAATAGTTCAGGCGTTAAAGAAATGGAGACATTATTTGTTGCCAAAAGAGTTTGTTTTATACACTGATCATCAAGCTTTGCAATATCTTAATAGTCAAGGAAAGTTAAATCAAAGGCACTTAAAATGGGTTGAGTTTTTGCAGAGTTATACTTTTGTTTTGAAGCACAGGAGTGGGAAGTCCAACATAGTTGCAGATGCCTTGAGCAGAAGGCAAAATTTGTTGACATAAATGAAGATAGAAGTTGTTGGGTTCGATGAGCTCAAAAGTTTATATCTTGAATATTCAAATTTTGTAGAGGCTTGGAAAGCTTGTTTGGAACTTGTTACTTTGGACAGGACAAAATGGTTGGATTTCATAATCCAAGATGGCATGTTGTTTAGAGGAATTCAGTTGTGCATTCCAAGGAGTTCCATGAGAGGGAACCTGATTAAATAGAAGCATAGTGGAGGATTGGTTGGACACTTTGGTCGAGATAAGACCATTGCTATTATTGGTGAAAATTATTATTAGCCACAGTTTCAGCAGGATGTGAGGAAATTTGTGCAGAGTTGCAAAGTGTGTCAGATGGCAAAAGGAACAAGTCAGAATACAGGGCTATATCAACCATTACCTATACTAGAGAAACCATGGGATGATATTAGTATGGATTTTGTTCTTGGTTTACCAAGGACACAAAGAGGACATGATTCTATTTTTGTGGTGGTGGACAGATTCTTGACGATGGCACATTTTATTCCTTGCAAGAATATTAATGATGCTATTCATATTGCAGAGTTATTTTTCAGGGAGGTGGTGAGATTACACGGTCTACTAAAGAGCATAGTTTCAAATCGAGATACCAAGTTTGTTGGTTATTTCTGGAGGACATTGTGGAAGAAGTTGAAGACAAATTTGAAGTTCAGTTCTGCACACCATCCACAGACTGATGGATAGACCGAAGTGGTGAATAGGAGTTTGGGTAACCTGCTATGATGCTTAGTAGGAGATAAGCCCAAGGGATGGGATTTGATTTTACCACAGGCAGAATTTGCTTACAACAATTCTGTCAATAGGAGTACTGGTAAATCACCATTCCAGATTGTATATGGGAATAGTCCAAGAAATGCTTCAAAGTTAAGGAATCTGGACAAAGGAGAAAAAACAAGTGCTGAGGCTGAAGACTTTGTAGAACACATGAAGAAATTGCATGAAGAGGTGAACAAATGCATTAATAAGATGAATATTCAGTACAAGGCTAAGATAGATCAAAAGAGGAGATATAAGGAGTTCCAGGTAGGAGATGAAGTCATGGTTCACTTGAGAAAAGAAAGGTTCCCAATTGGAACATCAATAAGTTGAAAATGAAAAAATTTGGACCGTGCAGAATCCTGAAGAAGCATGATTCAGGAAATGCATATGAGGTAGAGTTGCCGAATAGGATCAATATTTCACCAGTGTTCAACATTTCAAATTTGACAGAGTATCATGATGATGGACTTGATAAAGGAACACAGTGGGACATTCCAGCATCTACTTCAGAGAAGGAGGAGATAGAGGGTATTCTGGATAGCCGTGTGGGTAAGAGTACAAGAAACAAGCAATATACAGAATACTTGGTGAAATGGAAAGGAAGGCTTGTTGAAGATTTATCATGGTTATCTGAGACTGAGGTTAACCGTTTTGGTTTCCCTCTAACTCATGAGAAGTGACAGGGTCACTTTTCAAATTACCCTGGGTGTCTGATGCAGGAGCATCCAGGGTGTAAGAGCAATCTTGCATCAACAAATTTTTTTTTTTGTTTTTTTCCAATAAGGGCTAAATTTGGCAAGGTTACTATTTTTAGTAAGTTTGCATTTGTGCATGGTTGGATACAAAATATTACATGGACCACCAGAATGGTGAATTGAAGCTAATGGTGAAGAAATCACTTCAATATTATTTGTCATTTGCGAGATATTAAAATTTCAAATTCTAAAAATCCTATTGAAATATTTAAAGTCAAATTTGAGGCACTTAGAGGCTCCGGATGGGCCCAAAATTTGGTGGGAAACCCAAGCAGTCTACATTTAGGTACTAATTTTGCACAATTGTCTTTTCGAGAGCTTTCCGAAAAGGTATTATAATTGAAAATCCAATGGTCGGATTGAAAGTTATGGCCCCGCGAAGTTGACCTATTTTTGGAGGGAGATACAAATTTTGAAATTAAGCTAGTGGCCGCCAAAAAGGGCTATATATGACCATTTTTGGGAACCCTTGGGATAGTGGAGTTAAGGGGAAAGTGTAGAGTCAAGAATAGGCAAGAAAATAGAAACCCTAACTGATTTGGTGTTACAGAAGGCAGATGATTCCAGAGTCTTGAGAGAGGGAGCTGTAATGTGTTGCAGCCTATAAGGGATTCATCCTCTGATTGTATTTGAGCTTCTGTAATGTAATGTTTTGCCCATATTAATAAAATATCATTCTATTTTTTATGTGCAATTTATGTTATTGTGTGCTTTATGATTTACCCCCTTCATCAAGAGATATCAATGTTATAGTTGTTAAATAGTATAGCATAAACATTAGGATACTACTCCCTTGTTTGATGCCCTCAAACTTATAGAGAACTCTATTACTCTGTTAAAACACAGAAATATTATGATGTAAACTCTTTGTAATACCATCACCGTGTCATCGAGTTCATAGTGTAAATAGGTAGTAAGCTTATCTTTTGGTAGACACCAATTATAGTTAAAAGGTTTGGAATATCATCATTATTTTAAAGGATTCCTATCTGTAGATGGTTGTCCTTTACCTTTATTTATATTTGAGCAAGCATGGGATGCAGTTGCTGTTATAAAACCATAAAACTTGTAAAATCTACCTTATAGATTGCAGAAACTAAAGCTCTCTTGAACTTTGCTTTAGACTTAGAAGTGAAACCAGTGAGATTAGTTAGAGATGGTTATATATATATATATAAGTTTTATTGATTCAATCATAAGCTTTTGTGATAGCAATCTCTTATCGTAGAGTATATTGAAAAGATTATGTTATCACTAGAAGCACCTATGGATAGTGGCATATCATCACATATACAACCATGATAGTAGTATCATTATATTCAAGGATGTTTGACATGAGTTCACAACCTAATTTATAAAGAAAGTCGGTGAACTTAAAAGGACCAAGAGGTTGAAGATATTGTACTGATATTATTATTATTGTAAACACAAACCTATTTAGGTTAAAAGTTTGATCCTAGTAGAAGAGTACCTATGATAATGATAGTATTCATTAAGACCTTATAGGATGAAGATAAACTCGTGTTCTGTGTTTATATGTGATTTGAGAATGTGATTCCGAGCAATGTCAAGGGATCAAGAGATGACTAGAGGTTATCATAGTCATGATTATAGATTCTTACCATTGGAAAACAAGAGTTTTTATTTGATATTTCAATAATTGGGTTTAGAGAAGTTAAATCCCTAAAGTCAACCCAGATGGATTTAGTAAACTTAACTCTCTCAAGTCGGTTATGACATTGGTTTAGTCTAAGTGTATATTATGGTCGATAATGAATAGTCGAGAATCCATAGATCAAGATAATACAATTTAGGAAGAATCTAAGAGGCACTTTGTTAATTTTTAAAACGATTTCTTGGCAAACTCGAAACTTGTTTTATAACACTAGAGAATGTTTAATTGTTTGAGTCAGTGAGTAGAATGACAGGGAGTCATAAATCCTAGAAATTGCAAGAATGCAAAGAGGGACTCTGTGAAAGGTTAAAATTACCTAAACCTATATATATTGCATGTATATATCCTAGATTAAGGATTAAATTCTAAAGTCAGATTGACTAGGATTTGAGTTAGTCAAGACAAATTATGTCTAGGGTTACTAGTCAAACAAATCAAACTGTAGGATGAGATAGTTTCCAAGTCGAGTTAGAGATCTGTGAACACATGACTACGTTTATTGCAACCGTCTATTTATATAGAAACTTTGGCCAAAGTGATGCATTTGTCTCTGCATGCATTAGTTAGTTCATCATGTCTAGATGACGTAACCTGTTAGAGTGATCATACTTAGAAGATTGTTTAGAGTTGTATGGTCGATTGAGTTATGTAAGACACAACACTAGGACTCAGATGGCAACCTATTGGTTCCTTATGTCTATACTCTTTGTGAAGGGCTAGGGCCACTTTCAAGGACCTTGACTCTCAGTATTGAGACTGTTGGAGGAGTAATGACAAAACTTATTCCAAAGAACATTGTTATTCCTACCAAGAAGTCTTGGGTCTGTACAACCTATCAAGATCAACAAACAATTGTCTTAATACAAGTCTTTGAAGGTTAATGCAGTTTGACAAATGATTGTAGAGAACTTGGGAGATTTGAGTTGAATGGTATTTCTGTAGTTCAAAGGGGGAGTCCTTGACATTACTTTTGAAGTGGATGATAATGATATCTTCAATGTGAAAGTAGAGGATAAAGGAATTTGAATATGAATTTAGTACTCGATCAAAGTCATCAAGTAACTTTTTATCAAGCTAAGAGGTAGAACATTGACAACACATACCAACCATCTAATAAAAACACTTTATAAATAAGCATCTAAGGATTTTTCTCATAAAATGTTTGACAAAATAATTCCAAAAGTGTTTGTGAGATTCTAGTACACGTCAAATTTATGCTTGAGCATAACATTTAATTATAAAGTCACTTTGTAAAGCTTGTAATTGTATTTTTGTGAGCTCAAAAATACACTCATTTTTGGGACTTCAATATTTTATTTTAATATTTTGTAAAGTCTATAGTGAGGGTAGTTGAATGATTATGAGAAAGGAAAATTTTCCCTATAAAGTCTTATCATTGTAAATCGGTTGTCAATGGTTACTATTGGTTATCACTTTTGGGTGAAACATAATAGATTATATAAAGAGACAAGACTTTGCACTTTTGTGAATTTTTGAGGAATAATACTCTAGACAACACTTTGAGTTTCAATTTATCATTGAAGCTCCATCTCTTCTTATGTTAGATTATGTTGTTATTTCTGAAGATTGTTCTTTTTAATTTGTACACTCCATTGAAGTTTATTCATACATTTCTAAACAATCACTATTGTGTAGATTTTTTAAATTATGAGCTCTATTTGATAAATCTACATATGTTTTCCCTTCCTTCTTTTCTTGTTTGTGTTGAGCAATCGTAGATAGTTTTCTATATCCATTCTATCTAGGGTTTCTTTGCTTTTCCCCTTTTCATTTTCTTTCATTTTCTTTCCCTTTTGTACTTTCTGTAGACACCTAAATTTGTACATGTCTTGCGACATCACCTTGTGAGACATCTTACAACGTTTTGCCCTAGGTCCTTGTCCTAATCCCACTTATCCCACTTCCCAATTAATTAAATAAATCTTATTTATTTAATTAATTCCCCCTTTCACATGTCTCAGATAATTCAAATAAAACATTTGAATTATTCCCTCACCTTTTACCACATGCAAACACATGTCACATGACTACAACACTTCACATGCACAACTAATTTAAATAAAATTTTATTTAAATTAAACTTATCCAACACATGTCACATAACTACAACCCCTCACTTAATGGAGAAAAGCCCCTTTTCACATGCATTATCTCAATAAATCAAATAAATTGGGCAAATTTATCTGATTTTACACCTCATCATATCCTCAAATTTAAAATTCCCTCTTATCTTGTATAGGAGGGAAACCCTAGTCGATCTCAACCGTCCATATAGCACAAATCAACTTGCAATCACAACCGTTCATTCAAATCAACCTCTTCTATAAATCAAACCTCTCACAAGCCATTTGCATATCTAGCTCTTGAGTACTGTTATGCTGCTGCAACGGTGAGCAACCAACATTCTTCCCATCAACAGTCCTTCGAAATGTTGCATGCTCATGCAAGGTTGAGAAGAGCAATGGAGATAAATCAAGTCTAGCATGGAAGATTCGGTTTGCTTTGCTTTGTTATTTTGATTTTCATGCTAGTTTGTGCTCTATTGTGTTTGTTAGGGTTTAGTTAGTTTGTTGTTTTTGACATTAAACCTGATTTTCCCTAGCTACATTTGGTGAACCTGATGTGAATCTAACATTTTTTGTGAAGTTTTGGTGATTGACTTTTGCAGGTGGCTTCCTAACTCAAATTTGACCATGCCATTGAGTCCAGGAGGCCCAAATACCCTAGGAGGCATATAAAATTTGTCATTTTTTGCTACCGAATTTTTTTTGATTTTTTTTTGGTTTAGCCCTTGTCGTAGGGCCGTACTGTACGGATCTGTATGGCCACTGCGTAGGGGACCTGGTCGAATTTTCGGTTCTCTCTGCTTGTTGTTAGGTGGACAATCTTCGTTTGATCGTAGGTTCTAAATTCATAGTATTTGTTTTTTTGTTGCAAGTTTGATTTCTTTGTTTGTAGGTTGGAATTTATTTGTTGTGGGTTTGAAAAAAAAAAACCCTGTCGCCATCTTCAAAATCTCCCACCTCTGCATATTTCTCCACCACCGATCTAAACCCTAATGGTCATTTTCCCATAAGCTCCAACTGCCAGCCGCAGTGTATTTTTCGTCGACCTCCACTTGAAACCTCTCCTCCGCCCCTTGTTCACTGGGTACACCTGCATCTCTTACCACCGCTGCGTCACAACCCTAATCTCTAGCGTGTCACCGCCTGTTGAAACACCAACCACTATGGTCGCCGCTTAAACCCATATTGCCACTGTCTCTAGTGGCACAGTCCTTTATCGCTTCCTAACAATCACCTTATCTCTGTTCAAACCATTTGTCACCTCCCTCTCAAACATCCATCGGCACCTTAAACCTAATGTCATTGCCTGCAGATTGTTCCCCACACTCCTTTTGTCGCCTGCATTAACATTCCACCACCACTGCTTCAAACCCTAAACTCCTCTGTAATTTCTTTCCTGTCGCCTATCCTAAATCCCTACCACTGCCAATGGCGGTGACCGATCTCATTGCCACCTCTTTCCATACTCCCACCACTGGTGTATAAGCTTCTCTGCCTCTATTCCTGCTCAGCCTTCAAACCATGATTGTCGGTTTCTAAACCCCGACCCCGGGCTTCCAAACTGCGAGAGTCACCTGTAATCCCAGAGTCGTGGTCACATCTATGACCAGAGGGCTGGGGCTAGCGACCCTAGCTTGTTTTTATTTTTTTGCCTCTATTTCACCCTCGGTCATATGACCGACCGAGGGCCCCACTTAAACTAAACTGCCCGTTTTAAACTGCTAGGCGATAACAGTCAATGTGACCAGTTACACTGTAACCAATAGCAGTTAACACATAACCGCCAACATAAATGCTAACCGCTAGTTTGCCTTAACCGTGACATGTGAGCAGGGTTCATTTGATAGCTAGCGGCTAACTGACCTTCAGGGTTGCCCTCTTGCTTTCACATGCCCTAATAGGACATTTTTTTTCTTTTCCTCATAACTTGGGCATACGACATCAAAATTTTGTGAACAAGGACTCATTGGAAAGCTGATTCAATCAACTATGCAATGATGCATATTTTTTTAGGTGAATGTGTCATTTATCAGGATTTTTCTCAGTCAAAGTCAACGTTCATTTCAAACTTCAAACGAGCATAACTTTTGCACAATTTATCCAATTTTTGCGATTTTTTTTAGAATTGCTTAGAATTTTGTCTAGATTCTATTCATGCCAGTCATTTTTCTGTACCTCATCATATTAATTAGTTTTTATTAGCTTTCTTTATTTTTGCATAATACACTTGTTTGCAAGTTTACTCGCTTCCTTCTTGTTTTCATAGCTTCTAGGTGCATCTAAGGAGCTGTAGCAGCATTGGAATTAGTCACAACAATAGATTTGGAGCAAAAATTTTAGGTGCACTTGTTTCATCTTTCATCTCTCATTCAATCAATCAATCTTGTTTGCTTCACATTTCAATTTGGGGCCTAAAAAGAACAACTTGTTTGCATACACATTTCAATTTGGGCATCTTAAAATGAACATTGCTTGCTGCCACACATCAAAAATCAAGCTTAAAATGAACCATTGTCTTCCATCACACATTTTGACTTGGGGTTAAAAAGAACAAGTGCTTGAACTGTTTGGTGAATTTGCATGCACTTAGAGGTGTGTATGCTCTTCTCATGCGCTTCGTGTGACCTTGAGAATCAAAAACACCTTTCATCCATTCATTTTCACACCACACATTTTGATTTCTTAAAGGGAAATTAACAACTGCGAGTGTGAATCAAGTGTGTGTGTGTATGCTCTCTCCTCGCACTGCAAGGTGATCTTGGAGATCAAAAACACCTCATTTGGTTTGCTTTTGTCATACCCTTCCTAGGAGGCCTGCTTGGAGACACACCACTCCAAGGGACGACCTCAACTCTAGCGTTCTGGTGGAGTATAAACAGTGAGGTGTGAATCGAAAGACACCCTCTTTGGAAGTTGAAATCTTGTCACTTTTGGCTAAGCCCCAAAGAACTTTATACCTTTGGGAAGTGAAGGTGAAGGGTGGGTTATCCCTTTCTCCTAGATGTGTGGCAGGATTTTGATTTCATTTCACGGAATAGGGCCCCCTATACCTCAAGTATATTGGGGACATCCTTAGTCAACCTCGTGCATCCTAGAGTAAGACCTAATTGGCCACACCTATTTGACTAGTATTAGGCCTGTTGATGTGTCTTCTTCAAGTGCTTGCTTCATCATCACATTCTTCAAATTTCAAATTCTAACTTGCTTATGTGTCTTGCGTGTATGATTCATGTGTGTACATGTGTAATCATTTCTTTGAACATTTCCAAATCAATCTATAAACACCAAACACATAAACATACCATTCTAAACATTCTTGTCAACTCATTCACTCCAAGTCATCAAAACCCTAGTCATCCTTGTCATCCCAAGTCATCATATCCTAATCACATTCTAATCATATCTTCATCATTCAACTCTCATTCTAATCACTCTTATTAATCACATTATCCTAATCCATCCAAGTCATCTATCCTAGTCACTCCACATCATTACCCTAATCCTAGTCAAGCACTTGCCAAAATGGTCCTAGTCCTTAACAATCCTAATCACAAGCCCAAACTTATCCTTCGAGGAGGCCCTCCCTCTAGTCCTAATCATGAAGACAACACAAGATCCAAGGTCATACTTTGAGGAGGCCCTCTCTCTAATCCTAATGATGAGACAAAACCAAAGCCCAAACTTATACTTAGAGGTGGCCCTCCCTCTAGTCCTAATGATGATAACAAACCAAGACCTAAACTTATCCTTTGATGGGCCCCTCCTCCTATTTCCAATGATGACAAGACTCATGTTGCATACATTGAGAAACAAGATGAAATACAACGATGTGGAGATATGTGTTATTCCATGCCAACACTAGAAAACAAGGTTCTAGCACACCAAGCCTATTCACAAGATTATCCAAGTCCACATTGGCAACAAGACAAAGTGCCTTTAAATTCTCATTCTACCTTTGACAAGGGAACATAAGTCTACCTCAACCACCCTATAAGTACATTCTACCATCTACTCCTACATTAACCCCACGTCCTAAAATCAAACATTATAAAAGCAAACCTATGGGGTCATCCAAATCCACCAATCCATTCAACCCCTTTGACCTTCCATCTAATCAAAGTTCAAACCCTAAGCCAACACCTTCCATCCCTTTTTGTCCTCCACCATGGGAACTTTTCCCTCCACCTAATCCTAATCATAAGCTAACAACTTCCACCACCCATCCACCTACAAAGGATGTGATCCAAGGGCTACTAGCAAAGAGTCAACCATGCCACCAAAGTCCTACCTTTGAACCTACAAAAGAGTCTTCCAACACCATGTCCATCCATTCAACCCCATCATATAATCCACAACCTCTTGAGCCTATTGAAGAGTCTCCCCCCATGAGTCCAAGTCAAAGTTCATCATACCCTCATGTTGTTGATCACAAAGAACATACCAAGCCTCTTCTAGAGTCTTCCACTTCCATTCCAAGTCAAGAGCTATGTCAAGAGCACAATCCTAAGCATGAGGAAACATTAATCCCTCATCTAAATCAAGATCAAAGCACTCCTATTTATGATCAAATTCCTATCTATGATCAAGATCCCCTCTATGATCAAGAAGACCATGATGATCCCCTTATCCAACTCTATGCACTCCATGGTCAAGAGCTTATCACTACACCTATCCATCCTCCATCTAGCCCTATCCATGATCCCACAACATGCACTTCCCTTGATGAGACACTTGCCTCACAAGCGCTCATAGATGATCAAACCAATAGATTGGATCTTAGTGAGCATAATGACAATCAAGATCCTGATGATCCTTCCACATCCACTATCAACCATCATGATCCTAATCTTGCAAAACCATCATATCCACTTGGTCTATCCACCTTCATCCATGAATGTTCTTCCTTAGGACAACAACAACCTTTGTCTACCACTTCACCTTCTCCATCCAATACTGAGCTCAAGTCTAGAGTCCATACCACACCTAGTCCCATAGTCCATCACATACTCCAAAACATGAAATATCAAAGTAAAGGCTTAGGCCTTCATGAACAAGGTATTTTGGATCCCATTCATGTCAAGGTCCCTCCACGCTCATATGGCCTTGGATATACACCCCAGGGTAAACAATCTAAAGATGTTGGTACTTCCTCCATACCTCCTAAATCCACTACTTTCCATCACAAACCCTATCGTGTACCCAGAACATATGTTGCCATTCCACCTCCATCAACCTACAAATGTCAAAAGCATGTAACCATACACCTTCCACCATCCACTGTACCTCCATTGCTTCCAACTCCTAATATCCCTCCATCCACTTTACCACCACTTCTCCTAATGCCAAATCCATTCATTTACACATTCCCTCACATTCCTAATCATGATCAACAAATGCCCACATCGACCAAACACGAAGCTTCCACCCAACTCGTGGGATTTAAAAATAAAAATTTGGATGCCTCTACGTATAAAGCCAAAAATCCTAAAAGTCCTCATGCCTTAGGATATCGATGCAAAAAATCCAAATCAAATCCATCTAAAAGGATACCAAAGCCCATACCTTCACAAGAAAAGGTCAAAACTAAAATGGTTTGGGTCCCTAAGCAAAAAGAAAGTAGGTCAAAAGATGCATCCACACCTCAAAAATCCCAACAATCCTCTTCCATCCAAAAATCCCATTCCATTCAAAAATACCAAATTCCTCCATCCCACAAGTCAAGCAAAAATCATAAAAATACTAAGTCTATGTGGGTACCTAAAGCACTACATCAACCGTCCCCTAAGCAAACATCCACTTTGCTTCCTACACCTCTTCCACATCAAAACCTTCAATATTTATCACGCTGTGTGCAACCGTTGGTCATGGTTCCCTTCCATTCCACAACATTTCCACATACCTCCATCTCCCCGTCTTTCATCCATTATCCTACATATTTCACCCATCACCTCCCTATGGTCCATGCTTTTGCATAAACCTTTCATCCATCTTTGCATAAGTCCTACATAATCCACTATATTTCCTACCTTATCCATATCATAATCCACCATCTACCTACTCTATCACCCTTTCATGCAATCCATTACCAACATCTATGAGCACAATGACATTTGACATGGTCCATGCGACGACATCCATCTCTAATGGGACTATCACCTTTGATGGAACTAGATGCTTGAGTCCCTCCTTTCCATATCCACCTATCCCATTCAAAAAAATCAAAAAAGTCTAAAAAAACTAGTAAAGAGAAATCCCTTCATCCAATGGTGAAAACCACCCTTGGTGGCGCCTTGGATAAGTACTGTGATGAAAACCTGGCAAACAGGCGTCATGTGTAGGTTGATAGATTCTATATCACTTACACTTGGGGGCATGTCGTCTCATCCAACCTATCATTTTCATCATATCATTTTTGTACCATCTTACCATACTTATCCATTACACCCACATGCACATACCCATCCTTTTATCCATCCATCCTACCTCGATCCTTGCATCTAGACTTGGTTTTCCCTTGTCATTGGTGTCTAGCATAAAGGCTATCAAAATTGTTATCCAATGCTATCCCAAATCATTCAAAAATCCAAAAAAAAAAAATCAAAACATTTCAAAAACACAAAAAAATCAAATATTCCCAAAATCCAAAAAAAATCAAATATTCCCAAAAATCCAAAAAAAAAATCAAAGCATGTCAAAAATCCAAAAAAAAGAAAAAAAAAAAGAAAAAATCCAAAAAAAAAAATTAAAACATTCAAAAATACAAAAAAATCAAATATCCAACAAAAATCCAAACAATAAAATCAATTCATCCAATCAACTCACATTCTTCCAATCAATCAATCCAATTCATCATCCAATCCTATCATCAATTAATCCATCCAAATCAATCAAAATTCATCAAACCATTCCAATCAAATCACTTCTTCAAATCAATCTCCTCATTTCAATCATTCAACCAAATCAAGTCAATCCAATCCAATAAACTCAAATGCAAGTCATATCAATCCATGTCAATCAAGTTAATCAATCAAGTCAAATTATCCAATTACATCAATGGTCTTGATCCTAGCCTTGTTTTAAAATCAATCAATCAATCATTAATCAAATCCTAGTGTTGCTCGCATGGCCAACAACACTAGTATCAATCAATCATATCAATTGTCTTATACATGATGTTGCATTGTCGAAACCATGCCAGGCGTCTTATACGACATGTTTCATTCCTGAAACCAAACACCATCATCAATCAATCAATTAATCATTGGTTTACAACTTGACAGGGGCAATACCTTGTTGTTTTTGAATCATTTGTGCATGCTTGCTTGCTTTCTTATGTGTGTTATCATTTTCAACTTGCATTTGTATCAAATCTGAATCATTCCCAGCTAATATTCATATCTTGTATCTAGACAATGTTGTATTACGCTGGGGCACGAGACACATCGTCACCATGGTCCTTATACCTCGATGCATAATGTCTGGTGCTATAACAAACATCATGGTTGCTCACCTTCATCGTAGCATAACGAATCCTTCCTTCTTCTATCCATTCCCTTCTCTTTCGCCTTTGACCAATCCCTTTCATTTTGAGAGCATACCCGTGTTTGTACAACCCGTCTATCCTAACGAGGGGGCATCATCATCCTATCTTCACATCATGATCCTTTTCCTCTATCCATACCTTATCTTCTTTGAAATGACATTACTTGGTCGCAACATCATCTCAAAGAGGGGCAAAATGTAGACACCTAAATTTGTACATGTCTTGCGCCATCACCTTGTGAGACATCTTACAACGTTTTGCCCTAGGTCCTTGTCCTAATCCCACTTATCCCACTTCCCAATTAATTAAATATATCTTATTTATTTAATTAATTCCCCCTTTCACATGTCTCAAATAATTCAAATAAAACATTTGAATTATGCCCTCACCTTTAACCACATGCAAACACATGTCACATGACTACAACACTTCACATGCACAACTAATTTAAATAAACTTTTATTTAAATTAGACTTATCCAACACATGTCACATGACTACAACCCCTCACTTAATGGAAAAAAAAGCCCCTTTTCACATGCATTATCTCAATAAATCAAATAAATTGGGCAAATTTATTTGATTTTACACCTCATCATATCCTCAAATTTAAAATTCTCTCTTATCTTGTAGTGGAGGAAAACCCTAGTCGATTTCAACCATCCACATAGCACAAATCAACTTGCAATCACAACCGTTCATTCAAATCAGCCTTTTCTATAAATCAAACCTCTCACAAGCCATTTGCATATCTAGCTCTTGAGTACTGTTATGCTGCTGCAACGGTGAGCAACCAACATTCTTCCCATCAACAATCCTTCAAAATCTTGCATGCTCGTGCGAGGTTGAGAAGAGCAATGGAGATAAATCAAGTCTAGCATGGAAGATTTGGTTTGCTTTGCTTTGTTATTTTAATTTTTATGCTAGTTTGTGCTCTATTGTGCTTGTCAGGGTTTAGTTAGTTTGTTGTTTTTGACATTAAACCTAATTTTCCCTAGCTACACTTTCTAGTTAAAAGTACCAAAAATCTTTAAAAAATCATCTTACAAGGGAGTTGCTTCTCTCAAATGTAGAGAAAAATAACCCATTCAATGGCAATTTCTTTAACTATTGCAAGCACATGTCGCTTCCCATTGGGTGAGTCATGTTGATTCCTACAAATCACTTTAGTGTCAAATCTATTTGCCAATAGGTGTTTGTGAGCTATTTAGAGTATTGAGCTTGTTGAGACTAGGTTGGTCATTGTAGACCTCTATACTTCTTTTATGCACATTCCAATGGGAATTATTTACTTCCTAGATTGGATTTTTTGACATAGTGTGGGTTTTCTCTAGATTAATTTTTGTGTTTCTAGATTTGAGAATGTTTGAGTGCTTTATTTTGTATCTGATGATGTTTATATCTTTGTGTATATGATTAATAAATGCTTAGGGTGATCCAATATCAATTGTCAAGAGAATTAGGTGCACATTGTTGCTTGATTAAGGTCTTCACATCAAAATAATATGTTTCTTAGGGGCAAAGTTTGGCATAGCCACCCTATTTACAAATTAGTACAACCTAATAAATTAAAGTTTTATGTATCTTTTTTTCAAATAGTTATGTATTCTTGACCAAGTGACTCTTTCATATTTAAGGCATTTACAAAAGATGTCCAATGCTTTGACATTTTCACTAGCACACATTGTATTGCTCAACCATACACTACTCTCTAAAAATTTATCTGCTAAATTAGACAATTCATTTTTAGTCATTCCTCGTGTACCTCTAAAGAAGTTGACAGTGAACTTGGTACCTATCTATTTCTCTTTTTGGATAAACATGTTAGTCAACTTGATTTATATAATTGAAAATTTATTGTCCATTTATCCAATATCTTATTTGATAATATGATAAGAAGTAATTTCTTTAAAAGGCTTTCAAACTTTGTTTTTCCAAACCTCAAAACTTTGCAAAGGATGAACCAAACAAAATCGGTGGTTGTTACTATAAAACAACACAAGAAATCAAATAGAATTTAAAAAAATTATAACAAATAACTTTTATTTTATCAAACTTTAAAATTTTATTAAGTTTAAATTATAGGGTAAATGAGTAAGAAATATGTTCCTCCACTCATTTTTTCTAACCACTCCTACATCACGAAGTTGTTTTTTCTGCAATCCATAACGA
The DNA here is from genome assembly GCA_027924645.1 of Cunninghamia lanceolata. Lineage (NCBI taxonomy): Eukaryota > Viridiplantae > Streptophyta > Pinopsida > Cupressales > Cupressaceae > Cunninghamia > Cunninghamia lanceolata. The sequence continues at coordinate 2,402,676 of BSBN01000416.1, read as the reverse complement.
CCTTACTTTATATATTTGGTCAAAGAAAGGTGTTTCCACCCATATTTTATTTGCCACCTTTTTCTTCTTACAAATATTAACAATGTGCTCAATTGTGGCTTTTGAAGAAACTATCCTTGTGAGTCTCTATCATAATTTTCCATGGGCTAATGAAAATTTTTTCATTTAAATTTTTTTGGGTAGTAATTGTATGTTGTCATCTGGAATATAAAATTCCACATCCTTGGTGTCCACCTCAACTTCATATTGCAACTCTATAGTATTGCCCATTCTTTTGTCAAATAGAAGCAAAATTACATCTCTCTACATGTGGGAACAACATTCAATAGGATGGAAGAAACCAACTTATCAATGTTATCCATATTGATGGGTTGAAATTGGTATTTAGTTGGAGCAATGTGACATCTTTCAATATTAATTTTGAAAAAATTCTTGTTGAATAGAAAGAGTTGAAGTGTTTCAATGTTGGTTGCCTTTGTTTGAAAACATTCTCTACTTACCACAACATATTTTATTTGCCTATTTTTTTCAACTTAAAAAATTTAAATTCCAAAGGATCAACCTCCACATGATGAAGATTTTGCCTTCATGACATAGTAAAGTCTCTTGAATGAGTGATGTTGGAGCATCTTGGGGAATTGAGCAATCAACATCAACCAAAAAAATTTTGTTTCTATTTTTGTTTTTTCTCTTACTTTTGTTTTCTTAGGCATGGAGGAGGACATTCAAATTTAAATTCAAATCATTTTCCCTTTGAAGATGGTGCCCTAGATATGTGGAGGACTCTACTTACAATATAAGTTGAAGACTAGCAATCCAAGTACTTGGAATAGGATCTTGTGGAGTTAATTTTGGAGTGAGTCACAAATTGCATGCTCCACCATTGTTTGCATGCCTTGATTCCCAATTGATGTTCTCATGTGAAAGAAGAGTTATAGTTAAGAGAGAAGTTTGCATGTCATCTTGAGTCTAGCATGTCATAGTTACTAAGTTGTTGGAGCCTTATTTGAATCTTGCACATTATCTTTGACTCCTCTTAGAGGATGGTGCTAATCAAGACTTAGTTATTGGAGTTCCAGTCCAAATTTTGATATCCTAGCATTGGAAATGGATGCCACATTTATGGAGGAGATCCTACTTTCTCTTACTTTATCTCTTGATCATTCTTGGAAACTCTTTGGGAAGATTCTCATATCGGTGCACTATTGAAGATATTAATAAAAAGGATGAAGGGAACTTATGAAAATTGGATTATAGATTGTTTTGTTGTAGGTTGAAGGTGGAAGAAGGCATTAGAGATGTGACTAGCATATTTGGATCCTAAGGGAAAGTTGTGAGTCATTTTAGGAGCTAGTCTTAGCATTGGGCTATTTAATTTTCATGTAATTGTTGTTTTATTTTTTAAATCTATACTTGTGTGGGTTTATGGGGTTTTAGATCAATGGAATAAAAATTTTGTAAGGAGAGATGGTATCCAAATTTCCCCAATACACTATTATATAATCTTGTTATTTCATGGTAATAAAAATCAACACATTTTTTTATGATTTGTGTTCATAAAATGTCTTCCAAAATTAGCAAGTTTGAAAGTTGTTTCAAGCATCTTGTTACTTGTCCTAAATTAGTAAATTGGAGTGTTCTAAGAGTGTTCATGGTCTACCAAAATTTAGTGAATAAGAGAATCTAATTTTTTTAGTGGTGAATCTTCGTTAATTAGTGAATAGTTCATATCAACCAATTGAATTTTGGTGAATATAATGAAACCATTAGGGACCCAAATTGTCCAAATTTTATGATTTATTGGTCAAATGCATGTTAAATCACTACCTATTTATTTATGAGGAATTTATAAGTAATATTTTTGCCACAATAAACTACGTATTTATAATGGGGAATCACCTTGTATTTCAGAGGCATGTTTTAATTAATTGACATATTCGCCAATACCATTAAAATTTCACTATGCATGATGACCAATTTTTCCATTACCATTATAATGCCATGCTAATCATAGGACCATATTCGCCTTGAAAACCACAACATATGTTTTGGATTGTGGTCCAAATCACCTAACATTTATATCAACTATTTTACAATCATGCAAGATTCACCCCATTTTCACTCCAGTATTTTGTAATTTGTTAGGTTTCGCCAAACTTGAATTCATATAAATACAATTAAAACTTTGAATTAAAGTTTTACACATTTTGTTATGCTCTCGATTCAAATTGACTCAATTCTTAAATCTTTTCATCTTTTGGAGGATTTTGTTTTGGACTCCCTTCTTTGGTTTCTTCTATGCCAAGTGCTTGCTTGCTACCTAGAATTCCTCATATTTTTCTTGTACATTGGAGGGGTCAATTGTTAAAATTTCTTTCATTCACTGATGTTCTGCACACAAATTAGAGAACTTTGTGTCTTTGTTAGTCGATGCATGTTAATTTTTTTTTCACTTCATTCTTTCTATTTTTGTCTGATAAATCTTTTACAGTGCCTTGTGTAAGCATAGCTAGGGTTTCTCCATGCTTTTTTCCCTTTTCCCCTTTTCGTGTTTCTTTTGTACTTTTTGGTTAAAAGTACAAAAAAACTAAAAACCCCAATCATACAAGGGACCTACTCCTCTCAAACATAGAGGAAAATCATTAATCCAATAATAGTTTCTCCAATTGTTATGAACATTTGTTGTTACCCATTGGGCAAGTCATGCTAAATTTAGCTAAATATTGCAATGAAAAATCTATTTACCAACAAATTGTTGGCCTCTATGAGGATGTGAAGTGCTAGTGCATTTCATTTTTCTAGACATCTAAAAGTACCTCCCCTAGAATGGAGGTTGGTGACTTTGTGGAAGTTGTTACATCCCCAAATTACAAACTAGACTTAATCAATAACTTAACATGAAAATCAGGAGGATTAGCCTTAGTTAATTGATTTGATATTATCAAAATATCTGATTTAACTTTTGATTATGAAGTAAAGACAAATGTTAAATAGTTTTAAATGATTCTTGATTATGAGATTTGATAATGATGCATTGATTGTAATCTTATGGTCCTGAGTGTGACACGAGAAATGAACATCCTTCGAAGAAGGAAGGAGAGTATCATCCTGGAGGAAGGGGTTATACATTGTGAAAATATAAGTTGACTTGCCATCTGAGTCATCGACTCCTATGTTCTTCTTAACCATTCGTAAGTTGACACGTGTCATGTCTCTTGTCTTTGGATTTCTATGTTCTTGGCTTATTCTTTGGATGATGTGGTTGTCTCGACAGGTAGTGATGACCAGACAATGTTTTTGGAGCATTGTTCCTAGCTGAGAGATAATGATTTTCCTGTCAAAGAGATCTCTCTTATTCATTGTTCTCGGGGTCATTATGTTTTTCCTAGTCTTTCGACTAAATGGGAATAGTTGATTCCGGGGGATTATCTCTCGACCCCAATAATCGACGTAAATATTGTGAATTCTTTTATGTATTCTAAATCTTGTGATAATCCTTATTAAGGATGAAACCTCTTAATTGATTATTACCCATAATAATATTGCTATTATCTTATTTTGATAAGTAGTCGGTGGAATATTCTTTGTGGTAGTCGATCATGATAATGGATGGGAGCTTCGAGCTCAACAATCCCATATCATGCTGGGATTAGGCCACCTTTTAGGTGCACTACTGAGTGTAAGGTAGTTGCTAGCCTTTATCGGCATGGGGAGAAATAAGTTATCTTTATTCTTTGTTGGAGTCTAGTCTCTCATCATCGAATCAGAGGGGCAAAAAAGAAAAGGGACTACGGGGAAAAGAGGAAAATGGAGGTTGGTTTTCTGGGAGCTATCAGGTGATACAACTGTTCGAGGAAGAATAGTGTTAGAGAAAAATCAGGAAGCAGTGGAAGGAATCGCAGAACTAGGTCTGCATTTGACCTTTTGCTCATCTCAGGTATCTTAGATTCATGAAGTCTTTGATATTCAATGGAATAATGAGGCACGTGATGCCATGCATGATAATTACTTTTCTTTGAATCGTGGCACAGGTCAGTCAGCCGAGCTATTCCTACATTTCTTTTTGAGTATGTCTTATGCAATAGTTTGGGGAGCCATTTGGCTGAACCCACTTAATACAATCTTTGAGTTGCATTCATACTCTAAGCCTCTTAGGTTGAGTTTTCTAAACATAATAACTATGAAACTAAGCTCAAGGCGCGGAGCCGTGCTGAGACCACACTTAAACTCTTTGAAAACTTATTCACGACTGAGAGCCAAGCTAGGAAACCAAACTTATTTATATTCTTGATATATGCTCAGTCGATCATTGTAAAGATTGACTCTTTCTTGGTGAGCCTTGAGTCTCTCAACTCAGCCGCACTATATTGCATATTACCATATGAAAACTAGAGCTCAAAGCCACAGTGGCCGAGCATTTATTCTTTCTATTTGTATCTAACCCTTGTTGTATGATGACAATGGTCGAGCCTTTGAGCACTCGAGGAGAGTGTTATATTACTCGTGTTTTTATAATGTATACAGTCATACGACTGTATTGATGGTTGTAAAGGCCTCATTTCTTTGTATTCAGTCTTGTGACTATATTGGTGACCGCTAGGGTCTTATTTATATGTATACAGTCTTACGACTGTTATGATGGCTGCATAGGCCTCAATTCCTTGTAGACAGTCTTGTGACTGTGTTGATGACTACATAGGCATCATTTCATAGCATATAGTCATATGACTATAATGATAGCCATTAGGCATCATTGTATGGCATGCAGTCCCACGACTGTGCTAATCACTGTAGAAACTTTTGACATCTTAAAACACAGTCCATCGACTGTAAGGATTACTGGGAAGGCAAATATATTTATTTATTGGTGAACAGTTGTCACCCAAATAAAAACCAGTCAGGCTCACTTGGGCAGCTGGCAATGAATTGCATGTAAAACTACTATTACCTATGTGTATGTTGAATGAACCTTCGAATATGAAGGAATTTGGTTATAGTCTCTATATGAGACAATTGAAAATAAGTTTATAACAAGTTATAAACTAAATCTATTTGGGACTGAATTATGACTTAACAAATAATGTTAATTGGTATATTCTTTTACTTAATTCAACAATAGGGTTGGAGAATAACCCATGAGCTCATTTGTTGATAAAAGAGCCAATGATCCATAAGGAACTAACATACTTTTACCATGGCAAGGAATGCCTTAAGTATCGTGAGATCGACTTCATCATATGTGATGAATGTTATTGAAATAAACACGAGAGACCAAGACGGTCATGAAACTGAAATTGAAATGAACTGAACGGAACAAGGTGACGTGGAGTCACTAATTCTATATCTCTAATGTAACCTATTTTGTTATAAATAACCTTGGATGGGAATCAAATGTCCAAGTTTGGACTGTGATTCGAATTGATCCCATTCTCATACTAGACCTAAAGGACAAGGTCGATAAGAACTGACTGTAGGACATGGCAGCTTATAAGTCGAGTTAGGGTGGTGGACATATGACAACGTTCATTGCGTAACGTCTTGTATGAAAACTTTGGCCAAAGTAATGCATCCATCTCTGCATGCATTGTTGGTCCACAATGATCCAAATGGCCTAGTGTCTCCAGTAGTGTCATACTAGTTAGAGTGGATCTATAGTGAGTGACCGTGAGACATTAGGAAGGACACAAAACTAGTTACTCAGATGGCTAACCAATTGGTTCCAATGTCTAGAACCTTTCCGTGAAGGGTAGGGCCTCTAAACCTAGACATGACAACATGCACCTCAAATCCAATCGAGAGCCATTGAAGCCAAACCCACAAAAACAACTTGACACATAGATACTTCTCTATCTAGGTCTATTGCAAACTGAACCTTCCTTTTAGTTTTTTCTAAGAAATGGGCTCAGCCTACAATGGACTAGACATATAGATTCACATACAACACTAAAAAAATTCATAGCTTAAGGATTCAAATAAATCTTTACCTGCCACTCATACCATAGTTGTGAATCAATACAATGCCCAACCAACGAAGACATGCATCTGCAACATCCAGTTCCACTACATTCATACACAGTGTTAAGGGCTTTTTGCATCCCAAATGCCTTTCAAATATCAAACATCAAACAAAAGAAGATGCCCACAAACCGCTCAATTACCATGCATGCCCTTTTTTTAGCACAAAAGCTTTTTTAAATAACAAGGATCAAAGCTATATGAAGCCATGCCCCTTATGACTAGCAGCTCTTCAACCATGGAAAAATCATTTAAAACAATAACACATGACACTAATTAAAGAACCAATAAATTAAACTGCATATTTGTACCTTATTGCCAATGTCATCAATTGCCACTTTCCATTCATTTTGAAATTTGCTAAATTTAAACTGTTTATTTCATTTTCACACTTATTGTTCACAACACCAACGAATCTACAAATAGAAAAATAGTTTTTTTTAAAATCATATCATAAAAGAAATGATTTTAGACTTTAGTCTTGTTGTTTTGAATTTTAAATACTCGACGACAATTAATTGCATAGGGAAAGAAATTGCATCCAAATACATTTGTTATCCTCCTATCAATAGTAACAAATAATAAAAACTTATAGCCTAATAATAATATTCGATCTTTGATTACTTGTTTGAAAAAGAAAGACTTTCCATCAAATCAAAGGAGAAGATCCAAGCTCAAAAAAAAGATGCCAATTAGGGGAAAGGGGCCAGTTGCCGCCTGATGAGTGTCAAATTGCACTCATAAAATACACCATTTTTGCCTCTCTTTTCCTCTATTCAGTCATCTTCCTTGTGTCTGCACTCAAATTAGTTAAGCAAGATTATTCTAATTTGCGATTAATTAAGATAGATTACTTGAGATTAGAATTTCTGATTAAGTGGCTAATGTGCGTGGGATTAATGGAAAAATGCAGAATTTCTCTTTCTTTTTGAATCAGCAGGTGTACATATCAGAAACAACGGTTTTGTGCATCTCCGGAGATCGCCTTCAATGACCTCCGGAGACTATAACAAAGAACAGTGACACCTAGGTTTTGAAGATTTGGGGAATATCTCCGGAGCTCTGCGAGTGTCTGGAATATCTCTGGAGCTCTGCGAGTGTCTGGAATATCTCCGGAGCTCTGTAGTATCTCCGGAGCTGTAGACAGGAACAACTATCCTCGGAACCTCCTGAGAACAGGGCATGTTCCAGTCAGAGCCGCCAATCAGACACTTCAGCAGCAATCCTAACACCCCCCTTACTTCACTCAAATCATCACCTGAGTGATGAAGGGTCAACTATCAGTTAAACTGCTGAAGTTTTATCTTTCCAAAGATTTTTCATAAGTTACGAATTGAACTAATTCAATATTCTTATTTTCAGGGCTTTGATGCCCAAGTGTATTAAGATCTAAACTTAGACCTCTGAGTGGACTTCTGTTCCACTCAAATCTACCCCTTTTGCATGATGATCTTTCATAAGTTAGACAGTTAAGTACAAATAAGAGATGGTGTCATCTCCTAGAAAGACTGATAGATAAGTTCAGTGATATATCATCACTCTTTTTATATATACTTTGAGAAATAGTAATGAAACAACAATGATAAGATTATTCTAATTTTCAGAGATTTCAGTTCTGTGATAGCCATACATTTCTCATGAATATAAAAATGAATGAATTGGATTGAATTTGGTTAGATCATCTTTAGTGTTGATTTCCTGCAATAGCCTTCAGCCTCAAAGGTGCGGAGCAAGGGCCCACTCTCACCAATCAGGCAGGAGGCTAGTATCTCTGTTTTATTGTTTCAAGTTTTCTTTTATAAAAGTATTTCCTGTTTTAATAGATAGATGCATGTTATCATTCTTTGCTTTGAGTACATTTCTTGTTTTATTCTGTTTTACAGCATTCATTACATTTATTCAACAAGCAAATAGATTAGTCATTCTTTTAAGCTTTAGGATTAGCTATAAACTGGTCACTTAGAATCCCTAGTTGCAGACAGCCATGGACACAGCCCTAGTTCTTTGACATCTGAAAACAGATTAAATGATGAGGTACAGCAACAACCCGTCACCGCCCACGCCCCAATAACCACTATGTTATTGCACACTTGACCCCTAATTAAAACTTTAAAAAGAACAAATACATGACATTAACCAACCTAATAAATAATTGCAAATGCACCAATAGATGTTCACAACTCCATGTGTAGTTTACCATACAAAATGGACAACAAACATGTACTTCAACTTGCATTTACAAGACAAGTTGATGTAAATTGGGGGGGTTCCAAATAAAATATACACTTTATTGATTTCATTACAAAATTAATGTTTACAATAACCACCCATTTGGACATGACTCAAAAGTCAAACTGCTCACATTTACATAACTTGGTGCACACTTATTGGTACCTAAGCTACCATAAAGACAAAACACTCCAATCCAAATTGGCAGTCAATCACACATTCTCCCATACTTGCTATCACATCCACTTGCAACAGCTCCATTTACAATAAGTACCTGCACAAATAGTAAATGGTGTAAGGCTCCCCAACCAGACATAAATTAAAATAAAAAACAAAATTAAATCATGTTTATTATAAAATTATTAGAAAATTCGTCAGTTATCAAAATCATATCATCAAATACAATAGAAAATCATATCATCGAATATAATAGCTTCTACACATTTAATCAAATGCAAACTCAACAACCAAATTCAATTATCAAAATCATATCATCGAATACAAGACCTCCTACACATTTATTCAAATTCAAACTCAACAACCAAATTCAATGCATTCCTTTTTCAAATTTGAATCAATTATAAGAGGAAGATTATGCAGTGTAGACAATGTTAACATCAATTTCCTAAAGGAGCGCTGCAATCAATGTCTGCAAGAAGAAGAATTTGCAGGCTATGTTCCAGACTTCCAGATTTAGGTTCAGGTTGGTACATCACATTCTTATATTCCTTTGTCTTTTCCTACAAATGCTATGCATAAATCACATTCCTATATTCTTTTGTCTTTTCCTACAAATGCTATGCATAAGATTCTCTTCATGTTATATGCCATATATATATTGAAGGTTATATATGTGTGTGTGTGTGTACTCAAACCCTTAATATATATTTAACCCTATAGAGAAATATAAACCATATATTAATATTACTCTTCATTAATATGGTGAAAATTTAAATATATAGGTTTAATTTTACTGTAGATGTGTATAGTGCATTAAGTATATATTCAAGGTTCCAATATATATATATATATATATATCTTCAAACCCTTCATATATATTTAACCCCATACAGAAATATATTAATATTATTGTTCGTTATTATAGTGAAATTCAAAATATATAGGTTTAATTTTTAGTGTAGATGTATACAGTGCATTATATATATATTCTAAAACCTTATATATATATATATATATATGTTGGCCAAGAGAATGAGTTTGCTTTCTTCAATGAGGATAGAGAGGAGAATGGATTGTATGGATCTCTATTGTGGTCATATGCAAATGTGCATTGGCCCTAGGTGGATCATTTCCATTTTTTTCAATAACTTAGGCTGATCAATTTGTTTTGTACATTTTACCTACATGTTATAATTCTATAGATATTGCAGTCTCTTTAGAGAGTTTTTGTATGTTGAAATTTTTTGTCTCAGTTATTGTGACTGAAAGCCTTATGTCTCTACAAATAGCAATTGTGCCCAAATTGCAATTTTGTATTATGTCTCTAACAATAGCAATCTTCAAAACTAATAATGGTTTAATTTTTAGTGTGAATGTATATAGTGCATTATATATATATATATTCTGAAACCTTTAAAATAATGGATTGGATTTGACTGTTGACTGTATTAAGATTCTCTAAGAAGAGTTGTCCAAGACAAAGATTAGATTTTCAGAATATATATTCTCACACCCTCCAAAATATGGAATGGACTTGACATTTGACTGTCTTAAGATTCTCTGAGATTAGTTGTCCAAGGCAGATATTTTATAAGATTTTATATTATATATACATACGGGAGTCAAGATTGGAAAGGATTCTTAAAAAATGAAGGTTCATTCTTACTTAGTCTGATTAGATTAGATAGAACCAATCCCTAGATTTTCTAGAGATTCTAATTACAGAAAATTGTCCTAAAAACACTGTCTTCAGAGATTTTCTGACAATCTTATGCCAAATGGATTGGAGCCCATGAACAAAATGCCTCTCCCACCTATAAAATGCCATGTAGCGGCTGAACTCTCCATACACAGAAAGCAATGGAGGTGGACAGCGGATGTGGATGCCTACAAGAAGATGTCAAGATCCAAATCAAGAGGTTGTTCAATGCTAGTTCAAACCAACTGGTGACTGCAATCCAACAAGTAGTAGGAATGCAACATTTCCAAGGAGGCCACACCTACGACTATGTCATCTATCAAGAATTCTTCTCCATGGCTATTCAAATCTTGGGCAACAAAAGTTATGGAAAGAAGTTGGCCAACAAGTTCGTCAAGAAGGATCTGAAAGACATTATGAGTAGGGCGATCTCCATTTTTTATGAGAATTCGGATGAAAGTATGATTGGAGGTGTGTTTGAAGTTGAGTCTATGAAAAAAAATAATGTGACAATAGAAGCTCTAAAACTATTCAAGGAAGGAATCCTTAGAAATAATCTGGAGACGTTTAATTTTTATCTGATGCATTATGTTTCTTGCTCTCTCCTACACACATTGAGAGAGCAAGTGAAGTGGCTCAAGGCCTTCAGATATTGATCCATTGGAAGACATAGTCAAAGTCCAGCATGGTAAATCTTTAGCCATGCATTTTTTTGTAATTTGACTACCAATGCTTTAATATAATATAAAAACTCATATATAAAGGGTTTAATTTTATGCATATGTTGCTACACACACACACACACATTAAGGGTTTGATTTTGAAATTTTGTATTGGGTTGTAGACATCATTTCTCCCTTGATTTGAGTACTAGTTTCATTCAAATCTTTTCATTCTTACAACATTGTCTCCGCAATCATTTTACAGTCGGATTATTGCTTGTTTTGTCTGAGACAACCCTTGAATTGAGATTATTTCGATGTACACATGAATATATTGTTTTATAATGAGGGTTTCATTTTCTATATATAAATGAGTTTGTATTTTTTATGCAATATTGAGGGTTTTATTTTCTATAAATAAATGGGTTCCGTTTTTTGTTGCAACCCCCACTGGTAGCAGCTTATATATATACATATGTATATATATGGATATGTATGTGTGTGTGTATATATATATATATATATATATCATTTTATAGTCAGATTCTTGCCTATTTTTATCTGAGACAACCTTTGAATTGGGATTATTCTGTTGTACACATGAATATACTGTTTTATAATCAAGGTTTCCTTTTCTATATATATAAATGGGTTTGTATTTTTTTTATGCAAATATATTGAGGGTTTCATTTTCTATAAACAAATGAGTTCCTTTTTTGCTGCAACACCCACTGGTAGCACCTTATATATATATGTATATGTTTTGTCTGAGACACTCGTTCTCCAACAATGATGCAGGTAACGAATACATCACTTACCCTTTTGATTTTAGTACTGGTTTCATTCCAATCTTTTCATTCCTACAGTGTTGTCTCTGCAATCATTTTACAGTGGGATTCTTGCCTGATTTGTCTAAGACACCCCTTGAATTGGGATTATTTCGTTGTACACATGAATATATTGTTTTATAATTAGGGTTTTATTTTCTATATATAAATGGGTTCCTATTTTTTATGCATATATTGAGGGTTTCATTTTATATAAATAAATGGGTTCTTTTTTTGCTGCAACCCCCACTGGTAGTAGCTTATATATATGGATATGTGTATCTTTATCTACACACACATATGCATATTATATATACATAAATATATATAAAATATATATGCCTAAACCTGATTTAAGAAAGCGTATAAATGATTTATTTTTTAGGGTCCATGGTAAACCAGACCACAAAATGATGAAACCTTCAAACCTTGAAAATGCATAGTCCAAAATGGAACAATCAATTGGAACATTATAAATTGGAACACGTTATGTTTTCCGTCCATGCCACTACATTCACCTTTTGGTGCCAATATGAAATATAGATGCCTCAATATGTTTCTAAGTCATTGCACATTGGATGTCATCATTTCTACAAATCACTTTTGTCACTGATTTCTTGCAGGTTTATAGAAAGTTATGGCTGGAGGTAAGAAGGGGAGGAGAACATGTGGAAGGAGGACAGTTAGAGTAATGCGAGAGGTCAAGTTCCCCACTGTGCAATCTGGAGATGAAGATACACATACCACAGAACCATAAGAGGTTGCTATGGAATGTGTATTTTCCTCTGCACATACGGAGGATATGGAAACAAATACAAATTGTGCTCAAACAAATGTTGTGCAAATTGATTCTTCGAGGTTTAACAAAAGTATTTGGACAAACAATGGCATCCAAAGTGATATGATAGATGTGGAGGATAAGCATATGTCCATCAGAGATGTTACAAAGAAGTTGGGAATGCCTGCTACCAGTTTGAGGGCATGGTTGCTAGGTATTATCAGCACAAAACGAAGGGGGCCACAGACCATCCTAACTGATGAAGAGGCAAAAATTGTTCAGTGGTGCAAGGACATGGCTAACATTGGCCATGGATTTGAAATTGCACAACTAAAATATACTGTAGCACAAGTCATTCAATCTAGGCCAAACCCCTTCACAGATGGGATGCTAGGGAGGTCATGGTGGGAAGGATTTAGGAGAAGACATCCAAATCTAACAATTCAAACTACAGAGGGGGTGGATATTGATAGAGCGATCATGTTAAGACCAAGTATAGTGGCTTCCTTCTACGATAACCTGCAGAATATGTACAACAAGCATCAGTATGAGTTCAATAGAATTTAGAACTGTGATGAAACTAGAGTACAGGCTGACATAAACTACAGAATGCGGGTAATTGCAAAATTGGGATCTCGATGTGCCCCCCATGTCATCTCAAAAAGTAAGGAGTGGATAACTATTTTGGCTTGTGTAAGTGCATTAGGTTGCAACATCCCTAGTTTTTATCTTTTTAAATCAAAAAGACATCAAAAACTACATTGCAAACTATGAGTCGAATGCATGCATGGTAGCTCAGGAACATGCTTGGATGACAAAAGAATTGTTTCTTAATTGGCTGCAACATTTTGTTGCATCTATCCCAAGAGGGGTTCCACCAAACAACAGAGCACTTCTAATTTTGATGGTCATGGCAGTCTTGTTGCATTCAAGACCATCGAGGAAGCAAGGCATTTAGGTATTGACCTAATCACCCTCCCAGTTCATACCAGCCACAAGTTGCAGCCACTGGATGTGAGTGTTTTTTCATCGTTCAAAACTTGTTTCAAGAAACAAAGGTCTACATGGATGGCAAGCCACCCCCCAAATTGAAATTGGAAGAGAAGAGTTGGCCACTCTTGCTAGCAAGGCATTCAAGAAAACCATGACCCCATGCAATATTATTAGTGGCTTCCAAAGTATAGGAATTTGGCCATTGAATTGGTCTGCGCTTGAAAAGGACATGAGGCCAAGTGAGGGCTTTAAAGTATCAGATGAAGGAGAATTTGTTACAATAGGTAGTCAGGAACCTGTGGTCACTGCACCAGAGAGTCGGGCCTTCACAGTGGAAGAGGACCCCAAGATAATTGCACTTGAAACCTTCTTGCAATTCATTGGATATTCCACACATACAATAGAACTGGAAGTGCACATATTCCAACTGAGGTAGAAGAAGAATGCACTGAAATGTCTGCTGCTCAAACACTTTGTAATGCAACTTTAGACAAACAGCCAGTTCCTAATGCTGCTGAAACAATTTCTAATGCTGTTGAAACAGTTTGTAATGTAGCTGAAGATAGCCAGCCAATTTCTAATGCTGTTGAAACAATTCCTAATGTTGTTGAAATAGTTTCTAATATAGCTTTACATGGTCTTAGTTTGCCCATGGAAACTACCCAACCAGATTGGTTGGTTGAAGCTGCTAGAAAATTAGGGATGCAAACAAATTTTAGTCAGGTGGATGTCAATCTTTCAATGCCTTCAGCACCAGAACATGATCCAGCTGAGATTGTACACTACTTCACTAGTGCATCAAATTGGGATCCACTTAATGAGGGCAATGCAGAAGAAGAAGAAAGTATAGGTGAGGTGGAAGTTGATTATGTGTCATGCACCCAGGACAGTGAGTTGCAGCCACCGACATCAAATAATCAATTTCTGAAGCTTCTAGTTCGAAGGGTGCAAGCAAGGGGAGGTAAGACTAGGATTGGGGTACTAGGTTTAAGTAGGCAGTCTCAAATTCTAACATTTGATGTGTACATGGATATGCTAAACAAACAAGAGAGAGAGAAAGTATAGATAAAAGAGTTGCAAATGAGGAAAAGGGAGTAGATGACAGAGAGGAAAGTGGAAAGAGAAGCCATGCAGCAAGAGAAGGAGATAATCAAATTGAAAAAATAGTTAAAAATTAGAAAATGGCAGAGGAAAAGTCAAGGCTACAACAGGAGAAGGAAATTCAGTGTGAGCAGACAAGGATTGCTCGGTAGTTGAAGACAAATCAAAGGCGTGTGGACCAATTAGTAAATGAGAGACGTTTGAGTACTCCACAATCTCCTCTAATGCTGCAACATTTTGTTCTAATGAAGATGTTCAACATCTTGAGCCCAACCTTTACAGCTCTAAGCAATTTGTAGGCAGGGTCTAGCCCTGGATGCTCTAATGAGTTAGCTGTAAATGCAAAATCAAGTCAAGCTTTGCTTGCCCAAATTGTTGCATCACTAGAAAATATAACTAAACCACTCAGTTTAACTCAGAATGGAAATGAATGTGCTACTATAGAAGAGGAACAACCAATTCCTGTCCCTGGTTTTATAGAGAATTAAAGAAGATGTGCGTCAATATGGTTTTATTTTGGAAGGAGATAGTTAATATTTCTGAAATATCTATGTGTAGATCTCATTTTGTCAAAATATTTTGTAATGACGTTTTAAAGTGCAAGAAATTGTTGAAACATAAATTTATAGATAAGATATTTTAATGTCATAATGGTTCATTCGTTATATGTATATGGTTTTGTTTCTTTTAATGCATATATGTGTATACTAGTTTACTATATAATGGAACATCTTATGTTTGTATGAGTGTAAATATAATGGAACATCTTAAATAATCAAATTATCTAGTTTGAAAAAAAAAGAATTACTGCAATGGTTAAAGCAACATGCTACTACAAGTTCTCTGCATAATTACTTGTAGTAGCATGCTGCTTTAACTAATGTCTATTAATGTTGTTTGTTTCAAGGAACAAGGAATTCAAGCAACAAGTAATTATAGCTTCATTCAATTGATTCAAGCATGCATGTTAATGTAGTTTGATTCAAGCAACAAGGAAAGAAACCATTAAGAATTTATCTACAATAATCAACAATAAGAATGAAAAGAACCTGAAACAACAAGGAAAAAAAATCTAAAGCTTAGTGGATCATTGCCAAAGTAAAGACTTTACCTGAATTGAGTGCTCGCAGTGCAATGTGCTCTACAAACCACCGACTATGCTCATATGCCTGTAAACATAGAAATCATAATCCGGGTAGTAACAAACATACATCAATTTCTCCCAATAAATATAAGCATGCATGTACATCTATCTAAAGACATTTACATAACTGAATAAATTAAATAGAATTGCATAGTAACAATGTAAATAACTCAAGTAATGGCTATCAAAGCAAAATATCCCAATAGTGGTAGTGTGTTAACAAACACAATTTCATAGTACAATTCTATAATTAGTGGTATAAGTATTATGTAATTGTGTTGAGAAACACAACAAAGGTAACTAAATTCAAACCAAACATATAACAATATGTTAGAAAATAAGAATATGTAAACTGCCATCTTTATTGTAAACATAATCTGCATTGTGAATATAAATTAGATCGAGGCATTGTTGTAAACTCACACCAAAAGGTAAATGCATTGTAAATCATATTGTAGAATACATATATATAAATAAGATTGTAAATATAAATCAAATTGAGGCATTTAAATTTTAATCTCACACCAAAAGGTAAATGCATTGTTCCATTATCATTTTATTATCGTTTTGCATTTAAATCCATTCATAATATATGTTCATTAATCTAAGCATATATTCATTTGCCCATTCATACATCCATTTAGTTCAATAATATTTGGTTCATTAATTCACACCATCAGTCCATCATATAATGTACATGTATATATATATATAACATATTAGTACATGTATAATACATATAAATACATGTATACATATACCATTATACATATCATGGATAATACATTAACACACCTGTTTAAATTAGTACCACACCCACTTAAATCAGATTGATAAAAATGCATTGTTCAATTTATATTATATATTGGCATACATATACATATATTATATATACCTATATCATGTGTACATGTATATACATATAGATATACATATACATGTATACATATAGATATACATATATGTATACATGAATACATTAAATCAAATTGAGACATTTAAACTTTATACTCACACCCAAAAGGTAAATGCATTGTTCAATTTATGTTACCTGTTCACATACATATACATTTACATTCAAGTAATTGAAGAAATTAAATAGTCACATATGCAATTGCAAAATAAGACTTTATATAATCCAAGTAGGGGCCATTAGAGCAAAATATCCCAATAGTGGTAGTGTGTTAACAAACGAAATGCATAGTAGAATTCTACAATCAGTGGTGTAAGTAAAGTCTTATAAGACTTTACCTTCATTGAGTACTCGTAATGCAAGGTGCTCTACAAACCACTCACACACCTGCATAAGCAAAAACAATCATATGCCGAGTAGTAATCCGAGTAGTAATGAACAAACATCAAATTATCCCAATAAATTCAAGCACTACATGTACATCCATACATCCATCTTAAGACATTCACATAATAGAAAAAAATGTAATACAATCTAATGTGCAATGATACAACTATATATTGCAAACATATATAGTTATACATATACATATATGTATATATAATCTATAATGTATCAATCATTTATAGGCCTGCTTAAATCATCACAATAGGGACTGAAATCATATTGACACCTGGGTAAAAGCACAATAGTGTGTCACACTTTTGGCCAAATAAATAGTTCCGGGCGGATAGTTTATGCGCAATAAGTTTACGCTCAGTTTCGTTACGCCCAAAACCACGTTGCTCCTATGTGACGCCTACATGGTTATACGTTTCCTAGTGGAACGTTATCGGGCGGTAAGTTTATGCCCAGTTAGGTTTCAGACCTAACCATAGAAAATTAAAAAAATAAAAAAAAAAAAGATGAAAATGTCATTTTCACCCGGATTGATACAGTTTTGAAGTGTTCCATCTAGAGCCCACAACAGCCAGCGAGCCCATAGGCCTCTTGACTACACTGTGCCACCTCCAGATACTGCATTGTTCCATCACTGTAACTCCACAACACCCACCTACATAAATAGATATATAAACTATACCCACCTGCATGTAGATGTGCATATACCCTAATCCTAACTGTATAAATGAATATATACACAAGATTATCCTGTATACATGCTGGGAATGTGTCATAGAAATGAGATCTTTTTGTGAACGTATGAGATCTGTATGCATGCTGGGAATGCCTAGTTAACGATATTTTGTCGACTTCAAAAACTCTTCTCATAGTATAAAACCCTAATTCTACTACGATATTTTATCGACTACAGAATCCTATATGAATTTTTACAGTTTGTTCAAAATCTCTCCTTTCATATGATACAGTCTTTTCGCCTTCCATATATGATACTTGGTCTTTTTAAAAATGACTACATACAGCCATACTTGGTCTTTTTAAAGAATTGTATAGTTGTATTTAGGCATTTTTACTGTTAAATGCAATTGAAATTTTAAAATGACTGCATCATATGAAAGGAGAGATTTTGGACAAACTATCAAAATTCATATAGGATAAAGGATAGGTAACAAAAAAATGTTGTATTGCCTCGCTCAATTCCAGAAAATCTATTATACGGAAGTTATATCTGAACTTTGAGCTACCTTGGTTGAAAATAATGATTTGCAATTGGAAATGGGTGCTCTTTATCTAGGTTAGCATGGGATCCTTTGCCATGGAATTATTGGTTCTTTTATTCTATTGTAGGCCAATATTCTTCCATAGAGTACACATGGTAGAGAGTTATTGAGGGATGGATAGAATCAAAACTAGAAGCATGGTTATGCACAAAGACATGACTACAAAGACTATGCAACCAATTTGGT
The DNA here is from genome assembly GCA_027924645.1 of Cunninghamia lanceolata. Classification (NCBI taxonomy): domain Eukaryota; kingdom Viridiplantae; phylum Streptophyta; class Pinopsida; order Cupressales; family Cupressaceae; genus Cunninghamia; species Cunninghamia lanceolata. The sequence goes on along the minus strand of BSBN01000416.1, from coordinate 2,384,270 downwards.
TTAAATGCAATAAAATCAATTTTGCAGTAGTTGCAAAGGTTTCAAGACTATCAATTGCTAAAAAGCTATGCATTCACATGATTTCAAAGGGGCAAAATTTGTAATGCTAGAATTAAAACCTTGAATTTCATTAGATACTGTAATGCTCCTTCCCAAGCCTTATTAACCCTAAACCCTTAATCTACCATCTTCTTCTCTTATAAATCTTCGTCATTTTCCCATTTTTTAGTATGTGAAAACTAGAGGAAGACATCCCAAACCATTTGACTTCATATACAACCTTTATTTGTTGATTTCTCATCCTTGCTCAATGTTATGAACCTTTTGGATTTATTATTTTCTCTAGAATTAGAGAAAGAGCTCAATTTGAGGACCAAATTTACTTCATTTAACTCCACAATTACATCACTTCAAGCTCAATTTCGATGGAGCTACTAAGGGGAATCTGGGGGTGGCCAGTGGAGGAGGAATTATCAGGTCAGACACGGGAACCTTTGTGGCTGCCTTTGTGGGTGGAATTGGTCTAAAGAGCAACAATGAGGCAGAAGCGCTTGCTATGCTGTGGGGGATAAAGCTAGCCATCTCTCTGAACATCAGGATTCTTCATGTGGAAGGAGATTCTTAGCTTATAGTTAATGCGGCCTTGGGTTCAACCCAAATCAGGTGGAACTTAGTGGACATCATGGGAGATATAAAACTACTTCTAAATGAAATGGAGGACTTCAAGATCTCATATATATACAAAGAAGGGAATACTGTCACTGATGCCTTGGCCAATGTGGGCAGTGGCAGAGAAGGATGGCATTGTTGGAGGAGCATGTCTAGCCTACCTAAATATGTTCATACCCTTATTTTGAAGGATGGTGATAGTCATAAGAACTAGGGAAGTTGGGTTTGTCGTCATTCTCTAGTGTTGGTTGGAGAGTGGCGGGACTGGTGTGTCTGTCTGTGGTTGGTCTAAGGAAGGTTGCAGTCTGATTCGTAGAAGTGGCGGGTCTAACATTTTGAATTTTCAAAATTATATGCGCGGGACTTTTCAAAACTATAGAGGCAGGAATGGTGGCGTCTTGGACAGGCTACGGTCCAGGTAGCGGAGTTGTAGTCCTAAGTGCACTAGGTTTGAGGATTACGTGGAACACTGGAGTGCCACATCACCTCTTGTTAGATGGACGACTGGGATGACAGGTTGGCACATCATTATATTTACAAGCATCGGGACTAGGAGCTACCTAGAGATTGGGTATAGCTAGTTAAAAGGATGTCACGCGGTCAGTTGGTTGGGTTACGGAGGACTGATTGGACAGTTTTTTAGATGGGCAATTATATTTGGTTAATATCTGTGACTAGTGACATTTTTTTTCACATGAGGTGGTGGCCGAGTCCTCTCCCCAAGGAGACATTTTTAAGTGGCAAGGGTGCAGTGTATCCTCATTAATTACGTCGCAATTATTATCTTTTTATCTTGGCTTGCTCATTTTAACAGTATTTGTCATTTTAACGGGCCACTTGCTAATAATCTAAGCTGCCTTAATAACTATAAGCTCGTTTGCCTCTATAAATTTCAAGTTGTCATGATGGGCGAAGATACTGTCAAGATCGAACCTAATTCTGCTAAGGAATTCAAACAGGACCCTATGATGTGGCATATCATCCATGAGGGGGAGGTGGTTCCTTTTCTGAAAGGGATGATTGGGCATGATGAGAATCTCTTGCGCTAATTTGTGGAGTCTTGGGACGATGAAACTAGAGAAGTCAAGATTGGTGGCATTGGCTTTCAAGTGTCTGAAGAAGTGATCGAGCAGGCTATAGGGTTGCCAATTAAAGGGAAAAAGCACTCGAGACGTAGCAGGGTGGCCGACCCTGAACATATGGCCCTTTTCTTCAGAGAGGGGGAGGTTCCTGTGAAGCTGCATGGAGGGTTTGAAAGAGAAAAGTTGCCAGAGCCATGGGGAAAAATCTACCTCATGATTATGAAATTCTTCATGCTGGAGGGAAGATTTAAGGTTTTTTACCACTACCACTTTTCTCTCCTTAACCATTTTAGGAATAAGTTGGAAATTAGTTTTCCTTTCTTTCTCCTTTCTTCTCTAGATAACTCTATCAAGTCAGTTCGAGAGATTAGAGCTAAAACGATGGCCACCTGCTTGTTCCCATCCATCAAGGCCTCATCTTGTGTCTTTACCACTTTCACCTTGCCCTGTGTCCCCTGAAACAAATTAAAGACAAGTTGCTTGAGGACCCACAGCCGAGTGTATCTCCTGATTCTATAGGAAAGGTGAAGACCTGTGTGGGGACCCCTAAGATTGCCCTTAAAACCCCTAAGGGTGACCCTCGTACCAAGGATGATACCCTTGTTCGAACCCCCGTCACCTCTAAGAAGAAACCCTAGCAAGGTGCCACTCAGACGAATGGGAAAAGGCCGACAAAAAGAGATAGAATGGAGACTGAGGATAAAGGGATGACAACTGAGAAAAAAGCTAAGAAGGGTAAGGAGGCTGTGACTACGACGAAGCCTAAGGATGAAGGGGTTGCTACTGAGAAAAAATCTAAAAAGGGTAAGGAGGCTGTGACTATGGCGGAGCCTATGAAAATTGTTAAGCTGGATTCTGGGCCTAAGATTGCTGGTAGTGGGGAAGGTGCAGAGGCTATTAACTTGAGGGTTCATCGGTCTACCCGCATTGTTGGTAAACCTTCTGCGTCCCCTTAGGGGGTGGAGATATCTAATGAGTCATAGTTTATCGAAGAAACTATGGAGGAGGGAGGGGAAGAAAACCCCACTGAGTCAGTGTATGAAGTGGAGGGGACTAGCCACTTCGCCTCCATGAACAAATCTAGTTTAGAGGATGTGGGTGAATCTGCTAGGGTGTTTGGGGGACAAGACAACAAGGGAAGTTTCTTTCTGTGTGTTAAGACTACCGAGGACCCGAGGCACCTCCAAGAGAAGATGACTGGAATGCAGAAGAAGTGGAAGGTGATGGCTGAGTTTGCTGCTAAGGCCCTGCACATGGTAGCGTCAATCTTCGTGGCTATCAAAGATTTCGATGACAAGGTCAAGTAGGTGGGGCTCAATAGCCCGGGGGATTACAAAGATATGGTGGAGTTCCTAGCTAAGTACGGGATGAATGACAGTCCCTAGTTTCTTGTTGTTTCTACTATTTTTACTGTTTCTGATTAGGTGTTTTTTGTCTATTGTTCATGAGCTATTAATGTGATGTTTCTGGCTTATTAATGGTTTGTAGCCCGTGGGGCCATTTTGTATAGGGTTCTGGACCCTCTTTTCTAGCTGAACTAATCAAAAACTACATCACTTCACTCTAGGTTTGAATTTTCCCATTTATTTTGCAAGTAGATTAGATTAAATTTTATTTTTTTCTTATCTTTAATTAAAATTAGAGTAAATTAGTTTAACATAGATCTTGAATGAGATCAATTAAATTTAGATTGCATTTCTTCATGGTTGGAGTAGATTGTTTAACTTTATAACTATGTTGAATCTATTCTTGTCAAATTGGGATTTCTATCTAGAAACCTTGCTTGAAAAGTCATCTCTTTTTATGGTTTTCTTGCCTAAACATTTAAAAAAAATTATTCTATTAGTCTTTGGATTGCAAATGGTTGTTCTATATCATGTAAGTCCTCATTCAAAAGTGATTCCAACCCATTACCAATATTTAAAATCCTATTTGCCTCCACTATTTTGGTTGCTAAAGGCCCCTGTTTTGATCTTCACTTGGAAAAAATAGTTCAAACTAGTAGAAAACTACTAGGTCATTCATTGTTGAATTAGTTGTCATTTTCCTAACAACATTATATGTGTGATAGGATTGCACTTTTGTCCATCCAAAAACCATTGAAAACCCCAAATATAGTCATTTGCATTTACTTGGTCTTCTCAAATTTACATTCATTTCAATAGGAAAAATCTATTTGTTGAAAATGGGAAATTTGAACTTTAATGTATTTCAATTCAAAAGGATAGCTTTGCCATTATAGAAATAGATTAGTGAGTTTTGTATTTACATTTATTTCAATAAAACTTGCATTTTTATTCAAGATCTGAAATCTAACTACATTATTAGTTTGAAAATTTTAACCTAGATTGCATTTTAGAGAAAGACATTGAAGAGAAATTATAATTTATCTTAAATATTGAATTTAAAATTAAAATCCTAATACTAATAAAATAGAAACTTGTCAAATTGCAAACAATTGTATTCTTATCATTTTGAAAACTTGCAAAATTGCATTCTTGAAAAGTTTTCATTTTATATAAGAATCATTCAATAAAACTTTCATTTGTAAAAATATACATTTTTGCTTGCATCTTAGTTGCATTCATCTCAAAATCTACATATTGAAATGAGAAGATATAAAATTTAGTTGCATTTGGTATTTATTTTCTATTTTATGTATTAACATAGAATTTGATTTAGTAGAAAATTAAAAAAAAAAACATTTAGGCAATTAGAATACACTTCCTAACACATTCATACACCTACATGTAAAATCCAAGTAATTTCCTTGCTTTATTGCAATCTAGTATGTTGTGTGCACAAATCGATCTAGAGAGTGGGTTGTGGGAGTTAGATTTTGCCTTTAGGTTACAAAACTAATCTTGATGTAAAAGTGGATTTGAACTTGGCTATGTATTTGAAATATGTGCACATACTTGAAACCTGCTTGCCTTGGTGTATGTGACCCATAATAACTAATTTAGTATTTAAGAACACGTAGGTTGTTTCATGTTTTAAATACTCCTTGTTGTGTCTTGATTTAATATAAATGTTTAGATTGAATGTATTTGATTTTTTAATTTTAAATGTTTATATAGTTTTGTGACTAATTTAAATGCGTAGATTGTTCATGTGTATTTAATTCTTAGATTTTAAATGTTTTTAGTTGTGTTAATTTAAATGTAAAAATTGAATGTATTTTCATTTTATAAATTAAATGTATGTTCAAAATTTTTAAAATGCATAAATTTGCATACATGGCATCTCATCATAGTGATGCTCATAATAGTGAGCATAATAGTGTTGATGTGCATACTGTTAGGAGTGACTTATATGTTGCCACTCTCGATAGACTAAATAATGCTTTGAACATTTAGATCAGATAGTCCATAGTACACCAAACCTGTCTAATAGAGACAGGTTGGTGGGGATTAGAGCAGAGTTTGCCCATATGATTGACATAGTCAAATCATATAATCCCTATGATGATTTGGGTATTGAGGCTTTTTATGTGTCACTTGCTAGTACTGTTACTGGGATAGTGAAATGGCCAGTAGTTAATAGGGTTGTTTCATTGGATATGGTGCATAGTATGTTTCCACATTATTAGGGACTAGACAGAGTTTGGGGCTATTTTGTCACTAGGTGTACAAATGTTGTTGTTGCACCACTTATATATCCTAAGTGGTTAGCAACACATCATAGATGGCCTCACAATGATGAGTTGCCCTTATGTTTTTGCAAACAATTATATGTTGTAGTTCATTTACGACTTGATGTTGATTTCACATCTATCCCTCGACATGCAGGATAGGGTTTTGAGAGGTTTTCAGAGAAATTCTGACGTCCTAATCAGGATCCACCCGTTGATAAGAGGGCATTAGTGGGTCCCAACCTTTTGGTACTTCCCAAAAGGTTGAATGTAGGACAATCAGCTGAGGTGGTAGTTGCATCATCGAGACACCGCATTTTAGAGAGTTTAGGTTCTATTATTAGTGACGTTGACCGCTTGGCATCAGATCACGTTGGTAGATATATGTTGCATCCACGCACCAACATAGGATCAGTTGATTCGACTTCCACCAGTTATGATCCTTACATACGTGCTGACATAGTTTCACCACGTGATGTTGCGCAGACTTCTGGAGAGGGTGCTTTACGCAAATTGAGTACATGTTTGGCGTAGGATCTACTTTATGTATATCAATTTGTTAGTTCAGAGTACGAGATCCCTCTCAAGACTATGTCCACATTTTTCAGTCAACGCAGTGATCACCGAGCTACACATATGACTGACACAGTGCCTTCACAGCAAATTCCATCACAGCCTAATGCTGGTATTGTGCCACCTTACGCACCAGGATCATTCCATGGACTTTTGTTTGAGGATAACATTGCGATGACCCTCATTTCATCTGACCTTAGTGGGATTGGGAGGGTCATCCATGGAGTTACATAGGTTGCTAATGACAAGGTATACATTTTAAATTTTGCGTTTAATCTCTAGTGTAATTTATTTGTTAAATAAATAATATATATTTAAATTATAAAATTTAGTCTTGTGCATCATGCACGTGTTGACTCTTATTTAATCAATCTTACATTAGGGACCGACGAGAGAGGTGCTAGGACATGACACTGTGCAACAGAGAGCGGATGTGGTTGAGGCTGGATGCGAGGTATTTAGTATTTAATTGTAAAAAATTTGAACATGTACTTGAGATTCCATATTTTTTAATTTATATATAAATTTAATTTAATAGAGATAATTTTTATGTTCAAGGATCTACACATCACTCAGATATTCATAGATGGATGGGATTAGATACACAGGGTTCAGGGCATGGCTCAGGACAGGGCTCGGGATGGGGATCAATACAGGGCTCAGCTCATCATTCTAGTCCTGGGTTGAGTGAGGCCCGTTCCACCCATAGGAGGCATGAGTGATGATGTTGCAGTTAGATGTATTCATGTTCTTTGTTATGTTTGCCCAAACTCTCATGACATGTTACAGTTAGACTTGATGTTATATTGAGTTTAGATGTTGCAGTTAGAATTTATGATATTGAGTTTACATGTTGCAGTTAGACTTTATGTTAAATTGAGTTTACATGTTGCAGTTAGACTTTATGTTATTTCTTTATATATATGATACATGTATATATGCACATATATATGATACATGTATATATGCACATTTAGATGTTTAGTTATATAGATATGTATGGATGCTTTCCTTTGAATATACGAGTCTTAATTTAGATAAAATCAAGTTTTAACTTAAATAGTTTAAATGTGTATATATGTTTACTTATAGATGCATATAAATTTACTTATACCTATGTATATATATTCACTTGCACATATATACATATAGTTGAAACATGCTATGTATAAATTATATGTTAAATTTAAATTGTGTTTTATGGAAAAATATCAATTTGTTTTTGAAATGTTTCTTGTAGATGTGATGTTATTAATGGTTGAGAAATGATGTCAACACCCTAGGCATTGATAGGAATAGTTTTTATAACATATGTGGGAATGTATGGAAAAATAGATAAATTATGTTGTATAATAATTTTGAAAAATGATGAATAATTTAATTTAATTTATATCTATTGAATCTTGTGAATTAAAATATAGTCTTTATACAATATTTGCATTTCAAATTAGTCTCTTATTGGATGTGTCCACTATTGATAGTTTTGTCACATGTTTTTATATGGCTAATAGAATTTAAGAAAACTTTGAATTATTCTTTTCTTTTTTTTGGTTTATAATGACTTCTAATATCATTGACAAGATTGTTCAAGTCTATATAGCATGTATAAACACCTATCTAGAGGACAATAGAAGGATTCATAGGTTCAAATCACTATATCACAGGTAAACTGTAATATTGAATGTATGTAATTGAAATTAAGTGGTGGTGAATAAAGTTAAATACTCTATAAATTGTGCATATATATGATGCTATGTGAACTTAAGAATTCCATATAATCTAACATTTACACATGAATTTGATTGTGCATGCAAAGAATTCAAACTAGATGATGAGCTATAATTGTGTCCAGTTGAATGTAAATGAAATGAAATCTATTCTTGAACTTAAGAATTCCATATAATCTAATACACATGAATTTGATTGTGCATGCAAAGAATTCAAACTATATATGATGAGCTATACTTGTGTCCAGTTGAATGTAAATGAAATCATTTATCTATTCTCGAACTTAAGAATTCCATATAATCTAATACATATGAATTTGATTGTGCATGCAAAGAATGCAAACTAGATGATGAGTTATACTTGTGTCCGGTTGAATGTAAATGAAATCAAATCTATTCTTGAACTTAAGAATTCCATATAATTTAATACACGTGAATTTGATTGTGCATGCAAAGAATTCAAACTAGATGATGAGTTATACTTGTGTCCAGTTGAATGTAAATGAAATCAAATCTATTCTTGAACTTAAGAATTCTAGATGGAACATTTATATGCAATTGGAAATTGATAAAATCTCATTATGCACATAATATATAAGTATCTAGAGATCTTCCCATGATAACTATATATTAAAAAGTGATCAATTCACATAATTACCAAAGATCCCATTACATGTGGTCTTAAGCTATACATCATTATGAATATTCCAATGCACCAAGGTGAACAAGACAGACCAATTCAAGAGAACCCATACAAGAACAATTCACAAAATGATACACGTAAGTAACATACCAAAGGAGGGTCTCCCACATGGGTTAGTGAATTGGAACAAAATGATCAAATCCAGAAGCTTAATAAAAAAGGGGCTAAATTGGAAACTAGGGGGATGGCAACCTCATAAACTTTTGGGAGGATTCTTGGGTGGCTGACAAGGCTCTTTCTGCTCAAGAGGGTAACGAGGTTATTGTTGGTATTGCCAAACATTATTTTGGTACTAAAGTTTCTCATTATATCCAACAAGGATATGGAATCAGACATTGGAAAAACCTACTTGAGTGCTGTAACAATTGACTTGAGCTTCTCCCTCAAATGAATTCTATTCAATAAATGTTGTTGAGACCTAAAATTCCCCTCTTTCCTAGATTAGATGAGTTACTTTGGACTGCAGATAAAAGAGGTCTCTTCTCAGTCAAATCTGCTTACCATCTGCTGATTAAAGATGAACATAGAGACGAGCTTTGGAGGAAAGTTTGGAACCATAAACTTATTCCAAAAGTCAATGTGTTTTGGTGGGCAGTGGTTCATAATAGGATTTTAACTCAAGATAATCTTCAAAGAAGGGGTTTTTATCTGGTTAATAGATGTGTCATGTGCCTCAATGAAGAGGAAACTATTCCTCATTTGATTCTGCATTGTGAATTTGCCAGAGAAATATGGAGTAGAGTGCTTATGAACTTTGGGCTACAATGGGTCTGTAATAAAGATATTAAGGAAGTCATTGCTAGCTGGATTCCTCCATTCTCACAATCCTGGTTAGTGGAGCTTTGGAACCAAACCCTTCCCTTTATTGGTTGGACCTTGTGGAAGGAAAGGAATAACATAATTTTTAGAGAGGTTGCCAAAGATTGTTCTCAAGTTTACCAGTCTCTCTAAGATCCTTATTGAAAGTGCTACCAATTCTCATGTTAAAACTGCTGACAAACCTCTCACCCAGCAAGAGGAAAGTATGGCTGCTAATTGGGGGATACTTAATCAAATCGCTACCTTTGACAACTCAAAGCAACTTTTGAGGTTAAATACTAGGTGGAGCCCCCCCTCCCCCCGAAGTTTGGTTGGCTCAAACTAAATTTTGATGGGGCTTCAAAATCTAATGGTAAGGCTAGTGGTAGTGGAGTTATCAGGAATGATAGAGGACAGCTTGTTGCTGCCTATGCTGGAGGATTAGGTCTCCAAAGTAATAATTTTACTAAGGCCTCAACACTTTTATGGGGTGTTACATTGGCAATCACTTTGGGTATTCATAATTTGCATATAGAAGGAGATTCTAAAATCATAATTGATGTTGTTACCAAGGTTTCGGTGTGTGGGTGGCGTCTTAAGGATATCATTACTGATATCCAAATTCTTATTTAGAGTATTACTAGGGTGGATTTCTCTCACATCTACAGAGAGGGGAATGAAGTCGCTGATGCTCTTGCCAATCATGGTCAGCAGTTTGAAAATTGGCGATGTTGGTGCCAATGCAATAATATCCCCTTGCTATAGGGGCGTTAATTCAAAAAGATATGACTTTTTAATGATGCCACATTACAGTGTGGATGCCAACTTGGCACTGCTGATCCCTCATGGCAAGTTGAGGTGGCTGCTTAAGGACATCATAATTATGATGCAGTGTACTTTTCTGATAGATGCCATTTTGGCACTGTTGATCTACTGCAATAAGCTGAGGTGGTTGTTTGATGTTGATAGAAATTTTAAATGTATGATTTTGGAGCATGGGAAGGACTCGCAACGATTAGAGAATGCAGAGGCGTATCCGAGTAATGATGACTTAAGGACGCTGAATAATTTCCTCATTTATTTCACTATCATTTTTCTTAACACCAGCAGAGTTAATTCTCGAAGAAGGCACTTTAAAGAAAGTGAAAGTCGCTGTGATTTTCCTAAGTGTTATTCTCTTCTGCTGTGTGGTTTTGAAGGAAAGGCAATCATGGGGGGAGATAGATTTTGTACTGAACCCGTCTCTTGTAGTGAATTCAAGGATAATGCAATAGTGTGGCACTACTGTAAAGAAGGAGGCATTATTCCATTCCTTGAATGCCTTAATGGTCATGATGAAAACCTTTATGTGCAGTCTGCCCTTTCGTGGGATAACCGCAAAGTCAAAATTGGCAAGATTGGGTTTGAAATTTTAGAGGAAGTCATTGCTATGGCTACTGGCCTTTCCACCAAAGGCACTAAATTGAAGAGAAAGGCTAAGGTTGCAGACCACCAAAATTAGAAGCTTTTTATGGGTGAGGGAGAGGAACTGGCCCCTTATCAAGGAGGGTTTGATTGTGCCAAGCTCTCAGAGCCATGGGATGTGATGTGCTATCTGCTGATGAATTATTTCACCTTGGAGGGACGCTATACCAGGTTCTATAATTACCATCTTCCCCTTCTTAACCATTTTAGACAAAATGCTCTTATTAGCTTTCCTTTTTTTTTTGATGTCTTCATTGGAACACTCTGTTCACCATGTGAAAGCTAAGTATGATAAGAAACCCTCAAAGCAGCCTGTTCCCCTTCACCAAGGCCTTATCCATTGCTTATATAGGTTTCATCTCGCCTTGGACCCGCCGAAACCTATTCAACCCACCATTGTTGAAATCCCTATGGGTATTCCCTCCATTGCTGCTATCTCTTCTGAGAAACCCTGTCAATCTACTCCTAACACCTAGAAACTGAAAGGGGTGTCCTTTTCTAAATCCCTGGAGGAGAATACATGGAAGGATAATCATACTCCTAATTCCAAAGGTAGTGTGAAAGTGAAGAAATATAAATTTAAGGAGGTGGTGTCTACTGTGGAGATCACTGAATTAGAGGAGAAAATGGGGGCCAATAAGAATCAATACAGTGACAGTGAGGGACCACTGAAAAAGGCCAAAACTAAAATGGCGGCAAAAGCTAAGAATGAGGGTCACTCTTCAGGTGTTAGAAGGTTTCGCAGAATTGCAGGCAAACCTGCCCCTCAGGCTAAATTGATTGATTACTTTGAAAGTGACTCTGAGTCATCTACTCAGGAGGGTGAGCAGTCTAAAGATGAAGACATTGAGGTTCAGGAGATCTTGGAGGAGACTGAAGGGGTGGAGGAAAAGGAGACACAAGTCAAGGATACTGATGGAGGGGATTTTGGACCTGTTGATCATGCTCAAGAGGGGGAGGGGATGACTATTGAGGAGGTTGGAGAGGATGTTAAGGAGGAAGGGGACATTCAGGAGGATGAAATTACTATTCTCAGAGGCCATGTGGATTCCCTGGAGCAGAAATTTTGCTCCATTGGATGTTTCATAAACAGTATGCTTTGCTGCTCGGCTATGCTTAATTTGACTCTACTGCAGGAGTAGGACACCCTTGCCCATGGTGCGGATGAAGAGAAAATCAAAGAGTTTGATAAAATATATGAATTTATGTCCAAAGGCTGGGTGGATGTTTCTCCCTAGCTTTGTTTATTTGCTTTTTGTTTATCTGCTGTTTGACTGCTACTTTTTACTTTATGCTGTTAATCGACTATTAATATTGTAGTTGTTGTTGGTGGCTCCTTTTGTTCGTGAGCCTTTGCTTCTCCTTTTTGGGCTTCTATTGTAAGGGTTCGACCCTTGGATTTTGCTGCCTTATTATATCAAAAACATACCAAAGGTTATAGAAAATCATGGTTGCTACTCTAAATGAAAGAAAAGAAATTACAACATGCCTAGATAGATCTTGGATAATATAATAACAAAATTGAATGTCACAAATTAGTAACATAAAAAATAAAGAAAATTAGAGACAACATGTATCTATTCTTCACCACTCAAACACCAAATGAATTTTTAAAGTTGTACTAGATGTTTTGTAAATTGCATATTACATTGGTTATTTACATTTATTTAAGTTGTATTAAACAAATGTCAAGATGTGTACATATAAACATGTAACACATCTCTTGGGGTTTTGAACAGAAGTCTCCACTATGAAGGTCACTCAAGCACATTCCATGTTACATTGGTTATTTACTTTTATTTAAATAATGATATGTTTATATCCGTGGATGCTTAAATATGATACGATGTCTCTAAACTTATACCTGAGCTCATTCCACTTAGTCCTTTATTTTTTTAGTGACATGACTACATATGTTTAAGTATCAACCTAATTACTCAAGTTAACCAAAGTATTGATTCGCATATTTGCCAATATTTGAAACTTACTTGACAAAGAAGTATTTGAAAAAGCATAATGTCATGGATTGGCTGCGAGTGATAGCTTCCAATAAGGATCGCAATGTATGTATGAGCTATGTTATTTCAACATTGCTAAGAATGAGGCAGAAGATGAAGATTAGATTTAAGTTTTGTTAGTATTTATGTATGAGTGATATTGAATTTTTAAACTATAAAAAGTTAGCTGCTACAATTCTCTCATAAATGTCATGTTAGGTTTGAGTTTATTTTGTTTGCTTGTATTTTGGCAAGGTTTTTGCCTCAATTACTGTGTAGGTATCTAGAGCTTACATGGGAGTTTGGGGACAATTTTTAAAGTAATCTTTGCATTACGAAACTTTATGTATGTTATTTGAATTCTATATGCCAAAGCTAGCATTTAATGAATGTTAATTAAATACATGATCTAGCATATTATGTATGTTAATTGAATACATGATTTAACATATAAGTGTCTAGTTGAATGTAAATGAAATCGAAGATTAAATGAAAGTGAACTTAACAATTCCATGTCAAACATAAAAATGCAATCACTAGATTTTGTAAATTATATATATATATATATATATATATATATATATATATATATATATATATATATATATATATATATATATATGAGATCTTTAAGATTCAACAAATGAAATCGAAGATTCAAGTGAACTTAAAAGAATTCCATGTGTCCAACATAAAAATGCAATTGGAAATATCTATGATTTTTAAAGGAATTTAGGCAAAATATATGATCTAAAGTCATTAGGTTTTGTATTGAAAGCATATATATGATCTAACATGTGCATTTAAGTGGATTATCAAATGTAAATTATGAATTCCACATGGAACAAATTTAAATACAACTGGACAGAAATAAATGACCAAGCCTTGGAAAAAAAACTCATTCTAAATCATGTCACATGTCCAATCAATATAGATATCTAGATAGATCTATAAAAAGTTTGAATACATTATCTATCCTCTCTATCTTTAATTATCTCTAAAATCTTTTCATGATCTTCAATAGGCAACCTCCACTTTTGTTTGGCATGTCCTCTTTTAGGTAAAATTTCTAAATTTATTTTTGTTGCTATAACTAAGTGACTATAATGTAGAACCTTTTGTCTTAGCATATAATCAACAAATATAATACCATGTCTATCTATCTTTATTTGTTGATAATATGTGCCTTCAATAACGACTGATCCAATGTGATACTCTTGTCCATCACCATTGTCATCGATTCCACCATTTTACTTTTTGGTTGTGTACATATTAGTAGATAGTAATCTACACCTTCCACATTGTGGGATCTGCAACAACGGCGAAAATATCTCATGTACACACACCATGTAAAGTCTACGAAAGTTGTAAATATATTTTTAATATATAAATTTATATATATAAATATGCTTGAATCAAACTTATTCGTACATAGAATATATAAATCAATTTTAAGTTAAAATCAATTAAATACATACCTGTAACAACTAAATCAGATACACGTTCGTAATCAACTGAATATAGAGGATCGTAAACATCGACATTATCATTTTTTTCAAAAGGTGGCATTGATATTAATTGTTTCATTTCCCATCGTAAAACATACCCATCTCTAATATTCTCACATTGAACAATATCTGCATTGTCCTCAATGCAATCAACACAAAACATGATTTTTCTCACATTAATTACATAAGGCCTACTACCTCCCGTTGTCATGATTTGATGCAGGTCCTTTTAATACCATTAATTGTTTGACAATTAATAGCATTTGATCGATCAATATCTGTAAATTACAAACATTAATTTAAATATATATATTTAAATTTGAAAATTCAATTAAATTAGTACACACTTTTAATTTCAAATTTAACAAATTTTGACTAGATGTACCTGTAACTTCCCAAAAATACCGTGTGTTGTATGTTGAGTCGCGAGCGGAAAAATAACTTTTGCACCATTCAACAATTTCATTTGCATTCCGTATGGCATTACTTGCAAGTACACATGTTGGCAAAATTTGTCACCTATTACTTTCAAAGTTTATTTAAGAATTTAAAATTTAAAGTTTAAATATAGATCTAATTTTTTTTTAAAATATATATATATATATATATATATATGTATGGCACGAACTACCTGCAAGTTCACGTTCACAAAGTGCATGCTTCACACATGCCCCTGCTCCATCATGCTCTCCTTTTCCATGTCCACTCTCATAAAAATTCCACAAGAATTTGGTGTTGGGTCTAGCATGTTAATGACTTAAACAAACAAAAGCTTTTGCAGACTTAAATTGTCCTATGAAGTTACAAATAATTACACTCTTGAACCAAATTAGCTTAAAAAAACTTGACATATTATATATTATAAGTAATTGAACAATTTAAGTCTTGAAGTTAAAAGTAAATAAAAATTTAAAATTAAACCCTAAATAATGTACTTACCAACACATCCATCAGACCATATCCAGTGTTGTTTTTGATTTATGCCATGCCATCTCAGGTCTTCAAAAAAAAAATTCAAACAATGAGCTATATAACTTCTATCATGACCCGTATCATCACTGATATAAAAGTGAACCTTTTTGATGATAATTCGATCATCTTTGCTATTTTGTATACCATCTACCTGAAACTCAGCATGTCTATAACAAACTTGCACAAAGATTACAACTTACTCTGAATGATAATATTGACTTTGAATCTCAACTTGAGGACTAAATGTATAGTTCTCAAAGAAATCTACAATAGAGAGAATACAACTTAGTGGAAAGCAATTCTTTGAATCATGAAATTGCTTAGCTTGCCATCTTGCACCATGACAATGCTGGATATGTGGATATATAATATTGCGAAATTTATTCATAAATTCATTGTAAGGCAATCCACTCTCTTTGAGAACAATTTTTTTAGCCTCAACTCCTGACTTCGTTAAGTATGTCTCATATACAAATCTCTTCCAAATAACTTGCATTTCAATGTTGTCAAGTTGTAAAAGATTCTTCAAATTTCCACAATTGTTACATATATTTTTTATACATTGAACATTGAATTCATCTAAATCTTCTAATTTTTCGCATAAAAGAGACTTCACAAATTATGTTGTGCTTTCAGGGATGGCTATATTTCAATCAATTACTGCCATAGCTTTTTTATATGATTGTAGATGTAGATCAAATTCAACATGATTTTGACAACAACAAATTTCATGTACTTTATTTATACGTACAAATGATGGTCATAGTGTCTCAAACATCCTTTGACAAATCTTCACATTTAAAAATTCTTCCTTGAATGCTTCAAAAAGTTCACTTTGTATTGTATCAATAAAATGTTTTGGATGAGAAATTTTTGTACCATCTTCACCTATTATTTGTATAGTATCACCTCTATTGGAAGAAATACGAGAGTGATTGATCCAATATTCAACCACTTGTTTCTTTACATCTTCTGAAATTCTATCTTTTTGGGGAACCCTACAAATATTTACCCAATTTTTCTCAATTTTCTCATCTATTTCATTTCTCTTTTCAATATACCTTTGAACAGTTCGCCTAGAAACATTTAGTAATTTAGAAATTTCTTAAACTTGTCTTCTACGTGATAATTTTTTACTAGAAATTATAGTCATCAATGCTCTACGTGCAACACTTGGATCATTAGCTCGACTCTTGTTATCAATACAATTCAATGCTTCTTGCAAGTTTTCAACAATTGTTTGTTTTAATAAACCTGATGACTTTTTACTATTATCAACTCCTAACAACTCCAAAACATGGGTCATTTATTTTTGTCTAAATAACTTTGCAACTAACCGTGCTCTTCCAATTAGAGATTTTTCTTCAAAAAAATCATTCCATATTCTTTTAGAGTGTAATTTTATTGTGCTTTTAGATAACATATCTTCAGATGAAATATTATTGAAAAGAGAATCCTCATCCATCTTCATCAGATTTTCCATACCATAGAAAAAATTTCTATTACTAGGTTCAGTTTGTTCTTGTACCTATACGTCACCTTGATCATCAATATTTTCCATGGGCTGTTCTTCAGTAGATGTTCCTTCACCCACTTTTCTCTTCCTCTCTCTTGTTCGATCATACTTTCTCGATCTAGTCCTTGGATTCCCATCACAAATTGCACTCAAATTTGAATTCACCTGCATACAAATGTACACACATGTTTTCAATAAATGCACAGTTAATATTGCATGAATAGAAAACTAAATTATAAATTGTTCATTTGTTAAAGCCAAAGTAAAAAAAACCATTCAAATTACAAACATATCATGAACAAATTTGGTATCATGAGCATATTTGGTATATCATGATGCCTCTAATTTAAATATATCATAATAAAAGACAAGTATATGATATGAAAGAGAGAAAACATGATATATCTCCTATGAAAAGGTATATAGCAATGAAATGATAAGATTACAAAGGGGAAAACCTATGATTCCTTAAATGCAAGGATGTGAAATAAAATTACACTATGTAATTGATTTCATTTGTTAAATACTAATGTAACAAGGGATGGAACCCACACATGAGAAATAAATGAAAAATAGAGAAGAGAAGAGGTGCAAGGGAAAATATGAGTGTGTACATGCATAAAGCTAGTTTTTCCTAGATGGGTAGGATAGTATATATAATAATTTCTGATAAGGGGGGAAAGACATGATGTCTCTAATTTAAATATATTATAATAAAAGACTTATATGATGTGAAAGAGAAAAAATATGATATGAAATAAACCTTCTTTTGTTGAAATAAGTCTTCTTTTGTCAAAATAAGCCTTCCTTTGATGAAATATGCCTTCTTTTGTATTTAATCAAATTTTCTCGAGTTGAATATATATATATCGATTATTTTCGGCCGATAAGTTGTCGGCTGACTATGTACCGGCCGATAAGATTACGCCTGATAAAGTTACGCCGAAACTTTGTTGGCTGTAATCTACTCAGCCATAATCTGCTTGGCCATAATATGCTCGATTGTAACTTGCTCGGTCGAGTATGTGTAGTTGGCTACCTACTTGGCAACCAACTCACCTTTTTTCACAATTTTCTGAAACATTGAATTTTAACAGGGTATTTCTCCCGTCAGAATGAATTTTCTGTAAAAAATAAAAATACCTTTTTGTAGAGCTCGGAGTGGTGAATCCAAATATGTATTTTTTTTTCATATTTTGATTAGTTTTAATATATTTTGCTTGTAAAATAATGCAAGTAGGTTGTTAAAGTTAAAAAAAGGCTGATTAGAAATTAACAAAAAAATAGTAAAACATATTAAGAAATTTAAAAAAATATATGGTGCACTAGAGGAGAGAGTCCTCTTTAAAAGGGTATAATTTATTTTTTGAAAATTATTAAAAAAAGACAATAGTTGACGTCCCTTGAAAATTGTCAAATTCTGACAAGTTTGACTTTAAAACATTATTACGAGAAAAATATACATCAAAATTTAATTTTTTTTTCATGCACTAGATATTGAAGTTACCTATTTGGAGAAAAAAATTAGGGAGAAATGAAGTTTTTTTCAATTTGTTTCTTGATGTTCCGTGAACGTCATGTTTTCTTGAAATTTTCAGCATTCCAAAATTTGTTCTTAAATTGATAAAAAATAATGAAAACAATTTTTAAAAAATCTAAAAAATTACAGGAATAAACTTCATTAAATGTTCTACATTTCATTAGTTTACATCATTTTAAAATTCAAAACATAAAGATCACTTTTATGTGGTCAAAGTTCAGAATTTTTTTTGCTGTTGGCCGATTCCTTTATAAAATGTGACACAGGTTTGTGCTTTTACCCATGGTCTTTTTGTTTCATATTGGCACCAAAAGGTGACTGCGGTGGCACGGACGACAAACATAATGTGTTCTAATTTATATCTATTATTGCACACACATATAGAAATACATATATAATATATACATGTATTCATATATATATATATATATAAATAATTCCTTTCATTAATAGTTAGGGACCCTAAAAAAATATCATTATTCATCCATTTTCGACAATGCATTTTCAACGTTTGAGGGTTCCATCATTTTGTGGTTTGGTTTATCATAGACTCTAAAAAATAAACTATTTATACGTTTGCCTTAAATCAGATTGAGGCATATATATATATATATATATATATATATATATATATATATGATTCAATCAATTGAATGAAGCTGCCCATTAAGAAAACAACTCGAAAAGATACATAACAAAATTCAACAGACAAATAGGTGGACTAAAATTCCCTACAAACTTTGAAAATAGATGTATGCAATTGTTAAACGCTGAAATGTTAACATTGTCTACGCTGCATAATCTCTCTCTTATAATTGATTCAAATTTGAAAAAGTATTGAATTTGATTGTTGAGTTTGAATTTGAATAAATGTGTAGAAGCTATTGTATTCGATGATATGATTTTGATTACTGATGTATGCTTTAAACATGATTTTGTATTGTAATAAACATGATTTAATTATGATTTAAGAATGAGTGTCTTAAACAAAATAGACGAGAATCCAAAATGGTAGCACCAAAAAAAGAAACTCATTTGTTTATAGAAAATGAAACCCTGAATATATTTGTATAAAAAAATACCAACCCATTTATATATAGAAAATAAAACCCTGATTATAAAACAGTATATTCATGTGTACAACGAAATAATCCCAATTCAACGGTTGTCTCAAACAAAAGAGGCAAGAATCCCACTGAAAAATGATTGTGGAGACAATGCCGTAGGAATCAAAAGATTCGAATGAAACCAGTACTAAAATCAATTGGAAAAAAATGATATTTTCGTTACCTGCATGGAGGAGGGCGGCGGCCGATATGAAGCGGACCACAAAATTATGAAACCCTCAAATGTTCAGAATGCACATTCGAAAATGATTAAAAAACCCTCAATATAGAAAATGAAAATGAAACCCTCAATATATGCATAAAAACATAGGAAACCATTTATAAATATAAAATGTAACTCTAATTATAAAATAGTATATTCATGTGTACATCGAAATACTCCCGATTCATGGGTTGTCTCAAACAAAACAGGGAAGAATTTGTAAAATGATTACGGAGACAATGTCATAGGAATGAAAAGATTCGAATGAAACCAATACTCAAATCAAGGGAGAAATAACGAAAGCATACCACAATATGATGAAACCCTTTAACATTGACAATGCACCCTCGAAAATATACATCCCTCAATATATCCATAAAAATATACGAACCCATTTGTATGTAGAAATGGAAACCCTTATTATAAAACAATATATTCATGTGTATAGTGAAAAAACCCTGATTCACGGGTTGTATAAGACAAATAAGTAAGAAAACGACTGTAAAATGATTGCGTAGACAATGCCGTACGAAACCAAAAGATTCGAATGAAAGCAATACTGAAATCACAAGGAGAAATGATGTAGGTATTCATTCCCTGCATGGAGAACGAGCGTGGAGGAGGGCGACAGCCGAGACGTCAAACTATTGAAACCCTCGAACAATCGCCCATGCACCGTCGAGATTGCGAAGAAAGATGATTAAGTTTTGGGTTAAGAGTGCGTAATGTATTCGGACGCCAAACTTTATAAAATGGAACATGTTGTGTTTGCCATCCACGACACTGCATTCACCTTTTGATGTCATTATGAATTAAAAAGATGTCAATATGAAATATTAACAGGTTGGTATGATCGAAGACCCCACCAACTTGATTTAAGTTGGGGTATTAATGAATTTTTTTTGAAGGGTCCCTAAGTATAATAAGGACCAATTATAACTTATTTAATAGAGGAGTGGATTTTTTTGGGGGGTGATAGTGAGCAGGGATTGGGGCGTCCTTGCGTGTGTATGGGGCGACATGTTGAAATCACACATTTTGGACCCCTGTGCACATAATGCATCGTGGAGTGATATGTATAAGTACCCATGAGCTGAAAGAATAGCTTTGAGCTCTTAAGTAACATACATGGAAACCCAAAAAAAAATCGTCGAAATCCGATATATATAGCTATGAGCTTGACGTACACGAAGTTAGGTTGGGCGGCCATTGGGCCCTTTCCCTAAACATAACATGGCTTATGTGCATGGTCGCATGTTTAATTGAGGTTCCAGAGCTGCTGGATCTCCGGGACGTTTTTAAAAAGTTTCGTTTATTTCGTTTCCATAGCCCAAGCCATGGTGGATATGATTACATATTCAAATTTAAAAGCACCGAGTTCCGCTTATTTTTGTAGACCATCCTTGAAAATTCCCTCTCTTTTTAACTCCCGACACCACCAAGCTGTTTGCCACTTATCACTGTAAAATCCTGCGAGCGGAGAGGGGTAGCGGTGGCTGCAATGGCGGATCCTCCTCTTCTTCCTCTCACTCAACCCCCTCTTAACCGCAGCAACAAGAAGAAGAAGAGGGGCATTAACCATTTGGTTTCTACGTGCAACTCATCTCCCACTCCTCCTAAGCTGAACAAGGGCAGACAAGCAACACCAGAATCCAAACCCACAGAAAGTCCCATTGTTGCAGACATAGAGGATTTCAAGCGGGAAGAGGCGTCATCAGTCTCGCAGCGTCTCCTTGAATGGTACTACGCAAGCCAGCGTGTGTTGCCATGGAGGTCGAACCAGAAGGAGGATGACGAACAAAACAGCGAAGATGAGAGGGAACGCAGGGCATATGCAGTGTGGGTGTCGGAGGTAATGCTTAATCAGACCAGGGTGACTGTTGTGGTGGATTACTATACTCGCTGGATGGACAGATGGCCTACGCTTCATCATCTTGCCAAGGCTTCTCAAGAGGTAACTTCATATCACGCCTTTCCTATTTTGTTGTCATATGCTCAGCTTCAATACAGTCAGGAGACTCAGGATTGATCCGTCACCTGTGGTAACAGGAAGTTAACGAAATGTGGGCAGGATTGGGTTACTACCGCCGAGCCCGCTATCTGTTGGAGGTATTTACATTAAATATAATTCTTACCCAATAGGCTTACAATTACTGGCTTTTGAATTTTCTTCACTTGCATTTTATTAACAGTCTTGGTTTCTGAACATTCCGCAAATCCAAATTTTCATTGGGCTCACAATTACTAGCTTTTGAAATTTCTTCACTTGCATTTTTTTAACAGTCTTGGGTTCTGAACATTCCTCAAATCCAATTTTTCATTGGGCTCACAATTACTAGCTTTTGAATTTTCTTCACTTGCATTTTTTTAACAGTCTTGGGTTCTGAACATTCCCCAAATCCAAATTTTCCTGATTTTGGGCAGGGTCACTTGGTAATAACATCCATAGCACACACGTCATGGACCTGTAAATATACCTTGTCATTGTAACCATCTTGTTTGCATTGGTGTTTGTCATCGTAATCATTTTTACTGTATTGGTGTTTGTAATTAACTGTTCCAAGCTTTGTCTACCTTATAATTTTTTTGTCTTGGTCGTTTTCCATAGTTTTTTTTGTATTTCTTTAGTAACTTGTCGGATCTCCCCACCCTGCACCTGCTCCTTCTCCCCCCTGCTATTGTTGTTCTTGGCTTCTAATTCAACCATAGATTCACCTTTGAGAACGCTCCCTTGTCAAAAGAACCCTAAATACATGGCAGCAGTTGATTAGGGTTTTAATCCAACAGCTACTACACTTTTAAGAAGTTGATGCTGTCAAAGGGTTTCCAAAGATGCGCCCAGTGTTGAGCTCAAATTAATTCCAATGCTTGTCAGGTGTTGCTCAGGGTCATGTGAAGAAGCTTTTGGAGATGTGGCAGCCATGGATCTTCATCAGCTAGCTTAATCTAACGGCAGTCAGGCATGCTAAATATCAAGAGGGAATTGTTCATGGGCCTGCTCAGGGTAAAAGGCCTTAGCAACTGTAATATCCCAAATGGGTATATTTTCTCCTAATTTGGATTTACGGGCTTTCCAAAATTCTAATTTCTGATTTTCTGCTCAAACCCTAATTTTCTGAACTTGTACTTCTCAAATCAGACTTAAACATATACTCATAACATCCCATGAATCATGCTAAATCATCATATAATCATTGCCAACATAAAAGCCAATAACATACTTGAATTTCACAATAAAATGCACAATAAATCCCCTTCAAACCACAACCACAATGACTGAAATGAATGTAGAAGTCTGCTGCTATAAATCAGAATTTATATAGTCTTCAAATACATAGAATGGCTAGGGCAAACAGCCAACATGCCCAGCTACAAATCAGAAACAAACCACAAGGTTTTACATACCAAAAACATGAACAAAATGACGTCAAATGGTGGTGCTCCAACAAGTAGGGTTAAAACCCTAAGCAGTGACACAAAACCGCCAACAAGAAGTCCTCCAAGGTGGGCGAATTGGGTCTGTAGGTCTGCTGCTACAGAAATCTGCTCTAACTCCAAACCCTAGAAGCCAACAACTCCACAAATTGCCTCAATATGCAAGTCGCTCCGCCAAGATCAATCGCTCCAATCATAGGGTGAAACCCTATTCAATATGCCATGGAGAAGCTCTCATGAATGATCTCAAATCTGATATACAATCTGCCCTAGAAACAATGAAGCACAAGTAGATCCCCTTCATGGAATCCTCCACTAGGATGCTTGAGGTTTTCGTCCCAAGATCCTCTCCAAGAGATAACTCCCAAGTGTGTATGAACGAATGCTTGAATGATGATTTCCAAGTGCCAAATCGACCTTGTATTTATACACAACTTATCTCCCTTCATTATGGCTGACCTAGGAAGAGCGATATTGATTTTTTGAATGCACTTTTTCCCTCCAAGAGGGCCGACCAGCCTTAGTTTATTTTGGCGCCCAATAAAATCAAATTAAAGATATGATTTTATTAATTTCTATCTTATTTTCCCACACCATCTCCAAGCGCCAAGGTGAGGTGTTAGCTAATATTTAATCTCCCATCACAAGTCGCCCAATCAACAAAGTATAATAATGATCTCCATAAGGTGATGTGTACAATGAGACCTCGACTTATCCATGAATGAAGGTGTTATATCACTCATCCATAAATCAAAGTGGCATCCACATGAAACAATATTACCTCTTGGCAATGATTATGACAAGCCTACACACTCACAATAACAAGTCTCCATATTTGTGACCCTCCCAAGTGGTTCGCTCCAAGGTAGCATTATAATAGCAAATGAAAGAGTCATATCATCAACATTAGGAGAATACCTTCAAACCTCAATGTGCCCTCCAAATCGTCCTGAGTGTGTAGACAAGTCCTCATGTCCTCCGGTAGAGATCACTTCGAAAATGGGGACATTACAACAACGTAAAGTGTTCAGAGATTTTTGAGATTAGAAAAAAATGTGTTAGTGTGAGATCGTCCTTACTGCTGATCCAAAGCAAGATTTGACGGCTGGCAAGCTGTGCTAAAACAAAGCAAATAACGCTAAGGCAAATGTGAAAGTTGCTAAAGAAAATAACAAGAAGGCCCACAGCTTGAGCTATCATAGCCAAAACATTTCACAAGTATGGTATGTGCTATCATGTCTAAATTTGTGAGGACTGTTGGATGTTAGTAGAGTTTGATCCTGAATTGTCCGTTTCAGAAAGGAGCTTCTACACAGATGGTGAACATTACAAACAAGGAAAGAGAATGTGCAGAGAGTGATATGGTCATGGAGAGCATGCGAAATTTGGAAGAATCAAAGTTAGTCAAAGATATGCTGCCAATTGCAGTCAAACATGTTTGCTGTAGTGGACCAAATTAGAATTTCTAGAAGAAGAAAATTGCTTGCAAGGCAAGCAATAATTAATTCAAACAGCTGGGATATTTAGTCATTTTGGGCTTGAGTGGATTATCTGCACAAGTTGATGTAGTATTTTGAAGCCACCTGTAGGAAGATATGTAGGATTTTAATATACGGCAAATTTTGATGCTCTAAAAGCACATGTGAAATTGTAAATATAGGGACTCTGGTTCTGTGGTTAAGATCCCTTCTCCATTTCAATAACCGTATTAGCTTTCTTGTTTTCCGTTTCATAGCTAATTGGCCTCTTAGAGCTAAATGTAACTGAGTATTTCTGAAGCAATTAATAAAATGTTCTATGGTTTATGTTAGTTGCAGGATACGTCACCCCCTTCCCTTGGTATGCGTACCAACGTACCCGGTACGGATTCGGGTACGATATGGCATGGATATGGCTCAAATACCGTACCCACATGTACCCTAAATTACTGCAAATATTGACCCGCGCCAGATACGCTTGGATTCGGCGTCTAAAAAGGTGCCGTTTCTTTAAAAAAAATAGAAAAAAAACCCTAAAACATAAACAAAATCATTTTTTTTAATGAATCGTGATTTGCTACATGATTTGTGATTTGCCTGAGAATGCAGTTTTCCCATGGTATTACAGAGCGTGGCGGAGTATTCCCGTGGTGGAGCTGTGCATTATTCCCGTGGAAATCTTAGCAATAGGCGAGTAGGGGCGTCGAGAGTTTCACATCTGTGTCGAGAGTTTATAAACAGGTGTTAAGATGGAAGGGAATACGTCGATAGGAACAGGGAATACGTGGATAGGAACAGGGAATACACCAATAGTGTCAAGGAATACGCGGATAGGAACAGGGAATACACCAATAGTGTCAAGGAATATGCCGATAGGAACAACCGATGAGTTTAAAAAAATTTCCGGCGTGAATTTGTTTAAGGGTGTGAGACAATTCTGAGCACTATAATGCTCACATATAAAAGCCTATCGGCCAATGATTATTAAATTTATAATATTTAGGTATAATAAATTATATTTAAATATAATAGATTATTTAATTATAAATTTATATATGATATATAATTTAATAATATTACTTATATATAATATAATAATTTAATAATATTATTATATATATAATTTAATAATATTACTTATAAATTATTATATTTTATATTATATTAAGTAATACTATTATATTATTATTAAATTATTATATTATATATAATAATATTATTGAATTTTATATATATATATATATATAGAGAGAGAGAGAGAGAGAGAGAGAGAGAGAGAGAGAGACGTATCCAGCCGTATCCATATTAGGAGGTCCTGAAAAATAGCCGTACCCGTATCGGATACCGTATCCGTGTCCATGCAACTTTGCTTTTAGCAATATTTTAATTGTTTGGCTGCAGTATTAGGTTCTTACCTCTTACATTTATGCTTTTAAATGTGTTAATTTTTTTAAGCTATATCAATGGTTTTCAATCTGTGCTATGTATTGCAAATTGGAGAATTGATCATTTACTCTAGCGCATTACACCATTTTCTTTTCAGGCTATCTCTTTCTATGTCTTTTCACCCTCAAGCATTAGTATTGGTGTTAGAATAGGGGAGCAGGCTCAAACTCGGAGGTTGCTTTGAGTAAAGATTGATTTAGAGCTTCTCATTACTGAGGGCATCATTCAGATGGTATTTCCAGAGAACAGTTATTAATAGTTCACCACAATCTCTTCTTCATTCTACAATCCTTCTGTGATAAACCCTTATATGATTGCTAATATCTCATGCAAATTACTTGTGCTAGTGTTTCCACCACCTTCAACTCTGCAAATTTTCTACTTCTCTGTGCAGTTGTCCAATTGAATTCTGAGTGTAACCAGTGACAGAACAAATAATTTTATTTAGCATATTTGATTAAAGTCAACCTTACCTCAAATCTTCACAATTGAAACTGGATTATTAGATGTTGCAATCTTTTGATTTCTTTTTAGGAGTTGTACTTTTCTTTCACTGGAATCTCCTGGTTCAAAGGAAAATGATGGTGCACCATACAAAAATAAAACACTCTAGGTTTATCTCAAATGCTGTTTCCAAAGCCCCCCAATATCTTTTCCCCAAATGATGCTTCACTTTCTTCAATTTATTTGCATTTGCTTATTATAGGACTTGTTGTGGATCAAGTTAATAATGAGGCTTGGGGGAATGCTGTAAACAATGATTTGAATTACAGCTCATTTTCCTTGCATGTTTCTAATATTCTGTTTTTAATTTTATTCATTATCTATTCTAAGTTTTCATGGGTTTGGACACAGGGAGCAAAAGAGATTGTAGAAAATCAGGGAGGTGTATTCCCCCGCACATTGGAAAGTTTGAAGAAAGTTCCTGGTATCGGTGATTATACGGCTGGGGCCATTGCTTCCATTGCTTTCAAGCAGGTAACAATTTTAGCATTCTATCTTGTTTTACATGCTATTCCATGGGGATGTGTCTCTTGGGTGTTGTCCTAGACGTCTTGTGAATGGGTGAAGAGATGAAATGTCTCCTTGTTGTCCCATGCCAAAAAAAAAGAGAGTCAGGCCTTTCAGATGGCGACATCCGCTTGTTAGAGAAATGTCCTGGGATGCTGTTGTCCTTGGATGCCCTAGGGGATGTCAAAATGCACCTCGATTGTCCCAGGGAAGGCGGTGACTCCCCAAATGCCATAATTTATATTTTAAATTAGCCACAAAAAAACATTGCATTTGACATTTGTATTTGCAGTTCTTAGTTAAATGCATTTATGGTTTTAGTCATTAATCATATGACACAATGATACAAATGAAATTATTATCCACTGTTTGATCATGGAATCTGGATCGGGTTATTAATATTATTTATATAAAATAAGTTTCAGCTTCTTTTAGTTCACATATTTATTTTTATATATTTTTAAACAGCTGTTCTCACGGCATCTCCAGAATCTAGGAAGATTTTTTCTGTCCCCAAGACCTCATCCCTGTGTCTCTGCATTTCCCCGTCCCCAAAACTTGGAGGACCTCTGGCTTCTACACCGTGTGCTGTCCATAACAATTAACAACTTTTGGCTTTATCATGAGTACATGATAGCATGTTTCAATACACTGGAGACTGTCCATAACATCTGACATTAGAAATTGCTTCAGCTTATGTGGACAAGGAAGATAGCTAGTTAATGTAATACTGTGAATTATATTCTCTCTGTGTATGCAGAGTGTGCCAGTAGTTGATGGAAATGTAATTCGGGTGGTTTGCAGACTGAAAGCTATATCTGCAAACCCTAAGCTGTCTACAACCATCAAACGCCTCTGGTAAGCTGTGAAAGTAAGTTTGTGCTTATGAAGGTACCTTGATCATTATTTTTTCATTTTGAAATTATGACTAGATCTGGTGAGAGCATACAGTACGGTTTCACATTATTTAGAAAAAGAAAGAAGCCTTAAACGCATCTTTGGTGAATTTTGCTAGACCTTGGAGTTTGTGTAAAATACTAAAAGCATAAAATGCCGGTGGTATGCAAAGAAATGCCGAGTGTTTATACTGTAACACTTAATATGCCAAGCTATGAAAGCCTTGTGAATTTTAATCTTACTGCTGTATAACTTCTCTTTGTGACTAGTCATTTGGCTCATTCATATAATGCTGTTACTGACCATAAATGATTGAGAGGCTAGATATGTGTATCCTTTCGTGCTTCTTGTTTTGAGCTTTAGTTTGATCATGGTGAGAAACTTGTGAAATCCTTGTGAACTTTCAATCTTTTTTTTTCTCTTTTTGATAGAGATAAGTGGGGGTTCTATTGGGCCCCCCACCCTTGATAGAGAATAACATAAATACTATAAAATGGTTACTAGGCCCGAGATATGATGAGCTGATTACAAAATGTTGCTCTAGAACTACACAACTATAATTGAAAGGACAAAAAACCAGTAAAATGCTAACAACCTAGGCTACATTGGAGAAATAGCTGTAAATAAAACCAAAGACTACACAAACCCCCAATGCTCCTGGGGAACTAGAATATCATGCCCCTCTTGAACTAGTTCCTCCACCCATGCTCTTCACTAGACACTTGCTTGCCCCTGCGATACCGTGTCAAAGAAGGGAACCTGACAGCATAACATATCTTCGTGCGATGGTGAGACTGGTGAACCAAGTTTCCATAGAAGATAGGAATAATATAATCACTTCCAACTTCAAGTCGACCATGGTGGTGATGGACATGCAATCCTATTAGTACTTTGCCTACATCGTTGTTAAAAGCATTGAGCATTCCTACCTCTCTTCTCCACTCCTCAAATTCTTCTTTGTTGTCCAACTTTCTCCTCGGGTTGGATGCCGAGCCGACATCCTCCTCACATTTAACCATTGCATTCAACTCCTCCCTTATAGCTTCCTCTACATTTGCCAACTTAGACTCCCCGAATTGGTCAAGCATAAACATTTGTAAAAGCCATAATTTGATTGTAGAATCAGGTGTGTAATATGCAAGATTCGTAATGAAACCTTGATGTATTGCTGCCTTTGACCTCTTTCTAGTTGTCAACGCTTGCACCCCAAGAACTTCCTTCACAAAACTTAGGCCAGTTGGCGAGTTGCATGAGAAAATTATTTGCAACCTCCTATAGTAATCCCTTGAGATGATTGTGCCAACCCTTGTGCTACCTTTTGTTTGGCCTCCATCCTTCCTTGCTTGCTCTTTGGTTCTTGCAAAAGAACAATCCAGAAGAGCTTTGACTTGACTCCACTAGCTTGCATATACACTTATCAAAAAGCACTCCAAATCCTTATATAAATTCACTTTCGTGCTTCAACATTGATTCATTTAATGAGCACTAGCCTTGCATCCTTCTTTCCACTATCAAATCTATCAAATAAACACTTGCCATCCAAAGAGGACCTACCTCTTTGCTTAAATCCTTCGAGATTAATCTTATTTACCTAGGCAATAAGACATTTCCATTTAGTCTTTATAATCACTGAGCATTCCTTTTGCAAACTAGGTGTATGCTTTTGCCCTTCTATAGACTCTACTTGATTATGGTGGCTTGAAGAAGAGGATATGATCTAAGTCATTCCAAGAGTTTGATAGATGGCTGTAAATCGGTGTTATTGGCTATTATTTAATTCCCGCATTGGCCAGAAAATCTGACACAAAGTTAAGATGATGGTTGCAGTTTGATAGATGACTGTAAATTGCCATTATTGGCTCTTGTCCAATTCCCACATTGGCTAGAAAATTTTCCATAGAGTTAAGATGATGTTTGCGGTGTGTGAAGCCTATTGATTCAAAACCCTCCTTTAAAAATTGTACCTCTTCTACATAATGATTAAATTTCCAAGTCAGGCTTCTCCCATTATTTATTGCAGTAATCACCACCATTGAGGCTCCCCTCAATCATATTTTCTTGGTTTTGAGAAATCGTCGCTCTAAGACTTGCGAGTAATGCTTTCCATTTCACTTCATTGTTTGTCCTTATTTTGAAAAATAGAGATCCTCCATAGATTAATTTGCCTGAGGAATTCCTAAGAGCAAAATCTCTACTCGCTAAACCAGGTTTCTTGTGAGCAACTCCATCAAAATTTAATTTGGAGAAACCTTCCCTATGAGGGGACCACTTTGCCTCTTTAGAGTCAATTGCTTTGCTCCTATTTGGACCTTTGTTAAAGTTTCTACCTCTTATCCCTTGAATGGGGGCATGTGAACATTAAAACTTGTTGCTATATGACTTCCCTTTATGACTAGTCACTTGGCTCATTCACATAATGTTGTTATTGACAATAAATGGTTTAGAGGTTAGATATTGTTAGCGTTTTAATTCACACCTTTCAATGCAACACAAACTGAAACAGATGTGCAGTAGAATTGTTCTTTGAATTAGAAGGGGAAGCTCCTTGTAAACAAAAACTAACCTAATCTAAACAATATGTACTTGCTATATACAATCTATATAATGCTTTCTAGGGTGGTTCACGCTCATGTTGAATAAAACTACAGGCGTGTCTTTTTGGATTCACCTAGGGCAAAATGTTAACATGCACTTCAACTCACTAGAAAAGGTTTGTATGTTTTTTTGACTAAAAGAAAACCCTATACTACATGCTTATGCTGTTCAGCTAAAAACAAAGAGTGAACAATGCAGTAACACAAAAATTGAATAGGTTTAAACATAAGGACACAAATGTGTTGGTAATTTAACTTAAGGGATCGGTACAAAGCAATCTCTAACTTTGAGCAAACTTGCATTACAAAGCTTGCAAGCTCGCTAAAAGTAATTTGATCCACCTCAACACACATAACAAACAATATAAATTCTATTGAATTTGATCCACTTCAATAGTGTAAATTCTATTGAATGAATAATAAATTCTAGATTAACAATACTTAGTGAAAAACAATTTTAACAAGAAGTTGGCAGGAAAATTACCGTTAGAAATGTAAGTGCAAATGACATTTATAAGGTTTAGAAAGCTATTGCATGAAAATAAATAAAAAGCCTAACTACAACTTCTATTGAAGAATTGATTGCTTGCATACAATGCAAGCTTTATTACAAAATATTATCCACTAATTCTAAATCTAAACTCTAACAATCTCTAGTTAAACTGTTGATAGAAATTTCTACAAACTAACACTAGATTTTTTTCAGAGTTCACAACTTTTGCATGTAAAGAGATCTAAAACTAGTTGCTCTAAAAATAGCGCATTGGGCTAAAATTAGAGATTGCTAAAAATAGCACAGGCTATAAATAGTTCAGTCTAAAAATAGACTATTTAAAAAACGCTCTTCTTGAAATGGTGAGGCGAAAAATACCACAGACTATTTTTAGTGTGAGCAAAAAATAGAAAATATGGATGGGTGGCTCTGAATGATGAACCTCTGAATCTGAAAACATTTATTCAGCAAACCCTAGCTAGGAATTGCAACTTCAGAATTTCCAAAAAGCCTTCTTTGATGATTATGGATCAAATCTTAACCAAAAATCTGCAACCTTTTGTAATATCCACCTCAAATTTGAAACCACTTTTTCCCAAACACCCATAGAATAATTCTGTCTTCTAACATGCAGTCATTTTGTCAAACACTTTGTATTTGGTCGGATCTCAATGCCATTTCAGTGTATCTTATGATGAAACAGCTCTTAAATAGGTTTATAACATTGAACATTAAATATGTCATTTCATGTTTCATAAGGTATAAGCATTTTGTCAAACAAATCAGCTGCTAATACATTATTAAACCAAACTGTTGTTTACAATAACCAGCAACAGCATATCAGATTCTAAATTCATTCAATGGATACCATTTAGTTAACAACAATCCTAATCTTGATATGGCTGCAATTTGGACAGTATCATCATATGTTCAATATTTTAGCATACCCATTCATTGCCATAAATTACAAGTTTGATAACAGTGCAAGAACAACAATATGGCATGAAGGATGACAACACCAGAAGCTGATTATTCTCAGAAAACTGCAGAAGTCTGTATTATGCATAATATATCACATTACATACCTTTTTGAAGGTCACACATCATAATCTCCTTGCCCAAAGATGGGGTGACCAGCATTACTCATACAGCTCCCACTTAGGAAAGCCACGAACTCCCTGTAACTTTGCGTATAGTCTTCACTCAGCCCCAAAGCTGCTCATAAAGGAATGCCTCACTAATAAATACCTCCCACATCACCTTTGAAATCTTTATTTACTCTTTGTTTTTTGATGAATCATATTGCAAGGGAAGTGATTTCCTCATACAAGGTTACAACTGCTCAAATGGGGAATAAGCGGTTGCCATAGCACTTTATGTGAGTGCCAGTCAATGCCAATAACTAATATTTGGGGTATAAACTCTAACAGAAATCCAGCACCAATAATGAAAGTTTTAAACCCTATCAAGAAGCCCAACATGTACGACTAGTATGGGTGACAAACCCCACAACAAAACCCACTCAAATCTGCTCTATAATATCTGAAAATCAGTCAACATTACTCCAATATATCTATTAAATTATCATGGAGAAAAATATGATATTTGCATTGGATAACTTCTCCGCGACAACCTGCAATACCTCCAATCTGTAAAAACCAAATTTATCTTTGCCCTACAAACAAATACCAAAACCTGTAGAATATCTCTCTCAGCTCCAGCACTAAACCTTCGATATGCAATGACGAACAATGCGTAGCCTCTATGCGAAACTACCAGCAATCAACTTGAGAGGATCTTTCACCACCGAGGTTGATCATCTCCAAGAGGGTTTTTGTCCTCAAGAAGGCTGAGATGAACCAAGTTCGATCTCCAAAACCACAAGGGTTTCAATCAGAGAAATTGAATAAACTCCATTATACAAATGAGCCCCTTAAATGCCTTTTTATACTTTTTCCACCAAACTCTCCAGAAGCTTCTATTTTAAAATTCACTTTTTAATTAAAACTCCATTTTAGCTCCGAAAATGACCTTTTAATTAAAATAATAATAATTTGACACACAAGGTCCCTATTTAATGCATCCGTAATTTAAAACATTTCATTTCGGTTCCAATGAGCTATAACACTAGGGTGCTCTTAAAATATTTTAAATAATATTTTAGCAACCTTAGTAAGATAATTAAATAAAGCCATTAATATACTTGCGGAAACTGTTGGAATGTATCGGAATCGAAAACTGACTGCACTGGAGTGATCCCAATGAAGAATAATGATAAAGGAGCCAACCGGGCGACTTTCTATAAATAGACGTCCTCTCCAAGAATCTTGGAGCCCAAACTAGAAGCCGGAAATAACTTTTGAGAGCATCGTATGACGGCAAGCCATGTATTTTTGACAATTGCCTCTTGCATTGGGCTGCTAAAATCCTTAGCCGTCGGAGTCTTAAACCCCTTATTGACAACTGTTAATGCATTTACTAACTCTTCCCAATATAGGCTGTTCACCACATTGAAGAGTATATTGTTGTAGCACCACAAGTTTGCTGCTACCATCCTAGCCTCATGGTGTTTTTTATTGTTCCAACCAGTACCTTGAACTAAGGGTTGTGCCCTTGGAACTTTGTTTGAGGAACAAAGAAATTTGGTGAAGAAGGAAGATGGCTAGAACTCTTGAGTCTCATTTGTGGAGGAAAGTGCATGCCGAATGCATGGGCCAATAAAAGACTTTGTAGATGATTCTAGGTTGGAACTCATCACCGCTGCCATTGCATCCCTTGTCCTCTTCCTTTCTGTTTTTTTTTTTTTAATATCATAATTGGTAAGTAGGGCATCCATTTCTTTTCTCACTTCATCGGGCACTTGAGGACATACCTTCACATCATGTCTAGGTTTCTAAGCAAGGTGGAATTTTAACCTATTGATTCCTCCTCTCATAGAAAACTTGCAAAAATTACAGGTCACCATGCCCTTGGTGTCACCTACCGTGCCATGCTTCCATGCAAGGTTTTTTCTGCCACTGCCTTGCATTGAACTTGCCATTGCTGATTTTGTACATAGAAAAAACAAAAAAAAAGTAGGGTTCTGAATCTTGATAGTGAAATTTCGAAAAAAATGAAAGGAAAAACATTTAAAAGTTAAAAGAGAACACAACAGTAGCAGGAAGGGTTGGGCAATGAGCAAAAACAAAAACATTTCAGCAGCATAAGAGCTATGTTTTCAGCATTTGACATTTGAAATTTGAAAAAAAGGGAAAAAAATATAGAGTAAAAAGAATACATACTTTTGTCAAGTGCACTCTAAACTCAATTCAATCTTCAATTCCGACCTTAGATGCTTTCCAATCACCTCCTCTTGGCTCAATTTGCACTTCTGAAAGAACAAATGAGCCAAAAAAGTGAAATGAAAGCATGTTTAAATGCCCAGTTTTCTTTCTTTTTTTTTTTTTTCATGTAGGTGAGTTCAGGCACGGGACTCGTAAGTCTCTATATAAAACTCGCTGGTTTTTATGCAAAACTCAGCTGCAACTTGGTGATTGCCCAACAAGAGCTCATTGCAAGAGGCTAGTCATCTTGACATGTTTATGTTTCTAACTCATGAGTAGGGGCAAGTCCATGCAAGTTGAGCCAAGTTTTCAAACTATGATGTGATTTGCACATAATGCATCATACAATTTTTTATGCCAATTCTTTTGATTCATATCAATCCATTTGCATATAATAGTGATGATGTTCTTCTTGGATGACTCTAGACCATTCCCTTGTGGATAATAATCTAATGAATGGGAGAGAGTTATCCCATACTCATAGCAATACTCTAATAATTTCTTTGATGAGAAACTAGTGGTGTTATCTGCAACAATCTTTTGGGGTACTCCAAAGTGCAAAAGGATATTTTCTTTTAGGAAATCACAAACTATGAATGTAGCTCTTTTGACTAGGATTGCTTCTATCCACTTTTTGAAGTAATTTGTAGTTGTAAGCACATAAATGTGACCTTTACTTGACTTTGGATCGAGAGAACCAATGAAATCAAATCTCCATTGCTGAAAAGAAGTGCCGATGATTACTAGCTTAAAAGGAATTGCTGCAAGCTTTAGCTTTCCGACAAATGTCTGATTTGCTTGACCTTTCTGTACTTGATAATGAGCATCCTTGACTTTGTAGGCACAATAATATTGTGCTCTTAGAATCTTAAATGCTGTTTTTCTTGAAGCGAAGTGGCCTCCAGAGGTCTTGTCATGGAAACCTTCCAACAACTTAGGTTTTTGTTCCTTGTTCACACATCTCAGAAAAGTGTCGTTTGTGCTGCGGTTATACAGAACATCCTTCCGTATGACATGCTGCTGCAGTTACACAGAACATCCTTCTGTATGACATCTCATCTTTTGCTTACTATTCATAATACATATGACTTGGACAATCTACATAAGTGAGATAAAAGACAATAACTATGTACCATTCTTGAGTAGAATCAATGAACAAAACTTGTGGTAGATGAGATTTCTCTTCTTTACCTTCAGTTTGATCTTTCTTTCTATCCATAGGTTAAAACTTGATTTCATTAAGGGTTCTTTTAATCCAAAAATCATGTAATGTAGCTGAATTAACACTGCAATCATTGAAGATGGGTTTTTCTTCACAATCAGGAATTGGATCACTACTGAGCTTAGGTCATTTTGTGTATTCGGTACATGACTGAAAGTTTTGTGTTGTCTTAATTTGCTTAGATTTTTCATTCTAAATTGTTAGTGCAATCTTTCGGTTTGAAAACAAGTAAAAGTCATATTTTTATTGCTTTGACAGTTGAAAAAAACCATCTTGTGGGTGATTCATTTATCAGCCTTGTTTCATTCACTAATATTAAAGGTGTGATTTTGATGGCATACCTAGTGTTGGCTCTCGCCTGAATTTGCATCCTTCTTGCTTCCCAGACCCGAGGTTTCTTTGTGCCATGTTTTTTGCTTATGTGTGGTAATTGTAAAGTGACATGTATTGGTCCTCCAGATCAATCACAGTGTGCTACATGTGTCTTGCTTGCCATTTGCATTTGGTGCCATGTGGACATGTGGGCCCATGGCATGGAAATTTTGTTTCTCTTAAAGAATACATTTGTAGAGTTTTAAGTGACTTATGGGGTTCCCACATCAAGGGAAGAAAATGCCACACATATGGGAGGACTTACTCTCATGAAATTTTAAATTCCAAGCATGAAACTTTTAGGATAGCTTATGTGGTGCCTAAGGAAGCATTTTATAAGGTAAAGATGAGGCCAACCCATCTTTGTTGTTCTTGGGGCTGATTTTGAATAAATGAATTCTGGGCCCACCTTCTCCTACATGGTGCCATACCCTTCTGGCTTTCCCTCCAGCAAAGAAATATGAAAAACATTGAAGTTAAATTGTTTGTGGGCGGTTTTAGGGCTCTTAAATAGAGCTTATGTATGCAGCAAGTAAGGCGTTTTATTTGGCAATCTTTGTTCAGTCATTTTGTGGCGTAGGAATTTACCATCAAAGGGGCAGATTTATCTGTTTTTTGGTTGTTCTCCTTTGCCAAGTCTGTGATCTTTTTCCTTGGTTGGTGGTTTGAAGTGACGAGTGGTTGGATATTGAAGTGACTAGTGGTGATCATTTTTGTTGCTGGTTGCATGGATAAATGAAGTTAGATACTAAATTGAATGTAGACTTGACATTGCCCTTTCCTTATGCAGAAGATTGACATAAAGATCAAATCCTAGGCTGTAGGTGGCTATCAAAATGAATTGCAGGTATGATCCCAAGGGGATTTTGCTATTTGTACGGTGCTGTACTGGTGGTTTCTTGTTCATTCTCTGTTTTGGCAGAGATTGAGTCCAATCAAGATCTTCCTTCACCATTTGATTTTATCTTGTCTTCTCTTTGCAAATTGAACATGTTTCAAATCAGAATTATTTTAGTTGGTGAAGGCTGGGAGCAAGAGGATGATGACAAGTGGCATGATCTTATAAACTCCTTGCTATTGTGTGAGTTCTATACGAGCTTTGCTTTATTTTGTATTGTGATTGGTTGGCTTGTTCTTGGGCTTGGCCCTGCTACAGAGGTGTTCCTACTTGGTCTAGCATGTTCTAGGGCATCAATCTTGTCTATCCAAGATTGGTTTTCTCATGTTAACATGCTGTTGCAAGCCGGAAGGTGTTGAATGCTGAAGTTTCTACATGGTGCTGGTGTCTCCACAATTGTTTAGCTGTGTTTAGGGAATAGGTATAATATAGTTGTTTCGGAGGCTACATTTTACTAGCCTAGTATTGTAGTTGATTGGTTATCCATGTTGCGGACTGTAAAATGTGTCCGAGTGTATTTGAAACACCTCTTTCAATGCAATATATGGATTCAGCTTGTACATTTGTGGATGTTTAAAGTATGCTTCATCTTGTATGCTTCTGGTTACTTGGAGGAATGTCTTTATTGAAATGTATAGCCCAGCTTATGGTTTATAAATGCATTCTTAGTTCTCATTTTTTGTCTTTCACATGTTGTATGCGAGGTCTGATATGGACTCAGTTTCCCAAAAGGGATCAAGGCACCGATCTGCAGTTGTTTCCCCTTCCACCATCATATATGAATTACTTAAACATCTTTCCATTTATGTTCTAGTGTAGTTTCAGCTCTGCCTATATGCTTATTTTAGTTTGTAACCATGTCAAACCTTAAGAGAGCTCATATTCAAGCCATACTTTTAGAGGTTTAAACATATAGATGTTCTACTCACTTTACAGTCGATTGCTTTAGCAATAAATATCATTTGAGAGTCATAGCATGATAAATATTCAAAGGGTTGTGTGTGAGAGCTCACAAGGGACATGTGTGTATGAAACCTAAGGGGATTTATCCTTGGTGAGTGAAACTTGTTACATCTGTAGGTGCACATGCATGCTTGTTTTACATTTGCTTATAAGTGAGGTCTATTAGGATTAGGCTTGTTCATGGTTGCCATTTGGGCATGCTAATCAAGGCCTAGTTGTGTTTCTTCATATCTTTTTAATTGTCCTGTGAAAGACCTCAAGGGATCACCCTCCTAGGTTTTAAAGAGCATAAAGTGAAGGGGATTTGCTCAATCCTAATACTTGGCCTCATACTGTCCACTCCTTGTGGACGAATCCTGCCTCCTCATTTGTGTAACCTTGTTCCCCTGCACTGGCAGTGAGTGTCATTTCTATCAAGAGTGGAGCCTGCAGTTTTGGGAGCCAACACCTAGGATGGACTCAACACAAAGAAGAGATCCCTAAAGCAGACTATGGAATGTCTCAGCTTTTGGTTCGAAATTTGGAAAATATGAGTAGGAATTTAAGATAGATGATACAAAGGTACAAATAATGCAACAACCTTTGCTCAAGATAAATGGTAGGCCTGCTTCTTATCAGTATTAACATAGAGCCCAAAACTTACATGGTCATTAAAATAGACCAAGATGAGAGTAGCATCACTCTCCTTATCCTCCTTGACAAAGAAATACAAGAGAGGCTAGGGATTTTAAGGAGTACAACAAGAGAGGCTAAGTATTTTAAGGAGTACAACAAGAGAGACCAGGGATTTTAAGGTGTACAAGAGAAGCTAGGGATTTTAATTGAACTCCAATAATAAGGCTATCAAGACCTCCTTTGGGCATTGATGACGAGTTCCATTTGATCTATAATTTCCAATCATATTGTTAGAGATGTAAAGAGATGATGGGCATGTGTTATTGCAAAGAAATAACCATACTAGCATGGAAATTCTCCCTCAGATGCCAAAAAATGATAATCCTGGATGTGATGGATTAGGAGAAATTTAACTACAAGCATGGACTATCAAACTTGATGCTTATTCAATATGAATCTGATAACTGATTTGGAAAAAATCAATTTGCATGTGCACATTTAGGGACTTGGATATGAGCGGTGGCATCCTTATGATTCAAATGGTCAACCTGGTCTTGTGGCATTATCATGATTCAAATGGTCAACTTGGTCTTAAGAATCGATCCTTAATTGGTCTAAATCTCTTCTTTGTTGTGTTTGACAAAAGGAAACTGATGAATCACTACATAGCGTTAGTAATTTACAACAATAGATTCAAAAACATACGTTGGTAATGTCTAAAAATTCCAAGGATTTGGTGCCCTCTAAAAAACTAGATCAAAAAATAATAAGACTAATATTATGCTAAATACCTTTAAAGGTTTAGCAGATTCCTTTTTTAAAAAATTTTTAGCTTATCTTAATGTCCTTTACGCCTACAATTATGTGGGCTTATCATAGAGTCATTGTTATGACTATACCATGATTAACTCAAGCCAAAGCATATATTACAATGTACTTTATTATTTCTACGAACTTGTAAGTCCAACATCCATATGGTTGTTAATGTCTACAAATTCCAAGGATCTGGTGCTTTCCAGAAAATAAAAAAATAGTAAGGCTCATATAATGCTGAATACCTGTAAAGGTTTAGCAGATTTTTTTAAAACTTTAGCTTTTAATATGGATATATGATTCTGAACTTGTGTTCCTTGTGCAGGGAGCTTGCAGGCCAACTTGTTGACCCAAAGAGACCGGGTGATCTAAACCAAGCAATTATGGAGCTTGGTGCTACCATCTGCAGCCCATCTAGTCCTGCATGTTCTTCTTGCCCAGTTGCGGAACACTGCAACGCACTTGCTAATGTTAGAAGGTATGATTCAAAGAATGAACAACAGTCTCTATCAACAGTGAAAAATGCAGCAAATGTTGCGACAGTCCCATCTGTTACTGATTATCCAATGAAAGTCCTGAAGGCCATAGCTCGGAAGGAGTTTGCAGCTGTTTGTGTTGTCGAAATGTCTTCTGAATATGTAACAAAAAATATTCAAGGGATAAGCAGTGCCAAAAATTCATTTCTTCTTGTGAAAAGACCAGAGAAAGGATTGCTTGCAGGTCTTTGGGAGTTTCCCTCTGTCTTGGTTAGTGGACCAAGTCTCAGCCTTACTGAACGACAGGCTGCCATGGATCAGTATCTGGAAAGCTCATTAGGGATTGTTATTGCCCCTGAAAAATCTAAAGTAATTTTGCGGAAGTCAGTTGGGGAGTATATTCACGTGTTTTCTCATATTCGGTTACACATGTACATTGAATGGATGTTTGTACATATGCCAGGTAGATAGCAAATCTCTAATTTGATTTCGTGTGTTATAACAATGCTCCATAACAATTTTTAATAAGTATGATCAAGTCTGCTAGCTTTTTTCACAATTCTTTTCTGTATACAAATATGGGCTAGATGGATTGCGAGAAACTGAGGGTTTGAAGTGGGTAGATAAAAAAACCATTCAGAGCATGGGCTTGACAAGTGGAGTAAGAAAGGTAAATGTTTTAAGATTTATTCTTCATTATCTGTGTTTGAAGGTACTCTTCGTTGTAATTCATCAAAGTGATTTGTTATGGATGCCCTTGACTTTGCAGGTGTACACGATGTTTCAGGAATTTAAGAATGGGACTGGAAAATCCATTCAGAGGACCAAAAAATCCATTCAGAGGACAAAAAAATAATAGAATTTTTTGTTCATTGAAGATTGGTAACTTCCAAGTGCCCACACCCTAAGAGTATGTACGAACTACTTTCTGTAATCAGTTTTGTCAAGTAAATGGTTGACTGCTAGTTCTGAGCATCTGAAATCCTCGTCTTCAAATATGCACTGATAAACATTGATGAAACAAATATTAAAACAATGTACTACCAGTGCTTGTAAGAGGGATAAAGTCCCCATATTTAAAGCTTAGTTGCAAAGAATATATATCAACAGGAGGCTAAGGATATAGATGGTGTTAACTGTTCAGCAGTTAAAGAGATGTTTTTATCACCTGAGTAAATTATGCATCGCTCACTTTCAAGTTGCAGAAAGAACAGAATATATGTGTTATATATAACCAATTTTTTCAACATAGGGCCTTCAGATATAAAATGTTGCCTAATTAGTTTTTTGTAGTTAGTATATATGTCAATGATATGTGGCCATACCTGAGAGGGTGCATATTTGTCATGTGTCAATTACACTGATTTGATAGAATACTGTCTTCTTTTTAAAAAGGGATATGAACTTCTTTACAATATTTGTGTTTCTCAGTGTGATACTGATATAAATACATATCATCGCAGTCACTAATGCCGTAAATAATACATGGTCCAACATACAAGACATTAAAGCAAAATGGACACACTACCTTGTTTCAATTTAGTAACAGCTGTTATTTACAGCACTGTAACTTATCACCATATGCCAGTTTGTACTCGCAGCAAACTGGTTTCCTCAGTTTACCAGTTTCAGCTAACTTACTTGTAGAGAACAGAAAGAGAAGAAGGTATTGTGAGAGTTAAGGTCTAGTAACTTCTGCCTTTGTTGCTGACATCCTTGCTAGCCTGATTAACTATTTCTGGTGAGTGTTGGAGCTTCGTTGTATGTAATGTCCCTTTTTTGGCACATAGACCTTTTGTATGCATTATGCTTGTTCCTAGTCTTTCGGAGGGTATTTGTCATGTTTGGGAGAACTCC
This sequence comes from Cunninghamia lanceolata, assembly GCA_027924645.1. NCBI lineage: Eukaryota > Viridiplantae > Streptophyta > Pinopsida > Cupressales > Cupressaceae > Cunninghamia > Cunninghamia lanceolata. The sequence goes on along the minus strand of BSBN01000416.1, from coordinate 2,342,865 downwards.
AACGTTCTTGGAGTGGTTGTGGCTGTCTTACAGAGCAATTGTTCGTGGATTTGAGTTCGGCTAGTCATTTGGAGTTCATAGATACTTTCAAAATTCAGTTTCGACCTCTTGGGTGCTCTCCAACGTTCTTGGAGAAAGATGCTATTTTTAGACAGTCACCGAACGACCTCCGATTTTCATCCCAAGTCTTCTATTACACTTTGGTATGGTCAGAGTTGTTCGATCAGTGCATTTCTATGTTTTTCGTAGCTTGGGACTATTATCTAACAATTTAATTAATATTTCACTAAGGTTGCCTAAGGTTTGGAATAAGTATTAGCAACTTAGTGCAATTTTAATTATAAAGTGGCTTTCCCTTCTTGGAGTGCACAAGTTCAGTTCTTTTTTATTTCTTTCTATGGTATTGAGCTCGGTTGGTGTTCAGAATCACGATGATGCTTTCAGAAGTAATTTTGGCTTTCCAATTTGCTCTCCAAACTTCTTGGAGAAGTCGCCTATTTATAGTAAGTCACCTAGTTAGCATCATTCTTCATCCCAAACCTCTAGAATCATTTTGGTATGGTTTATTTTGCAATTTGCTTCAATTTGGGATTTTTCGTAAAATTGGGTTAGTTATTGAGCTATTAAATATTAATTTCACTTAAGTTATCTAAAGTTGCAAATATTAAAAGATAACTTAAGTGTTATAACTCATTGGAAAAGGCACATTAAAATGAGCATCTAGACATGGGAAAAGGAAGAATATTTGAAGGAGGTGAAAAGTTAATTATTTGTAAAAAGAATTGTATTCTCGTGTAATCTAAAAGTGCCTATTTAAGAGGATTGAGAGCTCATTGTTGGAGGATGCTATTGATTTGATATTGTTATGTTGCTGGATTGAACTTACGTGTTCTTCCATTCCTTCTTGAGGACGAAAACCCTCTTGGAGAAGATTAGTTTCGGTGGTGAAAGATTCTTCCTAGTTGGTTGTGGTGATTTCATACAAAGATCACATTTGTGTTGAATGCAGGAAAATATTGGGTTTGGTGACGAAAACTCTCATATCCATTGGAACAATTTTACTCAGAGGTTGCCATTGTATTGAACGGTTTGTGCCATTGTTATTTGTGTGAAACTCTTTCAGTTTTTTCTAGTAACTTGGAGATTTAATTTTCATATTGCATGTACTATAGTGATCAACACTTGCATGCCAGTTCTAATGGTTGCATGTCAACACTTGATGGTTGCATGTGTGGTATCAATCATTGCATGTTATTGTTGGTGATTGCATGTTAGTTCTAATGGTTGCATGTCAGTGGTTTTAGTAGAAGATCGGTGTTGGGACAATCATCTAGGTACTTCATGACAATTATCAGTGTGAAGTTTTGGAGTGTTTTTTTTGTTGTTCATACTTGATAAACAATATATTTTAGTCACAAGTCTGAAATCAATGTTTTGAGTTGAATAAATCAAGTATGTGGACTATTCTTTGCTGGTTAGGGTTTGCAGTGTTTCATTTTCAGACCCATAGCTTGCTACAATTTATATCAGACCTGTGACTCTGTTGTTATGGTTTTTTCAGAAAGGTTTACAATGATAATTTGAGCTTTTTTCATCATCTACAACACCAGAGCTTTGTGGGTATGTCTACTTATGTTGTTTGGATGATTTTTGTGCCATTTCTTTATGATTTTCAATGCTACAACAGTGATAACAGATTTATATTTCTGTGAGAGGTTGTAACGGTATGTTTAATTTGAAAATTATAATTATTTGATGTATTGCAGCTTACAATAATTTGTGATAAACAGTTATATTTTATTATTGGGTGATTGTAACGCTTGGATGGTAGTACCATCAGTGGAATTGATATTTTCTTGTTTATGTTACTCACCCCCCTGAATAAGTGATTTCATTTTAAAGGTTTGCCGTTGAATAAGTGGATGTGCCTTGCATTTTATTTTCAGTTTAGTGGAAGTTCCCATTGAATAAATGGATGTTTGTTTTTTGTTGCAATATTTTGCTTGTGTGAAATCCAATACATTGAATGCTCTCACCTTGCCGTCTTTGGAAATTGGGTGATCAGAAAGTGTTGAGGACATTATTTATTATCTATTGCAACTTAAAAAAAAAATGGGGGTGGATTATTATAGTGGCATTAGAGCTGGTTTTCCTGCCAACTTGTTGGATTGCTAACCCTTGTGCAGAGTTCATGTCATAAATTTTAGTTGTATGTTAGTACCTAGTGTTTGCATGTTAGTTTTGAGACTACCCAGATGCTTGCATGTCAGAGTTGAGGTTGAAGGTATAGTTGCATGACAATGATTAACATTTGCATGTTAGAGTTACAACACTTGGTTTGATTTGTCTTTGAAGTTTTCCAAATCTTAGAACTATAGATGGAAGGCGGCTACCCACTTTCTTTCTGAGGGCAACTATGCGTCTTCATAAGTATGTCTCACCAACAAAAGATGAAATCTGCACAAGCTTTAATGAGTATCACTCTTTTCCTAAAGAAATTCGAGATGTCCTCACATTTAAAACATTTTTGGGTGAACTAGAAGAAGAAAATTGGAATAGAAAAAAAGTTGATTGGGTGACTTCCACCGCATATTCTGTTAAAAAACATGTTGAAGTGATAACATAAAAGCTTGCTGATCAAGAGAAATTTGGAATAAGTTTTAAATAGAAGGAAGAGTGTGAGAAGAAAATGTCATCAAGGAAGCTAGAGTTAAGATCTCTAATGTTGAAGACCAAAAACTATTTCAAGACATCACTTCCAAGTCAACAGAAAAACTCACCAATTGCAAGGGAAATTGATGACAACAAGAACAAACTTAGGAGAAGAAATCTTTGTTTTCTATGCAAGGATTTTTGGGAGCCTAACCACTAATGCAAGAACAAAGAAGACGAACCAGTGACCTTCACCACATGTTCATTCCAACGGAATAATGTGAAACCCAAAAAATATATGCTAATTGAAGAGTTAGTTGATTTAGAAAAGACTACAACAAAAATTTCTGAAGTTAAGCCTAGCCGTGAAGAAGTCAAAGAGGATTCAAAATTTGAAATGTTGGACCTTGCAAGTCCTATATTTGATGAGTATGATGATTATGAAGATGCCATTATGTTAAAAACTGAGATGAGAATGATTGATAGATTGCTAGAAGGTGATTTATCAAGTGAGACTGAGATTATTGCACCAGAGTGTCTTGATGAGGACATGGAGAAAAGTGTATTTGCAACAATTGAAAAAATTGACGCTGCTGAAATTTTTAGAACAACACCTAATGTGAAACATCTTCACCATCCTATTGATGGCAATTCTAATTGGGATTTTCCCATGCATGAAAGACAACAATTTGACTTCTCAGAGAGCTCAAAAGGAGAGCATGTTGAAGTGGAGCTTGTTGAAGGCCTTAATTTAGCCCTTAGTGATGACTCAATGCTTGATTGTGGTGCTGCCATATCATTTGATCAAAGTGACTGTGAAGATGATTTCTTAGAGGTAGCTGATTTCAAGAGTGATGCCACTAAAGACAAATAAAAAAAATTGTTGTGTGCAGCTGATTTTGACTTAGAAACTAGTGAATTACATGATTTTAAGAATCAATTGTTAATCACCGAAGACAAGGTTGTGCAAGCCTTAACACACTTTGACAACACACACAAATTCATAAAAGATCACATTTGGAAGGTCCAAGTTGAGAGGAGACAGAAAGGCATGGAAGGAAGATTTTCACTTGTTGATTGGCATGTAATCAAAGGGGTTGTGCAAACAATGAAATCATAATATCTGCACTTGCTTGCTGATAGGGATCATGCCATTAAGTTGGTAGTTGAGGCCTTGACTACTTCCAGAAAGATGGAGGTTAAGGTTGATGAGCCGATGAGCCCACCTTTGAGCTTACATCAACTAAAAATTCTTTAGATAGCACTCATGTGACATTATTAGAAATAAAAGTGTTATGTCGTAAATTGTGCTTCTGCTTGGATTAGCACAATTTCACTAAGTTTAGCTCCTACCTTTTAGTCTCTTAACCTTTTCATCATTGGACCTATCTAAACCCTGATTGACGTGTACCTTATTGAGGAAATGTTGCATTTCAGAGTAATTACCGACAAAACTCGGAAAGAAACTATGGATTTCAGACATTTAGGGCACCCTTAAGCTTGACATGGAGTAAAATTTGGGAGCTGGACTTGGGTGCTCGTGCCTTAGTCTTGCCCTAAATCTTGGGATTCCAAATTTTATTTTCATGTCGGCTTATGTCGTGTGCTTTGGGATTCTGAATTCAAAACTTTGTTCCCATGCGATCTTGGCATGTTATTTTGATTTATTTCATTTCTAAGGTTGGGTATTTAAAGTGATTTCAAAATCATTTTATCAGACACATCTCACATGCAAGCTTGCTACACCGAAATTCTTCTACAAGTGCTATTGAAGGTCCGAAAAGTGTTAAAGCTCATTGAAGAATTAGATATTTGCTATCTTGGATATATGTTGTGAAAATTAGGAATCAAGATCTTGAGTCTATCTTGCTCTTCCTAGGGTTTGTGAACACTTTTGTACGATCAGAATAAGGGTTGAAGCCTCCAACTTGAGTTTTGGAATCCTCCACGAATATGGCTGCCTCGCCTTCTTGTTCTACAAGTCTTCATTGATGTTATCTCCTTGAAGTGAAGTTGTTTCCTTGAATAAAACATTGTGTGGATCTACTCCTTAATATTTGAGTCATTTAGGATCTTGCATTTGTTTATGCTTACACTTTTGACTTATGAGCACACACATCTGCATACTTTGACATTGGCTATTGTTGAGGTAGAAATACTGAAGACGAGGTTTGACTGAGGCAAACTCCTATATAGCCACAACCTTCCTTCTCCTTCTTTTGTTTGTGTAGGTTAGATTCGGGAAGATTCAACGGAAAGGAGTGGAGATGAAACAAGTATTACAATCATAATTGCCATGGAAGTTACGCATTCATCTTTAGAAGACTCACAGGATGATTTCAAAGGCGCCCAAGTCTTTTAGGACCTCAGATCTAGGATTTGGAACCCTCAACGAAGACTCAGACACCTGGTGCAGACATTTATGTGATCAGAGAACTTGCAGGACAATTTCAAAGGCGCCCAAGTCTACCAGGCCTTCAAATTTTAGGTGCATAGTCATTGTGGTCTCTCATCTACATTTCTGTAGTCAGTTTGCAGGTTTCTGCTTCCGGGATCAGTTTATTCACTTGTATATTGTAATTAGGCTTTGGCTTGATAATAGCTAGTTAGGGCTTGCAAAACCCTAGTTCAGACATCTTTTCATGTACAACAACAGACAAATAGGATACCTATAGCTTAACACTCTCATAGTGATTGATATCGGTTCATATTTTGAATGTTAGTGTATGAAAATGGAGGTTTGACCTAGTTGAGAATTCTAATCATTCTCTCTCTTTTCACACTAAACATTTTGGTGAATCCATGTTTAAAGCATTTGCATCCTTTAACATTAGTTCTAATTACATTTGCTGTTCTAAATCAAATTTAGATTGCAAATTCTCTTTCATGAAAGGTACATGCATTGCATTTTGAGTGATATATCTATCTTTTCATTGAAAGAGCATAAATTGAAATTTTGTTACTTGCATAGTGATTTCTTGTTTCATTCTTGCAAAGTATATGATATTTTGTTTCACATTTAAGTCTTGGATACATTAGATTATGTGGAAATGTTAGATTTCTTTTTACAAGACTTTAATGCATATGATGAGCCGTTTAGTTGTGATGACTTCAATATGTTAGATGAAGCCTTAGATGACTTTATCTCTATTGAATATTCCACTACGACTCATAAACCGTCATTCTTTCAAAGATTAGTAAATGCAATTTATGTTCCTAAATATCAAGAAGAACCTGTGAAACCGAAGATAGTGGTCAACATGTGTTCTGATGTGCCTTAAACACAAACGAAACTGGTGCTCATTGTAAGAGGTTTTCTGAATTCTTCTCAACCTCCTGATTGCATCTATAACTATGCTAAACAAATAACAAGTCAAAATCAACCATATCAAGATGGATCACAACATTCCAACCACAATGTGGTTGCTCATACATACAATACACGGAATAATAAACAAGTAAACATCAATCAAATATTCTGATATATTTACCAACTTGTCAACCTATGCTTCCTCGACCACCTCGTTTAACGCATAAAGTTGGTCAAGATTATGATCTTGTTGAGCAGTTTCGTGCTACCCTGCCAAGATCTCTCTCTGGGAACTCATACAAACATCGCCTACATATCACGAAATGCTCTAGGAAGCTTTACAAAAGGTGATTGTACCATTGGCTGTTAAGCCTAATGATGTAGCAACTTTTTTAGATTGTATGCATGTAACAAAAATAGACATTTTGTTTCAACATGAGTTTCCTTCAATGGAAGTTTAGAAACATTATGATCCTCTGATAATCTTTATCACAATAAACAAAAAGTTGATAAAGCAGGTTATGGTTGACAATGGATCGACTCTTAATGTTTGCAGTGTTAATTTGCTACATAAAATCAACATTGATACAAATTTAATTAAACCGGATAAGCTTAACATCTGTGGCTTTAATAATGTTGGTAGATAATCCCTGTGTACCATAAGTTTACCCATAAAGGTTGGACCTGCGACATTATCTACCCTTTTTCATGTCATGCCCGATGCACTTTCATATAATATGATTCTCGGTAGATCATGTATTCATACTATGGGGGCAGTTCCATTTAACCTACATCGATCAGTAAAGTTTATTTATGAAAATAAACTTCAAACCATTGAAGCTGATCTAGAACGAAAAAGTTGTTTACATATTGAAACACAAAACAAGTTATCAATCATAAGATTCTAAATAACTTATGAGTTGATTCATTAGTACCTCTTGCCACAGATAATGTTGTGCAAGATTCTCAACCATCATCGAATGCATTTCTTGGTGATGATTGGGGTTCATTAGATTTTACTCCTACCTTCATAGGGGAATATAAACTAAATAACCCTAAAATATCAAAAGTTGCATCGATATCATTTAAACAATCTGTGGAAACACCTAAAGAACCTAAAGTTTCTTTAGTCAACAATACAAACAACACTCTTATTTACACTACAGAGTATGAGACCTATGAAGCTCCACCATCTTCTAAAGAGATGCCATCCCTTTATGGTCGAGGATTTAAAATCCTTTATAAAAATTGTGACTATGTAGGTAATGGTTGTGGCGTAAATCAACAAGGAATCAGAGTACCTTTACAAGCTGCTGCAATTAACTACACGATTGGTATTGGATATCGCTCTTTGAAACCCACTAAAGCTTACAAATGTCATAATCTAAATGTTAACACTATATCAACACTCAATCTGATATATCCTGAGATGATAGACATAAATTGTCCATCAGGAGATATCCCATTGGATAATTTTTCTACAGATGAAGCATTAATTGAATTTATGGGAGCTTATGACAATTTGCCCCGTTATCATCATAATCATGGATTTCCCTATCATTTAAATGTCGACACATTCTTTGGAAATACCACTTGCTTGGTAAATGATACTCTAACACCTAATAAAGAATCCATTAAATCATCACAATCACCTAGCCTCCTAGACCGCAGTACTTGATGTCTTGATGGAGAAGGATAACCCTAAAAAAGTTATCCCTATAGGAGATTGTTTAAACAAAGAAGAGAAAGAAGAAATGACAAAGCTTTTGCATGATTTTCCTGAATTATTTGCATGGAATTATTCAGACATGCCTGGCATTGATCCTAAAATTGTAACACATAATATCGTATTACAACCCGATGCTAAGTTGGTTAAACAAAAAAGTCGTAAGATGAATCCTAAGCTCGCATTATTAGTCAAAGCTGAGATAGAAAAGCTTTTACAAGCTAGTTTTATCCACCCTATTGACTACTTGCCCTAGATTTTGAATATTGTGGCTGTCACTAAACCCGACAATCACATTCGAATGTGCATTGACTTTAGAGATTTTAATCTCGCTTGTTTGAAAGATGATTTCCCTCTTCCAAACATTGATATGATTGTCGATTCAACAACTGGCCATGAATTACTTTCCTTCATGGATGGTTTTTCAGGTTATAATAAAAAATTTATTAACCCTCAAGATCAATACAAGACAACTTTTATCACCCCATGGGGAACATTTTGTTGGGTGGTCATGCCGTTTGGATTAAAGAATGTTGGAGCAACTTATCAACACGCCATGACACTTATCTTTCATGATTACATGCATAACATCTTAGAGGATTATGTCGATGACATTCTAGTGAAGTCTATTCATCACCAGGATCACGTCACAATCCTCCGTCAAAATCTTTGAATGGATATGGAAATACAACATGCACTTAAATCCCTGTAAATGCGTCTTTGGTGTAGATAGTGGTAAAGTGTTGGTACTTATAGTTTTGCATCGAGGTCTTGAAGTAGGCACAAAGAAAATTGATGCGATCGTTAACATGCCACCTCCTCAAAATATAACTCAACTTTGTAGTTTACAAGGGAAGATACAGGCCATCCGTCGATTTGTATCACAACTTGCGGATAAGACTCACCCTTTCACTCAACTACTGAAGAAAGTATCAAAATTCCAATAGAATTCTAATTGTCAAAAATCTTTCAAAGACTTAAAAAATTACCTAGCTAATCCTCTTGTTTTACAACCAACAATTGTAGAAAAACCCTTTATTCTTTATACATCAGCTTCTACTAATGCTCTTGCAACATTATTAGCACAATATGATGGTGAAGGCAAAGAACATGCTGTATATTATATAAGCCAAACATTGTTCGATTATGAAGTGCGATACACTATCATAGAGAAACAATGCCTAGCTACACAAAAGTTAACACTATCTCTTAAATGCTGAAATTCATGTCATGGTAAAATTTGATCCTTTGAAGCATCTCTTTGCTAAAACATATCTCTCAGGTCACCTAGCTAAATGGATTATGTTGTGAACGGAATTTGATCTCAAGTTTGTCTCTCAAAAAGTGATAAAAGGACAAGCGTTAATTGATCATTGAGATGAAGCACCTTCACCGTTTTCTATTCAAAATAATGAAGAATTTCCTGATGATCAACTATTAACTATAGATAAAGATGACAAATGGGATTTATATTTTGATGGTTCAAGATGTAGAACTGGCTCCGGTGCTAGTGTAATACTAGTACCTCCTTCAGGTAAGCTGATTCCTCTTTCTTACCGTCTAAATTTCTCATGCACAAATAACATCGCTGAGTATGAAGCTCTCATTGCAGGACTTCATGCCATGATGTCTCTAAACATAAAAAAACATCACTATTTATGGTGATTCATAGTTAATCATAAGACAGGTCACTGGATCTTATCAAACAAATCAAGATAAACTATCTCAATATCGTGATCTTGCCTTGTCATTATTAAAACAATTTTCATCTTTTACAATTGACACAATTCCAAGGGAAGAAAATCGACATGCGGATGTAATGGCAAGCGTAACTTCCCTTATATCCCATGAAGGTTCTTCTTATCACTTTATCATTCACAATCTTACAACACCAACTATATTTGAAGTTACACCTTTAGATACCAAAGATTGTGGTAACATAAATTCTGACGAATGGTACTCTCATATATTTCAATATTTGTGTGTTTGTACCCTTCCTAATTCAACATCTAAAAATACAAGAGTTCACAACATGCTGTATCATCTTGTCCAATGTGTTGTATTGAAGAAGCTATAATGGCGTTCTTCTCCGTTGTCTTAATAAATCATAAATTCCAATTACACTAGAAGAGGCTTACCCCGGTGCCTGTGGAGGGCATTTTGGAGGAAAATCTTTGGTATAAAAATTATTACGTATGTAGTTTTATTGGCAAATCATGGAGCAAGACTCCTTTGCATTCGTCAAGAAGTGCCCGCAATGTTAGCAACAAAGTCATTTAATTCTAGCTCTTGCGCAGGAACTTCGAGCCCAAGTTTCACCTTGGCTATTTTCTGTATGGCGCTTGGATCTAATCAGAAAGATATCTCCTCCTTCTTCTCGAGGACACACTTTCATCATTACCACCATTGATTACTTTATGAAGTGTGTTGAAGCTATGCCATTGCGATTCACGACCACTGAGGTAATCTGTCGCTTTATACAAGATAATATAATCTCACCATTGACATTCCTTCCTCCTTGGTTTCTGACAATTATACACCATTTAATAACAAGGATGTGAAGAAATTCCTTGAAAAATATCACATTCAACATTGCTTCTCTACGCCATATTATCCACAATCAAATGGCCAAGCAGAAGCGTCAAACAAGATTATTGGACAAATTCTATGAAAAACTGTTAATAAACATCAAAAAGATTGGCACACCTAACTCTCCTATGCGCTATGAGCCTATAGGACAAGTGTTCGTATGACTACTGGTACTACATCGTACAACCTTGTATATGGTGCCGATGCGATAATGCCTTTGGAGTTAGAAATTCCTTCATTGTGAGTTTCCCTAAGGGACATTATTGATGATAACATAGAAAGAGAGAAGAGATTACAACAACTAGAGATGCTCGATGAACAACGAATCAATGCTCTCGACCATCTTAAAGCTCATAAAAAAAGCATCCAATGATCATATAATGAATGTGTAATTCATCGTTCATTCTAAGTTGGAGATTTGGTACTCTATGAGAATCAACGTAATGTAAATGCACCTCCTAGAGAAAAAGAGAAGTTTAGCCCTAATTGGCTAGGACTATATTTTTATCACTGAAGCTTATGGATTAGAAGCGTATAAGTTAGCTGATGAACAAAGTACGCCTCTTAAAGAACCTATTAATGCTATGCATTTGCATAAATTCCATGCTTAAGATCATATGTTAGATATTATATTATAAAGCAATTAGTTATTAATTGTTTTAATTTTGACAAGATAGTACATTAAATTGTCTTAATTTATTTAACAAGCTAGCATAAGATCTCTATGAAAAATAATTAATCATTGTTGCATCTAATTAAACCATGTTTTGTTAGATCACAATCACATTAATTGGCAATAATGTCATATTTTACTCATGTGCAAAATTTTCAATCATTGTTGAATTTACTAAACAGTCCGCAAAGATTGATTAGCCATTAAACATATTTTCACATTATCATTACAATTATCACTTGTTGCATTCAAAAAACCACATGTGATACATCAAATAACACCATAGCATTAATAGAAAAGCATTATATAAATACATCAGTTTGAATATACAAATCAAAATTGACTATGAGTACATAAAATGGGATGTCATAACATAATACATGAGACATGTGTCATATAGTTGAACCTCGATTACCAGACCCCTTAGGACCTGGTGGTGTACGAGTGACAGAAGGCTACGCATGTGAGGTCATGGACTGCGAATGACTCCTAGAGGCACTTTGCGATCATAAACCCCTCAGCTCACCTCTAAGCTCTCTCACCACCCCCTAAGCATCCATGTAGAGCTGCTGGAACTGCTCTCTTTGACTGTGCTCTGTCTCTCTCAGCTCTTGCCCTATCTAACTTGATCGATGTGCAAGAACTAAGTCATGGCATAACCCATCTTAGATGGAGGTGGTGCCATGGTTTGATCTCGCTATGTCTGAAGGTCTACCTCCGTACGCTCTGCCCTCTAGATCACTTGATCTAAAGCGGCTTCCATAGCCACCCTGTATCTCATGAAAGGCATAAATAACTCTGCATGCCGCCTTGCTAAGTGCTGTGGCAAATATCCCGTCCGCACTCGCTACTTGGAGGCATTGATAAGAACCATGCTTGCTATGACAACCCACAAAGTCGCGCCATCCTCAGGTACCATCTATCAAAAGCATCACAAAGATAATATCAGTATCTCATCATCATCATATATATGTATGTATATATAATTATATATATATATTATATATGTATAGATATACATATATGTGTATATACATATACATATATATGTGTATATACATATACATATATATGTGTGTATATATATATATATGGCATCATCATAATCAAATCATCTATCAACAAAAACACAATTCTCATCTGGATCACCGTCCTACCAATCAGGATTGCGTACTTAGGTCACTATAGCGACATTTGTAGTCGTGTTTGTAGCTGGGGGCATGGATGTGGTAGCCCTGTTCAATCCCCCATGCGCGAACTGACTTGAAACTCCATTGGCAGTAGGCCCTGGACAATGACTTCGAGCCTGAGACCTAGGTCTCTCCTCGGTCTCCTTGTCATCCTCCACCTGCTACCCCCACCGTGGCCTCTCCCTGAAGACATAGCGTGCCGACGTCTCCTCCTCCTCCTCCTCATCATCTATATCATAATGTAGACAAAGAGTTTGGGTAAGTCATCATATTTCATTACTTTTATTGGTGATTACTCACAAAAGTGTTGGGTTTATTTATTGAAGACAAAGGATGAAGCCTTTTATACATTCAAAAGGTTTAAAGTCTTTGTGGAAAATGAAAAAGGTTGTAAGATCAAATGCTTAAGGATAGATTGTGGAGGAGAATTTTGCTCAAGAGATTTTAGGAATTATTGTGATATGAATGTCATCAAAAGGCAGCTCACCACTGCTTACACACCTTAACAAAATGGGGTAGCTGAAAAGAAAAATCGTACAGTGGTGGAAATGGCAAGGAGTATGCTACATACCAAAGGATTAGACAATTCTTTTTGGGGTGATGCATAATGAAGTAAATTAAACTGTTTTATTCGATAATCAAATTGCAGATACAAACAAGTATATAAACTATGAGAGGGAGTTGACAATGACAGTTACAATAGTTATATGGTTATATATAACTGACAATTGAAACTGAACTGACCGAACCATGACAATGTAATAAAGCTTACCAAAAAATTGGATAGGTGTTGCTTGATAATCAATTTGCTTGTTGTCTATTGCTACATGAATGCGATGTTGGGCCAGTTGGCCTTGATCCTTTCTATTCCTTGTAACTGACCGTTGAAGACATGAACTAGCATAGTGTTCACCTCCATAGACATAACATCCATCTTGTGGTCCCTTTTGTCTAGATCTGGCTTGGTTTTACCAAAATCATTATCATTGTCATTGCATCCTTTGAAATTTTCATTTTGATTTCCTTGATTACCAATGATAACTTTAAGAAACCCCTCTTGAAAAAATATATAAAATCATGGTGAATCTTTCATTTTTTTGGGAAAAAATATTAATTTTTATTGGCGAATCTTTCCGTTTTTTGGAAAAAATATTAATTTTATTGGCAATTTTTTTTACATCACTAGAAATTTGTAAAACATCCTGGCAAATCTTGATGAAAAATATGCAAATGCATTAATTTCCATGGTGCATCCTTCCTTTTTTTACAAGTTAAATTCCTATCGAAAAGTAAGGGCCTGAGGGTGGCAGTAATTGACTAGTTTAAGGTGTCTATAATTCCTTAATTCCTTAATATTTTAAATCAAATATTGAATATTTTGAATCAGCCCTAAATTCTTTTTCACCACCATTGATTTTGTTTATAATCTAATGGTTTGGATTCTATTCTACGGGCCAAAATGTACCTATGGAGCTCCAATGCCCATGGGGCCCGAAATTACATTTGGGCAGTTTGTATTTCGGGCCATTAATCTCAAATACAAATGACCCAAATGCAATTTTGGGCCCCATGGACATTGGAGCTCTATAGGTACATTTTACCTCATGGAATTTGACCCCAACTATTAGATTATAAATTGAGATCAATGACCCAAATACAATTTTGGTCTCAATGGTCATTGGAGCTCTGTGGGTACATTTTAACCCATGGAATACAACCCTAGTTGTTAGATTATAAATAAAATCAATGGTGGTGATAAAAAATTAGTGATATGGCCCTAAAGTAACCAATAATTATATAATATTATTGGTGAATTAATTTCATTTTCAACTATAACTTATAAAATTTAGGCGAATCTGATCTAATCAGGTATCGAATATCATAGAAAATTTTTGAGCTTAAAAGTTTAATAAAATAAACATTCTGGCGATTTTACCAGGACTAAAATAAAATTTTGTAAAAATGTGGCGATTTAGGTCTCCTTATAGCTTGAACTTTTAGCCAAATTTTAAATCCCCAAGTTCAACTATTAGCCAATTGGCGAATATTAGCCACTAAAAAAATCACTGTCGATTACCCCCTTTATCAGTTATGTTCTTCTCAAAATTCTTGTTCTAATAATAGTTTCCCTTTTTTAACTTTCTCTTACCATACTTTTATATAGATTAGACTAATTGTGTTTGTAATTTACTGATTGTTGAAGTTTTTGTTCCTGTTTAGTAGCCTTTTCAAATACTTCATCCATAGTCAAGGGGTAGTGAATGTCCACCTCTATTTTAATATGTCATTTTAACCCTAGAATGAACTTCCTGATCCTGAAACATTCATCCAATTGATATTGAGGAACATCTTTAAGAAGTTGTGTGAATTTTTCCCAATATTTTTTGACTATCATTTCTCCTTGAATGAGATTTTGAAATTATATCATTTTATTATGAAAGAAAATTTGTTGTAACCATCTCTTTTTGAATAGAGATAAGAAAATTTCCTTGGAGGTATCACCAAGTGTTAGCCATTTTTTTCCTTCTCATTATACCACCACGTGGCTACTTCACCACTAAGCTGATAAGTTTCCCAAATAGGTTCGGTCTGCTCTAATAAGTTCTTGAGCTCAAAGTTATTTTCCATTTCTATTATTCAGGTCTCAGCACCATCTTATATGTTCTTGCCATTAAATTTAGGAGGTGCAATTATTTTAAGGTACAAGCCAATTCTCTTTCAAATTTAACATGATTGACTCCTATTATAGCCTTTTCTTCTTTTTCATTTTATTTCTCATCCAAATGATCTCCCTCTTGATTTAGGTCTTCATGGTTCTCCCTAACCTCTTGCTCAAGAGTATTAATTCTCTTACGAGTATCAGTCAGGAGGCTTAAAATTTGATCCAATTTATTTGATTGTTAATTACTTGGTCTACCATAGTCAGAATGTATTGTTTGCACCATGATTGTTTAGCTACAAGGTCCTGCTAACATAAATTTCACAACTTAGCATAGAAGACTCAAGTTCTGAGTGCTGAACCTGGTACACTCTGATTCCATGTGTAATGATCCCTCTAGATTAATATTAACAAATGTGGAAAATAAATGAAAATTATATCTTAAATAATTTCATAAAGCATTTCATATTCATAAAAGAATGAATATATTTCTCCAAGTTTGCATTTACAAAATCTTTTCAAATAAGCTTAGTACAATTCGAGACTTAATCCTTTACATCATGCCATAGATGGCCACAAAAATAATATTTCTCTACAAAACTTAATTATACCTTCATTGTTAAGCAACCTCCTCGAGCAAATCAGAGATAGAGAGAGCATCAAGGAGAATCTAATCCTCCCAATCACAAAGATTTTACTTCCCTGGTTTCCTCCTGAATAGAGAAACCCAACTCTACATGAAGGGCCTATAAATTTGAAACTAGCAAGTGTTATGGAATCTGGTGCAACATCACATATCTAACATTTTTATAGCATGTAGAAAATGAAAAATGTACAAATATCCTAATATGACAAAGAGTATAAAATAATCAATAGTAATTATTACTAAATTGATCAACAAGTTTTGGCCAAAGCATCTTTTTATGCTAATGACAATAGATAGAGTAGAAGAAGTAATCTATCCTTCTCTATGAGTCCATATTCGGCACCTATCCTTAATTTAACATTCACAAGAAAAATCTAACTAATATAGATTCTCTATAGTGCCCCTCATTTTGGCTTTTAGATAGACTGTTAGTTGCTCCTTTATATCTAGACATTATGACATATTATTGATGATGAACTTACTATTTTGATGTAGTTGATGACACTCATTGATGTTTTCTATGATGACATTGTTGATGCTTTATGATTGGTAAATTATGCTTATGTTGTGATCAGTTATGGGTTTAATTGATTATGTGGATTAATTTTACTATGTACTTTATGCGACTATCTAATGATGTGTTATCTAGTTGTTTAGTTATTGATGAACTTGCTTAATGTCGATATTTGTGATGTGTTTTGTGAAGGGACAGTGTAGTATTAATCATGTTGAGTACCTTGCTACATTGCGATTCCTTGTCATAATATGCCTGTTTGGATGATTATATATACATTTGTGCTTGACACTTTCATTTGTTGTAGGATTGCAGGTACCAGGCATCGACTTCACTTGAATTGGCAGGTCTGAGCGTGTCTTCATACCAATGGAAGTTATGGAATGGAGATAATGTGAGGTCCCTTAGCTGACATCATTCTCATTGAGGATGAGTTCTCAGTCTTAGGTTCCGTCAGTTTGGTCGGTATGTAGCATGTTGTGAGTCTTTGTTATTCTATAGTGTGTTGCCATCGAGATATGTTTGGTATGTAGTTTTGAGTTGTTATGGTTGGTCTATTGTTTCATTGAATAGAATTATTAATCTATCATGTAAGTAAATAATAATAATTTTAAGGTATATTAAATATTTATTTTTGTAAGGAAATAAATTAATAATTCTAATAGCTAATAATAATAATAATAAACAAATTTGAAATATTCCATATCATATGAAGTGAATAAATAATCTAGTGCGTAGATATATGTCATTATTTTATATCATTCATAGACTAATATTAATGAAAGTGAGTTGTTGTGAGTGGGTAATAAATAATTAGATAGGAAGAATCTGCCTGTAGGTGGAAGTTTAATGAATTTAATTTTTGGTAAAAGTGGGTTGAGAGTAACGGGAAAATGATGGAGTGGGAATTTATTGGATTTGGCTATTTTTATGATGTGGGGAATATTTGAAGAGGGTTCTTTGGAATTTTGGGGGGAGTTTTGTAGAAGAAGAATTGGGGGAGAAAAGGAATCAACTCGAGGAGGATCTTGAGTCTCAAAGATTAAAATTCTAGGTATGTCTATGTGAATATTTGAATAATTGTTGTTGAGATGGTTGTGTCTCTAAATATGAGTCTCTCTCTCATGTGGTTATGTCTGTCTGGAAATCATCTTTGCATGCATGTTGTTTCCATCCTCCGAGTCGATGAACAACTTGCACTATGAAAGTTTCTAAAGTCTTTTTAGCAATCACAATCCCTTTTAATGTGTAAACAATCGCTAGTCATTCATCCATACATTTGGATCCACATAGAAATCATTCATGAATTTGTAATAACAACTTATGCATTGAGATGTCATTTACCTTAATAGCATTTTAGTTATCATTTGTAGAAGTCTAGTTGAATCCTTTTGTATCAGCCATGTTGTATGCTATTATTGTAATACCTTTTAAAATTTAGAAAGAAACAGTTCAAGACGTCTAGTAACAAATCCATTTTTGTCTCTTGCATTCAGCCTCACTGAGGCGTGCTTAAATAGGAATCTAAAGTTTATTCAACAATTTGAACCCTTTTAAATTTGCAAACGATTCATTGGTAAAATCGATGGGATTTTAAAATTGTTTCCCTTAATCATTTCAACAAATTCCATTCATTACTTTGAAATCAATCACTTGATTCAACCATGCATATGCTTCAAAACTGAATCCACCCTTACATCTTAAGCCTTTTCAAAAAATGTATTTTAATCTAGGAGTTTTCCATTTGTCAGATGTCTTCTAGAGTGGAAAAAATATTTGTTTACTCTGTAATCATTCGCTAGTGAACGGTTGCCTTTTGAGCCTTGTCAACAATTCCATTTTCTTCTAACTTGCAAATGAATCATCTTTTGGACATTTTCCTTTTGAGAGGCAAAATTAAATGACTGACTCTATAATTGCCTTCCTTGGTGGAGGTTTCTACTATGAAGTGGATTCATTTGTTTCCACTGAAGTCAAAGCATACCAATCAGTCTCTCTTAAGGCGTTCGTCAACAAACTGCAGTTTTCCTTTTAATCGCCCACAGATGAATTTTATAAAGCTTTATTTTATCATGATTTTGGCATACTAAAGATACCATTACTATCTTTCTATTGAATTCTATCTTGCACTCTTCATCACCTGCCAAAATCTAGCTAGCAATCCCCTAACGATTATCAACAAACTTATTTTTCTTACTCAACTCCCTGCTATCATTGTATTAAATGAATCAGCCATCAAGGCGTTCTACTAGATGTTACTTTATCAACGAAGCGACCATGCTGCTACTACCTTGCATTATCATCCTTAGTTTTTAAAACCTTTTTTTATCATTTCGATTTGCGTCAACTCTTTGTGTTTGGCTGATCCTCTTTGGTGTTGACCCTATGATAACCACTGGGATTCAATATTATTTTGAGACAATAAATCCATTTTGTCATCTCTCAGCCTCTCTAAGGTGAACCTTATACCAGTCGCTTGGCTATTAAAACCCTTAGTAGTTTCAATAAAATATTTCATAATCTATATTCCCTTCATCCTTTATGGCTGGAAATCTTTAGATTTGATGCATACTCATTTAAATCTCTACTAGATAATAGGAAAATAAGTCCTAGTTAAATAGAAATTACACATAAAAAGGTTTAGCGGAAGAAATTCATAGTAGCAAGATTCTATATTAAGCATCATTATTTGTTACTATATATTGCATCGAATTTATAGACATGATTATACCATTAATCATTCTAATTTTTAGAATTTAGTCATTTCTTATAATAATAGGTAATTCATGTCATTATTAGAATATATTATAAATTTAGACAATATTTCTAATTGCTTTATCTTATGTTATCAAACCTATTTATTAGAATAAGATTTATCTATTATATTTTGCACTAGAATATTTATCAAATTCATTTTAATTAAATTTTGCACTTATGATAATTTGATAAGATTAGTAGTTTTAATTAGTAAGAAAAGTAGGTTATGGGATAATGTAGTTTCTTAAATTTATTGGACTGTAGTCAATTTAATGTATGTTGTTGTATTATTTAAATGTTGATTTAATATCATTGTGTTGATTATTTCATTGAATTATGATTATTTATAGTTTAAATTTTAAATCTAGATCATTTGGGATTTGAGTTTCATTACAAATAATAGTTAATATTAATTTTCTCTTGTAGTTCACATTTGTCGAGAAGTACTACACTATGGACAGAAGGAAGGTCAATTTAGAATTGATTGATTTTGGGTCAATAAGTTTGTTATGCCTCTTTGGTCTCTTGGTTTCCCTTTGATCTAAGTCATCTTGCTCTAGAGGCCAGTATGTTTTGATCTTATGTAAGGTCTTGAGTTAGTAATGAGTTTATGGTGCCTCCTAATTTTGTATGAGGTCCTTGGTGATGAAATATATGAAGTCAATGTGTGATTATATTTTTATGAAAAAAGGAAGATACCTGGCATTGCCTAATTGTACTTGTCATGTGATGTTAATTGTTCTTGTTGATGGTTAGGGTTACTGGAATGCATGTAGGGGGAGTGGCTTTCATTGTGGGGCCGGTGCCTAAAGTGGCTGCCAAGATAACCCTTTGAAAGTTGTAATCAAATGATAACCTAATAATTAACCTAAGGGGTTGGGTAGTTATTTCATTAAATAAGATAACTGGATGCCCCACCCATGCCTGTAGTGCTCATTTAGGCTAAGCATGGGATGAGAAGGCCTGGTTGGCATGATCAACTTCCTTGTCTTCATGAAAGGATAGTCGGTTCCGCATGTGTCACCCTATGGGGCCGGTGCCTAAAGAGAGGCTGCTGGATAACCATAGATGGGGGCTGACATCTAGTGGGAGATAGCCAGGATAAGCCGTGTCAGGACCATGCGATGGCACTCTACCTACTGTAGTCTAATGTTCACTCTTATGTTATTTCCTCATTGTTCTTGTTGCCTCTGGGAGCATTATTTGAGCTACTTGTGATGGTGTTGTTGGAATCTGTGTTAGTCTTTTACCTGTTTGTATTTTCCATTTGGACTATTGTCATTGTGGGACCTCATTATTATCTCCTAGCATGGGGGCTGGACCTCAGGGTTCCACATGGTCGGGTGGTTGTGCATTCTTCTATTGGTTTTCTAGTGTCGTGGTTCATGGATGTATCTCTCGTAGCGGATTCTAGTTTTGAAGATAGTTATTTGTACTATTTGCACCTAGTTCTATGTATCAGTGGAATTCATTATGTAATTTGATGATTATGTAATTCCTATTGTAAGGTAAACTATTTTGTACTTGTAATCTTTATTACAAAAACAATGTTGATGTATTTATCCTATGATGTAATGAAAGATGTTAGTTTGACTTATTCGATTAAGTTATATGAGCTGTGTATGTTAAATTGCTATAATGCAGCTATGTAATCCCTAGAAATGATAGTTTAACTTGTTGCTAT
The DNA here is from genome assembly GCA_027924645.1 of Cunninghamia lanceolata. Lineage (NCBI taxonomy): Eukaryota > Viridiplantae > Streptophyta > Pinopsida > Cupressales > Cupressaceae > Cunninghamia > Cunninghamia lanceolata. Next base: position 2,322,465 of record BSBN01000416.1, on the reverse strand, counting down.
TAGTCTATGTTATGTTTGTTATCGTTTCTTCTATATATATAAAAAAAAAATTGCCCCTTTTATTGCTTAGTTAAAATTATCTCTAGGGTTGCATGGCGGGGCATTACATTCTCTCTAATTGCATTAAATCATAACTAAATTATTCCTCTACTTTGATCAAGAAGGAGATTTCCAAATCAACTTTATGTCGGTGTCTAGGTCTGAAGTTTTTTAAACAAAGATACTATATTTTCCATTAATCAATAATAGTTTCAAAATCTATACAATGATGTTATTTCATGAACATTAAAGAGATAATTATACTTATTTTGAAATTACTAAATGTATGCATTTTCATAGGATTACCAAACTAATACACTTTCAAGAGAATATAATCTATCTAAACATTATTATAACATTTTTGAGTTTAGATATAATAGAGATCAGATAGGATACATTCTACAAGACAATGATACATAGAGAATAATAATTCAATCAGAGAATATTTAAACAATGATTATATGCTAAGTACTGATTCTTGGGAGGGTTCATTACATGAACATGGAGTCAACTTGATTAGATAGCCTATTATCACCAAATCAAACATATATTGATAGTCATATATTGAGAACTAGACCAGTTCCATTATTGGTCGAATGGGAAGAGTTGAAGGTAATATGTTTCTAATTAAAATAAATTTATGAATTTTTGAAGATTATAACAATACGATAACATGAAGTAACGAATAAGTATCATACCCTTACACCATTATGGATTTGGGGTAGTTATTGTCACCATAAAAAAATCCAATGAAGATAGTCTTAGAATATAGATTTAAAAGTCGATATAAACTTATATATATATACTCTATACTTATGTTTGGTATTTCATAGTTTAATATTAACTTTATGCATATGTATTCATTTAGAACATACTATGTAATGTTGTGAATGTTGAGGTTGGAAATAACCAAGGTGCGCTGCAAAGCATAGAGGATAGAGGTGTATCAGTTGCGGTGGAAACCCTCGATTACTTTGTGCAATACACTTTGAAAAGCATTCGATCCAAGATAAAAGCAGATGATTGAAATCATGATTGGGCAAAGTAGATCCTCATCCTAGGAAATTAGACGGCTACCATAATTAAAGTCACGGGATCTTTAATAGCTGCTGCTTGTTGCATTCAACGAACATAGAAGAAAAGGAAAATCAACATCCAACCTTATATCCATCCATCCCATAGTATAATGTGCGGCCAGGACAAATGTTAGAGTCCATTATTAAAAATTGAAACCTTAGTTTATGAGACTGTGACCAAACATCCCCACTTTGCAAAACATTAAACCTTGCAACCAAATGTAAAACCCTGCAAACATTTAAATCTATAAACAATTACCCTACAACCAAAACAATTGTTAGTGACCCAAAACAGAGAAACACCAAAGGTTCAACCAGAGTTGCCATTATCCTGGAACCTGCAACAAAATCAACTAGAAACATCCTGATAAACCCAAAATATGCCATAAAAACGTGCAACCACACAAATGAACAATGAAAAATTTCACGTTGGGTTCACCATTATGTAGATGTTGAAAAATGAAAACTACAATAGAATCAAAAACATTCACAACATTACATAGTATGTTATAAATGAATACATATGCATAAAGGTAATATTAAACTATGAAATACCAAGGATTTAGATAGATTTATGATATGAAATGATTGAAAATGTTTTGAAAAAGTTAGAGTATTGCCATTCACCAGATGGGTGACTATAGAGGAGGAGAGAAGTAATAAATTTAATTTAAACATTAGACATGTCGATATAAATGTTGCATGTCCAATTAACATGAATGCATTGTTTCTAAATTGCAATCTGATATAGATGAACATAGGTCGTTTAGTGTAAACATAGGCCAGCATAGATAAATAAGATTGATGTTAAGATCGAAAAAGAATAGGTCGACGATGAGAAAATAATGTAGGCCAAAGGAATGATAGGTTGTTAAAAGAAATACAAACCAAGCAATAAGCATGTAGGTCAATAAATGATCAAAAGCTTGAGGGAAATATTCAAATTCGAAAAACTTTGATAGGGGTGTATAAAACACTTTCACAGACCCAAGATGAAAACAAGATTGAATTCAGATTCAAAGAAAATGATCTAGAGAAAAGATTTCAATACAACCCATTTAAAAATTTCATACTCAATCTTCACATAAATCAAAAAAGCTTTCTACTAAAATTTTCTTGCCCTCCCCTAATTTTTCCTGATTTTTCCCCTACTGTCTGTTTATTTGGTTTGTCATAAAAATTATGCTTTTTCGGAACCCCCCAATCTTTTCTCATTTTCCCCTTTTAAATAAATCTATTCCCAATTTGAAATGAAATCGAAAATGCAATAAATGTCCTCCACTTTATTTTTAAACTGAAAAGCAAAGATTCCTTTTAGTTACAAAACATGTAATCATGTAAAATCAATATTCTTAAATTAATGAATAAAGATGCAACTAATTATATTTAATTATTATATTAAAAATAAAGACTAATATTTATCTAATAAGAAATAACTAATTAAACTCTTTCAAACATACAAGACATTACCTTAATTTATTTTTCTAAAGTGTGTGTTTGCATGCGCATCCCATCACAACTCTTTTCTTTCAAACTACAAGGCTCCCTCTCTTCGATAATATTCTCTCTCTAACCAAGAGAGTGCCAACTGTTCTTGCTGCACTCATGAAAGAACATCAAATGATTAATTCCCATTAGTGCTCAAAAATAAAATCAATAAAATCCATCATGATAATATCATCTTGCATAGTGTTTGCATTTTTACTATCTCAACATAATATTGTTTTAACATCACATCCAAAATTATTATCCAAATACTGATAAAAATAATTAAGTATGAAAGAGGGTTGCGACATATGTTCATGCCAGAGCCTATCCCCCGCACATCCTTGGTGGCACTACAAGGCCTCCGACACATCTAAATCATGAGCTAAATGTCGGCTGCACCCCTAGTAGTCAGGAATTTTGAGGAAATCTTGTGTGCCTCTCATCGTGAAGGTCGCTCGATCATAAGCCACGTATACTACTTTTGCAGTGTCAAATATCCCCAGCCAAAATGGTTACGTTCTTGCCGCTCTATAATGTCTCTTGGCAATGCTTTTCTTCATATTGTCACCTTCTATGGGAATGACAGTATTTGATGTCGATGAAGTCTCGACCCTAGTTTTGTTTTCTTCTTCTCGGGGCTCCCAACCTTTTTTGGCTAGCTTCCTTCAAGACTCCACAAAACATAAATTTATTGCTGTGTACATTTGAACAAAAATGTGGATCAACCTTGAAACATGTTTTGGGACCAGAAGGTGCCAACTTTGTGCATAATTTATACCAGAACACCTTTGGTGTTAAAAAAAGCTCTTCAAAATCATGTTGTGCCAATCAGTTTATCACTAATGGTAGGAGTGAAACCTATGGCTCTATTTCAAATCCAAACCTTTACTCAAAAAGAAAAGACTAGTTTCATGGTATTGCCACCTTGATCACCTCGACCAACCTCAGCCACAAAGGTGTCATCTTGTCCTTACTATCTACAACAATTGAATGAGAAAGGCCAATGCTTTTCAGTTTCAATTGGAAAAGATAGTACTATAAATGGAGGTAATCTTGGAAATTCTTAGGTGATTGTACCTATCTAGCCATAGGCCACCAATCAACTCATTCTTTTGTACCAAGGAGAAGTATATGGATTTGATAGCGTGTCATTAGAGAAGGTTCAATCAGTGCTTTTTCTCTTGGGGGGTTGTGAAATACCTCTTGGCATATTGAGCATGCCTATTCACACCCATTAGAATGAAAAGGTTTGGCAGATATTCCACAGTGTTTGAACCAACCAAAAAGAATTGCTTCACTTACTAGATTTAGAGAAAAGTGTAAGGAGTGTTGTTTGGATAAGAAGATCTATTACTATGTACGAAAATATGTTTCTCTTAGGATGCAGTAAAACAATGGTCAATTCACATTAATGAAGGTCTTAAGTTTTATGTCAATCTACAAGATACAATCAACAATTTAAAGCAATACCGTGGTGATTTTTCTATGATTCATAACATGCAGATCTATATTGCATATCCTTTAAATTCTCAAATCTGAAATAAATCCCTTTTTCAACAACTAGTGGGGGTTCTGGTCTCTTGGCCAAGGTGTGTAAGATTCCTATGTGAGTGGCTTCCTCAAACCCTCTGGCAAAGGTGTGTAAGATCATATGAGTGCTAGTGTATGGATCTACAACAATGGAAGTTGTGTATATTGATGCCTTAGATTGATTAAAGGAGAAAGTTTGTGATGTGCTAGAGAATGAAGAGGTTGAGTGAAGTGGTTGGAGTGGTTTTTTTTCTTTCTTTTCTTTTTTGATTCAAGTCTTTTGACATAACCATCCATGAGTTGAATTGATTGTTGTAAACACATGACTATGGTTAGGGTTTCATAAAGTAATTGATCTCTCATGTAGGAAAACACAATTTAGAATCCATGGCACATGAGTCCGCATCAACCTATCTAGGGAACAATGTAACCTTGGAACACTATTGTCAATAGGACTAGGATAATGAGAAGGAAAGACAAATAGGGTCTTAGCAACTAAAGGGTTATTGTTCAAATGGGAAGAAGTGTTTCTAGAGTAATTTGATGTTGGAGGGGGTAAAAAATAGTAAAAAATACATGCTTATCATTAGTAGGAGCTAAAATTGGTTCAAAATCAAGTATTAAAACACAAAGTATGAATTTTTTTTCTATAAATCCTTGCTAATAGTAAAATTTGTATGGAATATAAGATCACATTCAATTATATTATTGAAGTCTTTTTTCTAATTTTTTAATTTAATACTAGGCATGAATTTTTTCATAGTCCATAATAGTTATAGATAGTGCTTTTGGATTAAATTGTGTGAGTTTTTGGATCAATGTTTCATACCACACTTAGTAATCTATTAACAAGATAAGGAGACAAAAAGTAATATAAATTGTAGACAATGATCTTTATAAAGAGAAAGGAGAAGGATAGATATACCTAGAAAGTCAATTTAATAAAAGAAACTATACAAACAAATAAATAAATAATATAAAAATATTATAATATAAATAAAAATATAATTAAATTGTTTTTTATACTATCATAAAAATATATAGAATGTGATGTGAATTAAAAATAAAAATGAGTAAACATGTCATATTAAAAAAATTGAATATACGATGAAATTATTTCTTACCTCTCATTTTAAAACAAATCTACAAAATTATAGTTATATGGATATTGTTGGCACCGAATCAATCATTTAGAAAATTATTAAATTCTTCCAAGACATTTGACTTAACACCCCTTGCAATAGGATATATTTGCTATTTAAATTGATAGTTCAACAAAAGTCTTACATGAAAAGAGTGAATATAATAACATGATTTGTCTAGTAAATGCATCTGAACTTTTACTTCCTAAGAAACAAAGAGAATTCAAAAATTTACTGAATATTCCGTCCAAGCAGAAGCATAACATTTTCTGTGATCAGTGACGTCATCGACATCTTACTGTAACGGGTAGCCCTCCTTTCATGCGCATGGTCAGTGACACCACATAATCGGGACACGTTATCCCATCTTCTACCTTAAAACTGAAACCATGAATAATAGAAGCCACAACTGATTTCATCTGTATGAATGCCATCTCTTTACCCAGGCATATTCGAGGCCCCGCTTGGAATACTGGAAACTTATACGGATTTTCTTGCACAAATTCCCCTTCTTCTAACCATCTCTCAGGCTTAAACTGCAAACAATCACTACCCCAAATATTTTCCATCCTGCCCATTGAATAGTTAATGTAACTCAAATGACATCCCTTTCCTACACAAATCCCGTCTGGTAAAACATCATCTTTGGAAGCAAGTTTAGTATCAATAGGCACAGGAGGGTAGAGCCGCATTGACTCACATAGAGCAGCATGCAGATATTGCATATCTTTCCATTCTTCAAAGCTGAAAGCAATCACTTCTTCATCAACTGCTGGGGGTTGTGATCTGTTAGCCAAGATTTGTAAGATTTCAGTGTAAATGGCTTCCTCCACCGTCGGGTGAGAAGACAGCAGCCAGAAAAACCATGTGAGAGCAACGGATGTACTATCCCTGCCTGCAAACATAAAGCTCACCACCATCTCCTTCAGAAACATATCCTGACCTTTCTCTGATCCATCTGTATTATTTGAAAGAGCCTCTATGAACCTAGAAAGCAGATCCTCTCTTTGTGGGCGTCCCGTATTCACTGAAATCTCCTTCATTCTACAACTTACTACATCCATAGCAAATCTGTCCACTAATTTAATCGCTTCGCGCAAGCGCTTTTCAGAACCAACTAAAACAAAGAGAATGCCAAGGAAAAACTGTCCCGTAGCCATTTCGCTCTATAGATGGTATTAAAGTGAGATGCTCTATGATTATTTCCAGCACAATCAGGGCTGTTCTTGAATATCATAACAAAATATTTTCTATTTTTAATCAAATAAAATTATTTGGCCATTGAAATAGATAATGTTTAATGTATAGATAAACTATATGTAAAGTGTCCTCAGATGACTGGGTCATTTGATTCTCATGATATGATATAATAAGTTCAAATGAAGACGCAATAGAACTAGATATAAAACATTTATCCTTAAGAAAAACTGTGAATGAAGTGATATTAAACAATTAAAAAAGAAAAATCATATCCAATTGTTTACTTGTGCGAAAAATGGCAGCAAGGAGCAATGACCCACTATTTTATTTACTTGGTCGAGAATCAGTCATTGATTCTTATCCTTGTTTTTGGCTTTTTTCTTGATATAAGAACGTCGTTTCAGCGTATCCACAAAAAAATTATCCCTTGCCTTTTTTTTTTAAAATTATGTCTTCCCATTTCACACCCCAAGTGCGTGCTTGAAGATAAGTATTGATGTAATAACTCGCTGATTTCTCATAGGCCTTCCCTGAACGGAATGGCTAACATTTTAACAAGAGAGTATTCTGCTCAAATATTTCATGTAATTTAAGTGTTTAGTGCATCAGATTTTTGATTAATTTACATAATATTTTTTTTTTAATTGTTATAATATATTTGGAAATTAATTAATTCTATTAAATTATGTGTTAAGTAGTTTTTATTAAATTATTTTAAATTGTCTAAATTATTAAAACAATATATTATTCACTATAATAACGAAATATTATATAATATTTTATTTAATATATCTATTTATATATATTTTGATATAAAAAATTTAATTTTAATTAAGAGTTATTTTGTTTATATATATTTTTGATTTTTGATTTATTTTATTTGTGAATTACCACTCATTTTTTTGTTATTGTTTTGTTTTATTTTTATTTTAAAAAGTGTGATAAATATTATATATTTATATGTTGTTTTTTAATAGTTTTATTTATAGGCATTAATATATATTTTAAAATTTTAATGTTTTTATATTTAAAAAATAAATAATAACTTTTCAACTAAATAAAAGTGTGTTTTTTTTATATTTATATGTTTTATTTCTTATTTAACTGTCGGTTATATTTTTAAATTTTAGTTTTAAATATTTCTTGGTTGTGTTTGATTTTTATGTACATAATTATGACATGAGACTTCATGCCCTTCTGCCATTGTAGAATGCCTCTTGGTGTAACAAATTCAATATAGGTGTCTCTGTGAGTACTTCAAAATGCACAGGTCAACATTGCAATCTGAGGATGATTTGTCAATCCAATTCACTACCCTCTAAGGTGTGAATATCCTTTCAGTAATATCCAAGATTGATGACATCACCTCTTAAAATATTTAACCCCTTATCCATCTTGTTCAATCTCTGGACTAAGTTCTAAGTCTTTGTGCACACCAAAAACCTTTTTGCTAATCCTCAACTAGAGGGTCACCTAAGACACCTATAGTGTAGGAAAAACTACACCTTAATCAAATGTCTTCATTCAGGGAGTTCTTCAGAAATGCTACACTTGAGCTCTATTATCTAATGTTTAGATGTATAAAACCTACTATAGGTCTTAATAGAACCACTATGCATTCCAATATAAGAAAACAACTAGACTAGATGCTTGACAATGAAGGGAAGAAGAACAAAACTGCTTGAAAAAGATAGATACATGAATAATTTAAAGAAAATAGCTGTAGAGGTGGAAAAGAGACCAAAAGAGGAACCTGTCACTAAAAAAAGGGAGCTCACTGCCCTGGATGGTAGTAAGTTGCGGGGACATCTACATTCATCACTAGCATCCTAAATGTTACAAAAAAGTCCTCAGATCTGTACAGACTTAGCACACCTACAGAGCATAACGACAACTAAGGAAAACACCCAGTAGTCTCTAGGTAACATAGAATACCAAAATAATGCAACTAATCTATTGAAATGAAATAAAATATGATGTAAGAAAGAGAAGGAAGAAGATAATGAAACATCTATGCAGTTGATAATCCTTCACTCTAAGAATATCTAAAAAAGAGAAGAAGAGAGGGGTTGTACTGCTAGGGAGCTTGCTTTGGTCAAGCCCCATTTTTAGTATTTCTACCTCCATGAGTAATAGATTGATATAGATGTTTGGAAAGTAAGAAAAATTGTGTTCATATCCTATGTGTGTCTAGGAATTGACCTGACAACAACAAAACAAGTAAACTAAAGAAATTTACTTCACTGGTCTACATGGAAGAAACCTTTGAACATGCAACAAATGCAATAGAAAATATAATGGTGGTATGCACCCAATAACTCAAGAAAAATGGTGGTCTACACCATAAAAGAATAGCAAGTAACTAAACTATGAGCTAACAAAATTAAATGAAAAGCATCAAACAACATAAATGAAACAATAGTACCATGTTGGAAAGTGGAAAGAGGTTGCATCTCTTCAAGGGCTAAAATCTGGTGTAGACAACTTTAAAATCCCCAAAGGAAGAGCCTTCAAATGAACAAAACATAAGCAACAATCTCCAAGAACTAGTGGAATCGATCTCTAACTCAAGAATGAAAAAGAGATATCTATTATTTTTTGTAGAGAATAACCTCACAAGAAATATCACCAAGAAAAAAAGTTGTAGAGTATTGGATCTTGAGAGAAAAATTAGAGAGTTTTAGAATGAATCCATCCAAAATAACAAGAATCCCCACTAGAAGGATGGAATCCTCAAAATACCATGCAAGGAGACATTCTACACCTTAAAAGGGCATTACATGTTAGGCTCATCGTCAATGCAGGCATCTGGTAATGCCTAGGAATGATCACCAAGTAGCAAGTAGATGTGGGACACTAGCACATCATTTAGATGTCCGCGCATAGCACTCAAGTCCAAGTGATTTAAGTTCTTGGTTACATAGAACACCTTAGGACAATGTGACAAGTGAAGCATCAATACAAAATTTGATGAAAGTTAAGAGAAAGGAACTAGAATGAATCTTGCAATGTTATCCTATAATGTAGAGAGAAGGTGTAAGTGCTAAGGTGGTTGTCAAATGTAGCGTGAAATTACAAGGGTATGCAAATTTTGACATTACATGTAACCCCCACTTTAGCAGGGTTATGACACTATGTGCATATGTAAGCTAAAAGAGAAAGAAAAATAACATAACACGTATACCTCCAAAAAGGATACTGTAGATGATGCATAAGATAATTCGAGTAGAGGTATGAAGCCCCTAGGATGAGAACCTACAAAACCACAATATTAGACAATAAATCTGCATATGAGGTAATGTTAGAATCACATAGATATAAAACATCCTTTAATCTAATACACAACATCCAAGGATTAGATTAGATTAAATATGGTTTTCCTGAACATCCAAGTGTTTAGCAAATCATATAATCTAATACACAACTACTACTATCTAAAACAAACCAACACACAACACAAACAAGAAAAGCAAAGGGGTTTTTCTAGCACACTACGAGAACTAGAAGGATGTGAAGTATGGTTCTAGGCCTAGCACATTACGAGAGATAAGAACCATACTAAACTCTTACGGGCCATTAGGACTAACAAAATGTGTTGTTAGGTGACTCACAATGAGTGCCAAAGGAGTAGCTGAAAAGTCTGGTTAGGCCAAGAAAGTGCATCTTCTTAGGACCACAAGCTACAAAATGTTGCAAGAGAAAATGCTGCCAAGAGTAAACCATTGTAAAGTACTAAAATTCCAAAACATACATACATAATTGAAATTAAAGTTAGAGTAACATTAAGTAAACTGGCTGCAACTACATCACCTAGTAAAAAGAGATAGATTTAACATTTATCATCAATGCAAGATTTCATTCATAAATTTGATATACAACTAGATTACATTTCATCTTTCTAAAGTTCAATTATAGAGCATTGTGAAATAACAATATATACAAGTTTCAATAATGGCTTTTAGCCTTACAATTCATTTTTGAGTTCAAAGAAGAAATACAACTGTCAACAAGATCAAGTAAATCCAATACAATCAGTCCTCAACCGCCATTGACTATCTAGCCATCTGCTATGTCAAAGGACAAGAACATGGTTTAGGCACTTTTCTGCCCAACCACGAAGATTGTGCTTCCCCAATATTCTCCAAACTAAAGAATGCTCAACCCTGCTCGAAGGGCCTAGTAACCTATAAACAAGCAGTAGGGTGGAATCTAGTGTGTGCCTATTAACCTACATGCATCCCTAACTTGAATGCAACATCACATTAACAAGATATGGCAAGGAAAGCAAATGCATAAAACTACGCATATGAACCATCTATTTCAATGGTACACGCATCTATTTCAATGTCAAATTTTAACTTTGGCGATTGTGTAAAATGATTAACAGTGTGTAAGTTTTGGAAAGAAAACTTACTTCCCTATTTCCCCATATTCGGCACCCATCCTGGAAGGCAACTTTCCAAAAAACATAAAACATAGAAAAACACAAAAGTCATTCTCACTCCAAGCACAAATTTACAAAATTAGAGAAGATGAAAACTCATTTCTTGCATGTAATAACACAAGATTGGAAACAATCTTTTTGATGAGGTTTACCTGAGCTATTTATTTTCCAAAGAAACTAGTTCTTTTAATCTTTATCACAAAATGATTTAAATAATATGTACGTCTAGTTGTGAATAGATTTGTTCTTCATTGATATAGTTTAGTTTACAATGTGTTTTGGTCATGAAGCAAAATAGATATTTCAACTTGTATATTATTAGGTGTAAAGTATTTTATGTAGTTCTATAAGTTATTAATGACACTATGATTCTTTCTATAATAATATCTCTACTCATGTATATTCAGATAAAATAAATAATAAGTCTACTTAAAAGTTATCATACAAAATTATTTAACAATATAAATATAATTGCGTGAAAGATCTTCTTTTGATTTAAAACAAGAACCTAATTTTATATACTTCTATATTTGAACCCAACAACTTTCAAAACAACTAATACTGAAGGAATTAGAAATAAGTGATTTAATAAAATGAAAAACAAGGCCAGTCAAGGGATTGTACCAGTTTGAAAAATAGAGGCTAAAACTATGAACAACACATCAAGAAGTCGTTATTTGTAAAGAAAATGGTCGTTGCATATAAGGGTTTTAACAACATTTCATTATTAAGGAAAGTCATTATAAGTATTATATAGGCAGATTTGGTACCAGCGGGGGCTGCCAACTATGGGATATGGTCTTCCGATCTTAATTATACCGGGTTGTCTATAAAGAATTCCATATTAATTAAATCATAGAGGTCGTTTATGAGTTGCAAGAGACCGTTAGATGTGAGAAAGGCAGATCAAATCAAAGTTTACTAAGTTGTTAGGCTAGTGAAAAGGGTGCTATAAACCAACAACATCACAGATTGCAAAGAAGAAAAGGAGGAAGTTCTAATAATTTTGCAGATCAAAATAGAGTCATAGAGGGTAATTGAACAAGTATTCCTTGGCCGATTTTATGGAATTCAAGGCCAAAGCTTTAGAAGGATGGCAATACCAATACACAGGCCATTCTATTATTGCTTTGATATTTTTTGGATCCACCGCTGTCCCATCTGCTGAAATCACATGGCCCAGATAGTGCACTTTACTATGGTAAAATGTACACTTAGATAATTTGCCAAAAAATTTACGCTCTCTCAAGCATTGTAAAACTATCCTTAAGTGTCTTTTATGCTCCTCTATTTGTTGGCAAGAGACATTGCTTTAATGAATATTGAATGTTGTCATTGATGGCAACAAGGCAAAGGGTTTCTACTAGAATAGAAAAGAGACCTTAGTTTGAAAGAATAAATGACTAAGTATGGGTAGTGTACAATATACCAAGTAAGTAACAGTGTTTGAGATGGTATGCGTCCACACTTAAAGACATTTTTATGCAGTTCAGGTATGTTGTTCATAGCTATCTAGTGATCACATGTTGCAGTGTTCAAGTCCTGACTTCCTCCAGAATTCATATGGTAAAATATTGAAGTCCAAGTGAACAGAGTCAAGTTAGGAACAATAAACAATACCAAAGTAAAAGGGTATGCATTCCTCTGCTGTGACATATTTTTTCTTGTGGTTTTGAGGTAGAAAAGATACACATCATGACTACCTAAATCTAGAGTTATACCTTCTAAAGATCCTTTGATCACATTCTACAAGTTGTTCTTTATCGGCTTCTTGTTTGACAATATTCACAATGACAGAGCAACAGTTCCAAGATCTGCATTTTACTATAAAGGACTATTATGTACTATTGATTTGAAGATATGTTAAAAGGTCAATGATGAATTTTGGATATGATTTCTAGAGTCTCATATGGTCTGCATTGGAAATCATGATGTGACAGGATGTGACAGTTTAATTGATCAAGTGTGTGCTGAAGGGATAGGTCGACAGGCAAGCTAGATCTATATGCGAAGAAGATACATTATTTGAAGAATTAATTCAAGTAATTGAATGATTGATGCTGACCTATATGAAGACTATTGTTTGTTTGTTTGGGTCCGCATTCCTATTTGAGCACAAGATCAAGCTGACAAGGTACAACACTTGTATACACGTTTCATGTCTGTGTTGCTGACCTGATTGTGAGATGAATCTTATTGCAAATATATATATATATATATATATATATATATATATATATATATATATATATATATATATATATATTTGATGGATTTCAGTATTGGAGACATGGACATGTGTGGATAATGTGCAAATTTAAAATGTACATAATCTAAGGTAGTTTGCAAAGTAGAAAAGGATAATAAAAGAAGAAAATAGGAGTATATGTAAAGCAGAGTAGAAAAGTAGGGAAGATAGTATGAAGTCCTTTGAATCTGTATACTGAGCATATTGGTACTGCAATTTAGCATTTGTAGATGCACCTATAACAGTCCTCTCTTGGCAGTGAGCCAATCCTTCTTCTATCTTCTCTTCTATCTTTCTGGCAGTGAGCCTTCATGTAATTTAGTATTGCTATCATAATATATTGTGAGCTAACACTCACTGTGGTTTTTCCCTTTTTGGGTTTTCCATGTAAAATCTTGGTGTCTATGTGTTATGAATTTGTGGTTGCTCTTCTTATGTTTACTTTGCTTTCATGTTATTGAATCTGGTAAATAGATTAATGAATGTGTAAATGAAAAGGTTTTAAGAATATTTATTCACCCCCCCTCTCAGTATTCTTTGCATTCAACAATTGGTATCAGAGCAAGGTTCCTTGGAAGAAGCTTAATAGCTTGAGGAAGATCTGGGAAGGTTTATGCATGGTAGCTCAAAGATATCTCACTTCTCCTAAAGCCTCATATGAAAGCAATGATGAATTACAAGATGCTCTTGAAGATCTTGAAAAATTTGAAGCACAAATCAGGGATCTGAAGGATAACATACAAGAAGCTAATGAATGCATTCTAAAGCTAGAAGAACAAGTCAAGAAGTTCAAAGAAAAATACAAGAAGGTTAGTGAACAATTGATATCAGGAAATGAACCTTGGATGATTTGAAAGTGGAAGTTGTAGAAAGAGACAAAGCAGAAGATCTAAATCTACTGGTAAAAAGCAAGTTAGAAGAATGTTCTAAACTTGAAAAAGAAGTTGTGAGCTTGAAATCAGATTTAGAGAAGGCTAAGAGCTACGAAGAAAAAATCAAAATAAGCTCTACAAAGCTTGAGGAACTGATTGAAAGTTAGAAGAGTCTAGATGACAAGCAAGGCTTGAGATTTGAAAAAGGAGAGGATTTGGAGAAGGAGAAAGTTCAAAATCAGACCAAGCAAACATTGAGTTTAAGCAAAACAAATACAACTAGTTCTAGAATTACAGAAGAGGACCTAGAAGACCTCCGGGCAGGTAGCCAAATGCTCAAAGATACCCATCTTTCAATGGCTATTGCTTTAATTGCAATAAGTTTCGTCACAAGGCTACTCAGTGTAGGAGTAGAATAAATCAGAATGTTCCTTCACTCCCTAGTCAATGTTTCAATTGCAATAAAATTCGTCATAGATCAAATGAATGTAGAAGCCCGATTGGGAATGGTTTTTACTATGGAAGGAATACTCAATCATTCAATGGAAAGTGTTTTCCATGCAATAGATTTGGACACATGGCTAACCAATGCAGATCGAGAATGAATTCAATCAATAGAAGGAATCAAGGACAAAGGAATGTGGTATGCTACAATTGCAATAAGGTTGGGCATGTTGCAAAATTATATAGAAGCAAGAATGAGAAAAGAAACTACCCTACAGAGAAGATGAAAACAAAACAGAAAGAAGACAAATGTAAAAACAAGGTTGATCCGGTGGAGATCAAGAAGGAAATGAGCATGGTCTGGATTAAGATGGATGTTGACAATATTAGGGATGGTTCCACACCAATCTCTGGTGCAGGCACTTCCTCTGAGAAGTAAATTGGGAGCTCTGGCTCAGGCAGAGCTATATTAAAAATCCAAATTATCCCTAAAAAATCTATTATTTCTCTCCTTCCATTTACCCCACACAATGTGTAGAGGTCTTTGAATCCAGAGTTCATTCAAGACTGGGTGTGTGAATGGAAAAGATTTGAATCAAGTTGATAGAAAAGAATAAAACCCCTTTGTCATAATCCATTGGATTTGCAATTTTTGTAAAGCCATACCCCATATTTCCTTAGTGAAACTACAATGCATCAACATATGATTAATAGTTTATTCATCTGAAAAGCATAATTGACATCTATTTGGCAATTGAAATCCTCTTTTTTTGAGATTATCTAGAGTTAACACTTTATGATGATTCACCACCCACCAAAAGAAAATTATTTTTGGAAGGATTATGTGATTCCAAACCAATTTTTAGTCCAAATTTTCTCAGCCATTATTAAAAATCAGGGAATACGCAAAGGCAATAGTAAAATTATGTTGTTATATGAAGCCTAATCAGACTCAGAGGTTAAATTTACCCCACTTTTCTCAGCATGGTTTCCCCCCAAACTACTTAATGGGGTCAAGGGGCAGTGCTCCTGGCGCACTCCTTGTCACGATACAGGGTGGGGTGGAGGGGCAACGCCCCTGAAACCTCAAACAGATTTTATTATTTTATAAACGCGTCGGGAGTTTTTTTTCTTCTATTGGCCAACATAAAAAAACCCTATTTTTATAACTGACATAAGACTTGATAAAAGTGGCTAAGGGTTAGGGTTTCTGTTGATGTATTGTAGCATTTTGCAGTGGTATTGAGTTGCAAAGATTGTTGGTTGTAATTAGTTTGATTTACTAGATAATAATATTGGACTCTCTATTGGTGGATGTAGCCTGGGTTTGGGTGAACCACATTAAAACTTGTCTCTCACTGTTATTATTTCTATGTATTTCCATTCCTCTGCTTAATCTTTATTTGTATTTAATTGATATCTTCTGCATGCAATTCTTGAAAAGTGGTATCAGAGTGGGTTGTGTTTGATTATCGTCTGCAGGAAGGTCTCGCGGTTGAGTGGAAGTCTCATGGTTGAGTGGGAGCAATGGTGGATGAGGGTAAATTGAAGGTAGATAAATTGAATGGGCAGAACTATAGGTTATGGAAGATGCAGATGGAGGATTATCTCTATTAGAAGGATTTATGAAGGCCGTTGTGTGAGGCCTACCTTTTTCACTTCTGTTCATGAGACTATTTACAGTACTATTGCTATTACTTTTATGATTGGGGGACTGTTGATCCCAGAATCTTGATTATTAAACCTAATTGATTTTTAAGAAAATAATTGTGCAATGATAATTAGATGTTGCTTTTAAGAAAATGATGAATGGATAATATTAGAAATGGAACTTTAATGTGAGTTCAGTATGTTTATATGGTAGAATGTTTAGTTATGTTTGTATTTAAATTGCTTCGGCTATGATATCTTTATGTGTTATTAACTTCAAAATCGAGTGTGCAAGTAATGCTAATGAAACCACAAATACAGGAGATCATTCCACACCCTATGTTGCATCCCTTGTGAGCCGATCTAGTTCCACGAGGAACTAAGATCAACTCCGTGTATGGTGGAAATGTTGTAATATTGTAATGCTGCATGGGGTCAAGGGAATTAGGTCTACCCTCTGAATTACTTGTATTGTGATATGTGTTGTAAGAAATGTTGTTATGAGTCTTGTTTAAGTTTATTTCTTTTAGACCCTCTTCTTGTGTTTTTACTTGACTCTGGGAGTCCTAACTAGGTTAAAATCAACCCTAGGTTATGCCCCATGGGTCTAGGGGCCCTTTTGACTAGGATAACCTTAGGATAACCTCCATATGGTCACTTCAACTTAATGGTGAAGTTAAGTGACGAATTTGGGAGCATGGGGATAATGGGATGAGTGGAATCCACACTTAGACCCACTTCCAAGTCATGGAATGACTCCATGATCCACCAATAATGGAGTGCTTGTCTCTTTGTGCCTCTCTTTTGGTGGGAGACCCCCATAAAAAGGGTGGTGTGTCATCCACTTCCTTTTTATTTCTATTTTTCTTATTATATTTTTATTCCTCCATGTGTTGGAAAAGGGCTATAGTGGGGAACCTCTTGAGTGGGGTTAATTGTTTTAAGTCCACTAGGATAATGGATGAGGAGTGGGTTTAGTTTTTTAATGCCACTTGGGAATAAGGGATAATGGAGGGAATTTGTTTTAAAGAGGAGAGGAGGGAGAAGGTAAGGGGGTTGGATTATTGTGGAAAGAAGGAGAACTTGGAGGAGGAGACTAAGGGTGGAGCTCTTCTTCAACTACATTCCATAATTGGGCTTGTAAGGTTAGTGAGCCAGTTTACTCACCTATGTATATTTTATTCTTGTTTGATGATTGTGGATTTGCAATGGTTTTCTATGTGTTATTTTGCTATTTTGGGTTTGTGTTGGGTGTATGAAAGAGCTTCTTCCAATTGGAAGACAATGCTCATCATGTATGGGGAAGGGAAGGTGTGAACCTTCTTGGGTGTATTCTTGTTTTGGTATATGGAAGCCTTGAGGGCATGTTGGTAATTTTTATCCTAGAGGGCTATAAGGCTTGAGAGCCTATTTGGGACATCCCTGTGATTTTTATTATTTGGATGGCTTGAGGCCATGAGAAAGAATAATTTTGTTGGCTTGAGGCCATGAGATAAGCTCTGATAATTGTTTGAGAAGAATGACACCTTGGAGTAGAGTGAGTCTACTTCCCTACCCCCTTTGAACTAACCTTAGTTGAGTCTTTGTATTGTGTGTAAAACCATGGGAGTTTGAGTGTTGTTTGCTTTGATTGTTGTTATTCAATGTTGCGAAGTGTACTGGACTGTTCTTCTTGGGTGTGTGGATGATCTCCCTAGCTCAGGGGTGACCCTTTTGCGGGTCTATGGTAGGGAGGAGAGCTTGTTGTGTGGTGTATTCCTTCCTTGGTTGTCATATAGGTATATCTTGGAGCATGTTGAGAGGATTGGAGGAGTTTTCCTTGTTTAGAGAAAATGTTCTATCTCCCCATTTGTAATGAGAGCTTGGTCTCTTTATGTTTCAAAGAGGAGAGATCGCTTCCTCTGAAAGTTGTAAAGAAATTGTATTGGGAGAAGAAAGAAATTCCTCCCTTAGATTGTTTGTGAGTTGTGAAATCTTACAGTTGTTTATTCTTGTTTATCAAATTGTAAGTTGTGAAATTAAGTGTTTGATCTAGACAAGTTTTTAAGTTATTTCTGGTTTTATTTAGTGAAAAAGTTACATTCACTGGATTATAGAAGTTGTAAATTTTCCTTTAGAAAAACAAATTTAAATTTGATTTAAGTATACAATAGAAATTAATCTAAAATGATTTACATGTCTGTTAAAATGGTTATTGAAGTGGAAGATTTATTATTTACCTGTATTTACTCTTAATCTTTAATTTTATTTGCAATGGAATGTATACTTGATAGATTAAAATTTAGTTTAAAAAAAAAATATACAAAGTTAAATGGTTATTTACTTTCTGTTTCACTCAAGTACTTGTTAAATTGTAAATTAAAAATTAGAGATAGTGTGAAATGAATTTGTTAAATTGAGAATTGAAAGGTTGTATGAAATATGAAACTTCGTTATGAATTATATATATATATTATTAAATGAAGTTGTGAAAATTTGGTATACTTATATATATATATTTAAATAGTTTTAAATTAAATGAAATTGTGAAGATGAGCTATATATATATATTTACTTGATATTAATTAGAAATTACAAAATTAGCAAAGGAAATAGATTGAGGAAGTTCGTAGATTTCATTTTACACAGTCAAAATTTATATGATAAATGGTGGGGGTTTAAACCCCCATCGAAAACTTAAGCAATGAGGGTGTGGGGAGGGGCGGAGCCCCACCCATACCCCATGGAGTGGGTTGTGGGTGGGGCTCTGCCCCTCCCCACACCCCCGCCGTGACAATAAACCCCCACACCTCCTTCCACCCATGCTACCTTCTCCCTACGCGGCCAGCAAACCCTCCCTGCCGACTGTGTTTCCGCCGCCGCTCCTATGCGGCCCGACCACCACTGCAACCACCTTCCCAACCTCCGCGTGTGACCACTTCACCTCTCCGTCCACCTCCATGGTCTCGGCCTCCCCTGCGACTAGAGCCGACCTCCACCATCGCCGCCGCCGAGCCTCCCTTCTTGCAAACAAAACAATCACAAACAACAACAAAAAAATTAGGGTTATTTAACCCCCATTACTATGAGTTGGGATTTCCATAATAAAATGGTATTAAAATATGAGTGGAGTTTCACTAGCATGGTTTAAAATGTTTTTTAAAAAAGAATAAATGTATATGTGTGTGTGCGCGCGCGCGCGCGCGCATATATATATATATATTGGCTATATAAATGTGGGGTTTCAATTAAATAAGGAGATTTATTTCATTAGTGATATTTATATGAATGATTATATATATAGATAAATAATTGTAATGTATTTAAAAATGTAAATATATTATTAATCGTTTATTCATTGTGAGAGGGGGATTAAAAATATATATATATATTAAAAGAAAAATAAAATATTTAAATATATATATATATTTAAAAATTTATTTAAAGAAATGATGAGACAATTAATTTTGACATTTAATATTTAAAATTTCAATAGATTGATCTGTAATAGAAACTGCGATTTCAAAGTTAAATTATTACCAAATGGTAGACTATGAAAATGAGACAATTTATTAAAATAAATAGATAATTAAATAAATAGACGATGGAATGTAATAAGAGTAGAAATGCGAGCCAGTATTGAAATAAACTGGGAAATCCAATAAAGGTCAACCACCTACCGAGGAAATCCTAAACGTTGCAATTAAACCGACATAAACATAGTGATCGATATCAATATGTACACATGTGTAGAATATTCCGTTAGCAACAATAACTTTGACGACTTAAACATATGCAACCGAGCACGCTTACGCGTGTGAGGGGGGAATTTCAAGTAGTAAAGGAAAATTTTTAATAGTTCATATCATGACCACATGTCGCATGTGGACATGACATGCGTGTTTGCGTGTTGTGACCGCATGGGAAATGTGGGCATGACATTTGGTATCAGAGCACAGTTGTCTTAAACACTAGGCTTGTTTAGGCACATTATCACTTCCACGATCAAACTGACTGGCGATTACCTCATTTTGTAGGATGCCTCCCAGACGAGTTCGGTGAACACTGACCCGCTGTACTCCACTCACCAAGGTGTGCACTGATTCTTCAGCTGTGGGACCGGATCAGCCAGTCCCACCAGAATAGCCAATTCCACAGGTTCAGCCAGTTCTACAGGCACAACCAGTTTCTCAGGTACTACAAGCACCACCAGCCTCACCTGATATGGGACCACAGATATTACAGGCCTTACAGGCTATGTTAGATAGGCTTCCATTAGCTACAGTTGAGCCGCGCGTAGAGCCACGTGTCGAGCCCCGCGATGTTCCGCGAGAGGAACCACGCATGGAGCCATGAGCTGAGACTCATGTCGAGCCACGTGTAGAGCCCCGCGTAGAGCCGCAGGAGTACCACATGTGGAGCCTTATGTCAAGTTGCCTGATACAGAGGAGGTTGATTCGGCTAACATGGCCCATAGCAGGAGCCCCACACATCATGCCAGACATGACGAGACAGTGCGAGTAGAGCAATTGGGTCTTAGGCCTTATGATTATCATGCATATGAGCCTATCAGGGGACACAGAGATAAAGGAGATTCCATCAGGGACATATTGAGATTGAACCCTCCTACTTTCATCGGAACCACAGAGGGAGCTGAGGCAGAGACCTGGCTTATCAGTTTAGACAGTGCTTCGCATTGCATCCATACGTAGGCAATACGAAGGCCTGTGTGGCAGTACACTTATTACGAGATGCAACAGCTACCTGGTGGCACACTGAGGAGTGCAAGCGTCGCCTCTCCTTAGACACCCTCTCATGGGATACCTTTATTGAGCGCTTCAATGCGCGATACCTATCAGACTATTACAGACAGCGTCAGATAGACGAGTTCCATGACCTACAGCAGCGGGGACTCTTAGTGGCATAGTATGAGAGTAGGTTTACAAAGTTATCCAGATATGCGGAGTATCTCCATGACGAGAAACTCCTGGTGCATAAGTTTATCAGAGGACTAAACCACAGTATAGTAGGACCTGTTCGGATGGCAGATCCCCAGACTTTGAGTGATGTTGCTGAGAAGGCTTATATTGCTAAGGAGATTCAGGGATGAGGGCAGAGTTCTCGCCCTCAGTTCCAGGATTGAGGACAGTAGCAGTATCAACAAAATTTCTGTAGACCACCACAGCCACCTCCTAGAGGAGGATTCAGTACAGTATCATTACCTCCTAGGCCCCCACAACAACAGTAATCACAGCAGCAATAGAAAGCTAGAACACAGCCGAGCTCACATGGGGAAATAATAGAGGTTGGCAGCAGTAGGGCCCACGCAGGGATCAGAGACAACAGGGACCACCTGCGGGACCCACAAGGCCGTAGCAGTCATATAGGGGCTCACAGGGGTCCACTGGTAGATCAAGACAACAACAGTCGAGCAGGACTCAGACTATACAGGTACAGTTTAAGGGCCCTTGTTATGTTTGCGGTGAAGCTGGACACCTAGCTAGAGAGTGCCCACAGGGTTTTACAGTAGGGGGACAGCATCGTGCAGGAGGATCCGAGTAGACTATGGGTGATATGGGTAAATCCCACCATATGTTTGCAGTGGTTGAAAACCGCCAGGCTGTTTTCCAGGCTTCAGTCATAGAGACAACAGGTATGATTGGAGATTTTTTCCATCTCTATCCTATTTGATTCCAGAGCTACCGACTCTTTTATATCTACATCATTAGTGGATCGTTGCAGGCTAGTGGCTTCTAGGTAGGACATTAGGTGGGAGGTCGAGTTGGCCTCTGGGGCTAGATGTCAGTTGATACCATTGTTAGAAATTGCGAGATTTCCTTGGGTTCTTTCATTACAACATGTGACCTTAGGGTTATGCCATTAGGATCCTACAACATAGTTCTGGGTATGGACTGGCTTGCGGCTCATAGAGCCAAACTAGATTGCCGCCAGAGGATGATTAGTTGCTTAGACAATCATGGCACACCAGTCGAGATAGTGGGCATACAGAAGCCCACGACTGCTCGTACGATATCCACTCAGCAACTTAAGCGCTGCATACAGAAGGGTTGTTAGATGTTTGCTATCACAGTCAGTGATAGATCAGAGGATGAACCTGAGACTACCTTAGATGAACACCCTATTCTGACAGAATTTTCTGATGTTTTTCCGCCAGAGTTACCGGGTATGCCTCCATGCAGGGAAGTTGATTTCCACATCGATTTGGTACTAGGGGCAGAACCAGTGTCTCGTGCACCTTATAGAATGACTACACATGAGCTTACAGAGCTTAAACTGTAGTTAGAAGAATTATTAGAGAAGGGACACATCCGACCTAGTGTTTCACCATGGGGCGCACCAATTATCTTTGTACAGAAGAAGGATGGATCTCTTCAGCTATGCATGGACTACAGACAGTTGAACAAAGTGACGGTGAGGAACCGATATCCTCTGCCTAGGATTGACGATCTCTTTGACCAAATGCAGGGTGCCAAAGTGTTTTCAAAAATTGATCTAAAATCTAGGTATCACCAATTACGAATCACAGAGGCAAATATTCATAAGACTGCCTTTCGACCCAGATATGGCCATTATGAATTTACAGTGGTACCTTTTAGTTTGACAAACGCCCCTGCAGTGTTCATGAGCCTCATGAATAGGGTGTTCCGTACTTACCTAGATCGGTTTGTGATCATTTTTCTAGATGACATTTTGATCTATTCACGGACCGAGGAGGAATATGTGGACCAGTTGCGTCAGGTATTGCAGTGTTTACGTGAGCATTAGCTTTATGGCAACCTAGTGAAATGTGTCTTTTTCAGGTCAGAGGTGCAGTATTTGGGGCACATTTTATCAGGTGATGGCGTCTCCGTAGATCCATCGAAGATCAGAGCAATTCAGGATTGGCTAGCACCCACCAATGTAACAGAAGTAAGGAGCTTTATGGGACTAGCCGGTTACTACCATAGGTTTGTCAAAGGTTTCTCTAGGATAACACATCCTATCACTTCCCTTCAGTGAAAAGGGAAAGGATTCATTTGGACTGAGCAGTGTGAGAAGGCCTTTGGGATCCTGAAGGAACGTCTTACCAGCGCTCCCATATTAGCTATTCCTGATCCAGCAGAAGATTTTGTTGTTTGCACGGATGCATCATTAGAGGGATTGGGAGCTGTGCTTATGCACGGTGGTAGAGCGATTGCTTATGAATCGTGAAAACTTAAAACACATGAGCTAAACTACCCTACTCATGATTTAGAGCTCATAGCTGTTATTCATGCTCTTGTTCATTGGAGACACTTTCTTTTAGGTCGACGTTTTGAGCTCCATTCAGATCATCATAGCTTACAGTACATTTTCACTCAGCCTAATTTGAACGCCCGCCAGCGGCGTTGGATGGAGTTCATGTGTGAGTATGACTTTGATGTCCACTACATCAAAGGAAAGGAGAACGTGGTCGCCGATGCTTTGAGTCGAAGGCGCCATGAGATCCTAACTCTAACTTTGAAGATGGATTTGAGAGAGCATATTCTACAGCATTTGCCTAGGGACGAGTCATTTCTTGAGGTGCAACAGGAAATCTAGAATCAGGGGGTCCTGAAGGGCAAATTCGTAGGATATTCCCTTGAGTCAGATGGATTGCTTAGACATAGGCAGCGCATCTATGTACCCTGTGCAGGTGACCTACATACAGTGATACTCTCTGAGGCTCATAGAGCACCCTATGCAACTCATCCAGGAGTGAAGAAGATGCATGCAGATTTGTGGCAGTTATATCATTGGGCTGGGATGAGACGCAACATTGCAGAGTATGTTGCTCGATGCCTTGAGTGTCAGAGGGTCAAGGCCGAGCATCAGCATGCAGCAGGACTTTTGTACCCTCACGAGATACCTAAATGGAAGTGGGACACCATTTCCATGGAATTTATTGTTGGTCTACCTATGTCATCGTGATGCCATGATGCCATCATGGTGACAATTGACAAGTTGACCAAAATGGCGCATTTCTCACCGGTACGCACAACGTACAATGCACATCGGTGGTGAGAGTGTTTCTAGATTAGATTGTCAGACTGCATGGAGTACGTCGCTGCATCATATCTGATAGAGACTCTGTATTCACATCTTTGTTTTAGAGAGCCTTACATCAGGTGTTGGGCACACAACTCAACTTTAGTTCCACTTACCATCTTGAGACCGACGGCCGGACAAAAAGAGTTAATCAGGTGTTAGAGGACATGCTTCGCATGTATGTTATGGATCATCAGTCTAGATGGGAGGAGTACCTGTATCTGGTTGAGTTCACCTACAATAATGTGCATCACAGCTTGTTGGGTATGCCTCCTTACCAGGCTTTATATGGCAGACCTTGCAGGATGCCTTTGAGTTGGGATCGGTTAGAGGACCGAGTTGCCTTTGGTCTCGAAATAATTCAGGATATGGAATAACAGGTCACATTGATCAGATAGAGACTTCAGGAAGCTCAAGATAGACAGAAAAAGTATGCCGATGCGAAGAGAACGGATTGAAGTTTTTAAGTGGGTGACAGGGTATTCTTAAAGAGTGCGACCGCATAAGAGTCCAATCCGTTATGGAAAAGGCTCTAAGCTCGCACCCCGGTTTGTAGGACCTATAGCCTATCGTTTAGCCTTGCCACCTAGCTTGTCTCGTATCCACAATGTCTTTCATGTTTCAGTTCTATGTCGTTATATTTCTGACTTATCTCATGTATTAGATTGGAGTGCTTTTCAGGTAGAGGCAGACGGACAGCTTGCTTTGGAGCCAATATGCATATTGGCTCATCGAACGCTGGGCCTTCGAGGTTGAAAGCTAGACCAGGTTAGGGTCCAGTGGGATATGTATGATGAGGCCACTGCAACATGGGAAGATGCAACGAGACTGAAGACACTTTACCCTCACCTCTTTGATGACTTCCAAGAGGAAGTACAATTTTAGGGGGGAGGATGTGAGGCCTACCTTTTTCACTTCTATTCATGAGACTATTTACAGTACTATTGCTATTACTTTTATGTTTGGGGGACTATTGATCCCAAAATCTTGATTATTAAACCTAATTGATTTTTAAGAAAACAATTGTGTAATGATAATTAGATGTTGCTTTTAAGAAAATGATGAATGGATAATATTAGAAATGGAATTTTAATGTGAGTTCAGTATGTTTATATGGTAAAATGTTTAGTTATGTTTGTATTTAAATTGATTCAGCTATGATATCTTTATGTGTTATTAACTTTGAAATCGAGTGTGCAAGTATTGCTAACAAAACCATAAATACAGGAGATCATTCCACACCCTATATTGTATCCCTTGTGAGCTGATATAGTTCCACGAGGAACTAAGATCAACTCCGTGTATGGTGGAAATGTTGGAATGTTGTAATGTTGCATGGGGTCAAGGGAATTAGGTCTACCCTCTGAATTACTTGTATTGTGATATGTGTTGTAAGAAATGTTGTTATGAGTCTTGTTTAAGTTTATTTCTTTTAGACCCTCTTCTTGTGTTTTTACTTGACTCTGGGAGTCCTAACTAGGTTAAAATCAACCCTAGGTTATACCCCATGGGTCTAGGGACCCTTTTGACTAGGATAACCTTGGGATAACCTCCATATGGTCACTTCAACTTCATGGTGAAGTTAAGTGAGGAATTTGAGAGCATGGGGATAATGAGATGAGTGGAATCCACACTTAGACCCACTTCTAAGTCATGGAATGACTCCATGATCCACCAATAATGGAGTGCTTGTCTCTTTGTGCCTCTCTTTTGGTGGGAGACCCCCATAAAAAGGGTGGTGTGTCATCCACTTCCTTTTTATTTCTATTTTTCTTATTATATTTTTATTCCTCCATGTGTTGGAAAAAGGGTTATAGTGGGGAACCTCTTAAGTGGGGTTAATTGTTTTAAGTCCACTAGGATAATGGATGAGGAGTGGGTTTAATTTTTTAGTGCCACTTGGGAATAAGGGATAATGGAGGGAATTTGTTTTAAAGAGGAGAGGAGGGAGAAGGTAAGGGGGTTCGATTATTGTGGAAAGAAGGAGAACTTGGAGGAGGAGACTAAGGGTGGAGCTCTTCTTCAACTACATTCCATAATTGGGCTTGTAAGGTTAGTGAGCCAGTTTACTCACCTATGTATGTTTTGTTCTTGTTTGATGAATGTGGATTTGCAATGGTTGTCTATGTGTTATTTTTGCTATTTTGGGTTTGTGTTGGGTGTATGAAAGAGCTTCTTCCAGTTGGAAGACAATGCTCATCATGTATGGGGAAGGGAAGGTGTGAACCTTCTCGGGTGTATTCTTGTTTTGGTATATGGAAGCCTTGAGGGCATGTTGGTAATTTTGAGCCTAGAGGGCTATAAGGCTTGAGAGCCTATTTGGGATATCCTTGTGATTTTTATTATTTGGATGGCTTGAGGCCATGAGAAAGAACAATTTTGTTGGCTTGAGGCTATGAGATAAGCTATGATAATTGTTTGAGAAGAATGACACCTTGGAGTAGAGTGAGTCTACTTCCCTACACCCTTTGAACTCACCTCAGCTGAGTCTTTATATTGTGTGTAAAACCATGGGAGTTTGAGTGTTGTTTGCTTTGATTGTTGTTATTTAATGTTGTGAAGTGTACTGGACTGTTCTTCCTAGGTGTGTGGATGATCTCCCTAGCTCGGGGGTGACCCTCTTGCGGGTCTATGGTAGGGAGGAGAGCTTGTTGTGTGGTGTATTCTTTCATTGGTTGTCATACAGGTATATCTTGGAGCATGTTGAGAGGATTGAAGGAGTTTTCCTTGTTTAGAGAAAATGTTCTATCTCCCCATTTGTAATGAGAGCTTGGTCTCTTTAAGTTTCTTCCTAGATAAGTTTCTTTTAAAGAGGAGAGATTGCTTCCTCTAAAAGTTGTAAAGAAATTGTATTGGGAGAAGAAAGAAATTCCTCCCTTAGAGTGTTTGTGAGTTTGTGAAATCTTACAATTGTTTATTCTTGTTTATCAAATTGTAAGTTCTGAAATTAAGTGTTTGATCTAGACAAGTTGTTAAGTTATTTTTGGTTTTATTTAGTGAAAAAGTTACATTCACTGGATTATAGAAGTTGTAAATTTTCCTTTAGAAAAACAAATTTAAATTTGATTTAAGTATACAATAGAAATTAATCTAAAACAATTTACATGTCTGTTAAAATGGTTATTGAAGTGGAAGATTTATTATTTACCTGTATTTACTCTTAATCTTTAATTTTATTTGCAATGGAATGTATACTTGATAGATTAAAATTTAGTTTTAAAAAAAAATATACAGAGTTAAATGGTTATTTACTTTCTGTTTCACTCAAGTACTTGTTAAATTGTAAATTAAAAATTAGAGATAGTGTGAAATGAATTTGTTAAATTGAGAACTGAAAGGTTGTAGGAAATATGAAACTTCGTTATGAATTATATATATATATAGTTTTAAATTAAATAAAATTGTGAAGATGAGCTATATATATATATAATTACTTGATATTAATTAGAAATTACAAAATTAGCAAAGGAAATAGACTGAGGAAGTTTGTAGATTTCATTTTACACAGTCAAACTTTATATGATAAATGGTGGGGGTTTAAACCCCCACCGAAAACTTAAGGAATGAGAGTGTGGGGAGGGGCGGAGCCCCACCCACACCCCACGGAGTGGGTTGTGGGTGGGGATCTGCCCCTCCCCACACCCCCGCCATGATAATAAACCCCCACACCTTCTTCTGCCCACGCTACCTTCTCCCTACGTGGCTAGCAAACCCTCCTCGCCGACTGTGTTTCTGCCGCCGCCCCTGCGCGGCCCGGCCACCACTGCAACCACCTTCCCAACCTCCACCTGTGACCACTTCACCTCTCTGTCCACCTCCATGTTCTCGGCCTCCCCTGCGACTGGTGCCGAACTCCACCATCACCGCCGCCGAGCCTCCCTTCCTGCAAACAAAACAATCACAAACAACAACAAAAAAATTAGGGTTATTTAACCCCCATTACTATGAGTTGGGATTTCCATAATAAAATGGTATTAAAATATGAGTGGAGTTTCCACTAGCATGGTTTAAAATATTTTTTAAAAAAGAATAAATGTATATATATATATGTGTGTGTGTGTGTGTGTGTGTGTGATTGCATATATATATACATTTATATATTATATTGGTTATATAGATGTGGGGCTTCAATTAAATAAGGAGATTTATTTCATTAGTGATATATATATATATATATAGATAAATAATTGTAATGTATTTAAAAATGCAAATATATTATTAATCGTTTATTCGTTGTGAGAGGGAGATTAAAAATATATATATATATTAAAAGAAAAATAAAATATTTAAATATATATATATTTAAAAATTTATTTAAACAAATGATGAGACAATTAATTTTGACATTTAATATTTAAAATTTCAACAGATCGATCCATAATAGAAACTGTGATTTCAAAGTTAAATTATTACCAAATGGTAGACTATGAAAATGAGACAATTTATTGAAATAAATAGATAATTAAAAAAATAGACGATGGAATGTAATAAGAGTAGAAATGCGAGCCAGTATTGAAATAAACTGAGAAATCCAATAAAGGCCAACCACCTACCGAGGAAATCCTAAACATTGAAAATTAAACTGACATAAACATAGTGATCGATATCAATATGTACATGTGTGTAGAATATTCTGTTAGCAACAATAACTTTGATGACTTAAACATACACAACCGAGCATGCTTACGCGTGCGAGGGAAAAATTTCAAGTAGTAAAGGAAAATTTTTGACAATTCGTATCATGACCACATGTCGCATGTGGACATGACACGCGTGTTTGCGTGTTGTGACCGCATGGAAAATGTGGGCATGACACGTTGGAAGGAATAGCCAAGAAACTGGCAATAATGACTAATGAAGATTAGAATCTTCTAGACAAAAAGGCACTAAGAACCATTCGGTTGTTCCTGGCACTATTAGTGGCATTCAATATAACAGAAGCAAAGACAACAGATGGTCTAATAAAAGCTTTGGCTAAATTGTATGAAAAACCCTCAGCCTCAAATAAGGTATTTCTTATGAAGCATTTATTTAATCTGAAAATAATTTAAGGTGGCTTTGTGACAGATCATTTAAATGAGTTTAATACAATTATCAGTTAGTTAACTTCTGTAAAAAGTAAGTTTTGATGAAGAGGTGAGGGATCTCTTGATATTATGTTATTTGCTAGAAAGCTAAAATAACTTGGTAATGCTTGTAAGTAACTCTGTCTCTGGTTGAAATACTTTGAAATTTGATGATGTTGTTGGTGTTATCTTTAGCAAGAAAATGCAATGGAAAAGCTCAAGAGGGTCCACATCAGGTAGTGTTTTGAATGCAGAAAGTAGGGGTAGATCAAAGGAGAGAGGAAAAGGTTCTGGAGGTCATGGAAGTCACAAGGAAAATCATAGGACAAAAGGTCCCAATCCAAAGGATAGAAGGATTGTTGGTACTATGGTAAACCAGGTCATCTGAAGAAAGATTGCTGGTCTCGAAAGAATAAAGAAGGAGACAAACAAGAAGGCAATAAGGAGGTAAATGTGGTAAGTAATAAATTTGAAGATGATGCTTTGATTCTTTCCCTAGATAATGCTGACAATTCATGGGTTTTAGATTCAAAGGCCTCATTTCATACTACACTCCATAGAAGTTATTTTCCTGATTATGTCCAAGGAGATTTTGGGCTGGTTTATTTGGGAGATAATGAATGGGCTGTCAAATTGTTGGAAATGGAAGAATCAAGATTAAGTTGTAGAATGGGAATCATTGGCTACTACAAGAGGTAAGACACATTCTAAGGTTGAGTAGGAATTTAACTTCAGCAGGGTAGCTAGCTGATGAAGGTTGCATTGCTACATTTACTGATAGAAATTGGAAGGTTTCAAGAGGTGCCTTAATAGTACCCAAAGGTGTGAAAGTAGGCACCTTATATATTTGTACAGGTCATACTGTTCCTTCAACTTTAGTTGTTGCAGAGAAAAAACAAACAGGTTTAGGGATAGTTGCTACAAGTTTGTAGGAAGAGACTGAAATAGTTGCTGTAGGTTCTGAGACATCACTATGGCATAACAAACTTGGGCATATGAGTGAAAAATCTATGAAGGTATTTCATTCTAATAAAGTTTTACTAGGTTTTAAAAATATATTAATATAGATTTCTGTGAAATTTTGTGTATGACAAATAAAAGAGAGTCAGTTTTCTCAAGGATGAGCATCAAAAGAAAGATGAATAGTTGGATCTTGTGCATACAAATGTATGGGGACCATCTCAATTATCTTCTCTCAGTGGCTCTCAGTATTATGTTACATTCATAGATGATGCGACTAGGAAAGTTTGGATTTATTTCCTTCGGCAAAAATCTAATGTATTTGAAACATTTAAGAAATAGAGAAGCTTGGTTGAGAATGAGATAGGTAAAAGATTTAAATGTCTCAGATCTGATAATGGTGGTGAGTATTGCGGGAAAGAATTTGAGGATTATTGTTCTTTTAATAGAATTTATAGGCAGAAAATGGTTCCAGGGACTCCATAGTAAAATGGAGTGGCTGAATGCATGAATAGGACAATAATGGACTGTGCAAGGATCATGAGATTGGATGTTGGGCTACTTTTAAACATGTGGGTAGAGGCTGTCAATACCATTTTATATTTAATTAATAGAGGTCCTTCAGTTCCTTTGGGTTGTGGTATTCCAAAGGAAGCATGGATAAGTATGAAGGTGAGTTATTATTTTCTCATAACCTTCAAATGTGAAGCATTTGCACATGTAGATTCTAAAAATAGAACCAAGCTGGATATAAAATTAAAAAGGTGTACCTTTGTTAGATATGACATTGATGAATATGGTTATAGGCTTTGGGATTTTGAAAATAAAAAAAATT
Organism: Cunninghamia lanceolata; assembly: GCA_027924645.1. Taxonomy (NCBI): domain Eukaryota; kingdom Viridiplantae; phylum Streptophyta; class Pinopsida; order Cupressales; family Cupressaceae; genus Cunninghamia; species Cunninghamia lanceolata. Next base: position 2,291,425 of record BSBN01000416.1, on the reverse strand, counting down.
GTGAGAAGCAGGGATGTATTCAATGAGGTGTTGTACAAAGATTAGTTGTAGTAGCATGAAAAGAAATAAAAAGGATTATGTGGTGCTAGATGATACTCCAGATAGTGATGTTCTAGTGGTTCCTCATGCCCCGCAACAACAACAAGAAATACCACAAACTCCAGTGAATGTTAGACAGTCAACAAGGCTAAGAAGACCTCTTGAAAGGTTTTCTCCCTATTTGTATTCTATTTTGTTAACAGATGCTGGTGAACCAAAAGGGTATGATGAAGCTATGTAGCTGGATACAAAGGTTTAGTGAGAGCTTGCAATGAAAGATAAATGGACTCCTTGTTAAAAAATTAGACATGGGAATTACGTAAGTTGCATGCAGGTAAAAAGGCTTTACCAAATAAATAGGTTTATAGGCTGAAAGAGGAAGATGAAGGTAAGAAACATTTAAAGCCAGGTTCGTTGTAAAAGGATTTCCATAGAAAAAAGGTATTGATTTTGATAAGATTGTTTCTCCGGTTGTTAAGATGACTTCTATTTGTATTGTTTTAAGTATTGTGGTTGCTGAAGATTTGCACTTGGAATAGATAGATGTGAAAACTACCGTTCTCCATGGTGATTTGGAGGAGGAGATATATATGGAACAACCCAAAGGATTTGAGGTCAACGGTAAGGAGAAACTGGTGTGCAGATTGAAGAAGAGTTTGTATAGATTGAAACAAGCACCTTGGCAATGGTATTTGAAATTTGATAGTTTTATGGCTGAGAAAGGCTACAATAAGTGTAATTCTAACCATTGTGTTTATTTTAAGAAGTTGGATAATGACAACTACATTATTTTATGTTTATATGTTGATGACATGTTTGTAGCAGGGTCTAACATGGATCACATAAGAGAGTTAAAACAAAAGTTAGCACAATCATTTCCTATGAAGGATTTGGGGCCAGCAAAACAAAGCCTTGGTATGAAAATTTGCAGAGATAGGAAGAATAGAAAATTGACTCTATCTCAGGATGATTATGTTGAAAAGGTGTTGTAGAGATTCCATATGGAGAATGCAAAAGCTGTCAGCACACCTTTGACTAGTCATTTGAAATTGACTATGGAGATGTGTCATAAGACACAAGAGGAGGAAGAAAAAATGTCCAAGGTACAATATGCTTCACCTGTAGGAAGTTTAATATACACCATGGTATGCACTAGACCAGATATTGCACATGTTGTAGGAGTCATAAGCAGGTATATGATTCATCTTGGATTAGAGCATTGAAATGTTGTAAAATAGATTCTCAGATATTTGAGAGGTACATCAAACAAACACTTATGTTTTGGGGGCTCTAATATTGATTTAACAAGTTATGTGGACTTAGATTTGCTAGGGGATATTGATAACAAGTGGAGTACTACAAGTTATGTCTTTACTATAGGTGGGACAGCGGTGAGTTGGATCTCTAGGTTGCAAAAGGTGGTTTCTTTATCCACCACGGAGGAAGAGTATGTAGCTACAACAGAGGCAAGCAAGGAGATAATATGGCTACAATCTTTCAAGGAAGAATTGGGCAATCAATAGGCTAACAATTATTTGTTTACGGACAGCCAGAGTGCTATACATCTTGCAAAGAATTCTGCCTTGCATTCAAAGAACAAACACATATAGTTGAGGTATCACTTCATTCTATCAGTGTTGGATGATGGACAATTACGGCTAGAAAAGATCCACACAAATGAAAATCTAGTGGATATGTTTACAGAGGTAGTAACAAGGGAGAAGCTGAGCTCCTCTTCAGCTTCAGTTGCTCTTCAAGACTTAAAAATAATAAAAGCAAAACATCAGAGTCTAGGGTGCTTATTTTAAGTGGGAGCTACAAGGTTAGCGGTGTTATGATTAGTCTTCAAGTGGGAGATATGGTGTGGAGTTTGATCAGTCTCCAAGTGGGGATTGTTGTTATTTGGAGCCTAATTAGACTTGGAGGTTAAATTTACCTCACTTTTATCGATGTGATTTCCCCCCAAATTATTTAACGAGGTCAAGGGACAGCGCCCCTTGTATGGGTTTGAGGGCAACGCCCCTTACAGGGTCCAAGGGCAGCGCCCCTGGTATGCTCCTTGTTATGATATAGGGTGGGTTTGAGGGCAATGCTCTTGAAGCCTCAAATAAATTTTATTATTTTATAAAGGCATCCGGAGTTATTTTTTTTCTATTGGCGACATAAAAAACCCTATTTTTGTAACCAACATAAGGTTTGATAAAAATGGCTAAGGGTTAGGGTTTTCGTTGATGTATTGAAGCATTTTGTAGTGGTATTGAGTTGTAAGGATTGCTGGTTGTAATTGGTATGATTTACTAGATAATAATATTAGACTCTCTGTTGGTGGATGTAGCCTAGGTTTGGGTGAACCACGTTAAAACTTGTCTCTCACTGTTATTATTTTTGTGTATTTCAATTCCTCTACTTAATCTTTATTTGCATTTAATTGATATCTTCTACATGCAATTCCTAACAAATTCCCTGAAGAATGTGGAGACCAAGTCATCATCTTCCCTAGAGACTTTAAAAAGTAACACTGCCCAAGTAATCCTGAAACTAAACAACAATATTTTCTATTCCATTGAGATACTCATTAAATTCAAGAATTTTTTTCCAATTAGGGTCATTGCCAAGAAAAGAAACATAACCATGTAGAGAGTGACCATACGATCTTATTAAAGTATCTTTAAGAATAGAAAATTAAGGATGACTAGAAAAAGGGGTGTTGTCCTTCCACACATCATTCCAAAAATGTATTCTTCTCCTATTTCCAACCCTCCACCTTATTCCTTGTTTAAGAGTCTGTCTCAGATTCATTAAAGAATTCCAAACAATAGAACCAATAGGAAAAGTATGGTAAAGTAAAAAACAAATTCATCATCATTATGGAGGTATTTATGCTTCAACTTATAATATTTAATGCATAATCAATTGTTAGGAAATTAATTTTTAAATTTTCCCATATTCTTTAGAAAGTTTTTATTGTAGTAGTTTATGTTGGAAATAGGATAGACAACTGAGAGGGGGGGTGAATCAGTTGTCTCAAAACTTTGGAACTTTTTGCTGTTAATTGTTTCTTTTACCACTTAATAACAATTCAATAACTTAACCATAAAAATAACAATCATAAGTGTAAGAGCAACAATACCAAAACACATGTGACACCAAGATTTTTAACATGGAAACCTGATTAAGGGAAAAACCATGGTGGGGGTTAACCCACAAAAAATTAATAGCCTGTTAAAAGTATTTTTACAAATGGGAATGCACATGCATTTGGGCTCACTGCCTAGAGCTCACTATTTAAATGGAGGCTCACTGCCTAGAGAAAGATTACAAGAGAATGACATAGATTTTTAAATGATAAATAGATTCTACCCATGCAATAGTTTCAGTTCTAGTTAAGTGCAAAACTGATCTTACACATTTCATCTTTACTTGCTCTTCTCACTGCTTTGCCTTCATTCACACTTTAGATTTTCTGATCTTCTCACATTTACAATTTATTTGGACACACACACCAAAAACATCCAATTCAATCGGATATATATATCCACAACATGATCCGTAATCATTTTACCAGTTGGCTTCAAGAACATTTAGAACTTTGTTGAGTACTATGCTCTGTCAGCTAGATCCATGTACATAATATGACATGCAGACCAAAACTTGCACTCGCAAATCATCAATCATGTTGGCTACCATCACTAATCATCACCAATTGGCCAATAAACAACTTCTATACATCCAGAATTAAGATTCTTCACAAGGTCGACCTGGTCTTCTTCTATCTGTTCTTGTCAAACTGAAACCTGATACTTAGAAGCTAATATCTTTTGAGTCCTTCATCATTGGAGAACAAAATTCTAGATTTAGAGTGTTTTGACAATGCTTGCAACTACCTTAGATCCACAGCAAACCATGCCTTTCTACTGGAGAGATCTGGACCAAGATACCGGACCCTGTCACTTGTTTTGTTCCTAACTACCTGGACTTAGACAAATTTTGATTCTGACTTCTGGTGTGAACAACTTGTGTTATGTGGATGATTGGGATGATCTTAGTTACCATCAATGACAACACCTATCAATGCAAAGTAGTGTCTCTTGCTTACAATCTCCCCTTTGGCATTGATGGCAACACTTAGTGAAAAATGACTAAGTGTCAGAATAACTCCCCCTTTGCTTGTGCTCCATATTGCTGTTCATACTTCTTTCCAATGCTCCCCCTTTGTTGGATTCCTCATTTTTCACTGCTCTTGAGTCCCCCTTTGACATCAATGGAAAAGGGTGGGATCTGCAAGCTAAAATTTTTCAAAAATTCTGTGTATAATGCCGCATATGTATAAGTAATCATTAAATTCTATTCACATGAACTTGAGAATGTCTACAAAGCTAGTTTTTATTTGCACAAGTTTAGAGGTCCAAGTACTCTTCATTCCATCCAAAATTGAGATGTGCCCACTCAACAAAAATGAATACGTTTCTGCCTTTGATAGATCTGATGGATCACTAGTCTGAGCTTCAGATAGGGCATTATACATTGTCTCTAACTTAGGGGCAATCAATCCCCAGAGCTCACACATTTTCTTCATAATGTTGCCTTTTTCTTTAACAAGTCTTTTTATCTCCTTAGTCAAGCTAATTACTTGACATTCCTGACTTATGGGTGAAATAGTTAGAGGATCAAAATTATTGGATAGATTTGACAATTTTAGTTCTTGTTCCTTTATCTTCTTTTCAATATCTTCACTTAGTTTGGGCCAAGATAAATAGAATATATATCACTTCCATCACTTAGAACATTTTGAACACTCTTTATACTGATAGCAAGTATAGTCCTATCATACCCTATCAGACTCTTAAGTTTGTTGGCAAGAGACACTGTGTGGCTTCATAAGTGTTTTCATTGATGGAAACAAAGTTTATCCCATACATCCGCAGTGCATAATATGCCTATATCGGAAGTCAAATTGAAGATTGTTTTGGTCCGGTGAACAAGAACAGAGTATGTAACAAGGTTTGAAAATCAGGTCCGAATCTCTCAGATGGTGTAACTCAACAAGTTACAGACTTGGACAAGTCAAGAGGGGTATCATGACTATTGTATTCTAGAGATTTAGCCTCTGGTGATAAAGAAAGAAAAAGATATGAGCATCTAAGTGTTGGGTCCTAGTCAGGCAGAACAGATAGAGGAAGAACTGACTGACAGAGTATCAGACTTCAATCCGGATGTGTAAAAGGTGCTGATCAAGCAATCTATGATATTATACATTCTTAGCCAACATGATTAATGACTTTTATGCCTATGTTTTAATGTGCATCACTCATCTAGCATGAATTCAGCTGACAGATCAATAACTTGCAAATATCCCAGGTGTTCTTGTTTCTGACTAAGAAGTTGTTGGAAATTCTTGATGCAGATATATATACCTGATGCATTCAAGCTTGTAAGTGTGTGATTTTGATAGGAAGTATGGTTAAGTGCAAAGAAAAGAAGAGGCAAGTACAAAGGTAGGAATTCAAGCCTGGAATGTGTCAGGAAAGTAATATTGAGTAGAGGAAGAATGAAATGTGCCAGATTAGTATACTGTACAGAACTGAAACTGAAATCTTACATGCATAGATATTGTTCATTAGTTCAATAACCTTGGTATCATTTGTAAGCATTTGTAGACTATAAGTCTCTTGTAGGCAATGGGCCTTTCGTGAGCAATGTGCTCGGGTAGTGAGCCCTAATTGGCAAGTGCCAAATTTGTACTCTTTATTCTTTTAATAGACAATACAATCTTGGGTTAGTCACCCCGTGGTTTTTCCCTTAACAGGGTTTCCACGTAAAAATCTTTGTGTTATGTGTTAATTTCTTTTCATCTCTTATGATTGCCTTGCTTTGGTATAACATTAAATGATAAGTTAAGAAAAGAAAAGAAAAATAGAAAAGTCATAAGATAACTGATTCACCCCCCCTCTCAGTTATCTGTATTGTTTCCAACAATTGGTATCAGAGCTTAGTTCCTCTGAACAAAGCCTAACAGCTTGAGGTAGATCTAGAAATCTCAATGGATGCATATGGTATGAAGGAACAACTTCAGTCTGCCCTAGATGATCTTGAACAATCCCACTCTGAAGTCAATAATTTGAGAGAAAGACTCAAACAAGCTGATGATTTCATAAATGAGCTAAAAGAAAAACTTAGTATTTATGTGAAAAAGAGAAAGGAAGTACTCCAAAAATTAGCCAATTAGAGTGAAGTCAATGATACTGATGAAGATCTGAATGAGAAAAATAAGCTATGTGAAAAGCTGTCAAAAGAAGTCATTATGGTAAGGCATGAAATGGAATTAGGGGTTATGAGATTCACCCAAGAAATTGAAGAAAAGAGAAAGATTGAAGATAACCTAAAACAATCCCTCAAGGAGAAAACATAAGACTGTCACAAAATGGACAGAATAATCAGGCATCTTGAATATGATCTTGAAGAAGCTATAGACAATGAAGAACAACTTGAGAATCAGATATACATTCTTAAAAAAGATCTTCAAACTGCAAATGAATACAAAAAAAAGTTCAAGACAAGCTCATCCCAACTTGAAGTTCTTCTTGAAAGCCAAAAGAGGGTAGATGATAAGCATGGCTTGGGATATGAGAAAGGTGAAAGCTCTAGATCTGGTCAGAAGAACTCTAGATCAGGAAATCAAATAAACAGGCCTAGAAGACCTCAGGTAAGGCAACCAAATGCTCAAAGATATCCATCCTTCAATGGATACTGCTTCAATTACAACAAGTTCAGTCACAAAGAAATCCAATAGAGAAACAAAATGAATCAATTCATTCCATCCTTCTCCAGTCAATGTTTTAGTTGCAAAAGGTATGGTCACAAATCTCATGAATGCAGAAATATACAGATAAATAAATCTTTCAATGGTAAATGCTTTGTATGCAATAGAATTGGACATATGGCTAATGAGTGCAGATCAAGAGGATATCATTCAAATAAGCAAAGAAATGTTGTGTGTTACAATTGCAATAGATACGGTCATATTGCCAAATTCTATAGAAGTAGAAATCAGGATAGAAAAGGTCCAGTGGAACATGATCAAAAACAAGATAAAGGCAAAGGTAAAGTAAATGTGGATGAAGTTCAAAAGGAGATGAGCAATATTTGGGTAAAAAGGAGTACAATGAATATTGGGGATGGATCCGCACCGAAATTCGGTGCTGATATTCCTTATAGAAACTAAAAAGCAAGCTCTGGCTCAGGGGGAGCTACAAAGAAGATCCATCTCCCCAACCAGCCAGTGAGTGCCTAAATTTGACACTTTGAGTCAAAATAAGAGGTTACAGTTTAAATGGTTTGAGGAGACTCACTTGAAGGTCATCCAGTCAAAATTTGACAAATCTACATGCAGATTTGCTCTAGTTATGAGGAGATCTTGTATTGACAGCTATTTGGTAAAGCAAAATTTCATAAAGAGATCCGGTATGATCCATAATTGAAATATCTTAATCTGTGGCCCATGGCATGTTTGAAAAAGATGAAGATATGTTGTCAACCCTCATAAGCAATGATTTGAAGATCCACAAGACAATCCAAGAAAAGCTCATTTGAGAAGTAGGGTAACCGAATGACTTAAATACTTGTGCATTTATTACAAAAGGAAATTAGGGTTTACAAAAGGATAAAAGGGTTCTTTCACTCTTTATTTACACACTTGTACTCATGAAGAAGAAAAGAAGAGCTCTGCAAAGAAGATCCTACAATTCACTCAAGTTCAACTAAAGATCGAATTCAACCAGAGAATCACTCTGATTTCTGCTCCAAACCTTAAAGCGTGAAAAGGTACTTCCCTTCTGAAAACTCTCTCCAGATCTCTTGCAAAAATGGCTACTCCAATGGTTGTCAATATTTCTGATAGGCCGAGACTAAAATTCAAGAAAGACCCTTAAAAATCTCTAGAAGTTGATCCCTTAGGTGCGTTTTCTAGTATTCCGCATGGAGTCTTGCATGTAGAAGATGTTAGGGCTTATATCCATGCAAACATTGAAGATTTTGGAGACTCAAAGTTGATTGACATTTATCGCAAACAATTAATAGATGAGAATTTTGAACTCAAACCTAAATTCAAGACCCTCTAGGACAAACACTTCGGACATTGTATACATTTTCCATATTTTGTAGAAGATGATTGGGTCCGGTATGTTCTAAGTAGGATACATGATAATTTCATATGGCTAATGAGGCCATTCAAGATAACTAAAGATGCCATCAGGGCAGTAACCGGACTACATTCATCTGGTGGGGTACCCGCACTTAAATCTGTGAAGAATCAAACAGTAACTGAAGCCACCAGATCAAAATTTGACAAAAGAGCAATGACTATAGATGACATCATGGATCTAGATGTCAAGTTTGCTTCAATGATAATTGGCTACAAAATCTACCACTCGAGCGGGGAGAATTTTGTGTCTGGTACAACTATCTATGCTGCATATCAGATGTTAAGGGAAGATGCAGATTATGATCTGTGTGAGCTTCTACTAAATCAGCTGATGGAGAACTTGCAGAAGATCAAAAAGGATAAGAAAAACTCCTTTAAATATGGTAGTCTATTACTGTGTCTATTTTTCTATTATATGAATGAGCTACTTGGATCAAATGGTTGGGTCTGCCAAAATGATAAACCTGTTGCAATTCATATCAGAGATTAAATATATGGACTTGGTGATGCTCAAGCCCCAAACACAGCCCTCTGGGGTTACTTTAAGAATTTCCAAAGCATGATGCACACCAAAGAAAGAATACCACAAACAATAGTTGATAAATACAAAGATACAGTCTGTTTGATGGTTGACACTGATCAATGCCTAATGGAGATAGTTGAGCCAAGAACTGTATGGATAATGCCTATGGGTTATGAGGTCGATGGAAAAATCTTGGAGCTACACATTCAACACCTATTGAGCCAACCTAAGGACATTGAAGTAGAAAGGTTTGGCACATTTGAAGAGCTAAGCATAAAGATACATGTTGAATTAAGACAGTCGGAGATGAAGATAAAAGTAAGAAAGGAAGTTGAAGAAATTGCCAAAAGATTTGGCATATCAAAGGAGGCTATAGATGCTAACAGAGAGAAAATGGAGAAGGCAAAGAAAGAAAGACAAGAAGCAAAGAAAGAAAGTGTTCCTGTACAAACCTCCTCTTAGACTAAATCCTCCAAGAGCTCTGCTCCTATTGCCTCTAAAAGCTCAAAGCCTACCAAACCGGAAGTCAAGTCATCCAGAAAAAGAGAAAAGAGGATGAAGACCAAAGCCACAAGGACATATACAATCCATAAGAATGATGAAGAAACAAAATCAAATGAGGAAATCAAGAAAATGAAGAAGAAGAGAAATCTAGGAAGTTCTCTTCTAGCAAAAATGAGGAAGAGAAGGCAGAGGAATTTGTTGAAGGCCACTCTTTCCATTGATGACATTATCAAGGCAGTTACTATGGATGGGAACCTATAGCCGGTGACTGAGTTCTATGATGCATACAATGATACTGACAAGAGAATTCTGGAGGAAGCTACTGTAAGGTATTTGAATATCTTTAACAAAGCATTCATTGAAATAATTTCATTAATTCCAAAAAGCCTAGAAGAAGTATTGGAACAAAGAAAAGTGAATGCAAAGGCTAAAGACTTAGAGATCCGGGAGAAAATAATGATACAACTTTGCCCCTCTATCACTCCAAAACAAATGGACATGATTTTCAAGGAGTGTAAAGATGATTTCCGGAGCAAATCCAAAATGAACAAACTCATGCTTGGTGAGACTGAACAAATAGCCAATGAAACAAAAGAAATCCTCTGGAATGCCTTGAATATATTCAATCTTCCCATTATAGAGGAAACAGATGAAGAGCCTTCTAACATGGCTGTTGAAGGATTAAAGAAAAATGATGAAGAATCATCTCAAGCATTAGATTCCTCTGTTCCAAAAGAGGAAGGACAAAAAGAAGAAACATTTTCTAACATGGATGTTGAAGGATTAAAGAAAAATGATGAAGAATCATCTCCAGCATTAGATTCCTCTATTCTGGAAGAGGAAGGATAGAAAGAAGAAACATTTTCTGACAAGGATGTTGAAGGATTAAAGAAAAATAATGAAGAGCCATCTGAGGCACGAGACTCCTCTGCTCTGGAAAAGGAAGGACAGATAGAAGAAACAAAGATCAATAAGCAAGTCAGTCTAGATGTCCCCAAAAGGAAGGAAGTAGAGTTTGCAAGAGACACTGCAGAGACAATACAAAATTTCCTAGAAAAAGAAATAATGGAGCTAGATGAACCTGAGCTAATTCAAGGGCCACTAAACTTTGACTCTCTATCTCTGGTTTAGATAATGAAGGTAGCATCTTTTGCTCAAGCCAAAGTAAAAGAGAAACTTCTAAAATCTCCTATGGAGGATTGTGAACTGTTGGAGATTACATCTAGGATGGTGGAAAAGATTATGCCAACCTATCAAAAGGATCCTTCTGCCTCTCCATCCGGTAATCTAAAAAACTTAGTCAATTTTGTTAACTTTGAATCCTTAGAGAAATCAGCAGAAACTAAGGTCCGGAAGGAGTTCTTGGGAAAGAGGTTCAGTGAAGTACAAGGGCTAATTACTAATGATAGAAGAACCTTGGGAATTGGCATAAAGAGCCTAGAAAATGCTCTTAAAGATGGTCAGGACATTTACAAATTTTGTTTAACTTGGCCCAAAGTGACAAAGGACATTGAGAAGAAAGTGAAAGAACAAGAAGGAAAATTGTCAAGTTTATCTCAGAATTTTCATCCCCTTACTACCTCTCTGGTCAATCATGAATGTCAAGCTATTGTTATAATAAATGAAATTAAAGAACTGGTTAAAGAGAAAAAGAACATAATGGATAGAATGGGTGAGCTCAGAGGGATAATCATCCCTAAGTTAGAGGCAATGCATGATGCCTTGACAGAGGCACAAAATACAATCCAGACCAGTGATCCAACAGACTTAAAGAGGGCAGAAGAATATGAGTTTTTTTTAAGTGCACACATATCCATTTTGGACAAAATGAAGAGGATTTGGGCCACAGAAATCATCTAGTTGAAGACAACTTTTGTGGATATACTTAAGTATATTTAAGTATAAAATATGATTTGTATATACTTACAGCCATGTATAGAATAATTTTTGCAAAATTTTGGTATACGAATTCCACCCTTTCCCATTGATGTCAAAGGGAGAGTGAAGAGTAGTGAAAAATGTGGGATCTAGCAAAGGGGGAGCTCCAGTAAAACAATGCAAGAGACAGAGCACAAGCTAAGGGGGAGTTACTACGACACTTAGGCTTTTTTCACTAAGTGTTGCCATCAATGCCAAAGGGGGAGATTGTTGGAAAGATACACTGTGTGGCTTCATAAGTGTTATCATTGATGGCAACAAAGTCTATCCCATACATCCACAGTGCATAATATGCCTATACTAGAAGTCAGATTGAAGATTGTTTTGGTCTAGTGAACAAGAACAAAGTATGTAACAAGGTTCGACAATCAGATCCGGATCTCTCAGATGGTGGAACTTAGAAAGTTGCGGACTTGGACAAGTCAAGAGGGGTATCATGACTATTGTATTCTAGAGATTTAGCCTCCGGTGATAAAGCAAGAAAAAGATATGAGCATCTGAGTGTTGGGTTCTAGTCAGGCAGAGCAGACAGAGGAAGAACTGACTGACAGGGTATCAGACTTCAATTCGGATGTCTAAAAGGTGTTGATCAAGTAATCTGTGATATTATACATTGTTAGTCGACATGATTAATGACTTCTATGCCTATGTTTTGATGTGTATCACTAATCTAGCATGGATTCAATCAACAGATCAATAACTTGCAAATATCTCAGGTGTTCTTGTTGTCAACTAAGAAGTTATTGGAAATCCTTGATGCAGATATATATACCTGATGGATTCAAGCTTGTAAGTGTTTGATTTTGATAGGAAGTATAGTTAAGTACGAAGAAAAGTAGAGGCAAGTACAAAGGCAGTAATTCAAGCCCAGAATGTGACAGGAAAGTAATATTGAGCAGAGGAAGAATGGAATGTGCCAGATCAGTATACTGTACCTAACTAGAACTAAAATCCTACATTCATAGATGTTGTTCATCAGTTCAATAACTTTGGTATCATTTGTAAGCATTTGTAGATTGTAAGTCTCTTGTAGGCAATGGGCCTTTTGTGAGCAATGTGCTCGAACAATGAGCCCTAATTGGCAAGTGCCAAATTTGTACTCTTTATTCTTTTAACAGAGAATACAATCTTGGGTTAGTCACCCCGTGGTTTTTCCCTTAACAGGGTTTCCACGTAAAAATCCTTATATTATGTGTTAATTTATTTTCAACTCTTATGATTGCCTTGCTTTTGTATAACATTAAATGATAAGTTAAGCAAAGAAAAGAAAAATAGAAAATTTATAAGATAACTGATTGACCTCCCCTCTCAGTTATCTACATTTTTTCCAACAAAGTTCACTAAATCTCTTATCCAAAAACTCATTTATGAAATTTCTCTCAGTAGACTTCTCAAAGGGCTCAAAATGAGTATTTACAGAACTAACAAGATTTTTAATATGTCCAGAGGGGGAATCAGATGGACTCTTCTGGTAGGAAGGCATTAACTTTTCCAAAATCCCAGTTGTAAGCCCTGGTAGCTCCTTGTCCTCCATGCGGAACTTTAACATCTTTTATCTAGCCTTTACTTGGGTGAATGATGTTATTTTCATCAATTGAATTGGAGAGAGAGAATCTCAATTGGCTAAACCTTGTAGTGGTTTAGGCTCATAAAGCTCAATCATCTCCTTTTCAAGAAGACTTTTCACTGCATCTGCAGTGCCTCTTGCAACATTTTCTGAACCATCCTTTTGTTCATTAGATTTCTCAGTATCTGCTTTAGGTGCTTCAACATTTACACCATCTTCTTCTACTTTGTCTTTCTTTCCTTTTTGTTCCTCTTTCTTTGCATTACTTTTCTCTGTGTTCTCTATAGAGGAACTCTTTCCTATTTGTTCACCACATGCTACCTGATCCCGAGGGCTCTATGTAGTAGCAATATCCTTTTCTTTTCCAAAATGATCAGGTGGAGGAGTTACTTCTACATCAATTATTTTATCTATCAAATCTATGTCCTCCTAATTGACTTGTTCCTCTTCCTGAACTTCTCCAATATTTAGATCTGATGAATCAAATCCAACATTAGTCTCTTCATAGGTTAACTCCAAAGAATCTAAATTAACAGCTTGTTCATCAATTCTTATGTTAATCTATTCTTTTGGAGATTCATGTTCCAGAACTGAAGGATTGACTTCTTCTACTTGTTTCTCTAAAATAATATATTATTTATCTTTTTCTAAAGCCCTTATGAAGATTTCTTCTTTTTCTTTTGCAATTTCCTTAGTTTCACCAAGCATTAGTTTGTTCATCTGGACCTTGCTTCTAAAATTATCTTTAACTTCTCTGAGGATTTTATCTTCTTCTCTTCTGGTCATCACATGACACAAAGTGGAGATAACATACTTATTGAGTTCTATGTCTTTATCCTTAGCTGCTTCTTTCCTCATTTCCAGTACTTTCCTTGAACTTTCAGGAAGTTCTTGTAAAATTTCCAACAGGGCTCTATTGAATTTATTTAAATATATAATAATGGCATCTTAAAAAAAAATTTATTTGCTTGATCAAAATTATCATAGTAAACTCTGATAGGCTTTAAATTTCCATGAACAATGATTGTTTTTACAATTTCAACAATAGTCATAGCGACCTTACCAGTTACTTGCTTTTTACTGGCCTTATTGCTTCCAGAAGGCTAGTTTTTAGAAGTCTTTGAAGTTCTGGCTTTCTTGGATCTTATTTCTTTCACTTCTTCATTTGTCTCTGTTTCCTCATAATATTTTGTTCTCTTGTGGGTTCTTGTGGCATTGGTTTTCTTTCTTTTCGCTCTATCACAGGATGGAGTGGCTTCCGGCTTCTTAGTGGAAGTGGTCTTGAGTTACTCAGCAAGAGTTGCAGAACTCCTTGTCTTCCTTGAGGAGCTTGGTGGGACTTCCAGAGGGACTGCCGGCTCACTTTCTACTTTTTCTTCTGTAGTTTGCTTAGTTCTTTTCTTCATCTTTTCTTCATCTTTCTCTATTCTACTTTACTGCCTCTTTGGTTAGGCCAATGCTCTCAGCATACCTTTCAACTTGTCTCTACACTTTCCTCTTGGTCTAAGGTTGTCTGAGCTCCACATGCAATTTTAGATTTAGTTCCTTGTAGGTTCCAAACCTTTCCACAGAGGTATCTTTAGGTGTGCTCAGAAGATGCTGAGCATACATATCCAAAACTCTTCCATCCACCTCATAACCCATAGGCATTATCCAAACTGTCCTTGGTTCTACAGCTTCCATCAAGCATTTATCTATATCAACCATGAAACATATGTCATTTTCATACTTCTCCACAATTGTTTTAGGGATTCTCTCCCTTGCTTGCATTAAACTCTAGAAGTTTTTGAAGTAGCCCCAAATGGCGGTCTTTTGGGCTTGGGAGTCACCAAGGTTGAGAAGGTGATCTCTTATTTGCAATGCTACTAGTCTGTCAGTTGTCCAATGCACACCTTGAATTCTAGGTACTTCATTTAGAAAATAGAAGAACACGCATATAATCAAGGAGCCATATTTGAAGGTATTTTTCTTATCTTTCTTTATCTTTTTCAAATTATCAATCAATTGCTTTTGTAGTAGTTCACAAAGATCATAATCAACATTTTCTTTTAACATTTGATAGGCTACATATATTGCCATTCCAGAGATAGAATTTTCTCTACTGGAGTGGCAAATCTTGTAACCAATCACCATGGAGGCAAATTTAACATCCAGTTCTATGATATCATTGATGGTCATTGCCCTTTTGTTAAACTTGGGACTGGTAGCATCAGTCACTCTCTAGTTCTTCATGGCTTTCAGCATGGGTAATCCACTAGAGGAGTTTAACCTAGTTACAATCTTGATAACATCCTTTGTAATCTTGAATGGTTTCAATAGCCATATGAACTCATCATGTATTCAGATTAAGATGTATCAAATCCATTCATTTTCATCAAATATAGGAAACCTAATGACTTGTAGAAAGTGTTTGCTTTCTAGGGATTTGTATTCTAGTTTCAATTTGTGGCTATCATCCGTTAAGTAGTTGTTAACCAAATCCAAGAGTTTTAGGTTTCCAAATTCATCCATGTTACATTGGACGTATGCCCTAATATCCTCAACATGCAGTACACCATGTGGAACCTCAGAGAATGCATCTGACGGTTCAACTTCAATTGATTTGTATGGATACTTCTTAAATATTGGTCGAGGTCTTTTAGTTACATCAACAACTAGAGGTGTAGCCATTTGCAAAAATTGAGAACTCAAGAGGTTTTACAGAAAATAGAAAATACCTTGTTACGCCGATTAGGGTTTTTGCTTGGAAATCCTTTTCTCGCTTCCAAATCTTGAGAATTCTTAGCTCTAAGCTCGTCCACTTCTTTCTTCTTATTTTCTGCTGATGCAAAGTGTTCCGAATGAGGAATGAATAACCTTTTTAAGCTTTACATCACCTCTTTTCTTCTAGAAATCCTTCCAAATGATCTGAAACAATCCAAGATCTCTTTTCTCATTGTGCTAGATTTAGGCACTTACTTACTAGCTGGGGGAATTTGATTTACAATGCTGCTCTCCCTAAGCCAAGGCTTCCAAATCAATTCCCGGAGGAATTTTTAGCACCAGATTCTGGTGTGGATCTATTACTGTAATTCATAATTGTTTTCTTGACCCATTTATTGTTTGATTGATTCTGAGTCTCATTCGCATCAATTTTTTCTTTTCCTTTGTCTTGTCTCTACTCATCCAGTTTTCTGTTTACCGGAACACTTCTTCCATTGTTCCTACTTCTGTGAATCTTGCAATATGACCAGATTTATTGCAGTTAAAGAACACAACATTTCTTTTGTTATAAACCTAATTTTCTCTTGATCTGCACTGATTATCCATGTATCCAAACCCATTGCAAACAAAGCAGTAACCATTGAAAGAATTCCTAATTCTTCTATTGTTAGCATTATTCATTATCATACTTCTACATTCATTTGATCTATGACCATAACTCTTACACTTGAAGCATTGACCAGAAAAGGATGGACCATTTTGATTTACTCTGCTTCTACACTGAGTAGCTCTATGACAAAATTTGTTGCAGTTGAAATAATTTCTATTGAATGATGGATATCTTTGAGCATTAGGCTGTCTTACCGAAGGTTTTCTAGTTCTATTTCTCCCATTCCCAGGTTGAAAATTTCTCTTTCCGGATCCAGAGTTTTCACCTTTCTCATATCCAAGACCATGCTTGTCATCAGTCTTTTTCTGTCCTTCGTGTAGTGCTTCAAGTTTTACTGAGCTTATATTTAACTTCTCCTTATATTCATTTGCAACATCTAGGTCATGTCTAAGAATGACAATTTTCCTTTCAAGTTCTCTCTCATTGTCTCTACTTTCTTGTAGATCAGACTCTAGATAGCTAGCTATTCCATCCAATTTGCAACATTCTTCAGTTCTTTCTTTTAGTTTTTGAATCAGATCTTCTTCAATTTTTTTTCTATCTTCACTTTCTTTGGTTTGCCTTATCACCCCATATTCCATTTCAATTTTTAGAACAACAACTTCTTTTGACAGCTTTTCACATTCCTTTGTCTTTTCCTCCAGAGCTTCATTCATGTCTTTTTCTTCAGGTAAACTGGATAGCTACAGAAGTAGCTCATTTTTCCTTTGCATAGATTTCTTTAATTTATCTTTTAACATTTCAATGGTATCATCAGCATCTTTAAGTTCACCTCTTAGATTACTAATTTTTGTTTTAGACTAAACAAGCTCTTCTAGGCCCAACTGAAGTTGATCTTTGAGTGAACCCATTTAAAACTTCTTCCAACATATTTTCCTCAAGCTGTTAGGCTTCTCCAAGGAACCTTTCTCTAATACCAATTGTTCGAAATAGAATAAACAACTGAGAGGGGGGGGGTGAATCAGTTGTCTCAAAACTTTGAAACTTTCTGTAGTTAATTCTTTCTTTTACCACTTAATAACAATTCAATAACTTAACCATAAAAATAACAATCATAAGTGTAAGAGAAGAAATACAAAAACACACTTGACACTAAGATATTTAACATGGAAACCTAGTTAAGGGAAAAGCCACGGTGGGGTTTAACCCACAAAAAATTAATACCCTATTAAAAGTCTTTTTACAAATGGAAATGCACATGCATTCTAGCTCACTGCCTAGAGCTCACTGCTCAAATGGAGGCTCACTACCTAGAGAAAGATTTAAAGAGAATAACATAGATTTTGAACTGATAAATAGCATCTACCCATGCAAGAGTTTCAGTTCTAGTTAAGTGCAAAAATTGATCTTACACATTTCATCTTTACTTTCTCTTCTCACTGCTCTGCCTTCATTCGCACTTTAGATTTTTTACTCTTCTCACATTTACACTTTATTCGCACACACACACCAAAAACATCCAATTCCATCAGATATATATATATCTGCAACATGATTTGTAATCATTTTACCAGTCAGCTTTAAGAACATTTAGAACTTTGTTGAGTACTTTGCTCTGTCAGCTAGATCCATACATAATATGAGATGTGGACCAAAAATTGCAGTCACAAATCATCAATCATGTTGGCTACCATCATTGATCATCACCAATTGCCAAATAAACAACTTCTATACATCCAGAATTAAGATTATTCACAAGGTCAGCCTGGTTTTCTTCTGTCTATTCTTGTCAAACTGAAACCTGATACTCAGAAGCTAATATCTTTTGAGTCCATCACTAGAGAACAAAATTCTAGATTTAGAGTGTTTTGATAATTCTTTCAACTACCTTAGATCTGCAGCAAACCATGCCTTTCCACTGAAGAGATCCGGACCAAGATACCAGACCCTATCACCTGCTCTGTTCCTAACTGCCCAGACTTAGACAAATTCTAATTCTAACTTCTGGTGTGAAAAAATTGTGTTATGTGGATGATTGGGATGATCTTAGTTGCCATCAATGAAAACACCTATCAATGTGAAGTAGTGTCTCTTGCCAACAGTTTCACCTTATTTATCAACATTTGATATCAAAGGTAATGGCATTGTACATAGGGGGTGCCTTTCTAGAAAGCGCTAAACATTTTGTAGCTATAGTGAGAGATTTTTCTTTGAGTGGGTTTATAGATTTGTGAAGGATTGAAAATCGTGGCCTCTACCTCTCATTTAGAGATTAAGAAATTCAATGACACTGGGTATGAGTTGTGGTAGCCAAAGATAGAATATCTCCTAGAAGAAACAAACTCCATTGAAAGATATTGAGAAATATAAAAAGCCATCTAAAATGTGTGATGATTTTTGGAGAAATTTGGATAAGAAGGCATAAGGAACTATTTGGTTGTGTCTTGTAGATTCCATCTTCTTGAATGTCTCTGAGGAGACCACTAGATAAAAGCCATGGAAGAAGATAGGTGATATTTATCAATCTAAAAGTCTAACTGATTAATTTTATTTCAAAAGGTTTTCGAAATATTTGAAAATGAAAGATAGTGTTTTTTTTTGTAGATCATTTGAATGCATTTAGTTTGATTATGATTTAACTAGTTTTTGTAGATGTGTTGATCATGATGTTAGTCATAAACAAACATAGAATAAAAGTACTCATTAACCTTTACTCATCTTGTAAGATATGATGAATTCAGGGAATTCATAATCTCAAGTCTCCGTTGATTAGGTCTTAATCTTCTAACGTTACTCAGAGGTTGATGTGTGTTGTTGTTTCCATTTTGGGGCCTTACATAGATCTCATCAGTAAGATAATGTTTCCTATAATGATGCTGCACAAAGAGTTATTTCTACACAGGATATACTTCAAATATTGTGTCTATCTTTAAATCTTTGCATGATATTTGTCATTTTGATATGCTTTAACTTCAAATATGCTGAATATGTTCAGTTATCTACGAGATGTCTGCATATTTGTATTATTTGCTTAAGATTGTCAATTATTTGCAATTATGATGATGAAATGCTCTGAAATTGAAAGAACTAAAAGAAATACTTCAAATTAATGTTGAACCTTCATCTATTGAACCACATATACATCAGATACAGTCATGAAGAGGAGAAATCAAACCATATGTTCACCAGGACATTCCACAGCTAGATACAGTCGATGCTAACTTCAAAGGAAAGGTATGAAGACAACACATGCAAACTGATATGCACTCCAAGGGACGCAGCAAACCAAAGCATATATCCAGAATTCACACACTGATTACTCAAGATTTATGATGGATTGTAATCAAAAGAGTCTTCTCATTCATTAAGTATGCAAGAACATATATGTATACAACAACTTTGAAATGAGACCTGAATATTTCAGCAAACAGATTTCAATTAAGTTTTGAATGTTTTAAAATGAGGCATCCCTGCACCTTTTATAGAACAAGATAAGGGAGTGGTTACAATTGATCTACAATTAAGATTTATCTATTGAAATCTACGGTTTACATTTCATTGACTAAGTCAATCTTTTCCACATGGCATAGGTTGCCAACTAGCAACCATCTAGACAACTTATACTTTCATAAGTATCTGATGCATATATTCCCTTTATGATGTATCCACATTAGGTTCTTTGTCATCATCATCACTTTCACCACTCTCGCTATCTTCATCATCATGATGATTGTCCTCTTGAATATGGACTTGCATAGCTGTCCTGATATTCTCATATGCTTGCACTATTTTCTCCAATTCTCTGCCATCCTGAGTTCTTGCTTTGGTGATGGCATGTTTATGTACCTGATATTTGCTCCGAAGAGATTCCAACTTATTCCTCCTGCTGCTAGACGTTTCATTATAATCTTCCACCTTGACCTTTATTCTCATTACTTTATCTAGCACTTCTTCTATTAGGTTGTTGAGAGGGTCTTCAGCAACTAGCTGAAAATTACTATGTAGAGCTTTGATGACAAACTCTTCATCTTGAATTTCAATCTTGCCTTCTACATCTCCTTCTAATGTTTCCAAAACTTTTGCCTCATGGGACATCATATCATGTAGCTTCATGCTGATATTCCTTAGTTTATTATTACATCTTTTAAGCACATCACATTCAAATTTGACATCCTTATTCTAGATACCAATCAATAAGGCTGTGTTATTATTCAGTACCTGATTCTTTATTAAGATCTATGGATCAATCCTCTTCATTTCATCCAAAATGCTCATGACCTTTTCTAATTGAAATGACCTTCTGCCGATCTCCATCTGCAGTTTATCTACTTTTCTCGTGGAGGTGCCCAAAGAATTTCACCTCTTCAAAGAGGCCTTTGCCACTTCTTCAGCTCCATCGAGCGCGGATGACATCCATTTCAACATTATTGTTGATTCATGCTTCATGAGGTTCAACTTGTTGACCTCCTCCTGAGAAATAGTAGTCAATGGGACTACATGATCACTAGATGTATCGTCGGGGTTAATTAACCCTCTTATATATGCATGTAGTTGAGCAATGTGATCTTTATGCTGCTTATTCTTTTCTTTCTCTCTTTTCACCCTTTGGGTTAATGAATCAATAATGTCTTTACCTTCTTGGCCCTCTTGATCCTCATTAGCGAATCCAAGATCAACTGTAGTAATCTAGAACTCATCCAGAGTGATCTTGCCCTTTTCTTTATCAACTGTAGGGAGTGCTAACTGTGCAGTCCTCCTGCCTGTCACCAGATCCCTTCTTATTGCAGAAGTTAACCTTGCCTTCCTCTTAGGCTTTATTAATGTTTCTGAAAACAATGTAGACACATCAAATTCTTATGCCTCTATACCTGGTTCTGCACCAATTTCTTTCTCGAGCCACAAAGGAACATGATCTTTTAGCTGTTGTTCTCCATCATCATCATGAAGATCACCCTAATCTTTGGTATCCACCATCATGTTCGATGGGGAAGGTGATCTCCTTATTTCTTCCTCATGATGCTCCTCATGAGGGTGATCTTTGGGTATATCCTCCTGTTGAGGACCTTCTTTTTCTGGAGGGTGATCCTGTTGATCGTCTTTATGGCTACCCTAATCTTGATCTTTTGCTTCCTCCACGAGTGTCTCATCTACCTTAGTGATTTCCTCATCATGAGGCATATTAGTTTCCGTAGATATTACTGTATCTACCTTAGGCTCTTCCAACTGATCTGTAACTATAACCTGCTCTGGACCTGTATTAATTACCTCTTGAGCCTTATGGTCCTCAAGACATTATATTTCTTTATCCTCCTTGTCTTTTGGTGGGATGTCTACTATTTTGGGCCCAACAGGTACTTCCTTTTGTTGTTGCTCACCCATATCCAAAGTATGGCTCTCTATCTCTGCCATCTTTACTTCCTCAATATTTTCTTCTTTATCCTGTGTACCTCCTTGATTTTCAGGACTTGCATCATGTCTATAGGTGAGATCAATTACTATAGGACTTGTTACTTGTTCAACTAAGGTATCCAACCCCATCTCTTGGGCTACCTTTTCTGGGCTCTTCTCTTTCCTTGATTCCACTTGCTTCATCTCCTCTAACACTGTTTGTACTCATGGAGTTCCATGAGGAGTTATCCGAGTGCTAGCAGCAAGGGTTTCCATTCCTTGTGAAGTTATATCCTTCACCACCTCATCATCAGATAGGTTGACTATATCATCTAATGAAACTTGACCACGTTGAAGTACTTTGGAGGTTTCTTTCAATTGTTCCTCTGCTTGTTCAGTTTTAAATTTCACAATGGTGGGAAGTGGAACATTATGTTGCAACTCCTTAAATACTTCCCCACCTGCTCCCCTCAACATTATGGGAGTTTGTCTTATTTCACCTCTCATAGAAGTCCTTGGTTTCTTAGGTGTAGTTGTTATCACCTGAGGTGCTTTTCTCTTCCTTGTGAATGATATGGAACCTCCCTCTTCTTCAGATTCTTCTTCGAGAGGAATATCCTTCTCTTTATTCTTTTGTGAGTCTTGATCCTCCTCATATGTAATAGTAGGCTGTGCAGTTGGCCTCTGGATCTGTTTGGCCTTTTGCTTATCTTGAGGAGGTTGTGCTGATGATGCTGATGCTTGTCCAGATCCTGATGCATCTTCAACAATCACTATCACTCTTTCCACTATAACCCCTTTGGGTTCAGGATCAGTCTTCTTACCTCTTGAAGACCTCTTGCTTTTTTCAGGGGGTGGTGCCTTTTCTCCTTTGGATTTCCTCTTTTCAACAAAAAATCATCAAATTCACCCTCAGGAACTTCTTGTCTTTTCTTCTTATTATCCACAGTGATGACAATGCCTTTTTTCTTCAGTACATTTATCTGCTTTTCCACCCAAGCTTGGGTTAACTGTAATATCCTGCCTGTGAATGGATCTAGGGAGATATCCTCCTGTATAGTGACATTCGGCGTAGAGATGGTATCATTATATATCTTTTTCTCTTCATATTCATCAGCCATTATCATTCCATCATCTTTCTTTAGTTGTGTTGGGATGGAGATGCAATCAAAGGTCTTGATTTAATTAAGTGTTAACCTTTAGTATCTTGTTCTTCTGGCTTCAGCTTCATCTTCATCTTCACAATCTGCCTAGAAATCCTCAAGATTCCTTTGGTGAATGGGCTGTCCCATGATCTTCTACATCCTTCCATATGGATCATATGATCTTATTAATGGAAATGGCTGGAAATTCATCATCGTTAAGCCAGCTATGGCTTTCTTAATATTTTCACTATCTGGGCACATATACTAGCCCATTGTTACTAGAAACAATACTGGGGGAAGCTTGTTATTAGCTTTATAAGCATCCAGTATTGTTTCAACCTACCTCATGAACTCCATTAACACTACAGCATCTTTTGGATATCTTGGGAACATGAGAGGGTGCTCTGTAAATCCTTCAATCCTAATGTATGAAAAAGTTGCCATCTGAATGAACCAGGCCCCATGTCTGTATATTATCTCCTGAGCTTCCATGCTTAGTCTCTTAGTTCTGTCTTCCTCCATGGTCCTTACTAGATGCATAGAGAATGCATCATTCACTAATTTATAATCCTGGAGGTAATTCATTCTTTGCAGTTGGGGAAGATGATCCCATATGTGTGCATCATTGGTTGTGCCTCCAATTTTTCCATCTGTGATCAAGGCATCAAATGTACCCTTATAGGCACATGAATAAACTATATGTGATGTCATGTAGAAGGAACAATCCGGACCTCCCAGATTCATCAGCTGCTCATCTAGAGCATCACTTATCATTTTAGCCCACATTGGTTTGCTGTCCGAGTAAAGACACATCAGGATGACTGCATACATCCAATCTTTGAAACTTCCGGCATCAGGCTGGCCTGTCACTCTGCTGAGCAGGGCTATCATGTATTGGTACTCATCATCAAAGTCATACTTATATAAATGAACCAGAAGTTTAGCTATTGCAGGATATGGACTATTCTTTGCCATCCATTTATACATCTTCTTCCTAGCAGACTTCTTGTTATTCTCGTACTCTACTTCTAATTTCTTTAGATCTATGTTGGCAACCTTTTTGCCCAATGGTAAACCAAATGTAGCAGCAATACCCTTAATTGACAGATCAGCATATATTCTGCCATGTTTCTCTACCCTCTTGGTCTGTGGGTTATAACTCCTTGCACATTCAATAACCAGCTCAGGGGTATCCATAGAATATGGGAAACCAACAGCATTCCACATTCCTGATATGAAGACTACATCTAGCAGGGTGCTATTATTCTTTTCATCATTCATTTTGACTGACCAGGCAGCCAGATCTGTATTTCCCTGGTGTGTGTCTGTAATGGCACCATATTTGAATTGAACACCATCAGGATGAGCAAACATCAGCTTCAGGAATTCAGCCTCTGACTTAGCCAGCCGTTTATCTGCCATGGATGCTTGCAATTAACACAACTAGGTCTTACTTTTGATACATATACAAGCATGCATATACATTACATATTCACTATTCATCATGCATACTACTATTCTTTCCACACTTCATTTATCCTGACATGCATAATTTGAAATTTCAAACTAGAAGACCTCATGACACCTGGATATGTAGAATATGACAACTAGAGGGTTTCAATTACCTACCTGATGTGCTTATCTTCTTAATTATGCTGATATCTGTGAAAGGGACTCAATTACCAACAGTGCTCTCGTATCTTGTTCTGATGCAAGCTCTATGCATTCGCAGGTGACCTTATGAAGATTTGTAATCTTGGAGTGCTGTAAAAATTTGCTTTATCGCAAGGTAAGTATGAAATGACTCTGTAAATCACTTTTAACCTCTTTCATCAAGGTAAATTAGGGCAACTTAGGGTGAATTAAATGCAACGCCCAATTTTCTGTATGAAACTCCCAGATCTCACCAGGTGTATGTATCAGGTTCGTAATGGGTAGGAACCACCTACCATATCTATGTGCATTTAATGTTATGGTGGTGAGGCGTGGGGTGATCTTTGAATATCAAGTGATATTCTAAATATCAGGTGATTGAGAATATGACCCCTTGGTATAATATGATCTTCCGTTTTAGGTAGAAAGACCGATGTCGAAACATCGGGTCAGGCTGAGAATATCGGGTAGATATTCAAAATATCAGGGGATGTTCTAAATATCTGGTGATGTTTATAATATCACCCCCTAGACTAAAATGACCTCCTGTCGAAATATCAGGGTGACGTCAATAGGATAAAGACTTGGTTCATCATTGTCGCATTATGATGTCATCATCATGTTATGTAGGAAGGGTCATGCTTTGGAAATAGACCTCCGCAAGGTAAAAATGATGGTGATGTCATCGGTATGTTTATTTCTTCGATTATCGAGCTTGGATGACGTCAGTAGGACATTGGTTCGGGGTGATATTTTGCAACAGGTAGATATTTTAAAGATCGGGGTGATATTTAAATATCGGGTGATGTTCAGGAATATGACCCTCGCAAAATACATGATGTTGTTCTATGGGTAAGTGTCACTATCACATAAATTTGATGTCTGGATGTTCAGAGCAAATGATTTTATCGGGTGATAATTTGGATCGGGGTGATCTTTTTGTAAGCTGACTGATATTGAGAAATATGATCCTCCCCTCAGAATATCAAGTTTGACCAGATCTTTAACTCATCATAACTTTTGTTCCCTAATGAATATCAGGGTGATCCAAAAGGCCAACTTGCATGAAATTTTATGCTCTATCTACCCATGAGGTTATTGACATAAAAATTTAACTTTGAAAAATTGACCTCATCATGATGACTTACCTAGTCCCACTATGCAGGTTCATCTGCACTGTCTTACTTTTACTAGACTGCCAGCAAGCAGAAAACACAAGCAAAGCCAAACAAAAGTTGGGTCCCTATTTTGTCAAGTCAAAATGGGGCGTGTTGTGTAACCACACAGCAACTTGCCACCAAAGAAAACACCAAAATTCCAATGATTCAAGTGATGTGAACACATTATAACATAGCATTCTAACTCTTTCTAAGCATAAGCATCATAATCTTTCTGAATGATAAAATGTCCTCATGGTAACAATGCTAACAAATGATCAGTAGTGTGCAAATGATTAATTATCCTCATCTTGAAAGCAAGTTGAAAACATGAGTAACTTGTGTTAAGCTACACAGTTGGGGATCATCCCTCATAGCCAACCTGGATAGAGCCTTGCTGCCAGCAGGTGTTCATAGACCCGACAAGGTTATCTATACAATCCCCCTAAGTAGAGCCCCACTGCCAGTAGGCATCTATAGACCTGGTAGAGTTACTTAGATGGCCTAATTTTATTATTATTATTTTTTTGATTTTCTAACATTTATACTCGATATATCTAATATCATCATGTAAGCTCAGAATGCAAGGTATGGTCACTTGCTGTTTTAGGTTGGAGATTGCATTGGTAGCAAGGGAGTCCCTTTAGATTTTTCACTTAACACCTATACTTGTATTTTCAACAAACCCAAGGCTGTTAGGTGAGTCATTGTGAAGAAATCACTTTGGTTAAGAAAAGGTACCCTGATGACAAGATATCACAGACCTAGTCATGATGACTTTCTCAAAATGAGTCATAACCTATATATAAATGTGTTCTCATCACTTGAATCTTAACAATTTTGTTATTTTCTGGGGTGATGAGTTGCATCATCCTGACTAACCAAAACCAAAACTCAACAATCAAACAAAGCAAAAACAAAAACAAAACACTCTACAAACAACTATACAAAATATACATTATGATACACATGACTGACATGAAGCACTTAGGCTTGGAAATAATGTTTGAGGAACTGTCCATTAACTGGTAATGGAACATCCTCACATGTCAAGTTCTTAATCCTGAAAGTACTATCTCCTACTATCTCAAAAATTTGGAAGGGACCTATTTGTCAAACTTACCATGGTCTCCTTTCTTCTCAAGGGCTTTATCCCACATTAGGACTAAATCTGATATCTTGAAGGCTTTAAATTTAGCTCTTTTGTCAAACCAGCGTTTGACAACAGCCTGATGTTTGGCAAATTGATCAATTGCTTGACTTCTTTTCTCTTCCAGGTGCATCAGCTGAAGCAACCTGACCTCTTGGTTATTGTCTATGCCTAGGTACTCTTGGGCAAACTGCAAGGTAGGAATTTTTAGGTTAACAGAGAGGATTGGATCTACCCCATATACTAAATGATAAGGTGAGTTTCCTAATGCAACTTTGTTTCTGGTTCTGTCTACCCATAAGGCATATTTCAAAAGTGTATTCCATTCCCTAGGGTTCTTGTCTACTAACATCTTTGTGATATTCAACAAATTCTTGTTAGTGGATTCTGCCAATCCATTCCCTTGGGGATAATAATTAGATGAGAACTTCAATATGATCCCATAATCAAATGCCCAACTTGACAATTTGGTTGAAGTAAAAGTAGAGCCATTATCACTTACCAGAGCATATGGAACCCCATATCTGGTGACTATGTTACTTTCCAGAAATCTGATGACATCTTTTGCACTGCAAGTCTTGCTGCTAGTGGCTTCAGTCCACCTGGTACAATAATCAGTAATTATTAGCACATACCTATGGTCTGAGGGTGATGGAGGATTAATAGGTCCTATGAAATCCATGCCCCATTGTGCAAATGGGCGCGCTTCCATCACTGGTTGCAAAGGTTGTGCAACATATCTCTCTTTGCTAGCAGCTACCTGACATACATGACAGCATTTAATGTGTTCAGCTGTGTCCTTGAAAATTGTGGGCCAATAATATCCTGCTCTGAGGATAGCATGTGTTGTAGCCAAGGATGAGCCATGTGCTGTTCCAAACTTGTCATGTAGCTCCATTAACACTTTATCTGCTTCATGCCTTTCTAGACATCTTAGGTATATTCCCTCATAATTTTTCTTGAAAAGTACTCCTGCTTTCATCATGTACTTCTGGGATTTTATCTTTAATGCTCTTCTCTGTGAAGCTTGCAGTCTTGGAGGACATCTTCCAATAATCAGGATGTTCCTAATATTTGCATACCACTCTTCATTGTCTTTATCATTGATAACATACTGCTGACTTACTATGTTTGGATTAATCTCTGATATCATTTGGCTTAGAGCTTGTCCTCTTACCAATTTCATGGGTGTAATCTCCATGTCATATTCTTGTAAAACTGTGATCCACTTAGCCCTTTTTTCACCAGGCCCACTTTGCATTAACAACATCTTTACTGCTGCATCTGGCACCACAGCAATCACCTTGCTTCTCAAGATATAGTGCCTGAATTTCTTCACTGCTTTGACCAATGCAAGTGCCTGCCTTTCAACATCTACATATCTCAATTCAGCATCTTTGAAAGGGTAGCTCATGGAGGCAATTGGTTTCTCTTCCTTTTCTTCATTTCTCTAAGTTAGCACTGCTGTAGAGGTATGTTCTGAAGCAAATGAATAAATATAAAAGTCTCTGGTGTAGTCTGGACTGATAAGGATAGGAGCATCAGAAATAGCTTTCTTTATGTCTTTAAAGGCTGCCTTGGCTTCTGATGTCCACTCAATCTTTGTATCCTTCTTCAACATAGCATTTAAAGTCCTGACTATTTCTGCAAAGCCAGTGATGAATTTTCTGACAAAATTTATCTTACCAAAGTAAGATTTGAGCTCTTTCTTGCTTCTTGGAAGCTGTAATTTCATAATGGACTCCACCCTATCAGGATCAATGATAATCCTATTTTCAGTTATCAGGTGGCCCAACAACTTTCCTGTTGTCACCCCAAATATGCATTTCTTGGGGTTCAGGGATATTCCATATTCTTCAAATTTTTTCGGGACATTTTTGAGATTTGTTACATGGTTGCCTCTCTCTTTAGAGAACACTGTTAAGTCATCCATGTATATGACTATGCATTTTCCTATTAAGCCTCTGAAGGCTCATTGCACGTTGGAATGTTGCTCCAGCATTTATCAGCCCAAATGGCATATGTCTATAAGAAAATATCCCCCACTTTGTGGTGAAGGTAGTTTTTAGTCTGTCAATCTTGTCAACCATTACCTGATTGTAACCTAAGAAGCCATCCAGAAAGGACATCATTTTAGCTCCATTTACAATCTGTAGAACTTCATCCAATGAGGGTAAAGGATAATTATCCTTCTCTGATGCTCTGTTTAGGTTCCTGAAATCTACACATAGTCTGATGTCTCCATTCTTCTTTCTCACTGACACTAGATTAGCCACCCAAGTGGAGTGCCTCATAGGAAATATGATCCTGGCATTTAACAGCTTCTTGACTTCTTAAAAAATTATTGGTTCAAGCAAAGCATTGACTGGCCTTTGCTTCTGTCTAAAAGGTTTAGCATCTGGCTTGAGAGGTATAGTGTGAGTTATGACTGATGTGTCATATGTTTTCAACTCATCATAAGTCCATGCAATTACATGGATGTAATCCTTAAGGGCCTGAGTTATTCCTTCTAACTCTTCTGGTGTGCAAACTTTGCCAATCAAGACATTTCTCTTGTCATCATTTTTTCCAATATTCACTTGTGAATATTGACCTCCATCAGCCTTGGGAAGATCCTTCTGCTTTAGCATATTATCCAAGTCAAAAGCTCTTTCTAATTCAATCATACCTTTGGGAATCCTATTGCTAGGCAACTCTAATATTTCATCTTCTTCCCAAACCTGATCTTCCACATTATTCTCATCTATGATCTGAGCATCAAATATGTCTCTGTTAGAGATGAAATCAAGGATACGCTGATCATCATCAAAAACTTGGAGGTTAGTAACATTATCAGGTACTGAAGGCACTGATACCAGTTCTACTGAAAATCTCTTTAGGCCTGATATGGACAAAGGCTCTAATGTATTGGCAGCTTGTGCTAAGGCATCTGCCCTATGGTTCTGTTCTCTAGGTACGTGGGTGATATTAAATGTGTCAAAGTCTTTAATCAAATCCCACGCTCTGTGTCTATAATTTGACAATTTCTTATAGTTGCAAGAGTAAATTCCTCTTACCTGTCTGACAACTAATTCTGAGTCTTCAAAGACATGCATAATTCTTACCTTCTTCTTAAGAGCAAACAGTATCCCATGAATCAGAGCTTCATACTCTGTCACATTGTTAGTGCAGGGGAACTGTAATCTATAGGCAGCTAAGTAGGACTTTCCTGATGGATCAATGAGATCAATCCGTACTCTAGCTCCTTGTTTGGACTTGGATCCATCAAATCTAAGGATCCAGGGTTTACCTTCAGCAGGAGGCTTAGCTGAACTTTCCTTCTTCTTTGCAGCTCTGGCAGCTGCTCCACCTAATATCCATTTTAATTTAGGAATTTCAGCTTTCTTGGACCTCATCTTTTCTTTCTTCTATGAAGCTGACTCCTCTTCTTTCTTTTCAACATTAGGAAGATGATCCTCTAGATCAGGTAATGTATGCCTTTTTAAAATATGTAAACATAGTGAACAGGCATTTTCTAAGTGAGGTGCCTCATGCAACCTACACCATCCTTTAGTCAGTGCATCCTGCGGATGCTTCTTTTGTTCTATCATTTTTTTAATTTCTCCTGATAGAAACTCCTCGAATCTAGTCAGGTTACTGCCTCTGTCTTCATCGGATAGTTCATAATCTGACTCCATCAGACAATCACTCCCAGGGGTGATCTCTTCTTTCTTCTGTGAAGCTTTTATCTGGTCATATACCAGAATTTCTTTTGTTCTCAAAACTTGATCTCTGTCATGATCTATCACCTTCTCTGTGGTTCCTGCACAAGACAAACAAGAATCAGTATCATCATCATCACCAGATGTAGAACTTACCTCAGAATATGATGATGATGCCTCACTGCATGTCTGCTCCAGCTCCATCATATCTAAGCATGTTTCACAAGTTTTCTTTGAATATGCCTCGTCGTGTAATCTACACCAACCATCAATCAAAATGTCATGAACATGTATATTTAACAATTGACAACGTTTTACCTGCTTGGACAGGTGCATTTTAAAGTTTCTGAAGCGATCTATTTCATTCTCATTCTCAAAATTACAATCAGGCTCTACAACCGGTATGTCTTCGTGATGATCATGATGATGATGATGATGAAAGTCAAGCATCAAGATCTCTTCTATCCTGATAGTCTGCGGTCTAATGGCATAAACTCTGGGTTCAACATTCACGTACATGATCTCGTTTGTTTTGTTATACTTGGTGATCATGTGCTTCATTCTAGGCTCAACATCTATTCTTATCTGGTTTGGTATACCTTTCCAAGGTAACCACATGTGACTGAAGTCAGTAGCCATATATCCGTTGAGAGTTTTGGACCAATCTCTACTGAGCAACATCCCATATGTATCAGGTATATCTACTACCTGGATGTCAATGTAATACTAGATCCTGGGATCAGATGCTAATTGCATGTGGATATGAGTTAATTCACCTACCACACTTCTATTTTATCTAGCTGTGTCACCTTGTTTAGGGATTTAGCAGGATGCAGTCCTAAAGCATTGCATATTGACAGGGGCATGACATTTGTAGATGTACCTAAATCTACTAAACAGTTGTATAGGTTTTTGCTAAACATCCTTATGGTAAGGAGGAAAGGTGGTGACTCGCTTTTGTCCCTATACAAGGTCATGTGGGAGGTTTCTGCAGCTTGGACTGTAGCTGGCATTTTATGTTTGACAGTGTTATCTTTAGCAGCATGATCTCTATTGCTAGGCTGACCTGGGGAATGATTATCCTCTCTAGGAGCAGGATCATCTAGTGATTTCATAAACACTTTCTTAATTGCAGGAGTTTTCAACAACTTTGACAGAGACAGGTTGATCTTTACCTTCTTCATCTCATTTGCCAGATATGTGACTAGTTTGTCAGATTCATGAGGTAGGCCAACAGCTTTTGATACTGTGTTTTGTGGTGACAGATATTGTGCATTTACCTTTGGAAATCCTAGATTGTTACTTGCCTTGGGATCAGGAGGTGTGTTAAAATTATTCGGGGGCAAGGAACTGGTTAATGGACCAGTAGGTCTATTGGAGTTACTTCTCAGATTATAATTGTGCTTACCCTGATATTGCTGCTGGTAAGCATGCACCTCCTCATGTTCATTGGATGGCTCATTCTCATCCTCAAAGGGGAAAACATAATTTGACTCAAAAGCCATGGCAGATTCTTCACATACCAGGTTGTAATTCTGGTGGGATGACACAGTTTGCTGATGATGCTAATCAGTATAACTTTCTAATACAAATGCAGAGCCGTATCCACAAGGGACAATTTCATTTCCTTCCACCTGAGGTGGATTTCCAGAAGTATTAGACACTTCTGTCTGGAAAATGCTAGCAACAATTCTAAATTGTGGACAGTCTAATTCTGCATGAGCATTTGTATTGTGTATTCTACACCAATTGGTGAGGGTTGCCTCAACAAGATTGACTCTAGTAGTCTGTTTGGCTTCAGCAGGTGGCTGATTATCTAAAGGTGATGGTAGTGAGCCATTATTTGGCCTAGAGTTCCATACTCTAGGCTATCTGGGAGGATTGTTATTATTTCCACCACTATTGTTGAAATTATTGTTGTTGTACCCCCTATCAGGATAACTAGGTCTGTCATTGTTATAGCCTCTATTTTGGTTAGGCTGAGAATAGAAATTCTAATTTCTCAGATGAGTGACCTCTGTTGTTAGTTTTCTTAGCTGAGCAGAGATTTCTTTGATCTCTTCTTTCTCCTCTTGAGCTTTAGCCACTACATTTTCAGTTTGAGGCTTGAAGAAATAAGATCCAATGTTATTATTCTGATCTACCCCTTGAGGTGTTGGTGCTTGTGCAGGATACTGAGGTACTTGACCATTCCCATTAGGAGGAGGAGGCATGATACTTAATGGAGATATCTGCAATGGTGTTGGCATGACTGCTGGAGGCACCATAGCTCCATTATACTGTGGTTGGGGAGGATATTGTGCAGGATATGTTGGATACATGCTAGGCAGTGTAGGGAATGCAATATTTGGAGTAGGAGCAAGGACTAACTGCTGATTCACTTTGATAGCTTCTTGGAAAGCTTCTATCAAGGTAGTGATTTCAGGATGTGTTCTCCTGATGAACATGGAAGTCAATGGATCCAGAGCTAAGTAATAGATACTCCTGGCAGCAGCATCTCCTACAGTATATGGGGTAACTAACTTGGATAGCATTTTCTGGAACCTAGCATTAAAGTTGGCAATAGGTTCTCCCTCAAATTTTTTGATTGTAGCAAATAGGTGATAGTTCATTGAAGGATTAATAGGTACTTTGAACCTATCCATGAAAGCTTTCTCTAGGACAGCCCATGAACCAACAGAACTCTGACCAAGACTAATAAACCAATTATAAGCCTCTTCCCCTAAGGAAAAAGGAAATAATCTACATACAACATCTTGATGAGCTATTCTGGCCCTACAACAGGATTCTTTAAAGGTTCTGATATGATCATTAGCATCTTGATAAGGATGATATTTTGGACAAAGTTTGTCCAGATTCTTTGGCAAATCGTGATATACAGTAAAAGTCAAAGGTGATTCTGCTACAAAGAATGACATTGCAACTGGAGGAGGTTGAGCCTGTGGTACAGTCGGTTGAGGTTGGACCTAGGGTTGAGGTTGGATAGGAGGTGTCACAGATAGTCCATAAGGTATTTGCAAACCAACAGGGGTTAGAGGAGGAGGCTTTGGTGAAGTTCCTAATGCACTAGATCCTAGAGTGTGATGGATGTCCACAATTCTAGGTCTGAACCCTCTAACAGGTAATTCGTCGAAAGGTCCGAAGGATCATGACCTGGTATTTATCTTGTAAGCTAGGATTTCTCAATTTTGAGGTGAATTGGCTAGAACTTTGTAAATATCAGTTGGAATATGCCAGCAGTGACTATATTTATGTTCAGGATTGGAAATTGACCTAGTATTTACGGAATATTTGCAGCTATACTGCAAATATGAGGTGATTTTTGGTTTGGCAACACTTAGTAGGTTGATATCAGGTTTTTAAAGAAGGATACTGTTGATGACTGTTTTGATGCAATCATAACAATAAGTTAAAATTCACATGACATGAACTGAAACTATACTTGAAAGACAAGAAGGAATCATTTGGTGATTCAACTAATCCCAAGTCTACAATGGTTCGGTTGGTCAAGTTCAGTTGGTCAATGTGAAGCTGTAATGTTCAAGGGGCCTTACGTAGTTTAGGTTTGTTTTGTGGTTTACTGGCCTAAGAATATGCAAAAAGGTCATGAGATATGTCAATGCTTTTCATTCCTTTGCATAAGAGTGATACTGTGCTGCAAGTTTCAGATGTTTTTCTTTGATTTATGCAGCTTCCTTCTTCATGTACTTATGAAAACTGTCTACTTAGACTCTGTTATGCGTGCTTCTTCAGATTTGAGACAATTTCCTTTAGATTTCTGCGTTTTTTAGCTAGATAATTCAGATGGGTTGGGAAAAGTTAGAGAGATCTAATCTATACTTCATCTAATCTACAGAAGGATCTAATTGTTTCTGTTATCCACTATGTAAATACCACAGTAATCTGATCAAATCCACAGTAAAAACCTTAAATGTAAGTCCTGAGCATTTTCACAAACATACATTTAAAATTGCAAGCTCTCAAAGAAGATATTTCAAAACACAAAGAAGAGCAGGAGAACACTCAGAAGATAGATGCAGAACTCCAGATTCTATTGCATTAGAAACGAATAGCCATACATGATTTACAATGTAAGAATGACTCTTAGTTTCATTGATCATACTACAGAGAACTTACAAGCTTTACAGATACAGTAAGGCAGCCAGACATTCCACGCGCACCTTACTGCAGACAAACAGGCGACCTCCTTCTTCTGCTTCTAAACTATGCTAAGCTAACTTGCTGTATTTTCCTAGAATCTCTGTTGTGTAGCCCCTGTTGTAAAGTATTACAGTGTAGAGAGGCACAATATATAGCATCCTGATTGTCCTCACTACAGCAAAAAAACCTAACTGACCCCCTGGTTCAAACCTCTAGTTACAGCAATAAATGCAGGTGAACCAGTTCTCAAAAATATCTCAGAGCCATGGTCAAATCTGGGCGAAATATTGCCCCTTCTGAGAAGTTCCAGCAGCTGAGCAATAACTTCTGTTTGTCTTTTGCAGAAATACCTCCAGCTGCGACCTTCCTCTTCACTTGAATGGCTTTGACTTTTTGCATTTCATCTCTATCTTCTTGCTCCTGAGATCTGATCTTCTGCCTCCATGAGGTCACTGTATTGACTTTCCAGCTACTTCCTCAACTGCAAGCCTGCAAGACAAGACAAGCAATAAGTTTCACATTTATCACAAAAAACAGCAGGAAACTAGAATAAGCGTTTAAATCCAAGTGACTGCGCAAGATCGCGGAAATCAGATCTAAAATCCGCTCAAAACGCGTGAAAAATGCGCCCAAGCTGCTCAAAATTGATGGGTCAACCATCGCTGACTGAAAAAATGTCAGAGGCGCCCAAAAAAACACTTAAAAACTCCACCGCTTCATTTCCCGCCCATCGGCATGATATTCGTAGTCGGTGCGTCAAAAAAAAGGTTAGTCGATATACCTCATCATCATGATATTCTGGAAAATATGATGCTTTCCCTCCTGAAGGTTCAGATGAACGTCATCATGATAATTGACTTCTGCATATGGAGAAACGAACAACAACATCATCATCATATTTGAAGGAGAATAGGAGGATGCGACTATAATCATGCTGTCGAGGAGAGGAAGATGATGGTGACGTCATCATGATATTCGGGCTTCATTGAAATGCTAACGATGACGTCATCATGATATTCGGTTAAGATCAGGGGGATATTTGATATCGGGTCACCTAAGGAGCATGATCAGGATGATGAAGTGAATATGATCCTTTCGCGGCCAAGGTAACCCCCTCGAGAAAATCAGCATGATGATGATCATCATCATATTTGGGGCGTATGTCGAACTGGGAAAAGGACGTCATCATGATAATCGGGAACCGGATCGGGTTTGAAAAATATATCCTGCTCGAAGGAAAAATGATGATGATGACCATCAGGAGGATATTTGTTTTGTCGAACACAGTAGAAGACATCATCATGATATTTGGGAACCGGATCGGGTCTTGGAAAATATCCCGCTGAAAGAAAGAAAATGATGATGATGATGATCAGGATATTTACCTCTTCGTTATTCAGATCGGGATGATGTCATCATGATATCCGGAGCCTTCGCTAAACTTGAAACATGACGTCATCATGATATTTCGCCAACCGGATCATGTTTGAGAAAAAATCCTGCCGAAGGGAAAATATGATGATCATGATCATCATCATTTTTAGGATAAAAATATGATGATGATGATCATCAGGATGTTCTCAAAAAGGTTGCACTTTCGGCAGGAGGACTTGGCGAAATATCGGGCGCACAAACAAGATCATGATGATCTTGACAATCAGGACAGGATAAAGAATGATGATGACGTCATCATCATATTCGGGCCAGGGTGATATTGCAAAATATGATGATGCTGTTTAAGAAATGCAATATCGAACCCTGCTTAATAGATAGGCTGATCATCATGATGTTTCGGCAAACGGATATCAGGAGGATATAAAGATGATGATCCTCCTTCGAAATTATCATGATGATGTCTTCATTACTTAGCGAATTTCAGAGAATGTTCTGTGAAAGATCAGGATGATGATCAAGAAGCCGTCATCATCATATTTCGAAGTTCAGCAAATATCATGATGACGACCTTGCGAAAGGGAGACCAGGAGGATATGAAGTCGTCGTCATCATCATATTTGAATGCCAGCAAATATCATGATGACGACCCTCCAATAGGTTTTGAACGTGCGCATGTAAATATGCCGAAGGTGATTTTGTTAAGTCAGGGTGATCCTATACCATCAGCATGATATTTTAAGATCAGGCGATGCAAGGATATCATGATGATGCTCGCGATACAAAGGCTGCTCGACGGGGGGAACCTACCTTGACCCAAAGCCGATGTCATCATGATATTTGAACCTCAGGATATTATCGGGGGGGGTTACAAATATCATGATGATGATGTTTATACAGCAAAACCGAGTTTGTAAAATATGACCTTCCTAACAGATATCATGATGCCGGATAATGCGAAGATCATGATGATCCTGTCAACATGACTTAGAATAAAAAATGATGATCCTCCTGCGAATATCAGGTTTGACCAAGACTTTGACCGTGCATAACTTTCACATATGGTCGAATTTTCAAGTGAAGTAAAAGGCAAACCTGCATGAAATTTCAAGCTCTTTCAAAATATGAGGTCACAGAAACAAAATATGAACTTTGACAAACAGACCTCATGATGATGACCTACCCTATGCAATATCATGATGATGATGCACCTGACCTTCATTTTTACCAGACCGCCAGGAAGCAGAAAAAACACAAGCAGAAGCAAAAAGCAAGACACCAGCAGGGGTCCTCGTTTTGCTAAGGAGCAAAATGGGGCGTGTTGTGAACATCACAACAACTAGCAACCAAAACAAAACAATTAAATTCAGAGTGTTCAAGGAAACTAGATGTAATGAACTCATAACTTCCAACTATCTTTTCCTGCAAATTACTATTCAGCTTGAGACTCAAAGTGTTCAATAAAGATGCATGAATTTCCATTTTCAGTTTAGTTGTGTGCATGTGATTAATTATCCTCATCTTGAAGGTCGGTTGAACAAACCAGTGACTGACATTAGCCTACGTAGGTGAGGATATTCCCTCATAGCCGACCGGATAGAGCCTTGCTGCCAGCGAGCGTCTATAGCCCTGGCAAGGTTATCGTTACAATTCTCCTAAGTAGAGCCCCACTGCCAGCGAGCGTCCATAGCCCCGGTAGAGTTACTTAGATGGCTTAATCTGGATTTTCAGTATAATCCGCTTTATTCGTTTATTCATTTATTTTTTTATTTTCTAATTTGGAAAGATTTCACAAGATATAGTAATTGTAACTTCATGATGATGCAAGGAGTGGACACTTGCTGAAATTAAGCTGAGAATTGTAATGGTAGCAAGGGTGACCTCTGATTTTTCACCTAATATCTACACTGGTAGGTTCAACAAACCCAAGGATTTTAGGTGTGTCATCGTGAGAAACCTGCTTCGAATTCTCAATCACATTTATTGAATACAAAACTTCAGAAGATGAACAACTCTCTACATTCATGACAGTGACAGGTTATGTGTAAATTGCAAATGGTTAACCTGAATATCCTAAATTATATACTGTTTTGAATGGTTGCTAGTTCTGCTCCTTAATACTCTACAGTAAAATAAAGATCCCTGCTGAGGAGACAACAAACAGACCAAGCAAACAGGCTATACAAACAGCACAACAACAAAAGACAAAACTGTACAAACAGAAAGAAACAAAAAGAAGACAAGCTATACAAACAACCAACCAAAAGGAAAACAGCAAAAGAAGGACTGTACATTATCTACAGCATTTTACATTAAGAAAGAAAGGACTGCCTCATCCTGACCTTCAAGCCTGGAAGTAGTGTTTCAAATGCTGGCCATTAACTGGTAATGGCACATCTTCCCCAGTCAAGGTCTTAAGTCTAAAGGTGTTATCTCCTATTATTTCTGAGACTTGTAATGGACCCAGCCATAATTTATCGAATTTTCCATGGCTTCCTTTCTTTTCATGTGCTTTGTCCCAGCACAACACTAAGTCTGATATCCTAAATGTTTTGACTCTTGCCCTTTTGTCAAACCACCTCTTAACAACTGCTTGGTGTTTGGCAAACTTCTCGAGGGCTTGACCTCTTTTCTCCTCTAGTTGCAACATTTGCACTATTCTGGCTTCCCTATGGTTATCAAAGCCCAGATATTCATTGGCAAACTTCCAGGTTGGTATTCTTAGATTGACCGGAAGTATGGGATCAGTCCCATAAACTAGGTGGTAAGGTGTGCTACCTAGAGCTGTTTTGAACTTGGTCCTGTCTACCCATAATGCATATCTTAATAGGGTATTCCACTCTCTAGGACTTTTGGCAATTAACCTCTTGATGATGTCTAATAAGATTTTGTTTGTTGATTCAGCCAGTCCATTACCTTGAGGGTAATAATTTGAAGAAAACCTTAGAATGATCCCATATTCAAATGCCCATTTAGAAAATTTTAAAGAAGAAAAAGCAGGGCCGTTATCACATACCAATGAATAGGGCGTTCCAAACCTGGTGATGATGTTTTCTTCAAGGAACTTGATAACTACCTCAGTTGTGGAAAACTTGCAGCAGGTGGCCTCAGTCCACCTTGTACAATAGTCCGTCACCGTCAGTATAAACTTGTGCCCTGCAGAAGATGGGGGATTGATGACTCTGATAAAATCCAAGCCCCATTGTGCAAATGGTCTGGACTCGATCACAGGCTGCAGTGGATTGGCCAGATTTCTTCCTCTGTCTGCTGCAGTCTGACAGGTGTGGCAGCTTCTGATATGACCCTTAGTATCTTTGAATATAGTGGGCCAGTAATAGCCCGCTCTCAGTATTTTGTGTGCTGTAGCTAAATGGGAACCATGGCCGGTTCCGTATTTGTCATGTAGTTCTGTCAACACTTTATCAGCTTCAGCTCTGTTTATGCATCTCAAATAAATTCCATCATGGTTCTTCCTGAATAGAAGACCTCCTTGCACCATATAATGCTGTGCCTTAATCTTCAAGGCTCTCCTCTGAGAAGCCTTCATCTTGCCTGGGTACTTTCCAGCTATCAGGAAGGTGCTTAAATCATCGTACCAGCCTGATGCGTCTTGGGAATTCAATACATACTGCTGTTTTATCAGATTTGGATCCGTGTTTGCTATTGTCTGCACCAGCGCCTGCCCTCTGACCAGCTTTGCGGGAATGATCTCCATGTCGAATTCTTGCAGCGTGGTGATCCATTTAGCTCTTTTTTCTCCAGGCTCGTTCTGCATCAGCAGCATCTTTACTGCTGCGTCTGGTACTATGGCTTTAATCTGGCTGCGCAGGATGTAGTGTCTGAATTTTTTCACAGCCTTCACCAATGCAAATGCCTGTCTTTCGATATCCAGATATCTCAGCTGTGCATCCTTCAGAGGCGCACTCATAAATGCTATGGGCCTCTCGTCATCATTTTCACTTTTCTGTGTCAGGGCAGCAGCGACAGAATGAGAAGATGCAAAGGAGTAGATGTAAAACGGGCATGTGTAGTCTGGACTTGCCAATACAGGGGCATTAGAAATTGCCTCCTTGATATCTTCAAATGCGGCTTTGGCTACTGGCGTCCATTCCATCTGTGCATCTTTCTTTAACATGGCATTCAACGGCTGCACAATCTCTGCAAAACCTGTTATAAACTTCCGAACAAAGTTAATTTTACCAAAAAATGATTTCAATTCTTTCCTACTGTTTGGTATTTGCAAATTTTTTATGGATTCTATTCTATCCGGATCAATTGAAATTCCATTTTCAGAAATGACATGGCCTAATAATTTACCTTCAGTTACGCCAAATATACATTTCTTAGGATTAAGGGAAATCCCATACCTTTCACATCGCTGCAGTACTTTTCTGAGGTCCTCAGCGTGGGTGGATGCATCCTTGGAATACACAGTTAAATCATCCATATACACAACAATGCATTTACCTGATAATCCACGAAAAGCAACGTCCATGGCCCTCTGAAAAGTGGCACCTGCATTAATCAGACCAAAAGGCATTCTTCTATACGCATAATTTCCCCATTTGCAAGTGAAGGTGGTTTTTAGTCTATCCTCTCTGTCAATTAAAACCTGGTTATAACCTGAAAAACCATCTAAAAAGGACATCATCCTTGCGCCATTTACTGCTTGCAGTACTTCATCTATTGGGGGCAAAGGATAATTATCCTTTTCAGATGCCTTGTTTAAGTTTCTAAAGTCTACGCACAACCTGATGTCTCCGTTTTTCTTCCTTACTGGCACTAAGTTAGCTACCCAGACAGAATGTCGGACTGGAAAAATTATTCCAGCGGACAGTAGTTTTTTCACTTCCTCAAAGATTAAAGGCTCTAGAATGGCGTTTACAGGCCTCTGTTTCTGCCTAAATGGTTTGACTTCTTTTCTTAAAGGTATGACGTGAGTTATGATGGACTCATCAAATGTTTTCAAGTCTTCATAAGCCCATGCTATGACATGTTTATATTTTTGCAGAACATCCAGAACCTCTTTTCTGATTTTCTCAGAGCAAGCTTTCCCAATTAGTACATTTTGTGGATTTAGCTCAGTCCCTAAGTTATGTAAATCACACTTACCCCCTTCTGTTTTGGGTAAGTCTTTCTGTCTTATTATTCCGTCGAAGTCAAAGATGTGTTCTAATTCAATTACTCCTTTTGGCAAGAAGTTGCTCTTTAAGTTGATCATATCTTCTTCGTCCCATGTTACTTCAGGCCTTTCTTGTTCATCAATAACTTGGGCCTCAAATGCCTCATTACAAGTCAGAAAATCAATAATTTGCTGATCCTCTCCAAATACCTGAAAGTGTGTAACGTTGTCTGGTATACTGGGCACGTTAACTAGCTCAACAGCAAATCGTCTTAATCCTGACAGTGTCAATGGTTCTAATGTACTAGCAGCAACTGCTAATGCATCTGGCCTGTGGTTCAGCTCTCTAGGAATATGCTCTATGTTAAAAGCATCAAATGAATCCATTAAACCCCAAACTCTATGTTTGTAACTAATCATCTTCTTATAATTGCAGGCATATAGTTTCCTCACTTGTCTGACTACTAATTCAGAGTCTGAAAACACTCTGATGGCTTTTACCCCTTTTCTGATGGCCATGACAAGTCCTAAAATTAGGGCCTCATATTCAGCAATATTGTTAGTGCAGGAAAATTGTAATCTATATGCTGCCAAATGAGATTTACCTTGAGGATTAATGAGTTCAACACCTGCACCTGCACCCTGTTTTGATTTGGACCCATCACATTTTAACGTCCACATGCCATCCTTCCTTTTCTGATCTTTTACCTTGGCATACTTTGTCTCTTTTATTGCCTGTGGGGTGTTGTCTTGTTGATTCATGGGTTTTTCCGCTTGGTTATCTTGCATATGTGTGCTTGTAGTTTGCAACTCAGAAAGATAACTACCCTCATCTTCTATTTCTTTTCCTAAATCTGGGATCAAGGCACTTATATTATCCTGAACATATCTCTGTGTTAGATCAGGATGCTCATTTTTCTCTTGTGACTCTACCTTCCCTATGCACTTCTTGTATTCATATTCAATGATGTCTTTGCATATTTCACAATTCTCCTCAGAATGCTGCCTATCATGGACTCTACACCTATTTTTATATAACTTACATTGGACTGGGAGATTGTGTGTAACGCACTTTTCCAGCTCTTGTCTAATGGCATGACCAAATTTGCCTATTGCATTGTTTTCCTCATCTGAAGAATTTCCGTCAGACTCAATGAATAGTGCTGTTCTATTGCTGACATACTTCTTCCTAATGTTTAACATCATGATCTCTTCAATCTGCATCCCATTGTTGGTAACTCTATAGACACCTGGTTCAACAGCAGCATATAATATTTCATTGGTTCGATTATACTCTGTTATCATATGTTTCATTCTGGGCTCTGCCCCTATTCTGATCTGGTTTGGGATGCCTCTCCATGGTAACCACATGTGTGAAAAGTCAGTAGCCATATACCCGTTTAATGTCTTGGACCAATCCCTACTCAGCAACATTCCATAATTTACGGGTATATCCACTACTTGGATGTCAATGATTTGGCTCACCCTAGGGTCTGAAGCTAACTGTACCTGTATATTCATGAGTTCTCCTATCACACTAACCTCGGTCTTATCTAATTGTGTGACAACCTTGGCAGATTTGGTGGGAGTCAGCCCGAGAGTTTTACATATTCCTAAGGGCATTACGTTGGCTGAAGCACCAGAATCTACCATGCAATTGTGTATATTCTTCCCACACAACCTAACAGTTAACAAGAAAGGTTGAGTATCCCTCTTATCCGCATGTATTACTACATTTGTGTTGGAAGGCTGCTCAACTTTCTTACCTTTCTCCTTAGGTGGTGAATCACTACTAGGAACAGTTATATCAGCAGACACCATGTTTGTTATGGATGTATCCAGGGATTTTAAAAAAGCATTTCTGATCCCTGGGGTCTTCAATAATTCATTTAGAGGTATGCTGACCTTCATTTTCTTTATTTCCTCTGACAAGTAATTCATTAGTCTTGTTGTCTCTACTGCTTCTGTCTTACTTGTTTGATCCTTTTGCACTGCTGTTCCGTTATTTGTGTGCTGACTGGCTTTAAGTATGGCAGGATTGTTGCTAGCATTCTGATCTGGGGGTGTATTGATGTTATTCGGAGGAGTGGAAGTGGTGAAAGGTCCTCCCGGCCTAGGGTTGTTCCTCAAATGGTAGGTGTGGCTTTTATTTGTCTGTTGAAAGGCCTGCACCTCCTCTGTTTCATTTAATATCTCGTTTTCAGATTCAAAAGGAAACTGAAAAGCATTTAACACAAAGGCTGATTCGGGATAAAGACTTTCACAATAGTATGGTTCATCCTCTAGCAATTCATCCTCCCTCTCTTCCGCAGTTGCAAAGGTAAACGTTTCTAAGACTAATGCTGTGTCATATTCTGAGGGTACTACCTCATTACCCTTAGGAATGAGAAATTCTGAGGTAGGAGGCTGTACATCTACGTTGAAGATACTAGCTGCCAAGTGGAACTGTGGACAGTCATGCTCAGCATGGGCATTAGTATTATGAAATCTGCACCAATTTTTGGGTGCTGTATTGGCCATTTGTATGTTAGTTATTTGTTTTGCACCATGATTATCCATATTCTCGAAAGGAGAAGCCAGAGTACCGTTGTTGGGCCCAGTGTTCCATGTCTTGGGTGGCCTAGGTTGATTCTGGTTCTTGTTATTATTGCCCCAGGTCCTATTATCTATCACTGGCCCCCTATTTTGCATTGGTTGCCCCTGACCGGGGCCTTGATGCTGATTGTAGTTTTGGTTCTGATTGTACTGCTGGTTCTGGTTGAGACTATAATTCTGATTTTGGCCTTGGTTGTGACCTTGAGGTGGATTGTAGTTTTGGTTGCTTCTGCCATAGAGATTCTCATTTCTTAGCTGTGTCACTTCGGTTGTTAATCTCTTCAGATGTGCAGTAATTTCTTTGATGTCTTCCCTATCATCTTGTGCTTTTGCCACAGTTACATCCCTAGGAAGTTGGAAGAAAGGCTGACCATTATTTTGACTGTTATTGGAAGTACTAGCCGTGTAAGGAGTTATAGCCTGGATTGGAGTAGGATTATACACAGGTGTGTAAGAAGGAACTGGATTTATTAGTGGAGCAGGCTGCACAGGGACTCCATTCCATGGGTGTGTCTGATTCTGCACCCCAAAATTTCCTCCAAATGGACTGTAGGCTGTATGTCTCATTTCTTGGTTCACTGAGGCTGCCTCTTTATAGGCTTTGGATACTGAATCTATGTCAGGTTTCCTTTTGACAAACATGGCAGTTAAAGGATCCAAAGCAGCATAGTACATAGCCAACAAGGGAGCATCAGCTATGGTATAAGGGGCTGCTAGCCTAGAATAGGCCTTTTGGAATCTGTCATTGAAATTATCAATTAACTCTCCCTCACCTCGTTTTATAGCAGCCAACTTATGATACAAAGCACAAGGGTCAATGGGTCCTCTAAATCTTGACAGAAATGCTTCTTCCATAAGTGCCCAGGAAGAAATGTAACTATTGGGTAAGTTTACATACCAGCTAGAGGCCTGCTCATTAAAGGTGTAAGGAAACAACCTACACACAACATCCTCGTGCTCTAACATAGCCCTAAAACATGCTTCCTTAAATATTCTAATATGATCTTCTGGGTCTTG
The DNA here is from genome assembly GCA_027924645.1 of Cunninghamia lanceolata. Classification (NCBI taxonomy): domain Eukaryota; kingdom Viridiplantae; phylum Streptophyta; class Pinopsida; order Cupressales; family Cupressaceae; genus Cunninghamia; species Cunninghamia lanceolata. Next base: position 2,246,860 of record BSBN01000416.1, on the reverse strand, counting down.
ATGCAACTGGTATTTGGGACATATCTTTTCTGGATTTTTTGGCATGTCGTGATAATCATTGAAGAATATGGGAGAATTGACATCGAAATAAGCCATTGCAGGTGTTTGAGCTTGATTTGAACTTGTAGAAATACCTGGATTGATTGGTGGATTAGGATTTAGAGGAGGATTGAGACCTCCAGGAGTGCCTGAACCAAGATTTAAAGATCTGAACAGTGATCTGTCAGGACTTATAATACTACAGATGTTAAAAGGTGACCCAGGAGGTGTTCCAGATGAACTTCCTGCTTGCGATATCTTTGGATTCCAGATTAAAGGGCTTTTACTTCGCCTTGTATCAGGTAGTTGCACAAAGATATCTCCTGAACTGGACCTAGACCTAGTCACTCTGTTACTGTCGTTAGCCAGTTTGAAATGAAACCTAACTCAGGCGGGCCCTCCTTCTAGCGCCAGAAAACTGTTGATGACTGTTTTGATGCAATCATAACAATAAGTTAAAATTCACATGACATGAACTGAAACTATACTTGAAAGACAAGAAGGAATCATTTGGTGATTCAACTAATCCCAAGTCTACAATGGTTCGGTTGGTCAAGTTCAGTTGGTCAATGTGAAGCTGTAATGTTCAAGGGGCCTTACGTAGTTTAGGTTTGTTTTGTGGTTTACTGGCCTAAGAATATGCAAAAAGGTCATGAGATATGTCAATGCTTTTCATTCCTTTGCATAAGAGTGATACTGTGCTGCAAGTTTCAGATGTTTTTCTTTGATTTATGCAGCTTCCTTCTTCATGTACTTATGAAAACTGTCTACTTAGACTCTGTTATGCGTGCTTCTTCAGATTTGAGACAATTTCCTTTAGATTTCTGCGTTTTTTAGCTAGATAATTCAGATGGGTTGGGAAAAGTTAGAGAGATCTAATCTATACTTCATCTAATCTACAGAAGGATCTAATTGTTTCTGTTATCCACTATGTAAATACCACAGTAATCTGATCAAATCCACAGTAAAAACCTTAAATGTAAGTCCTGAGCATTTTCACAAACATACATTTAAAATTGCAAGCTCTCAAAGAAGATATTTCAAAACACAAAGAAGAGCAGGAGAACACTCAGAAGATAGATGCAGAACTCCAGATTCTATTGCATTAGAAACGAATAGCCATACATGATTTACAATGTAAGAATGACTCTTAGTTTCATTGATCATACTACAGAGAACTTACAAGCTTTACAGATACAGTAAGGCAGCCAGACATTCCACGCGCACCTTACTGCAGACAAACAGGCGACCTCCTTCTTCTGCTTCTAAACTATGCTAAGCTAACTTGCTGTATTTTCCTAGAATCTCTGTTGTGTAGCCCCTGTTGTAAAGTATTACAGTGTAGAGAGGCACAATATATAGCATCCTGATTGTCCTCACTACAGCAAAAAAACCTAACTGACCCCCTGGTTCAAACCTCTAGTTACAGCAATAAATGCAGGTGAACCAGTTCTCAAAAATATCTCAGAGCCATGGTCAAATCTGGGCGAAATATTGCCCCTTCTGAGAAGTTCCAGCAGCTGAGCAATAACTTCTGTTTGTCTTTTGCAGAAATACCTCCAGCTGCGACCTTCCTCTTCACTTGAATGGCTTTGACTTTTTGCATTTCATCTCTATCTTCTTGCTCCTGAGATCTGATCTTCTGCCTCCATGAGGTCACTGTATTGACTTTCCAGCTACTTCCTCAACTGCAAGCCTGCAAGACAAGACAAGCAATAAGTTTCACATTTATCACAAAAAACAGCAGGAAACTAGAATAAGCGTTTAAATCCAAGTGACTGCGTAAGATCGCGGAAATCAGATCCAAAATCCGCTCAAAACGCCTGAAAAATGCGCCCAAGCTGCTCAAAATTGATGGGTCAACCATCGCTGACTGAAAAAATGTCAGAGGCGCCCAAAAAAACACTTAAAAACTCCACCGCTTCATTTCCCGCCCATCGGCATGATATTCGCAGTCGGTGCGTCAAAAAAAAGGTTAGTCGATATACCTCATCATCATGATATTCTGGAAAATATGATGCTTTCCCTCCTGAAGGTTCAGATGAACGTCATCATGATAATTGACTTCTGCATATGGAGAAACGAACAACAACATCATCATCATATTTGAAGGAGAATAGGAGGATGCGACTATAATCATGCTGTCGAGGAGAGGAAGATGATGGTGACGTCATCATGATATTCGGGCTTCATTGAAATGCTAACGATGACGTCATCATGATATTCGGTTAAGATCAGGGGGATATTTGATATCGGGTCACCTAAGGAGCATGATCAGGATGATGAAGTGAATATGATCCTTTCGCGGCCAAGGTAACCCCCTCGAGAAAATCAGCATGATGATGATCATCATCATATTTGGGGCGTATGTCGAACTGGGAAAAGGACGTCATCATGATAATCGGGAACCGGATCGGGTTTGAAAAATATATCCTGCTCGAAGGAAAAATGATGATGATGACCATCAGGAGGATATTTGTTTTGTCGAACACAGTAGAAGACATCATCATGATATTTGGGAACCGGATCGGGTCTTGGAAAATATCCCGCTGAAAGAAAGAAAATGATGATGATGATGATCAGGATATTTACCTCTTCGTTATTCAGATCGGGATGACGTCATCATGATATCCGGAGCCTTCGCTAAACTTGAAACATGACGTCATCATGATATTTCGCCAACCGGATCATGTTTGAGAAAAAATCCTGCCGAAGGGAAAATATGATGATCATGATCATCATCATTTTTAGGATAAAAATATGATGATGATGATCATCAGGATGTTCTCAAAAAGGTTGCACTTTCGGCAGGAGGACTTGGCGAAATATCGGGCGCACAAACAAGATCATGATGATCTTGACAATCAGGACAGGATAAAGAATGATGATGACGTCATCATCATATTCGGGCCAGGGTGATATTGCAAAATATGATGATGCTGTTTAAGAAATGCAATATCGAACCCTGCTTAATAGATAGGCTGATCATCATGATGTTTCGGCAAACGGATATCAGGAGGATATAAAGATGATGATCCTCCTTCGAAATTATCATGATGATGTCTTCATTACTTAGCGAATTTCAGAGAATGTTCTGTGAAAGATCAGGATGATGATCAAGAAGCCGTCATCATCATATTTCGAAGTTCATCAAATATCATGATGACGACCTTGCGAAAGGGAGACCAGGAGGATATGAAGTCGTCGTCATCATCATATTTGAATGCCAGCAAATATCATGATGACGACCCTCCAATAGGTTTTGAACGTGCGCATGTAAATATGCCGAAGGTGATTTTGTTAAGTCAGGGTGATCCTATACCATCAGCATGATATTTTAAGATCAGGCGATGCAAGGATATCATGATGATGCTCGCGATACAAAGGCCGCTCGACGGGGGGAACCTACCTTGACCCAAAGCCGATGTCATCATGATATTTGAACCTCAGGATATTATCGGGGGGGGTTACAAATATCATGATGATGATGTTTATACAGCAAAACCGAGTTTGTAAAATATGACCTTCCTAACAGATATCATGATGCCGGATAATGCGAAGATCATGATGATCCTGTCAACATGACTTAGAATAAAAAATGATGATCCTCCTGCGAATATCAGGTTTGACCAAGACTTTGACTGTGCATAACTTTCACATATGGTCGAATTTTCAAGTGAAGTAAAAGGCAAACCTGCATGAAATTTCAAGCTCTTTCAAAATATGAGGTCACAGAAACAAAATATGAACTTTGAAAAACAGACCTCATGATGATGACCTACCCTATGCAATATCATGATGATGATGCACCTGACCTTCATTTTTACCAGACCGCCAGGAAGCAGAAAAAACACAAGCAGAAGCAAAAAGCAAGACACCAGCAGGGGTCCTCATTTTGCTAAGGAGCAAAATGGGGCGTGTTGTGAACATCACAACAGATACCTCAAAGCTTGGTTGAATTTACCCAAAATAAGGCCGATCTACTGTAAAGATTGCAATATTTATGATTGATTTCAAAATCTTTACACAGGATTAGCGTATATCAACTCAGAACAACAAATATTTGCGTCTAGCTTGGAAATTTAGCGGTGGCTAAGTGTTACCTTACAATCTTTATCATCACCTAAACTACTGATGATGATCCTCATCCTATGGCCCTCCTTCTAGTGCCAATTTATGTTGATCATGATGTTAGTCATAAACAAACATAGAATAAAAGTACACATTAACCTTTACTCATCTTGTAAGATATGATGAATTCAAAGAATTCATAATCTCAAGTCTCTGTTGATTAGGTCTTAATCTTCTAATGTTACTCAGAGGTTGATGTGTGTTGTTGTTTCCATTTTGGGGCCTTACGTAGATCTCATTAGTAAGATAATGTTTCCTGTAATGATGCTGCACAGAGAGTTATTTCTACACAGGATATACTTCAAATATTGTGTCTATCTTTAAATCTTTGCATGATATTTGTCATTTTGACATGCTTTAACTTCAAATATGTTGAATATGTTCAATTGTCTATGGGATGTCTGCATATTTGTATTATTTGCTTAAGATTGTCAATTATTTGCAATTATGATGATGAAATGCTTTGAAATTGAAAGAAACTAAAAGAAATACTTCAAATTAATGTTGAACCTTTAGCTATTGAACCACATATACATCAAATATAGTCATGAAGAGGAGAAATCAAACCATATGTTCACCAGGACATTCCACAGCTAGATACAGTCGATGCTAACTTCAAAGGAAAGGTATGAAGACAACACATGCAAATTGATATGCACTCCAAGGGACGCAGCAAACCAAAGCATATATCCAGAATTTACACACTGATTACTCAAGATTTATGATGGATTGTAATCAAAAGAGTCTTCTCATTCATTAAGTATGCAAGAACATATATGTATACAAAAACTTTGAAATGAGCCCTGAATATTTCAGCAAACAGATTTCAATTAAGTTTTGAATGTTTTAAAATGAGGCATCCCTGCACCTTTTATAGAACAAGATGAGGGAGTGGTTACAATTGATCTACATTCAAGATTTATCTATTGAAATCTACGTTTTACATTTCATTGACTAAGTCAATCTTTTCCACATGGCACAGGTTGCCAGCTGGCAACCATCTAGACAACGTATACTTTCATAAGTATCTGATGCATATATTCCCTTGATGATGTATCCTCATCAGGTTCTTTGTCATCATCATCACTTTCACCGCTCTCGCTATCTTCATCATCATGATGATTGTCCTCTTGAATATGGACCTGCATAGCTGTCCTGATATTCTCATATGCTTGCACTATTTTCTCTAATTCTCTGCCATCCTGAGTTCTCGCTTTGGTGATGGCATGTTTATGTACCTGATATTTGCTCCGGAGAGATTCCAACTTATTCCTCCTGCTACTGGACGTTTCATTATAATCTTCCACCTTGACCTTTATTCTCATTACTTTATCTAGCACTTCTTCTGTTAGGTTGTTGAGAGGGTCTTCAGCAACTAGCTAGAAATTACTATGTAGAGCTTTGATGACAAACTCTTCATCTTGATTTTCAATCTTGCCTTCTACATCTCCTTCTAATGTTTCCAAAACTTCTGCCTCATGGGACATCATATCATGTAGCTTCATGCTGATATTCCTTAGTTTATTATTGCATCTTTTAAGCACATCACATTCAAATCTGACGTCCTTATTCTAGATACCAATCAATAAGGCTGTGTTATTATTCAGTACCTGATTCTTTATTAAGATATGTGGATCAATCATCTTCATTTCATCCAAAATGCTCGTGACCTTTTCTAATTGAAATGACCTTCTGCCGATCTCCATATGTAGTTTATGTACTTTTCTCGTGGAGGTGCCCAAAGAATTCCACCTCTTCAAAGAGGCCTTTGCCACTTCTTCAGCTCCATCGAGCACGGATGACATCCATTTCAACATTATTGTTGATTCATGCTTCATGAGGTTCAACTTGTTGACCTCCTCCTGAGAAATAGCAGTTAATGGGACTGCATGATCACTAGATGTATCGTCAGGGTTAATTAACCCTCTTATATATGCATGCAGCTAAGCAATGTGCTCTTTATGCTGTTTATTCTTTTCTTTCTCTCTTTTCACCCTTGGGTTAATGAATCAATAATGTCTTTGCCTTCTTGGCCCTCTTGATCCTCATTAGCGAATCCAAGATCAACTGTAGTAATCTGGAACTCATCCAGAGTGATCTTGCCCTTTTCTTTATCAACTGTAGGGAGTGCTAACTATGCAGTTCTCCTGCCTGTCACCGGATCCCTTCTTATTGCAGAAGTTAACCTTGCCTTCCTCTTAGGCTTTATCAATGTTTCTAAAAATAATGTAGACACATCAAATTCATGTGCCTCTATACCTGGTTCTGTACCAATTTCTTTCTCGAGCCATGAAGGAACTTGATCTTTTAGTTGTTGTTCTCCATCATCATCATGATGATCACCCTGATCTCCGGTATCCACCATCATGTTCGATGGGGAAGGTGATCTCCTTATTTCTTCCTCATGATGCTCCTCATGAGGGTGATCTTTGGGTATATCCTCCTATTGAGGACCTTCTTTTTCTGGAGGGTGATCCTGTTGATCATCTTCATGTCTACCCTGATCTTGATCTTTTGCTTCCTCCATAGGTGTCTCATCTACCATAGTGATTTCTTCATCATGAGGCATATTAGTTTCCGTAGATATTATTGTATCTACCTTAGGCTCTTCCAGCTGATCTGTAACTATAACCTGCTCTGGACCTGTATTAATTACCTCTTGAGCCTTATGGTCCTCAAGACCTTATATTTCTTTATCCTCCTTGTCTTTTGGTGGGACATCTACTATTTTGGGCCCAACAGATACTTCCTTTTGTTGTTGCTCACCCATATCCAAAGTATGGCTCTCTATCTCTACCATCTTTACTTCCTCAATATTTTCTTCTTTATCTTGTGTACCTCCTTGATTTTCAGGACTTGCATCTTGTCTATAAGTGAGATCAATTACTATAGGACTTGTTACTTGTTCAACTAAGGTATCCAGCCCCATCTCTTGGGCTCCCTTTTCTGGGCTCTTCTCTTTCCCTGATTCCACTTGCTTCATCTCCTCTAACACTGTTTGTACTGATGGAGTTCCATGAGGAGTTATCCGAGTGCTAGCAGCAAGGGTTTCCATTCCTTGTGAAGTTACATCCTTCACCACCTCATCATCAGATAGGTCGACTGCCTCATCTAATGAAACTTGACCACTTTGAAGTACTTTGGAAGTTTCTTTCAATTGTTCCTCTGCTTGTTCAGTTTTAAATTGCACAATGGTGGGAAGTGGAACATTATGTTGCAACTCCTTAAATACTTCCCCACCTGCTCCCCTCAACATTATGGCAGTTTGTCTTATTTCACCTCTCATAGAAGTCCTTGGTTTCTTAGGTGTAGTTGCTATCACCTGAGGTGCTTTTCTCTTCCTTGTGAATGATATGGGACCTCCCTCTTCTTCAGATTCTTCTTCGAGAGGAATATCCTTCTCTTTATTCTTTTGTGAGTCTTGATCCTCCTTATATGTAGTAGTAGGCTGTGCAGTTGGCCTCTGGATCTTTTTGGCCTTTTGTTTATCTTGAGGAGGCTGTGCTGATGATGTTGATGCTTGTCCAGATCCTGATGCATCTTCAACAGGCACTATCACTCTTTCCACTATAACCCCTTTGGGTTCAGGATCAGTCTTCTTACCTCTTGAAGACCACTTGCTTTTTTCAAGGGGTGGTGCCTTCTCTCCTTTGGATTTCCTCTTTTCAACAGAAAATCATCAAATTCACCCTCAGGAACTTCCTGTCTTTTCTTCTTATTATCCACAGTGATGACAACGCCTTTTTTCTTCAGTACATTTATCTGCTCATCCACCCAAGCTTGGGTTAACTATAATATCTTGCCTGTGAATAGATCTAGGGAGATATCCTCCTGTATAGTGAGATCCGATGCAAAGATGGTATCATTATATATCTTTTTCTCTTCGTATTCATTAGCCATTATCATTCCATCATCTTTCTTTAGTTGTGCTGGGATGGAGATGCAATCAAAGGTCTTGATTTGATTAAGTGTTAACCTTTGGTATCTTCTTCTTCTGGCTTCAGCTTCATCTTCACAATCCGCCCAGAAATCCTCAAGATTCCTTTGGTGAATGGGCTGTCCCATGATCTTCTGCATCCTTCCATAAGGATCATATGATCTTATTAATGGAAATGGATGGAAATTCATCATTGTTAAGCCAGCTATGGCTTTCTTAATATTTTCACTGTCTGGGAACATATAGCAGCCCATTGTTACTGGAAACAATACTGGGGGAAGCTTGTTATTAGCTTTATAAGCATCTAGTATTGTTTCAACCTACCTCATGAACTCCATTAACACTACAGCATCAGTTGGATATCTTGGGAGCATGAGAGGGTGCTCTGTACATCCTTCAATCCTAATGTATGAAAAAGTTGCAAACTGAATGAACCAGGCCCCATGTCTGTATATTACCTCCTGAGCTTCCATGCTCAGTCTCTTAGTTCTGTCTTCCTCCATGGTCCTTACTAGATGTATAGAGAATGCATCATTCACTAATTTATAATCCTGGAGGTAATTCACTCTTTGCACTTGGGGAAGATGATCCTATATGTGTGCATCATTGGTTGTGCCTCCAATTTTTCCATCTGTGATCAAGGCATCAAATGTACCCTTATAGGCACATGAATAAACTATATATGATGTCATGTAGAAGGAACAATCCAGACCTCCCAGATTCGTCAGTTGCTCATCTAGAGCATCACTTATCATTTTAGCCCGCATTGGCTTGTTGTCCGTGTAAAGACACATCAGGATGACTGCATACATCCAGTCTTTGAAACTTCCAGCATCAAGCTGGCCTGTCACTTTGCTGAGCAGGGCTATCATGTATTGGTACTCGTCATCAAAGTCATACTTATATAAATGAACCAGAAGTTTAGTTGTTGCAGGATATGGACTATTCTTCACCCTCCATTGATACATCTTCTTCCTAGTAGACTTGTTATTCTCGTACTCTACTTCTGATTTCTTCATATCTATGTTGGCAACCTTCTTGCCCAATGGCAAACCAAATGAAGCAGCAATACCCTTAATTGACATATTAGCATATATTCTGCCATGTTTCTCTACCCTCCTGGTCTATGGGTTATAATTCCTTGCACATTCAATAACCAGGTCAGGGGTTTCCATGGAATATAGGAAACCAGCTGCATTCCACATTCCTGATACGAAGACTACATCCAGCAGGGCGCTATTATTCTTTTCATCATTCATTTTGACTGACTAGGCAGCCAGATCCATATTTCCCTGGTGTGTGTCTGTAATGGCACCATATTTGAATTGAACACCATCAGGATGAGCAAACATCAGCTTCAGGAGTTCTGCCTCTGACTTAGCTAGCCGTTTATCCGCCATGGATGCCTATAATTAACACAACTAGGTCTTACAATTTATACATATGCAAGCATGCATATACATTACATATTCATTATTCATCATGCATACTACTATTCTTTCCACACTTCATTTATCCTGACATGCATAATTTGAAATTTCAAACCAGAAGACCTCATGACACCTGGATATGCAGAATATGACAACCAGAAGGTTTCAATTACCTACCTGATGCACTTATCTTCTTAATTATGCTGATATCTGTGAAAGGGACTCAATTACCAACAGTGCTCTCGTATCCCATTCTGATGCAAGCTCTATACGTCTGCAGGTGGCCTTATGAAGATTTGTAATCTCGGAGCACTGTAAAAATTTGCTTTATCACAAGGTAAGTATGAAATGACTCTGTAAATCACTTTTAACCTCTTTCACCAAGACAAATTAGGGCAACTTAGGGCGAATTAAATGCAACGCTCGATTTTCTGTACGAAACTCCTGGATCTCGCCAGGTGTATGTATCAGGTTCGTAATGGGTGGGAACCACCTACCATATCTGCGTGCATTTAATGTTATGGCGGTGAGGCACGGGGTGATCTCTGAATATCAGGTGATATTCTAAATATCAGGTGATATTGAGAATATGACCCCTTGGTATAATATGATGATCCGTTTTAGGTAGAAAGACCGATGTTGATACATCGGGTCGGGCTAAGAATATCAGGTAGATATTCAAAATATTAGGGGATGTTCTGAATATTTGGTGATGTTTATAATATCACCCCCTGGACTAAAATGACCTCTTGTCAAAATATCGGGGTGACATCAATAGGATAAAGACTCGGTTCATCGTTGTCACATTATGACGTCATCATCATATTATGTAGGAAGGGTCATGCTTTGGAAATATACCTCCGCGAGGTAAAAAGGATGGTGACGTCATCGGTATGTTTATTTCTTCGATTATTGGGCTTGGATGATGTCAGTAGGACATTGGTTCGGGGTGATATTTTGCAATAGGTAGATATTTCAAATATCGGGGTGATATTTAAATATCGGGTGATGTTCAGGAATATGACCCTCGCAAAATACATGATGTTGTTCTACGAGTAAGTGTCACTATCACATAAATTTGATGTCCGGATGTTCGGAGCAAATGATTATATACCTCCGCAAGGTAAAAAGGATGGTGACATCATCGGTATGTTTATTTCTTCGATTATTGGGCTTGGATGACATCAGTAGGACATTGGTTCAGGGTGATATTTTGCAACAGGTAGATATTTCAAATATCGGGTGATGTTCAGGAATATGACCCTCACAAAATACATGATGTTGTTCTACGGGTAAGTGTCACTATCACATAAATTTGATGTTCGGATGTTCGAAGCAAATGATTTTATTGGGTGATAATTTGGATTAGGGTGATCTTTTGTAAGTTGACTGATATTGAGAAATATGATCCTCTCCCCAGAATATCAGGTTTGACCAAATCTTTGACTCATCATAACTTTTGTTCCCTAATGAATATCAGGGTGATCCAAAAGGCCAACCTACATGAAATTTTGTGCTCTATCTACCCATGAGGTTATTGACATGAAAATTTAACTTTGAAAAACTGACCTCATCATGATGACTTACCTAATCCCACTATGCAGGTTCATCTGCACTGTCTTACTTTTACTAGACCACTAGCAAGCTAGAAAACACAAGCAAAGCCAAACAAAAGTTGGGTCCCTGTTTTGTCAAGTCAAAATGGGGCATGTTGTGTAACCACACAACAAGATGTTAAGATGGAAGAAGAAGAGAAACATATATTTTTTCTGTTCTCTTTACTTGATACTTGGGAAAATTTAACTATTTCCATTATTGGTGGTGGTGCAAAACTAAATATGGATAGTCTTATTGCTACCTTAGTTTCAAAGGAGATGAAAATAAAATCCATGAATAATTGCTTGAAGGATGCCCTACATGTTTAGAGAAGGCCCAAGGATAAAGATGGATCTACTGGGGATATAAAGAAATCAAAAGATAGATTGAAATCAAGAGGTCAATAAAGCCCTAGGGAGGAGTAGAGTAAAGTGGTGGAACTATGGGAAGAGAGGTCATGTGAAGGAGAAATGTAGAAATAAAAAAATTCTCCAATTCCTCCATAGAGAAATCTTTTGATGATAGTGATAGTGTTTCTTTGTTTATTTTTTTTGAAACTATTAATGATGATGCTTGGATCATTGAAATTTAGGCTGGTCCTACCATAAAACTCCTCTTAAGGAGTGGTTTTCATTGTATAAGGCATATGATGGAGTATAAGTTTTCCTTGGTGACAACTCTACCTATTAGATTGTTAGTAAGTGAAAGGAACACTTGCGTTTCAATGATGGGAGGATTAAATCTCTTGATAATATCATGCACACTCGAAGACTTGAAATAAACTTACTTTCTATATCCAAGTTGAATGATTCTAAAATGCATGTGATATTTGACAAGTCTAGTTACAAGTTGTTTCAAGAGGTAGTTTAGTGGTAGTTAAAGGATCTCATCTTGGTACTTTGTTTAGGCTAGATGCCTCAACTTTTTAACTCTACTATGTGTGTGTGTGTGTGTGTGTGTGTGTGTTTAAAGGCATTAGTTCAAAAACAAATAGATTATAAGATAAGGTTATTGAGATCTGACAATGGTGGTGAATATTGTTCTAGGAATTTTGATGAGTTATGTAAGCATGTAGGTATTGTTAAACAAAAGATAACCCCTTATACACCACAACAAAATAGGGTTGCAAAAAGGATGAACCAAACCTTAATGGAAAGAGCCAAAAGTATGTTGAGTAGTAGATAGTTGGATCAATGTTTCTAGGTAGAAGCTGTTAGTGAGTGGTACATAGTTAGATTGATGTTTTGAGGTAGAGGCTATGAGAAATGCTTGTTGATTAATAAATGTCCTTATTTATCTCTTGTTGAAAAATAACTTATGAAGTGAGGATAGGTAAGAAGACATTTATTGCACATTTAAGGGTCCTTGGTTGTGAGCCTTATGTTTGTGTGCCTCAATAAAAGTGGTCTAAATTAGATCCAAAAGCTTCAAAATGCATCTTCAAAGGATACATGGTGACAATATAAAAGATTATCATATTTGGAATCCCTTATGCCCAAAATTTATTTATTCTAGAGATGTGGTTTTTAGAGAAGTTAAACAAAGTTTTCAAGTCTTGAATGACCAAAGGAAAGGGAAGGACAAAAAATAGTACATTTTGAGACTAAGGTTGAGAAGCATAACGATGCACATGTGGAAGAATATATTGATGGATTAGAGGATGAAAAGGAAGATGAGGGTTTAGATGAGAGTTAAGATTAGGATGCACATGTAAAAGAATAGGAACAACCCCTTACTCTTACCTTGAATAGATCAACAAGACAAAAAAAAACTAGAAAAAAAGTATAGCCCACCAGATTTCCATTGTGTATTTACTTTATTGAGTACTAATGATGAACCTATATCTTTCAAGGAGGCACCTTCTTTGTAGGATATTGAGTCTTTCATGTAGTCCATGGAAGAGGAGATGATAGCCTTGGATAGTAGTAACACTTGGGATCTTATTATTTTACACGAGTGAAGAAATCCTATTGGTTGCAAGTGGCTGTATAAGAAGAAAACCAAGAGATGATGGACGATTAAAGTGGTACACAACTAGAATGGTGGCCATGGGCTACTCCTAGAGAGAGGGAGTTGATTTTGGTGAAATTTTCTCTCCTACTACTAAGTTAAATTTTATTAGATTCCTATCATCTTTGTTGTAGCTTATGATTTTAAGATTGAGAAAATGGATGTTAAGATTACTTTCTTGCATGTTGAACTTAAGGAGGACATTTATATGTGAAAACGTAATGGCTTTGTTGTGATAGGGAAGGGACATTTGGTTTGTAGGTTAAAATGATTATTGTATGGTCTAAGACATTCACCTAAATTGTGGTGCCACAATTTTGATGTCTTTGCATTAAGTTTGGATTTTGTTAGGAGTGAAGAGTATCATTGTGTTTATGTTAAAATTATTGATGATTAGATTGTAATAATTTTCTTGTATGTGGATGACATGCTCATTGGTACTAGCATGGTGATTATTAGGGAAATCAAAACTCATTTTTTTGGCACATTTGATATGAAGGATTTTGGGGCACAAAATACATTCCTAGTATGGAGATCAATAAGGATTTAGTATACATAAATATTTGGTTAAGTCAGAGTAAGTATATTACCATTTTATAGTAGTTTAGTTTATACAGGAGCATCCCTGGTTCAAGAGAAATCTTGCATCAACTAAAAAAACACATTTGCATTCAAGTTTGTTTGCAGTTTAGTTTGTTTCCTTTTATTTTCTGGTCCAGTTCAATCAGTAGCAGTTTCTATATTTTGGTCTGCATTCTTCCACAGTTGCATTTCACATCTTGAAGAGATAGAATTAGCATCTAGATTCATTCATCTACATCATATCCAAAATTTAGAGCATTTTGATTAAGTACCAAAAAGATATCACTATGAGAAGATCATCTATTTTCTCAGAATAGAGCATCCTGACAGTCTCTGATAATCAGCTAAAGGAGAAGACTTGCATAATATTCCTAGACTTGTGGACCTTAATGACACATCATTTAATGATCTTGGTTCATGGCCGACCTTCCTCAAGATCCTCACATCATTCCATTCATTTGTAGAGGTGTTCTACATGTTTAAGTCTGACCTATCCGTGTACACACATTACAGCTCTTCATCGGAGTCTGTGACCTTCCTTGGCTGACGCGGAGGAATCTTTTGTACTGGAGATGATATATAAAGATGTAATAGATCCCTAGGAAATCAGTTAGCATAATTCTCAATATCTATAAGATAGAGAGTTTGCTCCTTTGCAAAGGGACTTCAAAGCTATATCTTGTGCATATTCTAATATTTTATAATCAAGTTTGTGAGCCCAAATTGTAAGCCCACATGTTGCCAGCCAATCTGTATTTGAATTCTATCATATACTGAATGGCTAAATCTATGTTTGTTTCATATCTTTGAGTTGTTTCCATTGTGTTTACTCTTGTTGCATGGCCTAGCTAGTTTACTCTATGAACCTTCCTACCGTGACTACACCAAGTGGTATCAAACCAAAAGTTCAAATCTTTAGGAGCAAGTTGAGTGAAGTTAGTGAGGGAATTTTGTAAGATCTTTCTATGGAAAGATTGCCAAACTGAGGCAGGTTACTTTGTCACAACCAATCACCAATTGTGAGGTAGTTGTCACCTTGTAGCCCGGGATTGCGAAACTTGAGGTAGTTTGCACTTGATCCTAGAAAGAATGCCACCGAGGAGAGTTGTCGTTGCTGGAACAATGGCTAGTAGAATGGATGAAATGATGGAGATCATGAAAATGATGCAAATTTGTTTGGATGCTATCGAAGAGGATAGACGAAGAGGATTGACACTGAGACCTAATGTTGAAAGTGATGATGAAGAAGAATTTCAATCTGTTGAGTAAATTGGCAAAAACCTAGGAGGTGATGAAGAAGAAGAATCAAATCAAGTAAAGATGTTATGAGCTATTTCAAAGATTGGAAAAAGACCTAGAGTTGATGTGCTGAACTATACTGGTAATTTGAACCTTGAAGAGTTGATTGACTAGATAAATGACATGGAAGAATACTTTGAATATGAAGAGATTGAAGATCTAGAGAAGGTAAAGTTTACAAAGATGAAATTGAAAGGACATGCTGCTATATGATAGAACAAAGTATAGTTGGAAAGAAATAGAAGAGGGAAAGAAAAGATTACAAAGTGGGATAGGATGGTGACACAATTGAAGAATCAATTCATACCTACTGACTATGAGTTGAAGCTTTTGAAAAGATTGTAGAACCTAAGACAGAAGGAGAAATTTGTGGAGTATACTGAAGAATTTCATAAGATGATTATAAGGACTAGACATAGTGAAGCAAGCAAGGACAAAGTGGCTAGATACATCAATGGACTGAGATTGAGCATTCAAGACAAACTAAGCTTAGTAAGGATGACATCTTTGGAGCAAGCATATTAGTTTTCCCTCAAAGTTGAAAAGAAGCTAAATAAAAGACATGATCTAAGATAGAAAGGCAGAGGAGGTAAATTTTAGAGAGGTAGAATATTTTTCGGAGGAGACAGATCACATTTAGAGAAAAAAAAGTTTGACAACACATTCAAGAAGGAGGATAGAGATAATAATGCTTACCAGAGAGATGACATAAATTTTTACCAGAGAGGAAACCCTAGTACATACCAGAATGAAGGATACAGAAGAGAGGGAAGAGGATTTGATAAGAGAACATTCAGAGGCACTTGTTTCAAGTGTGAAGGTGAAGGACATAGAGCATTTGAATGTAATCAGGGTAGTACAAGTAAGAGGACAAAGAACAGTGGAAGAGCAACCTATGCGGAAGAAGAACTTGTTCGATCACCCAGTTCAGTTGGTAAATCGAAGAAAGCAGAATCATTGGTGATGAGGAGAGCACTATTTCAAGTAGGAGCAAATGAGGAACCACCACAGAGGAAAGTTTGTTCAGGACAAGATGTAAATCAAGAGTTAAGTGTTGTAAAGTTGTGATTGATAGTGGTAGTTTAGATAATCTAGTTTTAGAGGACATGGTGACTAAGCTAAAGTTGGAAAGATTGAAATACCCTAAGCCCTATCATATAGCATGGATCAAGATGATCACAATGTACTGGTAAGTGAATAATGTTTGGTGAAATTTCATATTGGATCTTATCATGATGAAGTCTTGTGTGATATTATGTCTATGGATGTTTGTCATATTTTGTTGAGTAGACCTTGGTAGTATGACAGAAAAGCTATACATAATGGGAGAAAGAATACATACACTATAATAGAAAATGGAAAGAGAATTACCTTGATTCCTTTAGAAGATGATCCTAAGAGTGAAGTATGTGGAAATGCTAGAATCTATTTGGTAAATGGAAGAAAATTTCTTGATGGTTTGAGACATGAGAATATGTGTTATGCTTTGATTCCAAAGAAACCTATAACATTGAAGAAAGAGACTGGAGGAGAACAACTGGAGGAGATAAGAAAGTTACTAATAGAGTATGAAGACATCATATTAGATAATGTACCTGAAGGATTACCACCTATAAGGAGTATCAGTCATCAAATGGACCTTATATCGGGAGCAAGTTTGCCTAACAAAGAAGCACATAGAATGCACCAACAGAGAATGAAGAATTGAACAGACAGATACAAGAATTGTTGAGGAAAGGTTTGATCAGAGAAAGTTTGAGTCCTTGTGTAGTACCTGTAGTGTTAGCACCTAAGAAAGATGGAGAATGGAGAATGTGTACTGACTCGAGATAAATAAACAAGATAACCGTCAAATATAGATTTCCTTTACCTACGATGGATGATATCATGGATTGTTTGAGTGGAGCAAGATATTTCACAAAGATAGACTTGAAGAGTGGATACCATCATATCAGAATCAAAGAAGGAGATGAATGGAAGACTTCTTTTAGACAAGTTTTGTAGAGGTTAAGAGAAGAGAAATTGTTGATAAACATCAAGAAATGTAGTTTCATGAAGGAAGAGTTGGTATATTTGGGATTTGTGATTTTTGTGGAAGGATTAAAGATGGACCCTAAGAAAGTGAAAGCGATTGTTGAATGGCCTATACCGGATAGCATTAGAGAGTTTAGATCATTTCATGGATTGGCTAGTTTCCACTGGAAGTTCATAAAAAATTTTAGTTCAGTATGTAACCCTATTACAGAGACAATGAGAGGTGATAGGAAAGACATTAAGTGGATGTCTGGAGTACATAAAAGTTTTGAATTGTTGAAGCAGAAAGTGACAGAGCAACCTATTTTGGCATTACCAGATTTCAATAAGGTATTTCAAGTTGATTGTGATGCAAGTGGAAATGCAATTGGAGCAGTATTAAGTCAAGAAGGTAGACCTGTAGCATATTTCAGTAAGAAGTTGAATGATGCAAGGAGAAGATATTCTTGGTTTATGATTAGTAGTTCTATGCCATAATTCAAGCCTTGAAGAAGTGGAGACATTACTTGTTGCCTAAGGAGTTTGTACTATATACAGATCATCAAGCTTTGTAGTATTTGAATAGTTGAGGTAAGTTGAATCAGAGACATATGAGATGGGTAGAGTTCATGCAGAGTTACACTTTTGTGTTGAAGCATAGGAGTGGAAAATCAAACAAAATTGTTGATGCGTTAAGTTGAAGAAGAAACTTGTTAACAGAAATGAGAGTTAAAGTGTTGGGTTTTGATGAATTGAAGAACATGTATGAGGGAGACACTAATTTTGCAGAACCTTGGAAAGAATGCAAGGAACTTGTTGTGATAGATAAGAGTAAGTGGTTGGATTATTTCATTCAGGAAGACATGTTGTTTAGAGGAAATTAGTTGTGCATACCTAAGAGTTCAATGAGAGATAATTTGATCAAGGAGAAACATAGTGGTGGATTGGCAGGACATTTTACCATTGATAAGATAGTGGCTTTGGTAAGTAAAAACTACTTTTGGTCTCAGATACATAAGGATGTTAGGAAATTTGTACATAGTTGTAGAGTATGTCAAGTTGCAAAAGGGAGTAGTCAGAATACTGGATTGTATAGACCTTTGACAGTACCAGAGAGACCTTGTGAAGACATAAGCATGGATTTTGTAGTAGGACTGCCAAAGACACAGAGAGGACATGATTCAATATTTGTAGTGGTTGATAAATTTTTAAAGATGGATGATTTCATACCTTGTAAGAAGACAACTAATGCAGTTCATGAAGCAGACTTATTTTTCAGGCAGATTATGAAATTACATGGATTACCTAAGACTATAGTTTTAGATAGAGATACAAAGTTTGTTGGATACTTTTGGAAGACACTTTAGAAGAAGATGAAGACAGATTTGAAGTTTAGTTCAACTTTTCATCCACAGACTAATGGAAAAATAGAGGTAGTAAATAGGAGTTTGGGAAACTTGTTGAGATGTTTGGTTGGAGAGAAGACATGAAGTTGGGATTTGATTCTTTCACAAGCAAAGTTTGCATACAATAATTCAGTAAATAGGAGTACCAAAAGAACACCATTTGAGATTGTTATTGGAGTAACACCTAGAGGAGTTGCAGAATTGAGAGACATTGGCACAGAAGAAAAATGAAGTGCGGAAGCAGAGGAATTTGCAGATCACATGAAGACAGTGCATAATTAGGTGAAGAAGCATTTGGAGGATATGAACAGTAAGTATAAGGAAAAGGTAGATGAAAAGAGAAGGCATAAGGAATTTGAAGTGCGAGATGAAGTAATGATATACTTGAGAAAATAGATATTTCCAGTTGGGACATTTAACAAGTTGAAGATGAAGAAGTTTGGACCTTGTAAGATACTCAAAAAATTTGATTCAGGAAATGCATAAAAAGTGGAGTTACTAGAGACATTGGGTATATCACCTATTTTCAACATTACAGACTTATATCAGTATCATGAAATAGAGTTCAGTGATAGCATGGAAGAATACTTGAAGAAGAAGTTACCACAACAAGCATCAGAGAAGATTGAAGACATCTTGGATAGTAGAGTTGGACGCAACACTACAGGAAGACAATACAAGGAATATCTTGTGAAGTGGAAAGGTAGACCGGAACAAGATTCATCATGAATTTCTCAGGCTGAGGTGGACCATCTTGGTTCTCCCCTAGCCCGAGCAAAGTGAGGGACTCACTTTTTCAATAACCCCAGATGTCTGATGCAGGAGCATCCCTAGTTTAAGAGCAATCTTGCATCAACCAAAAAATATATTTGCATTACACTTTGTTTGCATTTCAGTTTGTTTCCTTTCATTTTCCAATTCAGTTCAAGTAGTTCAGTCAGTAGTAGTTTCTGTATTTTGGTCCGCATTCTACTGTAGTTGCATTTCATATCTTGCGGAGTTGGGCTTAGCATCTAGATTCATTCATCTCCATCATATCTAGAATTTAGAGAATTTGGATTAAGTACCGGCAAGATATTGCTATTAGAAGATCGATTATTTTCTTAGAACAGAGTATCATGATAGTCTCTGATAATTAGCTAAAGGAGAAGACTTGCAAAATATTCCTAGACTTGTGGAGCTTAATGAAACATCATTCAATGATCTTGGTTCATGGCCAACCTTCCTCGAGATCCACACATCATTCCATTCATTTGTGGAGGTGTTCTACATTATTAGGTCGAACCTATCCATATACACACGTTACATCTCTTTATTAGAGTCTATAACCTTCCTTGGCTGACACAAAGGAATCTTTTGTACCGAAGATGATATATAAAGATGTAATAGATCCCTAGGAAAGTAGTTAACATAATTCTCATGATATAGAAGATAGAGAGTTCACTCCTTTGTGAAGGGACTTCAAAGCTATATCTTGTGCATATTCTGATACTTTATAATCAGGCCTATGAGCCCAAATTGTAAGCCTGCATATTGTCAACCAATCTATATTTGAATCTATCATATACTGAATGACTGAATCTATGTTTGTTTTATATATTTGAGTTGTTTCTGTTGTGTTTACTCTTGTTGCACGGCCTGGATAGTTCACTTTATAAACCCTCCTATTGTGACTACACCATTAGTATGCATGATTACAAACCTATGAGTATTCCATTCCCTATTGGTCCCAATCTTTCTTTAGATATATATCCCAAATTAGATAATTATTTTAAAGATATGTCTAACATGACTTATGTTAGTGTTATTGGTAGCTTGATATATGGAATGGTTTGAACTTGACTAGACATTGCCTAAGCAATGACAATTTTGAGAAGGTTTGTGTCTAACCTTGGAAAAAAGAAATGGAATTATGTTGTTAGGGTTTCCAAATATTTGACAAGGACTTATATTATCACTATTTGTGTTATCATGGTACTAATGATGTCGATAATTCATTAGGCATATAAGGCATTGTGGATGTAAATTAGGCAGATGAATTTGATAGTCAAACATCCAAGTTAGTGATTGTGTTTTTTCTTTGTTTGGTAGTGTATTGGATTGGATGATTAAGAGGCATCCCATAGTTGATTTGGCCACCACTAAAACAAATTATATTGCTACTACACGTGTCTCTAAGTAGGAAGTATGGTTATGGAGACTTTGTACAAGTATTTGTTTTTATTTTAGGCTTGTTAGAAATGGTTGTGATAGAGAAAGTTCTATCTATTTGAATAGGAATCCCATGTACCATATTCATACTAAGTGTTGGGACTTAATCCAAAATTTGCAAAATCATCTAGGTCCATTCCAATTTTGTGCACTTGCCGTATTTTTCCCATCATAGATAACTGATCTGATAAATCATTTAATTGACCCTCCCTTAGTCAAATATTGCCTTGGAATTTCCCCTTATGATCCCCATGTCGCCTTCATGTGTTGAAGTTTCCAAAAAACTAAAAATATTCTAAGTTTGAGAAGTTATTAGTCATTTTCTAGTGTTCCTAGTGTTTTACATGTTTTCCTTGGACTACTAAACATTTCCTAATTGCATCACATCCATTTCCTTCCTTCTGTCCCACATGAAATCCCTGTGTATTTCATCACTTCCTTCACTTCTTTCATTTTCCTTCACTTTTACATTTTACAAAATCTTGACCTATTATTGAACACATGATTCCTACACCTCTCATCTAGTTCCTTCATCCTTTTTTGCATGAAATTATTTCTTAATTTCCTTAGGACCTTAGTAATTTTTGTTTTACCCATTTTCTGTAATTTGTAGGATCATGTTGTGTTAGCAGAGCTCACATAATTTGAAACTCTAATATTTGGTAGGACTCTTGTCCCCTTTTGTATTGTTACCATTTTTTCACCACAGCTCAAAAATTGGCAGAGCTGGTGTAACAAATTGATTTTTAGGGTGAAGGTTAACATTCTTATGTTATAAGTTATTTGCATAGTTATTGTATTTCAGAGATATTGCAGTTTAGTTGTGTTGTTTAAGAAAAGAAAAGATTTCAAATCATTCATTGTATTGCAGAACATTCTCAGGAGAGATAAGTATTTCAGTCACTACAATGATTATTCATTTACAATTGAAATACATAAAAGGATAAGCATTCCATTGACATAAATAATGACATATCAAATGTTCCACACAAGCCGTGGGTATAGCTGAACAAATGCAAGTATAAAGAAAATGCTATGCATCTAAGGATAAGAAAGAGAAGGTCATAGTCATCATTGCCTTGAAGGTCTTCGATCTTCAAAGTTGTCTTCTACTCTGCTCTTGATCTCTGATGAGAACCTACAAAAGTTAGAAAAGTTCATGTTAGAACTCCTGTTATGAGATCTCTGTCCTATCAGAAGAGGCATAACACTTTTCTTATAATACACTGATCAATGAACATAATCCACATGCAAGAGGAACTGAGAAAGAAACAACCATGGACCTTCATTATTTTATTCTAATCTGTTTGTTTCATGTGAAGGTATAGCATAAGTCATGTAGTTGATTCAAGACATATCAGCACGTGGTATCAAACGGGCTCCCACAATGGTTGAGCCTAGCATGTTGCCCTCGATTCTCAAAGCGAAAAAATTGCAGATACATCATATTGTTTAATCAAATCAATTGAACTGAAGGAGTACAATGTTAATCTAATATTTGCAGTTCTAGTTCTGATGAGATGCAAGTATTAAAGTGATTTGAACTCATAAAGAATGACATCCACTGCATGAGATCAAGCATGATAATCAAGAAAATTATGTGTACAGATAGATCTTAACTTTCAACCAAGCATTATAAAGGAGTTTTTGTTGTTCCTATCTCAAAAGTGACAGGAAGTGTGTCATGTTTGCCTATATTCATCATAAATTTTGCAAACTATATACAATTAATGGATAGCCATGATGGCATTATTGCAAGGATATAACAGTGCATATGATTTGGACAACTATCATTAATGTTTCAATTAATCAGAAATAATATCAGATATATGCATGGTGGAGCCAAATATCAGATGACTGCAATAAACAATACACCAGGATGTAGTTTCAAGTAGTGAAAGAGCTAGAATGATTTATTTGGTATGTATATGCATTTGTATTTGATATGATATACTAAATTAATAACCAAAAGTCAATGCAATGGGGCAGATTTGATTGAAAACATCCAGTGTATGCATATCAAAAGTAAACACAGATACAAGTTGTCATAGTTTTCTTTCACATTTTTAGGCTTGTCTTAGAAAAAGTATGAGTATGACTGCATGTTTGAGGCTAAATACAATGATAGACAGCTATCAAAGACCAACACATGATTTCATGATTACAATAAGCTCAACTGAAGTATTTGATATCATAACGCTAATCTATCATACAGAAGCATGTTGCTTCAGACCAAATGAAATAAAAGAGACAAATAGGGCAGCCACGAGTATGAAGTAGCTGATATTTCATGTTCATCCACATGGTGTTGCAACAGAATAAATGTTGATCAGGAATGTCATCATCATAGTGTTGTTATGCTTTTATTTGAGACACAAAATGTATTCTATAGGATCATCTTAGTGATCAAATCATCTACAGTGACAGGAGTGATCAAGTATCCATGACTATCTACAATACAAAAGGAAATGCATAAATGGAACATCTAGTAAAGAGTATATATTGTAGATGAAATGAACATCGTGTCATAAAGCAAAAGAACAGTCAAATTGTCATGTATCTCATTTCCCAGTATCAATAAGAGAAAGCCAATTTCATTCATAATGGCATTTGATATAATTGCCAAAGTATATGTGTCTTACTGTAGGAAAGCCATATAAATTATGCAAAAACCATATGCAATCAAAGTAATGACATAAAGAAGATGATCTCAATATCATTTGATGCTTCAGTAGTTCATGAGTAAAATAGAGCAATTATAGTATGTCTGATATCAAAATGGAGTTCCCAAATGCATTACATAGTTGTTGGAACACAGAGCATCAAAAAGAGATAAGTATCTATAGAAGAATGACATGACAAAGTAGATGCAGAGGTGCTTTTACCAGCCACGACCTCTTGAAGAGGTAGGTACAAAAAAGAAATGTATTTTCCACATAAAGCTACACATAGATGCCATTCTTGATTCACAAATGCAAAGAAATGCTCATAAATGATAACACAGTTGTAGCCTCTCAGAAGCATTACATACAAAAATGAATGAGATGGTAAAGTAGGTTTTTGCTCGAACCCCACTTAGGGTTTTCGAGAGAAGACACAAATATACAGAGAGAAAAATGGCAAGACTTTCACTATGTAATGCTCATAAAAGAGTTACAGCCAAGCCTGTTTCGGCCACACAGAGGGGATTGGTATGTATTTAAGCTGAAAGCATAGCTACAATTGTGGTTAGAAAAAATGGAGCATATGTTTCTTTCATGACAAGATAACCCTAGGGTTTCAAATTACAAAGAAGATGCATGGAGATAAATAATACACAGTCATGGCCTCTACAAAAGATATATACAGAATGTTATTTTACAGCTTTCATTTATATTGGATGCTTGAGCCATGAAAAGACAATGAGTACATAGAAATGTAATAATACCACTTGTTTCTAAAGATGCATTTTTTCCCTCAAAGATTCAAGAAAGTCATTTCACTTTCATTGAATAGCACAGCTATAGCGAAATGAAGAAGTATGGCCGCGGGTTCCAATTCCAAATACACAAAATGCTATGAAAAATAAAACATACAGTGTTACATATGAGAGTTACGTTATTTGGAGGAAGTGTATAAGGATGCAGAGCTAAAAGTTTTCTTTTTTGCTTCAATTTTCCCTCTCATAAATGTAGTCATGGCGGCCAATATACAGAGAAGGAGTGACAGCGAACAAATGTAAACAAAACCATCAGAGACAACATATAGGCCATGGCTGTTGGCACCTTTTAAACCTTAGAAATTTAAAGGGAAATTAAATAATGGAAAGGAATATGAACCTGGCAGTTTTACCTTTCCTTCCTGGAAGAAATTCATGGAGGACACAATCAGGAGCACCAAAAATGTCCAAGTTTTCATGCTTGAAACCCTAGGGTTTCATTGTTAGCAGCAGAGCCCAATTCACAAAATGCAAAGGTCAAAATGAGCCTGAAAGAATAGGGCAAGTTTATTTTGTCATTAGGGTTTTAATGAAGCCCTAGCTCAAATGGCATTTTATCACATCCATTTTTTTGTGGCATAAGTTAATACCTTCATGGTGTTATGTGTTCACAAGGTGATGCCTAAGTCTCATGACTTAGTGAGAGGTCGAGCCCATGCCTCCCTCAAAATATTTAATGCCTTAAATCTTCTTAAGTCACTTTGAGATTACGATCTGTGCCTTAGCCCCTTGGAGATATAGATGGAGCTTATGCTTATGATATAACATGCAAACCTTTTATGAGACAGGTCATGTGGATATAAGTCATCAGGCTCTTATTTTTTACCAT
Source organism: Cunninghamia lanceolata (assembly GCA_027924645.1). Classification (NCBI taxonomy): domain Eukaryota; kingdom Viridiplantae; phylum Streptophyta; class Pinopsida; order Cupressales; family Cupressaceae; genus Cunninghamia; species Cunninghamia lanceolata. The sequence continues at coordinate 2,221,899 of BSBN01000416.1, read as the reverse complement.
AGAATGCCTTGATATTATTTTTATGATTTTTATGGAAAAATTAAATATTATAATCGCAATATACTTGGAAAAATAAGAAAAATGTAAGCCTTGTATTATTATTTTTTGTCAAATAAAATCGAATAGGGGATAGGATAAAACTGCCACAGTTGCAACGTTATTTTAAAGCAATAATTTATAAATTGCTTTAAAATCAAACTATTTTAGACAGTTAAAAATAATAAACCAAATTGAAATATTCTTCATTGATTTGTTTTATTTGGAGGAAGATAAAGACAATGAGATTTCATGGGCAGATAAAAGCAAATTTTTGGTGGGATCACATCAGGGAGTCCTTTGGCACTTTGCTTTCACAGTTTGGATACATCTTGAGAGCTTTTATTTTGGCTTTTTTGAGGAGATCAAAAATGGACTTGGAGATCTATTATTAGGAGCTTTTTCTAGCTTTTTTTGGGGAGGAGATCTTTTATAGGATATATGACAGAGTTATACTTTCTTTTTAGTAGTTGGAGTTGCAGTTTTATAGTAGAGAGTAGAGATTAGAGGAGAGGATATCAAAGTCTTCCTCTCACACTAAGAGTGTTGTATTCAATGTGTGTACTCATTACTCCTTCAGTTATACAGAACAATAGATTTCTCCTTCCTTTATTGTCTAATGATTGCAATTTTAATTTGATGTTGCATTGTGAGAGATTGCATGTCCTTGTTATGTCTTGAAATTGCGAGAATGATGCAAATTGCCATATAGTTCAGGTTGCATGTTTGTGTTCTGTTTGAACTTTAATGCAAAGTACTGATGAATTGTATGTCATTGATATGTTTGTGAGAATTAATGTTTAGGAAACTATTTGCGAGTAAGATTCTTAGGAGTTTTAGGTCTGGTGTATCACCTTATTGTTAGGATTTCATTTTAAGTTATCCCTCTGTCCCTTTTCCTCCACAAGTCGTTAGATTATAAAAATCATAAGGAGAACTAGCTCACTCTGGAGATTCCCTCTCAACATAGATCACCTACAATCTGGGAGGGTTTCCATGTTTCAATGGGATAGTCAAGTTTAACTTGGCTAGTGGCGCAATCCTGATTGACAATAGTTTTTGGCACGTCCGGTGGGAGTCTGAAAGTGATTTCAGAGAAGTTTTATACCCTCGTAGATGCTTTTCTGGTATATGCAGCAATATTCCATCCTTTGGAGGCTTCACAATATACCTAGTGACTCATTTTCTTTGGTCTTGCATGCAGATTAATGTTATCAGCTTATGAAAACTAGATCCAATTCTAATCCTTTTGAATATTTATAGCTATCTTCGCCAAGGAGAAGAGGTAGATCAGCAAACATAATAGCTAATTCAATGAGGAGATCAAAATCAACACCTTCATGACTTACTCCTCCAACTCCAACACAAAGGAATAGAAGTCCAGTGCTCATAGTTCAAATACCAATAATGGCTAGACAGTTTGTATTTGTGCCTTTTAACGGAGGCAGCCCATTACAACTTGCCCAAAGAGATGATATTCTTATTGTAGCCCTTAAGGGACTGCCATATTTCACTAGAGAAGATCATACTACAGGTATTGAACACATTCAAGATGTGGTAACCTTGTGTGTTGTACACAATGTTACTCAAGAAAATGTAGCAATCAGACTCTTGGCTGCATCATTGAAGGGGAAAGCATTACAATGGTTCAAAGGTCTTGCAGGGAACTCAATTTCATCATGGGATGAGCTAGGAGATGGATTACACAAACATTCCAAGGACAAATTTGATCATCTCTCGTTACTAGAGCAGTTGAGCACCATCAAAAGGGCACCCCATGAACACATGGCTAATTTCAATTACTAATTTTAGAGAACCTGGGATAGGATTCCCACAACGGGAAAACCCCTGCCAAGGCATGCATTTTTGTTTTATCTTAAAGCTTTGAACAGTGAAATTTCTGTAATGATCCAGTCTATGAGAGGAACCACCCTTCCTCATTCTTTTGAAGTTGTTGTTAGAGCAGAAAACTGCCTTATCCAAGCAAGAAAGATAGCCCCGAGGCCTCCCTTACCCATTTCCCCAAACTTTGGCTGCTGTCCCACCTGTTCCAGCAATAACCCATTAGCTTGCAGCCCAAGAATCCAGTACACCAGTTCAAGATTTCCAAACACTTAATAACACATTGAAAACCCTTAGCAATGAGATTGTTAATATCAAGAAATAGTTTGGTCAAGAGTATAGGGCTTACAAAGCTCCATATCAGCCCAATCGGTAGTATAGGAAACCTTTCCAAGATGATCCTCAGGGTCAAAGAAGAAACTACAACCCTCGACCCTTCCAATCTTACAACCCAAATGCTGCTAGCATCATGAAGGAGCTTGTACCCACACATAATAACTTAGCTCAAGATAGTGACTAGTGTTATCCATGTCACCAATCGCATAATCAAGCTACATGCACAAATGGAGTAAGAAATCAGGCACTCATGGTGAAGAATAGTTATGTAAGTTTAGAAGGTGTCTCTAGTGAAGTTTCAACTCAATAGAATAATGTTGATGTGGCCTTGATGAACTGGAAAGAGAGTGATTTCTATGGTATAAATTACCCTCAAAGCTCAAATTAGCAACATACAGGCTCGTTTTAGCCAAGACAAGGTCAAAACAGAGGGCTATAGACCTTAATCAACAAGCTGTAGTGGTACAACAACAGCTTGTGAGAGATACATTTCAAACTTTTCTGTCATAAGCTCCCTCTATATAACAACAAAAAGTGTAAATTTTTCAAAGGGATCAAACTATACCAGTAAAGGATTAGTCCAAAGTACAATCATAGCCTTCACAAAGGTAGAATGATGCTGCTGCTGTGAAAGGACAACAAAAGGTAAATCATGTTTCTTTCAACATAGTGGACCATCTTAAGAAAGCTACAGTGAGTATGTCAGTTATGGATGTAATGCGCATTCATGGCCAAAAGAATCTGCTTTAAGAAGCATTGGCTGAACTTTCTATTTCTGAGTGTTCTAATCAAGGAAAGGCTAAAGTTGTACTTGCTAACAGTCTAGAAATCAAGAGTGGACATCTAGCAAATGAAGTAAAACCTCCTCCTTTCTACCTAAGTCTGATTATTGGTGACAAGATTGTCCATAACTATATGATAGATTCTGGAGCAAGCAGTTATGTCATGCCCAAGAGTCTAGCTGATTCATTAGTATTGGTTTACGAGCCCCTTGCAAAAGGAGTAGTCCAACTAGATGGATCTACACTTAGTATTACATGAATCATCAAAAATCTACCACTTACACTACATGCTTGTCCTAATTTTTCCATCCATCAAGATATTTATATCATTGATCTACCACCTAGCTTTGCTATATGTCTTTCTAGGGTGTTTACTGCCAAATTGGGTGGATTTTTATCTTCTGACTGGTCCCACTTGTTTTTTAGAACAAGGTATGGTACAAAAGTAACCATACAATCTGAACCACTTGCAAATGATCATGTTGAACCTTTTGTTCCCATCCTAATCAACGCTAACCTCTACATCACCCATGGGCAGCAGGATGAACCCATGAGCCTAGATCCTAATGCACCTATAGAAAACATAAACTTAGATGATTGGATAGCTGAAGATCATGAAAGTGGCCCTTTCCATCGCATAGATGAGGTAGGATTAGGCATCTATATGATACAAGAACCTGATGTAGTGATTCCTAATATGATTAAGTACCAAAATCAGTCAGGACAACAAGAAGATCAAATTTGAAAGCTGTACTTTGATGGATCAAGGACTAAAATAGGTGTTGGTGGAGGGAATATGTTGATTTAACCTAAAGGAGACAAGTATTATTTTGCCTTGAGGTTCACTTTCAGCTACACAAATAATGTGGCTGAGTATGAGGCCTTGATTCATGGTTTAGAGTGGGCTCAGAAAAAAGGTATCAAATCTATCCAAGTTTATGGTGATTCTAAATTGATTGTTAATCAAGTTAGGAATCTGAATGTTACTAAAAATGAACTACTCAAAAAGTACAAGCATAGAGTGTGGGATTCAATTGAATTTTTTGATGCTTTTAATCTATTTACGAATCCCATAAACCAAAATAAGTATGCAGATAAGCTTGCAGCCTTGGGATCTCAATTTGAGATTCCTGATTATATTTATAATATTGAAGTATAACCATATGTCAAAATAGTTGTCAGACCTTCTGTACCTGACAGTAGTGTTTCCTGGCAAGTGTTTGATAGTGATGAGCAAATCTTAAGTTTTTTGAGTGCAGAGGTTGAATTTGCAGCTGATAATCAGCATAAATACCAGCAACAATTTGAAGATCAGATTGTATAGTTGAGATCTAGCAAGATGCCCAAAGAACTAGTGACATTAGAATCAGTGTTCAACACAGATGATCGGTTCAGAAAGGACAAGTGTAGCATGATAGTGAAGCAAGAATATTATGAGACCATAGAGATTTTCAAGGACAAACTGTTGAAACTCATAAAGGTATGTATTAAAGAAGAACATCAGTGATTTGTTCAATTATGTCAATAATTTTTTGATTATTTTGCATGGGAGTATAAAGACTTAAGAGGGTTTGATCCTAATTTGGCCCAGCATACCATTGAATTAGAGCTTAATGCCAAGCCTGTTAGGCAGAAACAAAGACCCCTCAATCCAAAACTTGAGCATTTAATGAAGGTTGAGCTAAACAAATTGATTGAGAGCAGTATCCTATTCCCAATAAAACATACATCCTGGGTCTCCAACCTAGTACCAGTTAGGAAAAAGAATGGGGAAATTTGACTTTGTGTCGATTTCCATGATCTAAATTAGCTCTCATTGAAAGACCACTACCCTCTTCCGTCCATGGAACAAATATTGCAAATTATTTTAGGTTCTGATAGATATTCCTTGTTAGATGGTTACTCAGGTTACAACCGGATTCTGGTCAAAGAAGATGACCAATATAAAACTGCATTCACCACTAAGTGGGGTACCATGGCCTACTAGAAAATGTCATTTGGTTTGTCTAATGCAGGGACAACCTACCCACGAGCAATGGACATGGCATTTCATGGCCTTATGAATAGAATAGTGGTGGTGTATTTAGATGACATACCTATTTTTTTCTAAAGATACTAATGATCACTTTGACCTCTTGAAGTAGATTTTTCAGAGGTGCAGAGAGTTTGGAGTTTCATTGAACCCCAAGAAGTGCATATTTTCAGTTCATGAAGGTAAACTTCTTAGCCATATTGTTTCAAAACAAGGTATTTCTATTGACCCTAAGAGAGTACTAGCTATTTTAGATTTATCGTTGCCCGCACATAAGAAAGCCTTGTAGAGTTTTCTTGGCAAAATTAATTTCGTGAGGAGATTTATTCCAAACATTGTAGCTTTGTTACAACCCCTCACTACCATGTTAAAGAAGAATGTGACATTCAGCTGGACTAAGGAAGGAAAAGGAAGCTTCAAGTAGATCAAAGAAGCTCTTGCTATTGTCCCTACTCTCATTAATCCTAATTTTGAGAGGGATTTTATTTTATATACTTTTGGAGGTACTAACACCATCTCAAAAATGTTTTGCCAACAAAATGACGAAGGTTTGGAGCAACCAGTGGTATTTTTCATCTAGGTACTACATGACTACAAGGTAAAGTACTCTTTTATTGAGAAGCATGTTTTTGTTGTTCTTAGGAGCCTCAAGAAATTCAGACACATACTATCTAATAACATAATTCATTTAATGGTTTCTCACCCTACTGTCAAGAGTTTCTTACTTAACAGAGATATAAATGATAAGAGGATTGGTTGGATAACCAAGGTTATGGAGTTTGATGTTGATATCAAAGTAACTAAGCTGATTAGGGGCAAGGAGTTATGCGAGAAACTTACTGAAAGTGAAGAGCACAATCAACAACATGAAGAAGACATAGAAACAGTACTGAATAATAGTGTACCAACCATTATACCAGCTCCTACAAATAGTTGGATGCACCAGATGATGCACTATCCACAGACTGGTCAATGCCCTGAAGGTTTGGATAGGGCAGGAAGAAGGAATTTTAGGTTACAAGCTACTCCTTATGCTATCATAGATGGTAACTTGTATAGGAGAGATTTCAATGGTGTATTTCTAAGATGTATTCAACTTGATCAAGTTGATAAACTATTAGATGAGTTTCATAATGGACCTTCAGGAGGCCACTTTGCAGCTAGAACAACTACCTTAAAGATTATGTAGGTTGGTTATTACTAGCCTGACTTGTTTAAAGATGGTTTTTCTTGGGTGAGAAGATGTGAGAAATGCTCATTATTTGTAGGTAAGCAAAGGCTTGTTGCCTTAGCTCTGTATCCTATTAAAGTTGAGCAACCATTTGCAAAATGGGGTATGGATTTCATAGGACCAATAAACCTACCTTCAAGTGCGTGCCACAAGTGGATCTTGACTACCACATACTATTTCACCAAGTGGATTGAGGCTATTGCTTTAAAAGAAGCAAATGAATCTGTTGTTCTAAGTTTTTATCAGGATCTGGTATCAATATTTGGTACACCAGATTCAATTATGTCTGAAAATGGTTTATCTTTTATTGGATTGAGAATTTCATATTGGCTTGTAAAAAATAACATCTTTTTGAATACTTCTTCTAACTATTACCCATAGGTAATGGGCAGGTTGAATCTACCAACAAGAATCTGATAAGAATCATCAAGAAGATTGTTGAAGATAGCTAGAGAACATGGCACAAGAAGTTGATGTTGGCTCTTTGGGCTGACAAAATTACACCCAAGAGAGCTACTGGTTGTTCTCCATATGTACTTACTTATGGTAAGGAGGCTAGATTACCTGTTTTAGTTGAATTACCAACTTTGACTTTCATCAAAGAACATGAGCTTCTAGAGGAATAGCCTTTAGTAGTTAGGCTAGCTCAGAGCATGGAACTAGAAGAGACCAGGAAAGAGGCCTTGAGGAAGCTTGATATACATCAAGCTCAAATGAAGAATGCCTTTCACAAGAGAGCAAGACTGAGGAGCTTCATTGTTGGTGATTTGGTGTTCAAATGGAATGAACTGGGAAGAATTTGGGATGGACCTTATGTTATCACAAAGTGCAAAGAAAACAATGCATTTCAGCTGTCCAAGTTAAGTCGAGAGGTGCTATCTATCCCAATCAATGGGATCCACCTCAAGAATTACCTCTGAGGATAGGTATTACCTTTGTATAATAGTAGAGTAGTGTTACAGTTAATAAGTACTCATGCACATTTGCTTTTAGTTTTTTTTGGTTTCCCTAAGTGTTGTTGCACATGTTTTCTGGCCATCAGGGCATGGTAGTTTGCTTTGAGTTTAGTTTGTTTTTAGTTTTTTGTTGCTATTTGAACTATTGGAGAGTTAAATTGTAGTGTTTTCTGAGTTTAAGAAGAGCATAGTATGACTCAATGCCCAATGGATATTTAAGGAAACTGATCTGATGCTTACCAGGCAAGTATATAGCAAAAGTCACCAGAAATGTTACCATTTTTTAACCACAACTCAAAAAATGGCAGAGCTGGTGTAACAAATTCATTTTTAGGGTGAAGATTAACATTCCCCTGTTATAAGTTATTTGCATAGTTATTGTGTTTTAGAGATATTGCAGTTGAGTTGTGTTGTTCAAGAAAAGAAAAGATTTCAGATCATTCATTGCATTGCAGAACATTCATAGGCAAGAGATAAGTACTTCATTCAGTACAATGATTATTCATTTACAATTGAAATACATAAAAGGATAAGCATTGCATTGAAATAAATAATGACATATCAAATGTCCCACACAAGCTATGGGTATAGCTAAACAAATGCAAGTATAAAGAAAATGATATGCATCTAAGGATAAGAAAGAGAAGGTCATAGCCATCATTGCCTTGAAGGTCTTCAATCTCTGAAGTTGTCTTCTGTCCTACTCCTGATCTCTGATGAGAACCTACAAAAGTTGGAAAAGGTCATGTTATAGCTTCGGTTATGAGATCTCTTTGTCCTATCAGAAGAGGCATAACACTTTGATTATAATGCACTGATCAATGAACATCATCCACATGCAAGAGGGACTGAGAAAGAAACAACCATGGAACTTCATTATTTTATTCTAATATGTTTGTTTCATGTGCAAGTATAGGATAAGTCATGTAGCTGATTGAAGACATATCAGCACGTGGTATCAAATAGGCTCCCACAAGGGTTGAGCCCAGCGTGCTACCCTTGATTCTCAAAAGGGAAGAATTGCATATACATCATATTGTTTAATCAAACCAATTGAACTAAAGGAGTACAATGTTAATCTAATATTTGCAGTTCTAGTTCTGATGAGATGCAAGTATTAAAGTGATCTAAACTCATAAAGAATGACATCCACTGCATGAGATCAAGCATGATTATCAAGAAAATTGTGTGTAGATAGAGCTTAACTCTCAGCCAAGTCTTCTGCCATTATAAAGGAGTTTTTGTTGTTCCTGTTTCAGAAGTGACAGGAAGTGTGTCATGTTTGCCTATATTCATCATAAATTTTGCAAACTATATAATTTAATGGATAGCCATGATGGCATTATTGCAAGGATATAACAGTGCATATGATTTAGGCATCTATCATTACTATTTCAATTCATCAAAAATAATATCATATATAAGCATGGCCAAATATCATATGAGTGCAATAAACAATACACCAAGATGTAGTTACAGGTAGTGAAAGAGCTAGAATGATTTATTTGGTATGTATATGCATTTGCATTTGATATGATATATTGAATTAATAACCAAAATTCAATGCAATGGGACATATTTGATTGAAAATATCCAATGTATGGATATCAAAAGTAAACACAGATACAAGCTATTATAGTTTTCTTTCGCATTATTAGGCTTGTCTCAGAAAATGGATGAGTATGACTGCATGTTTGAGGCTAAATACAGTGACAAATATCTATCAAAGACCAACACATGATTTCATGATTACAATAAGCTCAACTAAAAGTATTTGATATCATACCGCTAATCTATAATACATAAGCATGTTGGCTCAGACCAAATGAAATAAAAGAGACAAATAGAGTAGCCAAGCGCATGAAGCAACTGATATGTCATGTTCATCGACATGGTGTTGCTATAGAATAAATGTTGATCAAGAATGTCATCATCATAGTGTTGTTATGCTTTTATTTGAGACACCAAATGTATGCTATAGGATCATCTCAGTGATCAAATCATCTATAGTGACAGGAGTGATCAAGTATCCATGACTATCTACAATACAGAAGGAAATGCATAAATGGAACAACTAGTAAAGAATATATATTGTAGATCAAATTCAAACATCTTGTCATAAAGCAAAAGAATAGTCAAATTGGCATGTATCTCATTTGCCAGTATACAGTAAGAGAAATCCATTGTTATTCATAATGGCATCTAATATAATTGTTGAAGTATGTGTGTCTTGCTGCAGGAAAACCATATAAAGTATGCTGAAATCATATGCAGTCAAAGAATAACAGAAAGAAGATGATCTCAATATCATTTGATGCTTCAGGAGCATTAATATGTTATCAGCAGTTCATGAGTAAAATAGAGGAATTATAGTATGTCTGATATCAAAATGGAGATCCCAAATACATTACACAGTTGTTGGAACATAGAGGATCAAAAAGAGATAAGTATCTACAGAAGAATGAGATGACAAAGTAGATGCAGAGGTGCTTTTTCTAGTCATGACCTCTTGAAGGGGTAGGTACAGAAAACAAATGTATTTTCCACATAAAGCTACACACAGAGGCCATTCTTCATTCACAAATGCAAGCAAGTGCTCAGAAATGATAACACACTCCCATCCTCTAAAAAGCATTACATATAGAAAAGAAAGAGATGGTAAAGTAGGTTTTTGCTCGAACCCCACTTAGGGTTTTCAGGAGAAGACACAAATATATACAGAGAGAAAAAAGGTAAGACTTTCAATATGTAATGCTCAGAAAAGAGTTGTAGCCAAGCCTGCCATGACCACATAGAGGAGATTGGTATGCATTTAACTTGAATGCATAGCTACAACCATGGTTAGAAAAAATGGGGCATATGTTTCTTTCATGACAAGATAACCCTAGGGTTTCAAATAACAAAGAAGATGCATGGAGTTAAATAATACACAACCGTGGCCTCTACAAAAGATATATACAGAAAGTTATTTTACAGGTTTCATTCATGTTGGAGGGTCAAGCCATGAAATGACAAAGAGTGAATAGAAATGTAATAATACTAGTCATTTCTAAAGATGCATTTTTTCCCTCAAAGATTCAAGAAACCCATTTCACTTTCATTGAATAGCACAACTACAGTGAAATGAAGAAGTATGGCTACGCATTCCAATTCCAAATACACATAATGCTATGAGAAATAAAACATATAGTGTCAGATATGAGAGTTACCTTGTTTGGAGGAAGTGTATAAGGATGTAGAGTTGATTTTTTTTTTTTTTTTGCTTCATTTTTCCCTCTCACAAATGCAAACAAATGTAAACATTGAAACCATCAGAGACAACACATAGTCCGCGGCCATTGACACCTTTTAAACCTCAAAAATTAAAAGGGAAGTTAAGGAATGGAAAGCAAATATGAACCCAATAGTTTTACCTTTCTTTCCTGTAAGAAATTCATGGAGGTCACGCTCAGGAGCACCAGAAAAGTCCAAGTTTTCATGCTTGAAACCCTATGGTTTCATTGTTGAAAGTAGAGCCCAATTCATGAAATGTAAAAGTCAAAATGAGACCAAAAGAATAGGGAAAGTTTGTTTTGTCATTAGGGTTTCAATGAAGCCCTATCTTGAATGGCATTTTATCACATCCATTTCTTTTTTGTGGCACAAGTTAATACCTTCGTGGTGTTATGTGTTCACAATGTAATGCCTAAGTCTCATGACTTAGTGAGAGGTCGAGCCCATGGCTCCCTCAAAATATGTAATGGCTTAAATCTTCATAAGTCACCTTGAGATTAGGATATGTGCCTTAACCCCTTGGAGATATAGATGGATCTTATGCTCATGATATAATATGCAAACCTTTTATGAGACAGGTCATGTGGATATAAGACATCAAGCTCTTATTTTTTACCATATAATGCCTTGATATTATTTTTATGATTTTTATGGAAAAATCAAATATTGTAATCACAATATACTTGGCAAAATTAGAAAAATGTAAGCCTTGTATTATTGTTTTTTGTAAAATCAAATCGAATAGGGGATATGATAAAACTCCTAGAGTTGTAAAGTTGTTTTAAAGCAATAATTTATAAATTGCTTTAAAATCACACTATTTTAGGCCGTTAAAGATAATAAACCAAATTGAAATATTCTTCCTTGATTTGTTTTAGTTGGAGGCAGATAAAGACAAAAACTAAGATTTCATGGGCAGATAAAAGTAGCTTTTTTGTGGCATCACATCACGGGGTCTTTTAGCACTTTGCTTTCACGGATTGGATACATCTTCAGAGCTTTTATTTGGTATTTTCTAAGGAGCTCGAAAATGGACTTGGAGGTCTATTATTAGGAGATTTTTCCATCTTTCTTTGGAGGAGAGATCTTTTATAGGATATATGACAGAGTTATACTTTCTTTTTAGTAGTTGGTGTTGCAGTTTTACAGTAGAGAGTAGAGATTAGAGGGCAGGATATCCGAGTCTTCCTCTCACACTAAGAGTGTTGTATTCAATCTTTGTACTCATTACTCCTTCAGTTATATAGAATAGCGGATTTCTCCTTCCTTATTTGTCTCATGACTACAATTTTAATTTGATGTTGCATTGTGACAGATTACATGTCCTTGTTATGTCTTGAAATTGCTAGAATGATGCAAATTGCCATATAGTTCAGGTTGCATGTTTCTGTTCTGTTTGAACCTTAATGCAAAGTACTGATGAATTGTATATCATTGATATGGTTGTGAGAATTAATGTTTAGGAAACTATTTGTGAGTAAGATCCTTAGGAGTTTTAGGTTCGGTGTATCACCTTATTGTTAGGATTTTATTTTAAGTTATCCCTCTGTCCCTTTTCCTCCGCAAGTTGTTAGATTAGAAAAAATCATAAGGAGAACCAGTTCACTCTGGAGATTCCCTCTCAACATAGATCACCCACAATCTGGGAGGGTTTCCATGTTTCAACATGATAGTCAAGTTTAACTTGGCTAGTGGTGCAATCCTGATTGACAACATGTATTTCTACAAATCCTTTATTTCTGTGTCCCCTTCACTTTTCCTCATTTCCTCTATCTTTTGAAACTTCAAGGTCTTCCTAGATTAGACATGTTTAGATTTAATTCCTACATCTTGTTCTCCATTTCTTTCTCACATTCTTTCTCGATACCTTTTGTGGAAAATATCCTTGTTCCTAGACTTCTCCCTTTGGGTCTATCTACTTCCAACCTCTTGTTCCACATCATTTCCCCATATTTTCCCACATCGTGAAATCATTCATCTTATTCCTTTTCAAAATCTTGATTATTTATGAATTTCCTTAACATGTTTCGCTTCACTTCCCTTATCCCATTCCTACCTTTATTTCCATGAGTTTTATCTTCTTCTCTTCCATCCTTTCCTCTAGTCCTATGATGAGTTTCCACATTTGTCTTATTTACAAAATACTTCACTTCCTTCCATACGTAAAAGTTTCCCTTCTCTTAGGACATTATTCCTTCCACTCTAATGTTGATTTCTCACATCCCATCCCATATCAAATTTCCATAAAATTTCTCAACTTCTATGAAATGCTCCAAGATACTCCAACAACCTCACATATCACCATTAAAGATTGGATTTGATCATTGCAACATCTCAAAGGCATTTTCCCCTATCCAAGAAATAATGTTCATTCTAAGGGATGAATTCTAGATGTAGATTCAATGATGGAGGATGAAAGAAGTTATGGCCGCCATGAATGCGGTGGTTGGATTTTCACCTACCAATTTCATCCATGGAAGCTCCATACGATTTATCCTAAGTGGGAAACATTTCAAATGTTTATTGCATTCATTTCATCAACCTATAATAGTGCATAGAATTCTTGCAAGTAACCTAGGGTAATAAATTTTAAATGCTATAAAGACAAGTTTATTTGTCATCCAAACAATTAGTTGTTGAACCAAATTGCTAGATTGCAATTGCTTCAAGAATGATCTAGGGCATCAAGCAATACTAGTCTAGTCTGTAAAGGGTGGGAATACATTCTATAAATCATAGGAAGGATTTTCAATGCACATATCTTGTAATAGTATGTCTCGATGGAATTTTGTAATGATTTAGAGGAATGCATAATTGTAGTTATGGATTTTCTCTTATCACATTTGCTAGTATGAATGTAACCTAGGTTAGCTAAATGTGTGACAACATTTTAATTCATTGTAAAACTTTTGTAATGGTTTTCATTAATTTCATATGGGTTATTGTATCTGAGATGGTTTATTAAGTATGTACATTGCATGTAATGTAATCTTTAATTTGTATGTAAATGCACATCTACTTTTATTGATGTTTTGTTGGTGTGTCTCCTTCTTCCTTGCAATCCATCAATTTATTACCCAATGGAGTATGCACTAGTTCAAATTGGTGAGAGATCAAACACCCCTCACTTTATTATCCTATATGTCCTCTTTAGATTAGGAGTAGGTTAGGTTTTAAACATTCTTTCATGATTTAGTATTGCCAACTAGGGGATATACTAATCTCAAATAGTTAGATTGCTAGGGAATCATGTCATGCATGCCTACACCTTGTACCAATGGGAATTATAATATTATAGTCATCTATAGGTGCATGTGCAAGGTTGTACTTATCATCTTGATCAAAGGTTTTATAGGTAGCTAGTTAGTTTCTGACTTGGTGACAAATATAGGGGTCAAGTAGACATTGTGTATAACTAAATTGGTGTTCAGTAATAAATCATCTTAAATAGTTATATGTACTATTAAGGATGCCTCTAGAAAATCCATCCTGAGTCTAGTTGATCTCAAAGTGAAGGAGAGTATGCCCAATCTCAGAAATTGGCCTATAATCACTCACATTTTGTTGATAAGATGATTAATTCTTATTCAAGATAACAAGTGTCTAGCCTTAAAGTGAATTGATCCATCTAGCAATTTGAGTAGTGATTTTAGGAACCAAGAGAATGGCATCATTGTTGGGGATAGTTTAGTTCTAGTTATGTATTTCATTCCTCTACAAATAAAAGAAGGTGTATTGATGTGTCTTTTTTCTATGTCTAGCGTTGGCTCCCCACCAACCTACACCAATAGGATGGTAATGTTTCCAGGGAAAATTTAGAGTTTGTCCTATCCTGGGTTACATGAAGTTGATGACTCTACTGGTGAGACAACTGAAAAAAAAATCTTTCCTTGGTGGTTCTTTTGCTCCAATGATTTCCTTTTTTAAATGAGGTGGGGACTTTACTATCAAGATTTAGATTTATTATTGCTATCAATTTACTATTGGTGCTTCAATAATACATCTCAAAATTTTAGCAGCAAGTGTTTGAGGTATATCAAGTGTTTTTCCTCTTCTTCTCATGAAGCAAGAGTTTTTTATGCAAAGAACAAAGTTTGGCTTGTAAGAGGAATAGTCTTCTTTCAATATTTCATGAATTTGTAATCATGACATTTAGGTTTGAAAGTAACTCTAGGGCCTCTACTTCATATCTGCATTCTTATGATTCAAGACCTAGGTATTATGCTAATAAGTATGACTCAAATTATTATAGTGATACATGTTATTCTTCCTCTACTAGGCATACTCCACCTCTAATTTATTACCAAAACTTGCAAGAATCTATAAATAATATCAATGAGTTTATTAGGGAAGAATCTAAAATTAAAAATTATATTAGGCTACTCGAGTATACGTTGTTGTCTAATGCTTACCCCACTACCGCAAAAAGATAAGTTGTTTAGTCTCCCATCATTCCTCTTGACACCACTGACAAACAACTAGACCTCTCTTAGGTTGACTATGAAATGAAAACCATGACATCCAAGTTCTTCAAATAGATGCCTAGATTTGATGGGTATGATATTCATGAAAGGAACATGCATGTTGATGAATATTTAGGATTCAAGGAATTTTTTAATTTGAAGATGATAACCTATGGATGAGATTCTTTGCTAGATCTTTATATGGGATGGAAAGGAGATGGCTTGAGGGATTTCCAAAACATCACTTTACTTCTTGGAATGACCTCGTGGTTCTATTTGATGAGGAATATACAAGTAAGGTGGACCCTACTACTCTTGTCCAAGAATTGGTAGATATCAAAAGGAAAAATGATGAATCTAGTATGGACTTCAACCATAAGTTTCTTGTGGCACTTTCTAAAAATCCCAACTGATTATAGGTCTAACACATCTACATGCATTAACATATTTTATGAGGCCTATGAGGTTGTCTTAGGCCCCATGCTAAATGAAGTAAATTTTACTAGTATGTAGTAGGCTTATGAAATAATTTACTGCCTACAAGGAACACAAGCTAAATATGTGATGAGGTTGCTAACTCTAAGGGTTCAGGCTTACAATGTGTTGTGTGTTGAGGATGTGCAAGGAAATGTTGTGGCTAGTGAATCTTTGGTGGAAACTAGGAAGGATGATATTGTAACATTTGGTAAGTATGAGAGTGTAGATAGGAGGGTAAAAATATGTCATAATGTATCATATGACAGTAACGCAAATGATGAAGGTAGCATATGCACTTATTTGTAATTGGACAAGTTAGTTCATGATGGAGATGATAACAATGATTAATGTTTGTTAGATGAACTATTTACTTGGTGAGCACAAAACCTAGTGTAAAATGAGATGGTAAAATACAGAGTACATGTAGCTTTTTGTCTATAATTTCTTCCTATGAGAAAATTTTGAATGGAATATAATATCACTCAATTATATTATTGAAGTATTTTTTTAATTTTTTATTTAATAGTAGGCATGAGTTTTCCATAGTCCATAACGATGATAGATAGTACTTTTGGATTAAACTATGTAAGTATTTTTGTATCAATATCTTGGATTACACTTAATAATCCATTATCAAGACAAGGAGAACAATAGTTGTCGTTAGGGTAAAAATTAGGTCTGAAACTAAAACAGCAAGATATCAAATTCTAACTAGCACAATAGAGTACAAACTAACATGAAAATCAAAACAAGAAAGTAAAACAAACCAATCTCCAAGCTAGATTTGATTTATCTCCATTGCTCTTTTCAACCTCGCATAGGCATGCAAGATTTAGAATGATTGTTGATGGGAGGAATGTTGGTTGCTCACTATTCTAGTAGCATAATGGTACTTGGACTAGATTACATAGAAAATTTGACAACATGAAGCTACTTGAAAACCAATGCATTGCAAATGGCTTGTGAGAGGTTTGATTATAGAAAAGGCTAATTTGAATGAATGGTTGTGATTTAAAGTTGTCTTGTGCTATGTGGATGGTTGATATCAACTAGGGTTGTGACGAGTGTGTGAACGATAATAGGCCTCAGCGACATCTTCCTGTAATGGGTAGGCCTCCTTTCATGCGCATGGTCAGTGACACCACATAATCAGGGCACGTGATCCCGTCTTCTACGTTAAAACTGAAACCATGAATAACAGAAGCTACAATTGGTTTCATCTTAATGAATGCCATCTCTTTACCCAGGCATATTCGAGGTCCCGCTTGGATTAGTGGAAACTTATACAGATTTTCTCCCATAAAATCCCCTTCTTTTAACCATCTCTCAGGATTAAACTGCAAACAATTACTATCCCAAATATTTTCCATCCTGTCCATTGAATAGTTAATGTAATTCAAATGACATGCCTTCACCACACAAGTCCCATCTAGTAAAACATCATCGTTGGAAGCAAGTTTAGCATCAATAGGCACAGGAGGGTAGAGCCGCATTGATTCACAGAGAGCAGCATGCAGATATCAAGCATATCCTTCAATTCTTCAAGGCTGAAACCAATCCCTTCTTCATCAACTGGTGGAGTTTGTGGTCTCTTGGCCAAGATGTGTAAGATTTCAATGTGAATGGCTTCCTCCACCCTCTAGTGAGAAGAGAGCACCCAGAAAAAGCATGCGAGAGCAACGTATGTGGTATCTCTGCCTGCCAACATAAAGCTCACCCCCATCTCCTTCAGAAACATATCCGTTGTTCCATTGGATTGATTATGACTTTCTGAATGACCACCTCTCTCTAATTGATCTGTATCATTTAAAAGAGTTGCTATGAACCTAGAAAGCAGATCCTCTTTATCTAGAAGTCCCCTATTCGTTGAAATCTCCTTCCTTCTACAACTCACCACATCCATAGAAAATTTATCCACTACTTTAATCGCTTCAAGCAAGCGCTTTTTAGAACCAATGATAAGCATGTGCTTGACTTTCCACATAAAAGGAACAACATAGAAGAACCTACCACCGCTAATTGCAGTAGCATCGTCAAAGGCCTTTCCAAACAGTGAAGTGGGCATGGAGGGAAGAACACAGGTGGGGTCCACCCCAAATGCAACCTGAAAATATTATCAAATACAAACCTCTACAAAATGTCTTGCAAATCTAAGGACTTACCTATTTTGGATGCGTTTGAGAGTACTGGCAAGAGGCGGTTCTGAATCTCCCACTGCACCATCTCCACCACGACATTTTTGAGTGACTTAGTGTTGAATTCGTAGCTAGAAACCTTTCTCTACGTCCTCCACAGCTCATCATCGACATTGGAAATCCCTCAGCCGAGGAAATTGTGGAGAATAGTTGTAAAGTGTTCTCCCTTTGGGTAATTTTCAATTTTTTTTTCAAAATTTTCTCTACGTTTGCAGAATTTGCAATCAAGATATCTCTGATTCCACTAGGTCATTTGAGCTTGCAAGTATTGGTTGGCATCTTGTGGAGTGTTTCTGTGAACCATTGCAGAAACCTGTGATGATTTCTAAAGAAATTGAAGGTAGAGCTGACTATGGGATAGATAGGAGGGTTGTTGTAGGGCTTGTTCACAAACTTTCTTCTTAGGAAACATAGCAAAAAATACCGAACTAAAACAAGGAGAATGCTGAGCAAAAACTGGTTCGTAGCCATTTCTCTCTATAGATGGTATTAAGGTGAGATGCTCTATATCCAGCACATAGTAGGGTTGTTTTTAAATATCATCTATTTCAATAGTAAAAGTTAATTTTGATTAATAAAAGTAAGATAAATATATTTTTTTAGCTGTTGATGAAGTGTAAAATTGTTATTGAGTGTTTGATTATTAAATAAATAATATTTAAGAATGAAAAATTTACCTTCAATAAAAATAAAATAATTATTTTTTAAAGTGTAAATGAACTGTATATTAGGTATGCTTAATAATTAAGCCATTTAATTCTATCATCAAGTGTAAAATTATTATCTTCATGAAGACATGGACTAATGAATGGTGTCATGTACTGGATTCATTACTTCCCACTTAAAACATAAACCTAAAGCAATACATAACAAGGGCTACGCTGCAGCTGCAGTCCCTGCCTAAAGCTAACTCAAATGCAAGCAATGAAGAATGAATCTAAATTAGAATGAGTCTAAATTATCATTATCATTCTGCTGAAAGAAAATCTAATGCAGAGGCACAAACAGCTTGGTTATAAATGCTAGGCACGAATTAAGAATGCAAGAAGCTTATAAATAGAACTATCAAATAATTCCTTGATAATCCTCCTCCATTAAGTACAATTGCAAGTAATTCCCAACAACACAGATTTCTAGTGCAAAATAGAAAATACAAAAATTTGTTTTAGTGAAGTAAATTGCATATTAATCTACCTGATAATGCAAAGTTGTTCCTCATTCTGAAAGTCCTCAACCTGAAAGTTGGTTTGATCCACTATCACCCTGTGTGAACTGCTGTTGAGACTGTGGTGTAACTATGAACCGTTGATGTAATGGAACAAGTGAAGCCATTGTTGAAAAGTACAATGAAGTACTCAAAGTTTTCACATTTGAAGAAACTGCAAGATAGAAAATAACTCAGAAAAATTCATACAGTAAGAAGCATAACATGTATTGCTAATTCTACTTGTTGAAGGAAATGGTCCCTGAATTGCTGGCACAGTTGCTCCATATGGTTGTGAAATGGTGGTCATAGGACTAACTCCCGGTGATGCAAATTGTAGAATGTGGACCCTGGTACTCCATAACCTTGTAGAGTAGGATAGCTAGGTCTCGTCTGGAAAGGTTGACCAATGTGTACATAAGGATATTGTTCCCCTAGATATGGATTGTATATATTCTGCAAAGTGAACATGAAGAGAACAATCATAGACATAATTATAATTTAGTCATTTGTTATCATATGCAATATAATTTTGGCAATTGGGTGATTTGACATAACTACAGGTGTTTTCCCCCTTCATTTAAATAATATTATTAACTTTACTTTTATCAAAAAAATACCTGCTATACAAAAATGTTTGTACAACTCCAAATAAGATATGTAATTAATTTCAATGCAAATGGTAACTAACTTGCATCTTACAAGGAAATAGATTACATTCAAGATTCTATACTTGAGTTGATGATTTAGATATCTGACTCTCATCTTTGAGACCGCATAATTATGACTATACTGGTATTTAGCACTCCTATAATCACAGATATGTGAGGATCGGCTACCCTCAAAATCACTATATAAATGATTAAGAGCATCTGATGAAAATGTTGTCACATTTCATTTTTCAAAGAACATAAAAGCACAGTGAATGGACTTATAAAAGACAAGGAGATGTGCATGCACAAGATATGCACAGAGCTCAAAATGTTGTGCCAAAACTTGAGAAAAACAAGATGTTATATGTAGGAATAGAATTTTTTTTTTAAGATGCATGAAAATTCTATTCCTACATCATACTTCAGCTCATAGATTATCCACAGAAGTGGCCAAAACTATAGGCACAAGCTCCAAATCGTTGATGATAGCTATGATAAAACTGTGTGCCTGATTCTGCCAACTCCCAAGCCATACAGGAACCTGAAATAACCCAAGTTAATGTATTTAGTTAGAAAGAAATAAATAGCATATTGAAAATGAAGAGGCAAGAAACTCCATATTTCAATAGACAGCCTATTTTAAGACAATATAAACTTCACCAAATATTATGTTTATGTTAAAATTTATAACGCAATATAACATATTTAACACCAAAATGCAAAATTAGAAATCACATACTGAGGTCTGCAATGATTGACCAAATGCTTGGACACGTAATACAACTAAAAAGCAACTTTGACCCTAGCATAAATGCCATATTGCTTGAACAATGAACACAAAAGATGTTTCTGGAGACAACATCAATCGAATGGTTCTAGAGAAATTAGATTCTTGCTTGGGGTTATACAAGACTCCCAGGACATTACCAGCTAAGATTTCAACTATTGAAATGTATCACAAAATACCATAGAAGTTAGATTTCCCTAACTCTAGAAATAATTTTCACATGCTACTATTACTACGCAATTGCCGGTTGAATCAAGTGAACTAAACAAGGGAAGTGAATAAAACATACCTGGAGCAAATCCAATAAAATGAGTAGATGCAAACTCTTTGCATTCCCTTAGTATATATATCACAGTTATACCAGAACGTGTGTAATAGCCTTCTGATGGTCTCTCTGCTTCTTCGACATTCTACACACACAATAAAAAATGTCCAGTCATTTCAAAATATGGGAATACCATGTGCTCTCATTTTCATGAGAATATGGTGTTTAAAAAACAAACCAAGCCACTTTTGCTTTGTTAAGAGCTTTAGACTGTTTAAAATTGTCATCCTCTATTCACAGGCATTTTTACACATCAAGAAAACAGAACACTAAAATTTTCATTTTGTATTTCATAATTGTAAATTGAGGGTGCCCTATTGCCATTGAAAGGTTGTTCCTAGAAACATGGTTGACCGTTATTTTTAAGCCCGATGGTGCAGAGATGATATTCCTCGAAATCGAGGAGCTCCCTATAAGAGCATCCCCTTTGCCCCCAGAAAGATGAGATACACCTGAATGAAAAAGAGTCTCTTCCAAGGTTTTCCGCTAGGAAAAATAATGAACAAGAAATAGCCCATGGATAGATGGAGAAGAGAGCAGAGCAAAGCAAGACAAATCATCCTCGTTCACTCCCATGGAATTGTGCAATCAGAATTTGGTACCCCCTTTAGACACCCAGACATCCTTAGTATCATAACTCGCAACCAACAAATTTTTTTTATAGATGCTATAGTTGTAAATGCCCTGGTACCCATGCATGCAAAATGTGGAAGTATAGACAAGGCATGTTAACTGCTAGACAATTGCATAAAGAATGTCATCTCATGGAACGCCTTGATTGCAGGATCCATTCCAAATCACTTGTGGGAAAAATCATTCCAAAACTTTAAAGCAAATGCGACTGGGCAGGTGTAAAGGGAAATTCTACAACCTTTTTCCCGCATCCTCCTTGCCGTTGCCAAGAAAATCCAAAAACTCCATAATCAGTTTAGACATTCCTGTTACCCTCAAAAGTGAATTTTTGATAGATATTATAGTCTGAAATGTCAAAGCACAGGAAGGCACGTCAATCATTTGATAGAATGCCTAGAAGAGTGTCATCTTGCCGCGTTTTCAAGGGTGCAGGGCATGTGTTTGCCTGAAAAAAACTAGAGCAAAACATTAGAAACACAACAAATCTATTCATTTGGGAAAGATTGGAAAGATTTTAAGAATTCAAACAAGAGGCGTGGAATTCTGTGATAGAACCCCATGCGCTGGAAAACAATTAGAAAAACAAGAACCCTGCAGGCAAAACGTATGCATGTTTCTGCTTCATATGCAACCAATTGTGCAGGAGATTGGGGAAACCCATGCCGCACACCCAACATATTCTCAGTTCTATTAGACATACACCTAACAAAGGCATATACCATCAATAAGGTGGTATATACTACACACAATAAGCATGTAACAGACATAGATTAGAATTTTTGCTTCTATGTCTAATGGCACTGCTTCTATGCAACTACATCAATCAATTATGAGAAAAGCTGGGCAATTTGAAGTAGGTGTGTATGGAGTTCCAGCAGTGAAGAGAAGAAAGGACTGTGATTAGTATCCATGCTTAGGACATTATCAGGAGGCCAATGTCTAATCATGGCCTCCTGTTGTTCTAATAAAACTACTTGTGATAAGTGAAATCAAAATGAAGATAAAACTAATCTAATGCATAAACAAAACGATTATACCTTCATGAAGACCTCACAAATCCATGCGGGAAGGAGATGCACCCAAGAGCTCCTCAAGATTGTTCCCATGATCAGTGTGACTAATGTGGATTGCTCAAAGCTTTTCAACACAAATGTAGATGAGAGACAAGGTGGATGGATAGATTAGATGGGATTGAGGCAAGATTTTGACATTATGGTGGCATGATAAGGAGATTGTGGAGAGATTTTGGCAGAGGTTTAGTGCATGATTGAGTCTCTCTCAAATGGCTTGGAGAGGGTTTCATTTATAGAGTTCTTGAAAGGAGGATGGAGGGTGAGGATTGAAAAATAAGATCAAGGGCTAGGAATCAATGAGAGTTAGGGTTAGGATTGAAGCCATAGCCTTGTGACAAGTGTCACAAGGAGAGTGGATGAGGGAGATCAAGGGTTGAAACTTGGTCAATGGGATTGGAGGGCTCTCATTAAAAGTGAATTTTAAATTCACATGGGGAAAGGTGTGGAGGATTAAAATGAATAAAAGATTCATTTTGGGAAGAGGGGACATGACAAATGAATTTTTAATTCACCTTTATGTGGAGATGTGAAGATGGTACTCTTACATGTGTAAGAGAGTGATAAATGAGGGTTAAGGGGGATTTGACCCTTTGAATAAAAGATTGATTTTTATTCAAAAGTGCATGGAAGAAGGGGATAAGCAAGGTTAATTGAGTGTTTAGCTTAATTAACCTAAGTCTAGGGGATAGGTAGGCTAGGGTAGCTTAGGGTAGGTCAATTAGTAGGCTAGATCAATTAGATAACCATGATTTATCTAATTAATGAGGATTAGGAAAGAGGACAATTTAACTAAATAAATATTGTGAATATTTATTTAATCAAATGAGGATAATGTTGTAAGGTAAAAGTGATAAATTAAATGAATTAATTTATCACAAGGAATGGGTAAATGGTCAAGGTAGACAATGAGGGATAAATTAATTAAATAAAATGAATTTATTTAATTAATAGGAGGAATAATGAGGGTGTAGAGATATGGAAAATTAGTTTGCGAAGCAAGCCAATTTTAGGTGTCTACATTTGCCCCTCTTTGAGATGGTGTTGCGGCTAAGTAACATCATTTCAAAGAAGTAAAAACATAGAGTTAGATTGGATAGAAAAAGATTTTGGCTTAGAAGAATAGGGTAAGGTTTGGGGATAATTGGTAAGGATGATGCCCCCTCGAGAGGATAGGCGGGTTGCAAGAACACGATTGTGCTCTCGAAATGGATGGAAGAGATTGGTTGGAGTGGTTGGAGGATAAGGGGCGAGATGAAAGGATGATGATGTTGGGAGATTGATTGGTGGATGATCATTGTGTTGAAAAATGATTTAGAGCAATCCTAGGTTTGATATAGCAAAGTGGATATGTTCACCAAGGTATAGAAGACCAGGGTGATGATGTTTATCCAACATTTGCATGGACTAGACACGCAAACAAAGGGATGATCCCATGCATGCCCAAGATAGTACAACCTTGTCCTGACGAGGGAAGGGGACTCATAGCATAAGTCCTTAGTACACAAAAGGTATGATGAACCTTAGATGCATAAGGGAATCAATATGCTAGAACTGACCCTATGATCAACAAGATATGAATACTAGCTTGGAGTAATGAAAACAACCCACAAGCACAACATACAAAAGTAAGACTATGCCCCATTCTAGATGTTTTCGCCACATACCATGATATAGTGAGATCAAGGTAGCTTTGATGTGATCTTCGAATAGGACAAAAGATAAAAATCAAAAATAAAAAGACCAACGAACCAAAACAAATAGCCATTGTATCTCTTACCAAGATGGATGATGAATGGATAGATTCTGCCTATTGTAGGAAAGACATATCCTAAGGCAGGAATCAATGGATGATTGGATCATGATTAGTTGATGTAAGATTGGCTCAAGATATGATGGTGACAAGTTGTGATTGATGTTGATTTGATAGTTAATGATTTTTGATACGGGATGATGCTTTGATAAGTGATGCAATGCTTGGATCTAGTGTAATCTCATTGAGGATAGATGGGTGCATCTTAGGTACCTGAGTACTGGAAACTTCCTTCGTATTCCAGACTGCCTACATACCCTGTATCCACGGGATCAAGGCACATTAAGATGCGGGTGATGATGATATGTAGTTCTAATTTGTGATGATGATGTGAGATGATGATAGATGTGATAATGTGATGAATGATTGAATGATGTGTTGGATGATGAGATGTTGATGGAGCAATGTTGATTTCATGATGGATATTTTTGGGATTTTATGGATTTTTTTGATTTTTTTGGATTTTCTAATTTTTTGATGTTTTTTTGGATTTTCTGATTTTGGAAAAGGAATGGTTTATTATGAGATGGTTGCATTGGCTTTCGTGTGGATGACCTTTATGCTAGATAGCAATGACAAGGGAACACCAAGTCTAGAGGTGAGGGTGATGGGGTTGGATAGGGGGGTTGGCGATGAAAGGATGATGGATAATTGATTCGTGGTAGATGAATGGACAAGCGATAGGGATGCATGTTAGATAGATGGAAGATAGGGATGAGGATTTTTTCCAAGGGCTAGGTTGCAAGGAATCATATGCCCCAATGCTTAGGATTTTACATGATGGGTTCATGTTTGAATGGATGGACTTTGCAATAGATGGATGGAAGATATACTTACAAAGGGAGTATGCCAAGAGGTCTCCAAAGCATGTTGTTGATATTTTTCCCCTTGTCTTTATCAAGATCTAAGGTGGGAAATGGCAGAAAAAAGATATAATGGATAGGATGGATGGGAAATGGTAGGATAAATAGAGGATAGTGGATAGGAATATGATAGGATTAGAATAAGATAGTGGATAAGATGTGCAAAGGATATAATGGATGTGGAGATTAGATGGTTTTGCCCCCAAGTGTAGGGATGCAAAATGGATGGAGAAGGGATTACGCATGATGCCCACAAGGGGTTTTCATCAAGGTACTTGCCCAAGGTGCCACAAGGAGTGGTTTTCACCATTGGACGGATTTTTTCTCTTTATTATTTTTTTTTTTGGAAGGAATGAGGACTCTAGTGTCTGTTTCCATAGCACGGAGAAGATGGTCCCATGTTGGATAGCATTTTGGATGATGATTGCATAGATGTAGGTAGATAGGAGAAGATGGAATGTATGGTGGATAATGGATTATGATGTGGATTATGCAAAAACATGGACCATAGGAATGTGACGGGGAAGATATGTAGGATAGTGAATGAAAGATGGAGAGATGGGGGTATGTGGGAATGTGAAGTGGTGGAGGGGAACCAAGACCAACGGTTGCACACACCGTGATGTATTTGGAAGCTTGTATTTTGGATGTGGAGTTGGGAGTAATGGGGATCGGGATGGGGGATTTTTGTATGATCGATTTGGGGTTTTAGGGACCCAAATAGACTTAGGTTTTATGGGATTTTTAGATGTGGAGCAAGATGTGTGGGAGTTTGGAGTGGATTGGGAGGTAGATGCCTCATTTGTTTTGATTTCTCTTTGCTTAGGGACCCACACCATTTTTGTTTTTGCTTTTTCTTGTGATGGTGTGGGCTTTGATAGCCTTTGGGATTTTTGATTTTGCTTGGAAGGGATAACATCTTTAGGCTTTTGTGCTTTATGAGTTGAGGCATTCAAATTTTTGAATCCCATGGATTTGGGGAAAGCTTCATGTTTGAAAGATGTGTGCTTTGGATGGTCTTGATTGCGGATTTTAGGGGATTTATGGGTGGAGTAAAAAGTGGATTTATGGATAAATGGATGAGGAGATTTGAGGATGGGGATATTAGGAGTTGGTAAGATAGGAGGTAAAGTGGATTTGATAGGAATATTTGGAGTTGGAAGAAGTGGAGGTAAATTTGATGGAGGGAGATGGATGGTCACATGCTTTTGCAAATGATAGGATGATGGAGGAGGGATGGCAACATATGTTTTGGGGGTGCAATGAGATGCACCATGTTTGGGATTGGATGAATGGATTTTGGAAGGCGGGTTGATTGTACCAACATGTTCATGTTGTTTGTCTTGGGATGTATAGCCGAGGCCATGTGAGGATGGATGGAGTGTGGTGTGGATGGGCTCCAAGATGCCTTGTTCATGAAGGCCTAAGCCTTTGCCTTGATAGTTCATATGTTGGAGTATGCGACATGCAATGGGATGTTTGTTGCTTTGGAAACAAGACGCGAGTTCATTATTTGTTGGAGATAGATAGGGGGTGGATGGAAGTTGTTCACATCCTACAAAGGGTTTACCACGGATGAAGGTGCTTTTTCCAAGTGGATAAGGGGATGGATTTTGGACGGGATTGGTAGATGGATGTGAAGGATTCATGGGGGATGGTGAAGGGGTGGTGGAAGATGGTGTGAGATCAATAAGTTGATCAATAGATGGGAGGGGATCGTGGATGGGATTAGATGGGATGGTTAGATCTTGATTAGGAGAAGGGGTTGATGTGTCAACATGCTTTGGATTTAATTCTTGACCTAGCTTATGTGCTTGGATAGAAGTAGGAGTGACTTGGATAGATGTGGTGGGTGGTTGGATGGATGTGATAGGTGCTTGACTTATGTGTTCTTGAACATGGATACATGATGGTTCTTGACTTATGATAGGGGATTGTTCAAGAGGTTTGGTGGGTGTTGGATTGCATGAGGGTGTTTGATTCCTTGCTAATAGCCAATGGATGGTATCCTTAATGAGTTTATGGGTTGAAGAACAATGTAATGGATGGATAATAAGGGTGGATGGTGTAGGATTAGGATTGGGATTGGATAGGGGGGTGATGGGATTAGGTTGTGATGGTTTGTGGATGGGTTCAAGGATAGGTATTGGACTAGATGATGGATTAGATGGTGGATGGGTGATAGGGATTGGTGGATTGGGAGATACATAAGGTGATGGATTAAGGTTGATAAGGTTGGAGGGATATTGTGATGGGAGGGTTGGAGGATGGGGATTAGGAGATGGGGGATTTAGTTGTTGGTATAAGGTTTGGATTTCGGATATAAGGTGTGCGAGATTGGTGTTCCCTTGATCAAAGTTAGCATGACAAAGGTTGGGGGATGGATAAGGTGGAGGTATTGGTTGAGTGGATAAGTATGATGGCATGGATGTGTAAGGGGATGGTGAATGATATGAGGGTAAAGGTTGATATGAGGTTGATGGTGTGGATATGTAGGATGTTGAAGGTTGATATGAGGATAATGTAGGTTGATATGATGGAAGTTGATATGATGAAGGGTGATGGGAGGTTGATAGTGTGGATATGTAAGATGTAGGTTGGTATGAAGGTTGAAAGAATGATGATTGATATGATGTGGATGGGGATGATGTGTAAGATGTTTGTTGATATGATGAAGGTTGGATAGGGGATTGGGATTCTCCAATGATGAGGTGTGCTAAGGGCATATCTTTAATTGCATTTTTGAATTGTTCCTTAGCATTAGGATCCATGTTCTCATAGACTTTTCTACGTCTTTGTAATTGTTGTATTGTTTCATAAAGATCCATTTCGTTGGAGATGGTATGGGATGATGGGGGATAATGGATGATTGTGATGGTGGGATAAAAATTTCAAGACCTTAAGATGATTTGTTTTGATTTGATTTGATTTGATGAATGGTTCTCTATGCTTAAGATAGACTAATGATCTTAAGCAAGAGGGTTGATTGGGTTGGTTTGATTAGGTGATCGATTAAGGTCTTGATTTTTGATTGGGTTGATTTGGATTTGGAGTTTGATAATGATGTGGGGGATTTGGATAATGATTGGGATTGATGTTGATTTTGGATTGGATTTGATTTGGATGAGATGGGATTAGAATGATGTTGATGAATTGGATTAAGGGTGATGAGAGTGATTAGGATAAGATTGGATTGGATGATGATGTGGATAAGATAGGTGGTTAGGATGATTAGGATGAAGTGGATAAGAATGATTAGGATGATGAAGATAGATTATGACTAGAGAAGAAGTGGATTAGAATTTGATCAAGCTCAAATAAAGGGATTGGATAAGCTCAACTGGTGGGGTTTGATAAATGGGGGGGATGGTTTAGCAGTGTTGGGATGAAAACTCAGCTCAATGTGAGGGGGGGTACGGGGGGACGGATGCGACCCCCCGCTGCAGGGGTTCGGGGGCGCAGCCTCCCGACCAGATTTTTTTTGAAAATGGGCTTATAAAATTGATGTTTTTGATGGGAAAATTTGATTTTTTGACATGGATGAAGAAGGCGCTAAAACAGGTGGAAAATAGCACTAAAATAGAGAGGAAATGGCGCTAAAGGATGTGAATGGTTGGATTGATGGATGAATTTGATTTTTCCTGGCAAGTAGACAAATGATCAAGCACGAAGACACAATGGTTAAAGGTTTGATTTATGAAAAATGTGACAATCAAGCATGTACAACCTTAAGGATTTGGGCCACTAAAACAAAGGTTCGTAGTGGGGGAACATCCGAGGGATCGGCACCTTACGAGCATCCGATAAACCACTTAAGGTTTTGACTAGCTCTACTAGGAGTTTAATATACCTCGAGGGTACTACTTGCTTTCAAGCTAGCACCGAATGGTAAGCGCTCATACCGATTAGACTTGGCTTTCGCCTTATCCTCAATTTACATATAGTGGACCGGATGAAAGTACCGCTTGGGGTCGCCAATGAGTTCTTCGAATGGATGTGTCTCAAGGGCAGGCCCACGTCCTAAAAAAGATAGAATAGAACCATTTCTCTTCACCCAAGATCCTTTTGAAGGCAAGGGGAGAGGATACTTTGATTCTACCCTATGGGATAACACCAACGTGCAAGTGCACAAGACATGGCAAACAAGAGCTAATGTTCGTTTTAAGCCCAAATTGAAAATGTGCCTAAAGTTGTTTGTTGCAAGCAATGATTAATTTTAGTTGCACCAAAATCAAATGTTCTTTACACTAAGGCACTCAAAGATTCTTTTTAGGTGCACCAAAATGAAATGTTTGATTTGTAGATAACATGTAAGGGTTCATTTTAAGTTGCAAATGCAATGTTTTAAACAAAGATGAAAGAGCCCTGCAAAAAGACTTGTTAGTATCCTCAAGATGATATTGGTGACCTGCAAGCAAACTGTCAGTCCCTGCACAGAACCCAAAAAAAATATTCTCAGACAATAGCACTAATATAGAGGTGATATAGTGCTAATACAGACGATAGCGCTAATTCAGACAATAGCGCCAATACAGACACTAAATAGCACCAATACAGACAATAGCGCCAATATAGAGGTAAGATAGCGCCAATCTAGACAATAGCGCCAATACAGACAATAAATAGCACCAATACAAACAATAGCGCCAATCCAGACAATAGCGCCAATCCAGACAATAGCACCAATACAGAGGTAGGATAGCACTAAACTATGTTTTTGCCTTAGTTTACAGTCTGCAGTGAGAAAGATAGCGTTGAACTGGGTGACGATAGCGCCAAACGTGTCTGAACTCATTCGTCCTGCAAAAAGAAAAATGTTTTTTCTTCTAGAGAAAATTCGGCATAATCTCCCCTTGTTTAATCAACATTCCTGCAAAAATCGAGAGCATTTTGACACAAAAATAGCAGAAAAATGCTTTAAAAGAGACATATGAGTGGAAGTTAGGAAAAAAAATTCTCTGTAGAAATGGCGCCTAAACAGAGGATGGCGCTGAAACGAGCTAGTGATGGCGCCACTGCTAGGGTATAATGGTGCTACACCTGTAGAAACACGTCTTTGCACACAAAAACTCACACATCAAGTTAGATTCGGACCTTGTGGGTCCCATCAGGCGTGCCAAATGTGATAAGTGAAATCAAAATGAAGATAAAACTAATCTAATGCATAAACAAAATGATTATACCTTCATGAAGACCTCACAAATCCATGCGGGAAGGAGATGCACCCAAGAGCTCCTCAAGATTGTTCCCATGATCAGTGTGACTAATGTGGATTGCTCAAAGCTTTTCAACACAAATGTAGATGAGAGACAAGGTGGATGGATAGATTAGATGGGATTGAGGCAAGATTTTGACATTATGGTGGCATGATAAGGAGATTGTGGAGAGATTTTGGCAGAGGTTTGGTGCATGATTGAGTCTCTCTCAAATGGCTTGGAGAGGGTTTCATTTATAGAGTTCTTGAAAGGAGGATGGAGGGTGAGGATTGAAAAATAAGATCAAGGGCTAGGAATCAATGATAGTTAGGGTTAGGATTGAAGCCATAGCCTTGTGACAAGTGTCACAAGGAGAGTGGATGAGGGAGATCAAGGGTTGAAACTTGGTCAATGGGATTGGAGGGCTCTCATTAAAAGTGAATTTTAAATTCACATGGGGAAAGGTGTGGAGGATTAAAATGAATAAAAGATTCATTTTGGGAAGAGGGGACATGACAAGTGAATTTTTAATTCACCTTTATGTGGAGATGTGAAGATGGTACTCTTACATGTGTAAGAGAGTGATAAATGAGGGTTAAGGGGGATTTGACCCTTTGAATAAAAGATTGATTTTTATTCAAAAGGTGCATGGAAGAAGGGGATAAGCAAGGTTAATTGAGTGTTTAGCTTAATTAACCTAGGTCTAGGGGATAGGTAGGCTAGGGTAGCTTAGGGTAGGTCAATTAGTAGGCTAGATCAATTAGATAACCATGATTTATCTAATTAATGAGGATTAGGAAAGAGGACAATTTAACTAAATAAATATTGTGAATATTTATTTAATCAAATGAGGATAATAAGGTAAAAGTGATAAATTAAATGAATTAATTTATCACAAGGAATGGGTAAATGGTCAAGGTAGACAATGAGGGATAAATTAATTAAATAAAATGAATTTATTTAATTAATAGGAGGAATAATGAGGGTGTAGAGATATGGAAAATTAGTTTGCGAAGCAAGCCAATTTTAGGTGTCTACACTACTTTATCCTGCAATGTTTTCATATAAACTCTTAGAACCTTCAGGAATTCTTCCGACTCTTCATCAAATTTGGCTGTCTGGACTGCCAATAATGGTGTCGGTCTTATTAAGAGTGAGGCCAGAGCTGCATCCTAAAATTTTGAATATGATATGGAACACCCATCAGTAATTTTGAATATGATATGGAACAAACAAACAATGGGTTAAAGGACGGGCTACTGTGTTTTCCAGACAAACAAACAAAGAGGTTTTAGACATGCAGAGCAAAGGTCTGTTGCAAGTCCATAGTTTAATCTTTGGTTTAAGTACCCATATCCATAACTACAGGGTTCAGAATTTTGTTCCAGCTTTTGGGTCTAATCACGATGTCATTAACAAGTATATGGCAAGTTCCCTGTTTGGCCTTTTGGTTAAGGATCCATATTAGGCTTCAACAATTATGAAGCTGAACATGTTGCAGAGATAGACATAGTGTCTTCAGAACCTTAGAACTCACAAACATGTCTAACAAATTCTGCCTCACCCATGCAAATTTCTGCCATAGAATGTGCAAGCACCCAGACACGCATCACCCATGCAAATTTCTGCCTCAGAATGTGCAAGAAAGCAGACACGCATTTGTTCGGGTTGCTAAATAATACCAAGGATAGACTAAAAAGCTTAGGCTAAACTATCTCAACTAAATTGCCAATGGGCAAACAAATTGCCAATGTGACTTAGGTTTAACCTTGATTATTGTCATTTCATAGATATCAACGGGAAAATAATACCAAGGATAGACTAAAAAGCTTAGGCTAATTTCAATTATAACACTTGCACAAAGTCCAACGTCCAAAGAAATGCCAACACCCAAAGAAATGCTAATATGGTGAAAACAATAGTTACCCTGCCGAAGGCAGGGACTAAAAAGACAAAACATGTGCAATTGTTTATTTGAGGAGGAAGAAAAATGCAGCAATGTACTCACTACTCACTTTAATCACTTGGTTGAAAATGAGTCATCGATTCTTTTCCTTGCTATAAGAACACCCTTTTAATGATCCAAAAAATATTTACCCCTTGACTTATTTTGTTATGTCTTCCCATTTCAAACCCCAAGTGCATGTTTAAATTAACAAGATAGTATTATGCTCAAATGGTTCATGTAATTTTAGTGAGTGCATAAGATTTTTGATTAATTTGTATATTAAATTATATATTTTACGGTTTTAATTTTTCAATTTAGTTATTATATACTATTTTTAAAATCGTACATAATATGTAATGGGCATGCTGATAGCTACTCTTATTTAATTGAGTATTCTAAGTAATCACAAAATATTGAAAAAAAACATAAATTTTTTATTTCTATTTGAATGTAATGTACTATAAAACAAGTACAGAACAAGTGGTTGAAGTATGTTGTTGGTATTATCATATTGGAGATTGGTTCGAGGGTGTGTGCAAGAAGTTGAGTCCACTTTTTGGCCAAAAAGTGGAAGTGTTTTCCCTGATTTTCAGAATTTGTCACATTTGATCTAAAAATTTGAAGCACGTAAAGGTGGAATATTGAAAAAAGTCAGTAAATATGAAATGTAGTACTTGGAGTCTAGTTTCCAAATATATAATTTTTTTAATACCCAGATGACACAAATTGATTTTTAATAGGCATTTCTAAAAACCACTGTTTAAAAGTCACTTTTTTTACTATACCATGCACATGTATGTCATCCATATTTTGACCTAAATAATCATATTTTTCTACATTTTTTTGGGGAAAAATTTGTAACTCACTAAAGCATGTTTTCCATATTTTTTTGTAATTTTTTATTGAATATTTTTTTAGTTAATTTTTTATTGGCCATTTTTGGTGTTTTAGAAAATCGTCGTGTACGTCACACATAAGATGACCTAAACTTATCATTTTTTGAAAAAAAATTGAAATTGAAAAGAATTGTTTGAAGTATGTTTTCGTACAAATTGTTTTACAAAAAAATATTTTAATAAAAAGTTATTAAAATACTAGAAAAACCTTGATAATTCATGTTTATGGACTTGGGCGGGTGCAAAAGTTTGGGGGGCCAAAAACTGGCCAATTTTTTTAAAACAACTTGTAAGACATAACGTGAGCACGTTATAACGCGAGCACATTTTGTTTTAGTATTAATAAAACCTATGTTGAGGCTCATTTCTTCATTTCATTTTCTTGCACCCATGGTCTACAAACCCTAAGGAGCACGCTCACGTTATTAGAGACCAGTTTCGACACCAAATTCTCGCCAATTCATCACCAAAATGCTGCCATGACATCAGAGAGACCAAAGGAGGGAGTTGTATTTATTTTTTGTGTGAATTTATTTCTAAATAGGTAGGTTTAAGTTAATTTTTGATGTAAATTTTCTTAATTGATAGGAATTGATAATGCACCTCCTCCTCCTCCTCCTAAAAATTCACAAAATACTGAATCACCTGAACATGAAATATCTACTGAAGAACAACCCAACAATAAACACCTCCATTGATTCCTCAACATGCCCTTGGAACACAAGAAAATCTAATTGGGCAAATTGAAAATAATAAAAAACAAATTAAAGACATAATTGGAAGGTTGGAAGATCCTACAACTTCAACCCCGCATAGATCCATGCTTGCTCAATCTCTTGAATCTATGTTATCAAATGTAGATTCAATTAGCAAGCAAATACCTAGTTAGGCAGAAAATATGAGAGAATTTAGAGAGTAATATGCAAACAAATTGTATGAACAAGTAAAAAATGAACAAATTATAAAATTGGACATGTGTTCCATTTTTATAGACCCATGAACAAATAAACCACTACCCCTTACATGCAAGAGGTTCCCCATCCATTGGTGCAACAACCAAGCAATAAGGGATAATTTTGGACAGAGGTGGTGGATGGTTTTTGACCATCCTCCATGCAATAATAATGAGGTCCTATAATACTTTTTGAGGAAACCCTACTGCAAGTTTGTAAAAAACAAAGTGCCAACCTATTTTGATATGCGGGACATCCAGGGTAGAGGTTGGGGGTCAGTACAAGATAGACCAGGGGCACGTGTTGACCCACAATGGCCAGTGAGATGAGCAATCTCTAGACCAACCCATGAGCATGTGTCTATCCCTTCCATTGTGAAGGAGAGTGCTAAGGTCGAGACACTTCAGTCCATTAGTGCCTTGACCTAGAGCATCATAGAGCAGGCCAATCCTGCAGCATAGTGTGGACTAGTGGAGAGTTTGAGGAGTAGGGTTCCACTCTATACTTATCTGGCTCGTGGGTTAGCCTATGGTTATGACCCCATGGATAGCCAAGATATAAGTGTGCAGGCTACATTTGCAGTTGAGTAGATGGTGATGATAGATACCCTCCTAAGTGAGACTTTTGCCCTTGATACTTAGGTAAATGTTTGCAAGTTCATTCAATTTAATTTATTAAATTTCATTTTTGAAATGTAAAATTAACTAATTTAGTTTGATGATTTTAATGAAATTTTAGGGTCACAACATTGATGCAGTTTTTAGTGGTTCTCCACCTGCATATTACACTATGACATCTACTGTCAAGGTATGTAACTAGTAAACAATTATAAATATCACATGTGAATAGAATCATTATATGAATGGTATTCTAATATCTAATTTTGGATGTTGAATAGGTTAATATTAAAGATTTCATGGCAACACCTGCCAGTGGTACTGGACTTGAAAGCTTCACGGAGGTAATAAAATAAACAGTTTAATTAATGAATTATACCTACTAGATTTTTGTATTTTATATTCATATCATTGGTTACATTTCATTGCACATCTTTCAAACTCAAAGCATTACTAGACATTGCATAACTAATAACTAGATGTTGATAGATGACAAATTTTCAATTACAATATAGTTATTTGAAAAAATGTGTCAAAGAAATGTGGTCTCATGGAATGCCATGACAAGTAGATGCATAGACAAGGACATCACCATGAGACCACATTTCTTTGAGGCATATTTTCAAATAGCTCACTTCCTTGTCTATGCTACCACATTTTCCATACATGTTTACCAAAGCTTGTTGATCCCCTCCACACTATTCTTTGATAAATTCTCTCTAATAAACTCATCCAATTACCACCAATTAGACCCCAAGACATGACACCAGAGAGGGGTATGAGCCTATGACATCTTATATAGCATATGATTGACTCCAACATCATCTAGGTCCCTCCTTTGTTGACTCTAAAATTCCCCATGATGATAATGTCTTCACCATTTCTCAGAGCCCATACCAACTAGTTGTTACCTTAAGACAATTCTCCTTAGATTATTTTTTGTCAACCCCTTCTGGTCCACCTCAACCTCATACCAATTCCCTCTTTCACCTTTACCTATCTTATGCCTCTAAACACATTGCTACCCCAACCCCACAACCTCTTTCTATTACTTCACCTACTCCACTAGCTATTCCCCTATCTTCCCAACCATATATCCACCTATTACTACTTCACCTTCCTCATTGACTTCTATCTCGTCTCTAATACCCCTCCAAGATAAACTAAAAGAAAAAGTGTAGGATATTTCCCCATCCACTTCTAAAAAGTAGGCCTAAGAAACTTCCCCAACACTACACCCAACCTACTGACCAACCCATATCTACCCTACCTATTTCCTAATATACCCCTACTAGACATCCAAGATCTAGTTTGCTTCAAACCCACCCCCTGACAAACCTCAAGACAAACCTTAAGACAAACAACACTTGCACAAGTTGTTATAACATATGTAGGAAAAATTTATATAACCCTTTTGAAGCTATTTCATTAGCACAAACAAGGTTCCATCGAACCTTTATAGATAGGTCAAGTAAAAAGAGATATTTACTAATCTCATTTACAACTTAATCACACAAAAACATTTCTCATATAAGGTACACAAAATATGAATATAGTTCCAAGACAAAGCAATCAAAGCATACATGACTTCATACTATTATATCATTCTCAAATATCAAGAATCTTTGCCTTGCCTACAAGATGAAAGAAGATAACTCAAACCAACCAACTCCTAATTCTAGGTCGTCAATAAAAGACTCTTAAAGAAACCAAAATTTTACATCCTAAATAGGATTCACATGGGTTCTAACTGAACCATGCATGCACCCTAAAGTAAAAAACTTAATAAGTGTTGCTTCAAAATCAGCCTACATATTGTTTATCATAGCATGAATATTATTTCATTTCTTGTGGCCAAAAATTATGATCAAGCTTACCACATCAACCGATAATATCCATCTCTAGGTCCTTTTTACCTAGGAGGTTTGGTCTCTTAAAATTTCTATTTTCAAATAATTATCCTTCTTTCTCTTCTCAAAAATTTTTGAAGGTTGATTTGATAATATCTTTACCCTTTTCTGATTTTCCTTCCTGAATTCAGCCCACACTACTTTTGCATTATCAGAGAGATCTCTCATATCAGAATATTTCTCTATTTTGAATTATCTAATCTTTTGCAACTTCTTCTTCATGATTTTACTCTTCAGGACCTTCTTGACTTTCTTCTGTACTCAAGTGTCAAAAAGAAGGTTCAAGATCTGATCCCATTTATCATATTGTTCATTACTTGTTCTGACATGATTATAATTTCCTTGTTTTCTCTAGGTCATCTCCCTCACTAGAGAATATTACGATAAGGAAAAATGTAATTAAAGCAAGGAAAACACGAGGCCCTAGAGTTGAACCTAGAGTGCTCTAATTAACAAACAAAAAAAGGCTATTCCTCTACTTGGTACAAAACAAACAAGATCTCAATGCATCTAAGAAATTTTGACCCAAAGCTATGGTCTTAAAATATTCAATGCACTTGTACTACGAGGCCATCTAACATGCTTACATTCATATAATGCAACATTAAGTGTAGAAGACTCTAGGCCCAAGTATTGAACCTGGAATGCTCTGATACCATACGTAAAGCCCACACAAATCTATATAATAAAATATTACATAAAAGAGTAAAATTAATTGTTTTACTCAAATATAATTTAATTCCATAACTCTATTCTACCATGAATATTACAATAAGCTAGAGAACATAACTTAATAAATCATAGGACTAAGTCTTGTACATCATCATAGTGATAAATGCATTAATACAATACTTTGACATAACCAAATTGTCTATCCTCTAGATGTCATCATCTATGAATGCAAGGAAGGAGAATGAGAGCATCATCAGGGATATTTACCACCCATCCATAAAGCTTACCCTTCCTTGGCTTTACTCCAAAATAGGAGAAGCCTGACCCTTCACAAGAGGTCTAGCAATTCAAATTAGCAAGCATAATGGAATCTGGTGCAACATGATATCTGTAACATTTAACAAATAGTAATCTATTGCAAATGAACATGTATTATTATATGGCAAAGAGTAAATAAATCAAATAAGTATAGATGCTAAATCTGATTATACAATCTTTTGCCAAAGCATCTTTTTAAGCTGATGATGGTAGATAGGCTAGAAAAACATAACCTACCCTTCTTTGTAACCCCATATTCGACACCCATCCAAAAACCAACTAAAAAGATAACAATAAGCCAATAATCCTAATTCACTAAACAATAAGGAAACATAATCTTCCTAACTAAACCATTCAAATAAGGTTGACAGAATAATTCTCTATTATATCTTAGTTACCATTTTATCCAATGTTAACATTATGATGAGCATATGAGTATTCTACAGATTTGAAAGAATAAATGAATTCAAAACAACATAGAATAGAATCTCAACCAGAGTTAAGAAGGTGCTAATACATATTTTATGCAATAAGGCGATATAAAAGCTAGAAGTCCTTCATTCTAGAGTATCGCTACCAAGTCATTCATTAAATAGACACAATAGCTAGGATGACTTTCATTCAAATTATTCACTTCTAAGTTAATCATTTAATCAATAATAATGCTCAAAGCCTTTATCAAATTGTAAGAATCCCAAGAACATTATTCGAACATCAAATTTAGCGCATCATTGCATTTGATAAACAATAAAATAATAAGGAAATATCTTTCTAATACTATTAAGATGATGTTTGAAACAAAAGTACCATGAAACAAATTAATACATCATTTAACTAATGCTAAAACTTGAAGTTCGATATCCAATTGCATCATTACTAGGAACAAAGTTCTAATGACAGATTTAGCCAACTCTACTTTGAAACATAAAAAGGAAAAATATATATAGTGTACCACTGAATTGGTGTTTGAAACATCGTGAACAACTTTATAACATTTAACTATCTTTTGTTAAACCACAATTATCATTCTTTTTAATCTAAGTTTGAAATCAACAAGGTAATTTAGCTTATCAAGGATAAAAGAGATTGGTTCCAAAAGAATGCAAGTTTGCATACAAGGTAAGAGACCAATCCTTGCTATACACATCGTTAGATGACAAGAAAGTATATCGACTTAGAATCAAAAGATCTATGTGTTTAAATAATCAAGTCGATCAAGGTCTAAATAAAGAAACCATATCACATAGTAATCGATCACTCTATGTGTAAATCAGAGAAAAGGAAAAAAAAAAAGATTACTTGATAAAATACGTGGTTCTTAAGGATGGTAAGCCGCCCATCGAAACCTCTAAACCAAAATCTTATACTGTCAAACCGAACTCAGTTCAATACATGATCAAAACATATATATATAGAGAGAGAGAATTCAGAGATTTACTGAATATTCCTTCCAAGCAGAAGCATTACAATAAAAATAATTAAAAAATAAGGTATAAAATTATTAATAAGTAATTGACTATTAAAATAAATGATGTTTAAAAATAGAAGATTTATCTTCAATAAAAATAAAATAATTAATTTTTAAAGTTTAAATGAGCTGGATGTTAGGTGTGCTCACGTAGTTGAACTATTTAACTCTCATCGTAAAGAGTAAATTTCAAATCTTCATGAACACACTGATGTGTCGAATTGTTTACGCAGCAATAAGCAATGACCCACTACGTACTTTCTTTACTTGGTCGAGAATGAGTTGTTGGTTCTTTTCCTTGATATCAGAATGTCCTTTCAGCTGATCCACAAAAGATTTACCCCTTGACTTATTTTATCATGTCTTCCATTTCACACCCCAAGTGCGTGGTTAAAGGGTTAATAAGTTTTCATGTAATAACTCGGTGGTTTCTCATACGCCTCTGCTGAACAGAATGGCTAACATTTTAACAATTTAGACTATTCCTACTCAATAGTTCATGTAATTTTAGAGTTAGTGCATAAGATTTTTTATTAATTTGTATAAAGGTAATAAAAATTGAATGCGGGGATTCATTTTGGTTGTTATAGTATGTATGGAAATTAATTGATAATATTAAATTATATATTTAAAGATTTTAATTTTTCAATTTAGTTATTGTATGATATGTTTAAAATCGTACATGATGTGTAATGAGCACATCGATAGGTATTCCTATTTAGTTGAGTATTTTAAGTCATTATTAAATTTAAAAAAATATATAATTTTTTAGTTCTATTTTAAAGTAGTGTACTATAAAAAAAGTATAGAACAAGGGGTTGAAGTATGTTGTTGGTATTATAATATTGGAGATTGGTTCAAAACAACAACAAAAATCAAGCTAAAGCACCATGTGTCTAACACCAACTCATTCATACCTCAAAACTAGAGCCCCCACTAGGTGTGAGCCCTCTTACAAACCTCCTTCAAAATAAAATTCTAGGCTCGTTGGCACATTTGAATGTCAACCAAACTTACCTCTACTAACTTGAAATTACTAATGAGCCAAGATGTATATAGGAGCCCATGTTGACTAAAGAACATGCTAGACTTCACTAGATGCAAAAAGCCTAGTAATCTTCATTAATGTAAAGTTTGGGTCTGTAGGCATCCAAATCTTATAGGCTTGTGAAGATAGAGAAATGGAAAAGGACCATAAATGGACATGAAAACAATGAAATGCTATACCTTCATGCCCTCAACCATGCCTACTCCTTGATAGGATGAGAGTGATGCGCCCAACTCACTTAGCTATGTCCTTGCAGGGATAGAATAATATGTGGATTGCTCAAGATTTTACTAGCATAACAATGTTGAAATGGAGCTAAGTGGAAAAATGAACAACATAAGGCTAAGGTTAAAAAAGCATGGTGTAAGTAAATCTTTGAGGTGGACTTGTATTTATAGATGGAAGTTGACTTGGGATGGAGGCTTGTGATCTTGTAAATAGGAGAAGGAGGTGGCATGGACCAATGAGAAATGAATGAGGAATGCAGGGTTTGGATTGAACCCTAGAGTATCTTTCAAAATGGAGGGTGTGGATTGATTAGAGAGTTGACTTTTGGATTTTGTCCTCTAGTGAGAGGAATTAAAAGTTCAGATTTATTGAGAGGATTTGATTAGTTGGAAGATGGTGATCTCACTTTGTTTAATTAATCAGGGCTAAAAGGTGATGAAATATGGAATTAATTAGATAAAGTGGAATTTATTTAATTAATTAGGGTAAATGGATGAAAGGTGTAATTAATTAAATAGAATAGAATTTATTTAATTAATTCAGATAAATAGATAAAAGAGGGTTGATTTAGTGCAGAGACGATGTCAGTGTGGTGTTAGTGAGGTGGAAGAAAGGGTGGTGTTGGCCTAACCAATTCTAGATATCTACATTTTGCCCCTCTTTCATGTGGCGTCATGACTGAGCAGGAGTGATGTCATCTCAAAGAAAGTCTGATTTTGCCCCAATTAACTGAAGGAGGGATGGTGTATGCGCCCTCAAGAGATCATCAGAAAAAACTATATATTTAGAGGTTGTTGCGTATCAAAATAAGAGATTGGTGTCTCTTACTGAGTTGGTGCTCAGTTGTGGGGATTGGTGTCTATAGTGGGTTGGTGCCTGCAAATTCTACAAGCAGGGATCGATGTCTTCTTTGGGTTGGTGCTCACAAAATATACAAGTGGGGATTGGTGTCTCCAGTAGGTTGGTGCCTACAAAAGAAGATTTGTAAGAGAAGTGGGTTGGTTCATACAAAAGAAGATTTATAAGAAAAGCAATATTTTGCCATGGTTCTCTCCTGAAAGGTTTTCCACATAAATCATGTGTTCTTCCTGCATTGCATAATTGTTAGATCTTGTATGGTTGTTATTGTTGTGGTTGTTAAGTGTGGAAAAAGTAAAAGATTGCCTTATACTGATTCACCCCCCCTCTCAGTATAAGCATGTGTTCATCAGTTGGTATCAGAGTGGGTTCCTTCAAATATAGTTTAACTACTAGAAGGAAGATCTTAAGAGCACATATGGAAAAAAGAAAAAGAAATAAGGGAAAAGGAAATACCAAGTAGAGCATTGATCAAGAAGCACTAACAAAACTAAATGCAAGTGATGATAGAGAAGAAAGCAAAAGTGATAAGGCAACAAATGGAACACACATGGAAATAGAAACAAGGAAAAATGTTGTGACAGATGGAGATATCTTTGTGAGTGAAAGAGAAGAATAGATGGAGTTAGAAGAATAGAAATCATCTAAAAGAGAGGTAGTGTTCACAGCATCAAAAAAGATGAAGAATAAAAAGCATGAATCAACTGATAGCTCCAATAATGAATTAGATGCAAAGAAATCCCATTTTGATGGAAAGATCAAGAAAGGATCTGACATGTACAAAGGTAAGTATAAATGTTTTAAAGGTGGTAAAATAAGTCATTTTGCTTCTAAGTGTGTGCATGTCAAAAGTGAAGACAAAAGAAAAGAAGAGAAAGATTAAGAAGAAGAATATGACAAAGATGATGAAGAAGTGGATCTGGAGGAGGAACTCCATTATGCCTACAATGAGATTGAGAAGCTTAAGAAAATAAATTCAAAACTAAAATCACAGCTTCAAGAAGATACTGAATCTTGTTTGTACACCTCATCTTTAGAAAACATTGAGTGATAAAGAATGATAGCAAGTTATAGAGATGGCCATCATTCCATAAGATAGGTCTTCATAACCAAGACATGTCTTAATGTGTGATGACCTCTGGCCATTGATGATATCATCTAGCATTTTTATACTCTTCTCATTCTTCAAGTCTTTGTTTAATTAAGTACATATTTTCTCCAATTCCTTTCTCAAGGAAACAATTTCAGACTCATGCCTCTCACAATCTTCTTCTTTTGTCTTTAATGAAATTCTTACTCCTTCCTCAATTTGTTTTGCCTCTTCAAGTTGAGTTTTCAGATTGATGATCATCTTCTCTGACTTTTCAAGGCTTTGTAACATTTTGGCCTTAGACTCACTATCTTCTTGAAGCTGTGATT
Organism: Cunninghamia lanceolata; assembly: GCA_027924645.1. Taxonomy (NCBI): domain Eukaryota; kingdom Viridiplantae; phylum Streptophyta; class Pinopsida; order Cupressales; family Cupressaceae; genus Cunninghamia; species Cunninghamia lanceolata. The sequence continues at coordinate 2,179,398 of BSBN01000416.1, read as the reverse complement.
TAGTTTTCAATTTATTTTCTTAAGCTTCTCAATCTCATTGTAGGCATAATGGAGTTCCTCCTCAAGATCCACTTCTTCATCATCTTTGTCATATTCTTCTTCTGAATCTTTCATCTTCACTTTTGACCTGCACACACTCAGAACCAAAATGACTTATTTTACCACCTTTAAAACATTTATACTTTAAACCTTTGTACATGTTAGATCCTTTCTTGATCTTTCTATCAAAATGGGCTTCCTTTGCACCTGATTCATCGTTGGAGCTATTGGTTGATTCATGCTTTTTGTTCTTCATTTTTTTGATGCTTTGAACATTGCCTCTCTTTTAGATGATTTCTATTCTTCTAACTCCATTTATTCTTCTCTTTCACTCACAAAGCTATCTCCATCTGTCACAACATTGTTCCTTGTTTCTATTTCCATGTGTGTTCCATTTGTCACCTCATCACTTTTGATTTCTTCTCTGTCATCACTTGCATTTGGTTTTGTTGGTGCTTGTTGATCAACACTCTACTTGCTATTTCCTTTTACCTTATTTCTTTTTCTTTTTTCCATATGTGCTCTTAAGATCTTCCTTTAGTAGTTAAACTATATTCGAAGGAACCCACTCTGATACCAATTGATGAGCACATGCTTATACTGAGAGGGGGGGTGAATCAGTATAAGGCACTCTTTTACTTTTTCCAAACTTAACAACCACAACAATAACAACCATACAAGATCTAACAATTATGCAATGCAGGAAGAACACATGATTTATGTGGAAACCCTTTTGGGAGAGAACCATGGCCAAATATTGCTTTTATTATAAATCTTCTTTTGTAGGCACCAACCTATTGGAGACACCAATCCCCACTTGTAGATTTTGTGAACACCAACTCACTAGAGACACCAATCCCTGATTGTAGAATTTGCAGGCACTAACCCACTGTAGACACCAATCCCCACAATTGAGCACCAACTCAGTAAGAGATACCAATCTCTTATTTTGATAGGCAGCAACCTCCAAATTTTTCAATGGATGATATTGTCTTCACTAAGATCTAATTATAGATGATCTAATGATTATCACACAAGTGCTTTCCTTCATGACTTGGTTGGTAGATGATGCAATTCTTTCCTTCACAAGTCTACTTGATGACGATGCAACAACTTTCCTTCACACATTTTATTCCTCTCCTTTTGAATTCATCCATGTGAAGGATAGTGTTGTCCTTAATAATTTCCATGCATATAGATGAGGTTAGCTTCCTTTTGTATACTATTCTTAAACCTTCATAGTCTTCACCACCTTCTAATGGAATAGGTTCTTTCATAGCTTCAAATACCAATTCATATCTTCAATGAAATCTTCTATTGCACGTTGTTGCAATCTATGTGTCATAATAATAATACTAACATTACGACCTTGGATGATACAATCCCAAATAACTGAAGATCTTTTCATACTTGTCCCTATCACTCTTTCGACATCAATGCCAACATCATCCATAATCTTGTCCATGCACTTTTGACATCAATGACAATATTTCTAACATAGATAAATATATGCCATATTATTTAGTAACAAAATATGGGACACATAGATAAAAATTTAAGGCACAATTTGTATCAACTACATCAAATGTAGTATTGAGGAAGAAGAGCATCAATTTGGGTGACTAAATGTCAATGATCAACGTATGGTTTGTCTACCTTTGTATTCAGAAATTCATCAATGAGTTGGGGAGGGTAACAGAGGATGAAGATGAGGATTTTGTAGAACATATTGAAAGAATCAAATAATTAACACTCATATAACATTAATCATGCTGCCAAAAAAAGACCCCAATGAACAATATGGTATATTGATGGTGGGATGAGTATAATTGAAGTAACCGACTAAAAATGTTTTTTACATATTAAAACAAAATAAAGTAGACAGAGAAAAAATATAATTCATAAATTGAGGTTAATGAAGGCAACATACTGAAACTCAGTTGAAATAGAAAAAACCTTTTCATTAAGAAAAATAAATCATAACCAAGATTGATAAGTAAATAAAGAAATCAAATTATTTGATTAAGTACACTAATTCATCATCATAGTCAAGATTAACAATTGCATTCTCCAAAATTAATTGATGAAAATAATCCTAATAAATAATAATTAAATTCAAATTTGGGTGGAACTACAATTTGTTATGGTATTCTTTTAGGTTTTCACTATCCTTGCCTCTATGAAAACAAGTTAAAAGTTTGGCGGCATCTAGCCTTTATATGGGCCAAACATAACCCTATTTTGGAGATGTCATCAAATCCCACTTTAAGGTAAAGGTGGACATTAAACTAAATGATGTTGCGTTAATTTTTTTGATATTATATTTAATTTTAGAGATACATAAAAGCAAGGGAAGAAGAAAACAAACAATATCTTTTACACGACACCACATAAATGTTGAAACTTCCTCAATTTGAAGTCAAAGTGTTCATCCAAACTTGTTTTGTCTACCATGCGTAAAACTATGTAGCTTTGGAAGATATCTCCACATGTTATCAAGTTGCTAGTGTTGGTATTTGAGAAGACCTTTTTGAGTGGCATTCTAAATGTATACATTGCTATTGTTTTTCGCTCCAATACAACGCACTAATAAGGTGTAGGTAACTATTTATGATAGATAGATGCTTGCAAGACCACTTAACAAATTTGTTAGAAGAAGTTTTACACTTGGTGTCCTCCTTACCAATGATGTCAATGTTCATTTCGTAACCTAAGAAGCTTATCACTCTGGCCCCACAATTTCATGAAGGAAATGCCTCCTGTAACTATATAAGATAGATCTTGGGTACAATTTATAAAATTTGAAATGCAGGTGTTGTAGCTCAGATTATATCAATGACAAAAAGCATTCATTTTATTTTTGTATAATACATGCTTTATCAATAGTCTTTTGCCTGGGAGTGGATCATTAACTTAGAGGGAAAATTTTCTAGTATCTCCTCTCTCTTTGAACTCAACATTGTGCTAGCCAAAGTATTATTTTCTCGTTTCATGGAGAAAGGGACTACTAGACATTGAACACATTGGGAGGGCAAGAATGTTGGACATAGCATAATACTAAGTATACTGTTGGATATAGGTGCTTGCTATGGTTACTTGAGAATTTAAAAATTCTATCATACTAATGGTATAAATAGTCCATGTCAAGCCTCCTATACTATATCAGGGTGCAAGCCAAAGTCTAGAGATGATTTCCTTGCTCTATTTATGCTTAACTTATACGAATGTTGCAACTGCCATGGCCATTACAAACATGAAAATTCATGCTTTGATTTGTTTCATTATAGTAATGTATTTACTTATGTTTGTCATACCACTGAAGAAAGGAAGGGTAATTCTATGGTAGAGAGGTAGCTATATGGACATGGCCAAGATGTTGAAGATGGTGTAAGTTGGAATTAATTTTCTGGTTCATCATCTGTGCCTGGTAAATCATATAGGTATATGAAGGTCATACAAAAATTATGGCCATAATGATTCCTAAGGTATAAATGGGGAATACCCTTGGCACCAGTTTAAGCTCTTCAATTTGCTCTACTCCATAAAAGTTTAGTTTCACTTCACAGTCCACCATAGTATAAGATGATATGGTTAAGTCTTTTGAGATCAATGGCATAGTAAATGAGAAGAAACATTCCCTCTTGTCAAATAATATAGTTTTTTCAAGATCTGTGGTGATTTGACATCAAGTCAAGAACCTTAGTAGAGAGAAATTCAACATGCAAGAGACCAAGTTTCTAAAATATGTAGTTGAAGAAAAGGTGTGGGTCATTGCACTAATTATTTTAGATCTTTTGTAAGAGTTATTTTGGAGGTTTTAGATGGCTACTTTGTTCAAAATATGAAAAAGAAGAGAGTCTATTTACTAAGATAAGAATAGGAACAAGAAGAGAGTCTATTGTTAAATTGTTCCCTATTGTTGGTTAAGAGGCAGAGTAGAAACTGAAACACAGAGCTACTGCTCTTTTAATTTCATATTCATGAAGATAGGAAAAAGAGCATGTGATTAATAGAGTCTACATATATGGAGTTCTATCTATCCTAGAATAATATTAAACACAACATATTACATGTAGATCTTTACACGGAATAAAAAGACATAAAATATATCTATTTTCTGTTTAAATAGAGCTTCAACTCTTCCATACATGAACTCAGAAAAACAAAGTATTATATCTCCTTCGCTATGCTTGCACACATCTATAAAAACATACATCAAAACAATAGTGTCACATATTGACATAACTGCATCTCCCTTTAGAGTTGACTAAGTATGGCATTAAGCCCTACGTTGGAGAAGATGGGCCATACATAGAGGATTTTGGGCCATACCTTCAACACTTGCCTCTACATAAATATTAATGAAACAATACAAAGAACAGAGAGGGAAGATTTTTCCCTTTGCAAAATTCATCATAGCTTAATTAGAAGTGACACCCTGTCAGCAAAGCTAGAGGATGAACAGGGAAGATGATTTATTATGGTGGTTGAGATTACATTTCCAAGACTCCCCCTTAATCACAACTACCACCTTCTTTGATACCCAAACGATCTCTATGAAACACAAAACTTTCTTTCTCTAATGTCTTGGTGAAGATGTCTACACATTGATCTTCAGACCTGCAAAATTCAAAAAAGCTTTCTCCATTGTTGATTATTTCTCTAATGAAGTGACATCTTGTGTCTATATTCTTGCTTCTCTTGTGAAAAATTGGATTCTTTGACAATCCTATAGCTGATTTGTTGTCACAATAGATCTTTGTTGCCTCTTCTTGTTCTTGCCTTAGATCTTTCAAAACTAATCTCATCCAAATTGCTTGACATGATGAACTTGTGGATGCTACATACTCTGCTTCAACTAATGAAAGAGTAACAATTGGTTGTTTCTTTGAAGCCCATGAAACTACACATGTTCCAAAATGAAAAATATAACCGAAAGTGCTCTTCCTATCATCAATGCTTCCTACACAATCACTATCTATAAACCTTATCAGCGTGAACTAATTTGATGTTGAGTATTGAATTCCATAGTTCGTTGTTCGACTCACATATCTAAGAATCCTTTTTCCTGCTTGCCAATGAGAAACTTTTGGAGATTCCATGAACCTTGAAATGAGACTAACTGCATACATAATGTATGGCCTTGTGGCTGTCAAATACATGGGCCTACCAACAAGCCTTTTATACAAAGTTCAATCACTATTGTCTCCTTTGTCATCCTTGCTCAATTTCAATCATGTCAATTGGTGTTGGAGCTGATTTGCAATTTTTCATATTAAACCTTTCCAAAATGTCATTTGATACTTAGATTGGGAGATGAATATAACATTACCATTTTGATTCACCTCAATGCTAAAAAAATACTTCATGAGGCCTAAATCTATCATTTCACATTATTTTTTCATGTCTCCTTTGAACAAATCAATTGTCAAATCATTTGTAAATATCAAATCATCCATATACAAGGAAACGATTATGTTCTTACATTCCTTATTCATCTTGGTATATAATGTAGGTTCATTGCTGCACCTATTGAAGCCATTTTGCAAAAGATAAGAATCAATTCTACTATACCAAGCTCTTGGAGCTTGCTTGAGCCCATAGAGTTCCTTTTTTAGTTTGTGGACTTTGTCTTTTTGACCCAAAATATCATACCTAGGTGACTGCTCCACATAAACTTCTTCTTCAAGGTAACCATTCAAAAAAGTTGATTTCACATCTATTTGATAAACTGGCCACTTTTTTTGAGCTTCTATTGCAAGTATTGTTGTCATAGTGTCCAAGCATGCTATTGGATCAAATGTCTCATTGTAATCAAGCCCGGGCTATTGCGAATATCCCTTTGCCACTAGTCTTGCTTTATGCTTTTGCACATCACTATTTGCATTTAATTTAGTTTTGTAAACCCACTTTACTAGAATATGACATATTTTCCTTTTGGAAGGCTCACTAACTCCCATGTTTGATTCTTTTCAATTGCATCAATTTCATGATCCATTACATTTACCCATTTTTCATGTTTGATTGCATCTTCATAATGAATTGGATCTTCTACTTATGAATAAAATGCAAAAAGAGAAATCAAACCAACATTATTCTCACCTTCATTTTGCTCATAAATGTCTCTAATACTTCTGCTTTTTTGTCTCCTCAAGCTTGCTAATGTAGGATTTGACATATCACTTGAACTAGAACTTGCAGAATGTGGACTTGATGGTCTTGCACCTTGATTGCCACTTGTAGATGGTGTTTGTTGGACATTTGAAGGAGTAGATGCTTGAATGTGTGGGGCTGTCCTTACACTTGATGATGGTTTCATTTGTTGACCACTTTGTTGAGCTAGAATGGGTGTGGAGGGAGTCACATTTGATGGAATACTTGCTGCTATAAAAACTTCTCTATCTTCTTGTGGTAAGTTGGCTGCTATATTGATTGTTTTCTTCAAACTTCCATCCCATGCTTCATCTTCTATGAATTGCACATCTCTACTGATTATAACTTTCTTGGTTATTGGATTGTATAGTTTGTATGCCTTGGATTCATCACTATAACCATCAAATATACATTTTTCTCCTTTGTTGTTTAAATTTTTTTCTCAACTCATCTAGCACATGTGCATATGTCACACATCCAAATACTCTCATATGAGCAACACTATGTTTTCTTCCAGTCCATGTTTCTTCAGTAATCATATTCTTTACACTCTTAGTTCGACACCTGTTAATAATATATGTTGCACAAGCTACAACTTCAGCCAATATTCATTTGACAAATGCTTTGATTTCGATAAGCTTCTTGCCATTTCCATGGTTGTTCTATTTTTTCTGTTATCTACCCCATTTTGTTGAGGTATGTATCTAGTTGTGAATTGCTAGTGAATTCCATGGTCATTGCAAAAATTTAGAAATTCGTTTGAGATGTATTCACCACTTCTATCCGTTCTCAATGCTTTGATATAGTGCCCACTTTGCTTTTCAATAAGAGTCTTGAATTGACAGAAGAAATCAAACACTTTATTCTTTTGCCTTAAAAAGTAGACCCATGTTTTCCTTGAATAGTGATCAATGAATGTCAAAAAGTAGAATCTTCCACCAATTGAAGGTGTTTGCATTTGCACACATAAATCTAAATGAACAATTTCTAAAGGTGGTTATGCCCTCATTGACTTACCTGCTAGAAATGATTCTCTATGTTGCTTTCCCAAGATGCACCCTTCACACACTCTTTTTGGTTTTTCTATTAGAGGCACTCCCTTCACCATACTTTTTCTATGAAGCAAATTTAGACCTCCAAAGTTGGGATGCCCAAATCTTAGATTCCATAACCAATTTTCATCTTTTATTTCAGCTTGAAGGATTGTTTGTGTCACTACTAGAAGTTCTTCTATATCCACTTGTGTGTTCATTGTGGGATGTGCTTGAGCATATTCCACATTCAAATCTAGCTTAATCTTTAGGGGAAACATTCTATTGTTTGTCATTTGGACTTTGGCAATGAGCTGGTTACTTGGAAATTTATCCAAAATCATGCATTCTTTATTTTTGAAAACACTTTATAACCCTTTTGAACAAGTTGTCCAATGCTCATTAGATTGTGTAAAAAATACACATGAAAATACTTCTTCTCCCCCTGTTTAGTTAGAATGTTGATTTTTCCTTTACACATAACTGACACTTTGTTGTCATTGCCTAATGTTACATTTGATTTTACATTTTCATCTAAACTGGAGAACATTTCTAGGTTCCCTATCATTTAATTGCTGCAACCTGAGGACCTAAGAACCATACATCCTTTTGGTTTTCTTGTGGCCCATTGCATGTTATGAACATATTGGCTTGATTTTGGTTTTATTTTGTGAAGTTTGCATTTGGTTTTCTAAAATAATATTTCTTCTTTCTACATTCATTTGAATAATGCCCATACTTCTTACAATAGTGACATTAAATTTGAGAATTGTCATACCTTTGACCTTGTGGTTGATTTTGAGATGGGTTTGGGCTTGAGTGTTGACTATTGCCTCTTCCACCTCTATAAATATGTATTCCTCTACCTCTGAAATTAGATCTACCTCTACCTCTACCATGGCTGATTGAAACTTGTGACTTGAATGTTGGTGCAGTACACCTAGAATAAGTTTTAAGTCAAATAATTGAAATTTTAGTGTTAAAAGACTAAATGGAGGTTTGAAAAATGTAATAAATCCTTGAAAGGAATAAACATGTAGTGGAGATTGAAAAATAGTCATTATATTTAGTTGTGTGTAGTCCATGTAAGTTGTGACAGTCTATTATTAGAAAAAATAGTCTTTTTAGTAAAAGTAATCAGTTTGGCTATTCTTAGCCTTTTCCCATGATGGGAATATATGTAAGAGGAATATACATATGGTGTATGCATGGTAAGGAGTAGTATGGTTGAATGATGGTGATTTGATGAAGTTTGAAAACAAAAGAATGAAGAGAAATATTATTTTGATATCCCACTTCATTATTTTTCTATATTTTTGTTGTTCCTTTCATTTTTTTGAAGCCATATAGTACAGTTATGATTCCTCATGCATGGAATATTAGAATGGATTGCCTTAGTTTTTTTTGGGTTAGATTGCAAAGATTTTGGAGGAGATTGAAGGATTTTCTAAATGGTTTTGCTAAACTGCCCTGTTTTCTAGTTTTATCACTGTCTTTTTGTTGTTCCTTTGTGTTGCATTCAGCCGTATAGTACAATCATGGTTAGAACTGATAAAAATGTTGTATTTGATTCTCTTACCTTTCATTTGAGCTAAGTTGGAAGGAATATCATTGTGGTTTAGTCATCTTCTGGCTATTTTTTGTGAAGGAAGTTCCAAACCCTTGTTTTAAGGGTTTTAGAGAGGTTTTTAGTTTTCCCACTTCATGATGTTGTGTTAGAACCCCAAAATGGGTGGATTTAGTGTAAAATGGGGTGTTCTCTAAATGGGTTTTTCATGTAGGAGCAGGGGACAAGCAAAAGGTGAAGATTTGAGCCTTTGAACCTCTTTATGACATGAATTTGGCAAACTAGCCTAGTTGGAGTGAAGATTTGATCATCAAATGATTTCAAATAATATTTGACCCATAAAACCTATGAAATTGGTCTATTTGGGATGTGTCTAAGCTCATCAAAGTGGAATTTTGGTTGTGTGCTAGAGATTTTGTTTACTTCCTTTGTAAAACAGGGCTAATTGCCCTCTTAGACAGTAGGGGCAGTCTAAATTTGAGGTGTATGTTACAAAACAAGCTACCTTGCATGTTTAGTATGCTATGTAACTCCATAATGGGTACTTGAAAAGGTATTTTTTTTGTGGGTTTGTCATGCCTTTTGAAAGTTATGCTCCAAAAACCTTGCTGAGAGGGCCATAAGGAGATAGGTTAGTTTGTGAAGGAAGTGGTACAAGGATGTACTCTAAGTGCATTTTGATGGTTTTGTGACCTTAGAACAGTCAAACCTAGAAGGTCTAAGGTCCCTATAAAGTTTGGAAAGGTTCCCATGTATATGAACCTATAAATAGTGTTATTGTACTGTGCTGAAACCATGGAGTGTGAGAGGACAGTCATGTCCTATTTGAAGTCAAGTGTTGTAGCTTGGTCCATTAGGACCTAGAAGAGTTGTTTTCCCTACCATACCCTATATCCTCTTCCTCCTGTGTGGTTGTTTGTAATCCTTTGTGGTCTTTGTGTAGTGAGCTCTACATCAAATTGGTATTAGAGCACAGTTAGTAGATTGGTTGTGATTGAGAAGTGTTAAGAGGCAGTTTGTTAAGATGCCTCCAAGAGTGAGAAACATGGCTCAAGAGATGAATGAGATGAAGGAGAAGCATGCTAGAGAGTTGAGGGAGCTAAAGGAAAGAATGGCTACCCTAGAAAAAAATCAGAGAAGAGGAGTGGCTCTAGGTGAAGAGATTGAGTCTGAGGAAGAAGAGTTAGCTGAGTATGAAGATGTGGAAGAAGAGTTAGACCCTAAGGATTAGAGGATGGTAAATTTACTAAGGATAGTAAAAGAAGACAAGAACAAGATAAAAATAGATGTGCCAAAGTTTGGAGGAAGCCTGAATGATGAAGAGTTGCTAGATTGGATTGCAGCATTGGACAATCATTTTGAGTGTGAAGAAGTTCTTGATGATCAAAAAGTGAAGATTGCAAAGACCAAGCTAACAGGTTATCCTTTGTTATGGTGGGATTATCAGAAAATAGAGAGGAGAAATCAAGGAAAGACAAATATTGTCTCATGAGACAAGATGGTAGGAAAAATCAAAGGTAAATTCCTGCCTATAGATTATGAAGTTCAAATGTTTAAAAAGATCCAAAGTTTAAGACAAAAGGAAATAGATGTTAAGACATACACTAAAGAGTTTTATAAGATGAGTATAAGGTCTAGTCAAAATGAAACTGAAGTGCAAAAAGTTTCTAGGTATATTGGTGGCTTGAGGTTTAACATGTAGGATGAACTGGTGTTGGTAAATCTAAGGAGTGTTGAGGACTATTATCAGATGGTAGTTAGAGTGGAAGAGAAGCTAAAAAAGAGACAAGATAAGTCAGCCAGAGGCAGAGGATTTTTTAACACAAAGAAAGCCAATGAAAGTCAAGAAGATATGAGTAAGGCACAAGGACAAGGTGCTGCTTTCAAACAAGGACAAAGTGCAGATTTTAGACTTAGAGTTTCTAGAGGCAGATTTGGTGGTGGAAGGAGTGCAAACACCTTTATGGGTAAGTGTTATAATTGTTAAGAGTTTGGGCACCCAGCATATAAGTGTCCTAAGAACCAAAATTTTTTAAGTGATGGTGAAAGGAAGAGTGAGAGAAGAACTCAATTACTCCAAGAAGAAGAATGTGGTTCTAGTTCCACAAAGTGTGATGCTGAGATAAGAGAAACATTGATGCTGAGAGAAAGAGCACTACTGAAGACCTCCAGGGAGAAGGAACTGGTTCAGAGGAGAGCATTGTTTAAGATAACTTGCAAGAGCAAGGATAAGGTATGTAAAGTGATAGTAGATTCTGGTTGTACTGACAATATGGTGTCAAGTGAGATGGTAGACAAACTAACATTTAAGAGAGTTCTTAGGGAAATACCCTACAAAGTTTCTTGGGTAAGTGATCATTAGTCCATTTTAGTGACTAAGAAAGCATTAGTTGAGTTTAAGATTAGAGCATATGAGGATAGGGTACTTTGTGACATCCTACCTATGGATTGTTGTCATGTGATACTTGGAAGACCCTAACAATTTGATAGGTTTGCAGTTTATGATGGAAGAGCCAATACCTTCACTATCAAGAAGGATGAGAAGACTTTTGTACTATTGCAATTAGAGGAGCAGTCAAGGACAACAAAGTTGATTATGTTTGTCAAGAAGGAGACAGTGATGTTTGACGAGAGTGAAAACAAGGAGTGTGTATCCTTTTCAAGGCATAAAATTGTTGAGACAATAAAGAGCAAGTGTGAAGATGAGTTGCAGATAGCTATGAAGAGGAATGTCTTCATGTGGAAGAAGGAGGTGAGTAAAAATGTGAAGAGTAAGAGTGTAGATCCTATGGAAAGGAAAGAAATGAATGAAGGAATCTTAGTAGGGATAGTCATGTGCCCTGTAGTGATGAGTAGATAGCCAAGTGAAGTTGGTGCAACAGTTTGCAAGATTGATAGGACAGTGAACACACTAGTTGCAGGCCTGACAGAGGTTGGTAAAGGTAAGGTGACAGTGAATAGTGGAAAGGAGAGTATGAAATAGTGGTGTAAACAAGAAGGTAAGAAGTCAAATGAAAGGATAGTAGAGAGAAGCATAGTTGCTGATGAAGATGACAAGGTCAGAGGACCAAGAGTGGGACAGTCTCCAAAGAATGCATATGGTCAAGAAACAAGTAATGTTGGCAAGCATGCCATAAACAGTGAAGGATCAAAGCCAAAATAACTTGATGAAGATAAACATGGAGGACAAAGATAAGCAATGAAGGACAATTTGGAAGAATATTTCCAAGGGACTTGGAAAAGTTTCAAGTTAGGGTGTATGGTGCAAGGCACCTAGAATAAGTTTTAAGCCAAATAATTGAAATTTTAGTGTTAAAAGACTAAATGGAGGTTTGAAAAATGTAATAAATCCTTGAAATGCATAAACATGTAGTGGAGATTGAAAAATAGTCATTATCTTTAGTGGTGTACAGTCCATGTAAGTTGTTACAGTCTATTATTAGAAAAAATAGTCTTTTTAGTAAAAAGCAGTCAGCTTGGCTATTCTTAGCCTTTTCGCACGATCATAATCTATGTAAGAAGGATATAGATATGGTGGATGCATGGTAAGGATTAGTATGTTTGAATGATGGTGATTTGATGAAGTTTGAAAACAAAAGAATGAAGAGAAATATTATTTTGTTGTCCCACTTCATTGTTTTTCTATATTTTTGTTGTTTCTTTCATTTTTTTGAAGTTATACATTACATCTATTATTCATCATGCATGGAATATTAAAATGGATTTCCTTAGTTTTGTTTTGGGTCAGGTTGCAAAGATTTTGGTGGAGATTGAAGCATTTTCCAAGCGGTTTTGCTAAAACTACCCTGTTTTCCAATTTTGTCACTATCTTTTTGATGTTCCTTTGTGTTGCATTCAGCCGTATAGTAGAGTCATAGTTATAACTGATAAAAATGTTGTAGTTGATGCTCTTACCTTTCATTTGAACTAAGTTGGAAGGAATATCATTGTGGTTTAGTCATCTTGTGGTTGTTTTTTGTGAAGGAGGTTCCAAACCCTTATTTTAAGGGTTTTAGAGAGGTTTTTAGTTTTCCCACTTCATGATGTTGTGTTAGAACCCCAAAATGGGTGAAATTAGTGTAAAATGGTGTGTTCTCTAATGGGTTTTGCATGCAGGAATAGGGGACAAGCAAAAGGTGAAGATTTGAGCCTTTGAGCCTCTTTGTGACATGAATTTGGCAAACTAGCCTAGTTGGAGTGAAGATTTGATCATCAAATGAGTTGAAATGATCTTTAACCCATAAAACCTATGAAAATGGTTTATTTGGGATGTGTATAAACTCATCAAAGTGGAATTTTGGTTGTGGGCTAGAGATTTTGTGTACTTCCTTTGTAAAACAGGGCTGATTGCCCTCTTGGACAACAAGGACAGTCTAAATTTGAGGTGTATGTTACAAAACAAGCTACCTTGCATGTTTAGTATGCTATGTAACTCCATAATGGGTACTTGAAAAGGTATTTTTTTGTGGGTTTGTCATGCCTTTTGAAAGTTATGCTCCAAAAACCTTGCTGATAGGGCTATAAGGAGATAGGTTAGTTTGTGAAGGAAGGGGTACAAGGAGGTACCTAAGTGCATGTTGATGGTTTTGTGAGCTTGGGACAGTGAAACCTAGAAGGTCTAGGGTCCCTCGAAAGTTTGGAAAGGTTCCCATGTATATGAACCTATAAATGGTGTTATTGTACTGTGTTGAAACCATGGAGTGTGAGAGGACAGTCATGTCTTGTTTGAAGTCAAGCGTTGTAGCTTGGTCCATTAGGGCCTAAAGGAGTTGTTTGCCCTGCCATCCCCTATACCCTCTTCCTCTTGTGTGGTTGTTTGTGATCCTTTGTGGTCTTTGTGTAGTGAGCTCTGCATCAAATGCATGCTCCAATGAGATGTTTGCTAACCTGTTTAGTCTATCTTCATGTGAAATGAGAGATGCATGGAGCTCATCAACTAAAAATTGTGAGAGATTCTTTGTTTTCTCTATGGCTACAAAAATTGATTCAAATCTCGTGGGCAAACTCCTTAGAATCTTTTCAACCACTCTCCTATCTTCAAATATCTCCCCATGAGGTCTGATTTGATTTACCAGTCCAACAATTTGGGTGAAGAATGAATCTACTGATTCAATATCCTTCATGTAGATTGTTTCAAAATCCCTTCTTAACACTTGCAACATAGCTGTCTTAACTTTTTCCATACCTTGATAGGTTGTTTGAAGTATATCCCATGCTTGTTTGGACTTTGTTGCTGCTGCAATCCTTGGAAAAATGCTCTCATGCACTGCTCTAAATATGCAGAAGAGAGCTTTTAAATCATTCTTTCTATTATCTCTTAATAGGTCCTTCTCTTCTTGTGTCAATGCATTGTATGTTGTTCCATTAGCTAGTTCTGCAAAACCATTCCCTACAAGCTCACAAATATCTTGAGAACAAAACAAATCTTTCATGGTGATTTCCTAGTAGTCATAATTCCTACCATTAAATTGTGGAACTTTTGAATTTGTCAAGCTTCTACTTGTGGGAGCCATTGCTGACTATGAATACCTTTGCTGGATAATCTTTGCTTGATGAAACCCTTATCTTTGATAACCTTCAACACTGCTAAACTTTTCTTTGAACAACCTCTATCTCTGATACCACATGTTGGTTAAAAGGCAGAGGAGAAATAGAAATACAAAGCTACTACTCTTTTAGTTTCATATTCGTTAAGACAAAAAATAGAGCATATGATTTACAAAGTCAATACATACAAAGTACTTTCTATCCTAGAATAATATTAAACACAACATATTACATGTAGATCTTTACACAAAATAAAAAGAAATAAAATATATGTATTTTTTGTTTAAACAAAGCTTCAGCTCTTCCATACATGAACTTAGAAAAATAAAGTATTATATCTCCTTTGCTATGCCTGCACACACCTACAAAAACATACATCAAAACAACAACATCACATATTGATATAACTGCATCTGCCTTTAGAGTTGACTAAGTCTGGCATTAAGCTCTGCGTTGGAGAAGATGGGCCATACATAGAGGATGTTGGGCCATACCTTCAACACTTACCTTTGCATAAATATTAATGAAATAGGACAAAGAACAAAGAGGGAATATTTTTCCCTTTGCAAAAGTGTTCATAATTTAATTAGAAGTGATGCCCTGTCAGCAAAGCTGGAGGATGAACAGGGAAGAAGATTTATTATGGTGGTTGGGATTACATTTCCAGCACCTCTTGTATTCATTTTCAATTTCATTTGAATAATTTGTATACTTCTATTTGTACCATTAAGTTCTAATATTGTTAAAGAAGGTATTAGCAAGTCTTGTTAGAATCCAAAATGGAATTCAAGTCATAAACAATGGAAATAAATATATTGGTGTTATTTTCTTTTGTTCCCTTGTTTTATTCGAATAGATTAGGATGTGAAGCTTTTCTACCAAACATAATAGAAAATACGCTCCATTTTGTGGGTCATTTTAGGATATACATATATACTATTACTTTCCTTTTTTTTGACAAGTATCAAGGATAGATGGACTGGACTTTACTGAGGATTTTAATATAAACATCAATAACAACTTGACAAGCCATATCCCCTCTCCCTAAACCTTTATCTTTAATAAATAAATTAATGATCAACTAGAGACAAAGATTATAAATAATTTCTACTGCATTAGGCTTTGATTGGATATTTCATAAAGACAACACTTGATCAACCGAAGATGTCATATTCGTATGAAAATCCTTAAAACTACCTACAAGTTTTAGAAAGTGAGAGCCCTCATTCAGCTAATGGATGTCTCCATTGTTTAATTAAGTTGTACTATGTCTTTTTGTCAAGTTCAACGAGATTGTGTTCAAGGTTGATTGCTAATGATTTTTTGTGGTCTACATCTTCCATTTATTTAAATTTCTTTTGAATTATTTGGAAAAGGATCATTTTCCTTTTTATCAAGCTATCTCAAGCTTATAGTTGTGTATACTTTATTTTTTTTTTTTAACTTTTCTTCTAGCATTCCTAGATAGGTTATTGTATGCCTATGCATATGATTCCCATGGATCTGCTTTGGTCATACCCAATTGTCTTTAAAGGACACCAGCAAAAATTAATAGTGTGTTTTTCATGAATTTTAGTAGCTAAAGCATATAAAATACTTACTATGCCATATATGACTGACAATTAAGAAGTTGTTGCATACAACACATTTGTTGAACAATGAAGTAAAATTACAATTCAAGAATTTAAAAGGGTTAGGAAGTACTAGCCATACAATCGAAGATGCTAAACAGAAACAACCAACACATTAGCTACTGCATATTCATTGTACTCAACTACCAAAGAGTGACGTTCTGCAACAGTCTTGACTAGAAATACGAGTAAAAGTTTAAAATAATAGAAAAACACATGCCAGTGATCTATAGCTTTTGAAAAACTAGAATCAAAAGTAAAACGTTCGATTTCAAGTTTAAAGTTAGATGAGACCTAAAAGTTGTCCAAGTGATCAAACATTACATGCAGACTAGAGAATTACCAGTGATCAATGGGAATTCTATTAGAATGAGCTAGTATAGGAGTTGTATAACAAG
This sequence comes from Cunninghamia lanceolata, assembly GCA_027924645.1. Classification (NCBI taxonomy): domain Eukaryota; kingdom Viridiplantae; phylum Streptophyta; class Pinopsida; order Cupressales; family Cupressaceae; genus Cunninghamia; species Cunninghamia lanceolata. Next base: position 2,163,032 of record BSBN01000416.1, on the reverse strand, counting down.
GCTTGTATGTCTAGACAATTATAGATATATTTATATTGTTAATAAAGTGCCATCAAAGCCTTCCAATGTGAAGGATGTTTAACAAACAAAAGCTCTTCATAAAAAATATAATAATTGCCTTTAGTTTGCTAAACATAATTACAACATTGAACCATGCTATTTAAAAATCCTATGCAGGAAGAACACTACTGAAATAACTGTTGTAAATAGGTTCACCTATTGGCAAATCTCACAAGTAATATCACCTTTCTCATTGAACCACTATTCCACACATTTTTTATGAGCATAATGCAAAAGGAGCGAATCCAACACTATGTTCTGGTCAAACGTTGAACTCGTATTGTCGCCATTCGCTGCATCATTGTGCCCTATCCTCCCAAACCCACTCCCACAATAAAAAATCCCTGTCAAAATACATAACCTCAAAAACTCATGTTATTGTTATGAGTTAGATGATTGTCATTCTCCAGTCGCATCGATCCTCCAAGACAATAGGATAAAATACCCCTGTGCAACCTTTTGAAATTAGGTTTTTTTTATTTGCCTTGTGAGAAGGGAGATTTTCATTAGTGTTATAATTACAACTACCCTGCCTTGGTAAGCATGTATGCAAAATGTGGAAGCATAGACAAGGCCCGTGAATTGTTTTATAGAATGCCACATAGTGACCTGCACAGTACGTGTTCTACTATTAAAAACAAACTTAAAAACATTAGAAAGCACTTCAATGTTTGACCATTTTCAAAAATCATTTTATTCAAATTGAAAAAATGATGCCAATGGGCTAACAAGAGAAACAACTAATAATAAATTTAGTTTATACTTATTCTCTATAGAAAATCCTTGACAAATTATAACCTTATTGTATCTACAAATTTTTTCTCTATACACAATTCACAAGATAGAAAAGTACTTTAGGATGAAAACAATACTATCCCTGCTGTAGGCAGGGACTAATAATCTAAGCATGCTCATGATTGACGTGACTGGTTGAGCCCGTGAGCTATTGTGTTTGAAGAATATATTCCACCATTGATGGTGACATAAATGTTAAAACATGAATGGTGAAAAAATGTAGAGTATCTTTGAAAACATGCAAAATTAATTGTTTGGTTTTTGTCCACATGATAAACACCGTTTATCTTTTCTTTCTTAGTCTTGAATATGTATGAATTTTAAATGTGATATTACATGACTGTAGTTTACTTTCTCTTGTGAGAAAATTGCATAAAATGGGGTTACTTCCAAAGGTTGAAGGCCAGGTTGGTAATGTGTACATAGTGTTGCATATCTTAAGGTAAGTTTTTAAGATTTAATTTGAAAAATATATTCCTAATCTACTTATACTCAATAGATGCTATGAGTTATGTTTATAAAAGGGGAGGGAATAAAATGCTTTCACATAAATTTAGGCTAATTAAATAAATATAAACAAATAAAATTAAATATTAATTTAGATTAATTAGTAGTTAGATTGATAATTATAATAAATATTTTGAAGTTAAATATGAGGAACTAGGGTATTTATCTTTAAATCCAATGATGATAAAAGAATTTTGATGATGTGCAAAAATGATTCAGCATTTTTAAGAATAAAATGACCTTCATATGTTGATCATTTCAATATCTAGAAATAGGTGCAAAAAATCTTGTGGTTCAATCTTGAGTATTGCATGTTCAATCCTAATGGCTAAATATTTAAACTTTGTTGCATGAATATGAACTAAACAAACACAAACCATAGAATCCTACTTACTTTGATCTCTAATATTTGTTGTGCCCAAATGGAAATAATGATGATAAGACATGTCAACAACATTTGAGTTAGCATGAAAGGGGTGTAATTCCCTAATGCTTTGCATTGTCTCCAAACATGGTTAAAGAAGAATAGGGATAGCATATATACAAAGAGGAACCAGGTCAATTAACAAATAGAGGAAAATAAAGGATTATTAAAAAGAACATCAAATACTAGCCCCCCAAAGCACTAGCATGTATAATAGGTCATCCATGTGGTGGGAGACTATAAACATAGACATAAATAGTAAGGATGATAAACAAGATGTACACAATTATGGTAGAGAAAGGGCATCTAAAGGCCTCAACAAATTGGGACCACATCATACATAAGGTCATCAATGTCTAAGTCAATATCAACATATGCTATTAGACAAGCTAAATCTTTGTAAATACAAGAGGTAAAAATTGAAGAAAGTGGTGGAATGCATTAGGAATGTGTGATATCAAATTATAATCCTAATATTTACTGTTCATGTCTCCAACTTTCTTGGAATAAGTATGTGGATAGCCATGAAGATTTTGGAATATTATTTTATTATTATTCTCCAAGGTACATGAAATATTATTGTAATGACAACAAATAAGGGAGTTATAGTTGTTAGGTCAATAGTGGGAGTTTTGATTTCCATTCTTGAAAGCAAATTGACTTTCTTTTTCCTAGGCACTAAGGATTTACTGTCTTAGTCATAAATTACCTTCCTCTTTCCTAGGCACCTAGGAAAGAGGAAAGGAATGTGCACTTGGATAGGCCAGTTTGATATTCAATTTTGGCAAAGGGATTATGTTCTCGAGTTTTCCATAGTATCCTTACTTTGGTAAACTCCATCTCCTTACTTCCCTCAATAGCCCATCTTAATTTCAAAATTTCTTTCTCTTAATTTCTTGTTTTCTCCCTTTGCCATTAATATTCTAATTTGGTTTTACATTAATCATTTTATTAATTTTTAATGGTTTAGAATAGATATGCTCAATAGTAGCATATTTTTAGGACACCCCATTCCATCATCACTTCTTAGGTGCCTAACCCACTTGATGGGTAGGACCTACTTTGAGCTAGCACACAACATTACAATTGCTTCCATTAACATCTATAATTACTTCTCGTAATGTTTCTTTTGTTGTAACACCCCTTTTAGGTTGAATATGCCAAAATGCTAGGGTCATGTTAGCTTAGGTTAGACTCTATGGATGGGTTGACTTAATGACTTGGAGAAAAGATTTGAAGACAAAATTCACCAACATGTAGATGGTCTATTTGTATATAAGATTATTTGTCACTTAGAAAGTTTAAAAACTATGTTCTAATGATTTCTCCATGTAATTGCTAAATTCTCTTGATTTCTAAACTTTCTTAGCATATAAATTAATGGTGGAACATCGAATGTATTTAAATTAAAAACATAGTAACATGTCACATGAATGTGTACCAAGTGAACTCATAATGGCTAGTACAAAGGTGTGATAACTTTACAATTTGAATTTAATATTTTTTGAATTCTTAGTTCATTCCTATGCACCCCAAGGTAGATCCCATGTAACATAGAAATGGAACTAGGTAGGGAAGTGATAAATTTAAAGGTAGGCAATGAATGATTGAAGTGAGTGTGAATGATTATGCAATAATGAGGGATCAAATGACAAATATCTCACAATAAGTGTCAATAGGAATAAATAAGGATGGAAAGGTATTGGGTTTGTTGGCATCAAAATCTAAGTCACCACTACTATGTATGAGTCATAAATAGCATGCACACTCATGATTCATGTTGATTGGATGAAAATAACTACTATTATTTGAAAGTTAACATATGTACAAATGTGGGGGATTAAGTGAGATGCCATCTTGATGAGGAAGAAGAACTCTATGGAGGATAGGGATATCTTATTGTGGGTTGTGATAGTGGTGCAGATAATTGGTGTCATTTGTGAGATGATGATATCTATTAATATAGTAGTAAGTTCTTGGCAAGTGTCTTGAAGGAAGATATTGAGATAGAGAGCCTCTATATTAGATAATACTTCTAGTTATTATCATTCATTTTGTTGTTGAGTTTGTTGTAGAGCTTGGGCTTGTTTTTCTTCAATGAGTTTAATGGGAGGTGAGATTTCTCTTATTTCTCTTAATGTGACTTTTATCCAATCCTCTCTAGTCCTATGACACATTGTAGCAAACACCATTTCATTCTCAAACATATAACTAAAATAAATTAACAAAACATAAGCATTTTTTAGCAAACCTATTCATATAAATCCATACTTGATTGAATAATCAATATAAATAACAATCCATAAATACATCATGAGGACATAATGGTTTATTTCAATACAATAACCTTACAAAAGGAATACAAATTTCCATATTACATCATAAAGAAGTAATCACTAAACAATGATATAGTCATATACAAATTTATAAGATTTTAATATACATATGTAAGTATATAAAATAATAAAGTGTCTCTTCATGATCAAGTCTTTAGTATTCTTCAGCTGCAAGAGGGAGATCATCACCTAAGTGCTTTACCTCAAACCACAGACTGGCAGTCCCGCACACACCTTCTAGCTTGAAGTGGCCCTAACCTTCACAAGGGTAGAAGATAAAAAAAATCTGCAAGAATGTCATGCCATCTGAGAACTAGTGTGGTGTCCTATCACATAAAATATTCCATACTATTCTAGATGCCCTCTAGCTAAGTATGACAATCCCGATTGGAATACAACTCATAGACACTGTGAATTGACAATGCAAGCAACATCATGCATTACTTTGGCCAATGTTTTGAAATATCAATAACACATTCCATAACAAAGATTCATGTCATTGTTCACACATCTCTATCTCAGTCTTGTCAATAGGAGACAAATAATTAACTTATTTATGTAATCACAAGGTATATTGCACATGACAATTAAACATATGTAACAAACTCTCTATCACTTACTTAGCCAATTGGCTTTATACCACTTCCAAGACAATGAAACAAGTCCAATTTTAAGCTTATAAAGAATGATATCCAAAAGCTTAAAAGGTGACTAATTTTGTTTCTATGAAAGTTGAGATGTTGAAATTTAGATTATACTAGTTAGATGGCCTAGATGAAGATAGATTTAACTAATGGTTGGTCAATTTTGCAACATACAAATAGAGTCAAAGTGTAAAAGGCCCTTCCAGCTAAACTTACTATTTTCAGATATGGGGAATATTCTTATTCTTTATTCTTTGTACTTCAAGTTTAATTTATTCTTTGAACATTGTAAAAAGAGATTTCGCTTGAGTTATAAAGTGATCTCTAATTTTGGGTGGATAGGTATTTTTGCATGAATTGGAAAGATAATTTCACTTGAAAAAGATTCTAAATTTGGAGGAAAGTTTTAGTTCAAATAGTTTGCATGAAAGGACATAAATAGAATAATATTGCACATATTATTTAGTTATAGTTAAGTAACTATTTGGAAACATCTCCAAGGGCATTTAAGACTGTATAAAAGGGAAAGACCTATCACAAGAAGGGGGTTTAGAGCTTGAACTTTGGCCACTAGTCCATTAGCTTAAGTTTTCTACTTTCAATTATTTTCATTCATTAAATTAGTTCTAAAGAAGAATTTGAAGGAAAGTATCAAGAATCCAGTGTAGAATCCTTGTTGGATGAATGTACCTACAACTTTAAAAATAAATACAATAGTAACAGCTCCTTCAGATCAATATTTACATATGTGGTGTAGTGCTTAGACTTTATCTTTTAATTTTTTGATTACACTAGAAAAATATTGTGCTTAATTGGTAAAATATTTAAAGTGAATCGTAGATTTAGATTTTAACTTGCATGTGAAATATAGTGGTTAAATGAAATGTTTTATATTCATTCAAATTCCTTAGAATCTTGTACTATAATTGTGAATGCTAGAGTTCATACTTGTCATAACATTGTAGTTACTTCATTTCTTGAGTTATCATTGATTAAAGATAAAAATAAAAGAATTCACATCACTCTTTCTTGCATCACCCTAAAACCTTTTGATCTTTCTTTTACAAATAGATAGAGTAAGATTAGGTATAATCTAGTTTAATTTACCATAAAGGCCCCTTGAACAAACAAGACCACAATGAACACTTAGCTTGCATAGCATAGTTATGACCCAACTCCCTATGACCCAACACCAACCCTCATGTGGCACCAATGTGAAATCTATATGGAAAAGTGAGGGTTTGGACCAACTAGGTTTCATAAATCCCCTTCAATATAGAAACAAAAATCACACATTCTATGGTTGTGGGGTTTAGGCAAACTAGGTTCATCTGAACTAAGTTGGTTTATAGTTATTAGAAAACATCTCTAAATCTTGCATCTAATGTTAAGATTACAAACAATGTGATTTTTTAGGTTGAAAAATATAAAAGCTCAATTTCTAGGCTATAGAGTTAGTTCTTGGTGAAATAAAAATTATGGGTTGTTTGGCACAAGTTCCATGGTACTTGTCATGAGAACCTCTTTGAGCTCTATAATTAAAAAATATGCTCAATCATCTTCCTAGATCAAAAGTAATGCTCTCTAGAAGTTGGGCCTCCTTCATTGGAAATGTAAAAAACAACAACACATAAAAGAGCCATAAAAGGGAGTTACACATGTTGACCAACATGTCATAAGGTATCTTTTGATGGGGATAATGAATCCAATATAGAATGCCCAATTTGGTGAGTGGATTATGATGAGCTTATGATAGGTGGAAGGAATATGTTACTTCTAGCTTATAGACTCATCTTGGAATTTGGGTGTTGGATTTCTAACCAAGGATTTGGGTGCCACTATTTTGGGTGTTTTTAGATCATGGTTTTCTAATTACCATTTGATGACCTTTCATGTATTGTATCTCTTATTTATTGGGTGCTTGAAATGGATGTTTCATACCAAGTTTTGTAGGTATTGTTATATTGTCTAAATTCGTCTGGATCTCCTTTTGGTGATACTTCTATGATGGATTTCACTACAAGTGTATTGTAACTATATTATTTACTGAATAATATATTGAGCTACTTTGGTGTGTGGAGTTTTTATGGATAGAAAGGATTTTCCTCGCTCACACCTGTGTGTATAGTATATTGTTCATTTTATTTTTATATGTGTTTCTACTTTTTGTAATTGTTACAAAGATTGAAAATTATATAACACTCGATGTACAAGTTTAGTGTAGGAAGTGTTTCGATGTATCTTGTGACAAGGCATTGTTGAACCTTGTACTTTAGTAGAATAAATCTTTGTTAAAGTGAGGGGTGTCTGAAGGTCATTTGCAAAATGGTGACAAGTAGTCTATCTAGTAGTCATCTAATCCTATTAAATAGAAAGTTCACATACTTATTAATCTATTAAATTCAAATTATAACTATGGAATTAAAAAATTTCTTTAATTATGGAATCAAAGAAATGATATTTAACTATGGAAATAGAAGAAATGCTTTCTAACTATGGAAATAGAAGAAATGCTTTCTAAATGTGGAATAGAATGACTGGACCTAACTAAAAATATTTTAACTATGGAAATGAAACACACATGCTGGATTTTACTTTGATCATAGAAAATGAAAGAAAAATATACTCACATTACACATAAGAAAGATAACTTGTTTTAACACACAAAACACATAAATTTTAGATATCAATCATCACAACATAATGCTTAAAGGGATAAAATAGACATACATATAACCTATAGGTCAAACACAATTACCTGTTATAGATATGATTTCACATATGAAATAAACACATAAAATGCTTATATACTGGTACTGCTTATTTTTGCTCATCGAGTGGCCATTTCTTTGGAAGAAATGGCATGATTTTAACTCTTTACATTCATATCTCAAGAAAACCAAATCTTGCATCCATGCATTCATTATGAAAATACTTTTTTCAAAACCTCAGAATCTGATTTCCATTTCATATAAGATAAATGGACAACTGCCAATATGTCTTTTGAAAACAAAAAATAATGTATGCATCTTCTCTCCTGAAGATTAACTACTTAATATTAATTTTAATACTAAATCCCTAAAATATAGCCATACATTACACATGCATGAGCTATTAAGTCCCATTAAATTTTTAACAAAAAAATAATCAAGTATGCTATGCATAAATAACATAGAAAGTGGTCTGCAGATTTTCAAGAAACAATTTTGTGGTCTTGGACTGATGTGACTTCATTAAGCAACTAAATCAACAACTAGATTGGTGGTACTATAGCTGCAAGTCTCTAGAATCCTCTATTTTTGTGTAGAAGCTTATATTGTTGGTGTTCCTACATCTCCAAAGGTCCTCCACCTTCTCTAAAGCCCAAAGTTTTTGAAGTTGGTGGAAAAAGTCTTTGAAGCACTTCCTTGTATCAATTTGAGTCCTATGGAGATTTCCTTTATTTTGTAAAGTTGTCCTTTGGATGATAGATACAAAGGAAGAAACAATATTCTATGGATTTTTGTTAGTTCTTCATTCAAGTTAATCAATAATAAATATATTGAATAATGCAATCTTTCATATTTCATATAACAACTATTTTTGTGTTAAAGAATAATTTTAAATGAATATTTGGTGGGGAAATATGGAAAAATGGGCTCTTGGCTAAAAATGGATGAGGCTATATTCCTACCCCATCACCTTGCTTCTATTCATTTGGCATTAGAGCTTGATCACCTTGGATTCTAGGTGTTGGGTAGAGGCTTTTTTGTACTAATATTTGTTTGAGTGTGAGCTTGTGTAGAGAAGTTTTTAATCTTATTATATTAAGAGACGAAAAGAACATAAAAATAGAGATACAAAAGTGTTTAGGAAGAAACTTTGAGTTATGGAAACTCAAAATGGAGGATATGCTTTTGGATACTGATCTATGGGCTACAATATCTAGTATTGAGCCATCAAGTATGAAACAAGAAGATTGGGACTTAATGGATTGAAAGGAAAAGGGTCTTTTGAGACTCTATTTGGTAAATTCAATTTTTTTAAATGTTCATGAGGAGACTTCTATAGTGAATCTTTATAAAAATGTTGGAGAAATTTATCAAGCTAAATCCTTCATAAATAAGTTATTCCCTAGAAAGAAGTATTCTCTTAGAATGGAAGATGGTGGATTGGTAGCTAATCATTTGAAAGGCTTAAATATTCTAGTTTCATAGTTTATCTCTATGCCTAAGAGTGAATATGGAGGAGGAGGATCATTAGGTGAATGTGTTGTGTTCTTTTCTAGATTCATGGGACTACCTGTTTATAGTCATTGGGAGCACTACCACCAAGTTTGACATGGAAAAAGTGGTTGCATATTTTATTTCTAAAGAAATGAGAAGGAAGTCTTCTAAGTTAACCAAGGAGGTCATAGCAGCTTGTGGAAGATCTAAAGAAAAAGGAAAGAATAATGATAAGAGGCAAGATAAGTCTAGATCCAAATCTCATAGGAGATATGATGTAGGAGCATCTAGGCGAATGGGCTATCCCGCATCACCCAAAAAGACTTTAGTTGTTTATTTTAGTTTTGGATTGCTTTAGTTTTTTTTTTGGTTTGGCCTTCTATGGCTTTTCTCTACACTATGTGTGTCTGGGATAGTCAAGGAGGTAGTTTGGCAGTGTTGCTCGAATTCAGTCCCTACATGCGTGAAGTTAGTTTCTATAAAATAGTTGTTCCGGGAGTTTGGTGAAGTTTCATGGAAAATCCTTCAATAGGAAGATTGTTTATTCCATCCTAGAATTATACGTGAAGGTTTTTTAAGAAAATACCTTCAGGTTATGAATATTTTAATGTTTTTTGACTTATGCTAGCAAATTGGAAAAAAGATTAATATCTTGAGTTTTGTGATGGTTGAGACAAAACACTTTGGAGGATGTCTTAGGAATGCTAAGATGCTCATCCTTGTCAGTTTTGGTGAGTTTTTGAGCTTGTCATAAAAAGTTATACAAAAGTCATTTTCAGCCTTGATTCCTATTGTAGTTGCACAAATAAAGTTTTGAGATCTGTAAGGTTGATTTTGATTGAAATTGATTAGTCTGATGTCTTCCCAGAAGCTAGATTTTGTGATTTGAAATGTTTATTCAAATTACAAATAAGCATGGAGGCAACTTTGACATCGATCCCAAAAAATGTTCACAGTGAAATTAAATGTAATCTCCTTTATGCATAAAAGGTTATGTTCATTATTTCAAGGGTTTTAAAAGAAACATATTCGTAAAATATTTTTTGTATCAAAGTGAAAGAGGGGCATTCAGAAGTAAAGGAAACTTATAACACCAAAAGTCTACGTGGGTAAAATTATTCAAAGGTTGCCTCTATAATTGCATGCAGATTTTTACCAGATATTAATTCTTGTATAGCATAACGCATTGATGGAAGAATATAACGCCTTTTAAAGGCAGGATTTATTATTATTTTAATGCCTAAATCTTGCAAATTGAAGAAGTTTACCCCTGGCAGAATTCTACACCACTTTGAGGTAGAATTGAAGGTTCAAAAGTGTTGCTTCATTGGTATAGGCTACATGGGAGATTAAAATGCCTTTCTTAAGGCAAATTTAAACATTTATATTCCTTTTATGGTAAGAACGTAGCGGTAAAAGGAAAGGAAAAGGATGTGCTTAACAAGGAATGTTAACGCCTCCTTTTAAGGCATTTAATATATTTTTTTATACATTCACATTCTTTTGGGCAGCAACAAGAAAGGTAGATATTAACGCCTCTTCTGAGGCATATTAAAATTTATTTTCTTGGCAGTGTGGAAGGGATTGACGAAGATAGGGATGAGAGGTTACAGGTAATAGAGGAAGTACCTCATCTAAGATAGATTAAAGGTTGATTTTTGCAGCACTGAAGAGAAGAGAAATGGTGTAGGTTGGAGACACCTATCAGGCAGACTTAAAGAGAAGAAGTTTGCTATAGAATGGAGAGTAGCTTGATGAAAGTGCATGTGTCTGAGAGGCTAGGAAAGGCCATTATTTGTAGCTTGTTGCAGATGTGTGGTTTGTTCTATTATTTGTATATAAATTTTATTTAAAAATAATAAAAATGTTATGATTTTATTTGCAATCCCTGTCTATGTATTTGAATTTGTGTTATGTCAAGAGTATGAGATTTAGTTTTTGAGTTTCAACTATGAGTATGTGAAAGGTTGTGTGTGTGGGCAAGTTTTATGTTGCATCAGATGGTATCAGAGCGAGGTGATCGTGAGAGTGCAAAGTATGCACCAGGACCAAGGTGGGCTATTCTTTAATGAAGACTAAAGCTGGGTAGAATGTGTTGAGTTCCGCCACAAAGAGAGTGGGTGAGGAAGCATCTTCCAGAAGTCTTCTTGGGTAGAGAGTAGTAGGAAAAGTGTTTGGTTACAAGGAGTACCTATGATTGCTGAGAGCTTGGTTGGCTCTAAAAAAGTTTGTGTGAATAGTTATATGCATGTGAGTTACAAATTGTGAGCATGATGTAAGTTGTCAAAAATTGCAGTAGTGGGAGAGATGAGAATATTATTAAGGAAGAAGCCTGTCCTATGGGATGGATGGAGGCAGTATGAAGAGAGGAAAGTTTTGGCAATGGTGGAAGATATACATGCAAGGATGGATCAAAAAGAGGCTATGCAGCGTGCGACTAATGAGATAACAACGAAAGAGAAGAAAGATGAAATGGAGGATATACCTACAATGGTGGCAAAAGATGACAAAGAGGATGCAAGTGCAGAGATTGTAGCTATTGTTAAGATTTATGTGGTGGAATACAAAGAGACTACAGTAGTTTCCGATGACAAAGATGATTTGTTGTTGAAGATGTTGGTGATAGTAGAAGAATGAATGGAAAAGATTGTCACAGCAGTGAAGGGTAAAGTAGGAAAAGTCACAGTGGATAGTGATGAGAAAGATGTTGCAACCATGAAGGAGGATAAGGTAAATCTATTTGATGATGATATTTCTTTGTTTTCAAATATTATGATACAAGAGGAGAAGTATGCAGAAAAAATGGAGATTGTTGTAGAGAAAGATTTGTGTTTAGATGTTGTGAGTTTGTACATAGAGCTTGTCAAAGATGTTGCGGGGTTTTCGTGGAGGTGGTCAGTCTACACAAAGGCAAAGGAGAGCAGAGGAGTGAGCAATTGGAGGAGAAGGAGAGTGAGCCTTTGGTAAAGGAGGACGAATGCTGGTGGGAAAATAAGGTCGAGATATAATGGGTGGAGGAGGATGGTACTTTTCCCAGCTAAGTGTAGGTAGAGGCGGAAGAAGTTTTTTACACCTAGATCAACGATGGAGTTCACTGTTGGTTGTTTACAACTTGAAAGGGTAGTTCTATTACCCAACTCCATTTTGTGAGTCCTACTCACAAAATTTTCCTACCCGACGTGTTTGATGCTAGAGTGTTTAGGCGTGTAACGCCCCACCAAGGAACCCAAAGAATAACACAACTATGCTATACAAAATGGACAAATATTTTTTTTAAACAAAAGAAATAATAACAATCATATACGTATTCATAACATTTAAATTAAGCTTTATCCTCTAGGGTTCCACGGCTGCATTACTAACAAACTAAAACAAGATCTAACTAACATTATGAATTAACTAACAAACACAGTTCATTCTAAGTCTAATTGCATCAGATAAATAAACACATATAATTGCATATTATATCATCAGATAAGTGAGCATCAAGATCCTACACATAGGATCACAAGTGCCTAAACAAGTTCCTTTACAAGAGAGTACAACATTAAACATTGTTTACAATATTGCTATCCAGATTACATTGGAGTACATACATCAAGATAATAGTACATGATAAACTGATATACAAGACTAGAACATGATCATAAGTATTTGTCTCCTCAAGCTAGAAAACGATCTGAAATCTGCCACATAAGGTACATCCTTCTCGCACGTGAACAACAACAAGGGAAACCAATGGAGATAAAAGCACAACCACCCGACCATGTGGAACCCTAAGGTCCACCCCCCATAATAGGAGATAACAATAAGGTCCCACTAAGCAAACAAACAAGAAATCAATAGGCTAATAAGTGCAATGACTACATATGACTCCAATACAACACTGGTCAATTTGAACACCACAAGCAACTCAAACAATACTTCTAGAGGCAAATACACAATGAAAGAGGAAAACACAATTAGGGAATACTAGGCTATAATAGGGATGAGTGTCATTGCATGGTCCTAACATGGGTTACCCTGACAATCTCTAGCTAGACGTCGGCCCCCATCCATGGGTTACCCTGACAGTCTCTCGCTAGGCGTTGGCCCCCATCTATGGTTACCCTGACAGTCTCTTACTAGATGTCAGCGCCATAGGGTGACACATGCAGAACCAACATTCCTTTCGCGAGGACAAGGAAGTTGATTTTGCCAACCACGGCCTTCTCATCCCATCCTTAACCTAAACGAGCACTACAGGCATGGGCGAGGCATCCAATTATCTTAATTAGTGTGAAAACTACCCAACCCTCTAAATTTATTATTAAGTTATCACCAGATTAACAACTTTCAATGGGTTACCCTGACAAGCCACTTTGGGTGCCAGCCCCACATTGAAAGCCACTCCCCCTTCACTGTATCTATATTCACCAAGCCCAAAACATAACCAAGCATGAACTATCACATTTCTCATCATGATGTGTTTACAACACAAAATATACATCATTTCATATTACACAGAGCAAGGCATTACCCATCTTGTATAATCATCATAACCACATGAATAGGTACACTGAGTAAGGCATTATCCATCTTGCACATGTACCATACCAACATGAATAGGAGAAAACATTCCAGTATAGCAATTTACTCAACTCACATTATGCACACATAGCCAACTCCCACACAATCACATCCTCCTAGGCCTATGGAATCATCTTCCCCAAATGACACAAACACTTGACACCACTAAACACAATAGCCATGCATCACATTCACTCTCAAATGCACAACATCACCTAATAGACCAAACTAAGATCCTTCATCAATAATTCAAATACAACACCACAATTGCGACATATGACATAATGCACTAATTATGGGTCTTGAAGAATGTAACATTAATTGAATCATGATCAATCATCTAACAATTATAAAGTGAATCTTTCTCAACAATATAGAACTATCATATTCTAACCACTAGTAATAGTTACTTTTATGATCATAAGATATAAGAGTCCACGAGTAACAATATTTTAACTAATAATTCTCAAGACGTATTTTAATTTCATTTAATTAAAATGATTGTGAACAACATGCAAATAACCCTAAGACATACAAATTAAACACAATAATTATTTACACTATTTACACTGATGTAGATTTCATTAATAATCAGGACAATTTTGTAAATACTATTAAATATAATTGTATAAGCAAGGCTAAAAGCCTATAACATTAGAATGATATAAATATCTTACACTAGTTAGAATCACAAGATACAAAACCCAAAGCTACAATGAAAGAACCTTGTTCTAAGGTTAGCTTGAGAGGAAAGGAATACAGAACAACAAAATATTCCTATAGATCTAACATCTTCATCAAATCTACCACACTTTTAACCACATGCATATGATAGGATCAACACAAAATGAATTTGTTGAGAAGTCCTTACAAGCTACCAACAATGCAAAATGTGAAAGCACAGACAGGGCACACAGACTGATTGGTAGAATGCCTCAAAGAGAGTCATGTGATGGAAAGCAATGATCATAGGATATGCATGAAATAAATTTGTTGAAAAATCTTAGAGAAACCCAATTCAAAAATATAGAGTTATTGGTGACGCAACTAACTATTTTAACATAGATGAAACAAGTGAGAGATATACGGTCACAAAATATTCATATCTCAAAAATAGCAAACTGGGTATGACTGATTTTTGGATATGATTTAGATATCTAGGCCGTACACCACATATAAAAAAATTAGAGAAACTCGGTTCGTAAAAATAAGGTTATGGCTAATGCAACATACTGCTAAAACAGAGATGAAATGGGTGAGAGGTAGATAGTCACAAAATATTCATATCTCAAAAATGACAAATTGGGTATGGCTAATTTTTAGATATGATATAGATATCCAGGCCATGCATCATATATAAAAAATTTAGAGAAACCCATCTTGTAAAAGTAAAGTTATGTCTAACACAACAGACTACTAAAACAAAGACAACATGGGTGAGAGGTAGACAGTCACAAAATATTCATATCTCAAAAATGATAAAGTCGGTATGGCTGATTTTTGGATATGATTTAGATATCTAATCTGTACACCATATATAAATTTTTTTTAGAGAAACCCAGTGCATAAAAATAAAGTTATGGCTAATGCACTAGACTAGGTTCACAAAATGTAAAAGAGAATTCATAGAATATTTTATTAAATCTAATGCAATAATAAATCAGATTCATATCTCAATCCATACTGGAATATTACTTCTATCACATCTTCACAAAATTTTTAGCTCGCATCCATTTTCCCCCAAGTATTTTCTTCTAGAAACTATGGTTTGTGGTGCCAAAAGAAAAATGAAAACTTCCACACACACAGAGAGAGAGAGAGAGAGAGAGAGAGAGAGAGAGAGAGAGAGATCCCCAAAACATAAAACATATTCTCCATTTGACATGCACCCTCCTCCCCAAATTATGTCTTGAGATTTCAAAATAAAGTTGAGCATGCATAACCACCCCCATAATTTCTTCCAGAAGATTCTCCTTTATTAATTTCTTACAATTTGTTATTTTTAACCAAACAATAATTTCTCTCTGATTTTATTTATTTTAGAATTTGTTATTTATTTCATTTACAACCAAACAAAAATAGTTTTCTTCTACTTTTCTAAACTTAGTCTCTTACTAAAAAAAAATAATTATTTCTCAGATTCCCTCTTGAGGTGCGTAACTGCCACTTCTTCCAAGTGGCCAAAATAAAAAATAATTACTCAAGACAATAATAATAAAGAAAGAAAATATTTTTTAGACATAATAATACATATTTCCCCACAACTATAATTTACATAAAAACATCTATATTTATTTATCTCTAGTTTGCAATTACATTTATTATTATTATTATTATTATTAACTTAAATTCTAATATAATATATTTTCCATAAACTAAATTTACATAAAGGCATTTGTATTTATTTAATTATCAAAAATACCTTCATAACTAATAATATTATTTTAATGCAACAATTAACCAAAGTATTAATTAAACAATCCCAAACAAAATAACCCAAATGCCAAACAATACCTGACACTATGCATGATCGAAAAACATGACCACAATGACAATCACTGACTATCACACCCATACAGACAACACTGATTGGGTGCAAAACTAGATACCCATCCTTTTCAAGGATGATGGCTAACTAGGGGACCATAAGTTATCTTTGTTTAACAATTTCTATTGGGTTTAAGGCATGCTCAGACCTGTTAATTTAGGTGGAGATGATGCCTGGTACCTGCATCCTATAGCAACCAAATAGTCAAAAAAATATACATATATATAATCATATAGTCGAATACACTATGGAAAGGGAATCACAGCGTAGCAATGTACTCATGCATGAGTAATGTAACACTATCCCTTTCACCAACACATTAAACACATAATCACAACACACATAGCAATCAGTTATTAAATGACTAAATAAGAACCATCATCAGATAATCATATGATACACATAATAAGATTAATCCACACAAAACATCACAACATAACATCTTATGATACATAATCAGTAGCATAAAAATCAATTCTAACATATGACAATCATAGTAAGATCAACATCATAATCACCTAAATGTAAAACAATGTCAGAGCATATAAATTATCAGTGTTGCAACAAAGATTATCGATAAAACATACTAACTATCATATATGGAACCACACATGAGCATAATCAGGAATATCATCAATATGAATGTAGCATCTACCAACATTATATAATATACAACATCAACTATCTAACATACCCTAAATATTCCTATTATTTTACCTTCATCTTCATGCTCCTTAACCAGACCATCTGCACATCCAAGATGAGAATGGAGGGGCATTACAAGGTGAATGGACTATCCCGCATCACCCAAAGAGACTTTGAATAGTTGTTTGTTTTAGTTTTGTCTTGCTTTAGTTTAGCTTGGTTTGGTCTTATATAGCTTTTCTCAACACTATGTGTGTTTGGCACAGTCAGGGAGGCAGTTTGGCAGTGTTGCTTGAATTCAGTCATGGCACACGTGAAGTCAGTTTCCGTAAAACAATTTTTTTAGGAGCTTGGTGAAGTCTCATGGAAAATCCTTCAAAAGGTAGATTTTTTATTTCATCTTGGAATTATACGTGAAGGTTTCATGAACAAATACCTTTAGGTTTTGAAGATTTTAATGTTTTCTAACTTATGCTGGAAAATTTGAAAAAGATTGATATCTCGAGTTTTGTGATGGTTGAGACCAAATGTTTTAGAGGAAATCTTAGGAATACTAATAATCTCATCCTTGTTAGTTTCTGTGAGGTTTTGAGCTTTTGGTAAAAAGTTATAACAAAAGTCAGTTTTTAGCCTTGGTTCCTGTCATAATTGCACAAATGAAGTTTTCATATTTGTAAGGTATGATTTTGATTGAAATTGATTAGTCTGATGTCTTCCTAGAAACTAGAGTTCGTGATTTGAAATATTTAGTCAAATTGCAAATAATCATGGAGGCAACTTTGGTGTCGATCCCGAATAATGTTCATAGTGAAATTAAATGTAATATCCTTTATGCATAAAAGGTTAGTTTCATTATTTCAAGGGTATTAAAAGAAGCATATTTGTAAAATATTTATTGTATCAAATTGGAGGGGCGTTCAAAATTAAAGAAAACTTATTACACCAAAAGTCTACGTGGGTAAAAATTATTTAAAGGCTACCTCTATAATTACATGTACATTTTTACCAAATATTAATTCCTGTATAACATAAGGCATTGATGGAAGAATATAATGTGTTTTAAAGGCTAGATTTGCTATTATTTTAATGCCTAAATCTTACAAATTGAAGCACTTTACCCTTGGAAGATTTCTACACCACTTTGAGGTAGAATTAAAGGTTCAAAAGTGGTTCTTCATTGGTAGAGGTTGCGTGGGAGATTAAAATTACTTTCTTGAGGCAAATTTAAAAATTTCTATTCCTTTTATAGTAAGAAGGTACTGATGAAAGGAAATGAAAAGGAAGCACTTAGCAAGGAATCTTAAAGCCTCCTTTTGAGGCATTATATAAATATTCACATTCTTCTAGGAAGTGTCAAGAAAGGTAGATATTAACACCTCTTCTGACACATATTAAACATTTGTTTTCTTGGTAGCCTGGAAGGGATTGATGGAGGCAAGAATGAGAGGTTACATGTAGCAAAGGAAGTGCCTCATCTGAGATAGATTAAATGTTGATTTTTGCAATGCTGAAGAGAAGAGAAATGGCGTGGGTTGGAGATGCCTATCAAGGAAATTTAAAGAGAAGAAGTTCATTGCATAATGGAGAGTAGATTCCTAGAAGTGCATGTGTCTGAGAGGCTAGAAAAGGCCATTATTTGTAGCTTGTTGTAGATGTGTGGTTTGTTCTGTTATCTGTAAATAGATTTTATTTGAAAATAATAAAAATGTTATGATTTTATTTGCAATCCATGCATGTGGATTTGAATTTGTGTTATGCCAAGAGTATGATATTTCATGTTTGAGTTGTAGGTATGAGTATGCGAGAGGTTGTGTGTGTTGGCATGTTTTATCTTGCATCAAGATACAAATCTCTTAGTAAGTTCACTTAGTGAAATGTTGGAATTACAAAAAACTTAAGAGACTTAAGGAGAAGAAAAAGAACGTTTGAATCTGATAATGAGTCTAAGAGATCCTCCTAGGATAATGGTGATTCTTTCATCATTGCCTTGGCTACTCATGCATCAAAAGGTGTGTGATTGATACACTTGAGTGGCTCTTTCCACATGACCTCACATTGGGGTTGGTTTATAAAAATGAATACTATGATGGTGGGAAGTTGTACCTTTTAGATGATTCTCATCTAAACATTGTTGGCTATGGAAGAGTCCTGATTTGATTCCTTGATGGATGAGTGAAGGGAATCAATGGTGTGTTGTGTATCCCTAGTTTGGCACATAATCTACTTTCTATAAGTAAATATAATGATGCAAGTGTGTAAGTTGTTATCTCAAGTGGAGAGTGTAACATGGTTAGTGGAGCTATGGTGTTTACTAAGGGTGTTTAGATTGGCAATCTATTTCAGCTGGATGCATGTACTTGTAATTTAGTGTACTAGTTCTTTTATTCTTGCAATGAAGAAATTTGTAGAATATTCACCTTCACCATTGGAACTAGAAGAAAAGAGGTGTGTTGCATCTACTTCTAATTGTCATGCTTTTTAGGTACCTAAGGGTTATCATTGTTTGGAGATATAACATCTAGCAGAGAAAAAAATGTTATAGAATTAGTCAATGGTCCACATAGTTGAGAACAATCTTTAGGCCATGAAAGATAACAATCTTGTTAAGGGGTTGAATGATTCTAACTTGAGTTTTAGTTTATGAACATCGAATATATCAAAACCAAAATTGTGTCTATTTGTACTATAGTTCTCATAAATCTTATAGGATATTGGACTTGATGCATTTTGATGTTTTTGGTCTTGTCAGAGTTCCTTCAATTTCTAAATCCATTTATTATGTATGTTTCATTAATGACTATAATATAAGGACATGTTATATTTGGTTAGAAGTAAATCTAATTTCTTTAGTTGGTTTAAAGAGTTTAAGGCTCTTGTAGAAAATCAAACTAGTAAAAAGATTAAGTGTTTGAGGATTGACAATGGTAGTGAGTTTTCTTTAGTAGATTTTGGTATGCTCTATAAAGATCATGTGATAGAAAGGTACAAGACAACTCCATATACCCTCAATAGAATGGAGTTCAATAAAGAATGAAAATAATTTTGATGGAGAGGGATAGTAGTATGTTGAGTGGGGTTGGCCTAGAACAAAGGTTTTGGGTAGAAACAATTGCCACATCTTGTTACCTAGTTAACATGTCTCTAACATCAACTCTTGTTGATAAGACATATATGGAGGTTTGGTCAAGAAAAAAAACATCATTGATACATCTTCATGTCTTTGGTTGTGAAGCATATGCACAGGTTCCTAGGGAGAAGCATTCAAAGTTAGAGAACAAGGCTATAAAATGTGTCTTCATCGACTATAGTGTTGGTGTGAAAGGGTAAAAGATTTGGGATCCTATGGCTGAGAGAGTTTTGTATAGAAAAAGTGTTATCTTTAAAGAAGTTAATTCTTCTTCCATAGTATTACAACCAAAGAAGGATGGAAGAAAGATGTGGTTAAACTAAACCCAAAGATTGATAAGGTTGAACTAGAAGCCCATGAAGACCAAAAGAGGAGGAGAGATTAAATAATTTAAAAAGTTCTAAAGAAGAGATAGAACATCTACCTAAATCATTAAGGAGGTTCACTCAAAAAAGACAACATCCAAAAAGGTATACTACTCTTAATTGGACATGCATTTTTCTATAATTACTAAAATTAATAAGACTAAGACTATAAAAGGGGCTATGGGTATGAATGATGCAAATTCTTGGAAACTGGCCATGGAAGAAGAGATGGTTGTATTAAAGAACAATGATACATGGGACCTAGTACCTTTGCCTGATGGATGGAAACCCATCAGATGCAAATGGGTGTTTAAGAAGAAAATTGGTTCAAATGGCAATGTTGATAAGCACAAAGTGAGATTGGTTGCAAAAGGTTATTCCTAATTTGAGGGAGTTGATTATGGTGAGATTTTCTCTCTAGTTTCTAAGCTAACATCCATTCGATTTCAAAAGCATATGATCTTGAGGTTGAGAAAATGGATGTGAAGACAATTTTACTTTAGAGTGATTTGTAGGAAGAGATTTATATGACATAGTTAGAGCCATACATTGAAAATTGTAAATAACATTTTCTTTGTAAGTTGAAGAAATCTTTGTATGGTCTTGAGTAATCTCCTAGGAAGTGGTAACAAAAGTGTGATTCATTTGTGATAAGTTTGGGATTTCTGAGATTGAAATTAAATCATTGCATCTACTATAAGATGGACAATGATCATATTCTCATTATTGCATTGTATGTTGATGATATGTTATTTTTGGGTAATGGGAAGGGTTTGATTTGTGAAATGAAGTCTCAACTTTCAACATAGTTTGAGATGAAAGACTTAGGGGTAGCTAGGTGCATCTTTGGGGTGGGGATCAAAAGAGAGAAAATAGATAACTTTTGTTGGGGAAGAAGTAAGTATGTGAACTCGGTGTTGGATAGGTTCAACATGTTTTCTTGTAGGCCATTGTGTGTTCCTATTACAATGGAGACAAAGTTATTACTTAAGGATTGCCCAACATCTCCTAGTGAGATGGAGGATATAATTAGAGTACCTTCTGCTAACTATATTGGAATTTTGATGTATGCATGGTCTGTACAAGACTAGACATTGCCTAAGTAGTGGGAGTCATTTTATAGCTAATCTTAGACAAGTACATTAGGATGCAATGAAAAGTGTCTTGAAGTATTTGTGGGGTACTTCTAAGTATTTCATTTTTTATCATAATTATCTTAAAGGGACTAGACATTTAGTGTGTATTCATGGATACATGGATTTTGATTGGGCTAGAGATATTGACAGTAGGAGATCCACTAGTGGATACATTTTCACTATGTTTGGTGTGCAATTAGTTGGATGAGTAAGAAATAGGGTATGGTCACTTTATCTGCTATAGAAGCAAAGTACATAGAATCTATTCATGCATGTAAGGAAGTCATTTAACTTAAGAGATTGTGTTTCTGTGTTGGGCTAGATGTAGAAGCCATTATGGTTCATTGTGACAATTAGAGTGCCATATGTCTAGCAAAGAACCTAACCTTTCATAGAAGGACGAAGTGCATTTTTTTCTAGAACTATTTTGTTTTTGATAAGCTAGAGGATAGAAGGGTGATTCTAGAGAAGGTTGATACTTTGGTGAATGTTACAAATTCATTGATCAAGCTAGTGAGAACAAATAAGTTTAGGTGGTGTAGTGAGTCTATGGGACTCTCGACCCCTAGCAATTAGTTTTCAATGACAGTAATTTTCTCCTTTACTCTTTAAAGGTGTCTAATAAGTGGTGGAATGTTAGGAAAGGTGTCTCAAACTTGTACCTAATGTTAAGATTATAAATAGTGTGATTTTCAAGTTGAAAAATAGTAAAGCTCAATTTATGGGCAATATAGTTGGTTTTTGGCCAAAAAAATTTGGGTTGTTTGGCACCAATTCCTTGGTGCCTTTCATATGGGCCTCTTTAAGATCTACATTTTTTTAAAATAAAGGGCCCAATTATCCTCCTGAATCAAAAGTTATGGCCTCTAGAAGTTGGGCCTCCTACACTGGAAATGTAAAAGATCAACACATAAAAGAGTCACAAAGGGGAGTTACACTTGTTGACCAACATGTCATAAGGCATATTTGGATGGGGATAATGAATCCAAAACGGAACACCCAATTTGGTGAATAGATTATAATGAGGTTATGATTGGTGATCAGAATATGTCATTTTTAGCCTATAGACTCATCTCAGAATTTGGCTGTTAGATTTCCAACTAAGGATTTGGGTGCCACTATTTTGGGTGGTTTTATCTCATGGCTTTCTAATTACCATTTGATTATTTCATGTAAATTGTATCTCCTATTTATTGGGTGCTTGAAATGGAGATTTCTTACTGAGTTTTGTAACTATTGTTATGCTATTCAAAGTATTTCAAGTCTCTAGTTGGTGATACTTCTATGAAGGCTTTCTCTACAAGTATATTGTAACTATTTTATTTACTAAATAATATGTTGCAAGCTACTTTGGAATGTGGGATTCTTCTCCCTAAAGGGTTTTTCTCACGTATATATTGTTTATTTTATGTTTATATGTGTTTCTACTTTCTATAATTATTAAAAAGATTGAAATTTGCACAACACTCTCCTTAAAAGTTTAGTGTAGGAAGTGCTTCCATATACCTTGCTTCAAAATACCTTGCTTCCATTCAATAGTATCAACTGTTACCAATTTTAAAAAGGCCACTGTCCAAGTTTCGAATACATAATCCTTCCATGAATGGCCAACAAAATAAACTGAAATAGGCTAGAAAAACAAAGGGTGGAAGAAACGAAAAATGAGGAAAGAGACTGATGACATGAAACCTAGCTCCGAAGCATAGAGGAAGCAAAACCAAATCCATCAACTACGGCTCAGCTAAAAAGGGTAGAAGTCACATTTTTCCAATGGAGCTTGGAGAGGCCGAGAAGGGATTTTAAGCTCAAGGATAGACAATGATGGACGGCGAGATGCAACATCAGGCGAGTGGAGACGGATAAATTTGATTTCTCCAAACAACTCCCTAACATTGGCATCTAATCCTTGGGAAGCTGGAAATGGTGAATCTCCAAGCACACAGAGTATTTATGCAACTAGCCACAATACCTTTTTAAACGCATGGTAGACTCATGAAACTATCAGCGAAGAATGCAGCAAGGTGCTGGGAAATAGTCCTCTAATTGGTGGCTCTCCACTGCAAATATCATATTTATCCCCTATAGTCTTCCATCGCTCTGGGTCAAAGATGCATTCGTGAATCAACTTGAAGCCAATAGACACAACAAAGTCTTGATTATGAGTCAAATCCATAATGTTCAAGAGAAAAATAGAGGATAAATCTAAAAACCTAGGTAACCGAGAGGAGGCTCTTAGAAGAGAATTACCAATGACAATTCAAATGACAAGCTCCACCTGGGGACAATCTATACCAAACACCTGACGAAGTCTAACAGTGTCATATGCACCATCCTCCATGAGCTCCCAATCAAAAGGGGGAAGAGAAATCTTGAAAGTCATTCTCAGAGTATCCATGCTTGCCAGTACTTCAAATAACCCGCACAAACAGATTAAATACCAGAAAAGGGGATGGAATTAAAGTCAATGTGTAAGATTCAATAGAGTTGCCAAACTTGATGTAGTATTTATGGACAATATTCTCCCAGCATGATAAATGGGGTACGAAGAGTTAATGAAGTCATAAATTTTGTTACACGTGAAGTGATATTTCTGGACAGTACTTTGGCCTTTGTCACCTTGTCACCATCGTATGAAAAGCTTGAAACTCCACTTACGTACGAAAGGACTAGAAGAGATGATTTGATGATAACCTTGGGGATATTGTAGGTTAAATATACATCCCATCGAATAATTTAAAATGAAATAGCTTGCACAAGATTGGGATTTCAAGAAAAATAAATCTGTTCTTTGATCCTACTTGATCAAACCCAACTCTATCTATAGAAGTAATAAATTAGGGGCTTCCACATTGGATATGAGGTGGGGAGATAGTCACCATTGTCCAAACCTGTGTTATGTGTACATAATGTTTCACCATCTGATGTTGAAGAAGATTCAAACACCATTCTTACCCATGCTAGACCAAGACACCTCCATTATTTCTATAATTTTAGAATTAGCCATGTCAACTCCTGGTTAGCCCAATAAGTAGCACATGG
Organism: Cunninghamia lanceolata; assembly: GCA_027924645.1. Classification (NCBI taxonomy): domain Eukaryota; kingdom Viridiplantae; phylum Streptophyta; class Pinopsida; order Cupressales; family Cupressaceae; genus Cunninghamia; species Cunninghamia lanceolata. The sequence goes on along the minus strand of BSBN01000416.1, from coordinate 2,138,632 downwards.
TAAGATAACCTCTTGAAGAGTCTCAACCAATTTCCATCTACTATGGGGCGTCAACTGGAGACACCAGTTTTGAAAATGGTTCCTCTTAGATCCTCTGACAAGAGACATTTAATAATCCATGCCAATTCTAATGTGTTGGTGCAATCAATGTTGAACCAGTGAGCTCCTATCTTGCTCTAATAGTTTTCGAAAACCATCTAGATGATTCTCAAGACTTGAAATGAACAACTTAGAGTCTTGTATCTGATCTATAGCTAAATTATACAACCAGTCCATGACCTTATTGGCCTCTCTATCGCAGTGAGAAATCTGGAAAGCTTCTAAAGTGTCTAAGATCGGCTATATAAACTGAAGTAGTTTAATTTCCAATTGATCACTCACTTAGATTTGAGAAAATTTATCATTACCATTGAATCCCCTTCAAGCTAAAGCTTTTACATATTATTCTCTTCATCCAAATTTAGTCCCTACATTAATGCAAGAGCTTCAACCTCGTTATTGGTTACTTGTGGAAATTTGCATGCCTTAACTACTATCATGTTCCCAAAAGAGTCCCTGAGTATAGAACCCACACCTGATTTTCCTGGATTACCACGCGAGGCTACATCAAAGTTTAATTTGATGAAAGAAAGCCCCTACGAAGACCATTTAAAATATTGTTTCTATCCACCTTACGAGATGTAATCTAAGTTGATCCAAGCGAGAGAGGAGGATGAAGCTGCAACCACTTCTTTAGAAAAGAATTGTTCCAATTTATGAATTTTTGGCTTGATTCTAAGCCGTAGGAAACTTTAGACATCTCTACCTCTGAAATATCTCCCTTAATCCTTTCTATCACCTTGGAGATGGGAGACAAGGATTTCCTAAAACATCTATGATTTCTATCCTTCCCAATATACCAAATCACCAATGAGGGAAAGCATAATTCCTTATGATGGCTAGGTTAATTAACATCTTGGGAAGAGGAGCTCCCCAATTTAATTTATCAAATAGCCATTTCTAGCATCTACTACTAAAAGAGCAATCATCTACTACTAAAAGAGCAATGAAGGAGTAGGTGATCCACATCTTCCTCAACTTCCCCACAAACAACACTATTGAAGGAGGGAGATATATCTATTTTGTTTAGTATTTTACCTATTAAGATTCTATTATGAAGTGCCAACCAAGAAAATGATTCTGCTTTCGAGAGGCAACCATCACTCCAACATAGGTTAGCCAACCATTCTACCTAGCATTAGGTTTAGCATACATATTCCAAGCTAATTGGGCTCCTAGAGCTTGGTTTTGGAGCTCCATGTCTAGCACCCTAGCCCCACCTAATGATTTTAGTTTAGGTTTAGCATACATACTCCAAGCTAATTTGGCTCCTAGAGCTTGGTTTTGGAGCTCCATGTCTAGCACCCTGGCCCCACCTAATGATTTTAGTTTACATAATTTTTCTAGGGACATGAGAGGAATTCATTTTCTATCTAAGATGTCCAACTACAAAAAAATGTCTGATAAGTTTTTCTAGGCTTGAAACAATCCCTTTAGGAATCTTGAGGATAGACATCATATAAATTGGGACAACTGAGAGAATTTCTTTAATCATGGTCAATCTACTAGCCAAAGATAACCATTTGCCTTCCCATGATGTAATTTTATTTTTAATAGAACTTTGGATGTGATACCAAAGATCATTCTTAACTAACCTAGTGAACAAGTGAATTCCTAAGTACTTTCTTGGGAGGGATTCATGCTTGACTCCAAAAGTATCCATGATGCCTTTTTGAATAGAAATACTGGTAAAAATATGAATACCTTGGACTTTTATGTACTGATAAACTACCCTGAGGCTTCACAATAAAGGATGATTGTGTTTTTGATGGTCCTGACCTATGCAACTATAGCTTGACCAAATAACATCGTGTCATATGCAAATAATTAATGTGAAAAAGGTTCCATTATTTAAGGAAGAATAAATCTTCTCGATTTATTCAACTAAAATTCCATCTTAATTGCCAAGCTAAGAGTTTCTACCATGAGTATGAAGAGATATGGGGATAAAGGATCCCCTTGTCTCAAACCTTGCTTTGAGATAAAAGAGCCAGCATTAGTGCCATTGAATAAAACTAAAAATTTCATCTCTAAAATGCATGAGAGGATCCATTTGCACCAATGTTTTGAGAAACCAAACTTCAAAAGGACCTGTATCAAAAACTCCCATTGAACTTTATCATAAGATTTCACCTATCTAATTTGATGACCATTGAAGGAATTTTGAGGTGATGGATTGAATGTAAAATTTCATGTGTAATGATTGTACCTTCCAATGTTTCTCTCCCTGGTATGAACCCACATTGCTCCTTTGAAATGATGTCTGAGATGATGATTGTCATTTTGATTGCCATAGTTTTTGGGATGATCTTATAAATTTTATTACAAAGAGATATCAACCTAAAATTCTTAAAGGATGAAGAATTTTTTGTTTTGGGAATTAAGGCAATGATAGAGGCATTTAATTCCTTCGGGATGTTCTTGTGTTTTCTGGCTTCTTCTACCACCAAGAAAACTTCTCTACCCATAAAACTCTATCATTTTTATAAAAAAATGCATGTGAAACCATCAATCCCAGGTACTTTGTCACCCTTCATAGAGAAGGTTGCAGCTTGCACTTCCTCATAAGTGAATTCTTTCATCATATCCTCATTTTTCTCATCTAACACCAATCTAGGCATATTGGAAATGATTTCTAATTTGTGGGGGAGAGTGTTTCTTCCTTTGCTGGAGAGAAGTCCCTTAAAGAAGTTAACCACTTCTTTTTGAATCTCTACTTGATTTGAAATAATATCACCATCTCATTTTTTATACTATGAATGAAGTTGGTTTCTCTTCTAACTTTAGTTCAAATATGAAAGAAGCTTGTGTTTCTATCTCCTTCTCTCAGCCATGTTTCTCTATATTTTTGTCTCTAGTATATTTTTTCCCTTATGAAAAATTTATGTAGCTCCTCATTTAGGTGCTTCTCCTCTATGTAGCATTCAACATTCACCCCATTATTGACTATATAATTAGAAAGAGCTGTAAGTTGCAACTAGATTTTATTTTTCTCTTTAAAAATATTTTTGAAATGAAGGTGGTTCTAGGATATGATCTGAATTTTAGCATATTTAAGTTTTTGAACCAATTGGAATATCTTGTTTAATAGAAAAGAGAGACCAAATCACTAGTTAATTGGCTAGGTCAATCCTTTCAATCAAACATTGGAACACAAATTGGGCTTGGCTATAGCCCTTAAGGAGAGTCAAGCTATAGGGGTTCTGTCCCTTTGTTGTAATTGAGAAGATTGATTTAATGAGGCTATATATAGGGGGTTTTTATGATGAAATATGACAAAACAAAACTTACTAATCTCTTGGGGATGAATACCCAGAAATAGAGACCTAAACTGAGTTGAGTAGGACTATTGAGGCCCACTACTGGAAATATGGCCTAGATCTGGATGAATAGGGCACCTAAGTGTAGGTGTCCTAGGGTTTTGGGCTTTCAAAAGTCTGATACACTTCTGACACCTATATCTTTGTCTTTATGTCACCCATTTCTGTCAGATCTTTCATCTTCAACCCACACACATAAAAGAGGGAATATGTTTGTGTTGTTTAGGGGATTTCCTAAGTCAAACCCCATGAATGGTGTTCACACCTCCACAACAACAATGATTAGATCAAGAGTGTGTGTCATAGGAGGGCAGAGGCAGATCTAAACAATAAAAGATAAATGTAAGCAATCATAGAGGAATGATGTCACCATGAACATGGAATCTCTGATTGGATGATGTCACTATCAAACCACCACAAGGAGAGAATGAAGGTAGAAGGATCTTGCACCAAGATCTACAACAAGGGTTAGTACACACAACAATATTCTACACAAATAGAGAGCTTGTAGATAGAGAGCCTTATCATAGAGAATCATTAGTTAGACTATCCTTAGATCATTAGGAGTAAATGAGTGAGAGAGACATGTTTATATATGCATTCTAATTACTTTTCAAGGGCCCAAATGAAATAAGTCCAACATGGTGGAATATATAAGGCCAATAAGGCTGACATATTCAAATTTAAGACCAAATAGAGCTTGGTACTAGTGTCCTGGGCCTATTTTTCCTCAAAGTGTTTATGACAAAGGGACCTATTCATGAGCCTTAATAAAGTCCTAAAATTTTATACAACATTTAGGAGGTTGATAAATTCTATGTGAAATTATCTTCAGTTGATAATTTATGACATTACATTAAGCTCCCACTTTAGCAGGAGTAGGAAATTACGCCAACCTACTCGTGCTAAAGTATGGAGAAACTAAAATCTCCTCATAGAATGTTGCTAAGTTTGAGAGATGCCCTAGTCCCCAAGCTTAGGATTCTAGGAGTCACAAAACTCATAGCACAAGTCATACACACATATACATACATATAAACTTGAGAGCTTAGTAAACATGAGATAGGACAAGGTATACATAGAGAATACACATAAACACATGTAATACACGAAGCAAACATGTAATACATGAAGCAAACATGTAATACATGAAGGCAAACATGCCATACACAAAACAAACATAGAGAATACATGTGAAACATGTGTAGAGTGCATGCAAAACATGCATAAAGCACACATGAGAAGTTGTATGGAAGACAAAAGCATATAGTAATGAAGTCATCACAAGTACCTGAGCACACAAAGCAAAATATCGAGTCAACAAGGTAAAAGAGACCTCGGTATATAAGGTTGCCTCAATAAACCATGCTTCATCCCCAAGATGTAACTAAAATAGAGGAATTCTAAGAAGAATATATAAAAATAGAATGAATTCACATATATAGTCTAAGGAGAAATCAATGTGAGAGAAAGAGATAACATGAACAATGCTCTTTATAGATCATGTGCTAGTAAGGACCACCAAATTACTAGGTGACCATGAGTGTAGTAATGATAGGTCGCATGAAGCACATAGGCTAGCAAGTTGCATTATGCTAAGTGGCTCAAGGACAAACAATAAAAGGAAACATCACAGGCTAGTAAGGACCATTGAATTACTAGGTGAGTTCCATGCTAAGTGAAGACATTATAGGGTAGTGAGGATTGCCGAATCACTAGGTGATCTTTTCATCAACCATATGTGGTGCATGAACAAAGTAAAATGCATAGTGTAATGTATGCCCCCACCTTAAAGTGATTGCTAGCTCTATCAGGTAGCAATTTCTTTAAGGTAGAATGAATAATGAATGTAAAATAGGCAAGAGAGATTTATGGAAGCATGTACTCAAATTATATATTTTCTCAAAAGCTACATCACTACACAAGGTTTGCCTGAGGATGGACCTACCAAGGTGATGTTGCAGGCATGATACATAATGGCTTGTATAGTCATGGTATGGCACTAAGCATTACAACAAGGTGTCATATAAATCGAACAATACCATGATATATAAATGGATGGAGGACAAGATGCTAAAAGTACTACATCAAGAACAATGCAAGGTGCTAGAGCCATACCTTGTTTGAAGTTGTTGAATTTCATCATGCAAGACATGGTATTCATTAGTGGAATGGCCAAGTACTCAATGATATGCACAAAAAGGAAGTGTTGATTGATTATTTTGTGGATCTTTTTACATGTTGGAGGAGGAAGAGTGATCAAGTGGTCTTTGAGTAGACTCGAAATAATGTACTCTTGTTGAGATAGAAGCAAAGATGTAGTTGGAGTAGGAAACAACCCTTTCCATTGTGGAGAGGAAATTGACTTCTAAAAAGGAGCCATAGAAACTTTAGAAGATGGTGGCAAGAATGTAGGAGAAGGTTTGAAACCTAAACCTACTTTAGATAGGTGTGGTGTTAGTTCCATAGGATCCTTAATGCCTTGTTCCACGCATCCTAAACTATTTCCATTGTATCCATTCTTAGAGATAGTTTTGAATCCACGCCCATAATGTGTCTCCAAATCCAAAGGAAGAGAAGAGCCACATTACAAGTCTTGTTGGAATGAGTATTGTGATCATATGTTGAAGAGGTAGAAGGATCATTCTTTTTATTGTGGTGAGGAGGGTCAACTTTAGATTTAGCATACCCAAGGGGGTTGAAACTAAAAGATCTCCAGTCAACTTGTTTAGAAGAAATAGGTTGTGCAGAATAATTGAAGCTACCTTTGGGATCTTAGGTTTAGATTGAAGGATTTTGTACTCTCGAATAAAGGAAGGTGTAAAATCTAGTGAACCCCAATTGTGACCTAAAAAGAACACACTCAAAGGATCAACACTATCCCGATCATCAATGTTGTTAGCAAGAAAGGATGGTAGGTTAGATTTTGAAGAATGAACCAAATTTGAAAGAGGGGATTGATGCCTTGCTTTTGCTTGCAAGCAACTTTCTAGATTTGGATCAACATGAACCATATAGAGCTTGCCATTATAAACAAACTTCATTGTATGGTGAAGAGTAGACGACACTACCCCCATGGCATGAATCCACAGTCTACCCAAATGAAGATTATATGTAAGAGCACTAGGCATGATATGAATAAGTGTAGGCAAAGTCATAGGTTTAACCTCAATAGTTAGTGTGATTTTACCTAGTAATTATTTACCAAAATTTTCAAATCCATGGATATTAAGAGTATCGGGCTTAATAACGGAGGTATCTACACCGATTTTATGAACAAGTCAATACCACAAACATTAAGACTGGATCCATTACCAACCAAAGTATGCTTTATTCTAGTTATATTAATAATGAAAAATATCATGAGAGGATCATATTGGTTTTGTACTTCGATGGGAGGTAATTGATTTTGTGGAAAAGTAATAGCTAGACTTGTCGCATGCATACAATCAAACAAGGCTGCTACATCATTCATTCTGTAGAAGGTGTAATGAATACATTTTGTAGAGCCTCCTAGAGAATTTTGTGGTATGTAGGCGAGGTCTGTATTAAATCCCAGAGTGAGATCTTAGCCAGAGTAACATGGAGCTGCTCAATAAGATCATATTCTCTAGTAGTATTGTTGGCAAGAGACACTATATGCCTTCATGAGTGTTGTCATTGATGGCAACAAAGTTCATCCCACCCATCCGCAGAACATGGTGTGCCTATAATGGAAGTCAGATTGAAGAAGTGTTGTGGTTCAGTAAGCAAGAACAGAGCATGCAACAGGGTCTGACAGTCAGGTCCGGATCTCTCAAAGGAAGTATCTTAGTAAAGTATAGATTTGGGGAAGTCAATAGGAGTACATTGACTAGTAGATTTCATGGATTGAACCTCCGGTGATGGAAGAGTGAAGAGACATAAGCACTTGAGTGTTAGGTTTCTGTTTGGAAGAATAGACAGAGGAAGAACTAACTGGTAGAGCACCAGACCTGAATCTGGATCAGATATTGATGGTGATTAAGCTTCCTGAGGTATCATTCATAACTGGCCAACATGATTGATGACTTCTATAAGCATCTCTTTGATCTGCATTACTTGGTATGCAAAGATTCAGCCGACTAATCAAAGTTTGGGAAAATATTGACTATTCCGGATGTCAACTAGAAAGAGGATGAAATCCTTTGTGCGGATATATATACCAGATATATTTGGATGTGAAGGTGTGTGTGGTGTATCGAGAAGTGTGAAGAAAGGCAGAAGAGCAATGGGAAGGTAGTAAGACAGGTCTGGAATGTAACAGGACAATAGCACCTAAGAGAGTGAGAATGAAGTGCAGCAGATCAGTCTATTGAGCTTAACTGGAACTAAACCTCAGCATTTGAGAATGCTTCTCATCAGTTCAAGTATCTAGATTCCTTGTATAAACTATTGTAGGCAGTGAGCCTCTTGTGATCAGTGTGCTCGGGCAGTAAGCCCTAATTGGCATGTGCCATTTGTTCTTTCTATTCTTCTAACAGAGAATACAATCTTGGGTTAATCACCCCGTGGTTTTTCCCCTAATAGGGTTTTCCACGTCAAAATCATTGTGTCATGTGTATTGATGTTATTTCTATTTCATGGTTATGTTTGCTTATTTAATTTAATACTGCACTAATTGATAAGAAATTCAGAAAGCTGAAATAATTAAGATAACTAATTTACCCCCCCTCTTAGTTATCAACAATTGGTATCAGAGCCAAGTTCCTCCAAAAGGAGCCTAACAACTAGAGGAAGATCTGGGAACTCAAATGGATGTGTATGGTATGAGGGATCAACTTCAGTCTGCCCTAGATGATCTTGAGAAATCAAACTCTGAAGTCAATGAATTGAAGGAAAGACTCAAAGACGCTGATGATTTCATAAATGAACTAAAAGGGAAACTGAGTATCTCTGTGAAAAAGAGAAAAGATCTACTTCAGCAATTGGCAAGTCAAAGTGAAGACTGGTACAAATGAAGATCTGAAGGAGAAAACCAAGTTATGTGAAAAGTTATCAAAAGAGGTCATTATGATAAGACATGAAATGGAATCAAGAGTTATGAAATTCACCCAAGAAATTGAAGAGAAAAGAAAAACTGAAGATGATCTAAGACAATCTCTCAAGGAGAAGTCAGAAGACTGCCACAAAATGGATAGAATAATCAGGCATCAAGAATTTGATCTTGAAGATGCTAGAGATAATGAAGAAAAACTTGAAGATCAAATTGACATTCTTAAAAAGGATCTTCAAACAGCAAATGAATACAAAGAGAAATTCAAGATAAGTTCTTCTCAAATTGAAGTTCTTCTTGAAAGCCAAAAGAGGGTAGATGACAAGCGTGGTTTGGGATATGAGAAAGGTGAAAGCTCCGGATCCAGTCAGAAGAATTTTGGATCAGGAAATCAAAGGAACGGGCCTAGAAGACCTCCAGTAAGGCAACCTAATGCTCAAAGACATCCATCCTTCAATGGATACTGCCACAACTACAATAACTTTGGTCATAAAGCTAATCAGTACAGAAAGAGAATAAATCAAACTAATACATCCTTCTCCAGACAGTGTTTCAACTGCAAAAGGTATGTCCACAAATCTCATGAATGCAAAAATATGCAAATGAACAATTCATTCAATGGTAGATGCTTTGCATGCAATAGAATGGGACATATGGCTAATCAATGCAGATTAAGAGGATATCATTCAAATATGCAAAGAAATGTTGTTTGCCACAATTGCAATAGATTTGGTCATATTGCCAAATTTTGTAGAAGCAAGAATCAGGACAAAAGGGGTCCGGTGCATCCTAATTAGAATCAAGACAAAGGAAAAGGAAAAGTGAATGCGGATGAAGTTAAAAATGAGATGAACAAGATTTGGGTGAAGAGAAGTATAGAAAATGTAGGGGATGGATCCACACTAGAATCTGGTGCTGATATTCCTTCCAAAAATTAAAAAGTGAGCTCTGGCTCAGGGGGAGACACAAGGAAAAATATTTTCCCCCAGCCAGTTAATTGGTGCCTGAAATTGGCACATGGGAAGTTGCGAAATAAAAGGATTTTCAGAGAAACATCTAAAGAAATCTTGGTTAAGATATTGAAGATCCGCAGGAAGATTTGAAGAGTCTAATCTTCCAAGATTGATCCAGTTTAACAGTCATCCGATAAAACAGGATTATCACAGTGAAATTCGGTATGATTCAAATTCAAGGCATCTTGTTATGTGGATAGATCAAGTGTTTGGGGAAAGTAAGATAATTTGTTATTAATCACCAAGGATAACTTCAAGTATATCTCAGTGATCTGGAATAAGATCTTTCTCAAAATAAGAAGAACGAGGCAACCAAAATGACTTGAGTTGCGCATTTATTGCAATATGAAATTAGTGTTTTCCTAGAAATAAAAGGGTTCATTCGCTCATCATTTACACATTTGCATTCAAGAAGAAGACAAAAGGAGCTCTGCAACTAATTATCTCAAACTCTCAAAAGATCAACCGTTGAAGTTGATTCACCCAACAAATTAATTTGGCTCATTTAGCGAACCCTAGAAGCGCAATTTAAGGTATTTTTCGTTATTGAATATTTCTCTGCAAAATCTTTTGAAGATGTCTACACCGAATGTTGTAAAGATCACTGATAGGCCGCGTCCTAAATTCAAGAAACATCCATATAAATCCCTAGAAGTTGATCCCCTAGGCGCCTTTTCAAGCGTTCTGCATGTAGAAGATATTAGGGCATATATTAATGTGAATATTGAAGAATTTGGGGAATCTAAGCTGGTTGATATCTATCACAAGCATTTGATAGATGACTCATTTGAACTCAAAACTCAGTATAAAGCCATTCAGGATGAGCATTTTGCACAATACATTCATTTCCCCTATTTTGCAGAAGATGAATGGGTCCGGTATGTTCTAACTAGAATGCATGATAACTTTATATGGTTGATGAGGCCATTTAAGATAACCAAGGATGCCATTAGGGTAGTAACCGGATTACACTCATCTGGTGGGATTCCTATTCTCAAATCCGTCAAGAATCAAACTATGAGTGAAGCTACCGGATCGAAATTTAACAAAAGAGCAATGACAATAGAAGACATTACCGATCCGGATGTCAAGTTTGCCTTCATGATCATCGATTATAAGATATATCACTCTAGCAGGGAAAATTCAGTACCCGAAACTACAATTTACACTGCTTATGAAATGTTGAGGAAAAATGTAGATTATGATCTTTGTGAACTCCTTCTAAGCCAACTAATGGAAAACCTACAAAAGATCAAGAAGGACAAGAAGAACTCCTTCAAGTATGGTGGGTTGATACTGTGCTTGTTCTTCTACTTCATGAATGAGCTTCCCAGATCCAGTGGTTGGGTATGGTAGAATGATAGACTAGTAGCCATCCAAATCAGAGATTATATACATGGGCTTGGTGATGCCAAGGCACAGAATACAGCACTCTGGGGCTATTTCAAGAATTTTTAGAGCATGATGCAAGCAAGAGAGAGAATCCCCCAATCTTTAGTTGAAAAGTATAAAGATACAGTATGCTTTATGGTAGAAACTGATCAATGTCTAATGGAGGCAGTAGAGCCAAGAATAGTCTGGATCATGCCAATGGGGTATGAAGTAGATGAGAAAATTGTTGAGCTACATGTTCAACACATGCTCAGTCAATCCAAGGATCCTAAAGCAGAAAGGTTTGAACCTTTGAAGAATTAAGTGTGAAGATCCATGTGGAGCTAAGACAACTGGAAATAAAAAGAAAAGTGAGGAGGGAAGTAGAAGAGTTTGCCAAGAGGCATGGAATTTTAAAAGAGGCTCTTGATGCAAATAGAGAAAAGACAGAAAGGGCAAAGAAAGAAAAAGAAAAAGTAGAGAAAGAAGGTGCTCCAGTGGAAGTCCCCTCCTGGACCAGATCCTCTAAGACCTCTGCACCTACCACTGCAAAGAGCTCTAAGGCATCAAAACCGGAAGCAAAATCATCCGGAAAAGGTGAGAAGAGAACCAAGAAAAAGGCAACAAGATCTTACTCAAGCCAAAAGGATGAAGAAGAGACAGAATCAGATGAGGAAGTAAAAAAAATGAAGAAGAAAAGGAAAACATTCGGTGAACCTTCTACTGAAGAAGTAATAGAAGAATTTGTTGAGAAACCTACTCTGTGCATTGATGACATCATAAAATCAGTTACTGTGGATGGGAACCTTCAACCAATGGTTGAATTCTATGATGATTACAATGAAGCTGACCAAAAAATCTTTCAAGAAGCCACAGTCAGGTATCTGAATATCTACAACATGGCTTTTATTGAAATCATATCTCTTATTCCCAAAAGCCTAGAAAAGGAATTAGAAATAAGAAAGAATAATGCTATGGCAAAGGATCTTGAGATTCGAGAACAGATAGCTATTCAGCTCTATCCTTCAATCACTCCTAAGAAGAAGAATATGATATTCAAAGATTGTAAGGATGAGTTCCAGAGCAAAGCTAGAATGAATCAATTTATGCTCGAAGAAACTGACAAAGTAGCAAAAGAGACAAAAGAGATCCTCTGGAATGCATACAAAAGATTCAACATTCCTATTGTAGAGGACTTAGGAGATGATCCCTCTGCTACAGATGGTGAAGAAGAATCTACTGAGATAGTGGCAGAAGAGGTAAAGGAGACGGGTGAAGAAAAAGGTAAGGACTTAGATTCCTCTGCTCTGGAAGAGGAGGTCCATGATCAAGCAAACATCTCTCCTCTGGTTTCCCCTACAGACTCCAGATCCAAAGAAAAAGAAAGAGTACAAGAGAAGATCAGTCAAGAAGTAAAAGAAAAAGAAGATGATAGTAGCAAGGCTACAGAAGGAGAGAAAAATCCCACAGAGAAGGGCACATATGATAGTGGTAAGGCTGCATAAGGGGAGAAAATTTTGTCTCCGGCAAGAGACACAGCAGAAGCAGTCAAAGAGCTCTTGACCAAAGAGATGATGGATTTTGATGAACCGGAACTGCTTCAAGGTCCATTCAATTTTGATTCCCTCTCTCCGGTCCAAACCATGAAACTAGCTTCCTTCATTCAAGCAAAGGCAAAAGAAAAAACGCTGAAGTCTCACATGGAAGACTATGAGCTCATAGAAACTGCATCCGGTGTATTGGAAAAGATCATGCCATCCTTCCAAAAGGATCCTACAACCTCCACATCCGGTAATCGAAAGTCTCTTGTAAATTCTGTTAATACACATTTTGATTCTTTAGAGAAAGCAACAGAAGAGAAAGTCAGGAAAGAATTTTTGGATAAGAGATTCTCTGAAGTACACGGTCTAATCTCAAATGACAGGAGAGTTATGGATATTGGAATAAAGAGTTTAGAAAATACTCTCAAAGATGGCAGAAATATTTATAAATTTTGTTTATCCTGGCCCAAAGTGACCAAAGATGTTGATAAGATAGTAAAAGATCAAGAAGATAAACTACTAAGTTTGTCTCAAATTTTTGATTCTCTCTCATCTCCCGTAATCAATCAAGAATGTCAGACTATTGCAGTCTTGAATGAAATTAAGAAACTTGAGAAGGAGAAGAAAAATAGAATAAGGAGGTTGAGTGAACTTAGAGGGATCATTATCCCTAAGTTAGAGGCCATGCATGAGGCCCTAAGTCATGCTCAGACTATAGCCTGGACCAGTGATCCGACAGATCTAAAAAGGGTAGAAGCTTTTGCATTCTTGTTAAGTGGTCACATCTCAATTTTGGATAGGATGAAGATGAGTTGGGTGACAGAAGTGGTACAGCTAAAGACCACTTTTGCAGATATATTTCAGTATATGTAGGTAAAACATGTATATATGTTTTATGCGGCTAAGTATATATTGTTTCTTTTTTGGAAATTCTGGTGTGTGGACCCCACCCTTTGCCATTGATGTCAAAGGGGGAGTGAGGAGTAGTGAAAAATGAGGAATCCAGCTAAGGGGGAGCTCCAGAAAATGTACATAAGAACAGAGCATCAACCAAGGGGGAGTATAGTGTGACACTTAGTCATTTTTCACTAAGTGTTGCCTTCAATTCCAAAGGGGGAGATTGTTGGCAAGAGGCATTATATGACTTCATGAGTGTTGTCATTGATGGCAACAAAGTTCATCCCACCCATCCGCAGAACATGGTGTGCCTATACCAGAAGTCAGATTGAAGAAGTGTTGTGGTCCGGTAAGCAAGAACAGAGCATGCAGCAGGGTCTGACAGTCAGGTCTAGATCTCTCAAAAGAAGTATCTCAGTAAAGTGTGGATTTGGGGAAGTCAATAGGAGTACATTGACTAGTAGATTCTAGGGATTGAACCTCTGGTGATGGAAGAGTGAAGAGACATAAACACTTGAGTGTTAGGTTTCTGTTTGGCAGAATAGACAGAGGAAGAACTAACCGATAGAGCACCAGACCTGAATCTGGATTAGATATTGATGGTGATCAAGCTTCCTGAGGTATCATTCATAACTGGATGACATGATTGATGACTTCTATAAGCATCTCTTTGATCCACATTACTTGGTATGCAAAGATTCAGTCGACTAATCAAAGTTTGGGAAAATATTGACTATTCCGGATGCCGACTAGAAAGAGGATGAAATCCTTTGTGTGGATATATATACCAGATATATTTGGATGTGAAGGTGTGTGTGGTGTATCGAGAAGTGCAAAGAAAAGAAGAAGAGTAGTGTGAAGGCAGTAAGACAGGTCCAGAATGTAACATGACAGCAGCACTTAAGAGAGTGAGAATGAAGTGCAGCAGATCAGTCTATTGAGCTTAACCAGAACTGAACCTTAGCATTTGAGAATGCTTCTCATCAGTTCAAGTATCTAGATTCCTTGTATAAACTATTGTAGGCAGTGAGCCTCTTGTGAGAAGTGTGCTTAGGCAGTAAGCCCTAATTGGCATGTGCCATTTGTTCTTTCTATTCTTCTAACAGAGAATACAATCTTGGATTAATCACCCCGTGGTTTTTCCCCTAACAGGGTTTTCCACATCAAAATCATTGTGTCATGTGTATTGATGTTATTTCCATTTCATGGTTATGTTTTCTTATTTAATTTAATACTACACTAATTGATAAGGAAATTCAGAAAGCTGAAATAATTAAGATAACTGATTCACACCCCCTCTCAGTTATCAACAAGTATGTTATGAAAGATGAGGAAGCGTGGGAAGAAAATATTGATCTAAGGTGGAAGAGAAGTGGGCACACTCAGTGTTTGCTTACTTTGTTTGTTATTACAAGTGTTGTATGTGTGAGAAACTGCATGATAATGAGGTTGTTGCGATACATTTTGAACACATTGCTTATTTTGAGTAAGTTGCTTTGAAAAGTTGATAATGTAACCAGGGGGTTGAGATGGGTTTGGAATACCTTGAACTATGATAACTAGTTTAGAAAGAGAATGTAGGTCAGGTGCCTTATGCACAATGATTTTAGGAATGCACTTATCCATCATCCCCTTAGTGGGCAGGATAAGTTATTGATGATGATGGAATTTATATCATTGTCTTTATGAGTATGTTCAACATTTATCCCCGAGTGGATCAATGTGAGGGAAGGTTCTTCATCCACTAATTCTTTATCTTTTGAAGAGAGAGCATTGGAATGAAGGGAGGTTCTAGAGTGATGTTAAGAAAATTATCGATGATTGTATCGCTAGTGATGTCCAAGGGTCTTGAAGATCCAAGAAAAGGAGGAAGAAAAAAGGTCTTCACATCCTTAGTGATATCCAAGGTACTTGAACATGAAACCAAAGGAGGAAGAAGAGAGGTTTGGAATAATACAAATCTATAAATTCTTATTTTCTAACTATACTAATCAGATCTAGAACAACATATCATATTTGAACAATGGAGGCTATAAAAGTGCAAGATACATTAGGTTCACGAAAATATTTAATAGAAAAGAGAGACAAAATCACTAGTCAACTAGCTAGGTCAATCCTTTCAATCAAACATTGGAACACAAACCAAGCTTGGCTATAGTCCTGAAGGAGAGCCAAGCTACAAGGGATCTGTCCCTTTGTTGTAATTGAGAAGATTGAATTAATGAGACTAGATTTAGGGTTTTATATGATGAAATATGATAAAACATAACTTATTGACCTGTTGGGGCTAAATACCTAGAAGTGCTGGGACCTGAACTAAGAATAGAAGGACTGTCAAGGGCCACTACTAGAAATATGGCCTAGATATGGAGGACTAGGATGCCCATGCATAGATGTCCTAGAGTTTTGGATTGTCGAAAGTCTAAGACACTTCTGACATCTGTATCTTCATCTTTCTATTACCCATTTCTGTTGGATATTCCATCTTCAGCCTATGCACATAAAAGAGGGAAAATGTTAGTGTTGTTTAGGGGATTGTGTAAGTCAAACCATATAAATGGTGTTTTCACCTCCACAATAGCAAGGATTAGATCAAGAGTGTGTGCCCTAGGAGGGAAGAGGTAGATCTAAATAATAAAATATAAATGTAAGAAAGCATAGTAGAAAGATATTACCATGAACATGGAATCCTTAATGGAATGATGTCACTATCAAATTTCCACAAGGAGAGAATGAAGGAGGAAGTATCTTGCACCAAGATATGCAACAAGGGTTAGTACATACAACAATATTCTACACAAATAGAGAGCTTGTAGATAGAGAGCCTTATCATAAATAATCATTATCTAGAGTGTCATTAGATCATTAGGAGTAAATGAGTGAGAGAGACATGTTTATATATGCATTATAATTACTTTCTGAGGTCCCAAATGAAATAAGGCTGACATGGCGCAATATACAAGGCCAATAAGGCCAACACATTCAAATTTAAGGCCAAAAAGGCAGGACACTGGAGCTTGGGTGCTAGTTTCCTAGGCCTATTTTTTCTCAAAGTGTGTATCACAAAGGGACCTATTCATGAGCCTTAATCAAGTCCTGAAATTGATAGAACATTTAAGAGGGTGCTAAACTCTGTGTGAAATTATCTTGGGTTGACAATTTATGACATTACACATCCTTGATCCTTGGATCAATGGAGAAGTTTACCACCATTTTTGAAGTTGTGGTATGAAACTAGGATATCTGAACCACATCTCTTGGAATTTAAAGCTATAGGATCTTTTATTAGTATCTTCAGAGATCTCTAAATAGATGGTATAGTGGTTTGATCCTATAATGGGTAGTATGTTTCTTAAGAAATATTGATTCTCAGAAAGCCAAGAATAGGAGATGAGGAATCTGTTGAGCCTTTCTACAATGTGGTAGAAGTCCTTCCTTCTATTTGTCCATGTAAATTTCCCATTCTTAGGAATACAGTCATATAGATTGTTAAGAAAGATGAAATCCCTGAAATATTCCATAATTCTTGATGTGGGTATGATCCCACTTGGTTTTTCTTCCTCCTCTACATTAGCATTAAAATCTCTCAAATAATCACTCTTTCATCTTTAAGAGGAATCAAAAGTGTGTTGATATCCTTCCAATGTTTACATTTTTGTGTAGTTCCATTAGGACCATATACACAAATGATCAATTGATCCCTTGAAGAGTAAAAGTTAGGAAATTCACCTAGCAGAAGGTTATCTCCCAACACAATAGTGTCCATCTTAGGTAGGTGTTTCTCCCACAAAATGGTCAATCCTCTAGAAACACCACATGTTGGAACTATAACAAAATCCCAGCGACCCCATTTTTGAAATATATGTTCACCTTGCTCTTTTAAAAGTTATGTTTCTTGTAATCAAACAATGTCCATTTTTGCCTCTTCTAATTGCCTCCTAATGAGGCACCTTTTGGTAGGGGTGCTGATGCCCCTAACATTCCATGAGAGGACCATCATTGCACCCGAGGAGAGCATTCCACTCATTTTTATTAAAGATTTCTTAATCATTGATTGAATTCCTATCATAATCTTCTCTTCAATTTAGTTATCCCATGTCCTACTACTCCTTCTGGATTGTCCTGGTGTCATAGTCTCAATCTTTTCTCTAAAATTGTCTATAAAAATCCTAATTTTTTTAAGCATCCAGGTTTTGGTTTCTCTTGTAATACTTCCTCTACAATAACATTGTAAATTTTATTTCCTACTTTCAATATGATTTGAACATGTAATAATAGGCTCAAATATTCTTCCACCTTTTACACCTCCACCTCACCAAGGACCCTGCCACTATCATTTTTCTCTCCAAATTTTTCATTTGGTAAGACCATAGGAATTAAAACTTGGAACCCTTCTGATTTAAAGTAATCTTGGTTTACCTCATCTAACTAAGCTTCCATCTCAGGAACTACTTGTGTATTGGTCCTTGGACTGACACCTACCCCATTAGTCACCACAAGTTTGACTATTGTGGGTCTTGTCTCCATGCTTGTGTTTGGTCCCATCTGATTGTCTTTATCTAAAGCCACCTTAGGGATAGCTTCCAACTTTAAGGTCACTTCATTGAACTTTGTTGAAATGGGATTTGAAGTACAAACCTCACTTCTCTCTTCTACTAGGAGGTTATTACACTTGATATGCCAATAATCTTTGTAAATATAGCATATAAGTTTTGGGCCTTCGTAAAAGATTTCATGTTCCCATATGCCTTCAAAAGTATGGAGCTTGAATTTTTCTAGGAAACCCTTTCCAATTCTAATAATATGCATATTTTGATGCTCTTTTCTGTGTCTTGAAAGAGGCTTTCTTCATTTCCTTGGTATTTTCCAATTGAATTTCCTATGAGTTTCAAAATACTTGACTCCCTATATTCCATGCTAAATTTTTGAGTTTGATCCAGAAAGGATCAAAATAAATTTAGCTTTAGTACCATTGAAATTCAGCCACCATGGTTGGTAATAAAGTCCTGCACCATTTAAAAACTAGGCATTTTTCTAGGAAAATAAAAATCCCTATATTCTTTCTTTGTAAAGATAACTACAAAGAAACCCTCATCTAATTCTACCATGTCTCCAATGGTTGGCTAGTTTTTTCTATCCATTCAAATAAAACATTTTTTGGAATATGATTTTTCCAAAAATACCAATAATCATCGTTTCCTTGTGTTTTTATATCCTTCTTTCGAGCATAGCATCTGGTATTTAAATTTAAAGGTCCCCCTTTTGCTTCTGGGCTAGGGAGTTTTAGGTGGCTATTTAATCCTATACTTTTAAAGATTCTCCAGTCTATTTTGTATCCCATGTTTCTCCCAGTTGATCTCCTTTAGAGCTTTGGTACCCTTTTTCAGGCAAGGATTATTACCCCTTTTTTCATAAGTCTCTACGATACTCCCATTAGCTTTCCATGTGTTGGAAAAGTGCTCCACATATTGATTCTTTGCATGGCATGTTCCACCTTATGGGAACATTTTTTGGTTGGGTGTAATCCCTCTTTGGTGGAAGAGATCAACTTGGTCTAGTAATGCCTTGCCAACTTGCCACTTTTCCTTCTCTTTGTTAGCTACAAGTGCTCCATGTCGATTACCTCCACGACCCTCTCCTTGCCTACAAACACTACTATTTCTAGGAAACCCACTCTTGAAATGTCCACATTCCTTCAACTTAGGAGGTGCCCTATATTTTGGCTATCCAAGGCATATTAGTGCATTATTATCATAATTTATTTTCTCACGTCTACTCTTTTTAGTCCCATGCAAAACACTTTGGGCCAACTTATCAGCATAAACAAATTTAAGTATTTGCAACTAAATGTCAACTTTGGTGAAACTTATGTTCTATCTGGATTCATTATAGCTAAATTAGATCTAGGCCATAACTTTTCCAATTGGAACCATCCACTAAAAACATATGTAGTATCACTTTCGGGCTCATTTACCAAACAAATGAAATTATTTGAAAAACACGATGTTCTAACAACTCCTACTTGTGCAAATAATCATTTTAAAAGAATATAAAAATACCCTTTCGTAGATCTATAGTCTAATTTTTAAAAATATAATTTTTTAAACATTTCAATTAGTGTTTATATTTTATTTTTTTATTTCTACTAAAAGTAAGTCATCAACACCAAAATATGTTGTTGATTGTCCTCTCTAGAAAAAATAGTAAAGTTTATAAAAAAACTTGAAAAAAATATGATGCACTAAAAGAGAGATTCCTTGTCAAGATGATATAATTTTTTCCCTATTTTGGATAAATAATCAAGACAAAATTTGATGTCCCATCAAAACAATTGTGTTTTCATTACACGAAACTTTGAAGATTTATTTAAATATATATTTATCAAATTGGGGAAAAATTAATCCATGCACTAAAGTTTTGAGTTATGAATACACAAAAAAAAATATAGAAGGAAAATAATAAAATTTACTATATAAAGTGCAACGTCCCATTCAACCTTAATTTTTAGCATTTTATTAGCAACTAAATTATAGTGTCAATTTTATAAAATACTACACTTAAATAATTTTTTAATTTTTAAATAAAAACAAACATAAAATACACTAAAAAGTCTACATTTTATTAGTTTACATCTTTTTAAAATTCATAACATATACATCACTTTGTAGTGATAAAAGTTAAAAAGTTAGATTAGTGTTGGATGTTTCTTTTATAAAAGTGTGACACAACTTTGAACTTTCAAGTCACCATTCCTTCCCTCTCTAAACCGCAAAGCCATTTCTTCTCCCCTTTCTTGTATTCCCCTCCATAGTTTCTCTTGATATTAATACATGTCTTTGTAAAGATTGTTGTTTATGTTCATCGAAGCCTAGTAGCTACTAGGTATTTAAATAATTATCTAGACTAATGTTCTCTTGAATTTAAAAATAGGATATAATTTTTCATCAAGAATGAAGGGGTCTGGAGTAATCTTGAATTAGACTTGAGATTAAATAGATCAAAATGAAATTAGAGCAATAACAAGATTAATGATTCTAGTTTTAGATCACTCTATGTTCTCATTGATTCTGTTGGTTCCCAAAATGATTGCAACATAAAACTCTAAAACTTTTCTAAATTACCTAGGCTAGGGATTGTCACCAGGGTGATAGGAAGAGGTTTATCAACGAGTAATGGGTGATTTTTGCCAAATATAGGATTGGGTAAACTCCTCTGCTCTTCGAGCTCAACTTAAACTCTAGAGGGATATTCCTAGAGGCATGAAATAAAATACAAATAACAATTATAGCCATACCCAATGTACATTTGACCCCAAGAGTTGTAACTAGATCAAGACAAATTGGTTGCACAAGCCTTTAATTAAGCTGATTCAACTGTGTGAATGTACATGCAAAGGAAAGATTGTGTTTTCCACTAAATTGTGGGTGAATGATTTGTTTGTTTTAAAAGATGTGAGATTGATCCATCCCCAACATGGATCAGTGCCTACTCCATTGGGCAACTAAGTCACAAACAACAAATGATAGAAACACACCTAACAACATATCAACAAAATCATGAGTTGCAAACATACAACTCTAATATATATTTCATATGATGGACATACTTAAGAAACCCAAATACAACTAGAACAACCCATACATAATAGACGAAAGACCCATACAAAGACTTGCATAAATTTAATGCTATCACACATTATCTAATTTTTGTTACATTCATACCAACAAATGTGGCAAAGGAGAATACAAAACTGTAATTAAATATCCCCATGAATCATTACAAAGTATTGTGGAGGCATACCACAATATGATAATATTCAATGAAATCTTTCCTCCCTTTTATAGAACACATCCCACAATTTCCTATTTTGACATTATCCTCTGCTTGATGCCTAAAAATTTCCCAAGACACTTTAGACTAGATAATTGGTTCAACAACCAACCCTGAAAAAATCTCACAAACATGTATATATAACAATTCATTTTTGTTTAGCTCCTAGACATGTGAAAATTAGTCAACAAGAAACCCATGCTGCATTAAATTCATGCCCAGATATTTTGTCAGAGAAAATGCACATTAGAAGCCTACCCATACTTTAGCATCTCTGCAAAAATTAGAAGAAGTTTGCTTGCACACCTAGTGTACCTGGAGAAATAATGAGGGAAACTTTGAATCCTCCTTGACACCTGCAACACCCAATTTTATCATTTTTGTCCTCTACATATGCAGATACATTAAAGATTTTCACTATTTTGAACAACATGCACAACTTTGGCCTACAACTCATTATTGTTGAGTACAAATCTGTTAGCACTTATATTATATTTTATGAAGCACTTTGAATTTCTTTCAATTTTCTTCTTTTGATCTTTGTTTTGCTCTTTAGTTGGTGAATTTTCATGTCCAGGAACCTCTCTTCTTTCTTCATTTTTCTTCCTTTATCTTTCTTTGTCATTCTTGGCACTATTTTTCCTTATTAGAAAACTTACCTTTTCTCAAATTTTTCTTTGGTGGCTCTTCTCTTTTCTGTTGGCAATTTCTTTACTTTGCAAACTAGGCCTTCTGTCTTCTCATTCTACTTTGTTGGCAACTTCCCACTCTTTCAAATCATCTAGCCTTCTTCTTCTTCACTATCTTACCTTATCAAAAATCTTCCCTCTTCATGAACCAAGCCTTGATTTCTCTTTTGTCCATGAAATTATTGTTTTTTGAACCATGGCTTTGGCCTCTTTTATCCACCTTGTCGGTGAATATCCATTTTTGCAAACTAGCCACTTTTCACCCCTTTGTCGGCAATTTTATTCTTTTCCAAACTTCTTCTTTTGCTGCACATTTGGCCCCTATCAGTAAATCTTTAATTTGTTGAACCTTACTCTATTCGCCTTAGTCGGTAAGTATTTAATTTGCTTAACTAAGGAAACGCTCCTTTTGAATTGATTTATCAACAAACCCAAACATTATCAAACTTGCCAACCTCACCATCCCTTTATCTGCTTGATCCTGTAGGCCAACTTGCCCTATCGACAAATCATCAAAAATCTAAACTTTGCACTAGTTCAACGTTTTGCCAATTCCCCGACCAAACATTTAGCTATATTTTCCTCAGGTCTTTTTCCTTAGCCAACTTTTCTTCTTTTTGATTTCCTTTGTCATTGAAAATGACTATCATTTGAACTCTCTGTCAGCGAACCTTCAGGTTTTAAAACCAAAACATATGTTGACAAAGACCTTTTTCTTTTCTCTTTATCACCTTGTCGGTAAATCGGCAAACATGTAAAATTTTAAACTAGTTCGTTAGTTTGGACTTTCACTGATTTGCTGACCAAACGTAGAAAATGAAAAATTTTCTAAGGGGAAAAAGGGGAACTTACTTGGGGACTGATACTTTCTCATTTTTAGAGAAAAGGCCTCTAAAATTTATCTCTGATTAGATTAAACAAGGGGTTTTCAATGGTAAAGGTATAAAATAGGAATTTTGGATTTTGAGAACCACAGAATATCTCCAGGCATACCAAAAACAAAAACGACTAGGGGAAACAATAGAAGCATGTTTACAAAACAAGGGCATATATACAAAAGAACATACAGTCATAAAGAAAAATTACTTTAAGTAAAATTTTAGATCATTATAGGCCAAACCTACACAAAATTGTTGCAACTACTTACCTCTGTCAAAGACAAGTTGAATGAAGGATCTAATCTCCCTCAAACCAAATTTACATTTTCACCTAGCTGCAAAAAAAGAAGACTGCCATCAACATGCGCTAATCTGTAACATATGCTCATGGAGCCAAGGTCACCTGCATCAATGAAACTATTATTGCAAGCCAACCATAGATAATAGGTGCTAGACCTATTCAACTCTATATCAAGCACTTTTATATCAACAGGGGGCAAGAAGACAGAATCCAAGTTAGTGTTAAAAGAATTGGATGGGAATAAACATCTATTAACAGCTACAACATCACTATCACTTCTAACCTCTTCATACAAACTGAGGAAAAATGAGAACACCTCCAGTTCACCTGGCAAAGAAAAATGTGCCTAAATGCACTATTGATCCACAAGAGAAGAGACTTCATCTTGTAGAGAAAACTGGAAAGACTCCATCTCTGTCATATCCTCAAGTTGGGCTGCAACATGCAGATCTTTAATTTGGCATTCATGTTCCTGCCTAATGTCATTATTATGTGTATACTAGGCCCAAACAAAAGGTTCAAATTCAGGGACAACATCATTACCCACAGAAACAAACACTTGACCTTCTTTACAAAGGAAACATTCATACTCACAAGTGTCAAACTCCTGCATAATAGGTTGCCAGCATACACCACTTTCACACTTGTTGATGTCTTGTTCCACATTGGGATCACAAACTTGATCCATGTCTTTATCATCATCATCAGCATAAGAATCATAATGAGGTTTTTCAAATGATGGACTGCATCCATCCCATAACCTCTCTGTTTCAATCTCAACTAAGCAACTCATTGTACTACAGAAGCTACTACATATAGGTACAAGACTGTCCCCCTCCAAACCACCACAAGGAATTCTATCTGCATCTTGCATAACCATATCGGCAACAAAATGGTCATAATGGAGGTCACTTTTACTGATGCTATCAATCATAGGACCATCCAACTAGAACCAGTCAGTATGAAAATCATCAATAAAAGAGGAGTAGGTGTGATAAATATCACTTGAATCATAAGACACCTTGACTTCCGCACAAGCATCCTCAGCACCATCTAACTCATCATTGTCAAAATGGACAAAACCTGGGAGCTCATTAAATAAAAATTCATCATTGCCATCACTCCCATGAGTTGACCCTTTCAAAAGCAAAGAAGTGCATATGCTACTATCATCCTTCATATTGTCAAGAGACGTTGCATCTAACACCTCTACCTTCATGTCCTCACTATCAGATTACACCCGCCCAATATCACATTCACCAACATCACAACCCACAGCAAGACCTTCAAATTGAGATGAAATGTCTACATTTTACCTATCTCAGATCAGTTATCACTAGGTGCAAACATGCTACAATCAACTTTAATTTTAGGTTGGGGATCACAAGACAAAGCAACAACATCATCATCCGCAAGGGATGATGCGTCCAATTGAACATAGGTAGCTACACTATCTTCACTCTCAACACAACTGTCATATGATATAGCCTCAAATGAGTTCATTTTCTTGACAACACACTCAACTTGACTTGTTGTATTGTTGTCTGCGTCATTCTCACCATTCACATTATTTACCTTGGGGGATACCAACCCAACAACATATTCATCTCTCATTTTAACCAAGGCATCAAAAGCAAGGTAAGCCTACTACAAACCAACCAGCCTCAAATCTTTTTATACTGAACTCAATCCAACTTCATAAGATTTAGAAAATAAATTAATGCAAGCTAGAATAGAAGGCTTGAAGGCATCTGGATTTCTAGATAGTGCAACAACAAACTGATGACTAAAATCCATGTTGGATTCACCCTCATGGCTTTTGATATTTTCAAATTCTTGGTCAAGAACAACAAGGTCGAAACTACTTGCAAACTCTTCAAATGTAGCCACTAAATGATTCCAGGAAGCAAAGTGATGGTCAAGGAAACCAACAAGAAACTTCTTTGCCAATCCACATAGAGATCTAACAAAGATCCCCATCCACATATCCTCATCCTCAAATTGGAACCTATTTATGAAATCTAAAAATGAAAGAACATGTGCCTTCCCATCATAAGCTTCACATCAATCAAATAAAGGCATCTGATAATAGATCTTATTGAGCATGGACGGCTTCTCGTAATTGACCCATGAAAGGTCCAACTATTTGTATGTGGTATCATTAGCAATGGGAGGGGGCTAGAAAAGTGAGCTATTAACAACAACATGAAGGACATTGGATTGCACCCTAGACTAATGTAGCATGATTTGCTTTTCTAATTAATTTTCTTATTGTAGTAAAGACTCTAACAGCTATTTGGTTTTATCAACTTCATACTACAGCCCAGCTAAATTATTCTAACTATGCAAGGGTGTTTGACATTGAGACATGGGAATGCAAGACATAGGGCAATCTGAGTAATAGGATGAAGCATCATCAGAAGAATCATAAGCATCTTCATCCTCATAATATTCATGACTAGGGCATGAGGTGCAAGACAATGCACAAGAAGGATTTGCCCTAGGACCATGAGTGTAATATGGATTTCTGGGATGGTTAGGGAAATCCACTCCAATGCAATTTCTAGGGTCTAATATATATATGAAGACTCAAATAAAGGAGCAACCCTAGAATAGTCATATTCATATGAACCATCCATGACTAAAATCTTCTACCATGCAGAGGGACATAAAACTTAATAGAATAATTTCTTTTGTATTTTGGAGGAAGTCTGAATTGGCTATAAAAAGAAACCATGTGTACCTTAATTTTCTAACTACTACTCAAAAACTTGGGGCATTTGAATCACCAACAACACAACTAGAACAACATTGAAGAAACTTTGGTTTTTTATCTTTGACAATAGAGTTGTGACCTCACTGAATGAGGAAATCCCTTGAAGCATGATAATCTTCAAGGCCAAAGTTGATTCTGGGTTTATAGCTCACCAACAGAGTCTTTAATTTCTTCATAACCCAGCACTTTACTCTTCCCCAGCAATGGTGCCAAAATGTTGGCATATGTTGACAAGCTACCAACTTACACATAGCAACAAACTATGCAACTACACACTGACTGTTACAGGGGTCTAAAAAATGTACAAGATGCCTAAAACCTGGCAACTGCTAAACTAACTTTATCCTCAATAATGGCGCTAAAATGTTGGTTCTCAAAATGACTGCAACACAAAACTATAAAACTTTCCTAAATTACCTAGGAGATGGATTGTAGTCAGAGTGATAGGAAGAGGTCTATCAATGAGTAATGGGTGATTTTGGCCAACTACAGGAGTGGGTAAAGTCCTCTGCTCTTCAAGCTCAGCTTAAAATCTAGAGGGATATTCCTAGAGGCATGAAATAAAATACAAATAATAATTTTACAACCATACCCAATCTACATTTGACCCCAAGAGATGTCACTAGGTCAAGACAAACTAGCTGTACATGCCTTTAATTAAGATGATTCAACTGTGCGATTATACATGTATAGGAAAGATCTCCTAAACCATAGGTGAATGATTTGTTTGTTTTAAAATATGTGAGATTGATCCATCCCCAATATGGATCGGTGCCTATTCCATTGGACAACTGAGTCACAAACAACAAATGATAGAAACACACACAGCAAAATATCAAGAGAATCATGAGTTGCAAACATACAACTCTGAGATATATTTCATATGATGGACATACTTAATTATCCCAAATACAACTACAACAACCCATACATAACAAAAGAAAGACCCATACAAAGACTTGCATGAATTAAATGTTGTCACACATTATCTAATTTCTATTACATTCATGCCAGCAAATGTGGCAAAAGAGAATCCAAAACTACGATTAAATATCCCCCTAAATCATTACAAAGTATCATGGAGACATACCACAATATGAGAATATTCAATGAAATCTTTACTCTCTTTTACTAGACATATCCCACCATTTCCTATTCAAGAATTATCCTCTGTTTGATGCTCAAAAATCTCCTGAGACACTTCAAACCGGACAATTAGTTCAGTGACCAACCCTGAAACCATCTCTCAAACATGTATATATAGCAATTCATTTATGTGTAGCTTCTAGGTGTTGGAAAATTAGTCCACAAGAAACTCATGCTACATTAAATTTAGGCCTAGATATCTTGTCAGAAAAAATGTACGTTGGAAGCCTGCCCATACTCTAGCAACTCTGCAAAAATTAGAAGAAGATTGCTTGCATGCCTGGTGTACCTAGAGAAATAATGAGGGAAGGTTTGAATCCTCCCCGACACCTGGAGCACCTAATTTTATCCTTTTTTTCCTCTGCATATGCATATACATTTAAGATTTTCACTATTTTGAACAACCTGCACAACTTTGGCCTGCAACTCATTATTGCTGAGTACAAATCTGTCAGCACTTATATTATATTTTATGAAGCACTTTGAATTTCTTTTGATTTTTTTCTTTTGATCTCTATTTTGCTCTTTAGTCAATGAATTTTCATTTTTAGGAACCTCTCTTCTTTCTTCATTTTTCTTCCTTTATCTTTCTTTGTCATTCTTGGCACTATTTTACCTTATCATCAAACTTACCTTTCCTCAAACTTTTCTTTGGTGGTTCCTTCTCTTTTCTATCAGCAATTTCTTTGCTTTTCAAACCAAGCCTTTTGTCTTCTCATTCTACTTTGTTGGCAACTTCCCAGTCTTTCAAACTATCCACCCTTCCTTCTTCTTCTTCACTATCTTGCCTTATCGGCAATCTTCCCTCTTCACGAACCAAGACTTGATTTCTCTTTTGTCGGTGAAATTATCCTTTTTCAAACCATGGCTTTGGCCTCTTTTATCTGCCTTATTGGTGAATATCTATTTTTGTGAACTATCCACTTTTCACCCCTTTGTCAGTATTTTTATTCTTTGTCAAACTTCTTTCAATGCACATTTGGCCCTTATCAGCAAATCTTTAATTTTCTGAACCTTACTCTATTTCCCCTTAGTCGAAAAACCTTTGATTTGCTAAACTATGGAAAAACTCCTTCTGAATTGATTTATCAGCAAACCCAAACATTCTCAAACTTGCTGACCTCACCATCCCCTTCTCTGCTTGATCCTATCGGCCAACTTGCCCTATCAGCAAATCATCAAAAATTTGAACTTTTCACTAGTTTGGCTTTTAGTTGATTCCCTGACCAAACACTTAGCTATGTTTTCCTCCTCTTTTTCCTTATCCAACTTTTTCTCTTTTTAATTTGATTTGTTGGTGAAAATGACTATCAGTCAAATTCTCTATCGGTGACCCTTTTAGGTTTTCAAAGCAAAACATATACCGACAAAGACCCTTTTCTTTTCTCTTTACCACCTTGTCATGGCCTTTCCTTGTCTCCTTCTACCTTGCCATCGCCTTGTTGACAAATTGGCAAACAAGTGAACTTCCAAACTAGTTTGCTAGTTCAAACTTTTGTTGATTTGTCGACCAAAGGAAGAAAATGAAAACTTTTCTAAGGGGAAAAAGGAGAACTTACTTGGGGACTGATACTTAGTCATTTTTAGAGAAAGGGCCTCTAAAAATTATCTTTGATCGGATTTGAACAAGGATTTTTCAATGGTAAAGGTATGAAATAGGAATTTTAGATTTTGGGGGCAAAATGGGGCAAAATTTTGCATTTGCCAACAAATTCTTTTAAGAGACTTGACACTCTTGAAAATTTTGTTTGGATGTGTAGGTGTTTGTTGATACTGATATACCAAATGAAGTTGAAGTGGGTTGTTTGTTTCATGAGATTTAACTACTTACTAGCAATAGTGCATATGTGGCCTCGTACAGAAAAATAGAAGAAAATAAGTGTTGGTTAAGATGTCACATGTCATGAGTTGATGACAATTTGAGAAATTTTATTGTAAGATGTAAACAACAAGAGAAATTCTACAGATAGTCCACCAATTTAATGTTTTTAAACCTAGACTCAAGATCATTTTCATGTACATTAGGGGAAGCTAAATCACATACTTAAATACAATACTAGATGATTTAGACCAAATATGTAGACAAAAGCTACATGTTTTAAACAATCAAAGGGTAAATTATTGTATTTCTAAGTGGGAGGGGCAACAATAATGAATGGGTTGACTAAAAATCTTTGTACTATTGTCTAGTTACATAGACTACTACTACCTATGCAGCCAACTAACACCCTTGTGAAGCAAGCACCCTATTATGCGAGTGATCAAGTATAAAAAGTAAGATACAGACTTAGGTTGGCCTCTAAGCAAATCCTTAACTCTCTAGTAATAAATGAGGAATACATGTTTTTATAGTCTATGAATTATTTATAATTCTAGTTTTGATAAAGGTAATTTATTTTCATCTATATATTCATGAATCTAGTTATTATTGGATTTAAATACACATGTCTAAACTCTATAACTATGATTTCCTATTGTGACTGTAGGTAGAAAAAGTGGGATAATTTTATGATCCCATAGGTACCATTAGATTTTTGCAATTGAAAACTGACAAGACCTCTTTCCTTGAGAAGGATGATATTCAAATTCTTGTTTAACTCAAGAAGAGATAGCCAAGGTTGACTAGGAGAATGGAATTTTAAGACTATGTACACCATTTTAATGTGTGGTCATAAAAATTCTTTGAATCATTTTTATTCTCACTGATTAAATAGATTATGTAATCAATGGTATAGTAACTTGTAGAAATGGATTGTTGGTATCCATGGAGCTTATTATTATTAGCTTATGTCTAATAGACAAGTTTTGTTGAATTGCAGTCAAGAGACTATATTAGTATCACTTGGATATCATGATATATATTTGAAAGACAATCCTTATATCTTAGATCCTGATATTCCTTTAGTAGCATATCATCATGTTCTTGGTCTTTGTTAATTTGCAATACTTGAGGCATGATTATGTATTGTACTATGTGAATAACTTTATGCTATTTAGAGACTTGAATTATAATATATAAACTATATTGTAAGAATAAAACCAAATTAAGATCTTAAATACAAAGACCATGAAAATTTGGGGATTCCCCCATCATTAAGGTCCATAGCTTCAATCTTGTTTTTGCCTAAATATCTTGCCCAAGAATTCATGTTTAGGAGTTCACTGAATCTATTATCTATAAGTAATTATAATGCCCTATTGAATTATCTAAGTAATATTATAATTGTTAAAGTGTTATTGACTTTGGCAAGACAAATGATTGTGTACCTATGTACTCACCCTTTAGGACCTCAATATTGAAGGATAACAATTAGGGATCTTAGCGGTTAAATGGTTCATATTGGTGAAGCTAATTTTCTAATAATGTCATTTTTATATAATTTTTATGCAACAAAGTATGCCATATGTGCTTCAAAATTGGTTTTCCATCTAAGCACTTAATATTTTTTCCATTTAATCATGAAGGAAATGATTTAGTTTTTGAAATGATCTCTAACCTTGGATCCTTTACATAAATCTCACCCATTTTGAGCCTTGGCCAAGCCTCTAACCCTTCCTAGTTTTGATTCTCATACTTTCATCTTTGTTCTCGACCTTATGGAAAAGTTTCATGGACTTCCTTAAGATAAATATACATAATTCAATACCTATATAATCTTTGTCACTGCCATTGACCTACACTTGCCAATACATTAAATTCAAATATTAGTTGTGGAGACTACACACATATAGAATTATCTTCGAATACAAGAAAAATTCTATTCATAAATAAGATTTCTGTAAATTGTCGAAGATTTCCTACTAGATCTTTAGTTTGGGATAGTGTACATGCAATCTAGAGTTGTAAGGTGCATATTCATTCCAAAGAGCTTCAAGTGTGTTCTATATAGCATGGACTACCTATAAACTACCCCATACAATCTATTTGACACGAAATTTAGAGCTATTGTATACAATTTCAAATAGATCCTTTGAAATTTTTTGGGAAACATAATAAATGCTTCCAACAATAAGAATGAGAACTTCATATTAACAACCAATAAGAAATCATCTCTTTCAAAATAATTTTTAGTTTAAAATGTGTATCTTCACATTAAAGAAAATATATCGATAATGTAGAGAAAAGTATTTTCTAATTCATTGAGGGATACAACTTTTAATATATTTACAAAACAAAATAAAATTTAAAAATAAAATATTATAAACATTATATTTATTTTTAATACAATAAATCTTTAAAATAAAAGCTCACACTATATATAAAAATATTAAACAAACAATTTTAAAAGAAACTAAACCAAAAACTTAATAACCTAAAAAAATAGTTTATAAAATATTTTGAAAATTTAATAATAAACCATTTACAAACAGCAATAGTTCCTGCTACGAAAGGGGCTAATAAAGTCGATTCATTTCAAGGCTTGCGAAGTTCCTCAACACTATTTCAGATGCTCAAAGGCAGATTTTATTATTATATTATTAGGGTTTGGTAACCGTTAACATCCAGTCGGTCAACGCCAGAAATATGGATAGTCTGAATATCTTGCACACGCTATTGCTACGCACTGAGTATATGTAATTCATGTGCAAGAGTTGCTTTCTTTCATTATTATATTTGAGGTCGATAAGTGTGGAAACATATGTAAACAGACGGGGTAGGCGACAAGCATATGATCCCAATCATAACGTAATACAACTAACGATACGTTTGCTCACCGTAGTATTCAATTGGATAAAGACATTAAATTGTAGAACTAAAAAAGATATGAAGTCTATATAATGGTAAAAGCACAAATTTGTCCCACCTTTTGGGTAAGTCACTTTTTTTTTAATGGATTTGACTAAACTCAATTTATTGTAGACATGATATTTCCACAGTCCATGATGATAGTTCAAGTGATTTCTAGAAAAACTGTGTTTGCTTTTTTGTTTCAACGTTTCGGATCACACTCCATGATCCATCATTTGTATTCTCTTCCTTTCCTCCTGATGATGGATCATGGAGTGTGATCCGAAACATTGAGACAAAAAAACAAACACAGTTTTTCCAGAAATCACTTGCACTAAACTCAATTTATTTAAACAAATACTTAACTCAACCCTCATGTGGCACAAATGTGAAATCTATATGGAAAAGTGAGGGTTTGGCCTACCTAGGTTTTGTTAAATCCCCTTCAATATAGAAACACAATTTTCATCATTTATGGTTGTCAAGTTTATTCCAACTAGGTTCGGCTGAACCAAGTTGGGCTATACTACCCATTGTTCCCAATGTTTGAAAAGGCCACTGTCTAGGTAAATTAGGAGGAATTAATAACTAAATGAGATGGATAATATTAATTATTTTAACCATAGTTTCTCTTGATATTAAAATATGTCTTTGTAAAGATTGTTGTTTGTGTTCATCAAAGTGTAGTAGCTACTAGGTATTCAAATAATTATCTAGACTAATGTTTTATTGACATTAAAAATAGGATAAGGTCTTCCATCAAGGATGAAGAGGCGTAAAGTAATCTTGAATTAGACATGAGATTAAGTAGATCAATATGAAATTAGAACAATATCATGGTTAATAATTCTAATTTTAGATCACTTTATGTTATTATCGATTCTTTTAAGATACTAGATACTCTTGAAAAAACTGTTTAGATATGTAGGTGTTTATTGATATGGATTGACAAAACCAATTTGAAGGAAGGTGCCTTGTTTCATGAGTTTTAACTATTGATTAGAAATAGTGCATGTGTAGCCTAGTAGAGAAAAAATAGAAGTAAATAGGTGTCCAATTAGAATACATGACTAGACTCTATACTTATGATTGCATAGTATGATCGTAGATGGAAAAAGGGGCGATAATGTTATGATCCCATAGGTACCATTAGATTTGTGCAATAGAAAAGTGATAAGACCTATTTCTTTGAGAACAATGATATTTAGATTCTTGTTTAATTCAAGAAGAGATAGCCAAGGTTGACTAGAAGAATAGAAAATTAAGATTATGTACACCATTTTAATGTGTGGTCATAGGTATTCCTTGAATCATTTTTAGTCTCATTGATTCAATAGAGTTTATATTCAATAATATATAGTAACTTATAATGAATTGTTAGTAGCCATGGAGCTTATTATTATTAGCTTATGTCTAATAGACAAGTTGCATTGAATTTCATTCAAGAGACTATATTGGCATTTCTCAGATATCCTAATATATATTAGCAATACAATCCTTATCCCTAAGGTCTTGATATTCCTTCAGTAACATATTATCATGTTCCTAGTCTTGGTTAAATTGTAACACTTGAGGCATGATTTGTATTGTACTATGTGAATAGCATTACTCTATTTAGGGACACAATTTATAATGTATAGACTATATTCTAGGCCTGGGAACCAAACTAAGATTTAAAATACCAAAGGCATGAAAATTGGGGGATTCCCTAAAATTAGTAAACTTCATTGAGGACCATATATTTTTGCCTAAATATCTTGTCTCTAAATTCATGTTTAGGAGTTCATTGAATCTACTATCTATATGTAATTATAATGCCCTATTAAATGATCTAAGTAATATTGTAACCATTGAAGTATTCTTGGTTTATGCAAGCTATATGATTGGGTACCTATGTACTCACCCTTAAGGACCTCAATCTTGAAGTATGGTGATCAGGGATCTTAGGGGTTGAATGGTTCATACCGGTGAAGCTAATTTTCTAATAGTGTTAATTTATATATTTTTTATGCAATAAAGTATGCTATATGTCCTTCAAAATTGGTTTTCCATCTAAGCACTTAATATTTGTTCTGTTTAATCATGAAGGCAAGGATCTAGTTTTTGGAATAATCTCTAACCTTGGATCCTTTGTATAAATCTCAGCTATTATGAGCCTTGTCCGAGCCTCTAGACCTTCCTAGTTTTGATTCTCAAGCTTGCATCTTTGTTCTTGACCTTCTATAAAAGTTTCATGGACTTGTATAAGATAAATCTACATAATTCAATACCTATATAATTCTTGTCACTCCCATTAACTAACACTTGTCAATTAAATTCAAATATTAGTTGTAGAGGCTATGTACATAAATAATTGTCTTCAAATACAAGAAAAATTCTATTCATAAATAAGATTTGTGCAAGTGTCTAAGATTTCCTACTACATCTTTAGTTTGGGATAGTGTACAAGTGCAATTTAGAGTTGAAGGTGCATATTTATTCTAGGGAGCTCCAAGTGTGGTCTATATAGCATGGACTACCTATAAACCACCCCATACAATCTATTTGATATGAAATTTAGATCTATTGTGTGCAATTTCAAATAAATCCTTTGAAGCTTGTTGGGAAACATAATAAATGCTCCCAACAATAATAATAACTTTGTATTAACAAACAATAAGAAATCATTTCTTTTTTAAAATATTTTTAGTTAAAATGGTGCATCTTCATGTCCAAAGAAAAATATTTTCTAATTCATTAAGGAATAGGACTTTTAATAGGGTTTGTTAACCGTTAATATATATTTTCTAATTCATTGAGGAATAGGACGCTCAAGGGCAGATTTTATTATATTGTTAGGGTTTGGTAAGGTAACATCCAGTCGGTCAACGACAGAAATATGGATACTCTGAATATCTTGCAGACGCTATTGCTATGCACTGAGTATATGTAATTCATGTGCAAGAGTTGCTTTCTTTCATTATTATATAAGAGGTCGATAGATGTGGAAACATATGTAAACAGACGGGGTAGGCGACAGGCATATGATAACAGACTGTCCCATCTCGCATAACGTAATACAATTAACGATATCTTTCGATTCTTAGTTCACTTAAAACAATCAATATAGAGATGCCCTTTCAGTTTATTCTGGTGAACATATGAGATAAAAACAATTAAATAAACCAAGAAACTTTAACACCCAAGCTCATAACAGTTAGTGGAATAAGAATACGTGTAGCCTACTTATTTTTCACCAACTTAACAGTGTTCCAGATTTTCAAAAGATCTCAAATGAGACTATCGACTTAGAATAATGTTGTTTCTTTAAATAAATTCCATTATTTGGTCTATTTGTCTGTCTGAAAATGCTCAGCATGCCGGCTAATTTTGGTTAGTTGTCAACTAACTGGATATGCTGTCTCCCTCGAAGGAAAAGTAACGGGTGTTCTACAAGCGTCACCCGATCGACTCAGAAAAAAAAAGGAGTAATCGTTAGGCTCTGCCTATATATATATATGAACTGTACGAGCTATTGCTCACCAATTTCAATTGTGCCAATGGAAATGGCTGAGCTCTCCCTTCATTTGCTCTTTCCCTGTGTTAGCCTACTTGTCAGCGTCTTTTTCTTTCTGCAGCTTTTGTTTCG
This sequence comes from Cunninghamia lanceolata, assembly GCA_027924645.1. Taxonomy (NCBI): domain Eukaryota; kingdom Viridiplantae; phylum Streptophyta; class Pinopsida; order Cupressales; family Cupressaceae; genus Cunninghamia; species Cunninghamia lanceolata. The sequence continues at coordinate 2,103,400 of BSBN01000416.1, read as the reverse complement.
TCCTCAAAAGAAGAGTAAATCTGAAAGCCGCACTCTCCTTCCTGTCCTTGGCATCCTTCTTCCGTTGATAAAAAACCGTTCCAGGTTACACGACTGGATTACTGATTTACTCTCAACTTCTCCTTCTAATACATTCAAATACCATCGCCCAGGAGGAATAAAAGGGTATTTCACAGCCAATCCTGCAAATGTGGAGCATGTGCTCAAAACAAACTTCGAAAACTACAGGAAAGGAGAACGCTTCAATGTTCTTCTTTACGACTTTTTGGGCAGAGGAATTTTCAATGCCAACGGTGATCTGTGGAAGATGCAGAGGAAGGTTGCCAGCTACGAATTCAACACCAGATCTCTCAGAAATTTCGTAGTGGAGACGGTGCAATCAGAAATTCTGGAGGGCTTAGAAAAGTGGAGAGGGGACTGCTTTTACGTACGAGGAATTAAGGGACATGAAATACCTCCATGCTGCTGTGTGCGAATCTCTCCGCTTGTATCCTCCTGTGCCTCTTGATTCCAAAGCAGCGGTGCAAGATGATGTTTTACCGGACGGTAGTTTTGTGGGCAAAGGGTGGGGTATTGATTATAGCATTTATGCCATGGGCCGGATGGAAAGTATATGGGGACAGGATTGCCTGGAGTTTAAGCCCGAGAGATGGTTCGTTGATGGGAAATTTGTAGGAGAAAATCCTTACAAGTTCACTGCTTTCCACGCCGGACCTCGAATATGTCAGGGAAAAGAGATGGCCTTCATTCAAATGAAGTCAATTGTGGCTTCCATAATTCATACTTTTAGTCTAGGGGTCGATAAAAGCTTTGTTCCGAGGTATACACTTGACTTCAACATGCGTATGAAGGGAGGAATGCGGGTGAGTGTATGCAAAAGGCAATTTCCACAACATCCATGATTTCAATGTAGTTTATATTTCAATAATCTTAACTCCTGTTTTTTTGCTTTGTAATACATCCAAATATAATATAATTTTTTTTCATTAATGTTGTCTATGCAAAAGATTTGAGAATTTTTTAAAATTGTATTGAAAGTTGGTAAAGCTTTGTTGAAATCAAGTTGCTGAGTAAGCATCCTATTATGGATTGATTAAAATTGATTTTTCTATTCAACAAGTGCAGCACTATAGTGCATTACTATTTGTGAAGACATTTATAGGTTTAGAATGTATTTTATGCATTCATACAAACAAAAATTTTAGAGGTCATAAAATGGAGACAACACTAAGTTCTATTAAGCTACTAAAGCTTGAAGGCAACATTTCAACAGCACATGCTTTCCTTTTCTGAGTTTGTGTGCAAGGATGGATTCCACAAAACTCATTTGCTAGTACAATTAATATGATTTAGAAAACTTGTCTCATTTTTGTGCCCCTGCCATTGACATTTTCCTTTTGTCTATGCATGACACTGTTATGGTTATGTCTTAAATTAAAGTAAACTCCATGCCTTTAGAACGAATATGGGTTTAAAAATAATTAAGATAGTTTTTTAATCTTGTGCAAACAATTAAAAGTTTGTGCCCATGGGAAGAATATCTAGCTAAAAAAATGGAAGGATTGCTAACAAAATAATTTATTACTAGTATACCACTTTCGGAGAGGAGAGGAGAGGTGAAAGATTTGTAACATAACAAAATTGTAAAAACCCTATTAAAGAGGAGAGGTAGGGAGGAGGAAGGAAGGATTGCTAACATAATACTAAATTTTGACTCATATATCACATTTTATGAGGAGATGAAAGAAGAAAGATTTGTAACATAATAAAGTTATAAGAAAACACTATTAAAGAGTAGAGGTAAGGAGGTAGATTATTTCTTTTCTGGTCCATCAATTGTAGCCTTTAGGACCACTCTCTTTGTATATATCAAGTTAACCTTGGAAGCTACCTTGAATCAATGGCCAATGCAATCTAGTGGGTGCCATCATGGAGGAAACCCTAAAAATCCCTATAAAGGGACCCACTATGGGGTGGACCTAATGTCATGTAGAGGAACAATGTAAAAGTAAAAGCACCATTAGATGTCCTCAAAAGATCAATAGTTGGCACATCTCAAAGGATGTTGGTGTGGAATTGTCATTAAAACCCTCTAAAAAGAGGTAGAGATAGGTGGAGAGGGTGTGGCCCACTGTGCTATTAGTACCATAAGAGATATTGTCCATATTGTTGGATGAGTGATTAATGTCCTATGGGAGGTTTGGTTTGTTGAGTCATCCCAAGGACAAAAATAACTGTGAAACCAATCACGAAATGGGGGTGAGGCCTACATGGACATAAGGTTCATGGGCCAGTGAAGTTTTTAAAGCTAATGAATGTAATGCTATAGAATTTTTTAGAGGGATTAAGCTTAGCTATTTCATAGGATTAGTGGGGCCATGAGTTATTCCAAGGCATCAATAATCAAAAGGAGGATGGAATAGACACCATGATAGCCATGACTTATTCCTTGAGCTACATAAGGCAACAAAGGTGATTTCAAATTTTAAAGGAGGTACATCTTAGAGATCTAGGGAGATCCAAAATCTAGAAAGAACAACTGAAAAAGAACTTGAGGAATATAGCTATGTTAGCCTAGATTACTTAGTGGGATAGTGCACAAAAATACTATACATTTCTGGTGACTCATAGAGGCATCTTGCTTGAAAGATAGAGGTCCTAGAGCATTATCCACTAGTCTTGGAGTCACACTTTTTGTAGATATTACATCTCTGGGAGAAGCCTTTTTGTCTTCTTGGGTGGATAGTATGTTTAATGTTGTATACAACACTCCTATCCCTTTCTCCATTAGAAGGGAAAGCTCCAATTAGTCCAAAGTTGTGTTCAAAAGACACCATGGGCTAAGAAAATTTGACCTTCTTGTTGGCATAATAGTCATATAGTATTACATTGTTAGTTTATGCATATTAAATAAATGTTAGTTAATAAGTTAGGTTTTGGGAAGTTACTTTCCCGTAAGAAGCTATCTACGGGAATAATAAGACTTTAAAAAGCCATTGAATTGTATTGCAACATCATTCAAACACAATAATATATTATTCTATATTTTTGTTATTTCTGTGCAATGGTTTAATATATTTGTTTGCTCTACCATTTTCAATATGGTATCAGAGCATTGAAGATTTCTATGTGCTTGTGTGTTTGAAGAAGAGCCATGGGGAAATAATAACAATGTGAGGATGTGGATGAATCCATATGATATTTTTAGGGCTACATATCTTTGCAGGACAATCTAATCGAGGGGATTTTTCAAGATTTTGGTGTTGTAAGGAACAGATTGATGATCAGAAGAGTTTGTTCCGTGAATATTTTGATGTATTTGAGGGGAATTCATTGAGGTCTGCAAACAATTCTGGAGAAAATTTGTGCATTTCTTTGCGAAATTTGGGCCGAAATGGATGTGTGAGCAGAAGAGACAAGACAAAGCCAGGTTAAAACTGCTTTAATTTTGTTTGGATTCAATTATCATTAAGCCTCTTCTTTAGAAGTGATAGTTATTTGTATAATCACTAAAAATCATAGACCATATTTTTTTTGCACTTCATATATTATATTTTGGGAGATAAGATGTCCGTTCAAGAAGAAAATCCACGAAGTTAGAATTTTAGAAGGTGTTTTTGTTTGAAGAAAAGGGTCAGCCAAGTTTAATGAAAAGAGGCATAGATTTGAAGATCAATATAAAAATGCTGAAAAGTTTAAAAGACAGCATTCCCCATCTCAATAACTGTTGAAAGTTTTAAAAGGTTTGGAGTTTATTTTTTAAAAAATTTTAACATTAATGCCTATCAGGTCTATAACTATATAGGCATTATCAATGCAGTTATATAGTTTGCATGGAATAATTGTGTGGAGGAAAGGGTCCTGTAGAATATTTCATGTGTAATCAGACATTCAAAATGTCTTGCATCCTTGGAAGTGGTATGGTTCAATGTTTGCGCACAAACAGATTTTGAAGTGGCATATGAATATTTTAAAGTGGTGGTCAAAAATTCAAAGAGGGATCTTAAATTTTGAGAAAGTGTGATAATTTTGTCAAATATAACGAAGGTGGTTGTGAAATTCTAGAGTTTTTATTTGAAATAATAAGGTAAAAATTGTTGAAGGCTTAATTTGATGAATGTTTAATAATATCTTAGAGATATAAGGTATGGGTCTATCATTGGTTCAAATTGACATTATCATCATGAATGCACATATGTCAAAGATAGCTTATGCTTTTAGGGCCATCTTTTCTATCCCTAATGAGGCCTCCAAAGAGTCATCCAAGACATCAGTTGGTTAAAATGTAACAGGGTCATATTGGAGGTAGGCGGCATCAGAGGATGGAGGATTTTCCATCATCTCAAGTCAACTTCTCACTTTGAGATGATGCTAAATGTATGAGAAGAATTTTTGGTTTTGGTTGTTTTGCTTTTATTTATTGATGCTAACAGATTTGAATAATTTATGTTTTGTGAAGATTTTGTTTTGGAGACAGGTTTGGGATTTGATGTTGAGCTCAATATGGATTGTTATCGAGCGAGCTTCTAAGAGTATATGATCGAGAATTATACCCTTTCATGATCACTAGACAATGGTAGAGATTTGTCGTATCTCTTAGGGTTCATTATTGAATAATTCAAGACTTTAGGATTTGAGAGTTCAAGACTAAAGAGCTCAAGAACACAGCTTGAAGCTACACCTTTCTGAGGGTCGACGAGATAGCATGATGGAGCCCCACTTGGTTCAGGATTTGTTCTTTGGGAGAAGATCTTCTATAAAATATGTATTCATATTATGTAATCAGCTTTGTTGAGTATGTTAGCATTCAGGGGGGTCTTCTGGTACTTTTGTAGGAACAATGTAATAAGGGGTGGAATGTTGGCATAATAGTCATATAGTATTACATTGTTAGTTTATGCATATTAAATAAATGTTAGTTTATAAGTTAGGTTTTGGGAAGTTATTTTCCTGTAAGAAGCTATATACGAGAATAATAAGGCTTTAAAAAGCCATTGAATTGTATTGCAACATCATTCAAACACAATAATATATTATTCTATATTTTTGTTATTTCTATGCAATGGTTTAATATATTTATTTGCTCTACCATTTTCAATACTTCTAAATTGTGAGAATCTATCTAGGTGAAATGAAACATCACAATAGGAAAGGGGAGGAATAAAAGGAAGGGAAATACCCATGGAGGTGGAACTAAACAAGAAACCAACAACGACTCATAGGGGAAAATAATTTCCCTTGGAAAGTGTGCTCTTGATGCATTCTTTTTTTCTCAAATTATCCAAGGGTGTTAAGCTCATTGTTTAGATGATGAAACCCAAGTGGTACTATGTGTCCTAATTTAATGATCATCAACAATTACAAAAGCTTGTTGATCAAGTTGGGTAATCACATTCAAGCTCTTGATACTAGGGCACAGAAATACCTAGGATGTACTTTCTAATGTGAGGAATAACTACATATTTATGAAAATAGCCAAGCACCTAAAGAGTGCTAGCCAACATCCACTTCTACATGTTGAAAAATCTTTGAGAAGGCCATGAACATTATACTGAGAGCCATGTTAAAAAATATCTCAAAGGAGATATAGGTGTGAATAGAGATAGAGAAATGTAGGTCCTCATAGATAAATATTGGAGGGCACCACTTATAGGTCTAGCTAACATGACAAAAGGATAGAATTTCCAAACTTGAAGGGACCGTTTCTTCACTATCCTTACTTAGTGTACACATGGGACTAGGAGAAAAGATAACCATTTCTTTAATATAACTTAAATGGTCTCTGGGATATCACATAAATACATTAGAGGAACCTTGAAATGCATACTAGGTATCCTTGGCCTTAGAGAGAAAGCTACTATCCATCAACACTTGTCTTGATATTTCTATTAATGTAAAAGTATCAAACAAATAAAAAATCTTGGTTGGATCTCATCTTAGTTCTAAAACAATTATCACTAGTATCATTTCAACAAGTCAACATCCTTGTGACAACAAGAGGCTAAAACATGTTTTGAGACACCATGAGTCAGATACTCCCTTCAATGACACATTTTACAAGGGTGGGTCCCATTAGTTTAAGGGGTATTTTGGGGAAGCCAAAACATTATAACTGTCCAAAAATAACAAAATCCTTACAAAATATAAGAGACAATCTTGGAATATTCTCTTACAACTATAATAAATCAATTAATGAACTTGGATGCCACTATTTCACCTGTTAACTATCCCGAGGTAAAAATAAATAAATATTATAGTCACTATAAGTTAATAATTACTCCAGTTGGTGGATTCTACTTACCTTATGTTTGCATTTACAATTACAATATTAGGAGCAATTAAACTGGTTGGATTTACAAGGTTGATGGCACCTTAATCCTAACAATTATGAAAGTATTGTTGGTGAACTTTGCATTTCTTTGGTTGACATCAAAGCAAACATTTCTCATATAGTGGGAGTTCTAGAGGAGGTATATGTGTCCTTGGTGGATAAGTTTCATTGGACTATGATATCAAGGGGCTGTAAGATTTTTGTACATTGGTGTGTTTGTCACCATGGGAGATGGTAAGCTTGAGCAGGATGGTGCATATACAAGGATGAGCATTACAATTTGGGTTGGTTATGCTAAGAGTTAAAGGTCTATCAATGGTCATAGTTATTTGGATGTGAGCAACTGGCTATGGTGGTTATTCTAACTAGACTAGAGTATGTGGTGCATAATCAATCTTATTTTAGAGGAGACTAGACTTTTCGGTATTTGTTCTGATAATAGGTTGAGGTTACCTATGGAGAGTATGCTCTAGAGTTAGTTAGTGTGGTGCTAGAGTGTGCTCTTGTGTTGTTTTTATGTGTGCTCTAGAGTTGGTTAAGTGTGCTCCAAAGTGTGTTCCAAAGTGGATTGTTGTAGATACCTTTTTGAAGATCATGAACATAATGGATTTTAGTTGGGATAGCATGGTCGTACCCTTGGTAGTTCATGGATTTGTTTAAGTTTCCCTTTTACTCTTGCAAGGTATACAACAAGTGGGAGAATGATGGGATTAGGTGTGTCATACACCTTGCAAGTCCTAATGATTGCATTAATTATTTTAATTGTATTTATTATGTTGATAGGCATTTTACCTTGGAAGAGGTCAAGTTCTGTACTACATGATTGCCCTGATCCATGGTTTGAAATGTCTCCAATGATGTAGCCACAAATGTCAGATTCAATAGCAGCGACCTCCATGCTGTAATGGTTCAAAATCTATGGATGGAAATGCAGGTAGGCATTGGATGACCACAGAAATCATCTCAGCTGCTAACATCAAATCATAGTATCACTATCACTATGACTGAAATGTGATATACAAGTTAGTTGAGGCTAGAAAAGTTTCTCTACAAACTTGAATCTAGTTATCAGCGATCTGTTTCATAATACACCTCAAAGTTCAGGGTTTAACACTTCTTCCCATGGCCAATCGCCCAATAAGGTGTATGGTCTACTTCAGTGTATTGGGAATATAACAGCAGTGCGTTGCACAAACTGTGTGTAGGAAGCAAATTACAGTATTCAAGAACTTTGCTCTAACGACATAGGCGGGCGAATATGGTTGGATGACTACTTCTTGCGCTATGGTAGCTCCAATTTCATTTTAATACTAGATGTTGATTGAGCTTTCATGGTGAACGGGAAGGATATCTGCAGCAATATAGACACTTTCCAGTCTATAGTCATTACCCTTCTGTTGAATCTGTCAAAGCAAGATTTCATCCCTACAAAATAGGGATTTGTTCATGGATCAGCCAACTATTCTGCTTTCAAAAAGTTATATGGTTTAGTTCAATGTTGGAGAGATATATCAATACAAGATTGCAGAACATGCTTGGCTAAAGCAAGGCCACGGTTGGAATACTCTAGAAAACAAGGAGCTTGGGTTCTATTTGGAAGCTACATGGCAAGATATGAAATATACTCATTTTTTTCCTCTAGTCGCTCTCCCTCTCCTTCCCCTGAGGGATCCACTCCTCCAAATACTCTCTCTTTCCTTTTTTGGTTAGGGTATTAGGTTAGGCTTAAGTTATTGGGAATTACGGGTGTAATAGTAAAGAGTTTCTTTTATTGATGTATTTCAGATCACACTTCACATGTTATTATGAAAATGAAGAACAAAATATCTTTAATCAATTACCAGTGTAACTCTATCTATAATTTTAAATTTTAAATATCAAATTAATTATTAACTATCTTGTTTTATTCTTTATTAAATCAAAATTATGATCGGTTCTTTTTATAATTATTATAAATTATTTGATCCAAGATTGAATGGTTAGGGTGATCTTTTAGATGTCAAAGTCATTTGAGGGTCATCAGCTTAACTGAACCTATAACCCATGTTGGTCATTTTCCCAGACTGGATGCTTGTTCCCAGTTATCCCTACAAGGTAGCCATCATTGATCAACAGGATTCCCGGGCCAGGGACCAACAGTACAGGAAATAGACTCTATAAATATCTCCTCTTCTTCTTTAGGCTCTGCAGAACCAAGGGGGTATTCCCTATTCAACATTTATGAAATGCATCTACAAGTTAGCTAAGATTTTGACATAAAGCAGATAAATCCTCTTTTATGTAGACCAAAACTGTGAAAAAAGTGCAAAGGGGCTAGCTTTGGGCCTATTCTCAATCGTGAATCAGAGGATTTTGGTCCTAAACTACTCCTAATGTCCTAAAAGGTTTGTATTTGAAGTTTAAGATTGATTTTTGGTATTTGGATGCAAAACTGAGACTTTGATTGTAACCTCAACACAAGACCAAATTGGTGCCTATCCAAGGCTCGGAGTCAATATATATATATGTGTGTGTGTGTGTGTGAGTGTTTATCACAGACTTAAGACAATAATCAGATTTCAATGGGATTTTGCAATGTCTGCCTTACAAACAATATCCAAGACAAAGTATTCAGTTACTTCTACTTACAAACATCCTTACTGCAATATATTTTTCCCAATACTTAACCCAAAACATTTAATCTACTCCTTGAGCAGAAGTAAAAGATTAAGTATTCAATATAGTAAACCCATATTCTAGAATCCCAAACACCCCTTAGCTATTTAGATTCAAAAGAAGAACACATTTAGTTTGGAGACAAATAACAAAATCCATGCTATAAAGCATTACTCATTTGAATCAACATGAAACTGATAAATTCTATACATAAGACATTCAACATACAACTCATAAACTCACAAAATACCCAGAATAGAGCCACCAACGAAGTTGTATTTCATTATAGCACCAAAACTTGTCCAGTTTTCAACAACAAAAAATAATGAGGCACACACCTCAGATATACTCAAAGTGTGCCCTCAACAGAACCATACAAAAGTCGAATCAAAATTCTGCCAATTACAATGCATCAAGAATGGCACCTAAATCAATCAATGCAGCAGAAGACAAAATGGGAAGAAGCAGAAGAAAGGTGAGTAGTAGTTGAACTTGAGCCCTATGCCACCGCTAGAAGATTTTCTACTTGAAGGTGGTAGCTAACATGTCCCTTCGGCTGATACCTGTCTACAATCCTGCCATTAATGGCATACCAACTCGCAACTACCGTGGAAATGCAGCAGTAGATGCATAAACGATTTTCCCACCACGAATGCCACTGCATATGCATGGGAAAACCCTCACCATCGAACATTTGAACACAGCTGTTGATCCTTCTTTGCACCTCCCAAATCTACGGTTCAAAACAAACAGGCAAGGCACTAGCCAATGAGAATGTGCCATGCAAATGCTTCCTTGTCATCACTAACTTTTCCTGCTTTTGTTTTACCTTTACTGCTTTTGTATATGCAAATGCATATACAATCATCTTATATAAAAGGTAGACCCCAAAATATTATAAAACAATTTTGAACCTGCACTCGGGTCCGGGTTGTATGCATCTCCCCTTTGCACATTTGGCATATACAACACACTTTACATACAAGCCCTGGACTTTAGATTATTATGAATCATATTGCAATCGCTTTGAAGTCCATCTTGCATTTTAACCTTTGCATCTCCATTTTGTATATGCAGACATACAATCGCAATATACATTCTGTGGATTTCAAATTTTTATACAGTGGATTGGAAACGCTTTAAAATCTGGGTTGTATCTCTCCCTACACATCGCATTGTATATCGGCATATACAATGCACAATATACACACTGCGGACCTCAAATGACTATGAGGTGCTTTGAAATTCAAATCGAGTCCAGTCTGCATCTCCTTGCTTGTACATTTCCTTGTATATCGCATCATACAAATGCGATATACATACAATGGACCCCAGCCATTTTATCCATCGGATTGAAATAATTCTCAAATCCGGCTTGCATCTTTTGAATGTATACCGGCATGTACAACACCAATATACAAGTAAAAATATACATACAAGCAGCGGACTTTATCCTTTAACAATCGAATTGCATGCTTCTTTAGATTCCCCCTACACATCAGGAATGTATATTTGATCATACAAACAAAACATACATGCAATTCGGATCTCAAACCTGCATCAAGCAGAATGTAAAACTCCTCGGGTCTGGGCCTTGCATATTTGATTGCATGCACCAGCATACAATTGCCTTTGTATGCAACTTTTTCTTTGTATGTGCCTCTTGCATATTTCTGATGTACAATCAGCTTTGTATGTCCACGGGCCCCACCACTTGTATATCGGCCCCTCGCACATTCCTTCCTTGCTTATCCATTGGCCAATGATACATTGCACTGTAGCGAATGCATGTCTACGCCTTTTATATTTTCCATTCTATATTTCTATATGCATCAGCTACAGTGAACCCGATATACATTTGGCACATAACCTCCTTGTATGCCGCCAATGCATCTTTTCATTGTATGTGCCAGCGATGAACCCTTGCACTGTAGAAAATGCATGTCGGATCTCTTTGTATATATTTCCTTGTATAAACTCAATGTATATTGGATATACATTCACTCTTGCTTGCATATATCTATGGGCCCGACCACCACTTTAGCCCTGATTTGAACTCCCCTTTGAGATCTGCCTTGCATAAACCCATTGTATATCCAAATATACAACAACACACAAGCCTCTATATACAAGCAGGAATCTTCGATGGAATATACCTGCAATGCATAACCTGATATGCATACAAAATGCAAATAATTCATTTCTTCACCATTTTTGAGAGCCGATATGCATTTTGAGCCCGCCAACACACATTTGCACTTGCACATACAAAAACTTAGCATTTTTCATGAAGTACGATGGAAAAAATGGTAGAACATTGCATGGGGGCTGAGGAACAACCTAACCTAAGGTACTAAGGGTTCGAAGGGATAAAAATAGAAACCTACAAACTCAATTTCAGAACCCTTAGCATAAATGGGTACCAACACAGGCTCCAATTGGGGACGTGTAGGTGCAAGACTGCAGTGAGGACCAGACTACTCCGGGGCAGACTAGACAAAACGCAAAACTCAAAAGATGACCAACTACACAAGGCATGTACAAAATATTTACCTAATTTACAATGTGCACACAAGATAAACATTTATGAGAAAAAAGGCTTAAGGAATTTACTGTGCACAGGCAATTCTAGTAGTTCACCACTGAGGGCCTAGAGAAAGTAGGAATCATCCTCATGGGTATTGCCGATTTGATATGGGCCAATCCATAAGGGCTCAAATTTACCATGCTTGCCCTTATCCTGGCTCCTTGCATTCCACATAAGGACCAAGTCACCTATCTAAAACCTTCTTTCTGTAGCCCTTTTATCAAATAGATACTTCACTTTTTGTTGTTTCTTAATGTTTGTTTTCTGTGCTTCCCTTCTGATTTCATCTAGTGCAACCAGTTGATTTTTTCTTTGAGTCATTGAGTCCCCAATCTCCTTCTCATTTTCTTGTATAAATTTATAAACTGGTAGGAGGTTGTTCACAGGCAATTTAGCTGCTGCACCATACACTAATTCAAAAGGTGACCTTCCAATCGCTTTCTTCACTGTCACTCTGGCAGCCCACAATGCCATTTTCAGCCTTGAATCCTAAGCCCTTTTATTTTTATCTATCAGCCTTTTGATGATTTTCATGAGACTTTTGTTGCTTGATTCTACTTGACCATTTCCTTATGGATGGTATGGTGATGTATGAGACAAATTAATTCCATAATTATTGCAAAAATTAATAAATTCACCATACCTGGAGCACATAGCATTATCTGTGACCACTTTGGCTAGTACCCCAAATCTAATAACAATATTTTCTAGAATGAAATCCATCACCACTTTTCTTGTATCTTTTTTAGTTGGATTGGCCTCAATCCATTTAGTGAAGTAATTAGTAGCTACCAAAATCCAACTGTGTCCTCCACTTGATTTTTCTGAGATTTCCCCTATAAAATTAATCCCCCATTGCTGAAATGGAGCTTCTACAGTTATAGTTCTAAGGGGTAATGCACCCTCATATTCTATCCTTCCTAAGAACCTTTGGCAAGGATCACATTTTTTTATCATTCTTTGTGCATCTAAGAAGAGAGTTGGCCACTAGTAACCTGCTGTAAGAATTGTGTGGGCTGTTGTCTGGGCACTATAGTGTCCACCACACACTCCATTGTGCATGTCACTTAGAATATACCTGGCCTGATTTTCACCCACACACCTGAGTAATACACCATCAAGATTTTTCCAATACAACTCTCCTTGAACAATGATGTATTTAACAACATGTAGCTTCAAGGTCCTCTTTTGATTATCACTGAGATGGGAGGGACAGTTCAAATTCTGTAAATAATGTACTGTCCTTATACCATTAAGATTCTGACATATTTATAACTTCATTATACACTACATTCACTTGGCATGCCTCTAGATTTGATTGTGTCATCAATTTTGCAAAACCTTGTCCTCTTACCAATTTTGTGATCTGCATTTAAATATTGAACTCTTGCAATTTGTTCATCCATCTGTATCTTCTTCTAGTTACCTCCTGCTGAGTAAAGATATCTTTAACTACTGCATGAGGCACATATGCAATTATTTGATAGCCTATCAAATATGGTCTGAAACTTTTGATTTCTCTAACCAGTGCATATGTTTGCTTCTCCATGATGTCATACTTCAACTCAATAGCTTACAATGACCTGCTATAAAAAGCTACAGGTTGTTCAAAACCTTCTGCATTTTTCTGCAATACGCATGCAGCAATAGTATGGAAAGAAGCAAATGAGAATAGATGAAATGGCTTAGAAAAATTAGGAGACTTTAGCATAGGAGCCATCTTTATAGCCTCTTTGATGTTCTGAAATGACTTAGTTGCTTCATCGTCCCATTTGACAATTGCACCTTTCTTCAACATTTTAGAGATATCCTTTGTGGTCTCTACAAAATTAGGAACAAATCTTCTAACAAAATTAATTTGCCCAAAGAAGGAATGAATACCTTTCACTATTCTAGGAATCTAAATTTTGTCAATTGCAGCCACCCTTTCAGGATCAATCCTGACTCCATCCCTGGAAACAATGTGTCCAAGCAATCTTCCTTCCACTACCCCAAAAGCACATTTCTTTGGGTTGAGTGAGATGCCATATTCCAATGCTCTAATAAAGATCTACTCTAAGTGTATGCAATGTTGCTCCTCCTTTTTTGAATAAGCTGTCAAGTCATCCTGATATACAGCCATGATTGAGTCAATCAATCTTGTGAAAGTAACATCCATAGCCCTCTGAAATGTAGCACCTGCATTTGTTAGTCCAAATGGCATTCTCACATATACATAGGTTCCCCATGGAGTGGTGAAAGCAGTCTTGAATTGTTCAGATTCTTTTACTTTCACTTGATTGTACCCTAAAAATCCATCCATCATGGATAAAAGTTCACAGCCAGTCACCTTCTGCGACATGGCTTCCATGTTTGGCAATGGATAATTATCCTTCAAAGAAGATACATTCAGATTTCTAAAGTCCACACAAAGTCTTATGTCACCATTCTTCTTTCTAACCGGGACAAGGTTGGACACCCAAGTTGAGTGTCTGATGGGCATAATTATTCCAGCCTCCCTAAGCTTGATAAGATCTTCTTGAATTTTTGGAGCTAAAGTTGGGTTGATAGGTCTTTGTTTCTATCTAAAAGGTTTAGCTCCAGGCTTCAAAGGGATTTCATGATGGAATTAATCCTCTCTATAAGCTTTCAGGTCCTCATATGACTAGGTAAAGACATACTTATACTTTCTCAGTAATGCAATCAGCATAGTTCTGATGCGTGGCTTGAGCTGTTTGCCAATATATATCTTTTTGGGGGCATGAGATGTCCCCAAGTTTATCTCCTCCAAAGCATTCTTGTTTGTTGGAGATGCCTTTGTAACAAATTGGTCCCTATTGTCAAATGTTCGCTCTAAAGTAACCAACCCTCTAGGGATTTTATTTGTCTTGAGTTGAATTACCTCCTTCGCTAAGAGAGTCTCTTTCCCATCCACAACTTCTACAAAGTTCTGAAAATCCACTTCCTGGTTCTCATATTCATCAATGTAATGTAGAAATCTTAGTAAATCTTTGTCATCATCAAACACCTGCCAGCTGCATACGTTATCTGGTACTGCAGGTCTTAGTTTGACTTCAACATTTGTAACATTTGACAGAGTGATGTCATCTGGCCTTATGGCTACATTAGCTAGAAAATCTGCCCTGACATTTTTTGATCTCTCAATCTAGTTTATTGAAAAAGAATCAAACAATTCAATTATATCCCAAACAGCATGATTATACTGTTTTAATCTCTTATTCTTTGATGCATACTTATCTCTGACTTGGGAAACAACTAACTCTGAATCCCCAAATACTTTGAGCATCTTGATCCCATGCTTCAAAGCAACATTCAATCCTAATAACAGAGCTTCATACTCTGCAATATTATTTGTACAGGCAAATTTCAACAAGAAAGAGAAATTTAGAAGCTTACTAGCTAGAGACAGAAAGTCAATTCCAGCACCAGAGCCTTCCTTTGAACAAGTTCCATTGAAAAACATAGTCCAGAGACCCTGTTGGTCAAGCTCTTGAATGAGTATATCTCTCCTTTTACCCCCTTGATCATCTGAGACAACCCTAAAATTATCATAGTCAGTATTCACAAAACATATATGCTCCTGTGACTCTTGATCCTCAACTATTTCTGATGACCTTTCTTCTCTAATCAGTTTGACATCCCTGCCATTCATTGGGATCATAGCATATGACAGATCTAGTTGCATACTCCCACCAATCAATGCTGCCCATCTTCTTGACAACAACATGCCATACTGTGGCATGATATCAACTGTTATATTCATTTTGTTAGTCTTTTCAGGATATGCTACTAGTCTGAAATCCACATCTTTCATGATTTCAATGACTGGTACTTCTCTAGCATCCATGGCATAGCATTTCCCACATGCCTTATCTATCTTTAACCCAACTTGCTGCATGATAGCCAAGGGCATGATATTCGTTGATGCCCTTGAATCAAGCATACAATTCTTAATCATTTTTCTGTAAATATGACAAGGGAAACATAGAATGGTTCAACCTGTGAAGGGCATTTTGTCATGGTCATTCCCAAATATACTTCAGGAGCCTCATCCTCATTAATACACATGGCTTGTTTCTTACCCTGAGTCTCAATATTCTGATTAGCTTGACAGGGTACTCCTGAAATCAGGGACAATGTTTTATTTCTGAATTCTTCAACTTTCATCAACTCCATCAATGGAACAGAAACCTTTACCTGGGACAAGACCTGAGTTATGTCAAATGGAGCATAGTTTTGTATAACATTCGTAGCCTAATCTACAGTTTTATTTTTATCTTGGTATGATCCAGCTTTAATTTTTGTGGCTCTCTGACTGTCATCTTTGATCTGAAAATTTTTGTTTTCACCCTCAACCTAGGGAATTCTATCTTTTGGTCCTTGAGAATCATGACTTGTTTTTTGCTTAAAATTTTTCTTATTATTACTTCATTGCTTATTTTGTGGTTCAGTCCCTTTATGACTATGCACTAGTTGGTTCACAAAAGTATTCTTTGGTTGGTGTGAGTTACTCACCTGAGCTTTACCCCTGAGATTTTAATAGCTTTTGACTTGAGCTACTGCTGCAGCTATGAAGGTTCTAATTTCTTCATCAGAAGGTCTCCTCAAGTTATTCAAGAAGATGTGTGAGTCCTGAGCATAAGCATAATTATCTTCATCATCTTTATCATAGGGAAATTGCTGGTAGACTTGAATCTCATTATTTGTGCCTGCATCAACATCATGAGAAGGATACTCCCTGTTTGTAGACAAGATATTGACATTGCCATCTTCCATGCAATGCGATTCATTGCATTCATCATAGGCAACATCATTATTATATAGAGACTGACCAATCATACACTGTGACTGTGAGTGAGGCATCTGACATCTTATGCACCATGGGGTGTCATTAACAATATTAACAGTCTTCTTCAAAGGGTCAGGCATTTCCTTAACACTTTGATTCCTTGGATTTGTGTTGTTGTTTAGGAGAATGGGTTTCCCATTATGTCAATTAGTGTTATATGGCATATCATGTAATGATGGTCTTTTTTCTTACCTTTGGTAAACCTGTCTGTCAGGACCTATCCCCTTTTCATTTTTAACCATTCTATAGCTCAAGTCCTTGACAATAGTTGTCAATTTATCTAATTTATCCTCAGAAATAGATGCATTGCCTTGAACACTTTGAGATTTAGTATTTGGATTTTGCAAAATTTTTACATCATCTCTTCTGTTTGTCTTACCAGACACTTTTCTATTATTTTCAATATTTGTTGCTATTTTGAAAGCATCTCTAAGGCTAGCAGGACCTTTATCCCTTAACCCATAAGCTATTTTGGCATCAAAAGAATTTATGTACAACACTATGCACATAGGTTCATTAGGCCTCAAGTGATGTGGCAATTTGTTCAACACCTTAGTAAATCTAGCATTGAAATCAACAACCTGTTCATTTGATCCTTTGGTAATACCAGTGAACTCATTTATGAAAAAACTAGGATCAGTTTTGTCACCATATTGTTCTTTGAAAATTCTCTTGAAGTCCTCCCATGATGAAATACTCCTGTCAGGCAGACCCTTGTACCATTCCCTAGCCTCATCAACTAAGGATTGCATAAATAATTTCATAAAAACATCCTCATGCTCAACCTCAAAATTGTCCATGATGTTCTGAAAAGCTTTTAAGTGGTCTTCCCCTGACACAGTAGTGTTCCCTAAAAAATTTGGCACTTGCGGTCTCACATGTTTGTCAATAGGATTGGGGTACCCAGGAATGCCATAAAAAACTAGCTGTCTGAATCTATACAGCTGCATAGGTTGTCTATCAAACTGATTTGCATTTATATTTCTGTTTGCATTCTGATTTCTTACATTATTTAATGGTACTCTAGCATTATTTGCATTCTATCTTTGATCATTATGTTGATCCTAAACTTCATTTCTGCGCTGGTTCCTCAGCACATTTATATTCTCAATTGTGGGAACTGAATCATTCTGAGTAGGTCTCAGAGCCTGCACTTTCTGTCTCATATCATCTCTAATTTTTACTGCCTACAAATATTCTAATTCTACACTCAGGCTCTTGATTTCTTCGGCTAATTCCTCCTCCCTAGGCATAGAAGAGGATGGTTTCATTATATTCTGATCATCATTATCATCCCTTAGGGATTCAACTTCTTTAAATCTATCAAGGGAATCAAGGAAAGGGCATTTTTGAAACACCTCTGACCTCATTCTCAATCCACTACCCTGTTGTCTTTCATATATGTTCTAGATTTCAGCCTCAATGTTTGAGAAATAAGGTATTGTCCACTCTGAAGATCCTGGATTGTCCTGAATATTATCATTACTTCTGGGAGAACCCTCTCGATTGGCTTGAATAGTCCCTTTTCTCCTGTACATCATTTTTCTAGATAACTCTTCAAACAGAGGATTACGTAGAGATCTTCTCCCTTGCATACAAATTTTTACTTTACTAGTTGGGAGATTTGTTCGGAGTCACCACCTACAACTAGGAATTGTTTTCTTTTAAAATCAGAGTTCTTTCACAAAGTAGTTCCCCAGCAGAGTCGCCAAATCTGTTGGTCATTTTCCCAGACTGGATGCTTGTTCCTAGTTATCCCTACAAGGTAGCCATCATTGATCAATAGGATTCCCGGGCTAGGGGCCAACAGTACAGGAGATAGACTCTATAAATATCTCCTCTTCTTCTTTAGGCTCTGCAGAACCAAGGGGGTATTCCCTATTCAACATCTCTGAAATGCATCTACAAGTTAGCTGGGATGTTGACATAAAGAAGATAAATCCTCTCTTATGCAGACCAAAACTGTGAAATAAGTGCAAAGGGGCTAGCTTTGGGCCTATGCTCAGTCGTGAATCAGAGGATTTTGGTCCTAAACTACTCCTAATGTCCTAAAAGGTTTGTATTTGAAGTTTAAGATTGATTTTTGGTATTTGGATGCAAAACTGGGACCTTGATTGTAACCTCAACACAAGACCAGATTCGTGCCTATCCAGGGCTCGGAGTCAATATATATATATATATGTGAGTGTTTATCACAGACTTAAGACAATAATTAGATTTCAAGGGGATTTTGCAATGTCTACCTTACAGACAATACCCAAGACAAAGTATTTAGTTACTTCTGCTTACAAACATCCTTACTGCAATATATTTTTCCCAATACTTAACCCAAAACATTTAATCTACTCCTTGAGAAGAAGTAAAAGATTAAGTATTCAATATAGTAAACCCATATTCTAGAATCCCAAACACCCCTTAGCTGTTTAGATTCAGAAGAAGAACACATTTAGTTTGGAGACAAATAACAAAATACATGCTATAAACCATTACTCATTTGAATCAACATGAAACTGATGAATTCTATGCATAAGACATTCAACATACAACTCATAAACTCACAAAATACCCAAAATAGAACCACCAACGAAGTTGTATTTCATTACAGCACCAAAACTTGTCTAGTTTTCAACAACAAAAAATAATGAGGCACACACCTCAGATATACTCAAAGTGTGCCCTCAACAGAACCGTACAAAAGTCAAATCAAAATTCTACCAATTACAATGCACCAAGAATGGCGCCCAAATCAATCAATGCAGTGGAAGACAAAATGGGAAGAAGCAGAAGAAGGGTGAGGAGTAGTTGAACTCGAGCCTTGTGCCGCCGCTAGAAGATTTTCCACTTGAAGGTGGTAGGAGACATGTCCCTTCGGCCCATACCTATCTACAATCTTGCCATTAATGGCATACCAACTCACAACTACCATGGAAACGCAGTAGTAGATGCATAAACAATTTTCCCGCCAAGAATGCCACTGCATATGCATGGGGAAACCCTCGCCATCAAACATTTGAATATAGCCATTGATCCTTCTTTGCACCTCCCAAATCTACGGTTCAAAACAAACAGGCAAGTCACTGGCCAATGAGAATGTGCCACACAGATGCTTCCCTGTCATCGCTGACTTTTCCCACTTCTGTTTTACCTTTACTGCTTTTGTATATGCAAACACATATACAATCATCTTATATAAAAGGTAGACCCCAAAATATTATAAAACAATTTTGAACCTGCACTCGGGTCTGGGTTGTATGCATCTCCCCTTTGCACATTCGGCATATACAACACACTTTACATACAAGCCCCGGACTTCAAATTATGATGAAGCATATTGCAATCTCTTTGAAGTCCATCTTGCATTTTAACCTTTACATCTCCATTTTGTATATGCGGACATACAATCGCAATATACATTCTGTGGATTTCAAATTTTTATACAGTGGATTGGAAACGCTTTGAAATCTGGGTTGTATCTCTCCCTGCACGTTGCATTGTATATCAACATATACAATGCATGATATACATGCTGCGGACCTCAAATGACTATGAGGTGCTTTGAAATTCAAATCGGGTCCGGTTTGCATCTCCTTGCTTGTACATTTCCTTGCATATCGCATCATACAAATGCGATATACATACAACGGACCCCAGCCATTTTATCCATCGGATTGAAATAATTCTCAAATCTGGCTTGCATCTTTTGAATGTATACCGGCATGTACAGCGCCAATATACAAGTAAAAATATACATACAAGCAGCAGACTTTATCATTTATCAATCGGATTGCATATTTCTTTAGATTCCCCCTTGCATATTAGGAATGTATATTTGATCATACAAATGAAATATACATGCAATCTGGATCTCAAACCTACATCAAGAAGAATGTAAAACTCCTTGAGTTCGGGCCTTGCATATTTGATTGCATGCGCCAACATACAATTGCCTTTGTATGCAACTTTTTCTTTGTATGTGCGTCTTGCATATTTCTCATGTACAATCGGCTTTGTATGTCCGTGGGCCCCACCACTTGTATATCGGCCCCTCGCACATTCCTTCCTTGCTTATCCATCGGCCAATGATACATTGTACTATAGCGAATGCATGTTTGCGCCTTGTATAGTTTCCATTGTATATTTCCATACGCATCAGCTACAGTGAACCCGATATACATTTGGCACAGTAACCTCCTTGTATGCCGCCAATGCATCTTTTCATTGTATGTGCCGGCGATGAACCCTTGCACTGTAGCAAATGCATGTTGGATCTCTTTGTATATATTTCATTGTATAGACTCAGTGTATATTGGATATACATTCACTCTTGCTTGCATATATCTGCGGACCCGACCACCACTTTAGCCCTGATTTGAACTCCCCTTTGAGATCCACCTTGCATAAACCCATTGTATATCCAAATATACAACAACAACACACAAGCCTCTATATACAAGCAGGAATCTTCGATAGAATATACCTGCAATGCATACAAAATGCATATAATTCATTTCTTCACCATTTTTTAGAGCCGATATGCATTTTGAGCCCGCCAACACACATTTGCACTTGCACATACAAAAACTTAGCATTTTTCATGAAGTGCGATGGAAAAAATGGTAGAACATTGCATGGGGGCCGAGGAACAACCTAACCTAAGGCACTAAGGGTTCGAAGGGATAAAAACAGAAACCTACAAACTCAATTTCAGAACCCTTAGCGTAAATGGGTACCAACAACCCATTATCAGAAGATAAAATCTTATTATTTTTAGTTTTGAAATAAGATATGAAAATGTATGTTCTTCTATATTTTATTTTATGTTTTTGTTTCCAGCCATTGGCTAGATGCCATAGTTAAAAAGAAGATATAATTCATTAACGTGACTTGAACTTGTAACCTAATTATCTTACTTTCATTTTTGTCACTATGAAGGTATCATAGTCCTACAATTCTAATAAATAAATATTGAATTCTAGTATGCAAAAAAGTCCTCAAATACATTACCCATAGTTTTGGGGTTTGTGGGAGGTATCATTCTCTCTTTACTTATTTGATTGATTGTATGGAGAAAAATAGTTAAGTTTGCCATTTTTGGGAAGCCAAAAACTATTGCTACCCACAACCAAGGTGTTCCTTCCAAAATCCATTTCTAGTTTCTAATTTTCTTTTTATTGTTACATTTTAATGTAACAAATTGTCTAAGCTTACCCTTTTTTATCTTATTGTTTTCTATTGCTATAGAGAGGCATGCATCTTCTCCTTAAGCAAGAGCATAAATTTATCTTTACTTTACAAGCCCTAATAGAAGCCATATAAAATTTTCATGACAACAAGAAGCTTGGAAAGGGAGGTTTTGGTGCAATGTACAAGGTGGGTTGATAGTTTATTCTAGTCTAGTCTAAAGTAGAGTCATTTGGTTGAAATGTTTATGGGGATATTGTGTATGGTTAAATGATGATAACATAAACTACTAAGTTGAGTCTAGAATAATCCTGAGAGGACCAGCACTGCCAGGAACTATTATCAACACCAAAAATTTGTTTGCATTGCCATTTCTAACTTGCATGAGGGTACAATTTCTAGTCAAAGAGAGATACTTCTAAAACAGATACAAAGTTCTGGGTTTCATTTAACAATCAACTCAGATAGCTACATGAATACACTGAAGACCTCATTTCAAACCCTCTCACCCATTTTTCACTACAAGGCTATGGGATCAAGTGTAAAGAAGGGACAAACTTTAAGATCAATGAAAGCATCATCTCCTTTCAACAGGCTTATACCAATGCATGTTAACCACTAAACCCAAAGACCAATTATGTGTCTTATCTGCGATCTAATTATATGAACATATCAAGTAACCTAATTCATAGAAAATTTATATTTGAAATTGAATTAACAAGAATAACTCAAGTAATTTTTTCCACTTTGTAGATGGTAAATTTGTTCTTGTTTTTGAAGAATATTTATATATAATGAGTACAATATATTTTATTAGAGATAGGATTGACTAACACATTGTTGATTACAAATTGGAGTAATTTGATTATGAACAAAGTAGTTGTACATATAGGGTAGAGAGGTTGAGTCGATTTAGGAGTCGACTTTAACACTCAACTAGAGGTGGAGGAAAGAGAGTCAACAAGTGGCTTGGAGAGTTGTAATGGACTCTCTATGTAGACACCTAACCACCTAAGGTGGCTTAAATCCAAGTGGGGAATATACACATAATTACTTATTTAAATAATAAGTAATAGTGTCAATATTCCTACACTAACACCCCCCTTAAGCACAACTTAGGTGGGCACAATAGAGATGGGTCCTGGCAACTACGCTTGATCAGGTACCCATGTACAAAAGCATCTTTCATAAGTGGAGAAAGAAAGAAAACCCCGTGGGAAAAAAATTCTTCAAAAAGAGAGAAAATAAGAAAGTGTACTAGACACGACTCGATGGAAGTGCACTTGACACATTACAACTGAAAGTAAATAGTCTTGCAATATTTGCAAGATCCATGTGTGGAATGCAATTGCATGCCATATGGCTACAATTCTAATCCAAATGTGAAGTCCTGCCTTGAAGATTCTATGAAAGCTTTCTATGAAGCAACTCTAAAACTTGTAGAAGCAAGGAAACTAATATCAATCTTCTATTGTGATGAATCTCTGGAAGTCCTCAAAGAATCAACTCTGGATGCACATGTAGCATTAGGTGATGGTGTAGTGGAAATGTTCTTGACACATCTCAATGGAAGTGTACTTGACAAATCTCAATACATTGCGAAAAAAAATGTTGAAGAATGATGAAGTAGTAGTGGAAGTGCTCTTGGCACAACTCAGATATGCTCTTTACACACCTCTATGAACCCCCCATAATTCAATATTTTTATCCCAAAATTATTTTGTTGTTTGAGAAACTTCCCTATGACTCAATATTTTTATCCCCCCTAAATTTTGGCACTTTATAATGATAGTGCATTAAACAAGTCTAATTGGAATGAAAAATGACACTTTATAATGATAGTACAAAATCATTTCCAATAGATTATTCTCGAAAAAAAATTCACTTTCTAAAAAAATGACACTTAATTTCGAGTTGCCAATCAAAAGATACAATTGTTTTTCAAGTTTTTAACTTGTTGTACAAAGACGAGAAAAATGGGACAATTCTCAAATCATCTCAATGCAGCTTTGCCGGTGCCTGAACTAGATTTACATCGACTATAAATATGCCCAGTTTCATCTCCATGGATGAAAGTTACCGCAAAATGAAAAAAAGCCCCTCTTTGCACACATCGATGCAAGACTAGGGTCTTCTGAGGCAATTTTTTTTTAGAAAATGCAACTTTCAGGATGATTGCTGAACATAAAATGTCAATTTAGGTGGTTTGTTGACCACTAATTGTTACATTTACATATGATGCTAGCAAATAACTTTTGTTTGGGAAGTTTAAGTGCTAGTGCTAGTGGTTTTGATTACAAATTAATGTTGCCTTTACAATAGTTGTTAATAGTTAACATTAACTGTTAACTTTGCAATAGTTGTTGTATTTACATTATATGCTTAGATGTGGCACTAATGTCTACAGTTAGCAATAAATGTTTGTTTACAAATGTCACCATAACGAGTACCATTAAGTAGTATGAAATCTACCTCCAAACATTAATTACCACCAAATAAACTACCACAAGCATTAATCAAAGAGAGTGAGTGCTGCAATTGAGACTTATGAAGACTGTTTGAGATTTGATCAAACTTGGCTCGTAGCAGTGGTGTTGGCGCTACTCTCTTGACTGTGTGTGCTGAAGCAAACCCAAACCACATCGCAGAAATGTGAACACGTCAACTGGTGTGAAGACCTTCACTCTTCGGTAACCTGTTATAGGAGGTACCTTGGTAGTGAACATTCAGACTTCAGCCAAAATGTTGTGTGATTCCGCCAAGTCCTCGACTGGTTAGACAATGGTGGCCATTGGCAATAGAAACCTTCATCACCGATCTCCAAAGGCGACCCCTATGTGAAGGCAGATCTAGGTAGTAATAGTGGCAGCCAATTTGGCATATGCAGAGGCCTGTTGGGCCGAAGACTTGGGCGCAGAGGCAAGAATGAAGACGATGCAGGCTGCGTGCCTTGTGATGGCCAAAACTTCGGCCTTATCTCCAGGTTGCGATTTCTCCTAGCCAAATAAGCCAAAGAACAAGCCACAGCCACTAGAAGAATATAAGCACGGCCTCAAAGACTATGGCGCACAAGCTATAAAGATTTAGGCGCAACCATATAGCAATGGCACAACCTATATGCATCAGCAAATCAGGTCGTGGCTTCTCAACAAAAATCAGCCTTTTCTCACAGAAAAAAAAAAACCTTTAACAGGCCGTGAGACACGGTGCCCCTGGATCAAGGCTTTGAACAGCCCAGCCGTAAACAACTGGTGAGTTATTGCCGACCGGTTGTATCGCTTTTTCCAGCAATGCACCAATTGGCAAAACCTAATAACTGTTTCGACGAATTTCTTTTCAACCATGCACTATTTGATGTGTTGTACACTCACTTTGACTGTTTCATACAAATGTCGACCAACTGGTCATTTGCAACGCACTGACTGGTTAAGGTTAACCCTTTGAACAAGCCGTGGGAGTCAAAAAAATTTGTGAATCAAGCAACTTTGAAATTGACAGCGGCCTTAGGATAATTCAATGGGACTGTGAAGGGATGCCTCTTGCGTAGGGTTTGTGAAGCGTGGCTTTGACTAGAGATAGGAGGATGCCTGTCGATCCAAAAGACTTTGAAGAAAATAACGAGCTCCCACGAAGCAATCAAGGGGTCGATAAAATAGGTGCAGATCAGGCCAAGATTTCCAAGAAGCGCTGAACTAAGCAACTGAAACTCCAAGGAAGATTCAAACAGAGCCTCAACCTCAATGGCAACCAGGGAGGCCGAGAGGCCAAACACAAACACCCAGATCTACAAACCAAACACAAACATCCAAATCTGCAAACCATTGAACAACAAGAGATCTGCAAAATGTTGATATTTCAAAAAAAATTGCATTTTCAACAAATATCTATCAATGAAAAAACTTGGAAATGTCATTTAATTTCTAAAAAAAAATTGCATTTTTTACAAAAAATTCTGTCAAATAGGGGAATTTTTGCCTCCAATCGAACTAGCAAGCAATTAACGTAGCTCTGATACCATATTAAAGATAGGATCGACTAACGCATTGTTGATTACAAATTGGAGTAATTTGATTATGAACAAAGTAGTTCTACATATAGGGTAGAGAGGTTGAGTCGATTTAGGAGTCAACTTCAACACTCAACTAGAGGTGGAGGAAAGAGAGTCGACAAATGGCTTGGAGAGTTGTAATGGACTCTCTAAGTAGACACCTAACCACCTAAGGTGGCTTAAAGCCAGGTGGGGAATATACACATAATTACTTATTTAAATAATAAGTAATAGTGTTAATATTCCTACACTAACATATTTGTACTGAGATTTGAATTTTGTTTGCTTGTTTGTATTTGTTAATTATGCTTGCATTTATAATATATACTAAAGAATTATAACATTAGCTTGTGACATAATTATAAACCATTTCTTAAAGAATTATCTCGATCACACAAGTTCCACTCAAAGCATGAATAGATCGGATTGCCATTTCTTGTGAAAAATACTTGACAAATGCAATACCTATAAAAGGAAACATGACTAATGTCTTTCAAGTTAAACAAATTCCCAAAACATGAAGGTTACAAAATAGCTCGCATGTCTTATGCATGCCTTTAGATTTTGTAACACATCTATGAGGGCAGTGGCAACAACAATAAATGTTATTCCAAAGCTCCAATTTTGGCACATGCTAGACTAAGAGGATGTTGCTAATTTTTGTGGAAAATAACTAGCTTGACCAAACTCTTTCATGCAATAATGACATTTCAATTAACATATAATAATTTTGTGACCTAAGTCTTTTTCCCTCACGATCTGCTTATCCAAAAACAGCAACGACTTAACAACATCAAAAACTTTAGTCTTGTAATCAGGCAGTCTCATTATAGAGCACTCATAAAGATCCAAGGAACCTAAACGAAGTTGTGACAAATCACAAAATATTCAAAAGTCCCAATACAGTTATTTGATAGATCAAGATCTTGCAGAGATTTAAGCCCCACTAATACCAAATGTTTGAACCCACTAGAAATCTTGTTCTCGTTAAGGACCAAGCGCCTCAGGTGAGGCAAGCAAGGGAAACCCTCGAGAGAAATTAGGGTTGTATTTTCTAAAGACAAGTGCTGGAGAGGCATAATTTGTTCGAACAAAGCCACATAAGGAAGCTTGCATGATGTACATTTTAGGACACTGTCTAAAGTCAGAATAAAGGTTTCATTTGTTTTCTAACCACCTTGCATGGCTTCTATGGCTTTCTCCCAAGATTTTTCCAACTTTCTTGTGATTTAAGTTTCTACAAAAACTTTTCTACCACTCAAAAGAAAACAATATTCTCCTAATTCATCTCATCCTGAGCTCAGACTGAACAAAAATTAGCCTTTACACTGCTCTAGCTCCATCAAATTCAAATCTCATCCTTAAATACACAACAAAAGATACTTCCATGTAAAGGCTTAAACTTTTCTCAAAGAATAACAAATATAAGCAATCTTTGTATGAATCTGGAAGAGAATATCATAAGATTGCTTAGTTACTCAAGAAGAAACGTAAACTAGGTAGATATTTTTCACATTAAAACCATTTTAATGGATTTTTATATCAATTGCGCTGAATGAATGAAAGTATACTTGATTATTTATAAAGAAAATTAAGCCCACTAGATGAACTTAGATAATCCAACATAAAGTTTGTTCTTATGGGATTTTACATGAAACTATAGCAATATGCATGAAAGCCTATCCAGTTACTGTAAAATCTGACCAAAGGAGTTTCAAATTTTGAAAACCACCAACATTCTTGAAGATTTTTAAACAAACAATATAACAACAGATTTAAAATGAACAAACAAATAACCATAAAAAGTTATATGGTGACACACAAGAAGAAGAATTTTATTATTGCTATTGAAAAACCCAGAGAGTTATAGCTCTTATACATTTCTTATGCATTGTTTTTAGAAAGGAAAAACTTATATGAAAAAAACAAAAAAATAAACTAATGATAGAAGGTTCCTACATGCCATAAAGATAGATGGAAATATCCTAAAACAACTAACAAAAAAATTGATTAAAAATATAGAAACTGCCTATAGTAGTGAGGAGCCAAAAGGCAAAAAACTGATTAGATTTGGAAAAAGCGGGCAGATCTTCAGTTATCCAACGTACTCCCCCTTGATGCGGGGAGGAGTCACAATATGATCTTGAAGCATAAAAAACTGAACCTTTGCAACTGCCTTGGTGAAAATGTCTGCAAGTTGTTCTGTAGTCTTGATATACCTGAGTTCTACTTCTTTCTTTTGCACCAAATCTCTGATAAAATGATATTTCAGATCAAAGTGTTTAGTTCTACTATGATGCACAGGATTTTTTGCCAATTTGATTGTGCTCATATTATCACAAAAGAGCATTGTAGGCTGAACTTGTTTTTCTCCAATCTCTTCAAGAATTTTTCTGAGCCATAATGCTTGAGTACCTGCAGAGGTGACTGCAACATATTCTGCCTCTATGGAAGAAAGAGAAACTATGCTTTGTTTCTTTGAACTCCAAGAAACCAAACCAGAACCAAAAGTAAAACAATTACCAAAGGTAGTCTTTTGGTCATCCACACTACCTCCCCAATTAGAATCACCGAAACCAACTAGATTAAATCCTTTAAAACTGTAGTAATGAATGCCAAAAGAAAGAGTTCCTTTCACATACCTCAAAATTCTTTTAGCGGCCTTCATATGTAATTCAGAAGGTTCTATCATATACCTTGAAACAAGAGAAACTGCATAAGCAATATTAGGCCTTGTGTGGGTTAGAAACATTAGATTGCCAACAACACTTCTATAAGTTGTCCCATCAACACTTTTAGCACCATCCTCTCTACACAACACAACTCCATAAGAAATTGGAGTGGAGGTTGGTTTACAATCAACCATATCAAACTTCTTCAACATATCCTTGGCATATTTTGTTTGACAAAGGAAAATTCCATCCTTACTTTGATAAACCTCCATGCCTAGAAAATATTGCATAAGTCCTAAATCTTTCATTTCAAACTCATTCATCATAGCATGATTGAATTCATCCTTCATCTTAGAACTACTTCCCATATACAACAAATCATCAACATACAAACTCACAATAAGAATATCATTACCTTCTTGTTTGTAGTATAGGGTAGGCTCAGTCTTACTTCTCTTGAAGCCATTCTACTGAAAATACCCATCAATCCTAGCATACCAAGCTCTTGGTGCTTGCTTGAGGCCATACAAGGCCTTCTTCAGCTTGTAGACTAGATGTTCTTTTCCTTGCACCTCAAAACCTTGTGGTTGTTCCACATAAATTTCCTCATGTAAGTACCCATTCAGGAAGGTACTTTTCACATCCATGTGATGAATGCTCCATTTCTTTTGGGCTGCAAGGGAAATCAACATTCTAATAGTCTCTTGTCATGTTATAGGTGCAAATGTTTCTTCATAATCAATGCCATACCTTTGTGCGAAGCCTTTAGCAACTAATCTTGCTTTGTGTCTTTCAACACTCCCATCACTATGGTACTTAGGCTTGTAGACCCATTTAGTGCCAATCTTTTTTCTTGTCATGAGGAAGCTTTGTAAGCTCCCAAGTACCATTCCTATGAATAGATTCCACCTCTTCTTGCATTGCTTGCACCCAAACTTCATTAACACATGCATCTTCATAACATGATGGTTCAAAAACATCTTGTGAGAATAAAGCAAAATTTATTGTCTCACCTATAGGATTCTCTTCATGTGCTTGAATTGTACTTCATTGTTAGATATCACTTAAGCTTCTTACCTTCCTTGCAGGACTTGGACTTGAATCTGGACTTGTACTTGAAACTGGAGAACTAGATGAGGGGCTATTGGTGGATGTGTAGCACTTGGAATTGAAGTATTAGCTAGCTTCTCATGATCAATATTAGCAATAATACCACCATTCAAAACAGATTTAGATTTCTCAACATGGTCTTTTTGATGACCATAAACTCCACCTTCATCAAAAATCACATCTCTTGAAACAATAATGCTATTAGTATGAGGGTTATACAACCTGTAAGACTTACTTTGCTCACTATATCCAATAAAAATGCATGACTCACTTTTGGGATCTAGTTTTTGTCTATTTTGATCAGCCACATGAACATAGGCTAACAACCAAAAACTCTAAAATGATTAACATTAGGCTTTTTTTCATACCAGGCTTCATAAGGAGTCATCATGTCAAATGCTCTAGTAGGACTCCGATTGAGAATGTACACTGCTGTAGCAACTGCATTGTTAGCGTAATACATTGTATTACATTGTCATGGTTTGGTCAGTTCAGTTTTAATTGTCAGTTATATATAACCATATAACTATTGTAACTGTCACTGTCAACTCCCTCTCATAGTTTATATACTTGTTTGTATCTATAATTTGATTATCAAATAAAACAGTTTAATTTACTTCATTATTTGGTATCAGAGCAATTGATATTTATGTGCCTGTGAAATGATGGGTCCATGAGCAAAGCTTAAGAGAGAGCCTGCAAACATTTTTGTGGAGATGAGTCTGCTAATAGAGGGAACATTGCAACATAGACACCATGTGATGGGATCCAAGTGTGCAAGTGCGATGAAGGTGAGAGGATTTGTGATTTATTTGAGAGCCATTTCATGCAATTTGTGAGGTATTTTGGAGGTAAAGAAAAGTAGAAATTTCCACACCCCAGCCATGATATAAGATGTTTGAAGCTGTCCAAAACTTCATAAAGGCGTTTGAAGGTATTTCTGGTTTCATAAAGGCAGTTCCATGAAGGCATAGAAAGTTTATAGATATTCCAAATTCCATTTTTCATGAGGTGTTTCAGATTTTAAATTGGATATTCTCAATTCCTTCTGGACTGCGTTTATTTAAGTGTGGCCTGCTAGTTGTGGTGAATCAAATTTGAAAATTAGTTTGATGTTGTTCAAATAAAAAATAAAAACTCTCGTCTATTCCCATTGTAAACTGTGAAGGTGTAGAAGATCACAAAGGTGTTGAAGCTGATAAAAGACCTATGAAATTCTATGTTGGTCCATTTAGATCTGCAAGTTAAAGGAGAGCTCAAGTTGTTTAAACAAAAGTCTCTATTGCACACTGTAGATGAACAAGAAATATAATCCATTTTCCTATAGAGAAGACATTGTCCAGAAGATGTTGGATAGCAAAGGTGCCCTATATTTCCTCTAAATCTAATCTATTTATTTCTAAGTTGGTCCTATTAGGTATGCGATGGTGAAATATTTTGTTTCATATGGATGTGTGTGGATGTGTATGAATCAAGAGGAGTTAAAAATAAAAACTCTATAATTAATATTAGCATGTTTGAAAGATCCAACCACTCTCAATAAAATCTGAAGCAGTTTTAGTTAAAGAAAGAACATTCTATGTGACTATGGAAATACAATGCAAGAAGTCGAGTGTAAGAATGGCTACCAATTCAAATTTGTATTACTGAATGTAATCATATCAGCAGGTCAGTTAGTGCATGGGATTTACAAAGAAATTTTACATTGGAGTGATAAGGAAAATAAGGATTGGAGCTATCTGAATCCATCATTGATCAGTATCTAAGTCCATCATTGATCAAAATTGACATCATGGCCACACATTATGTTTGTGGTTCCGATGCCATCCATGCTATCATTTATAGAAATTTGAGAAACTTGCATGCTTGTGCTATTGAAGAGTCTAAAGCAAATGGATAAAGTGTAGCAGGGTCAAATTGGAGGCAGGTGGCATCAGAGGATGGAGGATTTTCCATCATCTCAAGTTAGCTTCTCACTTTGAGATGATGCTTTGCGTGAGAAGTGTTTTTGGTTTTAGTTGTTTTGCTTTTCTTTGTTGATGCTGACAAAGCTGACAAATTTGAAGAATGTATGTTTTGTGAAGATTTTGTTTTGGAGACAGGTTTGGGATTTGGTGTTGAGCTCAATATGGATTATTGTCTAGCGAGCTTCAAAGAGTATATGATCTTGAATTATACCCTTTTGCGGTCACTAGACAACATGGCAAAGATTTGTCGTATCTCTTAGGGTCCATTGTCGAATAATTCAAGACTCTGTGATTTGAGAGCTTGGGACTAAAAAGCTCAAGAACATAGCTCGAAGCTACGCCTTTCCAAGGGTAGATGAGATAGCATGATGGAACCCCACTTGGTTCAGGATTTGTTCTTTTTCATATTATGTAATTAGCTTTGTTGAGTATTTTAGCATTAAGGGGGGGTCCCTTCTTACTATTGCAGGAACAATGTAATATTGAAATTCGGTAATGCCAAAATAGGTTTGTCTATCACTTTCTACTTTAACAGCTCAAAACTTTTATCTGCTCCTGATGTCCATTTAAAATCCTTTCTGTCACCTCTCATTGCCTTTGTCATAGGGTTACAATCTGAACTAAAATTTCTGATGAACTTCCAGTAGAAACTAGCCAATCCATGAAATGATCTAACCTCTCCAATGCTCTCAGGTGTAGGCCATTCAACAATTGCTTTTACTTTCTCAAGGTCCATCTTCAATCCTTCTGCAGAAATTACAAATCCCAGATATACCAACTCTTCTTTCATGAAACTACACTTCTTGATGTTTATTAACAATTTCTCTTCTCTCAACCTCTGCAAAACTTGTCTAATATGCCACAGATGTTCCTCCTTTGTCTTACTAAAAATTAGAATATCATCCAAGTATACAATCACAAACTTACCCAAGAATTTCTTACAAACTTTATTCATCAATCTCATGAAAGTACTCGATGCATTTGTCAATTCAAAGGGCATCACTAACCACTCATACAATCCTTCATTTGTCTTAAAAGCATTCTTCCATTCATCACCTTCTCTGATTCTAAGCTAATGGTATCCACTCTTCAAATCTATCTTTGTGAAATATCTTGCTCCACTCAAGCAATCCATAATATCATCCATCCTAGGTAGAGGAAATCTATACTTAACTGTGATCTTGTTTATTGCTCTAGAGTCAGTACACATTCTCCATTCTCCATCTTTCTTCGGTGCAAGCACTGCAGGTACTGTACAAGGACTCAAACTTTCTCTGATCAAACCTTTCCTCAACAGTTCTTGTATCTGTTTATTCAATTCTTCATTCTCTACCAGTGTCATTCTATGTGTTGCTTTGTTAGGCAAACTTGCTCCCGGTATAAGATCCATGTGATGACTGATACTCCTTATAGGTGGTAATCCTTCAGGTACATTGTCTAATATGATGTCTTCATACTTTGTCAGCAACTTTCTTATCTCCTCCGGGTGTGATCCTTCAGTCTCCTTCTTCAATGTTTTAGGTTTCTTAGGAATCAAGGCATAACACATATTCTCATGTTTCAAACCATCCAGAAATTTTTGTCCATCTACCAAATAGATTCTAGCATTCCCACATACTTCACTCTTAGGATCATCCTCCAAAGGAATCAAAGTAATTCTCCTTCCATTTGCTATTATAGTGTATGTATTCTTTCTCCCATCATCTATAGCTTTCCTATCATACTACCAAGGTCTACCCAACAAGATCTGACAAACATCCATAGGCATAATATCACACAAGACTTCATCTTGATAAGATCCAATATGAAATTTCACCAAACATTGTTCACTCACCAGTACCTTATGATCATCCTGAATCCATGCTATCTGATAGGGCTTAGGGTGTTTCAATCTTTCCAACTTCAGCTTAGTCACCATCTCCTCTGAAACTAGGTTATCTGAACTACCACTATCAATTACAACTTTACAACACTTACCTCCTGATTTGCATCTGGTTCTAAACAAGCTTTTCCTCTGTGGTGGTTCCTCATTTGTCTCTATTTGAAATAGTGCTCTCCTCATCACAAGTGATTCTCCTTTCTTAGGTTTTCCAATTGAACTAGGTGATTCAACAGGTTCTTCTTCAACATAGGCTGCTCTTCCACTATTTTCTATCCTCTTACTTGTGCTACCCTAATTACACTCAAATGCTCTATGTCCTTCACCTCCACATTGAAACAAGTACCTTTGAATGTTCTCTTATCAAATCCTCTTCCTTCTCTTCTATATCCTTCATTTCGGTATGTACTAGGGTTTCATCTTTAATAAAAATTTCTATCATCTCTCCGGTAAGCATTCTTATCTCTGTCGTCCTTCTTAGATGGGCTATCAAACTTGTTCTGATTTGGATATGATCTGTCTCCTCTAGAAAATGTCCTACCTCTCTGAAATTTACCTCCTCTACCTATCTATCTCTGATCACGCCTCTTATTCAGCTTCTCTTCAACTTTCAGGGCAAACTGATATGCTTCTTCCAAAGATGTCATCCTTACCAAGCTTAGTTTCTCTTGAATGTTCAATCTTAGTCCATTGATGTATCTAGCCACTTTCTCCTTGTTTGCTTCACTATGTCCTGTCCTTTGATCATTTTATGAAATTCTTTAGTAAACTCCTTCACATATTTCTCCATTTGTCTCAGGTTTTGCAATCTCTTCAACAATTCCAACTCATAGTCAGCAGGTATAAATTGATTCAACTTTGTCACCATCTGGTCCCAATTTGTAATCTTTTCTTTTCCTCTTCTATTTCTTTCCAACTGAACTTCTTTCCACCATATAGCAGCATGTCCTTTCAACTTTGTCTTTGTGAATTTCACCTTCTCCGGATCTTTAATTTCCTCATATTCAAAGTATTTTTCCATGTCATTTATCCAGTCAATCAATTCTTCAGGGTTCAAATTACCAATATAGTTCAGTATATCAACTCTAGGTCTCTTTCCAATCTTTGAAATAGCTTGCAACATCTTTATTTGATCCGATTCTTCTTCTTCATCACCTCCTAGGGTTTTGCCAATTTGTTCAACAGATTGAAATTCCTCTTCATCATCGCTTTCAACATTAGGTCTTGGTGTCAATCCTCTTTGCCTATCTTCTTTAACAACATCCAAACAAATTTGCATTATTTTCATCATCTCCATCATCTCATCCATTCTACTAGCCATTGTTCCAATAGCAGCAACTCTCCTCGGCAGCATCCTTCCTAGGATCAAGTGCAAACTACCTCAGGTTCAGTGATCGGGCTACAAGGTGACAACTGTCTCTCAATCAGAGATTGATTACAACACAAGTATCCTACCTCAATTTGGTGATCTATCCACAACAAGATCTTATAGAATTCCCTCGCCAACTTCGCTTGATTTGCTCCCAAAGATTCAAACTTTCACTCTGATACCACTTGGTGCAGCCACGATAGGAGGGTTCATAGAATGAACTATCCGGACTGTGCAGCAAGAGTAAACACAATGGAAACAACTCAAAGAAATGAAGCAAATCTAGATTCAGTCATTCAGTATATCATAGAATTCAAATACAATTTGGCCGGCAACATGCGGGATTACAATTAGGGTACAAAGGCCTGATTACATACATGCACAAGATAAAGCTTTGAAGCTCCTTCACACAAAATTCAAACTATCAATCTTCAAAATCATGAGAACTACTTTCCTAAGGATTTATTACATCAATATATATCATCTCCGGACCAATAGATTCCTCTGCATCAGCCAAGGAAGGTCACAAACTCCAATGAAGAGCTGTAATGTGTACACAGATAGGTCGGACCTAAATGCATAGAACACTTCCTCAAATGAATGGAATAACATACGGATCTCTAGGGAAGGTCGAACAAGAACTAAAGATTATTAAATGATGTGTCATTAAGATCCTCAAGTCAAGGAATGATCCGTAAGCCTTCTCCTTCAACTATTTGTCTGAGACTGACATGAGGCTCTGTTATGAGAAAAATAGTTGATCTTCTGATAGCAATATCTTTCCGGTAACTGATACAAATGCTCTAAATTCTAGATATGATGTAGATGCTAAGTCCAGATTTGCAAGGTGTGAAATGCAACTACTATAGAATATCAGACCAAAATCTGAAACTGCTTCTAACTGAACTGGAAAATGAAAAGAAACAAACTGCAAACAAACTAAAATGCAAATGTTTTTGGTTGATGCAAGATTGCTCTTGAACCAGGGATGCTCTTGCATCATTATTAATATATCAATATCTGGCTATCATTGAGGTGGAAACACCAAAAATAGGGTTTGACTGAGGCAAACCTCTATACAACCCAACCCTTCTCTCCTCTTTGTGATTGCGGGTTGCATGAGAAAAGGCATCGAATGCACGAGTGTTTACACTCTCTTTTTCCTGCCTTGTCAATTTCATTATCTCATTATTCTCATATCATTCTTATCTATTTTCCTTATCTGTCAATTTCTGTGTACTGATAATTGTGTTTACTGTCAACAAGAACTTATCAAAATACATGCCAAATTGTACAGGTTAGAGTTTTTATTTTTCATCACCATACTAACTAAAGTACTAAGTGTGGATGTCTGCGCTATGCACTGTCATCCTAGGAAGTGAGGCTACCCGCCTGGTACCAGGTTTCTAGTAATCTATAGTTTTCATTTCTGCATTTGCTTTTATGAATTACTGCTTCCATCTCTATATTTCCTATGTTTTCTTTAGTTTTAGTAACAAAGGGACATAGCTCGGGTAGTCTTATTTTTCCTTATTGGATAGTAGTAAGACAAAACACCTTCAATGGCTAATGTCCTAATGTGTAGTAGGAACTTGTCCTAATTAAAGAGAATTTAGTTAGAATGACATTTTATATTAAACAACTATAGTACCTATTCATTCTATTTTTAAACTATCACTGGACCTATGAGGCTGTATTGTCTTTGCCCGCAACTTCTCCATCATCCAATTTTGAGCTATCTATCTCCATTGAAAAGGACCAATTGACACCCAATTTGCATTTGAGACCCCTAAAACAACCATTAGAAACCCCATGGCCCCTTTGCCCTGTGTCTGCATGTGCTATCATCTTCCCCTACCACTCTAATAAGGAATGACACCCAAGGCCCAGAGTACTGGGGGTTGATAAGTGGCTAGGAGCCATGACCAGGATGAAATCCTAATCCTAGAATAACATCACCAATTATCTTCTTGAGCCCACAATGCCAATGAGGCTTAATCGTAGTTTCTGCCACTGCCTGAATATTATCCTTGGACTCCCCAACATCTAAAAGAACTACCAAAAACATTGAGGAGACATTTGTATTCACTTGGTACTGGTGATTTGTTGAGAGGAAAGTATCCCCTAGCATGATTTTCATAGCGTGCAACACCACTGCCAATTTTGATCTGAACACTTTCTTCAATCTAAATTCTGTCACCTCCCCTTAAAATGCAATATGTCTCTTTTTAGCTTTGAGATATAATATGGAATCCATTTTGCAAAGATGAAATTCTCGACAAAAGAAGATTGATGTATAAAATACCTCCTTGATGGCAAAGGTGATGGATCCATTGTAGAAATTCCATTGTACCAACTTTTTGAGAAGTGAGTCAAACTCACTGGTTCATCATTGTTTTCATTTATTTCTACTTAGTGAATAAGGATGGGAGATTAGGGGTGATATCTCACCAAATGCTTGATGAACCATCTAAATGTTAGTCTTGCATCATCTCTATTGCCACATTAACCATTCAGTCAGCCAATCCATTGGCCTCATGATACACATGTCTAACTTTGAACTCCACAAAAGTATCCAACAACTCCCAACAACATAATAGGATGTTATTTAATTTCCAATTTGGAGTTCTATGATTTCAAATGTGATTGATAGTGACTAAAGAATCCCCTTCAATATGTAGTTTTTGCAATATGAGTTTGTTGCAAATTTGAAGACTTAGTAGCATAACTTGGAATTTCACTTCATTGTTTGTTCCCTATGGTAGTTTTTTTGCCATTGCATTGACCAAGTTTGCACAATGGTTTCTAATGATGCATCTACCATCTAATTATCCTAGGTTACCCTTGGACACCCCATCAAAATTCAATTTGTGCCACCCTTTATCTGGTGGGACCCATCTAGCGTCAACCCGTGTATTCATAGAAGGATGAACTCGAGAAGTCCCATGAACAAGGGAAAAGGATTGTTAATAAATGTTAAATTATATAAAAATAATATATACATTAAAATTTTTATATATAAAATTAAAATAATTTTTTTGTTTCCTTTGGTAGCATCCAAATGGGAGGCCATGACTCTATGAGCTATGATAGATAGAGTAACCCACTATGTAAGCCATAATCTCATAAGAGGTATGGTCAGCCCACTATGGTTTCAATATTTTGTTAAAAGTGTATGTATATAGAAATATATAGAATAATAATATTTAAAAATATATAAAACTCTAAAAAATTCAAAAAATTATTAATTCTAAACACAAACCCCAGCTGCAAACAAAATACTTCCATTCTATAATCAAAATAAAAAAGAAATGGTATAATGTGGCAACATTTGAAGTTCGAGGGAAAACCTATATGAAACTTTTCTATTTCCATTTCTTCTCTACATCAATTTCTTATCTACCTTTATTTTTTATGGCTTTCAAAGGTAAATTGTAGAAAAAGTTAAGAAGCAAATGGAATTTTTTATATTAGAGATCATTCACAAAAGGAGGAGGTACAATATATGGAGCACTAAAACTACAATAACAAAACTTAGCTACAGATCATAGAGCCATTGTCATCACCAACTATTAAAAACATAATCCTAGTTGTCCATAAAAGTTTACAGTATCATTGACATAGTATCCAAAAGGACACCAAACAACCTATTACAGGCCTATCAAAATTACATCAGATTATTCCCAACAGCACCTCTGGTTGCTACTATATTCATGATTATCAAACTCATAGGTACCAATAACCATATCAACCATGTCTTTGGAGTCCAAATCTTTAACCACAAGTTCATGTTTATCTTTCATAGTAGGTTCAATCTTCTTAGTTTTTTCAGGCATGGTGATGTTATAAGTCTTCATATATCTCTTCAACACTTCTAGCTCATTGTTGTTCAAATTTCTCTTGTCTTGAGGCCAAAAATGGGCCTTTTTGATCTCTTTCTTGTACACCACAATAAGAACCCCCTCCAATAGTATCAAGAACCCATCCTTAGGAATCTCTAGTATCATAGAAACCTACAATAAGGTACCAATAAGGGTGAGCTCACCATGTGACTCAATAAGGTATCTTTTCTTGCCCTCAAAGACCTTCTTGTTTCCAATTTTCTAGATATGCTACAAAATTTTATTGGTTAAAACAAGCCAAAACTTATTGATATCAACTAAAAAAAATTTAACATATCCAAATAAAATTTCAAACCAAGTAAATCCATCTTTGACATCCCAACCTAGACATTTGCTAAAAAAGGAGGACAATAATTGAAAAGCATATTGACATTCAAAGAATAGATGCCCAAAAGTTTCAAGCTTATTACACAAGCTATACATTCTAGTAGGAATACTAATGGAGGACAACTTAGTGTTCACGGCAGGCCTTTAGAACTAAAAGTCATCTAAAACATGGTTTTTTAGGTTCAATAGTAGAGGACCACACATTACCCAAAACACAAGACCATTTAGAACCAGACCACGTGAGATTCCAATTCATATTAAGACAATCAATTATATCCCTCATATCAACAAGTAAATAATAGATCTTTTTTTGTAGATATTTGATAAAAAATAATACCATCAATCCATCTGAGGTTCACTAAAATCTCAAAGTTTAAATTTAGTGAAATAGGAAAATTCACGTTATAGAAATCCGTTTTCAACACAGAGTAGGATCTCTTATGACTATTAGGGATTTTAAACTCAATTGTAAGAGTATCCCATTCTTTAATTCTACCATCTATGAAAATATCCTTGAACTTAGAAATACCTTTAGAATTACAATGTTTAGAAAAACAATCTTGAGTAAGAGAAAGGGGTTTATTCTTCCATTCTAAATCCCACCAAATTGATCTAAAAGCCATAAAATTACCATTAGTTCTACAAAAGTCATTACTATTCTTTACCAAGTGTTTGACACTCTCCCAAGCCCTACAAATGCTGCTAGAGACATTGGAGCCAAAAGGATTAATAAAAAACTTACCAAATAACAAATCATGAGGGTGCAAGGCAGTCTAGTTTCTACCTTTTCTAGGACTAGAAAGAGAAATATTGTTCCTAACCAAAAATTTTCAAGGCTCATGATCATCATATGATTTCAAAATCCATTTAACAACTAAGGCAATCCCTTTTAGCTTCATGTTCTTCAACCCCAAACCCCCTCTACACTTAGGAAGACAACACCAAGCCTAGTTAATTGCATGCCTCTTATTATTCCCCTTACCATCTGTAAACAAAAAATCTCTATGAATATTCTAAATTATTTCAAATTGAGCACTACCAAATAGCCAAATAGAGGAGTAATAAATACTATATAAAACAAGGATCTTCTAAGTGACTTGTAATCTCTCTACTAAAGATAAAAGGTAGGTCTGCCATTTTAGATGCTTTTTCTCAATCTTCTTAAACATCCATTCCCACATGTCCTTCAAGGAGGGCTCAATAAAGAAGGGAATAGCAAGATACTTCACAATTGTACTAGGGTCACCCCATTTCCAGTTGTTCCCTTTAAGCCAATCATGAGGAGAATTG
This sequence comes from Cunninghamia lanceolata, assembly GCA_027924645.1. NCBI lineage: Eukaryota > Viridiplantae > Streptophyta > Pinopsida > Cupressales > Cupressaceae > Cunninghamia > Cunninghamia lanceolata. The sequence goes on along the minus strand of BSBN01000416.1, from coordinate 2,063,233 downwards.
TTCCAACTCAGAATAATAAAATTACTATATGAAATCTTGGCCCCAGATGCTTTACAAAAAAAATTCAATCTTTAATCACATTTGCAAATTTAGCCTCCTTCATTTCAATGAATAGAGAAGTATCATCAGAAAATTGAGCATTCGACAATTTATTATTATTAGGAAGACATATACCATTAATTGGGGGCTAATCAGTTTTTCCCTCAACACATAATGCAAAGCATCAACAACTATAACAAACAGTACAAGGGCAATATGACACCCTTGTCTTATAGAACTTTGCAAGGAAAAATGATCAATTAATACACCATTAATATCAATTTGAGTAGAGGAGTCTTTGAACAAAATTTTTATCCATTTGTAGAAAACATCAAGGAAACCAAACACCTCCAAGACAAAAAACACAAAAGACCATTCAATCCTATCATATGCTTTCTCAAAATCCAACAACAACATACTCACATCCTAACCTAATTATTTTGCCGATTTCATACCTTCCCCGCTAGTGACCAAATTTTCTAGAATGTATTTCCCTCTAATGAGTCCAGTCTAAGTAACAAAAACTACACTTTTAAGAATATCAATCAATCTGAGGGATAAAAGTTTGGCCAAAATATTATAAGAGACATTAAGAATGGTGATAGGTCTCTAATTTTTTACTAGAGCCCTACCACCATCCTTTGGTAAAATTTAATGATCCCTCTTTTAATACTTCTACCCAATGAATTCTTATCAAATGCCTCTTTATAAGTATCCAACAAATCATCAACAATCCAGTCATTGTTTACCTTATAAAACTCAATAGGAAGCCCATCAATACCAAGTGACTTACCATTGCTAAAGGAGTTGATAGTTCTAATAATTTCCTCTTTAGTAATGTCCTTACTAAGTTCAAGGGATTCTTCATCATTGACCTTCTTTGGCATGACTCTTTTACAAAAATCCCTTGCAACCTTCCTCTGCCTATTTTCCTCAGAAGACAATAGATTCTAATAAAAAGACTAAAAATATTTCTTCACGAAGTTAATGTCTTTAAAGACCTCACCATCATACTCAATCGGGCCTATTCATTCTCTATTCTGTTTGGATTTTAAGATATTAAAAAAGTACTTAGTGCATTTATCCCCCCTTTGATCTATTTAATTCTTTCCCTATCTTGGCCCCTTGATTTTTATAGTTTTGCAACTTCCTCAAAAGGTTCTTTATTTTCACCATATTATCAAGTAATCTTTAGTCACTACTATTATTCAGTAACTAAATCTTTGTAATCAAGAACTTCTCTTCGAGAATACCCTCAGGGCTTCTTTTATCTAAGGCCTTCTTCTTCCCCATAGTCCTACAAACATTACTCCAGACTGATACAAGGGTGTTCCATATTTTAATGGTAGATTCCTCCTTATAACAAGTTTTAACAATATTTCTAACACTAAGAATGCCATCGAGATAGTCTTGATCTTTCAACAAAGAGACATTAAGATTAAACATATGATTCCCAAACCCTTCTCTAATATGGCAGTCATTACTTAATGAAATAAATGCTTCAATAGGAGAATGATTAGACATGGTAGAGGGAGAGACTTGAACTAGATTGTGGTCATTATCATGGACAAAAGAAAAACCATCTTTTTGACATAAAACCTATCAAGTCTCAAATATACTCTCTTCCCTTGAGCCTGATTATTGCACCATGTACACCAAATCTACTTATTCCTATGTTTATTTCTTTCCAAAGGATACATAAAATTATGAAACCTGTTCATTCTTGACCAGAAAAAAAGCTCATTACCCCTCCACAAAACTGTTGGAATACAATGGATCACTGAGATGGGGGGTGAATCAGTGTTTTTTTAAAACTAATTCATTTATCAACACAATAGATGTGAATGCAATTAATGTCAATATGTCAAAAAGACAGAGAGCAATAGAATCACAGAAATAAAACCATGACACCAGATGTAAAGTGGAAAACTCTAATAAGGGAAAAACCACTATCCAACCTCACCTCACCAAATTCTTTACTAGATCTCACTGACCAAAATCTCACTGAATACATGTATTCCTCACTGTCTGTAAAGCCTCACAAGTACATGTAAAAGCCATAAAAACCAACTCAAAAGCAAATGAAGTAAACAATCCACTTAAATACAACATCGCAATATCCAAAATAAAAAGATGTAAATAATCCACTTAGATACAACAAAATATGAAGATGTAATTAATCCGCTTAATCACAATATCTCAAATAAAAGATAATCTCATAAATATGAATCTCGATGTCATTAAATCTTACAAAATCACGTGCTTCATCTAGGTAACAAGCATTATAAATAATATACATGAATCCATTGGAAAGCATGCCATAATACATCCAATCAAGTATAATAATCATGTACAACAAAATAATAATCAATACACTCATCAGTCACACGAACCAAGTGGTCCACCACCTACGAGCCGAGAGATGGGAACATGGCCCAGGTGCTTTTCCACCCAACCATGAAGTATTTACACTTCCATGGATCCCTTCATGAAACAAAGGAAACCCAGCCCTATACGAAATGTCTAGCTACCTGGTAACAACTAGCAAGAGGGAACACCTGATGCAACCCTGATGTCTGAATGTGCTATTCTAAATAATGAAAAGTAGATTGTCTCACAACAGGATGTGACAGAGATATATATAAATAAGTTTGCTAGACAATAAACATCTATTTCAATGTCATCTCGATTAGATCTAATCCTTATAAGTAACCTGGTACAATTCTCGAAAAGAGGAAAAACCATCTCTAAATATCCATATTCGGCATCCTAGCCCAAAAAGCAACCCATTTACATTCCTAAATAAAAATCTACTTCTTTCCCCAAGAAGCAAGAAAATAAATAATAAAATAAAAGTCAAAGTTCATCAATAAATCATTAAAAATCCCTTTTCCCCAAACATCATTCAAGGAATTATACTTTTCCAATCAAATCATTCATCTTTGGTTACACAATTGCACTCATAAGTTTGTCAAATAGACATATTATGTAATCCAAAATTTGATCACAATCTTCTTACAAAAGTCATTCTAAGTTATAATTTCATCTTACTATCATAACAGTGATAGGAACTACTCAGTTTATTCACTAAGTTTACGTATAATATTCTATAACCTTCCTATCATTTCAGTGATAGGAGCTATGATAGTATTGAAAATAAAATACAGAATAGAGTTGTAATCTCCTACAGTCATTCAAGATAAGGTTTTAAAATAGTGTTTCTGAACAGTAATTTAATAATGGAAGATGTCTACAGTAAATACAATGGTTTAATTTGATTTTTAAGAGTTTGAATTTCATCATAAAGAAGTTGAAATCTTGTTCTAAAACTAATCTAGTCAGCATAAAGAAAGAAAATACAATCAGAATTATCTGACAGAGAATAATCTAACAGTGATCTGGGGATTGATTTGTAGTTTTCATCAGTAAAATTCAAGATCAAGAAATGTCGTTTTACTCAGCACAAAAAGGAAAGTTTAGTTTGTCAGTAAGATGTTTTAGACAACAAGAAGACTTAGCAAAAATGAAGAAGGTCGATCTTATTTGGCAAGGTCAGATCGCCCAATTAGGGAAAGCCAAAACAACCAAAAGGAGGTAGCTAGCATGCCAATGCCCAGCCTAAAGACTCAGGCGGCTAAATAAGCAGTCGACGACCAAATATAAGGAAGGAATAAGGTTTGTCAGAAGAAAAAAGAAGCCAACTAGTGCCAATAAGTTGGCAACCAGGAAAGGATAATGGGTCGATGCCAGGAAATAATAGAAATAATTCACAAACAAAAGCCAAAGAGGCAGCTGGTAATTTTAATAAGGCAAGTCGCTTGGCATCTACTTGGAGATTGGCAGGAAGAATTCATTTGAGGGAGAGAGATACGCAAGCTAAAGTCTGCTAACTAGCGGACAAGAAGTAACCTTCAACACGTAGTTATAGTAGGCTACTGGTAAATCAAAACGCAGGCCAAGCAAAAACATGCACATGCAGGCCGAATTTTCACTCAGTTCAAGCATTTAAAACAATATCGAATATTGCAAATAAATTACAAAGGAAATACCCGGATTGTTTCTCTGTGAAGAGGTCGATTTGTAATTCAGACATAGCTTCCTTCTATTCCCTGTTGCTACTCAGCTAGAAGCTCATCCTCTCTGCTGCAAATAAAATCACTATATTCTCTGCTCAATTGTGATGTCTCTTCTCTGATCTTGATCATGTGTTTTTACTACCCAGATCTGCCTCTTTTATCAAAAAGAATTCCCCTTATTTTTGGCGAACCCATTAGGTTTTAGAACTGAAGCTCATTTTTAGTTTGCATGAAATTCCACCAATCAAAAAGGCTCATAATTCTATTTAAAATAAATAATAGCGAATTTAATTAGCTTACTTTCACATAAATGATAGTAACTAATCTTTTAATTCTTTATCAAATCTCTAAATATAATAATGCTATTTTTATTATAATTTAACTATTTTAATTAAACATAATCACTTTAAATAATCAAGAAGTGAAATATAATATAAATATATATATTCCTTTATTCAAATTGCAATACCTATTTAATTACAATTTGAAAAAGACATTAAATAAAATAATGCATTTAATATAACTATTGTAGTAATTTAAACACAATATTTTCTAATTATTTAAATCATCAATCACACTTATCTTCCACACAATGATGCATAAGAAAACTATTCAAAATACATATGAAACTATGTGGTGTGTGATTGCATCAGGATAATCCATCCCATCAGTTCTTTCCAAGTGGCTAGAACACCTCTACCTCAACCATGTTCTCGTCTTCAACAAGTACTTGCATCCATTTGCACTCAAATCAACGTCAATAGGTTAGTGTCTCCAAAACATAGCTGAGGCAAATCATTGTAATCATGTCTACAATATTTAACATTTAAATCAATTCCAAATTTTATCAATATAAACTCATAATAATTACCTTCATGCATATAAGATTACTTAAGGTAAAGGTCAATCACAATAATTGTTCACTAATCTAGAATAATTATATTGTTCATAAAAATGAGACGTGACATCCTTCCCCACTTGGAAGAGACATCATCTCGATGTCTTAGTACACATCAAAATAATAAAGTATCCATCAACCACCAATAAAGTATCAAGGTGTCATAAAACAATAACATCAACTCAAAGTATCAAAAGATCATAACAACAACTCAAAGTATCAAAGCAATAATTGAACTCAAAGTATCATAATCCATGCATGAATAAGAAATCTATGCTATATCCTCAAATGAGGAAAAGATCTATCAATCTCCTTTGCATCCTCCCATGTGGCATTGTCCTCTGAATACTGATCCCATTGGACCTTATATTGCACCACATCTCTACTACGCAACTTAATGTTGTGCTTCCCCAGAATTTGAGTGGGATCCACCAACACCACTACTGGATCTTGAACCTGTAAAGCACACCAATCAAGAATATGTGATGTGTCAAAATGATAAATCTTAAATAAAGACACATGAAAAAAATTATGGATTCTAGCAAGTGCAGGCGGTAGAGAAAGTCTATAAGCTACAGGATTAATCACTTCCAGAACTTCGAACGGTCCTACAAAATGAGGAGCAAGTTTGGACGCTTTGCCAAATGATACTGAACTCTTATGAGGTTTGACCCTCAAAAAGACTTTGTCACCAACTAAGAACTGTCTAGGAGTTCTATCCTTATCTGCATAACTCTTTTGATGATCTGAAGCTTGCTTCAACTTCTCCTTGATCAGCTTCATCTGATCATCCATTTCTCTTAACATTTTAGGTCTAATCACAATTCTGTCCTCCACCTTATCCCAACTGATAGGTGTTTGACACCTATGCCCATAAAGATCTTCAAAAGGTGCCATTCCCAAAGATGCATGGTATGAATTGTTGTATGCAAATTCTACCAATAGAAGATACTCCTCCCATTTATACTGCTGATCCATACAATACATTCTACGAATGTCTTCCACAACTTGATTGACTCTTTCTGTTTGACCATCCATTTGAGGATGATAGGCCGAACTGAAATTCAACTTTGTACCCAAAGCTGCATTAAGAGTTGTCCAAAATCTAGATGTCATGCAAGTGTCTCAATCTGAAATGATTATCTCAGGCACTCCATGCAATCAGAAAATCTCCTGAACAAACTTCTTAGCTAAGACCATAGAACCATCTGAAAGATTCCTTGGAATAAAATGTGCTACCTTTGTCAACTTGTACACAACCACTAAGATGGCATCATGCCTATTCTTAGACATAAGTAACCCTTGAATAAAATCCATGCTTATCACTTGCCACTTGTGCTCACGGATACTGTGCGGATACAATAATCCTGCTAGATGCACATGCTCAGCTTTGACTCTTTGGCATTCCAAACATCGAGCCACAAATTCTGTCACATCCCTCTTAAGTCTAGGCCAAAAGTATAAAGGTTTCAAACCTTCAAACATCTTTGTCACTCGAGGGTGACCTGAATAAGGTGCATTGTGGATCTCTTCAAGTACTAACTTCCTCAACTCTCCTGAGTTAGGAATATACATCCTTCCCTGAAATCTCAAAAGTCCATCTGATTCAACAACATAACCATCAAACCTGTGATCTAAGGGGTCTACTTCCAAAGCTTGCTTTACTCTTTCATAATGCTCATCCCCTTGAAGATTTTGAATCACTTTCTGCTTCAAATTGGATCTCATGGTAACAATGGTAGCCCGATGTATTCTCCTACTAAGAACATCTGCTACTCTATTCTCCTTTCCTTTTATATACTCAATTCCAAATTCATACTCACTAAGGAATTCTAACCATCTTCCCTGCCATGCATTAAGGTTAGGTTGAGTAAATATATATTTGAGCTGTAAATGATCTGTCTTTAACTCAAAGGGCTTACCAAGAAGATAATGCCTCCACATCTGAAGGGTGCATAGTTGAACTCATGTTGCTTTAACTTTCTTGACTCATATGCAACCACTTGCTCATTCTACATCAACACTCCTCCTAATCCTTCCCCTGAAGCATCTATTATAATTGTAAAGTGCCCATTAGGATCTGGTATGGTCAGGATAGGAGCAATTGTGAACTTTTCCTTTAGCACTTGGAAAGCTTGCTCACACCTTTCCATCCATTCAAACTTCTTACCCTTCTTTTGTAGTGCGGTAATTAGTGTTGCTATGGTTGAGAAACCTTCCACAAACTTTTTATAATAACCTACAAGTCCCATAAAACTTCTAATTTATGTCACACTCTGCGGTGTAGGCCATTCCATTATTGATTTTATCTTCTCAGGATCAACTACAATCCCTTCTACTGAGATCACATGACCAAGATAGTGCACTTTATCTTGAAAGAATGTACACTTAGATAATTTACCATAAATCTTTCTCTCTCAAGCGCTGTAAGACAATTCTCAAATGCCTTTCATGCTCCTCCACCGATTTAGAGTATATTAATATGTCATCAAGGAAGATCAACACGAAATCATCTAAGCAATCTCTGAAAATGCTATTCATCAAATTCATGAAAGTTGCTGGAGCATTAGTCAACCCAAATGGTACCATTGTGAACTCGTAGTGACCATATCGAGTCCTAAAAGTTGTTTTAGAGATGTCCTCATCCTTAATCCACAATTGGTGATAGCTGGATCTAAGGTCTATCTTCGAGAACACTGTTGCTCCTTTCATATGATCAAAGAGCTCATCTATTCTTGGAAGTGGATACTTGTTCTTTATAGTAGCTTTGTTAAGCATCCTATAATCAATGCATAATCTCAAAGTACCATCCTTCTTCTTTACAAAGATAATCGATGCGCCCCATGGTGACACACTAGCTCTAATGAACCCTTGATTTAGTAACTCCTACAATTGTGTCTTAAGCTCATACAATTCTGTAGTAGTCATCCTGTAGGGTGCCTTAGATTGCGGCTTAGTCCCTAGTAGCAAGTCAATGGAGAAGTCAAATTCTCTCTTCGGTGGTAACTCTGTCAACTCTACAGGGAATACATCTCTAAAATCTCTAAAGATTGGATAGTCATTGAACACTGGTTCTTCTTTGTCAAGGTCCTTTACTTGGACAACATAAATGGCACATCCTTTCCTCTTGGATTTCTTCAATTGCATAGCTGAGATTTGTCTAAGCTCTAAAGGTCTCTTAGATCCATTAATTTCCACTTGATTCCCTAGGTCATCCAAACATCTAACAACCTTGTCTTCACAGTTTACTAGAGACTTATGTTCAGTTAACCAGTTGATTCCTAGAATTACATCATAAGAGCCTAAAGGTACTATATACAGATTCACTTGCGTTTGAAAACTAGGAAGTTCTAACTCATTGCATGCTAGACATGAGTCTACCCTCTTTTCTGCACTATTGCCATATTGTACCATCCAAGAGTTTTCCATATGTCCAGGTCTAATAGATAACTTAGATACTACTCTAGGATCTACAAAACATTATGTGGCACCAGTATCAATTAAAATAGAAATAGGTAGTCCATAGAGCTTACCTTGGAACTGAATAGGTGCTTCTTGAAAATCTACTTTCCAATTATCTACTGCGGCATGAATTTGATGCTATGGTACTCCTTTCTGATTCTTATTTCCTCTTTTATGTGGACATGCATTTGCATAATACTCTCCTCCACAGTTGTAGCATCCACCCTTAGGTGCTCTCGGTCCTTCAACTCTTTTCCTCTAATTGTTGTTTCTATTGTTATAGCCACCTCTTTTGTTTCCACCATTTCCATCCTGAGAATTATTACCTCTCTTCATATTCCTGATCTATCTATTATTGCCTTGGTTGTTATTTTGTTGATAGTTCTGCTGATTATTCTGTGGTTTCTTATTTGAAAACTTAGCATCTCTTTACTTACGGTAACTAGCTGCTTGCTGCAACCTCTACTCTTGCTTTATTGCTTTCTTAAAAGTGGCATCCATAGTGAGTGGGTTATGAATGTCTACCTCAGCTCCAATCTGTGGCCTCAATCCTAGAATAAACTTCTTGATCCAAAATCTCTCATCTGTCTGATATTGTGGGACATTCTTAAGTAGATGAGAAAACCTTTCCCAATAACTGGTTATGGACATACCTCCTTGAACCAAATTCTGAAACTCTGTCATCTTGTTGAAGAATAACTGTGGTAACCATCTTTTTCTAAACAGTTGCAAGAAAATCTCCCAAGTTATTTCACCTAGTAATAGCTTCTTATATGCCTTCTCATTATCCCACCATGTTGTTGCTTCACCAATCAACTGGTAAAATCCCCACATTGCCTTAGTGTGATCTAAAAGATTTCAGAGCTCAAAGCATTTCTCCATTTCTATTATCCAGGCTTCTGCTCCATCTCCAACTATCTTTCCATCAAATTTTGGTGGTGATACTTTCTTGAGGTCTTTCCCCAATTCTTCTGCAATCCTTGCTTGATTATTAGCATTAGCTCCAACTTCAGGAACTTGAACTTCTATCCTTGGATTCTCATTTGCATTAGCATTTCTAGGGTTTTCATTAGCATTCAGCTCCCTATGATTCCCTCTGATGTCCTACTCAAGAGCATTCATCCTTGTGTCCTGTCGGGTCAAGAGAGAAAGAATACGGTCAAATCTCCCATCTTGATCATCACTAGCATCTCCGCGATCTCCTGCATTTTGACCACCATGAGCACCTCCACATGATCCTCTACCTCGACCACTTCTTGATCCATCACTATGATCAATGTTTCTAGTATTCATGATGGATAATCTGTATCAAGTTTGCAACTTTAGAACAATAGTCCCAAAAAGAAAATAGAGGCCCTAGTGTTAAACCTAGAGCTCTAATACCAAATGTAAAGCCTCACAAGTACATGTAAAAGCCATAAAAACCAACTCAAAAGCAAATGAAGTAAATAATCCACTTAAATACAACATCACAATATCCAAAATAAAAAGATGTAAATAATCTGCTTAATCACAATATCTCAAATAAAATATAATCTCATAAATATGAATCTCAATGTCATTAAATCTTACAAAATCGCGTGCTTCATCCAGGTAACAAGCACTATAAAATCCAAGGACTGGGGTAGAATCATGAAATCCAAGTACCTGTAGAGTGATTCCAGTTCTAATATTTTGTCTAGAGACTCCCTTCCCAAAGGCTCTATCATTTGGAACAAAATGACCAAAACCAGGAACTCTTTCTTACAAGGTATCAAATGGAATCTAGGAAGAGGAGATAAAATTAGATTCTGGGAGGATAATTGGCTGAGAGAGGATCCCCTGGGGAAAGAAAGGAAAGCTATGATGGAAAGAGTGGTGAGCTTCTTTGGTACCAAGGTGAGCAGCTATATTACTAGTCATCCCCATAGACAAAGAAGGTGGAAGAACTTAACTGAATATTGTATCAATCAGAACGAGTTACAGGATTATCAGTCTCTTCAGCAGGAGTTAGAAAGGTACAAAATTCTGGTTTTCCAAAGGGAAGATAAGATGTTATAGGGTCAAGACCAAAAGGGCAAGTTCACTATCAAGTCGGCTTACCATATGTTGACTAACGGGGGTCAGCCAAAGCAGCTCTGGAAGAAAGTCTGGAACAACAAGTTATTACCCAAAGTCAACTTCTTCTAGTGGGCTATGGCACACAATAAAGTTCTCTCCATTAATAACCTTAATAAAAGGGATTCCAATTGGTTAACAGATGTGTGCTATGCTATAAAGAACAAGAGTCCATTCAACATTTTCTCCTTCATTGTGAGTTCTCTAAACAAGTTTGGGAAAAAACCCTACATAAGCTTAATCTAGAGTGGGTCTTTCAGGAAAACTTGGAGGACTTTGCCCAAAGTTGGACCTCCCCTTTCACCCACCCCAAGATAAGAGAACTCTGGAGACAGATTCCTCCGCACTTGGGATGGAGTGTGTGGAAAGAAAGAAACAATCACATTTTCAGGGAAATTGCTCGTAATACTGATGAGGTTTTTTTATCCTTTTGCAGGGCAGTTGCGGAAAACATCTCTACCTGCTCCCTTCAAGTTGCTGAGCATCCCCCCTCTTTGATTGAAATTCAAATTGCCAAGAACTAGCGCCTAAAGGAGGATATGAACAAGGTGGACACCTCTAAAAAGATGGCCAGACTTAATACCCAGTGGGAACTGCCCCCCAAAGGTTGGATCAAACTTAACTTTGATGGGATGGAAAAAAAGAATACTAGTATTGCTAGTGGAGGAGGTATCTTCAGAGACTATCTAGGTGCCCCCATTGTTGCTTATGCTGGGGGCATCAGTCAACAATCAAACAATATGGGTGAAGGCTTGGTGCTTCTAAAAGGTCTAAAGATAGCCCACGCCTTGGGTATTGACAACCTGCAAGTGGAAGGTGATTCTATGTTAGTTATAGATGTGGCCATGGGAAGGTCCAATAGTGGTTGGAGAATGAAAAGCTTAATCGAAGACATCATCGGCTTACTATCCGAGTTCAATTAGATGGTTATCGATCATGTTTTCTGGGAGGGAAATAAAGTGGTAGACGTGATGGCTAATATAGGTCAAGGTTTGGACACGTGGTGGTGCTGGAGAGTTGATAAGAATCTCCCATGTCAAATTCAAACCTTCATTAAAGAGGAGTTAAGCCCAACTCTTGGTTCCTCATGAGATCTTATCTTAAGCTTTGGGAGAGAGTGAGGGGCTACTGGAGTTCTAGTATCTTTGGCCAGCTGCAGTACGGGTACAGGTTATTGGAGGCCACAAAGGTTAAGTGCCAGCTAGATAAGGCTTGGACCCGTCTTTTCAAAAGTGGCTACGTTTCTAACATGTTGAGATGGCATCTTGAGGGTGCCTCTCACACGCCTAGCCACGTGAATTCCCAGCTTGACATCTCGAGATTACTAAACATAAGATTTAATGACGATCTTTTTAGGCTATTGAATGATGATTTGAAAGGGATTAATTGTTCCCGCATGTAGATTAATAGCAAGTACACCACCTTCGGCATGGGAAAGGCTGGAGACATTATTACCACTAGCCTAAATTCTAAAGTGTTATTAGTCATAAACAAGGAGATATTTGAGAATTACACTGCGCCTGCTCTTTGCTGCATTGTCTACCTATTGGAGATTAGCATAATGGGTGGAGATAGGTTGCACACTAAACATGAGACATGAGAGGAATTTAAAAATAATGAGAGTCTACGGCACATCTACCATGAGGGTGGTGTTACCTCTTACTTGGAATGCCTGCAAGGCTATGATGAGAATCTCTTAGCTCAGTTTTTGCAGTCTTATAATGGTAGAAAGGTTAAAGTTGGCAATGTGGGGTTTGAGATCTCTGAAGAAGTGATTGGGATGGCTACTAGTGGGATGAAGCATCCTAGGAAAAGCAAGGTGTCAGATCCTGAAGGCATGAAGTTTTTTCTCAACCAAGGGGAGGTGCTGAACAGTCTACAAGGGGGTTTTGACCACCAGCTCCTACCTCTGCCATGGGACGAGGTATGTTTCATGATTATGAAGTATTTTACCCTTGAGGGGAGATTCAAAAGGTTCTTTCATTACCATTTCACTCTACTTAACCACTTTAGGCGTAGTAAGTATATCAGTTTTCCCTTCTATCTGCTTTCTTCCTTGGAAACCTCCATTGTGGAAGCTAAAGAGCAGCATGCCCTTGACCTAAGTAAACCCGAGCTTCTATTTCATCAAGGTTTAATCATGAGACTGTATAAGTTCCACCTTGCTCTATGTCCTCCAAAAGCCCCCACTCATGTCAGGATTGAGCCGCATAATCGTCCGCTGGTTAGGGAGGGTCCGGTCATCATAACTGAAGTTACTCCTGATTCTTATGCCAAGTCCTTAAAAACTAGAAAGAAAAAACCCTCGGTGTCCATTATCCCTAAACCCACCACAGAAGATCTCATCCCCACTTCTCTGATTACTACACCGGCCAAAAGAAAAATCCTACATGGTAGCCCTTCCCTATGCAATAAGAAGAAAAGGAGAACCCTGGAAGAAGGTTTTGACACTGTTACTAAGATTAGGACCACTAAATCTACCCTGGTGGTTGAGGAAGTCAGTACTGATGAAGATAATGGGGATTCAAACAATGTTGAGGATGAGATTTACACCCCCACTAAAGGCAAGACTCGTATCCCTACTCCCAAGAGGTCGTCTAGACTTGCCACTAAACCAGCCTCTATGCCCAAAGGAAAACCTACCATGACTGAGAAGGATGATGTGGAAGAGATGCAGGAGGAGGACCAACAGGAAGAGAAGAATACTAAGGTTGTGGTGAATATGCAAGAAGAAGAAGACTCTAAGGATGGTAACAGGAAGGGGTCTACTGAGCTTCAGGGGTCGGGGTCTGGGGCCATTATCAAGATAAACACGGTGGTGGAGGAGACTAAATAGATGGGTGGTGATGTGTTGATTAACAAGGGTAACAAGATTGAGGTGCTGGAAGCTGGTGAAGAAGGCCCCAGCAATTTCCTAGACTTTAATGTGTAGGATTCAGATATTGACAGCTCTGAGGAAAAGATAAAAGAGACTGGTAAGAAAAAGAAAGGTACTAAAAATAAAAAGGGCAAGGCAAAAGATTTGCTGTAGACTAGGATGATGCATCTGGAGTAGAAGTTTAATACCCTGGCCAAATTCTCAGCCAGAGTTATGCATAGGTCCACCACGACTCTGCTGGCTCTCTAGAAGATGGTTCCTAAAGGTCAAGAGAAGACGGACAAAAAGATGGAGTACAAGGACATGTTCTAGTTCCTAGTTGATGACTGGGACAAGATGTTCGAGTAGCCTTTGGTGGCTTGGTGCTTGTCTGCTGTCGGTCCATGGTCGATCTGCTATTACTTTGGCGTCCAATATCTTTAGACTTTTGCTTATTTACTAGTTCTGTTGTCTTTATGTTTTGATGCATACACTTTAATGGTTTGTTTTAAACTATTTGAGTTTTGGTGAGCCTCTATTGGCTATTTTGTTATGGGATCGGCACCCTTTTTTGCTGCTTATCTTATCAAAAACAAGCACTATAAACAATATACATGAATCCATTGGCAAGCATGCCATAATACATCCAATCAAGTATAATAATCATGTACAACAAAATAATAAATCAATACACTCATCAATCGCATGAACCAAGTGGTCCACCACCTGCGAGCTGAGAGACAGGAACATGGCCCAGGTGCTTTTCTACCCAACCATGAAGTATTTATACTTCCCCGGATCCCTTCATGAAATGAAGGAAACCTAGCCCTACACGAAATGTCTAGCTACATGGTAATGACTGGCAGGAGGGAACACCTAATGCAACCCTGATGTCTGAATGTGCTATATTAAATAATGAAAAGTAGATTGTCTCACAACAGGATGTGGTAGAGATATATATAAATAAGTTTGCTAGACAATAAACATCTATTTCAATGTCATCTCGATTAGATCTAATCCTTATAAGTAACTTGGTACAATTCCTGAAAAGAGGAAAAGCCATCTCTGAATATCCACATTCGGCATCCTAGCCCAGAAAGCAACCCATTTACATTCCTAAATAAAAATCTACTTCTTTCCCCAAGAAGCAAGAAAATAAATAATAAAATAAAATTCAAAGTTCATCAATAAATCATTAAAAACCCCTTTTCTCCAAACATCATTCAAGGAATTAGACTTTTCCAATCAAATCATTCATCTTTGCTTACACAATTACACTCATAAGTTCACCAAATAGATATATTATCTAATCCAAAACTTGATCACAATCTTCATACAAAAGTCATTCTAAGTTATAATTTCATCTTACTGTCATAACAGTGACAGGAACTACTCAGTTTATTAACTAAGTTTACATATAATATTCTGTAACCTTCCTGTCATTTCAGTGACAGGAGCTGTGACAATATTGAAAATAAAATATAGAATAGAGTTGTAATCTCCTACAGTCATTCAAGATAAGGTTTTAAAATAGTGTTTCTGAACAGTAATTCAATAACGAAAGATGTCTACAGTAAATACAATGGTTTAATCTAATTTTTAAGAGTTTGAATTTTATCATAAAGAAGTTTGAAATCTTGTTCTAAAACTAATTTAGCCAGCATAAAGAAAGAAAATATAGTAATAGAATTATCTGACAGAGAATAAACTAACAATGATCTGGGGATTGATTTGTAGTTTTCATCAGCAAAATTCAAGATCAAGCAATGGCATTTTACTCAGCACAAAAAGAAAAGTTTAGTTTGCCAGTAAGATGTTTTAGACAACAAGAAGACTTAGCAAAAATGAAGAAGGTCGATCTTGTTTGGCAAGGTCAGATCGCCCAATTGGGGAAAGCCAGAACAACCAAAAGGAGGCGGCCAACATGCCAACGCCCAACCTGAAGACTCAGGCGGCCAAATAAACAGTCAATGGCCAAATATAAGGATGTCATAAGGTTTGTCAGAAGCAAAAAGAAGCCAACTCGTGCCAGTAAGTCGACGACTAGGAAAGGATAATGGGTCGATGCCAGGAAAGAATAGAAATAATTCGTAGACAAAAGCTAGAGGGGCGGCTGGTAATTTTAATAAGGTAGGTCACTTGGCATCTACTTGAGATTGGCAGGAAGAATTCGTTTGAGGGAGAGAGATACGCAGGCTAAAGTCTGCTAACTAGCGGCTAGGAAGTAACCTTCAGCATGTAGTTATAGCAGGCTACTGGTAAATCAAAATGCAGGCCAAGGAAAAACATGCATGTGCAGGTTGAATTTTCACTCAACTCAAGCATTTAAAACAATATCAAATATTGCAAATAAATTACAAAGGAAATACCCGGATTGTTTGTCTGTGAAGAGGTCGATGTAATTCAAACAAAGTTGCCTTCTATTCACTGTCGCTACTCAGCCAGAAGCTCATCCTCTCTGCTGCAAATAAAATCACTATATTCTCTGCTCAATCGTGTTGTCTCTTCTCTGATCTTGATCATGTGTTTTTACTGCCCAGAACTGCCTCTTTTATCAAAAAGAATTCCCCTTATTTTTGGCGAACCCATTAGGCTTTAGAACTGAAGCTCATTTTCAATTTGCATGAAATTCCACCAATCAAAAAGGCTCATAATTCTATTTATAATAAATAATAGCTAATTTAATTAGCTTACTATCACATAAATGATAGTAACTAATCTTTTAATTCTTTATAAAATCTCTAAATATAATAATACTATTTTTAATAAAATTTAACTATTTTAATTAAACATAATCACTTTAAATAATCAAGAAGTGAAATATAATATAAATATATATATTTTCCTTTATTCAAATTGCAATACCTATTTAATTACAATTTGAAAAAACATTAAATAAAATAATGCATTTAATATAACTATTGTAGTAATTTAAATACAATATTTTCTAATTATTTAAATCATCAATCACACTTATCTTCCACACAATGATGCATAAGAAAACCATTCAAAATGCATATGAAACTATGTCCTGTGTGATTGCATCAAGATAATCCATCCCATTAGTTCTTCCCAAGTGGCTAGAACACCTCTACCTCAACCATGTTCTCGTCTTCGACGAGTACCTGCATGCATTTGCACTCAACTCGACGTCAATAGATTAGTGTCTCCAAAACATAGCCAAGGAAAATCATTGTAATCATGTCTACAATATTTAACATTTAAATCAATTTCCAATTTTTATCAATATAAACTCATAATAATTACCTTCATGCATGTAAGATTACTTAAGGTAAAGGTCAATCACAATAATTGTTCACTAATCTAGAATAATTATATTGTTCATAAAAACAAGACATGACACTGTCTAGGATCTCACTGATCACATCAACTCCAATCTCAAAACAAGAAGATAACATAGAGTACTACTCTGTTTACAATGATAACAATGGTTATAGATGAATTCTATAACTCATTTGTTCAAACACCTTTATGTGTAGATGTTTAAAACAGTACAACAATCTTTCTTTACAAGAAACTCCTTATATCACCAAATACATGCAAGACTGAAAGTATACATGAAAGAGATCAAACATTCAATCATTCAATCTTTCAGATCTTATTCCTCCTTGTATACTTGTATGATGATCTCTTTGCAGGCAGCCCCTTGACTTATCAATCATAAACAAGATTCAAACTAATATGTACAAGGACAATGAACTCATTGAGTCTCTGAAAACATCTTGACTGTAGGCTCATGAATGATCAAATAAAAAACACAAAAAGACTCTTTCACAATCATATTCTTCACTCAACTCAAAGACACTAAAGTGACATCATAAACTAAACTCAAGGCAAAACAAAAATACCTAATACTTCTGCAATCAAAACCCTTTTATCATACCTCTACAGTTAGCATCATATTTCTGCAATCATTATAGTGTACTGTCTCTACAACAAATCTAATATTACCATACTTTGCCACTATCATTATAATCTGTCATCATCATTCTTCTGCTACATACTTTCCTCACATATCTCTGCACTAGTCTCTTATTCACATTGATTGCTTCAATCAGTTCACCATTCCCTGAAAATGATCACATCACAACACATATCATCTACTCTTCCTCAAGAACCCACTTCACATAGTCTTCACAAAGTCATCTCTGCATAATAATCTGTATCTTCATCATTTTCATTGTTGCTTTCATTTTCATCTGCATGTTTTCTTCACAAAAATAGTGCTTCCTATATTCAAAATAAATCATCTGATATCTTAGTTTTTAACATTGTTGTATCACCTCAAAATCATGTCTTTCACCTTGCAAACAACTACCATACTTAGGATTTTCATCTCACCTCACATCCAGAAAGAAAAATAGTTTTAAAATCATACCCTAACTGCTTATTCTGGGAAAAAACCCTCACATGTCTGTCAAAATAAGGTCCTGGGAGAATAGTCGTTTCAAATCAAACATGCACCGTGGATATCCTTGTTCGCATCTTTGATCATTTTAAATGTAGACCATTGATAAAGGATTTGGCATCTGAGTAGACAGGCTATACTGGTTCCCTTAGGATGGAGGGCCGGTCAACTCATGTATTTGATGACATAAGTCATCACTTAATTTAAGTGATAAACTTTTATAGCAGGTCAACTTCTAAAAATAACAAAAGCGCAACCCGTCACTATGTTGCTTTTTATAACATGTATTCTAGACTTTAGGAGATTTAGGGTCTTAGGGTATTTAACATTTAGCACCTGAGACTTGCTCAAACTCTAATTTTTCTGTGAAACCCTAGCCACCACGGAGTATGACCTTGTTGCAGAGACACCTCCATTGCAGGTGCTAAGGAAAACATAATGAAAACCCCTTTTATCTTGTCAAACTCTAATTCATGAACTGAACAAAACAAGTCCATGTTATCTCAAACCTTCAATGATGATGAAGTTACAACTCCTTTGATCACTCTGGATTGATCTCAATGACAAAACTCCTTTCAATAATGACACAACTCCTTTGATCACTTTCAATACTCTGCAGGATCAATGATGAACAACAAATGATACAAGCTACCAAAGCAACTCTCTGACACCTCACTAAATGCATGTCCTGGATAGAGACTCTATGAAGCCTCTCTTGATGATGACAAATGCATACTGCATACCTTGATGTGCATCTACTGATGATGATAAAGATATACTTGAACCAAGATATGTGATCATCTGATATGACAACCTCTACATCAACAACATGAAACAATATGATCAACCTCAAGCCATCTAGTCACTGATCACAATATGAACTCCTTAAGCATGATCAAGATTTTGAGATGAACATCCAACCACTTTAGCATGTAGATCACCAACTAAATAAGGTCTTCCTTTGTATGATCAGCAACATACTAACATATCAACACCATATGAAGCATGAACACTATGCAACCCCTAAAGCATGAACCATCATCAACTCAAACAACCTAACCTCATCAACTTTTGACATCAATGACAAACCTATTTCAACAAAAACCTCTTTCCATCCAACTTTATCTTCCTTATATTCTATCATATTGAAATCTCTTCCCAGAATCCAAGGAGTCTTAGGCAAAGAATGTACCATCCAATTCCACAAAGTACATCTATCTTTGTAATCATTAGGGGCATAGATAGAGCATAAGTCAAATTTACACTCATCCTTTTCTATAATGACCCAAACCAGTCTATTACAAGGAAAATAACCACTATCAACAACAAAAGGGACCCAATTTGATCAACAAGAATGGCAGATCCACCTTTGCCTTTATCATGCAGAGCATAAAAGGACTTAGAATTCTTCTAGACAAATTTTAGAATACTATTCAGCTAGAAACCCATAACCTTGACTTCTTGTAGGCAAAGAAAATCCATTTTAAACCTACTATTACAGAAGGACCTAAGGATATATTTTCTACTAGGGATTCCAGCCTCTTGACATTCTAGTTAGTACACTTTAAAATCATTTGGATGTTTTAGAAGAAGCCCAAAGCTTCTGATTTTTATATAACCTATCAAAACACTTTTGTAATTTCTCTTCTTTTCATTTTTTGGAAGATTTTTTACCATTTCCATTTGATCCTTGTTCCCCCTACTTTATATTTTTTATTTCCTCTCTAGAGGGTTTTCCCCCATTTTATCTATTTCCATGTCCCCTCCAAAATATAAGGGATTATTATAGTCTAACACAATATTTTATCTCTTAGAGTTTGGTAAAAACTATACTATGTTGTTCCCCAGTTGGCACAATATCATCTGGTAGCATTTGGGGGTTAATGACAAGTTTATTCTTCTCAAGCTCAGCCCTTGTATTTATTCTTTGAAGTGCTAATTGTTGAGCATTTTTCCACAATGGTCCTTCATGATCTTTTTTATTTTCTATTATTTCACTATCTCCCTTTTGATTTTGACTTTTCTTAGGTTCTATGGAAACAAAATCATCCTCAAACAAGGGATCTAGTAGAGATGGGTCTTCAAAATTTGTATTTTATAAAAATTCCTTCTCTGAAGGTGCACTATTTGTATGAGAAGGCTTATCTTTCCCAATTTCACTATTGTTTATTTCCTTATTGTAATGCCTACCATGAAAAATATCACTAAATGACAATAAATAATTAAATTAGTAAGAAATAATGAAATAAATACGATGACAGAAGGAAATTCTAACTAGTAAACTTCCTATTAAATATAAGTATTATTTTATTGATCGTAAATGAAAATCTAGGATATAACATTTCTTATATAATTATACTCATTTACAATAAATGTCAAATGATCATCATTTCACAAGGTGGGAATACTTTATTATCTCTAGAATCCTGCTTGTTAACAGACCTGTATTTGCACAACTAAATGTAAACATTAGTACCACAAAGTCATTAAATACACAAAAGAGATATCAACTTGCACAAGATAATGAGACTAAGGTCCTAAGGGGCTGACCTAATGTCTTGGGGGCTCATGATGGCCTTACCTACATACGCGTAGCGCAGAGACTTCGTAGTTTAGGGACTTGAACTTGCAACCACCAAATGGTATCATACAATTTATAACTTGTGTAAACATATGTAATAGAAGCTTTATAATCTCAAAAGCTTATAAGGGAGACAAAATATACAACACAAAATATATAATATCCAATGATATATTCACATAACCAAAACATAAAAGTCATGACAGTAAATACATTAATACTTGAGAAATTTATCCCATTTATTCAACTAGCATCTATGTTTTCAAAACATTATCACATACAATTTTATCATTAAGGGTTTAATTCACTCATCAACACAACATCGTACCATATTAGTAACAATTCTTATCATTTACATTAATACTCTTCCTTAATATTTAAATTACACAATACATCATCCATCTATCCAATTAAGACACGATTTGAAAACCATTGATCTCATATTCTAATCTATGTTCAACTATTACTCTCTGGCTTGAAAGGCACAATGATACTAAACTATAAAACTTGATTAGTTCTATACTAACCTTGATTGCAAAGTTAATAGCCTACTAGAAGAAGAATCTTCAAAGATTATCCACTTAACAAGGATATTAAGTTATTTACTTCATCTTTAAATTAAAAGAGAGTATTATAATTTTATTAGTCAACTATAATCAATTCATAAATTTTACTCTTAGGACAAAATCATTTATCATAAAGCTTTACTTCCTATTCTTGATTTATAACCCAATTGATAAAAGAAAACATAAGTAGAAACAAGTTTATCTCAAAAATACAAACTGTTCTTAGGCCTTATCATGAATAATTATAAGACATAAAATATCATAGATAATATGCATACAAGGATGTTAAAGTTATCATGACTCTTAACTTTTCTACATGCCAATGCATTTAAGTGAAAATAAACTAATACATTAAAATACAGTTACGAGAGAAACAAAGAATTAATCAACAACTAAATCATTATTATCTAACAAAAGCTCCATTCTATTGTTATTTCCAATATCTCTAAAGATAATAATCTATCAATTTAGATACGATTTCTAATTAAGTTAACAAAACTTTCATTACAATTTTAAATGCAACAATTGATAAAAAAAATAGAATAATCATAAGTGAAGCTCATAATCAACTATCAAGGGCGACATCCTAACACTAAAATAAGACCAGTAACTTATCCCATCTTATCCCATAATAAAATAAGTTATTCACATGTTTAAGAGATAAAAACCAATAGTGTCTTGCCAAATGCATAAGTAAGAACATCCTATTCATGAATCTACCCTAATTCTCCATATTATACATTAATAATAACACTAACACTATACTAGTAGCCATAATATAAAAGATATAAAACAAACAAATATATTAATTCATCATTTAATAAACTCTACAAAAATATTACTGAGGAAGATTTGAAACATTGAACTCTAGATTTATTTCTTTTTTGAAGATTCAAGAATTTATTTATGACATTATCTAAAATATACTCATAGAGTAAAACTAACCATTTTGTTATGCATGTATAGAAATAAAATCTAAAAGAAACTTACTTGGAAATACTTATCCACATGAATAGAAATAAAATCTTTCTTTCTATAATTCTTAATCCAACTAAAATTAAACCAATTATTTGCATTCACGAGGAGTAAATATAATTCTTTCTAAACTTATTGATATTTTAGAGTTATATACTAAGTTAATAGGAAATCTTTAAAAAAAATGAATATAAACACATCATTATCTAATTTTTATCCAACAATAGTAAAATAATTTAATACCAACTAATTTCAAATAACAAGGAATACCACCATATCACTATTTATAGTGAATTTAACTGCTATCTAAATAGATCCTAACATTATTAATATATACATATGTTATATGATAAATTCTTTTATGCCGTAAGATAAAATCTCATTTAGATTTAAGCAAATCAATTTCAAAAAAATAAACTTTATGACATAAATAAACATACAACTGATTACATAACACAAGTTTATTTAAAAAAACATTTTTCCTAAATTCACAAAATGGATTTGTTGAAAAGACTTTAAAATCTTCTATTAAAATTCAAATCTATCCTATGGAATTACTACTATGAGAGGTAACTAATTGTAATACATATAATGTATTCAAAGGAAATAAATTCAGATGATTTAGTTTATCTCATATACAGACTTCAGTTTTAATTCAATAAATCGATTTAATTTCATTTTTCTTGCAAATTTCACAAATATTTATTCTACCTTTTGCATCAAAGTTAGGTAATTTTTGAAGTAACAACATCCATTTAAATTCATCTTTTTTAGGCTCTATCACATTATTCTAAAGATAAGAAAACACATTATACCAATCTTTTTGATTTAAATTTATATTCCAATTTCTATTCAATTGATCACAAATATCAATAGGAGGATTCAATAGAAAATAAACATCCTTTGCTTTAATTTTACTGTATTTATCATTGTTAAGCCAAAGTAACTGGTAATCATATTTATTCTCATCCAAGACATCTTTTTCAATACTATCTTTTTATATTTTTATTCTCTCATATGTTGTTTTTTGTGTTAGGGGGATATCATATTTATTGCATAATTGTTCCCATGAGATAAATTTATTCTTATATATTAGATCCTGGAATGCAGCAATACCTCTTTTATTCCATTCTTTTGTTGAACACCCTTGAAGAAGGGCCAACAGTTTATTATTGATGCAGAGCGAAACGCAACAGAGGCTAAACTAACAGGAAGGAGTAGCCAACAATACAAACAGCATGATAAAATTCTCTATCGGCTGAACATCATCATCATATTTCCTAGACACCAACAGCATCATCATATTTCGGTCGGGCACAATTATCCTCCTGCCGACTACTGTTCACCTCCTCCGCCTGTCGCCTATCATCATCATCATGATAATCAACGGGCGCGAACATCCTCCGGTTGCACTTGTTCATCGGGCGCCAAATACAAGCGGCATCATCATGATATTCGACACCACCTTCGTCAGCAGGATATCCAAATATCCGGTTGCTCCCGATATCCTGATGACGACAACTTAACACCTTTCCTTCGATGCCCCGCTACCCGACGATACAAGCAACAGCATCATGATATTGTTCATCCGGTTCCTCGAAACCTCCTGATGATGCTACTACAACTTCCTGCCTACGCCGATACCTTACTACTTAGTGACAACAGGATAAACTCGCATTGAGGGATTTCTTAATATCCTGATGAACTCTTCAACACTTAGCCAAAAAAACTTAACTTTCACACCCGCATCCGTTAGCGATATGCGGATGATGAACTTCCCTGAGAGATGATCCTGACTGCGATATATACACTGAGTATATATCCAACTCAAAACATCATGATGCACTTGCAACATGCAAACTTCAACAACTTCATGACCCGATCCTGATGGCGATGGATCCGCAGATGATGATGCGGCTCGTTCCGACTGAAAACGCACATGCAGACTCCTGTGTATCCTTCCACTGCATGTAAGCACTCCGAACCACTCTATTTCACAAAGATCATGTGACAACCAGGCCGGATCACCTTCAAACCAAAATCTAACAACTTATCTTCTAGACCTAGCACATGAGGATGCTAGGCTGATTCACAGCATGCTCCTAACTGATCTCCTGAACAATGCAATGCATAAACAGAAAACACAAATGCAAACTAAACTATGATACAGGACCATTCCACCGATTTGCAGGATCAACCGGTGGAAGGGTTGAAAATACCCATCTACTTGCAAACGGAAAGGAATACTGCAAAAGATGAGATCTTATTCACTTGAAATTCAAAAGTCCTGAATACAGATTCACAATGTCTGAACTGCTCTCAACTCAACACAACACCAATACATCTATCAACATCAATCTCAATATCAATATGAACTATCAATATGAACTCAATGTATCTAAACCCTAACAGATCGAAGGTATATATCACAAATCCTTCGAGTACTACCAACTTCACTTCCCAGCGGCTGGGAGCTTCCAAGCGGCTGGGAGAGAGGACAACTCAGACTATCTTATCCCGATCTCTAACTGCCTACACATACTCCTAGGCTGAACTAATACATAGCATCGGTCCAGTGGACCTTATTACATGAAGAAGTCAAACATACTAAAAATAGACTATCCTATCATCATGCTGATAATTATCCTACATCCTGATCATGTATGTCATCATGCGGACCTATATCCTGATCATGTGCGGGTGCTCCTACACCAATTATTGTGGAATGTATTCCACCAAATGGATCTTGAGAGGAATATTCTATTAATTTCAGGTTCTATCGGATACTTGTTCGTAATAGCTTTCTTACTATATTCCCAAGCCTTCCACAGGCTTTTAAGGACACTGGATCCAGCTGGGGAAACAGGAAAACAACCAAAAATAAGATCACAAAGAGGAAGATTTTTCCAAGTTTTAGCCCCCCTAGGTATACGATTCGAGATATTGTTCCTAACAAGGACTTTCCACAGTTTAGTACCTACAAAACTTTTACAAATCCATTTCACAGCTAGAGCTATCCCTTGTTGCTTTAAGTCTTTTAGTCCTAACCCCCCTCTCTGTTTATCATTACAACAGATTTCCCATTTAACAAAATGAGATTTTTTTATTCCCTTTACCATCAGACCATAGAAAATTTCTAATCTTTTTTTGAATAGATTGAACTTGGTAGCTATTAAATAACCAGACTGAGGCATAATAAATGTTGTAAGAAGAAAGAATTTTCTGGTAAACTTGTGCTCTTCCAGCAATAGAAAGGTACTGCTTGTTCCAAGAATTAAGTTTATTGTCTATTTTATTTTCAATCCAATTCCACATATCTTTTAAGTTTGGTTCTACAACAAAAGGAATTCCCAAGTACCTAACTATTTTGTTGGGACCTCCCCATTGAAATTCATACTCTTTGAACCAATCTAGTTTTTCATTTTTCATCTCTTTTTTGAATGTTTTTTGCTAAGAAAATATGGAATATATTTTTAGTTGATGTAATGCAAAAAAGAAGGATAAATGAAATTCTGATTGGCAAATTAAATAGATAATATTGGAAAAGGTAAAAATTTGTATTAGCTGATTTATACTACTGAAATTCTTTGGTTTTTATGGAAATTAAGGAACATTGAAAAATACCAAGGCATTAGGAGGGCACTTACTGAGCCTAATCATAGACTCACTATGTATAATATTTTTGTGCAGATCTCCTTGACAGTTGAAATGTCAAAGAAAAAGTATCAAGAGTTAATTAAAAAAGGCAAATTGGAAATCATGAAAGAGGAACTGAAGTGTGTGAACCAGTGGATCTACTTTAAACCAGATCTTGAGGAGAAGAAAGAGAAAGACTCTGAGAGAGCAAAGAAAATTTTAAAAAAATGAAATTTATATACTATTTAATTAAAGGCATATATATATATCCAGTATAATGCCCTGCGTGGTAGACAAGATAAATATAGCTTAGAAAGATCTCTTAGACTCTATCTATATATGTATTTTGGTCCAGTTTAAAGGACCCATTTTTGTATAATATAATGAATTAAAAAAATCAATTTAATAAATAATAATAATAAGAAGAATAAAATAAAGTAAATTAAAATAAAAACCAGATTGTCCTACCATTAAAACTAGACAGTGGTAAAACTGTAATAACTTTCTTATTTCTAAATGAAATTTAAAAATTCCAAATGTTTTAGGAAGCTAACTCATAGGGCAATAAAACATAGAAAGCAATTAAGAAAATTCCTTAGGAGGTGTGAGCAGTTTTTACTGCAATCTACCTTCTTCCCTCAATCCAAAAAACAAGTGCTACACCCTTTTTGCAGATTAAAAACATATATACTTCATCAAATTTAACGCCCCAAAATATGATTTAAAAGAAGATTAAATAGATGGCTTTTATCATGGATCAAATATAGATTTCATACTAAGGTGGAACACCATTATATCATGGATTGAATGCATATTTTTAACCAAAAAGAAACGCCTCTATGGATGGGTTTAATTGCATAGACAAGAAAGTTGCACAATATTTTTGACATGCCTCATTCTACCAACAAAAGCCAATCTATTAAAATAATTTTGGAATAATATGCTCAGTGAACATACCTGACAAATCTAAAAAATGGGAAAATTAATTCTTGGCATCCCCATTCCAAAAACCAAGAACCCATCCATAATTCTTCTAGATCTGCACAATCAATCTTTCCAAAAATCTGAAAGCATAAAGAATAACAAAGATCATACCTGACAAATCATCTAAATGTAAACATATTGATGTAATATATGTGCTTCTCCAAAAATAACCCCGAGTGTTCCATTGTATTTCACTGCCATATCAGTATATTTTCTCTAATGTTTTTCATTTATTCCTTTCTTGATCTTTTTAAAACTGAACCTCTTAACTCTTTTGTCTCTTCGTATTTTGCTCTGGTGATTCCATGCTTTGATAACCTGTGTAACTCCCCTTTATAGTTTCTAAAATGAACTTTTAAAGAAAATGTTCGTTAGAATAAAATCAATAATAATTCAAATACACCCACTAACTCCTCTTTTAATACCTTGCAAGAACATCTTTCCAACAAAAACAAACTTAAAATTAGTAAAAACATTTAAATGCCACCACCCCACTTTTGTATTCCATTTCCTATTTTATAGGAACAAACAAAGTTGTAAAATCCCTTAAACCATCACAAAAGTAAATAAAGTAAAATGAAGTAATTAATCCACTTAAATACAACATCATATTGCCAAAAGTAAAAAGATGTAAATAATCCGCTTAAATACAACTTCCAAAATATAAAAGGGGTGTGATTAATCCGCTTAATTACAACATCGAAATAAATAATAATTTTATCAATAAGATTCAATAGAGTCAATAAACCTTCACAAAAGAAATCATCATAAATAAGAATATGTAAGATTCAATAAATCTTGCAAAAGATAATCTCATCAATATAAATCAATAAAGTCATTAAATCTTACAAATTGCATGCTCATTCTAGGTAAAAAGCACTATAAATCATATACAAGTCCATTGACCATCATGTCATGATACATCCAATCTCAAGATACAATAATCATGTACACAAGGATAAATAAATCAATACACTCATCAGTTGCACGAACCAAGTGGTCCACCACCCACGCGATGAGAGATGGGAACATGGCCCAGGTGTTTTTCCACCCAACCATGAAGCATTTACACTTCCCCAGATCCCTTCATGAAACAAAGGAAACCCAGCCCTACATGATATGTCTAGTTACCTGGAAACAACTGTTGAAGTTGTGAAACCAACCTCACAGGACCCAGTGAACACCTACAAAACCTAAGAAACCTTCCACAAGAGAAAAAAGCAAAGAGAGCAATTTGCAAAAAAATGGATGAATTAATGAAATGGATTAATGAATTACGTGAGAGAACTTGCTTTTATATTAGCAAGTTATAAAACCCTAAAAGGAGATTCCTAACTTTAGCTTAAGTGAAATAAAGTAAAGGTGACTTAATTAATTAATCAATATGATTAAATTAATTAAGTAAAGAACCCATTACTCTAACACCCCCCCTTAAGATGAACTTAGGAAGAAGCTAAAAAACTAAGGACAAATGCATGAAAGCAAAGATGGGTCCCAGCAACTAGGCCTGATGAGGTACCCATGTACAAAAGAGTCTCTCACAAAATAGAGAAAAGGAGAAAACCACGTGGGAAAAACTCCTCCCCAAAAGAGAGAACAAACCTCCCTACAAGAGAGAGAGAAAGAGTGAAGGACTAAGAATCCTCCACAAAAGATGTCCCAAAAGAATAGGAACATGAAGAACTCCACTGAAGCATGAAGAAGCTGTAAACACTATCAAAGACTGACTGCTATAGTGATGAAAGAAGAACCTCCTCTAAACAAGATGAAGATCAGAATCAAGACGACAAGAATCTGCATGAGTGCCCCCAACAACACTACTCGAATCACATGGAAAACAAAGGTAAAACATCTAGAACTCAAAGATACAAACGACATAGGTACCAAAAGTCTGAAGAACTGATCAAGTGAAAATAGAAGGTCACCTCCGCAAAAGGAATGCAAGAGTTGTTGCAAATATGTGTCTAATCGGTGTTTTCATTGATGTCAACATATCTTTGTTGTCATTAGTTTCAACTATATCTTATTCTATTGCTTGTTTAGAAGACTTGTATGTTGAGGATATTAAGAAAATTAGTCTCTCCAAAAGAAACAAGTGAGTTACATATCTCTCTATTAGAGACAGTGAAGACAGTGCAATTCAGTGAAGTAGATTGCTCCACATTCCCAGTAAGATGAAGATCAGAGTCTGTGGATTAAAGGGTTTGTAGAGGATTGTCTGTAGTTGCTCCAGTCAAGATTTGAGAGGTTTTGCAGTTGTTCTGAGTAGAAACGGGTTTTGCAGTTGTTCAGAAGTGACAGAGTGACAAAAATTTGGTCCGGATTGATCCGCATTGGAATATTATGATCTATGGATCTAGAGGTGTGTTTGGGATGTTGGTGTGTATCCTCAACTCAAGTGGTTCGTGGTTTGGAGGTCCGCAAGAAATCTTTCTAGTGTGACAGTCATGACAGTTAGTTTTCTTGTGTGATGCCTCGTCACGAACCCTAAGTGTTAAACTACAAGAGCAAAAAAAATAGACATTTTTTTAAAAGCAAGTAAATGCATTAGCCATTAAATACAATTACACTATTAATAACATTAAATGAAATGAACAGCTAACACCTCTAGGGAACATAACTACATCAGATAAAATTATAACAATACAAGTGATAAACATTATAATACAACAGAAGAGGATTTACATCGTTCATTTGCAGAGATGAATAATTACAAAGGTTCAATACAAGATTACAAGACCGATCACGTCAGTTTACAAAATAGTACAATTATGAATGTATACTACAACTTTGAAGATGTAGAACAAATCTAGAACTAGAAGACTTCTGCATTGATCTCGAACCATAACATCCAAAAAGGCCAATGGATAGCTCTTCCACCCAACCACGTGGAACCCTGAGGTCCACCCCTCCAAGCTAGGAGATAACAATGAGGTTTCCCCTAAGACCAAGTGTACCAGAAGATAACTCGACATAGATTAAACAAATAATTGAGACTACACCAATCAACAAGACCAGTCAACACATCAAGACAATCATTAAGACTAGACAATCATGAGGACAAGTCACATAAAGATAAGATAATATAGTTCTCTAGAGGCATCAACGAAGATAAAAACAAGAAGTAATTAATCTATAGTAAGAAGAGTGTCATCGCATGGTCCTAGCATGGGTTATCTAGGCTATCTCTCACTAGAAACCGGCCCCCATCTATGGTTATCCAGGTGACCTCTCTATAGGCACCGGCCCAATAGGGTGACACATGCGGAGCTGACACATCCTTTCATGGAGACAAGGAGGTTGACCTTGCCAACCAGGCCTTCTCATCCCATCCTTAGCCTATGAGAGCACTCAAGGCATAAGTGAGGCATCATACTTATCTTATTATATGAATTACTACCCAACCCACCTAGATAAATTAATTAAGTTATCACTGGATTACAACTTCCATGGGGTTATCTAGGCAGCCACTTTGGGCTCCAGCCCCACCATGGAAGCCACTCTCCTTTATACAACTAGCATCCAAAAACCAAAACATGCATGGACAAGGGTCTACAAGACATCCATTTCTTACAATTTGATCCATTACATAGGCCCTTCAACTTTAACCTCAACAATAAAAGTTCCCTTATCCACTTCAAAAACTCAAATCAATACAACATTGGAACATAATGACACAATTAACAAGTTGAAACCCATGCAGTTAAGCCTCTGGAGTTGGTAATTTGAACTCTTTACCATGTTACAAAGTACATCTCCCGATATGGAAACTAGGTTTAAACGACTATGACTTTCCCTTAGACCAATATGATTTAGGGCCAACGAGAATAAAGAAGAAAAAGAAAAATAACTCAATACCATCATTATTACAAGTCGATAATAATATCCAATGGTGTTTCAAGGGAGACCTTAAACTATGATAACAATGACTCAACATACCACTTCCGAACAAGGTATACGAAAATGAAACACTTCAACAAAAAGGTTAATACAACATTACAACCTATATCCAAAACATTCTTACTTCCTTCTATAGACACGCATTATCGACAATAAAAAGCTCCCAACTTTACAAGACACTAAACTTACTCAAGAAAGAATATTAGTTAAACATCATTAGATTAATACAATCATAATACAACTATAATTCTAAGGAACTATTTTGAACTCCACATTTGACTCTAAAATAATCTTAATTTGACCATTATATATATATATATATAAAACAATTTACTGATAGAGACATCAATAAGCAAGGGTAAATTTTTATTAAATTAAATTCTATTCTAATACCTTCTTCCAAACCCCATGATTAATTTTGTTACAAGAGCTTATAAAAACATTAGACTAAATCACAAGGCACTCAAGGATCATAGAATTTGGTTCTAAAAATGAATCGTTCTAAGTTAATTATTAGTGATACCAATTTCTAATCTCTTCAAGCCTTATTCGACTAGAAAGATAGCACCTAAGGAAAATCGCTATCAACCAAAATCTAACGGGAGTAAAGGAGTACTATATTCCTATAAGTTTGACTAGGTGGACCAACAACCCCAAAATTTATTAAGGTAACTAATATTTAACCACCTAAATCTTAGGCCCAACAAACGGTTATGCTAATAAGGAAATATTGCCTAAAGAATTCTCAATGGCCAACCTACTCTAGCAAGATGATAGACATTGGGCAACAAAGTAAGTTGACATTTAGATTGGTAACTACAGTCCTAAACTTAGCCATCTACACTGTCGATGACTCCATAGAACGTGATGATAGAAACCGCTGGTCTAAAATGAAATAAGGAAAGTTTCTAAGACAAATGAATTTGCCATCATCTGACTCATAAAACCCACCATTGACAGCGACCAAGGAAAAAAAACAAGTTACAGAGATTTGAGAATTGAACAAGAATCAACTCAAGGGAATTTGGAGGGTGCGAACAGGCAAGGTTTTCATAGAAAAAGAATTCCACCGCCGTCAACTACGAAGAGGAGACAAGTTTCATATTCCATCCTCAGCTGACAGATTGGTTTGGCCACAGAGAGAGAGGCATGACAAAACTAGGGCAACAACAAGATGTCACCCGGGATAAACATGGTCGCATAAGACAGAGGAACACTGCGTGCTTTTGGCAGCGACTTCAAGCGAAACGACTACATCAGGTTGACAGTCTCTAAGGCGTCGGTGAGGGCATCGAACCTAAAACTTCTATTGGGGCTTGAAGATTCTCCCTCACAAGGTAGACCGGGTTAAAAATAAAACATTTTCAAAGGGATCACAAAAGAACTTGATTACATCCTTCAAGAAGAATGGCAGGGTTGCAAGAGGGACACATGGTTCCTACAAGCTTTTCATCAGAAAATCTAACACTCAAGTGACACAATGAATCGGTGGGAAAATCAATAGGGAAATGAGATTTTGAAAACAAGATAATCTTAATACGAAAAGAACCCACATGCTCGAATTGGACTACAGGGCAAAAATTACAGTCGATCCCATCTAAGGAAAAAGTTTAGTGTTGTAGTGAGATGGTTTTGCAGGCTAATTGTTTTTGCCAAATCATCTTGTAAGAGCATCCAACAAGTCGTAAAATGATTATAGAGTTGAAAAAGATGAATTACAGATCGGTTTCATTTGAGGAGCTAGAACGTTCACGAAGATGACTCAGACTCAAAGTTTCCAAAACTTCAAGAGCAACTAGGTAACAAAATATTCTAATTTCTCAGGGTACAACATGGGCAAGAATAAAGAAATTCACATAATTTAACTATACAACAATATTGACATACCCATACTTTTCACGCTCCAAAAATTGAATCCTCCTGCAGAACTTCTCTCCCTTCTCCCTTTCTCAGAATGACCCCTTCCCAAAAATCCCCCCAGAAACCCAATAGCCAAGAGTCATAAATGCCCACTATCACCAATCCGTTCTCAAGAATCCTCTCCACCAGAAGAATTTTAAATTTTTACTTATATCAGAGATTCCCCACTCTAGAATCATAAATGACAACTAACCACATTTAATTATTCACCAGAATGATTCTATACATAACTATATATATTAATGAATTAAAATAAAGCTTTTGACCCACATATATGTTTTTACAAACATTAGAATAGTTAATTGATTCTGCATTAAAATTTACTTAAATAGTATTCCAATTTTACAACTAAGCAAAAATACTATAATGTTTGACAAAAATAACATAATAATATTGATCCATTTATGCATACTAGAATACACATAGGCTGACTAAACAAGGACTCGACAATAAACCTACAAACCATATGACGACCAACAAATTGAAGATTGAACTGACCTAGGGAATAAACCTCATGTTATCTCCATCAACATTATCCATTGGTGCAAGGGCCCGCTCAGACCTACTAAGTCAGGTGGAGTAGAGGCCCGGTACCTGCAACCTGTATCAAAACAATATGTTGCATACAAATATATATATAACTACATAACACATACACAGAGTTAGGGATTCATAGCGTAGTAGGGTGCTCAGAGTGAGCAATACTACACTATCCCTTCTCTAAGATCATGACAATAACATATGCATCCCTAACTAGAAGTTAGATAACATTAAACTACGTAATCAAGATTATATCAATCTGCATAATCCATCTAGCCATCAACTAAACATGCTGAAACACATCATGAGCTGAAATATCAATAATGTCATCATGATCATGATAAGCATCAAACATAAGTCTAACATCTCAAATATCCCGACTGTCAAAGTGCAATATAAAACTTCTAACTGTATCAACTATCTAAAACAATAGAAAACCAATATCTATCTCAAACCAAAAATAAGGGGCATTACATCCTCCCCCCCAAGAGCCAGGCTTACTTCTGGAAGCCTACAAATAAGTAAGGGTATAACTCTTTCATCCTGGAAGCATTCTCCTAGGTAGCAGAAGTCTCGTCATTAGGATCCCACTGGACCCTGACCTGCTCCATGTCTCTGCCCCTGAGAGCAAGTCTCCTATGCTGTCGAATGCCTATGGGCTCCAAAGCCAGCTGCCCATCCTCTACCTGTAGAGTAGTCCAATCAAGAACATGAGCAATATCTGGATAGTAAGGTCTAAGTACAAAAACACGAAACACATCATGGATGCGTGAAAGACTAGGTGACAAAGCAAGATGATAAGCAATAGGACCGATCCTCTCCAACACCTCAAAAGGTCCAACAAAGTGTGGTGATAGCTTAGAGCCCTTTCCCTAGTGGATCAGACTCTTTCACGGTCGCACACGCAAGAACACCTGATCCCCAACTGAAAACTGTCGATCGACTCTATGAGCATCTGCATACTTCTTATGTCTATCCTACGTTGTCACCAGATGCTCTCTAATCCTCTCAACCTACTACTCCATATATCTAAGCATATTTGGTCCTAGAAGGACTCTATCCTTGAGACAATCCCAACTCAGAGGAGTCTGACAAGGATGACCATACAAAGCCTGAAATGGAGACATGTCGATAGAACTGTGATATCCATTATTATAAGCAAACTCTACTAGATACAAGTAGTCCTCCCCACGGCTCTATCGATCCATCACATACATCCTAAGCATATCCTTGAGAACCTGATTAACCCTCTTGGTCTGTCCATCAGTCTCAGGATGGTATGCTGAACTAAAGTTCAGTTGTGTCGCCAAGGCATGCTGCAGAGAAATCCAAAGCGTGGAAGTAAAAACTGGATCCCTATCAGAGATGATCCTATGAGGAATCCCATGAAGTCTGACTATATCCTCCATGAACACTCTGGCCACCGTAGAAGCATTGTAAGAAGAACAAACAGGAGAGAAGTGAGGTACCTTCGTCAACCTATCCACAGTGACCATAATGGCATCGTGTCGACGAGAGGATACCGGCAAACTAACAATGAAGTCTATCGAAATGATGTCCCATTTCCATTCTTGAATCAAATGAGGCTACAAAAGTCCTGTAGGGTGTTGATGCTCTGCCTTCACCCTCTGACATTCAAGACATCTCGACACAAAATAAACAATATCCCGCTTCATGCCACTCCAAAAGTATAGCTGACGTAGATCTGCATGCATCTTCTTAACACCAGGATGAGCATAATAAGGTACCCGATGCGCCTATGACAAAATTAGGGTATGAAGACCCTTTGAATTAGGAACATATATACGACCCAAATGTCGCAAAAGGCCATTCGGCTCAAGAGAGTAACTGGAAAATCTACCCTCCAAAGGTCTACCTGACTCAATCTCGAACTTCACCTCCTGGTACCAACTGTCGGTAGGAAGTGCTGTGAGAATCTGACCTCTCAAGTCAACTGTGAGAGAGACTGCTAAGATCTCATGTCTCTGATGACTAAGAGCATCCACTACCACATTCTCTTTGCCCTGAATATACTTGACCTCAAAGTCATACTCGCACAAGAACTCCATCCATCACCTCTGCCTCGCATTCAAGTTTGGCTGTGTGAAAATATACTGCAAGCTACGATGATCACTGTGCAACTCAAACTGATGCTAGAAGAGAAAATGCCTCCACCTCACCAAGGCATGCACAACTACAGCTAACTCCAGATCATGAGTGGGATAGTTCAATTCATGATCCTTGAGTTTGCGAGACTCATAGGCAATCACGCAACCATCCTGCATCAAAACTGCTCCTAAACCCTCCAAAGAAGCATTTGTACATACAACAAATTCCCTAGTAGGATCACGAACTGCTAAAATAGGTGCACTGGTCAACTACTCCTTAAGGGTCTGAAAGGCTGCTTGACATTGTTCTGACCAAACAAACTTCTTCCCTTTCCTCTGAAGGGAAGTAATAGGATGAGCAATCCTTGAAAACCCCATAACAAAACGGTGATAGTAACCTGCCAAACCCATAAAACTGTGGACCTCAGAAACATTAGTAGGTGCAAGACAATCCATAATAGCTTGGATCTTCGAAGGATCCACCGCAATACCCTCTCCAGAGATGACATGACCCAAATACTTCACCTCTATCTGAAAGAATTCGCACTTTGACAAATTAGCATAGAGCTGATTTTCTCTCAGACACTACAACACCTAATGTAAATGTTCCTCATGCTCCTCCATAGTCCTCAAATAGATCAATATATCATCCAGAAATACAAGGACAAACCTATCGAGATAAGTGCAGAAAACACCATTCATCAGGCTCATGAAAACTGAAGGTGCATTTGTCAACCTGAATGGTACTACTATGAACTCATAATGCCCATAACAGGTGTGAAATGTTGTTTTATGAATATTTGCCTCAAATATCCGCAACTGGCGATGTCCTAACTTAAGGTCAATTTTAGAAAACAGCTTTGCTCCCTTAATCTGGTCAAATAAATCATCGATCTGAGGTAAGGGGTACCTATTTTTCACTGTCATCTTATTGAGCTATCAATAGTCGATACACAGCCGCATAGATCCATCCTTCTTTTTCACAAAGATCACAGGTGCTCCCCAAGGAGAGACACTAGGTCGAATGAATCCCTTAGCTAACAACTCCAACTACAGTCAGAGCTCCTTAAGCTCCTGAGTAGTCATCCTGTATGGAGCTCGTGAGATAGGCTCTACGCCGGGAACAAGATCAATCCTGAAGTCGATGTCACGCTTAGGTGGCATCCCCAGAATCTCAGAAGGAAAAACATCAGCATACTCCCTCAAAAGTGGGTGATCGTCAAGAGATGCCTCTTGACTCTCCTCCATCTCCAAGTCACTAACTGACACTGCAAAAAGATGACATCCCTGACGCATGCATCTCTTAAGCTGCATAGCGGAGATCATACGTAGGGAAATAGGTCTCTGAACTCCTACTACCTCCATCCCTCTACCAGAATCATCCACACAACTGACATACTTATGCCAACAATCGATCACTGCCTGATGGGCCTCTAGCCAATCCATCCCCAAAACTATATCATATGAACCAAGGGGTAGGATGCGAAGGTCTACTGTAGTAGATAGGGAACCAATCCTCAACTCACACCTGAGCACCAGAGACTCAACTGTGACCTTAGCCCCGGAAGCTAACTCAACTTGCCACCTATCATCCTACTTTGTTGCCACTAAGCCACAACGCTCCATAAGAGAAGGAAATATGAATGAATCAAATGCACCAGAATCAAAGAGAACATAAAAACCAATACCTCGCATGAAACTAGAAGTCTCCACCACAGTGCCCTGATGCTCTACCTGACGGTTATCAACCACTGCAAAGACTCTGTGTGATCTGCCTGCATCACCTACTGTTGGCTCTGAAGCCGCCAGTCGATGTCCAAACTCTGAAGTACTACTCTGAGGACACTGTCTAGCAATATGGCCCTGTTGGCCACAAGAGAAGCACTCGGTGCCTCTACCAAAACCACCACCACCCTAGAAAGCACTAGACTATTGGAAGCTACCCTTGCTCGCTGCAGACTGCGTAATTTGAATGGGATGATCAACACGGTCCTGTCTAGAACGCTACCAACTTCAATTCTTCTTATTCTGAAATCTAACACCCTGGTGAGTCTGAGAATTCTTCGGTTTGGTTTGAGAGTGCTGCTGTCATCCACCCTTTGAGGGTGCATGCGATACTGATGCCTGAGCATGACCACCATGAGAACTATATCCTGCAGATGGTACACTAGCAATATGCACACCAGTATGTCCACCGAGTGCCATAGCCAAATTCTCCTCCACTAACCAAGCTTTTTCCACTGCTACCTCCATAGACTTAGGTTCGAATACATGAACCCCTCTGCTGATCTGGGTATTCAAGCCCCTAATAAAATGCTACACCAACATAGACTCGTCATCTCCAATACCCGCATACTACTTGAGCTCATAGAATCTGTGCTCATACTACTCAACTAACATGGCCATTTGCCTCAGCTCATGGAACTCATCTGCGCGACACTGCCTCCAATGATCCGACAGGAAACGGGCTCTGAATCTCTCTAAGAACAACTCCCAAGAAATAGTGCTAATGTCCAAGTGCAGCTTCTGCTCCTCTAACCGCCACCAAGTCGAAGCAAAACCTCAGAGATACAAAACAACACATCTGGCTTTGGTGTTGCTGCCATAAGGATGCATGGCGAAACACCTGCCTATATCCAAAAACTAAGTCTTCGCCTCTAGACCACTACCAGCTCCATCAAAGATGGGAGGACGTGCCCTCAGTAGATCTCTCATATGGCTAGCTAGTGTGGCCTCCTGCTTAGCTGTCAACTCTCTCTGCCTAGGTGATCTCTCTCTTTCCCTAGGTTCCAGCTGATCTACCTCCTGACCCCCTCTAGGTTGCTCAACCTCCTGTCTAGGGCCTAAACAGGCAAGGGCCTCCTTAAGTAACTGTCGCAACTGGGCTCCCTCAGGCTGGTCCTGACCTTCCATATTCTGACCCCCACCTTCATGGGCACTCTCATGAGGAGAACTGGGAGGAGGTGTACCGCCACCACCTCTCCCATGACCCCTACCTCTACCATGACCTTGACCCCTACCTCTAGTCATCTACCTACAACACCAAAAGATGATTTATTACACACAGAAAGGGAAACAACAAGGATGAAGTTAATCTATAGAGTTTAAGCACTAGGTCACATAATAGACTCAATTGTAACCAGAGTACCCAGTGTTTAAACCTGGCTCTGATACCAAATGTGCCCCGTCATGCAACCCTAAAGTGTTAGACTACAAGAGCAAAAAAATAGACATATTTTTTTAAGCAAGTAAATGCATTAGCCATTAAATACAATTACACTATTAACAACATTAAATGAAATGAACAGCTAACACCTCTAGGGAACATAATTGCATCAGATAAAATTATAACAATACAAGTGATACACATTATAATACAACAGAAGAGGATTTACATCGTTCATTTGCAGAGATGAATAATTACAAAGGTTTAATACAAGATTACAAGACCGATCACATCAGTTTACAAAATAGTACAATTATGAACGTATACTACAAATCTGAAGATGTAGAACAAATCTGGAACTGAAACACTTCTGTATTGATCTTGAACCATAACATTCAAAAAGGCCAATGGATAGCTCTTCCACCCAACCACGTGGAACCTTGAGGTGCACCCCTTCGAGCTAGGAGATAACAATGAGGTTTCCCCTAAGACCAAGTGTACCAGAAGACAACTTGACATAGATTAAACAGATAATTGAGACTACACCAATCAACAAGACTAGTCAACACATCAAGACAATCATGAGGACAAGTCACATCAAGATAAGACAATATAGTTCTCTAGAGGCATCAATGAAGATAAAAACAAGAAGTAATTAAGCTGTAGTAAGGAGAGTGTCATCGCATGGTCCTAGCATGGGTTATCCAGGCTATCTCTCACTAGAAACTCACCCCCATCTATGATTATCCAGGTGACCTCTCTATAGGCACTGGCCCCATAGGGTGACACATGCGGAGCTGACACATCCTTTCATGGAGACAAGGAGGTCAACCTTGCCAACCAAGCCTTCTCATCCCATCCTTAGCCTGTGAGAGCACTCAAGGCATGGGTGAGGCTTATCTTATTATATAAATTACTACCCAACCCACCTAGATAAATTAATTAAGTTATCACTGGATTACAACTTCCACGGGGTTATCCAGGCAGCCACTTTGGGCACTGGCCCCACCATGGAAGCCACTCTCCTTTATACAACTAGCATCCAAAAACCAAAACATGCACGGACAAGGGTCTACAAGACATCCATTTCTTACAATCTGATCCATTACATAGGCCCTTCAACTTTAACCTCAACAATAAAAGTTCCCTTACCCACTTCAAAAACTCAAATCAGTACAACATTGGAACAAAATGACACAATTAACAAGTTGAAACCCAAGCAGTTAAGCCTCTGGAGTTGGTAATTTGAACTCTTTACCATGTTACAAAAGTACATCTCCCGATATGGAAACTAGGTTTAAACGACTATGACTTTCCCTTAGACCAATATGATTTAGGGCCAATGAGAATAAAGAAGAAAAAGAAAAATAACTCAATACCATCATTATTACAAGTTGATAATAATATCCAATGGTGTTCCAAGGGTGACCTTACACTATGATAACAATGACTCAACATACCACTTTCGAACAAGGTTTATGAAAATGAAACACTTCAATGAAAAGGTTAATACAACATTACAACCTATATCCAAAACATTCTTAATTCCTTCTATAGACACGCATTATCGACAATAAAGAGCTCCCAACTTTACAAGACACTAAACTTACTCAAGAAAGAATATTAGTTAAACATCATTAGATTAATACAATCATAATATGACTATAATTCTAAGGAACTATTTTGAACTCCACATTTGACTCTAAAATAATCTTAATTTGACCATATTATATATATATATAACAATTAACCGATAGAGACATCAATAAGCAAGGGTAATTTTTTATTAAATTAAATTATATTCTAATACCTTCTTCCAAACCCCATGATTAATTTTATTACAAAAGCTTATAAAAACATTAGACTAAATCACAAGGCACTCAAGGATCATAGAATTTGGTTCTAAAAATGAATCGTTCTAAGTTAATTATTAGTGATACCAATTTCTAATCTCTTCAAGCCTTATTCGACTAGAAAGATAGCACCTAAGGAAAATCGCTATCAACCAAAATCTAACGGGAGTAAAGGGGTACTATATTCCTATAAGTTCGACTAGGTGGGCCAACGACGCCAAAATTTATTAAGGTAACTAATATTTAACCACCTAAATCTTAGGCCCAACAAATGGTTATGTTAATAAAGAAATATTGCCTAAAGAATTCTCAGTAGCCAACCTACTCTGGCAAGATGATAGACATTGGGCAACAAAGTAAGTCGATATTTAGATTGGTAACTATAGTCCTAAACTTAGCCATCTACACTGCCGATGACTCCACAGAACGTGATGACAGAAACCGTTGGTCTAAAATGAAATAACGAAAGTTTCTAAGACTAACGAATCTGCCATCATCCGACTCATAAAACCCACCATTGACAACGACCAAGGAAAAAAAAACAAGTTACAGAGATTTGAGAATTGAACAAGAATCGGCTCAAGGGAATCCAAAGGGCGCGAACAGGCGAGGGTTTCATAGAAAAATAATTCCACCGCTGTCAACTATGAAGAGGAGACAAGTTTCATATTCCATCCTCAACCGACGGATTGGTTTGGCCATAGAGAGAGGCATGACAAAACTAGGGCAACAACAAGATGTCACCCAGGATAAACATGGTCGCACAAGACAGAGGAACACTACGTGCTTTTGGCAATGGCTTCAAGTGAAACAACTACATCAGGTCGACAGTCTCTGAGGCGTCGGTGAGGGCATCAAACCTAAAACTTCTATTGGAGCTTGATGATTCTCCCTCACAAGGTGGACCGGGTTAAAAATAAGAAGTTTTCAAAGGGATCACAAAAGAACTTGATTACATCCTTCAAGAAGAACGGCAGGGTTGCAAGAGGGACACATGGTTCCTTAAAGCTTTACATCAGAAAATCTGACACTCAAGTGACACAATGAATCGGTGGGAAAAACAATAAGGAAATGAGATTTCAAAAACAAGATAATCTTAATACAACAAGAACCCACATGCTTGAATTGGACTACAGGGAAAAAATTACAGTCGATCCCATCTAAGGAAAAAGTTTAGTGTTGTAGTGAGATGGTTTTGCAGGCTAACTATTTTTGCCAAATCATCTTGTAAGAGCATCCAACAAGTCGTAAAATGATTACAGAGTTGAAAAAGATGAATTACAGATTGGTTTCATTTGAGGAGCTAGAATGTCCAGGAAGATGACTCAGACTCAGAGTTTCCAAAACTTTGAGAGCAAATAGGCAACAAAATATTCTAATTTCTCAAGGCACAACATGGGCAAGAATAAAGAAATTCACAGAATTTAACTATACAACAATATTGACATACCCATACTTTTCACAGTCTAAAAATTGAATCCTCCT
Source organism: Cunninghamia lanceolata (assembly GCA_027924645.1). Lineage (NCBI taxonomy): Eukaryota > Viridiplantae > Streptophyta > Pinopsida > Cupressales > Cupressaceae > Cunninghamia > Cunninghamia lanceolata. The sequence goes on along the minus strand of BSBN01000416.1, from coordinate 2,021,661 downwards.
GCAGAACTTCTCTTCCTTCTCCCCTTTTCAGAATGACCCCTTCCCAAAAATCTACCCAGAAACCCAATAGCCAAGAGTCATAAATGCCCACTATCACCAATCCATTCCCAAGAATCCTCTCCACCAAAAGAATTTTAAATTTTTACTTATATCAGAGATTCCCCACTCTGGAATCATAAATGACAACTAACTATTGACAAGAGACATAGTGTAGCTTCATGAGTGTTGTCATTGATGGCAACAAAGTTCATCCCACCCATCCGCAGGACATGGTGTGCTTATACCGAAAGTCAGATTGAAGAGTGTTGTGGTCCGGTAAGCAAGAACAGAGCATGTGGCAAGGTCCGACAATCAGGTCTGGATCTCTCAGAGGAAGTATAAAGTATCTTAGTAAAGTGCAGACTTGGGGAAGTCAAGAGGTGTACCTTGACTGATACATTCCAGAGATTGAGCCTCCAGTGATGAAAGAGTGAAGAGATATGAGCATCTAAGTGTTGGGTTCCTATTTGGCAGAGTTGATAGAAGAAGAACTGACCAACAGAGCATCAGACCTTAATCCGGATGAGTTATTGATGGTGATCAAGTTTATTAAGGTATCATTCATGATTGGCCGACATGATTGATGACTTCTATAAGCATCTCTTTGATACACATCACTTGATAAGTAAGGATTCAGCCAGCAAATCAGAGTTTGGGAAAATATTGACTATTCCGGATGCCGACTAGAAAGGTGTTGAAATCATTGGTGCAGATATATATACCAGATTGATTTCGGTATGAAGGTGTGTGTTGTGTGTTGTGGTGTGTGAAGAAAAGTAGAAGAGCAGTGTCGAAGAAGTAAGGCAGGTCCGATATGTGAAAGGACAGCAGCACCAAAGAAGAGAAAGAATGAAGTGCAGTAGATCAGTATATTGAGCCTAACCGGAACTGAACTCCAGCATATGTGGATGCTTCTCATCAGTTCAAGTATCTTGTTACTCTCTTTATAACTTGTAGATAGTGAGTCTCTTGTAGGCAGTGAGCCTCTTGTGAGCAGTGTGCTCAGGCAGTGAGCCCTAATTGGCAAGTGCCATTTTGTATTTCTATTCTTCTAACAAAGAATACATTCTTGGGTTAGTCACCCTGTGGTTTTTCTCTTAACAGGGTTTTCCACGTCAAAATCATTGTGTTATGTGCATTAACTTTATTTCTGCTTTCATGATTATGGATGCTTATTTTCTTTGATGCTACACTAGTTGTTAAAGGAGAACAAAAAGTTAAATTAATTAAGATAACAGATTCACCCCCCCTCTCAGTTATCAACAATTGGTATCAGAGCCAAGTTCCTCCAAACAGAGCCTAACAGCTTGAGGAAGATCTAGGAATTCAAATGGATGTGTATGGTATGAGGGAACAACTTCAGTCTGCCCTAGATGATCTTGAGCAATCTAACTCTGAAGTCAATGAATTGAAGGAAAGACTCAAACAGGTTGATGATTTCATAAATGAACTAAAAGGGAAACTAAGTATCTCTATAAAAAAGAGAAAGGATCTACTTCAGCAATTGGCAAGTAAAGGTGAAGCCAATGATACAAATGAAGACCTAAAGGAGAAAACCAATTTATGTGGAAAGTTATCAAAAGAGGTCATTATGGTAAGACATGAAATGGAATCAGGAGTTATGAAATTCACCCAAGAAATTGAAGAGAAAAGAAAAACTGAAGATGATCTAAGACAATCTCTCAAGGAGAAATCAGAAGACTGCCACAAAATGGACAGAATAATTAGGCATCTAGAATCTAATCTTGAAGAAGCTAGAGATAATGAAGAACAACTTGAGAATCAGATTGACACTCTTAAAAGGGATCTTCAAACAACAAATGAATACAAAGAGAAATTCAAGATAAGCACTGCTCAACTTGAAGTTCTTCAAATCCAAAAGAGGGTAGATGACAAGCAAGGCTTGGGGTATGAAAAAGGTGAAAGCTCTGGATCTAGTCAAAAGAACTCCAGATCAGAAAATCTAAGAAACAAGCCTAGAAGACCTCTGGTAAGGCAACCAAATGCTCAAAGATATCCTTCCTTCAATGGATACTGCCACAATTGCAATAACTTTGGTCATAAAGCAAATCAGTGCAGAAGAAGAATGAATCAGACTAATTCATCCTTCTCTGGATAGTACTTTAATTGCAAAAGGTATGGTCACAAAACTCATGAATGCAGAAATATGCAAATGAACAATTCATTCAATGGTAGATGTTTTGCATGCAATAGATTGGGACATATGGCTAATCAGTGTAGATCAAGAGGATATCAGTCAAATATGTAGAAAAATGTTATTTGCTACAATTGCAATAGATCTGGTCACATTGCCAAATTCTGCAGAAGTAAGAATCAGGACAAAAAGGGTTCGGTGCATCATAATCAAAACCAAGACAAAGGAAAAGGAAAAGTGAATGCGAATGAAATTCAAAGGGAGATGAATAAGATATGGGTGAACAGAAGTATAGAAAATGATGGGGATGGATCTGCACCAGAATCTGGTGCTGATATTCCTTCTGGAAACTAAATAGATGAGCTCTGGCTTAGGGGGAGTAACAAAAGAAAAACATTTTCCCCCAGCCAGTCAATAGGTGCCTGAAAGTGACACATGAAAGGTTGCGGATCAGAGGGCTCTCAAAGAAATATCTAAATAAGCCATGGTAAAGATATGGAAGATCTGCAAGAAGTTTTGAAAAGATTAATCTTCCAAGATTGATCTGGTTAAATAGTCATCCAGTAAGAACAGGATTTTCACAGACAAATCTGGTATGATTCAAATTTGAGGTATCCTGATCTGCGGATAAATGGAATGATTGGGTAAAGGAAGATAGATTGTCATTAATCACTGAGAATAACTCTAAGTGTATCTCAGTGATCCGGAAAAGATCTTTCTCAGAATAAGGAGAACAAGGCAACCAGAATGACTTAAGTTGTGCATTTATTGCAATGAAGAATTAGGGTTTGCTTAGAGATAAAAGGGTTCATTTGCTCATCATTTGCACATTTGCATTAGTGAAAAAGATAATAAGAGCTCTACAAACAAGTTTGCTTCATCTCTCTCAAGGATCAATCACAGAATTCGAGTCAACCGACGATCATTTTGGCTCATTTCGTGAACCCTAGAAGCGTAAAAGGTATTTTCCGCTCTTGAATATCTCTCTATAAATCTCCTTGAAAATGGCTACTCTGAATGTTGTGAAGATTACTGATAGGCCGCACCCTAAATTTAAGAAGCATCCCTACAAATCTCTAGAAGTAGATCCCTCAGGTGCATTTTCCAACATTCCGCATGGTATTTTGCATGTAGAAGATGTTAGGATTTACATTCATGCGAATATTGAAGAATTTGGGGAATCCAAGTTAAGGGATATCTATCACAATCAGTTAATAGATGATGCTTTTGAACTCAAACCACAGTACAAGGCTATCTAGGACAAACACTTTGGGCATTGCATCCATTTCCCTTATTTTGCAGAAGATGAATGGGTCCGGTATGTGTTGAGCAAAGTGCATGACAACTTCATGTGGTTGAATAAGCTGTTTAAGATCACAAAGGATGCCATTAGGGTAGTGACGGGATTGCACTCATCCGGTGAGTTACCTACTCTCAAATCAGTCAAAAACCAAACTGTGAGTGAGGCCACCGGATCTAAATTTGATAAAAGAGTAATGACAATTGAGGATATCACAGATCCGGATATCAAGTTTGCCACCATGATAATAGGCTACAAGATATATCACTCCAACAGAGAGAATTCTGTATCCAGAATAGCAATTTATATTGCTTATGAAATGCTAAGAAAGAATGCTAACTATGACCTTTGTGAGCTCCTTCTGAACCAACTTTTGGAGAATCTGCATAAGATAAAGAAGGATAAGAAGAATTCCTTCAAATACGGTGGCTTGATACTCTATTTATTTTTCTATTACATGAATGAGCTACTCGGATCCAATGGATGGGTATGGAAAAATAACAAACTGGTTGCAATTCAAATCAGAGATTACTTGTATGGGCTTGGTGATGCCAAGGCACAAAACACGGCTCTATGGGGCTACTTCAAAAACTTCCAAAGCATGATGCAAGCTAGAGAGAGAATCCCCCAATCCCTAGTTGAAAAATACAAGGATATAGTGTGCTTCATGGTAGACACTGATCAATGTCTGATGGAGGCAGTAGAACCAAGAATAGTATGGATCATGCCAATGGGGTATGAGGTTGATGAGAAAATCTTAGAACTCCATATCCAACATCTGCTGAGCCAGCCCAAAGACCCTAAGGCAGAAAGGTTTGGAACATACCAAGAGCTGAGTGTAAAAGTTCATGTTGAACTTAGACAGCCTGAAATCAAAAGAAAACTAAGAAGGGAAGTGGAAAAAGTTGCGAAGAAATATGGAATATCAAAGGAGGTACTTGATGCCAACAGAGAGAAGATGGAAAGGGTAGAGAAAGAGAAGGAAGAAGTAGAAAAAGAAAGTGCTCTGGTAGAAGCCCCCTCCCAGACCAGATCCTCTAAGAGCTCTGCACCTGCCACTGCTAAGAGCTCAAAGGCATCAAAACCGAAAGCAAAATCATCCGGTAAAGGAGAAAAGAGAACAAAGAAAAAGGCTACAAGATCATACAAAAGCCTTAAAGATGATGAAGAAACAGAGACAAATGAGGAAGTAAAGAAAATGAAGAAGAAGAAGAAAACAACCAGTGAACCCTCCACTGGTCAAGATGAAGAAGAGAAGTCAGAGGAATTTGTTGAAAAACCTACTCTCCGCATTGATGATATCATCAAATCAATTATGGTGGATGGGAACTTACAACCAATGGTTGAATTTTATGATGAATATAATGAAACTGATCAAAAGATTTTGCAAGATGCCACAGTCAGGTATTTAAACATCTACAACAAAGCATTCATTGAAATTATATCTCTAATTCCCTAAAGCTTAGAGAAGGAACTTGAAATAAGGAAGAACAATGCCCAAGCAAAAGATCTAGAAATCTGGGAGCAGATTGCTATTCAGCTCTATTCATCCATTACCCCTAAACAAATGAATATTGTCTTCAAGGACTGCAAGGACGAGTTCTGGCGCAAAGCTCGAATGAATTAGCTTATGCTTGGAGAGATTGACAAAGTGGCAAAAGAAATAGAAGAGATCCTCCAGAATGCCTATAAAAGATTTAATCTTCCTATTATAGAGGATTTAGGTGATGAACCCTCTGTCATGGATGACAAAGAAGAATCCACTTAAACAATGATAGAAGAGGCAAAGGAGACAAGTAAAGAGAAAACTAAGGACTTAGATTCCTCTGCTCTGGAAGAGGAAGTTCATGAAGAAGCAAACATATCTCCTCCGGTTTCCCCTGCAGACTCCGGATCTAAAGGAGAAGAAAGAATAAAAGAGAAATCCAATTAAGAAGAACAAGTAAAGGAAAGAGAAGGAGATCAAACAGAAAATGCCACAGATGATAGTGGTAAGGCTGCAGAAGGGGAGAAAACTCTGTCTCCGGCAAGAGACACAACAGAAGTAGTCAAGGATTTCTTAACCAAAGAGATGATGGAATTTGATGAACCGGAACTGCTTCAAGGACCATTCAATTTTGACTCCCTCTCTCCGGTGCAAACCATGAAGCTAGCATCCTTCACTCAAGCAAAGGCAAAAGAAAAGCTTCTGAAGTCTCACATGGAAGACTGTGAGCTCATAGAAACTACATCCGGTGTATTGGAGAAGATTATGCCATCCTTCCAAAAGGATTCTTTGGCCTCCACATCCAGTAATCTAAAGTCTTGTAAATTCTGTTCATACGCATTTTGATTCCTTAGAGAAGTCAGCAGAAGAAAAGGTCTGGAAGGAATTTTTGGGAAAGAGATTCTCTGAAGTACAAGGTCTAATAACCAATGATAGGAGAGTTATGGATATTGGAATAAAGAGCTTAGAAAATGCTCTTAAAGATGGCAGAGATATATATAAATTTTGTCTATCCTGGCCTAAAGTGACCAAGGACATAGAGAAGAAAGTAAAAGAGCAAGAGGATAAACTGTTTAGTTTATCTCAAAGTTTTGATCCTCTCTCCTCCTCCATAGTAAATCAAGAGTGTCAGGCTATTGTAGTCACAAATGAAATAAAGAAGCTTGAGATGGAGAAGAAAAATAGAATAAACAAGTTGAGTGAACTTAGAGGGATAATTATCCCTAAGTTAGAAGCCATGCATGAGACCCTAAGTGATGCTCAGACTATAGCCTGGACCAGTGATCCGACATATCTAAAAGGGGCAGAAGCTTTTGCATTCCTGTGGAGTGGTCATATCTCAATTTTGGATAGGATGAAGAAGAGTTGGGCGACAAAAGTGGTACAACTGAAGACCACTTTTGCAGATATAATTCAGTATATGTAAGTAAAACATGTATATATGTTTTATGCGGTTAAGTATAGATTGTTTTTGGAAATTTTGGTGTGCGGACCCTACCCTTTGCCATTGATGTCAAAGGGGGAGTGAGGAGCAGTAAACAATGTGGAATCCAGCTAAGGGGGAGCTCTGGTAAAGTGTACATTAGAATAGAGCATCAACCAAGGGGGAGTATAGTTTGACACTTAGTCATTTTTCACTAAGTGTTGCCATCAATGCCAAAGGGGGAGATTGTTGGCAAGAGACACAGTGTAGCTTCATGAGTGTTGTCATTGATGGCAACAAAGTTCATCCCACCCATCCGCAGGACATGGTGTGCTTATACCGAAAGTCAGATTGAAGAGTGTTGTGGTCCAGTAAGCAAGAACAGAGCATGTGGCAAGGTCTGACAATCAGGTTCGGATCTCTCAGAGGAAGTATCTTAGTAAAGTACGGACTTGGGGAAGTCAAGATGTGTACCTTGACTGATACATTCCAGAGATTGAGCCTCCGAGGATGAAAGAGTGAAGAGATATGAGCACCTAAGTGTTGGGTTCCTGTTTGGCAGAGTTGACAGAGGCAAAATTGACCGACAGAGCATCAGACCTTAATCCGAATGAGTTATTGATGGTGATCAAGTTTCTTAAGGTATCATTCATGATTGTCCGACATGATTGATGACTTCTATAAGCATCTCTTTGATACACATCACTTGATAAGTAAGGATTCAGCCGACAGATCAGAGTTTGGGAAAATATTGACTATTCTGGATGCTGACTAGAAAGGTGTTGAAATCATTGGTGCGGATATATATACTAGATTGATTTTGGTATGAAGGTGTGTGTTGTGTGTTGTGGTGTGCGAAGAAAAGTAGAAGAGCAGTGTGGAAGCAGTAAGCCAGGTCCGATATGTGAAAGGATAGCAGCACCAAAGAAGAGAAAGAATGAAGTGCAGTAGATCAGTATACTGAGCCTAACCGGAACTAAACTCTAGCATATGTGGATGCTTCTCATCAGTTCAAGTATCTTGTTACTCTCTTTATAACTTGTAGACAGTGAGTCTCTTATAGGCAGTGAGCCTCTTGTGAGCAGTGTGCTCTGGCAGTGAGCCCTAATTGGCAAGTGCCATTTTGTATTTCTATTCTTCTAACAGAGAATACATTCTTGGGTTAATCACCCCGTGGTTTTTCCCTTAACAGGGTTTTCCACATCAAAATCATTGTGTTATGTGCATTAACTTTATTTCTGCTTTCATGATTATGGATGCTTATTTGCTTTAATGCTACACTAGTTGTTAAAGGAGAACAAAAAGTTAAATTAATTAAGATAACTGATTCACCCCCCCTCTCAGTTATCAACACTAACCACATTTAATTATTCACCATAATGATTCTATACATAACTATATATTAATGAATTAAAATAAAGCTTTTGACCCACATATATGTTTTTACAAACATTAGAATAGTTAATTGATTCTGCATTAAAATTTACTTAAATAGTATTCCACTAAAAAGTATTCCAATTATACGACTAGGCAAAAATACTATAATGTTTGACAAAAATAACATAATAACATTGATCCTTTTATGCATACTAAAATACACATAGGCTGACTAAACAAGGACTCGACAATAAACCTACAAACCACATGATGACCAACAAACTGAAGATTGAACTGACCTAGGGATAAACCTCATGTTATCTCCATCAATGTTATCCATTGGTGCAAGGGCCCGCTTAGACCTGCTAAGTTAGGTGGAGTCGAGGCCCGATACCTGCAACCTATATCAAAACAATATGTTGCATACAAATATATACATATATATACCTACATAACACATACATAGAGTTAGGGATTCACAGCGTAGTAGGGTGCTCGAAGTGAGCAATACTACACTGTCCCTTCTCTGAGATCATGACAATAACTTATGCATCCCTAAGTAGAAGTTAGATAACATTAAACTACGTAATCAAGATTATATCAATCTGCATAATCCATCTAGCCATCAACTAAACATGCTGAAACACATCATGAGCTGAAATATCAATAATGTCATCATGATCATGATAAGCATCAAACATAAGTCTAACATCTCAAATATCCTGACTGTCAAAGTGTAATATAAAACTACTAACTGTATCAACTATCTAAAACAATAGAAAACCAATATCTATCTCAAACCAAAAATGAGGGGCATTACATCTTGAGTTCTCAGATGAAGGTGCAAGTGTTTCTGGTGATCTAAGGTGGTGCGGTTGTTCCTGTTGATTTCATTGTGCTTGTGGTGGTCTCTGAATCAGGTGCCTATTGTGTTGATGGTTCGCATTGAGGATTGAGCTCATGGATGAATATTTCTCCTTAGGTGTTTTTGTTCTTTCTAGTCTTGGCCGACCGGATGCATGGTGCGTGTTGCAGATAATCTAAGAGAAGTTTTATGGAGCATGGCATGATGTTCAAGGAAGATTTGAGTCCTAGTTATGTTTGGTCGACAATGTTGTGGTTCACATGTAGCATATTAAGTCTTGTGATTGTAATTGCTTGAAATGCCTATCTTGGAGAATGTTCCAGATAGATGATTGTTTGGCTGACTTTGATGTTCATTCCAAAGTCGATGACTTGTATAAATAAGTTTTGTGAAGTCATGGAAATGTGTGGATGTGAGAGAAGATGTGAATATAGCAAGGAAGTGAGTGGGGGGCAGAGCAGAGGTATTGTGCGCTTCAATGGAATTAAACCTTGCATGAAAAAGATGTTTCTCAGTTCAACCTTTCTGTGTTAACATTGTAAATGTTCTTGTAGGCAGTGAGCCTCTTTTGAGCAGTGACCTTTGGGCAGTGCACCCGAAGGCAAGTGCCTTCCCATTTTCTATTCTTTTAACAAAGAATAAATCTTGTGGGTTAACCCCCACCATGGTTTTTCTCTTAACCAGGTTTCCACATAAAAATCCTGGTGTTATGTGTGTTGATTATGTTTCTGCTCATGTGTTGTTGAGTCATGCTTTCATGGTTATATCATTAATCTGTTAATAAGTGGTAAAGAAGATTAATTGTAGCAAAAGATAAAAGTTTTGTGACAACTGATTCACCTCCCCTCTCAGTTGTCTGTCCTAATTTCAACAATTGGTATCAGAGCCAGTTCCTCTAAAAGAAGCTTAACCGCTTGAGGAGATCTAGGATGTCGACTTACAAGAAGGATAGTCTGAGATTTTATGGAACAAATTACTCTCTTTGGAAGAGTCGCATGGAGTGCCATTTGCAATGCATGGGTGATGCTTATTGGTCGATAACAAAGGATGAGTATAAGCCCCCAGAGAAAGGTCCTTCAACTCCAAATGAACTCAAAGATGCTGAAAACAACATTCAGGCTAAAGAAGCATTGTTGAGTGCCCTGACTGATACAGAAATGACAAATGTCCTAGAATTGAAAACTGCTCATGAAATCTAGAAGAAGTTGGAAACTCTATATGAAGGTGATGCATATGTCAAATGTGCTAAGTTACAGAGCTTGAAAGGTAGATAAGAAAGTTTGAGTATGAATGAAGATGAAAACATCACTTCCTACATGCAGAAGGTGAATGGACTTGTGTGCAGTATTAGGTGTGCTGGTGGAAAATTGGAAGAATCAGAGATTGTTGGCAAGGTGCTCAGATCCTTACCTGCTTCATACAAGCATAGATTTGCTGCTATTGAGGAGATCAGGACTGTGACAACTATTACAAGGGATCAGTTGGTTGGCAAACTTTTAGAATTTGAAATGAGTGAGTTTGGTGATTCCCTTCCTAAATTAGAATCTACTTTTAAGGCCAGTGTTTCCAGGAAGCGAAGATTTGATCCAAGTGAAAGTTCTTCAAGAAGACTAACCAGATATGAGAAAACAAAGAAGGAACTTGAAGAAGATGAGACAGAGCTTGAAGAACTTGAAGCTCTTATTGCCAAAAGATTACCAAGAGGATCCGGTAAATATGAAGGAAAGTTGCCTTTCAAATGTTTTGCATGTAATAAGATTGGTCATTTTGCTTCAAGATGCCTGGAGAGGGTTTCAAAGACAAACCCTAACAGACCTAGGTTTCAAAAGAAATGCTACTATGTCTGAGAGGCTACTGATGAAGGAGTTACAGATGATGAATCTAATAAAGGAAGTACATCTGGAAATGAATGGGTCTTCATTTCTATCAAAGAACAAAATTCAGTGCCCACTGAATCTGCTAGTTATGTGAATGTGGAAAGTGCCTTGGTTGCTCAGGTTGAAGAAAAGGATGAATGGGTGATTGCTAGTGGATGTTCTCATCATATGACAGGTGATAAAAGTAAGTTTGTAAGTATGGAAAGATATGAAGGGGGAATTGTTAAGTTTGGAGACAATTTAGTTGGCAGAATCTGTGGCAGAGGATCCATCTCTTTTGATGGTAAGCACAACACTAATGATGTTTTATATGTAGAAGGGTTGAAGCATAATCTTCTCAGTGTTGGACAGTTAGTTGACAAAGGATATGACCTCTGATTCAACGATGGTAAATACACAATTTTGGAAAGCTCCAGAACTAAGATTGCATCTGGTACATAGACTAGAGGTAATATCTTTCATTTAAGTAGTACTAAGAGCTATTTGATTGCTCAGATTGATTAGAGTTGGTTATGGCATAGGAGAATGTGTCATGTAAAATTTGATAACATTGTAAATATAAGTACTACTCAGGCTGAGAGATCTTCCAAAGCTTGTAAAACCTGCTAATAACATGTGTAAGGAATGTTAGCTGGGCAAACAAAGCATAACTACATTCAAAAGTAAAGAACAATTTTCAAGTGGATTAATGGAAATTGTGCACACTGATTTGTGTGGTCTTGCTAGAGTTAGGAGTTTGCAAGGAGACAGATACTTTATGTTGTTGATTGATGATTACTCCCGGATGATGTGGGTCACCTTCTTGAAAGAAAAATCAGAGGCTCTTGACAAATTCAAGGTGTTCAAGGCTAGGGTGGAGAATGACATTGGTGTGAAGATAAAGTGTCTGAGATCTGATAGAGGTGGAGAGTTTACCTTCAGTGAGTTTAATGCATTTTGTGAAAAGCATGGAATAAGAAGACAATTATCTACTCCTAGGACTCCTCAGTAGAATGGAGTTGTGGATAGGAAAAATTGAACTATTCAAGAGGCTGCTAGAACCATGATGATGGAAGAAAATGTTCCACATGTCTACTGGAAAGAGGTTGTGAGTACTGTTGTCTACACTCTTAACTGTGTGCAGATCAAAGGTAATACTGGTAAAATTCCTTATGAACTATGGTTTGGTAATGCTCCTATTGTGAAATACTTCAGAGTTTTTGGTAGTAAATGCTATATCAAAAGAGATGAAGATTTAGGCAAGTTTGATGCAAGGTGTGATGAAGGAATATTTCTAGGTTATTCTAACCAAAGCAAGGCATACTGGTGCTTTAACAAGAGATTGAAAAGGATCATTGAAAGTGCTAATGTCAAGGTAGACAAAAGCATGGAGAGACCTTCCAAGTTCTGTGGATATGAATCAGATGATGAAAATGAAAAGCAAGTTCAAGCTCAGACTCAGATTCAGATTGCTCCAGAAAATCCAGTGACTCAAGAAGCTAATGAAAATGCTGAGGAACAAGTTCAAGAAAATCCCAAAACTCCCAGGTATGTAAGGTTGAATCATTCTGAAGATTAGATAATAGGAGATAGAAATAAAGGTGTTTAAACTAGAAGAAAAATTGCTAAAGAACAAGTGGAGTATTGTTTAATTTCAAAGATTGAACCAAAATCAGTGAATGAAGCATGTAATGATGAAAGTTGGGTAAAAGCAATGGAAGAAGAATTAATGCAAATTGAAAAGAATCATACTTGGGATCTTGTTCCTAGACCTGAAGACAAAAATGTAATTGGAACTAAATGGGTCTTCCAGAATAAATTGAATGAAGATGGTGAAGTTGTGAGAAACAAAGCAAGATTGGTGTGCAAAGGATATTCTCAAGTAGAGGGAATTGATTTTGAAGAAACTTTTGCTCCAATGGAAAGAATCGAAGTAGTCAAATTATTTCTTGCCTTTGCTACTTACAAAGATTTCAAAGTTTACCAAATGGATGTCAAGTCAGCATATCTGAATGGAGAGTTAGAAGAAGAAGTCTACATTGAGCAACCAGAAGGATTCTAGTTGTCTGATCAAGGAGATATGGTCTGCAAATTGAAGAAAGCATTGTATGGACTTAAACAAACCCCAAGAGCCTGGTATGCAAGGTTAGATAAGCATCTACTAAAGTTAGGCTTTAGTAAAGGCACTGTTGATAGTAATCTTTATTTCAAAATTGATCATGAACACATCTTGATTGTTGAGGTATTTGTTGATGATATCATCTTTGGTGGAAATGAGAGCATGTGTAAAAAATTTGTTGATCAAATGCAAAGTGAATTTGAGATGTCCATGCTTGGTGAAATAAATTTCTTCTTAGGTCTGCAAATCATTCAGTCAAAAAAAGGCATCTTCATATCTTGGTCTAAGTATGTGAAAGAGTTGTTGAAAAAGTTTGGAATGGAGGATTCAAAACCAGTGAGTACTCCTATGATAGGCGGATGCAAGTTGAGTAAAGATGATGATTCTCCTAAGGCAGATCAGAAAAGGTATAGATCAATGATTGGAGGACTACTTTATTTAACTCATACCTGACCTGATATTATGAATGCAGTTGGCCTTGTTGCTAGATTTCAAGTTGATCCTAGAGAATCTCATGTTGTAGCAATCAAAAGAATTTTTAGATATCTGAAGGGAACATCTGATTATGGCTTGTGGTATCCTAAGGGTGATGATTTCACTCTTCATGCATATACAAATACTGATTGGGCAGGAGATGTGGATGACAGGAAAAGTACTAGTGGTGGTGCATTTTTCTTGGGTAAGAGATTGTTTTCTTGGTTGAGAAAAAAATAGGAGGCAATTTCTCTGTCTACTGCAGAGGCAGAGTATATAGCAGCAGCAAGCAATTGTACTCAAGTTTTGTAGATGAAGCAAATGTTGAAGGATATCAGAATTGTGTTTGAAGAGCCTATTACAATCTTCTGTGATAATTCAAATGCAATAAACATTTCAAAGAATCTGGTGTTGCATTCAAAGACAAAGCATATATCCATCAAGTTTCACTTTTTGAGAGAGAATGTAAATGAGAATGAAGTCAAAGTGGAGTTTGTTTCTTCAAAGGATCAGATTGTGGATATCTTCACTAAGCCTCTACCTAAGGACACTTTTGAGTATCTCAGAGGGAAGCTAGGGGTGATTACCCCTCCTGTTCAGAACTAAGGTACACTAGTGTGCATCAGTCCGGTGGAACTCACAGTCATATCTAGTGATCCAGATTGGTGTTAAGGGGATGCTACTTAGGGGGAGTAGTCAGCATGTTCTGAATTCAATTTGGTCTTGTCTAAGAAACAAAAAGGGTGAGAGATGATTGAAATATGTGCCCTTTTCCACTGATGTCAAAGGGGGAGAGAAGTCATGTGAAAAACTTGGATGGAAGTGTGTAGTTGCTGGTGAAAGGGGGAGAAGTGAAGAAAGTGGTTGCAGATGTGATAAGAGAAAGGGGGAGAAGTTCTTGTCTTGATGGTTGAACCAGTTTTTCACATCATATGTTGTCATCAATGACAAAGGGGGAGATTGTTGCAAATATGTGCCTAATTGGTGATGTCATTGATGTCAACATATCTTTGTTGTCATTAGTGTCAACTATATCTTATTCTATTGCTTGTTTAGAAGACTTGTATGTTGAGGATATTGCGAAAATTAGCCTCTTTGGAAGAAACAAGTGAGTTACATATCTCTCTGTCAAAGACAGTGAAGACAGTGCAGTTCAGTGAAGTAGATGAAGATCAGAGTCTGTGGATTAAAGGGTTTGTAGAGGATTGTCTGAAGTTGCTCCAGTCAAGATTTGAGTGGCAAAGTTATGGCCTTCTGAGTAGAATCAGGTTTTGTAGTTGTTCAGAGGTGACAGAGTGACAAAAATTTGGTCTAGAATGACCCGCATTGGAATATTATGATCTGCGGATCTAGAGATGTGTTTGGGATGTCGGTGTGTATCCTCAACTCAAGTGTTTCATGGTTTGGAGGTCCACAAGCAATCTTTCTAGTGTGACAGTCATGACAGTTAGTGTTCTTGAGTTCCCAGATGAAGGTGCAAGTGTTTTTGGTAATCTGAGCTGGTGCGGTTGTTCCTATTGATTCCATTGTGCTTGTGGTGGTCTCTGAATCGGGTGCCTATTGTGTTGATGGTCTGCATTGAGGTTTGAGCTCGTGGGTGAAGATTTCTCCTTGGGTGTTGTTGTTCTTTCTAGTCTTGGCTAACCAGATGCATGGTGTGTGTTGTGGATGATCTAAGAGAAGTTTTATAGAGCGTGGCATGATGTTCAAGGAAGATTTGAGTCCCATTTATGTCTGGCCAATAGTGTAGTGGTTCGCATGTAGCATATTAAGTCTTGTGATTGTAATTTCTTGAAATGCCTATCTTGGAGAATGTTCCAGATAGATGATTGTTTGGCCGACTTTGATGTTCATTCCAAAGTCGATGACTTGTATAAATAAGTGTTGTGAAGTCATGGAAATGTGTGGATGTGAGCGAAGATGTGGATATAGTGAGAAAGTGAGTGGGGGCAGAGCAAAGGTATTGTACGCTTCAATGGAACTAAACCTTGCATGAAAAAGATGTTTCTCAGTTTAACCTTTATGTGTTAACATTGTAAATGTTCTTGTAGGCAGTGAGCTCTGGGCAGTGCACCCGAAGGCAAGTGCCTTCCCATTTTCTATTCTTTTAACAAAGAATAAATCTTGTGGATTAACCCCCACCGTGGTTTTTCTCTTAACTGGGTTTCCACGTAAAAATCCTAGTGTTATGTGTGTTGATTATGTTTTTGCTTATGTGTTGTTGATTCATGCTTTCATGGTTATATCATTAATTTGTTAATAAGTGGTAAAGAAGATTAATTGCAGCAAAAGATAAAAGTTTTGTGACAACTGATTCAACCCCCTCCCTCTCAGTTGTTTGTCCTAATTTCAACAAGAGTGTCCATATGGTAAATGCTCCATCTCATCGAAATGCATGGGTAACCAGCCATTGATGTACCGCTACATCTGCCTAGTACATAGGAACAAATACTAGATACATAACTCACTCCAATGCAAAACCAAGGAAGCATTAGCACCAACAATAGAAACCCCTCCATAATGCGGATAAGGGAGAACCATGACAGGTACACTAAAATTGTGTGAATCCAAGAAGTGCATGTAGAAGAAACAAGAACATATGAATGTACAAACATGAAAGTACTAGCAAATAAAATGGTGTGCAAACCAAGGCACACACACATGAGGCAAGAATCAATGTGATTCACTGTTATGGTGGAAGGGACACTCACTTGACAGAGGTATGATGACAAACAAAAGGCAAACATCAACCCCCCTATGGCACTTTATATCATAGTGTGAGTACAATAAGGCACAAAATGATGTGTAAGATCTCAAGAATACATGGACACTACTGAGGCACTTTATTTCAGTGCGTTTACATATGAGAAGTGCTTACAATGGAAGCTCACAATGTCTAAAAAAGGACCACATGCTAAAAATACAATTCTTGAATAGAAATAGAGGAAACCAATAGCACCATGATGAAATACACAGAAAAACATGCGCTTTCAAAAAAAATGGGACCCAAAAAGGAGTCCAGATGCAGAAGACATGGCTCGTCAAAGTCTCCAAAATGAGAACTGCACAACAACAACACTGAGAAAACTAATTTTTGGTTAAAACTAGAAGTCAAAATGAAAAACCATCTGCACCACTGCGAAGAGTACGAAATTCTACCCCTTTTAAAAAAAATTGCACTAAAAAATACTACTATATGACTGAGATATGGCCTCTGGAAGATGGAGTGCAAAAATGAAAAGCCCAACGGAGGGGGGCTATGAGGGCAAAAAAGCATCACCTTTACTTTATTTCACTTAAGCTAAACTGAGGAATCCCCTTTTAGGGTTTTATAACTTGCTAATATAAAAGCAAGTTCTCTCATGTAATTCATTAATCTATTTCATTAATTCATCCAATTTTGTGCAAATTGCTCTCTTTGCTTTTTTCTCTTGTGAAAGGTTTCTTAGGTTTTACAGGTGTTCATTGGGCCCTGTGAGGTTGGTTTCACAACTTCAACATGGTATCAGAGCTCCAGATTTGCAAGCCCCTTCTCAAATTTGGAGAAAATTTTATGCAAGAGATTTTTGCTTGGTGCATTTTTGTGTAAAACAGAGTATTCCATTGGATTCGAAGTAGTCAAAATAGTCAAATTAGCCTTTTATTTGGCTTGATTTGAGCTTCGTAGGCTAGATTTGCAAGGGTTTTAGCAGGGGCTTTTTTTTAGATTCAAAGGGTACCTGCAATTTCGAAGCATTTTGGGCCCAAACAGACCTCACCATTGCGCTTAGAAGGCCTAAAAACCTTAAGATCGACTGTCAAATCGTCAAAATCAGCCTTGGGCTCATTTGGGGAAAAAAAATTTGCCAGGGAAGTCGTACGACCTCCCCAGCACGCATTTCGAGGTGACTGCGAAAAAAAATATTTTTTCTGCATTGTAATTTTTTTTCAAAAAAATCAATTAAAAAAAACATTAAATATTACATGCAGTTTTTTGTAAAAGTAAAACTTTTATTTTAAAAAAAAATTTTGAAAAAAAAAGACTTTTGTACCTACGTAGGGTACATGCCCCTACGCAGGGTACGTCCCTGTTGCTGCTGCCATTTTTGTTGTTGCAGTACATATTGATTTTGTTGCTACTGCAGCCTAAGTGGGGCTGCGTGGGGGGTTTATCCCCTCCACCCCCCTATTTCTTTTTTAAAATTTTTTTAATATAAAAAATTCATTTTTTTTTATGTTTTTTTTTAAATAGAAAAAACATATATACACATGTAGCACTAGCATTTTTTTTTCATGTTTTTTTTATTAAAAAAACCATGCATTTTTTTAACTGTTTTTTTTTTAAAACAATTTGTAATAATTGTTTTTTGTGTTTTTTTTTATTTTTTAAAATCACATGCAAACTACTATACTTGGAAAACTTTTTGGCAGGGTTCTAAAGTTGGTAGATCTCCAAATTTGGAGGTGTTTTTGCTAAATGGGTACGTCATCAGGCCTAGTTGTCGGGACTCATCTTTGCTTTCATGCATTTGTCCTTAGTTTTTTAGCTTCTCCCTAAGTTCATCTTAAGGGGGGGTGTTAGAGTAACAGGTTCTTTACTTAATTAATTTAATCATATTGATTAATTAATTAAGTCACTTTTGCTTTATTTCACTTAAGCTAAACTTAGGAATCCCCTTTTATGGTTTTATAACTTGCTAATATAAAAGCAAGTTCTCTCATGTAATTCATTAATCCATTTCATTAATTACATCCTTTTTTGTGTAAATTGTTCTCTTTACTTTTTTCTCTTGTGGAAGGTTTCTTAGGTTTTGCAGGTGTTCATTGGGATCTATGAGGTTGGTTTCACAACTTCAACATGGTATCAAAGCTCTTGCACAAAATTTTCTCCAAATTTGAGAAGGGGCTTGCAAATCTGGAGCTCTGATACCATGTTGAAGTTGTGAAACCAACCTCACAGGACCCAGTGAACAGCTGCAAAACCTAAGAAACCTTCCACAAGAGAAAAAAATAAAGAGAGCAATTTGCACAAAATTGGATGAATTAATGAAATGGATTAATGAATTACATGAGAGAACTTGCTTTTATATTAGCAAGTTATAAAACCCTAAAAGGGAATTCCTAAGTTTAGCTTAAGTGAAATAAAGTAAAGGTGACTTAATTAATTAATCAATATGATTAATTTAATTAAGTAAAGAACCTATTACTCTAACAACAATTGGAAGGAGAGAACACCCGATGCAACCCTGATGTCTGAATGTGCAATTCTAAATAATGAAATGTAGATTGTCTCACAACAGGATGTGATATGTGTGTGTGTGTGTGTGTGTGTGTGTGTGTGTGTGTGTGTGTGTGTGTGTTTTGCTAGACAATTAAACATCTATTTCAATGTCATCTCAATTAGATCTAATCCTTTAAAATAGTAACCTAGTTCAATTCCTAAATATATATATATATGCTAGACAATTAAACATCTATTTCAATGCCATCTCGATTAGATCTAATCCTTTAAAATAGTAACCTGGTTCAATTCCCAAAAAAGAGGAAAAGCCATCTTTGATAATCCACATTCGGCATCCTAGTCCAAAAAGTAACCCAATAACATTCCTAGATAAAAATCTACCTTATTTCCCCAAGAAGTAAATAAACAAGTAAATAAATAATTCAATGAATAAGGATCCAAAATCACCTATGACCACCTGTGATCTCTTTCCCATACATCAATGAAGAAAGCACACTTTTCAATCAAGCAGTAATGAAGAACATCATAAAGCAATATATCTTATTATATTCTCAATTCGTATTTCCATGGTTAAATAGATTGTAGAAACTAATGATTTTGCTTCATATCCTAATACTATTTCATAAATCAAGCAATAAAATCAAATGACGAGGTTTGACTACTCCACTCTCACATAATGAGGTTTCATGCATACTTGTCAAATATTATTTCTATCTCTCCTCAAGATCAAGTAAATAGAATAAAACAAATCAATGTTCTCTTATAAATCATTTCAAATCCCTTTTTCCAAAACTCTAATCAAGGAAACACACTTTCCAAGCAATAATCCATCATTTGTGCATACAATTGCATCTATAAAACTATTAAATCAGTTTCATTTCCTAGTTCATATTTCATTCTATTTCCTAAATATATTAAGTCTCCTAAATCATTCAATTCAAGTATACTAATTTCTCTTCTAGAAGTTTTAATAAGACAATGATATTTACATCATAAATTTTACCCCATCATTTTAACATATAAGAAAGATAATTTTAACATCAATCTATTCATTCATTTAGGTAAGTATAATTTGGGTGTCTAAAATCTGATTATAACCCTTAACTATAATTCGTTATCAAAAAGGTTGAAGAAAAATAATGTTTGACTCTTTCCATTCAAAACCCCTTCGTGATTTTAATCATTCATAGAGTTTTATCGTAATAGAGGTTTAAATAGGTTTCGGCACTAAATAAGCATAAATATCAATCAGTAAATAGCTATCTCTGTTATGTGAAATAACATAGTTATTTTAAAAGTGTTTAATAGAAGTTACAAGAACTTTAAAATGCAGGCGACAGGAACTTTAAACTGGTTGCTACATGAACTTTAAACTGGATGCTACAAGAACAGTAGAACAGTCTGCTATAGGAATAGCAATAAGTAAAAGACAACTATAGGAAGAATTTAGGTTTACATAGACATGATAAAGAATGGATTAACACTGACTAAAAATATAAATACAGATCTGCAATAGGAAATTATTTTCTGCCGCCTAAGTTAATAGAGTCGTCCTCCATAACAAGGCTAAATTCTCTATAAAAACAGAGACAAAACAAGGCAAACACATGCATGATCCAATTTAATGAGTGGCCAGGGATAATGGTAAATGTTTTAAATATGTTTTTGCAATCAAATCGTTAGGCAGGTCGCTCTTTATGCAAACCAACGCCTTAAAAACAAGGCAGATTCCAAATCGACATGAGGAATAAAAGAATATAGACCGTAAAAGAATAGTATGTAGGCTATATTGTTGTGTCTTTATCATCCATAATCAATCATATTTTAGTGCAATTAAATAAGGAAAAATACCCGGGTTTTGTTTGCTGAAGAAGAGATCATTTCTGCTTCCTGTCGCTATTTTTTGTTCTTCTTGTCGCTACGTGAGTATCTAACCATCAATCACATTTATTATCCACAAAATTAATGCATAATAATTCATTCAAAATGCAATATGAGACTACGTGAGTGTGTGATTGCATCAGAGTTAACCATCCCAAATAGTTATTGCCAAGTGGCTAGAACATCTCTACCTCAACCATGTTCTCATCTTCGATGAGTACCTGCATTCATTTGTACTCAACTCGACGTCAATAGGTTAGTTCCCAAAATTATAACCGAAGAAAAATATCATAATCACATTGATAATATTTAATATTTAAATCAATCTTTCCAATTTACGCAAATATAACTTCGTGATAATTACCTTCACACATGTGGAACTTACTCAAAATAAAACAATCATGGTAAATGTTCACTAGTCTAGAATAGTTATATAGTCCATAAAAATGAGACGTGAAATCCTTCCCCACTTGGAAGAGACATCGTCTCAATGTCTTATTACACAACAAAATAATAATTTTATTAATCTACCACCAACAATGTATCAAAGTATCTTAAAACAATAACTCAAAGTATCATGAAGGTATCATCAATTCTAACAAGGCATATTAATGTCTCTTTACATCTTCCCACGTGGCACCATCTACAAAAGTATTGGTCCTACTCAACCATATACAAAACAATCTCTCAATTTCGCATTTAACATTGCATCCATCAAATAAATCCAAGTATACAATAAATCAATCCATTCACATGGCACAACTGCCAATTCAATGTCTAATCCATCACATGGTACATCTACTACTCAATTACATTCATTCTAGCATAAGAATAATAGTCACATCTTTAATGCACACCAAGGAGGCATAACTCAATTCATCATAGGCACTTACAAACACGAAATCAATCATCACAATGTACATGCATTCGTATGGTAAAACAATATAATAGCAAAAGCTCAATCCTCCCAAACAAACATTGGTCGAGACCTCCAACAACAAGACAAAACTGCAAAGGTGCACCAACTAGGTCATATCCACTTAATGTGCAACAAATCATCTAAAACTATACCTCTCATATCATTCCTACCAATGGAATCCATTTCCTCTTTTACTACTTGTAACCAAACTTTATCTTCAACCTAATCTGCAATTCAAAATTTCTTGGAAAAATCTTCCTTGTCTTTCTTGTGCTTTTGTACAATGCTAAAACAATTCAATTTCTTTAATTTCTTTACTATTCTTTGCACTTGGCTATTCACTATGTTTGGTTGTTTTATTTTTGTTGTTCAATCATTTTCCTTTTTCTCAACATGAGAAGGCTTATGTCCATAAAACATTCTAAACACACATGTGATCCGTTGCTAATCAAATACATTTATCCAACCATAACTCATTTTCACACTCTCTATTCCAACATGTCTTTTACTATGATTTTTCAAACCACAAATTTTACAATGATGTAATTTCCAACAATTTTCTCTTCTATGTCCTTCTCTATCACAATGTGAACAATGTAAAATCTCCTCTTTTTTTTTAAATGACTTCTTAGTACTTGCAAAACATTTGTCTTTTCTTTTCCTTTACTATGATACCTGAGACTTTCATACTTAGTCCCACCATTGACTCAATGGCTCTTTGATTCCTTGCCCTTGCTATCCCAAACCTTCGCCTATATATTCAATTTTCTTCAAGATTTTCAAACCAACATTATCATGAAAACAACTAGCTATGACAACAAATTCATCATCATTTTCATCTTTATATTCTTCAACAAGCTACCAAGTGATTGATCAAAAGATCCTAAATTATCTATGTCACATGAGACTTCACAAACTAACGACTTGATTTCCAACATTCATTTTCTTTTGGGCATACTGCAAACAATTGTTTTAACTCATCAATTTGATCTTTCTATTTGAATTTCCTTCAAAATTTCAACTTACTTCAAGTGATCCAAAGTGATACCCAAAATCTAATTCAAAACTTCCTCGACACTTCAATGATGTTAATACATCTAACAACAATTAAATAACTCAATCTACCAAATCTCTTAGTAACACACTCGCTACGAGACAATATATTCTCTGCATCCTACTCCCTTACACAACTTGTCAGAGGCTCATCATGGACATGATAGAATACATAACATGATACATGACCAACAGTTTAAAACATTCAAGCATAGCCACTAATAATAAATAAATAAATAAATTCTAAAGAAAAGAAAATTTCAATTCCAACAATAAGTCATAAAAATGCGCGCAATTTCAACAGTAAAACCAACATGACCATCAAGGTCGCAAGACAAGTAAATGTCAAATTTTGATGGCTATAGTTTTTCATAAATAAGAATAAAAATTTTAAATGTTGGTCTTTACAATATTTAAACAAATTATCAAGGTCAAAAAGATAAATATCAAATTTAAAAATTTCCACATTACATGAACTATGTGACTAATTCTAGCCACTAGAGAGGGAGTACGATGCTACACTACGCCTGGATCCAAATTGGGGTGAGTTAAGAGAACACACTCAATCGCACAAGAAACCTAGTCTTCTAAGATCCCAAACACCGAGCTATAACATAAGATCATTTCCACACAACATCACTCAAGATACCTAGCAACAAAGATTGCATTCCGATCTAGAAAATCACAATCAAACTGAAGAATGCCTGACCAAACCTAGTGCATCCCTGTTAACCTACATGCATCTCAACTTGAATGTTGCATCTCATTAACAAGATATGGCAGGGAATTAAATACCTAAAACCAATTAACAATGGGTAGGTTTTGAAAAGGTAACCTACCTCCCTGTTTTCCCCATATTCGGCACCCATCCTGGAAGGCAAATTCTCAAAAGCATAGAAAGCAAAATAACCATTCTCCCTTCAAACACAAATTTACAGCAAAAATAAATTGTTCATATAGTCATATACTTGCAAACATTCAACAACTAAGATTTAGGACAAAATCAGGTTCACGAATCAAGATATCACAACACACCATTCTTTCCTACAAGCAATGGTTATCATTTCTTTCTTTAAACTTCAATGAGGTAATGCAATACTATCTTTCTTATAACCACATCTATGAATTCATATTCATGATCATGCTCTCAATAAAACAATGCAATATGCATTTCAAGAAAGCATTCACTAAAAGGCAAAATAAAATAAGTCAAACATATTATCCAACAGATCCTCTTTCGCATACTCATGCATAACTCTAAAAGAAGAAAAGAACCTAGTTCTTTCATACTCAAGAATAATCATCAGGGTCTATCTAACCCCGTAAAAAGAGAAGGCACATGCTATCCATAGCAAGCCAACACACAAGGACCCACACATGCTCGATCAATCTGAGCAACACACACACCCAGAGTTCCCAATGCTGGAACCGCGCTCTAATACCAAATGTAAAAGCCCTCAAACCATCACAAAAGTAAATAAAGTAAAATGAAGTAATTAATCCACTTAAATACAACATCACATTGCCAAAAGTAAAAAGATGTAAATAATCCGTTTAAATACAACTTTCAAAGTATAAAAAGGGTGTGATTAATCCGCTTAATTACAATATTGAAATAAACAATAATTTTATCAATAAGATTCAATAGAGTCAATAAACCTTCACAAAGGAAATCGTCATAAATAAAAAATCTGTAAGATTCAATAAATCTTGCAAAAGATAATCTCATCAATATAAATCAATAAAGTCATTAAATCTTACAAATCGTGTGCTCATTCCAGGTAAAAAGCACTATAAAATCATATACAAGTCCATTGACCATCATGTCATGATACATCCAATCTCAAGATACAATAATCATGTACACAAGGATAAATAAATCAATACACTCATCAGTCGCATGAACCAAGTGGTCCACCACCTGTGAGCTAAGAGACGAGAACATGGCCTAGGTGCTTTTCCACCCAACCATGAAGCAATCACACTTCCCTGGATCTGTTCATGAAATGAAGGAAACCCAGCCCTGCATGAAATGTCTAGCTACCTAGAAACAACTGGCAGTAGGGAACAACCTATGCAACCTTGATGTCTGAATGTGCAATTTTAAATAATGAAATGTAGATTGTCTCACAATAGGATGTGGCAAATATATATATATATAAGTTTTTCTATAAAATTAAACATCTATTTCAATGTCATCTCGATTAGATCTAATCCTTTAAAATAGTAACCTAGTTCAATTCCTAAAAAGAGGAAAAGTCATCTCTAATAATCCGCATTCGACATCCTAGCCCGGAAAGTAACCCAATAACATTCTTAGATAAAAATCTACCTTCTTTCCCCAAAAAGTAAATAAACAAGTAAATAAATGATTCAATGAATAAGGATCCCAAATCACCTATGACCACCTCTGATCCCTTTCCCATGCATCAATGAAGAAAGCACACTTTTCAATCAAGCAGTAATGAAGAACATCATAAAACAATATATCTGATTATATTCTCATTTCATATTTCCATGGTTAAATAGATTGTAGAAACTAACGATTTTGCTCCATATCCTAATATTGTTTCATAAATCAAGCAATAAAATCAAATGACGAGGTTTGACTACTCCACTCTCACACAATGAGGTTTCATGCATACTTGTCAAATATTATTTCTATCTCTCCTCAAGATCAAGTAAATAGAATAAAACAAATCAATGTTCTCCTATAAATCATTTCAGATCCCTTTTTCCAAAACTCTAATCAAGGAAACACACTTTCCAAGCAATAATCCATCATTTGTGCATACAATTGCATCTATAAAACTATTAAATTAGTTTCATTTCCTAGTTCATATTTCATTCTATTTCCTAAATATATTAAGTCTCCTAAATCATTCAATTCAAGTATACTAATTTCGCTTCCAGAAGTTTTAATAAGACAATGATATTTACATCACAAATTTTACCCCATCATTCTAACATATAAGAAAGATAATTTTAACATCAATCTATTCATTCATTTAGGTAAGTATAATTTGGGTGTCTAAAATCTTATTATAACCCTTAATTGTAATTTGTTATCAAAAAGGTTGAAGAAAAATAATGTTTAACTCTTTCCATTCAAAACCCCTTCATGATTTTAATCATTCATAGAGTTTTATTGTAATAGAGGTTTAAACATGTTTCAACACTAAATAAGCATAAATACCAATCAGCAAATAACTATCTCTATTCTGTGAAATAACACAGTTGTTTTAAAAGTGTTTAACAGAAGCTATAGGAACTTTAAAACGCAGGTGACATGAACTTTAAAATGCAGGCAACATGAACTTTAAAATGTAGGTGACAGGTACTTTAAAACGCAGGCGACAAGAACTTTAAACTGGCTGCTACAGGAACTTTAAACTGGATGCTACAGGAACAGTAGAACAGTCTGCTATAGGAATAGAAATAAGTAAAGGACAGCTACAAGAATAATTTAGGTTTACAGAGACATGATAAAGAATGGATTAACACTAGCTAAAAACATAAATATAGATCTACAATAGGAAATTATTTTTTGCCGCCTAAGTTAATAGAGTTGTCCTCCATAACAAGGCTAAATTCTCTATAAAAACAGAGATAAAACAAGGAAAACATAGGCATGATCCAATTTAATCAACGGCCAGGGGTAATGTTAAATGTTTTAAATCTATTTTTGTAGTCAAATCGTTAGGTAGGTCATTCTTTATGCAAACCAACGCCTTAAAAACAAGGCAGATTCCAAATCGACATGAGGAAAGAAAGAATGCAAACCGTAAAAGAATAGTATGTAGGCTATATTGTTGTGTCTTTATCATCCATAATCAATCATATTTTAGTGCAATTAAATAAGGAAAAATACCCGGGTTTTGTTTGTTGAAGAAGAGATCATTTCTGCTTCCTGTCACTATTTTTTGTTCTTCCTGTCGCTATTTTCTTGTACTTCTTATCACTGCTAAAAAAAATAACAGTAACGTCTCCTTTCTGTTGCTGCCAAAGAAAAACGTGGTTTCTTTCTTCCTTCTCTGCCCAGCCTTTTTTCTTTTTAACAAAATAAACTCCCTAATATTGGCGTTGAAATTAGGTTTTTGATTACTTTTTATTAACTGCAGTCTTGTTTTAAGTTTGCATGAAATTTGGCTTTTCAAAGCCTCCAAAAATTAAAATAAAATAAACTTATTTATTTCTTGTGGCTGCATGACAAAAATATTATTCTTTTAATTCTTTATTAGAATTCTAAATATAATATTCATAAAAATAAAGCAATTTAATAAATAACAACCATTTCTTTTTGAAAATACAATAAAATAAACTTTATTTATTTCTAAAACTTGCATGATGGAAAACTCTCTTTTTTAATTGTTTAATTTAGATTTCTAAAGATAATAGTTATTATTAATATAATTTATTTACCTTTAATAACACATAAACACTTTAAATCAATCAAGAAGCATTTAAATAATATTTAAAATAATATATATATATACCTATATATCTATTGCAATTTAAATCTAATTTAGATATTGTCTTCCAAACATCCATATTTATATAAATAGGAACGTTTATTATTTAATATAATCAGAAGACCTTTTTAATATTTATAATTAAATCATGCATTCAAAAAGGATTTTCCTAACAATTAAAACACAATATTTTCCAAGTATTTAACCATCAATCACATTTATTATCCACACAATTAATGCATAATAATTCATTCAAAATGAAATATGAGACTACGTGAGTGTGTGATTGCATCGGAGTTAACCATCCCAAATAGTTCTTGCCAAGTGGCTAGAACATCTCTACCTCAACCATGTTCTTGTCTTCAACAAGTACCTGCATTCATTTGCACTCAACTCGATGTCAATAGGTTAGTTCCCAAAATCATAGCCAAAGCAAAACATCATAATCACATTGATAATATTTAATATTTAAATCAATCTTTCCAATTTATGCAAATACAACTTTGTGATAATTACCTTCACACATGTGAAACTTACTCAAAGTAAATGTTCACTAGTCTAGAATAATTATATAGTCCATAAAAATGAGACGTGACAAAAGTTATGATAACAGACATTAATTATTTCCTGATGATAGTTTATGGACAAAATAGAATTAAATAATGACAATCATTTAAAGAGAATCTTTCTAAAATATAAATAGGACAACACATATGGGCAATGCATGATTTTCTTTTTCTACACAACATTAATTTATCTAACTAATTATTTCGAAACAATGCAGTTAATTAATTATTCTCAATAAAATATCATAAATAAATAAATAGGGTTCATGTATCCTTACATTCTTCCCCCCAAAGAATGGATTTCCTCCTGGAAGTCATCAAGAGAAATGAATTTTCCCTATCTTCCACACATCCAACATAAATTAGATTTCATCAAAGAATTCATCTTTACACTATAAAAACAAAGTAATGGATGTGCCAATACTCTATTTGAATTTGAACACAATACAACTTAAATAAACTTTATCACTCAAAATTCAGGTGTAGCATTCTATACATTAAAATTCTATAATACCTACAACATTTTACTTATCCAAGAAGTATGTTTATATCATTAATATATTACCACCTATCCAATTCATTGCAAACATATTCTTTCATAACAACTTTTAATAGTTAATCATCACAGATATTATTTTCGTACATAATACATCATGTATACTTCTAATGAGATGAGGATAGTCAGTGCCAAATAGAACCATAGTGCTACAGAATAGAACTTACACAATTTTACAGTAAACATTCCCTAGGCCATCTACTCCCCTATACAACTTTCCAGGGACCTCTCTTGGGTATGGAAATCTACACAATTCACATTACTCCATAGAAGTTAGCAACAAACAATGATAAAGCATCAAAATAAAGAAATTTCCAATGAGTAAAAAAAAATCAAATAAAATTAATTAATAAAGCTTCATATAAAAGTAAATTAAATAGCGAAAGTCAAAACAACAGTTCAAATCAAAACTAAAAACCTTAATAAAATAGTCCTCGAGGCAAAAGGACAATTTGCAATTACAAACAACCAAATATTTTTAAGAAATTTTAAAACTGCTAGCTCAAAACAACAAGGTAGAAAATAACTATTGACCTATTTTCCTTTGCCCAGAGTTAAATAATTCACCTTGTATTTTCCTTGAAAATCCTTTAGAAAATGACCCCACAGGGCTTAGATCCTTCAAATACTCATGCTCTTCCTTGCCAAAAATCCCAAAATCTTCTGTGAGGAATCCTTGCAGAAAACCCAAAAAAACCCAGAAATATTTTAGCTTCAAGATTTTTCCATCGCAGGGATTTCACAGTTTCATGCTTAGTATTTGTGTATGCATTTTTAAATGTATATTTGCATATACATTCACCCTTGTATGTTTCTTTGAATGTATGTTCACGTTGTATGTTCATATATACAATCGCACATACAAAGGTAAAGATACAAGGGCGAGATACAAGGAAATGTACATCGCCAAGATGCAAAGACAAAATGTACATTGGGTGATATACAAGAGGAGATATGCAAGGAAAAGATGCAAAGGAAAATATACAAAGACAATAGGCAAGGTAATATACAAAGGGTATGCATTCCTGATATATAAGGCCCATACCCCAAAGGAGCATGTAATTTGGTTTATTAAGGCGGATGTTTGTTTGCATCTTTGTTTGCATGTTCGCATTGTATGTTCGCACATACAAAGGGTCATATACAAAGGTAACATACAAAGGGTAGATGTTTTTTGCAATGTACAAGTGCGGTTGTATGTAGTTTTGCTTGTATGTTCACATTGTATATGTGATATACAAGGCCGATATACAAAGGGAAAACATACAAGCCAGACCTGACTGGAAAATGTAAATTGGCAAACTCAAAGGTGGGGTCCACGGTTTGTATGTGAAGTGCATTGTATATGCCAATATGCAAGGGGATGAGATACAAAGCCTGGGGCCCACCAAGCGCACATACAAGGGGCAGGTACAAGTTTAAAAGCATGTTTGTAGAGAAGGGTTTGTATGCAGTTTTCCTTTGTATATTTTCGCATTGTATGTTCACACATACAAAGGGTCATATACAATGCAATATACAAAGGTTACATGTACATGCTGAAATGAAGTGTTTGCAATGTACATGAGTTATATGCAGTTTTTGTTTGTATATTTTGCATTGTATATGTGATATACAAAAGGATAGATACATCGGCGACATACAAGGCGAATCCGACTGGGGAATCAAATGCAACGGATAGTTATTTTGGGGTCCGCAGTTTGTATGTTGAGTGCTTGTATGTGCCGATATAAAGAGAAAAGATACAAGGGCCAGACCCCTTTCAAAGTTTCATTCTGATGGATAATCTTTTGAGTTCCACATTGTATGTATATTTGCGATTGTATGTTTTCATATACAATCCGATATACAGGGGTCACATACAAAGGATTTTTCGGCAAGAGAATACCATCGGCGGCTCATGCAAAGGTCCTTCCGATGGCCGATGGAGATGTAGTTTTTAGCGATGGGTCCCAGCTTCAATGCGGCGGTGAATCAGGTGGTGCCACATGGCAGGGGCGATAGATGCAAAAAGTAATACAAAGGCAGATGCATATGTGAAAGGAGATTCAAAGCACATACAAAGGGTACTTACAATTGTATATGTAAAGCGATTTGAATATGCAAAAGGAGGGAAATTGCATAAATGCATAAGTGAGTCTAGCAATCAAGTGCATGAGCGCTTGTATATGCAATTGCAAAATTCAGCGATATACAAGTGCAGATATGCAAAGTGATATACACATACAGTCGACCATAGCTTTGACTGTGAATATCTTGCACATCCTAGCGAATTTCTACATGCTGCAAAAGGCAAAATGCTGGTTTTTGCCTCCTCTTTCACTTGGCGGGATTTTGAGGGGAATTTTCTCACTTTCAATTTTGGATCTGGATTTGCATGCTTTGGTGACTGGACGTTTCAGCGACCATTTTTGGGCAAGATGCAAATATTTTGGCATTTATGGGTGCAGATCGATGATGTAGCAGCTTGCATTGAAGATTCAAAATATCTTCCATCTCCCCCTCTTCCACATATTTCATGCCATAACTTCTTACAGTTGGACGTCTCTTTAGACATGGATATTTTCATGATACAGCTCATGGAGCGAATTTTTGTAACCGACTTAGGTCAGATTGAATGCTATATATGCATAGAGTGAGATGTAAAAAAGGTTGGAAATTTTTAGTATTCAGTCTTTCTGTTTCCAAACAGAGCTTTCTACTACTGTAACTATGCCTTCTTATTGAATATATGCAAGTTATTTTACCTCTTTTGCTGAGTTTTAGTTTAGTGTGAATCTGCATATGATTGTTTATGAACATATTGTTCCTCTCAATCATCTTGTTTCTCACCTCTGCTAGAATCATTTGAATCTGTGTATGTCTACTTGTTGTATTTGGTTATGTTGTGCATTTTCTCAGTACTGTGAGGGTTCTTTTATTCAACTTGGTGAATCACCCCTTTATTTTCAATTTTTTCTGTTTCATCTTTCATTTTAAAACTTTCCTTCTCCCTTTTCCTCTGCAAATTCAGTAGATTTTAAGTGATAACCAGTTAAGGAAGCCGGCCTTCTCCGGAGGTCTGACCTCATTTCACAAGGTCCCACACTTTGAGATCATTCCCATGTTTCTCTAGATTGCTAAAGTTTTACAACTGCAACAAGGGTGCAAATCTGAGAGACAACAGTTTCTGACATGCCCGGTGGGACTAGACAAACCAATCAAATATAATTTTTTATTGTTGGTTTTGATGTGCAGCCAGTGATTTTCAGACCTGTAAGAGGTTAAAACTTGGATATCTGGCAACTCATACTGAGAAAGGACAAATAGACCAGTGCTACTATTACATTTTATGAGAAAAATTCAAACCCAGAGTTCAAGTTCATTTGATTACTTGCAGTTGTCTCTGCCTAGAAGGCAGGGTAGAGCTGTGGTAAGGACTCCGGTTTCTAAAAGAGTATTATCAACTCCACCAAGTTTCAGGCCGGTTGCACTTGTAGTCCCTGTACCAACTCAAGCAAACCTACCTCTAACTATTCTAATGGCAAGAAATTAGCCATTTGTGGCTTTTGATGGGGGCAGCCCATTGAATTTGACAGTGCATGATGTTATACCCATGGTAGCCTTGAAGAGTCTACCCTATTTCACAGGGGAGAATCAAACTACCCCAATTGAGCACATTAGAGACGTAGCTTCTCTATGTGATGTTCATCATGTAACCCAAGAAAATGTAGCCATCAGGCTGTTGGCTGCCTCATTTAAAGGAAAGGCATTACAATAGTTCAAGAGTTTACCAGTGCAGACCATAGGAACTTGGGATGACCTAGGTGATAAGTTGAACAAACAATTTCAAGATAAGTCAGATAACTTATCACTGGTTGAATAGCTGACTACAATAAAAAGAGCCCCCTAGGAGCAAATGATGGATTTCAACTTCCAGTTCCAGAAGACATGGGACAAAATTCCTATCACGGTAAGGCCTCCATCAGAATATGCATTCTTGTATTTTTTGAAAGCCCTAAATAGTGATATTTCAGTGATGATACAATCATTGGGAGGTACTAATTTACCTGATGCATATGAAATAGCTATTAGAGCAGAAACAACCTGATCCAGGCTAGGAGCATCTTCCCCAAGATTCAAGCTTCGATGCCCTTGCCAATCCCATATTTTGCCCCTTTACCTGTTACTGCAGCATTGCCAAGTACTGCCAATTCTGAAAATGCTGCTCCTAGCTCATCACAAGAGTTAAGAGAGATTAAAAATAGCCAACAAAAAATAGAGAACATCCTGCAAACTTTTGGGAATGAGTTGGTAAACATCAAAAAGTAGCAGTCCTAGAATAGACAGCCTTATCAGCAACCTAGCCAAGGGTAGAATCAGCCATACTAGGCCAATAGGCCTCCATATCAAGGCAATTACCAGGGTACCAGGCAGAATGTCAACCAAAGGCCTTTTCAGCCTTACAGTCCAGCACCCGTTAATGCAGTTAGGGACCTTGTCCCTGTTCAGAATAACCTTGCTGCAGAGTGTGAATGGTGTTTTCCATGCAATTAGCCACACAGTCAGGCAACCTGCTCAAATGGGGTGATAAATCAGGCTCTAATGGTGCAAAATGTTGCAGTCTCACAGCTAAAAACACCTAATGAGGGGGCTATGCAACAGCAGGAGCAACCTCAGAGTGATTCTTGGTAGGAAGGTGAATTCTGTGGCGTGAATAGAGATGATGCCTCAGTTGCAGCAAATACGAGAGCCAAAAAGAGGGGTTATGAGATAAATCAAGCAACAAACAAAGGAAAGGGACCTACTGATGCTTCTACATCCTGGATTCCCCATATTTTGCAAAGAAATATTCAAGCAACAGCAAGGGAACAGCCTCATTTACAGGCTGATATTGCTGCTACAAAGTCACAACAAAAGGTAAATGTCACTCCACCTTTCAATATCATTGAAAATATGAAGAATATGAATGTGACAATATCTATGTGGGATTCCTTAACAATCCCAGGTCAAAAGGACATGTTGCAATCTGCCTTGTCTGATTTTAAAATGTCAAACGATGCAACTGTTGACCCAACTAGGGTTGTTCTTACTAATTCATCCTAGGACAACAGCAAATAGCCAAACAAGAGTGCTAAACCACTTCCATTTTATGTGTCTTTAATAGTTGGAGACAAGATAGTACATAACTATATGGTGGATAGTGGTGCAAGTAGTTTATTGATGCCAAAACAGATTGCAGACCAATTAGGATTGAAGTACCAATCCCTGGAGAAAGGTGTGCTTCAGTTAGATGGCACAGCTGTTAACACTGTAGGTGTGATAAAAGATCTAACTCTCACCTTGCACACTTTCCCAAATGTTTCCATTTCCCAGGAGGTATTCATCATAGACTTACCTCCTTATTTTGCCCTGTGTTTGTCAAGAGAGTTCACAGCCAAGATAGGAGGATATTTATCCTCGGACTGGTCCCACATGTTTTTCAAGACCAGATATGGCACAAAGGTGACCCTAAAGTCTGAATTGATTACCCAGTATCATATAGAGCCTTATACACCAAGTGTTGTTAATGCAAATTGCATTATTTTTTATGATCCCGAGCTTGTTGCTACTCAAGAGCTGCAAGTTGAAGGTATACCAGAGGTGTTGTTAAAGGAGTGGGCCTTAGAAAATGTTGTAGATGATCCTGAGGGGCACATTCAAGAAACTGGTATGGGGGTTTACATACTCCATGAACCTGAAACAGAAATTCCAAACCTTGTAAAGAATGCAGAATAGCAGATAGAGCAGCAAGAGGAAGTATGGAAATGTACTTTGATGGCTCTAGGAATAGGAATGGATCTGGTGGTGGTGCAATGCTTGTGTCTCCACAGGGTGAAAGATATTATTCTACTTTCCATTTTACTTTTTCATGTACAAATAACACTACTGAGTATGAGGGTTTGATCCAAGGTTTACAGTGGGAAAGGAAGAGGAAAATTGGCTGTTTGTAGGTGTATGGGGACAACGAACTCATTATAAATCAAGTGAGGGGACTGCATGTTACAAAAAATGATGTTTTGAAATGCTATAAATATCGGGTGTGGGATATGATTGAGGAGTTTGATGCTTTCAACCTAATCTATATTCCAAGAAATCAGAACTATCATGCAGATAGGTTAGTTGCAATTGGGGCTCAGTTCGATATCCCCAGTGATATTCAGAGAGAAAAGGTCCAGCCTCATGTGAAAATTGTTAATAGGCCCTCTATCCCTAACACTAATATTCATTGGCAAGTCTTTGAGAGTGATGAGCAGATTCTGCGGTTCCTGTTAGAAGAGGATGAGTTTTCTGTGATGAATCAGGATAAACTTAAACACCAATATGATGATGATCAGGTTGTTCAATTAAGGACAAAAAAACTGTCCAAAGGATTGGTAACCTTGGAATCCATTTTTGGTACTGATGATCAGCTGAGAAAGAGCAAAAACAGCATGCAGGTCAAAGAGGAACATTACGAGGAGCTAGAAATTTTTAAGGGTAAGCTTCTTAAAATTGGTAAAATATGTTCGCCTAAGGATAGGAAAGCTTTTGTTACTCTTTGTCAAGAATTTGAAGACATGTTTGCTTGGGATTACTCAAACATAAAAGGGTTTGACCCTCATATTGCCTAGCATACTATAGAGTTAGAACCTGGTACAAAATCGGTGAGGCAAAAACAAAGACCTTTAAATCCAAAGCTTGAGCCTCTAATGATTAAAGAATTAACCAAGCTGATTGAGGAAAAAATCATTTTTCCAATCAAGCACACGTCTTGGGTCTAAAATCTTGTTCCTGTGAGGAAGAAGAATGGAGAGATTAGGTTGTGCGTTGATTTTAGAGACCTTAATAGAGCCTCCTTGAAAGACCACTACCTGTTGCCATCAATGGAGCAAATTCTACAAGTAGTGGTTGGTTTAGAAAGATTCTCCTTGCTTGATGGATATTCTAATTATAATCAAGTGTTGGTCAAGGAGGAAGATCAGTTTAAAACTGCTTTTACTACCAAATGGGGCACCATGGCTTACAAAAGGATGGCTTTTGGTCTGTCAAATGCTGGCTCTACTTTTCAGAGAGCTATGGATATGGCTTTTAAGGGTTTGCTCTATAAATTGGTGTTGGTGTACCTTGATGACATCATGATTTTCTCTAAGGATGCATCTAAACATTTATCCCACTTGAGGCAAGTATTTGAGAGATGTAAAGAGTTTGGGATATCTCTCAATCCCAAGAAATGCATTTTTCGTTGTGCATGAAGGCAAGCTTTTAGGACACGTTGTGTCAAAGGAGGGGATTACCATTGATGCAGAAATGGTAAGGGCTATTCTGGAGCTACCTTTATCCAGCCACAAGAAGGGACTGCAAAGCTTTATTGGTAGGATTAATTTTCTACGAAGATTTATACCTGACATTGCAAATTTATTGAAGCCATTGACCTCTATGTTAAAAAAAAATACAATTTTTAGTTGGACAAAAGAGGCCAAACTCAGCTTTGAGTCCATAAAAGAAGCGTTATCGGTTGCACCAACTCTGGTAAATCTTGATTTCTCAAAGGATTTTATTATGTATGCTTATGGTAGTCTGGATACAATTTCTACAATTCTGGTACAACAGCAAAGTGAAATCTTTGAGCA
Source organism: Cunninghamia lanceolata (assembly GCA_027924645.1). Taxonomy (NCBI): domain Eukaryota; kingdom Viridiplantae; phylum Streptophyta; class Pinopsida; order Cupressales; family Cupressaceae; genus Cunninghamia; species Cunninghamia lanceolata. The sequence goes on along the minus strand of BSBN01000416.1, from coordinate 1,986,268 downwards.
GCCAATCGCTTTCTTAAGTCAAGGACTGGAGGAGTATGAATAGAGGTATAGCTTTGTTGAAAAACATGTCCTTGCAGTGGTAAGGAGCCTCAAGAAGTTTAGGTATCTTATTTCCAATAATAAGATACATTTGATGGTTGCTCACCCTAGCGTGAAAGAGTTCCTGTTAGGTAAGAATGTAAATGAGAAAAGGGCTGGTTGGATTACCAAAGTCATGGAGTATGACATTAATATCAAGATAACCAAGCTCGTAAGGGGTAGAGGACTTAGTGAATAGCTTCCTACTAGTTCTGAGAATGAAATAGAAAAATAAGAGGTGCTTTTGACCATTGAAGATGAACATCAGGATGATACAGCAGCAATGGGCACTAGTTGGGTTAATAAAATGACTCATTTTTTGCAAACTAGCGAATGTCTAGTAGGTTTAGATAGAACCAAAAGAAGGTATTTTAGACTACAGTCCATTCCATATGTTTTAATAAATGGCATCCTTTTCAGAAAAGACTTTAATGGTGTGTTGTTAAGATGCATTGATAATGATCAGACTGACAAGGTGCTGCATGAGTTTCATGATGGAACAGCAGGGGGTCGTTTTGCCCCAAAGACTACTGCTTGGAAAATAATGAGAGCTAGATATTATTGGCCCAGCTTATTTAAGGATGCCCATGCATGGGATAGAAAATGTGTAAAATGTGCCATTTTTGCAGGCAAAGAAAGGCTACCAACTTTACCTCTACAGCCAATTCAAGTAGAACAGCCCTTCATGAGATGGGGCATTGATTTTGTAGGTCCCATTAACCCACCATCAGGTGCAAGCCATACATGGATACTTACAGCTACAAACTATTTTACAAGGTGGACTGAAGCAGTGGCTCTGAAGGAATCCAATGAGAATGTTGTTTTGAGTTTTTATCATGATTTGGTATCTAGATTTGGAGTGCCTAAGTCTATTATCTCAAACAATGCTTTAGCCTTTATTGGATTGAGGATAACTGATTGGGATGTTAAGAATGGGATCTATTTGAACACTTCTTCAAATTATTACCCACAGGGTAATGGTTTGGCCGAATCTACAAATAAGAATCTCATAAGGCTTATTAGAAGATCAATGGAGGACAACCAGAGGACCTGGCACACTAATATGAAATCTGCCTTATGGGAAGATAGAATAACTCCCAAGACGTCTATTGGAAACTCTCCATATATGTTAGTCTATGGGAAGGAGGCAAGATTGCCTATATCTGTGGAGCTACCAGCACTTGATATCATGAATCAGCTGGAGATGTTTGAAGAAGAGGATCCCATGGTTGTTAGATATGCTCAACTTATGGAGCTTGAAGAAATAAGAGATAAAGCTATGAAAGCTATGGAGTATCATCAGCTTTAGACAAAAAAAAAATTTAAAAAGAGGGCCACTCCTAGAATCTTTAGGGAGGGTGATATGGTACTCAAATGGGATGAGTTGAAAAGCAGGCCAGGGAAGCACTCCAAGTTTGACAGCATGTGGAGTGGCCCATTTATCATTACTGAATGCAAGGAGCATAATGCATTTCAGTTATCAAGCATGAATGGAGAAAATTTGCCTATCCCAGTTAATGGGATACACCTAAAGAGGTGTTTTGAGGTATGACTTACCTTAAAAATTAGTAGAGTAGGATTCTTGCTTTAAATAAGTGTTGTTGCACAATAGTTTAGATCCCTTTTATTTTCCCTAAGTGTTGTCTCACATAGTTAGAGGGTTGCTTTCAGACTTTTCTTCTGTTTTGGTCTTTCCAGTGTTCTTCACTGCTTATATGCTGAGTCGCTAAAGTCAGGATTGTTTGTCAAGGTATATTTTTAGTCTCTGTATGACTCCATACCCAATGGATGCTTAAGGCCACTGGTCTAATTGTTTAGCAGAAAAACATCCCATAGAAGTCACCAAAATTTTGACCTATTTTCCTCTGCCCAGAGTTAAATAATTCACCTTGTATTTTCCTTGAAAATCCTTTAGAAAATGACCCCACATGGCTTAGATCCTTCAAATACTCATGCTCTGCCTTGCCAAAAATCCCAAAATCTTTCCTAAGGAATCCTTGCAGAAAACCCAGAAAAACCCAGAAATCTTTTAGCTTCAAGATTTTTTCATCGCAGGGATTTCACAGTTTCATGCTTAGTATGTTCGCGTTGTATGTTCATATATGCATTTTTGAATGTATATTCGCATATACATTTGCCCTTGTATGTTTCTTTGTATGTATGTTCACGTTGTATGTTCATATATACAATCGCACATACAAAGGTAAAGATACAAGGGCAAGATACAAGGAAATGTACATCGCCAAGATGCAAAAACAGAATGTACATTGGGTGATATACAAGAGGAGATATGCAAGGAAAAGATGCAAAGGAAAATATACAAAGACAATAGGCAAGGTAATATACAAAGGGTATACATTCCTGATATATAAAGCCCGGACCCGAAAGGATCATGCAATTTGGTTTATTAAGGCAGATGTTTGTTTGCATCTTTGTTTGTATGTTCGCATTGTATGTTCGCACATACAAAGGGTCATATACAAAGGTAACATACAAAGGGCAGATGCTTTTTGCAATGTACAAGTGCGGTTGTATGTAGTTTTGCTTGTATGTTCGCATTGTATATGTGATATACAAGGCCGATATACAAAGGGAAAACATACAAGCCAGACCTAACTGGAAAATGTAAATTGGCAAACTCAAAGGTGGGGTCCGCGATTTGTATGTTAAGTGCATTGTATATGCTGATATGCAAGGGGATGAGATACAAAGCCTGGGGCCCACCAAGCGCACATACAAGGAGCAAGTACAAGTTCAAAAGCATGTTTGTATAGAAGGGTTTGTATGCAGTTTTCCTTTGTATATTTTCGCATTGTATGTTTGCATATATAAAGGGTCATATACAATGCGATATACAAAGGTTACATGTACATGCTGAAATGAATTGTTTGCAATGTACATGAGTTATATGTAGTTTTTGTTTGTATATTTCGCATTGTATATGCGATATACAAAAGGATAGATACATCGGTGACATACAAGGCAGATCTGACTGGGGAATCAAATGCAGCGGATAGTTATTTTGGGATCCGCAGTTTGTATGTGTCGATATAAAGAGAAAAGATACAAGGGCCGAACCCGTTTCAAAGTTTCATTCTGATGGATAATCTTTTGAGTTCCACATTGTATGTATATTTGTGATTGTATGTTTTCATATACAATCTGATATACAGGGGTCACATACAAAGGATTTTTCGATGAGAGAATACCATCAGCGGCTCACACAAAGGTCCTTCTGATGGCTGATGGAGATGCAGTTTTTAGTGATGGGTCCCAGCTTCAATGCAGTGGCGAATCAGGTGGTGCCACGTGGCAAGGGCGGTAGATGCAAAAGGTAATACAAAGGCAAATGCATATGCAAAAGGAGATTCAAAGCACATACAAAGGGTACTTACAATTGTATATGCAAGGCAATTTGAATATGCAAAAGGAGGGAAATTGAATAAATGCATAAGTGAGTCTAGCAGTCAAGTGCATGAGCGCTTGTATATGCAATTGCAAAATTCAGCGATATACAAGAGCAGATATGCAAAGTGATATACACATACAGTCGACCATAGCTTTGACCCTGAATATCTTGCGCATCCTGGAAAATTTCTACATGCTGCAAAAGGCAAAAATGCTTATTTTTGCCTCCTCTTTCACTTGGCGAGCTTTTGAGGGAAATTTTCTCACTTTCAATTTTGGATCTGGATTTGCATGCTTTGGCGACTGGACGTTTCAGCGACCATTTTTGGGCAAGATGCAGATATTTTGGCATTTATGGGTGTAGATCAATGATGCAGCAGCTTGCATTGAAGATTCAAAATATCTTCCATCTCCCCCTCTTCCACATATTTCATGCCATAACTTCTTATAGTTGGACATCCCTTCAAACATGGATATTTTCATGATACAGCTCATGGAGAGAATTTTTGTAACCGACTTAGGTCATATTGAATGTTATATATGCATAGAGTGAGATGTAAAAAAGGTTGAAAATTTTTAGTATTCAGTCTTTCTGCTTCCAAATAGAGCTTTCTGCTACTGTAACTATGCCTTCTTATTGAATATATGCAAGTTATTTTACCTCTTTTGTTGAGTTTTAGTTTAGTGTGAATCTACATATGATTGTCTGTGAACATATTATTCCTCTCAATCATCTTGTTTCTCACCTCTGCTAGAATCATTTGAATCCGTGTATGTCTACTTGTTGTATCTGGTTATGTTGTGCATTTTCTCAGTACTGTGAGGGTTCTTTTATTCAACTTGGTGAATCACCCCTTTATTTTCAAGTTTTTCTATTTCATCTTTCATTTTAAAGCTTTCCTTCTCCCTTTTCCTCAGCAAATTCAATAGATTTTAGGTGATAACCAGTTAAGGAAGCCGGCCTTCTCCGAAGGTCTGATCTCATTTCGCAAGGTCCCACACTTCGAGATCATTCCCATGTTTCTCTAGATTGCTGAAGTTTTACAACTATAGCAAGGGTGCAAATCTGAGAGACAACAATAACAAAATAAAAATCTTAAAAATTTTCATAAAAATTTACATTACAATCACCACGTGACTTCATATGAGCCACCTAAGGGGATGAGGGGAATGTGGTGGTCTCAAACCACATGGAGCTCAAACATATATCACAAAAGAAATTAATCATGAAATTTATGCAATTATAAATATTCAACAATTATGAATAATCACAATTTAGAAAACTCCCTTTTTCACAAATGTAGCTCCCTTAACACGACAATAGCTCCCATATCACACATGTAGCTCCCAAATCACACAACTCCTACAACACCATTTCATCAACCAAACCCCTATCACAACACCAACACCATGAATAACCCCAAAGGGAATAGGTCCCTGTAGCTTCCAAATCAAAACCAACCACAACACCAACACCAACACCATGAATAGCCCCAAAGGGCATAGGTCCCTGTAGCTCCCTAACCATAGCTCCCAAATCACAACCAACCACAACACCAACACCATGAATATCCCCAAAGGGCATAGGTCCTTGTAGTTCCCTAACGGTAGCTCCCAAATCACAACCAACCAAACACCAACACCAACACCATCACCATACACACAAATGTGTCAGTATCATCACACAATAAGGTGAAAAATATACATGCTTAATAGAAAACATTAATTAACATTATAGAAACTTACAATCACAGAAATACATCCATGAATATATATATATATATATGATTTACTAAACATCCATTCCATATAGTTAATTAATCAAAATTTACCTCTACTTACCATGGCAAGTCCCTAAAATGGTTTTACATCACTAATACTTTTACCCCAAAGCTCCCAAGTGTTGCAACCTGGTGCTGTGATACCTATGTAATACCTACCCATAAAAAATATCAATAAATGACAATAAATAATTAAATTAGTAAGAAATAATGAAATAAATACGATGACAGAAGGAAATTCTAACTAGTAAACTTCCTATTAAATATAAGTAATATTTTATTGATCCTAAATGAAAATTTAGGATATAACATTTCTTATACAATTATACTCATTTACAATAAATGTCAAATGATCATCATTTCACAAGGTGGGAATACTTTATTAGCTCTGAAATCCTACTCGTTAACATACTTGTATCTGCACAACTAAAAGTCAACATTAGTACCACAAAGTCATTAAATACACAAAAGAGATATCAACTTGCACAAGATAATGAGACTAAGGCCCTAAGGGACCTACCTAATGTCTCGAGGGCTCATGATGGCCTTGCCTATGTATGTGCAGTGCAGAGACTTCGTAGTTCAAGGACTTGAACTTGCAACCACCAAATGGTATCATACAATTAATAACTTGTGTAAACATATACAATAGAAGCTTTATAATCTCAAAAATGTATAAGGGAGACAACATATAAAACACAAAATATATAATATCCAATGATGTATTTGCATTACCAAAACATACAAGTCATGGCAGTAAATACATTAATACTTGAGAAATTTATCCCATTTATTCAACTAGCATCTATGTTTTCAAAACATTATCACATACAATTTTATCTTTAAGGGTTTAATTCACTCATCAACACAACATCGTACCATATTAGTAACAATTCTTATCATTTCTATTAATACTCTTCCTTAATATTTAAATTACACAATACATCATCCATCTATCCAATTAAGACATGATTTGAAAACCATTGATCTCATATTCTAATCTATGTTTAACCGTTACTCTTTGGCTTGAAGGGCACAATGATACTAAACTATAAAACTTGATTAGTTCTATACTAACCTTGATTGCAAATTTAATAGCTTGCTAGAAGAAGAATCTTCAAAGATTATCCACTTAACAAGGATATTAATTTATTTACTTTATCTTTAAATTAAAAGAGAGTATTATAATTTTATTAGTCAACTATAATCAATTCATAAATTTTACTCTTAAGACAAAATTATTTATCATAAAGCTTTACTTCCTATTCTTGATTTTTAACCCAATTGATAAAAGAAAACATAAGTAGAAACACGTTTATCTCAAAAATACAAACTGTTCGTAGGCCTTATCATGAATAATTATAAGACATAAAATATCATAGATAATATGCATACTAGTACAAGGATGTTAAAGTTATCATGACTCTTTAACTTTTCTACATGCCAATGCATTTAAGTGAAAATAAACTAATACATTAAAATATAGTTACGAGAGAAACAAAGAATCAATCAACAACTAAATCATTATTATCTAACAAAAGCTCCATTCTATTGTTATTTCCAATATCTCTAAAGATAATAATCTATCAATTTAGATAGGATTTCTAATTAAGTTAATAAAACTTTCATTACAATTTTAAATGCAACAATTGATAAAACAAATAGAATAATCATAAGTGAAGCTCATAGTCAACTATCAAGGGCGACATCCTAACACTAAAATAAGACCAGTAACTTATCCCATCTTATCCCATAATAAAATAAGTTATTCACATGTTTAAGAGATAAAAACCAATAGTGTCTTGCCAAATGCATAAGTAAGAACATCCTATTCATGAATTTACCCTAATTCTCCATATTATACATTAACCCTAACACTAACACTATACTACTAGCCATGCATAATATAAAAGATATAAAACAAATAAAGATATTAATTCACATTTAATAAACTCTACCAAAATATTACTAAGGAAGATTTGAAACATTGAACTCTAGATTTATTTATTTTTCAAGATTCAAGAATTTATTTATGACATTATCTAAAATATACTCATAGAGTAAACCTAACCATCTTGTTATGCATGTATAGAAATAAAATCTAAAAGAAACTTACTTGGAAATACTTATCCACATGAATAGAAATAAAATCTTTCTTTCTATAATTCTTAATCCAACTAAAACTAAACCAATTATTTGCATTCAGTTCACGAGGAGTAAATATAGTTCTTTCTAAACTTATTGATATTTTAGATTTATATACTAAGTTAATAGGAAATCTTTTAAAAAATGAATATAAACACATCATTATCTATTTTTTGTCCAACAATAGTAAAATAATTTAATAACAACTAATTTCAAATAACAAGGAATACTACCATATCACTAATTATAGTGAATTTAACTGCTATCTAAATAGATCCTAACATAATTAATATATACATATGTTTATATGATAAATTCTTTTATGTCATAAGATAAAATCTCATTTAGATTTAAGCAAATCAATTTCAAAAAAATAAACTATATGACATAAATAAACATACAACTAATTACATAACACAAGTTTATTTAAAAGAACATTTTCCCTAAATTCACAAAATGGATTTGTTGAAAAGGCTTTAAAATCTTCTATTAAAATTCAAATCTATCCAATGGCATTATTAGTGTGAGAGGTAACTAATTGTAATACATATAATTTATTCAAAGGAAATAAATTTAGATAATTTAGTTTATATCATATATAGACTTCAATTTTAATTCAATAAATCGATTTAATAAATAATAATAATAATAATAAGATTAAAATAAAGTAAATTAAAATAAAAACCAGATTGTCCTGCCATTAAAACTAGACAGTGGTAAAACTGCAATAACTTTCTTATTTCTAAACAAAATTTAAAAATTCTAAATGTTTTAGGAAGCTAACTCATAGGGCAATAAAACCTAGAAAGCTATTAAGAAAATTCCTTAGGAGGTGTGAGCAGTTTTTATTGTAATGTACCTTCTTCCCTCACTCTAGCAAACAATAAAAACTCAACCTAAAAAGACTATCCAACATTGTTAAATTTCAGTCCTAAATAAAAACTTAAATAGAATATTTATATTTTATATGTATGCATTTGATTTGCATCAAAATGTCATTCGTGACAGATTTGTCATATTTTCTATTCCAAAATGTGTCGTCATCTTAAGACACATAAAACATACATATTTAAATCAAATGTTACACCCTTTTTGCAGGTTAAAAACATATATACTTCATCAAATTTAATGCCCCAAAATATGATTTAAAAGAAGATTAAATGGATGACTTTTATCATGGATCAAATACAGATTTCATACTAAGTTGGAACACCATTATCTCATGGATTGAATGCAGATTTTTAACCAAAAAGAAACGCCTTTATGGCTGGGTTTAATTGCATATTTCACAAGACAAGAAAGTTGAACAATATTTTTGACATGCCTCATTCTACCAACAAAAGCCAATCTATTAAAATGATTTTGGAATAATATACTCAGTGAACATACCTGACAAATCTGACAAATGAGAAAATTAATTCTTGGCATCCCCATTCCAAAAACCAAGAACCCATCCATAATTCTTCTAGATCTACACAATCAATCTTTCCAAGAATCTGAAAGCATAAAGAATAACAAAGATCATACCTGACAAATCATCTAAATGTAAACATATTGATGTAATATATGTGCTTCTCCAAAAAAAAACCTCGAGTGTTCCATTGTATTTCACTATCATATCAGTATATTTTCTCCAATGTTTTTCCTTCATTCCTTTCTTGATCTTTTTAAAACTGAATCTCTTAACTCTTTTGTCTCTTCGTATTCTGCTCTAGTGATTCCATACTTCGATAACGTGTGTAACTCCCCTTTATAGTTTCTAAAATGAACTTTTAAAGAAAACATTTGTTAGAATAAAATCAATAATAATTCAAATACACCCACTAACTCCTCTTTTAATACCTTGCAAGAACATCTTTCCAAGAAAAACAAACTTAAAATTAGTAAAAAACATTTAAATGCCTCTACCCCACTTTTGTATTCCATTTCCTATTTATAGGAACAGACAAAGTTATGATAACAGACATTAATTATTTCCTGATGATAGTTTATGGATAAAATAGAATTAAATAATGACAAACTTTTAAAGAGAATCTTTCTAAAATATAAATAGGACAGCACATATGGGCAATGCATGATTTTCTTTTTCTACACAACATTAATTTATCTAATTAATTATTTTGAAATAATGCAGTTAATTAATTATTCTCAATAATATATCATCCACAATGCTGCGCTCTGCTCCCGCACCTTCCTTCCCTACACAGGCTGCAAATGCTGGCAGTTCTGATCCTGGGGAGTTTTACGACGGAAGAGGGGATTGTGTTTCGGTGAATGGAAGAGTGGCTCCTGCTATGCATAGCCGCCCCTCTTTCAAGGAGGCTTTACACGGAGCTAGTGTCGAGGGTGCTCCAAACTTTCAGTCCCGGTGCCAAAACCCCAACTGGTGCCCACGATTCGAGTGGGATGTGGGGAGGGTTGTGCAAGGTCCTTCGAGTGCAATGCCTCCCTCGACCCCTCCGGGGAAATCTTTCAATAGCCACGGTGTCCCTGATCTACAAAGCTCTGCCATTCCGATTTACCGCTCAAGCTCTGTTCCTAAGGTCCATCTGGATGCTTTGGCGAGTGATAGGGAGGACTTCCTGCAATGGAATGCCCTAATTTGTAGATTCACCAAATTGTGGCCAAAGCTTAGTGATTTGCATGCCTAGATCTCGGCAAACTGGAAAAAAATTTTGGAAGAAGAAATTTGCATTTTCCCTTGTGCTAAGAGATTTTTCATTTTAGAATTCGAGTCCTTAGTAGATAAGGTTTGGGTGCTGGAAAATGGCCCTTGGGTTTTCTGAGGTGATTTCCTGTGTATAAAGCCCTGGTATCCTTCTTTTGATCCACGATCAGAGACCTTCACCTCTGCTTATTTCTAGGTGCGCTTACCCTATCTTCCCTTCCAGTTTTGGGAACTGGATTGCTTACAGGCTATTGGTAATGGCTTAGGGAAATTCCATTGTTGCTCAAAGGAAACTATTAACTATCAAAGCTCCACTTGTGCTCAAATTTGTGTGGAAATGGACCTATCCAAAGGGCTTCCTGCTGAGATTTCATTGATGGTAGGTGATTGTTGTTGGCTGCAGCCAATTGATTACGAAAAAGTTGCTTTCCAGTGCAGAAAATGCTTCTCTACTGAACACTTCACCCCTCATTGTCAAAAATTGACTACTCACGAGCGCAGCAGTTTGGACTCAGGTGGTAAGCCCACCTGGTGGATTGGGGTTGAGCCTCAACATTATGTGATTCCGCCTAGCTCCCAGATGGATAAGGCTTCACCACATGCTCCCCCAGTTAAAACTACCCCACCTTTAGGCTCTCCAAATGTGGTTTCACTGGTCACGGTTGGAGGGAATGCGCCACCTGACAAACTTGAGGAGGGTGTCCCAATAGCCTCCTCTTCCTCAACATCATCAATTGGGGACCATTCTCAGGAGCATCAGACATCTTTGTTAGCTGAAAGCACCCTTGAATCTCCAATAGATCATGGTTGGACAGAGATCAAGAGGAAAAAGTTTGCCTCTTCAACCAAACATCAAATATTTAAAAGATCTACAACAAAAGAGAAAAACCAAATTTTGGGCTAATTCACTCTTGTAAATTGTGTTTTTTTGCAAGCATTTGGAGATAGGAGCATTGTTTTGTTTCGTGGCACCCCTTTTTAGGGCATGCATTTTAACTTATTGTTTTTAATCTAATTTTATATAGGGAGCTACCCCCTTTAGTAGCACTTATTGAGCAACAAAAAAAAAAATTATTCTCAATAAAATATCATAAATAAATAAATAGGGTTCATGTATCCTTACACTTATTGTCAAGATTCATATCAGACAAAGAATCATTTTTATCTTCTATAGGATTAGAAACCAAATTAGGGCTTACAAAGACTACCTCTTTGGCAATATTATTCTCACTCCTAAAAACTCTATCAATATTCTTTGGAATCTGAGGACAGTCTTTCTTCAGATGACCATTTTTTTACAAAAAAATATAATTTAAACTTCCCAAAAGATCAATTTCACATTTTACAATACTATCTTCCATTTGAATACATAAAATTTTAGGAATTTCAACTTCAGGAACTAGAGAAATTAAGACTCTAGCATTTAAATGAGGAAGAGTAGTTCTAGTTTCTTCTATTTGCAAAACATTACCCAGTGGCTTTAAAATCCGTGAAATGAATTTCCACAATTAGGGAACAACATTTTTAACTTCAAGCCATCTTGGAGATGAGTTGGATACAAGTTCCTCAAGCCTGGAATTAGCAAACCATGGAATGGATCTACAAACATCTTCACATCTCCTAAATTCCTTCTTCACAACTCTTTCTTGCATGCCATGTGTTTTGAAAAATAACAAACAATCCTTTTTTAAGCATCCTATAAAAATTAGCAGAAATCCCCATTTTCCTCCCCCAAACATTACCAAGACATTCATCAAAAAACTTTATATAAGGTAAAAAATTATTGTCTAGATAAACAAAGAAGACTACTATGTGTCTTAACTAACTTTCTTCACTTTTCACCACTTGAAGCTTTTTTTAGATTAGGAGAAATGAAGAGAATCTTAGGGAGAGAAGAGACCTTATGATATTTTCCTCTTTTGGGTTCTTCACCCTTGATGTTATCATGTATTTCCAATCAATTGCCTCCTCTGAGCCCTAAACCTCTTCTATCTTCAAGAATTGAGAAACCTGCAGCTTCTTTCTGAACACTGGCAACTTGATTGGGGAATCCATATTTGATTGTTTAGTTTGCTTTAATATGTTTGCGGTGTGTTTGTTCCCTTTTTTTTTGTAGTTTCTTGTGCTCCCTTTGCAGTTAGGGTTTTCCTTCTCTTCCCTTGTCTCTTTCTAATCTAGTCTCAAAATACTCTTTTCCTAATATTTCCTCACAATTTCTTATAATTTCTTCTTGTCTCTCTCTTTGTTTATCTGCTTCTTCATTTTTATCCTCCACTAAAATTCTTCTTGACTTATAGGGCACATAGGGAGACTCCTGGTTTGGGGGTTGTGCCTCTTCATAGTGCCTTTTTGCTTTTGGTGATAACTTTTGGTTTGTTAAGGACATTTCATTAGTCAATGGTGGCATTCCATTTAATTTTCTATTTGTCATGGTATTACTTGGCATGGAGTTGTTTATGTCATATACCACTTGTGTTTCTTCTTCCAATATCTTCCTTACACTTTTGTTCACTAATTCTTCTAGGTATTCCACATCAAAGTTTAATGGTCGGAGGTTTCTTATAGGATTTAGTACTAGTTCCCAATTCGGATCAATCCTAATTTGAATGTTAGACAAATTAGGTTGAATGGATGGTGTCCTAGTTAATGTTTCTTCACATGTTTTCCTCGATGATCCATATGTGGTAATACTCCCTTCCAATCTTTTTAAAATTTATTCTTCTTTATCTATATGCACTTGTTCTAGGGTTTTAGTTAACTTTGTTTCTCTTATTGTTGTTACCCTTATGGTACTGATGTAGGAGCATCCCTAGTTCAAGATTAATCTTGCATCAACCAAAAACATCTGCATTTCAGTTTGTTTGCATTTCAATTTGTTTCTTTCATTTTCCTGTTTAGTTCAATCAGTTCAGTCAGTAGTAGTTTCTATATTTTGGTCTGCATTCTACTGCAGTTGCAATTCAGATCTTGCAGAGCTGGACTTATCATCTAGATTCATTCATCTACATCATATCCAATTTTTTAGAGCATTTGGATCAAGTACCAAAAAGTTATCGCTGTCAAAAGATCAATTGTTTTCTCAGAGTAGAGCATCCTGACAATTTCTGATAATCAGCTAAAGGAGAAGACTTGCAGAGCATTTCACAACCTTAAAAGCTTAATGACACATCATTCAATGTAGTTTAGTTCATGTCCGACCTTCCCTAGGATCTACACATCATTCCATTCATTTGCGGAGGAGTTCCATTCATTTAGGTCTGACCTATCTGTGTACACACATTACAGCTCTTCATTGGAGTTTGTGATCTTCCTTGGCTGACGCAGAGGAATCTTTTGTATCGAAGATGATATATATCAATGTAATAGATGACTAGGAAGGTAGTTGTGATCATTAGCATAAGTTGATAGTTTGGATTCTTTGCGAAGGAGCTTCAAAGCTATATCTTGTGCATATGTTGATATTATGTAATCAGGCCTGTGAACCCTAATTGTAAGCCCGCATGTTGCCGACCAATTTGTATTTGAATTCTATGATATACTGAATGACTAAATCTACATTTGCTTTATATCTTTAAGTTGTTTTCATTGTGTTTACTCTAGCTACACGGTCTGAATAGTTCTCTTTGAGGACCCTCCTAACCGTGACTGCACCAAGTGGTATTAGAGTGAAAGTTTGAATCTTTGGGAGTGAATTGAGTGAAGTTGGTGAAGGAATTCTGTAAGATCTTGTTGTGGATAGATATTTGAATCTAAGGTAGGTTACTTGTGTTGCAACTGATCGCTAATTGTGAGGCAGTTGTCACCTTGTAGCCCAATCGCCGAACTTGAGGTAGTTTGCACTTGATCCTAGGAAGATGCTGCTGAGGAGAGCCCTTGTTGTTGGAACAATGGCTAGTAGGATGGATGAGATGATGGAAATGATGAAAATAATGAGAATTCAATTGGATGATGTCAAGGAAGATAGGCGAAAAGGATTGACACCTAGACCTAATGTTGAAAGTGATGATGAAGAATAATTTCAATCTGCTGATCAAAATGGCGAAACCCTAGGAGATGTAGAAGAAGAAGAATAAGATCAAGTCAAGATTTTGTGAGCTATTTCAAAGATCGGAAAGAGACCTAGAGTTGATGTACCTAACTACACTGGTAATTTGAACCCTGAAGAGTTGATTGACTGGATAAATGACATGGAAGAATAGTTTGAATATGAAGAGATTGAAGATCCGGAGAAGGTGAAATTTGCAAAAAAAAAGTTGAAAGGACATGCTGCTATATGGTGGAAAGAAGTTCAGTTGGATAGAAACAGAAGAGGGAAAGAAAAGATTACAAAATGGGACAGGATGGTGACAAAATTGAAGAATCAATTTATACCTGTTGACTATGAGTTGGAACTATTGAAGAGATTGCAAAACCTAAGACAAAAGGAGAAATTTGTGGAGGGGTATACTGAAGAATTTCATAAGATGATCATAAGGACATGACATAGTGAAGCAAGAAAGGAGAAAGTGGCTAGATACATCAATGGACTTAGATTGAACATTCAAGAAGAACTAAGTTTGGTAAGGATGACAACATTGGAAGAAGCATATCAATTTTCCCTGAAGGTTGAAGAGAAGTTGAATAAGAGACATGATCAGAGACAGAGAGGTAGAGGAGGTAAATTTTAGAGAGGTAGAACATTTTCTGGAGGAGAGATCATATATGGAGCAGAATAGACCAGAGAACACATTCAAGAAGGACGATAGAGATAACAATGCATACCAGAGAGATGATAGAAATTTCTACCATAGAGGAAACTCTAGTCCATACCAGAGTGAAGGATACAAGAGAAGAGGAAGAGGACCTGAGAATTTGAATGTAATCAGGGGAGTACAAGCCAGAGGAAAGATAACAGTGGCAGAGCAGCCTATGTGGAAGAAGAACCTGTTGGATCACCAAGTTCAGTTGGTAAACCTAAGAAAGGAGAATCACTTGTGATGAGGAGAGCACTATTTCAAGTGGAGACAAATGAGGAACCACCATAGAGGAAAAGTTTGTTCAGAACCAGATGAAAATCAGGAGGTAAATGTTGTAAAGTTATTATTGATAGTAGTAACTTTATGATAACCTAGTTTTAGAGGAGATGGTGACTAAGCTGAAGTTGGAAAGATTGAAACACCCTAAGCCCTATCAGATAGCATGGATTCAGGATTATCATAAGGTACTGGTGAGTGAACAATGTTTGGTGAAATTTCATATTGGATCTTATCATGATGAAGTCTTGTGTGATATTATGCCTATGGATGTATGTCATATCTTGTTGGGTAGACCTTCGCAGTATGATAGAAAAGCTATACATGATGGGAGAAAGAATACATACACTATAACATCAAATGGAAAGAGAATTACCTTGATTCCTTTGGAAGATGATCCTAAGAGTGAAGTATGTGGGAATGCTATAATTTGTTTGGTAGATGGAAGGAAATTTCTTGATGGTCTGAGACATGAGAATATGTGTTATGTTTTCATTCCTACGAAACCTGAAACGTTGAAGAAGGAGACTGAAGAATCACAACTGGAGGAGATAACTAAATTGCTGATAGAGTATGAAGACATCATATCAGATAATGTACCTGAAGGACTACCACCAATCAGGAGTACAAGTCATCACATGGATCTTATACCAGGAGCTAGTTTGCCTAACAAAGTAGCATATAGAATGACACCGGTAGATAATGAAGAATTGAATAGACAGATACAAGAGTTGTTGAGGAAAGGTTTGATCAGAGAAAGCTTGAGTCCCTGTGCAGTACCTGCAGCGTTAGCACCTAAGAAAGATGGAGAATGGAGAATGTGTACAGACTCTAGAGCAATAAACAAGATCACAGTTAAGTTTAAATTTCCTTTACCTAGGATGGATGATATCATGGATTGTTTGAGTGGAGCAAAGTATTTCACAAAGATAGATTTGAAGAGTGGATACCATCATATCAGAATCAGAGAAGGAGATGAATGGAAGACTGCTTTTAAGACAAATGAAGGATTGTATGAGTGGTTAGTGATGCCTTTTGGATTGACAAATGCACCCAGTACTTTCATGAGATTGATGAATGAAGTCTTGAATAAATTCTTGGGTAAGTTTGTTATTGTATATTTGGATGACATTCTAATTTTTAATAAGACAAAAGAAGAACATCTGTTGCACCCGAGACAAGTATTGTAGAGATTGAGAGAAGAGAAATTGTTGATAAACATCAAGAAGTGTAGTTTCATGAAGGAAGAACTAGTATATTTGGGATTTGTGATTTCTACGGAAGGATTGAAGATGGACCCTAAGAAAGTGAGAGCAATTGTTGAATGGCCTACACATGAGAGCATTGGAGAAGTCAGATCATTTCATGGATTGGCTAGTTTCTACCAAAAGTTCATCAGAAATTTCAGTTCAATTTGTAACCCTATGACAGAGACAATGAGAGGCGACAGAAAAGATTTCAAGTGGACATCAGGAGTAGACAAAACTTTTGATTTGTTGAAGCAGAAAGTGATAGAGCAACCTATTTTGGCATTACCATATTTCAATATGGTATTTTAAGTAGATTGTGATGCAAGCAGAAATGCAATAGGAGCAGTGTTAAGTCAAGAAGGTAGACATGTAGCATATTTCAATGAAAAGTTGAATGATGCAAGGATGAGATATTCAGTTTATGGTCAAGAGTTATATGCCATAATTCAAGCCTTGAAAAAGTGGAGACATTACTTGTTGCCTAAGGAGTTTGTGTTGTATACATATCATCAAGCTTTGCAATATTTCAATAGTCAAGGTAAGTTGAATCAGAGACATATGAGATAGGTAGAGTTCATGCAGAGTTATATATTTGTGTTGAAGCATAGGAATGGAAAATCAAACAAAGTTGAAGATGCATTGAGTAGGAGAAGGAACTTGCTGACAAAGATGAGAGTTGAAGTGTTGGGATTTGATGAGTTGAAGAACATGTATGAGGAAGATCTTGATTTTGTAGAACCTTGGAAAGCATGTAAGGAACCTGTTGTGACAAATAGGAGTAAGGGGTTGGACTATTTCATTCAAGAAGATATGTTGTTCAGAGGAAATTAGTTGTGCATACCTAGAAGTTTAATGAGAGATAATTTGATCAAAGAGAAACATAGTGGTGGATTGGCAGGACATTTTGGCATTGATAAAATAGTGGCTTTGGTAAGTGAAAACTACTTTTGGCCTCAAATACATAAGGATGTTAGGAAATTTGTGCAGAGTTGTAGAATTTGTCAAGTTGCAAAAGGGAGTAGTTAGAATACTAGATTGTATAAACCTTTGATAGTACCAGAGAGACCTTGGGAAGACATAAGTATGGATTTTGTAACGGGATTGCCTAAGACACAAAGAGGACATGATTCAATATTTGTAGTAGTCGACAAATTTTCAAATATGGCACATTTCATACCTTGTAAGAAGACAACTGATGCAATGCATGTAGCTAACTTATTTTTTAAGGAGATTGTGAGATTGCATGGATTACCTAAAAGCATAATTTCAGATAGAGATACACTATTTCTTGGATACTTTTGGAAGACACTTTGGAAGAAGATGAAGATAGATTTGAAGTTTAGTTCAGCATTTCATCCACAGACTGATGGACAAACAGAGGTAGTGAATAGGAGTTTAGGAAACTTGTTGACATGTTTGGTTGGAGAGAAAGCAGGAAGTTGGGATTTGATTCTTTCACAAGAAGAGTTTGTATACAATAATTCAGTGAATAGGAGCACTAGAAGAACACTTTTTGAGATTGTTACCGAAGTGAATCCTAGAGGAGTTGTAGAGTTGAAAGATATCAGTATGGAAGAAAAGAGAAGTGCAGAAGTAGAAGAATTTGCAGAGCATATGGAGACAATACATGATCAGGTAAAGAAGCATTTGGAGGAAATGAATAACAAGTATAAAGGACATGCAGATGGGAAGAGAAGACATAAGGAATTTGTAGTAGGAGATGAAGTGATGGTGTATTTGAGAAAAGAAAGATTTTTAATTAGGACATATAACAAGTTGAAGATGAAGAAGTTTGGACCTTGTAGAATACTCAAGAAATTTGATTCACGAAATGCATATGAAGTAGAGTTACCAGAGACATTGGGTATTTCACCTATTTTCAACATTGCAAACCTTTACCAATATCATGAAGCAGAGTTTAGTGACAGCATTGAAGAAGATTTGAAGAAGTAATTACCACAACAAGCACTAGAGTAGATTGAAGACATTTTGGATAGCAGAGTTAGACATAGCACCAGAGGAAGAAAATACAAAGAATATCTTGTGAAGTGGAAAGGCAGACCGGAAGAAGATTCATCATGGATTTCTCAGGCTGAGGTAGACTGTCTTGGTTTCCCTCTAGCCTCAACAATGTGAGGGACTCACTTTTCTAATAACCCTAGATGTCTGATGCAGGAGCATCCCTGGTTCAAGAGAAATATTGCATCAACCAAAAATATATGCATTTTAGTTTGTTTGCATTTCAGTTTGTTTCTTTCATTTTCCTGTTCAATTTAGTCAGTTCAGTCAGCAATAGTTTCTGTATTTTGGTTTGCATTCTACTGCAGTTGCATTTCAAATCTTGCAGAGCTGGACTTATCATCTAGATTCATTCATCTACATCATATCCAATTTTTAGAGCATTTGAATCAAGTATCAGAAAGTTATCGCTGTCAGAAGATCAACTATTTTCTCAAAGCAGAGCATCCTAACAATTTCTGATAATCAGCTAAAGGAGAAGACCTGCTGAGCATTTCACAACCTTCAAAGCTTAATGACACATGATTCAATGTTGTTTGGTTCGTGGCCAACCTTCCCTAGGATCTGCACATCATTCCATTCATTTGCAAAGGAGTTCCATTCATTTAGGTCTGACCTATCTGTGTACACACATTACAGCTCTTCATTGGAGTTTGTGATCTTCCTTGGCCGACATAGAGGAATCTTTTGTTCCAGAGATGATATATATGGATGTATTAGATGCCTAGGAAAGTAGTTGTGATCATTAGCATAAGTTGATAGTTTGGATTCTTTGTGAAGGAGCTTCAAAGCTATATCTTGTACATATGCTGATATTATGTTATCAGGCCTATGAGCCCTAATTGTAAGTCTGCATGTTGCCGACCAATTTGTATTTAAATTCTATGATATACTGAATGACTAAATCTGAATTTGCTTTATATCTTTAAGTTGTTTCTGTTGTGTTTACTCTAGCTGCACGGTCTGGATAGTTCTCTTTGAGGACCCTCCTAAAAGTAACTGCACCAGGTACACTCATTATTTTCCTCCAGCTTAGGTGAATCACTGTATTGCTTTTCAGCTACACCCACATTGGTGCACTCAGAAGCACCCTCAATGGTGTGCTTAATCACTTCTATTTGTTTCTCCACCGCTACTCTCATGGCATGCTCCTTCTCTATTTCCTGTACTATTTCTATCTTTTTGCGGTATCTTTACTATCAGTCCTAGGTCTGCTTATTTCTCTTCTCCTCCATGCTCACTTCCATTGTTAATTTATGTTTTCACTAATTTCCCTTAACTTCTTGTTATCACCTTTGGCCATGGGTGTTTATGCTATGGTATTACATTAATCCTTATGTATCCCACAGTAGGTTAACTATGAATAGTTACATCTTTTCAAGGATCCTTTTAGATCTCTCTCCCCTTCCCATTCATCATCCCTTAAGTGCATGCCCCCCTCTCACAAGGGTGGGACCTAAGAGATTTCTTCCGCATATTTAAAAAAAAAATTGTTTCTTTTTATACCTTTATCTCTCAACTCTTCTTTCTATTCTAAAATTTATTTTCCCTTTATTTTATCTTATTTATTCTCCACTGCTCTTGTTAGGGTCTTGGAAATGAAACCAATTTTGGCAAGAGAAATGAGGATTCAGTCCAGAGATCTGAACCTACTATACTCTTATGTAATTTGTTTATACCCCAAAAGACGCAGTGGTAGAAAGATAGATAAATGCGGTAGAAACTAAAATAGTGTGGTAAAATATAGTCACATATATCAAGTCAAACATATCAATAGACACATAAGTATTATATTGTAATCCTTAGATCTCCTTATATTCATATTTATCAATAGATAGAAAAGGCAGGTCTATGTCTCTATTATGTACATATATTTCTTATCTATACATATCTGTCCACTTCTTATATCTTTATACAATCTATTGTTATAGGGATGTGTCCCTTATAAAAGGCTCTTAGTACTACTAGCCCTGTCGGCCTTATCCTCCACACTCCATTTGCGGTGGGTTGTGGTAGGTTCTATTGACTGCCTTGTACCCTACCAACACACTTCTTATGAGTTATTGTTGATGATCTTATTATGATTTATTATTGGAAAAACACTCTTGATATTTAGAGTTGATGTTGAGTTAAGTATTGAAACTCTTCCTTTCATTTTGTGTTGGGAATGCTTATTGTTCAAGTGTCTCATGCAGGTTGGCGAGTTTGACAAGATGAACTTAAAATATTTTTCTATCTTATGAGAGTGACTGTTTCTAGTATAGAAGGTATTTGTACCTCTTAGAGTAAGACTGAATGTTAGAGTCACTCATATGTAAAATGTCTTAGATTTTGATAAGACTTGATTAATCTATTGAATTTTGATATTAAAAAGAAACATTGATGTCTATCATATTAAACCATGCTTAACAAAAATAGGAGAATAGAGAGAAATCCTAGAATAGTAAGTTTGTAGACTTGTTTGCATAAAATCATTGTTTATAAAATTGTTTTGGAATAACCATTACTTCCATATTGTAGTAAAAGATGTGATGTTTGAAAAATCACTCAAGTTTGAAGTAGACTAGTTATTAGGCATGCTTATATCTCATGTCTGGAAATATTGAATTATGTGTAAATATGATGTGAATGAAATTAATGATTATCTCTTTCTATTTGACTTAACTACAGAGGTTTGATGAAATCTTGTTTGTACTTATGAAGTAGCTGAGCACTGAATGGAATTGTTCAAAAGGTTGTTTAATTTTACCTATAAACATTCTAACAACTTGTGCAAGCATTTGACTATTAGACATAGGGATTATGTTGTTATGAGCAAACAGGTACTTTGAAGTAAATCAACATCCTAGACAGATAAATAGGCTATAACATTGAGGTAAAATAGATTAGAAGGTATGGTAACTTTCTTGTGAATTCAGTATTCATGTAACCTTGATTAGAATTTAAGATCATCAGAATGATGACTCTTCCAAGAGGGGAAGGATGTCACAACCCTTAATTTCCTTATATTTAATTATGAAATTAAATATTTTTATTCAAATTTTTTGAAGATTAATTGACTGACTTATTGAGAATATGGCAGGAATGATACTCTCTTGACGTCATGAAGAGAGTATCATCTAGGAGGGGGTGTCTAGCCAACTAAAGTCAAAATATGTTGAAGTGAATCTGTGCACACACCACTTAGTCGGTATGTAGATTAAAATTGCATCAATGTGTATATCCGTAGAAAATAATTGCATTTAGAATAACTATTTTGAAGATTAGACTAAGTCTAATAATTAGTTGCAATAAATCTTAATAGCATTATTTATTTTGAAAAATTATTTTAGATACTTGAATATCTTTTTGAGAAAGATTCTTTATGCATCTTTATTATTGTTTATTTCTTAAAAAAAGAAGTGGAAGTTCTAGAAATTATGAAGGAATCTTGGGAGTTATTTTTTCCTTTCAGTTTTCTAATTCTCAGAAAAAACTAAAATTAGAATATTTGGGGGGAGTGGAGTTATTTGATATTATTGCATTTTCTATGTTATCAACAAGATGCTCTGCAAAAATTTGAGTATATAAAAACTAGAACAGGGAGTACATTTGGGGAAAAAAATTTGGAATAGAAAATAAAGGGAAAGATTCTCTGTATAAAAAATTGGAAACTTCTTTGGAATATAGCAAATTGCTCTGGTTTTCGTTTCTTTTCCTAGAGGAGTTTCGAGCTTGAGGACATTTCAAATGGAAACTTAGCCTCCATTATTTCACTCGATCTTTAGTCTTTCATTCTGCAGGTATGTACTATACCAGTATTATAGTAAATTTTGGGAAACATGTCCTCATATTTGAAAATGGAATTGATTCCTCAATGATCTGTTTCTGAATCTTTGTGAGTTGTATTTAAGTTTCGTTACTACCTGAAGATGAATGTAATTGAAGCAATTTTATCAACTTATGCATGATAGCATCCTCACTTCTGCAGTTCACACCAGATAAATATTAGTTGTCAGGCACCTTGTTTATTCTTCCATAGTGTCACATGCAAGGATGTTGTAGGAAAAAAAATTGTAAATTCTAGCGCTATATCTTCAATCTGCATTTTCTCAATGTTCGTAAGATCTTAAAACAAATATTTTTGTGTATTCTATTCCCTAAGCCCATATTTCTTGTAGCATTTGTGTGAAATGTTCTAAGTCGAGTCTTCGAAATAGTTTTGTGTATATCCTGCAATCGCAGTATTCCTTGAGATGATATCTCTGTGAGGCATTATATCATTAGAAAATGTTTTTTCTTGTGCCTTTTGGGTTTGAATAATTTAATTAATTTCATAAAATATTTTATTATTTTTGCGCCTCGGCATTGTGCATCAAACCCTTCGTAATTGGTCAGTTCCCAATCCGAGATTCCTTTACATCTTGTCATGAATGCAGAGTGCAATAGGTGTGTCGGATAGAACGATCTTTTCTAGAATCTTTTCTTCTTATCTTATTATTGCACCTCATTTATCACCATTAGACCTTCTCAATCCATCTTATTTCTACAGTCGTGTATTTCATTTTGTATCTTCCTTGTGCCATCATTTAACTTCCTGAATGTTTTCATTTGTTAATTGCTTCTTTGCGCCATGGTTGTGCATTATCATGATGAAGACCATTAGTAAATCCATTATGTATCCACGCCTCCATTTTATGAAAAGCTGAAGTATTCTCAAGCCTTTTCATCAATCTATTTCATGTGCTTATTGTACAACCATTAAAGTCCAAAGACCTTAATACTTGAGGTAATTTGCTAAATAACTCTTAAGCTTGTATATGCTTCCACATTTTGCACGCATGGCGAACATGGCACCTAAACTATCAACATTAACTAAATGCTTTTTTCTGACTTTTCACTTTGGTGGCAGAGTAACAATTCTATTCCCCTCCTTCCAAATCTATTGATGTGAGTTAAACCAGTGGTGATTGTGTGGATTTCTAGAATAATTGAAGGTACTTTCAATTCATTGCAAAGTAAAATTTAGTTGTTAGTTGTGTAGGTAATTGCATCCCCTCTAAATTGATTCTTTTGTTTCCATTTTTAGTCCAGGCTTTGGAATTGGATGGATTGTCTTTTATTTATTTACTTTTGTGACCATGTGCATCCTCTGTAGATCATGTATCAAGTCTATAGAATTCTTTATGAATGTTGTCTTGGTTTTCATTATCCACATGAAGGCCAGATCTGCACCATCCAGTTAGGAAATTTTGAACTAGGAGAATAATAGAAAATGAATAATCTTTAACCCTAATGAATTACTTGAGAGGTCAAACTTATAATTAGGTTATGTTTATAATCTTTTTGTTTGATATTCTAGCCATGTTTATATCTTGTGCTTAAGAAATTTCACGTTCTTATTAAATTTTGAGATGAGAACTTGGTTGAATCAAGAATAGGATTGTTCTTTGTCTTGTACTCTTGTAGTGTTCACTCATTGAGTCCTCATGTATTTGCTCATGGGAATATACTTGTAGGTGTTTATTGTTTTCTTTATAGTTTTGATGTATGCAATAGAACTCTTGAACTAGGCCTTGATTTGAAAATATGTTATTCAAACTTTCAATGTAGAAACCTTCAAAGGGAAAACAATTTTATTTATCTCCTTCTTACTTATATTGCTCTCTTATGAGTGAATGAAGATAAATCTTAAAGGCATAGTTATTTATTAAGACCTTAGTATCTAGTGGCATAGTTATTTTTTAAGACCTTAGTATTTAGTGAAAAACTATGTAGAATTTTGTAGTTGTGATTATTTGTTGGAGCAACAACGCATAATCAATAAGATCGTCTTTTGTAAATAGTCACTATGAGGATTAGATTGAATTTTAAGTGTATTAATTTAATAGTGGTAGTGAATGCTACTCAAACCATCTATTGGGTTTAGGTGTCCTATATAAAGAAAAGTGAACTTAGTTCAAGGTGCAACATCAAGCATATTTGGCACACCTGCCTTTGGCCGGGTTCTGCAACTTCCCGCCTTTCTGCAGTTTTGAATTTGATTAGGGTATGGATTCGGTCAGCCCAGGGGTTCCCTTCCCCCCTTCAGGGTCCCCTAAGGTACAGGTTGCAACAAATACTACCTCGAGCAACTCCTCAAAACCCGTGATACCAGCTTTGGGCTCAGTTCCTAAAGCTTGGAAGAATGCCCTCCTTGGCTTTGATGAAGGAGAAGGTGTGCTAGTTACTGTTGTTCATGTGTTGTTGGAGATGGCCAAAGGAACAACGTTAAAAATCCTAGATTCAATGGTGGAAAAGATAGTTTCGTCAATGGATCTTTCTTTGGTTGCAAATTTCTTTTCATTTGGACCCAATATAGACATGGTTCGGCGATGGCCTTCGAGAAGATGGTGTCTGAAAGGAAGTGTTTCAATCGGTGCCATGATTGGTCGACTTTTTCTTTTCAAGTTCACCTCCAAGGAGGACCTAGTTTCAGTTCTTACAGGTGGCCCTTGGATCTATGGGAATGACAACTTGTCTCTTGGTCGTTGCAAACCTAGCTTTGATGCAGCATCTGAGTTGAATAAATCTAACTCTGTTTAGGTTAGGCTACCTGGGCTTCCTCTGGAATACTGGGATGAAGAGGTTTTTATCTAGATTGCTAATTCCTTTGGCCATTTCATAGCTCTAGATAATACTACAAAGAATAAATCCAGGTTAGTTTTTGCTTATTTTTGTGTTAATGTGGATATGAGTAAAACCCTGCCTACTTCGATAACTCTTGAATCTAGGTTTGGTAGCTGGGAGCAGTCGATTGTGTATGAAAATGCTACTACCTTTTGCCAAAATTTCTCAAAAAAGAGTCACTTAATTTCAGAGTGTAAAGCCCTTAAGAAACAATCCCCTAAGTCTAAGGAAGTTGTGGAAAATGTGTTAGATGTTGAAGAGTACCCATTTAAAGAGGATATTCTTAATATTCTAAGCTAACCCAATAAGGCCTCTAGGCCTATGGAGGGTCTAGGTATTGAGATCTAGGAAGGGGCAGCTCTAGAGGTATTACTAGTCACGAAAAACTAATGACACAGGGATAGTGCTTGAACAACAGACTGATGAGCAAGTGGACCATCAGCTCAAATTTTTTCCCACTGGGACTAAGGTCAAGGATAAGGAGGAAGGGGAAATTTAGGAAATCTTGAACACTTTAGATAATCTGTCCAATATGTTGGAGGAAGCAACTATTGAGGGATGACAAACCCCTGTCCTGGAGAACACGGTTATCCCACAAATTAATACTACTAGCCTTATTGAAGGAGAGAAAGGGTCAGGGAAAAAAGTGGGTTTATTATCCCCAGAAAAACTAACCCCTAGGGATGGAACAAGCATAGCTTGGAGTTCATGTGATCAGGAAGGATGGATTACTCCTAGGAGAAAAGGAAAGGGTCCAATGAAGAAGTCTGCAAATGTGGGAATAGATGGCAAGTTAGGTAGACCTTCACAAAGAGAAACCAAACAAAGGGAAGCAACTAAGGAAATAGCTAATCGAAGGCAACATACCCTTGATATTTCCTCTAGGAAGGCCCGTAAATGAAGATATTATCCTAGAACATAAGAGGACTCAATAGTCCTCAAAGTAGTTTTTGGTTAAAAATTGCATTTATGAAAATAGGATAAATATCCTACTTCTATAGGAAGTTAAAATGTTTGAGGATAATTTTAAGGGGATAGCCAACAAATTATGGTCGACAGTTGATTACTATATAAGTCAATCCTTTGGGGCTTCTGAGGGTCTGGTTACTATGTGGAATAAACATCGTCTCAATGGTGATTATAGATTTCATAACAGAAAGAGTTTGGAAGTGAAGTTGTTCTCTAATGATAAGGAATGGATCCTTATTAATATTTATGCTCCTAATGCTAGGAATTCTAGGAAGGATTTATGGGAAGAGATGGCTTCTCACATTGTTGTTAATAAGGAATCTTACTAGATGATGGATGGAGATTTTAATACCCCTTTGTATCCTTCTAAAAAGTCTAGGGGTATTATGGATTTTTCGAATAGCATGGCTGACCTTGCTGATTTTCTCAATGTTATTGGACTCATGGATATGGAACTAAATGACCAAATCTTCACCTGGACTAACAGAAGAAGGGGAGAGAAGCTTATCAAAGTCAAACTTGACAGGTTTTTAATCTCTTCTTATTGGGACATCATAAGTCAATCCAAGCTTTCAGCTCTTCCTAGAACTATCTTTGACCACAACCCATTGTTGTTTAGCTGGTGGGAAAGAACTTCCAAAGGTCCCTTTCCTTTCCGTTATGAAATCATGTGGGCCTCACACCCAAATTTTTGGAATTGTATCTCTAATTGGTGGAACATTACCATTCAGGGATCTCCCATGTTCAGGTTAGTCTAGAAGCTCCTTCACGTTAAACAAAAGATTAAAGGCTGGAATAAGTTCTATGTTGGTAATGTTATGGATCAAAAGAAGAAGATTTATTCTAAGCTTGTTGATATCTAGAATAAAATGGCCAATGGGGATCAAATTGATAACACTTTCTAATTAGAAAACTCTTTGCTTCAAGAGTGGAAGGGTATTATGAAGAAGGAAGAAATTTTCTAGAAATAAAATCTAGAATACATTGGCTGACGGAAGGTGATAGGAACAATACTTTCTTTCATCAATCAACTATGAGATATAGGAAAAGGAATAACATTACTAAAATCCTTGATGATAGAGGAATGGAGGTCAACACTGATGAGGAGATAGGTCAACTTGTTGCTAACTATTTTAAGTCCTTGTCAAAACAAACTGTCAATCCTACCCCTGATCTAGATGAGAAGTTGGTGGACAACATTCCTACCCTACTCACTAATGAAGTTAATTGTGTTCTATTGAAACCTATTACTGAAGAAGAGGTTAAAACTATTGTTTTCTCCATGGGGGCATACAAGGCTCTTGGCCTAGATGGTTTTCCCCTGCCTTCTTCCAAGAATTTTGGGATCTCGTGGGATTTGATGTTACTGCAGTTGTCAGGGACTTTTTCAGAATGGGTAAGCTTCTAAAGCAAATTAATAATACCTTTATTGCCCTTGTTCCTAAAAAGATTAATCCAATTGCTATGGGAGACTTTTGTCCTATAAGCCTCTGCAATACTATTTACAAGATTTTCTCTAAGACTTTGGTTTATAAGATCTAACCTTTGTTGGATAGCCTTATTGTTAGTTGTCAGAAAGGATTTGTTCCTAGAAGGCAAATCTTAGATGCAGCCATTTCTACTCATTAATTAATCCATTCTATGGATAGAAGTAATATCATGGGTATGGTCTTCAAGCTTGACATTTCTAAAGCCTATGACAGAGTTTCTTGGGATTTTTATTTAAGGTCCTTAAGAAATTTGGATTTCAGGATAATCTCATTCTGTTGATAAAGGAAAGTGTGACCATGATTAAGTTTTTAGTGCTTGTTAATGGGATCCCTCATGGATTCTTTAGCTTGGGAGAGGTATTATATAGGGTGACCCTTTGTCTCCCTACCTTTTCATTATAATGGTTGAGGTCTTGGGAAGGAATATTATGAACCTCTTAAGCAGACAGGAGTTAAATGGGATAAAGGTTGCATTCCTTGTCAATCCCTCTACTATCCAACAATTTGTGGATGATACCATCCTTTTTGGGGTTGCCTCAGTGGTGGAAGCCAAGAAACGGAAACAATTGTTAAACGAGTATGCCATAGCTTCAGGGCAATGTACTAATTATTAAAAGAGTGATATATTCTTTTTAACACCAACTTGGATCTTCGGGAGAAGATTAAAGCTATCTTGGGTTGTGATGATGCCTTTTTTCCTTCTATTTACCTAGGTCTTCCTTTAATATTGAAGGAAGTGATCCCTACTTTCTGGAATGTGGTCCTTGAAGGATCCAAAAGAAGCTTGTTGGTTGGAAGGGCAAGTTATTGAGCCAAGTAGGTAAGTATCAACTCCTTGAAGTCTATTTACAAGGTGTTCCTACTTATTTTCTTACTCTATTTAAGATGCCCATGTACTTAGCTAAAAATTTTGAGAAAATTTAGAGGACTTTTCTTTGGACGAGGGTTAAAGAGAAGAAAAGAATTTCCCTGGTTAAATGGGATAAAGTTTGTCGCCCTAAAATGCAAGGAGGTCTTGGTATCAGAAAGATCCATCCTATGAATAAAGATTTATTTGCTAATGTGGGTTGGGGATTTATGAAGGATAACAAAGATTGGGGTTTTATCATGAAGGCTAAATATTTGATAGTGGGGAAGATGGTAGATTTATTGATCAAAAAGGCATTCCTAAAGGTTTCATAATTTGGAATAAAGTTTTGAAGTCTAGGAATCTTCTCTTAAAAGGTATCAAATGGCAATTTGGTAATGGTAGACTGATTAGATTCTGGAAGGATGCTTGGCTTCAAGAACAACCTCTTATAAAACAAGAGATTTATATAAGTAATCTTGTTCGTCTTGCTAGTAATTTCTTTAGGAAAAGAGTGGATAATTATATTTTGTACAATCAAGGTCTTCGACAATGGAGGAGACTAGTTGATTGTTGCCCTAATCACAACAACCTGGATCAGTTGATTAGCTCTTTACAATAGAGACTTATGAATTTTAGAATTCCCATCTTCTCTAGAATTCCCATCTTTAGAGATGCCATTAAGAATCCTAAAGAGGTTTTTATTATCTTTTATAAAATTCTGATCGAGAATATTTCTAATTGTAACTTGAAAACTCCTCAAAGTCCTCCTACCCCTATTGAGATCAAGTTGGCCAAAGATTGGGGTCTCTCTACTAATATTTCTAAGTTTGATAATTCTAAGAAGTTGCCTTGTTTGAACACTAGATGGAAGCCCCCCTTCAAGGGCACAAATTGAATTTTTATGGGGCCACTAAAAGAAGCTCTGGATTATCCTGTGGTGGAGGGATCATTATATCTTTTTAGGGTAATCTTGTAGTGTCTTATGCTGGAGGATTAGGAGAACAAACTAATAATGTGTTTGAAGCAATGGCTATGCTATGGGGCTTAAAAATCACCCTTTCTTTGAAAATTTACAAGATTCAGGTTGAGGGTGACTCCAAAATCATCATTGGTGTTGTCTTAGGCAATGGAGACCTAGGCTGGCAATTAGGTGACATCATTGGTGATATTAAGGGTTACTTGATGGGCTTCCAAGATAAGGAAATAGCCCATATTTACTAGGAGGGCAATAGTGTTGTTGATGCCCTTGCTAACCAAGGCCAAAATTTCACTAATTGGAGATGTTGGTGGTAGTTGGAAAATCTCCCTAGGCCTTTACAAGACCTCCTTCATAAAGAGTTGTATTTATCTAATAATAATTAATGGTGACCAAGAATGGCTTGGTTTTGAATTTAAATCCTTGGTGCACAATTTCCTCTGGCCATGGTGGCAATGCTATGAGTCTCGTTAGGCGGACTATATAGCTGACTCAACACTATATTCACATGGATTGAGTGTCGACGAGGCGGAGATATTTTAAGAAGCTAGCAGCGTGTATTAATAATGAAAACCAACTATGATGGAACAATCAATGTTCACATAAGGTGAACTTAAATCATTTCCGCATCACCCTCCATTGTTTTGGATGGGAATATTGAGACCATATTACTTGTAATTCTATGAGAAATACTTGCCATTTTTCTTGGTGGTTGCCTATTTCCAGTTATATTTCTCCTTTTCTCTAGTCATTCTTTGAGATTCTGTTTCAAACTACTATGGGGGGAGATAGGATGAGGATTGAACCCATTTCTTGTGAGGAATTCAAAAGAAATGAGACCATATGGCATAGTTGTTGTAAGGGGGGTGCAGGCTTCTTTTCTGGAGTGTCTTAATGGGCATGATGAAAACTTATCTATTAAGTGTGTGGATTCCTGGGATAATAGGAAGGTTCAAATTGGTGGGGTGGGCTTTGAAATCTCAGAGGAGGTTATTGGGCTTGCTACGGGCATGTCTATCAAAGGTGAGAAACAAAAGAGACAAAGCAAAGTTTTGGACCCTAAAAATCTTGCCATTTTCCTAAGAGAGGGAGAAGAGTTTTTTAATCTGCAAGGAGGGTTTGATCATGAGAAGATTCTGAAGCCTTGGGAAGAGGTATGTTTTATGATTATGAAATATTTCACTCTTGAAGGTTACTTAAAGAGGTTCTACCACTACCACTTTGTGTTGCTTAATCATTTCAGATGGAATCTTTTGATTAGTTTTATGTTTTATCTCCTCTCCTCCCTTGAAGCCTTTGTGAAGTACAGTAGGGAGATGCATGCCAAAAATCCTGAGAAACCCTTAATCTCTTTACATCAATGGCTTATCTTTTGGCTCCACAAAATTCATCTTGTTCTTTTCCCTTCTAAACCCATTCTTGATAACCTTGTTGATAGCCCTTTTGTTAGCTCCCCTTCACTAGCAATAATTAAGTCTAAGAATGGCATTGTGATTAGGGAAGTCATGCCTAAAAGACCTTTAGAGAATGTGGTTGATCCTAAGGCTTCTGTGACTAAGAAAAACCCTAGCATTAAGTAGAGCCCGTTTAAAACCCCCAAGTTTGATGAAGCCCCCCTCAGTCAAGAAGTTGCCGATAGTTTGGTCACCTTTAAAGATGGCTCTGGTCAAGCTGTTACTACTAAGCCAACCTCTAAGACGAATTTGTATGTTACTGTTAGTTCTAGTGATAAAAAGTAGAAAGGGGTTGTTGAGTATAAGGAGGAGAAATGTAGGTTTATTGATGTCGAGAAGTTGCTCAATAAAGAGTTTGATAAAATGGAGAAGGGGCAGGAGGTTGCTACATCTGCAGAGGATGAAAGGGGCAGTGATGATACTAGGAATGAAGAAAATGTTAATCCTCATGGGAAAAAGACTCAGAAACCATCTACAAGAAGGTCCAGTAGATTAGCAGGTAAACCCACTCCCAGTCTCAAGGATATGGTGGTTTCTAGTGACTCTGACCAGAAAGATGAGGTTGAGGACAACCAGGGGAATGTTGAGAAAATGGAGGTGACCAATGCTTCTGATGATGAAGGTACTACTAGTGATGATGGGCCTAGCTTTTTTTAGAGATGAACCTCCCTTGCTCAGACTCGGAGATGCCTGACCACCCCATGGAGGAGCATACTAAAGTCAACAAAGTTTGTGATACTATTTCTCAAGATGTTGATTTTACAGGTATGAAACCCAGGCTGACGAAGCTAGAAAAGAACTTCAAGATCCTTGTCCACTTCATGACCAAGGTTATGCACTGCTCAGCCACCACATTGGCTGTCTTACAAGACCTGGAGATGAAAAACATGGGGTAGGGAAGGACAAAATTAAAAACTATGATGATATGTATACCTTCCTCACGAAACTCTGGGAGCAAATATTTAACTAGGCCTCTTGGCTGGTTACCATTCTGCTATTGTTTTTTGTTGTTGGTGTGTTTTTCATTTGTTGTATGTCTACTGTTTATGTTTGGTTAATGCTATGTTTCTAGATTGCTAAGCCTTTTTTGTGCGCCTTCTGGTTTGTTCTGTACTAGGCATCAGCACCCTTGTTTTGCCGCTTATCCATATCAAAGACATTAAGCATGAATATGAATATATGGTTTTAGAGTATATTATATGTTGAGGCAATGTTTAATTTTTAGGATTTGTCGATATAATTAAAAATAATGAATTTTCTTCCCTAAGCATTTCTTATGTATATGTGCTAAGAAATTGTTAAAGCTTATGCTAGATCTAATTAATGAGCCAGTATTGAACTCATATTTTGAATGCAGAAATATGTTTTTGCATTCATTGAAAAGAAGATCTAAATAATATCATTATGCTTGCATCATTAGTCAAAGTATAGTAGTAATTTGTTTACCAATTTGTAAAGCTTGTGAGCACTTTTTATGAAATCTTAAGAAAATGATATGAGGTAGTATAACCTTAATCTTTTTCTTTCCTCAAGTATGGAGTGAAATTGTGATTTTTTATCTATAAATGAGATGATGTCTATAACATCTGAGAAGTTAGATCTTAAGCCTTCTCTTGTATTTCTTCCTTTTCTTCAACTTCTACTTCTTCTATGCAAGAAGATTCATCTAAACAACAATCTTCTTGCTTATGAATGATTGGATATGACTCTTCATCAACCCTAAGATTTGTACTCTCAACTATCTTCCCCAGTCTTTTATCATAGCACCTATAAGATTTTCTTCTAGTTGAGTACCCAAGAAAAATTCCTTCTTTAGATCTTGAGTCAAACTTTCCTAGACCTTCTTCATCTCTTTTGATATAGCATTTGCTTCCAAAAATTATAAAATACTTGATAGAAGCAAGTCTTCCTTCCCATAGCTCATATGGAGTCTTAGTGTTGTTCACTCTTAGTTGTTCTTTGTTAAGAATATAGATAGCAATATAGACTGCTTCTTTCCAATATGCATCAGGCAGCCTGGCTTCATTCAACATTGTTCTTGCAGTAGATAGATACCTCTTTATTCCATGTTCTTAACAATATTCCTCAAACTCATTTGATGTGAACTCACCACCTCTATCAGACCTTAAGCACTTGATTCTAGAATTCATTTCGTTTTCAACCATGGACTTGAAAATATTCAACCTACTCAAGGCTTCTAATTTTTCTTTTAAAAAAGTAACCCATGTCATCCTAGAGTAGTGTTGATAATGATAATGAGTCATAACAACATGCATAAAAAATTGTACATCAAACCTTTATTATCTTGTAAAGTACGATCAACTTAAGATAAGTTGATGACTCCAAGTCTCCGTTGATCAGGTCATGATCGTCTGACGTTACTCAGAGGTTGATGTGACATGCTGTTTTCCATTTCAAGGGGTCTTACATTTGTCTTGATTATCAGTATTGTTCTATTTCCTATAAATTTACTCCACATAGAGGTTATTTCTACTATATTTCCAAAGATAATGATGTATTTGCAAGTTTGATCAATTCTTCTGATTATTGATCACCATGATCATGTTCTTTCTTCTACATAGTATATGTATTCAAATGATGTGTCTGTAAGTGGATATTTGCATGTATCTCTTGGATATTTGTATGAATTTGCATGATATTTGTCAATTTAACATGCTTTTACCCTAAATATGCTATGTATTTCCAATTATCTACGAGATATCGGCATATTTCATGTTATTTACTTCTAATTCTCTGTTATTTGCAATTATGGTGATGAATTGTTATGAAATTGAAAGAAATTTAAAAGGATGCTTCTAATTTTGGTGAATCTTTATCCATTGAACCACATACATACAAGATACATTCATGAGGAGAAGAAATCAAACCATATTGTCACCAAGATGTTCCACAGCTAGATATGGATGATGCTAACTTCAAAGGATAAGGAATGAAAATAACACATGCAGACTGACAAGCACTCCAAGGGATGCAGCTGATCAATGCATGTATCAAGATTTCAAACACAGATTACTCAAAATTTATGATGATTTATAATCAAATTGTCTTCTCTTTCATTCAGTATGCATAACATGTACATTTACAACAACTTTGAAATGAGTCCTAATATTTTAGCAATCAAATTTCAATTAAGTTTCTGAATATCCAAAATATGGCACCCCTGCACCTTTTATACAATAAGGTGAGGAGGTGGTTACAAATGACCTACGGTCATGATTTATCAATTAAAATCAATGGTATGTAATCACTTTTGACTCAGTTAACCTTTCCTCGTGGCACAAGTTGCCAGGTGGCAACCATCTGGATGACTCATTACCTTATGAGTACATGATGCATATGTCTTCTTTGTGATGCATCTTCATTTATTCCTTGGGTTCCTCTTCTTCATGTTCTTCTTCTTCATCATTATCATCATCCTCATTGCTTTCTGTATCACTATCACCCTGATGAACATCATCCTATATATGGACCTTCATTACCGTCCTGATATTCTCATAGGCCTGTACTATCTTATCTACTTCCCCGCCATCTTGGGTTTTGGCTTTTGTTATGGCATGCTTGTGAGACTAGAATTTAGCTTTGATTGCGTCCAGCGTACCCTTTCTGATGTTTAAAGTCTCATTATAAATCTCCACCTTAACCTTGATCCTCATGATCTTATTCATCATCTCTTATGTCAGGTGGGTGAGGGGGTCATCAGCTACTGGCTATAAATTATCATGCAGAGCCTTGATAGCAAAGTCTATGTCTAGATTTTCTATCTTTCCCTCTACTTTCCCTTCTAATGCTTCTAGGATCTCTGCTTCATATGCCATCATGTTGTACAGCTTTATACTGATATCCCTGAGCTTGCCACTGCATTTCTTCAGGATATCACATTTGAACCTGATATCCTCATACCATATGTCTATCAACAGGGCAGTGTTATTATTCAGCACCTGATTGTTTATTAGGATTTGAGGATCAATCCTCTTCATCTGACTCAAAGAAGTTAGGTCCTTTTCCAATTGGAAGGACTATCTTCCTGTTTCATTTTGCATTTTATCTACTTTTCTCTTCAAACTGCTTAAAGAATTCCACCTCTGTAAGGAGGTTCTCAAAACTTCCTCAGCTCCTGTGAGGGCTGACAGCATCCACTTCTCCATGATCATGGCTTCATGTTTCATGAGGTCTAACTTGTTGACCTCCTCCTAGGATATGACAGTCAATGGGACTGCTAGATCCACTGGCGTACTATCAAGGTTAATCAACCCCTTTATATATGAATGTAGCTGGGCAATGTGCTCCTTATGCTATTTATTTTTCTCCTTCTCCTTCTTTACCCTTTGGGTCAAAGAATCAATGATGTCCTTCACTTCTTGACCTTCTTGGTCTTCATTACAAAAACCCAAATCAACAGTTGTGATTTGGAAATCCTCAAGGCTGATCTTGCCCTTCTCTTTCTCTACAGTGGGAAGTGCTACTTGGGTTGTCCTTCTACCTGTAGCAGGATCTCTTCTAATAGCCGATGTCAATCTGGCTTTCCTCTTGGGCTTCATAATTGTTTCTGCAAACAAGGTGGAAACATCAAATTATTGAATTTCAAAGCCTTGTTCCGTACCTATTTCTTTCTCCAGCCACTGAGGCACTTCATTTCCAGATCCTTTTTGTCCTTTGTCATCATCATGTCCACCTTGTTCTCCAATATATGTCTCTATTCTGGGTGGAGAAGGTGACTTCCTAGTTTCTTCCTCATGGAATTCCTCATGAGGGGAATCTTGTTGTATCTCTTCTTGCTGAGGGGCCTCTTTCTATGGGGGAGGATCCTGTGGAATGTCCACATGATGATCCTGCGCTTGATCTTGCACTCCCTCTTTCAGAGTCTCATCCACCTTAGTCTTTTCCTCATCTTAAGGCATATTAACATTTGTGGTTGTATGTGTGCTTGGCCTTGGTGCATCACCCTAATCTTGGATCAACTCTTGTTCTGCACCTGATGCACCAACATCTTGTGTCTTAAGGTCTTCATGACCTAATTAATCTTTTTCTCCTATATCTCCTTGAGTCTGGGCGGCATCATCGCCTGATGTATCTTTATCACCCTCGCCCTTTTGTTGGACTTCAACTATCTTCGGCTCAGCGGGTATCTCATGCTATTACTAGCCCATATCCAGAGCATTGCTCTCTTCTTCTGCTTACTTGGCTACTTCAACATTCTCTATTACATCAGGTGTACCTACTTTGTCTTTGGGGCTCACATCCTCCCTGTATATCAAATCTATAACTGTAGGGCTGGTCACCTGATCTACCAATTTGTTGCGCTACCCTTTCTAGACTACTTTCCTTTTCTTCTTGAGCTGTTTGCTTTACCTCCTCCAATACCGCCATTTGTGCTAATGGGGTCCCATGTGGAGTCATGCAGGTACTAGAGGTGAGAGTTTCCATCCTTTGAAAAGCTACATTCTGCACTATTTCATCATCTGATAGGTCCACGGTGTCCTCCAAAGAGAAAGGACCACCCTGACTTGCCTTGAAAGTCTCTTTTTCTTGTTCCTCTACTCTCTCTGTCTTAAATTTGATTATGGTGGGAAGTGGCACATCATGTTTCATCTCCTTCCTAAACACATCACCACCAACTCCTCTCAATACTATAGGATCGGCCCTGATATCACCCCACATGGATGTTCTTTGCTTCTTTGGTGGTGATGTCAGTGAGATCACCCTTCTCTTCTTACTAACCATCATAGGGTCATCACCTGCAGCCTATTTTTCTACCTAAGCTTCCTCAAAAGGGATATCCTCTTCTACATCCTATTGTGAGGTTTGGCCCTCTTCTTGTACTTCTGTAGTTTCTACAGTTAGCCTCAGGATCCTCTTTGTCTTTGGTTTATCCATCAGAGGTGGTGCAGATGATGCGGACGCTTGTCCTGATGTTGATACACCTGCAAATGGTATGGCAATTCTTTCGATTATCACCCCCTTAGGCTCATCATCAGTTTTCTTTCCTCTAGGGGGACCTTTCCTCTGTTTCTGGGTAGGTAGCCTTTCTCCATTTGATTTCATTTTCTCATTGAGAAAGTCATCATACTCCTCATCAGTTAGTTCTTACCTTTTTTCCTTGGCATCAATAGTAAGGGCTACTGATGTAGAGGAAAAGATCAATCTCACTTCATATTGGCAAAGTTCATAACAATATGTTTCAAATCCACAATCTCTATCATAACCAAGGCTCACAACATAACACCATTTTTGTTTTATTCATCATCTCTAACCCAAATCAGGTTTTAGTTGTCCTTCTAAACCTTAACTCAATCAAAATAAACAATCAACAAGGACTGTTCCTTCATGCATGCAACCTTCTCTTCAAGGATTGTCTTTAATAGGCAACTATGGCACTCACACTATAACCAATCAATAGAAACTTGTTCAACACATCACCTATACATGGTCTCTGACCAAATAACTAACTTCTACACTTGCAAGATGCCCAACTCCAATCAAAACTCTATCCAACCACTATGCAGGACAGCAATCTTCAATACTGTTTATTCAAGACAGTCACACATTTCTATCTCTAAAGAGACAGTCAGGGTACCCTCCTTGGTGTGATCTCCATTGACACAACTCCAATGCCAAATAACCAACCAACTCAACAATATACCTAACACTTAATTACCTTTAATGACAAAACAACAATATGATAGACAAAACTATTACCTTCTTGACATGACTGTTGTCCTCCTCTCAGCCTCTAACACATGATTTTGCAGGGGTCTTTCACAAGCCCATACTCACCAAACCCAATCTCCTGCCCCTGAAACCTTCACAAGGCTATGGACAAACTATTTTACATCCCCTTCCATTAACCACTAATGGGAAAGATTAGAGGAAAGGAGGAATGCCCATCAGGCTACTCAAAGATACTCTAATCAAAGTTTTAGGACAGTCAACAGACCACAAACACTTTCTCCCTCCAAATGCAGTGTCAAGTCTTCAAACTACTTACAAGGGACAGATAACTCTCTGCCCTAACCAACCATCAAAGATTCCAACCTCCACCAGGCCGTACAGGTACGGCTCTTGGTAGAAAATAGTGTATTTCTTGACTGTGACAGCAATTTAAAGAGCAGCTTGGTTGTTTAAAGATCCTATCCTATCCTCCTTCAATTTCAAGGCTCAAACTCACACTAATGGACAGTCCATCCATCAACATTCATTTCCAAGTATTCAACATCCCATGACAGGGCCGTACAACTGAAAGGTACGGACTGTTGCAAAGCAAATTCTGGAATCAGCTACTCTAAAAGCAATCTGAGGAAAATGTGAATATCTTCCCTATTATTTACTGTCAAGGCTTCAAACCAATTGTATTTGGGAGTCATCTCATCCCTCTACACATGCAACACAAATGGAGACCATGACAGTGCTGTACAATAGTACAGTATGGCAGAAAACAACAACTAAAAAATAGGAAAATCAGAAAATCAGAAAAACAATTTGCTTTTTTTCTATTTCTTCCAAATCCTCCGAATGGTCTGCATACAATGAGTCATCTTTGGCTTCAAATAGCCTTCAACAATGCAAGGAGTGGTTGGGATTCCATATAACTCCTCAACCATCAAATTCTTCAAGATTTGCTTTCTAACTACAACACTAAAGATAGAAACTGTCTTCTTTGAGACTGTTTTAAGAAACTACCCTTTCACTGACTATTTTGGTGTTTAGAATGTTTTTAACAAGTGGTCTAACCTTGGACAAGGTATTAACAAACTTCTAAACCTTAGACATGCCTTTATAGGCTTACAAACATGGAGGACTTTAAATGACTTTAATGACTGCCTTTTTGCCACAAGACTGTCCTCTTGAGGACTACAACTTCAACAAGAAAATAGATACTAGCTTTTTGGACATAGTCCACTACAAGCATGACTACAAGCCTTATTACAACTTTTAATGGTCTCGAGGACCTCATTAAACAAATCAAACATCTTGAAGATCAAATAAACCCTATGTCTTGGTGCTCCTGCACCAACTACACCCCTTTTCTTCAATCTTTTTATCTATTCATCTACCCAAGCTTGGGTTAACTGCAGCACCCCACCTGTAAATTGATCCAAGGAAATATCCTCTAGCTGTGTTAGATCAGGGGCTGAGATGGTGTCATTGTAGACCTTCTTGTCTTCATATTCATTTGACATCATTTTTCCATCATCTTTCTTTAGTTGTGTTGGCACTGGGATGCATTCATATGTCCTTATTTGGTTCAAGGTGAGCCTCTCGTATTTTCTTCTTCTCACCTCATCTTCATCCTCACAATCTATCCAAAAATCCTTCAGATGCTACCGATGTATAGGTTTCCCCATTATTTTCTGCATCCTGCCATAGGGGTCATAAGATCTAGCCAATGGAAATGGCTGCAGATACATCAATTTCAGACCTCCCATGACATGCTCTATGCTCTGTGAATCTGACCACATATACCAACCCATAGACAATGGAAATAGTATTGGAGGTATCTTCTTTTGTGCTTTATATGCCTCCACTATGGTAGACACTTATCTAAGAAACTCCATCAGGACCACCCCATCAGTGGGGTATCTTGGTAGCATAAGGGGCTATTCTTCAAATCCTTCTATTCTTATATATGAGAATGTGGCATACTAGATGAACCAAGCCCCATGTCCATAAACAACCTCTTGAGCCTCCATGCTCAGTCTCTTGGTTCTGTCTTCCTCCATTGTTCTGACTAGATGCATAGAGAATGCATCATTCACCAATTTGTAATCTAGGAGGTAGTTCTTTCTCTATACCCGAGGATAGTGATCCCATATGTGGGCATCATCTACACCACCGCTAACCTTACCCACTGTAGTCAATGTATCAAAGGTTCCCTTATAGGCACATGAGTACACAACATATGAGGTCATGTGGAATGGCATTCCTGACCTCCCAGGTTCCTCATCTCTTCATCCAATGCGTCACTGATGACCTTGGCCCATAATGGCTTGCTATTAGTATAAAGGACCATCTGGATGATTCCAAACATCTAATTCTTAAAATTTCTAGCATGATGCATACCTATCATCCTGCTAAACAAGGCAATCATGTACTGGTACTCATCATCAAAATCAAACTTATACAAGTGTATAGGCAGTTTAGTTGAGGCAGTGTAGGTGCTGCTCTTTGACCTCCACTGATACATCCTCTTCCTTGCATTCTTCTCATTGTTATTATACTTTGTCTCCAGTTTATGTAGATCTAGACTAACCACCTTCTTTCCAACTGGTAGGTTATATGTAGGGGTGATGTCCTTAATTGAAAAGTCGGCATATACCCTTCCATGCTTCTCCACCTGCCTTGTCTGAGGGTTATAGTTCCTGGCACATTCTACTACCAGCTCTGGGGTGTCCATGGCATATGGGAATCCGGCTGCATGCCACATTCCTGATACATATATTGCATCCAGAAGGGTGTTATCTTTATCATGATCTATTCTGGTGGACCATACCGCCAGGTCTGTATCTCCTTGGTGAGTGTCACCAATGATGCCATACTTGAATTGTACCCCCTCGGGCTGAACAAACATGGGCTTGAGAAATTCTGCATCAGACCTGTTCCGCCTAAGATCTGCCATGGAATTCTATAATAAACATGCCTTGTCTTACCATACGATATCCATATGCATTCATACAACATTATATATCTCTACAACATCATGCATACTCTATTCATTACTCTTTACTTCATCATGATATGCACATTTATAGATTCAAACTACAAGAAAGAACATACTACCTGAACATGCAGATAATGACAATAGGAGGGTTTTCAATTACTTACCTAATAGTGCTTTTCTCCTGGGTTAGGTGGATGATTACGAAAAAGGGCTGCAGATGCAAAGGATCACCTATTCCGTTACGTTGAAATATCTGGTCCATTCACAAGTAGCTCATATGAGGGTTTGACTTCTCTGCTCTGTAATTTCTCATTTTTTGCAAGGTAAATGAAAATAACCTTGGAAAGATACATTTAAACTCATCCGTAGGGCAAATTAGGGTAAAACTGCGTTAAATCGACTGAATCCGTTGATCTTCTGCAAAGAATCCATGGATGATGCCAAGTGTTTGAACTGCATTCGCAATCCGCAGGAATCCATCTACCGCATTTATGTGCATTTAATGTTAGGAAACAAGGGGAGGGGTGATCTTTGAAAGATCATGTGATATTCAGAATATGACCCCCTCCTAGATAAAATGACCTTCCACCTTTGAGCGGCAAAATTAGTGCAAAAGAATCAGGTGATGTGGTCAACGTTGACCACATGTATATTGGGTCATGAACTTGAGATTAGGGGATGTTTAAAATATGACCCTGAAAATAAAATGACCCCCTTGAAAAGGATTGGGGTGACGTCATCATGTCAATGACTTTGTTTAAGCGTTGTATTGTAATGACGTCACCATCATGTTATTGAATATGGTGGGCATCAGATATATACCTCCGCAAGGTAAAATAGAATGATGACTTCATCACCAGGATGATATCCTTTGTTCATTGGGTTTAGATGATGTCATCGTCATATTGGCATAGGGTGATATTTTGTGAAAAGGGTCATATTCGTAAGATGGCAGATATTGAAAATATGACCCCCCGCAAAATATATAAAGTTGTTTGACGGGCAGACAACAGCCACTACGTAAAATTGACGTTCGGACTTCGCGGACCAACTGATTATCGGGTGATAAACTCATATCGGGGTGATCTTATATAATGTGATTGATGTTTGAAATATGACCCCCCTCCTCAAAGTATCAGGTTTGACCAAAACTTTGACTTACCATAACTTTCTCCCCTTAGAGAATTTTGGGGTGATCCAAAAGGCAAACCTGCATGGAATTTCATGCACTTTCCAACCATGAGGTTAATGATGTGATATACTAACTTTGGAAACTAAACTCATCATGGTGACCTATATACCCCCTACAGGGTCACCTGCATGCCTAATTTTACCAAACCACTCAAAGTAGAAAAACAACAAGCCAAAGCAGCAAAAAAGTGGGGTCCCTATTTTGTCAAGTCAAAATGGGGCGTGTTGTGTAACCACACAACAACTTGCCACGAAAGAACATAACTAAATTCCAATGATTCAAGTGATGTGATCACATTCTAATATAGTGTTTTAACTCCTTCTAAGTATAAGTATATAATCTTTCTGAATGATAAGATTTCATCATGGCAACAATGCTAACAAAGGATCAGGTGTGTGCAGATGATTAATTATCCTCATCTTGAAAGTAAGTTGAGAACATGAGTAACTGGTGTTAAGCTACATAGTTTGGGAGCATCCCTTATAGCTAACCTAGATAGAGCCTTGCTTCCAACAAGCGTCCATAGCCCCGATAAGGTTATCTATACAATCCCCCTAAGTAGAGCCCCACTGCCAACAGGCGTCTATAGCCTCGGTAGAGTTGCTTAGATGGCCTAATTTTTATTTCTTTTTAGATTTTTAATATTTATCTCTATATTCATATGATATCATCATGTAAGCTTAATGTGCAAGGCATGGTCACTTGCTAATTTAGGTTGGAGATTGCATTGGTAACAAGGGAGTCCCTTTAGATTTTTCACTTAACACCTATACTTATGTGTTCCACAAACCCAAGGCTGTTAGGTGAGTCATTGTGAAATAATCACTTTGGTCAAGAAAAGGCACCCTGATGAAAAGATATCACAAACCTAATCACCAACACTTCTCAAAATGAGTCATAACCTATATATGAATTTGTTCTCATGGCTTGAATCTTAACAATTTAGTTATTTTCTTAGGGTGATGAGCTACATCATCTTGACTAACCAAAACAGAACTCAACAAGCAAATAAACAAAACAAAACAAAACTGTACAAACAACTATACAAATATGCACACTATGATACACATGACTTGCATGACACTGTTTGAGGATTGAAAATAATGCTTGAGAAACTTCCCATTAACAGGTAAT
Organism: Cunninghamia lanceolata; assembly: GCA_027924645.1. Lineage (NCBI taxonomy): Eukaryota > Viridiplantae > Streptophyta > Pinopsida > Cupressales > Cupressaceae > Cunninghamia > Cunninghamia lanceolata. Next base: position 1,943,518 of record BSBN01000416.1, on the reverse strand, counting down.
GGGACATTCTCACCGGTTAGGGTCTTTAGCCTATAAGTGTTGTCTCCTAAAATTTCTAAAACTTGAAAGGGACCTATCCAAAGTTTATCAAATTTACCATGATCTCCTTTCCTTTCATGTGCTTTGTCCCACATCAGGACTAAATCTGAGATTCTAAAAGCCTTAACTCTGGCTCTTTTGTCAAACCAACGCTTGACAATAGCCTGATGTTTAGCAAATTGATCAATTGTTTTATTCCTTTTTTCTTCTAGGTGCATCAACTGAAGCAACCTGACTTCTTGTTTGTTATCTATGCCTAGATATTCTTGTGCAAACTGCAGTGTGGGAATCTTTAGGTTAACAGGGAGGATAGGATCCACCCCATATACTAAGTGAAAAGGAGAATTTCCTAAAGCAGCCTTCATCCTGGTTCTATCTACCCACAAGGCATACTTCAATAGGGCGTTCCACTCCCTTGGGTTCTTTTCTATCAATTTCTTTATGATGTTCAACAAATTCATGTTTGTGGATTATGCTAATCCATTCCCTTGAGGATAGTAATTTGAGGAAAATTTCAAGATGATTCAATGGTCAAAAGCCCAACTTGATAATCTTATTGAAGCAAAGGCAGACCCATTATCACATACTAAAGCATATGGAACTCCATACCTGGTTACTATATTGTTTTCCAAAAACTTGATTACATCCTTAGCATTACATGTCTTACTGCTGACAGCTTCAGTCCACCTAATACAATAATCAGTGATAGTCAAAACATACCTGTGGCCTGAAGATGATGGAGGGTTGATAGGTCCTATGAAATCCATTCCCCATTGAGCAAATGGGCGCATCTCCATCACTGGCTACAAAGGCTGAGCAGCATATCTTTCTCTATCTGTAGCAACCTGACACATATGACAACATTTGATGTGTTCAACAGCATCTTTAAAAATAGTAGGCTAGTAATACCCTGCCCTGAGGATAGCATGAGCGGCAGCTAAGTATGATCCATGTGCAATTCCAAACTTGTCATGTAATTCTGCTAGCACCTTATCTGCTTCTTGCCTCTCTAGGCATCTTAGGTATATTCCCTCATAGTTCTTGAAAAGGACTCCTTTTATCATGTATTTCTGTGATCTTATTTTTAAGGCTCTCCTCTGTGAATCCTGCAATCTTGAAGGACATCTTCCAGTAATCAAGATGTGCCTGATGTCTAAATACCATTCTCCATCTTCCTTTATATTTATGACATATTGTTGGCTCATGATGTTAGGATCAATTTCTAATATCATCTAACTCAATGATTGGCCTCTCACTAATTTCATGCATGTTATGTCCATATCATTCTCTTGGAGGACAGTAATCAATTTGGCTCTCTTCTCACCTGGTTCACTTTGTATTAAAAGCATCTTCACTACTGCATCTAGTACCACAGCAATTACTTTACTTCTTAAGATGTAATGTCTAAACTTCTTGACTACTTGAACCAGAGCAAGTGCTTGTCTTTCAACATCCATGTATCTGAGTTCTACATCTCTGAAAGGACAACTCATTAAGGCTATAGGCTTTTCTTCTTTAGCCTCATTTCTCTATGTTAATACTGCTGCGGATGTATGCTCTGAAGCAAATGAATAAATGTAAAAATCCTAGGTATAATCTAGACTGATTAGAACAGGGGCATTAGATATGGCTTTCTTGATATCTTCAAAAGTTGCTCTAGCTTCAGGTGTCCACTCAATTTTGGCATCCTTCTTGAGCATGGCATTCAATGGTCTAACAATTTCTGCAAATCCAGTAATAAACTTTCTAACAAAATTAGTCTTACCAAAATAAGATTTGAGCTCCTTCTTACTTCCAGGAAGTTGTATCTTCATGATTGATTCTACTCTCTCAGGGTCTATGATGATCCCATTCTCTGTTATCAAGTGACCTAATAACTTCCCTGTGGTTACCCCAAATATGCATTTCTTAGGGTTTAGGGATATTCCATAATGTTCACATTTCTTTAGCACCTTCCTGAGGTCTTCTACATGATTTCCTCTCTCTTTAGAGAAAACTGTCAAGTCATCCATGTATATGACTATGCATTTACCAATTAGGCCTCTGAAGGCTATATCCATCGCTCTCTGGAATGTGGCTCCAGCATTTATCAATCCAAAAGGCATGCGCCTGTAGGCAAATATTCCCCACTTTGTGGTGAATGCAGTCTTCAACCTATCTATCTTGTCTACCATCACCTAGTTGTAACCTAAAAAACCATCCAGAAATGACATCATCTTTGCACCATTTACAATCTGCAAGACCTCATCTAGAGAAGGCAAAGGATAGTTATCATTTTTAGAAGCTCTATTTAAATTCCTGAAGTCTACACACAATCTGATGTCACCATTCTTCTTTCTTACTGGGACCAGGTTAGCCACCCATGTGGAATGTCTCACAGGACATATGATCCTAGCATTAAGCAATTTCTTAACTTCTTCAAAAATGACGGGCTCCAGCAATGCATTGACAGGTCTATGTTTCTATCTAAAAGGCTTGACATCTAGCTTCAAAGGTATAGTATGAGTGATGATTGATGTATCATAAGTTTTCAACTCATCATATGTCCAAGCAATGACATGAATATAATCTTTGAGAGCTTGGGTTATCCCTTCCAGCTCTTCTTCTGTGCACACTTTTCTAATCAAGACATTCCTTTTTTCATCATTATGTCCAATGTTGACTTGTGAATACTCTCCTCCATCTACTTTAGGGAGATCTTTTTGTTTCAACATATTGTCTAAATCAAATGCTCTTTCTAACTCTATCATTCCTTTAGGAATCTTGTTACTAGGCAACTCTAGGATTTCTTCTTCTTCCTAGATATGATCTTCTGCATTTCTTTCATCTATGATCTGTGCATCAAAGACATCTCTGTTGGAGATGAAATCTAAAATATGTTGATCATCATCAAACACTTGAAGGTTGACTACATTATCTGGCACAAAGGGTACGGATACTAATTCCACTAAAAACCTTTTCAAACCAGATATAGACAATGTTTCCAAAGTACTTGCGGCCTGGGCCAAGGCATCTGCCCTGTGATTTTGTTCTCTAGGCACATGGGTGATGTTGAATGCATGAAAATCTTCTATCAGGTCCCATACCCTATGTCTGTAATTAGACAGCTTCTTGTAATTACAAGAATATATGTCTCTTACTTGTCTTACTACCAACTTTGAGTCTCCATAGACATGCAGAATCTTCACTTTCTTTCTGAGTGCAAACAATATCCCATGAACCAAGGCTTCATACTTTGTCACATTATTTGTGCATGGGAATTGTAATCTATATGCTACTAAGTAGGATTTACTAGATAGATCAATAAGATCTATTCCTACTCTAGCCCCTTGTTCTGATTTGGATCCATCAAACCTGAGGATCCATGGCTTATCTTCAATTAAAGGCTTATCTGGGCCTTCTCTTTTCTTTTTAGCTCTAGCAGTTGCACCATTTGATAACCATTTCAATTTCGGTGTTTCAATCTTCTCAAACTTTACCTTATCTGGCTGATGTGAAGCTGATATATCTTCTTTTTCTTTACCATCAAAAGGAAAGTCTTTTAGACTAGGCATCATCTGCCTTTTCAGGATATGCAAACATAGTGAACAAGCAGTTTTTGAATGTGTTGCTTCATGTAACCTACACCATCCCTCAATTAGGGCATCCTGTGGGAATCTTTGCTGTTGTGTCATCTTTTGAATCTGTTTTCAAAAAAAATTCTTCAAACTTGGACAGATTACTGCCCCTATCTTCATCAGATAGTTCATAATCTGATTCTACCAAACAATCACTTCCTGGGGTGATCTTCTTGTTACTCTTAGTATTACTCTTGCTGCATACCAAAATTTCTTCTATCATCTGAATAAGACTTTCATCATGATATGTGCATTCCTCTGTTCCTGCAGATGACAAACAAAAATCAGCATCACTATCACTACCTGTAGAACTTACCCCAGATGATGATGATGATGCCACACTGCATGCTTGTTCCAGTTCCATCATGTCTAAGCAAGCATCATAGGTCTTTTCAAAATGTGCCTCATCATGTAACCTGCACCATCCCTCAATTAGAATATCATGAACAGGCACTTTTAACAATTGACATCGTTGCCCTTCATTGGACAAGTGCATCTCAAAATTCTTGAAGTGATCTACCTCTATCTCATTTTTAGGGTTACAATCAAACTCTAAAGTTATTTTATCCTCCTAAAGATCATCATCATGAACATGAACATCATACATGAGAAACTCCTCTATCCTGACGGTCTGAGGCCTGATGGAGTAAACTCTGGGTTCTACATCCACATACATGATCTTGTTGGTTTTATTGTATTCAGTGATCATATGTTTCATACGAGGTTCAACATCTATCCTTATTTGATTAGGTATCCCTTTCTAAGGCAACCACATGTGACTAAAATTAGTGGACATGTATCCATTGAGGGTTTTAGACCAATCCCTACTGAGTAGCATCCCATAGGTATCAGGTATATCAACTACCTGAATATCAATGTAGTACTGGATTCTTGGATCTGATGCTAGTTGCATATGAACGTGAGTTAGTTCTCCTACTACACTCACCTCTGTTTTATCTAACTGTGTTACTTTCTTCAGTGACTTAGTAGGATGTAGCCCTAAGGCGTTGCATATGGACAGGGGCATTATGTTGGTAGATGCTCTTGAATCTACTAAGCAATTATGTAAATTTTTACTAAACATCCTTACAGTAAGGAGAAAAGGAGGTGACTCAGATTTATCTCTATAAAGAGTCATGTGTGAAGTCTCTGCAGCTTGAACAGTGGCTGGGGCTTTGTGTTTAACATGAACATCCCTAGCAGTATGATCTTTATTCCCTATCTAACCTGAAGTATGATTATCTTCTCTTAGAGCAGGATCATCTAAGGATTTCATGAAGGCTTTTTTGATAGCTGTGGTTTTAAGTAGTTCTGACAATGACAGGCTAATTTTGATCTTTTTCATTTCATTTGCTAGGTATGTGACTAACTTATTAGACTCAGGAGGTAGATTATCAGATTTTGGTGTTGTATTTTGTGGTGCGAAGTACTAAGCATTAACTTTGGGAAATCCAGGGTTATTGCTTGCCTTAGGATCAGGAGGAGTGTTGAAATTATTTGGAGGCAAGGATGTAGTCAAAGGACCAATAGGTCTATTTGAGTTATTCCTTATATTGTAATTATGCCTACCCTGATATTGTTGTTGATAAGCATGTACTTCTTCATGTTCAATTGATGGCTCATTTTCATCTTCAAATGGAAAAACATAATTGGTTTCAAAAGCCATGGTTGATTCTTCACATGTTAGGGTGTAATCCTGATGAGGATGGTTGATGAAACTTTCTAGCACTAAGGCAGAATCATATCCACAAGGGACAATTTCATTCCCTTCAACACAAGGTGGATTACCTGAAGTATTAGATACTTCAGTTTGGAATATACTGGCAGCTATCCTGAATTGAGGACAATCTAGCTCTGCATGAGCATTGGTGTTCTGTATCCTGCACCATTTTGTAAGGGCTACCTCTACCAAATTCACTCTAGCAGTTTGCTTAGGTTCACTAGGGGCTAATTATCTAAGGGTGATGGCAGAGAACCATTGTTTGGCCTAGTGTTCCACACTCTAGACTATCTAGGGGGATTATTGTTACCATTGTTGTTATTATAGTTGTTATTGTATCCCCTATCAAGATAATTAGGTCTGTTATTGGCATATCCTCTATTCTAATTTGGTTGAGAATAGAAATTTTGACTCCTCAAATGAGTGATCTCAGTGGTGAGTTTCCTCAATTGTGCTGATATCTCTTTAATTTCTTCCTTCCCTTCCTGAACTTTGGCTACTACATTTTTTGTTTGAGGTTTAAAGAAGGAATATCCACTGTTATTGTTATTATTGGACTGTTCCACAACCTGAGGTACCTGTGTATGTCCTGGATATTGTAACATTTGACCATTTCCATTTGGAGGTGGCATGATACTAAGTGGAGGTATCTGCAAAGGACTTGGCATTACAGCTGGAGGTATCATGGCTCCATTAGTCTGTTATTGAGCAAGATATGTAGGATAAGCAGGGAGTGTTGGAAATGTAATATTAGGTGTTGGAGCAGGGATCAGCTGCTGACTGACTTTGACAGCTTCTTCAAAAGCTCTTGTCAAGGTTGTGACACCAGGATGTGCTCTCCTAATAAACATAGAAGTCAAGGGAACTAAAGCTGAGTAGTATATGCTCCTACCAGCTTCATCTAGTACGGTATATGGAGCAACTAGCTTAGAGAGCATCTTTTGGAATCTTGCATTGAAATTAGTAATAGGCTCTCCTTCAAATCTCTTGATTGTGGCAAACAGGTGATAATTCATTGAAGGATCTATTGGTATTTTGAATCTATCCTTAAAGGATTTCTCGAAGGTGGCCCATGAACTAACTGAACCTTGACCAAGATTGATATACTAGTTATATGCCTCTTCCCCTAAGGAAAATGGAAATAACCTGCACACCACATCCTGATGTTCAATTCTAGCCCTACAACAAGCTTCCTTGAATGTTCTAATGTGATCATCAGCATCCTGATATGGATGATATTTAGGACAAATCTTATCAAGATTTTTAGGCAAAGGATGATATGCAGTAAAAGTCAAAGGTGACTCTGCAATAAAGAATGACATTGTGACTGGTGGAGGTTCGACCTGAGGTGTGACAGGTGGTCCTGTAGGTGTTTGCAACCTGATAGGAGTTATAGGAGCACATTCCGTGAAGCTCCTAATGCACTAGAACCAGGAGAATGATGAATATCTATTGTTCTAGGTCTAAATCTCTGGATAGGCAATTCTTCAAAGAGTCCGATGGATCTGGACCTGGTATTTGGCCTGAAAGCCAGGATTTCTTGAATTTAAAGAAAAATTAGCTTGTTTATTGTAAAGATCGGTTGAAACACTCCAGTAATGGCTATATTTATGATCAGAATCTGAAACTGACTGGATATTTATACAATATTTGTAGAAATGGTGCAAATATGAGATGATATGAGACTTAGGGACACAAGCAATTGGATATCAGGTTTCTTAAGCAGATTACCTCAAAGCTTTAAAAAAAGACTTGAAATAGAGCGTATCTTTGAAATATCATGATGATCAACCACAAATCTTGAAGTATTTATGCTCAATTTTGAAAACCTTTAACCGTACAAGCATGCACGGACTTAAAATAAAAAATCTTTGCATATGACTTGAAATATAGAGCTACATGAGTATTACCTTTCTGTCTGTGTCATCAAATCAGACAAATCTAATGATGAAGAGGCCTTCCTTCTAGCGCCAATTTATGTTGATGATGATAATGAGTCATAACAACATGCATAAAAATTTGTACATCAAACCTTTATTATCTTGTAAAGTATGATCACCTTAAGATAAGTTGATGACTCCAAGTCTTCGTTGATCAGGTCATGATTGTTTGACATTACTCAAAGGTTGATGTGACATGTTGTTTTCCATTTCAAGGGGTCTTACATTTGTCTTGATTATCAGTATTGTTCTGTTTCCTATAAATTTACTCCACAGAGAGGTTATTTCTACTCTATTTCCAAAGATAATGATGTATTTGCAAGTTTGATCAATTCTTCTGATTATTGATCATCATGATCCTGTTCCTTCTTTTACACAGTATATTTATTCAAATGATGTGTCTGTAAGTGGATGTTTGCATGTATCTCTTGGATATTTGTATGAATTTGCATGATATTTGTCAATTTAACATGCTTTTACCCTAAATATGCTATGTATTTCCAACTATCTACGAGATATCGGCATATTTCATGTTATTTACTTCTAATTCTCTGTTATTTGCAATTATGGTGATGAATTGTTATGAAATTGAAAGAAATTTAAAATGATGCTTCTAATTTTAGTGAATCTTTAGCCATTGAACCACATACATACAAGATACATTCATGAGGAGAAGAAATCAAAATATATTGTCACCAGGATGTTCCACAGCTAGATATGGATGATGCTAACTTCAAAGGATAAGGAATGAAAACAACACATGTAGACTAACAAGCACTCCAAGGGACACAGCTAATCAATGCATGTATCAAGATTTCAAACACAGATTACTCAAAATTTATGATGATTTGTAATCAAATTGTCTTCTCTTTCATTCAGTATGCATAACATGTACATTTACAATAACTTTGAAATGAGTCCTGATATTTCAGCAATCAAATTTCAATTAAGTTTCTGAATATCCAAAATATGGCACCCCTGCACCTTTTATAGAATAAGGTTAGGAGGCAGTTACAAATGACCTACGGTCAGGATTTATCAATTAAGATCAATGGTATGTAATCACTCTTGACTCAGTCAACCTTTCCTTTTGGCACAAGTTGCCAGGTGGCAACCATCTGGATGACTCATTACCTTGTGAGTACATGATGCATATGTCTTCTTTGTGATGCATCTTCATTTATTCCTCGGGTTCCTCTTCTTCATGTTTTTCTTCATCATGATCATCATCCTCATTATTTTCTGTATCGCTAACACCCTGATGAACATCATCCTGTATATGGACCTTCATTGCCATCTTGATATTCTCATAGGCCTGTACTAACTTATCTACTTCCCCGCCATCTTGGGTTTTGGCTTTTGTTATGGCATGCTTGTGAGACTAGAATTTAGCTTTGATTGTGTCCAACTTACCCTTTATAATGTTTAAAGTCTCATTATAAATCTCCACCTTAACCTTGATCCTCATGATCTTATTCATCACCTCTTCTGTCAGGTGGGTGAGGGGGTCATCAGCTACTGGTTGGAAATTATCATGCAGAGCCTTGATAGCAAAGTCTGTGTCTTGATTTTCTATCTTTCCCTCTACTTTCCCTTCTAATGCTTCCAGGATCTCTACTTCATATGTCATCATGTTGTATAGCTTTATATTGATATCCCTGAGCTTGCCACTGCATTTCTTTAGGATATCACATTCGAACCTGATATCCTCATACCATATGTCTATCAACAGGGCAGTGTTATTATTCAGCACATGATTGTTTATTAGGATTTGAGGATCAATCCTCTTCATCTCACTCAAAGCAGTTAGGTCCTTTTCCAATTGGAAGGACCATCTTCCTGTTTCATTTTGCATTTTATCTACTTTTCTCTTCAAACTGCTTAAAGAATTCCACCTCTGTAATGAGGTTCTCAAAACTTCCTCAGCTCATGTAAGGGCTGACAGCATCCACTTCTCCATGATCATGGCTTCATGTTTCATGAGGTCTAACTTGTTGACCTCCTCCTGGGATATGACAGTCAATGGGATTGTCAGATCCACTGGTGTACTATCAGGGTTAATCAACCCCTTTATATATGAATGCAGTTGGGCAATGTGCTCCTTATGCTGTTTATTTTTCTCCTTCTCCTTCTTTACCCTTTGGGTCAAAGAATCAATGATGTCCTTCCCTTTTTGACCTTCTTGGTCTTCATTAGCAAAGCCCAAATCAACAATTGTGATTTGGAACTCCTCAAGGGTAATATTGCCCTTCTCTTTCTCTATAGTGGGAAGTGCTACTTGGGCTGTCCTTCTCCCTATAGCAGGATCTCTTCTAATAGCTGATGTCAATCTGGCTTTCCTCTTGGGCTTCATGACTGTTTCTGCAAACAAGGTGGAAACATCAAATTCTTGAATTTCAAAGCCTTGTTCCGTACCTATTTCTTTCTCCATCCACTAAGGCACTTCATTTCCAAATCCTTGTTGTCCTTTGTCATCATCATGTCCACCTTGTTCTCCAATATATGTCTCTCTTCTGGGTGGAGAAGGCGACTTCCTAGTTTCTTCCTCATGGAATTCCTCATGAGGGGAATCTTGTTACATCTCTTCTTGCTGAGGGGCCTCTTTCTGTGGGGGAGGATCACAGGTGGTGTAGATGATGTGGACGCTTGTCTTGATGTTGATGCACCTACAGCTGGTATGGCAATTCTTTCAATTATCACCCCCTTAGGCTCATCATCAGTTTTCTTTCATCTAGGGGGACCTTTCCTCTGTGGTACAGGAGCACCTTGACTTCCATAGGAGTTTGATTAAAATGATCCAATATTGTAATGATTCATTATTGTATAAGGTTAATCAAGTCATTGTTATGTATTAGAGGTCACTAGGAAGTTCAAATATGCAAAATATTGCATATAATGTAATAGGTTGTTATGTAAAAATGCTAAAATGATGCAAATTTAGAAGGTGAAGAGTCTTGTGGCTCTTGGTTCTTCCAAGATAGTGGAAACTGAAAAGACACTTTGTTATGTCTTTAAAAAAGGCCTTGTAACCATTAAAGATTTGGAGGTGATTGAAGATTGAGAATGGAATGGTAAAAAATAATGTTTTTCTGTATTATACTTCAGAAATTTGCTGTTTTCTTCCATGGTATGGCCTAGTAAGGGCAGGAGGACATTTCTTTTTGATTTCAAATGAAATTATATTCAATCACCCTCCCTTTCCTTTTTGTCTCATCGAATTTGGTGCAATATTGAGGAAGTTATGACCGTTTTAGTGACTGCAATTTCTAGAATTCTCCTATAACAGTCTTGTTGCAGCATTTGGTATAGTTCTATATGGATAGATATAGGGGCAAGCCATATATAGTTGGAAATATTCTTGAGTCTAATTTCCATTTCTTTTTGTTGCATCAAATTTCATTAAGATTGGAATAAGTTATGGCATTTTTATTGAGGGTAGGTCTGCAGAATTTAATTTTCTAAAAATGCAGTTTGAAAATATGCATGGTACAACCTAGTACGGCCTAACATTGATGCATATAATAGATGGATGGAAATATATGTGTTTCTATTTTACAATTCTTTTGGTTTGGTATAATTTCATTAAGTTTTGTGAGAGATATTGCAATTTTGGTGAGGGCAGGTCTGAACGTTGCCTAGGGTTTGTAGTTTTGGGAAAAAGAGTCATAACTTTCTCTCCCTACCATTGGATCTTCATGAAAATTAGAGGAAAAATATGTATTAATGTTCTCTTCAACCTGACCAAAGCAATTGGATTAGTTTTTTGATTTTTTAATGTTATTGAGAATAGTTTTGGTCCTCCTACCTCTGCATCATATTGGTATCAGAGCTGGCGAAAGATTTGGGTGTTGTATTTGTTCCTGTCACTGAAAAGGCGGGTGAAGAACTGAAGGAAATATTGTGTTGGTGACCATTGTTTTTGTTGCTAAGTTGTTTGGTTGCAGGTGCTTATCCATCTAGCTGCAAGAAGGATGTTTTCTGAGGTTGTGTGTGTTGGCAGACAAGATGAGGTCTGTCATGACCATTCTCCAATAGAGATTTGGCTGAAGAAGGATGCAGAGAGAAACCACTGAGGAGAGAGTGGTAGGTGCATCACCAGGATCTACTGTTGGGTGAGATGAATGGTTTGGTGAGTTCGTTTGTTGTGAAGCAGTGAGAGAGATGGATACCTGTAGAAGCACTTGATGTTGCAACCTGAAGAATACTCCACTGATGGGAGTAGAAGGAGCCTGAGGATGCTCTGTGAAGATGGTAGTTTGTTTTGTTGGTTGGTTGGTCAGCTTTCTTGATGTGAAGATTTGGAAGATTGTAGCTAAGAAGATTGAAGATTGAAGACAGAGGAAAGAGACTTTTGTTGCAGATACATTTCCAAGGGACTTGGAAATCTTTGTTGGTTGGTTGTATGGTGCAGGAGCACCTTGACTTCCATAGGAGTTTGATTAAAATGATCCAATATTGTAATGATTCATCATTGTATAAGGTTAATCAAGTCATTGTTATGTATTAGAGGTCACTAGGAAGTTCAAATATGCAAAATATTGCGTACAATGTAATAGGTTGTTATGTAAAAATGCTAAAATGATGCAAATTTAGAAGGTGAAGAGTCTTGTGGCTCTTGGTTCATTCCAAGATAGTGGAAACTAAAAAGACACTTTGTTATGCCTTTAAAAAAGGCCTTGTAACCATTAAAGATTCAGAGGTGATTGAAGATTGAGAATGGAATGGTAAAAAATAATGTTTTTCTATATTATACTTCAGAAATTTGTTGTTTTCTTGCATGGTATGGCCTAGTAAGGGTAGGAGGACATTTCTTTTTGATTTCAAATGAAATTATATTTAATCACCCTCCCTTTCCTTTTTTTCTCATCAAATTTGGTGCAATATTGAGGAAGTTATGACCATTTTAGTGACTGCAATTTCTAGAATTCTCCTATAACAGTCCTGTTACAGCGTTTGGTATGGTTCTATATAGATAGATATAGGGGCAAGCCATATATAGTTGGAAATATTCTTGATTCTAATTTCCATTTCTTTTTTTTGCATCGAATTTCATTAAGATTTGAATAAGTTATGGCATTTTTATTGAGGGTAGGTCTGCAGAATTTAATTTTCTAAAAATACAGTTTGAAAATATGCATGGTATGACTTGGTACGGCCTAACATTGATGCATACAATTCTTTGGTTTGGTATAATTTCATTGAGTTTTGTGAGAGATATTGTAATTTTGGTGAGGGCAGGTCTGAACGTTGCCTAGGGTTTGTAGTTTTGGGAAAAAGAGTCATAACTTTCTCTCCCTACCATTGGATCTTCATAAAAATTAGAGGAAAAATATGTATTAATGTTCTCTTCAACCTGACCAAAGCAATTGGATTAGTTCTTTGATTTTTTAATGTTATTGAGGATAGTTTTGGTCCTCCTACCTCTGCATCACTCTATTTCTAGGTAAGTAGCCTTTCTCCATTTGATTTCCTTTTCTCATTGAGGAAGTCATCATACTCCTCATCAGTTAGTTCTTGTCTTTTTTTCTTGGCATCAACAGTAAGGGCTACACCCCTTTTCTTCAATCTGTTTATCTGTTCATCTACCCAAGCTTGGGTTAATTGCAACACCCCACCTGTAAACTAATCCAAGGAAATATCCTTTGGCTATGTTAGATCAGGGGCTAAGATGGTGTCATTGTAGACCTTCTTGTCTTCATATTCATTTGACATCATTTTTCCATCATCTTTTTTCAGTTGTGCTGGAACTAGGATGCAGTCATATGTCCTTATTTGGTTCAAGGTGAGCCTCTGGTATTTTCTTCTTCTCACCTCAGTTTCATCCTCACAATCTGTCTGGAAATCCTCTAGATGCTTCTAATGTATAGGTTTCCCCATTATTTTATGCATCCTGCCATAGGGGTCATAAGATCTAGCCAATGGAAATGGTTGCAGATACATCAGTTTCAGACCTCCCATGACATGCTCCATGCTCTATGAATCTGAGCACATATACCAACCCATAGACACTGGAAATAGTATTGGAGGTATCTTCTTTTGTGCTTTATATGCCTCCACTATGGTAGACACTTGTCTAAGAAACTCCATCAGGACCACCCAATCAGTGGGGTATCTTGGTAGCATACGGGGTTGTTCTTCAAATCCTTCTATTCTTATATATGAGAATGTGGCATACTAGATGAACCAGGCCCCATGTCTGTAAACAACCTCTTGAGCATCCATGCTCAGTCTCTTGGTTCTGTCTTCCTCCATTGTTCTAACTAGATGCATAGAGAATGCATCATTCACCAATTTGTAATCTAGGAGGTAGTTCTTTCTCTGTACCTGAGGATAGTGATCCCATATGTGGGCATCATCTACACCACCGCTAACCTTACCCACTATAGTCAATACATCAAAGGTTCCCTTATAGGCACATGAGTACACAACATATGAGGTCATGTGGAATGAGCACTCCTGACCTCCCAGGTTCCTCATCTCTTCATCCAATGCATCACTGATGAGCTTGGCCCATAATGGCTTATTATCAATATAAAGGACCATCTGGATGATTCCAAACATCTAATTCTTAAAATTTCCAGCATGAGGCATACCTGTCATCCTACTGAGCAGGGCAATCATGTACTGGTACTCATCATCAAAATCAAACTTATACAAGTGTACAGGCAGTTTAGCTGAGGCAGTGTAGGTGCTGCTCTTTGACCTCCACTGATACATCCTCTTCCTTGCATTCTTCTTATTGTTATTATACTCTGTCTCCAGTTTATGTAGATCCAGACTAACCACCTTATTTCCAACTAGTGGGTTAAATGTAGAGGTGATGCCCTTAATTGAAAAGTCAGCATATACCTTTCCATGCTTCTCCACCCGCCTTGTTTGAGGGTTATAGTTCCTGGCACATTCTACTACCAGCTCTGGGGTGTCCATGGCATATGGGAATCCAGTTGCATGCCACATTCCTGATACATATATTGCATCCAGAAGGGTGTTATCTTTATCATGATCTATTCTGGTGGACCATACCGCCAGGTCTATATCTCCTTGGTGAGTGTCACCAATGACGGCATACTTGAATTGTACCCCCTCGAGTTGAACAAACATGGGCTTGAGAAATTCTGAATCAGACCTGTTTCGCCTAAGATCCGCCATGGAATCTTGCAATAAACATGCCTTGTCTTACCATACGATATCCATATGCATTCATACAACATTATATATCTCTACAGCATCATGTATACTCTATTCATTACTTTTTACTTCATCATGATATGCACATTTACAGATTCAAACCACAAGGAAGAACATACTACCTGAACATGCAGATAATGACAACAAGAGGGTTTTCAATTACTTACCTGATAGCACTTTTCTCCTGGGTTAGGTGGATGATTACGGAAAAGGGCTGCAGATGCTGAGGATCACCCGTTCCGTTATGTTGAAAGATCTGGTCCGTTCACGGGTAGCTCATATGAGGGTTTGACTTCTCTGCTCTGTAATTTCTCATTTTTTGCTAGGTAAATGAAAATAAACTTGGAAAGATACATTTAAACTCATCTGTAGGGCAAATTAGGGTAAAACTGCATTAAATCGATTAAATCTGTTGATCTTCTGCAGAGAATCCATGGATGATGCCAAGTGTTTGAACTGCATTCGCAATCGGCGAGAATCCATCTACCGCATTTATGTGCATTTAATGTTAGGAAACAAGGGGAGGGGTGATCTTTGAAAGATCAGGTGATATTCAGAATATGACCCCCTCTTGGATAAAATGACCTTCTGCCTTTGAGCGGCAAAATTAGGTCAAAAGAATCAGGTGATGTGGTCAACGTTGACCACATGTATATCGGGTCATGAACTTGAGATCAGGGGATGTTTAAAATATGACCCTACAAATAAAATGACCCCTTGAAAAAGATCAGGGTGATGTCATCATGTCGGTGACTTTATTTAAGCATTGTATTGTAATGATGTCACCATCATGTTATTGAATATGGTGGGCATCGGATATATACCTCCACGGGGTAAAATAGAATGATGACTTCATCACCAGGATGATATCCTTTGTTCATTGGGTTTAGATGACATCATCGTCATATTGGCATAGGGTGATATTTTGCAAAAAGGGTGATATTCGTAAGATGACGGATATTGAAAATATGACCCCCCGCAAAATATATAAAGTTGTTTGACGTGCAGACAACAGCCACTACGTAAAATTAACGTCTAAACTTCACAGACCAACTGATTATCAGGTGATAAACTCATATCAGGGTGATCTTATATAATGTGACTGATATTTGAAATATGACCCCCCTCCTCGGAGTATCAGGTTTGACTGAAACTTTGACTTACCATAACTTTCGCCCCTTAGAGAATTTCAGGGTGATCCAAAAGGCAAACCTACATGGAATTTTGTGCACTTTCCAACCATGAGGTTTATAATGGGAAATACTAACTTTGGCAACTGACCTCATCATGGTGACCTATATACCCCCTACAGGGTTACCTGTATGTCTAATTTTACCAGACCGCCCAAAGTAAAAAAACAACAAGCCAAAGCAACAAAAAAGTTGGGTCCCTGTTTTGTCAAGTCAAAATGGGGCGTGTTGTGTAACCACACAACAAATAGTCATCAATAAGCAACATAAAATACCTCTCACCTTGGAGACTCTTTTTATTGGTACAACCGCAAAAATTAGTATGAATCAGTTCCAATGTCCTTGTAGAAGAATACTCCTTGGTCTCGAATCTTATTCTTGTATGCTTTCCAATCTGACATTCTTTACACAGGGTGCTTGGAGGATTGATAATCTTAGGCATGTCTCTTACTGCTTGTATGGAGCTAATTTTCACAAGATTGTCAGAGTTGATGTGTCCCATCCTTTTGTGCCACAGCCAGCATTCATTTGTATGTCCTAGAAGACAACTTCTTCCATTAACACCATTTAGGTTGTACAAGTTGTTTTATGTCCTAGAACCTTCTACCACCAGTTTACCATAATTTGCTCTTCTGATTTCACATCCTTGTTTAAGAAATATGAGGTTGTATCCTTTGTTGCATATCTGACTTACACTATGAAGATTCTGTGTGAGACCTACATATAGAACATCTTTTGTTTCAGATTTTCCATCAATATTTTTGGTGCCTTTTCCACAAATCTTTGTAGATGAATTGTCTCCAAACTTGACTGATCCACCATTCCACTTAGCAAGATTGATGAATTTGCTCTTATTACCTGGCATGTGGCTTGAACATCCACTGTCTATTACCCAGAGATTTGGTTTCCCTTGAGCAAAAATATTTTTTGGACAATCATTGAATTTTCAACCTCACTGTTTGTCTCCTGTAGATTTTGGAAGTGTCACTCTCCTTGTCTTTCTCAGTAACATCTGCCATCTGAGTTTCTAATTTTAATAATCCACTTCTGCAATATCTTACTATATGTCCAAAATTGTTGTAGATATGGCATATCACATTGACATCCACTAGTGAAGCAAGAGGATTCCTACTTACCAAATTTATTCTATTCATTCTAGACTTGCACTCCATAGCCTTATGACCATATTTATTGTAGATAAAACAATAACTAAAAAATGCATGATTGAACCTGTTTATGAAGATCTGTCTTGCATGGAAAGTTCTTTCATACCTTCTTCCTTGAGACATCACTTGAATGAGATCTACTTCTTTAGGATCACCTGATTTCCAGACTTTGCTTTCTCCAATTCTTTTCTGAGTGAAAGAATTTGTTTCTCAAGTTTTGTGCATTCATTTGTCTTAGCTTCAATTAGAGATTTTTGTTTTTTGTTCTCTTTCCTTACACATTCCAAGTCTTCAAGAGCGGAAATAAGTTCACCTTCAAAATCAACTTCACATTCTTCTTCATCTATAGTCTTGTCAAAAATATCAAAGATTACCATGGCCATGATAGAGACTCTCCTCTTTCATCATCTGATGAGTAGTGATCTACTTCTTCTGAAGAGTTGTAGTCTTCTTTTGAAAGGAGGTTCCTTTTGAAGTTTCTCATTTTGAAAGCCTTGCTGCTATTTTTCATTTTCTCCAAAAGGACATTTAGAACCATAATGACCAAATTTTTCCACATTTGAAAGGTAACTTACCTTTATACCTGCCTGAACCCATCTTTAGCTTCATCACAAAGTTTGCTTCGTCTTCCTCAGATTCACTATGGGGATCAAATGTTCCTTCTTTCTTCGTAGCTTTGAAAGTAGCTTCTCTTTTGGATGTACCTTGGACTTCATTTCTCATCTCATAGGTAGTGAGGGACCCAAATAGCTCTTCCATGGTAAGTTTCTTCAAATCTTTGGCTTCTTCAATAGCAGAAACTTTTGAATCAAACTTGTGAGGGAGAGTTCTCAAGACTTTCTTCACAACCACTAAATCAATCACTTCTTCACCTAGCCCTCTGATTACATTGACCGCTACATCCACTTGGAGCAAATAGTTAGCAATGGTTTCCTCTTCTTTCATTCTTAGATTCTCAAACATTGCTCTGTAATTTTGTAATCTTTCTTGCTTTACACTGTCATTTCCTTCGGAGAGATTTTTGAGCTTATCCCATATCTCCTTGGCCATCTTACACTACACTACCTTGACAAACTCTGAATTGGTTAGACCACTTAAGATAGCATTCTTGGCTTTAGAATTATTTTCATGGGCCTTCTTCTCATTTGAATCTATAATAGGATGAGCAGGTTCAGTATAAGCATCCATTGCAACTCTCCAAACATCATACCCTAGCGAGGTAAGATAAGATTCCATCCTTACACTCCATAAGGTATAGTAAGCTCCATCAAATAGTGGTACTTTGTTAGAAGAAGAGGACTCTTTCTAAGCCATGTGTTCTTATCCAAGATCTTCCTTTAACTGTTAGGCTGCACCAAGAAACTTAGCTCTGATAACAATTATTAGAACACTTTGATATACTGAGAGGGGGTGAATCAAAATATGCCACAATTTAATTCAATTCAACTTTATCAACCAAATCTTTCTACTACCTTAAACAGATAATGAAGCAAACTATGAAATTCAAAACACAATCACACAACCATAACACTAGATTTACATGGAAAAACCTAGAAGGGAAAAACCACAGTGAGAAAGCTACTTGGATCTACTGTCCAAATCTAGCCTCACAAATAAAAACATGTTTACAAAAAATTTTATGGGCTACAACCCAAAGGAAGCTACAACTCCATGATACACAGTTTTATGGGCTTCAACCCAAAGGAATCTACAACTCCCTAAAGTACTACAACACTTACAAGAAGAGGCACCAACCACTATACCCAAAACACTTGACAAATTCTACTGGTTCAATCACCTCTACAACATCATCTCCTTTGAAACTGACATATGACTTCAACACCTCTATTCAAACAACTCTGCTATCTTCAACACACCTCCACAACACAACACAATACTACCTCTATTATGAATCATGTGTTATAGTCTCCAGATTTCCTTCTCAGCTTATGGATCATTTATCTTCTTTGCACACACACATACACTCACTCGCACATGCTCACATACTCATACTCACACTCTTGCTTATTTGCAACAAACTTGATATTTCATTTATATACTTTGCGAGTCTTCAAAACATCATCTTCATCGGCCTAAACGAAATGTATAACATGAAACGTGCAACGGCCTAGCTTGTCGGCTCCCAAATCATCTATGGTAATGTAGGAGTGGAACTCCATAAAGCAGTTCATATCACGAAGTCTAATAGACCCATTTTACATTCTCCTAATCTTTCTTGTTGGTGCACGGTCCCACACACATGACACAATCACCTAAACATATCATGTCAACTCCACAAAGACTTATCCTTTCACACATTAGCTCCAGACCCAAAGCGTTACCAGAGAAACAAAATAACAAAAAGTGGTTCACACAAAATCATTATATGACTTGATAAGACCTTCTCAAACATTCCTTTCTCTAGTTTATGCTTCTTCCTATTGGCGCAAGTAGACAAATTCTCATGTCGTTATCCCTTACATAGTTTGAATACATTGTCTTGATATTGTAAGGAAAGCATAGGTGCGGAAAACAGCTTCCCAAATGAAAATTCGAACGGGAAAATGTAGACAGGTAACTTTTAAAACAAAATAATCAGATAAATACACCAGAGAAACAAAATAGACAAAATAGACAACACAGACTCCAGTATTACGTGGGAAAACCCTTTCGGGTAAAAAACCCACCACCACAATAGAACAATCTTTATTACAGTAAACTGAATATACAATAAAGATCCCCTATTCTAATGTTCAGGTATCAGTCACTTTTACAATTTGTACAAAACTATTTATATCATCTGCACATTCTACAAAATAAACTTGTACAAATCGAACCTCTTCATCATCGAACAACTATGCCAGAAGATCAGTTTTATAACATCAGTCTGCAAGAGCAAAAACGGTTACTCGACTGTTGCCCTAACTGAATGATTCACCTTCCCCATCGTCGTTGCTGCTCAACAGTCGTAACTGTTTGCATTCCATGAGATGAATAATCCCACATGCATCAGGTCACAAACTGTCCTGCAGTTTATATTGCCTAATAGACGGTCATACTATCGTCAGCAATTTTGTTGCCGATGATGCCAAAACAAAGACCCATCGGCCTAACCTGCTCCATCGGTGATCGCATTGCTTTCTTCACCGATAATACACAGTCTCCGCGATCCACAAGTTTACCACCCTTCATCAGATAGACCGTCGACATCGGTCCAAACATTTTCCATTGTTCCGATGAGCAATCTCTCACCGACCTACTGATGCCAAACTCCTATCGGAGTAACACATAAATATCAGAGCATGTAGTTTAGGTTCAACCGATAACAAACCTTACACTGATAGATATAAGACATTGATGAGACTTCACACATCAGACAATGTCTTTGAAATCTCACCGATACAGTAAGTCATAGCGATGGTCGCCAGTGTCGGTAAGAAATAGGTCATCGGTAGAGATAAATAAAGACCTGCCGATAAAGCTCCATCATAGTGATGAAGCTTGAACCCGTTGAACCTTGAAAGGTTCAATAAAGAACAACTATGAAACATGAGGCTCAAGCAGTAAAATTGAGACACAAGTTTTCTTCAATCTCCCACTTGTCGAAGAGATTACTGCTACCTCTCAGTCCTATTTCGATTATTGAGAACTATGAGCCCGTAGACCCATTTCATCTGAACACCATTTGAACTTGGTCATATTCACTGGTTTAGTTAAGGCATCAACAACATTTTCCAAAGTGTCAACCTTTTCCAGCTTCACCTTCCTGTCTTCCACCATATTACGAACAAAGTGATATTGGACATCAATATGTTTTGTCCTAGCATGAAAAGTAGGGTTCTTTGCCAAACATATAGCACTTTGACTGTCACAGTGAATTTGTATCTGCCCTGCATTAAAACCAACATCAGAACAAAACCTCCTCAACCAAACGGCTTCTTGGCATGCATGAGTAGCTGCCATGTACTCTGCCTCTGTTGTGGATAAAGCGACTACAACCTACCGCTTGCTCATCCAACTGATAGCACCACCATTTAACGTGAACACATATCCACTAGTGGATCTTCTACTATCAATGTCCCCTGCCCAATCAAAATCAACATATCCTTGAATGCTGATAGATCTCTGTGATCCAACTGAGTTTCCATGATAGAAAATAGCATAATCAGAAGTTCCCTTCAAATACCTCATAACTCTTTTCACAGCATCCCAATGTGATCTGCCTGGATTCACCATAAACTGGCTCAAAACTCCCACTACTTGAGCAATGTCTGGTCTGGTACAGACCATTGCATACATCAGACTGCCAACAGCACTTGCATAAGCCACTCTTTTCATATTGTCTACTTCATTCGAAGATTCAGGACAATCTTCAACAGAAAGTTTCATTCCCTGCATCACTGGAACAACTAACTGTTTAGAATTAGACATATTAAACTTATCAAGAACATTAGTAATATACTTGCTCTGGCTGAGCCAAAGCTTTCTCTTAGATCTATCCCTTTTGATCTCCATTCCCAGAATGTACTTTGCTGCCCTCAGATTCTTCATTTCAAATTTCAAGGACAACTGAGATTTTAAATCTGAGATCATCCCCTTACCATTGCCAATGAACAACATATCATCCACATACAATGCAATTATAAGAATCCGATCACCTTCAGTTTTATAATAGACACAATGATCAGATTTAGATCTCACATATCCTAAAGATAACACATACGTATCAAACTTCAGATACCACATTCTGGGAGATTATTTCAAACCATAAAGAGACTTTTTAAGTTTACATACCAGATGTTCTTTTCCTTTTACCACAAAATGCTCTGGCTGGGACATATAAATTTCTTCTTCAAGGTCCCCATGAAGAAATGCTATCGTCACATCCATCTGCTCAATTTCAAAGTCATACGCTACTGCAAGTGACGAAAGCAATCTAATGGATGTCAGCTTAGCTACAGGAGAAAAAATTTCTCCATAATCAATACCTTCCTTTTGGGAATACCCCTTAGCAACTAGTCTTGCCTTGTACTTATCAATACTACCATCTGGACCATATTTCTTTTTAAATACCCACTTACAGCCCACAGGTTTTCTACCTTAAGTCAAGGGCACTAGATCCCAGGTTCCATTTTTTTCCAATGACATCATTTCACTATCCATGGCTTCCAACAAAGAATCTGAATCAGATAAACTAATAGCTTCTTTTATAGTCCTAGGTTCATCAGTATCAGTAAGTAAAGCATAGGCACAACTTGAATCAAGTACTGAAAATCCATACCTATCTAGTTGTCTTCTTTCATGTGTAGACCTCCTTAATGGCTAAGGTGCAGGTTCAGGTTCTTGCTCTGGATCAGAACCTTCAGAGCTTCTTGAACTCACATCTGAATCATCTACACTTGAATCTTGTTGTTTCTCTTTTACAGGGGTTAGAGGAACATTCACAATACTCTTTTCTTTCTTCTCTTCTATCTTCTCCGGCTGAGGATCAATAACCAAAGGTTTCAGCTCTCTGAAAATTACATTCCTGCTGTAGATTACCTTTTCAATTTCAAGATTCCAAAGCTTGTACCCTTTAATACCGACTCCATAGCCGATAAAGATACATTTAACTGCCTTGTTATCCAACTTAGATCTGTTTACCTCAAGAATATGATCATATGCCTCACAGCCAAAGACTCGAATGTGTCTAAGAGAGGGCTTTTTACCAGACCATGCTTCCATAGGTGTCTTATCAACCAATGCCGAAGTAGGAGAACGATTCAGCAAGTAACAAGCTGTAGCAACTGCCTCAGTCCAGAACATTTGTTCAAGACTAGCATAACTCAACATACTTCTTGCTTTCT
Organism: Cunninghamia lanceolata; assembly: GCA_027924645.1. NCBI lineage: Eukaryota > Viridiplantae > Streptophyta > Pinopsida > Cupressales > Cupressaceae > Cunninghamia > Cunninghamia lanceolata. Next base: position 1,920,812 of record BSBN01000416.1, on the reverse strand, counting down.
CCATCAACGATCGATTTAACCTTTCAACAACTCCATTTTGTTGTGGAGTATAAGGTGTAGTTTTATGCCTTTTAATTCCATGATCTACACAATACTTATCAAAATCTGCATTGCAATATTCACCACCATTATCTGTTCTCAAGCATTTTAGTTTTCTACTCATTTGATTTTCCACAAGAGTTTTAAATTCTTTAAACCGACTGAACACTGCTGATTTATTTTTCATAAAATATACAAATGCCCTTCTCGAATAATCATCAATAAACGATACATAATATCTTGATTTAGATAAAGAAGGTACATTAATTGGACCAAAAACATCAGAATGTACATAGTCCAGTACACCAGAAGATTTATGAGAACTAGAGTAAAAAGAAACACGGTTTTGTTTTCCATATATACAATGTTCACAGAAATCGAATTCCAAATTACAATCAATCAGCCCATCTACCAGGTTTTTATTCTTCAAGGTTTTTAAACCTTTTTCACCTATGTGACCAAGTCTATGATGCCAGAGCATTATTTTCTCTGTAGGAAGTTTGACTTCCATAGAGTTTGCATCATGTGTTACAAAGGTAGCTTCTTCAGATTTTACAGAGACATTATTACAGCACACAAGTCTAGCATCTAACCTATACAGAGTTCCAATGCGTTCACCCTTTGCCAGTACAATAGACCCTCTAGTCATCTTACAACCACCATTCACAAAAGTAACTTGCACTCCAACATCATTAAGTTTACTAACAGAAAGTAAATTTTGAGCCAGACCTGGTATGTGAAGAACTCCATTCATTCCCTTTATTCTTCCATCCAGGAACTGAATTCTGACTCAACCTCGGCCAACAATTTTGAGTGTTGAATCACTTGCCAGGAACACCTTTCCACCAGCATACGGTTCATACTTTGTGAACCACTCTCTGTGTGATGTCATATGAAAAGATGCTCTTGAATCCACTAGCCAAACATCTTTAGATGTAGGCATTGCCAAAGCAGCAATGAAGGCATCAGCATCGCTATGTGAAGACTTAGAGTTAGAGAAGTTCTTCTTCTTCTTTTTCTCCTCTTTGCAGTCTTTCTTGACATGACCTTTCTACCCACAATTCCAGCACTTCACCTTGGACTTCTTGCCAGGAGATTTTGATTTCCCCTCTGATTTGGACTTAGACTTCTTGTCCTTCTTCTTGCCTCTTTCCTTTGATCTACCTCGAACAGATAGAGCCTCTTTGGCCATTACAGAAGACTTCCTCCGCATCTCTTCAGACAACAGTGAGGCAACAACAGTTTTTGTTGAAAACGTAGTTGTTGTACTTCCAATAGCCATCACCAGATGGTCCCATGAGTCAAGTAAGGAACATAACAAAAGCATACAGCGGTCCTCTTCTATTTTTACACCTATAGATGTCAACTGAGTAACAATCGTATTGAATGCACTCAGATGTTCTGCTATAGATGCACCTTCATCCATCTTTAGAGAATACATTTTCTTTCTAAGGAAAATTTTATTCACCAAGGACTTGCCCTAATAAATATTATTCAACTTCTTCCACAAATCACTTGCAGTCTTCTCCTCATGGACATTCAATAGAACAGAGTCAGGTAAACTCAATCTTATCAGTCGTTTGGCTTTCCTATTTGCCAGATCCCAATCTTCTTGCTTCATGCATGTAGGTTGAGTTCCAGACACAGCAACCCAAAGAACTCTATAGACCAGCATGTCTTCAACTTTAAGTTTCCACAACTCAAAGTTTGTGCCATTGAACTTTTCAATGTCTATTTTGTCTGGCGTACTTGCCATCTTATTTAACCAAATAAATCTCTGCAAAACTCCCACTCACAAAATTGACACAAAAAACCCAAACTACCAACAAGGATAGCACAACTGGCCAGGCTCTGATACCACTTGTAAGGAAAGCACAGGTGTAGAAAATAGCTTCCCAAATGAAAATTCCAAGAGGAAAATGCAGACAGGTAACTTCCAAAACAAAATAATCAGATAAATACACCAGAGAAACAAAATAGACAAAATAGACAACACAGACTCCAGTATTATGTGGGAAAACCCTTTTGGGTAAAAAACCCACCACCACAATAGAACAATCTTTATTACAGTAAACTGAATATACAATAAAGATCCCCTGTTCTAATGTTTAGGTATTGGTCACGTTTACAATTTGTACAAAACTATTTATATCATCTGCACATTCTACAGAATAAACTTGTACAAATCAAACCTCTTCATCATCGAACAACGATGCTAGCAGATCAGTTTTATAACATCAGTCTGCAAGAGCAAAAACAGTTACTTGACTGTTGCCCTAACTGAATGATTCGCCTTCCCCATCATCGTTGCTGCTCAACAGTCGTAACTATTCACATTCCATGAGATGAATAATCCCACATGCATCGAATCACAAATTGTACTGCAGTTTATATTGTCTAATAGATGGTCATACTATCGTCGGCAATTTTGTTGCCGACAATACCAAAACAAAGACCCATCGGCCTAACCTGCTCCATCAGTGATCGCATTGCTTTCTTCACCGATAATACACAGTCTCCGCGATCCACAAGTTTACCACCCTTCATCAGACAGACCATCGCCATCGGTCCAAACATTTTCCATTGTTCTGATGAGGAATCTCTCGCCGACCTACTGATGCCAAACTCCTATTGGAGTAACACATAACTATCAGAGCATGTAGTTTATGTTCAACCGATAACAAACTTCACGTTGATAGATATAAGACATAGATGAGACTTCACACATCGGACAATGTCTTTGAAATCTCACCGATACAGTAAGTCATAGTGATGGTCACCAGCATCGATAAGAAACAGGTCATCGGTAGAGATAAATAAAGACCTGCCGATAAAGTTCCATCATAGCGATGAACCTTGAACCCATTGAACCTTGAAAGGTTCAACAAAGAACAATTATGAAACATGAGGCTCAAGCAGTAAAATTGAGACACAAGTTTTCTTCAGATATAGAACATTGAAAATCATACTTACGGTACTCCACAACACTTGAAACTTGAATTAAGAAAACATACAGACAATCTAAACTTATCTTTCAAACAACAAAGCCAAATATTATAGTGCAGTGAAATGCAATGGCTTTTACTTTCTCCCTCTAATAATCCTAAATAGCAACATGATTTGTCCTTACCCAGCTGACTCTGGAAATCACTGTGGTACATTGTAATATTTGAAACTTGAGTATATCATACCTCTTATCTATATCTAACTATCCTTCAAGCTGCAAGATCATATCTTCTAGTGCGGAGAAATGCAGAGCATTAAGTTGTGCCTTTGAAACTGTAACAACATTGTATTATCACTGTCTTCACTCTACTAGCTCTAAAAGATTATGTGGTAACTCTTATGCTTTGAAATTAGGATCATGCATAATTCAGAGTTGTCTCTATCTAACCTCCAAACCGCAAGGCCATATCTTCATCTGTGATAGAATGTGGTACAATCTTCTGAGCTCCTTCAGTACAAATCCATGTGCCTTTGAAACCTTATGCATTTTTCTTCATATTTCATACATGTTTTTCAACAGAAGGCAAAAAATGCAACATTCACAACACCATAGACCACATTCATTCATCAAAAACAAGAAACCACAATTTCTTCATGTCACCATATCCATGAACTTTAGAAGATAAGGTACAACTTGTTGGAAACAAGGCAAATAACTGAGAGGGGGGTGAATCAGTTATCTCTATTATTTTAACTTTTTCTTCTTTTATAATTTGTGTAGCATCAAAACAAATAAGCATACATAATCATGAGAGCAGAAAATAAAGTCAACACACATAACACATGGATTTTTACGTGGAAAACCCTATTAAGGGAAAAACCACAGGGTGACTAACCCAAGATTGTATTCTTTATTAAAAGAATAAGAAGTACAAAATGGCACTTGCCAATTAGGGCTCACTACCCGAGCACACTGCTCACAAGAGGTACACTACCTACAAGAGACTCACTGTCTACAAAACTTACAGAAGGTAACCAGGTGTTTGAACTGATGAGAGGCATCTACAAATGCTGGAATTTAGTTCCGGTTAGGCACAATATACTGATCTGATGCACTTCATTCTTTCTCTGCTCTAGTGTTGCTGCTCTGTCACATACCGGACTTGTATTGTTGCTTCCACACTTATCTCTGCCTTTCTTCACACTTTATCTACACACACACACCTTCATACTAGAATCCATCTGGTATATATATCCACACCAATGATTTCAACAACTTTTCTAGTTGGCAACTAGAATACTCAGGATATTTACAAATTATTGATCTGTCGGTTGAATCCATACTTGATTTGAGATGCGTATCAGAAACATAGGTATTGAAGTCATCAATCATGTCGGCCAACATTGTATGATCCCTCAAATAGCTTGATCAACATCAATTACTCATCTGGATTGAAGTCTGATACTCTGTCAGTCAATTCTTTCACAGTCTGCTCTGCCTGCTTGGAACCCAACACTCAGATGCTCATATCTTTTCCACGTTTTATCACCGGAGGCTAAATCTCTAGAATCTAGAAGTCATGATACTCCTCTTGACTTGTCCAAGTCTGCAACTTGCTGTGTTACACCATCTAAGAGATCCAGACCTGATTGTCAGACCTTGTTGCATGTTCTTGTTCACCAAACCAAAACAATCTTCAATCTAACTTCTGGTAATGGCATACTATGTGCTGCGGGTGTGTGGGATAGACTTTGTTGCCATCAATGACAACACTCAAGAAGCCCCATAGTGTCTCTTGCCAACACAACTATGTACAAATGATACTGATCCAATAGCATGCTCATGACTTTCATCACCATATCCTTCACTTCACAACTCCTTTGATCATCAATCCTTTGTCTACTCCTCTGATCATCACTCCTTTGATAGCATATGCAACAATGTGCCTTCCACATCACAACACCTCTGATCACTCTTCTGACATCAATGATTACCACTCTTTTGACATCAATGACAACATATGCAACATAAGGATCCCCAAAAATTGGTAATCAATCAACAAATAGAAATAAGCAAGGTACTTGGGATGAAAGTAAATACCTCAATACGTGAATACTTTAAGATAAAGACAAAGTATAAAATAAAACAAACTTTTAAACCTTCATTTTGTACCTCTACAAACTAGGTTTTCATGAAAGCACACCAAGGAAATTGACCAAGGTAACAAATGGTAAAAACGTATACAAGACAGGGAACCAAATTTATGAACCTGAGACATGAAGATTGACAAAATAAATACACAAAACTACAATATAATCATCTTAGATCAGTTGTCAATAAGACTAATAAGAAATGAAAGAAGCTAGCAATAAAGATTGTTAGAATAGTCACCCTTTAGTAAGGTAGCAACTAGAATAAACATGGTAAATTATATTTAAAACATATGCTAATCTATACTAATTTTTTAGAATTTCCTAACTACTTTTCAAAATTTTCTAAATCAAAATATGATTTTAAATTTTCTAAATTAAAAGATGATTTTTAAACTTTTCTAAATAAAATTATGCTTTCAAAAAAATTCTAAATATGAACTACAAAAATTTGAACCCAAAAGAAATTATAAAATATGATTCCACAAAACTTACTACTATTGACAATAGAGAATTGAGATTACAATTGGAAACCATAATACCAAAATTAGCAAATACTCAAAGACCCCGACTCAAGGGAAGAGGTTCCTATTTATAGTGAGTGGAATAATGTTCACCTAATGGGTGAGTGACACTTGTCCCCTCACTTTACATTTGTAAGATAGGAGCCAAAAAAATCTATTTCCTTTGGTCCACCACCTTGAATTATTTTTTCTTAGACTTGAGGATGGTGTGTACTACAATTACACCCATGTGGTTACACAACTTGTGTAGGGCTTAGTGCATCAAGTAGACAGAACAAAAAGTATTTGAGTTGAGTGCTACCTATCTCTTCAAATCTTCAACAATGGAACCCAAGGTAGCCACACCAACTTAAAAAGTGTCTAGGTGTCCTAACATCTATTATTAGGTGGCCTCGAGGAAGGTGAGTGTGTTGGTGACATTGGCGACTTATGCATTTAACTTTATATTGAGGTTGGAATTGTCCCATATGGAAAGGAAAATAGCATCAAGTTTCTCTTGAGTTTTCAGAATGACTTGTTTCATGGTAGGCCAACCTTGTGTACATCATGTAGAAAGAAACACCTAGTTTGAACATAAGGAATGATAAGAATTGGAAAGAGATGGCATTCTCTCTAATACTAACATTCAATAACAACAAAGCAGGGGTTATCAACTAAAATAAATTGTGTGGCCTTTATAGGAATTAACCATTTCTAGGCATACCTCAACTTCATCGAGCATGTGTGATTAATTCCTTTAGTCAAGAGAATTGTAGCAACTACATCCAAGATGTATAATTATGTTGTCCAAAGATCTATAATATTTACTATCTATTTATTTTGAAGATATGTTGGTGTGGACATGTGATTTGGCCTATCGATAATTTATATATAAGAAAAAGACATGTTCTTGTTTTTTAAATTTTGACAAGAGAAAATAGTCAAGGACATAGGTTAAATAGATGAATGAGTAGGAATACATTTCTAAAACTTCACAAACTCTAAGGATAGAAGCATCCATTTCCACATATCATAAAATTGAGCAATCTTTATAATAGTTAATGGCCATCTTAATATCTCAAGAACTTGTGGAAGACCCACCACCTATCTCTAAGTGTGCAAAGGCTAATGACCATTTTCCAATTAGAATCTTTGCACCATGCACCATAATCCTTCATGAAAATGAGTGCAAACATATTAGACATGTCACAACTATCCCAAAATTATGCATAACTCACCACATGTATGGTGTAAGATCAAATAGACTACATCTCAGTGATAATGGACAAAAATTTTGGAGATCAAAATAAGTTGGTGTTGTAAGCCTAACTACAACCATTGATCTAAATAAATTAAATTTGATAATTTATTTCAACAAAATTGTGTGTCTAATTTTCCTCCCAAAATAGAGCATCAATAATCGATTGTTGTTAATTAGATTATGTATAATGTATATAGTTGTTTGAGCATTGATTTGAAAAGGTACACACAACACAATGACATAACATGGTAGGTGAGAGTCCAACATTGGATCGGTAATCCTAGGTGTTAGCACAATGATTGTGTGATAGGAATCATTGATGTTAACAAGTCTAATGGTAGATATCCTATTCTAAAAAAATTTCCCCAACAGTGTGTGTGTGATATTTACCTCACATAATACAATTTAAATAACTAATTGTTATTGATCAAGTGATGTAGAATGTAGATAACTCAAGTTGATAATTCACGAAATAAATTTATTTATTTATTTGTAGGAATAATTTTTCCAACCAAATTAAGTTTTGTATGTATTAACAAATAAATTCTATTATTCTTAGTATCAATCTACATTTTACCAAGGAAAAACACCATTATTTACCAATGTGCACAAATTCACCATGGTTTTTTTTCCAAAAAAAGGCCTCAATTTTCCATGAAAATCAATGCACTCGTATAGCATTCACTAATATTTTATAGAATTTTTTAGGGGAATTTTCTTAAAGTTATCACTACTTGTGATCCAACACCCACATTTTTACATTTACACATTGTTTGTAGACATTTTAAATGTAGTTTCTTATACTTATTTCATATTTCTATCAGATTCTACTCATGGAATTTTGTGCATACAAGTTTGAAGGTAAAGCTATCATTACAAGGAGCATGTTTGGATCATCATCAATATCCATATCTTTTTTACATGTGCTTATTTTTTTACTTTCATGTTCACTTCTTATTTATGTAAACATGCATGATTTATAGTAGTTCAAATAAACTTCAAAGTGGGGAAAAAATGTATAGGTGGAAAGTGCATCCTTATCACTTTTCCTTGTTTTATTTGGTCTCACTTTGACCTATTATCCCTAGTGCAATAGTTTAGTGTGAAAATAGAGTATTTATATGTGAAAGAAGGCATTTTACCTGAGCCTTGACTAAACCTAACTTCTCATCCCCCATGATCTGGATCTAATCTTCACATTACCTATTTTCTATCTTGGGTCAATCTAGCACATGTGGTCCTAAACCTAGTTTAGGATTTCAAGTGTGGCATTGACTCCTAAATTCTAAAATCAAATTTAATCCTTGGCCCAAGATGAGTTACCTCCAACTAGTTGCTATTGTAATGGAATAACTTGCACAAGAGAAGAATGTAATATAAAATATGTTGTAGATACTTGATAATACTTGAGAATGATAAGCCACTTTGAGGGGGAAAACCTCCAAATATCTCCAATGAACACACAATTCACAATCTGATGATGATAAACTAACCACTAGCTCCTATATATACCCTACTTATGCCTTGGATGTCACCCTGGATGACTTAGATACCTAAATATAACACCTAGGATGACTTAGTTATCTAAATAAGACTATAATAATGATCATATAACTTAATTAAGAGTTAAGGTAGCCACAAGACAACTAATCATAACTCTATGCACACTATAGGATTAGGGGTGTAGCATGCCCCCTATTCACACAAGTGTTATCCTCGATACTAATCAATTATTGGTGCTTCTACATAAAATCTTCACCTTCTCATGTCGTAAATTTGACTAGAAAATATTTTCATTTAATGAGGTACTTTTGATTGTCTAGGTCCTCAAATTCTTCGTGCATGTCTGGAAAACTGACTTAGGCTCCAAGATGGGTCTTTACTCTACATCTAGCTTAGGTAGCACTATATGTTTTCTTGCATCTTCATTAGGTTTTGTGCCTTTGCCTCTTGTTTGTGTTGAATTTGTTCTTCCATTTCTCTAACTTTTTGGTGTACCTTTGAATAAGAGGTGAAGTATGGTAGATGGTAACCTAGCATTGATTGAATGGTCTAATCAAGATCTCTTTTAAGAGGCAATCCTTTTCAAATTTCTCCAAGTAGTGATAATGCATGGAAAGATGTTATTGGCTTGACTTATTCTCCTTCTTTTTCTTCTTCTCCATCTTCTTCTTCTCTTTCTTATCATCCTTCTTCTCCTTATTTTTCTTCTTCTACTTCTTTTCCTTCTTCTTCTCCTTCTCCTTCTTTTCCTTTTTCCTCTACTTCTCTTCCTTCTCCTCCTGCTTCTTCTTTATCTTCTTCTTGCATATTCTTCATTAGTAATAGGTTCCAAGATCCCATGTGAGTGCTAGCCATTGAATTATTTGAGTGACAATCCATCTTTAGATTTGACTCAAACCTAAAAGCATCATGCCCCTTAGGAGACTTATCTTCTTCCTAAGTCTTGTTTTATGGCTTCACATGTTAGGAATATCTATAACCTTGGATAGAAACTATTTGTTTAACCATTTCCTTTAGATCTCTTATCTCAACTTTCATCTTTGACAATATTTTTCTTTCATCTTGTTGGCTTCTCCTCTGATTTCTTCTTTCATCTTATTGATTCTCCCCTAATTTTCTCCTTCATCTTGTCCATGTCTTATTGGTTATGGTATCCATCTCCCCAACTACTACATTATCTTTGTCAAGAGTCTTTCAAGGGTGAATGTATTTTTTTTGCCTCTTGTTTAAGCCCTTGTCATGATGCCACCAAAATAGTTTTCACAATAACTTACTTAAAAAAAATCAAAATAATGTGAAATTTTTATTATAACTTACTATGCCCTAGATATCACTTTTTCAAAATAATATCCAAAAAATTATTGAGTAAACAAGTTTTGAAAGCACCTGAAACCTTTTACAAGGAAAATAAATGACCTAAAGGAGCTTAACAATAGCACATCTATAGCGACACTATCAAAAAGAAACACAGACCAACACAAAAAACAACGGGTCATAAAACTATACAATGCCTAACCCTGTCTTAGAAATCTGTACACCATTGAATAAGGTATGGGAACCAAACATAGTTTTAGGAAGACCTTTCTTCCTTCTTTGAACAATCATCCAAGATACATCATTATCTAGTGTTTAGGGTGAAAAAGTAGGTTCTCTTAAACAAGGTTAAGTCCTATTCTTTCACCTAACTAAACATTGGGAGGACAAGAATCTAGCTTGGGATCAAGCTACCGATTACTTGTTTGTTCCCTAATGCTAATTAGGTCTGATTCATGTGTCTAACTAAGGTTTTATCAAATTTCCTTATTTACCAATCAAGTAAACCCTAATTACACCTTGTAACATAAAATGACTGAATTCATAGATGAAGCGAACAAAACAAATTGCAGAAACACAGAGAACAGGGTTCAGAGATCATGCACCTGGAAGTTGAGGGCCAACTGGAATAGGGCACCCTCTCATTAGTCTCGCAAACTTCTATCTATAAAAATCTTCCACACCAGCTACCAAATGACCTCTGATAGCTCCCAGATCTAAGAGAATCTCCCCAGTTGGACTAGGGCGCACGCTCATCAGTCCCGAAAGTGTCGGGATCTGAAATTCTAAAATTTAGTGATGACTATACCTACAATATCTTTCTTCTTGCAACTCTTTTTCACCGTATCCTACAAAACATGATTTGTACTACAAAAGGAGGAGGAAGATGTTGTGGCTATCTAGGATCTTACCTTAGTCAAGCCCCTTTTTTTAGTATTCCTACCTCAACAATAGCCAGAGATAAAGATTTGCAGAAGTGTGTGCAAACCTAATAAAGTGTATGCAGAAATATCAAACCCTAGATGTCTCAATCAAGGGAAGATCAACAACTTTCTTTGATTCAATAAACACATACAAATTCACCTCAAGGAGATGAAAACAAATGAAGACTTGCATGAACAAGAAGGCAAATCAGCAATGTCCGTGGAGGATCTCCAAGCTCAATGTTGGAGGCTTCAATCCTTCTCCCTATCATGCAAAAAGGTGTACAAACCCTAGGAAGAGAAAGATAGTCTCGAGATCTTGATTCCTAATCTCCATCCATTGTCTCCATGATAGCAAGATTTAAATTAACTTTCAAGAGCTTCAACAAGTCACTGATCTTCAATGGCAATTTCAGCAAAGTTTTGGTATCAAGCTTGCATAAGAATTGTGTGTGATGAAATGATTTTCAAATGTTTTTTTATATATAAATTTAGGGAAATTCAAATTTTGAAATAACGTCTTGATATCGTGTGAAAACTAAAATTTGAAGACAGAATCCTGAGGTTCTCGGCAGGAGCCAACACCCCCCCAAGATTTAAAATCCTAAAAAATGGGGCAGGACTAGGGCGCGGGCATCCGAGTCTAGGCCCCCAAGTTCTAACTAGATCTGTATCTAGGGGGTCCTAGGGACCCATAATTCAAATTCTCTTTCCAGGTTCCATCAATAGTTGTCTCGAAAAATAAACATCTTGCAACTAGATACTACCCAATAAGGGTTTTAGGAAGGCCAGGAACAAAGACTTTAAGAGGTCACCAAAGGCAAGGAGCTAAACTGAGGGAAATTGTACCATTCCATATAGGAGGACAATTTTTGATGTAACATTTAGCCCCACTTTAGTGGCCATATGACACTACGTGCATATGCAACTAAAGGAAAGTAAAATGCATCAATCATGAAAAGGATACCCAAAAGGATACTATAGATGAAGCTAAAGTGTTGTCAACAAGAAGGAAGAAGCCCCCAAGTCTACAATCCTGCAAGACCACAAAGTTAGGAACCGTAACCTACAAAGGAACACTTGTCAGAAAAAAAACAAATCCACCTACAACCACCACCAATGAATTAGTACATAAACACTAAGGGGGTTGAGTGATGAGACATGATGAGGGAGGAAATCGAGGGAGATATATGTCCCCCTTGTTTCTACTTGCTTAGTCCGAAAAGGAGAAACAAGGAGATATCTATACGTGTCAATTTCGAGGGGAACTTGATGAGAGATGTGTTATGAGGGTCATTTGAAGAAACAATGCTCAAGCATAACACATTGGGTGAGATAGGGAGTGGAACCAGGATTCCAAAGCAACAAATAGTGCAAGAATCTGAGTTTGACAGCTCAAGATAGAGGCTCAAGAGTGAAATAGATCAATATTGCACCTAGTTAGGGATAGGAATTCTCATCCACTTACTTTATGTAAAGGGAGTATTTACTTATCACTTACTCATTCTTATTTCTTGTCATTGTAGAGAAGTAGAGGAGAGAGAGAGAGAGAGAGAAGGAGAAGAGGAGAACAGCCATGCCAATCCGATGCCCATATCAGCCCCCACGACTAGAGATGCTCCAAGCCCGAGTGGTAGAGAGTCGTTTCGAGGCTAAGGTAGGGTCCTAATCTTGTGCTTCTGTCATCTTTCTATTTTCTTTTAGTTGTTTTTAATGTTTACCATGCCAAGCGAGGTATCATGGACATGGGTCCCTGGTAGGGGTGCCCGGGTCCACCTAGGGTGCCAGAGTCTCTTTGGGGTGCCCTAGTCCCACAGGGGCGCTAGTGTCCCTTTAGGGCACCTAGGTCTCTCTAGGGCATCCAGTTCTTCCTAGGGCGCCCAAGTCCATAGAGGACACGGACCCTAGGCACAGGAAATCATTACTATTTTAGATAGCATTTTTGTTGGTTACATGATGAAAAACTGATACCACTACTTTTTTGACCTGCAGGACGTCTTGGAGACACAAGAGCACACAGACGGTCACATGATGGCATTACTTTGAGAGTGTGCTAGTACCATGTCTAATGCAGAGAGAGCACTTGCAGGCGGTGGACTTATGGTGGGTGTTTGATATGCCCACAATCAAATTTCATTGTAACATGTTGATGGTGTTGATGGAGAGGTGGAATGCAGATACTTCAGCATTCCACTTGCCTATAGGCGAGATGACCATCACGCTGGAGGATGTATACTGGATCCTGGGACTACCTATCCGAGGAGAGATGGTGAGGGTCGTAGGACATTGCTTAGCGAAGTATACTCATGAGAGTCAATTATATTGTTTGGGTCACGTAGTTTTGCAGGCAAAGAGAGGACACATTCAGCTCTGACTTCTAGAGCAAGGATGTGGTGACGTTCCCTTGGTTCGAAGGATCATGATAGTCATTGTCACACTAGCCATTGCACTAGATGGATGAGGCATTCACCTTCATGGGGGCCTCATTCACACCATTAGAGTGATGAAGGAGCATTAGACTATATATGCATGGGGGCGCAGTATGCTTGCGCACCTTTACCGCAACTTAGAATGGTATGTCCATTACGAGATGCACAGTCTGATGATCTACACTTTGTTACAGGTTTGGGCTTTTGAGCACATTAGGTGCACACGACCATAGGGTATCCTATAGAGTCTACCTTCACCCATCCACGTGTTCATGCCTATCCACTAGTCAGATGTTGGAGACACAGTGATATGCTATATTAGAGAGTTATTTTTGACAGGTTGTAGCCCAGCAATATTATCCGGAGACTGTATCACGGCTATATCGTATGGCCTGGCCAACGGAGATAGTTAGCGAGGATGCAGAGGTATCAGCTAATGGTCGGTTGCCTCGATCATGTTGTGGTTTGGTTTTATTATGACAGGGTGGCATGACAGTTCATACAGATACAAGATGTTCCTGCATTGCATTTGAGCTACGCATGCACTATGCGCAGCATAGTCAGGGTGAACAACACCCGACAGCTGACAGTAGCAGATGTACCACTTCTAGAGGATGCAGCACCAGTTTTAGATGTAGATGATGCCAGCTGTACTCGAGCATATCAGACCTGGTGGCATATAGCACGGCCTACTCCTACCTTTCCTCCTAGTCACCCTACAGGCGATGCCCGACCTTGGGTTGGTCACACTAGTGACACAGGGCTAGAGGATGACATGAGTGACTTTGTAGGATTCTATGATCTCAAGGAGGATGTAGAGGACGAGGAGGAGGAGGAGGAGGTTTCGTCGCAGTATGTCTTCAAGGAGAGACCACGACATGACCAGCAGGAGGTGGACACTAACGAGGAGACCAAGTCAAGACCATAGTCTAGAGATCATGGTCAAGTCCCTGCAGGTGTTGGGAGACCGAGTCAGAGTGAGAGGGGGGAGTGTAGTAGGTCTGTGCCCCTAGCTACAAATTAGACTGCAAAGCTCGTGACACCTTCAGCCATCCGAGATCCATCCTGGCGAGAGGGAGATCCAGGTGAGGTTTTGTTTCATTAGTTTGATGTTCTTTATGTTGGTTGTTTATGATGGTTATGCGAGAATATACTATCTTATTTCTATGTCGCAGTTGGGACTAACGCTTGGCGAGACTTTGTGAGTCACATCATAGCGGACATAGTACCTTCAAACGTATCTGAGCAGTGGGTGCAAGCGAGGTATTTTCCACGGCCATCAGTTGGGTGACATGCGAATATATTTATGCCTTTTATCAGGTATAGGATGGCTATAGAGGCTATTCTAGAGCAGTCTACATGGGAGAGAGGAGTTATGGCAGAGAACTGAGCACGCTGAGGCTAAGCTTTAGGAGCAGATGGTAGTGGTGCCTACATCAGAGAGAGAGCCAGTCGTTGGTGAGTTCTTATTGATTGAGGTCCATTAGCTGAGAGCTGACAGAGATAAGGCTCAGGCTGAGAGAGACCAGTATCATCGGATGTACTAGGAGGCACACAAGGAGGTGATAGGGCTAAGAGGTGAGATCAGGGGGTTACGATTGCATAGTGTCTCTAAGAGTCATTCACGATCTGTAACCACATATGGTCAAGCCTCTGTCACGCGCACACCACGAGGGCCTAAGGGTGCAGGTGACCAAGGTTCAGCTATGTGATGTGTATATATTATGTACTATGACATCCCATTTATTTATGAGGGATAGTCGACTTGGATGTATAACTGAAAGTGATGAGATATATATATAATGTTTACTTTTTATGTCTATGTATAATGGTTTTCATCTATCACATGTGATTTTATAAAATACAACTAGTGGTGAATGTTGAAGGCTAATATGGAAATGTAATTAATGTTATTGTGACATACTAACAATTCTTTTCAGAACATATAGTAACAAACACAATGATTAAAATTTCACGTATAACCCAAATTTCCATGCTATGTTCAGTTAATACAAAAGTGATCTAAGAAAAGTGTACATAAGCTAGATACAACAATGATTAACCAAGCAAAAATGTGAAGTTAAATGAATTAAGACAAAATAATAATATCTTGTCAAAATTGAAGCTAATCTATGTGATAAATTTGGTTTATGGAATAACATTTAACCTCAAATCTTAAGCTTGGAATTTCTTGAGGTGTGTTGCACTAATAGGTTCTTTAAGTGGTGTACCTTGTTCATCAGCTAGTTGATATGCTCTTGATCCAAAGGATGCAGTTACTATGTATGGTCCAAGCCAATTAGGGCTTAACTTACCTTTTTCTCTAGGAGGTGCATTTATATTGCATTAATTTTCATAAAGTACCAAATCCTCAACATCAAATGAACATTGTATAACATGTTCATTATATGATCGTTGTATGCTTTTCTGATGAGCCTTGAGGTGATCAAGAGCGTTTATTCATCTTTCATCAAGCATCTCAAGTTCTTGTAGTCTTTTCTCACGTTCAGTATCGTCATCAATAATGTCCTTTAGGGAGATCCTCAATGAAGGGATTTCTAACTCTAAGGGCATTATCACATCTGCGCCATAGACAAGGTTATACGGTGTATTGCCAGTAGCCATATGAATACTTGTTCTATAGGCCCATAATGCATAAGACAACTAAATGTGCCAATCCTTTTGATGTTTGTTAACAATCTTTCATAGGATATGCCCAACAATTTTGTTTGAAGCTTTTTCTTGGCCATTTGATTGAGGATAATAAGGCGTAGAGAAGCGATGTTGAATATGATATTTTTCAAGAAATTTCTTCACATCCTTGTTCTTGAATGGTGTACCATTGTCAAAAATGAGGGAGGAAGGTATTCCAAATCGAGAAATAATGTTATCTTGTATAAACTGACAAATCATGTCAGCAGTCGTGGATCATAAGGGGACAGCTTTGACCCACTTTGTGAAGTAATCAGTGGCAGTTATGATAAATGTATGCCCTTGGGAGGAGGGTGGAGAGATTTTACTAATTAGATCCAAGCCCCAAATAGAAAATGGCCAAGGTGAAACTTGTGCATGAAGTTCTTGAGTGGGAACTCGGATTAGGTGTTTATGTTGTTGGCATTGCAGGCATTTCTTGACATAAGCAAAGGAATCATGTTCCATGTGTTGCCAATAATAACTCATTCGTAACAATTTTTGTATCAAGGATTTTCCCCCAAAGTACCCTCCATAGGAACTAGAATGAGCTTCTTCTAAAGCTATCAGGATTTATGAATTACTTAAACATCGGAGTAAAATGCCATTGTAGCTTCGTCTATATAACACATTCGACAAAATAATGTATCGTGTTGCTAGTTTACGTAGATAGATTTGGGCATTCTTAGATGTTGAATTAGGAATGGCTCCATCATGTAGATAATTGAATATATAGGAGAACCATTCATTAGTGTATGTATTACCACAGAGTTCCAAATTTGCAACTATAGGATCTTCAATTGTCAGTGTTTTAAGATTATGAATCACGAAAGTAAATTCCTCAGGAGAATCATCAGGGGATATAAGGGAAGCGGTGCTTGCCATTGCATCTGCATGTTGATTATCTTTCTTGGGAATAATACTTATTGAAAATGATGTGAATAGTTTTAAGAGAGCTAGCGTGAACTCACGATATTGAGATAATTTGTCATGCTTAGTTTTATACAATTTAGTTACTTATTGTACAATAAGTTGTCAATCACCATATATTGTAATGTTTTTGATATTAAGAGCGATAGTAGCATGAAATCATGCAATGAGAGCTTCATACTCAGTGATGTTGTTTGTACATGAGAAATCTAAGTGGTAAGACATAAGAATTGGCTTACCTGTTGGGGGTATTAGTATGACACCTACACCAGAGACGGTTTGACATCTTGATATGTCGAAATACAATTCCCATTTATAGTCTGTAGTAATTGTTAAGATTTGGTCATCGGGAAATATGTCCTGATGTTGTGTAGTAAAAGGTGAAGGAGCTTCAGCTAACTGATCAACTAACGCTTGCCATTTTATTACTTTCTAAGAAATAAACTTAAGATTGAATTCAGTTAACGACATAACCCATTTAGCGAGACGACCCGACAAATCTATTTTTGCAAAAAGGTGTTTTAAAGGGTCAAATTTTATCATCACATGTATTTCAGCATTTAGGAGATAATGTCTAAGCTTCTATGTTACAAACACTAAAGCTAAGCAATGCTTCTCAATAATAGTGTATCGTACCTCATAATTGAGCAAAGTTCAACTGATATAATAGATAGCACATTTTTTGCCTTTAGCATTATGTTGTGCTAACAAAGCTATCAGGGCATTGTTAGATGTTGAGATATACAATAGGAAGGGTTTATCAGGGACAGCAGGTTGGAAAACAGGAGGATTAGCCAAATAGGCCTTTAGATCTTCAAAAGCTTTTTGACATTCCAAGTTCCATTGAAACTTCGAATCCTTATTCAGTAATTACATAAAAGGGTGAGTCCTATCTGCAAGTTGTGAAACAAATCGGCGGATAGCCTATATCTTCCCTTGTAAACTACGAAGTTGGGATATTTTTTAGGAGTTGGCATATTAACAATTGCGTCAATCTTTTTTGTATCTACTTCAATACTATGATTTTAAACAATAAACCCAAACAATTTTCCACTGTGTAGACACCCTAAAATGATCATGTCTTTGAATCACTTACATTTCTGTCTAATCACCTGCATTTAACGTTAATTAAATAATCTAATTATTTAATTAATTTCATCAAATTCTTCCAAATCACATAATTTTGACATTAATTGAATAAATTCTCTTTATTTAATTAATTTAATTAAATTCAACTTTATTCTTCTAAAATTAAATAATTTTAATTATTTAATTAAATCATTATCCTCTTTCAAATTTCAAGTCTCCATTAATTAAATAAATCCAATTATTTAATTAACTCATCCAATTCTATCTTATCTACAATTAAGTAATTTACATTATTTAATTAAAATCACTTGTTCTTCTAAATGTAAATAAATCATGTAAATTTATTTAAGTTGTCTCAATCCTCTAAAAATAAATAAAATTAAATATTTTATTTATAATCTTCTATTCCTCTATCATGCACAATTAAATAAATAAATTTATCTATTTAATTTCAAATATCTTCCAATTCCTCTTAAAATATCTTGTTAACTCATGTGCACAATCAGTCTTATTTTTAGAACTCTAAAAAAGGCAAAATTACAAGTTGAGTTATCTATTCAATCAATCTTGTTTTTATCATATCTTAATAAAAATATCCTTATGGATTGACACATGTCGTGTGCACATTCGTCATGGTTATTTGATTTATCTCCTCCGTTGATTCTTCTGAATTATCTGGATCATTGATCGATCTTTGTTGAAACCTATATAAACCCCCCTCATCTCCTTCACAAATCATCTTCGATCACTTATTCTCAGGCATCTTTTATAGCGCTTTGATGATACATCGCATCGATTGAGCAACTTTACGATCTTTTGACATTGATCTTTGAGCACTTACACTTACTTGTTGCAAACATAGTTTCGCAGCATTATTGAGCAATCCACATTTGAAACAAAGAGAACAACACTGTAATCTGGGTAAAAGCTTTCTTCTTTCATTTGATTTATTAATAATGGCTTTTATTTAGATTAGTTCTCTTTATGTTATGGGTTTTTGATTTGTTAGTTTTGATTTAATCAATTTTCCTCATACACATTCTGGCACGCCCGGTGGGACCCATTGGTCCTGATCTAATATAAAATTTGTGGAATTTTTAGTTTCATTTCATAGGTTTTTAACTCTTTTTCTAGGAGAGATCTAAAGATGAATTTTTAAAGGAAGCTTGTTGGGCAAAAACAAACATCACGGTTGCGTTCGGAAGGGTCGAGAGGCGAAGAAAAACATACAATTTGACCTATTTCGGTGAAGGTAAAAATCTGAGAAATTTTTTTACCTCAGGAACACAACCGAGGCCGTACAATCACTGTGAGGTACAGTAAAAAATATTTTTTATTTTTTAAAAATTTTCTTTTTTTCAAAAAGCAAAAAATCAAAGAAAAAAATAAAAAATAAAAAAAATAGCAAAAAAAGCACATAAAAAAGAAAGCAAAACACAAAATTAAAAAAAAAAAAAAAAAACCCAAAAAAAGAAAAGTACTGTTGCGTAGTACCCTGCGCAGGCAGTACGTACCTACCTAAGAGGTACAGCCTCTTCAAAGAGGACAGTCCTCTTTTATTTTATTTGTCTCATCGTGGAATGAAAAAGATTTTATAAAAAGGTGGGTTTAAAAAGTTAAGTTTTAAGTTTTTAAAAAAAATGAATAATTTAAAAACTTAAAAAGGAGAAATTTTTAAAAAGCTAATTTTAGTTTTCTAAAAATATAAGAGATTTTTTTTTAGCCTCCTCCAACCCAGCAGCAGGTCACATCAGTGACCAAGGGACAATCACAGAGGGGTTAAATCAGACCCCTCTTCATTGAGCATTTTGATCCAATAGGCGATTTTCAAACCTCATTATCTTGATCATACGGACACGTATTTCAGTGTTTTTTTTTTTTAAATAGGCTAGAATTTCGTGATCTACATCGTAGTGAAATTGGTTTTTTCTCAAGATTCTTTTTTTTCCATAAAATTAATTTTCTCACTGATGTCTCTGTCTCGTCACAGTTTTTAGACCTTCCAAGCTTCACAACTTTCACAAACGGACTCGGATTCAGGTGATGTTTTTTTTTAAAGTTGATGTTTTTCTATCCTCTACATAGTAGTAATATCATTTCAAAGATTTTTTGAGTTTTATATTTTAAGTCCACTCATTGGCCCATCTTCAATCTATGACTTCAAACACTTGCTAACTTTTGAGTTTGTGTGGACCTAATATCACTTGTTGCAGCTTTTTATCACTCAAACAGAGCAAATTAGTTTCTCTAACATGTTCACGCAGGATGAGCTTTGAATAAATTGACAAATCTATCGCATTAAGTATTAGAAACATATTGCTTTCTTAAGAGACAATTGAACAATCATCTTTGCAATCTTAGAAAACATATTGCTGTCTTAAGGGATAATTGAACAAATCACTTTGGCAATCTAAGTCTTAAGAACATATTGCTTTCTTAAGGGACAATGGACATGAATGCAAAAACACTTCAATTTTCTAAAGGACAATGGACATGAATGCCAAACACTTCAATTTTATAAGGGACAATTGACAACTACAAATGTGTGTGTGCCTAATCTAGTTGCACCTTATTTTTCTTATAACGGACAATTGAACCTTTGTTTGACGTGCTTTCTCTTACATTTCAGTTATTCCTTTAGAAGGGCCTGCTTTTGGATTGCGCTTCATCCAAAAGGGACGACCCTAAGCAGAATTTTCCTTTGAACCGCTATATAAAAGGGATAAGGCAAAAACCAAGTCCTAACCAACGTCAGCCTTACCTTGTGGTGCCAAACTGAAAAGAGGTGTACTAGCTCTTTGTGGAAATAATTTTCACATCGAGTGAAGTGTTTGATACTCTTAGTAGGATTGGTTAAAACTTTTAGTAGCTTGTCACATTGCTCGTAAGGCGTTGGTCCCTCAAAGTTACTAAGAACTATTCTAGATAGTGACTACCTGATCTACCTCTGAACGTTGCAGTAATCATCAGTGCAAGGGGAATCGATTTAAGCCCTCAAGATACTCACCATTGGCTCCTTGAGAAGATATAGTATTCCCTCAGCCATAAAGCTCTTGTGACCTACTTGAGCTTTCCGAGGGGAGGGTGAGATATCCCTACCTATCGTCTCTCGCAAAGATACAAATGTCTACCACCTTTATGGAATGACATTTGGTCGACGGAATATTAAGTTGTGAAGTGATCTACTACAATGAAACCTTGTCTCTAGGGATAAAAAGTGTTTGATATTGTTTACAATTGTCTTATACCTGTGGAAACATTGGGCCTTTTTGTGAGCCTCAAACATACACTATCTGTTGTGTCAGTCTCTTTTTGCCACTTTGTTTGCTGTGTTTTCTCTTACCAAAGCAAATCCAATCAGAACCATAACCAAATCTATCAAAATTTACCTTTTACAAACATCAGACACTACTTCAGCGCTTATGGTATTACAGCAGCTCACCTTTGGTATTACAGTAGCTCACCTTTGGTATAACAGTACCTTGCCTCTAGCAAAACTACTTCAGCAACCTTGGTATAACAGTAGCTCACTTTTGGTAACAGTAGCTCACCTTTGGTATAGCAATACCTCACCTTTGGTAGCTTAGTCCATCACCTTTGGTATTATAGTAGCTCACTTTTGGTAGCACAGTCCTACGCCTTTGGTC
This sequence comes from Cunninghamia lanceolata, assembly GCA_027924645.1. Classification (NCBI taxonomy): domain Eukaryota; kingdom Viridiplantae; phylum Streptophyta; class Pinopsida; order Cupressales; family Cupressaceae; genus Cunninghamia; species Cunninghamia lanceolata. Next base: position 1,899,386 of record BSBN01000416.1, on the reverse strand, counting down.
AAATAGTACAGCGCCTTTGTCCAGTAAACTCTGCATCAAAATTTGTCTTTTCTAAAACACAAGCAAAATCCCAGTAGTTTGTCCTAGTGTATTCCATGGTAACCACTAGACTCCAGCAAACCATGAAGTCCAAGCAAGTTGTCCCTAGGAAGCGCAAATCGCCTCCTCACACACCTCAATCAGGACGATCCAACATTACTCCCAAGGTTACCTCCAAGACACCAGCTAAAAGATCAACCAACTCTCCAAACATGTCGCAACTAGACCACCCTAACAATCCTCACGAAGGTAGGGTCCCTTTGGTAAGTACACCTCACTATACCACTGACATGCCTCTGGATTTTGTTCCACAAGGTTATACTGTCGATCAAGTCCCATCTCAGGAAGGTAGGGTCCCTTTGGTAAGTACACCTCACTATACCACTGGCATGCCTCCGGATCTTGTTCCACAAGCTTATACCATCGATCAAGTCCCATCTCAAGAAGAGCGACACTTTGAAATAGGTCAATCAGCTCAAGAATATGGACAAGATCTTGATGAATTCATACAAGATCCTAGAGCCATAGCCACCTTTGATAAAATCCTTAGTGAGAACCAAGATCATTTCTTTTGCTTACTAGCAGAGCAAGGAGCCAAATTACCCAAAGGTTTTGATCTATCTATGCTTAGTGAGCCTAACAACACCCAATACTCTATAGCGGCGGTCCAAACCATGTCCACAGTGACCATGCCCTTACCTGAACAAAGCTCACAAGGGAGAATGATTGCACAATATGAGAATCCCCTTTATCAAAACCCAATAAGAAAGAGGGCCATATCACCACTTCTGATGCCTATATAGATCTACAAAAACCAACAAGAAATTCTACATAATCAAGTGGAGCTAGCTAAGCAAGCCACGATAGCTCGATTAAATATACAACAAACTCCTAAAGTGTCCACACCAATTGCAAGTGGAATTTTGGTTACCGCATCGCGACAAGGTTTCCCACCAAATTATAATCCAGGGAACAACTACGTCGCCATGCAACAAGGGTCTTAACAAGCACTGCCCCCAACATCATCAAACCTTCATATCTCTCAACCAACCAAGGTCATGCAATCCCAACCACAACATTCTTCTACGCTCATCCTCAATCAACCTCAACCATCACAAAACACATCTACCTATGTCCCCCCACCACAATGATCATCAACGCTAAACTTTTTCAACACATTGCCTATCCACCCTCAACATTCCCAAAATCAAGTTTCCCAAAGCTATGTTTCGCAACCGCAACCTAACCCAACAAACTTTAGCTTTCCGCCACCAAATGCATTTCTTCAACCATCACAAAGCCTACATTCTTACCTAGTGCCACGCCCACCTCCTCCAAATCAAAGCACCCAATTCCAACCCAATCTAAACCCAACGTACAACACATACGACCCCAACCAATCATACGACCCTTATAACACCAATGCCCATGGCTTACACTACAATATTCCGTATGGGCATCAACAACCACTTCTAGGAAAACAGGAGATGTTTCCAAACCCTCCCACAACTATGGAGCTAAAACTTGCGAAGGTTCAACAACAACTATCTGATCTTACGTTTGGCCACACCAAGAAGACCTTCTCTTTAGAAGAAGTGTGTCCTTATCCTTTTGATTGGTCGTTACCCATGATCCCTTTTCCTCAAATTTCACTATTCCCAAATTTGATAAATACAAAGGAAAAGGAGACCCAAAAGACCATCTCAGGGAATTCTATCTTGCTTACTTTGAGGTTTCACATAACGACACATATCTTATGCGTCTCTTTCCTCGCAGTCTTGGAGGTCAAGCTATAGAATGGTTCTCCCACTTACACACGGGTATCAAATCTTTTAACGAACTTGCAGAGAAATTTGCCACCCATTTCTCCTACAACGCAAAGCATGAGATCTCCATGACTGATCTATGCAACAAACAAAAAAATGGAGAAATTTTCATTTCTTTCCTTTAGCGATGGAGACAAATGGCTAGCAAATTCCCATTCAAGATACCTGAAAAACAACTTGTTAGCATATTTGTGCAGAACCTCAACCAAGAATTGGGTTTTCATTTACAAATTCTTAGTGCTACAACCTTTGACGAAATTACATACAAGGGAATCAACATTGAAAAGGCCCTCATTGCTAAAGGTGTGGTCACAATCTTCAAAGAAACCAAAGACAACGCTCCTCAAAAACAAACAAATGATAAACCAAAGTTTTGGAACAAAAATAAAAATGTGGTCAACGATGGGGTGGTCGATTCTAAACATGTCCAAACATTGCAAACACCACTTCATCTTTCCAAACTGAGTCAAACTCCACCTCAACAGCAGCAACAACAAAGGCAACCATATCAAAACCAACAGCAACGACAACAACAGCGGCCTCAACAAGATTACCCTCCACAGCGTCAATTCACTCCCTTGGGAGAACCCATAGAGTCAGTCCTACAGAAGCTTTTACAGAAAGGGCTCATCACCTTACCGGATGCTCCCCCATATGGTGAACCTGTTTACAAAACCACGCGGTACAGAGAAAATGAATATTGTGAATTCTATAGGAGCAAAGGGCACAGAACCGCATCATGCATGAAACTAAAGCACCTAATCAAAAATCTCATCGAGGGCAACCAAATCTCTTTTGAAGATGAACCACCAGCTCAACACATGAACAAAGGCCTCAACATGTACAAGGAACCATTCCCTAACCATGGCCAAGGTCCTCCTCTGGATAAAGGTAAAGGTGTCAATCATACTTTCACTTCCTATGACTCCATTGTGGGTCGTTTTGAAGAGAGTCGGGTGTCTACCCTCACAATCAAAGGCAAAACTACGGATTGCGTTGTTACAACTCATCGTGGTTGTGTCACCATTCGTGGTCCTACACCCAGTCTCCCAACTCAATCTGATTATAATCTTGTCAAACATCTAGGGAAAACACCAGCACAAATCTCTATCTTGGACCTTCTACGGTCATCACCCGCACATAAAGTGGTGCTAGAAAAAGCCCTCCAAGAGTCTTCGGTTCCTAACAACATAGTGGTTGCAAAATTTTCTGAGCTATAGTAGGTAACATTGCTTCACCCCACAATGTGGTCTTCTCTGAAAAGCACCTCCCATCCCATGATCCATGTCACAATGATACCCTTCATATTGAGGTTCTCATCATCCATAAACGTAAAATCAAATGCATACTCATAGATGGTGGTGCTGGTCTCAACATCTGTTATCTAAAGTTACTTAAGCAAATGGGATACTCTGAGGATCATGTCAACATTGATCAAAGTATTACAATCAAGGGGTATGATGATGCTAAACGTCGCTCAGAAGGTGTTATCCATTTGCCTATACAATTGGGCCCTATCATGCTTGAAACCAGGTGTCCTTGACATTGAGCTGCCTTATAACATTATCCTAGGTCGCCCATGGATCCATGCAATGAAAGTTGTTCCCTCAATGTACCATCAGTCTCTAAAGTTCCCATTCAATGGTACAGAGATAACTATCCCAGGCAACCCCAATCCTTTTGAATTCTGTTGTCTCTTTCAAGGCAGCTATAAGAATTGCAACCAAGTGCCTAAAAATGACAAAGCCATTGCATCCCCACTATATGTCAATCCTGAAAATCTGACACAAGCCTCTGCAAGTGAACCTAATCCCCTTCCTGAAATCAAAGCTCACATATGTGATATAGGCTTTGGAACATATGATGTCTCAAAATCTTGCTGTGTAGGGCGGATGCCTTTATCCCCTAAATCTTATGGCTAACTGCCCATTGCCAAAGTAACTAAAAAAGTAGCTATTCCTCCCCCAGCATTTCTAACCCAATTCCAACAGGGACAATTATTGGAAGAGGAAACTATTGAGGACATTTATTCTTGGCTCTACAAGGAGAAAGAACTGGTCACAATACCAGTCAAGCAATATGGCAATGGCTTAAGGATAGTCAAAAACATGGGCTATAAAGGCAAAGGTGGCCTTGGGAAATAGAATCAAGGAACAATAGAATCCATCATTGTGACAAAGAAACTAGACAAGAAGGGGTTAGGATTTGGTAGAAAGGTACCACGCGCCTTGGACATCGAGGGTATCCTTGACAAGGTGGTTGAAACTTCCCTCACAGATTCAGCATCTAATGAGGATACCATTGATGACTCTTCCCTCTATATGACTGACCTATTTACAGAATCCTCCATATTTATGCTATCATATGTCTCCCTAACATCCACCACAAACACCCAGAAAGTAACACTTGTCTAACCTGAACTTATTGATTGGGACCAACAAGGGTCCCCCATTATAGATGTATTTCAGAATGACAAAGCTCTAGCTGAGTTCATGGGACTCCGGGATGGTATCCCTCTTGGCGACCATTAAACAGGTTTTGTAATGGAACTAGAGCCCATAGCTTATTTTGGTGAGAATGGTAAATCCTCCAGTCGCAAAAGTAAAAATAAAGAAAGATCTCTAGGTGAAAACCACACTGTGGCACCTCCCGATCACAAAATAGTAAAAATGAAGGATGTATCCAAAGGTGAAAACCCAATTGTGGCACCTGAGGATAGAGGATTTGACCTTCCCCTACCATCTAAGTATCAAGAGAAGTCAGCTCTCCTAGTGGAAGATTCTACAGAGATAAACCTTGGTACAGAGCAAAATCTAAAGACCACATTCTTGGTAGCATCATTATCAGAAACAGAGCACAAGAATCTTAACAAATTCTTCTTACAAAGAACCATCAACTTTGCATGGACCTACGCCGATATGCTAGGGTTAGACCCTAAGCTAGTAGTTCACTATCTCACAGTGGATCCAATAGTTAAACCAGTCAAGCAAAAGCTAAGGAAGATGCACCCACAGATAGCTCTCTTGGTAAAAGTGGAAATACAGAAGTTGTTAGATGCAAAGTTCATCCGACCCATTGATTATTCAGACTAGGTATCAAACATTGTACCTGTGTCTAAACTGAATGTGTGCATCCACATGTGTAATGATTTTAGAGATCTTAACAAATCATGTCCCAAAGATGACTTTCCATTACCGAACATTGACCTCATAGTAGACTTGACTGCAGGTCATGAAATGCTTTCTCTCATGGATGGATTCTCCGGCTACAATCAGATAAAGATAGCAGAGGAAGATCAACATAAAACAACTTTTACTTGTCCGTGGGGTAATTATTGTTGGTGTGTCATGCCGTTTGGTCTAAAGAATGCAGGGGCAACTTATCAAAGAGCAATGACAGTGATATTCCAAGATCTCTTTCATCATATCATGGAGGACTATGTGGATGACATACTAGCTAAATCTTCTAGGGCAGATCACATACAAGTTCTAGGACAGATCTTTGACAGGCTCGAGAAATACCAAGTGAGACTCAATCCAAAGAAATGTGTCTTTGGTGTAACATCAGGGCTGTTGGGATACATTGTATCTCGTAGAGGCATCAAAGTATATCCCTCACAAGTAAAGGCTATAGTGGAGATGCCTCCATCAAAGAACCTCAAAGCATTAAGGAGCCTTTAGGGAAGGTTGCAGTCCATTATGCATTTCATCTCACAGCTAGCAAATAAATGTCAACCATTTCAACACTTGCTCTAAAAGGATGTCTCATTTCGATGGGATTATAAGTGTCAAGCAGCATTTGATCAACTCAAAGAGTATCTAGCTACACCACCTATCTTAGTACCACCAGTGGCTGATAAACCTTTGATATTATACATCTCAACTACAACTTCAGCCCTCGGGGCCCTTCTAGCACAAAATGATGAATCAGGAAAAGAGCATGCAATTTATTATATCAGTCAAACCTTGGTGGGATACGAACTCAATTATTCACCAATGGAAAGAGCTTGTTTAGCAATAGTGTTCGCTTCCCAAAAGTTGTGGCATTACATGTTGAACCAACACATAAATCTTATAGCCAAAATTGATCCATTGAAATATCTACTAGCAAAAGCAGCTCTTACAGGTAGACTAGCTAAATGGGTCCTGATACTTAGTGAGTTTGACATTGAGTATGTGGATCGCAAAGCAATCAAAGGACAAGCCTCGCAGATCAACTAGCAGAAGCACGCATGACAGATACACACCCTATGGTAGCAGACTTTCCAGATGAGAATCTCTTCACTCTTTCCAACTAAATAATGTGGAAGTTGTATTTTGATGGTTCCTACACACAGCATGGATCAAGGGTCGGCATCTTATTTATCACACCTCAAAATGACTATATTCCAAAGTCATATCGGCTTGCATTCCCTTGCACCAACAACATTGCCAAGTATGAAGCACTCCTCATAGGTCTCAATACAGCAGTTCAATGGGACATCACAGAATTACAGGTATATGGAGACTCACAACTAGTCATTCGACAAGTCACAGATGAGTACCAAACAAAAGATGATAAGTTGGTCCCCTACAAGCAACTAGTGGATGCCTACAAACCACACTTTTCTAGCATCACATTTGAGCAAATTCCAAGAGAACGTAACAAAGCTACGGATTCTATGGCTTATGTGGGATCACTTATCGACATGCCTGCAAATACATAGAAATGTGAATTTTTGATCGAGCAGTTGTTGATACCAGTCATCAATGTTCCCATTACTGAAATCATCTGCGAACTTGTTGGTCCCAATTCCCCATGGTATGAAGATATCTATGAATACCTTAAACACAGTACCTTTCCCTCTGACCTATCATCCACCCAATGCAAAACCTTTATCCGTCGATCCTCCCGTTACATCATTCTGGGTGATACACTATATCGCCAGAGTCTCGATGTATCCTCTTACGATGTATTAATGCAGAAGAAGTCGAAGCTACCTTACGAGACATACCCGAAGGTGTCTGTGGCACACATTCTATCGGTCCTAATCTCGCTAAGATGATACTCAGAACAGGGTATTACTAGCCTACAATAGAACAAGATGCTGCACAGTTTGCTAAGAAATATCTACAATGCTAGCAGCATGGAGATTTAATACACGCACCAGCTCATGAACTACAACCTGTGACAACTCCATGGCCTTTTTCTCAATGGGGTCTCGACATTGTAGGACAAATCCACCCATCCTCATCCAATGGCCACAAATTCATCATTACCGCCACTGAGTATTTCACGAAGTGGGTTGAAGCCATTCCCATGACCTATATCACCGGTAAGCAAATAGCCAAATTTATCCTTAACTACCTCATTTTCTGGTATGGTATTCCGCAATCCATTGTCACTGATAATGGGAGACCATTCAAGAATCAAGATGTTCGTGCCTTGTGCACACAATACAATATCCAGCATCACTTTTCAACTCCTTATTATCCACAGAGTAACGGCCAAGCTGAGGCTTCCAATAAAACCATCCTCAAAATCCTCAAGAAAATGGTCAATGAAGCTGGTCGTGATTGGCACCTGCAACTCAATCCCACCCTATGGGCCTACCGCACTAGTATCAGACCACCAACTGGTGCCACACCATGTGCCTTGGTCTATGGCTCTGAAGCCATCCTACCTATAGAGGTCAAGATCCCATCCCTCAGAGTATCCATGCAGAACCTGATTGCTGGAGAGGAGTATCGCACTTCCAGATTAGATGAGCTAGACCTACTGGATGAAAGGCGCCTGGCCGCGCTTAATCATCTCCATGTCTACCAAAACTACCTCGGCGTAATTACAACAAAAAGATCAAAGAAAGATGGTTTCAAGTTGGTGATCTTGTACTCAAAGAGAATCAAAGAAATCAAGCAAACCGAGAAAAGAAGGGCAAGTTTGAGCCTAACTGGTTAGGTCCCTTTATTGTCACAACGGCATATGGATCAGGAGCTTATACTTTAGCTACACCTAACGGCATTCCTCTAGATGAGGCACTTAACAGTGTTCATCTCAAGAAGTTTTATGCCTGATCCTCAGAATTTCCAAAAAAAAAAAATGTCCTATGGTGAAAACCTGGTAAACAGGCGCCTTGTATAAGTACCATAGTGAAAACCTGGCAAATAGGCACTATGTGTAGAGTCAGCATCCATCATCTATCGAGTCCAGTTCCTTCCACGACCTTTTTACAACAAGCTTCATCCATCCATCCATAATAAAACCATTGACCTTGTTTGCATTTCTATCTCCCTATCTAGTATAGCTTGAAAATTTGTCAATGTCCATCATTGTCATCCCACATCTTGATCTGTGTCAATAGTTAGCACTGTCTTGTCCTAGGTCAAACTTTTTGTGTCTGCTTTGTCAGTCATCCCTGCAAATTCCTCTACCGGAATGGGGGCAATTCCTTCCTTAACCTAGGTCTAGGAGTGGTTCCTTATTCGTGGTTAACAAGGCACTTCAATCTTTCTCCTTTCCAGCAGATAACACTCTTTAACGGACACATCGCTCCTATGATAAGGCTGTCATCTTCCCAATGCGTTTCCTACATCATCACATCAACCAAAACTACATATTATCTCATTTCAGTCTTAATGTACCTTGATCCCATGGATATGGGTATGTAGGCAATCTGGAATATGAAGGAAGTTTCCAGTCCTCAGGTACATAAGATCTCCTCCTCACCACCTTGACCCACTCATCACTCTATCCAAAACTACATATTATCTCATTTCAGTCTTAAGGTACCTTGATCCCATGGATATGGGTATGTAGGCAATCTGGAATATGAAAAAAGTTTCCAGTACTCAGGTACATAAGATCTCCTCCTCACCACCTTAACCCACTCATCACTCTATCCAGAACTAAATATTATCATTTTCATCTTTCATCGTAATGTGCCTTGATCTCGTGGATACAAGGTACATAGGTAATCTGGAATACGAAGGATGTATCCAGTACTCAGGCACATACGATTCATCATTCTTCACCCACCCTAATCCATTGACCTGTCACCTTTCTAGTCTTCCATTTATCAAAATCCATTCGCCTCGACTTGACTAGCTCAAGCAACAAGCTAGCGCATCCTTTCAAAGCAAAAGTCCTTTACAAACCTGCAGCAAAGCAGCTTACTTCTAGAGTCATTTACTGTCCTAACTATTCTGATTGCCAACATCAGCTAGTTCCTGCTTAACCTAAGCACCAGATCAACAAGCTTGTCTTCTGCAATGTGTTCCATCGTTGAGACCAACACACGCATCTCCTGCGACATGTAACATTTCCGGCAGCAAGATATTATCTTTTTAGGTAGATAGCCCCCTTTAACGAACACATCGCTCCTACGATAAAGCTGTTATCTTTCCTATCCAATCTGTCATGAGCAACCTCTTTGGCAAGAGAATATGTTGGTTGTATGTTTACTTTGTAAGTCAGTCAATTTGCTTTTTGGTTTATCTTTTGTTCCTTTATCCATTACCTATTCAAGGCTACCTTGATTTATCTATAATCTTGGTATGTTGCGATGCAGTACGGATTGGGGGCATAGTCATTGCTTTTGTGTGTCGTGTTTGAGGAATGATCTTTAGCATCTTTTCTGGCAACATATTTATCTTGTGTGTGTTACGACCTAGCATCTTACATATTAATACACTTCTTGCATTTATATATTGAAGTTTATTTTATGTTCAAGACTATGGCTCATTCACATATTCCAACAAGGTTCTATTATGTCTAAGGGATCTAAGTTCGAACCGCTTGCTTGCAGAGTCAACGTCCACGCACTCGGATATCACAGCACCTTGGTCTTTTATACCTTGGTGGCAAACTATCCATGTGCTATATCAAAAATAAGGATTTCTCTTTATAAACATTTGTGAAACCATTGCAACAAGCTCATCCATTTACACCATCCATTTTTCCATGGTCTTATATAGTTTTTCAAGCAAAGATCGATCAACCGTCTTTCTCTCATGTTCTCTCCTATCTCCTTTCTTCTATCTATCATCTATCCAACCTCGTCTATCTCAAACACAATCTTCTAGTCAAGCGTCAACCCAATCCTTCTGCCGCTTCCTTGTCTTTCCTCTCGAGGGGGCATCCTACGCCAGCTACACTGGGGCAAGTAGCTACATGGGGCACCAAAAATTGTATCATGTCTTCAATAATCATTTTATTTGACGCAACACTATAAACTGCATTGCATCAAAGAGGGGCAAAATGTAGACACCCTAAAATGACCATGTCTTTGAATCACTTGCATTTCTGTCTAATCGCCTAAATTTAACGTTAATTAAATAATCTAATTATTTAATTAATTTCATCAAATTCTTCCAAATCACATAATTTTGACATTAATTGAATAAATTCTCTTTATTTAATTAATTTAATTAAATTCAACTTTATTCTTCCAAAATTAAATAATTTTAATTATTTAATTAAATCATTATCCTCTTTCAAATTTCAAGTCTCCATTAATTAAATAAATCCAATTATTTAATTAACTCATCCAATTCTATCTTATCTATAATTAAATAATTTACATTATTTAATTAAAATCACTTGTTCTTCTAAATTTAAATAAATCATGCAAATTTATTTAAGTTGTCTCAATCCTCTAAAACTAAATAAAATTAAATATTTTATTTATAATCTTCTATTCCTATATCATGCGCAGTTAAATAAATAAATTTACCTATTTAATTTCAAATATCGTCCAATTCCTCTTAAAATATCTTGTCAACTCATGTGCACAATCAGTCTTATTTTTAGAACTCTAAATAAGGCAAAATTACAAGTTGAGTTATCTATTCAATCAATCTTGTTTTCATCATATCTTAATAAAAATATCTTTATGGATTGACACATGTCGTGTGCACATTCATCATGGTTATTTGATTTATCTCCTCCGTTGATTCTTTTGAATTATCTGGACCGTTGATCGATCTTTGTTGAAACCTATAAAAACCCCCCTCATATCCTTCACAAATCCTCTTCGATCACTTATTCTCAGGCATCCTTTACAGTGCTTTGAGCATACATCGCATCGATTGAGCAACTTTACAATATTTTGACATTGATCTTTGAGCACTTACACTTGCTTGTTGCAAACATGGTTTCGCAGCATTATTGAGCAATCCACATTTGAAACAAAGAGAACAACACAATCTGGGTAAAAGATTTCTTATTTCATTTGATTTATTGACAATGGCTTTTATTTAGATTAATTCTCTTTATGTTATGAGTATTTGATTTGTTAGTAGTTTTCATAATTGATTTTCCTCATACACACACTATCTACACCAAAAACACACTTACAAGAATTCAATCGCATGTTATATTTCTTTATGCATTCAAAAATGTGTCAAAGATTCATAACGTGATCTTGGAAACAAATGGACTTTGCTAAGATGTCATCAACATAATCTTCTAAAATATTGTGCATATAGTCATGAAATATAAGGGTCATGGCGCATTGGTAAGTAGCTCCTACATTCTTAAGACCAAACGACATGACGACCCAACAAAATGTACCCCAAGGTGTTATGAAAGTTGTTTTATACTGATCTTGAGGGTTAATTAAAATTTGATTATATCCTGAAAAACCATCCATGAAAGAGAGTAATTCATGGCCAGCTATAGAATCAATGATCATATCAATGTTAGGAAGTGGAAAATCATCTTTTAAAGATGCCAGATTCAAATCTTGGAAATACGTACACATTCTTATATGACCATTAGGTTTAGTGATGGTAACAATGTTTGAGATCCACATCGAATAGTCAATAGGATGGATAAAACCAGCTTGTAGAAGCTTTTCTATCTCAACTTTGACAAGTAATGCTACCTTAGGATTCATCTTACGAATCTTTTGTTTAAACATCTTAGCATCTAGTTTCAAGATGATATTATGTGTTACAATCTAAGGATCAATACCAAGCATATCTGAATAATTCCAAGTGAATAGTTTAGAAAATCCATGTAATAACTTAGTCATTTTTTCCTTTTCTTCTGTATGGAAGCAATCACCAATAGGGATAACTTTTTTAGTATTATCTTTCTCCATGAAAACATCAATAGTTTTTTCATTAAGTAGAGTACTGTGGTCTAGGAGATCAAGTGATTGTGGTAGATCTTCAGATTCTTCATTAGACTTTAGAGTGGCATTTATCATGCTAGTGGTTTTTCCAAAATACGCACTATTGTTCAATTCATAAGGTAAGCCACGTTTATGATGGTAACGAGGAATATTGTCATAAGCACCTAAGAATTCCATTATCTCTTCATCAGTTGAGAAGACATCCAAAGGAAATGCTCCTGCGGACAACTAGTGTCAATCATCTCAGGAAATATCAAGTTAAGTGTTGATATGGTATTCACATTAAGAGTAGGATGTCTATGGGCTTTAGATTCCTTGAAAGGATTGTATCCAATGCCACTTGAGTAATGTCACGAAGTAGATTCTATAGGGACTTTGATTCCTTGTTGATTAATACCACATCCATTACCTACATAATCACAGTTTTTATAAAGGATCTGAAATCCTTGACCATAAAGGGAAGCCATTTCTTTGGAAGAAGGTGGGGATTCATAAGTGTCATAATCTGTAGTGTAAGTGAAAGTATTATCTAAGTTTGTTACCAAAGAATCTTTATGCTTATCATTTAAAGCATGACAGTATATCGATGCAATGTTTGATATTTCAGGGACAGGGTTTTTAATTTTATACTCTCCAATGGAAGAAGATGTAAAATCTAATGAACCCCAATCATCACCATGGAATTCATTTGACTTCTTGGACTCTTACATGGCATTGTGTGGGGCAAGAGGAGTTGACAAGTCAACTTTCAAATTGTGTAGAATCTTGGGACAAATAACTTGTTTTTGTAATTCAATTTGCAAACAATTATCAGGTTCAAGATCAGCATGGATAGTGTACAACTTATCTTTGAATATGAATTTAATTGAATGATGCAAAGTAGAAGGGACTACTCCTAATGCATGGATCCAAGGTCTACCCAGAATCATGTTATAAGATAGAGAACAAGTCATGACATGAATCAAGGTAGGCACAATCACAGGTCCTACTAGTATAGGTAGCGTTATAGTGCCCACAGATTGTCGTCCAACATTGTTAAAGCCACGAATACTTAATATTTCCAGCTTAATCATAGATGTATCAATTTTAATCTTATGTAATAAGTTAAGACCACCAACATTAAGAGTTGATCCATTGTCAATGATAACTCTCTTAACCAGTGTCTTGTTTATTGTAACAAAGATGATCAAAGGATCATACTGATTCTGAACTTCAAGAGATGGCAACTCATGTTGTTGAAACAAAATGTTTGTCTTTGTCACATGCATACAATCTAATAGAGATGCTACATCATTTGGTTTGACAGAAGGTGGGATAATCACCTTTTGTAAAGCTTCTTGAAGCATTCCATGATAAGTAGGTGAGGTGAAGTTTCTATAAGTTCCCAAAGAGATATCTTTGCAGGAGTAGCACGAAGTTGCTGTACCAGATCATAGTCTTGACCAACCTTTTGTGTTAAACGGGGTGCTTGAGGAAGCATAGGTTGAGAAGAATGTAAAGATATCAGAATGCTCAATTGTTGTTTGCTTTGTTTATTATTCTGAGTGTTATATGCATGAGCAACCACATTATGACTAGGTTTTTATGAACTTTGATGTGTTATTTGTTTAGCATAGGTGTAAATGTGATTAGGAGATTGAGAAGAAGGTGGAAGACTTCTAATAGTGAGCACTGGCTTAGAAGGTGGTTTGACCACATCCGAACATAAGGTGACCACAATTTTTGGTTTCCCAGAATCTTCCTTAGTTTTAGGAACATAAATTGCATTTACAACTCTTTGAAATAACGATAGTTTAAAAGTCATAGTGGATTGTTCAATCGAGATAAAGTCCTCAAGGGCTTCATCTAACAATCAAAGTCATCACAACTAAATGGCTCATCATATACATGAAAGTCTTGCAAAAAATAATCCCACATTTTATCATGCTCTAATTAACCCAAGATTTAAATGTAAAATGATGTTTGTATGGATTTTGTGCAAATGAAATACTATGCAAAACACCAAGTTATAATTTCTAACTCTATTAGTGAAAAGATAAAGAATATCATTCCAAATTTAATGCATGCACTTTCACAAAAGATGGTTTGCAATCTAAATGTGCTTTAGGACATCAAACTATTTCAGATCTAATATTTAAAAGGATGCAAATTATTTAAGGCTTGGGTTCACCAAAATGTTTAGGGTGAAAAAGTAGGTTCTCTTAAACAAGGTTAAGTCCTATTCTTTCACCTAACTAAAAATTGGGAGGAGAAGAATCTAGCTTGGGATCAAGCTAATGATTACTTATCTGTTCCCTAATGCTAATTAGGTCTAATTCAGGTGTCTAACTAAGATTTTATCAAATTTCCTTATTCACCAATCAAGTAAACCCTAATTACACCTTGTAACATAAAACAACTGAATTCAAAGATGAAGCAGACAAAATAGATTGCAGAAACATAGAGAATAGGGTTCAGAGATCATGCACCCAGAAGTTGAGGGCCAATTGGAATAGGGCGCCCTCTCATTAGTTCCGCAAACTTCCATCTATAAAAATCTTCTACACCAACTGCCAAATGACCTCTGATAGCTCCCAGATCTCAGAGAATCTCCCCAGTTGGACTAGGGCACCCACTCATTAGTCCCGAAAGTGTCAGGATCTAAAATTCTAAAATTTAGTGATGACTGTACCTGCAATATCTGTCTTCCTGCAACTCCTTTTCACCATATCTTGCAAAACATGATCTACACCTACAAAATGAGGAGGAAGATGTTGTGGCTATATAGGAGCTTGCCTCAGTCAATCCCTATTTTTGGTATTCCTACCTCAATAATAGCCAGAGATAAAGATTTACAGAAGTGTGTGCAAACCTAATAAAGTGTATGCAGAAATATCAAACCCTAGATGTCTCAATCAAGGGAAGATCAACAACTTTCTTTGATTCAATAAACACATACAACTTCACCTCAAGGAGATGAAAACAAATGAAGATTTGCATGAACAAGAAGGTGAATCAGCAGTGTCTACAGAGGATCTCCAAGCTCGATGTTGGAGGCTTCAACCCTTCTCCTGATCATGCAAAAAGGTGTACAAACCCTAGGAAGAGATATATAGTTTCAAGATCTTGATTCCTAATCTCCATCCATTGTCTCCATGATAGTAAGATTTAAAGTAACTTTCAAGAGCTTCAACAAGTCACTGATCTTCAATGGCAATTTCAGCAGAGTTTTGGCATCAAACTTGCATAAGAATTGTGTGTGATGAAATGATTTTCAAATGTCTTTTTATATCTAACTTTAGGGAAATTCAAATTTTGAAATAACGTCTCGATATCGTGTGAAAACAAAAATTTGAAGACAGAATACCGAGGTGCTCGGCGGGAGCCAACACCCCATCAAGATTTAAAATCCTGAAAAATGGGGTAGGACTAGGGCGCAAGCGCCCGAGTCTAAGCTCCCATTTTTTGACCAGGTCTATATCTAGGGGGTCCAAGGGACCCATAATTCAAATTTTCTTTTCAAGTTCCATCAATAGTTGTCTCAAAAAATGAACATCTTGCAACTGGATACTAGCCAATCAGGGTTTCGGGAAGGCCAGGAACAAAGAGGTTAAGAGGTCACCAAAGGCGAGGAGCTAAACCAAGGGAAATTGTACCATTCCATACAGGAGGACAATTTCCAACATAAAATCTAGGTCCTTAGATGAAGGAGAGGGGATATCCTCTACTATCACCTCCACCAGCGATGTTTCAAGCAAGGAGGAAGACATCTCCAAGAAATTCATTGATTTGTAGCCTTGAGAGTGAATTTAGTGGAAACCCTAATTTTACAATAAATTCCTCAAATTTATTCCAAATAACATCAAAAATGGATATTAGTATCCTCAATATGTCCTTGATCCACTTTCCATAAATTTTAAAAAAAAACACTAATTTATAGCCTTGAGAGCAAATTTGGTGGAAACCCTAATTTTGTAATAAATCCTTTAAATTTGTTCCAAATGACCTCAAATTTGGATTGTAATAGCTTCAAAATGGCCTTGATAAATCCACCAAAAATTAAGAAAAATATGTGCACTTCACAATTTGACCTATTGAGTCAAAAAAATCTTCTTGATTCTTGCCTTTTGAGTGCCCAGATCATGCTCTAATACCACTTGTAGTGAAATAACTTTCACAAGAGAAGAATGTAATAGTAAATATGCTACAAATACTTGAGAATAATAAGAAACTTTGAGGGGAAAACCTCAAAATATCTCTAATGAGCACACAATTTGCAATCTAATGATGATAAACTAACCACTAGCTCCTATATATACCCTACTTATGCCTTAGATGCCACCTAAGTCGACTTAGATACCTAACTATAACACTAGGATGACTTAATTATCTAAATAATACTATAATAATGATCAGATAGCTTAACTAAGAGTTAAGGTAGCCACAAGTTGACTACTCATAACCCTATGCACACTATAAGGTTAGGGGCATAGCAGTTACCCACTGAATCAAGCATAAAATGTTGAAATTTGCATGCTAGGGTGTTGTATAAAAGGAAAAAAACCCTAGTTCATTTATACATGTCATCTACCCATCGCATGTTCGTGAAATAGAATTTCAAAAGAATTTAGAATAATGTAGCATCAACATCTTATTCATAAGGACATATCTAGGCATTTGCATTTTGTTAGGCATGTTTACAATTTTGTTACAAATAATTGAATTGATTAAAGGGATTGACTAATGCATAATGTGGGAAGTTATTCAACCTCCATTCCTAGTGTAGTAGGCTTTAATGATGATCTTTAGAACTATCTGTTGGCAAGAGACACTGTGTGGCTTCATGATTATTGTCATTGATGGCAACAAAGCTTATCCCACACATCCACAGCACATAATACGTCTATACCAGAAGTCAGATTGAAGAGTGTTTTGGTCCGATGAACAAGAACAGAGCATGCAGCAAGGTCTGACAATCAGGTCCGGATCTCTCAGAGGATGTATCTTAGAAAAGTGGGGACTTGGGGAAGTCAAGAGGAATACCATGACTACCACATTCTAGAGATTGAGCCTCCGGTGATGAAAGAGTGAAAAGATATGAGCACCTAAGTGTTCGGTTCCTGACAGGCAAAATAGAGTGAGAAAGAACTGACCGGCAGAGTATCAGACCTTAATTCGGATGAGAAATTGATGGTGATCAAGCTACTTAAGAGATCATTCATGGTTGGTGGACGTGATTGATGACTTCTATAACTATCTCTTTGATACGCATCACTTAGTAAGCATGGATTCAGCTAACAGACCAGAGTTTGGGAAAATCTTGAGTATTTTGAATGCCGACTAGAATGATGTTAAAATACTTGGTGCAGATATATATACTAGATGGATTTCGATGTGAAGGTGTGTGGATAGTGAAAAAGTGTGCAAGAAAAAGCAGAGATAAGTGTGGAAGCATATATATAGGTCTGGTATGTAACATAACAGCAAGCACCAAAACAGAGGAAGAATGAAGTGCAGTAGATCAGTATATTGAGCCTAACCGGAACTGAACCTTAGCATATGTGGATGCTTCTCATCAGTTCAAATACCTGGTTACTTTCTATAAACTATTGTAGGTAGTGAGCCTCTTGTGAGCAGTGTGCTCGAGCAGTGAGCCCTAATTGGCAAGTGCCATTTTGTACTTATTCTTTTAACAGAGAATACAATCTTGGGTTAGTCACCCCGTGGTTTTTCCCTTAACAAGGTTTTCCACATAAAAATCCTTGTGTTATGTGTGTTGATTTCATTTCTGCTCTCATGTTCATTTATGCTTATATGTTTTGATACTGTACTATTGTTAAAGAAGAGAAGAAAGTTAAGAAATTTAAGATAACTGATTCACCCCCCCTCTCAGTTATCTGCCTTGTTTCCAACAATTGGTATCAAAGCTAAGTTCCTCCAAATAGAGCCTAACAGCTTGAGGAAGATCTGGGAATCTCAATGGATATGTATGGTATGAGGGAACAACTTTAGTCTGCCCTAGATGATCTTGAGCAATCTCACTCTGAAGTCAATAACCTAAGGGAAAGACTCAAACAAGCTGATGACTTCATAATTGAACTAAAAGAAAAACTGAGTATCTCTGTGAAAAAGAGAAAGGAACTTCTTCAACAATTAGCAAGTCAAAGTGAAGCCAATGATACTAATGAAGATCTGAATGAGAAAAACAAGTTATGTGCGAAGCTATCAAAAGAGGTCATTATGGTAAGACATGAAATGGAATCAGGGGTTATGAAATTCACCCAAGAAATTGAAGAAAAAAGAAAAATGGAAGATAATCTAAAACAATCTATTAAGGAGAAGTCAGAAGACTGCCAGAAAATGGATAGAATAATCAGGCATCTGGAATCTGATCTTGAAGAAGCTAGAGATAATGAAGAACAACTTGAAAATTAGATAGACACTCTTAAAAGGGATCTTCAAATAGCAAATGAATACAAAGAAAATTTCAAGATAAGATCTGCTCAACTTGAAGTTCTTCTTGAAATCCAAAAGAGGGTAGATGACAAGCATGGCTTGGGATATGAGAAAGGTGAAAGCTCCAAATCTGATTAGAAGAACTCTGGATCAGGAAATCCAAGGTACAGGCCTAGAAGACCTCCGGTAAAACAACCAAATGCTCAAAGATAACCATCCTTCAATGGATACTGCCACAATTGAAAAAACTTTGGTCATAAAGCAAATCAGTGCAGAAGACTTCAGAATGAATCAAACTAATTCATCCTTCTCCAGATAGTGTTTTAACTGCAAAAGATATGGTCACAAATCTCATGAATGTAGAAATATGCAAATAAACAATTCATTCAATGGTAGATGCTTTGCATGCAATAGAATGGGACATATGGCTAATCAATGCAGATCAAGAGGATATCAGTCAAATATGCAAAGAAATATAGCTTGCTACAATTGCAATAGATATGGTCATATTGCCAAATTCTACAGAAGTAAGAATCAGGATAAAAGGGGTCTGGTGCATCATAATCAAAATCAAGACAAAGGAAAATGAAAAGTGAATGCGGATGAAGTTCAAAGGGAGATGAACAATATTTGGGTGAAGAGAAGTATAGAAAATGTTGGGGATGGATCCACACTAGAATCTGGTGCTAATATTCCTTCTGGAAACTAAATAGATGAGCTCTGGCTCAGGGGGAATCACAAAAGAAAACAATTTTCCCCAGCCAGTCAATTGGTGCCTAAATTGGCACATGGAGTGTAGCAAATTGAAGAGTTCTCAAAGAGATATCTAAATAACCCTTGGTAAAAATATAAAAAATCCACAAGAAGGTTGAAGAGGCTAATCATCCAAAATTGATCCGGTTTGACAGTCATCCGGTAAAAGCAGGATTTTCACAGTTAGATCCGGTATGATTCAAAATTGAAATACATTGATCTGCGGATAAATAGGATGATTCAAGGAAGGGAGATACATTGTAAGTTATCATTCTAAGTGCATCTCAGTGATCCGGAAGGATCTCTCTCAAAACAAGGAGAACAAGGCAATCGGAATGACTTAAGTTGTGCATTTATTACAATATGGAATTAGGGTTTACGCAGAAATAAAAGGGTTCTTTTGTTCATCATTTGCACATTTGCATTCGAGAAGATGAAAGAAAGAGCTCTACAACAAGATTGCTTCAACCCTCTCAAGGATCAACCGCAGAATTTGATTCAACCAGCAATCCTTTCGGCTCTTATCGTGAACCCTAGAAGCATAAAAAGGTATTTCCGCTCTTGAATATCTCTCTCTGAATCTTTTGAAAGATGGCTACTCCAAATGTTGTTAAGATCACTGATAGGCTGCGCACTAAGTTCAAGAAACATCCTTACAAATCCGTAGAAGATGTTAGGGCATACATTCACGCCAACATTGAGGAATTTGGGGAATCGAAGCTGATGGATATCTATCACAAGGAATTAATAGATGAAACATTTAAACTTAAACCCCAATACAAGGCCATCCGGGATAAGCATTTTAGACATTGCATCCATTTCCCCTATTTTGCAGAAGATGAATGGGTCCAGTATGTTCTGAGCAGAATGCATGACAACTTCATGTGGTTGATGAGGCTATTTAAGATCACAAAAGATGACATTAGGGCGGTAACTGGATTGCACTCATCCAGTGGGTTGCCTGCTCTCAAATCAGTCAAAAACTAAACTGTAAGTGAGGCTACCAGATCAAAATTTGACAAGAGGGCAATGACAATAGAAGACATCATAGATCCAGATATCAAATTTGCCTCTATGATAATTGGTTACAAAATATATCACTCCAGCAGGGAGAATTCAGTATCCAGAACTGCTATATGTACTGCATATGAAATGCTAAGGAAAAATGTTGACTATGATCTTTGTGAGCTTCTCCTAAACTAATTGTTAGAGAATTTACAGAAAATAAAGAAGGATAAGAAGAATTCATTTAAGTACGGTGTCTTGATACTATGTCTATTCTTTTACTATATGAATGAGCTACCAGGATCCAATGGTTGGGTATAGCAAAATGACAGACCAGTTGCCATACAAATCAGAGATTATATGTATGGGCTTGGTGATGCCAAGGCTCAAAGCACAGCTCTCTGGGGATATTTCAAGAATTTCCAAGGTATGATGCAAGCCAGAGAAAGAATTTCTCAGACAATAGTTGAAAAATATAAAGATACAGCGTGTTTTATGGTAGACACTAATCAATGCCTAATGGAGGCAGTAGAGCCCAGAATAGTCTGGATTATGCCAATGGGCTATGAGGTGGATGAGAAAATCCTGGAATTACATGTCCAACACCTATTAAGTCAGCCTAAGGACCCTAAGGTAGAAAGGTTTGGCACCTTTCAAGAATTGAGTGTAAAAATTCATGCTGAACTAAGGCAACCTAAAATAAAGAGAAAAGTCAAGAAGGAAGTAGAGGAAACTGCCAAGAAATATGGCATATCAAAGGAGGCAATTGATGCCAACAGAGAGAAGGTAGAAAGAGTAGGAAAAGAGAGACAAGAAGCAGAAAAAGAAAGTGATCCGGTGCAAGCCCCCTCCCGGACTAGATCCTCAAAGAGTTCTGCACCTACCACCTCTAAGAGCTCAAAATCCTCCAAACCGGAAGCAAAGACATCTGGAAAGGGAGAAAAGAGAACAAAAACCAAGGCTACAAGATCCTACATAAGTCAAAAGGATGATGAAGAAATAGAGACAAATGAGGAGGTTAAGAAAATGAAGAAGAAAAAGAAAACTTCTGGGGAATCCTCTACCGGTGAAAACAAGGAAGAAGAAGTAGAAGAATTTGTTGAAAGGCCTACTCTCTCCATTGATGATGTCATCAAGGAAGTTACTGTGGATGGGAATCTGCAACCAATGACAAAATTCTATGATGAGCATAGTGACAGACAAAAGGATCTTGGAAGAAGCTACAGTTAAGTACTTAAACATATATAATAAAGCATTCATTGAAATCATCTCTCTAATCCCCAAGAGTTTAGAGAAAGTACTTGAACTCAGAAAAGACAATGACAAAGAAAAGGATTTGGAGATCCGGGAACAAATAGCTATTCAGCTCTATCCTTCCATCACCCCAAAACAAATGAACATGATCTTCAAGGATTGCAAGGATGAGTTCTGGAGTAAAGCTAGAATGAACAAGCTTATGCCTGGAGAGACTAATCAGGTGGCAAAAGAGACTGAAGACATCCTCTGGAATGCATATAAAAGATTCAATCTTCCTATTATAAAGGACATAAGTGATGAACCTTTTGCCATGGATGTTGAAGGATCAAGTGCATCAAAGGAAGATTCTACTGAGAAAATTATAGAAGAGTCAAAGGAGATAAGTGAGGAGAAAACTGATGACTTGGATTCCTCTGTTCTCGAAGAGGAAGCCCATGAAGAAGTAAATATCTCTCTTCTGGATCCCCCAGCAGACTCTGGAACTGAAGGAGAAGCAAGAAAAGAGAAGAAAGCAAGTCAAGAAGAAGAGGTAAAGGGAAGAGAAGAAGATCAAACAGAGAAGACCCCAGGTGATAGTTCTGAGACTGCAGAAGGAAAGAAGACTTTGTCTCCGGCAAGAGACACTACAGAAGCAGTTAAAGACTTCCTGATCAAAGAAATGATGGAATTAGATGAACCAGAGCTATTTCAAGGACCACTCAATTTTGACTCTCTCTCTAGTCTAGACAATGAAGGTAGCATCTTTTGCTCAAGCCAAAGCAAAAGAAAATCTTTTGAAGTCTCACATGGAAGACTGTGAGCTAATAGAGATTGCATCCGGTGTGTTGGAGAAGATCATGCCATCCTTCCAAAAGGATCCTTCGGCCTCTTCATCCGGTAACTTGAAATCTCTTGTTAATTCTATTAGCACACATTTTGATTCCTTGGAGAAATCAGCAGAAGAGAAAATCTAAAAAGAGTTTTTGGGTAAGAGATTCTTTGAAGTACAAGGGCTAATAGCAAATGATAGGAGAAATTTGAACATTGGAATAAAGAGCTGAGAAAATGCTCTTAAAGATGGAGGAGAATTATACAAATTTTGTTTATCTTGGTCCACAATAACAGCAGACATTGCAAAGAAGGTGGAAGAACAAGAGGGTAAACTATCAAGTTTATCCCATAGTTTTGATCCTCTCACCTCATCCATAATGAATCAAGAGTGCCAAACTATTGTCACTATAAATGAGTTAAAGAGGCTTGAGAAGGAGAAGAAGAATAGAATAAACAGAATGAGCGAACTTAGAGGGATAATTATCCCTAAGCTAGAGGCCATGCATGAGGCCCTAACTGATGCTAAGACCACAGCCCGGACCAGTGATCCGGTAGACTTAAAGAGGGCAGAAGCTTTTGCATTTTTGTTAAGTGGTCACATCTCAATTTTGGATAGGATGAAGTAGAGTTGGGCAATAGAATTTTTTCAGTTGAAAACCATCTTTGCAGATATACTGAAGTATATGTAAATACAACTTGTATGTATACTTATGCGGCAATATATAGATTGATTTTTGAAAGTTTTGGTGTGCGGATTTCACCCTTTGCCATTGATGTCAAAGGGGGAGTGAGGAGTAGTGAAAAATGTGCAATCCAGCTAAGGGGGAGCTCTGGTAATAGTGTACATAAGACAGAGCATCAGCCAAGGGGGAGTTTGTTACAACACTTAGTCATTTTTCACTAAGTGTTTCCATCAATGCCAAAGGGGGAGATTGTTGGCAAGAGACACTGTGTGGCTTCATGATTGTTGTCATTGATGGCAACAAAGCTTATCCCACACATCCGCAGCACATAATATGTCTATACCGAAAGTCAGATTGAAGAGTGTTTTGGTCCGGTGAACAAGAACAGAGCATGCAGCAAGGTCTGACAATCAGGTTCGGATCTCTCAGAGGATGTATCTCAGAAAAGTGGGGACTTGGGGAAGTCAAGAGGAATACCATGACTGCCACATTCTAGAGATTGAGCCTCCGGTGATGAAAGAGTGAAAAGATATGAGCACCTAAGTGTTCGGTTCCTGACAAGCAGAATAGAGTGAGAAAGAACTGACCGGCAGAGTATCAGACCTTAATCCGAATGAGAAATTGATGGTGATCAAGCTACATAAGAGATCATTCATGGTTGGCGGACATGATTGATGACTTCTATAACTATCTCTTTGATACGCATCACTTAGTAAGCATGGATTCAGCTGACAGACCAGAGTTTGGGAAAATCTTGAGTATTCCGGATGCTGACTAGAATGATGTTGAAATCCTTGGTGCGGATATATATACCAGATGGATTTTGATGTGAAGGTGTGTGGATAGTGAAAAAGTGTGCGAAAAAAAGTAGAGATAAGTGTGGAAGTAGATATACAGGTCCAGTATGTAACAAAATAGTAAGCACCAAAACAGAGGAAGAATGAAGTGCAGTAGATCAGTATATTGAGCCTAACCAGAACTAAACCTCAACATATATGGCTGCTTCTCGTCAGTTTAAATACCTGGTTACTTTCTATAAACTATTGTAGGCAATGAGCCTCTTGTGAGCAGTGTACTTAGGCAGTGAGCCCTAATTGGGAAGTGCCATTTTGTACTTCTTATTCTTTTAACAGAGAATACAATTTTGGGTTAGTCACCCCGTGGTTTTTCCCTTAACAGGGTTTTCCACATAAAAATCCTTGTCTTATGTGTGTTGATTTCATTTCTACTCTCATGTTCATTTATGCTTATATGTTTTGATACTGCACTATTGTTAAAGAAGAAAAGAAAGTTAAGAAATTTAAGATAACTGATTCACCCCCCCCTCTCTCAGTTATCTACCTTGTTTCCAACACTATCATGTTTTAAATTATCAAAGGTAAACATATTTATGAAGAATCTAGGTAACAAGATCAAAGTTGCATTTATAGGTTCAAGATCACAGATGTGAGGATCAAGGACATAAGTGAAGGATTGAACAAAAATAAGAAACATGTGCTTTTCCAATCTATCAAAGTGTGACAAATGCAAGTCTAATTGTTGATCACTAAGATGAATCATAGAATGTGATCTACAATAGAATATTCTTCGTCATTCTTAAAACTAAGTACACATTTGTGTGTATCAATTAATCATTTATTTTTGTACATGTTTTAGTGTTGTTTTGTAAACTAAACTAATATATCTAGGTTAGTTGTGTGTTAACTTCTTTAATTAATTGATTAATCTAGATAATTAGAAAATGAATCTTTTATTTTTTTTCAAATAGAAGTTGATGTATTTTAGATTCCCTTTACAATCTATAATGATGTGTAATATTATATTAGATCAAACTAGCCCCAAGAAAGCCTACAATAATATGTAATATTATTTTAATAGCAAAATTTTCATGCCCATTCCATTTCCCATTTAGTTTTTTGCCAACCTTAGTGGAATGTCCTAAATGAATTTACATATAAACAAGTCGCACACTCTTGTGCTAATTTTGGATCATGTCTTGATCGTTATCTATCGCTATATACTCCCACTTAGTTATTCCCACACATTTATCATTTGCCCCTCACTATTGTACCTTCATTTGAATTCACTCCTATATGTTCACTCTTTGCCTCGAGATTTTCACTTCCATGACCTAGTTCATTTCCACATTGTTTGATATCAATCCCACACCACATAGGAATGAACCTAAAGTTTTAAATTTTAAATTAAAATTTCAAGATTCCTACCCCTTCCAACTAATGATTATAAGTTGACTTAACACACATTCATGCAACATGTTGTTATGTCTTGGTCTTTAAAGACATTCAATATACCATTAATTCATAAGAGCAAACTTAGGTGAAAAGGGATAACAATCATTAGTGTACACTTTAATTTTCTAAAGTACAAATAATTAGAATCTACATAATCTTCATATAGGTCTCCTACAGATTTACGATTCAAGAGGTGGATTTAAAGGAAGACCCAATATTAGAGGTAGATTTGGCAATCGAGGAGGTTCAAATGGATTCACTGGGAAATTATATAAATGCAATAAGTTTGTAGGCCATCAAGCGTGGTAATGCCCTGAGGAGCAGTCATCTACTTCCTTCAGAGGTGAGAGGAGAAATCAAATTGCACAAGGTGGAGATGATGTTGAAAGTGTCAATTCACCATCTCAAAATGTGGAACCAGAAGTTGGAGAGTCCTTATTGATGAGAAGGACCTTGATCAAAGTACCCATGGATAAGGAGCCACCACAGAGAAAGTCACTCTTCAGGACTACATGCAAGTGCCAAGGTAAATGTTGTAAAGTTGTCATTGATTCTGGTAGTACTGACAATTTGGTTTCTGTTGAAATAGTAGAGAAGTTAAAGTTGAAAAGATTGCCTCATGCCACTTCATACAAGGTGTCTTGGTTAAACAAAGGGCAGCAAGTGTTAGTAAATGAGCACTGTTGGGTAGAGTTTCATATTGGTGGTTATAAATACAAGGTCTTGTGTGACATCATCCCTATGGATGTTTGTCATATGCTCCTTGGTAGACCATGGCAATATGATAGAAATGCCAAACATGATGGTAGAATACCCATACCATAGAAAAGGATGGGGTCTCTTACACTCTTACACCCTTGAAAGATGAAAGTGAAGAACCACAAGTGGGACCTAATGTGATGTTGGTAGGTGAGAAGGAGTTCTTAAAGACCATGGAAGAGGAGAATATTGGTTTTGCCATCATAGCCAAGCCTAGGACTATTATGACAGCAGTTAAGTTGGATGAGTTGCCTTTAGAGGTCCAAGATTTGCTAACTATGCTGATATAGTGGTAGATGAAATCCCAAACACCTTGCCACCTATGAGGGACATTAGTCACCACATTCATTTCATATCAGGGACTAGTTTGCCTAACAAAGCTGCTTATAAGATGACACCATAGCAAAATGAGGAGATTAAGAGGCAAGTGCAAGAATTACTTGACAAGGGGTTGATTAGAGAGAGTTTAAATCCTTGTACGGTTCCCACGGTCCTAGCACCAAAGAAAGGGGGTGAGTGGAGGATGTGCACTGATTCCAAGGCCATCAACAAGATTACCATAAGGTATAGATTTCCCATTCCAAGGATTGAAGACTTAATGGACTGTTTGGGTGGTGCATGCTATTTTTCCAAAATTGATCTCAAGAGTGGTTACCATCAAATTAGGATCAGACCAGGTGATGAATGGAAGACAGCCTTTAAGACAAATGAAGGGTTATATGAATGGCTTGTGATGCCCTTTGGTCTATCAAATGCACCCAGTACCTTCATGAGGTTGATGAATGAAGTGCTCAAACCTTTCATTGGTAAGGTTGTTGTGGTTTACCTTGATGACATTCTTGTTTTTAGTAAAACTAAGGAAGAGCATTTGCACCATTTGGATTTGATTTTGAGAAGATTGCATGAAGAGAAACTAATGATAAATTTGAAGAAATGTGAGTTTATGAAGACAGAGTTGATATATATTGGTTTTGTGGTTACAAATGGCACTTTGAAGATGGATCCAAGCAAGGTTGAGGCTATCCTAAGTTGGCCTACACCCAAATCAGTTGCTGAGGTAAGGAGTTTCCATGGTTTGGCCAGTTTTTATAGGAATTTTATTAAAGGTTTCAGTCATGTTTGTGCTCCAATGATTGATACTATAAAGGGTGATACAAGGAAGAAGTTTGTTTGGTCTAGTGAGGCTGAAAAGAGTTTTGAATATTTGAAAAAGAGGGTAGATGAGCAGCCTATATTGGCTTTGCCTAATTTTGATAAGGTCTTTACAATTGAATGTGATGCTAGTGGCCATGCCATAGGTGTTGTGTTAAGTAAAGAAAACAGGCCTATTACCTTCTTTGGTGAGAAATTTAATGAAGCCAGGAAAAGGTACTCTTCCTATGACCTTGAGATGTATGCAATGGTGCAATCATTAAAGAAAAGGAGACATTATCTACTTCCTAAGGAGTTCATAGTGTATACTGATAATCATGCCCTCCAATTTTTGAATAATCAAGATAAACTCAGTCATAGACATGTTAAATGGGTAGAGTATTTGCAAGGTTTTACTTTCACCATTAAGCATAAAAAGGGGTAGACTAATAAAGTGGCAGATGCTTTGAGTAGAAGGGCTCTAATGGTGCAGGAAATTCAGTTACAAAGCATGGGAGTTGATTCCTTGAAAGGTATGTATCTTGAAGATGCAGATTTTAAAGAGATCTATGCATGTTGTACACAACCTTGTAGCAGCAATAATGATAAGTGGCTTGATTTTCTGATACAAGATGATTTGTTGTTCAAAGGGGCACAAATATGTGTTCCTAAGTGTTCAATGAGGGATAAATTGATAAAAGAAAAGCATAGTGGTAGTGTTTTAGGTCATTTTGGTCTTGATAAGACCTTGGAGCAATTGAGGAAGCACTTTTTTGGCCAACAATGCAAACTGATGTAAGGAAATTTGTTGAAAAATGCACTATTTGTCAAAGGGCTAAAGGATGTAGCACTAATGCAGGGTTATACTAGCCTCTCCCTATTTCATACCTTGTAAAAGTACTAATGATGCATCATACATATCAGGTTTATTCTTCAAGGAAGTGGTAAGAATCCATGGTTTGCCTCTTAGCATTATTTCAGACAAGGATAGTAAATTTATTAGTCACTTTTGGAGAACTTTGTGGAAGAAGTTAGGCACTAATCTAAGTTTTAGTTATGCTTATCACCCACAAACTGATGGGCAGACTGAAGTAGTTAATAGGAGTTTGGGAAACCTCCTCAGATGCCTCTCCAAAGGGAATTCAACTCAATGGGATCTGGTTTTGCCTCAAGCTAAGTTTTCTTATAATGATTCCATGAACATGAGCATTGGAAAAAGTTCTTTTGAAGTTGTCTATAGTTTGCAGCCTAGGGGAGTGTTTGAATTGAGGAACATTTGTGGTATGGAAAGGCCAAGTGCTGAGGGAGAGAAATTTGTTGTGGCAATGTAGGAGATTCACCAATAGGTTAGGGAACACCTTTAAAATAGTGTTGATAAGTACAAGCAAAGAGCAGATGCAAAAAGGAGAGAAGTGGACTTCAAGGTAGGTGATTTGGTTTTGGTTCATCTTAGAAAGAAAATATTTCCTAAGGGGCATTACTCTAAGTTACACATGAAGAAGATAGGTCCGTGCAAAATTGTTCATAAATTTGTACATAATGCATATGAGGTTGAACTCCCTCCAGGAGTTGGCATATCTCCCATCTTCAATGTTGTTGATTTACATCCATACAAGGGGGAAATCAATGATGATCCAGGAGCAGGTTCACATGCAGGTTCAGATGTTGAGTGGGTCGGGGATCTTCCACCAAGTAGACCTCTGGAGTTGGAGTGTATCCTAGACAATAAAGAACTCAAAAAGACACAAAATAAGGCCTATTTTCAGTATTTAGTCAAATGGAAGGGTCTGCCTCATGAGGATACCACTTGGATGTCTGTGAGTGATATAATCAAGCATGGATATACTATCATCGGTCTTAACTTCAGTGGGACTTGAGTTCTTTTTCTCCTCTGGGGAGTATGGTGCAGGGGCACCCTTGGTTTTAGGTGTACCCTTGGTTCCATGTAGTGGATTTTTTGGATTTTGTCACGGGAATGTTGATTTCATGTAAAAAGGTCTTTTTAGTCCATTTCATGTCATTTGGAGTCATTTTTGAGTCTTTAGGTGCAAGGTAGGGCAAAAATGTCAATGTTGTCAAAGTCGCACAAAAGTTGTCAAGCAACTTTTGCAACTTTTTGCAAAAAGTGTAAACATGGTGATTTGTTAAGCCACTAACCAAAATATGGTTAGAGAAAGTTGAAATATGGTTGTAAAATCTTAAATATGTTTGGTATCCTCGATTTGAGAGGTTGGTTGGAGATTTTGAAGAAGAATTCCTTTCTTGCACGTGAAAATTTTGAGTTTTCTTACTTTTTTGTAACTTTCATCACGTTGTATGGTCTAAAGCCCATCTGTACAGGTTGAAGGTTGTTTGCATCATGTAAAGGATTGTCCTACCTTTCATTTGCACTTGGTTTTATAAAAATCCATTGGGTTTGGAAGGAGATATTAGCATTTTAGTGTAATCTGCCCTAAACCCTACCTAGGGTTCTAGGAAGCACAAAAAAATGATTTTTTTCGTGTTTCCCCTATGACCTGGTTATGGCACTTGATACTTAGGTCTATTTTGATGTCCTCTAACATCTTGCAAGATTTGTAGTTTGGGTTTTGCACATGGGAGGAGAAACTTATGGATAGATGCTGTAATTTTGGTTTGTTGATAGACTTGAACCCTTTGTTATGATTGTTTGTCCAATTTTTAAGTATTGAATCATTGGATTAGGATAGATGGACGTATGAACAATTGAAGAATGAGGTTCTACACTCTGGAGAACTAGTGGATTGCAATTTCCATTGTTTATTGTTGTGTGCACCTTATTTAAATGAGACAGTGGACTGTCCCATGGTATGCTGCCATCCTTAAGTCTATTCCCATGCATTTGAAGTTGCCAAAAAAACCTTTTGAAAGGTCTGTAGGATCATTAGTTTCATCATTACATGTTATCCACATTGTTGACATGTTGTTCCACATCATTAAGAGGACTGCCACCCTTGAAGATTAAAAGGTATGTCATGATTGTAGAAGTCTGCCCCTGTCATAGTTACTCATTGCACCTTAGGAAGATGAACCCATTGTTCTAAAATATGGTATCAATCATATAACCTCTACCCTACTCTGCATCATGTATGTTATCATCGAATCTTCACTCAAAGCCATAAAATCATTTGATCCAATGGTTTGACCTAGGAGAACTTGATCGTAGCCATCCAAAAAATTCTTGTAAGGTGTTTATTAACACCACAATCCTTACAAGATCATTAGATAAAAAAAGAGGGGAGAATAGTTTGTAGAAGTTTATTTTTTGTCAGTTCATATGTTGAAGGCACAAAACAACTGAGAGGGGGCGTGAATCAATTGTATCAAAAACTTTAACTTCCTTTAAACAAAATCACATTCACATTTACTTATTTTAACTCCTTATTCTATTATGAAGATTAAACATGAATAACAGAATCAAAACATAAACACATCAACACCAATATCACACATGAACACCAAATTTTTACATGGAAACCCCTAAAAGGGAAAAACCACGATGAGTGTTAGCTCACAAATAATGTAGTAACAATACCAAATAACAAAGAGGCTCACTACCCAAAATGCTCACTATAAAAAGGCTCACTACTAAAGGGTGACTCACTGCCATGATGGGTGGCTCACTGCTATGAACTGATATAGTAGCATCTACAACATGTCTAGGTTCAGTTCCATTGAAGCGTAATATATCTCCTCTGCTCTACCTTTGCAACACACACACATTATCTTTGCACTCTCTCACATCACTCATAGCTTCATTACATATATTTATACCAATCATCAACCTCAGAACATTCATCAAGGTTGACAATACAACTTACAACCATTGGAACTAACTCCAAGGTCGGCATACATACATAAATCAAATTAGGTCTGGACCTAAACAAAATTATGGACCAAATGAAGGAAGGAAGAGCAATTCATGGCTTAGATCAGACCCAAAAACATCCTTACACACTCCAACATGCTTCCACAATCCACAAATCACCTCCGCAACAAGTGTAAACAAACAAGTCAGCCAGAACTAGTGCAAACATCAAGAATACTTAAATACATGCTTTCAAGAACTTCATTATAGCTTGCAGATCAAGAAAATGCCTTCAATACATTCTGGAGACATCCACAAACAACATAGACTCACCTAGGAGCTAACAAATTGAACTGCAACAGATCTCACTTGAGGACAACAAATATCACCTGAAAACAGATCACAGACTGCTCTCAACAAACACTATCAAACTCTGCTAATCAATAACTTGCTTTCTAGAGCACCAAATCACAAATCCTTTGGAATGAAGATAGCTAAGGACTTTATAAACTTAAGTCCAGAACCACAAGACCAAAATCTAAACGGCGGAGAAATGTGAAGCAAAATACTTTCTCCCTGTCACACTGCAAATGTTGTCAGACACAGTCTTCAAACTGGTGAATAGAACTTTTGTTGCATAGTGATCCAAACCACCAAATTCTGGATTTAGCATCTTTAAACACTTCTTTAAATTATATCCAAATCTAATACTCTGGTCTTCAACATAGAGGAAATGTGGAGCAAAATACTCAGACAGTGTTCTTAATATGACAACTCAATCAATCAACAAACAATAATATCAGAAGATACAGTTGGCACCAATGACAACACAAACATGTTGACATCAATGACAACACCAGTTAGCACATACTTGCAACAATCTCCCCCTTTGTCATTGATGGTAACATATGATGTGAAAAATTGAATAACATGTTCCTCCATCAAGACATAACTTTGCATCAGGACTCCCCCTTTCTTTTTACACATCTAAACTCTTTCTCCCCCTGATTTTTTCACATGATCTCTCTCCCCCTTTGACATCAATGGAAAAGGGAATCACATCTCTTCCACTGCACATACTTGTATACTACTACTCTGATCAGTCTGAAATCATTCTTTAGCTCCCCCTGACTGCAACAATCATCTCAAACCACTACCTGCTCCCCCTGAGAGGTAGCTTCCAACATTAGTCCAAAAAGGAGAAATGTAATTTGAGGCACACTAGATTGATGCATCTTTTTATGCATCTAGTTCAATGAAAGGAAACAACCCCTAACTTCTCCCAGAGATACACAAATGTATCCTTTAGAAGAGCCTTAGTCAATATATTAGCAACTTGATCTTTTGTAGGCACATACTCAAGCTTCACTTCATTCTCTGCAACTTTCTCCCTCAAAAAGTGATACTTAATTGAAATGTGCTTTGTCTTTGAATGCGTCACTGGATTCTTTGAAATATTTATGGCACTTGTGTTATCACAAAGAATAGGGATTGGCTCATCATACTCAACTTTGATATCCTTCAAGGTCTATTTCATCCACAGCACCTAAGTACAACATGATGTAGTAGAAATATATTTTGCCTCTGCAGTAGACAAGGAAATGGGTTCTTGTTTCTTGCTATGCTAGGACACTGCTCTATCTCCAAGGAAGAATGCACCTCCACTTATGCTTTGTTGCAAGCATGTGCCTAACTGGTGTTGTCATTGATGTCAACATATCTGTGTTGTCATTGGTGTCAATTGTGCTCTTACTTTGTTGCTTGCTTGTATGGAGTGAGATGCTTTGTATTTACTTATGTAACTGATCATGATGTTGAGGATATTGAGAAAATTAGCCCCTCTGGTGGTAACAATGTATTGCATTCAGAAGAACAGTCCAAAAATTTGTTCTGCATTTCCTGTAGAATGAATATCTTTGCTTGCGGATTGGAAGTTATTTAGAAGTCTGTCTAAAGATGTTATAATCCAATTTTGAGTCTCCGACATGAAGATTTGAGCGAGTTATGTTCACCAGTGTGAAAACTATTTTTCCTGTATGTTTGGTGGTGACAGGGAGAAAGTGTTATGCTCCACATTCCTCTGCATTGAAGTATTTTCGTTTGTGGTTCTGGAATCAAGTTTGTAATGATGTTAAGTACCTTCAACTACAATGGTTCATGATTTGGTGGTCTGCAAGCTATCATTTACTTATGACAGTGGCTAACAGTGTTGTTCTTGTGCTCCGATTTGAAGAATCTTCTTGACATAGTGGTTAGAGATTGTGTGGTTGTTCTTGGTGATTACAATGTGCTTGTGGATATCTCTTGTTCATGTTCCTACCTTTGGATTGGTCTGCAAAGAGAAATTTGGATCGTGGATGAAGCCTATTCTTCGAAGACCTAGTATTATCTCCAGTCCTAGTCGACCTGGTTGAATTCATTATTTGCGAAGATGCCTTAAAGATTGTAGAAGTGTGTTGTGGTGTGAAGGAGTGTGATTGAGTCCTAGCTAAGGCATGGTGTGATCCGCATACATCTTAACATCCTTTCCTTAGCTAAATTTGTATTAGGTCCAGACCTATTTTATGTATGATTGTAATTTTGACCTTGGAGATTGATCCAATGGTTGATGAATGTAGTTCTGGCCTTGATGTACATTCCAAGGTTGATGAATTGTATAAAAGAATGTAATGTAGTTGTGAAAAAGTGTGTAATGCGAAGATGAAAAGATAAGTGCGAAGGTGTGAAAGAGCAGAGGAGAGAAGTTATATTGTGCTTCAATGGAACTAAACCCTGGCATGGAGTAGATGCTACTTAATCAGTTCACCACTTTGGCAGTGAGCCCTGTAGGCAGCGAGCCTCTATTTTTCAATATTGCTATAACTTGTCTATTTTTGTGGGCTAACACCAATCGTGGTTTTTCCCTTTTAGGGTTTTCCATGTAAAAATATGGTGTCTACTATGTTGAATGTGTAATTGTGATTAAGTTTATAATTTCATGCTTTCATGGTTAAATCTGATTATAAGTAATTAAGCTATTGATGGTTTGACAATCATATGAAGCTAAGTTTTTGTGACAACTGATTCACCCCCACATCTCAGTTGTCTGATGTATTTCAACATGATTTTCCTGTCATCAACACATCCATCCCAATCTTTATCTGTATAGGCACTTAAAGAAAAATCATTGTTCGTAGGATACCACAAACCATGATCTAGAGTGCCCTTCAAATACCTGAATATCCTCTTCACTGCCACAACATGTGATTATTTGGGATCTGATTGAAATCTAGTCACAAGACAGACTGCATGCATGATATCTTGTCTAGTAGAGGTTAGCTAAAGTAGTCCTCCAATCATTCATTTGTACATGCTCTAATCAGCCTTAGGAGATTCATCATTCTTTCTCAACTTGTAACCAGTAACCATAGGTGTACATACCAGTTTAGAGTCTTCCATTCCAAACTTCTTCAACAACTCTTTAACATACTTGGATTGAGAAATGAAAATACCTTTACTAGATTGAATGATTTACAGTCCAAGAAAGAAGTTCATTTCACCACACATAGACATTTCAAACTCATTTCGCATCTCATCTGCAAACTTCTTACACATACCTTCATTTCCACCAAATATGATGTCATCAACATAGATCTCAACAATCAGAATTTGGTCTCCACTTATCTTGGTGTACAGGTTACTATCTGCGGACCCTTTACTAAATCCCTGCTGCAACAGGTACTTATCCAGTCTTGCATACCAAGCTCTGGGAGCTTGCTTCAATCTATACAAAGCCTTCTTTAATTTTCGTACCATATTTGGTTTGTCTGATAGCTAGAATCCATCTAGTTTCTCTATGTAGACTTCTTCTAACTCACCATTCAGGAAAGCAGATTTCACATCCATTTGGTATACCTTGAAGTTTTTATGTGCTACAAATGCCAAAAATAGTCTGATAGCTTCCATTCTTGCCACTAGAGCAAAGGTCTCTTCATAGTCTATTCCTTCCACCTTTGAGTAGCCTTTGCACACAAGTCTTGCATTGTTTCTCACAACTTCTCCAACTTCATTCAGTTTGTTCTAGAATACCCACTTTGTTCCTATCACATTCTTGTCTACAGGTCTAGTGACAAGTTCCCATGTCTTGTTCTTCTCAATCTACATTAGTTCTTCTTCCATTTCTTTGACCCAATATTCATCATTGTATGCTTCTTTTATTGTTTTAGGTTCCACCTTTGAGAGTAAACAGAGATTTACTTGATCTTCTGCAGCTCTACTTCTTGTCAACACAACTTTCCGTTTGTCACCAATAATCTGATCTTCAAAGTGATCTCTTTGCACATACCTGGGGTTTTAGGAACTCTTTCCGGAGCTTCAACTTGAACTTCTTCTTCTTCAAGAGCAGCTTGCACTTCAATCTGAACTTCCTTTTCTTTGTCTTTTTCAACCTTTTCTGTATCAACAGATCCATCTGACTCATATCCATCTAGTTGAATATCTTCATCTACCTTCACATTTGTACTTTCAATGATTTTTCTCAATCTTTTGTTATAGCACTAGTAAGCCTTGCTCTTAGTAGAGTACCCAAGGAATATGCCTTCATCACATATAGCATCAAACTTTCCTAATTCTTCATCTCTTCTGATGTAACATTTGCTTCCAAAAACTTTGAAGTATTTGACAGTACGAGCTCTACCATACCACAGCTCATAAGGTGTCTTTGTTTCTTTTTCTCTAATTTGCACTCTATTTTGAATGTAGACAGTAGTGTGTATTGCTTCTTTCCAATATACCTCCGGTAGGTTTGCTTCCTTAATTATTGTTCTAGCAGCTTCTTGAACAGTTCTATTTTTCCTCTCAACCACTCTATTTTGTTGAGGAGTCAGGGGGCAGACAAATGTCTCTTTATTCCATGTTCTTCACAAAAAGCATTAAACTCATTTAAGGTAAACTCACCTCCTCTGTCAGATCTCAAACACTTGATTCTCAAATCCAACTCATTTTCAACCATAGCTTTGAATGCCTCAAACTTGCCTAGGGCTTCTAATTTTTCTTTAAGTAACCCAAGTCATTCTTGAATAATTTTCAATAAGAAGCATGAAGTACC
The DNA here is from genome assembly GCA_027924645.1 of Cunninghamia lanceolata. Classification (NCBI taxonomy): domain Eukaryota; kingdom Viridiplantae; phylum Streptophyta; class Pinopsida; order Cupressales; family Cupressaceae; genus Cunninghamia; species Cunninghamia lanceolata. Next base: position 1,863,410 of record BSBN01000416.1, on the reverse strand, counting down.
TATCACCTTGTAGACTTCTTATTCTTGTAGGGCCACATATGTCTATATGCACCAACTCCAGCAAACCAGTAGAGAATTGTTCTTTGCTTTTGAAGGTAGTCTTTGTCATCTTCCCAAACTGACATTCTTTACACATAACACTAGCAGGCTTCACACTCTTAGGCAAGTCTCTTACTTCTTGTACTATGCTTATTCTCACCAAATTGTCAAAGTTAATGTGACACATTCTCCTATGACAAAAATAGCTTTCATTTGTCTAATCTAATAAACAACAATTATTAGTACCCTTCAAATGATAGACATTACCATGAGTCTTTGTTGAAATGAACCAGACAACTGAGAAGGGGGGTGAATCAGTTGTCACAAAACTTAAGCAATTCTGCACCTTAAATCATTAAACACTTATCCATTGTTTGTTATGATTAAATCATGAAAGCATAAACACAGAGCCATAAACACAATTGCAAGATCATGCACAAGTGACACCAGATTTTTACTTAGAAAACCCTATCAAGGGAAAAACCACAGTGGGAGTTAACCCACAAGATAGATATGTAAAGCACAATACTAAAAATCAGAGGCTCACTGTCAATAGGGCTCACTTCCCAGAAAAAGGCTCACTGCCAAGGGGTGGCTCACTACCAAGGGTTTTGAACTAAGATGTTAGCATCTACTCCATGCCTGAATTCAGTTCCATTGAAGCGCAATATTCTTCTGCTCTGCTCTGCCTTATTTCTTCCTTACTTATCTTCACATTTTTCACACTTGAACACCTTTTCCTCGACTCAATTGCAAGTATTTATACACTACATCAACCTTGGAATGATCATCAAGGTCGGCATTACAATCATCAACCTTTCGAACAATCTCCAAGGTCGGCATTACAAACATACATAAAATAGGTCTGGACCTAATACAAAATTAGCCAAGGAAATGTAGTAAAGTTGTATGCAAATCACTCCATGCCTTAGCTAGGACTCAAACACGATCTTCCATGCCACTACATGCTTCTACAATCTTCAATACATCTCCACAATCATTGGGATTAACCAAGTCGGCTAAGATTGGTTACATGCTACATTATCTGGGAGTAATCTTCAAACACAATCTCAATTCCTTAATGTGGACCAATGCAAAGGTAGGAGCATGATCAAGAGGCCTCCACAAGCACGTTGTAATCACCAGGAGCAACCGCACAAACTCTAACCACTTTATCCATGAGATTCTTCACACCGGAGCACATGAACTTCACTGTCTTCAACTATCATAAAAGAAAGATAGCTTGCAAACAACCAAATCACAAACCATTGGAGTTGTAGGCACTTATCATCATCCCAAACTTCCCTCTAGAACCGCAGAGCAAAATACTTCAATGCGGAGCAGTACGGAGCAAAATACTTTCTCCCTGTCACCAGTGAATAATCAGAAAAAGTAGATTTTACTCTAGTGAATGTAACTCACTCAATTCTTCATACCAGAGGCTCAAACTCAAGATTTAGCATCTTCAAACATGCCTCTAAATAACTTCCAATCTGTAAACCAAGATCTTTACTCCCCAAGAAATGCAGAGAAATTTTCTGGATTGTTCTTCAGTATGCAACTCACTGTCTTCACTGTGATTCACTGTTTCCTTTTTGATTCTTTCGGAGGGGCTAAGTTTCTTGATATCCTCAAAATATAAAGCTTCTAACCAAATAACAAAATAGGATACAGTTGACACCAATGACAACAAAGATATTTGACATCAATGACAACACTGATTAGGCACACACTTGCAACAATCTCCCCCTTTGTTATTGATGGCAACATATGATATGAAAAACTTCAACAGCCATCAAGACAAGATTCTCCCCTATCTCTTTACACATCTGCACTCTTTCTCTCTGATTTTTTCACATGATTTCTCTACCCCTTTGACATCAATGGCAAAGGGCACATACTTGCACTCTACTGCTTTGATCCAATCTCTCTTTTGGACTCTCTTCATCTGACTACTCCCCCTGAGAAGTAGCCCTTACAAGTATCAATCCGGATCTGGAAATGGACTTTTAGGTACCTTCAGACTAATGCACTTCTATGCATCTTAGTTTAGAGCAAGAGGGGTGATAACCCCTAACTTTTCTCTGAGATACTCAAAAGTATCTTTAGGCAGAGGCTTAGTGAAAATGTATGCAATCTGATCTTTTGTACATACATACTCCAACTTGACTTCATTCTCTATTACCTTTTCTCTCATAAAGTGATATCTTATGGATATGTGCTTTGTTCTTGAATGCATTACTAGATTCTTTGATATGTTTATGGCACCTGTATTGTCACAAAAGATTGCAATTGGATCTTCATACCCAACTTGGATGTCCTTCAATGTCTGCTTCATCCATAACACTTGAGTGCAACTACATGCTGTTGTAATGTATTCTACTTCTGCAGTAGACAGAGATATTGAGTCTTGTTTCTTGCTTAACCAGGATACCAGCCTCTTTCCTAAAAAGAATGCACCTCCACTTGTACTTTTCCTGTCATCCACATCTCTAACCCAATCTGCATCAGTGCATGCACTGAGAGTGAAATCATTGTCTTTTGGATACCACAAACCATAATCCATTGTGCCTTTCAAGTATCTCAGTATTCTTTGACTTCCATCACATGTGATTCTTTAGGTTCTGCTTGAAATCTTGCCACAAGACAAACTACATGCATTATGTCAGGTCTAGTTTGGGTCAGATAAAGTAATCCTCCAATCATAGATCTATATCTTTTCTAATCTGCCATAGGTGAGTCAACATTTTTACTCAATTTACAACTAGTTGCCATGGGAGTGCTTACCAATTTGGAGTCCTCCATCCCAAACTTCTTTAATAACTCTTTCACATACTTTGACTGAGAAATGAAGATACCTTTATCCAATTGATTTATTTGTAGACCTAAAAAGAAATTCATCTCACCAAACATGGACATTTCAAATTCATTTTTCATATCCCCAGCAAAAACCATGCACATACCTTCATTGCCTCCAAAGATAATGTCATTAACAACTACTGCAACAATTAGGATTTGTTGATTATTGATCTTGAAATAGAGATTACTATCGGTAGTACCCTTACTGAACCCTAACTATATCAGATACTTATCCAATCTTGCATACTAGGCCCTGGGAGCTTGTTTTAGTCCATACAATGCTTTCTTCAATCTGCACACCATGTCACCTTGATCTGATGACTGGAATCCTTCCGGTTGTTCAACATAGACTTCTTCCAATTCTCCATTTAAGAATGCAGACTTTACATCCATTTGATATACCTTGAAATCTTTATAGACTACAAATGCTAAAAACATTCTTATTGCTTCAATCCTTTCCAATGGTACAAATGTTTTCTCAAAATCTATTCCTTCAACTTGAGAGTATCCTTTACATACCAACCTTGCTTTGTTTCTTACCACTTCGCCGTTCTCATTCAGTTTGTTCCTGAAGACCCATTTGGTGCCAATTACATTTTTATCTGTTGGTCTGGGAACAAGATCCCAAGTCTAATTCTTCTCTATCTGCATCAGTTCTTCTTCCATAGCCTTTACCCAATTTTCATCATTACAAGCTTCATTTACATTTTTAGGTTCCACTTGAGAAAGAAAACAATAATTAACATGTTCATCAGCAGCTCTTCTTCTGGTTTGAACTCCTTTACTCTTATCTTTTATGATTTGATCTTCAGAGTGATTTAACTTTACATACTTGGGTGTCTTAATAATGATTTCAGGAGCTTGTTCTTATTCTTCCTCTGAGTTTTCTTCTTGCTACACTACTACTTTGTTTGCAGGGACATCCGGTTCATCATATTCATATCCACTTGATACATTTTCCTTGGTTTCATCAACTTTGACATTTGCACTCTCAACGATCTTCTTCAACATGTTATTGTAGCACCGGTAGGCTTTTCTCTTGGTAGAATACCCAAAGAAGATACCTTCATCACATCTTGCATCAAACTTACCTAGATCTTCATCTCTTTTGATATAACACTTACTACCAAAAACTTTGAGATATTTCATAGTAGGAACTTTACCATGCCACAACTCATAAGGAGTCTTAGAGATGTTACCTTTTACTTGGATTCTGTTTAGGATGTATACAACAGTGTGAATTGTCTCTCTCCAATATACTTCTGGTAGGTCAGCCTCCTTCATCATTATTCTAGCAGCCTCTTGAACTGTCATGTTTTTCCTTTCAACTACTCCATTTTGTTGTGGAGTCCTGGGTGCAGATAATTGTCTCTTTATCCCTTATTCTTCACAGAAGAAGTTGAACTCATTTGATGTAAACTCTCCACCTCTATCAAACCTCAAGCACTTTATTTTCAAGTCTAGCTCATTCTCAACCATTGCCTTGAATGCTTTGAACTTTTCTAGGGCTTTAGCTTTTTCTTTTAAGAAGGTAACCCAAGTCATTCTAGAATAATAATCAATCAACAACATGAAATACCTATCTCCTTGTAGACTTCTTACTCTGGTAGGGCCACATAGATCTGTATGCACTAATTTCAGTAGTCCATCAACATATTGGTCCTTTCTCTTGAAACTTATTCTTGTTTGTTTTCCAAATTGGCACTCCTTGCACAAAGTATCAATAGGCTTCACAAGCTTAGGCAAATCTCTTACAGCCTGAGTGGAACTTATCTTCATAATGTTGTCAAAATTGATATGACACAACCTTCTATGCCACAACCAACTTTCATCATTCTGAGCCAACAAACAATATTCATCAGTCCCTTTCAAATGATAAATGTTACCTCTTGTCTTCTTACCAGTTGCAATCACTGTTCCAGAGATTTCCAAGATCTTGCATCCATTGTCCTTGAATCTAAGATCATAACCTTTGCCACACATCTGACCAACACTCAAGAGATTGTGCTTTAATCCCTTCACATATAAGACATCATCAGTGTTGTGCTTGCCATCAAAAGAAATAGATCCATTTCCACAAATCTTACCAGTTGTATCATCACCAAACCTATCTAGTCCTCTATCATATCTTTCCAAACTTATGAACTTACTTTTGTCACCAGTCATGTGATGAGAGCATCCACTATCAATAACCCATTCATCTTTGTCTTCAACAACCTGAGCAGCCAAGGCACTTTCCACTAGTTTTGCTTCCTTCACATAGCTAGCAGGATTAGTAGTCATAGGTTCTTCTTTAATAGCAATAAACAAGCATTCATTTCCAGAAGTATTAGCATTATCTAGTTCACCATCTGATATTCCATCATCATCAAGATCTTCAACATAATAATATTTCTTTGGAATCCTAGGTCTATCAGGTCTTAGCTTGGGAACTCTTGTGGGGCACCTAGAAGCATAATGACCAACTTTACCACAACTGAAACATTTGAAAGGTAATCTTCCTTTGAACTTACTAGTACCTCTAGGTAGACTATTAACAAAGTTGGCTTCAAGTTCTTCAAGCTCATAATCTGGTTCCACCTTGTACTTTTCAAATTTGGGGGTTCTTTCTGAAGTGTTGGCCTTGAAAGTAGTCTCTGTCTTTGGAAGTGAATCACCAAGTTCTCTCATTTCAAAGGCTGTCAGCTTCCCTAGCAGCTGATCTTTTGTAATCTTTGTTACTGTCATTATTTCTTCAATTGTGGCCACTTTATGACAATAAGATTTAGGCAATGATCTAAGGATTTTGTTCACAACTTCAATATCCTCAATTTTTCCTCCTACACTTCTAATGCTACTCACAAGTTCGTCAACCTTTTGCATGAAGGATGTTATGTTGTCATCTTCAAACATTCATATTTTGGCCTTCAAACTCTACAACTTGGCGCTCTTCACAGATTCATCTCCTTCATACAGATTCTTCAACTTATCCTAGATTTCATAAGCAGTTTCTAGCTCCATGATCCTTGTTACTTCGACATCGGATCAGGCGCTCACTAGGGCATCTTTGGCTTTTATGTTCAAATCAAATTCCTTGATCTCATCTTCAGTTTGCAAACCATTCTTTGGTATTTCATACTTATTTTTAGTTATTTTCCAAACACTATAACCCAAGCAGAGGAGATAAGTTTTCATGTGGATCTTCTAGACGGAGTAGTTTGTTCCATCGAATCGTGGACTCTCCTTCTTATACAACATTCTGGATCACCCTCAAGCGGTCAAGCTTTCTTCTAAGGAATTTGGCTCTGATACCAATTATTGAAATGAACTAGACAACTAAGAGGGGCGTGAATCAGTTGTCACAAAACTTAAATAATTATGCACCTTAAATCATTAAACACTTATCCACTGTTTGTTATGATTAAATCATGAAAGCATAAACATAGAGCCATAAACACAATTGCAAGATCATGCACAAGTGACACCAGATTTTTACGTGGAAAACCCTGTCAAGGGAAAAACCATGGTGGAAGTTAATCCACAAGATATATATATATGTAAAGCACAATACTAAAAATTAGAGGCTCACTGCCAATAGGGCTTACTACCCAGAAAAAGGCTCATTGCTAAGGGTTTTGAACTGAGATGTTAGCATCTACTCCATGCCTGAATTTAGTTCCATTGAAGTGCAATATTCTTCTGCTCTGCTCTGCCTTTTCTCTTCCTTACTTATCTTCATATTTTTCACACTTGGACACCTTTTCCTCAACTCAATTGCAAGTATTTATACACTACATCAACCTTGGAATGGTCATCAAGGTCGGCATTACAATCAACCATTAGAACAATCTCCAAGGTTGGCATTACAAACATACATAAAATAGGTCTGGACCTAATACAAAATTAGCTAAGGAAATGTTGTAAAGACGTATGCGGATCACTCCATGCCCTATCTAGGACTCAAACACGATCTTCCACACCACTACATGCTTCTACAATCTTTAATACATCTCTGCAATTATTGGGATTAACCAAGTCAGCTAAGACTGGTTACACACTACGTTATCTGGGAGTAATCTTCAAACACAATCTTAATTCCTTAATGCAGACCAATGCAAAGGTAGTCCTGAGCATGATCAGGAGGCCTCCACAAGCATGTTGTAATCACCAGGAGCAACCGCACAAACTCTAACCACTTTATCCATGAGATTCTTCACATCGGAGCACTTAAACTTCATTGTCTTCAATTGTCATAAAAGAAAGATAGCTTGCGGACCACCAAATCACAAACCATTGGAGTTGTAGGCTATTATCATCATCCTAGACTTCCCTCTAGAACTGCAGAGCAAAATATTTCAATGCGGAGAAGTGCGGAGCAAAATACTTTCTCCCTGTCACCAGTGAATAATCAGAAAAAGCAGGTTTTACTTTGGTGAATGTAACTCACTCAATTCTTTATACCAGAGGCTCAAACACAGGATTTAGCATCTTCAAACATGCCTCTAAATAATTTCAAATCCACAGACCAAGATATTTACTCTCCAATAAATGCAGAGCAATTTTCTGGACTATTCTTCAGTATGCAACTCGCTGTCTTCACTGTGATTCACTATTTCCTTTCTGATTCTTCTGGAATGGATAATTTTCTCAATATTCTCAACATATAAAGCTTCTAACCAAATAAAAAATAGGATATAGTTGACACCAATGACAACAAAGATATGTTGACATCAATGACAACACCGATTAGGCACATACTTGCAGCAGTTTTCTTACCAGCTACAATTAAAGTTCTAGAGATTTTCCTTATCTCACACCCATTGTCCTTAAACATCATATTGTACCATTTATCACACATTTGTCCAATGCTTAGAAGATTTTGATTTAATCCTTTGACATAAAGAACATCATATGTATTATGCTTGCCATCCAAAGTAATTGATCCTTTTCCACAAATCTTACCAGCTACATCATCACCAAATCTCACTAGTCCTCCATCATATTTTTCAAACTTAACAAAGTTACTCTTATCTCCTGTCACGTGATTTAAACATCCATTGTCAATGATCCATTCATCTTCCTCTTTAGCATGAAATGCAGACAACTCTCCTGGACTTCCTTCCTTCACACAGCTAGCAAGGTTAGCAGAAGCAAGTTCTTCTCTCAGTGCAATAAACAAGCATTCACTACTATTACCATCATCAGAATCAGGTTCATCATCAATTACACCATCATCATCTCTAACATAGTAACTCTTTCTTACCATCTTTCCTTTATTTTCATTATTTTTGATCCTGAAAGTTCTATCAGGACATCTTGAAACATAGTGACCAATTTTACGACAATTGAAACATTTGAAAGGTAACTTACCTTTGAACTTACCTCTGCTTCCTCTTTTCATTATGATTGAAAATTTTTCCTCTAGCTCTTCAAAATCTTCTTCAACTGATTCCACGGCATATTTATCTGATCTAGTAGTCTTTTCTTCTTTGGCCTTAAAGGCAGTTTCAGTTTTCACAAGGCCATCAATAGTACCAAATTCTCTCATCTCAAAAGCAGTCAGTTTACCAAGCAATTGATCTTTTGTAAGCTTGCCCATATCAAACAATTCTTCAATGGTAGATACCTTATGACTATAAGATTTGGGAAGATTTATAAGTATCTTATCTACAACATCCACATCCTTTAGCTTTTCACCAATACCCTTGATTCTACTAACAACTTCATCAATCTTCTTTATGTAACTTGTTATGTTCTCATCCTCAACCATTCGCATGGTTTCATATGTGATCTTCAAGTTCTACAACTTAACCTTCTTGATAGATTCATCACCTTCATAGATGTTTTTCAATTTGTCCCAGATCTCATGAGCAGTTTCCAAATCTACAACTTTCACCATTTCAATGTTAGACACGGCATTTAATAGAGAATTTTTAGCTTTGTGATTAGTCTCATAATCCTTAATCTCTTCATTAGTCTTCAGACCATTTTCAGATACTGTGTATTTATCTTTAACCATTGTCCAAACATTATAACTAATAGAAATAAGATAACTTTGCATTCATACCTTCCAATAGGCATAGTCAGATCCATCAAACTGAGGAATGTCTTTCTTGTGTACCATCCCAGATCTACCTTAAGTTGTTAGGCTTTCTTCCAAGGAACCTTGCTTGATACCAATTGTTGAAGGCACAAGACAACTGAGAGGGGGTGAATTAGTTGTATCAAAAATTTTAACTTCCTTTAAACAAAATCACATTCACATTTTCTTACTTTAACTCCTTATTCTATTATGAAGATTAAACATGAATAGAAAAATCAAAACATAAACACATCAACACCATACACACATGAACACGATATTTTTGCATGGAAAACCCTAAAAGGGAAAAACCACAGTGAGTGTTATCTCACAATATAATGTAGTAACAATACCGAATAACAAAGAGGCTCACTACCTTAAGGCTCATTGCCCAAAATGCTCACTGCAAAAAGGCTCACTGCCAAAGGGTGGCTCACTGCCAAGGGGTGGCTCACTGCCAAAAGGTGTCTCACTGCCATGAACCGATATAGAAGCATCTACAACATGCCAAAGTTCAGTTCCATTGAAGCGCAATATATCTCTTCTGCTCTACCTTTACAACACACACACTTTATCTTCGCACTCTCTCACATTACTCACGGCTTCATTACATATATTTATACCAATCATCAACCTTGGAACATTCATCAAGGTATGCAATACAACTTACGACCATTGGAACTATCTCCAAGGTCGGCATACATACATAAATCAAATTAGGTCTGAACCTAAACAAACTTGCAAAGAAAATGAATGAAGGAAGAGAACTTCATGGCTTAGCTTAGACCCAAACACATCCTTATACACTCCAACATGCTTCCACAATCCATGAATCACCTCCGCAACAAGTGTAAATAACCAAGTCAGCCAAACTAGTGCAAACATCAAGAATACTTAAATACACACTTCCAAGAACTTCATTACAGCTTGCAGATCAAGTACATGGCTTCAATACATTCTAGAGACATCCACAAACAACATAGACTCACCTGGGAGCCAACAAATCCAACCGTAACAAATCTCACTGGAGGACAACAAATATCACCTGAAAACAAATCACAGACTGCTCTCAACAAACACTGTCAAACTTTGCTAATCAATAACTTGCTTTTCGGAGCACTAAATCACAAATCCTTTGGAATGAAGATAGATAAGGACTTTATAAACTTAAGTCTAGAACTGCAAGACCAAAATCCAAACTATAGAGAAATGCGGAGCAAAATACTTTCTCCTTGTCACACTGCAAATGTTGTCAGACACAGTCTTCAAACTGGTGAATAGAACTTTTGTTGCACAGCGATCCAGACCACCAAATTCTAGATTTAGCATCTTCAAACACTTCTCTAAATTATATCTGTTGGCCTTATTTTCAAATCACCCAATTTTAAAATTTTTTGCATATCAAATACCTGTGCCAAGTCATCTTTTTGGTTGCAATTCGTTGGCGTCGTGTTTCATGTGTGAAAATCATGTTGATAATTCATTATCAAGGCATCTTTCCTTGTCTTATTTTCTTTCCATTAAAGCTTTAATAGAAATATTATGCCAAGGATTCACAGCTTAGTAATATTTTATTTTGCGTCTATTTATCATTTTATGCTAAGCCCGCGTTAACTTTTGTGTTTCGCAAAGTCCACTATGCGTTGGGTTTTACTCTTTGCAAAATTTGCGTCAATTTCCATCCTTCACTAAGTTCTCATGACTTGTGAGTTTGGCTAAGTTGGACATTTTAGATTTTTACCGATGGCATAATTTCTCAAGTTTGGAAAGATAAAAAGAATGAAATTCACTTTCACTTTTTACCAACAAGAATAACTTCACTCCACCAAATTCTCCTACATACATGGAAGGTGTTTTAATAATCTTGAAGATGCCAATTACAAGCATGCAAACTGTTCTAACTAAATTTTTCTATCCTCGGATGCATTGATTGTAAGATACGTTCCAGAGAAACTTTCCAATAGCTAACTGCATAAGTTATCCGAGCTCAAAGAAATGTCATCTCATGTGATACAATGATCGTAGTATCTGGAGAATAAAGGATGCATTGAAAATGTTTTAAGAAATCTTCAAACAAAATTCCTTTGGCAGATGTAAAGTCACATTCTGCAATTGGCGCCAATATCCTCCTTACCTCCACCATTGCCAATATGGGAGTTCTTGCAACAGGTTATGGATATCCATCAAAACAATGTGGTTTCGTTCATTACAATGGTTGTGAAATATTCACAAAATGGATGTGATGATGCACTGAACCATTTGACAAAATGCTTTAAAGAAATACGGTCTAATGGAGTGCAATGATTGCAAGCTATGCAATGCAAATGCGATGAACAACTGTCATTCTTGTAGGTTTTCATTCAATTGAAACTTACTCTTTGAAGGGCATTAAGATCTGTAAATGACAATGCTCCACAACCTTTATAATTTCCTCACAGCTTGTAACAAAATGTGAATTTTGAAACAAGTTTATGGTGCGCTTCTTCATCATGGAATGAGATTTTCGCATAGCGTGGAGGGATAGACATTGCACATTAACTGTTTGATCGAATGCCTCAAAGAGATGTGTTTCATGGTATACAAATGAGTGAAAGATATGAACAAAATGAATTTTGTTGCCAAATTCCACATCCTTTGCTAGCACCCTTCTCCTCGGCCTGCAGAAGAATAAAGGAATTTCATCAGATGTTGCATTTGCAAATGCTCTGGCAGACATGTATGCAGGTCGTTGAAAGCATAAACAAGGCATCTGGACTATTTGACAATGTTGCCCTGGAAGATATGTATACAAACTGTGGAAGCACAGACAAGGTGCACAGACTGTTTGACATAATACCTCAAAGAGAAATGCGGCCTCATCAATTGCGAAGCCTACATTAGGGTACGGCAACCACCAAAGGCATAACAGAATGGGAGTTTTGTTAATTGTTATAGTCATAAATGCTTTGGTAGTTATGCATGTAAACAGTTTGATTAAGTTTGTTAACACTAGCGGAACATGCACAAGGCACAGCAAGACAGGCACATGAACTGTTTTACAAAATTTCTCAATGAAGTGTGGTTTCATGGTATGCAGTGACTACAAGATCCAATTGGTGGGTGTAGTGCCAGACCCCATGACATTCTCTCCACGCCAGCATAAAAATACAAATCTCTAGAACACGATTTTCATGTAAAGATTTGTTGAAAAGGCTTTAGAAAACCTCAAGCAAATGCACTTGGCAACTGCAAGGCCGTAATCCACAACCTTTACTAGCATACCCCTAGCCCATGCCAAATTGGGGGATTTATAACAGGGTACGACATTTATTAAAGCACAATGAAGGAAATTTTTGCCAGATAGTACAGTTCGAAATGATCTGGTAGACATGTATTTAGATGTCATCGATAAAAAATGTAGAGGCATAGACAATGTTCATGAATGGTTTGATACAGGTTTCATCTCACTGCGTGTAATGATAGCAAAATGATCATGTTGAAAAGACTTTAGAGATTTGCAAGCCAAACTCCACAGCCTTTGTGAGTATCCTCCTTCCCCGATGCAGCAAATGGGAGCTTTCAAACACCAAAGCATAGTCGAAAATGGATTTTGTTAGATATAGTATTTGCAAGTGCCACGTAAGATATGTATGCAAACTGTGGAAGCTAAGACAAGGTACAATAATTGTTTGACAGAATGACTAGAAGATTTAGCAATGGTTTTTGTATGTGAGCATTAAAAGGCTTAGAAAATTGTCTCACGCCGTTGATCATTCCTAATGGCGGATTCCTTGAGCCTCCTATGGATACAAGTGCCTTCCTAATTTGAAGTTCTCTAGCGGGCATGCACATGAAATGTGGAATCAAAATGAAGGCACTTCAACTCTTTGACAAAATCCCTCGAAGAAACATGATTCCATAGGCAACGATGACAATAATATATGCACACAAGATGGTTTCGCTAAAAGAGATTTAGAAACTTTAAAGCAAATGCAACTGGCCGACGTAATGCAAGATTCCAAGGCCTTTGCCAGTTATCTTCTCACCGAATGCCTAACCCGCAGCAAAATGGGAACTTTGGAAGAGGGTATGGACATTCATCAAAGTGCATTAGATAAGGGATTTTTGTTCGATATTATCTAAAATGTTCTGGTAACTATGCATAAACAAAGCCCATGAATCATTTGAAAGAATGATGTCAAAGATGCGTACTCTCATAGAATGCAATGGAGGTTAACAACTTTTATCAGCAGTTCATTGTGAGTGACTAGTGCTGATGGAGAAAATCTTCAAAGCCCGAACTTGAAGTGTGTGAGGTAGTTATTATAACTACCCATAAACTAAAGCATCAAAGAGATATTATCTCATGCCACGACATGATTGGAGTTTAAGTAGAAAATGATATGTTGAAAAGGCTTTAAAGACTTTTAAGAAAATACGGTTGGAGCTTATTATGCCACATTCAAAAAAACAACTACGCCATTATTTTCCTACTATCATAGTAATGGAAATAGTAACTCTGGCTAGATATTGAAATGCTCAGGAGGATAGGTGTAAGACAAAGTCTCTTGGTAGCGTCTTCATAGCCTGTGCCAAATTGGGAGTTCCTCGAGCAAGATAAGGATAAATATGCAAAATGAGAAAATGCCTATGTCAAAATGTGGAGCTTTAAAAGGTGTAGATTTTTGTCAGATTTTATAGTTGGAAAATTGCCCGGCTAAGCCACTGCTTCTGCCAGCGCGCGTACCTAATCTATGTCAGGAGAAGAAAACCAGTTTTCATATAGTAGTTACTCATGGGAATGTTGACTTTTAATTGAAAAGGTGTACTGTGGAGCTTGGGTTCTCAAAAACATAGTGCATCCTCAGTAATCATCTCATGCCAAATTGAAAATATTGATTCAGAATATCTATGAGGAATTATAAATGGAAATGGTTTGAGTTAGCATGTATGCATGTGGAAATATAATAAAGACTGCAACTTCTTATTGCTTCATTAAATGTATTATCTCTAATGGGTTTTGGAAAACAATATGAGGAAAGAGCACAATTAGCAGTGGCAGTTCATCTTACAGATGGTGAACACCCCCTTCATACACACAAAATGAATGTATTGATAAGTTTTAAAGGTTTCAAGCAGATACAATGAGGTGGTCAAAGTCAGTTTGTAGAGATAACTATAAGATTTGGTCCTATTGAAAATTGGTAGTGGATATGAGTTCAAGAGTGCAATTTAAGGTGCAGTTGTATGTAAGAAGCATATACCAGCTGTAATGAAGAGATTAGAAAAGTGTATGGGCAATGGTGTTCTGACAGGGTTCCCTACTATTAATATGCAGACTATCCCTACATATGGATCATATCAAATGGTGAAATACTTAGGGTATATCCACTTTGCAATAGTATTAATATTATGCAATCAAAAGGAGATCAAGAATGAGAATATCTATTACTAGGCCAGTATTTCTTCTGTAAGAGTGACAAACCATATCCACAAACACAAGAAATCAATGCAACTTTGGAGAAATTATCTTGTGAGATGGTGGTAATGGCATCTTATGTTTGCAATCAGAGCGGGAAAATGTGCAACGTTATTCAATCTATGCTATTGTGTTGATGTTGTCAATAAAAGATATGTTATTTTCAAAATCCATATGCACAAACATAAAAGTTAAAGATTCAAGTATTCAGACGGTTGTCAACACTCAGAGATGGAGATTGTTAAAATTGAGTAAATGGAGATGGGAAGGACTTAGCGAAATCTACAACTCAAAACTTGCAAGTCTTAGTTACCTTTTTGGGAAAGTGACTTAAGTCACTCTTGTAATGTAAAGTCGGAAAATGAACTTTATTTTCAGAAAGATGATGTAAAATGTAACTTAAAATAAGGTTTATTATTTTTATTTTGTATTTCAAGAATGTAGTTATTAGGTAGTTGAGGTAGTTACAAAGTGGTTACTAGGTGGTTATGGGAAAAAAGCCTATAAATATGAGGCTATTTCAAATGTAGAGGGGGGAACTCTTTTGAGAGAACTCTGGGAAAGGGGAAACTCTAGAGAAATTTTTAGAGATATCTCGAAAAGCTTTTGTGTTTACACTATTTATAAAAAGGATTTTGGAATTGTATAATTTCAAAGATAATGAAAAATGCAGTTTAGTTCGTATGCTCTAAATGTGTTCTTATGTTATCATTACTAATTTCTCGTATGTTGAATTGGTAATCCTTTATGCACATGTGTAATACATTGATTATCTATGTGATTGAAGTGATGAAACACACCCATCTCCTGGTATCTTGTTTTGGATGTGCTTGTATGACCTATCTCTTCTTATGTTGAGGTTTATTGTACTCCTTTCATCATCGTTACACATTTCAACCCATTTGGTAATAACCCCTTTTGTCATCATTATTAGTTGTGGAATCTCAATTGGTTTTCGTATGTCTACTGTTGGGGTTTTTGTTAGTCATCTGTTCCCAGTTTTGTGTTTTATCATTTATGTACTTTCAGGTTAAAAGTACACAAAAACCCACAAATGCCCCTATCATACGAGGGAGCTGCCCCTCTCAAACGCAGAGGAAAGCTGATAGCAAAACTACAGCTTCTCCAACTGTTGGGACAATTTAGTCACCACTCTAAGGGCAACGAGTCATTTTCAAACGTTATTTCACGGTGACAAATCTGTTTACCAACAATATCCAAATCTGATACTCCAGTCTTCAACAAAAAGGAAATGTAGAGCAAAATACTCAAATAGTGTTCTTAATATGACAACTCAATCAATCAACAAACAACAATATCGGAAGATAAAGTTGGCACCAATGACAACACAAACATGTTGACATCAATGACAACACCAGTTAGTACATACTTGCAACATCATATTCATGTGTCAGTGGTTAAATTTATGGTGATTGGGATTTAACCTATTGTGCTTGAGATTTACCCTCATGGTTTTTTGTAATTGATTGTATTTTGAGGCATTAATTAGACAGAGTGCATAAATTTTAGAATAATGGAAAATTAAATTTGTGCATCATAAACATCATTCTTTTACCATCGATATTAGAGTTAAGTACCTAATTCCTCTCATTTAATTATCACATTTATATTGTTCATTTATAGACCTAAATCTAAATTTAATCTAGGTTAATTTGTGTGTTTATTGATTGCATTGAATTAATTATCCGATATTATTTATGTAAAGAGATTTATTTCTTTACATTTTTTATGAACATATATGTTCTTACACCCCTTGGGTTTAACCTTAGGGTTTGTCCTTCTAAATTTAGGGTTTTTTAGTTCTATTTTTTCTAAGTGTTTCATCATATTTGTATATATGATTAAAGTTTGTTTTTGTTTCATATTTGTGCTTTATAGATTTATTATTTTCTAAGGTTTGTAGTTCATAGTGTGACTTTACTTCCACCCAACCTACCCACCTTATTTGGCACCTCTAAGGTTTCATTTTCATATATGATTAGCAACTTATTTTTCTAATATGTATAATCACTCACCTCATTCCTAAATCATTTGTCCATTTCTCTTGCGGTTTGGATCTTTATTACATAATCTCTTTGATACCCACCTACCCACCCTTGGTTTATATTTCAGTGCTACATCCTTCTATCATGTAATCTCATGGTCCATTGTCCTTATCTTCTATTCATGCATACCTTACTGATTTTGAGGTCTTCTAATGCTTTGTTTCATCTAAACCCCTCATCATTGATTCTCCCATGTCTTCTGTTCCCATGAACAAGGATGTATCTTCTATGGAGGTGTTGTTTCGTCATGTTTGTGATCTCTCCTCTATAGAGTTTGTTATCACTTATCATTCTATTTTGGACACTTCACTTTTCCATAGGCTTCATGTTACCTCTTCTCTTAATATGGATAGTGATATTGGTGTGCATGAGTGTGATAATGTGTTACCTTTGATCATATATTCTCCTTAAGATTCAATTCATGTTGATGATACTTTATCCCTACCTTCTCATGATGCATCTGAGGATCTTCCCTCATGTGATGATGATATACCTATGGATCATATCCTCTATACATATTATTCTATATTTTGTTGTTCACCTATAGGTTCTCCTACTTGTACCACTCTTGCTTCATCTTACCTTGAGTATCCTAGTGATTATAGACATGATATTTCCACAGTCCATGATGAGTTAGAGTATGTGCTTCTGGATTAGACTGTGTGCATCTTTTTTAGATCGATGTTTCGGATCACACTCTGTGATCCATCATCAGGATGAAGAGAAGAGAATAAGTGAGTTGTAATTGCAGAGATGGTTGCTTAAAAAGAGAGAGGGGAGTGTGGGCACAGAGTTTAACTGGAGGGGAGGGAGGCCAAATAAGGAGTAAGGAAAGAAAAATCAAGGAAAAACAATAACTCACGAATTAAAAAAGAAAACCAAAAGGTGAATAGAGATCAAGAAAGTAATTAACTATAAAATGTAGAAAAAGAGGAGAGATATCAAGGAAAAATATCATTAAGTAGATAGGAGTATATAAAAATAAATAAAATTATAAAGATATGAGTGAGATATGGTAAGTAATAAGAAGAAGCAAGAATAAGAGAAGAGGTAAGAAAATATGAGAGAGTGAATATTGGAGAAATTCATAAATTAAAAAGAATAAAAATATATGAAATTATATATTTACTTATCATGTTCAAGAAAAAGAGCAATAAATCAAAAGATAAAACTAAAGAATAAGAATTAAAAAATTGAGAGAATTAGGAATTATACATGGGAAGATAATATATCAATAGATATAATAAGTGAAATAAAATATAAGCAAATATAAATATGGTAACTAAGCGAATATCTATGAAGAAACGAGGATAAAGGAGAGAGAGGATAGGGATAGAAATCAGGTAGATATGAATAGTGACTATAAGTACTCACCATGCTTAGGAAAAGATAAGACAATGAAAATATACGAAAAGGCTCAAATTAGATGGAAAACTAAAAATAAGAGCTACTCTATTAAGAGTAGATACATCTAATAATATACAAGAAGAAGTTCAAAACTAAAATAATAACTAAAAATATAAGTGCTAGTTGTATTACAAAGGTGAAATTAAAGGAGAAAACAAAAGATAAAGATCAAAGCAAAGTATTAAAATCAAAAATATAAAAGAAAGAATAATGGTAGAATTTAAGTCAACAAAAGAGGAAAGCAAGGCTCGAAGATACAAACCTAAAAACATAGGATCCAAATGAGAATAAACCAAAAAACCAAAAGGAAAAAGAGATTAATTAAATAATAATGGTTAAAAATGATGCATATAAGGGTAACTATCACTATCAAAAACATGTGAGTGAAAATAAAACAAAAGATAACAATGCATTAAAGGCCAAATAGATAGAAATATAAAAATGACAAAGTATGTATACTTGAATAAGACAAAGAATAGCAAGTAAATAACGAAGGATACAAAGAGGATGAGTATAAGAATAGAAATGGGATGGACACAAAAATAAGGAGGAAACAGTTACAAATGAAAGAGAAAAAGACAAAAAAGAAAGAAAAAGGAGTAAATGATAAGAATAAAAAGTTAGAATTTGACTAAGAATGTATATATGCTTATACAAGGAGGAAAAATAAAAGAATAGTGACATGGAGAGAATAGACCTAGTAACACTAAGAACAGACAAATGAATAAAAGTTGAAAATAAAAGAGGAAAAGAGTAGATTAAACCACTGACAGGGAAGAAAAAACTTTAAGAGATGAAAAACACGAATTAGACAGGTAAGAATAGCCCAAAAAGTAACTAACAAGCAAGGAGGATAAAAAGGGGGGGTGCGAGGGAAAGAAGGAACAAGCTAAAGGGAAGGGGACAAAGGTATGAACCTAGAGAGAAATAGAGAGAGAGGAAAGAAAAGATTGAAGGGAAAGAAGAGGGGGTGGGAAGGAGGTGAGAACTGGGAAGGAAGGTGAGGAAGAGGGGAAGAAAGAAGGGTGTCTAAAGGTAGGAAGGAGGAAGGTTGAGAAGAGGGAGTAGGAAGGAGGGTAGGGGAAGCACACCGGGAAGGAAGGATGAGAAGAGGGGGAGAAAGAAAGGTGGCTAAAGGAAGGGAAGAGGACCTGAGGAGAGCCAAAGGAGAGGTACAAGGTAGGGAAGGATGAAGGAGGAAAGAGAAAATGGGAGCAGGGAGGGAGGAGAGAGGAGGGGAGAGGTGTTGAAGATACGAGCAAAGAGAGGCAAAGATGAGGGTTGGGAGGAGAGGGGAAGGAAGAGAGGGGATTTAGTTATTCAAGGAATTTAAAAGGGGGTTCCAAGTGTGGTTCAAGTTCCAACCATCGTCTCTGTTGAGGTTGGAAGGGTTATTTCTAATGAAGATGGCCTCCTTAAGTTTCCTTTTGAAGAAATTATCTTCTTTAGCTAGGACATGGGTATCCTCCAAGTGTATGTGGTGTTTGGTGCTAGAGCAGTGGTCTGCAAGGGCTGATTTTGTGACCCTTTCATGCCTGATATCTGCATAGTGCTCTTTGACTCTAATGCAAATAGATCTACCTGTTTCAACAATGTAAGGGGTACCACATGAGCAATCAATTTTATAGACACCTAAGTTAAGAAGAATGTCAGTAGAATCTTTGGTAGACGGGATAAGGTTTTTGATGGTGGAGCAAGGTTTGAAAGCACAAAGGAGCCCTTTCTTGCGAAGGATTTTGGCGATTTTATTAGAGATTTCTTCAATAAAAGGGAGGGTGGCACCAAAAGAAACCTCAGTGTCACACTTGACCATTTTAGAGTTGAGGCGGGATTGGGCAAGCTTAAAGGTTCTCTTGATGTGCTTTGTGCAGTATCCGTTGAGCTTGAAGACTTTGGATAGGTGGCATAGCTCTTGGCTTAAGTTATCATTATCATAGATACGGTAGGCCCTCGTTGCTATAGTTTTGAGGACACTAACCTTGTGGGAAGGGTGGTGGTGGGAGGAAGCATGAAGATAAAGGTCAGTGTGGGTGGATTTCCTGAAGACACGGCGGCCAAGGGTACCATCACTTTTTCTAATGAGAAGTACGTCTAGGAAGGGGAGTTGGTTATTGGTTTCAAGTTCTTTGGTGAACTGGATGCAAGGGGCCAGGTTGTTAAGATGCTGGTGGAAAAGCTCAAGTTGTTCCTGTCCATGTGGCCAACATATGTTTGTGTCATCCACATAGCGTTTCCACCAGGTTGGTTTGAGAGGGAAGGAATTGAGGGCAAGCTCTTCAAAATGCTCCATGTAAAGGTTGGCGATGACTGGGGATAGAGGAGAACCCATGGCAACCCCATCAGATTGCTCATAAACCACGCCTTGGAAAGTGAAGAACGTGGATTTTAAGCACAATTCCACCAGGGATGCAATCTCATCATTAGTCTTTTGCCTAATAAGCTTGATGGAGTCTTGAAGAGGGACTTTGGTGAAGAGGGAGACCACATCAAAACTAACTAGAATGTCATCGTCCTTCACCTTTTTGTCTTTGATGAAGTCAACAAATTGGGTTGAATCTTTAATGTAGGAAGATGACTTGCCAGTTAGAGGAGAGACTAGCTTGGCTAAGTAGGCAGCAAGCTTGTAAGTAGGGGAATAGATCGTGTCCACAATCGGCCTCAGAGGGATATTAGCTTTGTGAATTTTTGGGACACCATAGAGGCGAGGTGTGATTTCTTTATTGGGTAAGAGATGCTTTTTTGTACAATCATCAAATGAAGAATTGGAGACCGCAATTCTCACTTGTTTCAAGACTTTGGCAATAGGGTTGTGGGGAAGGATTCTATAGCTGCCACTGTTGTTAAGGTGATCTAACATTTTAGTGATGTAGTCAAGTTTGCTCATAATCACAGTGGCATTCCCCTTGTCTGCTTTGATGATCACAATATCTTGGTTGCGGATGAGTCTCTTGAAAGTGAGAAACTCACCTTTAGGAATGTTTCACCGGGGGGGTTTAGCGTGTCTTAGAGCAACCGCGCAATCTTGCCTAATAACTTCGGCTACTTCCACAGGTAAAGAATGGATGGCCTTTTCAATCTCAATGAGGAAGTTGACTATAGGAATGGAGGACGGGGTTAAATCAAAGCCAAGGCCTCTTCTAAGGAAATTGAGGGCAAGAGGTTCAATAAACAGATTATATAGATTAATGACAAGCTTATCTTCCCAATCCCGAATGGCCGACTTGGGAAGGTGGGATTTGGGAAGGTAACTATGGGTAGCTTGGTCTTTATGAGAGGTCTTGGTCAACAAGGAGACATCATAATTAAAATAAAAAGAGGAGGTCTCGCAGGCATGAAAGGTCAAAGGGTGCGGATCTCCAGTCAGGTTGAGATTGACAGGAGCGGAGGGGAGTGTGTGGGGCTACATGTGAGGAGAGGAGAACGGGGGGGTGACTTGGCAGAAGTTGGCCAAAGGAGACAATATGAAGTGGGTCGGTGGGATCACTTGGGCGAGGGAGGAACTAGGAGGAGAAGGTTGAGTGGACGTCGAGGGATGATTGATAGGGTCTACGTAGGTAGGGGCAGAGTCTAGTTTGGTGAAATTGATCAGAGAATGGGTGTCTACGCTAACATTAGAAGAAGTAGGCTCTCTGCTCGAGGGGTCAGGCGGGGGAATGTAAGAGGATATTGCGTGAGAAGGAAGATAGGGAGGATCTAAGTAATCAATGCAAGAGTCGTTTAAGGAAGAAGCTGCAGGAAGGAAAGATGTACCTGGATCCGCAGGAGTTGAATGTTGGAGAACGGGAAGTTGCTTGGGGTCTGCCGCCAGAGAGAGGAAGCTGGAGGTTTCAGGAGGTCGCGCGCTGCTTGGAGCCAGGTCTGACTGGAGGTACTACCGAGTGGTGTGCGAGCAAGGTGAGGATGTGCAGCAAGGGTTAACTGACATCAAAGCCAAAATGTCAGGATGTCCTGAGGATATATTTGTAGAAGTAGGAGTTGAGACATCCTTAGATCTAGTAGAAAGATCCGCAGAAGTGTGGCAGTCTACACTAGCATGAATGTGTGACCCGCCAAAAGATGAGCATGGAGAGTCATTAAACGGAGTGGGGTCGATGACCTTGTGTGCATTCTGTCAGGT
Organism: Cunninghamia lanceolata; assembly: GCA_027924645.1. Taxonomy (NCBI): domain Eukaryota; kingdom Viridiplantae; phylum Streptophyta; class Pinopsida; order Cupressales; family Cupressaceae; genus Cunninghamia; species Cunninghamia lanceolata. The sequence goes on along the minus strand of BSBN01000416.1, from coordinate 1,841,403 downwards.
GTCACGACCTACTGTATGGTGTTACCGAGCATTGGAAGGAGGTAAAATATGTGACGTGCCAGAAGATGAGTTTGGTTGGCCGAGAGAAGTTGGTTCCTGGTCTAAGTGTTGCAGGGAGTTGAAACTTGCTTCATGATGTTCACGAGCTGGTCTGCTGCACTGCAAGGGGTGGTGACATTTGTTGTAAAGGATTGTGAACTTTTTGATTTGTCTGTTGGTGCATTCCCGTTTTAGACCTTCTGCTCTGGCTTGGCTGGAGATGTCAAACAAAATCCATAAATTTAGTCTCAGTGATGAAGCTAGTTCGAGGTGCAAATAAAAGAGACGTGAAGAAAGTAAAGAAATCTAAGCTCTGGTTGATTTGATGACAAATTTGAGAAGAGACAGGCCAGCTTTGTCAAGGATATATTCAGTGTTGGGGTCGTGCAGGGAGTGAGTAACCTGAACAAACGAAGGGATGAGATTGAAGTCTCTGCATCTTTTTAAAAAAGTCAAATCTGTAATTTTCTTTGAAAACCTGATCCTCAACTTTTCAAAAAGCTTAGCTTTATAACAGATCTCCCTCCCATGAAGGGTAATGATTATTGACATGATATTTCCACAATCCATGATGAGTTAGAGTGTGTGCTTCTAGATTAGACTATGTGCAGCTTTTTTAGATCGACGTTTTGGATCACACTCTATGATCCATCATCACACTCCCCTCTCTCTTTTTAAGCAACCATCTCTGTAATTACAACTCACTTATTCTCTTCTCTTCATCCTGATGATGGATCATGGAGTGTGATCTGAAACGTCGATCTAAAAAAGTTGCACACAGTCTAATCCAGAAGCACACACTCTAACTCATCATGGACTGTGGAAATATCATGTCTATAATCATTACCCTTCATGGGATGGAGATCTGTTATAAAGCTAAGCTTTTTGAAAAGTTGAGGATCAGGTTTTCAAAGAAAATTGTAGATTTGACTTTCTTAAAAAGATGCAGAGACTTCAATCTCATCCCTTCGTTTGTTTAGGTTACTCACTCCCTGCACAGCCCCAGTACTGAACATATCCTTCACAAAGTCAGCCTGTCTCTTCTCAGATCTGTCATCAAATCAACTAGAGCTCAGATTGCTTTACTTTCTTCACGTCTCTTTTATTTGCACCTCAAACTAGCTTCATCACTGAGACCGGATTTATGGATTTTGTTTCACATCTCCAGCCAAGCCAGAGCAGAAGGTCTGAAATGGGAATGCACCAACAGACAAATCAGAAAGTTTACAATCCTTTACAACAAACGTCACCACCCCTTGCAATGTAGCAGACTAGCTCATGAACACCATAATGCTCAGGAACACCATACAGTAGGTCATGACGCCCGACAGAATGCACACAAGGTCATCGACCCCACTCCGTTTAATGACTCTCCATGCTCATCTTTTGGCAGGTCACACATTCATGCTAGTGTAGACTGCCACGCTTCTGTGGATCTTTCTACTAGATCCAAGGACGTCTCAACTCCTACTTCTATAGATATATCCTCAGGACATCCTGACATTTTGGCTTCGACATCAGTTAACCCTTGCTGCACATCCTCACCTTGCTCGCACACCACTCAGCAGTACCTCCAGTCAGACCTGGCTCCAAGTAGCACACGACCTCCTGCAACCTCCAGCTTCCTCTCTCTAGTGGCAGACCCCAAGCAACTTCCTGTTCTCCAACGTTCAACTCCTGCGGATCCAGGTACATCTTTCCTTCCTACAGCTTCTTCATTAAACGGCTCTTGCATTGATTACTCAAATCCTCCCTATCTTCCTTCTCACGCAGTATCCTCTTACATTCCCCCGCCTGACCCCTCGAGCAGAGAGCATACTTCTTCTAATGTTAGCGTAGACACCCATTCTCTGATCAATTTCACCAAACTAGACTCTGCCCCTACCTACGTAGACCCTATCAATCATCCCTCGACATCCACTCAGCCTTCTCCTCCCAGTTCCTCCCTCGCCCAAGTGATCCCACCGACCCACTTCATATCGTCCCCTTTGGCCAACTTCTGCCAAGTCACCCCCCTATTCTCCTCTCCTCACATGTAGCCCCACACACTCCCTTCCGCTCCTGTCAATCTCAACCCGACTGGGGATCCGCACCCTTTGACCTTTCATGCCTACGAGACCTCCTCTTTTTATTTTAATTATGATGTCTCCTTGTTGACCGAGACCTCTCATAAAGACCAAGCTACCCATAGTTACCTTCCCAAATCCCACCTTCCCAAGTCGGCCATTCGGGACTGGGAAGATAAGCTTGTCATTAATCTATATAATCTATTTATTGAACCTCTTGCCCTCAATTTCCTTAGAAGAGGCCTTCGCTTTGCTTTAACCCCGTCCTCCATTCCTATAGTCGACTTCCTCATTGAGATTGAAAAGGCCATCCATTCTTTACCTGTGGAAGTAGCCGAAGTTATTAGGCAAGATTGTGCGGTTGCTCTAAGACACGCCAAACCCCCCTGGTGAAACATTCCTAAAGGTGAGTTTCTCGCTTTCAAGAGACTCATCCGCAACCAAGATATTGTGATCATCAAAGAAGACAAGGGGAATGCCACTGTGATTATGAGCAAACTTGACTACATCACTAAAATGTTAGATCACCTTAACAACAGTGGCAGCTACAGAATCCTTCCCCACAACCCTATTGCCAAAGTCTTGAAACAAGTGAGAATTGCGGTCTCCAATTCTTCATTTGATGATTGTACAAAAAAGTGTCTCTTACCCAATAAAGAAATCACACCTCGCCTCTATGGTGTCCCAAAAATTCACAAAGCTAATATCCCTCTGAGGCCGATTGTGGACACGACCTATTCCCCTACTTACAAGCTTGCTGCCTACTTAGCCAAGCTAGTCTCTCCTCTAACTGGCAAGTCATCTTCCTACATTAAAGATTCAACCCAATTTGTTGACTTCATCAAAGACAAAAAGGTGAAGGACGATGACATTCTAGTTAGTTTTGATGTGGTCTCCCTCTTCACCAAAGTCCCTCTTCAAGACTCCATCAAGCTTGTTAGGCAAAAGACTAATGATGAGATTGCATCCCTGGTGGAATTGTGCTTAAAATCCACGTACTTCACTTTCCAAGGCGTGGTTTATGAGCAATCTGATGGGGTTGCCATGGGTTCTCCTCTGTCCCCAGTCATCGCCAACCTTTACATGGAGCATTTTGAAGAGCTTTCCCTCAATTCCTTCCCTCTCAAACCAACCTGGTGGAAACGTTATGTGGATGACACAAACATATGTTGGCCACATGGACAGGAACAACTTGAGCTTTTCCACCAGCATCTTAACAACCTGGCCCCTTGCATCCAGTTCACCAAAGAACTTGAAACCAATAACCAACTCCCCTTCCTAGACGTACTTCTCATTAGAAAAAGTGATGGTACCCTTGGCCGCCGTGTCTTCAGGAAATCCACCCACACTGACCTTTATCTTCATGCTTCCTCCCACCACCACCCTTCCCACAAGGTTAGTGTCCTCAAAACTTTAGCAACGAGGGCCTACCGTATCTGTGATAATGATAACTTAAGCCAAGAGCTATGCCACCTATCCAAAGTCTTCAAGCTCAACGGATACCACACAAAGCACATCAAGAGAACCTTTAAGCTTGCCCAATCCTGCCTCAACTCTAAAATGGTCAAGTGTGACACTGAGGTTTCTTTTGGTGCCACCCTCCCTTTTATTGAAGGAATCTCTAATAAAATCGCCAAAATCCTTCGCAAGAAAGGGCTCCTTTGTGCTTTCAAGCCTTGCTCCACCATCAAAAACCTTATCCCGTCTACCAAAGATTCTACTGACATTCTTCTTAACTCAGGTGTCTATAAAATTGATTGCTCATGTGGTACCCCTTACATTGGTGAAACAAGCAGATCTATTTGCATTAGAGTCAAAGAGCACTATGCAGATATCAGGCATGAAAGGGTCACAAAATCAGCCCTTGCCGATCACTGCTCTAGCACCAAACACCACATACGCTTGGAGGATACCCATGTCCTAGCTAAAGAAGATAATTTCTTCAAAAGGAAACTTAAGGAGGCCATCTTCATTAGAAATAACCCTTCCAACCTCAACAGAGACGATGGTTGGAACTTGAACCACACTTGGAACCCCCTTTTAAATTCCTTGAATAACTAAATCCCCTCTCTTCCTTCCCCTCTCCTCCCAACCCTCATCTTTGCCTCTCTTTGCTCGCATCTTCAACACCTCTCCCCTCCTCTCTCCTCCCTCCCTGCTCCCATTTTCTCTTTCCTCCTTCATCCTTCTCTACCTTGTACCTCTCCTTCGGCTCTCCTCAGGTCCTCTTCCCTTCCTTTAGCCACCTTTCTTTCTCCCCCTCTTCTCATCCTTCCTTCCCGGTGTGCTTCCCCTACCCTCCTTCCTACTCCCTCTTCTCAACCTTCCTCCTTCCTACCTTTAGACACCCTTCTTTCTTCCCCCCTTCCTCACCTTCCTTCCCAGTTCTCACCTCCTTCCCACCCCCTCTTCTGTCCCTTCAATCTTTTCTTTCCTCTCTCTCTATTTCTCTCTAGGTTCATACCTTTGTCCCCTTCCCTTTAGCTTGTTCCTTCTTTCCCTTGCACCCCCCTTTTTATCCTCCTTGCTTGTTAGTTACTTTTTGGGCTATTCTTACCTGTCTAATTCGTGTTTTTCATCTCTTAGAGTTTTTTCTTCCCTGTCAGTGGTTTACTCTACTCTTTTCCTTGTTTATTTTCAACTTTTATTCATTTGTCTATTCTTAGTGTTACTAGGTCTATTCTCTCCATGTCACTATTCTTTTATTTTTCCTCCTTGTATAAGCATATATACATTCTTAGTCAAATTCTAACTTTTTATTCTTATCATTTACTCCTTTTTCTTTCTTTTTTGTCTTTTTCTCTTTCATTTGTAACTGTTTCCTCCTTATTTTTGTGTCCATCCCATTTCTATTCTTATACTCATCCTCTTTGTATCCTTCGTTATTTACTTTCTATTCTTTGTTTTATTCAAGTATACATACTTTGTCATTTTTATATTTCTATCTATTTGGCCTTTAATGCATTGTTATCTTTTGTTTTATTTTTCACTCACATGTTTTTGATAGTGATAGTTACCCTTATATGCATCATTTTTAACCATTATTATTTAATTAATCTCTTTTTCCTTTTGGTTTTTTGGTTTATTCTCATTTGGATCCTATGTTTTTAGGTTTGTATCTTCGAGCCTTGCTTTCCTCTTTTGTTGACTTAAATTCTACCATTATTCTTTCTTTTATATTTTTGATTTTAATACTTTGCTTTGATCTTTATCTTTCGTTTTCTCCTTTAATTTCACCTTTGTAATACAACTAGCACTTATATTTTTAGTTATTATTTTAGTTTTGAACTTCTTCTTGTATATTATTAGATGTATCTACTCTTAATAGAGTAGCTCTTATTTTTAGTTTTCCATCTAATTTGAGCCTTTTCGTATATTTTCATTGTCTTATCTTTTCCTAAGCATGGTGAGTACTTATAGTCACTATTCATATCTACCTGATTTCTATCCCTATCCTCTCTCTCCTTTATCCTCGTTTCTTCATAGATATTCGCTTAGTCACCATATTTATATTTGCTTATATTTTATTTCACTTATTATATCTATTGATATATTATCTTCCCATTTATAATTCCTAATTCTCTCAATTTTTTATTTCTTATTCTTTAGTTTTATCTTTTGATTTATTGCTCTTTTTCTTGAACATGATAAGTAAATATATAATTTCATATATTTTTATTCTTTTTAATTTATGAATTTCTCCAATATTCACTCTCTCATATTTTCTTACCTCTTCTCTTATTCTTGCTTCTTCTTATTACTTACCATATCTCACTCATATCTTTATAATTTTATTTATTTTTATATACTCCTATCTACTTAATTATATTTTTCCTTGATATCTCTCCTCTTTTTCTACATTTTATAGTTAATTACTTTCTTGATCTCTATTCACCTTTTGGTTTTCTTTTTTAATTCGTGAGTTATTGTTTTTCCTTGATTTTTCTTTCCTTACTCCTTATTTGGCCTCCCTCCCCTCCAGTTAAACTCCGTGCCCACACTCCCCTCTCTCTTTTTAAGCAACCATCTCTGCAATTACAACTCACTTATTCTCTTCTCTTCATCCTGATGATGGATCACAGAGTGTGATCCGAAACGTCGATCTAAAAAAGCTGCACACAGTCTAATCCAGAAGCACACACTCTAACTTATCCTAGTGATGTCAAGACACATATACCACCTTCACATAAGGTTTATATCCCTTCTTCTATATCTTGTGGCTCAAGGTCTATTGATAATATGTTTAACGAGGAGCCTCATGATAGTTATTTATCTTCCCATGATGAGGTTGATGACTCTTTAATTTATGATGCACGTTATTTTAATACACCTATGATAGAGTCATTCAATGGAATTGAAGATTACACAAAGTTATATGTTAGATAATTTGTATCTTCATATTAAGCTTCCATACCCTATGAACATACTTTTATACATGCCCTCGGTGATACTTTGATTGATAGAGATAAACATCAGTTTGATTCATATCATGATTATTATACATCCTTCCATAATCTCTTGTGTGTTTTCATAAATTAATTTAAAATTGTCCCTAGACCAATTTTTATTCATGATTCTCATTCTTCTCCTTCTAGTGGCCCTTAGTGGATTCCATGGATTTTTCTATGCATCATGATCATATACAACTTTTTGATAGATACCACCTTTGAATCCTTTCTTGCTTTCTTATGATGTTTTTTTGAGTGATTATGGAGTACATTATTAGACACCTCCTACTCAACAAACACATGATTTAAACATTTCAAAGAATGAAGAACAACATGAGGATATTTTATAATTTTTATTTGGTTTATGTGAGGATAATGTGTCATTAGTTGATGGTGCATCTTTTGCATCCTCTATCACCACTACACATGACATGATGTATACACTTATGAATATGGAACATGTTGAGCATGATATTTCACCTTATGTGAACTACCTCATTAGTGGTATTGACCATCTAGAATGATATGTTGATACTTATGCGCAAAAATTTAAACCACAAGATGATACTATCAAAATATTCTACAATCCTTTGGCATATGACATTTTTACTTATCCTTCACCAAGTGCATGTGTGGCACCTTGATTTATAAAGTATGATCATAAAGGTGGTCCATTTCTTCATCTAAGGACTTTCACTACAATCTATTTTACTTATTTCCATGAAGATCAATTACTTGTCAAATTATTTCCAACAAGCTTGAGTGGTCATGCTTTTACATGGTTGTATTCATTGCCTCATGATTTTATCACTTCCTTTAAGGATTTGTCTAGTGATTTCATGAAACATTTTAATTACAATATTGAGCCTAATACATCTATTGCTCAACTCATACAATGAAAATAAAATAACAAGAGTCAATTAAGGATAATAATATCATATATATATTTTGGGATGATTGACTTCAACATATATTTATTGATGGGTTACTTCCCCTCATCCAAGGACAAGTGTTTTCCAAAGTTTATCATTCATTTTCATATTTATGTGATAGCAAATGTAAGTGTGAGTGAGCCTTATTAGAAGATCCTCTTTTATATTAGTGCACTTCTAGCACTTCCCCCTTTGCCCACATGTTAACATTATTATCACATTTAGAAAATGGGGGGAATGAGCATGTACCTAATGATATTCATGATGATCATAATGCACTTCCCAAATCAAAGTAATTTAGAGAATTTACTACATTGAAAGAGCATCCACATATGGTATTAGAACAACTTTTGAAACACAATATCATTACCTTACCTCTTGTCAAACCAATAAATAACTTAAAGCTTGCACCACACAAGGATAAGTACTTTTACTCCTATCATCACATACATGAACATTTTGTAGATAGATGCATTGCATTCAAATATAAAACTCAAGATATTATATACAAAGAGAAGATAAACATTGAGTATACTCATGAGCACACAACTCCTTCAGTTGATGAGAATAATCATAGTGACATGAACGATGAGGATCCTTATAATGTTAATTTATCATAGCACACCATATTATAGGCATGCACGATGAGAGATGACTTCATTTCTTATATATCTTCACTACTAGCCATATTTTGTGTTTTTATTCTTCTTTCTTGGCTTTATGTTTCCATGTTACTAGTTAGCATGTGGATGATGCAGAGATACCTTTAGTGGTGCATGTTGATACATGTGACTTTGAATGTGTTGTATTATTCATGTCACTTATTCCTTTGTGTTTGGTATCATTTTTTACTTTGGAATTTTTCTTATTCCTTGTATGTTGTGATCAACTTTGCTTATCCATCCATTTACCTATTTTTTCCTTACACTTTAGCCCTTTGTTTATGCCACGTTTGTTGTGCTCCTTCTATTTTCATTTCACCTTCTATAATAATATATGTCTCATTATCCCAACTTGGGGGGAGTTTTTCCTATGCTTTGTTATGTGTATCATGGTTAGCTCTTATACTTGCCTATGCTTCCTTATTTTCCTACGTGCTTTTTTTTACTTTCATGTTTACTTATGTCCCATGTTTGCGACTTCAGTGATCACTTGCTCCTCTTCTACATGATTATATAAAATTAATCCACATGACTTATGATCCTTATATTTTATGACTATAATGTTCTTTACATGTTATGATTATCTTTGTCATTATCTTATACTTTATATATTTACTTATCATGCTTATTATGTCATGTTCATGTCTATGATCTTCATCATGCCTAGATCCCATGTTTCAATATGATCCTTATCATGTTTACATCTTATGACTCTATGTTTATTATCCTTCTCATGTCTAGATCTTTGATTCCACACTTATAGTCCTTGTCATACCTTACTTTCATGTTATGATCAATATTAATGATTCATCTCATGTTTTTTGTTACTACTTATCTTTATCATTCTCCTACTTATATGCTTTAACCAGTATCATGTTATGATCTTATAAGCCTTATCATGCCATTATATTAAGCCTATCTCATTTTGATCTTTAATAATCACTTATATCTTATATTGTCATTTTATGTAACATGTTCTTATCAATCTTACAAACTTATCTTATTGTTTTCTCTTGCTTACATCCTACTCATTTATGTTTGCATGCTTGTCTTTCAACTTGATTGCATTCATATGGTGTCTATTTAGCCATTAGGGCCATCCCTACTTTACGATCTACCTATACTAGGGGAAACATTTCATACATGCCTTGATGATTTTACATGAGATTTCATGCTTATGTCCTACTCATTTATGTCCACATGCCTATCTTTTGACATGATTACATTTGCATGGTGTCTATTTAGCCTTTAAGGCCATCCCTACTTTATGATTTTCCTATATTGGGAGAAACATTTCATCCATGACTTAATGATTTCAGCCAACTTATGTGCTTATATACTTATTCACATGATACATGATGTTATACATGCTTATATGATTCAATTACTTTACTACTTTATCATACATTATTTTTCTTCTCCATCAATTCATTGTATTTGTTGGATGCAACCAATTAAATGGGCATACATTATCACTATCAATTTTCATGTTCAAGATTTTAGATAGTGGCTTGTGCTACACAAGAACTCATCATCGTATCCAAATGGAGCTTTGATCACATTATGTGTTTGCATCTAATGGAGATCTATTACTACATCACATGGAAACTTGTTACATTTTCCACATCGAGTGGAGACTTGTTACATTTTTCACATCAAGTGGAGTCTTATCACATGATCATATCAAATGTGTCATATCACATTGTTGCATCAAGTGGAGTATTACTGTGTCACTTTTCCATATAGGAGGAATCTCTAGCCTTTTTCTCTATCCCCGCATCTCACTTTTCATAGATAGTTGAATTAACTTACAGTTTGTGCCTACTTAAGTTGTGTGACAAAAGCTACTCATTGGATATATTTTTTTGTTTTGCAGGTTTCTATGGAGCACTCACATCAATAGCATACACAAATAATCCAAGAATGATCTATTATTTTAAACATATCATATATCCTTGTTATGAGTGTCTAAATATTTACTTTTTATGTTGATTAAGAATGACCGTGTACTTAGAATGCATGCTTATGAAAGATTCACATGCACATCAAAGTGGGGGAAAAGTATAATGGTAAAATTTGCATACCCATGACATTTCCCATTTGGTTTTGTGCCTACCTTAGTGGAATGTCCTAAATGCAATTGCATATCGACAAGTGTCACACTTTTGTGCAAAGTTTGGCTCATGCCTTGATCCTTATCCATCCCTATTTACTACCACGGGTAGAAAAGGATAAGAATCATTAGTGCACACTTCAATTTTCTAAGGGACAAAGAATTAGAATCTACACAATCTTCATATAGGCCACCTACACATTTGTGTTTGTTGTCTTTGAATCTTCACTTAGAATCACAAAGGCACTCGATTAAGGGTCTGATTTGGGAGAACTTGGCCCTAGTGATCCAACAAATTTCCTTAAGGTGTTTATATACACTATGGTCCTTACAACCTCATTAGAAAACAAAGATCAAGGTGAACAATTTGCAAAAAATAATTTTTGCTTATTCAAATTTGTAGCTCGATTTAGATTTTTAGATTTCCAAGACATATTTCAAAACAATGTGTGGAAAATCAATTGTGTATATCATCAAATATCAATATTAGAGAGAAGTGTCTAATTTCTCTCATTTATTTATCGCATTTCTTATTGTCCATTTATCAACCCAGCTCTAAATTTAATCTAGCTTAATTTGTTTGTTTATTAATTATATTGAATTAATTAGCCTAAATTATTTATGTGAAGAGGTTTATTTCTTTACAATTATATATCAATAACTTAGATGTATAAATATACACATACCAAACTCATTGCTTTTCGTCATATTCATTCATATTTGATAAATGAAGTATATTACCTACAAGTTTCTCCATATTTTCTTTTCATATTTGTGTTTGTTAAAGCTTTGTCACATTGTTCCTAAAACATTTCTCACATGATGTTTATTGAAATTGCAAAGTTGTATCACCTTTTTATAAAACGATCCAATAAAACTCCAACTTTTTAACTTGAAGCACCTAAAATTGATATATATATTTTGTACTTTGAAATCATGTAAACTAATTAAATGTAGATATTTTAGTGTACTCGATGATTGTATTTGTAAGAACATAGTGAGGTATAATTTTTTTGTAAAAAAATCATTACAATTTAAATGCTAAAAAAACTAATAAATTGAGGTTAATGGGATGTCAAGTTATTTGTAAGAAATTTCTTTTTTTTTTGCCATTTTTCTTAATGTGAACTTGAAATTTTACTGTATTAAAAAAAAAGAATTAATTTTGAAATTTTTTAAAATAAATGTTTAAAGTCACATGTCCTAAAACATGTAGAACTTCCATGGGATGCCAAATATTTTTTGGTTATTTATCAAAAAGAAATACATTAGTTCAACAGTGATTCTCTCCACTAGTGGGGTGAAATTTTTTAATAAATTTTACTATTTTTATGAATGGAATCAAACTCAACTTTTGGGGTTGATGACCTAATTGTCATGATTTTTTTTATAGTATGTCAATTAAAATATAATAAAAATTATATTTTCAGAATTTGCACACTAAGATCTACAAAAAGGTACTTTTGATTTTTTTTAAATGTTATATACACAAATAGAAGTGGTAGGAACATTGGTAGGTTCTTAGCGGCGGTGGCACTCCCTCTGGGTACCCGGACAAACCACTTTGCCGAAGTTGCGGCTACCTACTACACTATTGCTCTTGCTCAAGCTAAGGGATACAAAAAAGTTTGGGTGGAGGGGGATTCTAATAACATTATAAACTGCCTTAAGAACACCCTAAAACCTAGTTGGTCTATAGCGACCCTTATTGAAGATGCGACTATAATACTAGGAACCTTTGAAGAAACCCATTTATCTCATATATATTTTAAGGGAAACAAGGTGGCAGATATTTTTGCCAACCTTGGGGTTAATAGCCAATCAAAGACTATATGGGATGAAATGGAAAAAAATTTGAGCAAGGCTAAGGAGCTTATTATTAATGATGGTAAGAATGGTACGAAGCTCAATATGTAATGTAGAGATCATCATGACCTCGAAGGGTCCGATTGCCAATTCTCTCTAGAAAGGTCTTTTCACACATATTATGGGTTGGAAGAATAGCAAGAACTCTCAACACAAGCTTCATTTCATTCTTTTTTTCATTTTGCTCTGTGGCTACTGTGAGAACTACATGGGTCTGCGATTCAGTATGGGTGGTGAGAGGAACAGAGTTGAACCATCATCTTGTGAGGAGACTTGTCACAAACAGAAGGTTTGGAAAATCTTGGAGGCTAGGGGGTTAACTCCCTACATGGAGAAACTTCATGGAGCTGACGCTAATGTGACTGGTATGTTTGTGAAAGGCTATAAGAATAACAAGGTCTCTGCGTATGGCTGGGTGTTAGCCATCACGGAAGACCTTATTGCTTCAGTTTCAGTGTTATCTACTAGAGGGAAGAAATTCTTCCATGAACAGAGATATAGCAAGGAAGCCCTCAACAATTTCTTTAAAGGCAATGAACACGACAAGATGGTGAAGATGCAGTCGGGAGGGTATAATCACCTCTCTATCAAATCCATATGGGCCGAGGTGGCTGAAGCGGTCATGAGGTATATTACATTAGACAAGAGGTACATTGCGGTCTACAACTACCACTTCAATCTGCTCCAACATTTCCACCATGGTATGTATGTCTCCATCTCGTTTTACTTGTTCTCCTCTCTAGAGTTTGGCATTAAAGAAAATAGCAGAAACCCTAAGCTGCCTATTTTGCATGAAAGTCTCATTATGTTGATCATGGAACATATGAAAATCAATACTCCTAAAAAAGGGCTTAAGGAAAAACATAGTAGCAAGAAAAAGGGGTGTGTGGTGTCTAGTGAGAAGGAATCCCACATGGATGATGAGGATTGGATAATGGAAGAAGAAGAGGGGAGAGTGAAGCAGATTCAACTAAAAAGAGGAGAAGAACTCAAAAGAGGGAAGTCAATAGCTCCTGGTCCAATGGGTCCAATACTGGAGGCGACTCTGATGCCTCTATCAAGGAGGTTACATGTAAGAGAGCTATGCCTGTGAGAAGGAAAATCCCAAATCTTGTAAAGAAAGGTAAGAAGGTTCTGGAGAAGGAGAGTGATGAAGTGGGGGTTGTTCCTGGCATTGTCAACATCACCCAGAAACAGGGGATCACCCAGAAACAGGGGAATCATGATATTCTGAATGAGAAGGGAGTGGAAACTGGGCTGGAAACCCAGGGTAAAACTCTACATATTCCTAACCCTAGAGTTGGCCTCTGATTTCTTGAGATTCCTGACCTGTCTAGCAACCTTCCTAAGGATTTTGATGACATGCTGGCCCAAGCCAAAAATAGAGACCAGGTGGAGGAAGTGTTTGAGCTGGTGAAAAATGTTGTTAATTCACAACAAAAGATGACAAAATGGTTTTTCCTGGAGATCAACAGAATCAACATCAAGTTACAGCTCATGCAGGAAAGCTTGGGGAGAGGAAACAACACTGCGGTTGAACAAGACACTTTGATTTTCAAAAATTGGGAAGCCATCCCGAAGATGGAGGAGATTGATTGCAAACTGGGAAGGATGAGGGAAGAGTTTAATACTAGAATCCAGTATTTGGAGGAGAAACTCATAGAGGTTAACAACAATTTGGAGAAGATTATGCACTTCAACAAGCTGACTATACAGAATAGTCTAAATGGGATGAAGATGCTGACCGATAAGCTTAAAGAGTTGAAAAAAGAGCAATTCAAAGATTTTAGAGCAGAGGACATTATGAATGTTACTGATCTGGGAATACAGGACAAAGAGGAAGGCACTAAAGGTACTGGTAAACAGGTGGCTACGAAAGACTCTGGAGGCCCCTCTACCCGCACAAGGGGGAGTAAGAAGAAACAGTTCGAGGCTGAAAAGAAGGAATTGATTGACTTTGCCAAGATGCATGAGACTTTCTATGAATAGGAAATTGAGGCAGCTAAGACCCTGAAGAAAATGAATTAGTCTAGTATGTTCTCTTTTTTGCTATGTTATTCCATGCTTATCTTATTTTGGTAGCTTTCAGTTGGCAGACGGTTGGCTTACTGTTTTAGTTTGCTTCCTTTTGTATGGGGTTCTGGGGTCCCCTTTAAAACCTGTTTGACCATATTAATCAAAAACATTATGTTTCTCTAGAAAATTTTTTAAGTTAGTAATTTGCACCAAAGTGATGTCATATATATGCGTCTACCGAACACTTTTGACTAGAAATATTTTGGTTGAATCTATTTTGGCTTGAACCAAATCAAATAGAACACATTTTTGGTTGGAAATAACTTTTTAATTGAAAATGTTTAAAGTTAAGTCTAATAAAAATCTACCTAAAAGGGTGACATAGCCTTGTGCTTTCACTATATTACAACATGTGTGATAATCCACTCTAAGTTGTTTTTCAGGATATGGATTTTGCTTCATGACTTTTCATCAAAAGGGATTGCTAGGATCAACAAGGCCAATTCTATGCCTATTTTTACTTTTTGAGGTCACATTTGGCTACTTATTGCCAAATTTAGCATTTTCATGAATTTATGCTATTGGACATTTGGCTTGGTATTTCTAAAATACATTCACAAATCTAAATTTAGATGAAATTTTAAGGGAGGTATCTTGTTTGCAATTTATTAGATGTAGGCCATTTCATCCTAGAGACACAAGTTCAAACTGTAGGCCTAGAAGTTCATTTACAACCCCAATCTCGAGTGGTGGTAGAACACACCACCCTAAACACACCCTTTTGTCCACTCATTCCTTCTAGGATCTCTTTTAGGGATTTCCATTATTTAACAAGGTTGCACCTCCCTTTTTAATGAAGGGGCAATTTTTGGGGCATAAAACTTGTGTTAAGACACTTTCACTCAATTGACTATGGTTTGAATCTCCAACTAACCAACAAGGACAAACACATTTTTAATAAATAGAATTGAGATTCACCTATCATTTAAGGCCACTTTTCAAACACCAATTTGTCAATCCACACCATTAGAAAACCACTCAACAATTGCCACATTAGCAACATAACTAATAGCAATTGCTCAACGAGTAGTGAAATAAAATTGTCAAATGGCACTAGAGGACACCATTCATTTTTTTTAGGGATGCTAATTTTGGGATGAAACTTCTATACACCATAACTTTATCATATGAAATCATTTCAAGTCCTTTTGTTTTCATTATGCATAATTTTTCATCCTTTATGTATTGGTGTAGGTTTTATGAGTTCAATCTTATTCAAACATAGATATGATCTGTGGGTTGACATCACAAATGATATAGTTAGAAGCTTATCTCAAGAGGTGAGGGCTATATATTTACATATCTAAAGATAATCTACTCCTAGACAGCACAATTGAGTTGAAGATCAAAGAAAGGTAATGAAGAGAGAATCCACAAAATTACTACATTGGTTGTGGATAATAGATTTTGTTATCACTCCATTGAAGAGAGCCATCGATCCAAGCTATGGCACAAGGTCAAGAACTTGTTCAATACCAGCAACACCTCTCAAATCAATTCACTTGGAAACAGAGCTTTGCACTCTCCAGCTTGTTGATTTTGATTGTGTCAAGAGTTTCCCTCATAATTTACCAAAATATGCACGGAAGTTAAAGAAACAAGCGAACGAGAAAAGAAGGATTCGGAATACAGCAATGCTCTTAATAATCTTTCATTTGATTATAAAATCTTTGTATATAATTTTCATAAGTATCATCTCTTCATCAAGAAGCACAAGGATCCATATTTTAAGGAAGTGTGTCAAACTCTTACCTAAATTTAGGCCTCATTGTGAAACTTAGGAAAGTTATCCACCGCTAATCAACCTCATGCAATCAAACCGTTTAAGGGATTGAGAACTAGAATCCAAGGCTCTAATAGGGATTATTCCAAAGGGAAGCACGGTTATGGCTACAATAGAAAGCCTATTCATGATGAGAATGAATGTTGAACATATATTCAAGATTTAAAGGAGCATGCTAAGAAGACCAATTGAGACATGTTTTGATCAAAGCACACTACCTTACATGTCTCTTCGCATTCCAAATCATCTATTGAATAGCTAGTTGAGTCGGAAGCAACTCATCACATGAATAACTGTCATGTCCCTATACTAATGATTTATAATTGAATCAATTATGTATTATTCATTCAAATTAAAGATATAAATGACATTAAAATCCATATTAAATAATATTATTTTATAAATATTTTTATATAATTAAAATATAATATATTTATTGTATTTATAAAATAAATGTAAATACAAATATAAATATTATTAATTTAAATATTATTATAATAATTATAATATAATATATTATTAAATATAATATATAATATATTAATATAAATATAAATATTATTATTAATATTATATAATAATAATAATATAAATTATAATTATCAATATAAATAATAATATCAATATAAATATTAGTAATATAAACATAAATATTTAAATATGCATATTTGTATCTCATAAAAGAGACAAGTTTAAAGGCAGCGAATATATTCTATTAAGAATAAGAAGTTTAAATAAATCAGACTAAGATTTAAAGTTGTCGCTGACTTGTAAATAAAGACAATACCTATTTAAAATAAGTGATAAAGCAACGATTATTATTATAGTATTAGGGACAACAATTACACTATAAAAGGTGTGATATGTTTAATAGCCACGACCCTTCACATGGATCGCCTCCCTTGGAGGAATATTAAAGGAGAGGAGTTTAATTTATATTTGATACATATAACAGCAAATTTAGATCTGCATATATATATATATATGGGGAGTTTATAACAGAAAGAAAATAAGGAAGAGAAAAAGGAGTCTGAGGTATATATAGATCAGTAAGAATAATTTTGAGTTGGGAAGGCATACTTGGAAGCAGATCAGAAAGATAAGACACAACAAAGTTCTAAAAGGCAAGAGTAATCTTGGTATGATGTACCTAATCTTATGTTTGATGAATGTCATGTATTAAGTAGTGACAAAATGCATATAATGGAAAGATTATTATTAGCATCATACACATGTATATATATACATTATGAAGCTTGCTATATACACATTAAGTAATGGTATGTTCATCTCATTGCCTATTTACTTCTATTGCCTGCAACCCTAGGGTAGGTTGGTTTTGTTAGGGAGAGGTGGAGTAATTCCATCCTGATGGGATTGGAGATGGTTTAGCATGCCCTAGACAAGATTGTTAGGGAGAGGTGGAGTAATCCCATCCCAATTACATTGGAGAAGGTTTAGCACGCCCTAGACAAGTAATTCCCCATCCGTGGTTGAGGATTAGAAGGGAAATAAGATTGAGATGTGAACATAGTCAAGTTAATACTTAGTTATTTCTAATGCCTCCAACTTTAGGGTAGGTTGGTTTTGTTAGGGAGAGGCGGAGTAATTCCATCCTGATGGGATTGGAGATGGTTTAGCGCACCTTAGACAAGGTTGTTAGGGAGAGGTGGAGTAATCCCATCCCAATTACATTAGAGAAGGTTTAACGTGCCCTAGACAAGTAATTCCCCATCCAAGGTTGAGGATTAGAAAGGAAGTAAGGATTAAGACTTGAACATAGTTGATACTGAGTTGTGTTATGAATTGAACTAAATTTTATCTTAATTTATTGACCTTTAATATTTCTTATGTCCCTTTCCAGCAATATTATTGTATGCAAGGGAAGAAACTAGGGATATCCTAAAACGGATTACAAGTGGTATCAAAGTAGTTTTCTTGTCATCCTGTGAATGATAGTTGTTACATATGCTTATGCTAAGTTATATTGTGGGCCCATAACCCACAAATCCGAGGATCATTCTCCATGTTATCTTATTATCGTTCATTGATTATTCTACAACTTGCTCAGCAATCAAAGTCTTACTTGAATTTATCTTCTCTACAACATCATTAGATTCGTCTTTTAGATTTTTCATCAATATTGTTTCAATTCAAATCTCCAATCTTGGATTTCTCAATACTCCCAAATTTCTTCTTTACATTAAAAAGATTTTTCTTCCTACATTCACTTGATTAACTACATATTCATCTATAACACTTGTATTACCTCAATCACATTGCTATTCAAAATCATATAATTAATTACTCCTCAAGAACATGACTCTTCTCAATTTTGAGGTCAATAAATTATCAAAAGATAAAACTACAAGATGACAAGCACAAAATTGAATCTCGTAATTAAAAGGTCACTATGTCTTCATCATTCATTGGAATCTTGGAATCTCAAGCATTGGAATATTTTCATTGTCTAAAACCACATCTTCATCTATGATACTTGCATCACATCGTTGTTATTCAAAACATCAAACAAATGCTTGCCTATACATTTGACTTTCATTAGACTTTTCAAGTATTCTTTGGTCACAAATTCTCTTTCATGGAATCACAATCATTTTCTCTTCACTAAAGCAATATTCATTCTAGATCAAAACCACAACTTCGTCTCAACACATCAGAAGTTGAACATTGGTAGTTGGATTGAGACAAGAATACTAACAACAATTCCTCATACAGATTGATTTAGATCCTGACGATTTTTTCTAATTGTGATTGCTTGAGGACAAGCAATTTTGAGTAGGGATGGATGTCATGTCCCTATACTAATGATTTATAATTGAATCGATTATGTATTATTCATTCAAATTAAAGATATGAATGACATTAAAATCCATATTAAATAATATTTTTATATAATTAAAATATAATATATTTATTGTATTTATAAAAATAAATGTAAATACAAATATAAATATTATTAATTTAAATATTATTATAATAATTATAATCTAATATATTATTAAATATAATAGATTAATATAAATATAAATATTATTATTATTATTATTATATAATATAAATTATAATTATCAATATAAATAATAATAATATCAATATAAATATTATTAATATAAACATAAATATTTAAATATACATACTTGTATCTCATAAAAGAGATAAGTTTAAAGGCAACGAATATATTCTATTAAGAATAAGAAGTTTAATAAATCAAACTAAGATTTAAAGCTGTCGTTGACTTGTAAATAAAGACAATACTTGTTTGAAATAAGTGATAAAGCAACGATTATTATTATAGCATTTGGGACAGTGATTACACTATAAAAGGTGTGATATGTTTAATAGCCACAACCCTTCACATGGATCACCTCCCTTGGAGGAATATTAAAGGAGAGGAGTTTAATTTATATTTGATACATATAACAGCAGACTTAGATTTGCACATATATATATATGGGGAGTTTATAACAGAAAGAAAATAAGGAAGAGAAAAAGGGGTCTGAGGTATATATAGATCAGCAAGAATAATTTTGAGTTGGTAAGGCATACTTGGGCGCAGATCAGAAAGATAAGACACAACAAAGTTCTAAAAGGCAAGAGCAATCTTGTTATGATGTACATAATCTTATGTTTGATGAATGTCATGTATTAAGTAGTGACAAAATGCATATAATGGAAAGATTATCATTAACATCATACACACACACACACACACACATGTGTATATATATATATATATATATATATATATATATATATATATATATATATACATATTATGAAACTTGCTATATACACATTAAGTAATGGTATGTTCATCTCATTGCCTATTTACTTCTATTGCCTGCAACCCTAGGGGTAGGTTGGTTTTGTTAGGGAGAGGCAGAGTAATTCCATCCCGATGGCATTGGAGATGGTTTAGCGCGCCCTAGACAAGATTGTTAGGGAGAGGCGGAGTAATCCCATCCCAATTATATTCAAGAAGGTTTAGCACGCCCTAGACAAGTAATTGTCCATCCATGGTTGAGGATTAGAAGGGAAATAAGATTGATATGAAACATAGGGGTGATCCCACAATACTGGGTTACACTTTTTGGCCAAACTTGACATTCAAATGAACATTTTGAACTAAATCATCACTTTCAGACACTTATATCTGCTAAATCGTGAGGAATTTGAAGATGATGCAAACTAGTGATTTGTGACATTTTGTCTGTAGATTCTAAATATATATTTTTAAAAAAATCAGAATCAAATTGCATTTCTTTTTCCATCTCCTTCGATAACTAGTTTTTAACAGTAAACGTCATATTTAAAGAGTGATGTGTACTATAAACCACATAACTTTTTTTCTATTAAGGATAAAATTCTATTTTTTTTCGAATTTAGATTTGTAACTACAATATCTAGAGGGTGCATTTCGTTTCATAATATTTTATTGAATATTTTTTTAATTAAGTTTTGAAGTCAAACCAATTACAATTTGGACATAGGTGTACTATAAAGAGCATAACTTTTTTTGTATGTATCGGAATTCAAATTTTTTTTGTTGGAATAAGGACATCAATACCTAAAGGAAATATATTTTTTAGAATGTTTTTTCTATATTTTCCTATTTTTTCGTATGTATGAAACAAAGACCTTGATGTTCATTGAAAAACTTACATTCACAAAAAATTAAAAAAATGAATATAATAATCAAATTAAATATATTTAAAATTATACTTTTGGGAAGCCTATAATAAGGATTACATACTTACAAAACATAATTTTTAAATGAATTCATTTGATCCCCCAAAAGATAAACCAAAAGTGGTTTTTTATTAGAATTTTGATAGGTGTAGAGGAGACTCCATTATAGGTATGGTTTAAAACTAGTGGAGTTCTATCCAAGGTGGTTTGATCAAACCCTCTTTAATTAAAATCTTTTAAATGGAACCTTTCAAGGCTTAATCATTATATTTTCTAAAAATATGTGATTTTAGCAAAAATCGGGATGTACCAAAAAGTGTAACCCAGTATTGCGGCAGCACCCATAGTTAAGTTAATACTTAGTTATTTCTATTGCCTCCAACTTTAGGGTAGGTTGGTTTTGTTATGGAGAGGTGGAGTAATTCCATCCCGATGGGATTGGAGATGGTTTAGCTCGCCCTAGACAAGGTTGTTAAGGAGAGGTGGAGTTATCCCATCCCAATTACATTGGAGAAGGTTTAACGCATCCTAGACAAGTAATTCCCCATCCAAGGTTGAGGATTAGAAAGGAAGTAAGGATTAAGACTTGAACATAGTTGATACTGAGTTGTGTTATGAATTAAACTAAATTTTATCTTAATTTATTGACCTTTAATATTTCTAATGTCTCTTTCTAGCAATATTATTGTATGCAAGTGAAGAAACTAGGGATATCCTAAAAGGGGATATTACACTAACCATAGCAACATGCTCTCCAACTACTCCATGTTTTGATTGGTAAATGCTTTTAATCAGAGCTATGAACCGGAGAAAGTGGTTTTGAAAGGGCTCCACCCTTGTACAACAATAGACCACAGAAGAACAAATAGGCCAAGAGCCAAGAGGAGCAACAAGAAGCAAATGGCAAAGAAAACACCAAACATAAACTGACTAGCAACACCCAACCATCCAACAGGGTCAACAAAATACAACTGGGTCAAAACCTAGGATAATAATACAAAACCACCGCTCAAGGTGGCTTAAAACCAAACTTCATGAAGGAGATTTGGACAACAAACTTGTCCTTAGTTCTAAATCCAAATATAGAATCTGGATGTTGGTCTGAGATAAGAGGGGAGATTTCCTTGTGAGCCTCTGGCCTATTTTCCATGTTGGGAATGGTGTGTTGTCTTTTGGGGGAGGCCTCAGTCGACCCAGGCTCTTGTGTGCTTTTTCCCCCTAAACAATGATTCAAGTTGGTCATGTCTACAAGTGACCCTTCAACCACCACCTACAAGAAACAAATCTGTAGCTAAAGAAACACGTCAGTCCTCTTTAAGAAGTTGCTTTCCTTTCACATCCCTACAACCATGGGAAGCATGGCCATGTGTGAGACAATGGTTACAGAAAACCATGGAGTCCTCATAAATAATCTCCTGGACCCAGTCACCCAGTTTAGAGGATAAGGTGATCAAAGAAAGGAGCACCTTATCAACCACTATATTAACACAAAACCTCACGTAAAGGAGTTGTTTTATTCCAACTACTCCATGTTGCATCAACATGAATAGTCACGATTAGAGATGATTCTACTCTCAATGTATTTGAAAACAATGATGTCTTAATTGATAATGCAAGTTTTAAATAAATTACTCTTCTATACCAAATATAGGTCATTATCTTCTATGTGTCTACTACATCACTCACACCAACAAGAATTATGAGGAGAATTATGATCTCTATGTGAGCCATGAAAATGGATATATCCTCATAATTGTGTTTTGTGTTGATGATATGGTCATTACCAAAGACTTGTCCTCTTTCATTTATGAAATAAAGTTCAAGTGCTACAATTCCTTTGAGATGATAGACATAAACCTTCTATATTATCTCCTTGGAATCAAAAACTCTCAAATTTTGACAAGTATTACACTCTCACAACCACAGTATGCCTTGGATATTCTTTAGAGGTTTGGTCCTTTAGACTACAATGTGAATTGTATGCCTCTATCCACGGGCTGACAACTTCATGTCAATCTAACCCTTGAATTTCCTGGTGGATCCTACTATACAAATTTTGCATGGGTAGTCATTTCTCTCTCACACTACCAACATACTAGAAAACATGTCCTTTGATACATCAAGTATACACTTCAACTTGGCATTAATAACATAGTAACAACCCCATTTTGATTACTTATTGCGATGTCGACTATGCCAAATATTTGGATAATTAGAAGAATACTTCAAGGTACATGTTATTTCGAGGTTCAAAGTCTAATTGTTGGAAGACCAAGAACCAATTTGTCAATTTCTCTCTCTAGAAAGGAAACCAAATATTACAACACCAAAGAAGCATCTTATGATCTCATGTTATTAGAAGCTCTTCTTTGGGTTTGGTTTCCTCAAGAGGCCCACAATATTATTTAAATGATGATATAAGTGTCATTCAATTAATTCAAAACCATGCACATTGTCAACACTCAAAGCACATTGAGAGAAACATGCACTATGCCAAGCAACTCTATTGAGAAGGATTTAGATTGATTTCTTGAATGCCTTGTTATTATCTTAGCTAGCAAATATATTCACCAAATCTCTACCTAAAGATGTGTTCCTCAATCTTTAAAATTATATTGGACTTTTGGAGTCTACACTTTTATCAATGATTATAAATAATCATTTTGGTTCCTCTCTGATTTTTTTTATCTAGTTCATTTTTTACACAATTTCTATCTTTTATAAATAAGGAATTGAACATGAGTCGTTGAATTTGGTTGGATTCTAGAGGGGATAGTTTATGAAACAAATCATATATGGGATTTATATTTTTTTGAACTATAGGAAACCAAAGAAGAAAGCGGCTCAAAGTACAAATGAAATAAATAAAGCCAAAAATGAAATATTAATGAATGGAAAACTGCCATAAAATGCAAATGCATACTAGTAGCGAAATGATTATGGGGGAACATGGTGGTTAGCTCATCCACTTGATGTGGGGAAAGGGAAGAGCAACCATTAGGGGATAATGTTAGAAAATTAGTTTCCAACAAAGGGACTACCTAATTTTAGAGAATCATTAAAAGTACTACTCCAAGAGACATAGTTTAGTTTTGTCATTGACTAAAACATCAACCACTTTACTAATCACTATTTACTTTTAAGAAGATAACAATATAAAATGATTGCAAAAAAAGAGCCCCTTGAAGAAACACATTTAATTTCTCACTAGATTCGTTTGGTAGTATTTGTGTTTCAACGTTGGAATGTGTTATCCTCGAGTAGGTATAACACCTCCAATCACCCTTTTTTAAGACAATTAGAGGGCAATTATAATTTTGGACTGTACTTTTTTTAATACTTGGAGGCTGTCACATTCATGAAAGATACATGTGACATCATATATCATTCATAGATGGTCTTGTAGTGATTGGGCTTCGTAGATTGTAGTGTCAGTTGAGGTGTTATTTAGGTGTTTGGCTTCGTGATAGGGTCTTTGTACATTTTTAAGTGATTTAGGGGTCAAATCGTCACTTCAAGTTGATCAAGTTTGACTTTGAAAATCTTATTATGTACTTGATATTATAAAAATGTCCACTTTTAATTATTTTTTATCTTTGTACATAATTGAATTTATTTAATTCTATTTAGAATTAATAAATAAAAATGTGCAAAGATTTTCTATTTATGGGCCTTGCAAATATTGTAATTTTATTTAAATATAAAAAAGCTAGAAAAAGTCGTGTAGAAGAATAGAAGTGAGTTAATAGGCTAAAAATAGGAAAGTAGTTCTTTTTTAGTTCTTCGAGAGTCATGCAAAGTTCTAAGTTGTGTTCTGGTAAACCTTATTAATAGGTGTTATTTACATGGTAAGAGGGTAGTTTTCATTGCAAGATCTTCTACAATAGTCAATTATTTAGTGTTGTGAAATCTGTGAATGAATGATAATTTTATTATTCTAGATTTGATTCCATTATTCAATTATGTAGGCAATTTGTATTAATAATGAATGTTGTCATGATGCACACAAAATTCATTGTTTAATCTTGTGTAATATTTTGCAAATTATAATAATAATTAATATATTTGGGATTTATATTGGGTTTATTGGTTGATGGTCTTTGGTTCTTACTTTGTCTTTCTTCTTCATTAGGTTACAAAACCTTGTGAAATTGTGTTTTGTTTCAACAATCCTTATTTTAGTTGTGAGCACAAATATTTGTTTTCTAAAGTTCACCCATAAATCAATGAATGCGTGTGATTTTGGAAAACATTAAAAATCTTTGCATGAGATGTTTAATTGGTGTTTTGACTTAAACCTAGTGTAAATGACCAAATATTGCATTACACATTTGTTTTTTTGCAATATTCCACAAACCCCAAATCAAACTTGTGAATGTTGTAATTTTGTACATAATTCTATTTGTTTTTTCATAAGGGTCCCATAGCTTCCACAATATAGAGGGAAGTCGTTTTCTTGGCAATTTTATGATATTGTCACTATGCATTTGGATAAGTCATACATTTTTCAAGAAAGAATTAGGTGACATTTTCAAACTAAGTTTTTGATGACTATTTTGGGGAAGAAATTGATTTTATCTTTCTTTTCTTCAAACCTTCACCATCATCTTGGTTGTTTAGATTCCATGGGGTTATCATTTTGGATTGTTTATCTTGGTTCAACATCATGATCTACCTCTAGGATCCAGAAAGAATTTTCAAAAGTTTGCAAGAGATTAATCTCAAAGTATAGATGGACACATTCTAGCTTTCATTGGTACATGTGGGATTCTTGGGGTTGCCCATAAAGATGTGAGATTGTTGAAATCCTAATTCGACTTGTGTGTATAATGGATTGGAATAACCTGCAAGATAAGTTTTGGAAAGGTTCAAAGAATATTAAAAGCGAATATGAATTATTGATCCAAATCTCTTAGATCTAGAAACAAGAAGATGAGCCGATGGGAGATCTCATTGCATGCTTGAACAAACTGTTGAGGATGATTCCAAGCTCTAACAAGCCAATTTTTGAATATTTTTTTGGTTCTCTATTGTGCATTGATCCAAAAAACAAATTCATCTTGAAGAAAAACAAAGTATTAGATACTGAGATTGCTCAATAACAAGGGACAATTTAATACCATATTAAAAGATTGCAAAAGATTTAGAGAGTAATTTCAAGAAAAGAGTATGGACGGTTCTACCCACAAAGTAGCAATTTTTTCAAGAGAGCATCCCTCTACATGCAGTGCAAAGTCCTAGAAAGGAGATGAAAAAATAAGTTCAATTTTGAACTCAATGTTGAGTAATTTGTGTCATTGGACAAGAGATTTGAAGCTAATTTAACCCTCTTCTATCGGGTTAACACTAAAAAGTGCCTTTGATTCTATCAATACCAAGGTTGTTTTTGGATGCTTTGCCATTTTTAGTTTCACATGCTTTTCATTTGATAGAATTTGTATTTGAGCTTTGGAATACCTACTCTTGTATTTGTTGGTTGTGAGCTTTATTGCAAATGCTCTCCTTGTAATAAACGTTCCCTTGCCTTTTGAGAGCATGCTATGATAGGATTTTCAAGAATTTCTTATAATTTATTTCATACTCAGTGCTATGTGTTCTAGCTTGAGCTGCTTGTTATTGAAGATTCCATTATTCATGCAAGTTCAGTATTCTAGCAAATGAATGTTGGAGCCATTTTCTAGATGGGTTACATATAATTAGATGTGTAATGGACATTAGGACAAAGGTCTATAAGTACCAATGAACCAATATACTAGATATTGATAATACCACAATTTTGAGTCATCCAACATTTGCCCATTTCTATGGATCATGATTTTGGATGTGGAAAATGCTTTAGGAATGAAATGACAAAACTTCAACAAACATAGAGAAAATATGGAGAAACCTATAGGCAATATGCTCTGTAAATCAAATATGAATGAACAAGATGAACTGTAATAAGGTTGGAATGTGTCTATATACGCATCCAAGCCATTGGTATATGATAGGGTTGACCTGACATAATATAATATTAAACATCATTACAAGTGGCCTTCGACTGACAATGTACTTGATGAAAAGTGAGATTATAGATATTTCAACATTCCCCCTTAAGATTGACTGGCAAATGCTTCAAATAGAATTTTGTTGTTGATTTCCCCTTAGTGAGAGCACATCAATTCATCTAGCATGCTCAAAAAGTATCTCAATGATTTTGATTGTTATAAATCTGTATAAAGTAATAGAACTAATTCAAGTAATATACAATATACTCAAAAAAATATTAAACACTAAGGTAGGACAACATTGTATAATGCTCCTCATGGAAGAAGTCATTCCATGCTCCATCTCCATATGAGATCTTAAACACAAACAATACTCTTCACATATTCTCTCTTACCTAAGCTTCGCAATATATAACACTCAACTACCTACCACTACCACCTCCTTACACGTGGGATAAATACATGTTTTAATTAGCTAGTGGGATAACTTACAAAGTGTATGCACTCAATATAACTAACCTAAGGGTTATGTATCATATGTCAACATTTCCATCAACCAACATACATTATAATATCATACCTCTAGGTACCTATCATTCCATCCCCATTGATAAGTTTTGTTCTCAAGATGAAGTCAAATAGTAAAATTATTGCAAGTCATTACAAACATGATGACATGTTCTATCATCCAACCAACCATATGTGGTCTCTACAGAGAGGTGTTTGATTGCACCTTTGTTCTATATTTTGTTGTGCCACCCTAATTTCATTCACCACCATAATAATTCCTCCTTTGCTTCCATGAATAACCATTGCTTCTATGCTGCCACATATTCTTATAATTGCTCTTTAGATTCCATGAAGATCCATAACACTAGGTCATTTGACTCCATCTTTATCCATAGTGTTTCTTTAATGTGTAGTACCATGCCTTTGTGATTGTCGTCTTTCACAATAATGCGGATGTCTATATGTTGCACCATTTTTCTTATAAACTCTAGAATCTTCTTTAATATGTTTGATTCTTCAAACTTTTCAAGCACTTGATCTTTTGGCTCTTGAATGGAAATTACTTATTTCCTTTTGATCATTTTCTTCATTTGCCTTGTTCTTTTAATCCTCTTGTACATTTTTATTTGGCTCCATTAACTTATTCTACCTTGTCTTTGCTTTTGTCCACATTATATATAAATCATTTTCTTCATTTACCTTGTTCTTTTAATCCTCTTGTACATTTTTATTTAGCTCCATTAACTTGTTCTACCTTGTCTTTGCTTTTGTCCACATTATGTATAAATCCTGTTAAATTATTTTTTTCTTCCTATACCAAAGTTTCATGAACTTCTTTTGCACATTTAATATTAGTGGTTCTTAAAATTTCTAACCAATGATGTCCAAAACCAAGATCCAATCCATACACATCAAAAGCATAAAAATTTGAAAACAAAACATATTTGTCGTGGTGAACTTCAAATCTTCAAAAAGTTGAATAGGCTTAATCTCTATTTGAGTGTCCTTGATATTCTTTGCTTAAACATGTAGTTGCTTGGCTAAGTTCATGCTAATAAAGTTATACTTGTTGCTAGGTTATATACAATAACTTCTTTTTTTCATCCATGAAATTGAAATATTGAATATTCTTTTCTTAAGACTAAATTGCATGCACTCTAATCTTTCATTTTCTTTGTTAATATCGTCACTTTTTCCTACTTCATCTTCATCATCTTCATCAACTTATATACAATAACTTTTTTTTTTTCATCCATGAAATTGAAATATTGAATATTCTTTTCTTAAGACTAAATTGCATGCACTCTAATCTTTCATTTTCTTTGTTAATATCAACGTCACTTTTTTCTACTTCGTCTTAATCATCTTCATCAACTATTCTTTTTGTGTTCATCTATATAAGAAAACTCGTTCCATTTTATATATCAACGTCACTTTTCCTACTTCGCCTTCTTCATCTTCATCAACTATTCTTTTTGTGCTCATCTACATAAGAAAACTTGTTCCATTTTATATTAAGAGTAATTGTTTTTAGGCAACGCAAGAAACCATGTAATAGTTGTACCTTTCATGTGACCACAAAGTACATTGTCCCATAGTTTAGATTGATAACAAACTCTTTTGAATTTAAAACACCATTCTATCTAGCATTAGGACTTCCATCAAACTTAGGAACCTCCATATCTGAAAATGAAACAATTGTTGACATTTTCTACCATAGATCTAAAAATAAAACAATGAAAACAGTATCTAAATATTTCCTTCCACTTACAAGAAACAAAATTCAATTTCCTCACTTGGCTTCCAAAATATAAAAATGTTACCATAATTCACGGTGAAAAAAAAAAACAGAATTGTAAGGTGAAGTTAAAATTGTCATATCTCCCACAATACTACAAATTCTTATTATGACCACTTTATGAAAAGCTTGCAATATGATATTTCCATCAAATCCAAAATCGTTTTAATTGAAGACCTGTATCTGACAAACGACATTCTGAATAAATTTTGTCCTAAAATTGCACTAAAAATTTCGTCAAAATCAAAATTGCAGTTAACTTTACATCATTATATCTCCCTTTGATACTGCTCCAAATATTTATTATGACCAGCTTAAAAAAAACTCATGAAATCCTCTTTAAAACGAATCGAAAATTTATTTAATTGGAGACTTGTGTGAGGCACACAACCTTCTGCAATATAGACAAAAAAAAAATTAAAATTAAAATCAACATATCCTCCCACGTTGCCCAAATCAAAGCTCTGATACCGAACCTATATAAAATAACTGAAATTATTTAGATAATATCTAATATATTCAGAAATAGATTAAACCCCTAAAGTAGGGCAACGTTGTATAATGTTTCTTGTGGAAAATGTCGCTCCACACTACATCTCTATATGAGATATCAAACAAAAACAATACTTTTGACATATTCTCTATTATCTAAGTCTCACAATATATAACACTCAACTATCTACCACTACCACTTTTCTAATTAGTTAATGGGATGACTTACAAAGCATATGCACCCAATATAACTACCTTATGGGATATGTGCCATATGTCGGCATCTTCATCAACCAATATACACTATAATATCGTACCCTTAGGTACCTAACACTAATACATCCAGGAGATGAAGGAATATGTATACAGTAGCCTCAAATCCAATATTGAGGATACTAAGATACTTGGGGTTCTTTCGTATAAAATACTGTGGCAGGATTTGGTCAATTTCAATAACAAATTGATTGGAATACAAGATTTTGTAAAATGGCTTGTTAAGAAAACTTATGCAAGAGATAATGACTAAGCTCGCTACTCACATACCTCCAAAAGAAGTTACTGCGGGCTCTGCTTTAGCTCAAGATTTTACTTCCTTCAGAATGATATAAATTGAACTATCAGACAAAACTCCTCCAACTCCAGCATTACAAAGTACGAGATGGCGTGGATGCAACTATTTTTCATGCCAATCTAGACAATCAAAAGGAATAATAACCATTTTTATCTATGTGATCCCTTGTGGACTTCTTTGCATATGTTTTTATGCTATGGATATCCAGCTTCTAGACTTCTGCTTTATGCACCCTGCCTTTTGCCTATGAGAATCTTTTTGTATGGCTGATAGTCCATTTTGTCATTGTACGCATTATATGGCTTGGTTGCAGCATCTCCCTATATCTTGTACCATATGGACATTATGTGAGCATTAAACTGTAAATAAGATAAATTTATCTAACAAAAGAAATGTGAAGCTAAAACAAAGTAACTTGTTTTTAAAACCTAGCAGTGTTTACAGGTATCAAACTTAAATTCCATTGTTGAGAATACATGAATTCTCTATTAATGTGTACAGAGAATATTAGCATTGATTTAAAAAAGCTCGAAATCTGTAAGAAATGAAATAAAAAAAATTATAAGATGCCAGTTGGTTTTGAATTAGAATAATACAGAATAAAAATAACATGGAAAAAGAGAAATTGCACAAACACAGTGTACACAATTTTTAAGTGAGAATATTCATAAAGCTCAATGAAGATTGTACCCTGTTTCTTGACATTAGTCTGCTTTCAAATACAACATAATTTGCCTAATGACACATGAATTAGGATCCCTCCTATAATGAAACAGGAAACTGCATTACATTAGCGTGAAGACTGTTTTATTTGCCAGTTATCAGCACAACTGATTGCATGTGCTCGCAACTTTGGAGAAAGTTGTTGGAGGAGGATATCCCTGATATGTGTAGCTGCAGTTTCACCAGCTCGAGTAGCCAGTTCAAGAAATACCAAAGCACAACCACCATCACCTTCCTTTAAAATAGAGAGAGTTAAAACATTAGTAGAAAAGGATAAATATCAACAAGTGGGGAACAAAACAGCAATGAAAATAAACAACCCATAGAGGTAACCCCATGTCTTTAAACAACACTGAACTCTCTAAGTTGTTAGATGACTTGCAACAAGAACATTTACACAATCGTTACAAATGCATTTCTCAAGTGTATATTCCTCATTTAACAGATTTTTCGTTCTCTTCTCAACAAGCTTATTAACCTTGAAAACATATTATTTTCCATTTATGGCAGCAATAACTTTGACCTCAAAACATCTTGTTCGGATTTGTATGCAGAAGCCCAAAACCAAGCAAGTCACGTGATAAATTCCTTTTGACGGAACTTGTTCATGTTCCTTAGGTCGATGGATTACACTACTAAATTTTTAGTTCAGTTTTCTGAGAAACAAGGCAACAATGCACATGATGGATTGTCATCTTTATTTTGTTGGTCATCATTCGATTAGCAATTCAAATGTGCAAACACATTGATATATTCTAAAATTAATTATAAATCAGGAAACATAGGCATAAATTATTATACAAGAGATGAGAGACCACACAAAAGTCGAGCATAGCTAGATTATTATACAAGACAAGGTACATCTTACTGCTGTGTAAAATTATTGTGAGGAAGATACAACAAGGATACATTTCACATCACAAAGATCATACAATCTTATGAATCAAAATAAGATCGGAGAAAATATTTTTCTGAAAAAATTCAACCATAGAAAAGCTCCATCTCTTTGCATAGACAACTGCCTGCATCAGTCTGGGGACAGATGCAGGGATGTGGATAGCATTTGTTTTATAATGGCATGAGGGTATTTAGGTATCGAATACCTCACAAATTTTGAAATTTTGGAAATCTAAACGAAAATTCATTAAATTTTTCCTCAGATGAAAATGAGATTGTTCCTCTCAATTGTTTCTGCTGTGTGATACTTTTCCTCACAAGTCTAAGCTGCCCTAACCTGCATTTTTTTATATCTTGTTCTCCATATTTTCAAATCCTGCAGCCATGTTTTTCACTTAGTGCACAGAGTATTTGACACCAATCGTGTCAAATTGACATCAGATTGACACCAACTTCCTCCTCCCACCCACCCTGCTATGCAACCACCATCTATAGTTGAGGGAATTGGATAAACCACTGAACTAACACGACCATCCATTCCAGACCAGCATTCGCCTCCAGAGGGAGGGGAGGGCCGACGACTCGGCAGCTCTCTCTGGATTTCAGTAGGAGATCAAGAGGTGAGATGAGCAGTTGGATCATTAATCCGTTTCCGAGGGCGATTGGGAGGAGTGAGAACGCGGAAATGGCCTCGCCTTCCGCGCAATAATGATAGGAAAAAGATTTCCCGCTAATTTTATAGTTTGAATGAGTGAGAAATGGCTTGGGTGGGGGATTCTGGACATTCAAGGGTGTAGAATATTTCATATACATATTGAATTTTTACACTTTCTATGGTTATTTAGCCGATAGGCTTTTATATGTGAGCATTATAGTGCTCAGAATTGTCTCACGCGGTAAAAAAGTTCACGCCCAAAAATTTTCTAAACTCGTCCGTTGTTCCTATCAGCGTATTCCTTGAACTACAAATGGTTGCAAGTGCTAGTTGTATGAGGAGATGTCCATCAAAGTGACAGGAGACACCAAGGGACTTCCCTTAATGATATTTGCCATTTCTGATATGTGTATTGGCCATCAGCACTTGTACCCTGCCCCTAGGGTATACATCAACCAATTTCAATTTTTCTGTTAGATTCTTATTTGTATCATGAACTTAACAAGTTTTAAAAAATTTTTTGAAGGGGTTCTTATTTGTATTGTATTTCTGTTAAGGTCCTATTTGTATCATGAACCAAAAACAAAAAAAAATCAAGGGCATTTCAGCATCAACAATGACCTTTCTAACTGTAGCTTTGATTAGTTTGCCAATCAAATAATAGACTGAAAAGATAAATATCCCAAGCTCAGTATGTATAAAATGCTTTAGGAAATGTTTGCAAGGACATTTGTTGATTCTTGACTGCATGTAGCAACAAAAGATGCATTGTTATGATGCTTTTAATTACTTTTGGAGGTCCCTTTTAATCACGAAAGGCATCATTCTTCCACACTTGAAATTTTATATGTCATTACAATACTTGAACAAGAATTTTTCTACACTCCTTCCCTATTCAATGGATCTAAAGGAAAGGAAGAAATAATCAATAAAATTGGAAATCTTTTGAGGACCATGATCAGCCCTACTTGGCAATCATGTGTGCACCAAAATCCTGTGACAGAATTTTATGAGACCATGCACTACATTAGAACACCGTTGGCTAACAATGACTATTCTTAGTGCCTCAAACTCTCCTTTATTACTAGTGTAAGCCTATCAATAGTAGGGTACATAAATAAAGGATCAAATCTCTTCCCTTCCCCTTCTATGCAATGTTCCACGGGCAACAAAAAAAAGTCATTTTTGAGACCAGGACATCCTCGGGAAGCCAAAGGGACATACGGGGCCCCACCATGCCCCCATCACCACCAAAAGGCAGGATAAGTCCCCAAGACGTCTCCCTTAGAGGGGGCGTTTCCAAGGCATCCCCCCTAATGGATATGTCAAGGAGATGTCAAGAAATCCCCTATGCCTTCAAAAAACTTGCTAGAGTCTCTCGAACGTACCCAAGAAAGCCGCACGTCCCCCTACGTCAAACACTTGAAAAAAGCAATTATTGTTTAAAAATCAGACATGTTTCTGGAAATTTGAGCCACTACCCCTAACCCTAATAGTTTATGGGGCCCACCCATACCCTAAGCACTCAAAAAAAACAATAAATATGGATCCTGGATCCTGCCTTCACTCCAAATCACTACCAAAGCATTGAGCAAGACTGCAAGAGTGAGATCATTAGCAAGTGTGAGAGCAACAGCAAGAGGAAGAGCGAGTGCCAAGTCTCCATCAATCAACCATTCAAGTTTCAACGCATTCAACAAGTCTTCAAGCCAATCCTTGGCCTTTCATAATTTAGGATTTGCATATTTTATTTTAAATGTCCATTCCTAAATCTGATTATATTTATTTATTAGATTATTTTGTAATGTTTATTTGCAAATTTCCATTAATATCTGATTAATATTAGTCATATTAAGATTTCATGTTTTGTGTATCCTTTGCTTATGTGCTTTATGTGACCTGAAGTATGAAAAACAAAAGTGAAATTCTTGTTTGACGAAGGTTGAAGCACAAGGATTCCTATTTGTGTGTATCCTTTGCTTTTGTGCTTTGTGCGACCTGATGTAAGAAAAAACAAAAAGAAAATCCTTGTGTCTTGAGCCCTTGAATTATGACATATGTATGTTATAAAATTTAAACCATAAATTTCATTTCTTACAGTGTCACTATGAGTTCTACTTATCATAGCATGAGTGACAAAGAAGGTCAACCAAGGCCAATGGGGATTGAATCTAAGACTCTGAATACGTATATGGCGGGGGGCTGAGGCAACTAGTTCTATTTGAAGTGCACATCTTTATTGCCCTTCCAAGTTATTAGAAGAATTTGCCAAGGGTTACTTTGATGAAAAGTCCCCTTTAAGACAATTTACATCCAAACTACAAGTAAAGCCTAAGGTATCAAGGGGCTCTAGGTCATGGAAATGCCATTTTTGTCAACTTGAACTTCAAGACAGCATTACTAGAGTTAATGCACATCTCTTCACATCCGAGGCAAAGGCACTAAAATATGTGGTGCCTTGTCACTCAAACAAAGGGCTGAAATAAATAAATTGTAGGGTTGTGTTGAAGAAAAAACAACTACAACTACTACTATGCCACCGAGGGGTGGTCCTATTCCTAGTACTAGCACTTTCCAATAGCCACGATTTCCCACTTTTCCATCTAGTTCAAGGGTAGCAAAGCCTATGGGGAAAAGTAGAATGACAACATAGTGGAATCGATGGCCCGATTCTAATATGCTTGAATTGCAAGAGGCATTGCAACTAATCACGCCCACGTAGGCGTGAATTATACTCCTCTTAGCAATTTTTTTCTTGGTGACGTGTCTCCCTGTGTTTTTCCCTCTTGATCATTCCTCCCCAACCTTCAAACTAACTTCTAGTTTCCTGCCTGATCCACTTTGTTGTAGGGTTGCCCAGGAAACTTGTCCTGCTA
Organism: Cunninghamia lanceolata; assembly: GCA_027924645.1. NCBI lineage: Eukaryota > Viridiplantae > Streptophyta > Pinopsida > Cupressales > Cupressaceae > Cunninghamia > Cunninghamia lanceolata. The sequence continues at coordinate 1,806,199 of BSBN01000416.1, read as the reverse complement.
ATATGGACAATCCACTTCCCATGAGGGGTGACCCTATTGTCTTTTGTCATGCGAGATTTCTTCAAATTCAACCCAATTTACCTCTGTTATTGGCTTGTGATTGAGAGTCCTTCCATGAACAATTGATCCTTGAGTTCCCTTGACTAATTCTATACTCTCAATCACTTTTTTGTTGGCTCCCAATCAAACCTTTGTCATCTCCCAATCAGTCTTCTGTGATCTCCCCTCTAGCCTCTGTTCTCTCCCAATCAGAACTAGATCACTCTCGAATCAATCCCAGTTATCTACTCAATCACCACCTACTCAATCACCACTACCATTGGTGTTGATTCTAGACCTATAAATACCCCCTCCTTTATTCATTTGAGGAGGCTAATTCATTCTTGCATTCTTGTATTGCTCAATCTTATGCAAAGCAGCCCCCATTAGCATTCTTATGCTCTACACAAGACTATGCAAGCCATTTCATTTTTGCAATAGCTTCTAAGCTCAATCCATTTTCTTCACGTCCCCATTTTTATCCCTGTCAACAAGAGGACCCCGCTATTACAGAGGAGACGATTGCCACAAGACTTCTAAGGACATAACCCTGGCACTAGAGCCCTATTCATAAAGGTTCTTTTATGCTTTCATAGTAATTAGATCACAAATCTTGCTCTTGAGGAAGTAAAACATTGTTCATCTTTCTCTTGACAGGTGGAATTTATTGCTTTCTTAGAGTAGATTTGTTTCCACTGTGTTAGAATAATTGTAATTTCAATAGTTTACAATCAAATCGAATCACAAAATATAAAAACATACATCAAATTGCACTAGGAAAAGTCGTATAGTTGCATTCATATTTCCTTTTATAGTAATTAGTTCATCAAAAATCGGGAAAAGAACTAAAAGTTGCTTGCATGCATATAGATTAGTTGCATTTAGAAATTCATAAAAACAATCAAGACACAAAACTAAAGAGAACAAAGAAGAGCCCTTGATTTCATCACGAGGCACCAATCAAAACGAACAAATACCCTCCCCCTTGGCCTAGCATTCAATGTGCCTGGGTTTAAGGGAAGATTGGGTCAACTCTGTCTTAGACGAGATCAAAGAGATCATCCCCCTACCAATTCCCGCTAAGGAAATAGCCCAAGAACAAGAACTAATCTTGAGGCTCATACAATGAGAAAACGAACAAAGGAGGCAAGTAGAGGAACTTCACAACCAAGAACAGAGACAACTCCAACAATTCATTCAACAAGAGCAAAGGAGGTTAGACAAGTTTTGCCTCCACGCAATCAACGAACAAAACAAGCTTAAAGCAAGTGACCCTCTAGGTCATACAAGAATCACAACCACCACACCTATTGAACATCAACAACATCACAATTTCCACAACAATAATCAACAATTGCACACATCAACACACAACACAATCAACCCAACCACAATCCGCAACGTTCTGCTTCCCCATGAACAAAACAACCCCCCAGTTCCGTCTCTACTCGACTAGCTCCTACCACGAGAGTGAGTGATTAGGTAGGCGCCGACTACAAGGACACAGTTTATGTGCCATATCGGAGTCTAACTCGTCCGCGTTGAGTCTAGTCAAATTCTGAGCAACACATATTTTGGTGAACCTAATGTGAAAAGCAAATCATTTTGGGTGAGCTTTTTGCGTTTTCGTCTCATTTCTTTCATTTCACTTTCATCTTCCTCTCTTTCCATTTCATTTATTCTATGGTGATTCTGACACCCCCAAATATGATAGAGTCGGACAAAACTCAAGGGAACATTCCCTCAAGTGAACCAATAACACCTTCCTTCGACAGATACATACCACCAAATCCTTTGGCACCCATCTCCAACTGTTTTGACTACGAGAACTCCGACTATGACAATGATAGACAAGAACCTCGTCACTCCTTAACATTGACAATTCCACATGGGAGCAAGATACAGTAATACGAACTAGTCATTCCAACAAAAGCAAAGCACATCGAGTGCTCGTTCGGTCCGAAACACATCAAGCGGACCATCCTACAAGTTACACTAAAACGGCCACCTAAATAGACAATGAAGTGAGGAGTCTATAAAAACATTTACAAGAAGCTTTGCACGTCGTGTATCAAACTAAACAATTAGAGAACATCTTAGCAAAACAAATAAACGAAGTGAATCAACAAGACAACTCACCGCAAGGCATAGAAGTTCAAAGAGCAAAGGCTACAACCTCTGCAGATCTTATAGCCACCTTGGTCCAATGGATTGAGACGCTAGAAGCTAGAGGAGTGGAATAGCCACCTCAAAACAAAACTGAACAAAGAACTAGAGCACGAATGAATCCATTTAGTGCTAGAGTTAAACAAAATTCAAGCACTCATCATAAGGGTGAGACAATGCATGAAAATTCAAGCACTCATCATACCAAGGTGACTCAATATGTTGACAAGGATCGAGTAATACATCAAGAATGTGAAGTCTTGAGGATGGAAGAGAAATATCTACATGAAGATATAACTTGCAGCCATGGGGTAGAAGTTATGACAAGTAATACGCTTGGTTTTTCAGCTTGATACACCTCTTGGACCAGCACTTGATGATGAGCATCCAACAATGAAGGAAGGAGTGCTTAAGATCTATGAAGACATCACAAAAAGGTATGAGGCAAGTTCTGATTTTCTGAGTATGAACAGCAGTCCATTGTCTTCACATGATCATGATATAGATGGCTTGCATGAGGATGATAGTGGTACGAAACCTTGCCTTGTTGACACTCAAGGTTTGATGGTTAAGCATGAGGTAATGGTTGTGGATCCAAGCCACAAACGATCTGATTTGGTGCATCATAGCATAGATGATGTGAAGAGGACTCAAAGCATGTGTGATGAGTGGCTAAAGAGAGCTAGAGAAACCAAGTTGTTGGCTGCCCAAGCAAAACAGCACCTACAGAAGGTCAAAGAACAATGCAGTCACATAGATCATGAGAGGCAGCAGAGAGACATTTCTTCGATCCCTATTTCTTCCAAGGGAAGAAGCTATGGAGATTGAGCATGTGCGGGATGACCCTCTTATGGTAGTAGAACACAAGGAGCAATCAGATTTGCATGGACTTGATGAAAGGTATGATTTTGAAATTTCATTTTATACAAATGATCTTCATCATAAGGTTCATGAGTCACACCATTTGGAGAACCCATTGAAGGCTCAAGTCATGACTAAGGAAGAAGTAGTTGTGCATACACTTTGTGGACCAGCAAATAATGATATGTATGCATGTGTAGAAGAAAACATTTGTGATTCAGATTTGGTTGGGAGTCTAACCATCCTTGGAGAGCTCAATGAGCCTACGTGGGTTTTGACACTACACCGTCATGATGATGATTCTTTGATGGAGCATAAGGCTGTCCTAATTTCAGGACTTGAGGTATGTGAAGATGATGTCATGGAGGTATTTGATTCTGAGTGGCATGTGCTTGTAGATGTTGGGTTTCAATTGGACTATAGTCCAAGACATGGAGATGAGCATGAGAGCAGAAAATTTCCAGCCCTAGTCCATTGGTTTCTAGCTCACATATTGTTGGTTGATGTCTGTTCTATTTTGCTGATCATGGAGTTTCCAAGGTATGCATTGATGATGGCAGTTGTTTGGATGGATTGGAGAGTTTGGGATTGCTACTACAGTGTTGGAGGTTTGCATGGTGAAGAGATCCTATCATCCTATGACAGCAGAGGTACTCTTGACACCAACATAGGTATGATTTTCAGTTTTCTTAGTGCTGTTCTGATTTATACCAGCAGCCTAGTGTGGATTGGCATGTTTATCTATGCCCCTGTGATGAACATTGTTCACACCCATATGAGATGATTGGTGATGATAACACGGTGAGAGACATCTATCCCTTCACTTTCAGTTGGTGTGACGATATGATAATTTGGGATCCAGGTATTGGTGTGATTGTTACATTACTTCACAGGGATCTAGATGAGTTGCTTCACAATCTTTGGTTGAGTGATGTTTATATCAGAGTGGAGCAGCGGAAGGTTTGGTGCAGGTGGTTCTGCTTCAGAGCTCATATTATATATCACTTGTTGGTGGGCATGACACTCTTCAGGGTTTTGCATATGTATGGTGCTTTGTCTTTGATAGACTTAGCATTTGTGGACAATGGAGCCTTCGAAGGGAGATAGTTGATGACACTTGTGGTTGATGATTTGGCGTTCTTGTTCCTACAACTACACATGCAGATTACATGGAGGAGTAGAATTTTAGAATTTGGGGGATGGAGTTGAATTGAGTTTGAGTGTGTATGGCTAGTTTTGTCTCATTGATGGCCATCGGAACTCACTTTGCATATCATTCTTCATATTCACTATGGGAGATGTAGCCACAAGTCGAGGAGCAGGGTGATCAAAGAGTACTTGATTGGATGGAGAGACTTGCCACTTCAGGATGTTTTGCAGTATCCTTGCTTGCAATTGCTTGTGGGCAAGCAATTTTGGTAAGGGAGGATTGCAATGTCCCCATTTTCCGAGTGATCACTTAATGGAGTTGACTAGCCTATTTTATTCCCATGGGCTAGGTCAAAGGAGCAAGAGAATATTCTAGGTGGCCAAATGATGTACTTGATTAATTTTGCCGAGCAATTTGAGGATGAGAAATGACTTCCCATATTTTTGTGATGCCATGGGAAAAAGGAAATGAATAAAATAAAATTGTCTTCAAGGTAGGCGACCTAGGAGAGGTCCAAAAAAGGAATTATGAAGCCCTAAAAGTCGGTCACCCAAGTTGGGAAAAAATAATAAAAATAAAATAAAATTATTTTATATTCTTGGCACCTAAAGGGAGGTCGGCCCTTTGGGAGAAAAGAATAAAATAAAATAAAAGGGATTTGCCAAGAGGAGGTCGGCCTTGAGGAGTTTATTTTGGAGGGCTATAAATAAAGGATGTTTTGGAGTCATTTCACCATCATCATTCTGTATTTCTCACTGAGTTTATCTCATTTGGCTGCAACGTTTGTTGGGCACAAATCCAAGGACGAAAACCCTTGTGATTCTTGGTGAGTTGGATGAAACCCTAGCTCATCATTGTGGTGGACTCATTACAGAATTCAACTTGCACTTCATTGAAGATCTTTGGAGGATTGGAGTGTGATTGCATATTCAGATTTTTGGATCAAATTTGGAGAAGCACTTCTTGGTAGTATTTTGTGTTCATTTGGCACTAGGGTTTTGCCCTAGACTTGAGCGCCACACTTGGAGTTGGGCAAATTGTGCTTGGAGGAGGCGATTTCATTTATTGAGGGTTTCCAAACCCTAGACCTAGCAGCAGCTGCCATTTCCTTACAAGCGCCACCATTGGAGGGTTTGATTGAGCATCATTGTCATGTTCCCATTTCCAGAGTGACTTCATATGGAGTTGACGATTAGCATATCATCCATTCCCGTAGGCTAATGTATTGGTAAGGGAATGATTTGCTAGTTGATTTTATTTCTATGCATGGAGAACTGGAAAGTTGGATCAACCAGTGTGTTATTGAGCTATATGGAAAATGCAATATTGAAATTGTATTTTCATTTCATTTGATAGATTTTAGAAAATGGAATCTTTAATTTTATTTTCTCTAATCGATTTCTATGGAGATGTAAATATGAATAAGTGTATTCGCCCCAATCAAAGAATAGAGCCAAGCTAAAACCCAACGGTCACCATGAGGATTGATTGGTTTGAAATTCCAAGGGAATCAATTTGCATTGGAGATGGAACTACATTGTATTATGAGGATTCCATTGGATCTTGTGTCAAGGAATAGGGTCGACGCCATGTGGAGGAGCATTCGCCAAGTCAAGAGCATTTAAAAACAATTGCAATGAAATTCAATGAAATTGCCTATGCAAGGATCGGCGCAAGGTATAGAAGATGGTTTTAAATGCAAATTTGATTTATTAAATATTTGCATTTGAGCGATTGATGATTTTAAATGCTAACGCCACCATTGAGGAGGATCGGTGATATTCAAATGCAAAATAAAATATTAAATGCTTGCACATAAGCCGCCACCACCCAAGCAAGGAATTCAATGATAATTGGATCGATGCATGTGAAGTAGATGGTTTTCATTTAAAACAATTAAAGATTGTTTTTAAATGAATATGTTCTAGATGAAATTCATTTAATATTGTTCAAGTTCGTTGTTCTTCATTGGTGGACTTCAAGCTACAATTCAAAATGCCAAAGAAAAGGACGTCCATGCTTGAGGAGTTTAAATAGAGGACTTGAACTTCAATTTGCAACTATTGATGAATTGGTATGTTTTCTTACTTTTTTGTTTTGGCTGAAGATTCTGATTTTCATGTCAATATGCAAGGTGATGACCCCTTGTGTTTGTATGAAGATGACCCCGTACTCTTTGTGAAGTGATATTATGCAAATATTCACCATTGAGCTTAGTATTGCAGGTTTAAGAAGCATTTGAAGTGAATTTGACATCATTATAAACCTTAGTCATTATGAATGTTACACCAAGGTAGTCGATTTGGAGAGATCATCATTATATGAAGATTTAACATATATTTTCAGTTCTGATTTCTTATAACAGCCAGCTGATAATGGTATTTCAGGGTTCTTGTGCAAGTTTGATCAAAGATATTGGCTTGGGACCATTGTAGACACAAGATATTGCATCCATGGTTCCATCGCTTGGCTTCAAAGAGGAGTTTTGTCATTGTTTTGATCTCTAGAAGATTTCTGGACATATATGCATTTTGTATCAGACATAACAGCAGTCTATATGATGTAATCAGTCCATTTTATGAGGCTGCAACAGTGATATTTGAAGTCTATTTCCATTGGACATTGATAGCTCTTTCATGTTTTTGAGTTGCAAAGACATTTGGTTGCATTTGGGTGTCATTTTCATATGATATTCAGGCTGATATGATTAAATCAGTGACTGAAATTTTATATCAGCAGCAAGCTTTTGATATCATCTCAAGTTGAATCAAGGATACATGCATTGGTGATTCATAGTTGAATATATATGTGACTGTATTTGAGTTTTAGTCATTTTGTGTGCAAGAAATCTTATCTAAAGTTGATTACATTTTCAGTCATATATAATAAGGTCTCTTACAATCATTCATCATCATTTGGTATGTATAACCCTAGGATTTAGGGCAGACTTAGACAGCAGCAGTTTGGGCCATGTTTGTCATGTTTGAGCCCTTGTTTTGGTTGTAATCTTCAGACTTTATATTCTGATTTATAACAGCAGACTTCTATTCAGAAAATCACACTTGTTGTGTGACATTTGATGGGTATATCTTGTGTATCTCATGGTGTAATTCATGTTTGATAAGAATATCATTTGTTAGCATCACTTGCCATGCTTATTTATCATGTTTGGGCATAAATGAGTTGGCTGTAATAAATTGTTTAAGAGCAGAAAATAAAATCAGAATTTAGGGTTTTGAACAGAAATCTAAAGTGCAGAAATTTAGGGCAGAATTCAGAAAATAAATTTCAGAATTTTAGGGCAGATCCCATTGGGGATATTACATAGAAACAAATAAATTGTCCAAGATGATGTTGCTACCTCTTCTGCAATAGAATAGCTGCAACAACTTTGACAAACACAAACAGGCAAAAGGTCTAGCAACTTATATCTAATGTTGAGAGGAGTAGCTCCTCTCAACCTTAGTTTGATTTTTCTATGTAATTTTTTGCTAATTCCATGTACATGGATTTCTAAATCCATTGTTTGTATACAAAAAATAATTTAATCATGTCAAAGCACTTTCTATTTTGTATTATAACATTTGAGTTTTAAAGTTGATGGTAGTTTTTACTTGTTTCGTTGTCTGCATGTGTACGTGAGAACTAACTGATTAATTTTTGTGTGTATTTGAAGTTATTTTGATATGAGATGTAATGTAATAAGTTTTTTCCTTAAAATTTGCTATTTTTCTATGGTTTTTTAAATTTGTTGAGTCTTCACTGAGTTTTGGGCTTTTGGCACTGAATCCGATCAAAAATTGCCTTGCCAATTTTTTTCCCAGTCTGAGTCTCAACACTATGGATGGCAGAGCATATTCAAATACAAGGAACTTATTTGCTAAGAATAGCAATCAGCCAAGACCTTGTAAGCATAGTCCTCAATAAATTGTTGCACGAAGCCTAATCCATCCTCCAAATTATTGCAATCACTTGACATTACATGAAGGAGGAATGTCAAGGATAGCTTTGGTCCTGATAGAATCAACCTCTATGCCTCAACAAGAAACAACGAAATCAAGAAGCTTACCCACAAAAACACCAAAGATGCTTGTCAAGTTACAAGGAATGTGAGATTAGTAATGTCATCCAAATATATTCCAATGTTCTTGATTCTTGAACATGCTTTGACCACTTGAGAAACCTCCCAAGGAGACCACCCGCTAAACATTCCATAATGTCAAGGATAAAGTCATGCGAGACATGGGACATTGCACATTGGTAGGTGTTCCCAACATTCTTAAGACCAAAAGGTGTCACGACAAAGTAAAATGTTGCCCAAAGGGCAGTAAGAGTACTTTTATGTTTGTGGGGAAAAGTGCAAATTCAATTATACCCCGAGAAACCACCATAAGTTAGAGCATCTCATACCCTACAACTGTGTTGACAATAATTCGTGTGCAAAGTATTGAAAACTTATCCTCAGGATAAACCAAGTTGAGATTCCTAAAGTCAATCAAATTGCAGACCTATCCATTCTTCTTGAGAATGAGAACAATGTTAAGAGACCCAAGAAGGGTGACCAAGAGCTCCAATGAAGCCCAGGCAAATCCTTTTTTTAATATCTTCCTTAATAATGTTGGATACCCTGGGAGCCATGGGGCATTGCTTGTGTCTGACAAGGCTTGCATAATGGCTTATGAGGATTTTGTGAACCATAACAAAGGTGTCAATCTAACACATGCTCAAATACTCCCTCACAAACACATCAACATACTCACATAGGAGATCCCATAAGGTGATATTTCACAACAAGGGAGAGACTAACTCCAATCTTGACTAACCGAGTGTGCTTAGACAACCCAAGATTAATGTTGGACAATGCCCTAAACTACCATATAAATAATAAAAAAACAATGATTTTTTCAATACCTCTCTAAGTACTTAATGCCCTGAAACTTTTCTATATGGTGTACAGACAAAACAAGAATCAATCATATTTAGGAATCTAGCTTTACTTCAGAATGAAACTTATAGATAGTCACAAGAACGGTGTTGCACTTACAGCAAAGAGGGTCAGGCCATGCTCGAATTGTGCTTTTTTATGGCCAGCAAGTGCTGCACGCTTCATCCATTTCCTTGCCTCCTGATAATTGCGTGCAATGCCTTCCCCAGATAAGTAGCATAACGCAGTATTGTACATTGCACGAGTGCTTCCACCTTCTGCAGCTCTTAGATACCACTTGGCCTGTATATGAAAAAACATGCTAGGACTGATTACGTATCCATAAGAAAACACAAAATATAGCAACATAAAGCATACAACGCTTTGTTTTTCAGAATTGTTACAGTACCAAGAAGTAAAACTTCTAAATAACTTTTTCACTGTTGTTCCTATATATTGAATCATAGGCCCAAGTACTCATTTTCAAAAATAAATTAAACCCTATTTCCTCTTTCCAGGAGTTGAGAACTCGAGGCTAATTTCATATAACCACCAAAACCTTTGGTCTCATTTTTCTTAATTTTCCAAATCTTCCTCTGATACCATCTATAGAAATTTTGGTATCAAGTGTCCCTAGTAAATAAACAGTATACTCATTGAGTAAAAAAGAATTTAATTTTGATATTAACACTTGTTATGGTGTGGTTAATGGAGCATTGTGTCCAACTATCATATCTATAAGCTATCATAATTTAACTCTATATGTACTCTTTGATTGATGCTTTAGGAGACCGTGATAGTAACACTTGTTATGGTGTGGCTAACAGAGACTAGAGCAATGTGTCCAACTATCATAATTTAACTCTATATGTACTCTTTGGATTGATGCTGCAAGGGATCTCCAATTGTCAGATTCACTAATAACAAGAACATTAATATTCCTTAAATTTTCCAAGCAATGTTCATCATCGTAGATGATTTCTCATGTCTTAAGTATGCAGGAAAAATGTATACAACATTTCTTGTTAAAGTACTGTAAAGTATTTTGGTGCCATTGTCACATCCCATCATTGTCTACTTGCATCATAAACTTCCAAGCATAACTATTATAGAAATCATATTGTTTGGAAAACATTCTATGTGGATTTGTGTAAGGTTGAAGAATCAAAACCTAGAGAGAACAAATTCACAAGATTTTAGTTTTCCCTAGCACATAGTGGAGAAAGGTTGCATTCGACAAAAATTGAAGAACAGGCATACAACACACAAAAGGTGTGTTATCTCTGAAATTTGTCAAGGACAAATTTGTTTTGGGCAGTGTGTAGGAACATAGTTCCTCTATTAGCAAGGGTGGCTTACCTTTATTTAACTCCATTTGGAAAATGTACAATGATGGAATTTACGTGCTTATATACATATTTATATCGAAATGAAAGAGATTTCATTATTTGCATGTATAAATGAGAAACGAAAGCAAATAATAAGACACCCTGCAAGGAATAGTGATAGAGCTCCTCTTTGATATCAATTTAGAGAAATTTAAGAAAGGTAAAGCAATCAGCGATTATCAGCCTAATGTAGAGATCTATAGTGAATAAGAAACCTTGTAGACCATCCAACATAATTTCAATGAATAACAAACAAATCAACAGAAATTGTATAGAATGCACACAAGTAATGCTAATGATGAAAAACTCAAGGAGGCATGAAAACCTTCCACATATTTGACTTTCATTGACCTTCTAATATTTTCAGATTAAAAACCTAAAACTTGCTTCACAAAATCCTCCTTACATTAGATAGTCCAATATATTTACAATGGGTGCATGAAGCTCTATTTATTACATAAGAAGGTAACAGTTATGTGAGAGTAACTAACTAGTAACTACCTCACATAACCTTATAACTGCCTTCTATTCATAATTCATAACTGCCAACAAAACCCAAACCTAATCACTTAGGCTAGTTTTAGTTGGATAAAAACTTTAAACAAAATCACTTTAACTGATCACATTATAAATCCAATTTCAAACAGGTAATCAAAATAAATGCACCAATAGATCACTTAAAGTTCCAAATGCCTTTTAAGTCATCATAAGGCTAGCAATCCTCATGTTACTCTACAAAGGCCTTGATCCTGTCTAAAAAGTACTGCCTTGACATAAAAATGTTCCACCTGCTAAGAATCTGCTCCATCAGTGCCAAATCAAAGGATCATAAATTTCTTTTGTGATGCTTTGATAGGATGACAACAAGACTGGCTTGGTATGATTTTTTTCTTGGATATTTCGATCTTTCATTTAGGTCACTAATGCAGGAATGAAGAATAAATGCTCCCTTGATGAAAATTTGATAAATAGTCGCATCAGGTGAATGCACTAGAAAACCTTTGAGATGGCTTTTGACCTAAGACAATGCTTCCTCTTTATGAGCCTTGGAGAAAAGATTATTAAGCTCTTGATTAAGAGTTGTCATCCCATGAGACTAAAACATTCACTAAACTCATTGATGTGACCGTGATTCTCTTCTACACAATGGAAGAGCACCTTGTTAGAATTTTCTAGAGTCACATGCCCAATTCCAATCCAACACATCATGGTTTTTGATGCCCACTGAGCTTTTTCATATAGGTGCATAGGTGAATTGACCACTTCCTAAAGTTCATTTTGCAACCTATGTAATGACTTGGACAACTTGTGATGTTTTTTCTTTAGAAGGATTAGCTTATTCATTAGCTCATTCATGTTTCCTTGCAATCACTAAGTAGCATCTCAAAGATATTGGAATATGTTGTACCCATACGAAAAATTTTGTAGTCATGTTTCAAGCTAAAATGCTATCATTTTCCATCTAGCAAGTCATCACCAGATCCTTGTCTCTCGTCGTCATGAATGTCGTATTTATTATCTTTAATCAGTGCCTTTCTAGGGCCAACAAAAGAAGTTTTCCAACTCATCAAATGAGGTGAAGAATGGAGCTTGAATGAGGGAGAAGATACAAAATTGACTAACGCATGGGAAGATGGACGCCTCAGTGTATTAGCATGTGCCAATGCACTAAGTGTCCCAAAAAGAGTGAAACATGTCAAAAGATTGGTGCATTTAGACCCTTGGTGTGCACATGGTCAAAAGGATAAGTGATGATTTTAGACATCCAATGTAATGGAGCTCACCTAAGCAAAGGAAAGACATCTTCAAGTGTTTGCAAATTGGACATCCAGCGGTGAGGCGCACACCAATACAAAGAGCATACCAAAAATCAGCATTTAAGTTTAAAAAGGGACATCTAGACCCAAGGCATGCGCCAATATAAAGAGCATACCAAAAGTTGTAAAAATGTCAAAATGAGACACCTAGACTAGACAAGTGTGCCAGTACATTTCGTGTCTCAAAAAGTGAAAAACACCAAAATAGGACACTCATTTGCAAGTAGTGTGCCTCTCCAAAGGGTGAGCAAGTCAGGTTAAAAGCATAACAAAAAGTGGTGCATAAATGAAAAAGAGTGGGCCAAACAAGAGATGCACCAAACGTTAAAATTTGAAATACAAAAAAATTGTATAAGTGGAAAAGTGCTCCCTATATGAAGGAATGGGGAAAAGTTCAAATTCAAAACAAAAAGGATGACTTCATGTTTGGAGTGCACTCAAACAAGGGATAAGTTTAAGTCAAAAAGGGGTGTCCTATGCAGCGACGCATGCCTCATAAGGGAGTGTCCATTTAAGATATAAACTTAACAAAAGTGCCCTCTAGTGCCCAAGCAGACACTGTTATAAGCAAGTCTGCAAAACATAAAATGACATGACGACCCTTGAAGCATGCTCGGCCATTCTCAATCACACTTTGTTTTGCAAAGGGAAAAAACACTGATGAATAGTTTAAGCATGTGGTGTTATGAGCAAGAGGGGGCGGATCCAAAGTGCTAGAAATAGAGCTGTTTTTGTTCCATAAAAGTGCACTTGGGCACTGTATTTCATTCCAGATTTCTGTTTGCTAAGGGAAGTCTGATTTGCATAGGCATTTGTAGCAGACTTTTTCAGCAGATTGAAAACATCTTCAGCAGCTTGTGTCTTCGTTTGGAGCTTCATTAATCAGATCATCTACAGCAAAGCTGTAAGCAGATCTCAGATCATTTGCCCTTGCCACAGTAGTTTTCGAAGAATCCGAATCATCACAAGGGCAGAATACATACAAGGAATGGCCAAAGCTCAAGTTTTCAAAAATAAATCAGCAACGGAAAGTTTGTGTTGAAGTGTGTCCCTAGGTGACTATGGTCCAGAATTATAAACATGAAAAATGTTATCAAGTCCAATGGAGCGCACTAGAAGGAAGGATGCTGAAAAAGTTCATAAGATTCAAAAAAGGGCAGTTCAATACTCAGGCGCGCACCATTACAAGGTACTGCTAGAAGTTCCAAAAACTCAAAAACAGACACATAGATCCTGAGTGCATGCCATTACAGGGTAGTGCCACAACAAGCATAGGTTTAAAAAGTGTTAAAATGACTCCCAGACCATTGATGTGTGCCCACACAAGGACTGGTCTTGTTCTTTCCATTTTGCAAGAAAGGAAAGTAGTTTTATTGCAATTTTCAGCAAGTTGTGAAAGATTTGCAGTCTTTTGGGGAGTGTTCATCAGACATCTATCATTGATACGAGAGCTATAACAACATACAAAAGGTTTTAGCATTGTTCCTTGCACTTCATATTTTCCTGCCCTAGGCTTTCATAACATGAAGTCTGCAGATTTGGCACAAGGCAGTGAGCGTTTGGAGATTACTTTCATTAACAAAAGAAGGGAAGCATTGTAACAGTTCTCAAAGGATTTTCGGTCATCACATGGAACCTCATCGTTTCCTTCATTCTTCATCCAAGAGGCATCAAGATTGATAAATATAATTTGTCATGTGGGGGGTTTCCTCAAGCAGTTATGCCAAGGATAGATTGTCAAAGGTCATCTATGACAAGGCTTATGATGCCAAAGCATCAAGTTTTGCAAGGCCAACAAGAGTTCGTAAGTGCATTATCAATAAGTATTTGTTCACGACACCATGATTGTTTGGCAAGTTGTCACTGGTCATTAGGGTTACAAGTGTCTTTAAAAGCTCCGTCATGGTTGGAATGAAGGAGACATCAAGACCATTGAGAGGAGCGAACTGTCAGACTAGTTATTTTTTAGCCATTGTTATTAGTAGAGGAACACTATTCTTAGATAACTTTCTAGAAGGTTTATCTTGGAAACGTGATATATTTAGTCAAGTCTATCCAAGGCTTGCTTCTTTTAGATGATGATGTATTTAAAGAATATTTTTTATTTTGAGCTTTTGCTTCAATTGCAAGCAAACCATTTTTAGCATTGGAACTTCAAAATGCCTTTTATTTATCTTGAATAAATTGCATGCAAAATATTCTAAACAGTTATAAATATATGCTTTATGCACTTAGATTTTAGTGAATGGTAATTTTTCACCTAATTGCTGCTGAGATTATAGTTCAAGTTTCTTGTGTTGTCTCATGTGTTGATCTTGTATATTGAATAGAAACTAATGATTGTTGCAAGCTTTGTATTGCAGTTTTCATTAATGTGGGTGTTGTAGCTTTCTATGCAATTTCCAATATTCAATTTATCAGGTCTTGTCTATTGTTTTCAATTCAATTCAATTCTTGTGTCGTACTCATTATTTTTAGTTGTTTCAGCTAGAGAGTGTGAACAATTGTTAGCTGTTGTAGGTGTTAGCTTTCAAGATAAAGATATTAAAACCTCTCACCTTGAGTAGAAGTGCTAATAAGATTTGTGCCCTTGCTCGAGAACCAAAAAGACAAGTGTTTGTTTTAAGTTTGTTTGTATCGTATACTAAAAAACAAAGATTGTTTAGAGTTTTAGGGTTTACTTTTGTGCGAAGAGATCTTCCCCTTCCAATTTGAAAAAAGGTTTATCCTTACATGTTTCGTTTTGTGTTGTTTTGGAAGGGGCAAATTAAAACGCTAACAAAATGATTCCATCAAGTCACAAATTTTGTTAGAAGCAAAGCCTTCAAAAGCCGCCTAAAGGCAGTCCACTTGTTCACTTGGGAGATCTTTCAATGCTCTTCAAAAGGGAAAGGAATCTCAACCACAATGGTGACCTAGATTCTCACATGTGAGGTACAAATTTGATCAATGTCACTCACGGAAGTGTCTTTATTTGCCTGCAAGAGGGCATTGTCTTCCAACAATTATTGGAAATGCATATTCTTATATTACACTACTTTCTTGAGGAAATACATATCATCATGTTTATCCATTTGAGGGGCAACATGTATTTAAATCATATATTTTTCAATTCTTAACTTCTTCTAGGATCAGTCCCTCAAGGAATGGCAATTTATATCAACTACAATACTAGTGTAGTCCTTGATTCTTTCACCAAATTCACAACCTCATAGAGATTTGGAGATTAAATTTGAGTATTGCCTTCTTATCTAAAGTGAAGCTTGAAGAAAATTTGTATCCACTATTGTGATGAAACTATGTAGAAGATGGGTCTCAGTGGGTTGCAATATTAGGCGTGGAAGTACCTCTAAGAGGGAACTTGGAAATGCATGAATGGCGCTTAGTTCTGACATCATTCTCCCTTCCACTAAAGTTAGTTCTAACATTGTCATTGTCACCACCATCACCCCCTTTACCACCTCTAATGGGTAGCTCTTCAAGGTAACATGAATGGGACATGTCTTACCTCTATCAACATAGGAACCTAGGTGTTCAAAGACCCTAGTGCTATGATTTCCACCACCTCAACCCACAAACTTGACAATAGGGACTTGTTGAGAAGGAGAATGGGACATGACCTCAAGCAATTAACTATAAAAATCTGTGAAGGTTTGTTGAGCGTCAAATGAGTTGATTGGGATCCTAGAGATAGTCTAATGACTGATATTGGAGGCACTTGGCCTTTCTCTTTAAATTTGTTCCTCCTAGCCAGGAGGGGCTGCTAGAGCCACATTACTAACTAATTGAGTAGGAATCAATGACACAAAACATCCCCTCTTTTCTAATCATGCTAAAGGTCTGGAAGGTAATCTTCATCTTAACAATTTTCTCAAGCATCTTTAGGCACAACTACATGTCTGAACTTGCCCCCCCCATATTAGAGGATACAACTTCATTCATCTTTCCCTTTGGATCAAAATGATCCGAACTATTCTTCATTTGCAATCCAACCTTTGATGGTTAGCTATAAGTGCAGCAATCATCACTATCTGTACAAGAATAGCATCCAAACTTGAGTGGATACTTGATGGGTGATAACTTCTTTCACAACCCATTGAAGAATTTATGCACAATAATCATCTAGCGTGATAATTCTATCATGAGGAGGAAGGCAAACATGTTTCAAAAGTCAATCAGATTTTCCGAAGAAACTTAAGGCGTGGCTGATCCATAAACTAGGGTGGCTATTTCACACTCTCAGCCAATCAATATAATGGTTTCCTTTGAAAAGTACTCTACCAACTATCTCAAGATGAACTCCAACAAACATATGCATGCTCAACCTAAAGAAAAACTTAGAATGCTACCCAATTATGCAAAAATAAACAACTATGCAACACACACACAATTTCAACACAAAGATAAATTTGGAGAAACCCTCTAATGGGAATAAAACTCCAAGAAGAGTAAGCTTCTACTCCTCATGTCACTAATCCACAAATGTATAGATGTTATATTGCCTCTTAGGCTTTATAAAGATCTACCCTTTATAATTGAGCTCCAAACCTCTGCACACGGCCCTAGCCATGACATGACCTGCAACAACTCTACTCCAACAATCAAATGATATCAACAACAGCCCCAAGCTCAAACCCAGCTGATATGATCCTAGAGATAGTCTAATGACTGATATTGAAGACACTTGGGCTTTCTCTTTAAATTTGTTCCTCCTAGCTAGGAGGGGCTGCTTGAGCCACATTACTAACTAATTGAGTAGGAATTGATGACACAAAACATCCCCTCTTTTCTAATCGTGCTAAAGGTCTGTAAGGTAATCTTCATCTTAACAATTTTCTCAAACATCTTTAGGCACAACTACATGTCTGAAATTGCCCTCCCCCCATATTAGAGGATACAACTTCATTCATCTTTCCCTTTGGATCAAAATGATGCTAACTATTCTTCATTTGCAATCCAACCTTTGATGGTTAGCTATAAGTGCAGCAATCATCACTATCTGTACAAGAATAGCATCCAAACTTGAGTGGATACTTGATGGGTAATAACTTCTTTCACAACCCATTGAAGAATTTATGCACAATAGTCATCTAGCATGATAATTCTATCATGAGGAGGAAGGCAAACATGTTTCAAAAGTCAATCAGATTTCCTGAAGAAACTTAAGGCATGGCTGATCCATAAACTAGGGTGGCTATTTCACACTCTCAGCCAATCAATATAATGGTTTCCTTTGAAAAGTACTTTACCAACTATCTCAAGATGAACTCCAACAAACATATGCATGCTCAACCTAAAGAAAAACTTAGAATGCTACCCGATTGTGCAAAAATAAACAACTATGCAACACACACACAATTTCAACACAAAGATAAATTTGGAGAAACCCTCTAATGGGAATAAAACTCCAAGAAGACTGAGCTTCTACTCCTCATGTCACTAATCCACAAATGTATAGATGTTATATTGCCTCTTAGGCTTTATAAAGATCTACCCTTTATAATTGAGCTCCAACACCTCTGCACACGGCCCTAGCGATGACATGACCTGCAACAACTCTACTCCAACAATCAAATGATATCAACAACAGCCCCAAGCTCAAACCCAGCTGATATAAACCTCCACCCTATCCTGAATGATGTCAGAATGGTTGCATTAACCCCACTGGTTCAGCATGCAATGCCTATATGAGTTACTATCATTGCACAAACACTAGCAATGGCCACTCAGCCAATTCCACAACTAGAAAGGAAAACTATGGATGTTTACCAGTCAACATGGTTTATACCAACTCACGAATAGTACTTAGAGCTTAATTACATCTGCAAATGACTATCTTGCTTCAGCATTGTGTAACAATCAAGATAATGGCATCCAAACCACCATCAACAAGAGTCTCTTCACATTTGTTGTTTTTCACCCAACTCGACCCCCACACTTTATATTCGTATGTGCCCTTTCCTCATTGCACACTCCAATGGAATGGAACAAATGTCTCCAAGGAATGAAAGGTTGCTACCTATCGAAAATGAAATGGTCACTACCAAAGAACGAGAAACCAATGCCGCCTCACTAAATGGAAAAATGATTAACTGCCAATGTGAAACAAATGTCACGCGTGAGCCCATGAAAGGTTGCTCGGCAATGGAAGGAGAAACCTCATGCCTAGATGCCATCTAGTAAACTGAAAAGTCATCCACTCAAGAAATGAGACCATCATGCCCAAGAAAGGAAACGGCCCTGTGCAGGCAAGTGGAATAACTATCGCCATGGGGAAAAGGAACAAACACCGCCCAAGAAAGGAAAGCCTATAAAGCACTTGCGGTGAAAGCAACAAAGGCATTGAAAATGTTGGACCATATAAAGTACTTGTTTCCCCAAAAGACTTTTTGCATGAATATGAACATGCAAGGGTGAAAGGCATTGCGGCTTGCCATTTGATAGTCCCATTATTTGACTCGAGAAGAAATGCATACTTTTGTTCATTTTAAATTCTGCTCTTTATGCAAACCCCACCTCCAAGTAACTCTTCCATGACACAAACCACCATGTCAAATTGATGAACCAACAATTGTCAACAATGTTGGCTGTAAAGAAATTCATCCCTTTCCAAAATACTTTGCACACTTTAGAACCTAAACCAAACATGTGAATGTACCTAGAAAGGCATCATAGTAATTAAGTCTGATGCAATCAATGAGAACTCTAGCATATTTCCAATGCAATTCAGTAGATCACTCTTCCACGTCAATGTAATTAGAATTTGTATCCCAAAGACTTTGTAACTCGCTAAGACAACTAAGAGTCTTTAGTCACATCTTGTACTTCCTGGTTGATTGGATAAACTATAAGCCCAAAAAACGATGAGACTTAAAAAATAGAGATTGTTAAGAGAAAATGCTTGCAGGATTGAAATTGGTTTTAATGGAGTCCACAAGAAGGGTGATCTAGGATGAAATGACGTAGAAACACACATTGCAAATTTAATACCGATAGGTTTAATTTTAAGAAAATAACTATGATAAAATCAAAGTTTTATCAAGATTTTTTCCAATGACTTATGCATGTACAGCAATGGTAACACTTTGCACACTCTGGGACCAACTCTGGATATGTGAATGTACCCAGAAATTGTAGCAATCAGGCCTAATACCATCAATGGGGTCTCTAGCATATTTCCAATGCAAATCATGAGATCACTTTTCATGTCAAGTACCCAAAGTTCATACCCCAAACTTCTTGTAACTTGCAGAGAAAATGAAAAGCCTTTAGTCTCATCTTGTACTTCATGGTTGATTGAGCAAATTGTGAGCCACAAAGGTGATGAAACTTCAAAATAGAGATTGGTGGGAGAGGATGTTTGCATGATAGAAATTGGTTTTAATGGAGTCCACAGGAATAAGAGCAATGTAGGATGAAATGGTGTGCACACACCTCACAAATAAAATCCCAGCAGTTTTAATCAAAAAAACTACTATTATAAAATCAAAGCTTATCAAGATTTTTCCCAATGTTTTGGGCATGTCCAGAAATGATTTCAGTTCATGAGAGCATATCCCTCTGCTGCATTTTGTCAAATGAACAGGTGTCTAACAAGCTTTTATTGGATGCTTCACTTTCCAAGCATTTGCAGCAGCTTGGACATTGGACAATGGTGATTGATCTTGGAGGAATTTTTTTAATTCTTATTGCATGAACATTTCAAACCCTTCAAAGTTCAAACCAACTTGTGTGATGTGCAAGATATCATTTTCTTCTAATAGACTTTATTAAAAATAATGAGTGCCACAAATTATTTTTTCAACGCACAAACTTAGGTGCTTAAGTTTGTTTGAAATCCTCACTTTCAGCAGGCTCCACCCATTCTTGTGACTAGCTTGATTATGGCGAGAATGCTAAAAACACTTTCAGTCAAATTGGGTTATGTTTATGTCAAATAATGGTCCTCTTCATTATTTGTGAGTGCACTGGATTTCTTGATGTCTTGCAGAGGAAACTTCTTTTTAACAATTCAGCACTCCCTCATACAAATCAAGAAATCTGGTTAAAAGCAAATCAAGACACCCTTGTTTAATTTTTTCTTGCAACAATCGAAGAGATAAACTTGGGTGCGTTAGCATTTTAATTTGTCTCTTACAAGAAAACACAAAATGGAATAGCACGAGGATGAGCCTCTTGTCAAATTAGCAAGGGAAGATCCCTGAAAACTAAACACTACTCCTGAAACTAAAGCTATGAAAGAAATTTACTGCCACTCACACTTTACAAGATCATCAATGGGGTTTTTTGCATAGAGGAAATAACTGAAAGTAAACTTGACCTATCTTTTTGATTCTTGGAGTTTGAGCACAAGACCTTAAAGGTTCTTATCTCACAAACGAATTTTTTTATAAATAAAGCTTTTAACTAAAATAAACTAAATCAAAAATGCTTACTAGCTGGCTTAAAACAGAGCCCAGTAGATCTGCATACACAGAATGGATTAAACAAAAACTAATTCTAACAATGAAACCACAATGCAAGATTTCAAGAAGAAGAATCCTTAGAAGCGAAGAATCCTTAGAAGCACACAAAGTTACTTACTAAGATGGAAGGCAGTGTTGACAAAAAGCTCAACGCTGTCTTCACTATAATCCACTTAAAAAAACCTTACACAAGAACACATAAAACTTGGATCAAATATGTGAATGACGATCTATGTGGCACACAGAAATTGAGTTGTCAACATGCTTAGCTAATGATAATGAATTTCCAATAGGTTTATCTGATCAAAGTGGTCCATTGGGTTGGCAGCAGGTCTGGCAATGAATTCCAACCTTTAAACCTCTCAGTGTTCCCATTTATGTGCTCATTTTCATTTGAAAGTAATTGCTCTTTTGTTGTAAATTCTTAGTTTATACATTTGCTCTTGCTCTGCCTATTCATTTTAGTTTATCTGAGATTTAATTGATACTTTTATTCTTTGATAAGTAGGTGGTATATTTCAACATGCTTAGCAAATGATAATGAGTTTCCAATAGGCTTTGTGGTATTTTTCTTTGACAAGTAGGTGGTATTTTTGACACACTGTGAAAAATACCACCTACTTGTCAATGGATGAGCTGAAGGGGCTCAATAATGAATGGTTCATAAAGCACAACACTTGCTGAAGGTTTTGTAAATGGGGTAGCAAGCTAAGTGGGCTTGATCTTGGGTAAAACTCCATGGTTAAGCATGCTTGACTCATAGTAGTACTAGGATGGGTGACCTCCCAGGAAGTCCCAATGCTTCAACCCTATGAGCATCATCTGTATGTAATGAATGCTAAGTGGACCATTCATGCTTATGAGAGATGTGTTGGGAACCACTACTCATAAAATATGGGTCAATGAGTTTGACTCAAAAGAGCACAAAGTTGAATCCTCATAAAACATCATAATTTGACACACCACGCAAAATGGCACCTACTTGTCAATGGATGAGCTAAAGGGGCTCTATAATGAATAGTTCATAAGGTACAATACTTGCTGAAGGTTTTGCAAATGGGGTAGCAAGCTAAGTGGGCTTGATCTTGGGGGAAACTCCATTCTTAAGCACACTTGGGTCAAAGTAGAACTAGGATAGGTGACCCCCTGGGAAGTCCCAATGCTTCTCCCCTGTGAGCGTCACCAAGATCTGTTCAGTGCTAAGTGGACTATTCATGCTCATGAGAGATGGGTTTGTGTGAACCATTACTCATGAAATATGGGCCAATAAGTTTGACTTACAAACTACACAGTTGAATCCTAATACAACATCATAATTTGGCACACTACGAAAATACCACCTACTTGTCAAAGAATAAAAGTATCAAATAAGTCTCAAATAAACTAAAATGAATACTCTGAGCAACTGAAAATGTGTAAACTAAAAACTTACAACAAAAGAGCAATTACTTTCAAATGCACTTAAATGGGAATAGGGAGAGGTTTAAAGGTTGGAAGTCATCACCAGACCCAATCGACCACTTTGATCCCTTCTATCCATTTCCAAACACATCAAAAATGCTCTGTTTTCACTTCAAAAATAAAGCAATCAATACAACTGGCACTTTGACCTCATTGTTCAACTCCATTACTTGTGCAAGAATGGATGTGTAATAATTCTATGCGACTTTTCCTACTCTTTTCTACTTCCAAGAAGAGTAGCAAGTTCTATCAAGTTCCAAAAAAAGTATACGCTGCCATACCCATACTCATGATCTATACATGTGCATACCTGAATAGTAAGTTTGAATATCGAATAATTTTTGCCTCTCATTAATGGGCATGGGCTTTCATGTGTACTTGAACCTCTACTCTTTTAATGTATGTAGATCTGTCCATCATTTACTCAAATGCCATGCTTTCCTTCAGCAATTTCTACCAACACCATAAGTTCATGTCCTCTTTGCACTACTGCTCAATTAAATACATGCACTTTTTCAACTTTGACTTCACATTACTTCAGTAATATTTTTCAATGTTACGATTTACCTTTTAATATATGAAATTCCAGGACAATACCCTTTCAATGTTTAGTAACCATGACACTTCACCATGGTGCCACATCATCATGCTAAGTCATCCCGGTCAATCCACTTTGTCCAAAATTCGAATATCTCTAGAATGTGTCACATGCCCAATAATTTGAAAGCAATTTCTGCAAGGTTTCTCACAATGAAGTTCTCTCTGTCCCAAAATGCCTGTCTTTGGAGCCACCTCAGAACCAATTCCACTCATTCAACCACCCATGGAACCATACAACCCCTCTAACTAGTCAGAGTATGGATCCTATAATTAGCATATAAACCAGGGTTTAGATGAGATCATATCTCAAATATGAAAATGTAAAATACAAATAAGTAGAGTAATTTCAAAAACTAAATTACTGCACAAATTTCCAAATAAGTCATTTCTTGTGATGATACACATTCATTCATCTAAAATGTTGCAAGAATCCATGATAACAATCCATAGCATCCATAAGATCATGATATCTTAAATTCCATAAGATCATGATATCTTAAATATGAAGATGTAAAATACAATATGTAGAGTAATTTCAAAAATTAACCTACTGCACAAATTTCCAAATAAGTCATTTCATGCAATGATACACATTCATTCATCTTAAAAGTCACAAGAATCCATGATAATAATCTATAGCATCCATATATCCAACTGTATCAAAGTACAAAAGCCCTACTTAATGTCTGAGGTCTATAGATGCAATAATCACATATATTAAGAAGGTCAGGCAAAATTCAGCATAACTTTGATACCCCTTGCTCATGGGATATCTCTTTGTCAATTTTCAACAACCAGACTTTGCTGACCTTGCCATGGCTTCGGCTATTTTCTGATTGACAGGAAAATATCTCTGGATAAGTCTATTGTTCCAAATTGATGTCTTCGCACATGTTTAGCTCTTCCTTGTTTTGATTAATAATCAGCTACTCAGAAGCCAGTTCACACCTTCTTAGTTGTTGCAAGCAATGAACATGAGTTGCAAGCTTTGGATCAGCTGAGATGTTCTTACAACTTCCGAAAAAAATCCCTGTGCACAATTATCGTCTAAGACAATGGTTTAAATGGCCTAATCATTGAATTTGTTATTAATGAGCCATTTCACAGCAATTTCATTGTTTTTCATGCCAAGTTTGTCAATCCCCATCGGGTATGAAGGAACAAAATACCACTGCAAAATTTTCCATCAGTTCGTCTATCTTTATTTTAGGAGAAATGAACACATCTTGCACAAGTTCCTTGAGATTGTGAATGAACCAAAGCTTCAATCTCACATTCATGCAAAAACCTGAAAGACTCTAGGAGTATGCCCTAATTACTTGAAACAGTGACTAGCGAGTACAAAATTTAAAATCATGACTCAAAATTTTGGATTTGACTTGGTTGAACATTAAATTTTAATTTGCACACTCAGACTGTCTCCCATGTTTCTTCTACATTCCTTTAATTACTTGTGCACGTCTTGCAACATTTGCTATTAAACTTTACTTTTTCTCTAGATATTGTGCAAGCCAAGGCTTATTAGTGTGCGGGGTTCATATCCATGCATTCCTTTAAAAAGATTCATTTCTATGGATAGGTGTATAGTATTACTGTAGGTAAGTTCTGCAATGCCTAGTTTTTCTTTCCAGAACATTTGTCTTGTTGATCATGAAAACTTGGCATGCTCTCCATAATTGATTCACTCTTTCAATTTGTTTCCACCCAATTCTGGATGATCTCCACTATATTGTTTAGTTGCATACATAGGTGTTGAAAAACATCTCTCCAGTTCCACAAATTTCCTAAAAAAAAATAGTTATCTCACTTGCAATCTTTTGGTATACTGTATTGGGCATTGGGCATTCATTTCACACTCTGCACATTTATTTTCCAGTCTTCATCCCTTTCACAAAGTTTGCTTTCTTACAAACAAATAAAATAGATAAATTTTGTCACTCCGTACTCATCTTTTTACATCCTCAAATCTTGGAAACCCAAATCCATCCACATGCAAACCTGCCTCAGATGTTCTTGATTGGTGCCACGTTCTAATTTGAGACATAATTGAGTTAAAGTTCTAAATTCGTTCTTTATACTTCTCATGCATTATTTAAGTTTATTTTTCAATAATGGTTTTTTTTATATGCCAAGTTTTTGTTGAGTCTTGTGTAACACCTCTAGCGCTTGTGCCTTCTCACCTATTAACTTTTGTTTAGATCCGCTATTGTTACTAGCAATGATATTATATTATTCCATCAATGAGTTTTCGATGAAGTTTTGTATTGGCATCTAGAATTTTGACAATGGATGCACATGTTATGATTTTGTACGTTGAATCTTTAAGTGTTATCATTCCACTGCTTTTGATATATATTGTACAGATTTGTTTATTATACTTGGATTAGTATTTTGGATTACTGTTGATTATTGCATCTTTATTTTCATGGTTAATGATTCATGTTAGATGTGATGTTTAGTTGATTTATATAATATAATGCCACGCTGAGTGTTTCTGCTTTGCTTCAGCTATTATATATAGTGCAAGTACGTCTGATGTTTGACTTGAGTGTGCAGGTACGGGGGTTATTCCCCAACAATGGTTATATCGAAGACATTTGTATTGGATAAAACTTGGTGTTAACCTTTATCTCACTTGATTCGAGTATGAGATGGATCCTGTGTAAACCTGAATCTAAACCAGTGGCAATTTTTGGAATCCGCATGTTGTGGAAACATATAAAGTGTGTGTGCCATTTGTGGATGATTGTTTTATCTTGTTTGGTTGTATTTAAGATTACTTCAAAATATATGTTTTCTGTGTTTGTGAAAAAGATATTAATTGTGCTTTAGTAGAAAAAAGCTTATAGTATTTTATTACCTTAGGTGAAAAGAAAATTAAACTAAATTTGATTACTTTACGAAATTAGAATAATTTGCATATGAAAAATAGAATTGCTTTACCATTGGATATTTAAATTAATTAAAATGTTGAGGGACAATATTATTCTTAAGTCATTCGAAATGTATTAGCTTTACCTTATCTAAAGAGTGTTGGAAATACCTTTAGATTTATTTAATTCTATAAAAGAAAGCCAAGTTTGAAATATCTAGTTTAAGTGGGAAAAGAAAGGAAAAGGGGCAAAGGGTTTAGGGAATTTTGACAAAAGAAAAATATGCTTGTATTTTCATGGTAACTTTAAAACTCTTGCTCACCCTCTCCTTGCTCCATTGTGAAATATGCTTTGGCAATCTAACACAGTTCTGCCTATTGAATTTTTCTGATTTCATATATTTTTAATGCCATAACATGAAAAGAATGCATAGAAAAGAAAATAGATGCTACCCATATGCAATAATGACAAGATTTATCACCTAGATGAAACCCTTATTCTCATTAAGTCAAATCTGATTACATGCATAGATGTTCTGATTAATATGGCTTCATATATTGCTTCATATTCTGAGTAAAATTGTAAAAAGCACCAATCTGTTCCTATGACAGGCTCTAATGGAGGGTTGCAGACCTGTCTATAAATAGTTGGGTATGTTGTATCAGACCTTAGATTCTTTCCTGTAAAATCTGAGAACCTCTAATAGCTGGATCTGATTTCTGGTATGTAGCGCTGTAACAATGTTGTATGCTGAGATAGCTTTGGGTTGGTGTCCAAAGCTGAAAGCTTTCAGGGGTTTCGTCCTGAGCTTTTAGGAAGTAAATCTGCAGAGAGAAATAACCATAAAAATGATCTCCAATAATAATGACTCCTCAAACCCCTTGATGCCTTTAATAGCCTCCAAAAAGCCAACGATCCCCCTTTAGAGATAATGTTTCTATTTCCAGCTCAGTTGCCAAGTAGATATGCAGTCTTCACTTAAAGTGGCCCCCACCATAAAACACAATGAATAATTAAATACTTTTAAACTGAAAATATAGCTTTTTGGCTCCACTTTAATTATTCTTATTATTCCCTTATTGACTATTTTATTTCTAACCTCCGGGAATAGAAAAGGTCACAAAAATTCTTCATAATTTATCATCAGGCGAAGAGGGACATTACACATTGGAAAAATAATTTTTGAAAAATTGAAAGGAAAGCTTGGAGAATTGCTTGAAGTGGATTTTGCTTGGAGTGGAGATTGTTGTTGTGACAGAGGATTGTTTAGTGATGTGCTTGTTTCAAAAAAAAAGAATTCTTCTCCATTGTGTGAGCTCTTGTTGGAAGGTATTTTTCCCTCTTTGTTCATGCTTTATAATTTAAATTGAAATGGAAATTCTCCAGTGCCATGTCCAAAATAGGTGATTGCATATGACTTCCATATTGTAGGAGTTAATTTAATTTAAAATTGCATGTGAAAATTCCATGTTTTAAATCTATGTTTCCAAATTTCAAAAATGTCTGAAATAGAGCCATTACTATGGCAAATTTTGTCTAGAATCCTCTTTCTCAAATTTTATTTGAGAATCTTGGTGTTGTACATATTATGCATAAGAGGGTGGTTTCAGATTTTGTAAATTTCTCTTAATTTGGAAAAATGGTAAATTTGAAGGTTGCATACATCTCCATTAATGGAGGAATTGAAAATAATATGGTTTTGCAAGTCTTGGGGAAAATGTGTAAAATTGCATTTTAGGGATTTATTGAATGACTTATTTTGTGAAGAGAATAGTCTCCCTTATAAATTGGAAAATTGCATCTTTTAGCAATGTGTTGTAAAAATGGTGCATTGATTTTCATGCCATGCCCAAATTGTGAATTTAGAGTGTTGGTCTTTTAGGATTGAGGTATAGAATAGGAGAGAAGTGGGCTCTGACCACTTGCCACGATCCAGAGTGATACACAAAGATTGTGCGAGGGAAGAGTTGTAATTAAGTGATAACGTAATTCACATTGGAATAAAAAATGTTTAATAAAGATGTGTGTGCCATGATTGAATGGCTTGGATGGATCCATTCTTAGCTGCGAAGGGCATGTCACAACTCTTGGAAGTTGGTGAATGTCATCGAGTAGCTTCACATGAGGAAATTCTACTCCCAAATATCTGTGCGGTTGTCATGTCGTTGCAATGACACTCATCTTATTTTTAGGATCCTCATCCTTCCCTTTAGTCAAATTTGGTATTCGACACAATTCTGATCATAATTAATGTTTATGTGATTGTTGTATTTAGTGCATTCATGTGGAGTGGTTTGTAGGTGTTGCCATTTTCCCTTTCGTATTGCGTGAGTGTGCTTTGTACCCATGCAACCATCTCTTGGTTCAGTGGAGTGGGCTTGAGGATTCCACATGGTTGGGTGGCGTTGTACCACCATTGGGGACAACATGAACCTTTGAGCTACTTAGAGTGTGTCGAGAGTATTCTCCTTTGATGGCATGGTGAGTTTCTAGAGTTATATGTTATTTCCATTATTTCATTTTTAGCTATGTATTTTCCTTTCTTAATGTTTTGGAAGTGGAAATCACTTTCCACCTCATTTCTTGGGAACCATGCCCTTTAGGAGGCTCTTGTGTGGCCAAGTCGAAGCTCACGATCCCTTGAACGTATGTCCCGAACCATTTCTAAACAACTCTAAAATCAAGAAAGTTATGCCTCGTTGAATGTGAAAATTAAGCTTGTTGTTTTTCATGCCTTAGTAGTTTTCTATTCTCTTTTTTTGCAAGTTGAAAAAATAGTCCGAACTGCATGCAAACCAAGTTTACCAGTCCGAACTGCTAGTTGCAATCGGTCCCCGAAACCCAAAGTACAGAAAGTCCAAAGTTCGGAATCCCATCGCACTTTGCATCGTGCATGTTGCAGTCGGCTTCCAGATTTCGAGGTGGTAGGTGGTCTAGAGGTCAAAGTTCATTTGCACTTTGCAGACATGCAAACTGCAAATGGTTTATAAAGTCCGAGGTTGTTCTGAGCCAAGAACCAGAGTTCTTTTGCACATTGCAGATGTACAACTGCAAATGTTTTTCGAAGCCCTAAGTTGTCATAGGGTCAGGGTCTTGGGTTAGCTTGTCATTTTGCATAGTGCGATAAGCACAGGGAACCCAAAGTCTGAGAGGGTGCAATATGCAAATGCAACCCGAAATCCGAACCCAAGCTAGTGCTGCAAGTTCCATCCCGTTTCCAAAACTCAACCCAAGTGCAAGTTCTTTCTAAAATCCGAACTTTGGCAGTTTTAGTCTTTTGCTTTCTATCACTACGAGATATCATAGGGGTGGCCTAGTAGAGTTGTTGTGAAGGACTTGGATCTTAAGCCACTTGGAAAATGATATGTATGAAATGCTTAAAAATGAAATGAAATGCAATTTGGTATGTATGATAGTGGATTTTGTCATCTTCTTGTACAAGTTTTTGAAGTACTTTGTTTCATCATTGAGCTTTTAAAATGTTGTAAGAAAATACAAGCATCTAGGTATAATTAAACCATGATGACATGACTATTACTTACATGGATTTTGATTTAACAAGTTAATACAAGCATCTAAGTATAATTGAACCAAGATGACCTGAGTATTGCTTGCGTATCAATAGACAAGGACTACACCTGTTTCATGTTTAAACCTCTGATGTCTTCGATGATCATTATGTTGATCATGTCTTTAGACAAGGCTTCATATTACTAAAGATAAACCCACAAACAACAAACAAATAAAATAATTATGCCCCCATCATAACTCCTCTAGTTTTTTGACATCCTTGAGTAGCATAAAACGACATAATAACAAAAATATGATATAAGACTTAAACAACCATTAAACCTTCTTGCCATAGATGTGTTTTTCATGCAGTAACTGATAGAGTCATGTTTGATAGTTTTAGGCAGGTTGGTGTTGTCAGGTTTAGTTTAATGTCTCTTTGTCAAGATGATGTTTAAAGCCTGCTTGTTGTGCTGCTTGCCGTTTAGTGATAAAACCATGATCTTGATTGTTATCCTCTGAGTTGTAGCATTCAAAATTCCAATTCACTAACTAGGTCGAGGATTTGCCCCCAGTCAAGTAAAGGATCGATTTTATTACAGATGAATCGACAATAGACATGAATAAACGGGCCCTAAGGAACTGACCTAGTGCCTCGAGGGCTCATTGATAAATGGCCTTGCCTACATGACGACGCAAAGGCAATGTAGTTCGGGTGCGGACTATGTGGACCTAAGACCTGGGGGTTGGGAAGCCTTGGGGCTCATCGATGATGGCCTTGCCTACGTGACAACGCAAAGGCAATGTGGTTCGACTGTGAAGGCTGACACTGGTAAATGGAATGAATGGAAGATGTGCAAAGGTTTACAATAGGAATTAGGGATACGGATGGAAGGGAAGCCTCGGGGGCTCATCAATGATGGCCTTGCCTACGTGATAGCTCAGAGGCGACGCAGTTTGACAATGGTACTAACGATGGGGTTACGATAGATGACAAGATGGATGGAGAATTAAATGGACAACCTGATGTGACAAGGCGATAAGGGAGAGTGAACAACAAGCCATGATAAGTATCTTTATGTGATTTGATATATGTGGTAAGAAAAGATGTATGAAAACAGAAATTCTAAGAGATGGAGGAAGCAAGTTCATCTCTGAGACGTTTTTGATTCCCTTGCATTGGGGCTTGTAGGATTGTACGATTGGATAAAAGGATAGGCAATAAGGGATGAAATAGATGTACAAATAAGAGAGCAAGGATGTGTGGAGTCTGATCAGTCTCCAAGTGGGAGATTGTTGTTATATGGTGCCCAATTAGACTCGGAGGTTAAATTTTCTCCACTTTTGTTGGCGTGGTTTCCCCCCAAAGTATTTAATGAGGAAGTGTAGGGGGCAAAGCCTCTAGGGGCAACGCCCCCAGCGGGGGTTGCTGGGGACTCGGGGGTAACGCCCCCGAAACAAAAATTGCCTATTATTTAATAAAGGCATCGACAGTTATTTTTTCTATTGGCCGACATATAAAAACCTATTTTTTATTCACCATAAGTCTTGATAAAAATGGTTGGAGAACACAAAAAATCTTAGGTGTTAGGGTTACAGTTGATATTGCATTATAGCATGTTGCAGCGGTATTGAGTTGCAAGATTACTAGTTGTAATCGGTTTGATTTGCTAGATAATAATATTGGACTCTTTGTTGGTGGATGTAGCCTAAGTTTGGGTGAACCATGTTAAAATTGTCTCTCGCTGTTATTATTTTTGTGTATTTTAATTCCTCTGTTTAATCTTTGATTATTTGCATTTAATTGATATTTTCTACCTGCTATTCCTAACAAAATGATCTAGGTCAACTCCTCACCCATAGATTTGAATTGACACGATAAAAAAATAGTTGTGGATGTTAGATCTAGATCCTGTGAATGAGTGATGATGGGGACAAGCTAGGATAAATTTATTTTCTAGCTTCCATGCAAAATAGACCATCTTACACTCTAGTTGATGCATAAAAACAACCTAGTCATTGTGGGCCCAAAACATAATGGGAATTGGTATAGGTATGTAATTTTCACCATTACATTTTACCCACTTTGAATTTCATGTGAGATACCATAAGGTTGCATTTCAAAGTATAATCAAGTAACCAACATGAAAATTAAAAATTTTTTAGTTGCTTAACGTATACATATATGTGTAATGTATGAAGATCATGTCAATGTGGATCATGTGTATGCTTGTTTCCCTGAGTGCTCCATCTTGAGATCGTACATGCACAAAAGAAAGGGTTGTAATGAGGAGCATCTATTAAGCATTTTAAAATTCTTGCATAGCCACAACTTGCTAAAATTATGCAAAAACAATTAAGAGAAGTAGAGTGAGAGATTATGCCTATTATGGAAAGTGTTAAAGCTCTGACTATGTAGACAAATGTAAAGGGCTCCGACTAAGTGGATAAGGGATCTAATCAAACAAACAAATGCAAAGTATTTTGACCAATAAAATAAGGCATTAAATGATTTTGACTATATGTAACAAGATTTAACTATGTAAATAGCATAATAAGCTATTTGAGTATGCAAAAGTGTATTTCATTTGGATATGGTGATCAAGCTATGTTTGGTACTATAAAATGATCATTCTTTCGTAAATTTTTAGTTGCATTCAAACTCATGAAGAAACACTAGTGATAATATATGTTCCCTCCAATTGGCTGCATAAAAAGAATGTGAGGAATTGGAGGTACAATAAAAAAATGATAACATCATGTAAAGCACAAGAAGCATGTCATAACTATCAAAGATAACATCATAAAAGGAACAATGATCGTGTAAGGCAAAAGTAATAGATAACGTCATGTAAGGAATAACAAGCATCTTAAACACTAGATAGGAGATAAACATGTTAGGACATAAAGGCAAGGGACTGATATGTCCTTGAGGTTACCCCTAGTGGTAAGGAAATGCAAGTAATATCCTATAAAGATGAATCTTGTAATCACAATAGAGCATATCATGTAAGATATATAAACAGTGGCAATAATAGCATGTAAAAATAGTAATATAAAGTATGATCACATAATACACACAAAATATGTCAAAAAGTAAAGTCATGTAAGGTGAAGATAGGTCAATGCGGAGAAAAGGGTAATAAGTAAAGGTAGAGTTGTTGTGAAGGTTTTTCAGTGATCTTGAAAATCCTGATTTTCCTCTATGCCTCGTTTTTTGTGCCAACCATGGTGTTTAGTCCCATGGTACCGTTAAGTCTTTTGCTTGTGTCACCTTGCATTATGTATAGGTGTGTGCCAAGTGTGTCATCACAGATTGTGATGACACCATGGGCATGTAAGTGTGTCGTGTGGTTGCTTAATGCCACTTTTGTAACGCAAAAAATTTATTCGGTCGATTTTTAATTGTTAGTGTCTTGAGTGTAAGCTTGGGGCATTACAGCTCGAATCTAAATCAAAATTTTGGCTTTTGCAAAGTCCAAGATTTTGAATTATGAGTTAAACCAATAATAGGTGGGAAATAATTGAGCGAAGTTGATAAAGACTGTAAATTACATTATTGAATCACGAAGATATAGTAATTGATAGACCAATTTAAGTCAAACAACTTCCAAAACTAGCTATTCCTAGTCCCATATCATCTTTACTTAAAACATAAACTATGTTTTATTACAAAACTTTACTACATACAAAACAAGACAAGCACTAACATTATGTGTTAATGTTTGACAATACATCAGATGCTAAGACACTACAGCGATTAATAATATTTTAACAAAAGATTAAGGTGGTGACCTCATTACAAGTCATTATACAAAACCTCAATGAGCAATAGGAATAACTATTTCCTTGTATTGATGCTTGCTAATCAGAATGAGGTGATGGAAGAGTAAACCAAGCTTTTGGTAGGCCAAAACAAATCTCTTGTAATTGATGTCTATAAAGTTCTTCCCATAAGCAATAAGGTTTTAAAAAATAAGAGGTCTACAAACAAATATCTAAATGCAATATAAGTTACTAGTTCAATTATCTCACAAAAGACAAATTATATGGAGGATTCAGGTTGCTCAAAATTGCTTAGACATTGAGAAAAGCAATTTGATTGGCAATACCTTGTGCTTTATTTGCCATTAACAAGATATTTATTCAAAAGCAATTTAATAAACCAAGTACATTTTTTTCCATCTAGACAAAATAAATTTAAGATGAAATACTTTAATATTGCTTGAAATTATAAATGTGCATTTGCATACAAGGATAGTCCACCCACTGCTTTCACAGGATTGCATTCTACACCTCGGCCTTGCTGAAGACAAAGGGCAAGGCTATATTGAGCTCGTACGTGCCCTGCAAAAGCAGCTCGATAGAACCATTTCACAGCCTCTTGAGAGTGTGAAGGTTCCGCTGCACATAAGTGGCAACTAGTATTAGAAAATGACAATCTTCTGTTGTGAATGACTAAATGCATAAACAGAACTCATTATAGCTTGGCAAATACAATGTATAACTACGTGGTTAAGCTATTTAAGGTCTATACAACACAGCAACTATCCTCCAGAACCACCACCAAAATATACTTTTATAAATATATCTATAATGTTGCGTACATGAGGGATCATTCTCTGTCCAACTATTGAACCTTCGATGTGCAGTGAATTGTCAAGCTTTGCATAATCAGCAACAACATACAGACCCAAATGGTGGATGAAATGATGGTAAATGTTTGAGAATTAATTGCCCATGCATAATTACCCTCCCATTATCCCTGTCTAACCCAAGTTTTAAATAGATCCCATTTTTTCATTTATCCAAAATTAAATAAAGACAAAACTTGTTACATAACTCGTATTATCTGCTAACATCTATTTCCTCATTTTGATACTTGAACGATACATTCAGACACCGGAAAGGGAACAGTAGAACGAAGCATAAATTTAGCTTCTATAGATGAGGGGAAAGGTAGTATGGTTACAGTGTAAGTGCAGTTTCCTTCATGTTAACTTCCAGACCACCCTATCACTATCTAGGTAGTTATTGTTGCAGGTGATGGAAAAACCTCTCCAGAACTTGTGTCTCCTGGAACTGCTGTTGGGTTTAAAGTAATCCTCATTGGTGGAATGGAAGAAGTACTCCATAAGTTCTCCTTCTACAACTCCAATCAGAACCTCTGCAAAATGATGTTGCACAAAACAGAGAAACAGGTATGATTTTAGAAATGGTAATGGAGAAACATTTTATAAAAAA
The DNA here is from genome assembly GCA_027924645.1 of Cunninghamia lanceolata. Classification (NCBI taxonomy): domain Eukaryota; kingdom Viridiplantae; phylum Streptophyta; class Pinopsida; order Cupressales; family Cupressaceae; genus Cunninghamia; species Cunninghamia lanceolata. The sequence goes on along the minus strand of BSBN01000416.1, from coordinate 1,771,701 downwards.
TAGCATTTTTTGGCTCTGTTGGGCAATGTGCAACCCACACAACCCCAAAATTGTTGGGTTTCCTTAGGAAACACCCGCTTGGAAGGGATGGAATGCAAAGAAACGCACTTCCCAAATAGGAGATGTTTCAGTGACACCCTCTCCCCTCACTCCATTTCCCTACACTTCCCTTCTGTGTGTCTATGTTGAAGATACTTTGAAAGGAGAAACATAGGCCCAAGAGGTTGTTTCCTGCAACATAGTTGCAAAGCATTATTGTCATTTATAACGAACTTTTTTCTTATTCAACTCCTTTCCCAAAGAGGCCTCAAGGGATGTCCAATGCCACTTTCTTCTTGACCAAGGATTCCTCAAAGTTTAGCACTTCATCCATTTCCTTAGCTTAAATAATTTCCATCTCTTTCAGCTTCTGCTGAAAACCTTTATTGTTCTGTTAATGCTATTCCTTCAAGGTTTCACTCCCATTTCTATATCCCATACTAAATATCTACAGATTCTGCTTCAGCCCAGTCCTCATAATCATCTGATTCTGCTATTCTGCTTTACTCTCCTGCAGAGAGGAATGGACTCTAGTTCATTCTCCTAGACTCTTTGCAACTTTGTTTGGACTCATGTTGGGTGATTACAACCCCCTTGTGTAGCTATCTCCTTTGAACCATTCTGAAGATAGTAGGCTTCACTTATGGAGGGTGCTATCAACTGTAATATGCAACCTTACAAAACAACCCCTCCACATGTAAAGTTGGGTTACAGCCAGAAGGCTACCATTGAATTCTTCTCGAAGGATTCTTCACCTTTCTATGTTACAACACCAAACAGGCCTTCATGACTGAGAGAAGCCAGCAAACATGTGTTCAAATTATGGAAGCTCATTGTGTTACATAATTCTAGGTGCACAACAATCCCTCTCACTCTGGAAGTTTTGTCCCAAAAAGCTAGAGGATCCCACCCTGAGGACGGGCAGGTCATAACGGCAATGGGTTAAAAACTTAAAACAAAAACACTTGTAAATGCCATAATTTTTATTTGCAATTTACTACCTTAAAAAATGTGCCAAGCTGTCTTACTTGGATTATTGAGAGGCAATGAGCTATAATATTATTGATATGATAACAATATAAACAAAGACAAGTCAGTTATTAACTGGCCAGGCTAGGCATATCCAACCAACTACCCAAATGACTGCTATTATTAACAAATATACAATGATGTGAAGTATCTTTTACCAGTGTTGTCTAGAACAAAACCTAGAATGAGTGCAGTAGAAGTTGTAGGACCACAGAAGGCTTTTTTGCTATGCTCCCCCAAGTTTCCAGGACGGGGACGGCAGGGGAAGTGGGGATGCATTTCTAGGATGGAATTTTTGGGAAGCCATTTTTAGGGGATGGCAGGGACGGCTATTAAAAAAATAGGGAAAATTTTAAAATATAAGAAATTTCAAATATTCATATGATAACATTGACAAGGCATTCATCATATACATTATAGAACCTTAATGCATGACATTAGAGTTGAATTGAGATTTCACATGAGAGTTGATAAACAAATTAACAAAATTCAATTGCTTTCATTGTCAATGTCCATATATATTGTATAAAAATTACAATAAAATGGCTAAAGGCTGCAAATTTTCAACTACAAAATGGCAAAAACATAGAAAATATGCCACTGCCCCTGATTAGCATATGCTAACATTGCATCAAAATTGGAGTTTGCATCTAAGTCGCAGCAACTATGAGGGATTGCCTCATCCAATTGAACCCCAACCAATCCCTCTTGTGTCTCCTCCTCATCAACATCCTAACATGTGGTTGGAGTTTGACAATACTCAAGACTCTATCAATCTTGAAGTTGCAAGGCACTATGCACAACCACCAACTTCTCCAATTTCAAGAGGTAAACCTATTCCTCTTCATTGACTATATGAAGTTGTAAGCAAGGTCAAGGGGCAGTGCCCCTCGCGAGGATTTGGGGGCAACATCCCCAATGGGGTCGAGGCGCAACGCCCCTTGCAAGGGTCTGGGGGCAACACTCCAGTGGGGTCGATGGGCAATGCCCCTCGTGGGGATCTAGGGGCAGTGCCCTTCACGAGGTTCAGGGCCAACAACCCTCATGCACTCCATGTTGTGATATAGAGCAGGATCGAGGGGCGAAGCCCCCACCACCAAGCCTAAATTAAAACATTTGAAACCACACAAACCTTGTCCTTCCCCCCCCCCCATCCCTTTTTTTTCAAATTTGTATGTGTGTGTTTTTAAATAACTAAAAACATGCCTAGGTACCTCAAGGGGCGCACCTCGGCATCCCCTAAAAAATATTTGTCATCCCGAGGACGTTTCCTATTTTTTCAAAGAAAAAGGAGGCAAGAGGGGAGTGTTTCCTACATGTCCCCACATCCTCGAAACGTCCCCTATGGAGGATTGGGTCATTTAGGGTAGGGGGCACGTCCCCAGGGAACATAGATTAATATCAATTGAATAAGGGAAAAAAAAGGGAGACAATACCACACTTATTGGCATAAACAACAAGAAATATGTTCACCTCTCTATTCTTGATGAATCAATACCACACTTAGCTGATATTCTGACCAAACCCTTAGCAAAAGGAAAGTTTGAATCATTCGAAGACAAACTTGGATTGGTACAGAATTCCTTCCTCGCTAAGAGGGGGTGTTGAGTTATTTTTCTCAGTTCGAAACTTATGCACAAGTTCAATGTGAACGCAGGTGGTTCAAGTTATTTCTATTTTGTATTTCACTTAAGTTATAAAGTGAAATTTTTTATTTAGTTAATTAAGTCTAATAAAGTGCGAAAGCACTAATAACTTAGACTTATCTTCCAAGTCATCTCCTACGTGAAATAAGGTTGCTTTCTTTTGCTTTCTTTTTGAGAGATAAGATCGCTTTATTGGAAGATTAGATTTTAGGCTGAATAGTAAAAAGATAGCGGCAAGATAGAAAATTAATAACTGAAGGCAATGTAATATTCCCATGCAACTGAAGGACTAGTTGTAAAGGTTGCCTTTTAATCTTTCGAAGGAATGTGAAGCAAATTGGAAGGTGTAAAATATGTGTCTGATGTTCATCATTCAGTGTAACTAAAGGACTAGTTGTAGATGTTGTCTTTTAAGCTTTCAAAGGAATGTGAAGTAGATTGGAAGGTGTAAAATATCTGTGTCTGGTGTTCATCGTTTCCATTGTTTAAATTTCAATGTTTTGTGTGGTTAATTCAATGTTATTGCAGCATTAGGGAATTACTCATCGAGATTGGACTTTTTAACAGGCCATGACCTAAGATAACTCTTTCTCATTTAGATTTTGCTAACAAGAACCCTTGGACTACTCTTTGTGTTTGCAAATTCAATGGAGTAAGAGTTTATATCTTCATCCTAGCGATTGGATACATACATTTTGTTTGTAAGAAACAGGGTGATACTAAGGAACTTGAGTATGTGTGTCCAAAGCAACGTTCCATGGGGACACAATCCCTAGGGGTCCGGGTGACATCCCTTAAGTCTCAAGGGCTTGGGGACTTGGGGGGGTCAGGCATCCCCTTTCTTCAGCACTGCAGCCTGCTCCAGTTGGTTCATAAAAATAGAAAAGGTTAACGTTTTAAAGAAAAAAATGCTAAAAATCTCTAAAACTTAAAAGGGGGAGGATAGTCGTTGGAAATTCAGCCCATTGTATTTACTTTTTAAAATTTCAGCTGCTATTTGTTTGTTTAAGTTATTTTAATAGCCCCTCCCTGCCTTCCCCAAAATTCTGGAAATTTTTTGCTGTCCCAGAAACTCACAGAAACACTGGTCCAAAGCCATCCGTTACACAGACATTTAAAATGATGTTTATCTTTCATTTTATTGCAAAAAATAATGTTTATCTTTGGTAGCCAGCATAGACAGATTTCCAAAGTAAATACTTACACATGAAAGACTGTATCTGCAATTGGTTTCCTGTCAATTAATAAAATGGTCAGTATATTTGCCTAACCTTTGTTTCAATATCGGTTTGCTATAAATTAATACAATGTTTATAAAATCTGCAATTTTGCGCGTAAATTTCATTTGTGTCCCTTCAAGTGGAATTATTAGTTTGGCTAGAAATTGTCGTTTGATGAATGAAGGGCTTCTCAGATGCAGTTATGCCAATATGATTTTGTTCATTGCATATTTGAGTATGTAGCACACTTTTACATTGTCTTCATTGAAAAATTCAGCTAACTGAAATGTGTTGACTGGTAAATTGCTTCAAGGGAAGCAAAATTCATATTGCAAGTGCAAGTTTGTGTAGAGGGTATCCTTTGATAATAATGATAAGCTTGAGGTTTTCACAACCCACAATGAATAACGAGTGCAAAGCTGGAAGAAGAAGAAGATTTTTAAATTCAAACTCTTTAGTGCTTGTCAAGGGACTACAAATAAATAAAGACGGTTAAAACCCAAACAAATTGTCCTTTGCTAAATATCACAAGCATCCATTATTAAAGGATACCCTCTACACAAACTTGCACTTACAAAATGAATTGTGCGTCCCTTGAAGCAAAATTTACCAGTCAACACATTTCAGTTAGCTGAATTCTTCAACACTCCATGATGCTTCGATCTCTGCATACAGCCCTTAATTAACCAAGTTTGCTAATTATCACAAGCATCCATTATCAAAGGATACCCTCTACACAAACTTGCACTTACAATATGAATTTTGCTTCCCTTGAAGCAATTTACCAGTCAACACATTTCAGTGAGCTGAATTTTTCAAAACTCCATGATGCTTCGATCTCTGCATACAGCCCTTAATTAACCAAGGATGAGATGTAAGTGTTGAATTGGAGGAAAAGCAAGTGTAATGTTTATGCCAGTATGATTTTGTTCATTGCATATTTGAGTATGTAGTGCACTTTTACATTGTCTTCATTGAAAAATTCAGCTAACTGAAATGTGTTGACTAGTAAATTGCTTCAAGGGAAGCAAAATTCATATTGTAAGTGCAAGTTTGTGTAGAGGGTATCCTTTGATAATAATGATAAGCATGAGGTTTTCACAACCCAGAATGAATAACGAGTGTAAAGCTTCTGGTAAAACCGTGTGCTTATTTTGAGAAATGTGTAAGATCACACTCCATGATGCTTCGATCTCTGCACACAGCCCTTAATTAACCAAGGATGAGATGTAAGTATTGAATTGGAGGAAAAAAAGCAAGTGTACCTTGCAAGTACGAAAGAGCGAGATTGCATTGCCCCGCGGGATCGCCAAGGTCGGCAGCTGCTCTGTAGAGCTCTATTCCTTGCTCCTTCCTACCCTGAGCGACACAAGACACAGCCATTGGGGCTTATTCTATGTGTTGGCAAGTGAAGGAGACAGAGACAGAGACAGAGACAGAGAGAAGCAATAAGATGCAATACCATTTCCCATAGGAGGAGGCCGGCATCAACCATGGCGGCAGAGGAACCCCTGCGAGCGGCGTGGAGAAAGGAATGGAGGGCCTTGTCCCTGTTTTGAGAAACCCCGCCCGTTCCATGCTTGAACCGCTTCCCCCACCGCACCATCACCATGGCCTCCCTGAGCGGCGCCAGCGCCTCATTCCAGGCGCGGCATACCAAGCTCACAGACCGCAAATCCCCTCCTCTGAGCCTCGCCGCTATTCTCCTCACCACATCCAAAGGGAGTGCCGCCACTTCACTCCGCTCCTCCTCCCTCCTCTGTCTAGCAGGAGTTGCGTAGCTCTTACGCCCTGAAGCGCAGGGCCAGCTGCGATGCTCCATCACCACCTATTTTACTACCTATATTGACTAAAATGCTCGATTCTAATACCATTTGCGTTTCCCTTGCTTGGCCTTACCTCTGCTTTCATCTGTGACAAGTTTGTCCCACCTCCCCCAAATTGGGGATCCCCACTACTTGATCAATCATACCATTTTGGGAGATTCTTTGCTTCCGAGTTCCAATGGAAGAAAATTTGGGGAAAGAAAAAAATTATACATCAAATACGGACGACAGCGTAAAAAATGGACTAAAAAATGGATGCTTGTGATATTTCGCAAGGGCAATTTGTTTGTGTTTTAACCGTCTTTATTTATTTCGAGTCCCTTGACAAGCACTAAATATATCTTGTGTGTTTCGGATTAAACTCTGTGACAAGCACTAAAGAGTATGAATTTAAAAATCTTCTTCTTCTTCGAGCAATTTAGTAGTTAATTTCAAAAACTGCTTGGATTTTTTTGGGGGTTTTTTTTTATTAGTGGTTATGATTTTTTTTCTATATTATATAATTATTAAATTATATTTTTTAAATTTTAAATTTTGAAAATAGAATCTAAAAATAAAGGAAAAAAAAGGGAGGGAAGACAAAATATGACGCCATGCAGGGCTTAAATTTGACAATTGTATAGTTGTATTTAGGCATTTTAGCTGTAAAATACAACTGAATTTTTTAAAAGACCGTATCATATGAAAGGAGAGATTTTGGACACGCTGTCAAAATTTATATGGGATTATGATGATACACATATTTGGTTTTTATATAATTTACTTATACTAAACTATGTCATAGTATTTTAAAGGCACCATTGAATAGATAACTGTCATAAAAAAATGGTTTGACAAGCAAGGTTGACTATCAAATTTAAGCCCTGATGTGATGTAATTCAAAGATAGAATTAAAGTTTTCATATTCTTTTAGTGTTTTCACTTATAAAATAGTTTAACTTTTTTTTTTGTCATAATTATTAAAGAAATAAATCATATTACAAATAATGATTTAAATCTGAAAGTATTTGAATGTGATTTAAAATAGTGATATAGAGTTGGAAATGGAAATTTGAAAGGAAATTAGGCTACAAATAGAAATTTGAGAAATGGCTAAGAAATACCTATCAAATTGAAAAACTAATGTTAGAAATGGACTCGAGGGGTTAGAAGGCAAGTCCTGGGCAATTTTGAGCTTATTTTAAGAACTTTTAGAATCTTGGCATTGTTGCTTGCCAAAAACATTGGTGTTCAAGTGTCCAACGGTCTTCATTTTTTTAGGAAACACTTGTCAAAATTCCCTAATGCCTTTCCCACTTGTAGAACGTGAACAAGATGTTTAGGAAGAGAGATCTAGATAGTTGAAGTTGTGGGCCGAAAAATGGGGTTTGTGCATTTAGGAGACAACCTGAATCAATCCCCTATTTGACCTATTTCAACCTCAATAATAGCATACGGAAAAGTTCTGATTGTGTGGACCCAAATGATGTTGTCAATGGTGGTGTGTGCAAAGAAACATGTGTCTACAATGTAAACCCTAGGAGGTGTCCTAAGCTATTGTGGTGTGTGAATGTGATGGAAGGCAAGTGGATAGTGGAGATCACAAAATAAGGAAAATGGAGAGGATATGAATGGGGAAGGATCTAAATCTATAATATGAAGGTTATGACATAGAATTTTTGGCTATGGCTTCAAAAGGAGATGAGAAATGGGGGAACATTGATTCAAAGAAGGAAATGGGAGGATGAAAAGGGAGGGAGATGAATAGAGGAAAAATATCTAAGGAAGACCTATGGCTTTTGTGGCACAATGGACTTCTAACTTGTAATCTTCAAACCTTCAACTTTCTACCTTAAATAACATAAAACTTTCTTAATCACCTAAGATAGTTTGAAAGTGAAGTGAGTGAGCAATAGAGTGAGTTTGTAAGGGAACACTAACAAATGAGAGTAAAAGTAGGTTTATAGGTGAAACTATGTGAGATCATTCTTGAAAACATAGTAAGATTTAGGGTTACAATGGTTGCTAGAACTAAACTCATAAATTTGAACATAGACATGAACCTTGGATTCCAATGGTATCTAGACATGAGTGTTGGCTTATGCTAGTGTCCTAAGTGAATCATGTGAGCAATTTTTTAGGTTACCTAGGGATGAATTTCTAAGGTTATTTCTCAATGTTTTATATTGTAGTGATTAATAGAAATGCCAAAAAACAAGTTAAATGAGGCCTAAACATGACTAAGGGCACGAATATCAAAAGAGTGTAGATTTATAGTGGAGGTAGTAAAGTAGAGTATCTTGGCATTAAAATAGCAAATTTATGGTTAAGGATTGCTTGTGTGTTAGCCAAAATTCATGTGGTATGCTAGATCGTTCGGCTATCATTTAAAGAACTCAATGCATTAGCATATCAACCCAAAGGCCACTCACCCAAAGCACATGAGAGATAGGAAACCCTCTGTTGAACCTAGGCATAGTGTATGCATGTGCAAAATAATGAAGAAAGAAAATATCAAATAATGCATAATGCAATAAATTAAAGACAAATATGTGTCAAAGAGCTTATATTCACTCATCACCTTCATACATTGCTTTAATCATATAGAAAATGTACTAGCTCATATTAGATCTATCATACTACATCTTATAGACACACGGCATACTTACAAGCAAATAGGAGGCATGGTTTTATAGATTTGCAAGATCCTCCTTTATATTAATTATTTTTACTTCTACTAATTAAATACTTTCTCCAAGGCCCAGTTATATTCTCTATCCCAATGCAACTACTTGTGCTTAATTAATTATTACGATAATATTGATAACTTTTGATACCAACCATCTCTTGGCACAATCATGGTTGTATCCTTATAACACTTAGATGTAAAGAATGAAGAATAAAAATGAACAAAATCAATGTGGAGGGGAAGAATTGGTGCTTGGAAATACTCTAATCAATTGACAAGTACACTTAAGTTAGAGTAGTATTGGGATGGGTGACCTCCCAAGAAGTCTCGATGCTTCACCCCTATGTGCATCACCAAGATGCAATCAGTTCTAAATGGACCATTCACTCTCACGAGAGATAGGTTCATGTGAACCATTACTTGAAATATGGGTCAATGAGTTTGACTCAAAAACTATGCAATTGAATCCTAATAAAATGTCATAATACCTCGATCAATTTGTTGGAGCTCCAAATTATTCTCTATAATTCTAGCAAACACACCTCTTGGTCTAAACCTAACCTGACTAGAGGTTGGTTTAGATAGACCAGTTGGGACTCATGATCAAATTGTAGGCAATTATGGGCTAATTGACAAGAGTGGGCAACTCTTCTACTCTTTTAGCTCTACTATTGTAACATCCATACCTGAATGCTAAGTAAAACATTTAAAAATAAAAGCAATAAATGCCAATTTTTCATAATAATTTTTATCATACAAAGTAAAGCAGGTACATTTGCATTTACAAGATACATGATATAATACATCAGTTGATGGTCGCTTTACATGTGACTTACAAATCTTACATAATTACATGTACATTAAATTGATGCCATCTATTCACAAGTCTTCGTGAGTCAACTCCAAGAGGGAGAGCATCACCCGGGTGCTTTACCTCCAACCATAGACCGATGGTCCCCCGCACACCTTCCTACTAGAAGTGGTCCTACCCTTCATGAGGGTATAGATAATGAGAATCAACTGATTCTATGTGCCATCTGAGAACTAGTGTAGTGTCCTGGCAAGAAACAATCAAGTTTACAACTTCTAGTCTATCTCTAGCTATGTACAACCCATATGACTATTCATGCAATCTGGAACACAATAAATTGACAATGCAAGCAGTGATTTTGCATTATTTTTGCCAAAGTTTCATATCAATGAGTTGACTATTCACACACCTCTTTCTCAACTTGAAGACTAACATCCTATCTATGTTGAGTTATTTAAACAGGGTAAACTTAGACAGTCATAAGATAAAGACTGGTCGATTCATGACCATGCATTGAGCCCCTCTTTGCATTCTCACAATATTGAGCCTATGGCAACTATGAACTGCTCAAAGGCCAACAAACCCATCTTTCTAACTCAAGACATAGTCAAATAGTTTATAAAGACATTTTATCAAATCCAAGAACTAATTCCATTCTCTCAAATCCAGACAGAGGTGTATGAGCATACAACTCTTAGAAGGACTCAAACCAAATTAAATGAGTCTTATCTTAAACTCTTAGCACATTTTCAAACCTCTTGATAACCACTATAATCAAGGGTCTATCAATTTTTAAAAACATAAGTCAAAAGACATACATGGTGAACTATTCCTTTTGTTCTACTTAAACAAAAGAGATCACATCTCTATTTTTTGCATTAAAGATAATATTTATCAACTCTTACTAAGGTACTCAAGATCTGTACCAAAGATAGTTCTCACCTTGTATAATAGATTTACATAAGGATCTTACTTCTAGCCTCCATGTTGGTAAAGACTCATACATAAGTTTGCAAGGTAAGTTTATGCTTGTATGTCATTTGTAATTTTTGACAACGTTGAGTCGTTTTAGTCAATGCTCTTGTCGTTGTGACTCAGCTAAGATAAAGTAACTATTTGTATCTGCCTTTATAAAGACAAGTGTTCATATCAAATGGCTATATTACTACCAAGATAAAGTAGTCAATGTTAAACTAGATTGACTATTCACAGCTAAGCTAATATAATGCAGGTTAAGCTATCGACTATCCACAACCAATATAACGATAAAACATATGTATCTTTTAGCCTTATACAAGCGCATGAGTAAATGCATAACTCTCGACCTTTACAGGCACATGAGTAAACATATAGCTGTCATCCTTTATAGGCACATAAATAAATGCATGGTTATCATCCTTTATAGGCAACAAGAATGATTTCTTACCTATCAGCCTTCTACAGGCATAATGTTAAACACATGTTCATTAGCCTGTACGAGCACATACAAGGTATACCTACCTATCAGTCTTCTACCATGGGTTTTATACATAATTATTGGCCTTATACAATCTTATGCAATGACTTCATACATATATATCGACCTTTCACAGGCTCGAAAATAAGATTCTTTTACACACTATCGGCCTCTATAGGCACTTAAAAGATTATATATATCATTCGACCTTAAACAAGCTCAAGATAGAATACACTCCTATCGGCCTTGTACAAGCATAAGGTTAGACATATTTATCAGCCTTGAAAATGCACAAGAACAAATACAAGCTTAATAGCCTTCACAAGACATATGAAAGAATACAAATTTAGTGGCCTTAAATAGGCGCATACAAGGAATATAGAATACTTCAACCTTCATTATAGACACAAGAAAATCAGCCTTTCTATAGGTATATACAATGTATCATACCAAAGTAATGGTATATGCACAGTTCGATGCAAAGAAAGATATATGGTTAAATGAAAAGTGTTATCACAATACCATAAAGTATACATAGTTTGAAGTTGCATCTACAATTCGATGAGGGTTTATATGCTATGGAGCTCATCCAATTCATTGATAATAACATAGAGAAGAATGTAGTTGAACTCTTACCTCCTTCTGGAAGATTTAGACAACAATGCCTCTATAGAAATTGACACTGCAACTCCAACTGGTCTATCCTCCTTCGTTGTGCTTCTTCTCCCGTAATACTAACATTGTAGCCAAAATGGAATAATTTCCAAATATCAATACTGCCAAGAGTTTGAAAATAAAACTAGTTTATTGTTTGGCTGGTGCGTATGTATGCCGGAATGAGTTGTGTGTATGTGTATTTGTCCCAAGAATGGGGTTTACTTATGTTTTTAACCAATTCCTTCTAACCACCCGTGACCTCTCTTCTTGCATGCCTCAAGATCAAGCATGGTGGAGTTGCCACTCCTCCCCACTCCTCCTAGAATCTAGGGGGCACGATGGAGGTTTTATCCTCTATAACTTGAAAAAAAATTATACTTAGCTATCAAACAAATCATGCCAATAAACCTTGACTATGCTTTAAAGCAAACTTGGAGTGTAACAATGGTTCACATAATCATAGATGTCGATAATGCATTTTAAATGCTTAGATATGCATTCAACAGGTAAAATATCGATGATGGTGCCCCATCAAACCAACACAACTAGATTCACAACCAAGTTGGCACCAAAATGATAAAATGAGAAAATATCAAAATCAAATGGCATATCGACACAATACAACTACTAGGTGTGTGTGGTTCTCAGATGGCACAACGATCATTGTATTCTCACGATCTATCACCCTCTCCCTAGTGATGCTCTCCCTCCTCATCCAGGAGGGGGAAACAATGTCCCTGCATCCACCTTAGTTGCACAACAGTAGTTAGTCCATTACATCATTTAACCACGTGCATAATAATAATGCCACATACAATATTCGTCACATATAAAATAATACAAATCAAATGCATTTTCTAATCTAGTACAACATTGCTTTAATCATAATAATTTCACTAACTAACTATTTGTCTGTTTGAAAAAAAATGATAAGTGTGTTTGCTTTAGAATGAGGTGTGACATATATTCCCCTTAGAAATCATCATCCTCAATGATTGTGTCCATATCAAAACAAAATTAAACAAATAAGTTCTTATACATGATGCTTTCATAAAAAAGATGTGGAAACTTTTGATAAAAATCATTGTAATCCTCCCAGGTAGCATTGTCCTCCAAGTATTGATCCCATTGGACCTTGCATTGGGTAACCTCTCTATTACGCAAGTGGAGCTTGCATACCTTGAGCACTTTGAGAGGCTCAATCATGACCACTCCTAGGTCCTGCACCTAAAGAGCATTCCAATCAAGTATATGACTAAATCCTAGTATATATGTTTCAAATATGACACATGGAAAACATCATGAATTCTAGCAAGATCTAGTGGTAGAGCTATCCTATAAGAAACCAGACTAACCACTTCTAGAACTTCAAAGGATCCTACAAATCTAGGTGCTAGTTTTGAAAACTTTCCAAACTTGATAGGGCTCTTATGTGGTTTGACTTGCAAGAGAACTTTATCGCCTATTAAAAATTGTCGGTGTGTACGCTTGGCATCAACATGGCTTTTATGCCTATCATTTGTTTTTATCAATATTTTCCTAATTAGCTTTACTTTCTCTTCCATTTCTAATAGCATTTGGAGCCCAAGGAAAATCCTATCTTCTAGCTTGTCCCAACTTATAGGAGTTCGACACTTTATGCCATACAAAGCTTCGAATGGAGCCATCTTAATTGCAGAATGATAAGAATTATTGTATGCAAATTCAACTAGTGGAAGGTACTCCTCCCACTTATACTCTTGATCCATGCAATACATTCTCAACAAATCTTCCAGTACTTAATTAACTCTCTCGGTTTGACCATCTACCTTAGGATGATAAGCTGAGCTTATATTCAATTATGTCCCCAGTGTTGAGAACAAGGTTTGCCAAAACCTTGAGGTCACCTGTGCAACTCTATCCGAGATTATCTTTGCAGGCACCCCATGTAATCTGAAAACTTCTTGCATGAATTTATTAGCTATTATGGGTGCCCCATCTGTAAGGTTCCCTCGTATGAAATGGGCTACCTTGGTAAGTTTATCTACCACAATAAGAATAACATCATGTTTATAATGTGACATAGGCAGTCCCTGGACAAAATCCATATCGATTACCTGCCATTTCCATTCAGGGATGTCATGAGGATACAAGAGTCATGCCGGATGCTGATGTTTAGCCTTAACTCGTGGACATTCTAGACACCCTGCCACGAATCTTGCGGCATCATCCTTCATTCTCTTCCAAAAATACAATGACTTCACATCAACCAATATTTTTGTCACTTCAGGGTGATCTAAATATGGCACAAAATGTGCTTCTTTCCACACAATTGGCCCCACTTGCGATGTGGGGCAACATCACAATAATATGAAGGAAGGACAACAACTAATTGGAGAAACCTCTCGGGGGTTCACCTTGTGTGTGGGGATGGGTGGGGGGCATAGGCCTCCTATCCTGCAGGGTGGGGGTTTATGTTTCCTAGATTAACCTCCCACCCACCCCTAAGTTCTGGCTCAAATCTCCCTGATTTAAAACATAAATTCAGTTGTTATACCTTAACAATTTGTTAGGTTCAAAATAAAACCCTTCATACCTTGCATCTTGGGGATTTTCTGATAGAGATTTTAGAATATGTTCATAATATTCATCTCCAGTTGAATTCTTCAATACTTGAGCTTTGAAATTAGTGTGCACTGACACCATTCTCGCAATATGCCTTCTACAGCTTAAGGCATCGGCCACTTGATTTTCTTTTCCCTTAATATAATTAATCTCAAAATCATAGTCAGAGATAAGCTCTAACCATCTTCTCTGTTGGGCATTAAGTTTTGGTTGCATGAAGATGTACTTCAAACCTTGATTGTTAGATTTTAATTCAAATCGCTTGCCCAACAAGTAATGCCTCCATACCAGGAGAGCATGTACAATTTCCACTAATTCCAGATCATGGGGAGAATAATTTTGCTCATAGGATCGTAACTTCCTAGATTCATAGGCCACAACTTGGCCTTATTGCTTCAACACTCCACCCAACCCTTCTCCTAAAGCGTAGGCCACCACAAAAAAAATGACCCTCTAGGTTTGGCACTCTAAGAATCGGTGTCGAAGTCAATTTCTCCTTGAGGATATTGAAGGCCTCTTCACACTTATCTAACTATTCAAATCGTTTCCCCTTCCTTTGCAAGGAAGTGATGGGGTGAGCAATTCTAGAAAAGTTCAATAAGAACTTCTTATAGTATCCTGCCAATCCCATAAAACTACACACTTCATGCACATTTTTAGGTGCAGTCCATTCCACAATAGCCTTTATCTTCGAGGGGTCTACTGCAATTCCCTTTGTAGAAAAGATGTGACCTAAATTTTGCACTTCTTTCTGGAAGAAAGTGCATTTGGATAGCTTTCCATATAGTTTGTGCTCTCTGAGCCATTGCTGAACTATCTGCAAGTGTTGGAAATGCTCTTCCTTATTATGAGAATATATAAGAATGTCGTCTAAAAACATCAAAACAAATTTGTCTAAACAATCTCTGAGGACACTATTCATTAAATTCATGAAGGTTGTTGGGGCATTGGTCAACCCAAAAGGTAAGACTGTGAACTCATAATGCCCATACCTCATCCTAAAAGCATTTTTATGAATGTTTTCATCTTTTAGCCTTAGCTAATGATAACCTGACCTTAGGTCAATCTTAGAAAACACAGTTTCTCCTCACATTTGATCAAAGAGATCATCTATACAAGGCAAAAGGATACTTATTCTTTATCATTGCTTTATTAAGCATACGATAATCTATACAAAGGTGTAGGGTGCCATCTTTCTTAACAAATATTACCGAGGCTCCCCACGGTGATACACTGGTCTAATCAGCCCCTTAGCCAACAACTCCTGAAGCTGAGCTTTCAGCTTCATCAATTCAATGGTGGTCATCTAATAAGATGCTTTGGACACCAATTTGGAGCTAGGAATAATATCGATAGAAAAATCAAAAACCCTTTTTGGGGGCAGACCTAGAAGGTCTTCAAGAAATACATCTTGAAAGTCATGGAGAAAAGGGTATGCTTCCACTGAGGATTCCTTAGACTTTTCCCTCACTTCTCCATCCTCATTTAACTCCTCCATATTAACTGCAAACATCTAGTAGCCCTTTCGCCTTGCTCTCTTCAATTGCATAGCAAAAATTTGCCTAATTTTCATTTCATGTAGGATCCCTTGAATTAGGATGGCATTACCAATGTCGTCTAGACATTCTATTGTCTTAGAGAAATAATCAACCTTTGCTCTATGTTGCCATAACCATTTCATCCCTAAGATGACATCATAAGACCCTAGAGGTGCTACATACAGATTGACCTCTGTGGAAAAGGTGGGTAGGTTTAATCTAGCTTCAAACAGACACTGCTCTACCTGAGCTCTTAACTGATTTGCATACTCTACAGTCCATGAATTTGCCATGAAACAAACTTTTCTAGGCATCTTATTAAGTATTCTAGGAGTTACAACATTCTCAATTGCTCCTATATCTAAGAATATAAACTGGGATTCCAAATAATGTACCTGTAGTTTCAATAGGAGTAATATGGTACTCTACTTGGTGATTATCCAAGGTAACATGAATTCTTTGCTGGAAGGTTGTCTATTGAGGTGGCAAGGGGTTTCCACGATATGGGTTTCCTTGATTCTTACCAGGGCATTGATTGGCATAATGATCTCCTCTACGTGTAAAGCATCCTCTTGGAGGTCCTTTCTTGCCCGATAAGCTATTAGAATTATCAGGGGTTCTTCTTTGAGTTATTTTCCTTTTCCTCCTCTCTAGGTTCATTTTTATAATATCCAAACCTCTTCCCTCAGTTCTTTCTTTTTCCCTCCTAGTTTCCACCTTTATTCTTGAAGGGTGGGGAAGAACAGTTCCAGTCATACTTTTTGCAGGATTTTTCCTAATAAGCTGAAATGGATTTGAGTTTTTTGTTCCTGCTTAATGGCCTTCTCAAAAACTTGATCCATGGTCATGGGTCCATGGACATCCACTTCTCCCCTATATGAGCATTAAAACCCATAATGAACTTCCTTATTTTGAACCTCTCCTCTGTTTGATACTGAGGCACGTATTTCAGTAGCCTAGTAAACTTCTCCCAATACTCTGTAACAGTCATATCCCCTTGGTAAAGATTCTGGAAGTCAATCAATTTTTGGTCAAAATACAATTGAGGCAGCCATCTTTTTCCAAAGATGCTCACAAACTGATCCCAAGTCAAACTTAAAGAACTTAATCCTAGTTCCATTTTCTTATTCATCCACCAAGTGGACACTTCTCCTGCTAACTGATAGGCTCCCCAAACGGCCTTAGTAATCTTAGAGTAATTATGTATTTCAAAATATTTCTCCATCTCAATGAGTCAAGCCTCAACAGGATCCCCACTTACAGTTCCGTCGAACTTAGGTGGTGTCATTTTTTTCATATCCCTGGCCAATTCATGTGTGAGACAAGACTTCATCTCACTCTGGAATTCTAGAATCCTGATTACTTTCCTTGAGTTCACTATGGTAACTATATTTATGAGTATTATTCTTGCCTTTCTCAGGATTAAACTCTTTAGTGTTTTCCTGGTCTCCTCTCACCTCTTGTTCTCAAACACCGAACCTTTCCTTGGTTTCATTTAAGATAGACAAAATCTGGTCTAATTTATCCATAGGGCTTTCTGCAGGATTTGAGCCATCCTAGCTTCCTCCTAAATTGATATCTATGCATACCATATTGGTACTTTTCTACACCTATCAATCATATAGTAAGACATATTAAGATTGGAACATTTAATTGCCAAATGTACATTCCATGAACATAATATAAAAGCTCATAATATTTCATAAACATCATTGTTATTAAAAAATCCAAAATTTTTCTTTATTCACATAGAAGCATTCAAAACATCTATATTTAAATACAAAACATCTCTTTAAAATGTGACTACATGTCACTATGAGATAGAGGAATTTCTTTGGGTTCCTCTTCCCTGTCAAAATATACTAACACAAACTGGGAGGGTGGATGTACATGCAGGTACTCTACCATCACCTCCCTTCCCATAGCAGGCACCTCGCGACCACACCCAAAGGGCATGTCACAAAGAGTGGAGGGTTTACTAAGTTTTACAACTATGGGGGTGATCGACTACTCTGTTGCCTCCACCTGCTTTTGTCTCTCAAGACAGATGCACTTAAGCGCATTGGCAAGAGTCGCAGAGTCGGTAAGCCAAGCCCACCCAGCATAACTTACTAGTCTAGTGTTTTCAGGAGGGGATTCTTTCTTCACAATAGTTTTGGGCAAGCTCTTAGTTTTTTTTTTCTTAGACTTTCACGTTCTTTTTCCTGCCATTCTGGCACAAGAACAATATTGAAGTTAGCTTATCTGCTAATCAACGAAAACTTTGCAATGAGCTCCAAGGTCCAAGTGTTGAACCCAATAGCTCTTATACCATGTGTAACATCCATCCTTGAATGCTAAGTAAAGCATTTAAAAATAAAAGCAATAAATGCCAAAAATTCCATAATTTTTTTAATCATACAACGTAAAGCAGGTACATTTACATTTACAAAATACATGATATAATACATTAGTTTATGGTCGTTTTACATGCGACTTACAAATCTTACATAATAAAGTGATGTCATCTGTTCACAAGTCTTTGGCAGTCAACTACGAGAGGGAGAGCATCACCCGAGTGCTTTACCTCTAACCACAGACCAGTGATCCCCCGCACATCTTCCTACTAGAAGTGACCCTACCCTTTGTGAGGGTATGTATAATGAGAATCAACTGATTCTATGTGCCATCTGAGAACTAGTGCAGTGTCCTAGCAAGAAATAATCGGGTTTACAACTTCTAATCTATCTCTAACTATGTACAACCCATCTGACTATTCATACAATCTAGAACATAGTGAACCGATAATGAAAGCAGTGATTTTGCATTACTTTGGCCAAAGTTTCTTATCAATGAGTCGATTATTCACACACCTCTTTGTCGACTTGGAGACTAACATTCTATCTATGATGAGTTATTTAAATAGGGTAAACTTAGACAGTCATAAGATAAAGACTGGTCGATTCATGACCATGCATTGAGCCCCTCTTTGCATTCTCACAATATTGAGCCTATGGCAACTATCAACTGCTCAAAGGCCAACAAACCCATCTTTCTAACTCAAGACATAGTCAAATAGTTTATAAAGACATTTTATCAATTTTGAGAACTAATTTTATTCTCTCAAATCTGGATAGAGGTGTATGGGAATACAACTCTTAGAAGGACCCAAACCAAGTTAAATGAGTCTTAAACTCTTAGCACATTTTCCAGCCTCTTTATAACCACTATACTCAAGGGTCTATTGATTTTTAAAAACATAAGTCAAAAGACATACATGGTGAACTATTCCTTTTGTTCTACTTAAACAAAAGAGATTACATCTTTGCTTTTTGCATTAAAGATAATATTTATCAACTCTTACTGAGGTACTCAAGATCTGTACCAAAGATAGTTCTCACCTTGTATAATAGATTTACTTAAGGCTCTTACTTATGGCCTCCATGCTGGTAAAGACTCATACATAAGTTTACAAGGCAAGTTTATGCTTGTATGTCACTTGTAATTTTTGACAACGTTGAGTTAGTTTAGTCACTATTCATGTTGTTGTGACTCGACTAAGATAAAGTAACTATTTGTATCTTCCTTTATAAAGATAAGTGTCCATATCAAATGGCTATATTACTGCCAAGATAAAGTAGTACATGTTAAACTATCAGCTATTCACAACCAAGCTAATATAATGTAGGTTAAGCTATCAGCTATCCACAACCAATATAACGATAAAACATATATACCTTTTAGTCTTATATAGGCGCATGAGTAAATGCATAACTCTCAGCCATTACAAGCACACGAGTAAACATATAGCTATCATCCTTTATAGGCACATGAATAAATGCATAGTTATTAGCCTTTACGGGCAACAAGAATTATTTCTTACCTATCAGCCTTCTACAAACATAAGGTTAAACACATGTTCATCAACCTTTACAGGCACATACAAGTTATACCTGCCTATCGATCTTCTGCCATAGGTTTTATACATAATTATTGGCCTTATAGAGGCTTATGCAATGACTTCATACATATATATCAGCCTTTCACAGGCTTGAAAATAAGATTCTTTTACACACTATCGGCCTCTACAGGCACTTAAAAGAATATATATATGATTTGACCTTAAACAGGCTCAAGATAGAATACACTCCTATCGACCTTGTACAGGCATAAGGTTAGACATATATTTATCATTTTGTAAAGGCACAAGAACGAATACAAGCTTAATAAACTTCACAAGACATATGAAAGAATACAAATTTAGCGACCTTAAATAGGCACATGCAAGGAATATAGAGAACTTCAGCGTTCACTAGACACAAGAAAGTCATAATTTCTACAGGTATATACAATATATCATACCAAAGTAATGGTATATGCATAATTCAATGCAAATAAACATATATGGTTAAATGAAAAGTGTTATCGCAATACCATAAAGCATACACAGTTTGAAGTTGTATCTACAATTCAATGAGGGTTTATATGCTATGGAGCTCATCCAAGTCATTGATTATAACACAAATAAGAATGCAGTTGCACTCTTACCTCCTTTTGGAAGATTTAGACACCAACGCCTCTACAGAAATTGACACTGCAACTCCAACTGGTTTATCCTCCTTCGTTGTGCTTTTTCTCTCGTAATACTAACACTGTAGACAAAACGAAATAATTTCCAAATACTAACACTACCAAGAGTTCGAAAATAAAACTAGTTTATTGTCTAGTTGGTGTGTATGTATGCCATAACAAGTTGTGTGTATGTGTATCTGTCCTAAGGGGTTTACTTCTATTTTTAACCAATTCCTTCTAACCACCCCCGGCCTCTCTTCTTGCATGCCTCAAGATTAGGCATGGTGGAGCTGCCACTCCTCCCCACTCCTCCTCGAATCTAGGGGGCACGATGGAGGTTTTATCCTCTATAACTTGTAAAAAAAATTATCCTTGGCTATCAAACAAATCATGCCAATAAACCTTGACTATGCTTTAAAATAAACTTGGAGTGTAACAATGGTTCACATAATCATAGACATCGATAATGCATTTTAAATGCTTTGATATGCATTCGACAAGAAAAGTATCGACAATGGTGCCCCATAAAACTAACTTACACAACTGGATTCACAACCAGGTCAACACCAAAATGACAAAAGGAGAAAATATCAAAATCAAATGGCATGTCGACACAATACAACTACTAGGTGTGTGTGTGGTTCTCAAATGGCACAATGATCGTTGTATTCTCATGATTTATCACCCTCTCCCTGGTGATTCTCTTCCTCCTCGTCTGAGAGGGGAAGCATTGTTCCTATATCCACCTTAGTTGCACAATAGGAGTTAGTCCATTACATCATTTAACCACGTGCAAAAACAATAATGCCACATACAATATTCATCGCATATAAAATAATATAAATCAAATGCATTTTCTAATTTAGCACAACATTACTTTAATCATAATAATTTCTCTGACTAATTACCTATCTGCTTGAAATAAAATGATAAGTATGTTTGGTTTAGAACAGGGTGTGACAACTATGCCAAGGAGGGTATTCCTAGAGATCTTATAAGATAATTAAAGAGAAACAAAAAATAACTAGTCACATAACTTATCCATACATTGTGCATAAGGATAATATTTATCACCAAGCACCCCTTATATTGGCTTACTAGTCTTATAGACCAAAGATCTATTCACAACACATTACTAATAGGTTACACCATGATTAAAGATGCGTAACTAAATGTATATCCCCAAGTATAACATCATTTGTAGCTTAATACTTCATATGTAACCTTAAAGACTCTAACATTCACAACTCTTTGAAGATTAACAAGCCCAAGCTCTCAACATATGTAGCAAGAATAAATATTTATGAGTTTTATGCAAACCGATAGGACACTAACTAAACTAACTTAGAAAGAATAGAGGATATATGCAATGTAAAGTAAGATCAATTACCAAAAGAGACCAATGCCCAAATCTATTAGTGCTAGAGTTGGGCCTTAAAGAAAAGGTAAACACATCTACAAGTTTCAACCTTGGGAGTTAAATATGAGTCAATTGGGAGTAGAGAACTTAATTGCATACAAGATTCCATCAATCTAGTTGTAATTTCACTCACATGCAAATTAAATAGTCAAATGGCATCACATGAAAAACATTCTTTAACCATCCATGAGTGAATATAACTCCATATACTATGATGATTTTTTTACAACTACTACAATAGACTATTAATCATAACTAGTAACAAACCAATAAATTTGGCCTCAAAGAAGAATCTATCATCTCCTAAAATTCTCTGCTAAAACATGGAGACATTCATACATGGAGATGATATCCACTTACAAAACCTTCTCTAGAATTACAAAAATGAAATATACAATGCCTCGCACTTGAACTACAACATTTGACACTAGAGACTATCTGGACAAGGGGCCACACTACACAAAATTGGCCAAAAGGATCTAGCAACTCTAGATAGAAATCTTGCATTTGTAACTAAAAACTCTACTCAAATCTCACATGCAAATGACACCTATTATAATCTGCACCATTGCACACACATCATGACAAGAATAAATAATGGATTCAATTGCCCATATGCCATCTAATTCACCTCAAAAAGATATTCACTTATCTTCCTACACAAGGCTTCCAATGATTACATCAAATTTCAATTTCGTAATCATTTCATTAAGTTTGTTACAAAAAAATTTCCCTAAAACGGGTTCCATTAAGCATTATTGCATTTAGGCATTAAATTTATTACAAATAATGTAGCATACTCAATCAAGCCTCATTTATTGTAGAACATTGTTTTAGATCAAATCCTGTGCAAAATAGTGAGTCTTCCTTAGATTTTCATGCATGGTGTTTGTAGATCACTAACTTCATTTATTTTTTATGCAAATTAAATGCCTGAATGATGGTGCATATGTAATGAGTTAATTTCCTTCTCAATCTTGATAAATAATTGTGGGTATAACATATTTTCTAGCATTTCCCTTGGATACCACTTCTTAATTAACAACATGATACTCAAATTATACCAACCCTAACAAATATCTATCAAGTCACCATAAAACTCTTACCCACCACAATCAAAATTTCTTCAACTTGGCAATTAATACCCCTACCTTTTCAATTGTGTCTTTTGTATCTTATTAAAAACCCCATCTACCTTTTAGATTTGTATCTGAAGTATTCCATAGTTGGCTTGATACTCTACCACTTTCTATTCAAACATAGGGAATGTGACCTAACAAATAATTAGTTTGAACTTAAATGTCACATAATGACTTAGATTAGTTTCTATTTAGATCAACCATCATGGGTGATCAAGAGGCTATCAAAATTTCTTCTTCTCGATCAATTGATCCACCACAATCAACAAGATTGAGCTACATGGCATCAAATCTATGGCCTAATTGAATGCTTTGCATCTTGCAAAGAATATTCATGAGTAGACAAAATAGGCCCACCAGTAATTGCCACTAGATTCTATGTGAAAGCACTTCATTCACTATTGCAAAGATGAACCCTTACAAAGATTCCACATATTGGTCTCTCAATCAATAGGAATCAAAATTACCATGCCACATGTTCTTCTTGTATCCCCTCACTCTACCACTCTAACTTGTTAGACTTTAGTCATGATCAATGGTTAATATGCATCTACCTTCAAGATTAATGACATCAATCAATCAGTAGATGACCAAAGTGCCCAGTGGAACAATTATTAAAGTCATGCTTCCACTAAAGTTTACTAGATCATGCCACACAATTTAGTTGGAGCTACTCAATTCCTTTATCTAATAAGGACAACTCTGCTCAACATGTCATGGCCCACTCATATTTAATCAAATTGCTAGGTCGACCTCATCGGTATTGGGGTACTAATATTACCTACGATGCTTATATATAAGAGATTTTGAGTGGTAGTTAAGCATCATATTGTGAAATATGTTCTTGTTGAAGACTTTTGGAGGCTGCCCCCATAAAGTGGCTTTATATTTTCAAGTATTTCCTATTATATCTCTCTTGAGCAAGTAATTTCATTACAAGAGCATTACAATTTCTATTTGGGCAAAAAGGTGGATGGGACCCTAATTTTAAAGATTTGCCTATATCTCAAAAATAGTTGCAAATTTTCCTATATTTTTTCCACAAAGTTATAGAATCATTCAAGAAAACTATAGTCCAATTTTCAATTTTCTGTGATCTATATTGAGTGGGTTGTTATGAGTTTACAATTTTTAATAAATTTGCTATATAGGTCACCATTTGTGGAATTTGACTAATATCTTTAAATTTTTGGAAAGATCACAAAAAATCATTGGGGTATACACTTTACATTTTTAGATTCAGGATTGACCTCATTCTAAAATAGTTTAGTCAAATTTTGATTAACGGTGAAAACAAAATTCAACATTGTTAAGCCTTGACACGATAGATCTGCAAAACTAAGGTCAAG
This sequence comes from Cunninghamia lanceolata, assembly GCA_027924645.1. Lineage (NCBI taxonomy): Eukaryota > Viridiplantae > Streptophyta > Pinopsida > Cupressales > Cupressaceae > Cunninghamia > Cunninghamia lanceolata. The sequence continues at coordinate 1,747,748 of BSBN01000416.1, read as the reverse complement.
GCAAGAATTCTTGTATGCCAGGAAAACTCCTAATAAAGAGCATATCAGTTCAAAGTTAGGATTAGGTGGGACTTTTAATATGATGTTTCCTTCATTTGATGGTAATGTGCACCATCTAGAAGAGGGTATGCCCAACACACAATGTGAAATGAAAGGAGAAACATGTCATCTAAAAGAGGGTATGCATAATATGTAGTTACAAATGAAAGGAGAAATAGATAGAATCAGTGCACAATTGTAATCACTTGTAAATTCCATCAATAAGCTATTAAAAGCACAATAGTCAAGGGTTCCTACGCCACTAAATTTCCAAGCAATTGTAAATGGACAGTCAACACTAGTTTGCGAGGATATGCCAAAAGATAGGGCTGTGGCATAATAATCTTCATTAAAAACACAACAAACAAAGGTTCCTATACCACTAGATCTTTAGATGATTGTAGATGGGCACTCACTAGATATCAAAAAGAGATTAAGATCGTGTCATTTAATCCTAGGTAGAATTACTATATATTGATAAGAAGAGAAGAATCATTTTTGAGCCTAAAGCAATTATCCAAACATGTACAAAAAGGTTATGAATGATATTAATTAAATAGAGTATCTAATCGAGTAGAAAGGTCTACCTAATGAAAATGTGGCATGGGAGGATGAACCATTCCTTCAGCAATATCCCAATATAGCCAACATTGGTTGAAGGAGAGGGGCACGCTATGCCCTTATCATATAGCATGTATTGAGATGTGTGATAACCAACTATGTCTCACATAATCCTCAATTGAGTTATTTATGAGTCTTGGAGTATAATTATAGTATGATAGGTCAACTTAATTGGGATTGGGGTACTAATTTACCTAATCATGCCTATATATAAGACGTAGCAAGTAGTATTTAAGCATCATGTTGTGAATTATGCTCTTATTGAAGAATTTTAAAGTTTTCCCCTCAAAGTGGCTTATTATTATCATGGCCCCTTGTTAATTAATTATTGCTTTACTCTAACCAATGAAATGGCTCCTTAGTACTTCCTTCCTAATAGCTATTTGAAACTCTTACACACCATTGATCAAGTTTTGACCTATCTTAATCTTGTGGTTGGAAGTTATGTTCATGTAACTCCAAGGAAAGCAATACTTTGCACCACACCTTTTTCTAGACACACCTACTTTGTCAATTAGATCTTGATTGATGGTCATCACTGCTAAGAAATTTTCTATGAAGTTGTTAGTTAATTGAATAATGCATGACCTTAGATTTGAAGTTGATCAACAACAACTACTATGTCAATGATAAGGACTTCTTAGTATGTTAGGAGATGGTCATACCCACCAAGTTAGTCCACTAATACACAAAGAGTCAGTGCCCTCGCTAAAACAAGAGAAGAAAATCACTTAAGTGAAATGAAACCAATTGTAACAAGTCAACAAGTGAACAAAACATAAACATACAAGGTAAGGTATTCTTTGGCTCTAACACAAGGAGATAAACCAATCTAACATGACTCCAAATCAAGAACTCAACCAAGGTAACAAACAATTTGAAAAATTAGACAAGGGCAAGAATTAATCTCATGAATTAGGACATGAGGATTGTCGAGGAAAAATAAAGAACCATAATAAATATGATCGCAAATTAGGTATCAATGTAGTTCAAGTGTAACATTCAAAAGTTGATATTGTAAGACCTATTGTCAATGTGCATGCACAACTATAATATTACTTTGGATCTCTGACATAATTGTGTGATGATGTGTGCAACTTCATTCATCTAGTTTGGAGTGATTTGCATAATGTGGAACTAAAACTCAAAAATCTATGCATGGAAACCTTATGCAACTCTAACCACGGGGGAAATTTTGGTGTACACTATTTGTATCAACCCTAAGAGCTGAGAAATATGTTCACTCCTCTAGTCTTGAAGGTGGAAATTTATGCTTGCACCTCACCTTGTAACTAATTAAAGTCTTCATCACTAAGTCCTCCAACCAACGGGGTTGCCTCCAAGCACCATAACTCATGAAAGTTAGTTATGAGCTATTCATTCACCCGGGTCTACCACTTTCAGGTTTTACATAGATTCATCTTCCCATGCGCAATATCAATATCACAACTTGTGCATTCTTCTTTCAAAATGGTCGTATAGGTGACAAGCATCTTAAGTGTTAGTTATGCTTTTGTCACTTCTTGCACTCTATGTGTTTCTCCATTGTGGGCCTACTATGTAGCCTCCTCCTACACCTACTATATAGCTTCTCCTTATGCTTGTTGTGCAATCATTATTATTTATCTTTTGGTGGTTGCTTTGGCTGATGTTCTTTCTTCTTCAATTGTTACTAACCTTATTGATTCAATAATATCTTGACTCTAGGCATACTTAGCAACCCATTGCTCATGTACTTCTTTGATTGTAGGAGGTGGTTATAGTGAGGGTTGTAAAAGATTCCTAGAGCAACAATCTACTCTTCTAATGGCACATTTGGTGCAACAACATTAATGTTTGGGGGATAATATCCATGTGCACACCCAAAATGCATTTGAAAAGTTAGAGTTTATGCAAGAATACGAGCATCTCTTTGTGCAATGATGTGTTGGAGCACATCAACTTGTCTATTGGAAACAACTTTTTTCTACAATGCCCTATCAACCTATGCTTAGTCTATTTGAATTTCCTAGAGCACATGACCTCCTAATTAACCTCCACTACTTTATGTGAATGCTTGAGTTTCTTGTTGAAGGCTTTGACAACTACCATAGAGGGTGCAGTTACATAATCATTTATCATAACAATAGACACCAACACAATATCTAACACTACTCCCTCTTGTTAATCGGTGCTAATCCACCTATTAGTGAGGGGATTAGTAATGTTATCTGGGTGGATGTTGGCGGCCTCTAAATTTGGTAGTAAGGCAAAGTGAATGACTAAATTCTTTTCAAACAAAAGTGTGAGTGGCTCACTTTCGTAGGCCTCAAAATTATAGAATATTGATGTCCCAAAGTTGAACCATTAGCAAATAGTGTAACTACTTACATGGTCCTTGAGGCTCCTCTAGGCACACCTCATACAAGCATTACCAAGTGATGGATGTATACATAATAAAGGAGATGGATGTTGTGATGGTAATGTAGGTACTTGTGATGACAATAGCATTAGAGCTTGTTATGGGGGGTGTAGACATCTATTAAGGTGACAAGGAAGGTGCTTGTGGTGGAGGTGATCATGCTTGGAGCAATGATGACATAGGATATTGCTTGATGCACTCATTTGTTGGATCCTAAATGAATATGGAAGTGTGAGGGTGATTTACTTAGGTCAAGGATTGCTAGAGGTAATTTCCCTTCTTCATCGTGATGATTTTATTAGGTCCTAAACACTAGAAAGTCCCTCAACTCTTCCTTCATGTGATGGCCTTGGCTAGAAAGGGCACACAATAACAAGTGGTAAAATGTCAACAACTAGAGTACCATGTATCAACCACACATGCTTAATGTTGACCATCTATACCATCAAAATATATGGGAGATTAATGTGCTCATGTTTCTTGTCTCCTTATTGCAAAATAGTGTAAGTGTGGTGATAAATTTCTAAGTGAGGGTTAGTTATGGGTGTAACAAATCTAGTGTCACCCTATACTACCTCTCATATTATTGCTCGAGTTCCATAACCCACCAATCCATCAACACCTTGTGCGTGCTAAACATAAGTTCATTCTATCGATGAAGCATTAACTTTTTGATATATCGTATGGACCACAAATTATGGGCCTTGTCCATATATGCTTCCCCAATGACATTCCTTGAAATTCCAAAATTTGCAAAATAGAAGTGTGCCATAGCGAAATCCAAAGTCAAACTTCCATGATCTTCAACATTGGTGATTGTGTCATTTGGTAGAAGAATAAAAATCAAATTTCACTTTCTTTGTGTCAATTAGGAAACTAGAATAGATGGCATTGAATTGCACATCTCTTCCATGTGCCCCTCTCAACAAATTCCTCCCAATATTAAGGCACATGATGTTGACTCTAGGGTTTAACATATCCTAGAATTTTACACTACATCATTTCTAAATACTTTGCACACCAATCCATAGATTTTATTTGCATTATAGTGGGCATTGATAACTTCACCCAAGTCCCACATTAATGCCTCTCCATCCTAGCATGCTTTGCCACGTGGTATTATATACTCATGAGTTCAAAATACTTAATGGGGTTATTGGATATATTTGATTTTCATGCAAATAATTGATGTTGTTGTGGAACTAACTTATGAGGAGTTGCATCAAATTATAAGTTGAAGTCTTGCCAAAGAAGGGGAGTCTTTGAAAGTATAACCCTTACGTGGCTTTCAAATCATGGCTAGCAACTAACCACTTAAACTCTTGAGAACCATCTTCCAATGGTTCTCAAGAAAGTGATAACCTAAGCCATTTGTTGTGTCACAATGTTTTAATTTGATAGGTTCTATAACACCTTATTCATTTGAGCCTAAACATTTTTCTTTGTCAACATATTTATGCAAAATTTTAAAGTCTGTCATACTATTTATGTAACTATGAAAATGATAACATAGAATCATGATTAGACTCAATCTTAAATCTTGTATCGCAAGCACTGCATCCTTAGGAATGTGTTCTTTATAATCACTATGTAAGGACGAAGGCCATTGATCATATGTAGCAGGTTCCATATATATAAAGGGAGAATATTAAAATCATTAACATTTACTTTACACTCCTCAGTGCAAGAAGGTGCAAAATCACTAAAGCCCTAATCATCCTTAGGATCAACATTATTTTTTATGAAGAAAGGCACTCTTTATATGATGATGGTTGTGTAATTAAATTATCTGGAGGAACCAAAATATTGCTTGTCTCCGCCAACTAACAAAACTTATAAGGGTTATCATCCACATGTACCACGTACATCTTATTATTACGAATGGACTTTAAGGCTTGATGAAGTGTAGAAGGCATCACTCTTGTGGCATAGATCAAAGGACACCCCAAAAAATATTATATGTTAAGCAATCAAGCATCACATGGAATAATGTATCAATAGTAATAGGTCCAAGTGTAAAACAAAAATGGATAATACCTATGATTCTTGCCCCACATTATCAAAAATTTTAATAATGACCACTGATTTCTAGAAATTTACTAAATTGACACCGACCTTATCCAAAAAATCTTTGCTACAAATGTTAAAACTTGATCCATTATCTACCAAATCCCTCTTGATTTATGTCCTTCAAAATTGACAATAATTACGCCGAGAGGCGTTCCTACATTCATAACATGAATGGGAGCTGAAAGATTCCAGAATTTCTATGTAAGCTTATAAGATTCTAATCTAGAATCTTTATTAAAAAAACCAAATAGTCACTCCACAAATTAAAAAAAACTAAAAAAAAAGGTGAAAGGAATAAAAATAAATAAATGTTGGATGGAAAGAAAGGTGGATGGCAGTTTCATAGAAGCCATCACTATGCACTAAGATGAAAGAAAGAAATGTTATGGAATGGTATACGAAAAGACACACATTTAATCTATTTATATTGCCTCCTTCCTTAATTTTTTTCACATGTAGAATGAACATATCAAATTGCAGGATTTGAGGTGAGTACGGTGAATTGATAAAAAAAAGCCCATGAGAAGGATATGTCTCAGCGTACTTTAGATATATTTTTTTAAATATAAATATACTAGTATATAACAATATACATTCATAAATTATTGAAGGACTAGGCAATTCATGAGAGCCAAATGAGAACTTATAGCCATGGTTATAAATGGGCTCTAACATTGTAGCAACCTCTATAGTATTAACATTGGCTAGTATGCTGATCTCTTCTAAATATTTCGTCAAAATATCTCTATATATATGTTTTAGATCTATATTGAGGTCCCAAAGATAAATCTTTGTTTGAACACATTCTTAAATTGATCAAATAAATCACTCTTTATATGATTTTACTATCAACTTAGGTAGAGGAGGTAATACTAGATCAATAGATCACAGAGTCAGCTTATTTGCTACAACATTTTGTCCCCTATACATTCTTTGATAAGAATGCCCAAATGAATGATAAGCAGATGAAGTAAATGCCATGTGAAAATTAAGAAGACCAGGTCTAGGTAAATCATGTACCATGCACTACAAGAGGGTGAAAATATGAATTCATGGAAGGAACAACACCTCCTATAGTGCGCTCTGCTAGGGTTTTTTGGTCTTTTCTAGGGTTTTGCTATTATGCTTTCCGTTTGCTGCTTGGGGATGAAGGGTGCTGCAGTAGGCAGTACCTCTATTCCCCTACCCGTTTCAGACACTACCAAGCCTGCAAACTGGAAAATAGTTTTGACAGGACAAGTGGAATCTCCTAAGAATGGGACAATGATTTGTCACCATAAAGAGATGGCTGAGGGGTCTTCCCTCGTGGTTCCTGACAATCTGGTGGACTCGATTGTCGCTTCTATGGATCTTGCCCTTGTTGGCAAGTTTTATTCTCTCTGCCCCAGCATTGAGATGATCCGCAAATGGGTCTCCAATCGTTGGCATGTCAAAGGCAGTGTGACTGTTGTGGGTATGGCACGAGGGCTATTCTTGTTTTGCTTCACCAGCAAATAAGATATGTTGGCTATCTTATCCGGAGGACCATGGCTTTATGGTACACATTCACTTTCCTTGGGCTGTTGGAAACTAGGGTTTGACCCTAGTATTGATCTCAATAAAACTGCCCCAGTTTGGGTACGTCTGCCTGGATTTCCCTTAGAATACTGGGATGAAGCTATTTTTAGTTCTATTGCTAATTCTTTTGGTAATTTTGTTACCTTTGACAACTCCACACGCACCAAGTCTCGCTTTGTTTATGCAAGATTCCGTGTTAATGTGGAAATCAATAAGACTTTACCCATGTTTATTGACATTACGTCAAAATTTGGCGTTTGGAGGCAGCCCATTTCATATGAGAACTCCACAACTTTTTGTCAGAATTGTAAGAGGAAGGGGCATCTCCTCTCACATTGTAAGTTCAAGAAAGCTGAGGAAAATAGTAATAAGGAAGTCATTATGGAGAATAAGGAGGTGACCTTGGATGAGTGCTCAAAGAAAGTTTCTGATCTTACAGAAAAGGACGAGCACAAAACTTTGGAAGAAGGTGAGATTTTAAATCAAGTTAAGAATAATCAGTTAGGGGTGATAATCTTGAAGAGCCCCAGATGGAATATGATAAAGATAAGGTGACCCAGATGGGTTTTGATGGAGCTGATAACATTCAAATGGAATTTGATCAGCTTAAGGAGACTCAGTTGGGATATGACAGAGTTGAGGGGACCCAGATGGGTTTTGATAGAGTTGAGGAGACCTAGATGGGTTTTGACAGTGTTGAGGAGACCCAGTTAGGAGACAATAATGTTAAGGAAACCCAAATGAGATTTGAAAGAGAGATAGAGTCTCAAGTGGGATTTGAAAAAACTAAAGAGACCCAGTTGCGTCTTGACAAAGTGTTGGAGATTCGGGACAATGAGGTTAAGTTTGTGCCTTTGTCTTTAGACCAAAACAAGCTTCACCCATCTCCTGGGAAACTCACATCAGGTTTTCTCAAAGAAGAGCTTTTTCCTTCTTCTCCAAAGAAGCATTTTATTTAGTCTATAGCTCCTTAGGGAGTAGCTATAGCTTTAATGAGTGACCATGAGGAGTGGACATCTCAAAATAAAAAGAGTCGTAAACCAAAAAAGTCGGCTGATGTTGGTTTAGATCCTTTGAAGGGTGGACCTTCTTGCGAGAAACCAAGCAAAGAGAAGCAACTAGGGAGATTGCCAGTGGAAAGCAGAAGACACTGGAGAATCACTCCAGAAAGTTATTCAAATGAAAATTCTTTCATGAAACATGAGGGGTCTTAATAACCCCTCAAAATAATTTGAGGTCAAAAACTGTATTTTTGATCACAAAGTGGATATTCTTTTACTTCAAGAAGTTAAAATGTTTGAAGAAGGTTTCAAAAAGATTGTTGATAGGATTTGGCCTAATGCTTCCTTCTGCATAAGTCCTATTGTTGGTGCCTCTGGGGGAATTGTGACTATGTGGAATGCTTCCAGATTTCCTGGTAAACTTCTTTCTTCAGTAAAAATTGCTTGGTGATGGATTTCTCTTTGCCTTCCTTTCAATGGAGTTTGGTTAATGTTTATGCCCCTAACATTAGGGTCTTAAGGAAAAATCTTTGGGAAGATTTGGCTAACCAACTTTCTTCTTATCCTGATTAATATTGGATGCTGGCGGGTGATTTTAATACCCCTCTTTATCCTTCTAAAAAGTCTGGGGGAATTTTTGACTACTCTGATAGTATGTTGGACTTTGCCAATTTGATTAACACTTTTGGGCTTCTTGATATTGATTTGATGAACCAAAATTTTACTTGGACTAATAGGAGGAAAGGGGACCAAATGATTCAAGTGAAACTTGATCATTTTCTTATTTCTAATAATTGGCCAAACATTGCCGCCCTTAAATTGGTTGCTCTGCCTAGAACTATCTCTGATCACAATCCTCTCATTTTGGAATGGGCTAATCAGAAGAGAAAATGTCCTTGTCCTTTTAGTTTTGAGGCTATGTGGACTAAACATCATGATTTAAGGAATCTTCTTTCTAGATGGTGGCAACTTTAGGTTGTGGGTACTCCTATGTTTAGACTTTTTAAAAAGTTGATGCATGTCAAGAAAGAAGTTTATGGTTGGAATAAATATAGTTTTGGTAACATTTTTTCTCAGAAAAAAGATCTTATCCAATAAGCTGGCAGATATCCAATATAGGATTGCTCAAGGTGATACTTCTGATAGTTCCCTCCAATTAGAAAATGACTTAATCAGAGATTGGAAGAATTTAATGAGTAAAGAAGAGTTATTCTGGAAGCAAAAATCTAGAGTTCAATGGCTTAAAGAAGGTGACTGTAATACTGCCTTCTTTCATGTTTCTGCTTTGAGGCATAGAAAATCTAACTCTATTTCTCAAATAAGATTGGAGAATGGTAATATGATTACTAATGAGGAGGAGATTGGAGATCATGTTGTCAGCTTCTTTCACAATTTGTTGTTTGAACAAGGATCGAGTGCTGATAACTCATAGGTTGTGAATCAGCTTCTGAACAATATCCCTTCTCTGATTTCTGAAGAAGATAATGCAGATATTTTAAAGCCCATTTATGAGGAAGTGGTTCATATAGTGGTCTTTTCTATGGGGCCTTTTAAAGCTCTGATGTTGGATGGCTTTCCCCCCTTTTTCTTCCAAGAATTCTGGGACATTATTGGATATGATGTCACTGCTGCTGTCAGAGACTTTTACAGAACTGGTAAACTTTTGAAACAACTCAACAATACCTTCATTGCCCTTGTTCCTAAGAAGCTCAACCCAGAGATGCTCGCTGACTTCAACCCGGAGATGCTCCCTAACTTCAGGCCTATCAGCCTTTGTAATACTATTTATAAAATTTGTACCAAGCTTCTGGTGGTCAGAATCCAACCTCTTCTTGACAAAATTATCTCTCCCTCACAAAAGGGCTTTGTTCCCGGGAGATAGATCTTAGATGTGATTACTACTCATGAAACTATTCACTCAATGGAAAAGAGTTGTATCCCAGGTATGGTTTTCAATCTTGATATTTCTAAAGCTTATGATAGGGTGTCATGGCAATTTTTATTTAAAATCATTCAGAAGCTTGGGTTCAATGATAAAGTTTCTCTTCTCTTTAAGGAAGTTGTTACTACTGCTAAATACTCAGTCCTTGTTAATGGAGTTCCAAGAGGTTTATTTTCTCCTTCCAGGGGATTAAGACAGGGAGATCCCTTGTCCCCCTATCTTTTTATTATGATAGCTAAAGCACTTGGTAAATCTGTTCACAGTAAGATCAACTCTAAAGTTTTAACTGGGATTAAACCTGCTTCCTCTCTGTCTCCTATGCCTATCCAACAGTTTGTGGATGATACCATTCTTTTTGGCATCTCCTCTATCTTGGAAGCCTCTAGATGGAAATCTTTACTGAATGATTATGCTACAGCTTCTGGTCAGCATATTAATTTTCAAAAAAGTAATATTTTCTTTTTCAATACCCCAGGGGATCTCCAAAGAAAAATTGTTAATATCCTTGGTTGTGCGGCTACTAACCTTCCTTCAATCTATCTTGGTCTCCCTTTGACTACTAAGGAAGTTTCTTCAGGTTTTTGGCATAATATCCTTGAGAGGACTCAAAAGAAATTGTTGGGATGGAAAGGAAAACTCCTAAGTAGTGCGGGAAAATTGTAGCTTCTAAGGGTCTCTCTTCAGGGTATACCTACCTACTTTTTATCCCTATTTAAAATGCCTAGATATTTGGCTGATAAACTAGAGAAAATCCAGAGAACTTTCTTGTGGACGGGAACATAAGAAAAAAAGAGAATTTCTTTGGTTAAATGGGATAAGGTCTGCCTACCTAAGTCTCGTGGTGGGCTTAACATTAGAACCATTCAAAATATGAATAAGGCTCTGTTGTCAAAGATTGTTTGGAACTTCTTAAACAGAGATACTGACTGGGGTATTATTATAAAGGCCAAATACTTAAGGGACATTGACAAATACTCTTTCCTCAATCAGGAGGGCCTTCCTCAAGGATCTGTTATTTGGAATAAAATTATAAAAGCCAGAAGTCTTGTCAACAAGGGTATCAAATGGAAACTCGGTGATGGATCGCTTATAAATTTTTGGGAAGATCCTTGGTTGGCTGATGGGCCTCTTTCTAAACAAATGGGTAATGAAGCTATTAGTGTTCTTGCTAAACAATTTTTTGGCAACAAAGTTAGTCACTACATTCATCAAGATCATGGTGTTAGAATTTGGAAAAATCTTCTGGAATGCTGTACTAATGATCCGAATCTCCTCCACAGGGCTAATCAAATACAACAAATTCTTCTAAATACCAGGATTCCTCTTTTCTCTAGAAATGATCAATTTTTTTGGTCTGCTGACAGGAAGGGTTTTTTTTAGTTAAATCTGCTTACCATTTGCTGATCAAGGAGCTTAAAGATGATGTCTGGAGGAAGGTCGGAATTGTAAACTCCTTCCTAAGGTTAACTTTTTGTTTGGTGGACTGATGTTCATAACAAGATTCTGACACAGGACAATAGTCAACAAAGGGGTATGCAATTGGTTAACAGATGTGTTTTGTGTTTGAAAGAAGAAGAATTTGTCTCCCATCTTATCCTACATTGTGAATTTGCAACAGAGATATTGAGTAAAGTTTTTCTAAATTTTGGGTTATAATGAGTCTACAACAAGGAAATAAAAGATCTCATTCTTAATTGGATCCCTCCTCTATTCCATCCTTCGTTAGTTGAATTATGGACTCAAACTTATCCTTTCGTTGCTTGGTTCCTCTGGAAAGAAAGAAATAATAGAATTTTTTGAGAAACTGTCAGAAATTCTTCACGGGTTTTCAATTCTTTTTCTAAGACTCTCTTGGAAATTGTGTCAAATTCCAACATCAAAATTGTTGATAAACCTCTTACTTAGCATGAAGTCCTTGTGGCTTCCAATTGGGGGATTGTGAATCAAATTCCTGCTTTTGATGATTCTAAATGCATTAAAAGACTTAACACTATCTGGACTCCCCCTGATCAAGGTTGGTTCAAATTAAATTTTGATGGAGCTGTTAAGTCTAATGGTAAGGCTAGTGGTGGAGGAGTTATAAGGAATGACAGTGGAGCTCTTATTGCTGCTTATGTTGGAGGAATTGGTAACCAAACTAATAATTTTTCTGAAGCCTTTGCTCTTTTATGGGATCTTAAGTTGGCCATTTCTCTTGGCATCCATCAGCTTCATGTTCAGAGTGATTCAAAAATTATTATTGAGGCTATTTCTAAAGTTTCAGAGTGTGGATGGCAACTTAAGGATATAGTGCTTGATATTCAAACTCTCTCTCAGGCTATTCCTGTCATTTCCTTCTCTCACATTTATAGGGAGGGCAACACTATTGCTGATGGCTTGGCAAATTTAGGTCAGCAATTTTAAAATTGGCGATGTTGGCGTCAACTTCATAATATCCCACGTTAGATTCAGGATATCATTCAAAAAGAACAAATTATTATATGATGACTACTCATCATTTCACTTGGCTTATGTACGTGGCCAGTTCTTTAATTCAGGGCATGCTGATTAGACACTCTAATAATGATGGGAGTGTGCCTCGATATCCTTGCATGCGTGTGAAAGATAGCCGATTAATTTGGGAAGATTATATTAGGACCTCAGGTTATCATTTTAATGATTGCCCTAATTCTGATCATGTCCTCTTTATTGCCGTTTATACTCCTTGCACTGTGTTCAAAGTCTCTTGATTTTCTCACAGTATTGATAGAAGTTTCCTGGATTACAAATCTACCTACTCCTTTCCCAGGTTCATTCAGCTTCACTGGTTTTTTTATCATGGGTGGTGACAGGATTCGAACATAACCCAACAACTATGGAGAATTTAAAGAGAATGCTTTGGTCTGGCATTACTGTAAGGAAGGAGGAGTCACCCACTTCCTTGAATATTTGAATGGACATGATGAAAACCTGTCTATTCAATTTACTCAGTCTTGGGATAATCTTAAGGTACAAATTAGGAATGTCAGTTTTGTGGTCTCTGAGAATGACATTGCTATGGCTACGGGTCTCTCTCCAAAGGGAATGAAGATGCAGAAAAAGTCTAGGGTTTCGAATGCTCAGAATAAAAAATTATTTCTTGGCAAAGGAGAGGAGTTCGTGCCTTACCAAGGTGGTTTTGAAAGAGCCCATCTTCCTGAACCGTGGGCTGACATGTGTTATATGGTGATGAAGTATTTCACCCTTGAGGGCCGTTTCATCAGGTTCTATCATTATCATCTCCCTTTATTGAATCATTTTAGAAGGAATGCCACAATTAGTTTTCCTTTCTACTTGCTTTCTTCTCTTGAACACTCTGTACAACATGTTAAGAAGACTTTGCTGAAGAAGCTTGATGAAAAGCCTATTCCTTTACACCAAGGGCTCATTCATTGATTATACCAGTTTCACTTATCTCTGTCTCCTCCATCTTCTCTTCAGCCTTATGGTCAAGATGCCCCTACTGCCTCTATGAAGACAAGTCTTGCTACTCCCAGTCAACTCCCTGTAGGTGATCCTTGTTCTGGTATTTCTAAGTCTTCGACCAAGAGTGTTCAAAACCCTCCTTCCATATTTAAATTGAAAGCTAAAAGACATCTCTCAAATGTGGACACAGAGTCTAACCTTTTGAAGGATGATATTGGGGTTTCTGGGACCCAAATTGAGCAGAGTCAGGGTAGGGAGGGACCCTTACGGAACTTCAAAAAAGTTAAATGGAGGGTAAATTTGCTGTCATTAGGCGGTCTGGTCAGATTGCTAGCAAACGGGCTCCCAAACTAAAGTTGATTGACTATTCTGAAAGTAATTCTGAAGCCTCTACCCACGAGGAGGAAGATCTCGAGACTGATGCTCAGGAGATTGCTATTGAAGATTCTAGTGGTGAAGAAGAAATTGATGGGCAGGGCATTCCTATGGAGGTCTTTGAAACTGAAGATAATGTTGGGGTTCATAATCCTGTCCCCATTGGTGACTGTGTGGATGTTGGCGATATTACTACCCAGGTGAAAATGACTGATATTGACGAGGACATTGGGAAAGATATCTACTCTGTTCCCACTTCTATTCTTGTTGACCTTGATAATAATACTCAAGATGGTAGGGAAGAAGACAATACTGTGGAAATTAATGATGCTAATGATCTGTCTTAGCTAAAGGAATGGGTGGAGTTCCTAGAAAATAAGGTCTCTTCTCTTGGCAATTTCATTTCTAACATGTTATGTAAGACTGCTATGGCAAATCTCTCTCTTCTTCGGGAGCAAGAGGTTCTCATTCATGGAGCTGATAATGACAGGGTTAAAGAACTTGACAAAATGCTGGAGTTTCCTTCGAAGGGAGAGGACATCTCTTCCTAGTCTTTCTTTGCTTTCTGTTTGCTGGCTTTTTACTATTAGTATCTTTTTGCTACTTATCGGTCGTATGTAAGTTGTCGGTGGTTGTTTTGGCTCTTTTTATTTTCTGAGCCTTTTTTACCCTTCTTGGGTTCTGTTTTGTAATATGGGATCGGTCCCTAGTTTGCCACCTTATAATATCAAAAACACCTTCTATAGTTTGTACGACATGAAAAATAAGTGGCTTGGATATAGAACCAAATATATTATGAACATTAAATGAGGAGTGAGTAGCATCAACAAAAATGGTATCACTAAAATCCATGGATGGATCCTTAAGGATTCATAAATAATGATTTCTAAAAGGATAATGCAACGAAGTGCAACAATACATCATTCTAGGCCATCTTTAATGATGTAATAAAGAATAAGCATCTAAGAACATACTACGACATTGTAAAGTATGAGATGCCACATATATTGCAAATGATCTAAAATTAGTTAAATGCAAGTAATAGAAACTCATTAAAGTGCATGCATGTGTCAACATCATAAAGCTTATCCTAGTTAGAGTTTTAAGACATTTATGCATCATAAATATCATACACCTAATAAGTAAATATATGAAAGATACCATATGAGGGGACATCATGGAAATACAATAATCACCTATAATATAATCACGTGACAAAGAAAAATCATCATTAAAGAGGATAGAGGGATCAATTACGAACCTCAAGTTTGATATAAAATTAAAAACTATCATATTTGAAAAGGAAAATAAAAAAAGTAAACCCCAAGAGTAAATCTCAGGGGGTGTAAGATCAAACACATTCATCAAAATGAAAAGAAAAAATAATTCTTTGGGATTGGTTAATTATTTACTAAATAATAAACAAATGCAATTAAATAATAACAATCAAGTTACCCTAACTTAAGAAGTTGAACCTTGAAACACTATACAAACATGAACTCTAAAAATCGACAAAGAAGATTAATGTACTTAGAGCTAAGACCAATGAGGATTATTCTATTGTTGATTGTGTTATGTTATTCATGTCAATTTTTAACATTGAACCTTGAACCAATCAAGTCCCAACATATTGCAACTATGATTGTTCTCTTTTTTAGTTCAAAACTACACATATAGTTTCAATTTGTGCACATGTGGTTATGAACTTGCCCTATAGTTTTTACCTAATATTTGTGGTTTTGACCTTGTTATTTGTTTTCTTTAGAAATGTGTTTACCTTTGACAATCTAGATAGGGTGGTGCTAATGAGCACAAATAGAGTTAGTTATTCTAGGAGAGGAAGGGAACTCGCAACCCACCTTTTACCTTAGTTAAACCCTTGGATCAATTTAATGATTTAAAACAAGTTTGCAAACATGCCAAGCAAAATGTATATACCTAGACATGTCCTTATGAATATAGACGATGATGCTATGCTCCATATGACCATACAATACTTTTTAAATGCTCTACTAGTGAGTAATAGAAAATGATCTTATGATGTGTAATGAATTAGGGCTTTGTCCTTTTGTACAACACCCTATCGTGTAATTTTGAATATTTTGTGCTCATGTTGGTGAATAATGACTAGCTGAAGTTAGGTTGGCTTGGGTGCAAGATTAAGTTTGATTTTCAAGTATGGGGGTCAAAACCACATGTGGGCCTGAACCAAGTTCAAAACATTGACAATTGTGAGTTAGACCTGAGATATGAAATGGGAAGGATGAAGATCAAATCCATATTCTTGGGATGTGTAGGTTCATGTTTAGTCAAGGCTCAATGAAAATGTAAACTTTCACATAGAAATATGCTATTTGCATACTAGACCATTGCACAGGGACAAAGGGTCTAAGCAAGTTTAAATTAAATGATGAAAAGTGTCAGGGATGCACTTTTCAACCTTACAACAAGGTATATCACTTAGGGGCACATTATTGGTGGTAGAAAAGGTACAACCATCATAAAGCTCATGACTAGTCATAGGATAAAGTAATTCAACATCATATGAAAGTAAAGGTGAAATATGGGCATCCATCAAGCATTCATCACTATGCTCCTCAAGGAATGATGGATCATTAGATGCAGATGCAAGAGAATAAATATATCATGTAAGAGGATAATTATAATGAGATGCAAAAATAATATCATCACTAGGTATAACGACATTACATGAAGCAAAATCACTAGATGCGCCATTGTAGGTTAGAGTTAAATCATCATCATTTTTCATACAAGGAGTATAAGCATCATAAATCATGTAGAAGAATGAAGTTAAGCCTTCTAAAATGGAGGGAACAGTGTCAACAAGATCCATGAAGGATGAAAGATTGCATATTCAATGAAATAACACCTCAATAGAACATGCACCACCATTCGTATGGTAGAACACAATGACAATAAGGATTGAAGGAAAGGATGCAACAAATTGTAAGACCACATGAAAAACCCTGATGTATGAATTGACATATGCTAAGATAGGGTTTGATTACAATTCATAATGAAAGATCTAAAAATGAAGTATAAACCAAGATAGTGTTGGGTGGAACCCGAGGGCAAACAAATAATAAAGGCCCAAAACCTAAGTAGCACTTATGAGTAATCACATCTAATAAATAATGCAAACAATCAGACTAATAAGATCTAAACTCAAAAGATCCTATTGTTATCTAACCCTAAGGGCCAGACATGTAAGGTACATGCTCACCAAATGAAGAGGAAGAAATGTATTTCCCTCTTTTAAAATTATGCTAATTTAAGATAAACGATTAATTAAATAAATTAGATCTAGATTAACATAAATGAGTTGAGCCAAGTGCAAGATAAGTAAAGCACACACCTTAAAATGACAAGGGTTAGGAAATGCTCAGCTCCTCCCATGGGGTTGATGTGTCCACATGTTGCAATTTGACCACACCGTGCTTATGAAACTAGATTCCATCTACAAACATTAGATAATATGAAACATATGTGGTTTTGAACCCTATGAATCAATTAGATGGAATCACTATTGCAATTTTCTTCCAAAAGTTGTGATTCCATCTAATATTTGAAATCTTGTCTCATATTTTTGATCCTGTCTTGTGCACATGCAAACTTGATAGATTCATTTGCCTTCCCTTGTTAGCTAATATGAGATAGAGTGGTTTTGATGAACATCTTTAGGAGATTGTTGAGTTAGGATTGAAGTACTTCACTTCCTCTCACCTTAGTCAAGCCCCTTTGATTTACTCTTTGTAATGATTGAATGGTGAGACATGCAATACTTATCCTTTAAAATGTTGATGCAAGCTATTATGATTGTTCTTTGCCCTTATTACATGTGAATTTGATGCTCTAATGACGATGCATTGTGAATCCTTGATTCTTCTATGACAACCCTTGCTTATTCTAGGGCATGCATTTAAATATGCCAACCTAGACCTCAATTCGAGCAAATTAACATGCAAGTCAACATATAACGGTCATAACTTTGAATTAGGTTGGCATGGAAGATGGATTAGAATTTGGTAGATACGATCACACCAGTGATTGCATCCAAGAAATGTGAGGGGATGATGAGTGAGGTGTATGGGTGAATGGGAATCAAAATTAGTGTTAAATCGACATATTGATAAACATGGCTAAAGCAAGTCCAAAATTTAAAAAAAAAAAAAAAGAAAAAGAAAAAGAAAAAAGACACATGAAACATGCACTTTGATACTATACAAAAATGTTGTAGACTCTAAAAAATCTAATGATAGTTTGTTTTTTATTTTTATTTTAAATTAGTTAATGAGTTTTTTTATTTTGAGGCCCACATCATGTACAAATTGTCCACTAAGAACCAAAATGTCTCCCAGAAGAACCAACATGTCCACCATAGGAGTATTGCTCCACTACACACTAGAACCACACACTCTAATATTAAGACGTCACTTTGAAAATTTGAACTTAGTTTCCACCAATAACTTAATTATTTGAATACAAACTATTTGAACTTAATCTCTACAATAAAAATCCAATGACTTAAGTCTATTAAAATATATTGAAATTTGCCCAAGAAAAATAGAAATAAAAAAAATGTATGCAATTGGGTAATGTTATCGGTTAAATTTTCTATGGTCGTTGAGACGTAAACATGGATTGAAATTGAAGATCGTCCCGCCATGTAAGCAATGGCATTGTAATTATAATCCACAACCATGTCTGCCTCGACATTAACATACCACAGTTTTCCGCCCATAAATTCCTTGAGACGGGGGGGTTGCGTGTATTGCCGTCAGAGATTGAGAGAAAACAATGCGGTGGGCGGAGCACTACTTTCTGTGGGCATTGGCATTGCTTTACTCGCTCCATTGCCCGCATTGCCACTGCCCTCCAATTCAACGACGCCATTTTCTCAGTCTCAAAGTCTGGAGCTCGGACTAGAAAATGGGTCAGATTTTCTCTTTTTTTATCCTTGTCATTGATTCCGATATTTTTAAGCTGTTCTGAAGTTATGTGATGTTTTATAAGGATTCTAGCTGTTTTGTTTTTAGTCAAAACATCACAAAACACCACCTACTTGATAATTGTTTTGAAGTGTTTAATAATACAGGCGAATTCGAGCCTGTCCCGCTCCCAATCCGAATTGCATTTCTACCACATCAAGATCTGCTTCCTTCGCAATGCCGTGGAGAATTCCCGAAGACTACCCTTATAATGCTGTTCAAGTATGTATTTGTTATACTTTTTTTTTGAGTAAGTAATGAATGAAATAATGTTTTGATTCTTGTGCACCCTTGTGTTTTGGGTGTAGAAAATTGAGAGCGCAATATTGAAAACGCAGAAAAATCCACAGATTCAGAAGAATGAAGCGACCCCAAGTGGTAAGATCTGAAGTCTTCCTTTTCTATGAATATCCATAATTGTACTGGCCTTTGTACAATTGTTTGATAGCACCATCCCTTGCAAACCACCGCAATCCCAATTTCTTGGGCCACATTTTGGCATGCTTATACAAGTACATAAAGCATATAAGTGAATAATGCTTGAATTTGTGTGATGGCCCTTTTTTTTCTTGTACTTCATTAATTCTTGGTCAATGGTTTTAGATAACAATCCTGCAAAATCATACAAAACAGGGCTGCAGGAATGTAGAAGATCATACATGAATACATCCATAGGCTCATTCACTGCTTTGTCATTGTGACTACGTACCACTTGATAAAAACATGATAATCTGGTCTGAAAATAGCTATTGAACATACATTGGTTGTATAGTGGATGTGTCTTTGCAGTTCCGCATTTCTGTATAAATGCCTCTTTGTTTGTACCTCAATCTCAAGAGGTTCTGCTGCATTCTTTTCAAGTTCTCCTTCAAGCCGAAGGTCTCTCTAATAGTAGGTTCATTCAAATCCAACACCACCTTTCTTCCCTAGTTCTTCGCTATTATGAGCTTTTCATCATAGCGTCTAACTGTCCAGGTGATGATGTTTGGATTCTGAAGCAGTTTGGGACCAC
This sequence comes from Cunninghamia lanceolata, assembly GCA_027924645.1. Taxonomy (NCBI): domain Eukaryota; kingdom Viridiplantae; phylum Streptophyta; class Pinopsida; order Cupressales; family Cupressaceae; genus Cunninghamia; species Cunninghamia lanceolata. The sequence continues at coordinate 1,728,277 of BSBN01000416.1, read as the reverse complement.
AACTTTATGCCCAAATATTGCTCAATGGGCATTGCAGCTTGCTTCTCTTCCAAGCATGGATAAAGAGGTCACAACCAGTTGAACACAAAAGGGGATCCATTTCTTCAGCCCTAAGATCCTTGAAGAACTTCCAGGGATTCAAGTCCTTTTCCACACCCTGAGTCTTATTGGCCTTCTTGGTAGAGACAATGGAGGTTTCCTATTCATCGATGATGATGATGTCCTTAGCAACTCGTTTTAGTGCCAGCTTTAAAATAGGGTTTTGTTAGAATTTTATTTCACACCTTTTAGTACGAACATAAAATGGACAAATGTGTGGTAGAACCGCTCTTCAAATTTGAAGGGCAAGCTCCCTGTAAAATAAAACTAACTTAAAACTACAGAGTATGTATAGTGTTTTCAAAAGCCTTTCATACTTATGCTGAATGAAAGGGAAATTTGCAATCTTTTTGGGTTTGCAGCATGTGAAAGGCAGAAACGCACTTTCAATCACGAAGCAAGGATTTTTGTGGTTTTTTTTGACTAAAACGGAACCTATGACTAGACACTTGCGCTATTTAGCTAAATCCAGACGCTGAGCAGGGCAAGTTCACACGGCTTGAATTGATTAACACAAATGCATAATTACTAATGCCAAGGACTAAATCAAGTACAAGACAATGCAAAGCCACGAGTTATATTTTCCACTTCATTTGTGACACAAAGTTCGCAAATTCACTGAATAGACTTAACCTTCAGCACTGAAAATGATATGATTTAATAAATATTCATCAGCAAAAACATGCATAATAAATGTTATTAAACAATAAAGACACAATCACATTGAACGCCAAACAACTAGCAACTTCAACATAATGAAGGCATAAGAATTGCCATTTTATTGCTGTTCATTCATACAACACTGATTTCTCCAACTCTGATACTAAATACTGAAAAAGCTAATTCTCTAAAAAGCTTTGAAAAAGCTAACTAATAATGAATCTCCACTATTCTATGTGCAAAAGCACTTATTTATACTGCTACAAAGCAAATGCATGAAAATAATAATTGAACTCTAACTCTAATTGACTAGTGTTTGCATAACATGCAAACTTATTATAATCCATCTGCTCTAATGAAACTGAAAATAGAAATATGCAAGTGTCAGCTGGAGTCATAATTAAAATCATGCAAACATCCGACTTCAAGTTGAACTGAAGATCTAATCTGTTGCGAACTCGACTTCGTGGTCACATCTGATGCATGGTGACCGGATAGGAGTTGACTATAGTCAAAGCTTAAAATAGCGAAGGCTAAAATTAGCAAGTTTTGAATATGCTTTTCTTCTTTGATGACAATCTATTTAAAGCCTGTGCTAAAAATAGATTTTTTGCAGCTTTGATGATGATTTTGGTGAAATCTAGCAAAAATCTCGACATGCTGCGACAAAATCTGCAAAAATCTTCAGACCAAGCGTTGAAAATCTTAGCAATTTATGGATCTTGGTGACTTGAATCTGAGACCACCCACTCTGAAAATTCGAACATTTTGTTTTGATTTGCATCGATTCTCAATTTGAAATCTTAATCTCAAATGCTTTGAATCTGTTGGTTCAACGAACCTCTTTGATCAATTTTCCTTGCTGCTGACTTTGTCTTTTGCTTGACCTTTTGTTTTTATTTACCATTGGATTTTGACTAGGCGTGCAAGTTTGAGTCTTTGTTTTCCAACACCTCTCTCTGCTGAGCGCTCAGGTTGATAGCATGTAAATTTTTGCTCTATCTTGAATTTTATGACTGCATATCTTTTTATTTCGATTTTTCTGATATCCTCGGCCATTTTGTCTTTCTCCAACTCCCTGAGCGTGAGGGATTCTAATGAAAGGCGTTTGAGTCTTTGTGAAGGCGTCCTTGTTGATTGGCCAAGTTGGGCGCCTTTCTTTTATCCATTGATTGGCCTTTGAAATGGTTAATTGAATGCAAATTGTTGGAGGTGTGGTTCTTCCTCTTTGACTACAAATAATATGAGTGACCAAAACTTGGCCTCTCCTCCTTTGCAAGGGGTTTTGGATTCTTAATGAACTTTGGTGTCTGATTCCTTGGTGCCTTTGGAGTGCTATGATCTGAATTTTTAAGCTGCTGATTGGGCATGAGAAACAATGAATTGCTCCTTGCCTTTTACCTTGCTCTCATGTTTTGATCTTTTTATTATTTCTGCCTTCTTTAGAAATGCCCTTCCTTGAAAAATCTGATTTTTCCTTCTGAGTTGCGGATTTCTTTTTGTGGAGGCGCCTTTGGCCTTTGAATAAGCGCGAGTTTTCCTTCTGAGAGCGCCTTGGTCTTTGATTGGTGTGAGTCTTCTTGGAATGGACATGTGAAAGGCTGGGAGAAGGCGCTTTGCATTGGAATGGAGCTTGAACAGGGACTGATTCTTCTTGAGTTTGAGTGCTGGAAATGATTGAAGGCGCGTGAATACCTTCATAGGCGCTTTTTACTTTGCAAATAGGCGCGAAGGAGAAGGTTATGACGCACTTTGTTCTTTATACAAGCGCTAGTTTTATTCATTATGAAGCTCTTTGATTTTATTTTTAAGCTTTTCCTTCTTTATGTTTTGATTTTTTACTTTGTTAAAGTGCATGGGTAGCGCTCTTCAAGCGTTCTTAGCTTCTTTTAGATTTACAAGCCGCGCTCTAGTTGCCTAGTGCGTGCCTTTGTAAAGGCTTTTAAATTTTTATTATATATATTTTTTAAACTTTTGATATCTTTTAATTTTAATATTTATCACCAATAATTTATTAATAATAAATATTGAAAACAATGATATATATATTTTAAATTTTTTTAAGATTTTGTTTTTTAAATTTAACAACAATAACAAAGAAAATTTGGACACGAACAAATACTAGTCATTTCAGACTTGTGACAAAATGACTTGACAATACGACATTAGGAATTTGAACATAACGACACGACGAATACGACAAACTTTGACAACACGATACCTTAGAATTTGACGATTATGAATTTTGGACTTCGACAAAACGAATGACAATTTGATACTTCCAAATTTTGACAATATTAACTTCACTGAAAAATGACCTTTTACGACAATTTATGATGATGAGACAAATCAATGACGGATTTGATAAACGAACATTGCTCATGACTCGACGAGATATTTGACTCGAACATTTGATTTTGACTCAAATTTGATAACTCGACACATGACAATCCGATTTTGGATTGGGTGTAACAATTAGCTCTGTTTGGGGAGGACGGTGTATACTTGTGACGTAGGAGAACCTCAGAATCTCTGGATTTTGCAAGTAGATCGGTGCCTTAGTAGTTGGGCAATGGAGTCAAAATACGTGTAATCACCTAAAACACGACATTCCTAAATCACCTAAACATAACATTACACAAAACATTACAAATTGGGAAACACAATACAAACAATGTGAAACACACGAAAACACTCTTTTTTCGAGTGAGGACAAGAAAAACACAAATTGTTACACAAAGCTATTTACAGGTTCAAAAAAATAAGAACCTCTCCTCTTGAGTTGGGAATTCAAGTGTGGCAGCACATAGTCTTCCGTCTTCTGCAACACCCTCTCAAAGAGCCACGGTTTAGGGGGGTAGACACGATCATGTAGCGAGAAGTTCATGACAAACTGATGGATATGCATTAGCTCAGGTAGATCATCTTCTTCCATAGTGAAAAAACTCTACAACAGGTGAAGGTATAAAACCTTCTTCTGAAGATATGAAGCAAGGCCTTGTGGCCATAGTACATTTGTGGGAAATGTAACCACCATATATCGAACTTGATTTTCTTCGTCCATGTCTTCAACATATGCAACCTTGAACTTAGTCCATATGTTGTCCTCTGGAAAAGGTCGAAGTTGCTCAAAGAGAATTTTCATCACTGGTTCTTGACTTTCCGGATCTACAACTATCAACGACAGTGCATCTAGTGATTGGGAAACCTCTTCATCATTCTCATTGGTTGTGTCTTCGTCCATCCAATCCTCAGAATTAGAATGTGATAGATCATCAAGATTTGAAGCTTCAAGCATCTTATCATTATCACTTTGCCATTCATCATCTTGAGTCTCGTCAACTTCCATAGAGCAATCGCCTTCAATGAATGTGTCCTTGAGAACATGAATGCGAATATCTGGTAGCATCTCACTTTCGCCGACTTTCCATCTTTCTTCTTCTGATGTGCGGGTAGGAGTAGGAACGGATTCTTCTAAGGTTTGTGTTTCTTCTTCATATGTTAGATTGATTTTACATATTACAAACCTTATCATACACTCACTAAGAGTTTTTGATTCCTCCATATGATTATCTTTAGTGATTTCAATTGAATGTCCCATGAGCTTTTCTCCTCCTTCATGAGTTCTATTGAAGACAATGGCGAAGATAAGTTCAACTTCAAGAAAAAATTCACTGTATCTTTTATTGAAGACTCGCTTTCTAGGTGATGTAGAAAACTGTCAAGATTAGGTAAAGAATCTTCTAGATGGTCTCTTGATTTGACGAGTGCCTCCAAGGATGAATCATCTTCAACATAAAGAAATTTTTTCTCTTGCTTCAACTGTGATATCTCTTTGATCCCCTGAACAAATACACCAACACTTGGTGACCAATTTTTTGTCTCTTCAACAAATTTCAACTATGATTGTTGATCATTTGTACTTGTGGAAACTTCTATCTTCAGAGCTGAAAAGTCTTCCGAAAGAAAAATATCCTTGTTATCTTGCTCATCTTTGACCATATCTGTCATAGGTTCTTCAAACCATTCCTTGAATGATGAGAAGAGCAAATTGGATTCACCATTGTTTTCTTCAGTATGTTTGATTTTTTCTTTGCAATTCTGATCTTGAGAGGTTTGTTGCACTTCTTCCTCCGCAGAGAAAGTATGCAACACTTGCATTATATCAAGTTCTTCCATCAACAATCCTTCTTCAACCTCAAAGAATGGGAGTAAAATAGGAAAAATTTCAGCTTCTGATTCGTGTTCCATTTCATGATTATGCAAACATGTGGTCATTTGAAACATGATTATGAAAATCATTCCTTTGTATATTTGATTTACACTGGGTAAATCCCGTTACAGAGCCGCCATCGGATTCGTCTAAAAGACATTCAGTATTTGAAAATCCTTGATTTTCATTTAATGCTTTTAATATTTGCACGAATCTTCTCATTTCAGGACAATTTTCTCCATCGTGTTCATTTGTTGCGTGGAACAAGCAATATGTGTATGCAGGATAATATGGTTTCGCCACTTGCCTTGTTGGTGAAACAAGCTGATCGCTGACATAGTGGATGAAAGAATCTTGACTATGTAGAGGAGATGGAACTTGCCGAAGAGGTGTAATGTTCAAGGGAACCAATGGTTTGATTGAATCTCTCTGAATCTTTCCCGAAGTGATCATATTATCTTCTAGCTCAATGGCAAACTCCTGAGCTTCTTGCAATACTGTAGCATTTCTTTGCTTGAGAAAGAAAGAAACTTCAGAAGATTGTGCATTTGTGAAGCAACCGAGAAGAATTTCGGAAGAGGGATTCAAAGTATCAACAACTTTGGCAACTAGACGATTAAATCTAGCTACGAACTCTCGCATTGGTTCACCTTTATTTTTCTTGGCAGTTGAGAGCTGTGTAAACAAGACATCACTGCCTTCTGTAGGCTTGAAACGATTGAGAAAATTCTCACTCATCAACTCCCAACTTGTGATGGAACTAGCAGCAAGGTGATTAAACCATTCAACTGCTGCACCTTGCAAGCTTTCTACAAATAAGCACATTGCGACATCTTCATGTGCAACGCCAAGAATTCCACAGGCGGTGGTGAAGGTTGAAATGTGTTCATCAGGATGCTGCTTGCCTTTACCATAGAACTTCGGAAATTTTTTTCTTGAGCCTTAAGGAAGTTCATGATTTTTCTGAACCATAGAAAGTCTTTTGCTGAAACTGAAAAATATTTGAACTCTGGACCTTTTGAATTTTGAAATGGATAAGACAACAGTCTTATGTTGTTCCCAAGCGAAGTCGCCAAAAATTGTTAGCGTTTTATTTTGCACCTTTCAATACGAACATAAAATGGACAGATGTGCGGTAGAACCGCTCTCCAAATTTGAAGGGGAAGCTTCGTGTAAAATAAAACTAACTCAAACTACAGAGTATGCACAATGTTTTCATAGGTCTTTCATACTTATGCTGAATGAAAGGGAAATTTGCAATCTTTTTGGGTGTGCAGCGTGCGAAAGGCAAAAATACACTTTCAATCACGAAGGAAGGATTTTTGTGGCTTTTTGACTAAAATAGAACCTATGACTAGACACTTGCGCTATTTAGCTAAATCCAGACGCTGAGCAGGGCAAGTTCACACGGCTTGAATTGATTAACACAAATGCATAATTACTAATGCCAAGGACTAAATCGAGTACAAGACAGTGCTTTGAAGCCATGAGTTATATTTTCCACTTCATTTGCGACACAAAGTTTGCAAATTCACTAAACAGACTTAACCTTCAACACTGAAAATGACATGATTTAATAAACATTCATTAGCAAAAACATGCATAATAAATGTTATTAAACAATAAGGACACAATCACATTGAACGCCAAACAACTAGCAACTTCAGCATAATGAAGGCATGAGAATTGCTATTTTATTGATGTTCATTCATACAACACTGATTTCTCCAACTCTGATATTGAATACTGAAAAAGCTAATTGCTGAAAAAGCTAACTCTCTAAAAGGCTTTGAAAAAGCTAACTAATAATGAATCTCCACTGTTCTATGTGCAAAAACACTTATTTATACTGCTACAAAGCAAATGCATGAAAATAATAATTGAACTCTAATTCTAATTGACTAGTGTTTGCATGACATGCAAACTTATTACAATCCATCTTCTCCAATGAAACTAAAAATAGAAATATGCAAGTGCCAGCTGGACTCATGATTAAAATCATGCAAATATCCGACCTCAAGTTGAACTGAAGATCTAATCTGTTGCGAACTTGACTTTGTGGTCACATCTGATGCATGGCGACCGGACAGGAGTTGACTCTGGTCAAAGCTAAAAATAGCGAAGGCTAAAATCAGCAAGTTTTGAATATGCTTTTCTTCTTTGATGACGATCTATTCTAAGCCCGTGCTAAAAATAGAATTTTTGCGGCTTTGATGATGATTCTGGTGAAATCTAGCAAAAATCTCGACATGCTGCGACAAAGTCTGCAAAAATCTTCAGACCAAGTGTTGAAAATCTTAGCAATTTATGGATCTTGGTGACTTGAATCTGAGACCATCCACTTTGAAAATTCGCCACTTTGAACATTTTCTTTCGATTTGCATTGATTCTCAATTCGAAATCATAATCTCAAATGCTTTGAATATGTTGGTTCAATGGACCTCTTTGACCAATTTTCCTTACTGCTGACTTTGCCTTTTGCTTGAACTTTCGTTTTTATTTACCATTGGATTCTGACTAGGTGTGCAAGTTTGAGTCTTTGCTTGTTTTCCAACACCTCTCTCTGCTGAGCGCTTAGGATGATAGCATGTAAAATTTGCTCTATCTTGAATTTGATGACTGCATATCTTTTCATTTTGATTTTTTTGATATCCTTGGCCATTTTGTCTTTCTCCAACCTCCTGAATGTGAGGGATTGTAATGAAAGGCGTTTTAGTCTTTGTGAAAGCGTCCTTTTTGATTAGCTGTAATGTCCCCTTTCTGTTCACAGTATTAGTCTATCAATGGGTTCCTGTAGACTGACGATTTGGTTAGGGAACTATGGTTGGATTGGCCTTGGATGGGTTATTCAGTGGTTTAGATGCAGTTTGAGTTCAGTGGATCTAGTTGGCGCTCTCAGAGTTGGCTTTGTTTGCTTATGGCCCATACTTGCTATTTTTAGTAAGTTCGGGATTGGTGCCATTTCAGGAGTTTCAGAGATGGAATAGATTCGTCTCGTCAAGACCTTTTCGACGAGCTATAGAACTCTTGATTTCAAGTTCATCTTGATATTTATTTTAAAGTCTGAAGTTTAATAATGTTTATTTTACTGGGACTTTATAAATATTAATGGCAAAGTGACTTTATGAAAAGAAAATATATAGTCACTTGTGGAGTTGGGCGCCCATCCCTAGGGGAGAATAAAGTAATTAAAAAACATAATATTTCTTCCCAAAAGCCAACGCCCCTCTTGGAGAGGAAATAAAAGGAGAAAAGTGAGCTTCATTTCATATGCTTGAGTTTATGATATTGTTGGCTATTTTGCTTTGCTAGGGTTTTTTAAGAGGGTTTGAAGAGGATTTGAATCAGAGGCTATTGGGAACGAAAATTCTCTCTAGTAACAGCATTCTACAGGCGTGAGAGACTGTCCAAAGGTGCTAGATTGGCAAATACATAGAGTGTTTGCATCCTGTGCTTCAATGGAGTTCGATTGATGGATTCTAGGGGCTTACTGTTTACATTACTTGCAGATTGTTGATGTTTCAGTGGATCACAAGGTGTAATGACAGATTTACGGAGTAGTAGGCATGAGTTTTTCACAGTTCATAGAATATAGAAATAAATGCTTTTGGATCAAACTGTGTATATTCCTTTGAATGAAAGGAATATAGCATTTATTTCTATATTCTAGATTTTTGGAGTCTTTGAGGAAGGGTTGGAGGTTGTTATATGTTCCTCTTGCTGGCCGTACCATCACAACCCAGCCGTACCATTTCTTGAGTGCATTTGGAGGTGATTCCACCTAGTTTCTTCACTCCATCTTGGGCGTATGAGTGTATAAGGGAAGTGCAGATATTTTTGAGCTATTGCAGACTTGTTTTGAAGACTCCCATTGCTGTTTGCTCCTTGCCTGGCCGTACCACTTGGCTTGGAGGTGACGTGGGGGCTATGAGGACTCATTCTTCATCGATTGTTGCTGCATATCAGCTTATTCTGAGGCATCTAGGGCCTCTATGTTGATTGTAATCCTTTGCATGCTCAATACAAACATTACTTGGTGATTTGGAGTGATTCTGGCATACCCAGTTGCTGGTTCAGCTACGACACTTGTACGAAGTTTCATATTTCCATGTGGGTATGTGATGATAATTCCTATTTGGTGATTTTATGACCTGGGTCCTTATTTTCTTCATATCTGTTGTATATTTTCTAGGTTTTCAATATATGCTATCTATTGTATGGTTCTGGCCTATGTTATCGGATCGCTCAGTTTAAGAGGCCGATTCCAGGTACGAAATGTCCCGGAATCGAATACCGGGTCAAATCGATTGCAGATTTGACCAGGGTACGAGTTTTGAGTGCCTAAAACGTCTCCGCCATTTTCTTGCTGAAACCATGTGATTCCAAGCCGATTCCCGAGCGTTTCAAGCGTTCCGAGCATTTTTAGGACTTTTTCATTTGGTCTTCCGTCAGAATTTTCAAGAGCCGCAAGAGGAAATATCCCCACGTCTTGAAAAAACACTATACCCTGCAAAATAAAAACCTGATGCCCTTAAAAATACGCGATGCCCTGCGAAGAAACCCGATGCATATTAATTAGATATATGATATCCACTAGCACTTGCACCCATAGGAGGTTCAAGCAATACGTCGATAGAACAACCGACGAGTTTAGAAAAATTTCCGACTTGAATTTTTTTACAGTGTGAGACAATTTCGGGCACTATAATGCTCACATATAAAAGCCTATCGACTAAATATAGTGATTCCAGTTACTTTTAATTTTTAAAAGAAAAGTGTGTATTATATCTTATTTATTTAATGATATATGCTATCGGGGCAGTGTGAATATAATTAATTACTTAATTTTAATATGGTGAATATTATTCTATTAATATAGTTAATATTATTCTATTAATATAGTGAATAAATTAGTTTATTAAAATGATAATAGATATTTACTATTTAATGATATTCACTAGTGAATATTAGTTTATTAATAATTTATATCTTAATAATATTTTAATTGATTTGTATATTTTTTAATATTATTATATATATTTTAATTTTTTATATGTTTTTGTATAGATGTACCCAAAACGTACCCAACCCCCCCAAAAGAATTGGCCGTACTGGCGTACCGGATTCACGTACCCGTACCAGTGCTCGATTTTGATTCGGTAACTTAGGTTCTGGCAACACACATTGCAAGAAAACTGAAACCCCTTCTGCATCTTCTCTCTAGTCTGAAAGAACACATAAAAAATTAAAAATAACACTACAAAGATCTTAAAAAGAACTAACAGGTGCGGCACATTACATTGGCCAAGTTGGGTGCCTTTCTTTTATCCAGTGATCGGCGTTTGAAATGGTTAACTGAATGCAAATTGTTGGAGGTGTGGCGCTTCCTCTTTGACTACAAATAATATGAGCGACCAAGACCTGGCCACTCCTCCTTTGCAAGGCATTTTGGATTCTTAATGAACTTTGGTGTCTAATTTCCTGGCACTTTTGGAGTGCTATGATTTGAATTTCTAAGTTGCTGATTGGGCATGAGAAACAATGAATCGCTCCTTGCCTTTTACCCTGCTCTCATGTTTTGATCTTTTTATTATTTCTGCCTTCTTTAGAAACGCCCTTCCTTGAAAAATCTGATTTTTCGTTTTGAGGCGCAAATTTCTTCTTGTGGAGGTGCCTTTGGTCTTTGAATAAGCGTGAGTTTTCCTTTTGAGAGCACTTTGGTCTTTGACTGGCGCGAGTCTTCCTGGAATGGATGCGTGAAAGGCTGGGAGAAGGCGCTTTGCATTGGAATGGAGCTTGAACAGGCGCTGATTCTTCTTGAGTTTGAGTGCTGGAAATGATTGAAGGCGCGCAAATACCTTCATAGATGCTTTTTACTTTGCAAACAGGCGCGAAGGAGAAGGTTATGATGCGCTTTGTTCTTTATACAAGCGCTAGTTTTATTCATTATGAAGCTCGTTGATTTTATTTTTAAGATTTTCCTTCTTTATGTTTTGATTTTTTAATTTGTTAGAGTGCATGGGTAGCACTCTTCAGGCGCTCTTAGCTTCTTTTTAATTTACAACTAGTGCGCGCCTTTGTAAAGTTTTTTATATTTTTATTATATATATATATTTTTAACTTTTGACATCTTTTAATTTTAATATTTATCACCAATAATTTATTAATAATAAATATTGAAAACAATGATATATATATATATATATATATATATATATATATATATATATATATATATATATATATATATATTTTAGGATTTTGTTTTTTAAATCTAACAACAATAACAAAGAAAATTTGTACATGAACAAATACTAGTCATTTCAGACTTGTGACGAAATGACTTAAGTCTGAAATGACTTGACAATACGATATTAGGAATTTGAACATAATGACACGACAAACTTTGACAACACGATACCTTAGAATTTGACGATAACGAATTTTGGACTTCAACAAAACGAATAACAATTTGATACTTCTAAACTTCGACGATATTAACTTCACTGAAAATGACCTTTTACGACAATTTATGGTGATGAGACAGATCAATGATGGATTTGATAAACGAACATTACTCATGACTCGACGAGATATTTGACTCGAACATTTGATTTTGACTCAAATTTGATAACTCGACACACGACAATCCGGTTTCGGATTGGGTGTAACTGGTTTTATGAATTTTCTGAATTAAGGGTTTACACTTCAAACCCACAGGAGTTTGGATTCAATTGTGTAATGTTCCCTAGTGGTTGTAATTGAAATTTTGTCTACCTTCAATCATACATAACTTGTAAACAATGATTAATTTTAAAAGCACAACAATGAAACCAAAACACCCAGCAATTGATTACTTATTCAATTGATGCTGATACCAACAGTAGTTTGCTGTCCTCAATGACAGTCATTCACATAGTTCAAATCAGACCTTCAAGTTATTACAAAATGGCTACCGAACTTAAGCCAAGTGAAAAGGTATCACAAAGAATGTTTGTTGAATGTGTCCAGTCTTCAAAGAACCTGGTTTCTCTCTCAAACGTGACTGATATAAGGCTGTTATGACTGTTGCAAAGGCCTGATATCACTGATTTCGCCCAGCAGAAAGAAGAGTATGAGATGTGGCACCAAAACCTCTTCAATATCCAAGCGATAGACTCCTTTGGTTGAGCGATTGGCTTAGGATGGACACCAATGATGAATACTATCAAAATGCAATAATTGCAGCCCTTTTTATGACTGTAATAACCCTGTAGATGGCTGTAATGACTGTAGCTGAATGTAGTGTGGCTGGGACTTGTCCAAATCCTACAAATGCTTGATACAAATAGCTCCAACAATGCTTTCCAATGATGAAATTATGGAAGAATACCTGCAATATCTTCTAATACCTGCAAATTGAAGCTGAATGGTGAGATTAGAAGCAAAATCACCTCTCTAAGAGTAGGGGGTCATCTCCCGACAAAGCAAGGGGTCATCTCCTTGCAATAAAAGCATGAAAATCGGAATTCTCAAGCTTGTAATGAAATTGAAAACATACCAAATCCAACCTGCCCTCCAAATGTGATGAAGTCTCATATTTATTCTCTCAATTGCTAGCCATTTCTCTTTACCATAGCCGTTTGAGCCTTTGCATTGAAAGATGTCCCTCCTTTTGGAATGGCTAGGTGATTGTTTTGAATTCTCTTTGTGTAAATCGAACCTCTTGGCGAATGTGATTCGAAATCCAATGCTTCCTTGGCAATTGGGGGTTATTGGCATTAAACCCTTCGTATTACTTTATGGCGAATCCTCTCTTGGGCGAAATCAAGCATTATTCTCCTTGGGCGGATCCCTCAACATTGGCGAGTGTCTCTTGCTTTGGCGAATGCGTCATAGCTTATCTCCATCGAATGCTTATGCTAGTCGAGCCTTAAGGGAAGGCGCATGATCCAATAATTGTGTCTTCATTCCTTCATCGTTGGCTCATGATCCTATGTAGCCGTTTGGAGGTATTTGAATTTGATATGTGTTCACCCTTTCACCAATGAAACATTATTTTAAATGCTAACCGATCCTTCAAGGGAGCCATTGGAACCTTGAGACATGCGAATGCCTTTTGAATGGATATTTGAATTTGAACTTTGAATTTGATTTCCCTCCTAGTCGATGCCATGTGTATTCGTTGGAGTTGTCTTAGCTTGGGCCTATATACTCAACACTCCATAATCGATTAGAGGAAATGTAATTAAAGATTTCATTTCCCTCTTTTACTTTGACCTTATAAATTGGCCCCTTCATTATAGGTCCTACCCCCTTGAGAATGAGGAAATACAACAGAAAATACAATTCCCTTATGATGAAGCTCTCACCATTTTGGCTTTAATGAAAATACAATGCAAATTACCTAGCCAACATCCATATCACTTCCTTACCATGTGTTTTAGCCTACGGAAGTGAAGAATAGGCTAAACACTCATACCAAATGTGATCATTCCGGAAATGGGGACATGACAAATTGGGCAAGGAGTAAGATACTCTAGTCACACACAAATTAAAATTCAGACATTATATCTCTTCGGTTACAAGTCTAAGATCAATTCTTTTCAAGGGCTTTTTGGGGATTCAAATGATATATGCGTAATAGATTTTTGCTAGGGTTTTCAATGCAAATATTGCAAAAATCACAATTAGATATTCAAATTAAAACTTTCAACTTAACCGAATCTTAAACAATCTAAACCGCTAAGGATTCAATTTTCCATCAAATTCTCACTAGGAGATTTTCAGATTTTTCCTAGACACAATTAAGATAGGAAAATCTGTAATGTCCCCTTTTAGGATATCCTTGAGTTCTTAACCTTTTTTATCTCTTCTCTCAAATATGTATTTATGCTTCCTACAGTGATGATCTTCTTATCTTCTTATATGCAGATCTCTATATCTAAAAATATATTATTCATTGCTTGAAAGATTTCTTCCAAATCTTATGTGCAGATCTATATCAGAAATATTCTTTTCAAACTCCCAATTAATATTCTCCTTTTCTATATATATTCAGATACGATTCTTTATTTCTGCTTTTTTATCTGATTATATTCCCTTATTCAGAAATATATATATCTCTTTATATCTATTCTATACTTCTATATTCTGATGATATTCCTTCTTATATTTCCTTGATTGATGCCATGTTTCTCATCGATTCCTTTTATGATCCTTTTATACCTTTCATATGTGAATGATTGTAACTAAGAGAGGCAATGTTTCATAAGAGAATCGCACCTTTTTGGCTTATGTGCTAATCACATAATATTATCACTGCCAAGTAATATTATCACGTTGTTAGGAAATTGTTTGCTGTTGATTACTAATTGTTTTTGATATTAATAAGCTACAAACCCAGGTGCAGATCCCGATAACAAAAGCCAAAAAGCAGCAAAACAGGCACAGTGCCTCAAACAGCCACAAATCAACGGATTAACAACAGTTTAACAACATAACCAAAAAACAAAGTTCGAGTGATTAAAACAAAAGCTAATGAAATAGCTAGCTAAGAAGTTCCTTCCAGTCATCATTGAGCAAATTAAACATATTTTCCTTATTATCCAGCTGAGAATCCTCGCCCTTGACCCGATCATCCTGCAGAACCGAAAACTATGGCGTCCTCTGAAACCTCGAACTGGACACCATCCACTTTCATCATCCTGTTACCATCCCATGAGGCAGTAAATTGAGCCGATAAATGCTCGTCAAAGCCATTCAGGTTTTCGATATACGGAGTAACCCCTCCTTCATATTGTATACTCCATACCTACGCATCCTCCTTGAATTTGCCATAGTTCATGGGTTTTGTTCTCATCTTATCACCACCCATCTTTCTTACCAAGCCAAACTCAAGACTGAAAATGTAGTTGCAGAGCAAAGAGAAGAGTCTTTCGAACAGTCTAGAAGGAAGATTAAAAAACTTTTATTCCAAATCCTTGCTCATATTTCCATGCATGTCCTCCTTTCCGCGCACGTTCGAATCATTAATGCCTTCAGGGGATTGCTCGTGTGAGCCATTCATAGCCATCATTCCAGGAGGTGGCCGACAAATCTTTCTAAATCTATTAAGTCGCTTATCTTGCTTGCATCTGAGTTTGTCAACATCCACGTGGGCATCCAACTTCCATGTCACCCTATAGGGATTGGTGGGGTTCTCAAAGTTATCAATTATGTCACATCTCCCCTCGAAGTGAGAGGAGCGAAATAAAACAACACCAAGCTATACTTAAAATCATTATAGTCATGAAAAATTAGAGAGGCGCTTCCTTTTGTATGCTAGCAATAATATTTAAAGGTAGATTGTTTATATTTTTCCAGCACCTTAGTGGGTTAATAATAATCCCAAAGCTAGCTAAAAGGTCGGCTGATTTGTTACCCTCTCTGTAAATATGTCTCACTTCCCTTCCTTCAAAGTTTAATAGAAGTGTTTTTATATCCTGCACAATATCCTCCATCTGCCAGCCAACTTTGACCTTTCCTTTGACAGCTTCTATCACAATTTTAGAATCACCTTCAACAATGATATTTTTTATGCCTAGAGCCAAGGCAAATTTAATTCCCCAAAGGAGAGCAGAGGCCTCTGCAATATTATTGGTATTTTCACCCAGACTTCTAGCGAACGCAGCACAGAGGGCACCATTCTCTGATCTTATTAATCCCCCTCAACTAGCCAACCCTGGATTACCTTTAGCAACACCGTCAAAGTTGAGCAAAAACCATCCTGTAGTTGGAGGTGACCATTTAGTACCAGCCCTAGGTTTTTTCTTGCTATCATCCACTCTGCATATACTCACTGGGATAGCCCACTGATTCATCACATATGATTCCGTAGCATTTGTGGGAGATTCCGCAGCTCTTATTGAGCTGCTGATGATGTTATCTTGCAGCAGTTTAACAATGGATCCAAACACTTCCTTAGTCTCTCTGTACTTTTCCCTGAAAAGTCTGTTATTCCTTTCTTTCCACAGACACCAGGAAATGATAGGGGGGACCAAGGCCCAGATTTCCCTGCAAACAGGATTGGAGAAAAGTGGGGACTAGGCTCTAATGCAATCCTCTAAACCCCCGTTCCAGCACCGAGGCACATCTAACATAAACAAGGCTGTGCTCCAAACCTCCCAGGAAAAATCATAGGGTAAGAAAATATGTGGGACATTCTCCTCTTCTTTCATACAAAGGATACATCTGTTGGGGATTTGGAAACCTCTGATCCGGAGGTTATCTGTCGTAAGGATTTTATTTTGCACCGCCAACCACCAGAAGTGGTTAATCTTTGGAATTAGATTGTGATTCTAGATTTTTCTCCAAAAGATATCAATATTTTGAGGAAGAAAAATATTATAGGCAGATTTGACTGTAAACCGCCCCGAGTTCTCTTGAGCCCAGAGAATTTTATCTTTTTGTGGAAAAAGAGGAATTCTACACCCTTTTAAAGAGAGTTGGATCTCTTCAGCAGCCCTAATAAGATTAACCCTACCTTGACAATAGTCGGACAACTGCTTCCACCCCCTTTTGTCAGGAAGAAAATGGTCACGAACCAACCGCCAAAGTGGTGCACAACAATATTAGCCAACCCCAAGATATTTTGCATATTCTTTAACGGCCCTCCCTTGATCCAAATGTCTTCCCAAAACCATATGTTTTCTAAATCTCCCAATTTCCACTTAACACCCCTTAAAAGAATTGATCTACATTTTAAAACGTTATTCCATATCATCGAACCTTTGGGGAATTCAGAAGTGATTAAAATATCCTCAGGGATCAGATTCCCAAAGTATTTAGCACGCATAATTTTTTCCCAGTCTTTGTCTCCAGTTAAAAGGTTCCATCCCACTTTGGTGATCAGGGCTTTGTTAAGCAGATTCAACTTTCTTAGACCTAATCCCCCCTAAAGTTTCGGTCTGCAAACTTTATCCCATCCAACAAGGGCCAATCTTTTCTTATTTTCTATGCATGTCCATAGAAAGCTCCTTTGTATTTTCTCCAATCTCTCAGCTATATATTTAGGAATTTTAAAAAGAGACAAAAAGTAAACAGGTATCCCTTGTAGAGAGGCCTTAAGTAATTGAAACTTACTTGCTTGGCTCAGAAGTTTCCCTTTCCATCCAACTAACTTTCTCTGCGTTCTTTCAATGATGGAATTCCAATACTCCGGAGGGGCATCTTTGACTGAGAAGGGAAGCCCAAGATAAACACCAGGTAGTTTACCCACCGAGCACCCAAGGATCCCCATAATGTTCTGCTGTAAAACAAAGGGGGTGTTAAAGAAGTAGACCTGGCTTTTGTCGTAATTAATGCATTGGCCCGCTGAGGTAGCATAATTTTGAATCACCATTTTCCACTTCCTAGCCTCAATCACCAAAGCTGAGCCAAATAGAATCGTGTCGTCCACAAATTGTTGAATCACTGCAGGGGTTACTGTTGAAGTTGGTTTAACACCTTTAATTTTTCTGGAGTGAAGTAAGTTGAGAAAACTTCTGCTAAGGGATTCGGCCAACAAGATAAAGAGGTAGGGAGATAGGGGGCCACCCTGTTTGAGCCCTCTACCTGCATTGAAGAACCCCCTGGGGACTCCATTAACAAGAACAGAGTATCTAACCGAAGTGACATAGACCTCTATAATTTGCAAAAAATTACCTTTAAAGCCTATCTTCCTCAAAACAGTGAACAGGAACTCCCAATTAACTGTCATAGGCTTTAGAGATGTCTAATTTGAAAGCCATTCCCGGATTTTTGCTTCTTTCCATAGAGTGAATTATTTCATGGGTAGTAATGGTCGCATCTGTTATCTGTCTGCCCGGCACAAACCCTTTCTGGCAGCTGCTTATGAGTTTATCAAGAAGAGGTTGCAGCTTGCTCACTAAGATTTTGGAGAAAATCTTGTAAACAGTGTTACAAAGGCTAATGGGTCTAAAATCCCCCATACAGACCAGGTCTTGTTTTTTGGGAATAAGAACAATGAATGTATGATTCAGTTGCTTCAGGATCTTACCCCCTTGAAAAAATCCCTGGCCGCTTCAGTGACATCTTTTCCCACAATGTCCCAATATTCCTGGAAGAATGCAGGGGGAAACCATCAGTTCCAGGGGCTTTAAAAGCACCCATAAAAAAAAGACTAGCCCAGACCTCTTCTTCAGTGATAATCCTGCTAAGCTGCTCATTATCTTCTTCATTTAGTAGAGTAGGGATGATGTTAATGAGATTCTGGTTGATACAATTATCTTGGGCTTCAAGGAAATTCTGAAAGTAAGAAGCAACCACTTGCTCAATCTGATAGTCAGACACCATAATGCCTCTGTCATCCATCAATTTAGATATGCTGTTTCTTTTCCTATGCTTCATTGTTGATTGATGGAAAAAAGCGGTGTTCCTATCCCCCTCTTTAAGCCATTGCACTCTTGATTTCTGTTTCTGGTAGACCTCCTCCTTTAGCAGCAATTCCTTCCATTCCTTCCTCAATAACTCTTCTTCTTTAGCCATTTCATTTGAAGTATCCCCCTCCTCCATCAATCATTCCTCTCCTCCATTTGAAGTAGCTATTTCTCTTGTTATTATTACCTTTAGTGATCATTATTCTTGATCGCTTTTGTTGAGTGGTCTGCTGCTGCCTTAACAAATCCAGATCACAGCCTTTCCTTAAGATTTTCTAATCATTGTTTTCCTTTAAATAATAGTCATGCCTTAACACTTCATCGCTGCCTTTGCAGCTATTCAATATTTGATTTCTAATGATATGCGTTGCCTTAAGGTCTTTAAGATTTGACTTATAAAGTCATTCTTATATATTAGTTCTAATATTTATATTAATGAATTGCTAATATTTATTTTTATATTTATATTTATTTGTAAATAGTATTACATTACAATAATAATAATATTTAGATTATTAATATTTATTTATATATTATATTTATTAATATATTATATTATAATTATAATATTATTTAAATTAATAATATTTATATTTATATTTATAATTAGTATTTATAAATACAATAAATATTTTAATAAAATAATAATATTTAATATTATTATATATTAATAATATTATATATGTTTATTAAATATTATTATATATATGATTATCATCAAAAGCGACTTCTCTGTCTTATCATGATGTTTAAATCTTTAATTTAAACAATGCCCTAATATCGGCACATGACAGCCCTCTCCACTCAAGATTGCTTGTCCTCAAGCAATCACACGAGTTCTTTCATTTGCACTTTTTAACGGCTACCCTCTGATGTGTTGATATGAATTCATGGTTTTGATATAGAATGAATATTGCTTTAGTGAAGAGAAAATGATTGTGATTCCATGAAAGAAGATTTGTGACTAATGAAAGGCAAAAGTGTTTTGTTCGATGTTTGAATAACAATGATGTGATGCAAGTATTATAGATGAAGTTGTGGTTTTAGATAATAAAAATATTTTCAATGCTGAAGAAATTTTTTTAGAGTATTGAGATTCCAAAATTCCAATGAATGATGAAGATATCTTGATCTTTGATTATGAGATTCGGTCTTATACTTGTCATATGTTATTGACCTCAAAATTGAGAAGAGTCGTATTCTTGAGGAGTAATTGAATATATGATGTCATGGAGAGAAATTTTATGATCAAAGATTTGGTAAGCTTTTATTTGAATAGCGATCTGCTTGATGAAATATAAGTGTTATAGATGAAGAATGATCCTTGGAATTTGTGGGTTATAGGCCCATAATATAAATTAGTATCGGTTTTATGTTACTTAAATCAAGAGAAGAATTCAAAAAAGACTCTTGGAAGAGACGAATTTGGTTCATGAGTCTTTGTGATTAATGAAATTAACTTTTTGTGTTCTATACTTCCCTAATGTCCCCTTGTAGGATATACTGATTTCTTCACCTCAAGTCGATCCTTTGATAGAATCCATATAAATACTTGCAAGTTAGAGCGTGATGGAGGGCACACTTCCTACCTATCACCTCTTATGTTCACCTTCAAGGTTCAAGAGTGTGATGGAGGGCAAACTTCCTACCTATCACACCTTGACAAGAGCATGATGAAGGGCATTCTTCCTACCTATCATGTCTTAGTGAGGGTATGATGGAGGGCATTCTTCCTACCTATCATCCCTTTAACATAATTAGATAAGAGCATGATGGAGGGCATTCTTCCTACCTATCATGTCTTAGTGAGGGTATGATGGAGGGCATTTTTCCTACCTATCATCCCTTTAACATAATTAGATAGGAGCATGATGGAGGGCATTCTTCCTACCTATCATGTCTTAATGAGGGTATGATGGAGGGCATTCTTCCTACCTATCATGTCTTAATGAGGGTATGATGGAGGGCATTCTTCCTACCTATCATCCCTTTAACATAATTAGATAAGAGCATGATGGAGGGCATTCTTCCTACCTATCATGTCTTACATGGTTTGTTCGTACTCGAGCAATTATAAACATTCCTCTTCAGCTTGTTTCTTTTTCTTCTCATGCCTTTCATTTTGGTCCATCATGTTTTTGGTAGTTGTCTCCATGAAGGCTCTCAATTCGTTGTTCATTTGGCTCTTCATTTGGTTGTTGTTTTGTGCGGGATACCTCCTTGAGTAAGCTTGCATTAAATTCTTTCACAGGATGGCAGGTCGATAGCTCGATAGCTCTGATACTACTTGTAATGTCCCCTTTTAGGATATCCTTGATTTCTTAACCTTTTTTATCTCTTCTCTCAAATATGTATTTATGCTTCCTATAGTGATGATCTTCTTATCTTCTTATATGCAGATCTCTATATCCAAAAATATATTATTCATTGCTTGAAAGATTTCTTCCAAATCTTATGTGCAGATCTGTATCAAAAATATTCTTTTCAAACTCCCTATTATTATTCTCCTTTTCTATATATATTCAGATACAAGTCTTTATTTCTGCTTTTTTATTTGATTATATTCCCTTATTCAGAAATATATATATCTCTTTATATCTATTCTATACTCTGATGATATTCCTTCTTATATTTCCTTGATTGATGCCATGTTTCTCATTGATTCCTTTTATGATCCTTTTATACCTTTCATATGTGAATGATTGTAACTAAGAGAGGTAATGTTTCATAAGAGAATCGCACCTTTTTGTCTTATGTGCTAATCACATAATATTATCACTGCCAAGTAACTGTGCGCTGTTAGGAAATTGTTTGCTGTTGATTACTAATTGTTATTATTACCTTTAGCGATCATTATTCCTGATCGCTTTTGTTGAGTGGTCTGCCGCTGCCTTAACAAATCCAGATTGCAGCCTTTCCTCAAGATTTTCTAATCGCTGTTTTCCTTTAAATAATAGTCATGCCTTAACACTTCATCGCTGCCTTTGCAGCTATTCAATATTTGATTTTTAATGATATGCGCTGCCTTAAGGTCTTTAAGATTTGACTTATAAAGTCATTCTTATATATTAGTTTTAATATTTATATTAATGAATTGCTAATATTTATTTTTATATTTATATTTATTTGTAAATAGTATTACATTACAATAATAATAATAATTAGATTATTAATATTTATTTATATATTATATTTATTAATATTATATTATAATTATAATATTATTTAAAGTAATAATATTTATATTTGTATTTATATTTAGTATTTATAAATACAATAAATATCTTAATAAAATAATAATATTTAATATTATTATATATTAATAATATTATATATGTTTATTAAATATTATTATATACATGATTATCATCAAAAGCGACTTCTCTGTCTTATCATGATGTTTAAATCTTTAATTTAAACAATGCCCTAATATTGGGACATGACAAAATCCTAGGACCAATTTGAAACCTAGCCCTAACCCTTCTGACAACTTCGAGGAAGTCATGGAGTGCAAACTCGCTGTCTAAATGCTTAGAAATCCAATTCCCTATAATTCTCCATGCTCCAAGTGCAAATTTGTTTCGCTTCTTTGATCTTTGTATTAAGATAATATCTAGGTTAATGGTCACTCTCTTTAGTTTTTCCTATTAGATAGCTTTCCGTTTATCCTTATCTCTTTGCTTTTTGCTTTTTAGCTTTGTGCTAGCCGTTCGTCTATTCTTAGACTTAGTAATCTCTTTATATAGAGCATTCGCTCTTCATTGTAATTATCTCATTACATAATACATTATTCAGTTTCATAAATCATGTAACATGGTATCAGAGCGGGAAAAGTTTTGTCTGGTCTCTTCTCTTTCCATAAGGATCTGGAGGTTTCACAATCGTGATTTTGGTTTTTTGTCTGTATATGTTCGCAACCTGCATTCTTGCAGTGTTTTTCTGGCGATTTTATTGGGAGGCTTCAGTCATTTCCCGATTGTTTGCTGAAGGGCGTCGGCCTTTCTATGTGAAGTGATCACGTTTTTATTGGAATCTGGTTTGAAGGATCGACTTTTTTTTAGAGGCCACGTGTTTCTGTTGTCGTGTGTTTGGTTTTTGAAATCGTGTCTTGTCCTTTTTACCTCTTTGAGGTCACCGTTTTTCAAAAAACTGGTTCGTTTGATCTCTTTTCGCGGCTCTGTGTCTTTTTCGGCGGATTCTCTTTATTCATGGGTCGTGGGTCATTTTACGGCGGAGGTTGCTTTTGTTTCTGTGCATGAAAGTCGTCACCCCTACTCGCGATTTGGTTCCAAAACTTAGTTCGCGATTTTTTAAAGGCGTTTTTTGGGCATTTTATTCCTAAAAACTGTGGCGAAAACCTAGGTTTTCTGCCAGCGACGGTTTGGTCACCATTTTTGGTGATGATCGTTACTTCTGTTCCTTGAAAAATCATGGCTTTTTCTTTGATCGCGACAGTCATTCTTTTGAAGGGTGATCTATTTACTGAAGTTTTGTTTGGCGCCATTTATTTGCAATCTTCGTTGCTTTGCCGGAATCTTTTCTGTGGGCCCCTTTTTTCATTAACGCCCAGTGAATATGAGGATAGTAGTTTCACTTTCGGTGGTTTCTGCTGTGTCTTCCCTTTAGTCGGGTCGTGATTCTTGAACGCCGTTTTGGCCTCTGTTGTGGTTTACAGGCGGCCTCACATTCTCTGGTTCGCTGTTTCTGGTCTTCATCTATTTGGCGGATTTTATCTCTGATAATCGCAATTATGGAGATCACATTTTAACCTGTAACCTTCTGCTGTGACAGCATTGGCATTTGGCGTTTTGTTTGTAGGCATCGTTGTAAGGCCTTTGGGTAGCTATCTAAATATCTGTTTGTGGTTTCTGTGATGATATTGAGGAGGCTATCTTTGTTCTGGTTGCTATCCTTGGAATCTGTATTGTGCTATGCCTCGGGATTTGCACCGAGCACACATGTAGACACATGTTCTGTTTTGTCTCAAAATCTGTGTTCGGATTTTCTGAGCTCATGTTTTTTCCGTACTCTCGAGATCTGGGTTTTGAAATCCGTGTTCGGATTTATCTCGAGATCTGTGCTTCGATCTCTGTGTTTTAGATTTATTCCGTGTTTTCGGAATCTGTGCTTTGTAACCCGTACAAGGGTTCTGTTCATCTTCGGTGCCGTCTATCTGCTTCGATATTCATGCTAGACACTTATAATCCGTCTCTTCGTGCCTCGAAAAACGTGAAGTATGGCATCTTCTCGGACAACAGTTAGAAGTTCAACGGCAGCAAATCTTTAATCATCAGTGTTCTGTGCAGGATCTCCTCAGAGTTTGGGTTCTTGTTCCGTAGCCCTGTGAATGGGGTTTTGTTTTCAGCGTCTTCCTTGTTCGGCAAATGTTTTTGCCTTGTTGCTGTTTCTGGAGTGTTTTCTACCTTTTCGCCGTGGTTCACAGCTTTGCAGGCTTTCTTGATTTGCGCTTAGCCCCTTCTTGCCACCAGTTGGATCTGCAGTCATCATTTGTGTTCTGTTTCTTCAGATTCCTCAGGATTTGTGTTTCAACACTCGTACTCGGGTTCTGTTCTATGCTTCCATCTGTCTCGGAAGGCAGTTTGTTTTAAGGGGCATCTTTGTTTAGTTAGTGGATTGACCATTAAGGGGGGGCATTAAGATAATATCTAGGTTAATGGTCACTCTCTTTAGTTTTTCCTATTAGATAGCTTTCCGTTTATCCTTATCTCTTTGCTTTCTACTTTTTAGCTTTGTGCTAGCTGTTCGTCTATTCTTAGACTCAGTAATCTTTTTATATAGAGCATTCGCTCTTCATTGTAATTATCTCATTACATAATACATTTTTTAGTTTCATAAATCATGTAACACTTTGGACACTTAGAATCAATTCACAATGGTATGTAATGAACCACATTGCGTTGTTTATATTGATTTTAGAAGGTAGCAGAGCATTAATGGTGGAGCCATTAATTCAAAAAGCACACCTTGACGCTATTTGTTATGTTTTGAATTTTCTTTATTCACTTATTTAGACATTCACCAACCTTGGATTCATGAAACTTCAAATCTCCAATCAAACCTTTCTTAAGCTTGTCTTGTGGGGCCCATCTGCATACGTGTAGGGATCTAGTTTGTTGGATTATAGAAGATCAATGATATGCATGCATTCGGCCTCAACTCCGAGGTTACATTTTGCTATCGACAAATAGCTGATTGAAGGAATTGAAAGCTCATTTGTTAGCCCATTCGGAGATTCAGTAACCAAAGACTTAGATAATGTGTGAACAATCAATCGATCAACTCTTCATCCCCTAGTGGAACCCAAAGGAAAACATGGAAGACATCTGGGCCATCAGGACAAGGAGATCAATGGTGGTGTTTCAGTCATAGACTTGTGGGCCACTTATGGGAATCCCCAAATACTTGATCAAAGAAATTGGCCTCCTTTTGTTTGCCTATTTGTGTACTGACTTTTCTTGACTTTTCACTAATAGGCGATGGAATAACTTTGTATTCTAAAGTGGAACCCACTGGTAGATGTGGCCTCATGGCAATCATTCGATCAACACAGATCAACATGTAAAGACCCACACCTAAATTTTTTTTATTTATTTTTGCAATATATAAAATGCAAATGCAAGTCCAGGCACTTTATGATCACCAAATTCCTAGTTTGGGCAAGGTGAGAGCATATGGTGTTTGGACAACACACAAACTATCTAGATGAATGCACTGCAGAAGTAAAGGCAGCAAGCCGACTAGAAGCATGTAGACGGGCGACCCAAATCAACACCTCTTCGGCAGACAAGCATGCTTAGTGAATGCAAAGCCACTGACAGATTACAATGGATTTCGATCAAACCAAAATGGCTGATTGCATGCGGATCCGATCAATGCCAAAACGGGCTTGAAATGCAAAGGGGTCTAGTGGTGAACTGACCAAGACTTTCTACGTTGAAATACACAAAAGCAGCAATATACCATCTGATTTTACAATATGATCAGCATGCAATGCAAGATTTCCGGCGGTACTACCATCCAGAATTACAGTAACATGAAATATGAACTACTGGCAGTTATATTGAAGGGAATCTAAGCAACAACGCACTGAAAATATTATGCTAATGAACAAACAACACTGCTGTAACACAAATATCAATCCAAAGTAATCAGAAATAAATGATATACCATCCACAAGAGTCCACCAAACTGCAGTACATTGGAAAAGGACATTGGATGTTGAAGAAAAATGCAGATTGTAGACTTAGGGCTCACTGAATATTAATGGGACTGCTGAAATAAGTTTGAAATACTCTGAAATTTGTCCCCAAATTGACTAACCAGAATTGTACGGTTAGAAAACACACCGATAAGGCCCCAAAAACCTCTAAAATGCCCTTCCAAACTGTACGGACCTCAAGGAACTGTATGAGCAGCATGAAAGGACTGTTGTACAATGCCCAAAAGCACAAGAATGGCGCACCAAAAGATGGCAGATGCTGCTACAGCAGAAATAAATCAATACGGCCTCATACTATAACAGTATGACCCCATAAGCTCCCAAAAACTCCACAGAAAACTGCAACTAGAATAAATATATCAGTAGACATAATGATTCAATGCACTCCACAACTAAAACACATCAAAATCCTCCATTTTTTTGAAGCAACTACAAAACTTGAACTGCAAATCACACAATCAGCTCAAAGTGCAAAAACTTCACTTTTAGCACATGGGTGATTTCTGGGTGAAATCACTCAACCAGCTAGGAGGGTTTTTGTCCTCAGGCAAATAGAGAGAACTCACGTCGTCTCATTAGAGCAATAAAATGAATAATCAATAACCCTTCTTCTGAAGACCAAACTTCTTTTTATAGCTTTTTTAGAGCTATTTTAAGAAAAAACATTTTTTGCTTTTTTGTTATTTTTTTCTTTGAAAAAGTGCTTTTTGCCTTTTCGTTGCTTTTTTGAAAAAACACTTTCCCCCCCAAACTTAATATTTTAAAAAATGACTTTTGAATCTATATTTTCAACGTCACTTTTATAATTCACTTTTAAAACAACCTTTTAAGTCACCACTTTGTCCCCATGCCTAGCGTTATTACTTTTGGCCCTCTTTTAAAAACACTTTATGGCGTTGGTCACCCTTCATTAAAATAAATAAATAAATAAACATAAGTTGCCTTTAAGAAAATAATATAAAGTTACCTTAAGACAACATAAGTTATTTATTTAATTACTTTTCCACACATCCCAAAGTCTATGGAAAGTTGGTTTTCCCCAAGGATGTTGGAATTCTCCAAGAATTTTGGACTTCCAAGAATGTTGGAATGGACCAAAAAAAAAGGACATTACAAATCCTCCCTCCCTAAAATTGCTTTTCCTCAAGCAATGCAAACTCAACCAACTGATTAATCCTAGGTGAAAAGTCAATGTGATATTAGGATTCCAAATCAACCTAGGAGGTTTGTGTGTCCTTTTACTTGAAGTAATAAGCTGAAATTTACCTTCAAATAAAACCTCCTTCAACTTTCTTGCTAATCAAATAGCAATCTTTTCCAAAATTTCCACAAACTCCCCAAAAAACTGCTTTGCTCTACCATGTTTCCGCTGCACTACTGTGATAAAAAATGAAAAATTTGTGTAAATACTCTTTGTTTTTGCTTTTGGAATGCTTGAATGATGGCCACAATTCTACGTAAATTTGCTGTCCTATGTTAGTTCCAAGGATAAACCACTAATATCCTCATCATAATTATCTTTGATACTTTGAAAATGAGGAGTTGCTTTCTTACCAAAGGCTATGATGGGCCATTTGGGACTGACAACTTCCATTCTTTTTGCTGAAATTTGATGGGGTGGCATATTTTGAAGACCCTTCAATATCATCTCCTTCCCTTCATGCCAAAACTTAAGCTTCAATGTTTGATAATTTTGGGAGATTTCACCAA
Source organism: Cunninghamia lanceolata (assembly GCA_027924645.1). Lineage (NCBI taxonomy): Eukaryota > Viridiplantae > Streptophyta > Pinopsida > Cupressales > Cupressaceae > Cunninghamia > Cunninghamia lanceolata. Next base: position 1,700,958 of record BSBN01000416.1, on the reverse strand, counting down.
GTGAGTATAACCATTGAACTCCCAAAACTATGTCAGTCTCACCTAAGCCAACAACATAAAAATCATCACAAATTTTATGCTCACCAATGAGTATGTTGAGTTGGCTGATCTTCTTTTTTGCAAGGGATGATAAACCCATCAGCTATTACGACATCAAACCCTTCAAATACTTCAGCATGAAGTCCCCTCTTAACCACTAAATCTTCATCAATGTAATTATGGGTAGCCCCACCATCAAGGAGTGCTATGATTCTACGCCCACATAAAACTCCCTGAAATCTGAAAGGATAATATCTTAGTGCTCTAGAAAGAGAAGCAAGTGTGCCACCTTTGGTATCATCATCTTCAAGATTCAAATGTTGATCTTGCTCTTTTCCCAAACCTTCAGATTCTTTGGTTTCTTCCTCATCAGAAACCACCTCAATGTAATGTATCTTTCCCGTACCAAGGCATCTATGTCATGTCCCCATATTGATGACATATAGTTGAATCGATTATGTATTATTCATTCAAATTAAAGATATGAATGAATATCCTAAATCCATATTATAAATTAATATAATTAAAATATAATATATACTATATTTATTTAAAATATATTATTTAATATAATAACAAATATAATTATCAATATAAAAATAAATATTATATATTATTATTATTATATATTAATATAAGTTATAATTATTAATATAAAAATAAATATTAAATGCTATTATTATTATATAATTATCAATATAAATATAAATACTAAATATTATTATAAATATATAAAATGATTGAATGAAGTGATGAATATAAAACATAAAAGTCAGCGATTATAGAAAGGCAGCCAAGGCTGCGATCTATTCCAAAAGCAGCAGTCATTGATATTATAAGATTCATGTATTTTTACTAAAGCTGCGATCTGCTTTATTATGGCAGCGATTATAATAGAGGAAGACAGCGATAAGTATAAAATAAGTAATTCATTGTTAATAATAGAAGGGTGCGATCATGTAGAGGGACATCACCTTTAGAAAGGGATGTATCCCTTTACAAAAAACATGAAGATATATATATTCTGGTGTTTGGCATTCTAAGGAAGGGGAATAGAAAGAAGAATAAGGAATATTATTTCTGAGAGAGGAGCAGATCTAAAGAACGAAATAATATATATTTTTGAGTATGAATATCTGATTCTAATAGGCATATTAAAAGAGAATATAATTCTGAATGACATCTACTTCATATACAAATTTAAAGGAGTATATATTTCTGATTTGGGAAATTATACTTATATAAATATACAGCAGTATATTAGGTTGCAGGGACAACATAAATACAAAGGGAATTTCAGATTCTCATAACAGCCTTGTGAGAGACAAGGACATATACAAAGTAAGTGATATATTAGTGATCATAGGATCACTTGTGCATCTCCAAACCAACTAAGGATCACATATTGGTATGATACTTCTAACTTATATGTTTGTCTATGCTTTAAATAGTTATACTTGGTCTAACTCATGATATACGAGGGATGAGTGTGACTTGCCACATTTTTAATCTTTCACCTTTGCCCCTATGAGGACGTTTGGGTTGTTAGGGAAGTGTGGTATTGTTATTAATGTCTCACACGGTAGGTGACTCCCAAATGCTGGTATTGATGGGCGTTCATGAAACCTTTGGGCAAAGTGTTGGTATTGCCGAGTGAGCATGAAACCCTTGGGCCTATGGCAATGGAGATTAGTTTGTTATTAATTCTCACACGGTGGGCAACTCCCAAACGGTGGTATTGACGGGCGTTCATGAAACCTTTGGGCGAAGTGGTGATATTGTCGGGTGAGCATGAAACCCTTGGGCCTATGGCAATGGAGATTAGTTTGTTATTAATTCTCACACGGTGGGTGATTCCCAAATGGTGGTATCGACGGGCGTTCGTGAAACCTTTGGGCCAAGTGGTGGTATTGACGGGCGTTCATGAAACCCTTGGGCCCATGGTAGTGGGGATTAGTTATCCATCACCTTAACGTAATGTTTTCCCCTCCTCCGCTAGGGTAGATGATTGGGCTAGATTAACGACCAAACTCGACGTCGCCATTCCCAAAGTATATCATGAGGCATAAACATGGTTAAAGTATAAGTATGAGGAAATACATTTGGATATATGTACTTATTCATTATTAGTGATTATGATTACGATGTTGCTAACCCCTAATGATTATGAAAGAATATATGTATGTGTTGTTAATGTCTTTGATTGCAGGATTTGAGTCTATGTACGGACAAGTAACATTACATTCTTGTTCATTGTTATGATGCATTGATTTCATTACTAAATTGATCTTTAATATTGCTAATGTCCCTTTCTAGTAGTTATTCTTGTGTGCAGATTAAGAAATCAAGAATATCCTAAAAGGGGACATTGCAATCTATGACTTGGTGTCCAAGGTGTAATATACAACCCCAAAATTTTTTCCAAAATATAGAACAATGATAAACAGTGTTAGCACAACTAAACTCCTCCGCACTTCTGATCACCAAGATCCCAATTCGGGCAAGGTGAGAGCATAATGTGCTTTAGATTACAAATTAAAACATTGTGCAAACAAGTAAACATTCATCTGCATATGCAGGCATCCACAAGTTGTGGGGATTCACCACTTTCAGTGGGTGTAAGAGCAAGAATGGAAAGTACAAATCATCCACTTATTCAGTGGGTATTCACCACTTATCCAGTGGGTAAGAAGAAACATGAAAGAAGTAAATCCAATTTGCCCACACTGGCGGTAAACCATCCAGGGGATCCTTAATGTGACTTGCAATTGAGGAAGATTACAATTAGAGCATAAAGATCACAATTATAACAAGAACAATGCTGATCCTAATCTTGACTGGGGAACTTGATAAGAATCCTTGAAGGTAGGATGACAATACCCTGCAGGAAACCTGAATGACAGTGGCATCATTGGAGTCATTAGCTGATTATCTCTGCTGCAACCTGGAATATTATATCAAACAGTCCCTTAAAGGAAGATGTCTTCAACATGATACTTCATGAGCTAGGCTATAACTGATCTCTTTGACAGCATATAGGATACCTCAAATACTTCTGTCCACAAGCACAATACAGATCAGAAAGAGAATTAAAGCTCCATTTCAGACCAGTACGGCTCCCACTTGACTGATATGGCCTGAGGAATTCATATACAAAACTGCCCCTTCTAACATATCACTGTCACAAGAATCAACCTACAAATACCTGACAAAGTCAATCTAAACTCTGCTCACAGTTTCCAGATCTACTGAATGATAATGGTAAATGGCCGGTACAGGATAGTACGGCCTGTAGATGTACGGCAGTTCCTTGAAAATCATTCAAGGTATTAAATAACATAAAACCAATGTGGAAAGGGTCGTCTAGACCTATCAATGACAATGCAAATAAGTAGAAACCCAAACTCTTCTCAAGTTTTTTTTTTATTTCAACATATTCCTAACTTGCATTGTACGGCTATGGAGGAGTACGGATGCTCATGGAAATTCAAGTAAGACTTAAATACCCATAAAACTAACATGGGAATGGTCGTCTATGAAAGACATTGACATTACAAAAGATTGGAATCCAAGACTCATCCCCAAAGATTGTTTTTTTTTTTTTTAAACTTGATTTCTGCCTGTACGGACATGAAGAGTACGGATGCTTACAAAAATTCCAAATATATCTTAAGACCTCACAAATCTGGCATGAGAATGATTGTCTAGGATAAGGATCATCAATGCAAAAGAACTGAACCAAAACTCAACTCCATGGATTATAAATTTTCAATACTTCATTTCTGCAAGTACGGCCATGGAGATGTACGGCCAACTAGGAACAATCACAATATATTTAAATAACAGTCCAAACCAATACACTATCATATCAAAATTGCATCCCAACTATACAAAATGGATTACAATTGCAAAGCACAACAAAACTATAAATCCCTGATCAGCTCCATAGGTTCCCTAAAGTAGAAACCTCCATAACCAGCTAGGGTAGATATCTCACTACCGAAACTGATCTTCTTCGAGTGGGTTTCCGTCCACAAGAAGGAAGAAAAAATGGAAGAACACTCTGGTTCAATCCAACAGAGTAACAATACAAATTCCAAGCATAGCATCAAATGAGCTCTTCAGCAACATATAAAGGCATCTGGGAGTTACAAACTACACTTTCTTGAAAATATAATCTTTTTTCCTCCTCAACTTATAAAGTTCTCCTATTCCAAAGTGGTGCTCACTTTAATAATAAATCTAGGAGAAATTATAAATATGTCCTCATCCCACGCTTAAGTCACTTTATAAAATATAACACTATAACTTAAGTGCACCAAAAAATAATTAACCTGATTAATTATCAATTTTCCTCCCATTATCAAAATTGATAATTAAATATTTACTCCAAGGATTTGGAATGAGGATAAGTGGCTCCAGGACGACTAGACTAAAAATGGGAACATTACACAAGGTTCCTTGCAATGTAAACACGAATTCTTGTTCCTAAGTTCATTCTTGGATTCATCTTCATTGCTTGTTTTGGGTGGTAGGCTCTTCTAAGGCTGAACATGAGATCTTCTTTTTGAAAGGTTTTCTTTTGCTGTTTTGTATGGGAATCCTTTGAATAAAACTTACTTTTTCGAATAGAAGATTCCATGCTTAATGCCCTTTTGATGGCATTTTGTAAGGAAGGTGGGTCAAAGGCTTTTACCCAACCTTTTAGAGGCTCTGTCAATCCTTCTATGAAAAGAACAATAAGTCTCCTTTCAAAGACATCAGGAACCATAACGGAGACTCTTTGGAACTCCGTTACGTAGTTGTCTACTGAACCACCTTGCTTCAACTGAGCTAGTTCTTTGAAGTGGATCTCAGGATCCTTTCCATCAAATCTTTCAATAATTTGTTGGTTGAAATCAGCATAGGTGTTAATCAATCCATGGCCTTGTGTAACTAACCCATGATACCACCATTCATGTGCAACTCCTTGCAAATGAAGAGTAGCATATTTGATAGCACCCCCCCTCGAACATTGGATTAAGGGAGAAGTTAGGTGTTCAACTTTTGAATACATGAACATGCTGAACACTTTCCAGAACCATCAAAAGAGGGTATGGACAACTTACCCAACTTTCTCTACAAATCCTGATTATTCCTCTCCCTCCGAGGTCTATTCCTCAACTGTAAGTTGCAAAAATTGGGGATAGACATGGCTGCATGAAATTCATCCTCCCAAAGCTTCATACTCATGCATATACTCAATAAAGTTACCTCCTCAATTCTGATTTTGATGCTCTTCCTCTCTCTCAGGTTCTTCTCTTGCTAGGAACCTAGGCTGAAAAAGTTTAATTGCAAGACCAATGATGGTTCTATTATGAATATGGTCATTATTGTTATTTTTGGAATTACTTGTTTCACCATTTTGTATTTGGGATGGCTTGGAGGCATTCAGATTACGAGTTATATCTCGTAGAGCTTGTGCTATCTCAGACATAGACTCCCTCATAGAATTTTGAATCTCTTTAGCCAACTCCTTATGGCTCCTATTGATGGTCTCATGCAAATTTAACTCTTCTCTTTTGTCATGGTCACTCATGTTCTCTCCTTTAGTCTCAAATTTTGTTTCTGCCCTCTGACTTTTTCTTCTTCTTTTCCCTGTGATGATATCTGAACTCTCTATTACTGTTGTGCATGTGGATTGTATTGCATCAAAGAGTTAGCTCATTGAACAAGCTAGCAAGACCACCAGCTTTGATACCACTGTAAAGATCCACACCTAATTTTTTATTTATTTTTGCAATATATAAAATGCAAATGCAAGTCCGGGAACTTTTTGATCACCAAGTTCCCAGTGTGGGCAAGGTGAGAGCATACAGTGTTTGGACAACACACAAACTATCTAGATGAATGCATTGCAGAAGTAAAGGCGGGAAGTCGACTAGAAGCATGTAGGCGGCAGTGCCGACCCAAATCAACACCTCTTCAATAGACAAGCATGTTAGTGAATGCAAAGCCACTGACAGATTACAATAGAATCTGATTAAACCAATGGCTGATTGCATGTGGATCCAATCAATGCCAAAACGGGCTTGAAATGCAAAGGGGTCTAGTGGTGAATTGACCAAGACCTTCTACATTGAAATACACATAATCGGCGGTATACCATTAGATTTTACAATATGATCAACATGCAATGCAACATTTTCGGTGGTACTACCATTCGGAATTACAATAACATGAAGTATGAACTATTGGCAATTATATTGAAGGGAAGCTAAGCAACAATGCACTGGAAATATTATGCTAATGAACAAACAACACTGCTGCAACACAAATATCAATCCAAAATAATCAGAAATCAATGATATACCATCCACAAGAATCTACCAAACTATAGTACATTGGAAAAGGACACTGGATATTGAAGAAGAATGCAGGTTGCAGACTTAGGGCTCACTGAATATTAATGGGACTGCTGAAATAAGTCTGAAATACTCTAAAATCTGTCCACAAACTAACTAACCAGAATTGTACGGTTAAAAAACACATCGATAAGGCCCCAAAAACCTCTAAAATGCCCTTCCAAATTGTACGTACCTCAAGGAATTGTATGAACAACATGAAATGACTGTTGTATGGCGCCCAAAAGCACAAGAATGGAGCACCAAAAGATGGCAGATGTTGCTACAGCAGAAACAAATTAGTATGGCCTCATACTATAACAGTACGGCCCCATAAACTCCCAAAAAATCCACAGAAAACTGCAACTAAAATAAATATATCAGTAGACATAATGATTCAATGCACTCCACAACTAAAACACATCAAAATCCTCCATTTTTTTGAAGCAACCGGAAAACTTGAACCGCAAATCACACAATCAGCTCATATTGCAAAAACTTCACTTTCAACACATAGGTGATTCTTGGGTGAAATCACTCAACCGGCTAGGAGGGTTTTTGTCCCCGAATTGGATTCACCAAAAGGTTCTTGTCCTCAAACAAATAGAGAGAACTCACGTTCTTTCATCAGAGCAATAAAATGAATAATCAGTAACCCTTCTTTTGAAGACCAAACCTCCTTTTATAGCTTTTTCAGAGCTATTTTAGGAAAAAACAATTTTTTTGCCTTTTTGCTGCTTTTTTTTTTTCGAAAAAAACACTTTTTGTTTTTTCGTTGCTTTTTTTTTTTTAACGAAAAATCACGTTTTTTTTACTTTTTCGCTGTTTTTTTTTTCCGAAATAGCACTTTTTATTTTTTCATTGCTTTTCCATTGTATTTTTGAAAAAAAAAACACCTTTTCCCCCCAAACTTAAATATTTTAAAAAGTGACTTTTGAATCCTTATTTTCAACGTCATTTTTATAATTCACTTTTAAAACAATCTTTTAAGTCACCATTTTGTCCCCATGCCTAGCGTTATCACTTTTGGTCCTCTTTTAAAAACACTTTATGACATTGGCTACCCTTCATTAAAATAAATAAACATAAGTTGCCTTTAAGAAAATAATATAAAGTTACCTTAAGATAACTTAAGTTATTTATTTAATCACTTTTCCGCACATCCCAAAGTCTACGGAAAGTTGGTGTTCTGCAAGGATGTTGGAATTCTCCAAGAATCTTGGACTTTCCAAGAATGTTGGAATGGACCCCAAAAAAGTGACATTACACAACTGTTGCTTATTTGCCTTTCAAGACTTATTACCTTTGTTTGAAGTGCGAATGGCCGACAAAAGGCTCTTTCTTACTATTGATGGGACCCTCCACTAGTGACATGTACCCATCTAATCAGTAGGTCCACATTTTAATGTGTCTTTTCTTCTTTTGGACATTTAGACATAGCCTTGTTACCTGCTGATCTGGCTCCATGAACACTTGATAGCCCATTTCCTAGTCAACACTCTTTATGTGCACATTCGTACTTTAGAAGGATGACCAGACTGATGAATCTGCGAAAACATGAATGCAGAAACTTGAATTACTTAATGAATTCCCTTTGATCACTTTTTCGGCATTAGCTTTTGCAGAGGCCTTCTATCTTTGGTTGCTTAATCAAAGGGCTAGTAAACAATATTAAACTACAGTTACTTATGTTCTACTGGTCGATCTTATAGATAATGCTTATCTTTGTTTTTTTACTTTTGGCTATTTTTAGCCTTTGTAAATTCTTTAAATACAGCTCTGCTGTATCTTGTAATATACTTCATTTTGATTAATAGAATTTATATTTCATTCTGTAATAACTGTAACATGGTATCAGAGCACAGGGCAAGTGGGAAATCTGTTTTTTGAATTTTTTCTCTGGCGCTCTGTATTTTCCGTACGACGTACGGATGGCGTCAGTCTGGCTCAAATTTCCATTTTGTGATTTTCTGTCTGAGTTTCCTAGATCACTATCTCTATCTATATATCGCCATTTGTGTCCAATTCCTGTATTCCTGGTAGTTGTTTTTAATCCGTCTAGGATTTGGGCGTCTGATCAGCAGCGGAACTCATTTTCTCTAGTCACCATCTGATTGTGGTCGTTGTTTCTTTGACACGCGATTTGCAAATGCATTTTCTTCAAAGTCAAATCTGTTCTGACATTCTTTTTCTTCTAGCTGTAGTCGACGGTTTCTCCAGCCTTCGACAACAGCTTGCCAGCTCAAGGCGACCATTTCAGGCTTCGTGGCACACATGCTCTGAATACACAGCCAGGAGATTTCATAGCAAAATCGTAAGTAGGGAGGACACGTGGCTGGGCGGTGGACGTGGTTCCTTATATTCTCTGGTTTCGTTTTTCTTTGGTGCCTGGGTGTTTTTTTTATCCATATGTAAGGCATTTTTCAATCGAAAATCCTTTCTTGATTAGTGCCCAGTCCTATGACGCCCAGGCCCTTTGCCAGCGATCATCTCCTAGACTCTTTTTTTGATCAAATCTCGGGATTGGTAGACACTATGTCAGAATTCTACAAGAATTTTTTTCATTTCTTGTTGAAATCCATGTTCGGATACTTTACTCAGTTTTTCTGTCTCGAGATCTGTGCCGTCTGGTTTTTATCCATTCTCCAGTATCTTGTTTTTCATACCTCGAAAAGCGGGAAGACTATGTCTTCTGCCAAGCACACTGAGCTAAAGGAGTCTGCGGTCTTCATTTGTATGGCTAAGCGACCTACAGATCATGTCAAATCTTCTGCCTCGTACATTGACTCAGGTGCCTCCCGGTATTTCACACATCGGCGCGACTGGTTTATTGAGTATACGCCATTCAAAGACTCTGTCGTCTTTGGAGGCAGCAAAGAGTATATCGTTGTCGGAAAAGGCACCGTACAGATTCAGTCTGGTAGGAGAAATTTAATATTTCTCGATGTGTACTTCGTACCTGGCATGGAGCTCAATCTTCTTTTAGTTAGTCAGATCATGCAACACTCACCTCATCTGAATGTTGTCTTTAGCATGCACTCATGTAGAATAGTGGACCGAGAGACATGCACCACCGTTGCTTAGTCTCTTGAGGATCATGGTCTATATAGACTCATGGATTCTGGTGATTCGCCAGAGAAAGCTATCGCAGCCAGGAGCACTTCCATCAGTAAACTCTGGCATCAGCGTTATGGGCACCTCAACATGCACTATCTCTCTCAGTTAGCTCGGGAGAGTCTGGTTGGTGGTCTTCCAGAAATTCAGACTCAAACTTCTTGGCATCTGTGACGCATGTCAAGCTGGCAAACAGTATAGGACCCCATTTCCTGATGGTGCCAAATGGAGAGCATCCAAGGTTTTGCAGTTGGTTCATGCTGATATATGTGGGCCAATGAACACTTCTTCAGTTACAGGGTGCAGATATTTTCTGCTTTTTGTTGATGATTTCAGTAGAAAGATGTGGGTGTATTTTAAAAAAAAAAATGCTTAGTACATTTCAGCAGTTCAAAGCCTTGGTGGAAAAAGAGTCAGGTTGTCCAATCATCTCTCTTCGGTCTGATAATGGGGGAGAGTTTTGCTCCTCCAACTTTACTCATTTCTGTGTTGCACATGGCATCAAACGTCAGCTTACTACACCTTACACACCTCAACAGAATGGTGTTGTTGAGCGTCGCAATTGCACTATTACAGAGATGGCACGTTCTATGTTGGAACATAGAAGTGTTCCTAAGAAGTTCTGGGCTGAAGCAGTCTACACTGCTGTCTATCTTCTGAACCGGTCTCCCACCTATGCAGTCAGAAAAATGACTCCTGAGGAAGCTTGGTTTGGACGTAAGCCTCGAGTCAACCATCTGAAAATTTTTGGTTCCACTGCTCATGTTTGGATCCTAGATGCCAAGCGCACTAAGCTAGACTCCAAAAGCCAGAAACTCATGTTCACTAGGTATAGTGAAAATCATAAGGCTTACAGACTAATTGATGTAGACACTGATCGTCTCATATTCAGTCGTGATGTAGTTGTTGATGAGACTACTGGGCCCTTTCTGCTATCTCCTTCATCTATTCATACTGAGGATCAGTCTTTGGAGGCTTCAGACTTAAGTGTTCGTATTCCTTTAGCTCCACATGATGGGAGGGTTCCTACAGTTTTTCCCATACCTTAGTCTGGTGTTCGAAAACCCGCCCCTTAGGATATTCTGGATCCTCCCGATCTTGTTCCTGCCCCTCCTGGTGATATTGATGCACCTACTTCAGATGTTGGTTCATCTACTCTCCGGCCTAAATGGTGGGCCAAAACAATTGGTGATCTTCATGATAATGAACTCATCGAGGGTATATCTGCTCAGAAGAAGAGCAAGCAGCAAAATACTGTCAATTTTGCCCTCATGGCTAATCTTCACAGCATCTCAGAGCCTCAAACATATTCTGAGTCTAAAGGTGTACCTGAATGGGAAAAGGCTATGGATGCTGAGCACCAGAGTCTTCTGAAGAACAATACTTGGGTTCTATCTGATCTTCCTCCTAGGAAGAAGCCCATTGGATGCAAATGGGTATACAAAGTCAAGTACAAGGCTGATGGGACTCTTGATAAATATAAGGCTCGGTTGGTCGCCAAAGGTTATTCACAAAAAGGTGTTGACTATGAGGAGACTTTTGCTCCTACAGGCAAAATGAGTACCATTAGGCTTGTTTTTTCTATGGCAGCTCAATTTGGGTGGAAAGTCCATCAAATGGACATTAAGAGTGCCTTCCTCAATGGCGATTTGCAAGAAGAAGTTTACATGATGCAACCTCCTGGCTTCAAGGTTGCGGGCAAAGAACACCAGGGGTGCAAATTGGTTAAAGCTCTCTATAGCCTCAAACGGGCTCCTAGGGCATGGTACATCAAGAATTATAAGTACCTCGTGGATCGTGGTTTTCAGAGGAGCCCTTCGGATTCCAATTTGTATGTCCAACAATATGCTGGTGACAGTCTTTACATCGTTATCTATGTCGATGATCTGATTATTACTAGCAGCTCCTAGTAGTTGATTCAGGGGATCAAACAAGATCTTAGTCAAACTTTTGATATGACTGACTTGGGACTCCTACATTATTTCCTAGGTATTGAGGTTTGGTAGCATCCTGACCGCATCTTCATCTCTTAGTCAAAGTATGCAAGAAGTTTGTTGGACAAATTTCGGATGGCAGACTGCAAACCTGCTTCTACCCCCATGGAAAAAGGGCTGAAACTCTCAGCTAATTCAGACTCTCTTGTAGAGAATGAATCCGCATTCAGACAGTTAGTGGGCAGTCTCATCTATCTTACTGCCACTAGACCTGATCTTAGTTTTGCAGTCAGCTACATCTCACGTTTCATGACAGCTCCTAAAGCTGAACATTGGGTTGCAGGAAAGCGTGTGTTGCGATATGTGCAAGGCACTTCTGACTTTGGCATTCTGTATGGCCAGTGTGCAGACCCTCAGTTGATTGGTTTTACAGCTTTAGATTGGGCAGGATCTGTTGATGACAGAAAGTCTACCTCTGGGTATGTTTTCAATTTGGGAACATGTGCCATCACGTGGACTAGCAAGAAGCAGCAGGCAGTGGTTCTCTCCTCGACAGAAGCGGAATATAGGGGAGCTTTTAAAGCAGCCTGTGAAGTAGTTTGGCTTCGATGGATGCTTTTAGACATGAACATGTTTTCGATTGGGCCTTCACCCTTGTATTGTGACAATCAAGGGGTGTTGAAACTTTCCAAAAATCCTGTCTTTCATGAACGAACAAAACATGTTGATCTTCATTGTCACTTCATTCGCCAGCTGGTTGAAGACAGATCTGTTGTGCTGTAGTATGTTCCTACAGAGGATCAGATTGTCGATATTCTTACCAAGTCTCTGAACCTGGAGGTTTGTCAAATTTCGGGGGCACCTTGGTGTAGTTGACCGATTGACGATTATGAGAGGGTATTAAACTACAGTTAGTTATGTTCTACTGGTCAATTTTATAGATAATGCTTATCTTTGATTTTTACTTTTGGCTATTTTTAGCCTTTGTAAATTCTTTAAATACAGCTCTGCTGTATCTTGTAATATACTTCTTTTTGATTAATAGAATTTATATTTCATTCTGTAATAACCGTAACAAACAAACCTTCATTTGCTCATTTGGGGATTCACATTGTTACTGGAAACTCTAAGCCCAATTAAGCAATTGAAGGCCTAATGAAGGAATTTAACACAACCAATTCTAGAGAACTTCTAATGAATAACATGGCCCATTTAGGATAGAATCCAACCAAACCATAACATAGAAATTTGTAGAGGAACTAAAAAACCCCCAAATTGAGAAGAAACTTATACAAACTTTATAAGGATTTCAGGTGGGACATTTTCAGGGAGCAACACATCACCTTGCAATTATCCCTGAGTAGTCATTATAGACATGATGGTTTATTTTGTTCAAAGATAGAACAAACAATGATCTAAGAGGCTTAAAAATTGAGAGATAGGAATTGGGAGTTGAAAAATGAATTGCATGCAAGAGAAGAATCCATGAGCATTTGTCGTAGATAAGCTAATAGACCTAGAAATGAGAGTGTTTATCTTGGTAATCCTATTTTTGAAAGATCAGCTGAGCTAGAGGAGAGATGAAACCAAGCTATGAAGAAACTTCAGCAAGAATTAGTTGTCAAGGAAGAAACATTAGTATTGAAAGAATGTCAAGAGACGATGGAACAAGTTTTGACCCAAAATTCACAAACCACAATTAATGGAAGTATTTTAAACTCTTTTGATTCTTGACAACTTAATCATCTATCAAATTTGTTTGGCAGTTTTGAACAAGACATCACAAGAATTTGTTACAAGATGTTGAAGAAAATGGGCTACAATGAATAAGGGTTTGGAAAAGAGGGGGGCCCAATGCATTGAAAACCTTGTTGAGGTGAAAATGAGATCCAAAAATATAGTTTTGGGATACTTTGATGCAGCCAAAAATGTGAAGAAACAACCACAACTGATTCAAGTGTAGTTGTAAACTAGACAATCCATTCAGCAGGCATCCTTACCACATCCAAATCTGTCCAAGTGACCTACCAACATCCATAGAGGGTATGCATCTCATTCTCTTCAAAAGGTGTTATACACAATTATTGTGGTAGAAGAGGCCATGTGTCTAGATAGTGTTGGAATCTTCATCCCTATGAACTATTTGGTAAAAATAATCATAGTAAGGCTATATATTGGTTTGTGGAGGGAAAACTTGTCCTAATTCCTGAAGCAGTGATTGAATTCAGAGAGTGTAAATTGAGAAATAGAAGCATCAAGGAGTACTTAGTGAAGAGGAAGAATCTTCCAGTGGAGGATGTGACATTGGAAAATGAGCAGATCTTGGAGCATCCTAAGTTGCAATTGCTTGGGGACAAGCAATTTTGAGGAGGGAGGACTGTAATGTCCCCTTCTTGCCCGTAATCGGATGATGCGCCTTAGCCTATTTCCCTAAGGTTTGGTAGGCTAAGCGGCATGGAGTAAGGGAAATTAAAACATTAAATTATTATTTAAGTTGTCGAAAAAGTAATTATTCAAAAGTGTTTTATTTGACGCGAAACCCCTCCTAGTTGGATATCTGACAATTTCACCCTGAAATTGCATTGTGCTGAAAGTTTGTTTTATTTGCTGTTGTTCCAGAAAGAAGGTTTATGATTTTTTTAATGGAGTTTCTGGTTATTATTGATGTTCCTGTGGATCTACGTATGTTTTCAGATTGCACATGAATGATAGAAGAGTTTTATTTGGAGCTGAACACCTTCAAAAAGCTGGCCGTACCTTTCCTAGGCAGCTGTACCATTCACTCCTATGCAAAAATCAGTATTTTTGGTGAAGATTTAAGCTGACTCAGATTTGTTTGTCTTTTAGTGGTCATAGAAGACGAGAGAATGCTGACCGTACCTTTTGGCATAGAAGATTGGTTGGAAATAGAAGCCGTACCATAAGGGAGGGAGCTGTAACTTGAGGAAGTACGCGGGGAAGAAGGAAATGAAACACCCTCCTTAGGGTCTCTTCCTTGTGTTGAAGGTTGGCGCCTAGCAATAAGGAAGGCATTCCTATGACTTGGAAGAGGTGTTTTTGAGTATTCAAAGATATATGAGCATTTTGAGAGTATTTTGACCTGCTGTACCTGCTGTACCAGCAAGGTACAATTCTGATTTTATTTTCTGATCAGTTGTTATATGCATTCCAGTTGGTCTGATGCCGTTTTGGGTATGTTTGGGTGAAGTTTTAGTAGTGTTTCATCAGTTGTGCTCATTCTTGGTGTGTGAACAACAGATTTAAGTGTTTCTGGGGGTGATAACAGTAATTTTCTGATGTGTTAAAGTCTGATATGCAGTTGCAGCATTGCTCAGAAAATGTACTTCCTATATCAGCAGTACAATCTTGATGATAACTATGCATTGTAAGCTTGGTTTCCCTGATTTCTCATGATTATATGACCTAATCCTTGTTTGCAGTAGTGCACACTTCTGGAATTAATATTATATCAGTTTGTGACAGCAGTTGATTGTGTATTTTGTTAATTTGTAATGCATTTCATAATTATTGTAAACACTGGATGGTAGTACCGCCAGTGTATCTGCATAGTAGGCATTTCATATTGTAATCAATTGGACAGTTTACCGCCAATTCGTATAGCATTCTGCATCTTCAACCTGTATAGCACTGGAAGGAGAAATAACACAATGATCAAATCATATATTTAATTTGATTTGGGCGCTCATAAAGGAAAATAATAAAAAGACAATTATCCTGTCTAGGTCGGCTCTAGGGAGTTGGGTGCCTAGGTCGGCCTCTGTTAGAGAAAAATTCAATATAAAATTATGGGAAAAGTGCCCAGGTCAGCCAGCATGTATTAAGGGTGAATTCCATGTATAAATAGAAGATGTTTTGGTGGCATTAAGGCATCAATTCAATCATCATTCATTCGAGTTATCTCCTGGAGAAGGTTTTGAGACGAAAACCTCAAGTCTTTGGAAGGAGTTGGATGAAAACCTAGCTTCTTCTTGAGGAGAATTCCGTGACAGGAGTTCCATTGCACTTCAACTTCATTAGGGCAGATTTACATCAGCTTTGAGGGCAGATTTTGGTGGCATCTTGCCTCTAGGGCTGGAGCGCATCTCTTGGAGAAAGGGCGACTTGCATTAAGGGCAGATTTGTGGCATATTCATGATGATCATGGGCTGCTAGGGTTAGGGTTACAACAGAAAATTATTGCAGCAGTCATTCAGCCTTGTGCGCCTTCCTTGGAGACCACATTTCATGCATATTTGGCATATTTTTGGTATGTAACTATTGCTAGTATATTTTGCTATGTATGAGGCTTGAGGCCATTCGCCCTAGCCATAAAATATTGTAGTAGAAGACTGCATTATTCAGATTTATAACAGCAGATCTGATTATTTATGTTGGAGTGGATTATCATGGTCGTTCATGTGTATTTCATGGTGTAAATCATCTCTATGCTTGGGCGACTCATGTATGATGCTTCCTTTATGCTTTGATGTGATGTTTATGGTATTTTATGAAGTATTAGTCTGCTGAAAATATAAAAATCAGAAATCAGAATTAGGGTTAGAGCAGAAAAATCAGAATTGTTGTAGAATATCCCATTTGGGATATTACACCGTATGCTTTCACCTTGCCCACATCAGGATCTGGGTAATCAGAACGTGTTAGAACGTTGCATTTGCGTCATATATTGTAAAAATAAAAAAAAATTGGTGTGGGTTGTTACAAAGTCAGTTATTGTTATTGTCAGGATTAAAGACATGATGTTTCCACAGTCCATGATATTTTCCTCTGTGAGCTTCTGGCTTGACTGCGTGTGCTTTTTTGAATCAACGTTTCGGATCACACTCCGTGATCCATCATCAGGATGAAAAGAGAGCATTGTGAGAAGTGTTTGCAGAAATGGCTACTTAAAAAGAAAGAGAGGATAGTGGGCACGGTGAACAACATGAGGGAGACAATTTTAAAAAAGAAACCATAGAAAATGATAAAAAGGAAACCTATAAACAAAAAATGAAAGAAAAAAATGAAAAAATAAAATAAAACTCTCAAACATCAAAGGAAGGATAAAAAGACACGTAAGGATTGTCAAAAGGTCTTGTCCATGGTCTTTCCAAACTAACAATGTGTGCAGATTGTTCATGGACGAGGAATGATGAATAAAGATGATCAAGTTATTAAAAGATTGATGGCTTCAGCATAAAGGAAGAAGATGCAATGATGGAGATTCGGATTAGAATGCATGATTGGCAAATTTCAAAGAAAACTCCCTCAAGTGGCAATTGCATTATGAATCTTCGCCAAAGTGAGAAAGAAAGTCCAAAGTTCCAACAAAAGTGGCAAATTGAGGCTAAAACCGTGCCAAGCGTGCCAGAGACGAGCAAACTCCGACAAAGAAAGAACTCAAGTTAAAATAACACGCATGTAACACTTTTTTAGTGGCATAGCTAGGGGACAAACGTAACAACGGTGGCGATCTCATAAGAAAAGCGTGACCAACATGTTAAGTGGAAAGAGTTTTAAGTGTTGCACTTTTTAGGTGGCATAACCAGTTCAAAAGCACAACTTAAGTGGCCAAGTGGGAGGAAAAGCTTGACAAGGCATGAACGAGTTCAAGTTGTAAGTGTGAAAATTGTAATTTTACAGTGGATGAGCCAAGCAAAAAGCACAACTTTGTGACTAATGACTTAGTGAATTGTGGCAAACTTCAAAGAAGAGGTTAAGTATAAGGAAAAATTGCACTTTTCTATTGGCAATGCCAATGCAAAACTCCCATTGAAGTGGCTGTCATTAGGTGAACGTGTGATCAGCATTAAAGGCAAATGAAACACGAGGAAAAAATAACACGTTTGAGTGGCAAGTGCCAACTAAAAATGCGACATGTTATGTGGCAATGCCAATAAGAAATGGCAACTTAAGTGGCTGGAAATCCGTGACTAGTGAAGGACAATTCAAAGACAAGGAAATCACACTTCTATGTTGGATTTTGGTCCTGAGTTGTCCAAAACCAGTTTACAGACAGATAATTTAAAGCTACAACTCTTCTAGTACTCAACAAGCTTTGTGTCCAACATTGTGGCATAAAGTTTGGCAAGTGTGCTCCCGATCATGATATTTAATAGTTGTTTGTGTTTGAAATATCCTCTGTTTTATGGATGGGATGTAAGATGTGCTGATGTGGAGGTACATATGGTAGATTAGTTGATATATTGGGGAAAAGTGTATATCACTACACATGATTAATCCCAATATTTGGACAAAATTCCAAAAAGGGGGGAGATTCCACCAAGTTATGCTCAAAATAAGTTTGGATGTTTTATATTTCATTAATGAATTTCTAGGGGAGAAATTCATGCATTTATTTATGGCATTTTAGGGGCCCATTTCTATCTTTGATATCAACACACGCTAGTAGGGAGCACAAAAAATAGCTCTTAGTTGTCTGCTCCCAACTTTATTTTGTTTAAAGAGAAACTACTAAGGGGCCTATCTCATTGCTAATGTCTCTCACTCTCTTGTTCATTCTTTGAATTTGAAAATACTTTGAAGGCAGTTAAATTCCTACCTTAAGAAAGGAGCACGTCAATTGTGATCTTTTCAGGCCCTCTTTCTTGGTGTGCATTAAGATTGGTGGCAATTTCCTTCCTCTGGAAATGTTGTTGGATAGAATTCTAGGAGGAGATCTCTTGCCTGTGATAGGGAAAACTTAAATTTTCAGAAGGGATATGTTTTGAACTTTTTTCATGTGAAAAACTGAATGAATTTATTCCAAAATAATGTAGACACTTTGCTTTGTGAGGCAAAGGCTCAAATGTTAGCCTTACTAGTCTTAGTAGGTCAAAATGTTTTGTTGAGCCCTTAGGGTTGGCTTCGCCAGCTCAAAATAAAAAATCCATATGGTTGTGACTTGCAACATATTTGTCTGATTACGTAATATAAGAAACATTCGTTTGAAAAAAAAACAGGCATTGTTTGCAAAAATTTAAATGGCAATTTCAATCTGGAAAAATAAAAAGATTAAAATATTGTGGTTGTTTGGTAGCATTGCATTATTCCTTGCTTACCAAATCATAGGGTTAGAAGTCATTAATCTTCTCTAAATGAAACCTGTAAGTCTCGGATCCCTTTTTCATTTGTGGAGTAGTTGACGATAAAGAAAATATACCCTGTTCATGTCACATAAGACAAAGATGTGATTTTTTCAATACAAATTTGTTTATGATCTTTCAGGTCAATATCTGCAGGCTGAGGTGGATGGTGGATTTGGCCGTGATGTTTTGGAATTTTTGGTGAAAAGTGATTTAGTGACATACAGATCTATGGCAAAGAAGGTTGTATATGTATATCCATTTACAACTGCTTTTGGAAATTCTAAAGGTCAGGAAGAAAGAATGGAGAAGATAGTTGAAGAATTAGGTTGGTATGTTCCCAGTTATGATTCCATGGATTAAGCACATACCTTTTCAGTTTAATCTTAAGCAGCCATTGGGATTAGATCTTCTGTTATGATTCAATAGATAAGATTTGAGCTCTTTTGTGTTTGCTATCTTTCCTCGGCAAGTTACATATATTGCAGTCCATATGTGCTTAAGTACCATATATGTTAAAATTGAAAAAAGTCTCTACAGATGAGAGGATTCTATTGGATGGATTGAATGAGAGAATATTTTTTAGCTTATTTACTTGCACGAAAGTGTTGTAAATGGAGAGCCGACCAACTCTATAAAAGTAGATTCATGTAGGGCAATGCATGTGCGCACTTACCATACTAGTTTTTCTGCATTTGCTTAGATCAAATTTGCTTAGAGTTGGCTAATTTATGGAGTGAACAGTTTGAAATTTTACAAATAGAGCATGGTTTACATCAGTTTATTTAGATTTAAATTTACATTTATGTAATTATTCATTTAAAATATAAATGGTCAATGTCTTTTTATTGTTCAGCATTGTGAACCTTCCCTGTATGTTGTCAGTAAATGCCTTTTCATGCATTAAGTTTTTCTTTAATTTCGCAGAAGATTAAGCAGTCTATTTGAGCTCAGTTTAACAGACTATTGATGCTTTTAAAAATTAGATTAATTAGTTGCTCTTGAATTGAATTTCGCAATTCTATTGTATGAATTGATCAGGGCAGCCTTAGATTCCAGTCTGTTTGATTGAAGTGAGGTGAACAACTTATCCACTTCTTGCGCTTCCTTTTAAGTAAATTAGAGCTTCCTATACTTCCGCTACAAAGCTGAAGGAATGAACAACTGTTTATTTGATTTCAGTGAACCCATAAAATAGTTTGGTAACAGCATTATATAAAAACACATGGAATTTTATGTTTGTAATGTTCTTTCAACCACATCGTGATAGTGGAGGCTTTATTTTGACAAGCTGTAGGATATAAAATAAAAAACATACATGCTTTATTCTTATAGTTGTCATTCACAATAGAAGTTGTTATGCCTGTGCCAAAGCACAGTTCTCATAATTTCATTAAACACACAATAAAATCATAAAACTTCGATCAACTTGTCAAGTAGATGATTGAGAAGATTTCACAATTTCTGTGAGAAGTCTTTAATTGAATTTGTGGCAAAAATGCACGCAAGACCTTGGAAATGATTTTGCAGATTGTAAAGGAACACCTATACTATGTGTGTAAGTTCGAGAAGATAAATATTCCAGGTTATTAAGTTGGGTATAAGATTGACGACTCTTTCTTCAAAATTAAGAAAGAGTACGTTGATTTTGGGACAAAATTCTATGCAAGATTTTGATTGATTATTAAGTTGAAATATTCTAAGAATTCAAGGAATATTAATGGCTTGCAAGATTCTTGACCATCGAAGGTCGTTTAAATAATGTCTTAAGATATTTCTGCAGTCGTCATTACTGTTGATGAGTAGTTGGTACAAGATGGCCCAATGGCTTGTTTATAGGTGTAAGGGTGAAAATTGCGTACCTTGCATTTTCCCCCTTTGTTTTGGATTCACTTTGATTGGGTTAACTTTTATGCAATAATTAGCATATAAGTGTCATGTTTCTGCGTGAAGAGTTGGCATATACCCGAACCTAGCCTGATTCTGCCTTCACACATCCCCAACAACCAGTTTCAATTCACATTTTATCCATTCGCATATTTGGTTTGAATTCGAGGTGCAAAACTGAACCTAGTTCGATTTCACATGCAAAATCAAACCCTACCTTTTTAAAATTCAAAATTGAAATTGGGCCCATTTTGTACCCCTCCAACTAGCCCTTACATGTCAATCCGAAGTGCAAAACATTTCAAATTGTATTTTAGGTGTTGTATAAAGAACAAACTCTAACTCATTTTAAATATCATCTATAATTGAGATATTGGAGATTCATTTAGTTCTCACTCACTATTTGTTGCATCATTCAAGGAGCAGATTTGAGCATTCATTGTTACATCAATATTTGCACATTGTTAGCATTTTAATTTGCATTTTGTTAGAGTGATACAAAATGAAACAACAATTTGGTAGAACTGTTATTTGAATTAGAAGGGGAAGCTACTTGTAAACAAAAAACTAACTTAATCTTTAAAATGAGTAATTGCAATTTACAATCTATACAACATTTTTTTGGGTCATTCATGCTCATGTTGAATAAAATTAAAGGTGTCATTGGATTCACATAGGGTAAAAAGCTCGCCGATGATGGCATGGTTCGGTGGTTAAGTCGCTCAGGATGTAGTGGCGGCCACCAAAGTTCAAACCCCCGCTGGGCCAACGAGCTCGCAAGGCTTTACGCCTTCGCTGGGCCAATGAGCTCGCGGGTTTGAAGTGTTCTTCCTAGGGGATGAGGTCCCCCAGTTGTGGCCTCACCGGCTCATTGCTCCGGGCAAAAGCATTCGCGTGGAGCCGGAGGGCGTGTCGCACCAGCGTCGCCGGTCACGTTAAAAAGTTTACCAGGCGCATTATCTTTAAAAAAAAACATAGGGTAAAAAGCTAATATGCACTTTTAAACTAGATTGGAGATTTTATATTTTATAACTATCTATTGCATAAAAATATTTAACACTACTAATGAATGCTTGCAACTTCTAATTAAATATAGACATTGAAATTACGAGTAAAGCTTGATATTGAAATGAACACAAACATAAAGGATTATGAATTAAGCAAGAAGAATTATATGTAAAGCCACAATACTTCCTATAATAAAATCTGTAATATTTTTTATTTTTATTTTACAAATCTTGCATTAATTATTAGATTTTATCCAATTCACAAGAAAATTAACTCAAAGGGTAATAATTTAGTGAACAACAATTCCAACAACAAATAAACATGAAAATCACCATTAAAAATTTAAATACAAATGACACTTTTAAGGTTTACAAATCATTGCATGAAAAATAATAAAAAAGTTAACTGCAACTTTTAATTGAAGAACTTGTATACAATGTAAGTTTTATTTTAAAATTCTATCTACTAAAACAAAATTAGAATTCAAACAATCTTTAGTTAGACTATCGATAAAGAGTACTACAAACTAACACTACAACTTTCATCTTTTACACGATAAGAGATCTAAAAATAGACTTTTAAAAATAGATGATCTAAGAATAGCCTCCAAAGATAACTTTCTTAGAATATGCTCATCTTCTTGAAAAGGGTGATGGCGGTGCAGGCTAAAAATAGACCAGTGATAGGTAGCTTTAGAGTTGATTTTGAAGAAGCCTTTCCTTTGTTTTGATAATGGTGGATCCTTTGAAAATTGCCTAAAATTTTGACAATTCGATGCTTTAAATTAACAAGTCCTTCATTCTTCAACAAATCTTAGATGAAAATCTATAATCTTAAGTGTTCTCAAACCCTAACATCTTTGACAAACTTTTGACAATAGACCTCGAAACATTTTGAATGAAAACTTCTCATTCCTTGTTTTTGTAGCAACTAAAATATCATTGAGGACTGTTACAAGACTTGAAAGTTCAATATACCAATGTCGATTTGTATACTCTTGGAAATGAAGACTAATTATGGAAGTTATTTTCAATATGTTCTAGTTTGGTGATTGACTAAAATAATGAAGCTTGATATGAAACCCTTGTTGAAAGACATTCACCCTTGTCAAGAATTGATTGAAAACACTTCTAAAAGCTAATTGTGCATATTGATAATTGTTGAAATTTGGGGTCTCCACTGAAGATCATTGCCTTGTTGATTGATGTTGAAAATCCTACTATAAGAGATTGAAAACCCTCTTTAAAACTTGTTGATATGATGACCAAAAACTTGTTGAATGCAATGATGCTACTATCTTGCTAATAATAGTCATTCCTTTGATGATTCAAAAATTGTGGACCAAAAACTTGTTGAATGCAATGATACTACTATCTTGCTAATAATAGTCATTCCTTTGATGATTCAAAAATTGTTGTTGGTGAATGAATAAGTTTACTATTGTTCTGTTGATTCACTTCTAGTCACGAGGAAGAAAGAGATATCTAAAATCTATGTAGGCACACTTACAACTAATATACACTTGATATGATACATACTCTCATTGCCTATCACTAGATCCTTGTTGAAAATTAATCTAACCATCCTAGGCTTGATATGAAATGAAGAACGGTGACCGTTGTTGTTTTGCTTGTTCTCGCATTCTGCTATCGTAAGAAATAAGGAGTAAGGAGCAATGCATAAACACAACACACTTCTTTATTGGGGCCCATGTCTACTAAATATAGTTGCTCTTTTTTCTCCTCATTTTGTTATATCAAGGTCTGATTTGAATGTGTACGTTGCACTTTATTTATAACATATTTACTTGAGTTTCAAATGCTATGATCGTTATGAATAAGTGTCACCTCTATTAATAGATTCTTCCTTCTCAAATGTTGGTTGGATATGGATGAATAGACGTGCCTACTAATAGGTTTTGCTCCTTCCTCATGAATCTATTCGACAATTTATACATAGGCCCATACTAAACATAGATCGCCCATCTTTATTTATACTAGTATGCCATCTCACTATTGCATTGGTGTGTACTTTATATAAAGTGAAGGAGGTCAACGTTGAAGAAGGCAAATTTGCACTATTAATTGTGTGTCTATCATTGTGAAACTTGAAAACAAAAACTCTTTGTTGAGGTGCACTTGTATAAGCATAAAGCGTTTTCTCATTTGGAACTAAAATTCCCATGACGAGGCACATGCGTGTGTATATGTGATCTTACCAGCGCTTGATAACCCTATTCTATTTGGTCAGACATGCACCTGATAGTGTGTTTTTCAACCCATTTTCCCCAATTAGGGGCATGCTTGAACAAGCAAACTCTTTTAAATTTCTTGACCTTGTGAACTGTAAAAGGATGAATTCACCTTACACAAGGGCATATTTGGTAATATGAAATCACTTTCAAATTTTGAACCAAAATCCCCTTTGCAGAGGTTATCACTAATACAAGCAATTTGAGAGTTGCACCTTTGACTAGATATTGCCCTTAGCAGCACGTGCACCAATACACATGAACTCAAACTTGATCTCCATATAGGTAATCCTTTAGCTAGGGACATGCCATACATGTAAATCTAGACCTTGGAAAAGTCAAATGCACCTTGCCTTACATGAGTGTGCACCTCATATTGCATTCATAGATTTTATCTTAGAACAAAAAGTCCCTTTAATCGGGTGCACGCTTGATAACATATTTCAATCCTTTGAAAACTCATACACATTTCACCTCATATAGATGCACATGTGACAATGCAAATTGTTCAAATTGTTTGACTTCAATTTTGTTGAAAATAAAGGTTGAAAATAAAGGTAGAATTGCTGCTATAAACTTTAAAATTTTGTGTATGCAAAGTTGAAAATAAGATTAATCTGTAATAATTAATGAACAAATGATTTTGCACTTTCAATCCAATGTAGAATAAAAGAGAATAGAAGAGAGAAGCTTGCAATAATGAACACAAGTATTTACGTGGAGAAACCCTTGTGGGAAAAAACTTCACACTCAAAAATGTTTCCTACTTGTATTAAATCTCTTTGGAAAATATTACATTCAATACTGAAATTCCTTTAAGTCCTTGATCCACTTCACAAAAAAACTTCTTGTTTTTTTCTCTAAGTCTTTTCAAAAAAACTTATTATTTTTTTCTTCTAATTATGAAGCTTCATTAATTAATTAAGAGCCCCATACATTTTCTTCTAAGTCTTTTTCACAATTCAACTCTTTGGAAAATGTATGGGGCTCTTAATAAATTAATGAAGCTTTATAATTCAAGAGCTTCTTAATTTGAAAGCTTGAAACTCAAAATACAATAAATTGTAGTTGATAACATAGTAACCAATGCTCATGTAAAAAACAAGCGCTCCAAATTGAGAAGACTAAACTCAAACAATGTTCAAGTTTTTAGTTAACTGCCTCTTCATGATGTGGGCGCCCAAGTTTGCCAAAATTAGCTTTGCCAACATCAAACATATTTCTAAATAAAAGCAACAATAGAAAGTCTTCCAATTGGGCGTCCATATTTGCCCAATCATTTTCTGTTGACTGAAGTGATCAATATACATCAATTTCATGCAAACAACATGCAAGATTGATGTCCCCAAGGTTATTTTGAATTACTTTGTTCTGTACATGCAAGTGACATGCAAATACCGGATTCAACATGCAACTGATACCTATTACTTGAAACACTGAGATGTACCATCCTGCAACTTTATGGAGTTGGAGTGTTTTGCAAGTAATATCTTAAAAATGACATGCAAGCATTTGCAACAACATGCAATTGATACCCATTACCTGAAACACTGAGATGTACCATCCTGCAAGTTTATGGAGTTGGAGTGTTCTACAAACAATCTCACAAAATTGACATGTAATTACATGCAAGGTCATAAAATTGACATGCAACAACATGCAAGGTCATACAAGTCCATAGGAATGACATGCAACAACATGCAAATACATGCAAGTGACATGCAACAACATGCAAGCACATGCAAGTGATATGCAACAATATGCAAGTCCATAAGAGCAACATGCAACAACATGCAACAATATGCAAGTACATGTAAGCAACATGCAAGTCCATGCAAGCTATTTTGACCACATGCAAGCAATATCCAATTCATGCATAGCTAACACTGTAGTTAACTCCAATATTATATCCATGCAAGGTGTCTCAACATTATCCACTCATGTACATAAAAAAACACAACTCCAAGTCTAAATATAAGTCCCCATGAAAAGGGGACGCCCAAGTCTAACTCCCACTCACTAGAAGTTATCAAACACTAAATTTAGACTTAGGAGAAGTCAACAAAGTCTTCATGGCTTCCAACTCAAAGTGGGCGCCCAAGTCTAACTCCCACTCACTAGAAGTTATCAAACTCTAAATTTAGACTTAGGAGAAGTCAACAAAGTCTTCATGGCTCTCAACTCAAAGTGGGTGCCCAAGTTTGATTTTATCCAATTAGGAATTAATTGCAAAAGTCAAAGTGATATAATTAATAAATAATTAATCTCTCAAAGTCCTAATGTGTTGGAGAACACATTCCAAGAACTTTGGAGACAAACGAATTGGTTAGTATTGCAAGTTAATGGCAACTTATCCCAACAAATTTCCCCTATACAAGTGTGCACTTATCTATGCATTTGAGATTGATTTTTGAATTTGTTTTTCCTCATTTAGGTGTGCCCCAGACAATGTAAAATTGTCCTTTCTATTCACTTCATATAGGTAGACCCCTAATAGTGTAAATTTGATCCTTGATTTTGAATTCCCATTGTCTTCATAGAGTTGCACCTCTAACAATGGGATTTCAAACTTTTGCTTTTCCAATTGTAGGTGCATGCTTGATTTCTTGCCTTGGAAAATTTATTCATCAAAAACTACATTTCTCTACTGTGACAAATGACTTCAAAAGCTTCTTTCCAATTGTTCCTACAAAGATAGAGAGATTAAAAAAACACATCCACACATAAGACAAATAAGACAAGTTTTGAAACACAACTTGTGCTTAGAAAACAACAAAGTTTTAGCTTGATACTTGACACATACCTATGGAGTGCAAAAGTAGATTGTCTTGTTAAGTCTTATGTGGTTAACCTATTTTGACACTACTGCATTTAAAAGAAACGAATAAGCACTATCTACCAAAAAGCAATAAATAATGGCAAAAGTAAAGGGACTGCAATGAGTACACAACTACAATGCCATATATATTCCCTAGTTCCTTTCCTTTAAATGCTTATAATGTGTGTAATCAATTTAACTAATTTAATTAAACACATGAGCTAGGTAAATGCTGAATGGAAAATGGATTTAAATTAAGATAGAAAGATAAACCCTATTTTGACGGCTAAGTCACGAATGCCAAACAAAGAGTTGATTGTGGAGGGTGATATATAAATCATGTAGAGTAAGAACACTATTGTGGGTGCACCAAAAACCATCATACACGAATTTGTCTAGCCATATATAGAAATTATTGTCTAAGTCGTACAACGATCGATAATCTATAAGATAGGTACAAGAAAAGCATAGGGAGCAACACCAAAATATCCTAGAGTAAATAAACAAATAGAAATATTAAAATGAAGAGAAATGAGTAAAAATATGAGATCATTGAGTAGAATACTAAGTTTAAAGAGATAACATCACAAAACATACTTGCTTCTAGGACAAGAAAAGGGGTTAAGATTGTAGAGGAGCTTGCCAAGGTGGTCAAGCTCCTATTTAAGCCTTTCAACTTCCATGGGCAGTCAATAGAAGATCATATGTATGTTTAGCCTAAATGTGTCTAGGACTAAGAGCTATATTAAAAGTTACGAATGTGAAAATAATAATATAAATAAGGTTTACAAGATATATTACTATTCTAGGGTATGAAAAAAGACACTTGGGATTTGTATGATTAGAGTATATCAATAGAACAATACAATTCAATAGAATACAATGAAAGGAAACTGATATTTATTCTCCAAGAAGAAGGGAAGAACAATATTCAAGAACACAACCAAGGTGTTGAAAGAGACTTCACCAAATACCTAGGGCTTGGATATGTAGAAGAGTCATAGGTTATCAAGAGCCTAAAGTATCACAAATGTTGTAGAATGCTTTTTAGAAAACACTAAAATATGAGTGCAAGAAGAATGCAATGGTTGTAGAGTGTTGGAGAATACTAGAGCATGGAGGAAGAAGTTGCACATTGCAATAGGGAAAAATAAAAACAATCCAAGAGAAAACATTTGTTTTAAG
Organism: Cunninghamia lanceolata; assembly: GCA_027924645.1. Lineage (NCBI taxonomy): Eukaryota > Viridiplantae > Streptophyta > Pinopsida > Cupressales > Cupressaceae > Cunninghamia > Cunninghamia lanceolata. The sequence continues at coordinate 1,673,257 of BSBN01000416.1, read as the reverse complement.
AATCCCCATCATTATCATTCTATTTGGGAAAAGGAATCAAGGGGAAGGAGTTCAACAATTGGATAAACCTGCACAACCATCCATTACAGTCACAGATCAACTAAAATGACTATGATTTGGTTGTATGGATTTATTTCACCTGGGATGCTATTGCACTTGTGTAGATGTCTATGCACTCGTAATAAGTCTGAACATGTGCATTTTGACAAAAAAGATCAATAGTTATTAAGAATGGAACGTGACATGACCAAGATTCATAATATTAAGTACAAATGCACAAATAAACTCAAAGTTGGTGCTTAGACCAAGAAAAAGGTTGAGGTTACGGCTAAAATGGATCCTAGAACATACTAGAGGATGAACACTAAAACAGGGGCAATTATAGAGTTGGAATTGCAATGTAATTTTTGATTGTACAATAACAAAAAGATTCATATAGGTACAAGCACATAGTTAGCGACATATAGGCCCATACTACATGATTGCTTGTTGTCTTTAATTGTTGTTCAAAATCCATTAAATTGATTTGCCCAGAGGTTTGACCAAGGGAGAATTCCCGTGTCCAGTAAACTCCAAAATGGTGTCTATAGGCACCATTTATTTTTGTAGATTTAGAAAATAGCAGGCGAGACAAACTGGTTTCTAGATCATAGAACTTGCTAGGTCAATTTCTTGCAATACAAATCAATTTCACACACAAAGGTCTATTTCGCATTATGCAATTGACCTAGATTTATTTCTCATTGCAATTTCACCTTAGAGTGAGGTAGAGTCAAGTTTGTTGCTTGTTCGAGCATCATTGAGTCAAATGTGCTATTAGACCATCATTTTGGATCATAGAGAGACAATTGGTAGTCTAATGCCATCAAGCCATGCATAGAGCTAAGTAATCCGAATCCATTTTTATTATTTTGAAAAATGTGCTTGTCTGTTTTAAATTTATTGTCTCAACTTTGATTATAGAATTAAAGTTGTTTATTACTAATTTATTTATTTACCCTTTGAAAAGGTTATTCATTTTCCTTTTCAATAAGATATGGCATATTAATATAATCACAAATAGTACAAGTAAAATATAATTTATTTCTTTTTATTTAGTTTAGTTGCCTTTCCCCAAATCTCAAACTAAAAGAAAGTACAATGTAAGTCTAATTACACCATCAAATATGCTTATTTCTACACTCTCCAAAGGGTGTAAATATATAGTAGGGTTAGAGAGACGCATATAATTTAATAGTAATAATTTATTCAATTGCAACTCCTCTTGATGCTCCAAATGACTTCATTAAAAGGTGAGTACAAAGCACACATATCATATATATATGGCTGTAAGATTATGATTTAGAGTTATTGTAGGATGGTTGTAAAATTTAAAGGATGTGTTGAATCAAATTTGACTTAAAGAAATGTAACGACATAAGAGCAAAACTACCTAGTGCAAAATAAAAACAGAGAAATATAAGAACGAATAGAGAAGAATTCTATTAATCATTTATGTATAAATTGAGCCTAAACTGATGTCGCTCCCACTTGTCTCCTTGGCTCCCACTCCTGATTTCAATCTCATGTCATTCCCGCTAGTCTCATAAATTCCTCTGCTCTTGAGCACCGATTTTCCACCAATGTTTTCAGGATGCTCTGGGTGGTGTTACTGTTGCTAGGGGCTCTCTTTCTTTCTACGACAGCAATGACATCCCTTCTTTTGTGCCTGGAACTGCAACTTCTCTAGCTCATGTCGCTCTGGTTTTAGGGGGTTCGAAGATGCAGAATGGTGGCTCTAAATCCTTTGCAACTACGCTTGAATTGGGAGGTCAATTCTCACCCTCCTCTACTCGGTAAAGTCCAACCTATGGCATGTTCTCAGTTCGCCCCTGTATTGGAGGTAATCGACAATATTTGCCACTACTCTAGTCGAGCCTTATTTGCAGATTTAATTTTGTCTATGGCCATCTATTCCTGATCTGCATAAGTGGTTTTCAGAGTCTTTGCGGCCTCTCACAGATAGAAAAATCAAGCTTTGTCCATGTGTTAGGGGTTTTTTCATTGCTGCATTTTTCTCCCAAATTGATAGGGGGCTGATATGTGATGGCAGGTTATGATTTTGGGGTGAGCATTCTCTCTCGCTCAAGCTATGGTTTCCTTCTTTCAACCCTCTTACTAAACCCCTCCATATCATGCCAACATGGGTCAAATTACTTAATTTCCTTCTCCACTTTTGGGATGACTCCTGTTTTGAAGCTATTGGCAATTCTATTGGTCGGTTCCTAAAGGTTGATTCAGTTAGTTCCGACATTGACCACACTACCTATGCCCATGTTTTAGTGGACATCGACACCTCTAAGGTTCTTCTTAGGGATGTTCTATTGGTGGGGGATAGGCCTTGGACTCAAATGTTAGATTATGAGGGTCTCCAATTATGTTGTAGGCAATGCTTCACTACCAGACACCTTGCTTCTGATTGCCCCTATTCTCATCGTAAGTTGGTTGGAGAGGCTATGTGGTGGAGGAATGCCCTCCTCAACCACTTGACAATTGATTTTTTCATTGTCTCTGACTCTTAGGAGACTGGAATTTCTCCTCCCGTTTCCTCGGAGTTGGGGCATGATATGGCCCTAGTGGCATCTACTAGTGTTGGCATGACTTTGACGAGTTTTGTGACCCATGTTGGGACTTATTTTGCAGACCTAGTTATGGTAGCTCCTTCGTTAGTTCCATTTCATTAGAGCTCTCTAAAGGTTCTAACAAGTTCTCTGACACAACAAGATGTTTTCTGGGTCTTTTTACCTTTGAGAACGTACTCCTCCATCAAAATAGGTTTATACAATTATCAGGACCACTGATAATGCACCTTGTTACAAAAAGTTTGTTCTTCAGGTTTAGAAGAACAACCTTTAATGAAGATCATGAATGTTTTTGGATTTAACTGTCATACTTTTTTCATCAACATTTGGATCACACTTCGTGATCCGTCATTAGGATATAGAGAGTAAGAGAAGAGAAAGACAAATGATAAATTGTAGACCATAGCTACCTAAATAGAGGAAGGGAGTGAGGTGACACGATAACCAAGAGACCACAAGGGGGGAGGAGAAACAAACTACTTTACAAGATAAAACAATTAGAATAAAATTGGAATTAAGAAATTATACAATCTAAAAAAACCAAAGCATAAAAGTAAATATAAACCTATATATAAATATGCATATTTATGTATGTATGTATGTATGTATACCATATACATATACATATACATATGAACCTATATTTGAAACAAGTAAAATAAAACAAATTATAATGGAAAACAAACCTAAAGATAGACATACACAAGACTACTAAAGAGAATATGAACAACAAAGAGAGCCAAAAAATATACATAAACAACAAATTACATAAGCATAAAAGTGAATGTATGTATGTACACACACACACACACATATACGTAACGACAAACAAGCTTAAAGATAGACATACACAAGACTACTAAAGAGAATATGAACAACAAAAAGAGATGAAAATATTGATAAACAACAAATTACAAAAGCATAAACGTAAACACACACACACACAAATATGAAACAAAATATGAAACTATACAATCTACAAAAGGCGAAGGAGCATGTGAAGTTGAAGTAGGAAAATAATTAATCATCACAAACTATGAGAGTAAAACCCTTCGGAGGGGTGTTTCATTGTGTCATTCCACCCATACCAGCAAAGTTTCAGTAAAATCCAATCACGGATCAAGAGATACACAATTAATAGCATTCCTCCAAGCTTAGTACAAAAACAATTAAATAATCAAAACCATATGAGCTAAAGTGAAATGCTTTTGGATGGTGTTTTATAATATTATTCCACTCATTCTGGTAAAGTTTTGTCAGAAAAATCAAACCAAATTGAAAGATTCATAATTAATATTTTTTTAGGCAATTTAAAAAATATTTCAAAACACTATATAGTTTTATTTATTTCAATTTGAAAGTAAAAAATACTATACCCTACATTTTTATGAGATCAAAATTTATAATAAAAAATAAAACACTAAAAAAAATAGTACAATGCTATATTTTCTATTTGATGATTTGCATTTTGAAAATCCTCCTCCATTGCATGCCTCTTCCATGCCATATCCTTCCTTGTTGTGCCTATGCTAGGAGATTCTTATAGGATTTCTTATGGCTTAAAGATTTTCAGCTTACAATTTGTATCACCGTCTAGAAAGAATATCAAGTCCTTCATTTAGATTACATGCAAAATGCTTGATAGAAAGAGTGCAAGTCCTCAAATTGAGGCAAGAACACAATTAATGGCAAAATCTAGATCAAACTATGAACAAAGAATGAGCAAGTCATTGCCAAACACCATGCAAAGTCTACAACTCTTTTCCTCTTCAACACTCCTTACTACTTTTTTTAATAAAAAAATAATTTACGCTTATGCTCGTATTCCTCATGCAAGGAAATGGTTGTATACTTTAGGTATTACTATGTTCATCATTGGTGTTGCAAAACGATGCTTCAAATGAAAATACATGAAATCCTACAATTGTGCTTTCTCTCTTAGATATGCTAAAACTCTTTAAACCCACAATAAAAACACTCTTAGTACATATTCTCAGTCTCTCACATTTCTACTGCACTATGGGTCCTACACACTTTGATACCATATTGTTTTCATTAATAAAATGTACTAGGACACTTTATTAGGTCAAATCAAAGTATATATACAAGAAGGTTTTAATGTACAACAAATATTAAGTTTTGATCCTATAATCTCTCAACCAAATCCTATTCTATGTTAGTGTTGCAACCCTAAAACAACCCAACAACCATAGGTGACAAGTAATATTTGACCCAACAACTATTCATCTATTATAAAACTAACTACTAATACCTATACACTAACCTATGATTTAATTATTCATAATAATAATATTTAAATCTAACATGTATATGGTGTGGCAGGCTCCACTCAAGGTGGCCAAGACCAACTTGTGGGAGGTTGTGATTAAAGGTGACCTCCCAAGGTATTGATATTTCTAATAAAAAGGAATATGTTTGATCGTGGTTGCATCCAAAGAAGACATATCTGAAAAAAGCCACTTGATAAGACGATTGAGGGTTTTTCGACTGCAAGAATGCTAGGGCAAAAACAAGACTATAAGAGTTGAGTGGTCGAGTGTGAGATTAAAATAATATGATTTGTTAATTATGGAAGGGTTAGTAGTTTCTTGCTTACACCAATCCATTTACTTAAGAAGATAGATGGGCAACATTTATAGTCATAATTGAACACATAGGGAGCGTGTAAGGGGAGGAAGGGCAAAAATTGTCATGTTAGACTATGTTCAAACACATAGTCTTAAGTCCAAGTGATATGGATGATTATATAGTTCTGAATTATCACAAAGTTATATGGAAAGTGTGTCTAACAAGGTTGTAAGTGGATCTATGAGGTGATCTAAGACATTCAAAGTAAAAACTCTTATAATAATGATAGTTAGAAAACAATTTCATCTTTGTCATGACTCAACCTAACTTCCAATATGTCATATAATAGAAGGTTAGCATGCCAAAATGCGAATTCAATCGAGTTATTGATCATTTTAATATGTACAATTTCTTTGTCTAGGTACCTAATTTGTTCACTTGTGAAGAAAGTTAAGATCCCTTTAGAAACACATGATAAAAGTAATGAAATGTTATAATTTAGATTAGTAAAAAGCTATAATGAGATGAACATACCTACTTTGACTTGCCTAGTCATTGTTGTAGATAATTACATTAAAATTGCCTGGATTGTTGCCCCCATTTACACCCCAACTGTGTTGTGTGAGCCATCTATTGTGGTTGCCTTTGATACGAGTACAGAATCCCTACAACTCCACATAAATTATATTTAGTTGCCGTTGAAATAGGTTGTCATAAAATCATTGTACACGGTTAGATTAGACCTGGGAGGATCTACCTAGCCCCAATCATAAAGTGCGTTGAATTTGACTGTAGCTAAATGTGGAAGGTGTAGTATACACTAAGTTGGTATAGCTCTGGTCAAGAGAAAATATTGAATTTTGTCCCCAAACTGTGTTGTGTGCGGAAAACGTTACTGCGCTTCTGTGGTGTTTTGTGTTTGTGTATTGCTTTAAAATTTGATTATCAACTGTAAAACTTTGGGATTCCATAGGAAACATGCAAGAGACATGAAAATATATGTAGTCTAAGCGTAAAAGCATTTGAAACCTCATCTTCCCGAGACAAAAGTTTCTCTGATGATGGTTGGGCCTAGGCAAGATTTTACATATTTCCCAACATTTTCCAAATTGAAAATTTTTAGTACTAAATCTCTAATTGTGAATGATCGTTGTTGAATGTTCTTTCTTAGTGTAGAGCCTCCCTCTTTTTTAAAGATTATATTGTGTTTTGGTTCTTGTAACCATTTCATCTAGGGTTTAGTGCTTTAATTTATCATCTTTTTATTACCTTATCAAGGCAATATTGTGGTGAAATGTGGAGTAAAGGGATTTCCACTTTGAGTAGTAAAATTGTCTTTGAACCATGGAAGTAGATATTATTCATACAAAACAACATGCTTAAGACATTATAACATACAAAAAAGCATACCGAACACATCATGACTGTATTCTCCATACAAAATAGCCTCCATTATGGGACCCGTTGACGTTACTATGTTTAATGGTTGCTACTTGTCGTTTTCTGTCAGGGTGTCTCTCTAGCCACAATCCTTTTCCTACCAATGACGCAATGGGACCCCACTTTGCTGGAACTTTTGAAGTATGCCTTTTCCCATCATTTTCACTATTGTACTATTTGTGCAAAGTAGTGGAGTCGATGAGGGACGAGTTGCAGGTGACGAAAGGCCAAAAATGAGTTACAGCCGAGGATAACTATTCTGGGTAAGTTAATATACTATCTGAGAATGTGAAACCTTGTTTATTTTGTTGAAAATTCAAAGTAGAGTGGAATGAAATAAAATATCAATTTTTGTTCATTTTGTAGTTGAAGTGAAGTAGTGGAGTCAATGAGAGGCAAGTTGTAGGCAAATAAAAGCCAGAAAACAAGTTACAACTAAGGATAACTATTCTGGGTAAGTTAATTGACTCTATGCGAACATGAAACATGATGGCAAAAATAAAATTAACTCTATTGTTTTGTATCTAAATCTGTATGGACAATAGCTGCTTCCTTTCCCTTGTGCCCTGTCATGTTGTAAGTATAGGATGTAAGTATATAGTAGAACATTTTCATTGAATTTTGCAAATGCTAGGGTTTAGCCATGGATCCCATGAAACTTTTTGAGGGATTTCCTCAACAACTGTCATGGGGTCTTTGGGTCTTCAAAATATTTTCTTTTGGATAGCCTTGTAGGTAAAACCAATTGGGTTTGCACAACCCATGAACTTAATCACTTGTTTGGAAAATTGTGGATGTGAAGAGATCACATTTTATTTTCAAATCAAAATAAAATGAGACCTCTACACATCATTACTCTCTTCCATAGAATCCACTATTAAATGAGTGGCCTAATTTTATGAATGGAGCTTTGTGCATTGAAGTGTAGCCCCAATTAAAGGGGCAACCTAATTTTATGTTTGGTAGGGTTGTATACAAATTATTAGATTGAGTTTTGTATATCCAATGTAGCCCTAATTAAAGGGATGGCCTAATTTTATGTTTGGTAGGGTTGCATACAAATTATTAGATTTAATTTTGTATATAATTTTGGTGGTTGCAATACACATTGTGTTTTCCAAGCTACACAAGTTTAGTTCATGATTTCTAAGATATATTTCAAATTTATGCCTTTCTTACTTGAGTCATATGTTGATTTGTAAAGTGTTCAAAAGATGTTGACAACGTGGTATTGAGTTGAGGTTGGTGGGTTGATGAAAGGAGTTTCCATCATTCGAGGCTATCTCAAATGCATGGTTGGATTTTCCAACCTTTCTCTTGATGTAATAGAGCTATGTGCTCCCCAACCAAAGTGGCTACCTGATGTTATGTTTTCTTAGGGTTGTATAGAAATGATTACATTTGATTTGTTGTGTTACAACTCTATTTTCTAAATTTTGTATATCCAGTATAGCCCCAATTAAAGGGGTGGCCTAATTTTATGATTGGTAGGGTTGTATACAAATTATTAGATTGAATTTTGTATATAATTTTGGTGGTTGTAATAGACATTGTGTTTTCCAAGGTGCACAAGTTTAGTTCATGATTTCTAAGAAGTCTTCCAAATTTATGCCTTTCTTACTTGAGTCATATGTTGATTTGTAATGTGTTCAAAAGATGTTTACAATGTGGTATTGAGTTGAGGTTGGTAGTGTTGATGAAACGAGTTGTCATCATTCAAGGTTATCTTAGATACATGGTTAAATTTCCAACCTTTCTCTTGATATAACAAAGCTATGTGCTCCCCAACCAAAGTGGTTGCCTAATGTTATGTTTTCTTAGGGTTGTGTAGAAATTATACATTTGATTTGTTGCGTTACAATTTCATTTTATAGAGAAATTTGTAGGTTGAACTACACATTGTGTTTTTCAACCTGCACAAGTTTAGTTCATGGTTTGTAAGATGTGTTTCAAACTTATGCCTCTTTTACTTGACTCATATATTGATTCATAAATGCTTTTAAAAGATGTAGACAACGTAATATTGCGATGAGGTTGGTGGCAGTAATCAAAGGACTTGTGGTCATTTGAGGTTATCTCAAAGGGATGGTTGGATTTCAAAACCTTTTTCTTCATGTAATAGAGCTATGTGCATCCCAACAAAGTTGTATTCCTAATCTTATGTTGTTTTAGTGTTGTGCATAAATTATTACATTTGATTTGTTGTGTTACAATTTCATTTTCTATACAAAATTGTAGGTTGAATCACACATTGTGTTTTTCAACTTACATAGGTTTAGTTCATGGTTTGTAAGCCTCTCGTAGTTGACTCATATATTGATTCATAATGTTTTGAGAAGATGTAGACAATGTGGTATTTAGTTGTGGTTGTGGGCGTTGATGGAAGGACTTGTGGCAATTTGAGGTTATCTTAAAAGAATGGCTAGATTTTAGAACTTTTCTCTTCACGTAACAAAGATATGTGCACCCCAACCAATGTGTCAAGTCCTAATTTTATATTGTTTCATTGTTCTATAGAAATTATTACATTTGATTTGCTATGTCAGGATTTCATCGTATATATAAAGTTGTAGATTGAACAACACATTATGGTTTTCAACCTACATAGGTTTAGTTCATGGTTTGTAAGATGTGTTTTAGACTTATGCCTCTCATATTTGACTCATATATTGATTCATAATGTATTAAAAAGATGTAGATAGCATGGTATTGGTTTGAGGTTGGTGGCAATAATGGAAGGACTTGTGGTCATTCGAGGTTATCCTAAAGGCACAGGTGGATTTCACAACCTTTCTCTTCATGTAACAGAGATATGTGTACCCTAAAAAAAGTATATTCCTAATTTTATGTTGTTATAAGGTTGTGTAGAAATTATTACATTTGATTTGTTGTGTTACAATTTCTTTTTCTATAGAAACTTGCAAGTTGAAATACACATTGTGTTTTTTAACCTGCACAAGTTTACTTCATGGTTTGTAAGATTTGTTTCAAACTTATGCCTCTCTTAATTGGATCATATATTGATTCATAAGTTTTTTAAAGTAGACAATGTAGTATTAAGTTGAGGTTGGTGGCAATAATGGAAGGACTTTTGGTCATTCGAGGTTATCTCAAAGGCAAGGTTAGAATTCACAACCTTTTTCTTCATGTAATAGAGCTATGTGCATCCCAAAAAATCTTATTCCTAATTTTATGTTATTTTAGGGTTGGGTAAAAATTATTACATTTGATTTATTGCGTTACAATTTCATCTTCTATACAAACTTGCAGGTTGAAATACACATTGTGTTTTTCAACCTACATAGGTTTAGTTCATGGTTTGTAAGATGTGTTTCAGACTTATGCCTCTTGTAGTTGACTCATATATTGATTCATACTGTGTTAAAAAGATGTAGATGTGGTATTGATTTGAAGTTGGTGGTGGTAATGGAAGGATTTGTAGTCATTTGAGGTTATCCCAAACGCATGGGTGGATTTCACAACCTTTCTCTTCATGTAACAGAGATATGTGTACCCCAACAAAAGTTTATTCCTAATTTTATTGTCATTGGGTTGTGGCTATAAATTATTACATTTGATTTGTTACGTTACAATTTCATTTTCTATACAAACTTGTAGGTAGAAACACACATTATGTTTTTCAACTTGCAGCTCACAAGTTTATTTCATGGTTTGTAAGATTTGTTTCAAACTTATGTGTCTCTTAGTTGACTCAAATATTGATTTATAATGTTTTGAAAAGATGTAGACAACATGGTATTTATTTTTGGTTGGTGGTGTTGATGGAATGACTTGTGACAATTTGAGGTTATCTTAAAGGCATGGCTAGATTTTACAACCTCTCTTCATGTAACAAAGATCTGTGCACCAATCAATGTGGCTTCCTAATTTTATATTATTTTAAGCTTGTGTAGGAATTATTACATTTGATTTGCTATGTTAAGATTTCATTGTATATAAAAAGTTGTAGGTTGAACTACACATTGTGTTTTTCAACCTGCACAAGTTTAGTTCATGGTTTGTAAGATGTGTTTTAGACTTATGCCTCTCATAATTTACTCATATATTGATTCATAATGTTTTAATAATATGTATACAACTTGGTATTTAGTTGTAGTTGGTGGCATTGATGGAAGGACTTGTGGCGATTTGAGGTTATCTTAAAGGCACGGCTAGATTTCACAACCTTTCTCTTCACATAACATAGATATGCACCCCAATCAATGTGGCTTCCTAATTTTATATTGTTTCAAGGTTGTGTAGAAATTATTAAATTTGATTTTCTATGTTAGGATTTCATTGTATATATAAAGCTATAGGTTGAACTACACATTGTGTTTTTCAACATGCACAACTTTAGTTCATGGTTTGTAAGATGTGTTTCAAATTTATGCCTCTCTTAGTTGACTCATATTGATTCATAATGTTTCGAAAAGATGTAGACAACATGGTATTTAGTTATGGATGGTGGAATTTATGGAAGGAATTGTGGTCATTCGAGGTTATCCCAAAGGCATGGGTGGATTTCACAACCTTTCTCTTCATGTAACATAGCTATATGCAACCCAACAAATGTGGCTTCCTAATTTTATATTGTTTTAGTGTTTTGTAGAAATTATTACATTTGGTTTACTATGTTAGGTTTTATTGTATATATAAAGTTGTAGGTGGATCTACATATTGTGTTTTTCAACCTGTACATATTTTGTTGATGATTTCTATGCCTTTGTTGTTTGATTCATAATGTGTTAAAAATATGTAGGCAATTTGGTATTGGTTTGAGGTCGTTGGCATTGATGGAAGGATTTATGGTCATGTGAGGTTATCTCAAAGGCATTTATGGATTTCACAATATTTCTCTTCATGTAATGGAGCTATGTGCATACCAACTAAAGTGGTTGCCTAATTTTATGTTTTTGTAGGGTTGTGTAGAAATTATTACATTTGATTTTCTATGTTATGATTTAATTATCTATATAAATTTGTACATGTTTTATTCATGGTTTATAAGATGTCTTGCAAATTCATGCCTCTCTTACTATGCTAGTATTTTATAATTGTTTCAATTGGTTTGGTTCATAGTCTGTTAGGAAAGTTGGGTCATGTTATTTTTGTCCTCATCATACTTTGTTATAGAATTGTTATGTAATGAAATCAGACATGTTTCCTTCTATTAGGCCATTATGTATGGTTAAATTCATTTGGCCATAGCTAGTGAATGACTCTAAATGTAAAATTTTATTTTCAATATTGATAAAAGGGAGAGGGCACTTATCCCCCACTTAAATAATCTAAATTAAGTTGTTGTAAGTAAATATGTGTGCATGTTTATTAAGAAGTTGTAATTAATACATTTTAGTTATTAAAAGTTTGTAACTAACAATAATTTTTTTATTTTTTGAAATTAAAAATACGATTCAATGAGTAGAGTTTAAAACTTAACGAAAACATAACATATTAATCAACCTTACAACCTCTGTAGGTAATATGTCATTAGTCATCCAATTAGTGACCCCCTTATTCATTACCCCCAATTTTCAAGAAAGTTAGCTAATTTGTTAGCTTCCCAGTAATATATGATCAATTTTGAACTCTCCAAAGTCTTGGACTAGTTAATAACATACTTAATAAAATTATCAATGGTCCAGCTAGGGTGGTTTTTTCCTTCCAAATAATTTATAATATTCAAAGAGTCTCCCTTGATTATTAAGTTCTTAACTCCAATCCAATGAACCATCTTTATGGAATTATAGGCAACAATTGCCTCCATAAAATGATTAGTTTGTTCACCCAAGTTTATAGCACACGTTGCAATCATGTTTCCTTTATGGTCTCTTAGAACTTCACCTCCTCTAGCTAGTCTAGGGTTCCCTTTCAAAGCACCATAAAAATTTAACATACCAATTAGGGGGTGGGGGGGTCCAAGTAATGATCGTCCTTTGAGATTTAGATTCTTTGAATGGGGTTGATAAATCAAAATCCAAGTTCCAAGCTACTGTAATCTCTAAATTTGATTTGGAAATCCTAGTCTTAGGGGCATAAGATATTTTATCTTTGACGTCAAAAAGAAAGTTCTCTTTAATAACCAAACATATTCTATTAGTCACCCTACTTACCAAGAATTTTTTCTCCCTAAAATTTTTGTTATTTCTCTCCTTCCAAAAAACCCAAACAATGTGAGGTAAAGCAAAAGATGAAAGGAGTTTTAGAGAAGGATTTTGAGATGGAGAGACCCATTGTTCTAACAAACCTTGAATGTGATTCGAACTGACCTTGAAAAGAGAAAGTAAGGAATCCCAAACCTCCCTAGAGAGGGAGCATTGCAACATTAGATGGACACTTTCTTCTACCTTTCCACAAAGGGAACATCCGTTAGGGAGGAAAAAACCCCTTTTGACAAGGTTGTCTAAGGTTAGAATTTTATTTTGAGCCAGCAACCAAATAAAAATGTTAACTAGGGATCAGCTAAGGAAACCATAACTTGGCCCAAAAAGGAGAAGGATTATGATCCAACATTGAATCAAACCCCAAGGTAACTGAGTAGATCCTTGTGGGGGTTACTGCCCAAATCAACTCATCACTTCTAGAAACTTAAGGAATATGATAAGAAGACAATAAAGAATATAATTTGGAAAGATCATCAAAGCAACAAGAGAAGAGAAATAATTGGATAAGATCTTCCAAGATTTGAAACCTTCCACTTCTTCTATATACTTCCTCATTTTAATCCCAAAGGAAAATTTACAAGGGTCCATAAGAGGGATTGCCCAATCAACATCCCTAAGAGGGGAGTTAAGAAACCATTTGTCTTCCAAAAAATTAATATTTTCCCCATCACCTAATTTCCATTTTGTGCCTTTGTTGAGTATAAATTTGCTAGAGATCTTTTTTTTCCAAAAGCAAGAACCATGGGGTAGATCACTACTAGTCAAGACATCCCTCATAGATAAGAGGTATTTTTATTAGTAATAGGAGTCCATTATTTCTTCTCATTTAATAATATCCAAGTAATTTTGGCATTGAGGGCTAGGTTGAAGTCTCTAATATTCCTTATCCCTAAACCTTCCTTTTCTTCTTGGTGTAAAAGTTAGGGCATTACAAAATATGTACAACATGAAAGGTTTAATTTGAATTCAAGAAACATATAAAACGTAAAATTTCACCACTCCCACAAGGATGGTTTTGAATATATTCAACTCCTATCATCACAAGGAAGGAGGGAGTTTGTACTAAGAAGCATAAACATTTTTGAGGTCTATACAAGCATCACTAAAGCACCACTTATCCCGCGAGAACCCCAGTGATAAAAAATCAACACATTGATTTGCAATCCTACATAAGGGGTAGTATGGATCCAAACCTTCCTAACAATGATAAAATGGGTAGACTACATCTTAATCCAAAATGTTGTCAAAGATTACAAGGTAACACAAAACTAGGCCTAAAGTCACTAACACAAGAGTCACCTAAAACATTGGGTATATGTTCAAAACCATCAGTGAGTCATAAAATGAGGGAGTTATAATTTCTTTCAAACCCTAGAAGGATGGTAGTACAAGGTTTTCTCTTGAGCTACTACTTTGGTCCTATTGGATAAGTAGAGCATCATAATGGTGACACAACAAGGAAAAAAGGTAAACAACTAGAAATACTATGCATAGTGGGATTCTAATAAGGCACACCCATGGGATATGAACAAGGTTGATGATCTCACCATCCATGAATCATCATTATCAAAACAACTACACTAGATAATAATATATTCACATACATGAGCATAAGGAAGTTACAATTAAAGAAAATGGTTAGAAAAAAAGAAAGGCAACCCTAGAGGTTCAACATTCAGACAAAAAATAAAACATGACACACTACCCTTCTAAAAGGGATCTTCCAAAGATTGGAAAACATGGTAGCACACACTTCAAATGAAACTAGGGTCTCACATACCATGAATATCTCCCAGAACAAGGCATCATGATTACACATAAAAATGAACAAACAATTAATTTTTCCTTCAAGATAAATCCCATAAGGAAAAAGAACACATTTAAGGTAACTCTAGAAAACTACACTTAAACACACGCAAAGGGTAAGATCCTAACATATATTCCCCAAGTAGCCAATGTTGCAGTCAGGCTCTGATACCAAGTGTAATGCCCACATTTCTAGGTTAAGAGACAATCTATAAAATGGACCAATTTTTTTTCAACATAAATTAAATATCTAAAACTCATATTTACAACAGACTAACTAAAACCACTTTCCAACTAAATATTTTCTCAAGTGGCCTACAAGTTCCATGGATTCACTTCTCTCTCTCATTTGAGTATCCTATTACTAAGATACATATGCCCAAGAACTTGAGGTGAACTTACTAGCCAAAACCTAATTTATGATATCCATAGCAAACCTCAACCATGGTGATGAATCGACAATAGTCTAAGTACTAATAATTATTATATATTTTTAATATACAAATATTAGCAAACATGGCATTATAATTACCAAGTCCCAAATATGTATGCATATTGTCATCCCTTAACTTCAAAGGATAAATATAATGAAGTCATCTCATTAAGGAATAATCACAAAGCTTGGTATACAATGACCTTATGCTTTCCATGCTTAGGTGTTAGATCAAATAATTGAGAGAGACAAATCCACAATGGGGAACTCTTTAGCATTGGGGTGAAGGAAACTACATTTTGAAGGACCCCTAAGGATGAAATATTCTTAAGGTAATAAACCATCCACTTTAATGCTATAATGAAATATAATTCATTATTTTAATAATACACATTTATCATATAAGTCTCTTTTCAATTTATAATAGTATTATAGATATATAATATAGTAGTTTTATCATTACTTGGGTAATTTTGTATTGTACTAGTAATAATCATTATATCTAATATTTACACTATATTAAAATTCATATCTTTATGACCCTACCTTAGTAAAGTGACAAAGTTTGTATCATTACAAAGGGTTATAGGCCCTTAATTTCATGGAAATCTTACTTAATTTGATTATAGTGGTCTAACTAGAATCAAATAATAAAGGCATCTATAAACTTATGTCTAAGTGATTTTAAATTTTCTATAATATTAAGAACTAGAAATGTCAAAGGGGTTGTGGTAGGACCACTTGGTTCTCATGTTGGAGACCAAGGTTTAAATCTCGCCAAGTGACATCTGAGCATTGACAAGCATGCTTAAACATTAGTCCCACTTTAGTTGATTGATAGAGTTTTATTCCTGTAGGTGATGCTGGTAGTGCACACTAGAGGAATGAAGGCAGAAGAAAAGTTAGTTTCCCTAGAGGGTCAGATTAGTGGTGAAGAATTCAAGTTAGAGGAGCATGATAGAGGAGGATGACCTATAGAAGGAGCTAGGAGGTAAGGCATTCAAGTTGGAAGAGGATGCTAGAGAATTAGATTAACATTCAAGTTGGAGGAGCATAAGATGGAGTTGATGGTGAGAAAAAGGAGTGGTTTCTTTGCAAGAGGAGATAGGAGGTGTAACATTCAAGCCAAAGGAGTGTAATTAGGATAATTGTGAGTCCAATGGTATCCCCATTGGAAGAGCATTAGATAGAGTGGTATCTCGACATGATGTAAGGGCATGGGACCTTATTATCAACCTTCACTAAACAATCTTGAAAAAATTAAGAACTAATAATATTTAATATTAATAACCACAACCATAATCAAAATTCCATTACAAATTTAGTTCTAGGACCTAAGGCATTACTCTTGTAAAATGATAAGGCCTATAATAATTAATTTTCACCCATCTAGGTAAATAATAGGTTAGATATAACACCATTGTTAATATTATCTAAAATTGGTAATATTTATAATATCACATGGTAACATTCTATTTGTTATATCATGTATAAATTTATTTGTTAAAAATAACTTGAGAGGAATCCAACATATCTTCTAGGATTCCTCTTCTAATAGTGAATTTTTAGATTCCTCAGAGTTTAATTCCTTTCCAAGTCATTTGCTTCACCTTGCTACCCTTCCCCTCCTCATGATATGGTTGACATCTCTCAAAGAAATTTGGACATGGTGGATCACTCTTCTTCTCCCTTAAATATTGTGGCTTCTCCCCCATTAAAGGGTTCTTTGATAGTTTTAGAGTCTTAGACCAAAGAGTCAAGGAAAAGAGTAATGACAATTGCATAATAGTTAAGAAGAAAAATCTTCTTCTTTGAAGTTGAACAAGCCTCAACACAAAATGGATCTTCATTCCTAGAACAAGAAGGGTTACCTACCATGTTTGTCAAAGATGTTTTTGGGTCTAAAAGGTCTTATGGCAAACTTGGGCTCAGTTTATGTTAGTATGTAGCCATTGTTACAAGATAGGCTATTTTTGGCCTTATTTTGGTTTGGTTTATGTTGATAGATCTATGGTTGAGATTCATATAGAGTGAGCTACAAGTGTATCTTTGGTTTTTATTTATTTGATTTTTATTACAATAGAAGTGGGCCCTATCCCATGATTCACTAATCAAAAATAATAATTAATTCATAGTTATGTAAATAATACTTTATATTAATTATATATTCCTGAGCTCATAATCTGAATAATCCTACTTAGATAAAATAGGTTGTTCTTGTGTTTGTATTGTTTGCACCTTGTGTTAAACCCATTAAAACATCCAAAAATCCAAAAAAATAAAAAATCTTCCAAAATCCAAAACCATCCAACACCTTCAAAGGTTAAATCAATATAAAGTAAATCTAATGAAGTCTTGTAAATCAAAATCCAAAGACCCCTAGTTTGATTCAAATGGTCAAACTCAAAAAATCAACCCATCCCAAAATCCAAATATTCCAAATCAAGTCCTAAATCTATCGAATCAAGCACAATCAAATCATTTCAGGTCTTAGATCTCCTAAACCAATAAAAATCCATGAATCCAAATCATCCAATGTTCAATATCATCCAACATCCACACTCAAACTGTCTAAAAGCTCAGTCAGGTCTGCAAAATCAAACCAATCCAATGATACTAGATCTTTCAAAACAAATCTAAGATTTGAAATCAAACTCTCTAAAATTCTAAGTCTCCAAAATCCAAACTCATTGAAAATCAAATCAATCCAAAGGTATTAGATCTCTCAAATTCAACTCATCCAAAAATCAAATCTACTAAAGTCCAAAGTCCATCCAAAATCCAAACAAAAATCATGGAAATTATAGATCTATTTAATTTTGATGAGTCCCCCATCACAACCAATCTCACAACCCCTTTGAATATGATGACAATTAAATTCTTGTTGATCAAGACAAATATCACGATGAGCCCCTTGAAGATATTATTTTGAACAAGTTTGCCATAGGATTTAACTGCCCAATCATAAATAATCAAAAGCCTTTGGACCAAGAACTAGCTAGCACTAGCTATCCCCTAAAGCCCAATGGAATAATATTGGTCATCCTTATGGTACCTTTGATAAGGAAAACACTACTCTAGTCCAAGACCCTCATTTCCAATCCATGTCGAAACTCCCCACCTTACGCGAGTAGCTCATAGCCTCCACCTCCAATACCAATCCTTCATCCTCAACATTTTTTCAATGTAATCTATCCCATCAATCCAACCACCAATCATGTCAAACATACAATCTACAATCCACAATCCAATCCTATCTCGTACAACTCATCCATGATGGATTTTCTCCAAGGACCACTAGCAAAAAATCCTAACCACCATAGAAAGAGTAAAGTTATGGAGTCATGTAACATCTCTAATCCAATGTAATACCTCTTTATAAAATACAAGTGTGTTGTTGAGAAACCAATCATCAACCCAAAGCCTATGAAGAATGTCCAAGATCCTCCTAAAGCCATCATCCCTACAAGTCTACATACGTGGGAAAATAAAGGCCAACATTTCCAAAGGTCCATTAAATTCATCAAATCAAAAATCCACAAGATCCATAAAAACCATAACATTCAAATACCCCTAACCCATCCATGTGAAAAACTAGAAGAGTCTATCTATGCATTAGTCGCTAAAGGGGAAAATGTCAAAGCAAAGTGACAGTCCTCCATCTTGTTGACAAAGAAAACTTGTTCCCAACCAAATAAAGACCCAAGAACCCAAGCTAATCCCTTTCATGATCCCATACAATCTCAAAGTCAAAGCACCCACATTGATACCATCCCCAAACCACAATCCTATCACCTTGGTCAAACCACCTTTGTTTGATTTGGTCTTCTCACCATAGAGCAAGTTAAAACTACCATCGCTTCCTACCTATCTAAAGATGGATTCCCATCTTGTTTTTGTGTTGTTTAGAATGTGACTCAAATACAAAACATGTGAGTAAGATTCCAACACGACACATGAATTATATCCTTGCTATGGGTGACTGCCTAGTCACTCTTGCTCTCGTGGAAAGAGCTAGTCGAGTGGAGGTATAACCAGGGGGTTGTTCTATTTACGAGGGAGTAGACCATCAGAGATCATGGTTGGGTTGACCATATGATGTATGGAAGTGGGTGTTTGGCCCAAATTTTTATGAATGTTATGACATTGATGAAAACATTCAATGGTTATTGTGGTTGTGATTATAATATGACTTGAAGGTTCACTTGTTCTAAGTCCAACTCAAAGACTATTTTGCTCCTTTATGATATGGAGGTGATGTTGCCTCCTTTGTTCATTTTGAATGAGAATTGGTTGAGGGACATTCCACCTAATCTCGTCTAAGACAAATTTCATCTAATCTTCCCTAATTCCTAGGCACATCGAATGCTAGAAAAAAGGGGAAAACTTGTTTGTGTTGATTTGTTTTCTTGAATTTGTTGAACTCGGGATGAAATTGAGGGTTTGCTCGATCTCTTGATTTTCTTTTTATGTTTTCTAATGTTTTTGGTATTTTTTATGAATTCAAAACAACTTTTGATTCCTTTTTTTGAATTTCAAATGATTTCTTTACTAAGAAAATGAAAATGTATGCAAACTATATGATTTTTGTATGCAATCTAAACTATGTTTTTGTATGTTTTCGTGGGTCAATTTTGAATTGTAATTTAATAAAATGAAATTTGCAATTAAATCTAAGAACAATGAAATTGAAATTAATCTAGGAAAACAAGTGAATCTATTCTAAGCAATTAAAAAGAAAATCTAACTTGTGGAAGCAATTTAAAACTACCTATCAAGAGAGAGAAAAATAAAGTTTTACTTTCCCAAGAGCAAGATTTGATTTTCTAATTATTACAAAATCATGAAAAACCTAGTTGAATCCGGTAAGCAGTGCCTAGTGTGGGTCCTCAAAGGTCCTTTTTCGCAATCGTATCTTCCTTTATAGTAATAGGTTCCACCTTTTGGCAATAAGGACAAAAATAGAAATATGGAAAGCAAATGGCTTGAGCTTTGAAGCTATGAAAATTGAAAAATAATTGAATTGAGCATAAGAATGATATGGCAACATAAATGGCTTGAGCTTTGAAGCTATGGAAAAAATAAAAGGTACACAAGGTCTTGTGTGAGCATAAGAACATTATTGCAACATAAATGGCTTGATCTTTAAAGCTATGATAGAAATAAAAGGTACACAAGGTCCTATGTAGAGCATAAGAATGTTATGGGGGTGTAGACATTAAATTAATTCCTCTAATTATCCACCATTATTATCATCTTATTAATCATTTAATTAAATAATTTTTTATTATTTAATTAATATGAGCTAATTATCCATTCATTTATTATTATCTTATTATCATTAATTATTCACATTATTAATAATCTATTAATTATCAATTACCATTTATCATCATTATTAATCATTTAATTAGATAATTCTTTATTATTTAATTAATATGAACTAATTTTCCTCATATATTCCGTACACCTCATCATATCCCTATCTCCATTTGTTTCTGTAGAGTTTTCACTCTACATTTTTGTCTGAGTCATGAAGTAGTTAGGTGACATCACCTTTTCGATCTGTTTTGTGGCGGTTTCTTTTAAGTCTGCATCAAGCGACTGCATCATTTGAATCTATGACGAGTGTCAATTTTATGCTCAAGAGTTTTTGTACCATGGAGGCACTTCACATTGCTAAGAGGTTGTCAGTTCTGATAAATCTTAGCACTATGCCATTGGACGGGTTGTCTGAGTCATCGGGTTGTGGCAGGGCCAGGATACAAGAGATTCATCAAAGGAAGGGGGAGGCTTTAGAGCCGTGAATCCTTTTGAAGCGATGATTCCAAGTGTCATCACCGTGCATCCTTTAAAGTTGTCAGTTCTGACAACTTTAAAGTGTTTTGCACCATTGGTCTAAGGGTAGATGAATCATCCCCGATGGGCCACTTCCATATAAGCATGTTTCATATGTTTCGACACCTTCTATGCCATGTGGTGTGGCCTTGCACCTCTAAGACCTTGGTAGGACTAAAAAATTTAAAATACTACACACTTGGTTAGATGGTGTGACTCAACAAGCAGTGGGGCCCCATTTCATCAAAAGAAGGAAGACTCACGAAGACTCTCCTAGCGGCCAGGTGTCAATGTCAAGCATCATTTCGAAGCCATGGCGCTGATGCTTTCTTAGTGTCGCGCCATTGCCTAAAGAATCCAACTTAGCCCTATGGCAGGGCCCATTTAGTTTGAGGCTTGATGAAGCAAGACAAAGTTGTAGGTCTTGAGGTGATGAGAGGCTCCACGTGGTGATACCACACACATCTAAAGTTGTTATTAATAAATTCTATATGGTGCGCCATTGGTTGCCAATGGTGATTCAACCTAGCAGTGGGCTCGAGGTGTGCGAAGGGAGAGGCCGAGGAAGGTGCCATAGGAAATATGAGGAGGGATCCACATGGATCTTCAATAAAATAGGCCTGACACTTTCAAGGTGATGTGCCATTGGTTGTTGGAGGCCATGTAACCAACAATGGGTCCCATTCCATCCATGAGGCATTAAAAGGATTTTGAAGCTCCACTAATTTTGAGCCCAAGGCATCTGATGGTCCATACAGTATGGCTATATAGTGGTACACTAAGAGGTTGTTGAGCCTCATACGTGTGGGAGCTTGGTTTCTTGAATGCAATAGTGCACTCGAGACTCCATTAAGGCAAATTAAAGATTCAATGTGAAGGCAACAAAGCGGATGTGAATTGAAGATGAGTCAGAGATAAGCGACACCATGATTAGTCTTTAATGTAGAATCAATGGAGTGGGGGCTATTCAATGTGGTAGTTGTATAAGTTGTTGAAACAGTTGTTTTCCGTTCAATGTAGTTGCTATATATGCATGCTCAGAAGATATTTTTAGGGTTGGTCTTTGAGCCAACTTGTGATCCCTAGAGAAGAGTTGATAAACATTTTTAGCATTTGTGGGTGCTTTTCAGAGCCGATTGAATGTTTTATGACTGTGCGTCTTACCTTTTGTAACCCATTCTTGATTCACTAATGAAGAGAAGTGACATTCTATTGTTATTCTTTTGTCTGTTGAGTCTTCTTTTAGATCTTATGTGATGCAGGAGCATCTGGGTCCATAAGCAATCAACATCAACCAAAAACATTTCAGGTTTTTAGTTTCAGTTTTAGTTTAGTTTTGTTGTGCCTTTACATTGTTATATGTTGGTTTTGGTCTTCTACTTCAGGAGAGTTTTAGAATAAAGATTGGCCAATTGAAGAACATCATCATGTAGAAGAACTTATTGGGTGTCTCTAGTTAAAATTTGGTGAAGTTTGGATGAAAAATGGCTAAGTTAGAACAAGTCAACTAATTTTACATTTTGCGAACTATTCAGTTCGCCGATCCAATGGTTTGCTAATGGTTTAGTTTGTCAACAAACAATATCACCGAAAAGCTTTTAAAAGAAAGTTCAAATTTTGTAAAGTTCGCTGATTGGATTATTCTCCAATCTTTTAATTTGTCCATTGTATAGATCATCAATGAGCGGAATTCATAACTTGTAAGTTTTATTTTGTCGCCAAATTTGATGAAAGTGAAAATCGTCGATCAAAGAAGGTTTCTTTGTACTAGCTAGTTCAAGGTTTTCCAAAACAATTGATTTGCCGATTGCATGATTTGAAGGATGAATTTCCAAAGTTTGAGGAATGGCCAGTTCACCGATAGAAAGACTGAATGTTAGTTAAGTGTGATATTAGTATCTTTGATGGTTTGCAAACCCTTACATTTGTTGATGACTCATTTTGCCAATAAAAGCTTTAAAGAATCAAGTTCAAGGTTTCTTTAGCTCGCTTATTGGCGATAAAGTGGAAGTTGAAATTATTCAAAGTTCATGAAGTCAAATTGTTGCTGATTCCAAGGTTCATGGAGGTGAAGATTCACTGATAAAGTGTGTTGGTGAAATCGTAAGTTTGCAAAGTGCCACCTTTTTTCCGATAACGTTCTTATACTAGTGTTTCAGGGATTGTCTAAGTTCCCAAATTTGAAAGAACGCTGACAAAGACATGAATGGTTTGTGGAGAGATAAACTGTCGATGGATTCATAAATATGGGATTTTATCAAAATGTGTTTTAATAATCAAACAATATTATCATTAATCTATTTGGTAATTTGAAATGTCAAGTGGCTATTTGGATACCTATCTGTTCAGTTCCATAACTGAATAATCCATAACTGTTTAACTTCCACTTAGGAAGAATAAAAGGCGATTATCATTCTTGTCGAGGGGTTCCTCTCAAAATAGATATGAGATTGTTGCTGATTGGGGGTTCCTCTCTGAGCAGGGGTGAACTGTTGTAGATTGGGGTTCTTCATATATACTAGTTGGGAAGATCCATTTGACACAGAGATGAAGTGTGGGGTTTGAGTGTTGGAAGGTGATGCATGTATTATAGAATGTGTTGAGTGGCTGGAGATTGAGAAGACCACGTGAATGGTTGAAGGTAATGACTTCTAGTAGAAGAATGAGGATGAGCTTTGGAAAGTGATTTCATGTTGTAAGCACATAATTGATTGAGTGGTGAATTGTAAAGCTTTATGCTGAAGCCTGGGAAGGCCAATGAGTTTGTAATTTCTAGTGTAGTGAATTGCTATTGTAATCAATGATTTTAATATTAATAAAAGGTAGTTTCATATTTGTATGTTGTTATGTGAATTTGTGCTTTCGTTGTGTTGTATTGGCTGCATGATTGGGCAGTTTGGTAAGACCCCTTGGTCATGACTGCATCAAGTGGTATTAGAGCAACTTTTCTCGTTGGGATGTGTTGAAGTAGAGATTGTACAAAAGGTTGTTTGCTTGGAAGGAATTTAAAAGCCAGAGAAAGGGCTCAGTGAAGAAAGAAGAAAAGAGAAGTAGAAAAGGAAATGCTTGTTGAGAAAGATAAGAGACGTGTTTATATTGTTGCTAGGTGAAAAAAAATGCAGTTGAAAAGAAGTTGAGAAGATGTTATAGCCTTGAAAGTTGGGAGGTGTCTTGAGAAACCCTAAGTGATTTGTTGCAGAAGAGGAGATTTTGTAACTATAGAGAGCTAGATGCTCTGAGAAAGTTGTTACAGGTGAGAAAAGGCCTGTAACTGTAGAGGACTTGAGTCCTAAAGAATTTTGTTGCAGGTGTGAGAAGGAGCCCGTAACTGTAGAGGGTAGAGAAGGAGGCACGAGAAACCAGAAAAGATATGTTTTGTTAGATTTGATTGAGGATAGAAAAATATTTTGTTGCAGGTAGAACCCTGTAACTGCAAAGGGTTAATACCCTAGAGATTGTAGAACTTGTTGCAAGTGGGATCTTGTAACTGAGGTAGTAGAGAAGATGTCTTCAAAAAGGAGGACTAGAAGGGTCATGAAGAGGCCTGTGAGAATTTTGTTTGTGGAAGAGCGAGCAGAAAGAAGGTTTGCAGACTTTACTTCTGAAGAGTTAAGAAAAATCTAGGCTAGAGTGATTGCATTGGAAATTGAGCAAGTGAGAGGAAACATGGTAGATGAGAGAAGATATGAGGAAGAATGCCATGAAATTGACATAGTAAAAAAGGATAAAGAAAATAGTGATGTGGAATGGCAAGAGGAAAGGATAGATTGCTATCTTAAGGAAGGAGAAGATTTGGAAGAAGGTGATGAGATAGAAGAGTTTAGTGGAAAGGAAATCCTCCTAGAAGAGGATGTTGAAAGAAGAAATGATGAACTGATTTTTAAATCAACTGTTAATTTTGTGAAGGATATAATTGAAGAAAGAGATGAGGTTGTAAGATCTCTTGAGGCATTAGATAAAACTATGTTTAAGTTGGGAGCTCCAGAGGCTGCACAGAATGAAGTTGTTGTAGATAGGAGAGCTTGTGAAATCAAATGCCAGGTGAATGGCATGGAAAAAGAGGAAAATGTATTGGTGGCAGAAGAGAGAAAAGAAATGGATAAAGTTGGAATCCATATGTTGTCTGACATTGATACCTTGAAGGAAGAAAGAAAGAAATCTTCATGAGGAAGAACAATGAAAAGGAGAACAAGACCATAAATATTATTAACAAAGCCACAAAATTGTAACAAATTTTAGAAAGAGGAAAGACTAAAAGGACCTAATTTGGAGATTCTCTAACTTAAAGTGGAAGTGGATAAAGTGAAAGAAAAAATAGTTGAGAAGGATTTTAATTTTTGTGATCATTTGCATGTTGATTTGTTTGCAGACAGAGAAATAAATGAAACAGATGGAGTAAAAAGAGAGGTCATTAAAGGTCCTATTTTTGATTAATAATTGGATGAAGATGAAAAAGATCTCCTATTGAAGGAGGAGATGAGGAAGATAGATAGCCTATTTGAAAGGCAAATGTTGGATATGATAAAGTGATGGAGAAGATGCAGGTGGGAGAAGATGAATCACATGATTGTGCTAACACTATCTTGTTTACAGATATGAAGAAAGATGTAGTAGGTCATGTACGTGACATTGAAGGAGCAATCCTCATGCAAGAGGACAAAGAAGGAAATAATGCAAGTATAGAAGAAACATGTCTTAGTAGAGGCATGAAGATGAATATAACAGAGAATGAGCATAAAAGGAATGTTGCAACAACAAATGAGCAGAAGAAGATAAAGGTAAAAAGTTAATAATTTTCATTTATATGATGAAGGAAATAATGTTTAGTTGTATAGATATGAGATATTGAACATGGAAGAAGAGATGAAAGGAGGAATGGATGATTCTATTAGTACAAATTTGAGTGCAGCTTGTGCAGAGAAGGTGAGTGTAGAAGGAAAGATTATAGCAGTGGGTGGTCCTTTGAAGGATATTATAATGCTAGAGAAAATGATGCAATCATGTGTGAAGGAACAAGATAGAGAGGATGATGATATAGATGAAACGGAGGAATGGGAGATTGTAGTAAGATCATGTATTATGGGCAGCATGAAACAATCGATGAAAACTAGCAATGGTGAAGAAGTGAGAAAAGATGATAAGATAATATTGGGAAATTTTAATTTCCTTAAAACATGTAAAATTGATGTGTGTACAGGTATGATGGAGCTTGAGAAGCATAGAAATGCAGAGGAAGTATGCATGATGAGATTCAAAATTGTAGAGCAACAAGGTATGACTAAGATGGTGAAGATGGAAACCTTTAATTTCCATAAAGTCGATTATTTTGACTTGCATACTAATGAAATGGAATGGGAGGCAAAAGTTTGGTGGAGGTGGTTGGAATATGATGGGTTGAATCCCACGAGAAGGAGTGAAATGGAGTGGTAAGATGAGGAGTGATGAGTGGAGTAGAATTTGGAGGAGGAGGTCGGGCTATGGTGGACATAGGTCTATGAGAGGAGAGAGGAATGGTAACCATACTTGGTGGAGGTGGATGGTACTTGTCCCAACCAGATGTTGGAAGAGGTGAAGGAAAATGTTTTTTGAGGTACCTACTTCAGTGATGAAGTTCGTTGCAAGTTGTTTACAACCTGGAAAGATAGTTCTACTATTCATCTCCATTTTGTGAGCCCATGCTCACAAAAGTTTTACTAGGCATGTTTGATGCAGGAGCATCCGGGTCCATGAGCAATCAACATCAACCAAAAACATTTCAGGTTTTCAGTTTTAGTTTCAGTTCAATTTTGTTGTGCCTTTGCTTTGTTCTGTATTGGTTTTGGTCTTCTACTTTAGGAAGGTTTTAGAATAAAGATTAACCAATTGAAGAACATCATCATGTAGAACAACTTATTGGGTGTCTCTAGTTCAAATTTGGTGAAGTTTGGATGAAAAAAGGCTAAGTTAGAACAAGTTGGCTAATTTTGCTAGTTCACAAACTGTTTAGTTTACCGATCCAATGGTTTGCCGATGGTTTAGTTTGCTGACAAGCAATATCGTCGACAAGCTTTGAAAAGAAAGTTCAAATTTTGTAAAGTTCATCGATTGGATTATTCTCTGATCCTTCAGTTTGTCCATTCTATGGATCATCGATGGGGCAGACTTCATAACTTGGAAGTTTCATTTTGTAGCCAAGTTTGATGAAAGTGAAAATCACTGATCAAATAAGTTTTCATTGTACTAGCCAGTTCAAGGGTTTTCAAAACCATCGATTCGTCGATTGCATGATTTGAAGGATGAATTTCCAAAGTTTGAGGAATGGCCAATTCACCAATAGAAAGACTAAATGTTAGTTAAGTGTGATATCATTATCTTTGATGGTTTGCAAACCCTTAGGTTCGCTGATGACTCATTTTTCCAATAAAATCTTTAAAGAATAAAGTTCAAGGCTTCTTTAGCTTGTTGATTGGCGATATTGGTGATAAAGAGGAAGTTGAAATTGTTCAAAGTTCATGAAGTTAAATTATTGTCGATTCCAAGGTTCATGGAGGTGAAGATTCATTGATAAAGTGTGTCAGCGAAATCATAAGTTCACGAAGTGCCAATTTTTTCTGACAACATTCTTATACTGGTGTTTCAGGTAATGTCTAAGTTCCCAAACTTGAAAGAACACTGACAAAGACAGGAATGGTTCGTGAAGAGATAAACTACCGATGGATTCATAAATATGGGATTCTATCAAAAGGTGTTTTAATAATCAAACAGTATTATCATTAATCTGTTTGGTAATTTGAAAGGTCAAGTGGCTATTTGGATACTTATATGTTTAGTTCCATAATTGAATAATCCGTAATTGTTTAACTTCCACTCAGGAAGAATAAAAGGTGATTATCATTCTTGTTGAGGGGTTCCTCTCTGAACAGATATGAGATTGTTGCTGATTGGGGGTTCCTCTTTGAGCAGGGCTGAACTGTTGTAGATTGGGGTTCTTCAGATATGGTTGGAAGGATCCATTTGACACATAGATGAAGTATGGGGTTTGAGTGGTGGAAGGTGATGCCTTTATTGTAGAATATGTTGAGTAGATGGAGATTGAGAAGGCTGCGTGAATGGATGAAGGTAATGAATTCTAGCAGAAGAATGAGGATGAGCTTTGGGAAGTGATTTCATGCTATAAGCACATACTTGATTGAGAAGTGAATTGTAAAGCTTTATACTGAAGCCTGGGAAGGCCAATGAGTTTGTACTTGCTAGTGTAGTGAATTCCTAATGTAATCAATAATTTTTCTATTAATAAAAGGTAGTTTCAGATTTGTGTGTTGTTATATGAATTTGTGCTTCCGTTGTGTTGTATTGGCTGCATGACTAGGCAGTTTGGTAAGACCCCTTGGTCATGATTACGTCATTATGTATTGATGTTGTGCCTCTATTTTCGTTTCAATGAATGATATTAGTAAATGATTGAACTCATGCATTTTGTGCTCTTTGAAGCCATGATTTAGTATTGTCAGTTAAATAAGAAAATATTGTGTCAGATCTGCATTAGTTTAAGCATTGTCATTCAGTGTATCACCTTATATTAGTTTCATTTAATTAAAATTTCTCTTCTATTTTCTCTACCTCCGTTAGAAGAAATAATGAGATTAATAAGAAGAGTGAATTTCTAAAATCTCAGAGGTCATCCTGCAAGTCAAGTCCCACATTTGTAGGTTATCCCATTGTTTGTGATTGGCTTGCGTCTGAGAGTCATCTTAGGTGCAAAAATAATCGCCAATATTTTCTGGCACACTCAGTGGGACCACTCAACTTTGAGTTAAGAGTTTTAGTTGAGAAATTTGGTGTTGTTCTTAGCATATTGCAACCTTGAAAGCATTCTACAAGCACCTAGTGGCTCTATGAGCTTCTAGTTTCGAATTAGTCCCATATATTTCATGCCAAGAGTGGAGACAAGAACTTCTTCAAGAGGTAACAACTTTCAATTTGTTATCTTCATTTACTTCATGAAGAAGAAGAACTAGACTATTAAATCTCTTGTAAGAGGGACAAAAATTTCTGTATCATCCCCTCCAAGAGCCCAATCCACACCTCCTTTTTCTAGGTTCCATTATTCAAGGAGAGTAGTACACCCAAATTCACCACTTGCTTAGATGGCTACACAAGGAGCTTTGAGAAACTTTGTGAACTAGAATAGTGGCAGTCCAGTGATTCCACAAGTACCACCACCTAATGGGACCCTATCTTAGCTAATGCTCTCAAAGCCCTGCCTAGATATATGGGTGAGGATTCAAAGACTCCCACAGAGCACCTTCAAGATGTAGTAGAGATATGTACCATTCACTATGTGACTGAACAAAACGTCACCTTAAGATTGCTTGCAACCTATTTTAAAGGAAAACACTAGACTGGTATTGGTCTCTTCAATCAAATTCAATAGGCTTCTAGGACTAGTTAGGAGATGCTTTCTTTGAAAGGTTCAGTGAGAAATGAGATAGATCCTCACTATTGCAATAGCTAATAACCATCAAAATGGCACCACAAGAGGCGGTCACTGATTTCAACACCCAGTTTTAGAAGACCTAGAAAAGGATTCCAGCTACGACATGATCTCCTTCAGGTATGGCTATTATATTTTATCTCAAAGATTTCAATTCAGCTATAACTATTATGATTCAATCCTTATAAGGCCAAACTCTCCCAGCAACATATGATCTAGCAGTAAGATCCAAAAATAACTTAATAGATGTTGGAAAGCTACCTCCTAGGCCTCCCATGCTACTGTTTTATGAGTTGTCATTACAAGAAGAGTCACCTAAGGTTGATCCCCTTTTATCCAATACAAATCAGGTTTCCCCTTCCATGTATGTGTATCCTTCTCCTCAAGTACCCATAGCCACAGTACCAGCTCCCAAAGTCACCTAAAAAATGGATGATATGAAGAGTATACTCAGAAGCTTTTCAAATGAGATAAACAATTTGAAAAGGTAAAAATATTCATATTTAAGGCCTCCCTATCAAAATTGTCAATATTCCAGGCCTCAATATCAACCGAATAGATATCACAACTCTCAAGGCCTGGTAGGTCCTTCTCAACAAAAAAATGTACTAGTTCCTACTCCATTACAACAAATCCCACCTAACCCAGAGCGAGACTTGATTTCATGGCAAAACAACATTGCAGATGATTCAAATGTATGGTGTTTTCCCTGTAATGATGCTCATCCACCCAAAGCTTTCACATGAGGGAACTTGAAATAGAGGATAGCAGAATAGAGGCAACAAGGCTTGAAAAGGGAGACCTAGGTTGGGTAGTCCTTGTACTAGTCACTAGGAGTACAGAATGTCATAATGATAGCACAAAAGTAGGGGATGTCTCTTCAACAACAAGAAGAAATTGCTTTTGAACATGCATTTTTCTCTTGGATAGAAGAGAAAGAAGTTGTGTTTGTGCTTCATAGATGCAGTTTGACTATTTCACCTGTTCCAAGAGGAGAATGGTATACAACTTGAAAGTACTTGTTCAACCCAAAATGGTCCAACAAAGGAACCCTGTTGTTCAAACATCAAATCATATAGTCCAGAGGAGAGACTGTGAGCCCACCAGCATAGAACCATGGAATACCAAATATCCAAGTCAAAAGGCCAAGATATTCTAGATACATTCCCAAGCCTTAGATAGAAGGACCGTTGAATGTAGTAGAGAAGCTCAAGAAGTTTCCAGCTAACATCTCATTGTGGAATGTCTTTTCTATCCTGGAACAAAAGACGTTACTTCAAGAGGCTCTCGAGAAGCAGAAGAACCCACTTTCAACAAATCAAGCAACTACCAGTGTTGGAGAAAAGGTGATGCATTGTCAGAAAATAGCACAATCTCAACATCCCATTACTATCACAAATGCAAGACCATAGGTGAGTAAAGCTAAGCCTACACCCTTTTACTTAATAATAATAGTGGATAATAAATTGTTGCACAACTCTATGATAGACTCTGGTGCTAGTACCACTGTTATGCCCAAGAAGATAGGAGATTCTTCAACTATAATATGAACCCATGGAAAAGGGAGTCACACAATTAGATGGTAAGAAGGTATAAATAGTGGGAGTCATTAAAGCATTGCCTCTTACACTATATGCCTACCCAAGTATCACAGTGCCTTAGGAAGTAGTAATAATTGATATCCCCCATCTTCAAACTATGCCTTTCTAGGGATTTCACTACCAAAATTGGTGGATATCTCTCTCTTGATTGGTCTCATCTTATCCTCAGGACCAAATATGGCTCTAGAATGAAGATATTTTTAGCACCTCTCCAGAAGGAACATATCACTCATTAAGTGATGATAAATTTTGAGCCTACCCACACTATGTTTTCAAAAGAGGAGAGGTGTGACACAAAGTTCTTGGATCAAGAAGCTGTGGAAAATAGTTGAACCGACTAAGAAGAAGCACTTATGTTCAATTTTATGCAGATTGACCCTTACGAGAACTTTGAATCCATGGGGTTAGGAACTTATGTGATCTATGATGAAGACAAAATGATACCAGAGATATCTAGCTCACCTAGAGACTCTGTTCATTGCTGAGATGAATCTGTACAACTGTGGAAGTTGTATTTTCATGGCGCAAGATGCACAAATGGTTCTAGGGTAGGTGTGTGTCACATCTCTCCCCAAGGGAAATGTATTCTTAAATCCTTCCATTTCTAGCTCAGTTGCACCAACAATGAGGCTGAATATGAGGCTATGGTACAAGTCTCCTACTAGCAGAGAAGTTGAAAATCAAGTAGTTACAAATATTTGGTGACTCAAAGTTGTTCATCAGACACCTGTTAGAGGGATTGTTGTAGCTAAGAATGTCAAGATGAGGTCATACTACCATAGGGTATGGTATTTTATTGAAGGCTTTGAAGCACTAAACATTGAAGTGATTCTGAGAATCCAAAACACTGAAGCAAATTGAATGGCCTAGATTGGATCATGGTTCGACCCAACGAAGGATCTTCTTGACAATAAGAATATGGTTAAATTAATTTTCAAGCCTACTATTCCTGATAATTGGAATCACTAGCAAGTGTTTGAAAGTGATGCTCAGATTTCCTTGTTCCTACAACAATCTAGGCAAGTTGTGGGTCATCTACAAGCAAGGATAGAAGAAGCCTATGAAGAGCAAATCACGCTGTTAAAATCAAACAAGTTCCCAAAAGGACTGATCACTCTTGAGAGTTTGTTTGACTCAGATGATGCAAAGATTGATAAAAGAAAGTTTTCCACTAACAAGGGAGACTAATAAGAGATAGAGTTCAGTGCTAGAAAAAAGGTAAAAGTTGGAAACATCACTATTCAAGCCAAAAGGGATAGGTTGATATCTTTCTATAACAAATATGATAAGGTGATAGCCTGGAACTATGAAGACCTCAAAATCTATAATAGAAACATAGTTCAACACACCATTTAGATGATACTTGAGTCAAAGCCAATTCGGTAAAAGTAGAGACCAATCAATCCAAATATCGAGCCTCTCATGAAGCATGAGCTTAGTAAGTTGATTGATTCAAAAATCATCTTCCCAATCAAACACTCGATGTGGGTGTCAAATTTGGTCCCGAGAAGGAAAAATAATGGTGAAATAAGTCTCTGTGTCAACTTTAGGGACCTTAATCAAGCATCTCTCAAAGACCACTATCTACTCCCTTCAATGGAGTAGATACTCCAAACAGTTGCAAGATCAGAGAGGTTCTCTTTGCTTGATGGTTTCTCTGATTATAATCAGATTTGGCTCAAGGAAGAAGACCGATATAAGACTGCATTTGTCACGAAATAGGGCATGTTGGCTTATGCAAAAATGCCTTTTGGTCTTTCAAATGCTAGAACAATGTTTCAACGTGCTATGGACATCGCATTCAGGGAAATGGCAAACAAAATCATCCTAGTATATCCAGATGATCTTAGTGTGTTCTCCAAATTAAAATATGATCAGTTTGATTATTTGGAAAAGGTTTTCTAGAGGTGTCAAGAATTTGGGACCTCTCTAAACCTGAAAAAATGCATTTTTGGGGTACCATAGGGCAAGCTCCTGGGACACATCATTTTGAAAGAAGGTATCTCCATTGATCCAGATAGAGTCAAAGCCATCATGGAACTCCCTTTACCTATGAATAAGAATTTTTTCCAATCTTTCCTAGGAAAGATTAATTTTGTCAGTAGATTCATTTTTAACTTTGCAGGGTTAGTCTGTCTTATCACCTTGATACTCAAAAAGGATAAAAAATTCAAATGGACCCCTAAGGGAAGGCAATATTTTGAAAGGATCAAGCAAGAAATATCAACTACCCCAATATTAGTTAATCTTGACTTCTCAAAGGATTTCATTATGTACCCATATGGGGGAGATCATAACATAGTAGTAGTACTAACATAGAAGGATGAGTTAACTGAGGGAGAGCATCCCATCAATTTCAACTCTTAGACCATGAAGGATTATAAAACCAAGTATAATTTTGTTAAAAAAAGATTATTCTTTACTCAAAGGGCTCAAGAAGTTTAGGCATTTAGTGTTAGGAAACAAAGTTACTATCTATGTGCCTCATCCAAGTGTTCGTGAGTACATAGTGGAAGGAGATCTCATAGAGAAAAGGGCTAATTGGATCACTAAGATACTGAAGTAAGATATTGAAGTGAGGTCTACTGAGATAGTCAGAAGAAGAGCATTGTGCGAGCATTTAGCTCAAAGCCAAGGTTCCATAAAAGAAGAGGATCAAGTGTCAGGAACGATTATGCTTAATGAACAAGAAGAGTCATGGTCCTGGATTCAAGATAAGATATGTTTCATGGAAATTGGACGATATCCAAGCTAACTCCCTCCCTTCAAGAGGAGAATTTACATGCTCCAAGGAGCTATTTGAGATGCGTGAAAAATGAATAGGCCAAAAAAATCCTCTCTGAATTCCATTATGGGACATTTGGTGGCCATTTATCCGCAAAGGTTACAGTGACAAAAATAATCTATGCAGGATACTATTGGCCATCGATGTTCTCCGATTGCCACAAATTGGTCAAGTAGTGCCAATAATGCCAATTCTACATGGAAAAAAAGAAGTACTAAATGTTACTCTCCCTCTGAAGGCAGTCCTAATAGAAGAATTATTTGCCCAATGGGGGTTAGACGTTATCAAGATGATAAATCCCATTTCAAGTGTGGGGAACAAATTGATCTTGAAGGCCATAGACTATTTTGCAAGGTGGATCAAGGTAGTATCATTAAAGGAGTTGACATAAAGAGTCATGCTCAATTTTCTTGAAGGCTTTGTTACTAGGTTAGTTCCCCTCGCACCGTGATATCAGACAATGCAAAAGCATTCCTCATATCTAAGATTTTTGAGTTTGCATTAAACAATAGTATCTTCTTGAAGACCTTCTCAAACTACTATCCTTAAGGGAATAGTTTAGCTGAATCAACAAATAAGAATCTGGTTAGATTGATTAAATGAATCGACTTAGAACACCAAAAGGAGTGGCAAAAGAATCTCAGGACAACATTATGGGTTAATAGGATCACCCCAAAATGAATTATAGGAAATTCTCCCTATAGTTTGGTATACGGGAAGGCTGTCATAATGCCAATATTAGTGGAAGTCCCCAAGCTTCAGTTGGTTATATAGTGTGAGATCCAAGAAAATGGTGCATGCGCTAAACTCTATGGCTAGTCATCAACAACTGGGCAAACAGTGGTTTGACCAGAGATCGTCTGATCTAATTTTTAAGGTGGGGGATTCAATCTTGAAGTGGGAGGAATGAGCATCAAGGTTGGGACAACATTCCAAGTTTGATTCCCTATGGAGTGGCCCTTACAAGATTATTGTGTGCGAGCAGCATAATGCTTTCAAGATAAAAGATGAAGTTGGTGAGTCACTCAGGATTCCAGTTAATGGAATCTATTTGAAGCATCACAACTAGGCAAGGCCATCTTTAGTATATAGTTAGATTAGGTTGCTTTCTTTTCCTATTTTTATTTTTGGTGGATGAGTGTGTTTTCCTACCTCCTTCAACAAGTGCTTTCTACCAATTGTTTTGTTCTATTCAGTTTTTTCCCATCTATCAGGTTGCTACATTTTGTGTCTGGTGTTGGATGTGTGCAAACACACTTCCCTGAAAGTCACCAAGAGCTATGGAGATTTTGATCTACATTTTTATTTTTGAGTCATGAAGTAGTTGGGTGGCATCAACTTTTGGATCTATTTCACGGTGGTTTCTTTTAAGTCTACGTCGGGAAGATGCATCATTTGAATCTTTGAAGAGTGTCAATTTTATGCCTAGGAGTCTCTGTGCCACATGGAGGTAGTTCACATCACAAGAGGTTGTCAGTTCTGACAACTCTTAGCATTGCACCATTAAACAGATTGTCTGAGTCATTAGGCTGTGGTGGGACCAACATACAAGAGATTCATCAAAGGAAGGAGGAGGCTTCAAAGCCATGAATCCTTTTGAAGTGATGATTCCAAGTGTAATCATCACACATACTTTAAGGTTGTCAGTTCTGACAACTTTAAAGTGTTGCACCATTGGTCAAAGGGCAGCTGAATCATCCATGACAGGTCCATTATAAGGATGTTTAAGATGTTTTGATGCCCTTCTATGCCACATGGCATGGGCTCGCACCTCCAAGACCTTGGCAGGTCTAACACATTTGAAACACCGCACCATTAGTTAGGCGGTCTGACTTAGCAAGCAATGGGCCCCCATTTCATCAAAGGAAGACTTATAGAGACTCTACTAACATCCATGTGTTAATGCCATGCATCATTTCAAAGCTACATTGCTAACATTTTCTTAGTGTCACTCCATTACCTAGAGTATCCAACTTAGCCCTACAACAAGGCTCATTTAGTTTGAGGCCCAACAAAGCAAGAAGAAGCCATGGGTCTTGAAGCGATTTTGAGAGGCTCCACATGGTGATATCATACACATCTAAAAGTTGTTAGTTTTGACAACTTTTAAATAGTGTGCCATTGGTTACCAATGGTGATTCAACCTAGTGGTGGGCTCGGGGTCTTCAAAGGGAAAGGCTGAGAAAAGCACCAAAGGAAATATGAGGAGGGAGCCACGTGGTGCATCCATGCAACTCCTCAATAAAATAGGCCTGACACTTTTAAGGCAATGTACCATTGGCTATTGGAGGCCATGTCACCAATGATGGGTCCCATTCCATCCATGCGACATCAAAAGGATTTCAGAACCATTGATCTTGAGCCTGAGGCATCCGACGGTTTATGCAATGCAAAGGGCCCTTCAAAGCCAGTAAAGGGAGGTGATGCATCAGGAGCCAACGCAGATGAATCAATAGGCCTCTGGGCCTTGCGAAGAGGACACAAAACTATCCCAAGAGAGGCATGTGGCAGTATGATTGTATGGCAGTACACTGAGAGGTTGTTGAGCCTCATACACACATGATATTGGTATCTTGAATGTAATAGTGTGCCTGAAACTCCATTAAGGAAAATTAAAGATTTAATGTGGAGGTGATGGACTGGATGCGAATTGAAGATGAGTCAAAGATAAGCGGCACCATGATGAGTCTTTAATGCAGAATCAATGGAGTGGGGGCTAATCAATGTGATAGTTGTAGAAGTTGTTGAGGTAGTTGTTTCCCAATTGGTGCAGTTGCTATATATGCATGCTCGTAAGATATTTTTTAGGATTGGTCTTTGATCCAATTTGGGATCCCAAGAGAAGAATCAATAGATATTTTCAGCCTTTGTGGGTGCTTTTTAGAGCCGACTGAATATTTTATAATTGTGCATCTTGCCTTTTGTAACCCATTCTTGATTCACTAATGAAGAGAAGTGACATTCTATGCTTATTCTTTTGTCTGTTGAGTCTTCTTTTATATCTTATGTATTGATGTTATGCCTCTATTTTCATTTCAATGAACGATATTAGTAAATGGTCTGAAATCATGCATTTTATGCTTTTTGAAGCCATGAGTTAGTATTTTGTAGTTAAATAGAAAAATATTGTATTGGTCCTGCATCAGTTTAAGCATTATCATTCAGTGTATCACCTTATATTAGTTTCATTTAATTAAAGTCTCTTCTCTTTTCTCTACCCCTATTGGAATAAATAATGAGATTCATAAGAAGAGATGGCTTCTAAAATCCTAGATGTCATCTTGCAAGTCAAGTCGCACATTTGCAGGATTTTGCATTGTTTGTGATTGGTCTTCATCTGAGATTCATCTTAGGTGCAAAAATAATCACCAGCAGTTTCCATTTCCAACTCATGTGCATAGATTATAAAAAATAATTAGATAATTCAATTATTTATCCTCGCATCTCATCTTATCTTCTTCTTGATTTGTTTCCATTTTTAACTGATGTGTAACTAGTTAAATCGAAACAAATCAAACAATTACAAAATAATCCTATCATTATATTTTTTTTTTCCATAAATCAACACATAAAAATCTATAAATTCTTCCTTTCACTCATTTTGAATCATCATGAATTTTAATGCAAAATAACTATGTCGCTTTTATCACTCAAAACTATTAATTTTATGTTGTTGAGTTGAGAATCCACATGCCATCAGAATCTTGAGCATATTGCTTCAATACACTCAATTTGAGGTTTCCAGCGGAGTTTGAAATTAGGATTTTAGTCTTGTGCTTTTATCTTATTTTTATGTTTCAAATTTATATTGCTTACATTTTAGCGAACCCGTCGTGAATATGCTTAGATTTCATCTAATTTTAGTGCTTGTGAGTTTTTTGTGTCCTAACCTTGTAGGTTTCTTCTCTTTTTTAGGTGGTTTTGGAGATCAAGTTTTTGTAGGAGCATCCTAGGGAAAAAGGGACCTCATGCTTGAGTCTGGAAGGCCCAAAAACCCTATGATCTATATAAATTTACTATTTTTAGGGTTCCTTAGTATACAAATTTGTATTGTCTAGATCCATATAGTTGGTACCTGTTAGGATTAAGGTGCCATCAACCTTGTAAATCCTATGTAATTTATTATTCCTATTATTGTTTGTAAATCACCCATAAGAGATGAAAGGTTCCACCAAGTAGGGATCTTGTTTCAGCTGCATGTTTGATACCGGTACCTGACAGATGTTGGTTATGGAGCAGATGTCATTATAGGGGGTGCAAGGGGGTACCCCCATGCAGGGTCCAGGGGGATGACCCCTTGGGGGGTTTGGGGGTAGTGCCCTCAAAAGCTACATTATATATATATTTTTCATTATAAATTTAGACCATTCATCATTAGGTCACATATCTGACGGTAGAGGTTATGTTGGCTTTTCTTGCCCTAGAAGGCAACCCCTTTATGAGGATATTGTATTATGGTTGTGAATGAGTAGAGTAGAAGGTTGAGACTGGAAAAACATGTGTTGTTGGATTGAAGACTAAAGAGGAGATTAATAGTGTTGTATTGTAAACTCTATTGAAGTTAATACATCTTGGTGCATCTCTTCTTGTGTGATGTTTTTTATCAAAAGGGTTCTCCATGTAAACACTGTGTTATGTGTTTGATCTTATGTTCTGTTATTTCTTTGTGTTGATTTTATACTATCTCCATTTTGGTTATTCACAGTTAATATCTTTATTACAGTTGTAATAAGATTTTATTGATAGTTTTTTACCTTCATATCTAATAGTATCGTACAGACCCATACGGAGTCCTTATATAGTTTTCTAGTTCTGAGCATCTATAGCAGGTTTATAAAAAACTTGGCAAAATTATTTTGTTTTTTGATACTTTAATAGTTTGAAATATTATCATTTCAAATATTTTAAATCTTTAGTGGTTTAAATCGTTTAACAGGCAGGTTCAACCATATTTTTTATCTGCAAGTTTTATTTTTAGATTCTCAAGAGCTTGGGTTATCCACTGGTCTATGCCACATCATTGCAGTTTCTTGTGTGTTAGTCATCTTTACCGACAAGACATATCCACTTAAATCTGCAGGATCTTTGTGTATTTCGCTCATTGGTGTTTACCCATGGGTTAAGGATAGCCCACACATAGTTTAAATCCCCCACCACCTCTCTTTGGCCCCTGGTCACATTGGTGACCAGGGTCTAGTATCTACCTTCTTCCACATAGCTTTGTGCCCCTTATCTCGCACCCTATGGTGACATCTATGACTAGGGCCTGTTGTTGGGTTGGTAGCCCCTTCCATCGAGTGCCTTTGGTCATGTCTACGACTAGGGGCTAGTACTAAGCCCTAACCACACCCTTAGCCATGAAAACCTAATTGCCTCATGTGACCACTTCTGTCTAACTGCTAGAATAAACCATTAGTAGTCTGCTTTATAGACCCCCTTTCTCTCTCAGGCCTTAAACTAGCTATTTTTTTCTAATTTGCATAAGTTTTGCTAGACATGTCATTTTCACAAATTTATAGGTGTTGGAAAGGTGGTTTGATGAACTTTGTTGTGGGATAGGTATTTTTTAAAAAAATTGCATGAAAAAAATGTATAATTGTTTGAATCCCCCCACTTTATGTTCAATTTTCAAATAGACAACTTTTTCATACGATATTGAAATCTAACAATTTTTTTTAATTGATCAAAAAATCATGAGGAATTCAATGGTAGTATCAATTTGTCTATTTGATCAAATATTTTTTTGATTTTTGTAGGGATTATGTTTATGCCTAGTCCTCATTGAATGTAAGCAAAATTGTTTGATGAAGACCAAAACATACTAAACTACTAATGCACTATTTGCAACACCGCATGTCAAAGAAAATCTTTATTCACTAATTTAGGCACACTTATTCTATTAAAGGAAATTAACTTCTATTTGTCCAATCTGCTAGCTTCTAGAGTGTGCATGCTCTCTCCTAGCACCAAAAGGTGATCTTGGAGATCAAGATCACTCTTTAAGTTCTATTTTATTTTTGTGTTTATCCCAAGAGTCTAAGTGCCTATGATCTCTCCTCATGCTGCAAAGTGATCTTGTACATCAAAAGTAGTTAGATTTATTTCCCTTTAGGGGCCTGCCTAAAGATTTCATCACCTTAAGGTTTGACCCAAACCATGTGTTCTGGCGAGGTATATAAAGGGGGGGAGAGTGAAATTTGTACTTCAAAGGAGTCATCATTCTGTCTACCATAGTCTTGGGACCTCTTTTCATATGGACACAAGGTAAAGTGGAATTCACTTGTGCTTATTTCACATGCTTGTAAATGGACTCTGGTTCATAGATTTTGGGCCTTACATACCTTCACGTATAATGAGGACATTGCTAGATATCCTTATTTAGCCTAGATTAAGACCTTCTGACCGTCATTTTTGTGGTGCACTGGATACTAGTTAGGACCAAGAAGTTACTCACATTGTGCTTCCAAGTTTGTTGAGATAGAGCTCACTGTGGGCAATTAGGACTTGGCCTCCACGGTAAGGGGTGCATAGGTGGTACATGACCTTGCATTCCCTAGTTATCTACATCTTGGTAGATAGCATATTCATGGGCCCACGAAGATTGACACTCCCACTTGAATAAAGATAGGTTTGTTCATGTGTTTCATGTGTTTTCTTTGTCAAAATTAGTGAATTTCCCATTCAACTATTCCTAAAAACCAAAAAAAACTTTCTTTGTTTCAACTTTTGAAAGTTCAAACTTTTAAAGATTTCAAAGACACCTTTTAGGACACAATCCTCTTGCAAAAGTAGATAAATCCATTCATCTCCAAGTCAAATTGAATCCACATTCAATCTATCATCCTTAATCCAATCAAACCCAATCCAACCATTATTGAATTATCTTTGATCAAATTCCTAAACTTTAAATCAAGACATTTTATCAAATCCAATCTTATCCTCACTTGCTTGAGAACTTAGCCTATCTCAAGTAGGTAATCTTAATTTTCTCACTTAAGAACCTTGCCTATCTTAAGTGTAGAAGATCCAGTTATCCACTTAAACTTTTAAAGTCTTACTTTTTAGTTTTAGGACCAAATCTATGTAATCCAAATCAATCCAAGTCATTACCAACCCAATCAAACCATCCTTTTCATCCCATTTCATTCCATTAAATCCAAATCATGCAATCTTATCATCCATCTCAAAAGACTCCATCTACCTTAGAACAGTTTGACCAAGGTCCTTTATTTTTCTAGAAATCAATATCCAAAAAGTTTCAAAACAATCAAAATCCAAAAAAATTCACAATAAAAAAAATTAAAACATTCCAAAATAAATAAAAAAATCAAAACAAATCAAAATCCAAAAAATTTAAAAAATTTAAAACATTCTAAAATTCAAAAAACAAAACAATCCTCATTTTATATCACCCATCACAAGGTCACAAGCTAAAAATATTATGGATTCCCAAAACGAAAATCCTTTGGAAGATAGACTTAGTCATATCACAGGGAGAACCATCATCCCCTCATCATTTTCCCAACAATGCAAGTGAACCTAAAAGTGTGTTAATCAATTTGAGTATTCTCTAAGGCACCTAGAGTTTCTTAATGCTCAACATGTAGCTAATCAAAAGAGCACTTTTCTTGCACACCTTATCGAAGAAGGGTCTAAACTCCCTCATGACTTTGATATGTCTAAACTACAACACATCTTTCATAATGACTCACTTCCACTTCCAACCTCTAATAATCCATGGGGTCAACCATTTTCTAAACCCATTTATGATAATACACTTCATATCACCCAACAAGCAATTGGTAGTATACCACCACCCCCACCATCTCATACCATTACACTTCACTCTTATCTACTTCGGCATGATTCATCCAACTTCAAATCTCAAGGTCATACTTATCATTCCACTTCTCATCCATTTGATCAAAATTCAACTTCTTCTAATCTAACACAAATAAAGATGCACTCTACCATGTCTATACAACCCATCCCTTCTTCTAATCTACCTATTTCTTCTTCCATTCCGTAATCATATTTCTCATCCATGAATAATATTATCTATTCTCTTCCACCTTTTAACATCCCTCAGCAAATAAATTAACCTTCATCTAAGTTCCTCCTTACATTCCATATCAACCCAGTTCATATCCACCCATTGTCACATATCATCCCATACCATCTTATCAACCAATTCCTCACCAACCCATTTATACATCAAACATATCATCATCTCACCCACAAACATAGGTAGGTCAACCCCCTCTATCATATGGATCAATTCCATCTTATCCACCTAATCCTCCTCATGGAATGCCATTTGTTCAAGAATGGTAAGAAATCAAATATGCTTTAAAAGTATTACAAAGTGGGGCCACCAACTAGAGAAAACAATTCAAATTTGAAGAATTGTGCCCTTACCCTTTCGATCGATCCATCACTATGACCCCTTTTCCTCAACACTTTGAAATCCCAAAATTTGACAAATACAAAGGAAAAGGTGGCCCTCGAAGTCATGTCAAAGAATTCTTCATGGATTTCCAAGAAGTCTCTTATAGCGACATATATTTGTTAAGACTTTTTCCCCAAAGTTTGGGAGATCAAGTCCTAGATTGATTCATGCATCTCACACCAAGATATTACTATGTTTGCCAAATTGTTAGAGAAGTTTGTTACACACTTCTCCTACAATGATGAACATGAACTAACAATGTTAGATCTTTGTAATACCAAACAACATAATGGAGAAAGTTTTTCCTCATTCTTGCAATGGTGAAGGAGTCTTACAAGTCATTTCCCTTGGCCTATCCTTGAGAAACAACTTGTCAATATTTTTGTCACCAATCTTAACCATGAAATGGAATTCCATATGTAGACACCCTAAAATGACCAAGTCGTCACATCACTTGCATTTCGTCAATTCTTCCAAATCACTTGCATTTCAACATTAATTAAATAATCTAATTATTTAATTAATTTCATCAAATTCTGCCATAACTCCAAAATTTGACATTAATTAAATAAATTCCCTTTATTTAATTAATTTCATTAAATTCCTCTTTATTCTTCCAAAATTAAATAATTTTTATTATTTAATTAAATCATTATCCTCTTCCAAATTTCAAGTCTACATTAATTAAATAAATCCCATTATTTATTTAATTCATCAAATTCTATCTTATCTACAATTAAATAATTTACATTATTTAATTAAATCAAATTATTCTTCTAAATTTAAATAAATCATGCAAATTTATTTAAATTATCTCTATCCTCTAAAAATTAATAAAATCAAATATTTTATTTATAATCTTTATATTCCTCTATCATGCACAATTAAATAAATAAATTTATTTATTTAATTTCAGTTATCTTCCAATTCCTCTTAAAATATCTTGATAACTCATGTGCACAATCAGTCTTATTTTTAGAACTATAAAAAAGGAAAAATTACAAGTTGATTTATCTATTCAATCAATCTTGTTTTCATCATATCTTAATAAAAATATTCTTATGGATTGACACATGTCGTATGCACATTCATCATGGTTATTTGTTTCATCTCCTCCTTTGATTCTTTTGAATTATCTGGACCGTTGATTGATCTCTGTTGAAACCTATATAAACCCCCCTCGTCTCCTTCACAAAGCCTCTTCGATCACTTATTCTCAGGCATCCTTTACAGTGCATTGAGCATA
The DNA here is from genome assembly GCA_027924645.1 of Cunninghamia lanceolata. Taxonomy (NCBI): domain Eukaryota; kingdom Viridiplantae; phylum Streptophyta; class Pinopsida; order Cupressales; family Cupressaceae; genus Cunninghamia; species Cunninghamia lanceolata. Next base: position 1,629,809 of record BSBN01000416.1, on the reverse strand, counting down.
CATTGCATCGTTGAGCACCTTTTTATGATCTTCTTGAGCACTTTGAGCAACTATACTTGCTTATTGCAAACATGGTTTCACAATATATTTGAGCAATCCACATTCGACAAAAGAGAACAATACAATCTGGTAAAAGCTTGCTTATTTCATTTGATTTATTGATAATGGCTTTTTATTTAGATGGATCTCTTTATGTTATGGGTTATTGATTTGGTTATTATCATAGTTTTGATTTTATCATTCGTCTTATCAATTTTCCTCATACACATTCTGGCACACCCGGTGGGACCCACTAATCTCTCTTTTTCTTTGAGAAATTGATTTTTTTGAAGTACAGTATGGAACAACGTAAAAGACAGAAAAGTGCTATTGGCAGTATAGTAAAGTGCTTTTGGCAGTATAGTATAGCACCCTCGGGCGATACTGTAGTGCCTCTGGTAGCACAGTAGTGCGCTATTGGTAGCACAATACAACGCGTTTGGCATAGCAATAAGGTACTTTTTTGCAAATTAGGGTTTCTGATCTTGTTTTGTGATTTGTAGGGATTTAACTCACATATCTATCATTTATTGATTGCCAAGCTGATTTATTTGTCTTTCAAATTTCTTGTTTACTTCCTAAGCTGATGTATTTAGGAGTATTTACACTTTTTTGAGTTAACCCATCTTTTTTGTGACATCCTTGAGTGGTTTTTTATTCCTGGGTACAAATCTTATCAACCATATAGCCCAGATCTATAAATCCAAACATGAAATCATCTTTTGACCTAGCCTTTGTGACAAAAACAACTTTTTTTTAGATCTGGGACAGTAAAGCACATTTGGTAGCACAGTACAATGCTTCTGGTAGCACAGTGCATCACTTCTGGTTCTGTAGCAGCGCGCCTCTGGTAATACAATGCAATGCTCTCGGGTATACAGTAAGTCACCTCCGGTAAGACAGTAAAGCGCTTTTGGTCATATTGATTTATTTTTGCTAAACTTGTGAGTTTTTGTGGAACTAATAGACTTGTTGCAGCTTCTTATCATGCACATAGAGCAAATGAGTTTCCCTAACATGGTCATGCAAGACGAGTGTTGAAGAAACTCAATCTATTGCACTAAGTCTTAGAAACATATTGCTTTCTTAAGGGACAATTGAACAAATCACTTTTTTTTGGCAATCTAAGTCTTAGAAACATATTGCTTTCTTAAGGGACAATGGACAAGAATGCAAAAACACTTCAATTTTCTAAGGGACAATGGACATGAATGCCAAACACCTCGATTTCATAAGGGACAATTGACAATTACAATCATGTGTGTGCTTAATCTAGTTACACCTTATTTTTCTTATAACGGGACAATTAAACCTTTGTTTGACGTGCTTGCTCTTACATTTTAGTTATTCCTTTAGAAGGGCCTGCTTTTGGATTGCGCTTCATCCAAAAGGGACGACCCTAAGCAGAGTTTTCCTTTGAACCACTATATAAGAGGGATAAGGCGAAAGCCAAGTCCTAACCGACATCAGCCTTACCTTGTGGTGCCAAACTAAAAAGAGGTGTACTAGCTCTTTGTGGAAATAATTTTCACATTGAGCGAAGTGTTTGATACTCTTAGTAGGATTGGTTAAAGCTTTTAGTAGCTTTTCACATTGCTCGTAAGGCATTGGTCCCTCAAATTTACTAAGAACCAATCTAGATAGTGACTACCTGATCCACCTCTGATCATTGCGGTAATCATCAGTGCAAGGGGAATCAATTTAAGCCCTCAAGATACTCACCATTAGCTCCCTTGAGAAGAGATAGTATTCCCTCAGCCATAAAGCTCTTGTGACCTACTTGAGCTTTCCGAGGGGAGGGTGAGATACCCCTACCTATCATCCCTTGCAAAGATACAAATGTCTAACACCTTTATGGAATGACATTTGACGGAGTATTAAGTTGTGAGCTGATCTACTGCAATGAAACCTTGTCTCTAGGGATAAAAAGTGCTTGATATTGTTTGCAATTGTCTTATACCCATGGAAACATTGGGCTTTTTTGTGAGCCGCGACATACACTATCTGTTGTGTTAGTCCTTTTTGCCACTTTGTTTGCTATGTTTTCTCTTGCCAAAGCAAATCCAATCAAAATCAAATCAAAAAGTATCAAAATTTGCCTTATAAACAACTCTGACACTACTTCAGCGCCCTTGGTGTAACAGTAGCTCACTTTTGGTCTAACAGTAGCTTGCTTTTGGTATATCAGTAGCTCACCTTTGGTATAGTAGTACCTCACCTTTGGCAGCTCAGTCCAATGCCATTGGTAACACAGTAGCTCGCTTTTGGTAGCAAAGTCCTGTGCCTTTGGTCAAACAGTATAGCATCTTTGGTCTAGTAAACTGTGCATCAAAGCTGTCATTCCTGAAAACGCAAGTAAAACCCTAACAAACATCTCAAACACAGCAAATTGTCCTAGTGTCTCCCATGGTAACCACTAGACTTTAGCAAACTATGAAGGCTAAGCAAGTCACCCCAAGGAAGCGCAAATCGCCTCCTCGTACGCGTCAACCAAGCCAATCCAACATGACTCCCAAGGGTGCTCCAAAGACACCAGTGGAAAGATCAAACAACTCTTAAAACATGCCACAACAGGACCAACCAAACAATTCTCAAGGAGCTAATTTCCCTTTGATTGATACACCTCAATATACAACCGGTATGCCTCCAGGTTTTGTTCCACAAGGTTATACCATAGGTCAAGCCCCATCTCAAGAAGAGCGACACTTTGAAATAGGTCAATCCTCTCAAGAAGATAGACAAGACATTGATGAAATCATACAAGATCCTAGAGCCATAGCCGCCTTTGACAAAATCCTTAGTGAAAACCAAGATCATTTCTTTCGCTTGCTAGCAGAGCAAGGAGCCAAATTACCCAAGGGTTTTGATTTATCAAATCTTAGCGAGTCTAACAAAACCCAAGACACTATAATGGAGGTCCAAACCATGTCAATTGTGACCACACCCATACCCGAACAAAGCTCACAAAGGAGAAAAATTGCACAATATGAGAATACCCTTTATCAAAATCCAACGGCAAAGAGACCCATATCACCGCTCCTGACTCCTATGGAAATTTACAAACACCAACAAGAGACTCTACATCGTCAAGCAGAACTAGCAAGACAAGCCGCTCTAGCACAATCAAACTTACAAAACACTCCTGAATTGTCCACACCAATCGTAAGTGGAACATTGGCTACCCCATCACGAGAAGGTTTTCCACCAAATTACAATCTAGGAAACACTTATGTAGCCATGCAACAAGGGTCTCAACAAACACCCCCACCAACATCATCAACCTTTCATATCCTTCAAACTCATAATGTCACGCAACCCCCGCCATCACAAAACACATCTACCTATGTCCCTTCGCCACAACTTTCATCGACACTAACCTTTTTCAACACATTTCCTAACCACCCTCAACATTCCCAAAACCAAACTTCCCAAAGCTATGTTCGACCACTACAACCAAACCCAACAAACTTTAGCTTTCCTCCACCAAATACTTATCAACAATCATCACAAAGCCTACATTCTTACCTATCACCACCCCCACCTCCCCAAAATCAAAACACCCAATTTCAACCCAATCTAAACCCAACGTACAACACATATGACCCCAACCAATCATACGACCCTTATAACACCAATACCCATAGATTCCACTACAATCTTCCATATGGGCAACATCAACCACTTCTAGGACAACAGGAGATGTTTCCAACCCCTCCCACAACTATGGAGCTAAAACTTGCGGAAGTTCAACAACAACTATTTGATCTTACATTTGGCCACACCAAGAAAACCTTCTCTTTGGAAGAAGTTTGTCCTTATCCATTTGATCAGTCATTACCCATGATCCCTTTTCCTCACAATTTCACTATTCCCAAATTTGATAAATACAAAGGAAAAGGAGACCCAAAAGACCATCTTAGAGAATTCTATCTGGCTTGTTTGAAGTCTCACATAACGACACGTATCTTATGCGCCTCTTTCCTCGTAGTCTTGGAGGTCAAGCTATAGAATGGTTCTTGCACCTCCCCATGGGCATCAAATCTTTTAATGAGCTTGCCAAGAAATTTGCTACCCATTTTTCTTACAAACAAAACATGAGATCTCCATGACCGACCTATGCAACAATAAATAGAAAAATGGGGAAACTTTGATCTCCTTCCTTCAAAGATGGAGACAAATGGCTAGTAAATTCCCATTCAAGATACCTGAAAAGTAGCTTGTTAGCATATTTGTGCAGAACCTTAACCAATAATTAGGTTTCCATTTACAAATTCTTAGTGCAACAACCTTCGACGAAATTACCTACAAGGGAATCAACATTGAAAAAGCCCTCATCACTAAAGGCGTGGTCAAAATATTCAAAAATAACAAAGACAATGCTCCCCAACAACAAACAAACGACAAACCAAAGTTTTGGAACAAAAATAAAAATGTGGTCAATGATGGTGTGGTTGATGCTAAAAATGTCCAAACATTGCAACAACCTCTTCAGCTTTCAAAATTGAGTCAAACTCTGCCTCAACAAAACCAACAAAGGCAACCATACCAAAACCAACAAAAATAAGAGAGACCTCAACAAGATTACCCTCCGCCACGTCAAGTCACTCCCTTGGGAGAGCCTATTGAGAATGTTTTACAAAAACTTATACACAATAAACTCATCATCTTACTAGAGGATCCTCCATATTGTGAACCTGTTTACAAATCCTCGCGATACAGAGAAAATGAATATTGTGAATTCCATAGGAGCAAAGGAAATAGAACCACATCATGCATGAGACTCAAGCACATCATTCAAAACCTCATCGGCAGAAACAAAATCACTTTTGAGGATGAAACATCAACTCAACACACCAACAAGGATCTCAACATGTACAAGGAACTATTCTCTAACCATGGTCAAGGTCCTCCTCTAGATAAAGGTAAACGTGTTAACAAAGCTTCCACTTCCTATGACTCCATTGTGTGTCATTTTGAAGAGAGTCGTGTATCTACCCTCACAATCAAAGGCAAATCTATGGATTGCACTGTTACAACTCATCGAGGTTGTGTCACCATTCGTGGTCCAACACCAAGTCTCCCAACCTAGTCTGATTACAATCTTGTCGAACATCTAGGGAAAACCCCTACACGGATCTCTATCTTGGACCTTCTACAGTCATCACCCGCACATAAAGTTGTGCTAGAAAGAGCTCTACAAGAGTATTCGGTTCCTAATAACATAGTGGTCATGGATTTCCAAGCTATAATAGGTAACATTGCCTCACCCTACAATGTGGTCTTTTCTGAAAAGGACCTCCTATCCCATGATCCATGTCACAATGATGCCCTTCACATTGAGGTTCTCATCCATAAACGCAAGATCAAACGCATACTTATAGATGGTGGTGTTGGTCTCAATATATGTTCTCTAAAGTTACTCAAACAATTGGGATACTCTGAGGATCAAGTCAACATTGATCAAAGTATTACAATCAAGGGGTATGATGATGCTGAACGCTAGTCAGAAGGTGTTATCCAGTTGCCTATACGAGTAGGCCCAGTCATGCTTAAGACTAGGTGCCAAGTCCTTGACATTGAGCTACCTTATAACATTATCCTAGGATGCCCATGGATCCATGCCATGAAAGCGGTTCCCTCAACGTACCATCAGTCTCTCAAGTTCCCATTTAATGGTATGGAGATCACTATCCTAGGAGATCCTAATCCTTTTGAATTCTACCATGTCTTGCAAGGTAGTTATAAGAATTGCAACCAAGTACCTGACAATGACAAAGCCCTTGAATCCCCACTATATGTCAACCCTGAAAGTCTGACAAAAGCCTTTGCAAGTGAACCTAATCCTCATCCTATACCTGAAATCAAAGCTCACATCTGTGATATAGGCTTTGGAGAATATGATATCTCAAAATCTTGTTGTGTAGGGTGGATGCCTCTATCCCCTAAATCCTACGGCCAACCGCCTATTGCCAAAGCAACTAAAAAAGCAGCAATTCCTCCCCCAACATCTCTAACCCAATTTCAAGAGGGCAAATTATTGGCCGAGGAAACAATTGAAGACATTTCTTCTTGGCTCTACAAGGAGAAAGAACTAGTCACAATACCAGTCAAGAAATATGGCAATGGCTTAAGGATAGTCAAAAACATGGGCTATAAAGGCAAAGGTGGCCTTAGAAAATAGAATCAAGGAACAATGGAACCCATTATTGTGATGAAGAAACTAGACAAGAAGGGGTTAGGATTTGGTAGGAAGGTACCACGCGCCTTGGACATCGAGGGTATCCTCGACAAGGTAGCTGAAACTTCTCTTGCAAATTTGATGTCTAATGAGGATACCATCGGTGACTCTTCCCTCCATATGACTGGCCTATTTACAGAATCCTCCATCTTTATGCTATCATCCGTATCCCTAACATTCACCACAAACACCTGGAAAGTAACACTTGTCTACCCTGAACTTATCGATTGGGACCAACAAGGTTCCCCTGTTCTAGATGTATTTTAGAATGACAAAGCAATAGCTGAGTTCCTGGGACTCTGGGATGGTATCCCTTTGGGTGATCACAAAGCTGGTTTCGTAATGGAACTAGAGCCAATAGCTTATTTTGGTGAGAATACCAAATCCTCCAGTCGCAAAAGTAAAAATAAAGAAAGATCTCTAGGTGAAAACCACACTGTGGCAACTCCTGATCACAAAATAGTAAAAACAAAGGACGTATCCAAAGGTGAAAACCCAACTATGACACCTGAGGATGGAGGATTTAACCTTCCCCTACCATCTAAGTATCAAGAAAAGTTAACTCTCCTGGTGGAAGATTCTACAGAGATAAACCTTGGCACAAAGCAAAATCTGAAGACCACATTCCTTGCAACATCATTATCAGAAACAGAGCAGAAGAATCTTAACAACTTCTTCTTACAAAGAACCATCAACTTTGCATGGACCTATGCTGCTATGCCAGGGTTAGAACCTAAGCTAGTGGTTCACTATCTCACAGTTGATCCAACAGTTAAACCAGTCAAGCAAAAGATAAGGAAGATGCACCCACATATAGCTCTCTTGGTAAAAATTGAAATACAGAAGTTGCTAGATGCAAAGTTCATCTGACCTATTGATTATTCAGAATGGGTCTCAAACATTGTACTTGTGTCTAAACTAAATGGGGGCATCCGCATGTGTAATGATTTTAGAGATCTTAACAAAGCATGTCCCAAAGAAGACTTTCCATTACTGAACATTGATCTCATAGTAGACTTGACCGCAGGTCATGAAATGCTTTCTCTCATGGATGGATTCTTTGGCTACAACTAGATAAGGATAGTAGAAGAAGATCAACATAAAACAACTTTTACTTGTCCTTGGGGTAACTATTGTTGGTGTGTCATGCCATTTGGTCTTAAAAACGTAGGGGCAACCTATCAAAGAGCAATGACAGTGATATTCCACGATCTCTTTCATCACATCATGGAGGACTATGTGGATGACATACTAGAAAAATCTTCTAGGGCAGATCACATACAAGTTCTAGGACAGATCTTTGACAGGGTCGAGAAATACCAAGTGCACCTCAATCCAAAGAAGTGTGTCTTTGGTGTAACATCAGGGAAGCTGTTAGGATAGATTGTATCTCGCAGAGGTATCGAAGTAGATCTAGAAAAGGTCAAGGCTATAGTGGAGATGCCTCCACAAAAGAATCTAAAAGCATTAAGGAGCCTGCAAGGAAGGTTACAATCTATTAGGCATTTCATCTCATAGCTAGCAGATAAATGTCAACCATTTCAACACTTGCTTAGAAAGGATGTCTCATTTCGATGGGACGATAAGTGTTAAGCAACATTTGATCAGCTCAAAGAATATCTAGCTACACCTCCTGTCTTAGTACCATCAATCGCTGATATACCTTTGATCTTGTACATCTCAACTACAATTGCAGCCCTAGGGGCTCTTCTAGCACAACATGATGAGTCAGGAAAAGAGCATGCAATTTATTATATTAGTCAAACCTTAGTGGGTTATGAACTCAATTATTCATCGATGGAAAGAACTTGTTTAACAGTAGTGTTCGCTTCCCAAAAGTTACAGTATTACATGCTGAACCAACACACAAATCTAATAGCCAAAATTGACCCATTGAAGTATCTACTAGCAAAAGCAGCTCTTATAGGCAGATTGGCTAAATCGGTAATGATCCTTAGTGAGTTTGACATTGAGTATGTGGATCATAAAGCAATCAAGGGACAACACCTAGCAGATCAACTCGCAGAAGCACCCATGAAAGATGTACATCCTATGGTATCTGACTTTTCGGATGAGAATCTCTTCACTCTTTCTACCTTAATAATGTGGAAATTGTACTTTGATGGTTCCTACACATAGCATGGATCAGGGGCCGACATCTTATTCATCACACCTCAAAATGACTATATTCCAAAGTCATATCGGCTTGCATTTCCTTGCACCAACAACATAGCCAAGTATGAAGCACTCCTCATAGGTCTCCATACATCAGTTCAATGGGACATCACATAATTACAGGTATATGGAGACTCACAACTAGTCATTCGATAGGTCACAGATGAGTATCAAACAAAAGATGAAAAGTTGGTCCCCTACAAGCAACTAGTGGATGCCTACAAACCACACTTTTCTAGCATCACATTTGAGCAAATTCCAAGAAAGCATAACGAAGCTATAGACTCTATGGCCTCTGTGGGGTCACTTATAGACATGCCTGCAAACACACAGAAATGTGAGTTCTTGAGCGAGCAATTGTTGATACCAGCCATCGATGTTCCAATTACCGAAATCATCTGTGAACTTGATGGTCCCAATTCCCCATGGTATGAAGATATCTATGAATACCTTAAACATGGTACCTTTCCCATTGACCTATCTGCTACCCAACGCAAAACCTTCATCTGTCGATCCTCTCGTTACACTATTTTGGGTGATACACTATATCGCTAGAGTCTTGATGGTATCCTCTTACGATGTCTTAATACAGAAGAAGCTGAAGCTACCTTACGAGACATACACGAAGGTGTCTGTGGTGCACATTCTACCGGTCCTAATCTTTCTAAAAAGATACTCTACACAGGGTATTACTGGCCTACAATAGAGTAAGATGCTTTACAGTTTGCTAAGAAGTGCCTACAATGCCAGCAACATGGAGATTTGATTCATGCACCAACTCATGAACTACAACCTGTGACAACTCCATGGCCTTTTTCTCAATGGGGTCTCGACCTCGTAGGACAAATCCACCCATCCTCATCCAATGGCCACAAATTCATCATTACCGCCACTGAGTACTTCACAAAGTGGGTCGAAGCCATTCCCATGACCTATATCACCGGTAAGCAAATAGCCAAGTTTATCCTAAACTACCTCATTTGCCGGTATGGTATCCCCCAAGCCATTGTCACTGATAATGGGAGACCATTCAAGAATCAAGATGTCCATGCCTTATGCACACAATACAATATCCAACATCGCTTTTCAACTCCCTACTATCCACAGAGTAATGGCCAAGCTGAGGCTTCCAACAAAACCATTCTCAAAATCCTCAAGAAAATGGTCAATAAAGCTAGTCATGATTAACACTTGCAACTCAATCCTGCCCTATGGGCCTACCACACTAGTATCAGAACACCAACTGGTACAACACCCTATGCCTTGGTCTATGGCTTTGAAGCCATCGTACCTATAGAGGTCGAGATCCCATCCCTCAGAGTATCCATGCAGAACCTGATTGATGGAGAGGAGTATCGCACTTCCAGATTAGCTGAGCAAGAATTACTGGATGAGAGGCGCCTTGCCACACTTAATCATCTCCATGTCTATCAAAACTGCCTCCGACGTAATTACAACAAAAAGATCAAAGAAAGACAGTTTCAAGTTGGTGATCTTGTCCTCAAAGAAAATTAGAGAAATCAAGCAGATCGAGAAAAGAAGGGCAAGTTCGAGCCTAATTGGTTAGGACCCTTTATTGTCACAGTAGCATATGGATCAAGAGCTTATACTTTAGCTACACCTAATGACATTCCTCTAGATGAACCACTCAATAGTGTTCATCTCAAGAAGTTCTATGCTTGATCCTCAAAGTATAAAAAAAAATCCATCCTTTGGTGAAAACCTGGCAAACAGGCTCCTTGGATAAGTACCATAGTGAAAACCTGGCAAATAGGCGCTATGCAGAGTCGACATCCATCATCTATCGAGTCCTATTCATTCCATGCCCATTTCATAACAAACTTCATCCATAATAAAACCATTGACCTTGTTTGCATTTCCATCTCCCTATCTAGAATAGCTTGGAAATTTATCAATGTCCATCATCGTCATCCCACATTTTGATCTATGTCAGCAGTTATCATTGTCTTGTCCTAGGTCATACTTTCTATGTCAGTCACCCATGCAAATTCCTTTGCCGGAATGGGGGCAACTCTTTCCTTCACCTAGGTCTAGGAATGGAACCTTGTTCGTGGTTCGCAAACACTTCAGCCGTACTCCTTTATGCAGATAACACCCTTTAGTGGACACATCATTCCTATGATAAGGCTGTTATCTTACCAACACTTTTTCTACATCATCATAGCCACCAAAACTACATATCATCTCATTTCAATCTTAAGGTACCTTGATCCCATGGATATGGGTATGTAGGCAGTCTAGATTACGAAGGAAGTTTCCAGTACTCAGGTACATAAGATCTCATCATTTCACCTACCCAAGCTCAAATACCTTGACCCATCTCATCACTCTACCCAGAACTACATATTTATCACTTTCATCTTTCATCGTAATGTGCCTTGATCTCGTGGATACAAGGTATGTAGGTAGCCTAGAATACGAAGGATGTATCCAGTACTCAGGCACATGCGATTCACCATTCTTCACCCATTTCAATCCATTGACATGACATCTTTCTAGTCTTTTGTTTATCACAATCCGTTCACCTCGACTTGACTAACTCAAGTAGCAAAACAACAAACAAATGCATCCTTTCAAAGCAAAAGTCCTTAACAAACCTGGAGCAAAGAAACTAACTTACAGAACCACATATTGTCCTACATATCGATTGCCAGCATCAGCTAAATCAATTTCAACCAAGCAACAGATCAACAAACTTATCTTTTACAGAGTGTTCCATGATCGAGACCAACACATGTGTCTTATACAACATGTGGCATTTTCTGAAACTAGACATTATCTTTTCAATAGATAACACCCTTTAATGGACACACAGCTCCTACGATAATGTTGTTATCTTTCCTATCCAATCTATTCTGAGCAACCTCTTTGGCAAGAGAATATGTTGGCTATATGTTTACTTTGTAAGTCAGTCAAATTGCTTTATGGTTTATCTTGTGTTCCTTTGTCCATTACCTATTCAAGGCTACCTTGATTTGTCTATAATCTTGGTATGTTGCGATGCAGTATGGATTGGGGGCATAGTCATTGCTTTTGTATGCTGTGTTTCAGGAATGATCTTTAGCATCTTTCTTAGCAGCATATTTATCATGTGTGTGTTATGAACTAGCATCTTACATATTAATATTCTTCTCGCATTCATGTATTGAAGTTTATTTTATGTTCAAGATTATGGCTCATTCACATGTACAACAAGGTCATATTATGTCTAAGTGATCTAAGTTCAAACCGCTTGCTTGCAGAGTCAACGTCCACGCACTCAGATATCATAGCACCTTGGTGATAAACTATCCATGTGCTATATCAAAATAAGGATCGCTCTTTATAAACATTTGTGAAACCGTTGCAACAAGATCATTCATTTATCCATCCGTTTACCCATGGCCTTATATAGTTCTCAAGCAACAATCGATCAATAGTCTTTCTCTCATATTCTCTTCTATCTCCACTTTCTTCTATCCAACCTTGTCTTTCCCAACACAATCTTCTAGTCGAGCATCAACCTAGTTCCTCTGTTGCTTCCCTGTCTTTCCTCTCAAGGGGGCATACGTTGGGGCAACTAGCTACACCGGGGCATAAAAACAAAAATTGTATCATGTCTTCGACAATCATTTTCTTTGACACAATGTCGTAAACTGTATTGCATCAAAGAGGGGCAAAATGTAGACACCCTAAAATGACCAAGTCATCACATCACTTGCATTTCGTCAAATCTTCCAAATCACCTACATTTCAACATTAATTAAATAATCTAATTATTTAATTAATTTCATCAAATTTTGCCATAACTCCAAATTTAGACATTAATTAAATAAATCCCCTTATTTAATTAATTTCATTAAATTCCTCTTTATTCTTCCAAAATTAAATATTTTTTATTATTTAATTAAATCATTATCCTCTTCCAAATTCAAGTCTACATTAATTAAATAAATCCTATTATTTAATTAAATCAAATTATTCTTTTAAATTTAAATAAATCATGTAAATTTATTTAAATTATCTCTATCCTCTAAAAATAAATAAAATCAAATATTTTATTTATAATCTTTATATTCCTCTATCATGCACAATTAAATAAATAAATTTATTTATTTAATTTCAGTTATCTTCCAATTCCTCTTAAAATATCTTGATAACTCATGTGCACAATCAGTCTTATTTTTAGAACTCTAAAAAAGGAAAAATTACAAGTTGAGTTATCTATTCAATCCATCTTGTTTTCATCATATCTTAATAAAAATATTCTTATGGATTGACACATGTCGTATGCACATTCATCATGGTTATTTGTTTCATCTCCTCCATTGATTCTTTTGAATTATCTGGACCGTTGATCGATCTCTGTTGAAACATATATAAACCCCCCTCATCTCCTTCACAAAGCCTCTTCGATCACTTATTCTCAGGCATCCTTTACAGCGCATTGAGCATACATTACATCATTGAGCACCTTTTACGATATTCTTGAGCACTTTGAGTACCTATACTTGCTTGTTGCAAACATGGTTTCACAATATATTTGAGCAATCCACATTGACTAAAGAGAACAATACAATTTGGTACAAGCTTGCTTATTTCATTTGATTTATTGATAGTGGCTTTTTATTTAGATGGATTTCTTTATGTTATGGGTTATTGATTTGGTTATTATCATAGTTTTGATTTTATCATTCGTCTTATCAATTTTCCTCATACACACCATATACAAGTCCATTGTGTCTCCACATTCAATGAAATGATGGAAAAGGGTGTTAATATTTAAAGAGCCCTTGTCACTAAAGGTTTAATCCAACTATATAGTAAAGATAAAGACAATAATAGCTCAAATGACAAACCAAAAATTTGGACCAAAAATAAAAACATAGTCAGTGATTGAGTTACTGCTAACAAACATGTTTAATCCACCACATCATCACAAGAACCATCTAAGGTCTAGAATGTACAACAACCCACTCATGTATCAATTTTGTTTGGACAAAATAAAACTCCCAATCAACCAAGACACAAGTTCACCTCCTTGGGGGAACCCATTGAGGTTGTTTTCCAAAAACTTGTCAAAGCAAACATGTTCACATTCCCATCCATAAGACCATTTGATGACTCAAAACCCAAACCTAATTGGTATAAAGAAAATGAATACTATGAATACCATCATGTCAATGTCCATACAACTCGCAAATTAATGAATATTAAAGATTATATCCAAGACTTAATTAATTGAGGAGAAATTATAATTAAAGTTGAATTATGCACTTCACCTAATTATAATCTTGGAATATGCCAAAATACCCTTCCAAAGCACGATCAATCCCAATCATCCATGTCAAGCCAAGGTCAAACCCATAAAAATAACATTCATTACAATAGAACACCCTATACCTATGATTTCATCATGGGACATATTGACTATGACTACACACGAGTTGCAACCATAAATATCCCATTCAAATATTTGAACTATGCTATCACCATGAAGTGTGGTAGGGTCACTATCCAAGGGCCTTCCTCATCACCCTCCTCATAGTCCACCCAATACAATTTCTTAGAACATCTTGGGAAGACTCTAATACACATATCCATCTTGGAGCTCCTCAAAACATCACCTGTTTATAGAGACATATTGGACTATGCCTTATGGGAATCCCGAGTCCCTAATAACATTGACCCTGAGCAATTCCAATCCATTGTGGGCCATCTATCATCCACCTATCAACTCGTGTTTAGTCAAACTGATATGCCTCCCATTGACCCCACACATGATTGTCCCCTTCATATCAAGGTTTTCATATCCAAGTATAAAATAAAATGATCCCTCCTGGATAACGGGTTTGTCTTGAATATATGAACATTAAGATTTGTAAAATAATTGGGGTACTCTAGAGATGACCTTGAGCCAAATAGAATTATAATAAAGGCTTACGATAATACAAAAAGAGAATTAGAGGGTACTATATGCTTGCCACTACAAGTTGGTCATGTGCTACAAAGAACTTCATTTCATGTTGTTGATCTTGACTTACCATATAACATCCTCCTTGGTTGCCCATGGATACATGCCATGCAAGTCATTCCATCCACATACCACCAATGCTTGAAATTCTCCCATGATGGTGTGGAGGTTACTATTCATGTTGATCCCCAACCATTTGAATATTGCAAAGTTATGGAAGCCTATTATCATAAAACCATCAATGTCCTAGAACTAACATCGCTAATCATGATACGGTAAAGGATTCATCCTCATACATAGATCTTGGCACCCTTGCTTCTAAGGTCAAGATCATCAACACTGTATGTGGAGAATATGAGCTACATAATTCCTTTCATGTAGGCCAACTACCTCTATCTCCTCACTCCTATGGTCATCCTTAAAAGTGACCTCAGCCAGAGGCATGTAAAACCAAACAATTTGGATCCACTACCTTCGCATCTACAACCACCTTGACTGAAGAGAAAATTAAAGGTTCCATAGACCCTTGTTTATACCGAGATGAATCAAATGATGAAGAATAAACACTTAGCTACCCGAAACAAAATTACCCTATACCACTCCATATCTGTGAAAACATGAAATACAAGGGTAAGGGCCTTGACCTCCATGAGTAAGACATTATCAAGCCAATCAAGGTACAATTTTATGTTGATTATCATGGACTAGGATACATGCCTCTTGGTGTGGAAACCAATGATCCACATGATACTTCCCCAAGCGTAGAGGAAACTTCTCTCAATGTTGAACACACTATAGAAAAGGTCATCATCACCTCCTTTGAACACATAGATATATCCAACCTTCGTGATGACATTTCATTTGTTGACTATAAAAGGGATTTGAGATCAACTTGAAACCTCTACACACTTCAAAGAATAGGAAGAGTTCCTTATTCCACCAAAAAAACAAAAAAAAACAAAAAAAAAAGAAGTCCCCTAGTGAAAACCTCTCTAAGGCACTATCACACATTGAAAAAGTAAAAAGAAAGGACATGTTTATTGGAGAAAACCTCTCTAAGGCATCGATAGATGAGGAGCTCGACCTCCCTCTTCCACCTCAATGGCATGAATGATTCAACGTCTTGGTAGAAGAAGCACAAGAAATAAATCTAGGAACATAAGACAATCAAAAACTCACATTTATTGTTGCCTCCTTAGAACCAGACATTCAACAAGCACTTTCCACTACTTTGAAGAACTCTCCAGATATCTTTGCATGGTCATATGCTGACATGCTAGGATTAGATCCCTCTTTGGTGGTTTTATGGAGTAAAATGTGTACACTAGCATTTTACACCTATTTTAGCACTTGGTTGGACCTAAAATGTTACATTTGTTAATCAGGACCTATTTTAACACCTTTTTAAACATCAAATGATAGAATCTTGATCTTGATGAATAAACCTGACAGAATAAACTTAGGACTAGTCTAAGCCCACGACAATAGACACTCCTCAGAGTTTGTGGGGCTAAATGGGTCCTTTAGCCTCTCTCTTGTGGTTTCAACTTAGAACACCTCCTTAGCTTGTATATGTCGGCCCCATTTGGTTTTATTCATCGTTTGTGAGAGGGAGTGCATATATAAAGGATTTTTGCAATTCATTTTACACTGAGATGCCTAATGCAAAATTAGAGTTTGTTCACATGTTTTGATCTTCTATGCTAAAGTGCTCTTCATGCTTGGAATTGCTATCTACTTGTGGATGTTATGAAGTTTATTTGCAAGTCTTGAAGAAAGTTTCAAGCCTTCTCCATCTCTCTCCTTGTTGGTGCATGATCTTGAGCATCTACTCCAACTAGGGTTTCACATCTTGTAGTAATCTCCATCAATTTCATTCATACTTTCATCATATATTACAGATCTATCCTCTGTCATCCTAGGGCACACACTCTTGGATCTAATCATCGATGTAGTGAAGGTGGAAACACTGACAGAGGGTTTGACTAAGGCAAGCCCCTATAAAAAACACAACCTTTTCCTCTTTGCTTGTGTGCAGGTTGGAGATATAAGTTTCTGAGGACAAGATCTAGGAAGAAGAAAGGGTTTACAGGTACAGTTCTGGTGAAACTCATAGATTCTGCCAAACCCTAATTAGGGTCTAGGCCTCCCGAGCGCTTTGATCTTTTGGTACCTTCGAATCCAGACCCAAGTTTTTCTGTGCTTCCTGATCTCTGTTGTACATTTAGATTTCTGATATTTGTTTCCAATAGTTAGTTATTAATAGATCTTTGTCAAATAAGGTTTAGTCATTTTCCCTAGTTTGCTTGCTAGAACTTGATTGAATTTGGTTTGCCACTCCTTTATACAAAAAAAGAACATAACCCCTATAGTTTGACTCTCCTCCATGGGTAGTAGCCAAGATTGTTTTGTGTTCTAATGTTTGGTAGAAGAGACTTTTGACCTAGTTTAATCCCCTTAGGCTAACTCACTGTTTTCTCCCCTAAACATTTTGGTGAACCCAACTTGTTTTGCACTTTTGTATCCTTCTTGTTTCAGATCTAAGTTGTTTGATACCCTAGATCTGATTGGGATTGAGTTCATTAATCATTCTTCATACATACATAGTTAATTTTTACATAGTTTCAAAACTAGGGTTTGTAAAAACCTTGCATTTCTAAAAAATTAAGCTAGTTTTGAACCTAGGATTTATAGGTTTTTGATTTGTTTTAGATCTTGTTGCATTTATAGCTTATTTAAAATATTTCCATTTGTTGTACCTTGTCATTCTTGGTGTTTAAAACATTCTTGCATCCTTGCATTTGAAATTTGGAAAATATACACTTCATTCTAGATTTGGAAAAAAACATATTTGTCACTTTGTTTGCATTTTGTAAGGTTGGATCATCATAGCATGAATTACATTTTTTATTTTTATATCAGATATGATTGGTATTAAAGTAATGAATCATTTCATAGGGTTACATTGTGCATTTGAATCTTTTCATTGTTAGGATTTGTCAAAAAAGTTGCATTTTTGTGAAAAGTCATTTAATGTTGAAATCTAGGGTTTGTGATTGATATTTTATTTCAGATTTTGCTGCTGTAATTTTCATTCCAAATCTGATTTTACTTTTCTCTACTATATTACAAATGTCATCTTGCATTGAAGTTTGAAACTAGGAACAATTTTGAGTTGTTGCATTTTGAAAAAAGCATTGAAATTAGGGTTTGATTTGAGCATTGGCATTATTGATATCTAAGTGGATTTGACTAGAGTTGAATTTGATCAAGGATATATTATGTGCATGTGAACAAAACATTGCTTCATTTAAACAAAAACTCAAACCCTTATTTTTCTACATCATTCATTTCTTCTATTTGTGCATCTTGTGTGTTACTAAAGCTTGTAGATGCTTTATGAGCTTTGTGACCCAGTGCCCTATTTCCAACACTCTTGTGTAAAGAAGTCTTCAAATTATGGGTTCTAATGCTTTGAATAATGATGATAACAATACATCAGAACCCCAATTCCCTAGTCTTAGACCACAAGAAGGTCAATCACTTCTTCCTGATATCCCTACTTCACATCTTCTCGAAGCATCAACTTTTCATGAATCCATCAACATTGATGACCTTGTGGCTCATGTTCCTGAAGCTCAAATTTAGAGATTAGACACCGAGTTGGATAATTTTCAGCAATTTGTAAGCTTAGAACATATAGATTAGGATGTTGTCCCTATTTTTGAGAGTCTAAGAATTCTTTTTCTCGAAGGTCAAGAAGGATTGGAAGTCTTGTGTGACCTTGCTCATAGAGTGCATAACAACATTCTATCTGCATCTAGTGGCACTGAAATTGTCACTAATGTCACTTCTTCTAAACAAATAGGGACTCAAGTGTCGGCACCCATACCAATACTTCCTATTCCTACATATACTTCTACTATTCTCACCACTACTACACAACCAAGTAATAGTTCTACCACATGTGTTGGCTTATCTACTGGGAATCACGCTCGTCATTATAGTGTCATTCCATATAATTACACAAATTCCACACCTAATGTTACTCCACCTACATCTAAACCTCTTATCACTTTCCAAAAGGCTACTCATACATTACAACTAGTCCTTCCAAGTCATTCCAATCACTACTCGATTCATCTTCCAATCCTGTCATAAACTAATTGTTGCAAAATATGACATCCATCCAACAACAATTGGCTAGCATAAACAATAGTCTACCTAAACCAAATATGACAACACATTATATATGTAGCCCTTTATCCTATTCAATCCTAAGAGCTCAAATGGCCGAGAATTTTGAAGCCCCTCGCTTTGAGAAATATAATGGAAAGGGAGACCCTAATAACCATGTGACAACCTTTACAACTATCTGTAGTGATTTCTTCTTTGAGGATGCAATTTTAGCAAAAATCTTTCTTAGGTCACTCAAGGAAAAAGCCTTAGATTGGTTTTGCTCTTTACCTCCTAATTCTATAACTTCTTTCTCACAATTAGTCAATAAATTCCTTGAACATTTTCAAGCTAACATTGGACCTCAAGTCTCTTTGACTGACTTGGTTCATTGCAAACAAGGAATACAAGAGAAAGTGATAGATTTTATGGGTCGTTATCAAGCCCTCTTTTTACAAGTTCAATATTCTATTCCGAATGTGGATGTACAAAGAATGTTTATTGGAAACTTACAACTTCACATCCGTGATAAGATATTGTTGATGTGTTATCATTCTTTCACTCATCTTTGCACGATTGTTCGTGATTACGAACTTTCGGTTAGTCAGTTTGAGAATAACCCCTCATTGGCTCCAGTTGGTCAATTCAAAGCTTCTCACAATCATTCATTTCAAAAGACACAATAAAAAATTCCTCAAGATCAATGAAATTTCAGCTAGTAACATAAGAAAACATGTGGCGGCAACGTAATCACCTACTCCCACCCCTTATAAATTGAAACCGAAAAAAATACATTTTATAGCATTATTGGAATCTCTTTACTCTATAATGACACAACTTTGAACAACAATCTCATCAAGCTTTCACCTGTTAATCCAAGTAAGATGCAAGCATCTTCCTTTGATTTGAAGGCCTTTTGTCAATTCCACTGCACCGCCGACCATGACCCTAAAAGATTTATGCATCTTAAACATGAAGTTCAAGATGTAGAATGTGTATAGGTAAAATCAAGCTTAGGATAAATCAAAACAATGATAATAAACTCAATCTTATAACATCAAAAGATCGATCTAAGAGATAACCAAATGAATGAATAATGCAATTAATATTTGAAAGCTATCACCTAGATTGTATTGATCTCTTGGATTTATGTGGATTGCTTAATACGTTGCCTACCCATGGTTGCAACAAGCGGATGTAGATATGTGCTCAAAGTGCTCAAAGATACGATATCTGCTCAATGATACGATGAATGCTCAATGTGCTATATGGATGCTTGAGAATAAATCATCAAAGAGGATTTTTTTATGGAGTGAAGGGGGTATATATAGTTTTCAAGGTATGATCAATCAACGGTCACGATAAATCACAGAAATGGACGATCAAGATAAATTGAGAGGACATGATGAACGTGCACACGACATGTTTCATGCTTTAAAGCTATTTTTATTGAATTAATTGATTTTTGGCTAAAGATAAGATTTGATTTCATAAATTAGAATGTTTTTTCCAGTTTATGAGTTGATAAAAATAAGATTAATTAAAGCTAATTAACTCAACTTTAGAATTGTTTTTTGAAGTTCTAAAAATAAGACTGATTGTGCACATAGAGGAAAATGATAATTTTAGAAAAGTTGGAAGATAATTGAAAAATTAAATAAATAAATTTATTTAATTAGTTGTGCATGATGGAAGAAAAGATAAGGTATAGAGAATAAATTAAACAAATAAATTGATTTAATTTATTTTGCATGATAGAGGAATAGATAAGATATAAATAAAATATTGATTTTATTTATTTTTAGAAGATTGAGTCAACTTAAGTAAATTTGAACAATTTATTTAAATTTAGAAGAATAACTGATTAATTAAATAATTAAAATTATTTAATTGTGGATAAGAGGAAATAAATGATGAATTTATTAAATAATTAGATTTATTTAATTAATGTGGATTTAAGAATTGGAAGAAGATAATGATTTAATTAAATAATTAAAATTATTTAATTTGGGAAGAATATAGAGGAATTTAATGAAATTAATTAAATAAATATAATTTATTCAATTAATGTTGGAAATTAGAGAAAATAAAAGGAATTGAGGAATTTGATAAAATTAATGTTAAATGCAAGTGATTTATGAGGAATTGATGTATGCAAGTGATGTGATGTGAAGGGTCATTTTTAGGTGTCTACATTTTGCCCCTCTTTGATACAATGTGATTTAGCGTTGTTTCAAAGAAAACAGTGATAAAAATATGATACAATTATGCCCCAATGTAGTTGGCATAGGATGCCCCCTCGAGAGGAAAGACAGGGAAGCGACAGAAGGATTGGATTGACTCTCGACTAGAAGAAAGGATAGTGATGCGGCAGAAAAATAGGTTAAGAAGGACTAGGTTGGAGGCTTGAAGGTTGACACGATGAAGAAAATAGGCTAACACGAAGAAAAAATGGGATTAGGGGTGGGAAGAATTAGGGTTGGGATACTATAAATAGGGCCCAAGGGGTCCCTCTCAGTTCATTTGCACACTCATAGTTCATAGAGTTCAGAGCTTGTAGCTGTCTAGTGCTTAGTTGAGAGAGTTGTGCTTAGAGGAGCTCAGACAGTTGCAGAGATGATGATTCCAATGGATAACCACCAAGGTGAGCATGTGAGGACATATGGGAGACCTACGGGAGCGGAGGTAGCAGTAAGTACCTAAAAACTCACTTGTGATTGCATTTATTAGGGCATTTATTAAGGATTTTAGATTTTTGGCCAAAAGCGTGCCACTAGGATTTAGGCGCATATGGCATGAATTAACATGCATATGGTGAAAAAAACATGAATATGCACTCGATTTAAGCATGTTTGGTTAAAATTCTGCGCTTTTGGCCGCCTAGGAAAAATTGCCAGTTAGAAGTGCAAATGAGGTTTTTCGAAGTGCCTGTGGTGCATGGAAAACACGCTAATGGTGCGCAGTCAAGTGCTTTTGGTTTTATCAAGGCCCATACGATAGACATTCAAGCACTAATGGTTTTCAATAAGACGCATATGGCAGACAGTCCAGCACTAATGGATAACAATCAAGCACTAATGAAAAATAGTTAGGCACTTTTGGTTTTTTAGGATTTTGCCCCATTTTGACTAGGTTTGACTTTTTTAGCTAGGTTGAATAGGTTTATGCCATGCTTGACTTAACGTAGACTATGTTTGACTAGGATTCAATGTATTGGCAAGTAATTTTTCAAAGGTTAATATAGTTGATCATGTTGATGCAGGTTATTTTACCACCATTGCAGTTGAAAGAGAGGCATTTTGTTATGCAGAGGTAGGAGGACCAAAACTATCCTCAATAACATTAACAAATCAAAGAACTAATCCAATTTATTTTGTCAGGTTGAAGAGAACATTAATATAAACTTTTCATCCGATTTTCATGAAGATCCAATGGTAGGAGAGAAAGTTATGACTCTTTTCCCAAAACTACAAACCCTAGGCAGCGTTCAGACCTGCCCTCACCAAAATTACAATATCTCTCACACAACTTAATGAAATTATACCAAACTAAAATAATTGTAAACTAGAAACACATATCTTTCCATCCATCTATTATATGCATCAATGTGAGGCCGTACCAAGTCGTACCATGCATATTTTCAGACTATATTTTCAGAAAATTAAACTCTGCAGACCTACTCTCAATAAAAATGCCATAGCTTATTCAAATCTTAATGAAATTTGATGAAACAAAAAGAAATGGAAAGTAGACTCAATACTATTTTCAACCATATATGGCTTTCTCTTGTATATGTCTGTACAAAACCATACCAAATGCTGCAATAGGACTGTTGCAGGGAAAATTAGAAAATTACAATCCATAAAACACTCATATCTTTCACAAAAATAAATAAAAATGCATGGGACAAGAATAAAATGGAAGGTGGTTGAAGGATATAACATTTTAAATCCATTAGGCATCCATTCAATTCCATATAGGGCCATACAATAGCAAAAGACAGCAGATTTCTGAAGGAAAATACAGGAAAACATTATTTTTTCTCATTCCATGCTCAAATCTTCGACCACCCACAAATTCTTCATGGTTACAAGGCCTTTTAAAGGCATTAAAACATTTCTCTTCAGTTCATAACTGATTTGGAGTGAACCAAGAGCCAAATGACTCTTCACCTTCCAAGTTTGCTTCTTTTTTCTAATTTTACATTGACAACCTTTACATGGTTTGCAATATTTTGCATTTTTGAAGCTCCTAATGACCTAAACACATAAAAATGACTTGATAAACCTCATTACAATGTGGAAGCATACAAATTTAATCAAACTCAAAGATTTGTCTAGGGCAATATTAATTTGCCAAGGTGCTTCTGCACCATACAACCAACCAACAAAATTTCCAAGTCCCTTGGAAAAGTCTCTTTCCTCTGTCTTTATCTTCAATCTTCTCAGCTACAATCTTCCAATCTATAGAAATGGTGACCAACCAACCAACAAAACAAACTACCATCTTCACAGAGCATCCTCAGGGTCCTTCTACTCCCATCAGTGGAGTACTCTTCGGGCTACAACATCAAGTGCTTCTTCAGGTATCCATCTCTCTCACTGCTTCACAACAAACCAACTCACCAAACCATTCATCTCACCCAACAACAGATCCTGGTGATGCACCTACCACTCTCTCCTTAGTGGTTTCTCTATGCATCCTTCTCTAGCCAAATCTCTATTGGAGAATGGTCATGACAGACGTCATCTTGTCTGCCCACACACAATCTCAGAAAACATCCTTCTTGCAGCTAGATGGAACAAGCACCTGCAACCAAACAACTGAGCAACACAAAATCCAAAAGGTGTAGATTGCCTCCCTCGGCGATCTATCTACACAATCAAGATCTTCTCGCTCTTCACCTGCCTTCTCAGTGACAGAAAAAAAAATACACACCACCCAAATATTTTGCCAGCTCTGATACCAAAATGATGCAGAGGTAGGAGGACCAAAACTATCCTCAATAACATTAACAAATCAAAGAACTAATCCAATTTCTTTTGTCAGGTTGAAGAGAACATTAATATAGACTTTTCATTCAATTTTCATGAAGATCCAATTGTAGGAGAGAAAGTTATGACTCTTTTCCCAAAACTACAAACCCTAGGCAGCATTCAGACCTGCCCTCACCAAAATTACAATATCTCTCACAAAACTTAATGAAATTATACCAAACTAAAATAATTGTAAACTAGAAATACATATCTTTCCATCCATCTATTATATGCATCAATGTGAGGCCGTACCAAGTTGTACCATGCATATTTTCAGACAGTATTTTTAGAAAATTAAACTCTGCAGACCTACCCTCAATAAAAATGCCATAACTTATTCAAATCTTAATGAAATTTGATGAAACAAAAAGACATGGAAAGTAGACTCAATACTATTTCCAACCATATATGGATTGCTCTTGTATATGTTCGTACAAAACCATACCAAATGCTGCAACAGGACTGTTGCAGGGAAAATCATAAAATTACAATCCATAAAACACTCATATCTTTCACAAAAATAAATAAAAATGCATGGGACAAGAAGAAAATTGAAGGTGGTTGAAGGATATAACATTTTCAATCCATTAGGCATCCATTCAATTCCATATAGGGCCATACAATAGCAAAAGACAACAAATTTCTGAAGGAAAATACAGGAAAACATTGTTTTTTCTCATTCCATGCTCAAATCTTCAACCACCCACAAATTCTTCATTGTTACAAGGCCTTTTAAAGGCATTAAAACATTTCTCTTCAGTTCATAACAGATTTGGAGTGAACTAAGAGCCAAATGACTCTTCACCTTCCAAGTTTGCATCTTTTTTCTAATTTTACATTGACAACCTTTACATGGTTTGCAATATTTTGTATTTTTGAAGCTCCTAATGACCTAAACACATAAAAATGACTTGATAAACCTCATTACAATGTGGAAGCATACAAATTTAATCAAACTCAAAGATTTGTCTAGAGCAATATTAATTTGCCAAGGTGCTCCTGCACCATCCATCTTGGTTGGGAGGAGGAGGTCTTCTTGGAGGTTATGGGACTTTGGCATATTGCCCATCTTACACTAGTTAGGGCTAATCTAGCCCTGATGATTGCTTTGGTTGAGAGGTGGCACAATGAGACCTCTTCTTTCCACTTCTCAACTGGCGAGGTGATGGTGACTTTGGAGGATGTATGGCGCATCCTCAGGATCCTGATACATGGAGCTAGAGTAGACTATGACACAGAGCGAGGTGAGGATGGTATGAGAGAGGTGTTCTGCATAGATGACCTTGGTGCACGATTTTCTGAGATCAGTTGGAGTCACATGCCGAGCCTCTATGATAGGATCTAATGGATTGTTGTAGCTCTAATTGGAGGCTTCTTATGTCTTGACCAATGCTCTAGAGGTTTATTTGTTGGATGGGCATTGTGCTTTCAGGGATGTTTACACATGGAATTAGATATGCTTGGGGCTCGTGTGTTCTTAGACAACTGTATCATGATCTTCATGACTATGCATATAGAGAGGGGAGTAGCTTATAAGCAGGAGTGACTCTACTTCACGTGTGGGCTTGGGAGCACATCCCAGTCATGCAACCTATCTCTCCTCACCACTAAGAGGATGGAGAGCCATATGTGTTTCTTTATGAGGGGGTTCTTACAAAGTGATAGGTTGGTGCTATTGCATTCTGGTGACGCTAGATTGATGAGATGGATATGTTCATATGGAGACCATGGCAGGATTGTGAGTCATGGGACGATGATGATGCCGAGCAGTAGGTATACTGTCAGTAGGCTAGATATTTGTTTGGATGGAGCATAAACATGATTGAGCACTACTTACTTGAGAGGGTGCTTCGACAGTTTGGACTTCCCCAAGGAGAGCCAGTGGGAGATGCGATGCATGCACATTTGTAGAGGGAGATAGGAGATTGGGGTCCTGAGATTGTTGGGGCCACAACACTTGCAGAGTTACAGGGACTAGCCCTGGGTATGTGGGATTGGATTCTGGGGGAGGTGGACCTCAGGACCATGCTAGAGTATGATGCTTGCTAGCAATAGCACATGCCAATGAGATTTATAGGTTCGGGGGTACTGGGAGTAGCCGCAGACCTGGCAGGGCCTCGACAAAAGGCCAGAGTACACCAAGAGGCTAGAGGGAGAGGCAAAGGACATGGACAAGGGGGATGGGGATGAGGATATGGTGGATGTAGGATAGAGACAACTGGTGTTGTAGGTTGAGACAACATCAGAGAGGGCACATAGATTGTTGCAAGAGGAGACCACGAGAAGGACTCATCTAGAGCTCCAGTTTGTCAGGATGAGGAGAGAGAGAGAAAGAGACAGGGCCAAAAAGGAGGCTCAGAAGGCCGAGGCCCATGCACAGGTGCATGCATAGGCAATAGTGGCAGCACAGGCTGCAATAGCAGCATCACAACCACCACCACCTCCACCACCAGCTCCAACACCGACAGATGATGGTGCATTAGCCAGAGTGATTGTGGAGAGGGATGTTGTTGTTCAGGTGGGACTATCAGTTGAGGCTCTAGTGCAGAGATTGACCTATGAGAGAGATACAATGAGGAGGGCCCTGGGGATAGACCAGGCCATAGTTATACTAGCCTTAGAGCTGACCCAGGTACATAGTGATTTGACATTTGCAGTCCGTGAGGTAGAGTATTACTGAGGTTTGTACTTCGGAGCCGTGCCACCAGATCAGTGACATCCCAGCTATAGGAGCAGGTCGAGATCAGGGGTCTCCACTTCACGAAGGACTGGGTCATTAGTTATGGGACCTTCGAGGAGGTCGTACATAGGAGGATATGGACCGAGCGGAGGTGGAGGTTAGGGATCCAGTAGTCGTTTGGGAGTTCGACACATGGCTCACACTAAGACTGATTGATGGATATATTGTATTATTTTTATGTATATTACACTACCTTGATGTATACATGATATACATTATTTTGATTACGATGCAGGCTATGAGCATCTAATGTACATTTTGAGGGCTCATTGATAGCCTTGATGTATGATGCAGGAGCATCCATGGCAAATTGGCAATCAACATCACCAAAAATATTTGACATTTAATTTATTTTAATTTGGTTTCCTTAGGATAGATTAATTAGAGTTGGAAAATAAATGCAATATTAGGCCTAAATAATATATTAAATAAATTGGCCTAATTATAATATTGCAAAAATAATAATGTTGCAAAAATCTAGGAGTGGGAGATAGTTTAGGAGATAATTTTGGAGTGTAAAATTAATAAAGGCAATTTGAAGTGGAAATTAAAAAAAGAAATCTTAGGAGTGGATTTTTGGGGAGTTACACTTGAAGACAACTCATTAATGCTCCTCATATGTAGCTGGAGGATTTGGGCCCCCATGTTGAGTTGGCATATTCTTTTTTCCAAAATTGGAGCTATTTTCTAGGAGTGGGAATTTCATTTAATATTTAGTCTTGGAAATTTAGTGGAAGTGGGTTTTATTATGCTTTTATGGAGCATTTAATATTTTCTTCCATGATTTTTCAAAGATTCTCCTAATTTGAGCATGGGAGTTGGAGGTTGCAGATTTTTGAGATAATGGAGACATTATTGAGATGATTTGGACAATTTTTTAATTCTAATCATTCTAGATTTTGAAGGAGAAGAGAGGAAGGTGTGGATTTGTTGGAGGAGGGTGTGAAGACATTTTTATTGCAGGTTTTGAAGGTGTACAATAGCAATAAATGGATTATGAAATCCATGGTTGAAAATCAACACAATTGTTGGTTGAATATTGCAAATTTGAGAGCCAATTTCACAGTATAGGAGGATGATATGAAGGGGAAAGATATGTAGTTTGTTTTTGCTATTATTTGCTGTCACACAACAGATTTATATCTGTTTTGTAATGATTTTATTCAGCCTATATGGCTGCACAAACTTCTATAATTTGATTTCTATTAAATTATGAAACCTTGTTGCCAATGAAATAGTGAAGATACATTTTATTGTTGCACATTTATGCATCCTTTTGTTGTTGATGTTGTTGATTAATTTTGTGTGAGGGTTGTGTGAAGTTTCCCTTTGCATCAATTGGTATCAGAGCTTAGAAGGTCTAGGCAAAATAGAGTTTGGTGTTTGTGGGTTTTTGTTTGTGCAGGTTGAACAAAGACCCTGGTTGCCAAAAGACTAGGTAGAGGAAAAGAGAAGAGACCTAGGTGAGGCAAAGACAAGAAGAAGCAAGGTTAAAGGGACTTGCTTGAAGAAGGAGAAATGGATTTGTTGAAGAGATACTTGTAGGGTGAGGGTTCATCAAAGAGGAAATAAGAAAGGAAAAAAAAAGGAAAAATAGATGAAGAAGGAAAAAGAAAAGGCAAAACAAATGGCAATTGACCAAGAGGTAACATAATTGAAACAAGCCTTGAAACAAATGGAAAAAGATATGGAAAGAATAGATCGAGAGTTCCAAATGAAGATGCAGCAGTTGCAAAGTTGGCACTTATCAGTTAAGAGGAAGGTTACATGGCCTATTAGAAAGATTATTCAAAGAAGAAGAAGACAAGCAAGGACAACAACAATAGAGGAAGAACAAAAGCAATCTCAGACAGAGGAAGAAGTAAGCAATGAAATGGTCAGTATACCTATGACTGTTTTGACGTCAAGCATTGAAGAAGACATAGTAAACATAGTTGTGGATGAGTCTCCATGTAATTTTCAGTTATTTGAGTCTGATGTTCAAGATGAGCAAGTGGAAAGGCATGTTGATGTTTATATTAATGATCAAGTTGCTGTTGATAATAAGGTTGCTAATGAAGGTGTTACAGATTTGTTTGTTAATGAGGTATATGCAGATTTGCAAGTGTATTATGCATATTGTGGTAATGGTGAATATGCTGATAAATTGTATTCAAATGATGAAGAAGAAGACATGGATAGTGGTAATGCGGCATATGAACAAGAACTAGAGTTTTGGAACCTTGAAGCTGAGAAGATGCTAAGTAAGAGGTGGTACAACAAGAAGAAGAAAAATGATCCAGGGAAAGTTGTAGAAATGAAGGACAAGTTGCAGAAGAATTGGAAGACTAGGAAGAAAGAGAAGACCTCTTACTACCCTCAATCCAAGAGGGCTTAGATTTTCTTTTGGTCGGGAGTTTGATGCAGGAGCATCCATGGCAAATTGGCAATCAACATCACCAAAAATATTTGACATTTAATTTATTTTAATTTGGTTTCCTTAGGATAGATTAATTAGAGTTGGAAAATAAATGCAATATGAGGCCTAAATAATATATTAAATAAATTGGCCTAATTATAATATTGCAAAAATAATAATGTTGCAAAAATCTAGGAGTGGGAGATAGTTTAGGAGATAATTTTGGAGTGTAAAATTAATAAAGGCAATTTGAAGTTGAAATTAAAAAAAGAAATCTTGGGAGTGGATTTTTGGGGAGTTACACTTGAAGACAACTCATTAATGCTCCTCAAATGTAGCTGGAGGATTTGGGCCCCCATGTTGAGTTGGCATATTCTTTTTTCCAAAATTGGAGCTATTTTCTAGGAGTGGGAATTTCATTTAATATTTAGTCTTGGAAATTTAGTGGAAGTGGGTTTTATTATGCTTTTATGGAGCATTTAATATTTTCTTCCATGATTTTTCAAAGATTCTTCTAATTTGAGCATGGGAGTTGGAGGTTGCAGATTTTTTGAGATAATGGAGACATTATTTAGATGATTTGGACAATTTTTAAATTCTAATCATTCTAGATTTTGAAGGAGAAGAGAGGAAGGTGTGGATCTGCTGGAGGAGGGTGTGAAGACATTTTTATTGCAGGTTTTGAAGGTGTACAACAGCAGCAAATGGATTATGAAATCCATGGTTGAAAATCAACACAATTGTTGGTTGAATATTGCAAATTTGAGAGCCAATTTCACAGTATAGGAGAATGATATGAAGGGGAAAGATATGTAGTTTGTTTTTGCTATTATTTGCTGTCACACAACAGATTTATATCTATTTTGTAATGATTTTATTCAGCCTATATGGCTGCACAAACTTCTATAATTTGATTTCTATTAAATTATGAAACCTTGTTGCTAATGAAATAGTGAGGATAAATTTTATTGCTGCACATTTATGCATCCTTTTGTTGTTGATGTTGTTGATTAATTTTGTGTGAGGGTTGTGTGAAGTTTCCCTCTGCATCAATGTATTATATGACCATTTTTTATGTACATGATGTATATACAGACATTTGTATTCTTTTTTATGACCTTGATGATGATATATGATATATGTGATGATCTTTATGATGTGTGATGATGTTGTACTTATGATTATGGATTCATGTGATGATGTTTATGCTTATAGATGTATAGATTGTGATGACATTATGATATGATTATGGGTCTATATGATGATGTTTATACATATAGATGTATCGATGAGATGACATTATGATATGATTATGGACTTATGATGTGTGTAGTCATGATGCCTAACACATGTTATTTTGTAGTTATGTAGAAGACCTTGATAATGGATAGAAGAAATGAGATGGAATAGAAATAGAATATGATAGATAGAAAATGATATACTATTGATGGATCTTTGTGTGAAAACTATATTGGGATTTTGGATGTATGGATAGATAAATGGATAACTTGTTGCAACAGTTACGCAAATACTTATAGAGAGCAATCCTAGATTTTAATATAGGACATGGATACTTATGTAACCAAGGTATATAAGACCAAGGTGCCAAGATATCTGATGCAAGGATGTTGACTTTGCAAGCAAACGGTTTGAACTTATATCTACTAGTCATAATATAACCTTGGTGGATATGTGAATGAGCCATAGTCTTGAACATAAAATAATCTTAATACGGAAATGCAAAAAGACTATTAATATGTAAGATGCTACGTTGTAACACACACATGTGAATGAGCCATAGTCTTGAATATATAATAAACTTAATACATTAATGCAAAAGTATATTAATATGCAATATGCTAGGTTGTAACACATTCACAAGATAAATATTAGCCATAGTAAGATGATAAGAACATCCCACAGACACAACATACGAAAGCAATGACTATGCCCCAATCTATACTTCATCACAACATACCAAGATATAAATAAATCAAGGCAATCTTGAATAGGTAATTAAGAAAGGGACAAAAGATAAACCAAAATAAAAATTGACTAACTTACAAAGTAAACACAACCAACATATTCTCTTGCCAAAGAGGTTGCTCTAGGTAGATAGATAGATGAAACCGTATTGTAGGAAAGATATATTTGTAAAGGTTGTTGGTCTGGTCTAGGATAGATGGATTGAATATATAAAATGTGGCAAGATATGAGGGACAACATATGGCTTCATGTGTAGTCTTTTTTGCTTCGAGTTTGGATAAGTACTTTAGCTTTCAAAGGATACATAGTTTGTTTTCTGCTTGAGTTAGTCAAGTCTAGGTGGATGGACAAAGTACGATAATGGAAGATAAGAAAGGTGAAAGTGTCGAATGGATTGGGATGAAGAATGATGAATCGTATGTGTCTAAGAACTAGATACTTCCTTTGTATTCTAGACTACCTACATACCTTGTATCCACAGGATCAAGGCACATTACGATGAAAGATGATTATGACAATATGTAGTTATGGGTAAAGTGATGAGATGGGTGTAATGTGATGAGAATGGGTAGGTGAAATATGACATCTCATGTGTACCTGAGTACTGGATACTTCCTTCATATTTTAGATTGCCTACATACCCATATCCATGGGATCAAGGTACATTAAGATTGAGATGAGATGATGGTATGTAGTTCTATGAGTGTGATGATATAGGATAAGATGAAATGATAGTGGATGATGTAGGATAGTGATAAAGTGTGAAGTGTTTAGATTGATGTTGTCGTACCTCAAATAAGGATCCATTCCTAAACCTAGGTTAAGGAAAAAGTTGCCTCCATTCAAGTAGAGGTTTTATTATGGATGACAATGGATAAACTGACTATGGATGAATTGACTATAGAGGACAACTGACATAAGATGAACTGACTTACAAATAATAGACATAGGATGAACTGACTATGAATGAACTAACTATGGATGGACTGACTATGGATGAACTGACATTAGATGATGCTAAAGGATAACTGACACTGACAATTTCCAAGCCATGATAGTTGGGAATGTGGAAAATGCAAAGCCAATGATGGATGGATAGAGATTTATTATGGATTGATATGGATGAGATGGATACACGATTTAATTGATGGTGGATGCTAACTCTACTCATAGTTCTTGTTTACCAGGTTTTCACTATGGTACTTATCCAACACGCTTGTTTACTAGGTTTTCACCAGAGGACGAATTTATTTTTGGATTTTTCTATTTATTTTTTTATTTTTTTGGATTTTCTAAGGATACTCTGAGAATCAAGCATAAAATCTCTTGAGATGAACACTATTGATGGGTTCATCCAAGGGAATGCCTTTATGTGTTGACAAAGTGTAAGCTCCTAATCCATAGAGTGCAGTGATAACAAAAGGTCCCAACCAATTAGGCTCAAACTTACCTTTCTTGTCTCTATCTGATTGGTTCCTCTAATTTTCTTTAAGGACGAGATCACCTATCTGAAACCTTCTCTCTTTGATTTGCTTATTGCTGTTACAACGGAGGTGATTTTGATAGACATGAAGATGGTTTAGTGTTGTTTGATGCCTCTCGTCAAGTAACTCAAGCTCAGCTAATCTAGAAATTTAGTACTCCTCTCCGTCAATCAAGTGCTGCATAGATACTCTTAGAGATGGAATCTTGACCTCGATGGATAAAATGGCTTCAGTGCCATAGACTAAGGCAAAGGGTGTAGTACCAGTTGGTGTTCTGATACTAGTGCTATAGGCCCATAAGGCGGGGTTGAGTTGTAGATGCCAATCACGACTAGTGTCATTGACTATTTTCTTTAGGATTTTGAGTATGGTTTTGTTTGAAGCCTTAGCTTGGTCATTTGACTAAGGATAATAGTCAGTAGAAAAGTGATGTTGGATATTGTATTGTGTGCATAAGGTACAAACATATTGATTCTTAAATGGTCTACCATTATCAATGATAATGGATTGAGGGATACCATACCAGTAAATAAGATAATTGAGGATAAACTTGGCTATTTGCTTACCAATGATATAGGTCATTGGGATGGCTTCTAACCACTTGGTAAAATACTCGGTTGTGGTAATGATAGACTTACGACCACTGGATGAGGGTGGATGGATTTTACCCATGAGGTCAAGTACCCATTGTGAAAAAGGCCACGGAGTTGTAATAGGTTGTAACTCATATGCTGGTGCATGTATCAGGTCCCCATGCTGTTGGCATTGTAGACACTTATTTGCAAATTGAACTGCATCTTTCTCTATGGTTGGCCAATAATAACTTGTTCGGAGTACCTTCTTAGCTAGAGTTAGACTGGTGGAATGTGATCCACAGACACCTTTGTGTATATCTCTTAAGGTAGCATTAGCTTCTTCTGAGTTAAGACATCTAAGAAGGATACCATCAAGACTCTGACGATAAAGGGTGTCACCCAAGGTAGTGAAATGAGAGGCTCGGCGGATGAAGGTTTTACATTGGGTTTTGGATGGGTCAAAGGGAAAGGTAGCATTTCGAAGGTATTCATATGTCTTTGTACCAAGGGTAATTGGGACCAACAAGTTCACAGATGAATTCAATTGTAGGAACATCAACGACAAGTATCAATAGTTTCTCGATTAAGAATTCACATTTCTAAGTGTTGGCAGGCATGTCTACAAGCGATCCAATAGTAGCCATAGAATCAAAAGCCTTATTATGCACCCTTGAAATTTGTTCAAAAGTGATGTTAGAGAAATGAGGCTTGTAGGTATCAACCAGTTGCTTATATGGTATCAACTCGTCATCCTTAGTTTGGTACTCATCAGTGACTTATCTAATAACTAGTTGAGAGTCCCCATAGACTTGTAGTTCCTTGATATTCCATTCTACTACTATACGGAGACCTATGAGAAGTACTTAATACTCAGCTATATTATTGGTGCATGGGAATGCTAGCCGATATGATTTTGGAGTGTATTCATTTTGCAGTGTGATAAACAAGATTCCTTCCTCCGAGCCATGCTGTGTGTAGGAGCCATCAAAGTATAATTTCCACTCCATTGAGGTAGCTAGAGTGAATAGACCTTCATTTGGAAAGTTAGAGATCATAGGATTTACATCTGTGATTGGAGATTCATCTAGTTGATCTGCGAGAATTTGTTCCTTGATAACTTTTGACCAACATACTTTATGGTGAATTCACTCAGGATCATGACCTATTTAGCTGGTTGGCCTGTGAGGGCTGCCTTGGATAAAAGATACTTTAATAAATCAATTTTAGAGATAAGAGTGGTTGTTTGGTTTAACATGTAATGTCGCAACTTTGGGAAGCAAACACTACACTAAACATGCCCTTTCCATAGGAGTATAGTTGAGTTCATACCCAACCAAGGTGTGGCTGATATAATAGATAACATGTTCTTTACCTGACTCATCATGTTGTGTAAGAAGAGCCCCTAATGCTGTAGATGTAGTGGAGATATATAGTATCAAAGGTCTATCAGGTACTGGTGGTACCAAAACTGGAGGATTAGCTAGATATTCCTTAAGTTGATTGAAAACCTGTTGACACTTGTTATCCCACTGAAATGAAACATCCTTGTGGAGCAAGTGTTGGAATGGTTGACACTTATCTGCTAGCTATGAAATAAAGGATTTGATGGATTGTAACTGTCATTGAAGGCTCCTTAGTGCTTTGAGATTCTTAGGTGGAGGCATCTCTACAATAGCCTTGACCTTTGTTGGATCCACTTAAATTCCTCTGTGAGATACAATGTATCCCAACAATTTTCCTGAAGTGACATCGAAGACACATTTCTTTAGATTTATTCGTACTTGATATTTCTCTACTCGATCAAAGATCTACCCTAGAACCTGAATATGATCTGTTCTAGAAGATTTTTCCAATATGTCATCAACATAGTCCTCCATTATAGTGTGAAACAAGTCATGAAATATTACTGTCATAGCTCTTTGATAAGTAGCTCCTGTATTCTTGAGACTGAAAGGCATAACTACTTAGCAGTAAGTACCCCAAGGACACGTGAAGGTTGTTTTATGCTGATCTTCTTCCGCTATCCTGATTTGATTGTAACATGAGAATCCATCCATCAGAGAAAGCATCTCATGACCTGCTATCAAGTCCACTATGATATCTATGTTCGGGAGTGGAAAATCATCCTTGGGACATGCTTTATTTAGGTATCAGAAGTCTATGCATATGTAGATGCCCCCATTCGGTTTAGAAATTGGTACAAGATTTGAGACCCACTCTGGGTAATCAATAGGTCGTATGATCTCAACCAATTTATATAGGTCCAAAGGAAAGATCTGCTTAGGGTTGTCCCTTTTGGATGAAACATAATCCAAAAGCAGGCCTTTCTAAAGGATAGACTGAAAGTAAAAGATAGATAAGTCTAGTTTTTTTATCACCCAAGTTTTCACAAGAGGAGAGCATATACCTATCACATTACAAGCACAGAAAACACTTGTTCATTTATCCTATTTAGTAAGAAAAATAACTAAGTGCAACTACCTAACCACACAAGATTGCAAATGATAGATGTAGATTTCCTTTAATAAATTGAAGTGTTTCTAAGATTTAGTGAAAAAGATTATAAATCTTCAACATTTGTCCTGCAAAGATATGTTAGGAAACCTATTTTCTCTATTTGAGTGATAAGACGCTACAACAAGTTGATTAGTTCCACAAAAACCAAGTGATTAGCAAAAATAAATCAATGGACCAAAAGCGCAGTACTGTGGCTTAGAAGTGCATTGAAAGTTACTAGATGCGCTAAACTGTGGTGCAAAAGCACTTAATTTCAGACCATAAGCGCGTAGATTTAGTGCAGAAGTGCGTTTATTTCAACCAGAAGCACATCACTATGTTGCATATGCGCGTTAGAGAACTAAAAGCACTTGAGTTCGGTGCAGATGCGCGTTTTTAATACAGACCTGCAAAAAACAAGGTTTTATCAAAAAAGCAAGATTGAATGATGAATTGAATGATTGTTTGATAACCTAGGATGTTGATGAATAATGAGATCTATAGCTTGCAATTGATAACTCAACACAAACACAGTGAAATGATATGTTAGCTCAAAAATGTAAATAATCCTAAATAAATCAACTTAGGAAGTATAATGGAGGATTGTAAGGCAAATAAATCAACTTGCCAAAATAAGATAAGATTAAATATATGTGTAAAAGACCCTGCAAAACTAGCAATAACACTTAGAAAATCAAAAAGCCAAAAGTGCATTAATTCAGCGCAGAAGCAGTTGGCTGTTGACCAAAAGCACTGGACTGTGTGCCAAAAGCATGGTACTGTCACCTGAAGGCGCGTTAAAGCAGGCCAAAAGCACTTTTTTGTTGCTCAAATGCACTTTTCTATGCTATTTGTACTTTTCTGTACTGTACTTAAAAAAATTAAATTTTCTAAAGAAAAACAAAGGTTAGTGGGTCCCACCGGGCATGCTAGAATGTGTAGTGACTTGTTCCTTTCTATATAACCACCTAAGTTCAACAATTTTTTTTTAAAACCATAACAATCTTGCTCTAGGTTCATGGTTTCTATTGGTAGCATGGGTTGATAGATATGTTTAATTCTTTGTATTTTGGCTTGTTCCTCAAGATATGCCTCATAATCTACAAGGTTCTCATGATCATTATTGGAGCTAGAAGGAGGGCCTCCTCAAAGTTGGATTTTGGGTTTTGGATTTGAACTAGGTTTGTTGATGATTAGAACCATTTTGACAAGGATTTGTGATGATGTGACTAAAGATTGACTCTTTTGATGCTCAGAGATAGTTGTGACTGATTAGAGAGCTAGGGATGGCAAATTACATAGAATGGTGCTTATGGAACACATAATGTCACTTCTGGTAGTGTCTAGGTGCTCTAATTCTATGAAAAGGTGAACTTTTTTGTAACAGTGATGTTTTCAAGTCAGATTTTGATAGATTTTGGATGATTTCTTGGCAAGAGAACAAAAAACACAGTAAACAAGATGGTTGAGGACAATAATGAGTGTATGTTCAAGGCTCACAAAAAGCCCAAATTTCCATGGGTATAACACAATTGAAGACAAATCAAGCACTTTTTATACCTAAGGACAAGCTTCATTGCGATAAATCCATCTCACAACTTAGAATCTCCATCGACTCAAGTGTTATCACACCTAATGTGGGTGTGTACACTATTTCGTCTTTGTGAGAGAGGACAGATAGGGACCTCCAGGACTAGAAGGATGACCCATTCACCCTTTCCCCGGAAAGCTACTAGTAGCTTATGCTAAGCCGGGGATTTCTGTCTCATCTCAAGGGAGCCTTATGGTGAGTAATCTTGGGGGCGTCATACCCTTGCACTA
This sequence comes from Cunninghamia lanceolata, assembly GCA_027924645.1. Lineage (NCBI taxonomy): Eukaryota > Viridiplantae > Streptophyta > Pinopsida > Cupressales > Cupressaceae > Cunninghamia > Cunninghamia lanceolata. Next base: position 1,592,671 of record BSBN01000416.1, on the reverse strand, counting down.
AAATTTATCACAATGCTTGGAGGTAGATCGAGTAGTCACTAGCTATGTGGTTTTTAGTTGCTTTGGGGGACCAACGCCTTGCGAGCATATGGCAAGCTACTAAAAGCTTTAGCCAACTCTACTAGGAGTGTAATATACCTAACACAAAAGTCTTGGTACGCCTCCTTTCAAATTGGCACTGTATGGCAAAGGGTAACACTGGTTAGGACTTGACTTTTGCCTTGACCAATTTATATAGCCATCCAAAGGAAAAATTTGCTTAGGGTCATCCATTTTGGATGAAACGCAATCCAAAAGCAGGCCCTTCTAAAGGATGAACAAAAAATGAAAAGGGATGGGTCTGGTTTTTGGTCACCCAAGTTTTTACACAAGGGGAGAGCATATACCTATCACCTCACAAGCACAGAAAATACTTGTTCATTTACCCTCTAGATTAAGCTAAGTGCTACTATGCTAACCACACAAGATGCAATACAAGATGATTGTTAATTCCTTTTAAGAAATTGAAGTGTTTCTAAGACTTAGTATGAAAAAGATTCGATATCTTCGGAAAACGTCTTGCAAGAATATCTAGAAACCTTCTTTGATCTATGATAAGATGTTGTAACAAGTGATATTAGTTCCACACAAACCAAGTAGTTAACATGTGTTTGAAATCATAGATTGAGGATGGGCCAATGAGTGGACTTAAAAAATAAAACTCAGGAAATCCTTTAATTGATAATACTATTGCGTAGAGGACATAAAAATATCAACTTTGAAAAAAAATCACCTGAATCAGAGTCTGTTTGTGAAAGTTATGAAGCTTGGAAGGTCTAAAAATTGTGACAAGACAGAGACATTAGTGAGAAAATTAATTTTCTAAAAAAATAGAGAATCTTTAGAAAAAACCAATGTCACCACAATGTAAAGCATGAAATTTTAGCCAATTAAAAAAAACATTGAGAAACATGTCTGTATGACCAAGATATTGGTTTTTTAAGTTGAGCCTCCAAAAATAAAACGCAGATGAAGACGGGTCCAATTTTAGCTGCCTGTGATTGGATCTTGATCATTGATATGACCTGCTACTTAGGCTAAAAATATCTTTATTTTTTAAAAACAAATAAAATAAAATTGTCCCCATTCTTTTTGAAAGATAAATTAAAAAAGAAAAATGAAATATTTTTAAAAAAAGTTTTTGAAACTTTTTTTTTAAAGAAACATTTAAATTTTAAAAAAGAAAACATAGTACATACCATTTTTTGGCAGGGACATACCCTGCTTGGGTAAGGTAGTATAGCCCTGCGTAGAGGTATGTGCCTGCAACTTTTTTTTTTTTTTTTGCTTTTTAATTTTTTTGAAATTGAAAAAATAAAAAGAAAAAGAAGAAAAATAATGTTATTTTTTATTTTTACCTCACTGTGTCAGACCATACGGCGTCGAATTGCGTACCTGGGGCTAATTTTTTTGCTTTTTCATGACCTACACCAAAATAGGTCAAATTATATATTTTTCTTCACCTCTTGAACCTTCCGGACGCAATTGTGACCTTCATTTTTGTCCAGAAAGCTTCCTATAAAATTCACCTTCGAATCTCTCCTAAAAAAGAGTTAAAAAACAGTGAAATCAAACTAAAAAATTCCACAAAATTGATATTAGATTAGGACAAAGGGGTCCCACCGGACGTGCCATAATGTATATAGGTAAAATCAAGATGGACTTTTATCAAAACAATGATAAAAACTCAATCCTATAACATCAAAAGATCCTTCTAAACGATAATAATATCAATGAATATGCAATTTAAACAATCGAAAGCTATCACATAGATTGTATTGATATCTTGGATTCATGTGGATTTCTCAATATGCCACGTACCCATGGTTGCAACAAGCAGATGTAGATAAGTGCTGAAAGTGCTCAAAGATATAATATGTGCTCAACGATACAATGAATGCTCAATGCGCTATATGGATGCCTGAGAATAAATGATCGAAGAGGATTTTTATGAAGTGAAGGGGGTATATATAGGTTTCAAGGAAAGATTGATCAACAGTGGAGATAAATCAATGAAATGAATGGTTAAGATAATTTAAGAGCTCATGATGAATGTGCACACGCCATGTGTCATGTAGAAAAAGCTATTTAATTGAGTTAATTGCTTTTTGTCTAAAGATAGGATTTGATTTCATAAATTAGAATGTTTTTTCCAATTTATGAGTTAATGATAAAAATAAGATTAACTAAAGCCAATTTACTCAACTTTAGATTTCCTTTTTGAAGTTCTAAAAATAAGACTGATTGTGCACATAGAAGAAAATGAAATTTTTAGAGGAATTGAAAGATAATTAAGAAATTAAATAAATAAATTTATTTAATCAAATGTGCATTGAACAAAGAAAAGATAAGATAAGAGGATATATATATATTTTAAAGATAATGCGCTAGGTAAACTTTTCAATGTGACTGGCGATGCTGGTGCGACACGCCCTCCGGCTCCACGTGAATGCTTTTGCCTGGAGCAATGAACCAGTGAGGCCACAACACGGGGGTCCTCATCCCCTAGCAAGAACACTTCAAACCCGTGAGCTCGTTGGCCCAGTGAAGGCATAAAGCTTGCGAGCTCGTTGGCCCAGCGGGGGTTTGAACTCTGGTGGACGCCACTACAACCGAGCAACTTAACCACCGAACCACGCCCTTATCAGCAAGAGGATTTGAATAAATTAAACAAATAAATTGATTTAATTTATTTTGCATGATAGAGGGATATAAATAAAATATTTTAATTTTATTTATTTTTAGAAGATAATAGCAACTTAAATAAATTTGAATAATTTATTTACTTTTAGAGGAATAATTGAGTAATTAAATAATTAAAATTATTTAATTGTGGATAAGAGGAAATAAATAATGAATTAATTAAATAATTAGATCTATTTAATTAATGTGGATTTAAGAATTGGAAGAAGATAATGATTTAATTAAATAAATAAAATTATTTAATTTTGGAAGAATATAGAGGAGTTTAATGAAATTAATTAAATAAATAGAATTTATTCAATTAATGTTGGAATTTAGGGAGTTTAGACGAAATTGATGAATTTGATGAAATTAATTAAATAATTAGCTTATTTAATTAATGTTAAATGCAAGTGATTTGGGAAGAATTGAAGTATGCAAGTGATGCGATGTGAAGGGTCATTTTTAGGTGTCTATCATTGATTCCAATGTCATCCAGGTTTCTGGTGTGAATGACAAAGGAAATAAATCGGTGGCTCCACCTGATCAAAATCTTCAAATTTATACAAATCCATTACCTCATCATGAATCTAATGTTGTCAACACATCTCAATAGAAAGACTTTGAAGGTGATGTTTGTATGGTGGATGCCCGCCCTCATAAAAAGCGTGAAGAACCTAAGCCTGCTATATCTTTTACTCCACATGATGCTACTATCGAAGCTCCTGATGGACCTCTTTACATCACTATTCAAATCAATGATAAACCCATTTGAGGTGCAATGATCAATCATATTTGCATGGTAAATGTAGTAACCAAAGAGTTTCTATACATGCATGGTTTACATCAAGGTACCTACAACGTATCGGAGTTGGCGATAAGAGCACATGATGGGTCTATCCTTCCAACTCTTGGTGCCTTAACTCTTGAAGTTAAGGTTGGGCCAAGAATCTTGGATGTTACTTTTGTCATCATTCCTGTACATCAAACTTTTTTCATGTGAAGTTGAGTCACCCATGTCTCTGCTCCATGAAGGTGGTCCCCTCTATGGTTCACAAGTGTTTAAAGTTTCCATTTGAGGGATGTGTGCATGTTGTACATCATAGTCAGTACCAACCCGTTGCTCACAATGAACACTTTACACTTGACTACTTCTGGCCAAAACTAGTTGAAGTTGCTCGATCTAGAGAGGATTTATTCTTCTTGTCATATCAAACATTTAAAGCAAAGAAAATAGTAGAGTTATCACTTAGTAACATACCTCCTTGTGATGTTCCCAAACCTCCTCGATCTTCTCAAGCTACGAGAGTAGTTCTCGCTATTCCACAGGTGGCAAATGAAGTTAAGCCCAAATCGAAGGTTCTTCCCCGTCCCCGAGCGTCTGGTATATATGATAAGGTTCATCCTTTGCCTTCCCTTCAAGGACAATGAGGCAACCATAAAGCACAAAATAGACCTCCCCGTAATTGCAACATTACTTTTGTCCCACCCGCCTCCGTAGAGACTAGTGGAAATCAATCGATTGCGCGTGTGTTATTTCTTGAGGTTTCTCAACTGCTTGAGGATGCTCAAGTACTTCTGCCTGTTTCACAAGTTGAGAAGTAAGAGCATCCCGAATTGAGGAACCCTCCCCCATGGTCTCCAAGCCTTCGGTGGTTCCTCCTATTTCTTCTAATGTTCTTGAATCAACGGAAGAAAAGGAACCCGCGTTGAAAGATACTATGGTTCCCTTAACAAACATTAAAAATAAAGCTAAGTGAAATAAAATTGTGAGAGAAAGAAGTGTTGTCATGCTATGGCTCACCTTGCCTCAGGAGAGGAGAATCTCCCTCCTCGCAAGCATTTTCACTGATAGATGTGAAAGACACAACTACTAGTGTTTCATCTCTTATAGAGAAGGATAAAGCTTCACAAACTGCTATGAGACCTATTGTACTATATTTCGATAGTGAATCTGAAGATAAGAATGATACAAGTATGGCTCTCGTTTCTTACACCACACTTTCCATAGTTCCTCTTGCATCTTGTCCACCTTTCCAAATTGGTGATGAGCAAGATTAGGAGGAGGATGATTTGCTTTAGGTTGACTCACAAGTGTGGACCCTTATTTCTATTTTCATGATTATATGTGATTGTTTTCCCCCATAATGTGTTGCTTGATACTTTTATGTTATTTTTGTTAAGCTCTCTTTGGATGACCCTTGACACTCTTGTAGGTGCAAGGATACAAAGGGACCAAAATCTGTTGTGACATTATCTCTATTTGTATCATCATTCTTCTTATATGTCATTATTTTCATTGTTGTTGTGTCCTTTGGGGATGATGTAATGCGTAGGATGCTTTGTCATTTTCCCTTGTTGACCCAAAGGGCTTTTATTTGATTTCATGTGTTACTTCTTCCTTTGTCTCTGTAGTTTTACCGACTGGTGGATGATGATAGTTCTGAATATATATAGTCTTGAGATATCTCCTATTATACACCCATTCATATACTGACACTAGTTAGATAGATCCCTTTGTGTTATTATTGATTCTAACTTGTTATTACTTATATGTTTTTTGATTTATGTGGCACCTTGTTGCTATGCTTGGCATCATACCATGACTACACAAGCCATTGTGTATCATGCTCGCAGCATCGCCTTGGTTTGCCTTTTGTGTTGCCCTTGTTGCGATGTAGTTTTTGGGAACACATATCTTATGGGCATGTGCTTTCGAAAAGCTCTTGTGGTTTATTCTACCTTAAAGAAATTTCTCCCTAATAGGAGTTAGCAATTACGTTAAGGTGGGGGTATACATCGTGCTATGCTCCTTTTGGTTGCATATTTGTTTATTATAGTTGGCATGGAACTCACCTAGTGATTCGACAATCCTCACTAGATCGTGATGTCTCCTTTTGGTCCATGAGCCACCTAGTACAATGAAGTTTGCTAGCATGTGTGCTTCATGTAACTTGTCATGGTCACCTAGTACTTCGGTGGTCCTTACTAGTGTGTGATCCATGATGGCACTTCTTTTCAAATGACCCTTAGCAACAGAGCAAGCTAGCGTCAATGTCATGTGCCTTGTGTGTTTGTTGCTATATTTGTTCTTGTTTGATGTTATAATGTCAAAAAATGTCCCATTGGGGGCTTTTCCCTCAAAAGGTTTAGCCCCCGGGTCTCTAGTGTGCATTTAGGGTATCTTGCATCATAATTCAACATCCCGATGGAATGAACCCTAGGTATCATGACAAATGGGGCCTAGGGGGACCCCTTGAAACTAACCCTACCCAAAATAGGGGGGAGGACTTGGGCGCCTGTGCCCTAGTCCTGCCCTGATTTGGGTCAGTCCCAAATTTCTAGTGTCAGTTTATGACCGTTATTTGGTCCCTAGGCTGACACGGTAAGTTTGAATTTACGAAATCTTGGTGGGAATGTTTGTAGTTGCATATAAAAGCATGTTTAGGCATTCATTTGTAAACTAGATTGTTATTGTGAACTTTATGCATCCTAAAGGTGATTCAAGGCTTTTTTTGTGTTCCAAGAGCAGATTTGTGTTGTCTATGTGTTTGTATTTGCAGATTTGAGCATCCATCTCCTTATGGCATGAAGAGCTTCTTCCTCCCATAAGATCTTCACTACAAGGTGATATCATTTGTGTTTATAAGCATTTATCATTTGGTTTTTCCCTCTTCCTCCCAAGGCACTCACTCTCTATCTGACAATGATGTTTGGAAGGCTTGAATGTCTCTTCAGGTTTTGACTGAGGCAAGCCTCTAAACACCACAACCCCCTCCCAAAGTTTTCATGATTGCAGGTTATAGGTTGGATTTGCAGACAAAGTGAAGTTATAGGAGGGTACAACAGAGTGTCAAAATTGCAAATCAGAGAAGAAAATAGCTCCCTGGATTTGGTTGCCCGCTCATTAGTCCTTGAAGTTTCGCAACGGGAAAATCTCTGGTATAACAGATACAGGTTGCAGACCTTGTTTCCAGATCTCAACAAAAAGTAGGGCCTTGGACTTGGGTGCCCGCTCTTTAGTCCTTGACTTTTCCACCTCTGGGCCTCGAAAACAAGTGCACAGTTATTTGTTATTTTACATCTTTCTGCAAAATCATTTTCCATAATTCATCTGTTTACTGTCGTATTTGCATAATTAGGGTTTTAAGGTACAATTGAGCATAAGAGAAGGAAATTGTCAATCAAATCATAAAAATCCAAGTTTCCCTACATCTTAATAGTGACCTAGGGTATGATAATACATTGCAAATTGACCCTAGGTCCTTGAATGTAAGGGTGAAAGGAGGATATACATGGTCAAAACTATCAAAACCTAAACATCCAAATTCCACCCATTACATTTTGGTGAACCCATGTTATTGGAGTTGTTTGCACCTTACTGAGTGTTTTGCTTCAAATTTGCATTGATTTCATTCATTCATAGTATCATTCATCTTATTGCATTGAAAAATTTACAAAAAAATTGAAAAATTGGAAAAAATTGAAAAAAATTGCATGCTAGGGTTTGCATGTTGCATTAATTAATTTGAATTTCATCAAATTTATGTGTTTTGCATTAGATCTAATTTAAATTACAGAAAATTACAAAAAATCAGTAATTTGCATTGCATTTTCATCATAAAATTGCTAGGGTTTTTTTGAAAATTGTGAATTTTGCATATAACCTAGTAATTCCAAAATCTAGGGTTTGTAGGTAAAATCTTGTTTCAAATTTTTTTACTGATTTTAGAGACTCATTAAAATGTGCATTTGGATTTAGTCTTGCATTTTGGAACAAATTTGCATTTAGATTTTAAAAATTTGCATTTTTGCATAGAAAAAGTCAACAAAAACTAGCATTTTCATTGATTTTTCATTAGATTTGCACTTGCATTTTGCATGTTAGAGCATGGAAATCATTTTCAGATCTGATAGAATGTAATTTTCATCATACATCAGCTTGAAAAACATTCATATAGCATTTTGTGTCAAGATCTTAAACCTAGGGCTTCAAAAACATTGATTTTCACTAGATTTGGCCTTGTCGACTCTCTAAATTTGCACCATAGGCATGTTGTGAAGGATATTTTTGCACTAATTGGATTTTATTAGGGTAATTATTTTATTCCCCTCCTAAAAATATTCACAACACCTTTTTATCGGGCTCTTGTATTCAAATTTTGCTGAAAAATTGCCTATTTTTGCTATTTTTGCCCTTGGGTTTGGCCTAGTTTACACCGTAAGCGTGTTGTGATAGATTTTATGCTTGTAGGTGACTGATATCAATGATATTATTTTCTTCACCTCCTTAAACTATTTACAACACCCCTTTTGCTAGGTCTTGGAACTGATAAATCACGAAAAATTGCCTATTTTTGCTATATTTTCACTAGGGGTTGACCTGGAGTGGCACTGAAAGCGTGTTGTGATGGATATTTTGGCATTAGGTGGATGTTATTACTGATATAATTTTATTTTAATCATCATTTTCCTCACAACACCCTTTGTCATGCTTTTTTGCATTGAGATTTGGTGAAAAATCACATATTTTCACTATATTTTAACTTGTCATCATCCTAGATTTGCATGAGTCTAATAAATCACTGCCCTAAGAGAAACATTCCTTTAATAAGAAGCATAAGACACATGGTATCTAGTACTCTTGAAGAAGTTGGCACATTGAACACCTTCTTTACAAAAGGAGAGACACAAATGTTACAAGACATTACACCTGTCACAAGTACAATGGAAGAGCAAACTTTTCATGGTGTCGATGATACTATTCAGACGACATGATATGTATCTGATGAGAAAATAAATAAACTTGACAAAGACCTAGCTAAATTACAAGACTATGTGCAAACTGAGAGGATAGCTGAAGAAGTTGTACCTGTGATTCATCATGTAAGAGAATTGATAAAAGAAGGAAAAGATGGTGTTAATGCAATCCGTGGTTTAGCACATATTGTACAAACTAATATCATTCCAGTAACTGAATGTGTAAAATTAATAAAGATCACTTTGTCACCATCTCATACACAAGTATCAACACCTATACCGACTACAGGAATAGCCACTTTTACATCCACAATCTTAACAACTGATGTGAATGTTTGTAGTAATGCTACCACTGGTATTGGAGTATCTAATGGCACTAATTACAAAGATGTGGGATTTGATTATCAGAATTTGGTTTCTAAGGGGACCTCTTCTATGAATAATTGTTCTCAACCACCTATCTATTCCACTTATTTCCAGCAACCTATTACCTACTCGCAACCATCTTCCACCTACCAGTATGTCCAACCACCATTGACATATTCTTAGCCTCCACCTATCATATCTCAAGCTCAATCACCTCCTCACTTTGGTTCCAATCCCTCATAGCAAACCACATTCCCCAACGATGCCATCCTAAACCAACTTTTACAGGGCATGAATGCTTTACAACAAAAGGTAACAAATTTGACAAATTCTTTGCAGCCCAATATACCAACATATCATGCCCATAATCCCCTTTCCTATGCAATCTTGAGAACTCCTATGCCCGAGAGGTTTGAGACTCCTCGCTTTGAAAAATATGGTGGAAAAGGTGATCCTAATACTCATGTGGCGGCATTCATAGCTATGTGTAGTGATTTCTACTTTGAAGAGGACTTGTTGGCAAAACTTTTCCCATGATCTCTCAAAGATACCGCTTTAGAATGGTTTTTCTCTTTACCTCCAAATTCAATACACTCCTTTTCATAGTTGATTGATCAATTTTTGCAACATTTTCAAGCAAACATCAGACCCCAAGTCTCCTTAATTGAATCAATTTATTGCAAACAAGGACCGAAAGAGAAATTAACTGAATTCATTAGTCGGTATTAAGCATTGTATACACAAATTCAATATCAGATGAAAGATGAGGATGTTTAGAAGGTGTTTATCACTAATCTACAACCTAATATCTGTGATAAGATCCTCTTGATGAAGTATAACTCCTTTCAACATTTATGCACTGCCCTTTGTGATTACCAACTTTCATCTAGTCAATATGAAAATCAAAACTCATCGGCTCAAGTTAGTTAGTCCATGGGTGGATCGTCACAAAACAACTTTAAGAGGAATAATAATAGGAGTTTCATCAAGATTAATGGACCGAATACAAATAACTTTTCTAATGTGTTTGCTATCACTAATCCAAAGAAAGCATCATATCAACCAAGAAAGTTTACTCCAATATCTGAGTCCTATCATTCTATCATGAATTAAGTTGTGAGTAATAACATTTTGAAGCTTCCCCCGATTAGGCCTATCGATCCTAGTAAAGCACAAGGACCTTACTTCGATGCTAATGCCTTTTGTTATTTTCATCAGACACAAGGACATGACACTGAATGATGTATGCATCTTAAACATGAAATACAAGACCTCATTGATTCGAATATCATCTAGGTATCGGGTGTGAAGATAACGGAAACAAATCAGTTGCTCTGCTGAATCAGAATTTATAAATCTTTACTAATCCATTCCCTAAACATACTGATACCGATATGATGGAACAAGGCTTAGTGGAAATAGATGTTGATGACTATTTAGACTATGATAATATCGTGGGTATTGTTGACTTTTTCTTCTGAATCAGCATTAGGGTTTGCCACTTCTAATGCACAGGCAGATTCAGCCAACTAAATACAGGAGGTTGCGTGAGCTGCCTCCCCTTCACTTCTGGTTCTGCCGCACCAAGGGGGGTATCCCTATAACTCAAGATGTAACCTTGACTAGCTCAAAGATAGAAAGATCTAACTTGACAACAACAGGCAGAATACTCTCATGTATGGACCAAGATCTGTATGATAGATCACAAGGTGGGCAACGTTCTTGGACATATATGTCTGGTTAGGGATGAGAGCATGCAAGGGTTTCCTACTCCTAATCCTACAACTAACAGATGGAAGGAAGAGATGGTTTAGTTTGAATTTTGGATGCAAAGCTGGACATGGTGTATAACCTCAACACAAAGCAAGATTGGTGCCTATCCAGGGCCTGGAGTCAGTAGACATACACCTGTGAATGATCAACATGAACAGCTAAAACTAGATTTCAGGGGGATATATGTGATACCTGCCTTACAGATATCTCCCAATACAGAGTGTTAAGTTATCTCTACTTATGGCATCCCTACTGCAGTATACCCTTCCCAATGTTCAACCTGAAAACAGTTTAATCTACCCCTTGAGCAGAAGTTAAAAGATCAGACATTCAACATAGGAATTCTATGCTCCAGAATCTAAACATTACCCAAATATCCAGATTCAGAAGAAGAATACATGCAATATTGGAGACAGAATTAACAAAACACATGCTAAGATAGCATTTCTCATATAAGATTAATCATGAAATCAGTGGGTTTGTGCCAAAACATACAACAAGAGATACATAGACTCACAGGTTTAGTTGTACAGAGCAACCAGATCAGCTTGTTTTTAATTACAGAGCCAAAAATCTTCAACTTTCAACAACCAAAAATGAGTAACACTTCCTGCTTATAACAGCCAGGTAGTGTACCACAGCAATTAATTACATGGTTGACCAAAAATCCCGCCAGATACACAGTATCAGAAAAATGGCGCTCAACGCATTACCAGATTGGCGCCCAAACATGAATGCAGCAGGTAGGGGAGGAGACAGGAAGAAACCTCGAGCCCTGCGCCACTGTCCGTTGATGTACACCTTCAATCGGGTACCAGATCCGTCCATACCTCTGCAACCTTCGCCATTAATGGCGCACCAACCCGCGGCCTTGGGAAAACGTCAAACTGTGCATCGCAACCATTTCCCGCCAAGATACCTCATCGTCATGATATTTCAAATATGCAGGATATCAATTATCCCACATGCACCCCGCGGTGACCTTTTCAACACTTTATATACTAGGCCACGAGCATATATAATGTCGGTGCTTTTGCTCCTGACGACACTAGTATAAGACTTCATCATCATCCTCCAACAGCATGATATCCTGTCGCTTGAAATATCACCCTGACGTCAGCATCATATCGCAATATAACCTGCATGATAATCGCCTTTATCGGCACAACCTGATCCATCGGAGGAAGATCCTCCTGCTTAACCAATATCAAAAGTCTGGCCGATGAAAAATCCTGATGACGTCACCGTCATATCCTGCTGATGTCATCAGCATATCTGCCTACTGCGCACCTCCTCATATCCGGATGACGTCATCGTCATATCGACATCAGGATGATATTCGGAAGATAACCAGATATTTGGAAATATCATCCTGATGCACAAATATCATGCTGCACTGTAGCTCCACTATAAGATCGGGGTGATAGATGAATATGCCAGATATTTGAAAAAATCACCCCCCACTAGATAATGCACGAAGCCGACAGGCAGATATCTCCCTTCGGAAATATCATGATGCAGACAGGCAGAAAAGCGGATATCACCCTGACGTAAGAATGACGTTAGCATCATCAGGATGATAAAACAACGAACATGAAGTGATACAACAACATCAGGATGATATTGACTAAGATCATCCTGACGTTCAAAATATGATGACCACGATGAATATCGGGTCGCATTTAGAACTTTACAGCAACATCATCAGGATGATCTTAACAAAGATCACTCGATGTTAAAATATCACCCCAGCGAAAGATCATGCAAGTAGACAATATGATGACCCTCGCAAGCAACACAGCGATAACCGGAAATATGATGATGATGATGACGACCCTTAAGAAAAAAAAAATAGGTCGGGTCGAACAACTTAGAAAATGACCCCTTCGGAAGATCGGGGTGACATCATCATCATATAAGGGCAGGGTGATAATTGGAAGATCACCGGATATTTGAAAAATCACCCTCTGCAAGAAAATTAAGGCACATTGTAGCTCATCAGCAGGATCGGGATGAAATCCAAACATCACCCGATATTGAAACATGATGATCCTGATGAAAAACCGGTTGACAGAAAACATGATGATGCTGACCACCATCGAAGAAAACATGATGATGATGACCTCCTCCTTAGGAAAATATGATGCTACAGCTGAAAAATGTTGAGGAGGTCCAACACTTAGAACATCTTTAAGGAAGGTGCCTGCATGAAAAATGCTCAAAAACTGTCAGTCAATTCAGGCACTAACACTGGCTCTGTCTGGGGACGTGCAGGTGCAAGACTGCAGCGAGAACCCCAGATCTCTGGGATGCAGACCAGTCCCTTATCCATTGGGCACAGAGTCAAATACTGCACCGACTTGCATCACCAAACACACTTGATGGCCTAAGGCCACCAAGAAAAGAAAAACATGTATCTCCCTTTGTCAAATATCTTGTTTTCATCTGCATGCACTGGGTCAAGCCTGGAGATACTGTCAGGATCCACCCACAAACAAACCTTGTCATCTGCACACTCAACCCTCTGATTTGGCTTGTCATTATCAAACCTGTGCAGATAACCTTCAGCATCATGTGACATGTGGGTGTAGAATGTATCAAGCAATGCATACTCATATGGCATATAGCACTTATCATCTATATCATCATCATGCATTGCAACATGATCTCCTAGCTGGACTGAAAATAGGAAACACTCAAAGTCCACCACACAGCTAGGAAGATCAGAGCTCATTGTATATACTGGCACATCAAAAGAAAAGCTTTCAAAATCACAATTGTGTACATCATGTACACGACCATCTGGTACACCAAGCTGGAAAAGATCAGGCTCTGGCATCTCTTTCAAATCAGGCACATTTTCACAGTCACTTACCTGATGTATGTTGTTTCCTCTTTCATCAGGATGAGAAACAGAATCCAAACCAAAAACAATGTCTAGATCCTCACCATACTCAAATAAATCCTCATCACCATATGTGTCAAAGATGGGTGATCCAGGTACATCAACTTGATCATAGTATGCCATTTGTTCATGGCCAGCAGAACATGCATCTTCATCACCAATGGATTCCCTTTGTGGAGGAGTATCAGCTTGTGTGTCATAAGCAAAACAGCCATCAAATGAAAAACAATCATGCTCTGAACCAACACTTGTTTCAATCTCTGACTGCTCTTCACAATCCCCATGTGTTTGAAAAGAAGTCAATGGGTCACACATAGGACTGTTTCTCTGTTTGCTTATATCTTCTCTGTCTTGAGTACAATACTCACAATTATCTCCACATGTCCATTCCAAAAGTTGTTCATTGCTGTCCACAACCTCATTATTGTTTTCATGGTCAGATGCCTCATCATTGCAATGGGAATCCTCATTAGTCCTTTCACTAGCACCTTCAATATTCATCTTTTCATCTTCACATGATGCCTTAATTATTTGGTCATTTGCAGCTTCACAACAATTTTTCACACCAAGGCCTGGGGACAGGGGTTTCAGCAGGTACACATTTCTGATTTTTTCTATCTTTTCTATGAACTTGTATGCCATCTGCATACTTGTCACCTTGAAATCCCTCAGTATTGCACTAAAGCCCTCCTCAAAAGCTTCAAAGAATATGCCAACACAGGCTGAAATATCAGGTCTGAAGACTTCTGGGATCTGTGAAAGGGCTATTGCAAACCTATGACTGAAATCAACACATGGCTCTTCATCTTGTTTTCTGATTCTCATCAATTCTGCAACAGGATCAGCCGGTTCTTTTGCAAATTCTTCCTTGAAACAGTCAGCAAGCTCATCCCAACAGGCAAAGGATTTCTTTGGAAAGCTCAAATACCAGTCTTTTGCTTTTGCATCAAAGGACCTAACAAAAAACCTCATCCACATATCCTCATCTCTGAATGAATATTTTCCCATAAAACTGTGAAAATTTTGGATATGTGCATTCCCATCACATACATTGTGACCACTAAATCTAGGCATCTAACAGTATATCCTAGCAGGCATAGTTTCTACTTTATAATCCACCCATGACAAATCCAGTTGGTCATACAAAGGATCAAAAGGGCTGAGAAGAGGTTTAGCCTTCTGACTGGCAGACACAACAGGGTTACTACTTTTTAACTGGGCCTGCTCAGCCTCTAAGAATATCAATCTATTTCTTATCTCTTCTATTCTTTTATTCGACATTTCACCACTGAGTATGGGATAATTCATACTTGGATTCATAAAAATCTTACTCTTAGACATCCTTTGTCTGTCTAAGACCTAAGGCTTCCCCTGGCATCTAACTTATGCAGCAAAACAACAAATATAAAGGGGAAGGAACAAGGTACCTTTTCTCATACAGATGCAGAAAAATGAACAACATATTTTTGTCACATCACATACATCCATCTTTCATGTGCATTCAGATCTTTTTTGCAGAGTCGCCACCTCTCCAGAGAGGACAAAATTTTTAATAGCTGAAAGCTACTTTTCCAGGTTCATTCCACCAGCAGAGCATCATTTTGTTGGTGACTCAGATGGGCCACAAGATATAACACTTTTTCATCAATTTTCTCCCCAGCGGAGTCGCCATTTTGTTGACTTTTTCTTCTGAATCAGCATTAGGGTTTGCCACTTCTAATGCACAGGCAGATTCAGCCAACTAAATACAGGAGGTTGCGTGAGCTGCCTCCCCTTCACTTCTGGTTCTGCCGCACCAAGGGGGGTATCCCTATAACTCAAGATGTAACCTTGACTAGCTCAAAGATAGAAAGATCTAACTTGACAACAACAGGCAGAATACTCTCATGTATGGACCAAGATCTGTATGATAGATCACAAGGTGGGCAACGTTCTTGGACATATATGTCTGGTTAGGGATGAGAGCATGCAAGGGTTTCCTACTCCTAATCCTACAACTAACAGATGGAAGGAAGAGATGGTTTAGTTTGAATTTTGGATGCAAAGCTGGACATGGTGTATAACCTCAACACAAAGCAAGATTGGTGCCTATCCAGGGCCTGGAGTCAGTAGACATACACCTATGAATGATCAACATGAATAGCTAAAACTGGATTTCAGGGGGATATATGTGATACCTACCTTACAGATATCTCCCAATACAGAGTGTTAAGTTATCTCTACTTATGGCATCCCTACTGCAGTATACCCTTCCCAATGTTCAACCTGAAAACAGTTTAATCTACCCCTTGAGCAGAAGTTAAAAGATCAGACATTCAACATAGGAATTCTATGCTCCAGAATCTAAACATTACCCAAATATCCAGATTCAGAAGAAGAATACATGCAATATTGGAGACAGAATTAACAAAACACATGCTAAGATAGCATTTCTCATATAAGATTAATCATGAAATCAGTGGGTTCGTGCCAAAACATACAACAAGAGATACATAGACTCACAGGTTTAGCTGTACAGAGCAACCAGATCAGCTTGTTTTTAATTACAGAGCCAAAAATCTTCAACTTTCAACAACCAAAAATGAGTAACACTTCCTGCTTATAACATCCAGGTAGTGTACCACAGCAATTAATTACATGGTTAACCAAAAATCCTGCCAGATACACAGTATCAGAAAAATGGCACTCAACGCATTACCAGATTGGCGCCCAAACATGAATGCAGCAGGTAGGGGAGGAGACAGGAAGAAACCTCGAGCCCTGCGCCACTGTCCGTTGATGTACACCTTCAATCGGGTACCAGATCCGTCCATACCTCTGCAACCTTCGCCATTAATGGCGCACCAACCCGCGGCCTTGGGAAAACGTCAAACTGTGCATCGCAACCATTTCCCGCCAAGATACCTCATCGTCATGATATTTCAAATATGCAGGATATCAATTATCCCACATGCACCCCGCGGTGACCTTTTCAACACTTTATATACTAGGCCACGAGCATATATAATGTCGGTGCTTTTGCTCCTGACGACACTAGTATAAGACTTCATCATCATCCTCCAACAGCATGATATCCTGTCGCTTGAAATATCACCCTGACGTCAACATCATATCGCAATATAACCTGCATGATAATCGCCTTTATCGGCACAACCTGATCCATCGGAGGAAGATCCTCCTGCTTAACCAATATCAAAAGTCTGGCCGATGAAAAATCCTGATGACGTCACCATCATATCCTGCTGATGTCATCAGCATATCTACCTACTGCGCACCTCCTCATATCCGGATGACGTCATCGTCATATCGACATCAGGATGATATTCGGAAGATAACCAGATATTTGGAAATATCATCCTGATGTACAAATATCATGCTGCACTGTAGCTCCACTGTAAGATCGGGGTGATAGATGAATATGCCAGATATTTGAAAAAATCACGCCCCACTAGATAATGCACGAAGCCGACAGGCGGCTATCTCCCTTCGGAAATATCATGATGCAGACAGGCAGAAAAGCGGATATCACCCTGACGTAAGAATGACGTCAGCATCATCAGGATGATAAAACAACGAACATGAAGTGATACAACAACATCAGGATGATATTGACTAAGATCATCCTGACGTTCAAAATATGATGACCACGATGAATATCGGGTCGCACTTAGAACTTTACAGCAACATCATCAGGATGATCTTAACAAAGATCACTCGATGTTAAAATATCACCCCAGTGAAAGATCATGCAGGTAGACAATATGATGACCCTCGCAAGCAACACGGCGATAACTGGAAATATGATGATGATGATGACGACCCTTAAGAAAAAAAAATAGGTCGGGTCGAACAACTTAGAAAATGACCCCTTCGGAAGATCGGGGTGACATCATCATCATATAAGGGCAGGGTGATAATTGGAAGATCACCGGATATTTGAAAAATCACCCTCCGCAAGAAAATTAAGGCACATTGTAGCTCATCAGCAGGATCGGGATGAAATCCAAACATCACCCGATATTGAAACATGATGATCTTGATGAAAAACTGGTTGACAGAAAACATGATGATGCTGACCACCATCGAAGAAAACATGATGATGATGACCTCCTCCTCAGTAAAATATGATGCTGCAGCTGAAAAATGCTGAGGAGGTCCAACACTTAGAACATCTTTAAGGAAGGTGCCTGCATGAAAAATGCTCAAAAACTGTCAGTCAATTCAGGCACTAACAGGTATGATCAAAGTAGATAAGAAGCAAGTGGATAATTCACCTCATCCACGAAGACAAGGAATTTATGATGAGGTTCCTCCTTCATTATCCTTATATGGATCGGGAGATAACCAAAATGCACCAGAAAAATAAGTAGAACAACTGATACAGACAAGTGAGAAGGTAAAGGATAATTCTTGTTACTGTGTTAGAAAGATTCAACAACGAAAACTCGCTAAAAATTAGAAAAGAGAAAGATGACTGTCAATAGTTGGAAATAATAATGGCTCTCCCCATCATAAGCAACAAAAAGTCTCACTTCAACAAGGGATTAAAAAACAAGCATCATATGATAATAAACAAGTCTTTCATAAGAACCACTCAAATTTTGCACTCAACATGATTGAGTGCCTCTCCAAGAGGTTCGCAAGTTTCAAAATCTGATACTAAGACCCTACTAGGTAAGTATCTCTAACCCTTTATCTCTCTCGTGATGTGCTTCTCCTGTGATGTGTTATGTGTTGTTTAGGCCTCCTGGGATGACCCTTGATTCTCTCATAAGGTCCAGGATACCAAGAGACCACCTCTGTTGTGACCTTCTTCTATTTGTATCATCATTCTTCTATATTGCCTCTCTCTTTGATTTCATTGTTGTGTGTTGTGTCTTGCGGACATAGCATTGCAATTGGTAAATTGGGGGCACTCTCCTACGTGATTGTCCCTAAGACACTTGTTTCTCCTCTCTTATTTATTGTTTCCCTTCCTCTAGTGTTTCTATCTAGCGGGTGGATGACGAAAAACACTTATACTAATGCAGACCTAGCGTCCCTTTTGCCTCTAAACACCACAACCCCCTCCTAAAGTTTTCATGATTGCAGGTTACAGGTTGAAGTTGCAAATGAAGTGAAGTTGCACGAGGGTACAACAGAGTGTCAGAATTGCAGACCAGAGAAAAAAATAGCTCCCTGGACTTGGGTGCCTGCTCATTAGTCCTTGAAGTTCTGTAATGGGAAAATCTCTAGTATAGTAGATACAGGTTGCAGACCTTGTTTCCAGATCTCAATGAAAAGAAGGGCCTTGGACTTGGATGCCCACTCTTTAGTCCCTAACTTTTCTTCCTCTAGGCCCTGAAAATAGGTGCACAGTTATTTGTTAGTTTACATCTTTCTGCAGAAGCATATTTCATAATTCATCTGTTTACTGTCGTATTTGTATAATTAGAGTTTTAAGGTACAAATGAGCATAAGAGAAGGAAATTGTCAATCAAATCATAAAATCCAAGTTTCCCTACATCTCAATAGTGACCTAGGGTATGATAATACATTGCAACTCAACCCTAGGTCCTTGAATGTACGGGTGAAAGGAGGATATACACCAAAACTATCAAAACCTAAACATCCAAATTCCACCCATTACAAATGTATTGTCTTATCTTGTATTCCTTAATGATTCCATGTGTCTTTTGTGTCTTCATCATGTCTTTCATGTGTTTTTCATGTATGATTTATATCTTATGTGTATGCTTCATGCCAAGCGTGTATGCATTGTGTATGGTATGTATTTCCTTTGTGTATTGCATGTCTTCGTATGTATGATTTTAATACTCCATGTATGTGAATTATGTTGCAATATCTTGTGTGTTTGAAAATCTCTTTTCTTATATGTTTAAGCCTTAGTATCGTACACTTGGGAGCTACTAATAGTCCACAACTTGGAAGAATTATTTGGCTTCTATGTTTTTGTGTTTGAAATATGTCCTCTCCTTCCTTTAGTGTGAGTTCAAACGTAAGTTTGTACCCACGCTAAAGTGGGGGCTAAATGTTATGGAGTAAAATATGCACACTAGCATTTTATACCTAGTTTAGCACCTGGTTGGACCTAAAATGTTACCTTTGTTAATCAGGACCTATTTTAACACCTTTTTGAACATTAAACGATAAAATCTTGATCCCGATGAATAAGCCCAATAGAATAAACTTAGGACTGGCCTAAGCCCACGACAAGAGACACTTCCCAGAATTTGTGGGGCTAGCCTAAGCACCCTAGTCCCAGATGGGTCCTTTAGCCTCTCTCATGTGGTGTCAGTTTAGAACAACTCCTTACCTTGTACATGTTGGCCTGATTTGGTTTTATTCATCGTTTGTGAGCTGGAGTGCATAGTTTTATAATTCATTTTACACTGAGATGCCTAATACAAAATTAGAGTTTGTTCACATGTTTTGATCTTCTATGCTAAAGTGCTCTTCATGCTTGGAATTGCTATCTACTTGTGAATGTTATGAAGTTTGTTTGAAGGTCTTGAAGTAAGTTTCATGCCTTCTCCATCTCTCTCCTTGTTGGTGCATGATCTTGAGCATCTACTCCAACTAGGGTTTCACATCTTGTGGTAATCTCCATCAATTTCGTTCATACTTTCATCATATATTATAGATCTCACCTCTGTCCTCCTAGGGCATGCACTCTTGCATCTAATCATCATTGTAGTGGAGGTCGAAACACTGACACAGGTTTTGACTAAGGCAAGCCCCTATACACAACAGAACCTTTTCCTCTTTTCTTGTGTGTAGGTTGGAGATACAGGTTTCTAAGGACAAGATCCAAGAAGAAGAAAGGGTTTGTAGGTACATGTCTGGTGAAACTCAAAGATTTTGCTAAACCCTAATTAGGGTCTAGGGCAACTGAGTATCCTGGTCTTTTGGTGCCCTTGAATCCGGATATAGGTTTTTCTCTACTTCCTAATCTCTGTTGTATATTTAGATTTTTGATATCTACTTCTGATAGTTAGTTATTAATACATCTTTGTCAAATAAGGTTTAGTCATTTACCCTAGTTTGCTTTCTATAACTTGATTGAATTTGGTTTGACACTCCTCTATACAACAAAAGAACATAACCCATGTAGTTTGCCCTCCTCCATGGGTAGTATCCAAGCTTGGTTTGTGTTCTAATGTTTGGTAGAAGAGAGTTTTGACATAGTTTAATCCCCTTAGGCTAAGTCACTCTTTTCTCCCCTAAACAGGTGGTACACCATCTTGTGGTTCACCCTAATGCCAAACTGGTTAAGAAAAAACTCAAATAGATGCATCCACAAATTGCCCTCTTGGTCAAAGATGAATTGTTGCCACTTGGATTTGCACATTGTGTTGAAGTGTCTATGCTGCAACAATCCAGTGAAACATTGGAGTGATTTCAGAGTGTGAGACCCTGCAAAGGAAATCAAACCTTTAGAGAATGTTGGATCCTCTTTCTAGACTTAAGGTTTAGATAATTCAGCTAAACCTATGCTATCGATCACCAGGGAAAAGGGAGAGAAGGAATATAGAAAGGGAAAGGTGATAAACCGAGATTTAGTATGTTTAGTTGCAGCTGACATAACACAGTAGTGATCTCAAAGGCTGAATAAACTAACACAGACTCATCCAATCTTTAATAGAGGCCAAAACAAAATGTTGAACTTATAGAGGGACTGTTTTATCCACAGAATAAATGAGAAACATTCAAACATACACAGTGTAAAAGAAAATAAGAGAGGCAGAATCAGGTGCTTGTATTAATCACAGAGGCTAAATAGCCATTACAAAGATAGCAAAGCTAAATATAGATCGAAAAGAAAGAATGATAACTTTCCCCTCAGAGTTGAACTAGAAATGAAGACAAAGAGGCCTATAAGATGACATAGTCGATCAAATTCATTTGGTTCTAGGAAATATCATAAGGTCAAGATCAAGCATCAATTGCTCTAGTCTGAATAATGACCTAGTGACCAACCAACATAAATACATCTTTTTTGCATGCATATATAGCTTTTTTACAAATCACTGTAGCATCCATGGAAGAGGGAAAGAGTGGTCAACAAGAAAGAACTGGCACCCATGCTGCAATAAATTCATCCTATGGGCCTATCAAAAGATATTTCTGCAAAGGAATGCCTTGATACATTTTGTTTTGTCTTTGACATAAATGTAGAAAATATCTTCCCTAAAGTAGCTGAGAAAAATATCTGCGTTGAAATTTTACATCTGATTCTCCATCTGCAACAACAAATGCTCAACAACAAACTCCAGCTAGAGTTGTGTTGGTTTTTTCCCAGATTGGATGCTTATTCCCAGATTTCCCTACAAGGTAGCCATCAATGATCAACAGGATCTCTGGGCCAGGGGCCAACAGTGTAGGAGATAGACTCTATATTTTATCTCCTCTTCTTCTTCAGGCTCTACAAAACCTAGGGGGGTATTCCCTACTCAACATCCATGAGGATATACATACAAGGCTGGGATGCTAATAGAAAGCAGATAAGTCCTCCTGTAAGTAGACCAAAACTGTAAGATAAGAGCAAAGGGGCTAGCTTTGGGCCTATTTGCAGTTGTAGACAAAGGACTGAGGATCCTAAAACTAATTCTAATGTCCTAATGGTTGTTTTAGAGTTTGGTTTTGATTTTATATTTGGATGCAAAGCTGGACATGGTATATAACACAAAGACAAAGCTAGATCAGTGCCTATCTAGGGCCTGGAGTCAATAGACATACACCTGTGAATGATATGCATGAACAACTAAAACTAGATTTCAGGGGGACACATATGATACCTGCCTTACAGATATTCCCAATACAGAGTGTTAAGCTATCTATACTTATGGCATCCCTACTGTAGTATACCCTTCCCAATGTTCAATCTGAGAACAATTTAATCTACCCCTTGAGCAGAAGTTAAGAGATCAGACATTCAACACAGGAATTCTATGTTCTAGAGTCTCAAACATTGCTTAAATATCCATACTCAGAAGAAAGATACATGCAATACTGGAGACAGAATTAACAAAACACATGCTAACATAGCATTTCTCATATAGAATTAACCATGAAATCAGTGGATTCATGCAAAAACGTACAACAAGAGATACATAAACTCACAGGTTTTACTGTACAGAGCAACCAAATCAGCTGCATTGTATTACAGAGCCAAATGTTCAACTTTCAACAACCTAAAATGAGTAACACTTCCTGCTTATAACAGCCAAAGAAGCATACTTAGCATTAATTACATGGCTTTGACAAAAAATTTGCCAGATACAGATCCTTCAAAGGAATGGCGCTCAAAATTTATTGCTGCAGAGACAGAAAGTAGACAATGGTGGCCTCGAGCCCTGTGCCACCATCTGGAAGTCTTCACGCCAAAAATTAGGTACATGACTATTCAACAACTCGCCCATGCCCCAGCTACAGTCGCCATTGATGGCTCAACCACCCGCGGCCGCTAGGAAAAACATCGTAGCGCTCAAAAAGAATTTCCCGCCAAAACATGCTTCTATCGCAGTTTCAAATTATACAGGGAGATTAGTCCCACATGCATGGTGAGGAGACTACCTTAGTAATTTAAAAGCATAGTCACTTGCATAATAGGTGTCGAGCGCTTTTGCCACGCTCTACACACGCTCCTCCACCCAAAGCCCATCGCCGCGATCAACACCATCGGCCAAGCCCATGAATCTCCTGCCGACCTCAATTGTCATGCCGACCGCTACATTACAATCCCCTCCATCAGCCAGAGATGCACCATCGGGCCAACTCTTCAGATCTCCGCCGATAGTATGAGTCTCTCCGATGACCAGCTTGCACCCCGTTAGCAGTTACCATCCTACCACCATCAGCCAGACCAATATCGTCAGCCAAGCAAAAAACCCCTCAGCCGACATAGCCAATCACGTCGATGAACAACTCTTGAAAGCCTCCAACATCCCCATCGGCCAGAGAAGAACCATCGGCCTAGCCAAAAGCTCCTTCACCGACAGACCAACTCTCACCGATGACCACTCCAAATCCTCATCGGCCTGACACTACCCCATCGGCGGACCCTCCAACCGCTAACCTGATAAGCAACCTTACTCCGATGGCATTCCCCATCGGGGTGACTTCCTTCCATCGGCAAACCATAAAAGACTGCTGCCGATGGAACAACTCCCGCCGATAACATATCGGCTTCCCCCTTCATCGGTCAAACCCTCCACTGTTGGCCCAACGCAATCCATCCTCGCCGACAACACAAGTCACGCCGAAGACCACCTCCGTCGGTGTGACTTACACTGTCGGAGCAACCAAAATCTCCCCAGCCGATCACAATAGTCTCGCCGATGCACCAACGAGCTACACTCTGCTCCTCCATCGGCCAGACACACACCGACGACTCCTCATCGGCCAAACCTCCCGCCGTCGGCACAACCCAAAACACTCAGGCCGACAATACAGCTCTCGCCGATAGACATCCATCGGCCAAACATTGTATATCGGTGAACCCTCCAATGGTTAGCCCGATAGTCCATGTCACACCAAAACCAACCTTGCAAACCGCTAACCTTCCATTGGCCAGAGGCAAACCATCGGGCCAACACTCCACCGTCCACCCGATGATGAACGTTACGCCGATAAGACCAAAATCATAAGGCTTTGAACCATTGAACCTTGAACCAGTTCAACCCGATGGTTCAAAAGAGAAGTTCAACTAAGAAGTTCAACGCCGATAACACAGATGAACAAAGAATTCACTGATGGGAAAAGATGGAGCCTAAGCCCATGAACCGTTGAACCTTGAACCAAAAGGGTTCAACGCGATGGTTCAAAACGATGGTTCAAGCAAAATCTGAGTACCCAAAAAGAAGTTTCACCAATAGAGAAAATCAAAGCGATGAAAAAGGAAACTTAGGGCCCAAAAAGGAAAAAACCCTCCAACATCCTGCGCTCAGATCCAGACCAAAATTAGTGCTAACAAGTTGAAAGCTTAACCTTCGATTATGGCATGTATTAGATGCCTTATCGACAAAATTTCTTCCTTGTTAACCATGGTCGACCTTTGATTTTGCCTCTTTTTCCTTCAATTTTGAAGACCGTAGAAGCTGTCGGAGATCAAGCCTCAGGCCTTCTGTGTTCCACCTTCCAAGAGAGAAGGAAAAGGGAGAAAACCCCACCCCCCAAGCTCTGCTATACAAAGGAAGATCGACAGAGAGGCCTCGAAGAGGACATAGTCGATCAGATTCATTTGGTTCTAGGAAATATCATGAGGTCAAGATCAAGCATCAAGTGCTCTAGTTTGAATAATGACCCAGTGATCAACCAACATAAATACATCTTTTTACATGCATATATAGATTTTTACAAATCACTGTAGCAATCATGGAAGAGGGAAAGAGTGGTCAACAAGAAAGAACTGGCACCCATGCTGCAATAAATTCGTCCTATGGGCCTATCAAAAGATATTTCTGCAAAGGAATGCCTAGATAAATTTGTTTTGTCTTTGACATAAATACAAAAAATATCTTCCCTAAAGTAGTTGAGAAAAATATCTACTTTGAAATTTTATATCTGATTCTCCATCTGCAATAATAAATGCTCAAAAACAAACTCCAGCTTGATCTGAAAGCGTAACCTTCAATTCTGGCATGTATTCTGCCTTATCGACAAAATTTCTTCCTTGTTAACCATGGTTGACCTTTGATTTTGCCTCTTTTTCCTTTGATTTTGAAGACTGCAGAAGCCGTCGGAGATTAGGCCTTAGGCCTTTCGTGTTCCACCTTCCAAGAGAGAAGGAAAAAGGAGAAAACCGCACCCCCCAAGCTCCACTATACAAAAGATCACAATATTGGAAGACTTTGGACCTTGGGCCTTCCGCCTTACGCCTTCCCAGAGAAGGAAGAAGAAAGAAAGTTCGATCCCTGCAAGTTTAAAGATAGTCATTTTTTGAAAGTTTCAGCAGAGCTTGGGCCTTAGGCCTTCTGTCTTCTATCTTCCAAAAAAGGAAGAGGGAAGAAGAAAGGTCTGAGCACCGAAGTCCAAAACACTTAGAATTATTTAAGATGGCTCGACAAAAATCAGGTCTCGGGCCTTCCGTCTTACGCCTTCCTCAGTAAAAGTTAATCTGGATGACATCACGACCACTTGGCAACTTCCCACTTTTCCATGGCTATAGACAAAGCTCCACTAAATGCTCCACATAATGGCAAAAGAGTCACAAAGTAGACCACGTGGCACCCATCAGGTTGCTTGAATGATCAACTGTCGAACCCTGCCACATATCTTCTTCCTGCGGTTCCACAAGTTTGTTGTGAGTCCTACCCAAAAGGCTCAGTGGAATGGAAGAATGCCTTAAGAAAGAATTAACACCCATCGGGAGTCAGCCGTCGGGCCATCCACCTTTTGCCTTCCATGAGAAAAGGGGGAGGGAAGAAGAAAAGTTCAAAGTTTGACCCCCATAAACACTTAGCCAAATTTTTAAAGGGAAAGAGTCGGAGCTTAGGCTTCAGGCCTTTCGCCTTTCTCCTTCCAAAAGAAAAAGAAGGAAGAAGAAAGGAGGTATGACCCCTGACACCCAAAGAACTTTGAGCACTTAGAGGATTTTTGCAAGGAACAAAGAGGAGTTCAGAGTCGATTAGGATGGCATGACTAAGGGGAGAACTCCGAACTCTGAAACTCTAAAAATGCTAAAAACACAAGGAAAACTTAGGATTTTTGGACAATCAATTTTAGGATGTTTTTCCTTGTGTTTCTAAAGGGGAAAACACTTAGCGATTTCATGGATTTGGACTATTTGGCTGGGAAGTAAAATAGGATAACATTTTGGTGACTTCTCAGGGGTGCTTGCCTGCTAAACAAAAGGGAACCAGTGGCCTTAAGCATTCATTGGGCATAGAGTCAAAGGTCACAGCAACAAGAACAGAGGTTGGCCAAACCAACACAAAACTAAACACTCCCTCTAGGAAATAAGACAAGTTAAAAAAAACAAGGCCAGCATCCTCCTAATGAGAATGCAGTAGAGTGCAAGGGCACTTAGAGGAAGGGAAGCCTAAAACAGAAATAAAACTACCTAAACCTAAACTAACCAACTAGAACTGACACTAAACAAATCCATTAACTAGTTCTTCAAAATAACTACCCTTTCTTAACGATTTACAATGCTTTCCCAGCTTATGGGCAATTAACAGGAGGTGGGGAAGGGATGGGCATACAACAAATTGACAAAACACTTCCCCAGAAATGGGAGCAAACTCACTTACCCACTTTAGCTGATTGTTGACACAACTACATGGAAGTGGATAAATGGGTTGATCCCATTTATTTGGATTCTCAACTTCATGCTTAGGAGTGAGCATGACAAGTGGTGACTCCTCATGATCTGCCTCTAGTTGGGCCAGATGTCTGATAAGACATCCCATTGAAATGAAATGCGAATCAACAGAGTTGATCTCATGCCTCTACTCTATTTCTTTCTCTTGATGTTGATCTGAATGCTCTGATCCTTGTATATCAATTGGAGGAATGACTACCTTCCCAATCTGTTCAAACAGCTTAGGATTTACCTCATTTAGAGGCACTGATTTACTGTCCAAGTTTGAGCAAAAAACATCAAGCTCATCCCAAAAATGAGCCTCCTCCAAGTCCTCTACACTCTTCAGTGTAGGACTACTCATATGCTCTTCTTTATGGGCTAGAAGCTCACTGTCATGCTGGGCCTTAACCTGCAACAATCTTCCATCATTTTCAATGTCTCCATGTTATTGCATATCCATTGTCACCTACATGTCTTCTTCATTTTCAATGTAACCAGGTAGTTCATGAAATAGGGCAACATCATCTACTTTCCAATTCAAAAACACACATTCAACCTACATCTACCTTCATCCCACCATAGCCCGTTGACTAGATCCAATATGTTGTTTTGAGATTGCTAATGGATTGCATGGATGGTGCCACTCATAACCTTGAGTTGGGTTGTTCTAAATTGGAACAATCATCCCTGATGTACTTGTAGCAGCCACGTTTATGTGGTTTAGGGACCTAACATGACTCAATTGATCTTGTCTTTGATTGTTCTCCTAACAAGGTTGCCCACTAGGCTGATAGGACTGATTAGGAGCTTGGTATGACACATTAGCTGTAGGAATTGGTGCCATTATTGGGTAAAAGATTGGAGCTTCTAGAAATAATGGCACTAGAGGCCTGGGGAAATCTTTCTATCTAGAATTGGACAACTCTTTGTCCTAATAGCTACCTCATAGGCATCAGGTGACACATCCCTTCCTAGAGACTGGATCATGACATCGATATCACTATTCAAGGATCTCAACTAATACAAGAAGGCAACACTATGGGAAGGCCTCACCAATGGTGGAATTTTGTATCAAGTCTTTTGAAATCAAAAATTAAAATCCACCATGAAAATTCATAAGGAGCCCTTTTAATAGTGGCCAGTTGCTCTATCAGGGACAAATGGTCACCATTATCTTCAAAGCACTGACAGAGCCTATCTCCTAAATCATCCCATTCATGAATTGAATTTACAAGTAACCCCCTATACCACTGGAGATCTTTTCTTTTCAATGAAGAAGCAAGGAGCCTTACCATGACATTGTGTTGGGTAACATTGTGAACGGAGCATACATTAGCAATGTCTTGGATGTGCTTGACAGGGGTAGTGGAATTTTCACCAGTGAAAAAGGGAATAGCCCTTAGAGCTAGAATTGGGATGTCACCATATTATGCAAGGTCGCTTCCACCATTAAAGGCCACAAAAGGTTTGTTTCTTGGCAGGGCCATGACAGCGGTGTGAATGTTATGATGGGTATATGGAAGCCTATTCTTGATGGAGGGAAAAGGTCATGACTTCCATAATGGCTTGACATACTAGAGCATTGAAAAATAGAGATATATCAAAATATTCTTTGAAAACAAGGGTAATAGGTCTGCTTTTGGAGACTGGAAGCATACTAGAAGAGAGTTGCCAGGTGATTTGGGATGCTTCTAAAAGAAACTTAGACTAGGAATACCATCAAAATCTTGATCCTTGATGAAGCTTTAAGCACTTGAACTAGCTGCACCAGTAGATTGTTCAGTAGAGTCACCATGGTGTTGAAGAAGACTTCCCTAAAAGGCAAAATATATTGAGGGACACACCAAATCCTCCAACGAATGATGAAGCTCATCAAACTAGTTCCACTGGGTGTGCCAAAAATTGTTGTCACTTGAATTTGTACCCTGTGTTGAAGCGTCTATGCTATAACAACCCAGTGAAACATTGGAGTGATTTCCAAGTGTGGGACCCTGGAAAGGGAAATCAAACCTCCAGAGAAGGTTGGTTCCTCTTTTTGGACTTAACGTCCAGAGAATTCAACTAAACCTATGCTATTGATCACTAGAAAAAAAGGAGGGAATGAATACAAAAAAAGAAAAGTGATACACCAAGATTTAGTATGTTTAGTTGGAGTTGACATAACACAATAGTGATCTCAAAGGTTGGATAAACTAACACAGACTCATCCAATCTTTGAAAGAGGCCAAAATAGAATGTTGAACTTATAGAGGGACTCTTTTATCCACAGAATAAATGAGCAACATTCAAATAGACACAGTGTAAAAGAAAATGAGAGATGCAGAATCAGTTGCTTGTATTAATCATAGAGGCTAAATAGCCATTACAAAGATAGAAAAGCTAAATATAGATCAGAAAGACACATAATGATAACTTTCCCCTCATAGTTGAACTAGAAATGAAGACAAAGAGACCTAGAAGAGGACACAATTGATAAGATTCATTTGGTTCTGTGAAATATCATGAGGTCAAGATCAAGCATCAAGTGCTCTAATCTGAAGAATGACCCAGCGACCAACCAACATAAATACATCTTTTTTACATGTATATATAGCTTTTTCAAAATCACTGTAGTAGCCATGGAAGAGGGAAAGAGTGGTCAACAAGAAAGAACTAGCGCCCATGCTACAATAAATTCATCCTATGGGCCTGTTAGAAGATATTTCTACAAAGGAATGCCTGGATACATTTGTTTTGTCTTTGACATAAATGTGGAAAATATCTTCCCTGAAGTAGCTGAGAAAAATATTTGCATTGAAATTTTGCATTTGATTCTCCATTTGCAACAATAAATGCTCAACAACAAACTCCATATGGAGCTAAAAGCTTAACCTTTGATTTTGGCCTATATTCTACCTTATCGGAAAAATTTCTTCCTTGTTAACAATGGCCAACCTTTGATTTTGCCTCTTTTTTCTTCACTTTTGAAGACCGCAGAAGCCGTTGGAGATCGGGCCTCGGGCCTTCCGCATTCCACCTTCCAAGAGAGAAGGAAAAAGGAGAAAACCCCACCCCCCAAGCTTCACTATACAATGGAAGATCACAATATCAGCGAACTTCAGACCTCAGGCCTTCCGCCTTATGTTGGGAATTAAGGTGTCTCAACCTTTGCAAATTCCTAATGTTGTATTTATTTATCCCATGTTTAATTGGCATAGTCAGCACCTTGTGTACATGCAGCAGGCTAAATTTTGGTGACTTTGGTAGCCGCGGTTTCCCCCTTGAATAATTAACAGGGGTTTGGGGGTAGCGCCCCCAAGACGGGGTCACGGGGCGGAGCCCCTTGCGGGGTCTAGGGGCATCTTTGGGCG
The DNA here is from genome assembly GCA_027924645.1 of Cunninghamia lanceolata. Lineage (NCBI taxonomy): Eukaryota > Viridiplantae > Streptophyta > Pinopsida > Cupressales > Cupressaceae > Cunninghamia > Cunninghamia lanceolata. Next base: position 1,562,490 of record BSBN01000416.1, on the reverse strand, counting down.
GTCAAGGGAGGTTATGACAAGTTGTAAGAGGAATAGGATATTTTTAGTCAGTGTATGACAGATTCTCTTACAACTGTAAGTGCTGTCAATTATAACGGATTCTATGACAGTTGTAAGGTGCATAAGAGCATCTATCATAGCCTATTTTGGGACAAGGCACCCACATTGGGATGGGATGTTCGACAAGTGTCCTTAGGTGTGGGTTTTGGGGCATGAGTCCAAGATGGATGCCCATCTCTAGAAGGTTCCATATTTGCCTTGTAAACTCTATAAGAACAGGTGCTTGGATGAGAGATATGTAGTTTTTGGTACAGGTACTGTTATGCTGCTGGAATATCTCCAGATTCAACATTCGAAGACTCCTGAAAGAGCATTGGATCTCAAACTATATTGTAATATGTTATTGTTTACTGTAATACATTTGAGTTGTGTTTTGGAGTGTGGGGTTTTTCACCCATAAGGGTTTTCGCCATGTATATCTTGTCTCTCTCTTTTGTCTACTTTCTGTGTGTATGTGTATTGCTGCAATATCTCTGTTAGATGTTCTATGTTGTTGTAGTTCTAAGAATTAAAATTGAATTTGCATACATCTCTCCTCATTAGATTAGTGTAGGAAGCGATTTCCGCACACCTAGCTTCCTTTCACCTTACGCCTTCCTAGAGAAGGAAGAAGAAAGAAAGTCTGAGCCCCGCAAATCTACAGACTTAGCTATTTTTTGAAAGTTTCGGCAAAGTTTGGGCCTCAAGACTTCTATCTTCCATCTTCCAAAGAAAGGAAGATGGAAGAAGAAAGGTCCATACACTGAAGTATGAAACACTTAGAATTATTTGAGACGGCTCAGTGGAAATCAGGCCTCGAGCCTTCCATCTTACGCCTTCCTCGATAAAAGTTAATCCAGATGATGTCACAGCCACTTGGCAGCTTCCCACTATTCTGCAGCTATAAACAAAGCTTCATTGAAATGCTTCGTGGAATGGCAAAAAAGTCACAAAGTAGACCACGTGGCACCCATCGGGTTGCTAGGATGATCAACTATCAAACCTTGCCACATGTCTTCTTCTCATGTTTTTACAAGTCTGTTGTGTGTCCTACCCAAAAGGCTTAGCAAAATAATGCCTTAGAAAGAATTAACACCCATTAGGGGTCAACTGGCGAGCCATCCACCTTTTTCCTTCCATGAGAAAAGGGAGAGGGAACCCCTTGAAACACTTAGCCAAATTTTCAAAGGGAAAGAGTCAGAGCTCGGGCTTCGAGCCTTCCACCTTTCTCCTTCCAAAAGAAAAGGAAGGAAGAAGAAAGGAGGTTCGACCCCTGACACTTGAAGAACTTTGAGCACTTAGAGGATTTTTGCAAGGAACAAAGTGAAGTTCAGAGCCGATTAGGATGGCATGACGAAGGGGAGAACCCCAAACTCTGAAACTCCAAAAATGCTACAAACACAAGGAAAACTCAGGATTTTTGGACTTAGTTGATTTTGGGATGTTTTTCCGTGCATTTGTAAAGGGATAAACACTTAGAGATTTCATGGATTTGGACTATTTATCTACGAGGAACACTTAGAGATGCTAAATATAGTGGGTAAACACTTAGAGATTTCATAGACACTCATCTATTTAGACTATTTGTATTTAGGTCCTACCCATAGACGGGTATAAACAATTAAATAACTTGTCTATGAGGACTATCAGCTTGTCATTTGTCATGTTAATGATGAATACCCACTATATTTGGAACATCAAAGAACTTGTCTATGAGGAGTCTCAACTTGTTATTTGTCATGTCAATGATGAATACCAAATAAAGGACATGATAAGTTAATCCCCTACAAATGGATGGATGATAGTTTTTGAAAATACTTTACACACATCTAGTTCAAGAAAGTTCATCACTTAAACAATAAAGCAACGGATGCCATGGCTACCATTGCTTCTCTTCTTGACATGCCAAAGACAACAAACAATATGAATTCTTGGTTGAACAACTCTTGGTCCTCACATATGACACCCCTGAAGATGAGATGGTATGTGATATTGTTGGTCCTAATAACCCTTGGTATCATGACATTTATACCTACCTCCATGATTACAGTCTTCCACCTAATCTCACATTTAATCAACACCAAAGCTTCTTCCAAAAGACATCCTGTTTTACCCTCCTAGGTGACACTTTATACAAAAGAGTCTCTTATGGTACTCTATCGTGGTGTTTAAACTTGAAAGAGGCTAGTTTTATGCTTAAATAAGTTCATGATGGTATTTGTGGTGCTCATACTAGTGGCCGAATCCTAGCAAAGAAACTCTTGAAAATAGGTTATTACTAGCCTACAATGGAACATGATGCCTATAAATATGTAAACAAATGCCTTGCATGTCAGCAACATGCAGACTTAATTCATGCTCCATGCCAAGCATTGCAACCTATTACTATTCCTTGGCCCTTTTTGATGTGGGGCCTTGATCTCATTGAAAAAATTTATTGCCCATCCTCTAGTGGCCACAAGTTCATTATTACTACCACTGAGTATTTCACCAAGTGGGTATAAACTATCCAGCTTACCTATACCACAGGAAATCAAATATCCAAATTCATCCTTTGTGCTATATCATTTGTCATTATGGCATCCCTTCTGCTATTACCATAGACAATGATAAGTCCTTTAAAAATCAAAAGGATCACACCTTATGTGAATAATTCCATATCAAACACTGTTGATCTACCTCATATTACCCTCAAGGTAATAGTTAAGCTGAGGCATCTAACAAAACCATCATTAAAATCCTCAAAATGATTGTCAATAATACATCTTTCTCTATCCTACCCTTTGGGCATATCGTACTAGCATTCGCATCCCTACAGATGCTACTCCATATTCCCTTGTCTTTGGTGCTAAATAAAATTTTCCAATTGAGATAGAACTTCCATCATTGCAAATCTCTCTGTGTGACCTCATTGATGATGAGGAGTATCGGGCTACATGCTTGCATGAGATTGAGTTATTAGATGAGTGGTGCCACAACGCCTTAAAACATCTTTAGACTTGTAGACACCCAAAATTGAAAACATCGCATTACACACCATCTGCATTTGTCTAACACACTTGAGCAATATCCCTAACACATCTATTTCTTCTATTAATTAAATAAATTTATATTTATTTAATTAATTCATTAGCTATTTCTTCTATTTCTTCTAAGCTATAATTAAACAATCTTTAATTATTTAATTATCTTCATTCTATCTATTTTTAATTAAATAAATTTTATTTATTTAATTAAAAAATTCTTTCACAAGCCCACTTTCCAATTAATTAAATAAATTTTATTTATTTAATTAATTTATCTTATCATTTATCTCATGAGCTGACATGTGTGCCTCTTTCATTTAAAAAAGATAAGTGGTGCTACATCCTTTTATTTAATATCTTTCATATGTAGTACTTTTTATGTACACAAGCACACATAAGCCCTATCTTCTCTCCACTTGTTATGTTCACACTCACCTATGTCTATCATTTAATCTTAGCCATTCACATAGCCACCGAATCTCCACCGTTGATTGGTTTTGGTTGAGTTATATATAAACACCCTCTCATTCCATACTACATATCCATCATTCATAGCATCTACATTATCATCTTTAGCATATTGAGCATTTGAGTACCCATAGCATCCATTGAGCTTATCATCATTATCATCCATCCATTATGGCAGCTTTTATCTTCATAATTGTTCATTGTTGAAGAAGTAATCCACATCATAAACAAGGAATCACACAATCTAGGTGATATTGTGCTTGAATTGCATACTTTTGGTTTCATTTGGATTAGATTATTTGATGATGGTAGGGTTAGGTTTTCATGGCTATGCTTGATTTTATTAACCTAATTTTTTGCCCATCACATTTTGGCATGCCCGGTGGGACTCACGTCCTTGATTAACTTTACTATTTGAAGTTGTTTTTATGAAGATCAGATTTTCTGAGCGCTTATGGCAAGTTACATTTCGCTTTTGAGAAAAAAACCATCACTATCTGAATACCTGTGTCGCTTTTGAGTTGAAATCTGCCACCTGTAGCATTTTTTGGATCACTTTTATACTAATAGTGGTCGCTTTTTGTTTATTCTGCATCACTTTTATACTAACAGTGGTTGCTCTTGCATTTAATTGAATCACTTTTGATACGACAATGATCACATTTAGCTAACTGCATCACTTATTACAGAACTAGGGTTTTTGTTGCATACTATTTCTTTTGTAGATCCAAGTCGCTTATGAGCCGTAGCCAACCACTTCGTGCTTTTTCACATCGCTTATAAGCTTTAACAGTTCGCATCTGGAGCTCTTAGCATCGCTTATGATCTGTAAGATTTCACATGTGATAGAATATGGATTACTTTTGACCAATAGTGGATCACCTCTGGTAAACTGTGTCACTTTCATTCTGTATCATTTGTAGTTTGTTTTTCTTGGCCACTAATTGGGTATTTGTGCAGCATCTTATCGATTGTCCAAGAAAAGGAGGTTATCAAAATACTAACATAAATGTTGCAGCTTCGATCGGCCCAAGACTTGTGGTTTTTGACTAAATTAGGAACATTTGGGCTTAGTGCTTAAAATGAATCATTGCTTGCTTCGTGCTTGATTTATCTTTTTTTTTATTGCTTGCATGTGATTAATTGTAACCCAAATTTAATAACAAAAGTATCCTCTCCCCTTGCCTATAAAATGGATCTTGAGTGTATGAGAACTTGTTATTATCTTTAGAGGGCCTGCCTTCTCGGTGTGAGAAGGGATATGACCCAAGCGGTAATGGGCTAAAGCCAAGTCCTTCTGAACCGCTATATAAGAAAAGTGTTTGTGTCGAAAGCCACAAACAATGGGTGTTGTTGCGTTATACTGACAGCCAACCTCCCCCAAAACCCTCCAAGGCGTAACCCTTGAAGGCTGGGAGACTCCACAATAGAGAGTAGCGTTGCCGCATGTATAGCCACCCAAACAGATGCCCTTATTAGCAACTTTGTGTAGTAGCCAAAAACCCTCTATTTGTTAACGCAAAAGGTGGGACCTTTGAAGCCGCCCCGATTCACGTGGTTCTTAGAAGAGATAACAGGGACAATCCCAAGGTTTGGTGAGGGACAGGCCTTATAGGAAACTTGGATCTTGGTATGCGTGAGAAGTGTGTGCCGTGGAGGGAAGTCGGTGCTACCAAGATCCTAAAGCTATCCGCTTTGAATAAGCACGGCCAGGGGATTCAACAAATACAGTCCTTTCCTAGCCTAGGTTGTACAAGTTTGTGATTGTTATGAGTGTGATTGACTATAATTACTATTTTCATGTCAAAAATCACAAATCATACATCTTTCCTTACAGACACAGTCTCTTTTAAGCCCAAACTACCTGCATACAGACAATAGAATCTCTTTTAAACTGCAGTTAGCCACCTTTCTCCTAATCCAAATCACTTTTAAACACCAGTTAGCCTCTTTTTGCCTAAACAGAGTTGCTTCTAAACAACAGTCAGTCACTTTCTGTTTAAATCAGTTCACCTTTAAACAATAGTCTATCGCCTATGTCATAACCTGCGTCGCTTCCAATCAGCAGTAAATCATTTTTGAACCAACATTAATCGCCTGTGGAAAATCAAATCACCTCTGGTTAAAACTATAACCTACTATCAAAACCTAAACCAGTCCGCATATGAGCTATTACCAGTCGCCTTTGGTTTTTTCTGAGTCGCATATGAGCTATCACTTGTCACCTGTGGTCTAAAACCAACAAATCTTAGTGACTCAGTCAAATTAGCCACAAATCTAGCTTGCTTAGCTTCAGCATTAGCTTTCAGACCTGTCTCTGATCATTAGCAGATACTTGGACCTTATCTCCTATTTTGAGCTTACCAATCAATTGCATTTCATGAGCTTTTCATCTTTTTGAGATCCCAAACCAGCAAACCAAACATCAAACCAATCATTTTGGTTCATTAGCAAAACATTAGCTTTAGCTTCAACAAATATTAGCAACATAGCAACCTTTAGCAAACAACTTTTCCCTTGAGTGTGTGAGCTATTCTCTAGGGAAAACCAGCGAACAAGCAAAACAACAAAGCAAACCAACCAGCCAACTATCACCTTTCTTTTGGGTCTCAAAACTTTGATAAGCTAAACTTTAGTTTTCAACATCAACATCATGCCTCAAACTAGGATTCAATATAGAGCTGAAATGGAAGCCAAATTGCGAGCTGAAATGGAAGCTAAATTGCAAGCTGAGATGGGAACTAAGATGCAACAATCTAGATCAACACCTCTTAAAGACGCAACTCAATTCACGACTGGTATGCCTCCTCATATGTTTACGCCTCATGGGTATACCATTGGAGAGTCATCTTCACAACAAGTGCAACCTCAAACACTTTTTGAGACTTTTGAAGAACAATCCCAAGAAGACTTATCAGAATTTCAGGACACCCATGTGTGGGATCAAGTTGAGAGACTTGTTTTATCTGAGCCTAATCACTACTTATTGCAACTTGCTCGCAGGGGCGCTAAATTACCAAGAGATTTTGACATATCCTCTATTAGAGAGCACGATCCAAACACTCCCGCTATTGTTGCAAAGGGACCATCCACTATAGTCACACCATCCCCCACCATATCACAAGATCTATCTTCCACCACATCTCTTTCATTGCCTATTGTTACTTCATTTGATCCACCATGCTCGGAGCACATTCTAGAACCTTTGATAACACCAACCAATGTGCTCCCTCTCATTCAACAAAATCTAAACATTCCACCTTTCCATGTTCCTCAACATACTCCTCCTCCTACCATGACCGTTTCCATGCCTCAAGTAACACAAGCTATCCATGTGGCCCAAGCACAAACACTCCAAACATCACAAGCTATACCCATATCCCATAGTGTGCAAGCCTCCCAAACTATCCCAACAACGCCGATAGTCCAAGCTTCACGACCATCACAATTTGCCATATCTCATATGAATACCATATCTCATATACCAACTGCTAATATGCTTTCCACCATCTCCACCAATCCCTCCATTACACCATATAATCCCAATGTTAGTCTTATTGATATGAGTGACCCTCCTATCATTTCTCAAGCCAATCCTAGCTCTACGGTCACTTATGTTGAGCAACTTACACCCATTCCATCATATTATTCCAATCCTTCACACACCATCAATCCATCTTATGCTACCCAAGGCTTGCCTATTATCACCCAACACATGACACATATCAATCCCCATGTTGTCCAAAATACAAACCCAAGTGTCCATCCTTCTTTCACATCTACCAATCCTTGTGTCACTTACCATGTCACGATTCCAACTCCAACTTTCCAACCATCAACTAATGTCAATCCATCTTCCACTTCTCATGTGATGCCAAATCTTGGCGCCCATTCATCACAATATACCCAACCACCGCTTGTGCCTCAAGGACAGCAATCCTCAACCACATATGTCACATCCCAATCCTTTAACATACATTTTAAGCACGAACCTCAACAAATGGTCATGGCTTCATATATCCCACAACAACAACCTCAATATACATCATACCATGTTTCACCCTCTTTGCAACAACAATTATCTTCAGCGGATGTTCAACAAATGATTTACCGAGTGGTAGGACAAGGCAAGAAGATTTTTTCTCTAGAAAACATATGCGCTTATCCATTTGACAAGTCTCTTCATATGAAAACCTTTTCCACCACACTTTGAAATTCCACAATTTGACAAGTACAAAGGAAAAGGAAATTCGGAAGACCATCTTAGAGCATTCTTTGTGACATGTCTCGATGTTGCTTATGACGATACATATCTTTTGAGATTATTTCCTCGAAGCTTAGTAGGACAAGCTCTTGAATGGTTCTCCCATTTACCTCTGGGAATTAAGTCTTTTTAGAAGTTAGCCAATAAGTTTTGATCACACTTCACTTTTAACATTGAACATGAGGTAAACATGAATAATCTTGTTAACAATAAACAGCGCAATGGTGAAGCCTTTTCTTCATTCACTCAACGATGGCGTAATATGGCTAGCAAACGGATGCAGAGCAAAACACTCTGGCCTACATTCCCCCTTTGTATTTCTCGCTTTACTTGCCTATCGGCAAGACTATGCACTATCGGCCAAGTCGTCCATTCCACTGATCGCAAACCTTACTCCGATCTTACTACTCTCCCTGATGTATGTCTTCAACATTTGTATCTGCCAAGAGATACATTCTTCAATGTACATTCAGGATATACATTTGTGATATACAATCGCAATATACATTCGGTGTGACCTTCCTTGTTAGTGAGCGCTTTGCATGTGCTCCCGATACACCAATAGAAAATAGCTTGTATATACTTCAATTGACCTATGATCATTAGTTTCCTTCACCGCTGCTGCCGGTCGCCTCTTGCATCTGACACAATGTATTTGTGCAATGTATGTGCTCAATATACATTCAAAACGTACAACCCGAATATGCATTCGAAACATGCATTCAGAATATGAATTCAATGAAGCCGACCGTTGACTTTCCTTGTATCTAACTCAATGTACATTCATAGTGTACATTCTAAAGATGCATTCTTCAGCATGTATACAGAGCCGACCATTGACCATCCGTTGACCTCCTTTGTATGCCGATACACTTGTACTTTCATAATGTATGTTCACTACATGCAATCTTGACATACAATACACCAATGGTTCCCAATATGCTTTGCGACATACACACTCAACAGACCCTTGTGATATACACACAAAATGTATATCTAACATACATTTGTGATATACACACAAATTGTATATCTGATGGAACAATGCAAATCTTGCACCAATTTGATCCGCTGTAAATCCTTTAACTTCGCAACTGCACAGATCTGTTCCTCCGCCAATCTATCATAGATCTTTCACCTTGCCAACCTAGCACATGATGGCGCTAGGATCTATCTGCACCTTGTACGCGATCCTGCAAACATGAAATTGAACAAAATGAAAACAAAACGAAAACACAAATCGATATGTATAGCCATTCCACCGATTTCAAAGAAATCTAACCGGTGGAATGGATTAAGAAATCCATCTCGGCCTCAGAACAGAAAATCAATTTCACAGAGAAAACTAAAGGAATCAAAAGATAGAAAGATGCACAGCACAGAATTTTATTATGCCTTTCAGAATGTGTATACAGATGCTCTATTTCTCAAATACAAATCACACTGTTCTCTTACAACTCAACTGATTACATTCGATGATCTAGGGTATTTATCTACTTACCCTCAGTAGTACTGAATTGACTCCAAGCGGCTGGGAGATCTAACAACCTCCAACTTCGTAACAACTTCCTAACTATCTACAACCCTTGAGATTACAGATTTGCCAAGTGTCCTTGGAACTTACCACACAAACCTAGATACAAACTACAATGACATGCATTGGTCAAACAGACCTTATTACATGAATGGTCATCTTAGGACCTTATTGGAAACATCAAAATGAACTATAAACAGTTAATGCCTTATGGAGGCCACTATGGATTGGGTTCTCCTGCACCACAAACTATCATAGGAAATACCTGAGAAACAACAACTTGATATCTTTGTTCAAAATCTTCATCCTGACCTATCATTCCAATTGCAATTACAAAGTGCTAGCACCTTTGATGAACTTGTTTCCAAAGGAACCATCATTGAACGAGCTTTAATTTCTAAAGGAACTATCAAGATCTTTCGCGATAACAAAGACTATCCTCAAAACTCCAACGATAAGTCTCACTTTTGGAACAAAAATAAGAATGTTGTCAACGATGGTGTTGTGGACGCAAAGAACATACAAACTATGAAAGCTCCCATCAACATTCAAGCTGCTTCTACAACAACACAACCTTTTCAATGAATGCGACAACAACAAGCTTCCAATCCGCGCCAAAAATTTACACCATTAGCGGAACCTATGGAAGTTGTCTTTCGAAACCTTCTCCAAGCAGGCAATATTATCTTACTGGATGCACCACCCAATGGTGAACCAGTCTTCAAAGCTCCTTGGTACAAAGAAAATGAGTATTACAATTTCTATAGAGTTAAAGGACACAATACAAATGGTTGTATGTGTTTAAAACATGTCATCCAAGATTGCATTGATCAAGGTTTAATCAAAATCACACCTTCAACAACTCAACCTGCACAACAATCAACATCGAACTATGATCTAGAGGCTTTCAAGAATCCACTTCCATCTCATGAAAAAACAAGTAACCCTCATGCTGGGAATGCCATTCAATACAACTATGAATCATGTACTATTGGCCGAATTGACCATGCTCACATTTCTACCATTACTATCCAAGGTAAAGCACCTGATTGTGCTGTAACCACTCGAAGAGGTCGAGTCACCATTCAAGGAGCACCTGTTCATCCTCCTCGACCAATCTCTAACTATAATATCTTGGATCACCTTGGCAAAACACCCGCGCACATATCCATTCTTGAGTTGCTTCGCATATCTCCTGCTCACAAAGCTATCCTTGACAAAGCCTTATAAGAATCTTCGGTGCCCAATGATATTGATATCACACAATTCCAATCTATGGTCACTAGCATTGTAGCCCCTTGTCACTTAACCTTCTCTGACAAAGATCTTCAGCCTTCCATTCATCCTTTACACAACGAAGCCCTCCACATTGAAGTATTTGTTAAACAATGCCATATCAAACGAATCTTGGTAGATGGTGGAGCTGGTCTTAATATATGTTCTTTAAAATTGATAAAACAACTGGGATATTTTGAGAAAGATGTTGACACCTCCAAGGTTATTACTATCAAAGCATATGATGATGCCAAGCGAGATACTGAAGGGATTATTTTCTTGCCTATCCAAGTTGGGCCGGTTACCACAAAAACCCATTGTCAGGTTCTTGATATTGACCTTCCTTATAACATCATCCTTGGTCGTCCATGGATACATGCCCTCAAGGTAGTTCCTTCCACATACCATCAATGTCTTAAATTTCCACACAACGGTGTTGAGGTTACTATCCAAGCTGATCCCAATCCATTTGAATTTTGTCGTGCCTTTCAAGCTAAATATCAGAGTCCGAACCGTATTCCTATCAACACCAAGGCATATCTGTCTTCATCCTATGTCGACCCCTCCGACCTACTCAAGCCCTCATCTAGCAAAACCGCTTCCAATCTTCATATCAAGTACACCGAACATGGCCCTGGTGAATACACACTGCAAGACTCTTGTTGTGTAGGCACCCTTCCATTATCTCCTAAATCTTATGGTAAACCTTCTACATCCAAACCAACTTTAGCCCCCGTTATCATCAAAGCTCCACCCACAATATTCATTTAAGGTAGATTCCTAGATGATGAAGACATTGATGATATAGACTCTTGGATATTTTTTGATGAAAATGACCAACTCCAACTGGAAGTGGAAAGATACAACAATGGGTTCCACATCATAAAGAACATGGGCTATAAAGGACATGGTGGATTGGGATCACAGGAACAAGGACCTATTGAACCCATTATTGTGTCTAAGAAGTTTAATAAGCAAGTTCTTGGTTATCAGTCGGAGGTACCGTGACTCAAAGACATTAAGTGTATTTTTGAAATTGATGCTGGACCTTCCTCGGTAGGAGAGACTTCTAATTTGGCTACTATCGATGACTCCCCCTTCATATTACCGACCTTTTTCAAGAACACTCCATCTTCATGATTTCTGCAGCTTCCTCTAGCCACAACCATTCCTCCATTACCCTTTCACTCGTATATCCTGACCTCGTCGATTGGGACCAATAGGGGGCACTGATGTTAGATACATTTGAAAATGATGAAGCTATTATAGAATTTATGGGCTTATGACAAGGTATTCCATTGGGTGATCACAAAGCAGGTTTCATGATGGACCTACCTAAACTAGCATATTTTGGCAGAAGTATCAAATCCTTCAGTCGCAAAAGTGAAATAAACAAAATCAAACAAAATAAGTCATTAGGTGAAAACTAAAAGGCGTCTCTTGACCGCGAAAAAGTAAAAATAAAGGACGTATCCGAAGGTGAAAACCTCTCCAAGGTGCCTGAGGATGGGGGATTTGAGCTTCTTGTTGCCACTGATTATCATGAGAAATCACTAGTGCTAGTTGAACAATCACAAGACATGAACTTGGGTACAGAACAGAATCCAAAGATCATTTTTTTGGCAGCATCATTATCAGAGCAAGAAAGAAGAAACTTCACAGCATTTTTTATGAAAAGAGCTATAAATTTTGCATGGACTTATGCTAACATGCCGGGTCTAGATCCATCACTTGTGGTACATCATCTAGCTGTATCTCCTAATGCAAAACTTGTCAAACAAAAATTGTGCAAAATGCATCCACAGGTAGCTTTATTGGTCAAGGCAGAGATTCAGAAACTGTTAGAAGCAAAGTTCATAAAGCCTATTGATTATCTAGAATGGGTTTCAAATTTGGTACCTGCAGCAAAACCTGATGGACGAGTTCGTTGTTGCACAGACTTTAGAGATCTTAATAAAGCATGTCCTAAGGATGACTTTCCACTACCAAGCATAGATAACATTGTAGATCTTACAGCCGGAAATGAAATGCTATCTTTGATGGATGGATTTTCAGGGTATAATCAAATTAGAATAGCAAAGGAAGATCAAGATAAAACATCCTTTATTTGTCCATGGGGCACATACTGCTGGGTTGTAATGCCTTTTGGTCTCAAGAATGCTAGAGCTACTTATCAGCGAGCCATGAAAGTTATTTTTCATGACCTTTTTCATACTATCATGGAGGACTATGTTGATGACATCTTGGGAAAATCTAAGACAAGAGAAGGACATCTATATGTATTAGCACAAATCTTTGATCGATTAGAAAAATATCAAGTCAAACTGAACCCAAAGAAATGTGTATTTGGTGTAACATCTGGAAAACTATTGGGATACATTGTGTCTCGACGAGGGATAGAAGTGGACCCAGCTAAGGTAAAAGCTATCATGGACATGCCTCCACCAAAAAATCTCAAGCATCTCTGCTATCTACAAGGAAGGTTACAGTCCATCCGCAGATTTATCTCACAACTAGCAGATAAATGTCATCCTTTTCAGCATCTTCTTCATAAGGGTTAACCTTTTCAGTGGGATGCAAAGTGTCAACAGGATTTTGATAAAATAAAGGAATATCTGGCAACACCTCCTGTGTTAGTGCCTCCTATGCTTGACCACCCATTATTGCTCTACATATCATCAACAACAACAGCATTGGGTGCCCTTCTAGCTCAACATGATGATTCAGGAAAAGAACAAGCCATCTACTACTTCAGCAGAACTCTTGTGGGATATGAACTCAATTATTCATCTATGGAAAAAACATGTTTAGCATTAGTGTTTGCTTCCCAAAAGTTGTGACACTATATGCTGAACCAAACAATCGAGCTCATATCTAATGTTGATCCACTCAAATATCTTCTTTCTAAAGCAATTCTCATGAGAAGATTAGCAAAATGGGTCATGATCTTAAGTGAATTTGACATACAATATGTAGATCAAAAAGCCATCAAAGGACAAGTCATCGCTGATCAATTAGTTGCAGCACCCATCACAGATATTTATCCAATATATTCTGAATTCCCTGATGGAGGATTGTTTAATTTAACTTCTCCAACACAGTGGCAGCTATATTTTGATGGATCATATACACAACATGGATCAGGAGCAAGCATCTTGTTTATTACCCCTCAAGGAGATTGTATACCCAAATCATATAGAATTGCATTTCCATGTACCAATAACATAGCAGAGTATGAAGCTTTAATCACAAGATTGTGCATGGCAGTACAATGGGCTATCAAACAATTACAAGTCTTTGGTGATTCTCAGCTGGTTATCAAATAGGTCTTAGATGAATATCAAACAAAAGATGAGAAGCTTCTTCCATACAAGCTAATGGTTGATGATTTTAAAAAGTATTTTGACAATATCACTTTTGAACAAATCCCAAGGCTACAGAACAGAGCAGCAAATGCTATGGCTATGATTGGGTCTCTCCTAGACATGCCATCTAATACACATAAATGTGAGTTTTTGGTCGAACAACTTTTAATTCCAGCATTTGAAGTTCCATAGTCTGAGCTTATATGTGACATTGTTGGTCCCAATTCACCGTGGTACAAGGATTTATACGAGTATCTCCACAACCAAACCTTTCCACTTCAACTATCTAACAACCAATGTAAAACCTTTATCCGTCGAGCCTCTCATTACACTATTTTGGGAGACACCCTTTATCGCTGGAGTCTTGATGGTATCCTTCTTAGGTGTCTTGATTCTGAGGAAGCAAAAGTGGCCTTACGTGATGTACATGAAGGTGTCTGCGGCTCGCATTCCGCTGGCCCTGGCCTTGTTAAGAAACTTCTACGAGCAGGATACTATTGGCCAACTATGGAAAAAGATGCACAACAATTTGCAAAGAGATGTCTACAATGTCAGAAACATGGAGATTTAATACATGCACCAGCACATGAGCTTCAACCTATCATTACTCCATGGCCTTTTTTGCAGTGGGGACTTGATCTCATAGGTAAAATCCATCCTACTTCATCGAATGGTCATAAGTTCATCATCACTGCCACTGAATATTTCACAAAGTGGGTGGAAGCCATACCAATGACTTATATCATAGGCAAGCAAATATCTAAGTTTATTCTACACTATATCATTTGCCGTTATAGAGTTCCTCAAGCTATTGTCACAGATAATGGTCATCCCTTCAAGAATCAAGAAGTCAAAGATCTTTGTAACAAGTTCTATATCCAACATAGATTCTCTACCCCTTACTATCCTCAGAGCAATGGCCAAGCTAAAGCTTCTAATAAAACAATCATCAAAATCCTCAAAAAGATGATCAATGAAGCTAGTCGGGATTGGCACCTACAACTCCATCCTGCATTATGGGCATATAGAACAAGTATCAGAACTCCCACTGGAGCCACACCTTATGCTCTTGTGTACGACACTGAAGCTATTTTACCTATTGAGGTTGAGATCCCCTCATTGCAAGTATCCTTACAACGTACCATCTCAGAGGAAGAATATCAGGTATCCAGACTCCATGATCTTGAGCTTCTAGATGAATGGCGTCTTACAACACTCAACCATTTCCAAGTCTATCAAAACCGTCTACGTCGTAGCTACAACAAAAAAATCAGAGAACGTCGATTTCAAGTTGGAGATCTTGTCCTTAAAGAGAATCAAAAGAATCAGCAACACCGGGAGAAACATGACAAGTTTGAACCAAATTGGCTTGGTCCTTTCATCATCACAGCAGTTTATGGATCATGTGCATATACTCTTTCAACACTTGAAGGCATTCCCTTGGATGAACCAGTCAACAGCATTCATCTCAAGAAGTTTTATCCTTGAATCTCAGCTGTCCCAAAAAAAAAACCATCCAATACTGAAAACCACTTTGTGGTGCTTTAGATAACAAAAAAATAATAGTCTAAGATAAATAATCCGTCCTCTAGTGAAAACCTGGTAAACATGCGCCTTGGATAAGTACCATAGTGAAAACCTGGCAAACAGGCGCTATGTGTAATGACCAGCTTCCATCATCTGCTTAGCTTGTTTGATCATCACTCTTCTTATCATATTTCACCATCCTATCCTATATAGTCCATATCATAATCCACATATCATCGCAATAAACAACCTTTCTACCTTCGCCTCTGTCAATGCTAGCTATCATACTTGAGACATTGTTGTGATAACTATCTCTTTTGGCACCTTAGCATCTTGATTGCACGTCGTCCCTATCATCGCTTCTTCATAATAAACCCCATCTCGTACTGGGGGAATTTGTTGAGTCTTATTTGGAACTGGATATCGCTATCTCTAGCTCATAGCACATCAAACACCTTAGCTCACAACACAAGAAACTTTCAACTTCAACCATAGCGTTCATCCAACAACAAACATGGAAAAACATTTTGACACCAAGATTGATATCTTTGCAATCAATTCGCGCTCATCTGACATCCAAAAATTGCAAGACATCGCCAACGCAAACATTCAAGCACTCATGTTAGTTTTTCAACATCACCCGTCCAACGAAATAACCAAGAACTACATCATAGCTCTATCGTTAAAGCCTTGATCCCATGGATATAGGGTATGTAGGCAATCTGAGATGTGAAGGAAGCACTCTGATTGAGGCTAAGACGATAGCCCCTTCTTTTCATCATTCATCTTTCATCTTTCTACTAATCATCCTTAAATCTTTGATCTCACATTCTTCTATCTTTCATCACACATATCATCAATAAAACCTAGAACTACATATTCCTCATGTCTCATCTTCATCGTAAATGTGCTTTGATCCCATGGATACAAGGTATGTAGGCAGTCTGGAATACGAAGGCAGTTTACAGTACTCAAGCACAGATGATCCACCCCATCTTCTTCATCATCTTTCATCCTCCATCTTCTTCTCTTTGATCCACTCAAGTAGGAAGCAAACTATGTGTATACTGAAAGATCAAAGCACTTTAACCAATCAAGAATGAGCCAGAAGCTATCTGTCCACATGCCTTAAGCCAACATTTGCTATAGCAGTTTATCAACCATCTTTAGCCTTCAACAGGATGCATCTTTCCTCTTAACAAGGCACTAGCTTAAATCCATCTAAGAGCACCTAAATTTGGCAAGAGAACGTGATGACAGTATCTTTTGTTTTATCTTTTGATTTATCTTTTGTCCCTTCTCTTATGCCTAATCAAGATTGCCTTGATCTATCTATATCTTGGTACGTTGCGATGAAGTAAGGAATGGGGCATGGTCATATTGCTTTCCTATGCCATGTTTGTGGGATGATCTTATTCTCTTCCTATGCGTATTGGTATCTTGTACGTGTTGGGATTAGTATCTTACATATCAATATCTCTAGCATCTGAGAAGCTAAACAGTCTCTTATGCACTTGAGACTATTCTATGTCAAGACTAGCTCCATACATATAACCAACAACCTATCACTATGTGTAGTGGAGATAAGCTCAAACCATTGCTTGTAGTGTCAAAGTCCATCTCAAAACACTAGCTGTTATTCATATCTTGTGCATGTTGGCTCAAAATCTTGACCTCATGTGTTCAGACAAGATTGTAGCATCAAGATTGTAGCATGCTAGTTGCACATTGGATATCTCGACGCCTTGGTCTTCTATACCCTGGTGCATAACATCCACATGCTATAACAAACATAAGGATTGCATTTCTTTTCATTTTGAGCAATTACTTAAAAAGATGCCCATCATCCCATCTATTCATCCTATTATTTCACCTACATAGTCCTCAACCAAGATCAATCATTTCTATCGTCCTTCGTCCACATCTCGTATCCTACAAAACAAGTGTGTTAGACATACCTAAGTCTATCATATATCATCTCATTACCATCTATCCATATGCATAAGTCCATCCATATCATTACCATTTACATATTTGCATTAACATACATTTCCATTCATATTATTTGTGTAAACATCCATACATAATCCATGACAATACAAATACAATATGCATAACCATCATAATACCAACAGTGCATCCATTACAACATCATATAGATCAACAATACTCCATCATATATATATACAAGTGTCTACATATACAAGTTGAGCCATACAGAATGTATGTACAATCGGCTCTAGGCCTCATCATGATACAACATAAAACAAAGGTAGCCCTAGTGACTACTGGCAGCTCCCTTGCCCTGACCATCACCACTGGATCGTGCACCTGGTCCCCCATCTCTTAGTGGACCCATCACTGAGGCTACTGATCGAGATCTACCTAACCTCCATGAACCTGAAGCCCCTGACCTGCTCCTGAAGCTAGGCTGCCTCTGCTCTACTAGCACAGCCCCATAGTATAAGCCTTTATAGTACTCAGCCTCACCCTATACTCTCCGTAGCTCTACCTGTATATGTGTCAATTGTGTGGCCAAATACATTGTAGCCCCATCAATACCTAATGCAGTCACTACTCTATCCCGCTCACAAGTCATCCCCTGTAGCTGCTGTACAGTCATATCTCTCTCTGCCTGCAGACCATCTCTCTCAGTTCTCATCACCTGCACCTATTGTACAGCCGTATCTTTCTCTATCCTCATCATCTGATCACTCTGTCTTGCTGCATCTCTCTCCCCTGTCACCCTAGCAAGTGCACCATCATCCTGTCCATCCCCAGCTTGTGCTCTCAACTGTAACTGAGCCTGGTATGTCTGTGCCTAAGCTCTAGCATGCTGCAAACCAATCACCACCTGGTGTCTATCTATCCCTAACCTCCTCCGCCAGTACACTACTCATTTGCACTACCGGTATGTCAAAGCTCCTCTATACATCCTAGCATATGGCTCTCCTGTTGTTCTAGCCACCCATCCCTCTGGTCTCGTCACTGGAATATGCTCATAAGCCCATACATGCAAAACTGTAACTCTTGCAGACATACTCGCTCCGAACATATATGCACAATCATGCAGGGAATGATAGAGTTGTCCAAGCACACACTCCGCCCATGCATATCTCGTACCATAGGAGAACATCCCCTCCATCACTATCCCCCATCCTACTGGAAAGCCTCTTGCTCGTCTATCTCCCACTAGCCATCTGATAATAACCACTACCACTCGCTATAGTCTGTCACATAACGCCTCCATCCTCGCCATAGGAATCTCTGAGCCCTCTACTCCAATGTTTGGTGTCTCGAACAATCTCCTGAACGCAGCTGGACCCATATCAGGATCATAATCTACTCGGTCCCCATCTATAGGAATCCACAGAATTTGAAACACATCCTCTAGTGTGATTGTTGCCTCTCCTGTCGGCAACAAGAAAGAACTATGCTCGCTCATCCATCGCTCCACCATCGCCATCATCAGTCCTCAATGTGCCTGCACCAGCTCCAATCTTGACACATGCTCTAACCCAAGGATCTCTAACACTAGCCGCTCCTTTGCATCCAGCAATCTCACCAACCGCAAATCCCTAGGATGTGGCTCTCGTGATAACAAAGGCGGTAGTATATCCTGCATCATTTCATTCATCATGTTAGTCCCTTGCGCTACTTCAATGCTATAAAAATTTGATCGTTTATTGTTATCCTAGCTTTTATCTACCATAAGTGGTTCTTTTTTCCATATGTGCCTATCTACTGATCAAAAGCGACCTCCTTTACCATCTGCGCTTATCTCTCGATCATATGTGACTTCTTTTTGCCTATGTGCTCATTGCTAGACTACATGTGAGTTGAACCTCTACATGCACCTATCGTTTGCCTATAAGCGAGTTATAACCCCTAAGTGAGCATTTTTTCTTTACCTGTGAGCTATATTTCCCTATGCGCCTACTGTTTGCCCATAAGCGATTTGTTTATATCTATATATGCATTTTGTCTCTATATTACCTAGCCAACTAAAAGTGACCTAGTTTTTCTATATGCAACCAAGACTCGCCTAAAAGTGAACCTAACTACTGTAAGTGACCTGTTTTCCTACACAAGCAACTTGAACTGCCTATCCTAAGACCTAGTCGCTTATGGTGATGTGTGTGCATTTATGACGCTTCTAGCCTATCAAAATCATGCTTTTAGCAAAAATTTTGATACATACCGGTACATCTGATCCCTTTAGTCGCCCATGTGTCCTCACTCGGCACAATAATCTCTACGTGGAATCACCATCCTGATAGCTCTCTAACTCTCATCGCACACCAACTCTAAGGAGCTCTAGATTTCTATAGCTTTCTGAGCACAAATGAGCCTATTTGCCCTTGCAGAACCTACTTATAGCCCTATCCAAACCCTAATTCTTCTATGCCAAAGCCTATTTTCATCTACATCATCCCATTTGTTCCCTCCCAACCCCTATTTTCTTCGTGTCAACCTTGCGTCCTAGCTTTTCTTCTATCGCGAACCAACCCAGCCCTTCCTAGTTAGCCTGGCTTACCTCTTGAGGGGGCATCACCAGCCAGTTACACTGGGGCATAACCTTGTTTTTTGAAGGCATATCGTATCTTCTTTGACACAATGCTCTAACGCACATTGTATCAAAGAGGGGCAAAATGTAGACACCCAAAATTGACTCATTATCATTAACATTCAAACATCACATTACACACCATCTGCATTTGTCTAACACACTTGAGCAATATCCCTAACACATCTATTTCTTCTATTAATTAAATAAATTTATAGTTATTTAATTAATTCATTATCTATTTCTTCTAAGCTATAATTAAACAATCTTTAATTATTTAATTATCTTCATTCTATCTATTTTTAATTAAATAAATTTTATTTATTTAATTAATTTATCTTATCATTTATCTCATGAGCCGACATGTGTGCCTCTTTCATTTAGAAAAGATAAGTGGTACTACATCCTTTTATTTAATATCTTTCATATGTAGTACTTTTTATGTACACAAGAACACATAAGCCCTATCTTCTCTCCACTTGTCATCTTCACACTCACCTATGTCTATCCTTTAATCTTAGCCATTCACATAGCCACCGAATCTCCACCGTTGATTGATTTTGGTTGAGTTCTATATAAACACCCTCTCATTCCATACTACATATCCAGCATTCATAGCGTCTACATTATCATCTTGAGCATATTGAGCATTTGAGTATCCATAGCATCCATTGAGCTTATCATCATTATCATCCATCCATTATGGCAGCTTTTATCTTCATAATTGTTCATTGTTGAAGAAACAATCCACATCATAAACAAGGAATCACACAATCTAGGTGATATTGTGCTTGAATTGCATACTTTTGGTTTCATTTGGATTAGATTCTTTGATGATGGTAGGGTTAGGTTTTCATGTCTATGCTTGATCTTATTAACCTAATTTTTTACCTATCACAAGACTTATCATAATTGTCTCCGTAGTTTAGTTATAATAAGAAAATCAAAGCTTGAGATCTTGAGATCAATGACATTGTGCTTAAAGAAAAAGAAAAAAAGACAGCACTCTAGATAGGGACAAGAAAGGAAAGTTTAATCCTAATTGGTTGCGTCCCTACATCATTACTACCAAATATGAATCAAGTGCTTATCAACTAGCTACTCCAAATGGTCATACATTGGATGGGCACCTAAATATAGTGCACCTCAAGAGATTCCATGCTTAATCTCCAGTTGTACACCAATTGTAAAAAATACAAAAAAATCCAAAATATGAGAAAAATACAAAAACAAATAAAATTAGTAAAGAGAAAATAATTTATCCTATGGTGAAAACCACTCTCTTTGGCGCCATGGATAAGTACCATGGTGAAAACCCGCTTGCAGACACCATGTGTATAGTCAAATCTTGTTATCCTTCAGGTTCTCCTCTATCATTCCATCTCTATTTCATTTCCTAGTCTGCCATTTGACCCATATCCTTACCTAAGACCTTGCTTCATATTGGGGGTCACCAACTAGGTTATGCTTTCTTCTAGGATTTTGGTATTTACCCTGATAATCACCCAATATCTTGGATGAGTCCCTAATCATGATTTAAAGTTTCATATACATGCAAATAACTTGGCACATTATACTTACACTTGCAATTTAACATCCAAAATAATAGAACTTCGTACATCTTGAATCAAGATCCCACTTTACCTTCATAGAATTAAAATAGTAAAGCGATTGCCATAGATCTCTTCATATCTTATTCTTTTCCTTCACAAGACATATCATTCCCCACATCTAGCATCATCCTTTTTATCTATTTTTAACACTTTGGAAAGAGGTAAAACTGTTGTGTGTCTATTGAAAGTTGCTTTCATGTTTCTTTGGATTATTTATTTTTATATTTATACTTATCTTTTGACCCATACTATGCCTACTCAAGGTCACCACGATCATTATATATCATGGTGTGCTTTGAATGGCATACATTGGGGCAATGTCATTTTTTTGTGTGTTTGTTGGATGTTCATTGTTTACTTGCAAGTCAGTCTATGCATTGGATACATTGTCACCTTGGTCTTATATACCCTGGTGCTTAACATCCATTGGTATATTAAATAAAAGTTTCTCTCAAGTCAGCATAACTAATCATCATAATAAATCCATCATCCTTGTTTCATCCATAATCATATTTCTTGCATCCATCTTTTTATTTTGTCCATTTTCCTCTATTTTTCTTCCATCATTTTGCCATCTTTCATCTATCTTTTTCTTTACGTCTCTTCTTTCTAGAGCTCACTTGTGCAATTTTTTTATAGATAACCTCTCGAGGGGGCATCGTTCATCCCACTTATTAATCTACCATTACTTCTTCTACCCAATTGGGGCATATCATCACTTTCTTCATTTCTTCTATTTTTTTCTTAGCTACTTTTCTTTTCTTTGAAACAATTTTACTTTGAACATTGTCTCAAAGAGGGGCAATATGTAGACACTAAAATAATTCCTCTAATTATCCACCATAATTATCATCTTATTAATCATTTAATTAAATAATTATTTATTATTTAATTGATATGAGCTAATTATCCATTCATATATTATTATTATCTTATTATCACTAATTATTCACATTATTATTAATAATCCATTAATCGTCAATTACCATTTATCATCATTATTAATCATTTAATTAAATAATTCTTTATTATTTAATTAATATGAGCTAATTATCCACTCATATATTTCGTACATGTCATCATATCTCTATCTCGATTTGTTTCCATTTCCAACACATGTACATGGAATTATCAAAAATAATTAGATAATTCAACTATTTATCCTCACATCTCATCTTTTCTTCTTCTTGATTTGTTTCCATTTTTCTCACATCTCATCTTTTCTTCTTCTTGATTTGTTTCCATTTTTTAACTCACGTGTAACTAGTTAAATGGAAACAAATAAAAAATAA
Organism: Cunninghamia lanceolata; assembly: GCA_027924645.1. NCBI lineage: Eukaryota > Viridiplantae > Streptophyta > Pinopsida > Cupressales > Cupressaceae > Cunninghamia > Cunninghamia lanceolata. Next base: position 1,539,520 of record BSBN01000416.1, on the reverse strand, counting down.
TCCTATCCTTATCCTGATTTTTTCCATAAATCAACCCATAAAAAATCTATAAATTATTCCTTTCACTCATTTTGAATCATCATGAATTTTAATGCAAAATAACTCTGTCACTTCTATCACTCATAATTATTAATGTTATGCTGCTAAGTTGAGTATCCATATGCCATTAGAATCTTGAGCATGTCACTTCAATACGCTCAATCTAAGGTTTGTGGTGGAGTTTGAAATTAGTATTTTAGTTTCGTGCTTTTATCTTATTTTTATGTTTCAAATTTCTATTGCTTACAGGGGGCAACTATTTGCAAAAACTTGAGCAAACCAAGAATGCAATAATAAATTTTCCTGCAAAAACTAAAACTAAAGAAATAAACTAAGAGGCTCAAAGGCTTGTTTTAGAAGCTCGAAAAATCCTGTGAAGATGACAAGAGCATTCCCAACATGAAAAATAATGAAGAGGTGATGGTTAAAGGTGGTGACAAATGGGGATTTAATAGGGATTGATTGAAAAGTGATCTAGCTCTTATTAGAAGAGAACAAAGGTTGGTGAGAAGATCATAGAAGACTAACTGAGAGCTAACAATAGAGTGATTGAGAGATAAGAATAGATTAATTAGGAGTCTAGGAATAGTTAGGGGAAGTGAACAATCAGTTATGCATGAAGACGATTGCAATCAAGAGCTAAAAAAAAAGTTAAACTGGACTAAAATTGGAAGAAATCACCCATAGAAAATATGATAAGGTCACCCCTTATAGGAAGTTGTTTGCTTCTTTTAGTAGGGCAAATCACCCCTAGAGATTTTGCTTAAGTTATAATGTCAACCCTAGAGATCCTAAAGGAAAAAAGGGGTGACCTAGACCAAATGTCTTGGACATGTGGTTAGAAGGTGGGAAAGTGAGTTTGAAGGTTAGAAATGGAGAAAAGCACACATGGGAAGTGGGTCACCCTTTTAGTAGGGAAAATCTCCCTGGGAGATCCTAGAGGTCATAGGGGTGATCCAATCAGAATGCACTAAGCAAGTGGTTAGGAGGTACACAAGACCTTGGAAGGTCAATTGGATGGTTCTGGAAGAATGAATGACAAAATAACCCTTTGGGAGAAGTGAATTTCCCCTCTTGGGAGGTGGATTACCCATGTTGTTAGGGTTGGCAAGTGACAGGGGTGGTTTGTCAAAAATAGGTTAGGTGGACAACAATAAAGTGTGCAAAACCTTAGAAGGTTAGGGAGGTAGAAACAAAGAGAAAAACATTAAAAAATGTGCCACCAAGAAAGAAGCTACTGAGAGGTATTTATGATTCATGATTACATGTACATGATTAGGAGTACAAATCATCATCAAACTACCATGTAGGCTTGTGTGCCTTTTTCAAACTTATATATTTCCCCCTCAGAGATGGTAGTCTACATGAAAGGAAGGTACCATTCTTAAACAATAGCCTTTCCTTTGTCATTCTCTCGTATCTGGACCTAATATAAAAACTAGTTTAAGCATGTAAGTCTATTATAATTTTTAAGTAAATATTGGGAGGGAGACAAGAGAATGTACCATAGATGTTTAGTTTACCTGAGTCATCTTGCCTTGTCAAAACAACCTGCATTGATGATAAAGACATACCATACGAGGATAAAATCCTAGACAAGGGATCACAAACACATGCTAAGCTAGAGAGGAGAAGAATAAATCCTCTTTTTATTACAATTTTGAAGGAATGTATTCAATTTTTAGGGATTTTTTAAAGTTTTATAATTTCCTAGGTTTTTGACTCTCTAAATTTTATAATTTTCCTGAAGATTTTGTGAAGGTCTGACTTGACGTTCCTTGAGGTCTTTGAGATACCTATTCTTATTGAAGAGATTTATACCCTTGCCCCTTGCATGAGGAGACTTGCACACTTGAGTGCATAGTTTTGCTCTTTTGACTTCATTGGAGGAGTGACTTATACTCAAACATTATTTTTACCTATTGTTGTAAGACCTAATTGATTAATATTTATATGTAGCTTTGGTCAATGTCTTGTACTTCATTTTCTCTATTGTGCAAATAGTTGGCTAGATTTTTATTTATATTGTCAAGATGCATACCTATGATGATCACACATGGATGATAATGATAATGCAGTTTGTTTTTCTATTTTTTTCCTATTTTATAATGTATGCAATGTTGGGATAAGGTGCCATTAACCTTGTAAATCCCATTATTGTATTATTTCATTTATTATTTGTAATTACCCATAAGGGATGTACTAGTTTCACCGGCAGTGGTAAAAATTATTTATTGTCCACGGTAATTATGGAGTTGCTGCAACGGTAAGTTCTAGAGTTATCGACGGTAGTTACGGGATGTCATTTACTATGGTAAATGGTAATTGGTCAAAGTGGGGTGCACATGTGGAGGAATCACCTATTTTTAGTGTTATGGTGCGTGTCATAGATGTTGTAAGAAGGTGTAAGAGATTCTATGACAATTGTAAGTTGTCACAAGAATCTATGACATTTATGATAGCATATGACGTGTCATAAGATGTTGTAAGTACCTATTTATGGCCCCTAGGCATTCAAGCTTGCATGGGCATCTTTTGCCAAGTGTAGGATGCATGTATGACAGCTTTTATGACCCCGTAAGAGCCTATTTTAGTCCATGGACGCCCAAGGTTGTATTGTTGACTCTTGACAAGTGTTATGAGCTTGTAAGAAGTCATTGAATGTTGCATGGGTGAAGATTCTAAGGTAACCACCTATCTTGAGGTTGTGTAAATTCTATATAAACCATGGCATAGTAGATGAGATGCATAACAGTTTACAGGTACCCAACTTTTGTCGGAGTGAAGATTCAAGGATAGAGGAAGTGAATGTATTTGTAATCTCCTTTTGTGAAGATAATACAACTTGGGCTCTTTTCTTGGTGGAGTTTTTTACCTGCAAGGGTTTTCTCCACGTTAAACATTGTGTTGTGTGCTTCATTATGCTTTTGGTATATTTTTGTATTGTGGGTTTCTATTCTGTGTTGCAATCTCCATCTTTAATACTCTATTAAAGATAGTTAAATATACATTTGAATCAGATTTTCATTTAGTAGTGTTGCTTTCATTTCTAAGATTTGGTATAAGAGCCTGGCCAACTTTGACTCTTGGGTGGTAGTGTGGAACCTGTAGCTGTAGTGGGAGATTTGGTTGTTTTTGTTTTGTAGATCTTGAGTTGTTATTATGGCTAGATCCACCATTGCGTCAACCTCTCATTTGGACATTGATAAGTTCAATAGAACGGGGTATGAGTTGTGGAAGCTGAAAATGGAGGATTTGTTAGAAGAAAGAAACTAATGGTTGGTTGTTCAAAAAGAGAAGAAACCTGATGAAGTCTCTTTGGATGTGTGGGATAGACTGGATAAGAAGGCACAGGGAACCATCCGTTTGTGTGTCAGATTTTGTCTTGTTGAATGTCGCAAAGGAAGAGACTGCACACAAGTTGTGGAATCGGTTGGGTGAGATCTATCAAGCCAAGAGTATGGTAAATAAACTCTATTTAAAAGAAAATTGTTTTCCATGAAAATGAGAGAGGGTGATTCAGTTGCAGAGCATTTAAATTCTTTTAATTTGTTGTTGAGTCAGCTTGCTTCAGTAGATGTTGATGTTAGTGAGGAAGATAAATGTATCTTACTTCTTTTTTCTTTACCTAAGTATTGGGAGAATGTTATCCTTGCTATCACTACTAACCTCATGGATCTGAAGTTGGATGCTCTTGTTTTAGTTCTATTGTCACAGGAATTGAGGAAGAAGAGTTTGGATAGTTCAGGGGATGCTCTCAATGTCAGGGAAAGGTCTAGGGAAAGAGGACCGAAAGGAGATTAGAAAGGGGCTAAGAACAAGTCCAAGGGCCGATCTATGACTCCTGGGAAGAACATAGTTAAGTGTTGGAACTGCGATAAAAGGGGACATGTGAAGGAGTACAAAAACCCTAAGAAATAGTGGGAGAGTGCTTCTGATAAGTCCTCGAATGCAGGTGAAGATGTTTTACTTTCTGCATGTAATGCTGTTTCTAATGAAAACTAGTTGGTTGACTCAGGATGCTCATTTCATATGACCTTGCATAAGGAATGGTTCTCCACATATGAAGAATATGATGGAGGTAATATCTACCTTGGAGACAACACTACATATACGATAGTTGGGAAAGGAAAGGTACTATTGTGTTTCAGTGATGGGAGAATTAAAACCCTCCTTGATGTTTATCATGTTCCTGGATTAGCTAGAAATTTGATTTCTGTTTCAAAGATGAATGATTTGGGAATGCATGTGACTTTTGACAAGCATGGTTGCAAATTGGTGAGAGGGAACTTGGTGGTAGCGAAGGAGAAGAGATTGGGAAACCTATTCAATCTTGAAGCCACTACAGTTTGTAATGCCTCCTATCTATCTGAGGCCAGTACTAAAATACATGTATGTTGTGGCACCATAGATTGGGGCACACTAGCAATAATGTTTTGAAAACTATTAAGAATAAAGATTTGTTGGAAGGTTTCTCTTATTTTGATGAGCACTTTGATTTTTGTGAGCATTATGTGTTTAGTAAACAAAACAAAAAATCATTTCCTTTAGGAAGCAATATAGCAAAAGAGAAGTTAGAGATTATTCATACGGATGTGTTTGGACCTGTGGATAATGATTCTATCAAAAAAACTTGTTATTTTGTCACCTTCATTGATGATGTGTCCATATTTACTTGGATTTATTTTATGAAACACAAATATAAAGTTTTCACTAAGTTTAAGGATTTTAAAGTCTTAGTAGAGAACCAATCAGGGTTGAAGATAAAAATATTAAGTTCTGACAATGGAGGGGAATATTGCTCTAATGAATTTGATGAGTTTTGCAAACATGTAGGTATTATCAGACAAAAGACAACTCCGTATACACCACAATAGAATGGTGTTGCAAAAAGGATGGACCAAACAATCATGGAAAGGGCTAGAAGTGTGTTGAGTGATGCACAGTTGGATAAATGCTTTTGGGAAGAGGATGTCTGTACTGCTTACTACTTGATAAACATATCTCCTTGTAAGGCTCTTGATTCGACACCTTATGAAGTGTGGATAGGTAAGAAACCTTCTGTTTCACATTTAAAGGTTTTTGGCTATGAGGCTTTTGTTCATGTGCCTAAGGAAAAGTGATCTAAGTTGGATCCAAAAGCTGAAAAGTGTACATTCATTGGATATGATGATAATGTCAAAGGTTACACACTCTAGAATCCACTAACCCGTAAGATTATCTACTCTAGAGATGTTATTTACAGGGAACTTAGAGCTATTTCTAAACCTAAGCAACCAAAAGAAAAAGATGAAAAGGTAAAGAGAGTGCACTTTGAGTTAGAGCAGTAAGATGCACCTCAGGAAGAATAGAATGATGGATTGGGAGGTGAAGAAGAAGAAGATTTGAGTAGTTCTGATGAAGATGAGTCTATTGTTACATAAGAAGTTGGTACAAATGATCATGTAGAAGAACAAGTTGAGACTCTTACTCCACCCTTGAGGAGATCCACAAGACAACATAATCTAGTTGACATGTATAGCCCACCAGATTTCCATTGTGTATTTACTTTATTGAGTATTAATGATGAGCCTAGATCCTACAAGGAAGCTATTCTTTCAGATGATAGTGAGACTTGGCAGTTAGCCATGCAGGAGGAGATGATGGATTTAGACTCTTGTAACACCTAGGATCTTGTTTGTTTGACCAAAGGAAGAAAGGCCATAGGTTGTAAGTGGGTCTTCAAGAAGAAGTTTGGAGCAGACAGTTCATTGGAGAAGTACAAGGCTAGACTGGTAGCCAAGGGCTACTCCCAAAGAGAGGAGTTGACTTTGGTGAGATATTCTCTCCTATTGCTAAGTTGACTTCTATTGGATTTCTTTTATCCATTTTTATAGCTTATGATTGGGAGATTGAGCAAATGGATGTTAAGATTGTGTTCTTGCATGGAGATCTTGAAGAAGAAATTTATATGCAACAGCGTATAGGTTTTGAGGTAAAAAGGAAAGAAAAATGGGTTTGCAGGTTAAAGAGGTATCTCTAGGGTTTAAAATAGTCCCCCAGAATGTGGTATCAAAAGTTTGATTCATTTGTGTTGAAATTGGGTTTTGTTAGAAGCGAGGAGGATCACTGTGTTTACATTTATTATGTTGATGATTCTATAGTGGTTATTGCATTGTACGTTGATGACATGTTATTTTTCAGCAATACTAAGGGTATGATCAGTGAGATTAAAGCCCAAATTTTAGGTGCATTTGACATGAAGTATCTTGGGGCTGCCATGTATATAATGGGAATGGAGATTAGAAGGGATAGAGGTAACAGAAAGCTTCAAATGGTTGTCACAAAGTAAGTATGTGAATACAATTTTGCAAAGGTTTAGTATGCAGGACTGTAACCCATTTAGAGTTCCTTTGCCCATTGGTACTAAGCTTTCATGAGATATGTGTCCAAAGACCGAGGATGATCTTGAGGATATGTCTAATGTGCCATATGCTAGTGTTGCAGGGAGTTTGATGTATGCAATGGTTTGCACTAGGCTAGATATTGCCCAAGCAGTGGGAGTTTTGAACAGATTTATGTCTAACCCTGGTAGACAACATTGGAATTAAGTGAAGAGGGTGCTTAAATATCTTGCAGGTACTCCTGATTATTATTTGGCTTACTCTAGTACTAATAGTGTTGATAAATCTTTGGACATACAGGGTTTTGTTGATTCAGATTAGGTAGGTGACTTGGATAGTCGAAGGTCCACTAGTGGCTATGTGTTTACTCTGTTTGAAGGAGCAATGAGTTGGATGAGTAAGAGGCAGCCCGAAATTGCTTTGTCCACCACAGAAGAAGAGTATATGGCTACTACCCATGTCTCTAAGGAGGTAGTTTGGTTGAGGAGACTGTGTACAGGTATTGGATTTGATTGCAAGATTATTCAAATTGGTTAATGTGATAGCCATAGTGCTATTTGTTTGGCCAAGAATCCAATGTATCATGCTCAGACTAAGCATGTTGATGTTCAGTATCACTTTGTTTGAGAGAGGGTTGCAAATGGATAGATTGAGATGAAGAAGATAGACGCTCAAGAGAATGTTGCAGATTCATTGACCAAGCCTGTGAGCACAGAGAAGTTCGTGTGGTGTAGAAAGGCCATGGGCCTTGTTTCTAGTGCCTGATTATTTACAATTGTTTTTCCTATGGGTTGATTTATAATGTATAATGTCAAGTGGGAGAATGTTGGGATAAGGTGCCATTAACCTTGTAAATCCCATTATTGTATTATTCCATTTATTATTTGTAATTACCCATAAGGGATGTACTAGTTTCACCGGCAGTGGTAAAAATTATTTACTGTCCATGGTAATTATGGAGTTACTGTACCAGTAAGTTCCAGAGTTACCTGCGGTAATTAGGGGATGTCATTTACTATGGTAAATGGTAAATGGTCAAAGTGGGGTGCACATGTGGAGGAATCACCTATTTTTAGTGTTATGACGCACGTCATAGATGTTGTAAGAAGGTGTAAGAGATTCTATGACAACTATAAGTTGTCATAAGAATCTATGATAGTTATGACAACATATGATGCGTCATAACATGCTACAAGTGGCTATTTTTGGCCCATAGGCATTCAAGCTTGCATGGACATCTTTTGCCAAGTGTAGGATGCATGTTTGACAACTTTTATGACCTCGTAAGAGCCTATTTTTGTCCATGGACGCCCAAGGTTGTATTGTTGACTCTTGACAAGTGTTATGAGCTTGTAAGAAGTCATTGAATGTTGCATGGGTGAAGATTCCAAGGTGGACACCCATCTTGAGGTTGTGTAAATTCTATATAAACCATGGCATAGTAGATGAGATGCATAACAATTTACAGGTACCCAGGTTCTGCCGGAGTGAAGGTTGAAGGACAGAGGCAGTGAATGTATTTGTAATCTCCTTTTGTGAAGATAATACAACTTGGCATCTTTTCTTGGTGGAGTTTTTTACCTAGAACCGCAAGGGTTTTCTCCATGTTAAACACTGTGTTGTGTGCTTCATTCTGCTTCTGGTATATTTCTGTATTGTGGGTTTATATTCTATGTTACAATCTCCATCTTTAATACTCTGTTAAAGATCGTTAAATATAAATTTGAATCAGATTTTTGTTGAGTAGTGTTGCTTTGATTTCTAACATGCAATGTGTATGGATGCATTTGATTCACATATGGAGATGCAAATTACTATGTGCTAGATACTAGATGTCATGATGAAATGACATGTTTTATTGTTTCATTTTGATAATATGCATGCAAATATAACAAACATCGTGACTACTCTTTAGTAGGATTTTTAACCTATATATTGCAAGTTGACATAGTATAGGATGACCTACTAAACCTTGGGATGGAGGACTCAAATGGGAATAGGAAGGAGATGGAATAATTTCCAAACTTGGTTTTGCAAAAGGCTAAATATTGATGCTTATCTAAACAAAACACTTTGACCCATTTTCAACTTAGAAGATCAAAATATTTTATTAATAACTTCTAGACTTAGATTAGAGATGGCCAACAAGATAGACCTAGGGTAAAGGAAAGGATCCAAAGTAAAAGATGGCCCTAAAGATAGCTAGACTCTTGGCTTTACCCAACCAATGTGTGTGTGTGTTTTGTACCTCTTTTTTCTCTGATATATGCCACCTGAGTGTATGGATATCAACAATCCTCTCTTTTCATCTTTTTTTTTCTATTTTTTTCTCTTTTTTTTTGTATTTTGCAGTATTCTTTTTATTCTCTCATTTTTTTAACTCTTCCTTTTTTGTATATCTTTTTTACTTTTTCTTTACTCTTTTTATGATTTCTCTCTATTTTATTATTTTGTAGATTTTTGATCCCCCTAACATTTTTAACAAGGAAAGATAAGGGGTTGGTGCCACCAAGAGCTTTCACTATCCTATCAAACTTCCCTTTCACTAAGGAGGATTATGGAAGGTCTACTTGCAAGACTCTATTAAGTACTATAGGTTTGAATATTTAATTTTCTTAGACTTGACAACATGATTTGTTAAGACCAAGATCAACATAAAGCTAAGAGATTGACTTTATTTTGAATTTGTTGAGAATGTAAAAGGGGTAATGACATATGGTGAAAATGAATCTGGTAATCTCAAAGTTTCAAACGGTCTAACCTGTACCAAGAAACCTTTGACTCCTTGCTAAGAGAAAAATTAAACAAGAGCATGTCACGAAATAATGCATGGTGAATACAATGATAATGCATGGTTTTAATTTTCATGAGTTTTGTACCTTTTTTATGATTTTTCTAAAGTTTTTCATATACTAAAATCTTCTCCTTCAATAGTGCACAAGAGATAATCCTCATTTCTAATGTCATCCTTAACTATGTATGAACCTATCCAACTTGGTCTGAATTTTCATCCTTCATTGATTAGATTGTAGATTCTAAGTACAAGGTCTCTGACTTTGAATGGTTTTGGGATGACCTTATTGCATTGTTTTTCTATTTCTATTGACTTGGTTGTTTGATATCCATCATTCAAAAGTCTTTGCAAGGTCATTCTAAAGTTTGGTGTAAAAATATCTTTAAATTTGGTGAGAAGTTTTTTGCACTCACATATTTCATTGTTTAATGATTTTCCCCCTAGCCTTGTCATATACTATTCTTGTAGAGTTTCAATGTATGTTTTGAACTTTGAGGGGAAATCAGAATTGGTGATGAATCTCCTAGTTTTTGTGTGGGTTCTGGTTCTCCTGTTTTTCTTAGTGATGGTCTTAATTGTATGGATACTCATATCTGGCTTGATAGGAATGGATGCTAAGTTGAATGGAGCATAAGACTTTGTTGAGTGGGGATCGAAGGGGAATTCTCATGTTTCCCTCTCCCCTATACATTTTGAGGTCTTAGCTACAATTGTGATATGTTTAGATGTCTCTCCCTTTAGAAAAGTATTGATTTTTGGGTTATTGGTGGTTTCCATGATCTTTCCCTTCTTTTTGGTTTGTTCAACTTTGTAAATGTTGAAAGAATTGAGGTCCCCTTTAGTGATATGGGTTTGACCCATGTGTGAGAAGTGGATATATTAAAATAGGATAGAGGGAACAACCCTCATGCTATGAATCCAAGGTCTTCCTAAGATCATTTTTTAGGTGGTTTCTTCATTGATGACATAAAATTTAGTTGGGAGAGTTTTGTGACCCAATGTGATTTTAAGGTTGACCTTACCCATTTTAGATGTTTGAGTTATCATGAATTATAAGGGTGAAAAATTGTCATGTGATTTGAATTTCATCATAACCTATTCTTTGAAGGAGAGAGAAAGAGACTATTTTGATTTCAAACCTATCATCAATCATTACATGTTTGATGGAATAGTCTTGAACTTGGACTATTAAGTAGAGGGGGAGATTACCCTATTTAGCAATGTCATCATCTAAGGGTTACTTTTCAAAATCAAAAGGGGAAGAACACTTTTTCTTTGGAGTGTTTTGAATTAGATGGCTTATATCTAAGGCATTGAGGAGAGCATTTTTGTGTGCACGAGATTTTGTAATGTCCCCTTTTTCTAAGTGATCACCCAATGGAGTCGGCTATCCTATTCTATTCTCGTAGGCTAAGTTGAAAGTGCAAGGGAATAATCTAATTAGTTAAATACTAAGTAATTCTAATTATTTCAGATTATTTGTATTTAATTAATTAGGTTGGACCAAATTGTCATGTGAAATGACTTTAATATTTTAGTGAGCAACTTGGTAAAATAAAATAAAGAAATTTGTCAAAGGGGAGGTCAACCAAGAAAAGGAGAATAAAAAATAAAATAAAATGTTAAAAGGAGGTCGGCTAGGAGAGAGGTCGGCCAAGAGGAGATTGTCATTTGTTGGCTATAAAAGGAGGAACTTGAAAGTCATTTCAATCATCCATTCATATCATATTTTTTCATTAGAGATTTTCTCTTGTGGCTACAACTTTGGTTCAGCATATTCCAAGGATGAAAACCCTTAGGAATATTGGTGGATTGGATGAAAACCCAATTCCATCTTGGAGGTGGATTCATACGGAGTTCACATTTACACTTCATTGCATATTTGGAAGGAAAGAAGGAGCTTCAAAGACATCTATTTCTACAGGTTTGGAGACAAACCCTAGGGCCAAAATTGTGAGATTTGTGGCCAAAAATAATTTTAGAGATTGAAGATATATTTAGATTTTTAGATAAGATTTGGAGCGCCAACTTTTGGAGGGTTTTGAGCGAAGATTTTAGAGAAGATACTTGCTAGGGTTTTACCCTAGGTTGAGCGCCACTTCCCAAGGAGGGGGATTTCACTTTTTGGAGAATTTGTTGATCAAACCCTAGCCACCGCCTTCCTTGTGCATGCCATTTTTCATCTTCGTAGAGAGCACCACCCATTTGTAGGATTCTCTCATCTAGGGTTCACTATTTGACATCATTCTTCACTAATTTTGGTATGTATAAACCTATGTTTAGGTCTGATTTCTAAGAGAAGAAATATGGGCTATGTTGGGGCATGTTTGAGCCTTAGAATTTGGTGTAATTTCAATTCAAAATATTCTAATTTGTAGCAACAGTCATATAGATTCAAAAATAAGAATTATATGTCATTTGTTTTGTCCTTGAATGGTCATATTATGTGGTTGAATTCATAATTGATGTTATCTTAATAAGAGTACATGATTGACATGTTTATTTGAGCATTTGGCACATGTATAATTGTTGTCCAAGATCATTTATAATTCAAAAATAGAAAAATTAGAATCAATATCTAGGGTTTGAGAAGAAGAAAAATTAGAAATTTGGGGCAGAACTGATTAGGGATCTTATAGTGGTATCAGAACAAGAGATCTTACAAGCCTGAAGGGTTTATATGATAAGAATGTTGACTTATGAATCCTGATGATAGAGAGTGCATTACATACAAGAGAAGGCAATAATTAATTGGCTCAGATTTAGAAGGAGAAGACATTATGGGCGATAGGAATCATGAGGATCCCAACACTAGTGATATCCTTAATGATATTGTTAGAGGGCAATGTGATCTAATGCAACTCTTGTCCCAATTTGTGCGGTATAACATGACAAACAATGGAAACAATGGAGGCAATGGAAACAATGGAGAGGCTAGCAATTTCAAAAATAATACCAACACTCACACCATAATCACTCAAGCTTCTGTGAGTAGACCTCTCATGCCAACTTTCATGGATTAGCAAGGAGCACAAGATGGTGGACAGTAGGTTACACGTGAGAGCTTCAATGATTACATGAGAGAATGGCAATCTCTAGGTGAGGAGTTTCAAGTTGCAATTTCTCTATAGGATTTCTATTAATTGAAGTATAGGAATGGGCTGAGAGTAGAGAGAAATCATAACCATGATTTGCAAAGGAAGTTGGGAAAGGTACAACCATTACTCCTTTCGATGGTTTGGGTAGATGCACGACAAGTCCATGGATTCAAAAGATGGATAACAATCTCACTTTGAACCTTATGTTTGAGAAGGAAGCAATTTAATTTGCTACCTTATACTTGGAGGGAGATGCACATGATTGGTGGTACAATGGGATGGTTACACAAGGTCATAGCCTTATCACTACATATGTTAATTTCACTTAGAGGCTAATTGACAGGTTTGACAAGACTAACCTCAAGTAGTTTTTAAGAGAGTTGGCCTAACTCAAACAGAAGGATTCAGTAGATACCTATATATCTAAACTTTAGAAGATTGCAGTCTTGGCTTCGAATGTTTTTTAGAGTAGATTGACTTATCTCTTCATTGAGGGTCTAGAGGAGCCTCTTTATGGTTGGGTGAAAGCCATAGATCCACCTTCATTGCAGGATGCTATTAAGAGGGCTAGAGGTATGCGACCAAGCCCAAGTTTCAAAACAAACTCTTCACCTCTTCAAGAAAGGATTACAAGAGGAATTTTTAGAAGGAATGGCCTTGAATGACAAATCCATACAGAGAAGCCAAGAATGAACTAAGGAGAAAGAAGTTGTGCTTCTCATGCAATAAACCTTGGGAGACCCATCATAGATGCCTTGGGAAAGGCAAAGCTCATTACATAGAGGTCACTTCTAACATTGATGATGATGGAGTCCAAGACACTAGTTCAGAAAGTGATAATGAGGAGCAATAATTGGAGCTTGATGCTACAACTACAGGTGATACCATACATGGTACTATTGCTACATTATCAGAAGTTACTAAGTATCATCCTTTTAGAGTGAGAGGAGTCCTGAAGGGATAAAAGGTCACATGTTTTGTTGACAACAGTGCCTCTCATAACTTGATTGATGAAGGTTTGGTGGTGAAGAGAGGATTGCAGACAGAGCTAGGCTTCAGTGTGATGGTTACAGATGGATTCAAGATGAGTTACACTAAGAAGATTTTGTAGTTGAGTATCCAATTGGGTGACTATACAGTTATCAATTATTTCTATGTGGTTTGGATTGGTGATGCTAATGTTGTTATGGGAATCTAGTGGTTGCATTCACTTGGCATGTACATTCAAGATTTTTAGAAGATGGAATTGGAGTTCATTTCAAATGGGAGGAAGATAGTGTTGAGAGCATTGGTGGATGGAGTGCCAAGGATAGTGACAGTAAAGAGGATGGAGACATTGTTTAGACATGGTGATGTTGCATGGGCAACTCAATGTTTTCATCTTCTAAACCTTCTTCTAGCAGTGACCAACATTATCATGTGGATATCTAGTTAGTGCTAGATAAGCACAACATGGTGCTTGAGTAGATTCCTCTTGGTAGACCTCATGATCACAAATTTGAGCATGTGATTAAATTAGAGGAGGGCTACAAGCATGCCATCACCACTCCTTATCATCATCTTAGGAGATTCAAGGAGGAGATAGAGAAGATGATTAAGGAGATATTGGATATGGGACACATCAGGCCTAGTTCCAATCCATTTTTTTCTTCAATGGTCTTCATGAAGAAGGATGGCATGATGAGGATGTGCATTGATTATTGTGCCTTAAACAATAGGACCATAAAAATAGGTACCCTATACCCATGATCAATGATTTGTTGGATGAGTTACATGGAGTAGTGTATTTCTCCAAGATTGATCTTCATTTAGGGTACCATCAAATTAGAGTCTGTGATGAGGATATTCATAAGACTGCATTCAGATGTCATTACAGGTACTATGAGTTCTTGGTTATGCCTTTTGGTCTTACTAATGCTCCTATGACTTTCCAGTCATGAATGAATAATATTTTCAATAGGCAGTTGCAAAAGTTTGTATTGGTATTCTTTGATGACATCTTGATATATAATAAGACATGGGAGGATCACCTTAGGCATATTGACGAGGTGTTGGGTATCATGGAGGCACAATCCCTATTTGCTAAGGCTTTCAAATGTGAGTTTGGAATGACAAAGATTTTATATTTGGGACAATGATTGGAATTGATGGAGTGAAGGTACATTAAGAGAAGATATAGACTATTCTGGATTGACTGCAGTCAAAGAACATTTCAGATTTGAGAGGTTTCTTTGGGCTTTGCAGTTACTGCAGGATATTTGTGAAGGGGTTTTCAAAGCTAGCAGCACCTCTTACAAATCTCACTAAAAAGGGTGTATTTAGATGGTTAGATGAGGCTCACACAAAATTTGATAGACTTAAGGAGGTAATGAGCACTTGTCCAATATTGGCTCTTCCTGATTTCTCTCAACCGTTTGCATTGGAGTGTGATGCTTCAGGTGAAGGGATAGGTTCTATCCTCATGCAGAACAAACATCCCATAGCCTATAAGAGTAGGAAGCTAAGAGATATAGAGTGGTTGTATTCCACCTATAATAAGGAGATGCTTGCCATCATGCATGTGTTGGCAAAGTTTAGACAGTACTTGTTGGGTGGAAATTTTGTGGTAAGGACTGACCACAATAGCTTGAAATATTTTCTAGAGAAGAAGGATTTGAATGAGAGGAAGCACAAGTGGGTAAGTAAGATTTAGGCATATGATTTTGATATTGAGTATGTTAAGGGGAAGAATAATGTTGTTGTGAATGCACTATCTAGGAGACCCACACTTTGCTCTATGAAAGAGATTTCAGCTGATTGGAAGGCTCACCTTTTGGTTGAGTATTCCAAAATACATTTACATGCGAGCTCATGGATGACAAGATTCAGGATGACATGTATAAGGTGATTGATGATGTGATACTATAAGGACATGATCTATTTGGTACCTGAATATAGAATGAAGGATAAGATTTTGAGGGTTGTTCATGGAACTCCTTTAGCAGGACATCTAGGGTTCTTGAAGACCTATAGGTAGGTGTGAGAGAGATTCTCTTGGAAGGGTCTCAAGGATGATGTCTTGTGACATGTTCAAGAGTGTATGACTTGTTAGTAGAACAAGTCAGAGCATACTTTCCCAGCAGGTTTACTTTAGCCATTGCCTATTCCAAAACAGAAGTGGGAGAGTATCTCTATAGATTTCATTACAAGTCTTCTGAAGGTCCATGCCAGAGATTTCATGTTTGTGGTTGTTGACATATTGACTAAGTATGCACATTTCTTTGTTGTTTCAGCTGAGTATAAGGCACCTTAGGTTGCAGAGTTATTCTTTAGAGAGGTGTTTAGACTTCATGGACTTCCAAAGACCATTGTCAGTGATCAAGATAGCAAATTTCTCAGTGTGTTTTGGTAGGAGCTATTCAGATTGGTTGGTACGGAGTTGACCTTGAGCACTAGCTACTACCCTCAGATAGATGGGCAGATCGAGATTGTGAACAAATGGATGGAAGGGTATCTATACAATTATGTTGCAGGGAAGCAGAAGGCTTGGATCAGGTGGTTGTACTTAGGAGAGCATTGTTACAATACCACCTATCACATGTCGACATGCATGTCTCCTTTCAAATCCTTCTATGGTTATGACACTATGTCTTTTATAGACTTAGCATTCGATGAAAATAGAGCTCCCAGAGCAAGAGAGATGATGCAGGATAGCCAAGAGATCCTTAAGGCACTTAAGGATAATCTACACCGTGCACATAATCAATAGAAGATGTATGTAGATAGGTACAGGGTGGAGAGGACATTTAAGGTTGGTGATTTAGTTTTCTTGCGCCTATAGCCATACTGATTGTCTACATTGAAGAGGAGTGGTGCAGAAAAATTAAAACCTTGGTTCTGTGGCCCCTACAAGATTATGAGGAGAGTTGGAGAGGTTGCATATGAGTTGGAGTTGCCCAAGGGTAGCCAAATTCATAATGTAATGGGTAGCATATTACATCTTTTTTAGAGCTTCCACCATTGGATGAGGAGGGGAAACTCATACTAGTTCCTGATGATATACTGGATGTCAGGGAGCATAGGTTGAGGATTAGGGTGATCAAGGAGTATTTGGTTAGATGGAGAGACTTTCCACTTGAGGATGCTACTTGGGAAGGCAAACATATTCTGCAGCATCCAGGTTTACAATTGTTTGAGGGCAAGCCATTCTGGGAAGGCAGGACTATAATGTCCCCTTTTTCTGAGTGATCAACCAATAGAGTCGACTAGCCTATTCTATTCTCATAGGCTAAGTCAGAAGTGCAAGGGAATAACCTAATTAGTTAAATACTAAGTAATCCTAATCATTTTAGATTATTTATATTTAATTAATTAGGCTAGATCAATTTGTCATGTAAAATTATTGTAATATTTATGTGAGCTACTTGGTAAAATAAAATAAAATAAATAAAATTGCCAAAGGGGAGGTCAGCCAAGGAAAGGAGAATAAAAAATAAAATAAAATGATAAAAGGAGGTTGGCTAGGAGAGAGGTCGGCCAAAAGGAGATTATCATTTATTGGCTATAAAAGGAGGAACTTGAAAGTCATTTCAATCATCCATTCATATCATATTTTCTTCATTAGAGATTTTCTCTTGTGGCTGCAACTTTGGTTTAGCATATTCTAAGGATGAAAACCCAATTCCATCTTGGATGTGGATTCATACAAAGTTCACATTTGCACTTCATTCTATATTTAGAAGGAAAGAATGAGCTTCAAAGAGATATCTATTTCTACAGGTTTGGAGACAAACCCTAGGGCCAAAATTGTGAGATTTGTGGCCAAATACAGTTTTGGAGATTGAAGATATATTCAAATTTTTAGATCAGATTTGGAGCACCAACTTTTGGAGGGTTTTGAGTGAAGATTTCAGTGAAGATACTTGTTAGGGTTTTACCCTAGGTAGAGTACCACTTCCCAAGGAGGCCAATTTCACTTTTTGGAGCATTTGTTGATCAAACCCTAGCCACCGCCTTCCTTGTGCATGCCATTTTTCATCTTTGTGGAGAGCACCACCTATTTAGAGGATTCATTCATCTAGGGTTTGCTATTTTACATCATTATTTGCCAATTTTAGTATGTATAAACCTATGTTTAGGTCTGATTTGTAAGAGCAAAAATCCAGGATATGTTTGGGCATGTTTAAGCCTTGGAATTTGATGTAATTTCAATTCAGAATATTTTAATTTGTAGTAGCAGTCATATAGATTAAGAAATTAGAATTATATGTCATTTGTTTTATCCTTGAATGATCATATTATGTGATTGAATTCATGGTTGATGTTATCTTCATAAGAGTACATGATTGGCAAGTTTATTTGTGCATTTGGCACATGTATAATCATTGTCCAAGATCATTTATAATTTAGAAATAGAAAAATTAGAATTCAGATCTAGGGTTTGAGAAGAAGAAAAATAAAAAATTTAGGGCATACCTAATTAGGGATCTTAGAGAACTCTTGAGAAGTTTTAGCATGTGAGAAAAATTTAAATCACTAGGGGTGTCATCCAGTCATTCTGGTCTTTGGGTAGCAAAAACATCTAGATCTTTGTCTAATTTCATAAGGCTTAAAGTGTTTTGATTGAAGGCAATCTGACATCTTTTGAGACTATTTCCTTTTTCTTGTGGAGGGAATGTGTCCATTAATTCTTGTCATGGATATTTTGGAAGGTTTGATATGAAGCGATGGTCCTCTCAACATGAATCAATATCATGCCCCCTTCTCTTGTGAAATGAGAAGTATTTGTTATGATTGTAATTTCAAGGTTTTTGATGAGGTTTGTATGACTGTTTGTTGTTTCTTAGGGATAGTTGTTAACGTTTTAGTTTCCCAAATTCGTATAATATTTGTAATCAGACTTGGTTTTGGATGGTGAAGTGTCTATTGACCCATTTATGTTTTGATTATATATTGAGGATTTTTTATTGCTATCATAGTTTACCAACCTTCCATTGGCATCATTCTCCTTTCTTCCACTATCAATGGTAGCTTGGTCAACTCTAAGGACACTTTCAAGCACTTCGTTGTATGATTTATAAGGGTGTTTTTGAAATCCTTCTTGTATGTCCTTGTTGAGAGTGTCCAAGAACAGATCACAAATTCCCCTATAATCCATGTTTGGTGCACTGGTTGAAGAATAGAGAACTTTCTTCGATAATGTGATAAAGTGTGTGATCAAATCATTGGTTTCTTGTTTGATCATTAAAATTTCTCATATTCTTGTCTTGACTAGTTTGTTTATGTCAAAGGCAACCAATTGATTGATGAGTTTCCTAAAAGAGTGGATTAATTCTTCTAAAGGTTGATAGTACCAATCCAGAGTGATACCCTCCAAAGCATTTGAAGTTTTTTTACCACCACACCATCCCAAAGGAGGTCCTACACTGCTATGATGTAGGCCTTGATATGAGAGTTGGGATCACCCTCTCCTTTAAAATTTGGAATCTCGGGGAGATGATGTGGTAGTATGGCATGACGAATGTTGTAGGCAAGAGGCTCCTTTAAATACTCAAGGTATGTTCCTAAGAGGGGGTTATGTGTAGAGGGTCTTGTTCATCTAAACATTAGCCTTATAGGTGGAGCTTGTTGTTCTTTTTAAAAGGGTATGCTAGATTATTGATATATAGAGAGAGTTGGATAACTGGATGGTGTCATGTTTATGTTTTAAAAATAGGGTGGGATTTTTGTAGTTGAAGCTGCATCATAGGAATCCCACCTATTTATTAAAATTTGTCATGTTGAGTTATGAGGGCAAGGGAGACATGTTTTGGGAATTAAAATTTAGATGAGGGGGGTTTTGGGTTGCCCCCTAGTTTGATTCAATTTTGTCAATGAAATGATTTCCTTGTGCCCTAGGCGTTTCCTCAATTTTGTTTTGGTAATATTATTTTTCAATTCTATTCTCAAGGTTCTTGATCTATTGGACTAAGGATTCTATAAGGTCTATGGGCGAGGCTTCGCCTGTTCTTTGCATTTTGCCACCTTTATGGCAGATTGTTTTGCATCGAGGTTTGAGTGTGTTAGATCTAGGGCACACAACTAAGAGGGGGGGTGAATCAGTTGTACAAAAACTTGCTTCTACTTCAAACACTTGATTCTTCTTGTTAGTTAATAGCATTCAATTAACCATCCATGAAAGCATAATGCATAAACATAGGAGCAGATAAACATCAACACATTGGACACCAAGATTTTGACATGGAAAACCCGGTTAAGGAAAAAACCACGGGGTGATTAACCCAAGGATTATTCTCTGTTAGAAGAATAAGAGAAAATGAATGGCACATGCCAATTAGGGCTCACTGCCTGAGCACACTGCTCACAAAGAGGCACACTGCCTACAAGAGACACACTATCTACAAAGTGATAAGAATCACAAACTTGAACTAAAGATTGACATATTTACCATGTCTGGATCAGTTCCATTTAAGCCCAAGATACTTCTGCTCTGCCCTTCGCTCTTTCGCTATACCACACTCATCCGCTGCTCAACACACTTTGAAATGAACTCATAAACCTTTATTTATACAAGACATCGACTTAGGAACAATCATCTAAGTCAGCAATCAACCATAAGGACATTCACAAGATGATTAATACATCCGATCGGCCACCACAAGAACATTCGCAAGATGAACAACTCATCCGGTCGGCTAGTCTGAACAAGAACTTCATCCGGAAGAATATCTTCAATTCTGGGCTCTACCACCAATGTGGACCGACAATTTAACCTCAACATGATCCAAGAACCTTCACAAGCCTGCCTGAATGACCAGGTACATCCGCACTTCCTCTACTCACTAGAATCTCTTCTCTTCCTCATCTGAAACTTTAAGAACACAGTCTATCGCCACTGTCATACTGCCAGAGGTGCTTCCAGACCTCCAAACCACATACCAATCAAGATGACACATTACAAGGACCTCCCAAACACTCTATCCAATCCGCAGAATAGGACAATGCACTTTCGGATCTCACCAGACCTTTTTGTAACACTCTGTCACTTCGGAGCATCTCCCGGAACCGGTTCTACTTGATCAATCACAACTTCTTCACATCTTCATGCGGACCTCTAAAATCTTTACTGGATCATCTCAAGACTCATATCTACAAACCCTTTAATCTGCATCCTCTGAATCTCAACCTATTGAGTACTTTTGCCTCCTTCTCATCACTGTTCTTCACTGTTCCTGATTGAGACTAATTTTCTCAATATCCTCAGCACACAGCTCATCCAATCCTTCTTGTCAATGCAATATGAGTATGTTGACATCAATGACAACACTGGTTCACCTCATACTTGCAACAATCTCCCCCTTTGTTATTGATGGCAACATATGATGTGAAAAACCATCAAGACAAGAACTTATCCTTTCTGTCACAGCTCCCCCTATCAACAACAACTCTTCACATGTCTTCTCTTCCTTTACTGCTCCCCCTTTGATCATCAACCACTTGTTTTTCACATGTCTTCTCTCCCCCTTTGACATCAATGGCAAAGGGCTCATACTTGCAATTCTAACACATCAGAATCATACCAGCTGCTCCCCCTTACTAGCAGCTCCCCATCATCAATCCAGATCACAAGATATGACTGTGATATCCACTGGACTGATGCACATCAGTGCATCCTAGTTCATCACTAGAGGGGCCATGACCCCTAACTTCTCCCGGAGATACTCAAAAGAGTCCTTGGGAAGAGGTTTAGTAAAAATATCTGCAATCTGATCCTTGGAGGGTACATACTCCAATCTGACTTCATCCTTGTTCACTTGTTCTCTCAGAAAGTGAAACTTGATAGATATGTGCTTGGTCTTAGAATGCAACACTGGATTCTTAGAAGTGCAATAGGCTCCTCATATTCTACTTTCATGTCTCTTAACATCTGCTTCATCCATAAAATTTGAGTGCAACTACTTGCTGCTGCAATATATTCTACTTCAGTTGTAGACAGAGATATTGCCTCTTGTTTCTTGCTTAGCCAAGAAACCAATCTCTTTCCCAAGAAGAATGCTCCACCACTGGTGCTCTTCCGGTCATTCACATCTCCTGCCCAATCTGCATCTGTATATGCATGAAGATAGAGATCCGGATCTCTAGGATACCATAGACCATACTCAATTGTTCCTTTCAGGTACCTAAAAATTCTTTTGATTGCCATAACATGAGATTCTCTAGGATCAACCTGGAATCTTGCCACAAGACCAACAGCCTACATTATATCTAATCTAGTCTGAGTGAGATACAACAATCCACCAATCAGTGATCTATACTTTGTCTGATCTACCTTTGGAGAGTCATCATCTTTGCTCAACTTACATCCAATTGCCATAGGAGTGTTCATTGGCTTTGGATCTTCCATACTGGATTTCCTCAACAATTCTTTCACATATTTGGTCTGAGAAATGAAGATCCCTTTCTTTGTTTGAGTAATTTGCAGACCCAAGAAGAAATTCATTTCACCAAGCATAGACATTTCAAACTCACTTTTCATCTGATTTGCAAAAGTTTTGCACATACTATCTCTTCCTCCAAAAATGATATCATCCACAAACACTTCAACAATCAAAATGTTTTCATGATCAATTTTGAAATATAAGTTACTGTCAGCAGTACCTTTGTTGAATCCAATCTACACAAGATGCTTATCCAACCTTTCATACCATGCTCTTGGGGCTTGCTTCAATCCATACAATGCTTTCTTCAACTTGCAAACCATATCATCATTATCAGACAATTGAAATCCATCCGGTTGTTCAATGTAAACTTCTTCTTCCAGATCACCATTTAGGAAGGCAGACTTGACATCCATCTGATATACCTTGAAGTCTTTGAAGGCAGCAAATGGAAGAAATAATCTGACTGCTTCAATTCTTGCCACTGGAGCAAAGGTTTCTTCAAAATCAATTCCTTCTATTTGAGAGTAGCCTTTGCAGACCAATCTAGCTTTGTTTCTGATTACTTCACCAACTTCATTTAGTTTGTTCCGAAAGACCCATTTGGTTCCAATCACATTCTTATTTCTAGGTCTGGGAACAAGATCCCAAGTGTGATTTTTCTCAATTTGCATCAACTCTTCTTCCATTGCTTTTGTCCAATTTTCATCATTGCATGCTTCATTTATTGTCTTAGGTTCAATCTTTGAAATCAAACAACATTCATCTGAATTTTGAGTAATTTTCCTCCTTGTTTGTACCCCTTTGCTTTTGTCACCTATGATCTGATCTTCAGAGTGATTTAAAGTTACATACCTTGGAACTTTGGGAGTTTCTTGCACTACTTATTCTTGATCAGGCTCATTCAGACAAACTTCTTCTTCCTAATTTACCGGATCAGTCTGGATCTGAATTTCAGAGGAGGATTGAGCTCCTTGCACTGGAGAATCATTCTGATCATCTTCATCAAATTCATAAAACCTTGAGGGCTTCTCAATTCCTTCATCAACTTTCACATTTATGTTTTCTATCAACTTTCTCAATCTCTTATTGTAACACCGGTATGCTTTGCTTTAAGTGGAGTAACCCAAGAAAATTCCTTCATCACTTCTAGCATCAAACTTTCCTAGATCTTCATCTCTTTTGATATAACACTTGCTACCAAACACTCTTTTGCGCCTTTCAGTTTCACGGAGTTGGTCGGATTGATTTCTGGATGTAATGACTTCTGCAAATGATCTTCGATGAACTTGAGAAATTTTGTTGCAGAGCTCCACTTTTCATTTCTTCTTGAATGTAGAATGAATAAGTGGTTAATGAGAAAACCCTTATATTGCTCCGCAAACCCTAATGTCAGGTTGCAATAAATGCTCAACCTAAGTTATTTCAGTTTTGCCTTATTTAGATGACTTGAAGAACCGGATCAATCCTGATCTTTAAACATCTTGCGAATCTTTCAAAACTTAACCACAGTATGTTTGGATGTTACCCTTATGAACCCTTCAGTTCGTAACTCTTCTTGTGCCAGTTCCGGCACCAATTGACTGGCTGAGGGAACAAGGTTTTCTTTGTGTCTCCCCCTGAGCCAGAGCTCACTTTTTAATTTCTGGAAGAAATATCAGCACCAGAGTCTGGTTCGGATCCAACCTCTACATTCTCTGTACTTTTCTTCACCCAAATCTTGTTCATCTCACTTTTAATTTCATCCGCATTCACCTTTTGTTTACCCTTATCTTGATTTTGATTATGATATACCGGACCTTTTTTGTCCTGATTCTTGCTTCTACAGAATTTTGCAATATGACTGGATCTATTGCAAATTTGGCAAACAACATTTCTCTACATATTTGATTGATATCCTCTTGATCTGCATTGATTAGCCATATGACCTATTCTATTGCATGCAAAACATCTACCATTGAATGATTTGTTCATTTGCATATTTCTGCATTCATGAGATTTGTGACCATACCTTTTGCAGTTAAAACACTGTCCGGAGAATGATGAATTAGTCTGATTCATTCTCTTTCTGCACTGATTAGCTTTGTGACCAAAGTGATTGCAGCTGTGGCAGTATCCATTGAAGGATGGATATATTTGAGCATTGGGCTGTCTTACCGGAGGTCTTCTAGGCCTGTTCCTTGGATTTTCTGATCCAAAATTCTTCTGATCGGATCCGGAGCTTTCTCCTTTCTCATATCCCAAACCACACTTGTCATCTACCCCTTTTTGACTTCTAAGAAGAACTTCAAGTTGAGCAGAACTTATCTTGAATTTCTCTTTATATTCATTTGTTGTTTGAAGATCCCTTTTGAGAGAGACAATCTGATCCTCAAGTTTTTCTTCATTATTTTTAGCATCTTCAAGATCAGATTCAAGATGTCTGATAATTCTATCCATCTGGTGGCAATCTTCTAATTTCTCCTTGAGAGATTGTCTTAGATTATCTTTAGTTTTTCTTTTCTCTTCAACTTCTTGGGTAAACTTCATAACTCCTGATTCCATTTCATGTCTTACCATAATGATTTCTTTTGATAACTTTTCACATAACTTGGTTTTCTCAGTCAGCTCTTCATTTGCATCATTTACTTCACCTTGTCTTGCCAATTGCTGAAGCAGCTCCTTTCTCTTTTTCATAGAGAGACTTAATTTGTCTTTTAGTTCTCTCATGAAATCATCAGCCTGTTTGAGTCTTTCCTTTAATTCATTGACTTCAGAGTTTGACTGTTCAAGATCGTTAAGGGCAATCTTGAATTGCTCCCTTAAACCATATGCATCCATTTGGATTCCCAGATCTTCCTTGAGCTATTAAACTCTGTTAGGAGGAACTTAGCTCTGATACCAATTGTTAGATCTAGGGCACACAACTGAGAGGGGGGGTGAATCAGTTGTACAAAAACTTGCTTCTACTTCAAACACTTGATTCTTCTTGTTAGTTAATAGCATTCAATTAACCATCCATGAAAGCATAATGCATAAACATAGGAGCAGATAAACATCAACACATTGGACACCAAGATTTTGACGTGGAAAACCCGGTTAAGGGAAAAACCATGGGGTGATTAACCCAAGGATTATTCTCTGTTAGAAGAATAAGAAAAAATGAATGGCACATGCCAATTGGGGCTCACTGCCCGAGCACACTGCTCACAAAGAGGCACACTGCCTACAAGAGACACACTATCTACAAAGTGATAAGAATCACAAACTTGAACTGGAGATTGACATCTTTACCATGTCTGGACCAGTTCCATTTAAGCCCAAGATACTTCTGCTCTGCCCTTCGCTCTTTTGCTATACCACACTCATCCGCTGCTCAACACACTTTGAAATGAACTCATAAACCTTTATTTATACAAGACATCGACTTAGGAACAATCATCTAAGTCGGCAATCAACCATAAGGACATTCACAAGATGATTAATACATCCAGTCGGCCACCACAAGAACATTCGCAAGATGAACAACTCATCCGGTCGGCTAGTCTGAACAAGAACTTCATCTGGAAGAATATCTTCAATTCTGGGCTCTACCACCAATGCGGACCGACAACATAACCTCAACATGATCCAAGAACCTTCACAAGCTGCCTGAATGACTAGGTACATCCGCACTTCCTCTACTCACTGGAATCTCTTCTCTTCCTCATCTGGAACTTCAAGAACACAGTCTATCGCCACTGTCATACTACTAGAGGTGCTTCCGGACCTCCAAACCACATACCAATCGAGATGACACATTACAAGGACCTCCCAAACACTCTGTCCAATCCGCAGAATAGGACAATGCACTTCTGGATCTCACCGGACCTTTTTTTAACACTTTGTCACTCCGGAGCATCTCCCGGAACCGGTTCTACTTGATCGATCACAACTTCTTCACATCTTCATGCGGACCTCTGAAATCTTTACTGGATCATCTCAAGACTCATATCTACAAACCCTTTAATCCGCATCTTCTGAATCTCAACCTATTGAATACTTTTGCCTCCTTCTCATCATTGTTCTTCACTGTTCCTGATTGAGACTAATTTTCTCAATATCCTCAGCACACAGCTCATCCAATCCTTCTTGTCAATGCAATATGAGTATGTTGACATCAATGACAACACTGGTTCACCTCATACTTGCAACAGAGTGGACCCATTTGTTCTTTTTGATGATGCTTGAAATGGTGTAGATCTTTTATCCTAATGTGCTATGTGGAGGGATTTTTGTGCCCTCTGAGCTTCTTGTGAGCTCTTTTCTTGATAGCTCACCTCACCATCCATTTGGGTGATCATTTTCCTATGGCTTATTATGGGTTGATCTTATTGATGGATCTCAGACCGAACACTCACTTGACATGTTTTGACTTGGACAAAGTTGTGAGGCTCTTGTTGGATGCCCTTTGAATTTGAGTATTTAGAGTCTAATTGATTTGAGATTGAAGCTATTGGATTTGAAGGTGTGCTAGTTTCATTGGAGGGTAGTTCCCCTAGACTCTATGTGATTTTGTCCTAGATTGGAGGTGTGGGAAATATTGTAGAATGAATGAGATGAATATGGAAATGAAAGATGAAAGTGGAATGGAAGAAATGTGCAAAAATGTGAAATAACCCATCCCAAAAGGATTTTCTCTTCATGCTAGGTTCACCAAAATATTATGAATCTGGCATCAAAAGTAGGATGAAAATGGGAATGGGATCGAAGTGACAGGAACACAAAAATCTCAACCAAGAGGTTTTATTCTTCGTGTCAGGTTCACCAAAATATGTGTTGTTTAGAATGTGACTCAGGCACGACATGGACTAGTTAGACTCCAATGTGACACATGAACTATATCCTTGCACTAGGTGGGTGACCACCTGGTCACTCTAGCTCTAGTGGCAAAGAGCTAGTCGAGTGGAGTTATAACCAAGGGGTTGTTATGTTCGTGAGGGAATAGAACGTTGTAGATCATGGTTTGCTTGATCATATGATGTATGGATGTGTGTGTTTGGATAAAATTGTTATGAATATTGTGATGTTGATGAAAACATTGAATGGTTGTTGTGGTTGTTATTATAATATGACTTGAAGGGTCACTTGTTATAACCCTAGCTTGAAGACTATTTTGCTCATTTATGATATGGAGGCGATCTAGCCTCCTTTGTGCATTTTGAATGATATTTTGAATGAGAATTGGCTGAGGGATGTTCTCCCTAATCTCATCTAAGATAGATTTCACCCAATCTTCCCTAATGCCTAGGCACATCAAATGATAGACAAAAGCGAGAAAACTTGTTTGTGTTGATTTGTTTTGTTGACTTTGTTGACCTCATGATTAAATCGATGGTTTTCTTGATCTCTTAATTTTATTTATTTTTTTTATAAAGTTTTTGGTATTCTCCATGAATGTAATCCTCTATGAATGCAAAATAACTTTTGATTCCTTTTTCTGAATTTCAAATGATTTAATTACTAAGAAAGGGAAAATGTGTGCAAACTATATGATTTTTGTATGTAATATAAATTATGTTTTTGTATGTTTTCATGGGTTAGTTTTGAATTTCAATCTAATGAAATGAAATTTACAATTAAATCTAAGAACAATGAAAATGAAATTAATCTAGGAAAACAAGTAAAGTGAATCTAAGTAATTAAAACAAATCTAATCTATGGAAGCAATTCAAAACTACCTATCAATAGAAAGAAAAATGAAGTTTTACTTTACTAAAAGAAAGATGTGATTTTCTAATTACTACAAGAGCATGAAAAACCTAGTTGAATTGAGTGGCCATGATTGGTGTGAGTTCTCAGAGGTCCTTTTTGGTAATCATATCTTTCTCTACAAGAATAGTGTCCTCCTCTTGGTGATAGGGATAAAAAAGAGATATGGAAAGAAAATGGTTTGAAATTTAAAGCTATAAAAATTGAAAAGAAATTGATTTGAGCATAAGAATGTTATGGAAACATAAATGGATTGAGCTTTAAATCTTTGGCAGAAATAAAAGGCACACAAGGTCCTATGTAGAGCATAAGAATGATATGGCAACATAAATGGCTTGAAGTTTGAAGCTATGGTAGAAATAAAAGACACACAAGGTCCTACGTAGACAATAGGAATACTATGGGTGAAACTATTTGAAAAAACATGAGCAAACCAATAATGTAAAATGAATTTGCCTCGAAAGGGTAAGCTTTGGAGCTTTGCAAAAACTAAAACTAAAGAACTAAACTAAGAGGCTCAAAGGCTTGTGAAGAAGCTTGAACAATCTTGTGAAGATGAGAAGACCATTCCCAACATGAAAAATAATGAAGAGGTGGGGGTATTTATAGGTTTAGAATCCACACCAAAGGTGGTTGTGAATGCAAAGCTAATAGGGATTGATTAAAGAGTGATCTAGCTCTTATTGGAAGAGACTAGAGGTTAGAGAGAAGATCACAAAAGATTGATTGAGAGCTAACAATAGAGTAATTGGGAGATAAGAATAGAGTAATTGCCCGAGTCTAGGAATAGTTAGGGGAGGTGAAAAATTAGTTATACATGAATAGGATTGCAATCAAGAGCTTAAAATGGAGTCATACTAGGCTATTCAAACTAGGATAAACCTAGAAGAAATCATGCATGAAAAAGATGACAAGGTCACCCCTTATGGGAAGTTGGTTAGCTAATGAGACCATAAACTGTCTCATCTTTTAGCTAAATAAAGGCATCTCTTTTGTACAATTAGTTCCATTGCATGTATTAATAGTATTTCATGATTTTACTTTGAATCAACAATTAGAAGATTGAAGAATAAGTTCTATTAAGTTGGAGAGCCAATAATTTCCTAGAAAGAAGCACAAAGTTAAAAATGTAAAATGGCCATATCTCCCTCGTTTCTCAATGAAATTCAAAATTTCAAAATGATCTAGAAAGATTGAAAGAGGAGAACAAAACTCAGAAGCAATTTGAGACAATTAGTTAAAATAAATGAGTAGTTTGTGACATAAAACGACTGAAGTAAAAGTGGCGAGATGGAAGGCAACTGAGATTGGGGAAGAAGTTTTAGTTTGTCTCCCCAAGAATAGGATCTCAAATCCACATTCTTGGTAGATTGATTAAGAATAAGTATTGTATGAATACATTGTAAACAAGGAATCAAATGGGCGAGAGTTTTATGAAATAATATAATTTAGTATTTAGCGGCAATAGTGTAGTTGTTTGTAGTTTTCATTCCTAAGTTTATTTTCTAGTAGTTTTTCCATTCTCTATTTATTTACATTTCTAGAATTTCCATTTACAAGATTTATAAGATAGATTTGATTACATAATTCTATTTACAAGCTTCTTAGATTAAATTTGATTGCAACAAAGTTTAATTTGTTTCGTGCATTTGCTTTCAATTTCATTTGTAGGAAAGATTGTCATGGAAATTATTCCTCCTCCCTTTTGCATATAGCCATGGACACCACCTTGGATTGACATTTATAATTAAATGATGAGGGATATAGTGACCCTCATCATTAGCCCTTTTAGCAGTGCAAATCACCCTTGGGGATCTTGCTTAAGTTATAGGGTCAACCCCGTAGATCCTAAAGGCAAAAGGGGCAACCTAGATCAAATGTCTTAGATAAGTGGTTAGAAGGTGGGAAAGTGAGTTTGAATGTTAGAAATGTAGAAAAGCACACATGAGAAGTGGGTCACCCCTTTTGAGCAATGCAGATCTTCTCGAAGATCTCACTTTAGTTACAGGATCTCCCCAAGAGATCTTACAGGTCATAGGGTGATCTAGCCAAAATGGACTAAGAAAATGGTTAGGAGGTATGTAGTAACTTGGAAGTTTAATTGAATTGTTGAAGAATGAATTATAAAAACCCTTTGGTGGAAGTGAATTTCCCCTATGGGGAGGTGGATTACCCATGTTGTCAAGGATAGCAAGTGACAAGGGTGGTTTGTCAAAAATGGGTTTGGTGCACTTGACAAGAAAGTGTACAGGACCTTAGAAGGTTATCCTGAAGGCTAGGAGGTAGAACCAAAGAAAGAAGCTGTTGCGAGGTATATATAATTCATGCTTACATGTACATGATTAGGATTGTCAATCATCATCGAACTGCCATGTAGGCCTTTGTGCCTTTTTCATACTTATAGTTTCCAAAGTGACAAGTATATTATCACAAATCAAATGTGTCAAACAATAAAATATCAAGGGAAAGGATTAGGCCTTCGTGAGCAAGGAATCTAGGAACCCATACATGTTTAGGCAAATCAAGGATTTTGGGGTATTGATTATCAATCTCTTGATGCACAATCTAAAGATGTTGGTAACACCATTGTACATCCTAAGGAAACTTATTCCAACATCAAAATAGGTTCCATTTGTCACTCCTATATTTTTGCCATCAACCCTTTCAACATCACTATCCCTATAAAAAAACTTGACCATCCATCAACTAAAATCACCAATCACAAAATACATGGGATTCCAAGATAATATTTCCCCATGGGACCATATAATAGACTTTGGAAGTGATTTACATGCACCAACATTTGAAGCAAAGAGCCCACAAAAATCCAAGGATCACCATGTCACAAAGCATTGACATGCAATATCAAATCAAAATCAAGTCAAAAATTAAAATAGATCAACAAGACAACATGAGCCCACAAATCAAAAAGGAAGTACAAACAAAATTTGGATCCTAAGGAAAAGAGAAGTAATGAATCCAAGTGGAGCATCCAAATCTGCATCTCCAAAATCTAATTCCATCTTCAAATCTAAAAATCCACATCCCCCATCCAAAGTCTAATCTAGAAATATTAAATCTAAATCCAAACATATTAATCCTAAGTTCAACTTCATTTGGGTCACAAATGCCCAAAATCTAAAATCCCAAAATCCAAGCATCCCTACAAGTCCCAAATCCCATAACCCATTATCTCACATCCAAATTTAAAGCTTTAAAATCCATCATTGAATCCAAAGCAAATCCAATCACAAAACGTAACATGGTGTGTGAACTTGTTGGTCTAGTCCCAAGACATTTACTCACACATCCACAATCACATTCTTCCATCCAACGCTTATACATAACCAAATCTATTATCCATAATACCTCCACAATCACACTCCTTTAAATCCAATCTTTCTTATTATCACTATCCATCCTTCATCCAACCTTCCTTTTGTTCCTTTTTCCTTTGCAACATCCTCTAACGTAGGGGCTACGATGGTACCATGTTTACATTTGGGTGAAACCAACTTAGAAATCAACAAGGTTCCTAACAACATCCACAAATGTAACACCAATAACCTGGTCCATGTGTAGTGGTTTGTTAGAATGGTATACTATTAGCTCACCATGGAAACAAACACTTGGGTCCAAAAATCCATTCCATCCCATCCCAAACCCAAATTTTTAAAAAGCACAAAAATAAAATAAAAATAAAAAACTATCAAGAGAAAATTTGTCCTTTGGTGAAAACCATTCTTATGGCACCTTGGATAAGTACCATGATGAAAACCTATTCTTGAGCATCATGCATAATTCAACTATCTATATGAACCCTATGCTCGAGGGAAAGCTTCCCCCATCCTATCTAGCTATCCTATCATTCCCATGCATTTTATCTGCATATCTATCCCATCGTACCCAATCCATCCTCTCTTCCTACTTTCAACCTTGATAAGGACATGGGCATAATGTTGAAACATGATTTCAACACCTCTTGATATGTCCAAATATTTCATAGAAAATGCTACAGTTTGTTATCACAAGCATTTTAGTGCAGCATCATGAGTGGCATGTCTAGAGTGGGGCATGTTATTGCTATTTGACGTAGTTCTTGGAGATCACATCCTGAATCCCTCCAATCCATCCTTGCATCCACTATCTATAATCCCTCAACCATTCCATCCAATCCTCCTTTCATCCTTTTCTCTAAACTTGGTTTTTTCCCTTGTCATTGGTTATGAGCAAAAGGTTATCCAAATATTATCGAATACATTAATCCCATTTACCCAAAGTAATCCATCCAACATAAGTAATCCCAATCCACACAAATCTCACCAAAAAATCTAGAAAATCATCCAAAAGAATCCATAGGTTTTATTACCAACCTTATTACAAGCTTTGATCATCTCTAAAAAACCATCGTTATTGGGATATATCATTTCAATCCTCGCATTATTCTTGGGATATATCATCTCCACATCAACAACACTATCATAATCATCAAACAATCTTAATTTTTAGCTTGATCAAGGGTAAAATCTTGTTTGTCTTTGTATTGTTTGTGCATGCTTGCTTACTTGTTTTTGTGTTTTATTATTTTGTTTTGCATCCATAATGGTCCTTACAACATATCACCACAATGACATCATGTTTTTTCATATCATGGTGCCATACGACATATCCTTGCTTGTGACATTTTCTTTTGGGTTAGTCCTTCATGCATATGGCACAACACCATCATGGTTCATCATACCATGGTGCATCAAGCCCTATGCTACAACAAATTCCATGTTTCTCAACCTAATAGCATATATACCTATCTTCCACCCCATCCATTCACATATCCCTCATCTCCCTTTCTCAACTAACTTTTCATCTTTGACATTCATCTTTTACCTATTTCTATTAGTTATCCTCATTCCCTTCATCCAACATTAACATCCAATTCTATCCACATCTTTCTTCTCCATTCATCCCTAAGCATATTTACTAACATCTTTTTCATCCATTTAAAGAGCACACCTATGTTCTTCAACCCTACCTATCCTCTTGAGGGGGCATCCCTAACCCAATCATCATTCAATCAAGCCAAATTATCAATCCATCCTAAAACTAAATCTCAACACTTGGGACATGATATCACCGATGTCATCCCATTGAGTGCCTATATCTACATTCTTTGAAGTGTTGTTGCTTCTTTTAGTCACAACATAATCTCAAAGAGGGGGAAAATGTAAACACCTAAATCTTACCATGTCCTAACATCACAATAACTTTCTCACATTCCCACATCTTTGAATTAATTAAATAAATTATATTTATTTAATTAAATTGACTTTCTAATGTTCCTCCATTGATCTAAATAAATCTTATTTATTTGATTAATTGACCTAATCCCCTCATCTAAAGTTTCAACATTAATTAAATAATTCATATTTATTTAATTAAGCCAATTCATTCACTAACGTTGGAAACTAATCAATCTCCATTCTCCAATCCAAAAGATAGAATCCCAACGATCCATGATCCTCATCCAAAATCTATAAATACCTCATCTCCCAGGCCATTTTCATAGTCCAAGTTGGCTGCATAGCAAGGTTACACTACAAGTTTTATTGAGTGACCATATCTCTCTCTCTCCAAAAACACATCTTAAGCATAGAACAAGCATCAAAGGTTTGTTTTGGTGAGAATCTTGTTTTATTTTCATCATTGTTTGCATTCCTTAGCTCAATGTGATGTGTTGTTAGATTTGAAACTAGGATCTTTGTTTGCATTGGTTAGTTCCTAGTTTATTTCATTTCTTAGCATATATGATATTATATTTATACTCTTTCCATGTTTTAAATGGGTGTGTTTAAGATATTCATGTACTAGCATGCTCTCTCTCTAAAACATTACTATAACTAAAATTACATCCCAAATTTCTATGTTTCAAATGGATTAATGTCTCACAATCAATAAATTTCAACAGATTTAATTGATGCCAAAAAAATTTCCATAAGTGCATATCATAACATCTCTCTCTCTACACTATTACTATAACAAAAATTACATCCCAACTTGTTATGTTTCAAATAAATTAATGTTTAAAACTCTCCTTCCTTTAAAACATTACTATAACTAAAATTACATCCCAAATAAAAATTGTTTGTCTCAAAGTCAATAAATTTCAATACCTTTAATCGATGCCAAAGCAAATTTCCACAAGCACATACCATAACATTTAATAGTTTGTGCTATACTATTGACTTACAAGTGTGAATATTAAAGCATTTTTAAAACAATTACTTATGTTAACATTGAGGCTGAAAGTGAAGAATCCTAATAGAGAGAGGAAAAGGGAATGAAGCATAGATCAATCAAGGTTTTAGGAGGCAAGGAGAGTAATGGTAAGGCCAAGATCTACTTCTATAGGTACATATAGTAGTAGGAGCTATGCACTAGGGGTTTTATTGGCCAAAACTTTGTTGGTAATCACATCCATGGTGTGGCCCTACATTGGTGTTGCTAACCCATGGCACTCGGTAATTGTGCCACCAATAGCCCATAAGATGGGTTTGGACAAGTGCAACAATTTATCCTCCCCCATGGGTAGGCATTAATTAATAAACAAGGGAGACAAAGTGTTGCACCTAACCAAGCCCACCTTATAGGTTGTTGGTGCCACATGCCACTAGTGTCATGGGAGGGCAATGGCTATGATTTGTTTTTTAATTTCTTAATTGGCGTTCTCTATTTCATGGTTGTAGAAAAGAGCTTGGGGGTTGAGAAGTCAAGAAGGCAACTAATGATAAATAACATTTTCAAGTGTAAGGAAGCAGGGAATAACTACCTATTTTACCCATGCATTCTCAAAAGAACATCACCATATAATAATAGATTGACATAGTCTTATTCAACATGCAATTTATTATTCTCTCTACCTAATAGACATTGATTGGTGGTTACTTAGTATTTCATCATTATTCATAAAAGAAATATAGCATAAATACCAAACAACATTTACATTTCAGATGTGATTTTCACAAACATATATGTAGTGGGAAGACATTTTATTTAGCAAGCTAACTTTATCTTCTTAATCCCAATGAGTAAAGTACAATGCTCCTTAAAGAACTACACATGTAGTTATTTTATTGTTTTTTTCCTTCTTGGAATTATATTTGTACTTCTCATTGTTGCAAAATTTTAGATGAGATTACTATTTATGCATTTTATTTTTATTTAATCTTGATTTAGATCTAGGTACAAACAAAAAAATTATTTGATTGAATAGAGTCAATTCTAGTATCTTATAGACTACACTTGGTATGAAGTAAACTACATTTTATACTCTCTTAACTCACATTACAACAATACTATTAGAAATACCTTTCAATTTGATTTACAAAATTGCAAATAAAGTAGCAATGTCATATTTTAAAAATGGTGCAGAGCTATCTAAAGTGATGTATATATAGTAAGATGAAATCAACATCATTGCTAGTTCAACCTATGAGAGAGTATTGCCATTTCATACAATGTGTACAATTTTCATGTCCACTTCTATCTAAATGTTCCATTTACACAAGGAATAATTACTATAACTCCGTGTAACCTACTATTGCAATTACAAAATCTTCCTTATTAACTATAAAACATTCCATTTTAATTGTATATTGTTGGCGTTTCAATCCGCACCTCTGGTATGCAATTTGGAAACGGACAGCTATGCACAGATAAACTGCTCTCCTATTGGAAGGGGGAGTTCCCTTTCTTGCTGATGTTCGCTGAAAAGATAAATTAAATGAAACTTCACCTATCTTATTTATGATTCTCAGCTGTGAGCACAAGGTTATAAAACTCTAAACGCTGCAGAAGAGGTTTTTCCTTTTATAAAACTTCTACTACAACTAAGCAAAGACTAATGACGCTTTCAATCTCCTGAGTAAATTCAGAGCAAAGGAAATTGAAAGTGAACAAGGAATGATTGTTAACACAAAAACTTAAGCAGTTTTCTTCCAAATTTACACCACAAGACTAAAAGTACTTTAATGATGAAAGCTGAAATGAAAGCTACAAAAGCTACACATCTGACGATGATAACTTGATGAATTGAGATAGAATATCAAAGCAAAATAGGCATGAGACTTCTATTTAGTATCATAAAGTTGGCACACCTCTAGGACAACAATGTTGTAGCAAAAGGTAGGCATACCGCAAGCGATCAAACACCGGAGAATAGATTACACAGAGAGAAGAAGCACTTTCAATAACAATTATGCACGCTAGAATAGGCACAACAAAATATGTTATCTTCAACACCGCTTCCTTACAATGAACATAGAGTGAACAGACACTTGGAATAACAAGACTTGCAGGCTAGAATAGGCACAACAAATTTGCTATCACAATTACCATTGCAATGAACACAGAGTGAACAAACACTTGGAATAACAAGATTTGCAGGCTAGAATAGGTACAGCAAACAAGTTATCACAAAAGTCATTACATACAATGGGCAAGGATGCCCTTATTTATACTAAAACCAAAGGAGTAGGGAACCCTAAAATCTCCTTGATTAACCCTAACTTCCCAACTCACAAGCTTTATTACTATTCTAAGACAAAGATAAAATAAACAAATGCTTTAAAACAAAGAAGATTCCAACTAACACAAAGTGATTTCTTTTCCTAAAAATAGAATGGATGAGCTTAGGATGAAATCAAATGCTTTAAAACAAAAAGCATCTGATTTAAAGTTGCTTTCTTTTAAAATACATCTTCATCAACATTCTTGCTTTTAGTGATGTCATCCATTGATATCTTTTGTTGGTTTCTTCTAAAAAGCTTATTCTAAGCGAAAAAAGCTATCACATGGGTTTTGTAGGCAATTCTGTTTTGAAGCAACCCAGATTGTCAGATTTTGAAAAAGCAGAGACTTTCCCGAAAAAGTAGGAAAAAAGCAGATTCTCAAAAAAAAGAAAAAACTCCCAATCTTCAAGAGGATGAAATACTGGATGGACCCATCTCGACGAAAACTGAAAAAGCTTTGGTCGAATTTCTGAAAAATGATCCCCTTGAAACAAGGACCCTGAAAAAGCGTGCCTCCCTGCTTCCTCAACCCAAAATTATGAAGAATGCTAAAAAAGCACTTCGTTTGGTTCTTTGAATCTTCGTTGAAAGAAAAATAAAAATCTTTCCTCTGGATGCAACCTGCAAAAGATAATGAAATAAAGAAGCCAAATGCTTGTCTTTATAAATCTTTAGGGCGAAAAAGTAGCTTTATTTGTGTGAGAATAAAACTTGGACCTCATCCATGAAGAAAGCAATTTTGAAAGCACAAATCCAAGTGGATGTCTTCAAATAGGAAGAATCCCTATTTTGTAGCTGCCTATGGCTTCATGTGCAAGATGATGAAAAATATCTTCTTTTGATGATGTCATCGAACATGCGAGTTGAAAGAAGTGCTAGCAAATTTTACTTCGTTTTCAACACTTAAACACTCATTTTGACTTAAATATGGCCTGTCTCTGATTTCAACAAGGTAGAAAAATGTCACCATTGACTAATCCTAACATTTTGGAGACCTATCAACTGAGATTCCATCCCCTACCTCCGATTGGCGGTCTGTCGTCGTTTGACCAAGTTTGACCTCCTGAAAACTACCAACGAGTGAAGATTGGGCACAAAACTGTCAAAAAACACTGTCAACATGGAAAATATTCTAACACTGCTCAAGTTGGGCGCCCCAAGTCACCTGCAGCGCCTGGTTTTCCAACACTTAGCCAATTTTTTGAAAATTGTAACTTCTTCAATTTCTCGACTTATGTGCGCATTTCGGTGGCAAAGGACCCCAATTTGGCTATCAATTTCTGTCAACTAGGATAAAACTGA
Source organism: Cunninghamia lanceolata (assembly GCA_027924645.1). NCBI lineage: Eukaryota > Viridiplantae > Streptophyta > Pinopsida > Cupressales > Cupressaceae > Cunninghamia > Cunninghamia lanceolata. The sequence continues at coordinate 1,502,194 of BSBN01000416.1, read as the reverse complement.
TTTGATGATCTGGCAGATAGGCAGGCCTGATGAAAATTGAGTTGATTGTACCTTCTGTTTGCCTCAAAAATCGTGCCAAACTGATCAACTCTGAACCGGACCGGGTTGACAGAAGGAGATTCATGTTTTTTTGAGAAAATCTTCAAAAATATTCTAACTCTGGTGAGTTTGGGTGCCCCAAGTCACCTGGGGCACCTATCCTTTCATGCCTTAGAATTTTTTTTGAAAAACTCACTTTTTGTACCTTTTCTCAATTTTTGTGCCCACAACTCATGTTCGATCTTTGATTTCGGTCATTTTGATGACTGTCGAGGCGGGACGGAGGGTGATCTAAGCAGTCTGAACATATCTGTGATGAAATCCTAGTTTTGACTGACTTTTGACCAAGTTTGACCAACCGAAAACAGGCTGACTGAAGCATTTTCGACGTTTTCTCAAAAAACGTGAAAAAAAACTAACACTTGAAAGGTTGGGCACCCCAAGTCACCTGAGGCACCTAGTTTCACCAGACTTAGTCAAATTTATGATTTTCCAACCTCTCATTCCACCTTGGATCCATCTTGCATCATTTTGCGTGCATCATCGAGTCGACGACTATTCATCAGTTCTACGTCATTGAAATAGCGTTGAAAACTTGTCGACGAGCTCTGGCAGGTGAACTTTCTCTGTTGACGACTTCAGAGCTCATGCTTCACCTTCTGACAAAGTAGAAATGACCCAATAGAGAAAACTTGGTCGTTTGAAGATTTCGTCTGGACCCGCTGATCGTGAAGCAAAATCGACCAATGAGAATTGAGCACGACACCTGAGTTGGAGATTCTATTTTTAGAAAGTTTTGCCAGCATCCATATCTCAAGAAACCTAGAAAACCTAATCTGACTTCTATTTTTAGAAATTTTGCTTTTTTGACTTTTTGACGAAAAAATTTCTAGACTTGTTTAAAAATGCCTTAATGAAACAAAATTTTGGTTGGGTACAACATATATCAACAATATTCAATTTGTATTTATTGTTCTTCATCAAAACCTCAAATTTGGATGGTCAAGGTAATGGTGTTACTCACCTCCCTACCATATGACATCATCAAGTTGTTTTAGGGCTTTAGCCAACCCCAAATCCAAGAGGGGCATATGTGCAAGGGTTGGGGACATTTCAGAAATGAGGGAGGCAAGCATGCTCAATACGTTATTAAATTAATAACACATTAAAATGGTTAAAGAAACCATGAAAACTTTCAAGCTCTAATTATTTAGGACCCCCTACACATTATACTACTTCATCATGCAATAAAACAAGGAAACAATCCAACAATACATTTACATCAAGAGAACACACGAATTGGGAAAGAAGACACGTCTTTCTGTAAGATTTCAATTTTAGTGAGTTTCTTTAATCCCAAGAAACCCTCCTCCAACCCTTTCCTCCCACAACACCAAGCCATGAAAAAACAAAAGAAGACTCCTTTAACAAGACCAAGTCTCCTAGATAAGTAGATATTCCATGTCACCTCTCACCCAATCCATGTGGTGAGGCAACATGGTAACTCAAATCTCCAAAACTCGCAACCCCCTATTTAATCAAGCATTTAAACTTCTTACAAACCCATGTGGGTGTAACATATTCCTCACATAGTGGAGTAGGCTCTCTCCTCTTGCAAGAATTGAATGCAAGTAAGGGACAAGGAGGGGACTTGAAATTCACTTCATATCTAAATCATAAATAACTCAAACAATCACATCTCAAGACAAAGAGGGTGTTTAACATGACTCTTTGACCTTCTATAAGTACAAAACAAGTAACCCACCCCTAGGTACTAGCGCTAGGGCCTAAGAAAAACTTAAAATATGAGAAAAATTACAATTTTACAAACATGAATTTAGAAAAAGAAAGGGCATCGAGGGCCTTAAGCACATATACCAACAATAATTAAAAAGAAACAAAATGGTGAGAGAGAGATGTTGCTCCAATATTAGGTTTACACATTGCTAAAAATCCCTCTCAATGCTTATTGAGAAAGGATGAGTGTGGTTTTGAGTGCATATGCCACCCTCTCATCTCCTTGCTTGATCATGTTGTTATTTGCACACTCAATAAAAACATCAAATACATCCCAACCATATATAATTGAACTAAAATATTTAGGGTACATATTTTTATAACATTACAACACATTATGGTAGATGAACAATTTAATTGTTTAGTCAAGGATGATATTACATTTCCCAATAATCCTATTGACAACATTATTGTTATAATTGAAATTTATTTTTTATTCATCAATCAAGATCAAGCACTAGAATATATAACTCAACTAACAATAGAAGACGTCATCAAAGTTAGAGCTAATGATTAGTTTAGTCGCATCAATAAATAATTAGTGGGGTAATTAAACTTCACAAAGAAGAAATAAACATATAAGAAAATAACATTTCATCTGGTTTTCCACTACATACTCAAATAGCATACAACACAAGGGAGGAGATCAGCTAAGAATGTGTTTCTTTAAATCTACTCACTGTGACTATGTATGAGTTAGACTCGAGATAACACACGTGTTGCACTTGTTTGGCTTGCCTATGGTCAAGTCACTCCTAGTCATGTGGAAAAATCCAATGGAGTGTGGTTGTGTCCAAAGGACTACCCTCTTCAAAAGGAAGGATAGTCTTATGAGTTTCAACTATATTTTCATGTGGGGTGGGTGTAGTGCCAACTTGATTGCTCATTTCATGAGGAAGGAGTGCTTGATGGTAAATGATTGTGTTGTGCACAGTTATGGTTGGAATGTGTGGGTGTTGCTTAGTAAACCTCTGAAGAGGTATTGTTATGACAATTCTTGGGTGGCCAAGTGCATTGTTAGCATGGATTACTTGTCTAGCTCTTGTTGAGCGGTAGCAAGAAAAGGGCTAGTTCTTTTGCTCATCTCTTTTTGTTTTCTTCTTGGATTTGTTGTAAGATAATAGCTTTCTCCTGAACTTGTTCAAGGTTGAAGGTTTCTTGGTTTGGTTGAGTAATCTTAAGCTCATTTAAAATAGACCTTACCCAATCCAATCCTCTCTAACCATAGTACATATGAGCCTGATGGTGGGAGAGAGAAGGAAGAGGTATGCCTTGATTTAGACACTTCTGTGTTGTGCTGGCATTTGTTTTTTTATGATTTACTTGCCTTGTTATCAGTCTAATTGTTTGCTTGTTGATGATTGATTGTCAATTGACTTGTTTGATTGTTTTGTTGATTTCCTTGGACTCATTAGCAAGGACTTTTGATCACTTGATGCTACCTTGAGTGAAAATGAACTAACTAAATTCCTTGATCTAAATTTAGGAAATAGATAGTTATTCTATGTTTTTGTATTCCCCCAAATAAATTGTGAATTAATTAACTAATGCAATTAAATGATTCTAAATGCAATTTGATAAATATTTTTTATTTTGTTTTTATTTTGATTGATTTGATTTGTTGATTGCCTTGGACCTATTAGTGATGACTTTATCACTTGTTTCCTTGTTCTATTAGCAATATCTTTTCAAAATGATTTGGAGTGATTATGTTGACTAAATCTACAATCTAATCTAAGCTATCTAATGCAATAACAGAAATAAATTATATCTAGCTATTTCTAATAGATACAACATAGTGATAGAATGTCACTGATTTGGGAAAGATTGGAGATAATTAATCTATTAGTAGTTCTAATTTAATTTTTTTCAAGAAAATTAATCTAATAATTCAAAACAACGAGTAGATTAGACCATCACACATAGATTTTAGCAACCAAGGTGGTTCGTGAAGGAGTCTTCCATCCAAATTGGTATCCTCATAGTCATACCTATTTGAAATAGGAACCATGGGATTGGGAGGGATATACTAATCTATTAAGGGGGTGATGGGTTCATTAGAGGGACTTTATAATTGAGGTTCTATTGATCTTGATAGATTCAGGGGTACCTTAGGTACCGCAAAATAAATGAGATGAAATAAGAGAAGAGGAAGTGAAATGGAATGGAGAGAGAAAAGTGAGAGAGTGTGTCTCAAAAGGATTTTCTATTCACTTAGAGTTCACTAAAATATGTATTGCTCCAAATCTACTCACCATGACTGTGTATGAGTTAGACCTAGGATAGCATAAACATTTCCCTCATGTGGCTTGTGTATGGTCAAATCACTCCTACTCACATGGAAAAATCCAATGGAGTGGGGGAGTGTCTAAAGGAATACCCTTTGCATGAGGAAGGAGAGTCCTATGAGTGTTAATGATATTTGCACATAGGGAGGGTGTCATGCCAACTTGATTTCTCACTTCAAGAGGAAGAAGTGCTTGATGGTGGATGATTGTGTTGAGGTGTAGAGTTGTGGTTGGAATGTGTGGGTGTTGCTTGAAAAACCTCTGAAGAGATGTTGTTATGGCAATTCTTGTGCGGCTAGGTGGGTTGTTAGCATGGATTAAGTCTAACTCCTATTGAGTGTTAGTAGGAAAGCATTAAGACAATATTTTTCTATCTCAATCAATTATTGAAGGAGGGATAGTCCTCTTGCTTGCCTCCTATTGTTTTCTTCTTGGGTCTATTGCAAGATAATAGCTTTCTCCTAAACTTGTTTTTGTTTGAAGGATTCTTGGTTTGGTTGAGTAGTTTCAAGCTCATTTAAAATAGACCTTACCCAATCCTCTTTGACCCCATGACACATGAATGTTATGGCACTGGGAGAGATAAGGAAGAGGTATGCCTTGATTTAGATGCTTGTTGCATGTTGTGCTTGCATTTATTTTGTTCATGATTTACTTATCTTGTTAGCAAGTTGATTGTTTACTTTTTGATGATTGATTATTGATTGCCTTGGACTCATTAGTAAGGACTTTTGATCACTTGATGTTACCTTGAGTGAAAATGAACTAACTAAATGCTTTGATCTAAATGTAGGAAATAGACATCTATTATATATTTTTATATTTTCCCCAAATTGAAATGTGAATTAATTAACTAATACAATTTGAGCAAACATTTTCAATTTTGTTTTGATTTTGGTTGATTTGATTCATTGATTGCCTTGGACCCATTAGAAAGGACTTTATCACTTGTTTCCTTGTCCTATTAGCAAAGGATTTTTGAAATGATTTGGAATGATTATGTTGAATTAAAACTAAACCTATACTCTAATCTAAGCTATCTAATGCAATAACATAAATACATTTTATCTAGATATTTCTAATCCATAATGTAGTGATGAAATTTCATCAATCTAAGTAAGATTGAAGATAAATAATCTATTTGTAGTTCTAATCTAACCTTTTTCAAAGTAAATTAATCTAATAATTTAAAATAATGAGTAAATTGGAAACTCACACGTGGAGATTAGTAGCGAAGATGCTTGGTGAAGATGTGGCATATAAGTCCTCAAGGGCTCAAATTTTGTATTCTCTTCACTCTTGTTCAGCCTAGGAAGATAGGAAACTAAACTAAGGGAAATGGTAGAGAGTTGTTTCATGACAATGCAAGATTTGAAGCTTCAATCTAAGAAAAAGCCTTGGGGCTTGCAAGGACTGTAGATATTATATTGATGAGGGGGTCAATCCCATAACACACAATAACATAGATTACACATAAAAAATAGGAATGTTCTTTTATTGAACTGAACAACACATTACATTACAGAAATTGGAATCAAATTAGAGGATGAATCGTCAATAGGTTACAACACATTACAACTTCCTTCCTCTAAGTTTTATAACCTTCTTGCTTCTGTAGCTACAAATCTGCGTGTTTCTATTTTCCCTCCTTTTTCCTGACTCACCACTTTCCCCTCTACTACCCAAAGGATTCCCTAAAAATGGTCATAAATAGCCCTTTTTGGCACCTTCCAACCAAAATTTCAAAATTTGTAACTCCCTCCAAAAATAAGTCAACTTTTGGGAGACATAACTTTTGATCCAGGTGTCCGATTGATGAATTGTTTGATGCGTTGGAAATATCATGAAGCTCTCTATGTCCTTATAATCTAATCTATTGATTTTGCCCATTTTCAAGGCCATATGGGCCCTCTAAGTGCCTCATATTTGACATTGAAATATTTTTAGGGGTTTTTAAAGAAACTGAAACTTTAATATCTTTCAGCCCACAAGTGATCTTTGGCCAATTCCTTCACAAAAGGTTATATTTTTCAATTTCAAAGCTTTGAGTAAATTTCTGCTTCCATATGTGCCCAAATGCAATCCTTTTAAAAATAGCAGTTTGTTATTTTTAGTAGGTTGAAAAAACTGAAGGTTCTACATCATTATTCAAGCAATTGGGTATCTGAAAATACCAAAATTGAAAAGAACAAAAAATAAAATAATCAATTTATTGGTGAGGCAAGATTGCCCTTACACCACTTGATGCTCTTGCATCAGACACCCAAGATAATTTGAGAAGTGACCTTGCCATGTATCTTAGGTGTTCGAGGAAAACCCAAATGGTCAACCTCTGCCTTAGACAACTAGGAAGAATCTTCGATAGGCCTTCATTTCCATTTAACCAGATATTCTTCATATTGCCTATTCCGGGTACTTCTTTCCACATGGCTATCCAGGATTTCTTCTATCTCCTCCTTTGAAGTAGATGTTGGGATACTCCATTATTCTTTTGTTGGTCCATCATCTGTGCCACCTTTATGATACTCTATTAACCAGCAATGTTGAACATAGGGGAAATGTTTATTCCACTCGACAGCTCAACCTCATACTCATTTCCTGAATCATGCTTCTTTAGGATCGGCATGGTCCAAATTTCTTCATCTTCAACTTATTATATGTCCCAAGTGGGAACCTTTCTTTCCTTAGGTGAACCATGACTTCATCACCAACCTTGAATTCCTTAAACTTTTACTTCTGATCTGCCTTAGCCTTGTATTCAGAATTTATTTTATTAATGTGTTTTGGTACCTTTTCATGCAAGCTCTTTAGGTGCTCTGTGAAGTCTTTGGCCTCAACACTACTCTTCTCTCCTTTGTCTATCTTTCTCAACTCAGAAGGATTCCTTGGACTACTCCCAATACAATTTGGAATGGGGATTTACCAATAGTCTCGTTGATAGAAATTTTATATGCAAACTCCACTTGTCTTAATATCAAATCTCATCCCTTGGGCTTATCTCCTACTAATCATCTCAGTAGGTTGCCCAAACTTTGATTCACTACCTCTTTCTATCCATCAATCTACAGATCATGTGCAGAACTGAACTTCAACTTCTTCCATAAGGTCCTCTAGAAATACCCAATAAACTTGGTATCTCTATTTGAAACCATACTCCTTGGTAGACCTTGTAGTCTAACCACCTCTTTGAAAAACAACTCTCTAATGTGAACATAATTGGGTTTTATGACATGGAATGAAATGTGCCATCTTTGAAAATCTATCAACCACCACAAATATTGAATCATGCCCTCTCTGTGTCCTCGGTAATCCAAGAACAAAGTCCATGCTGATATCCTTCCATGGTCCCTCTGGTATATGTAATGAATGATAAACTCCAGTATTCTGACTCACTCCTTTGTCCATCTAGCATACTCTGCAACTTTGTACAAATTTCTTCACATCTTGGTGCAACTATGGCCAGTGATAATTCTCTCTAACAAGAGCAATGGTCTTATCTCAACCAAAGTGTTTTGCCAACCCTCCAATATGCTTCTCGTTAATTAGGTTCTCTCTATGGAAGTCCTCAAAATGCACAACTAGCTTCCTCTGAATGACATACCATCTTGGATTATGTAATCCAACCATCTTATCCTACCCAGGGTAACAGGCTCCAAACAAGCTTTCCAAGCCTCTGCAAAGTCTGGATCTTTAAGGTACAAATTCTTGAGTTTATTGCACCCAACGACCTCTATCTTCATCTTTGTTAACAAATTTTGCCTTCTACTCAAGGCATCCACAACTATATTTGACCTTATACTCCTATGATTCAAAATAAAAGTATAACTCTACAAAAACTCAACCCATTTTAAGTGCCTCTGATTTAACTTTCCTTGACTATTAAGATATTGCAAATCCTAGTGATTAGTATATAAAACAAACTCTTTTGAAAACAAACAATGTCTCAATTTCTTCAAATCCTAAACTATAGCATAAAACTCCTGATCATAAATACAATACTTTTTCTTGGCATCATTAAGATTATTACTGAAATAGGCAATGGACTTACCTTCTTGACTTAAAACAACTCCTATAGCACTGCCACTAGCATCACAATCTACCTGAAACACTTTATTAAAATTTGGAAGTGCCAAAAAATGTTTCTTTGTGAATTTTTGCTTCAATGTATCAAAACTCTTGGCTGCTCCTATAGTCCATTTAAACTCCTTTCTATCCCCTCTCGTTGTCTCAGTTAGGGGTGCACAAATGCTACTAAAATTCCTGATAAATTTTCTATAAAAACTTTCCAAACCATGAAAAGATTGTACCTCTATAACACTCCTTGGGGTAGGCCATTCAATAATAGCCTCACCCTCTCTTGATCCATTTTAAGACCCTTAGCTAAGATAACAAAACCTAGGTACACCAACTCATCTTCATGAAACTACATTTGTTTAGATTAATTAGCAAATTTTCTTCCCTTGGCTTCTCAAAATGTTTTTGAACATGCATCAGGTGCTCCTCGAAAGTCTTACTAAAAATCAAAATATCATCTAAATAAATAATGACAAATTTACCCAAAAATGCTTTTAGTACCTCGTTCATGAGCCACATACATGTACTCAGTGAATTGGTTAGCCCAAATGACATGACCAACCATTCATACAGGCCCTCCTTAGTCTTGAAGGTTGTCTTCCATTCATCTCCTACTCTTATTCATATTTGGTGATATCCACTCTTCAAATCAATATTTGTAAAGTACTTGGCTATGCTCAAGCAATCCATAATATCATCCATCCTTGGCAATGGAAATATGTACTTGATTGTAATTTTGTTGATGGCTTGGGAATCTATACACATTCTCCACTCTCCATGTTTCTTCGGTGCTAGTACTGCAGGTACCACACATGGAACTAGGCTCTCCCTTATTAGTCCTTTCCTTAACAACTTGTGAACTTGTCTATTCAACAATTCAATCTCTGCAGGATTCATTCTATGGGCTACCTTATTTGACAAACTAGCTCTTTGTATCAAATCCATTTGGTGACTTATCTTCCTCATTGGTGGTAAACCTTTTGGTACATTATCAGAGACAATGTCCTAAAATTCTTCCAACAGGTCTGAGACTTCTGTTGGTACATCTTCACATTTCTCTTGGTTGATCTTAGAAAACAATGCAAAGCAATGACGCTTGTGCTTCATACCATCCAAAAATTTCATACCATCTACCAAGCAAATTCTGGAAGTACTACATACCTTTTCTTCCACTCCTTCAAGGGATTCAACTTATGATGAACTCCATCCTTTGTTAGGGAATAGGTGTTTGCATGGCCATCATGGACATCACACCTATAATACTGCCATGACCTTCCCAATAGCATTTATGACATGCATCCATCGGTATGATGTCACAAAACACCTCATCATGGTAGTCTCCAGTCTTTAACTTGACTAAACAATGCTCATTGACCAAAGCTCTATGGTCCTTTTGCAACCATGCAATATGATATGGATGTGGATGCCTTCTCCTTGTCAACTTCAACTTGTTAACCATCTCCTTTAAGACAAGATTATCATTGCTTCCACTATAAATAATAATATCACAACACTTACCTTCACATGTGCACCTTATGCAGAATAAACTCTTCCTCTGCTCTGGTTCTTTCTCCTCATTTTACAAGGTACTTCTAACAACTAGGGTCTCTCCCCTTTCAACATTTTGACAATGCTTAGACTACGCATCTTCATCTACATGTGCAACTTGTGGATTACCTTCAGATCTTCTATTTGTCCTTGATGTTGGCGACAATCGTAGGCTTGATGTCCTTATTCTCCACATTAGAAATAGGTTCCTTTGAAACCTCTTCTTCTAGGTCTTTGCCCAGTTCTTCGTCTTCGTCTTCCTCTTTTCTCACCATTATTTTGGTCACAAGGGCGTTAGGGATTATCTCCTTAAACTGATTTCGACTGCTTCCTACTTCTCACTTGTCTTTTGATCTTCATTTCGACCTCCATAAGATCTTCCACTAGTCCTTCCTCCATGACCTCTTCCTCTTTGCTTTCTTTCAAATCTTTTATTCATCTTCTCTTCTACCTTCAGAGCAAACTGGTATGCATCTTCTATCGTGGTCATTCTGACTAGGCTCATCTCCTCTTGAATACTTGGCCTCAACCCATTAATGTAATGGGATGCCTTCTCCTTGTTGGCCTCTGTATGGCTTGTTCTGATAATAATCTTATAAAACTCTTCTTTATACTCCTTAACAGAATTGTTACCTTGCTTCAATCCTTGCAGCGTCTTCAACAACTCCAACTCATAGTCCATAGGAATTAACTACTTCTTTAGTTTGTCCACCATCTGATCCCATCTGGTAATCTTTCTCTTTGCACCTACTTCCACCAAACACTAGAATGCCCCTTCAACTTCATTTTTGCAAACTTGATATGTTCTAGATCCTCCACATCTTCACACTCAAAATATTCCTCCATATCGTTTATCCAATCAATAAGCTCTTTTGGATTCAGATCTCCAAAATAGGTAGAAACTTCAATCCTAGGCCTCTTTCCAATCTTCAAAATGGCCCTCAACAACCTAACTTGTGCAGGATCTTTTGCAACATCTTGTTCTTCCTCGAATAGCTCTATTTCTTCAACTTCATCTTCCCTTTCTTCTCTTATTCTTGGCTCAAACCCTCTTCATAGCTCTTCTTGCAATGCATTGATTTGCCTTTACAGGACTCTAAAATCCTCTTTTGTCAAAGAATTTATCCCACCATGATTTCTTTGTGGAGGCATTTTGATCTCTATAGCAAACCTAGAACCTCATGTCCTGGTGTAAACTGCCTCATGGTCGGTGATCTATCTACACACTCAAGAACCCTTACTTTGATACCACTTGATTAGGGGGTCAATCCAATAACACACAATAACACAAAGTGCACACAAAAAGTAAAAATGTTCTTTTATTGAACTGAACAACACATTACATTACAAAAACTAGAATCAAATCAGAGGATGAATCCTCAACAGGGTGCAACACGTTACAACTTCTTTCCTCTGAATTCTGGAACCATTTTCCTTCTGTAGCTTCAAATCTGCTAGGATTTCTATTTTCCATCCTTTTTCTTGACTGACCACTTTCCCCCCTTTCTCTACTACCCAAAGGATTCTCCAAAAATAGTCATAAATAGCCCTTTTTGGTGTCTTCCAGCCAAAATTTTAAAATTTGTAACTCCCTCCAAAAACATGTCAACTTCTAAGAGCCATAACTTTTGATTCGGGTGTTCGATTGATGAATTCTTTGATGCTTTGGAAATCTCGTGAAGTGCTCTACACCCTTATAATTTTCTTTGCCAATTCTACCCATTTTTGAGGTTGTACAGGGCCTCTAAGTGCCTCATATTTGACTTTGAAACATTTTTAGGGGTTCTTAAAGAAACAAAAACTTTAATATCTTTCAGCCGACAAGTGATCTTTGGCCAATTCCTTCACCAAAAGTTATATTTTTCAATTTCAAAGCTTTGAGTAAATTTCTGCTTCCATACGTGCTCAAATGCAAACTTTCTAAAAATAGCGTGAGTTGGAAAAATTGAAGGTTCTACATCATTATTTTGGCAATTAGTATCCGAAAATACCAAAATTGAAAAGAATAGAAAACATAATCATCATTTTTTGGGTGATGCAAGATTGCCCTTACACCATTGGATGCTCTTGCATCATATCTAAAATCTTAGGAATTTGGCCTAGATGCCTTGGAATCAAGTCATTGGCCTACTTAAACAACTACGAAAGGAAAGGCAACAAAATCACAACTCTCATAGAAGGCTTCCAATGAAGAACCAAAGACCCTTTGGAATCCAAATGAGGGTGCTTACATAGGCTATAAATCTCAATCCAAATCATGATTAGGGGGAGCTCAAGAGCTAACAAGGGTAGGTGGAGTTAAGACTCAACTAAGCTTGAAATTAGATGCCAAAGTGGTGGAGAAATGACTAGAAATGAGAGTTTTCACATGCCAATCTTGAACATTGAGGTTACCTCTTTTACCAGTGGGGCCACCCCTTTTGCTAGGGTATGTTGTCTGAGTGACCACTAAGATGCTCAAATGACCCTAGGCTCACCTAGGCAACCATGAGACTGTTTAGGTGACGCCACCATTTGAAGGGTGAAAAAGTAGTTTCGAGCAAGTATAAGGGTACACATGTAAGGCAAAAAGTTGGGGAGGCCAAGAAAAAGGCAACAAAGGGTCTTAAAGGATGCTTGAAGATGCTTCCATCAAGGTTGAAAAGACTGAGAGATTTGTATTCACATAGTTGAACCACTAGATTATCATCAGACTATCATGTATGTGGGCATGTAGTTTTTGGCACTTATAGAGACCGTCTCACATCATGGAAGTAATTAGGAAATATATTATGTTGGGAAACACAAAATAATCAATCATAACAATCAAATTTGTAGGAGTGTGCATGGCTAAGGTTACAATTGAGAGAGGCTTTAGACAAAGTTCACTATCTTGATATTTTATGTATAAATAAGACCATTCAACTCATTGAAATGAATTTAAACCCCTATATTTTTACTATAGTCTTAAAGTTATTAATTATTCAAGCCATCTAGGACAAGTTTTATTGTGTAAATTCTTTGAAATATACAATAAAGGTATTGTGGCTTCACTTTCAACTTTTCATTTGGTTTGTGTATGAATGGTTTGATTTGTTTATAACTTGTTTAATTTTCTTACATACATATATCTTACATGTCTTATCAAGGTTTTTATGTGATCCTCATATTGCATTTATGTCTATCAATATCTTGTTATTTGCCTTCATTGGGAGCAAATTGGGGAACATCTTGCTTTTCCTTATTACATGTGCTTACAGGTCATATCCTACCTATGTTTTTACATACTTAGTACATGATATCTTTTATGATGTTTATATGTTTTTATCACGATCATATCTTTTTCTCCTTACCTCCAATTCCTTGCATCCTTTGCATGCAACCGATTGGAGGGGAATATATGTCACTACTGTTCCTTTTGTGAGTTATGTTTTGTGGTGATAAGCTCATAATCATTCCTATGTCGAGAAGGAAGTTATATCAACCTTTCTACATTGTCAAATTCTGTTTCTTAGTCAAAGTCCTCCCTTTTCACTTAGTCAGAATCCTACCACATTCTACTTAGATGGAATCTTGTACCCTTCTTATTTTTTATTTCATTGTTTTTTAAGATAATTTTCAAGCAAGTTGTAGTTAGTGCCTATTTTAAATGTTTAATAGATGCTAGTCATTGCATGCTTTTTTTCTATTTTGTTGGTTTTTGATGGAGCACTCCTTACAAGGAGAGTTCAAGAAATATTTACTTTCTATGTTGACTACTTATTTCATTTTGACACACATCCTCATTATAGTTCACATGCGCATCAAAGTGAGGGCAAAATGTAGTGTTGAAATCACATACTCATGCCCTTTTCCCTTATGTTTTAGGTCCACTTCAACTAGAATATATTTTATGAAATAACAAGTCTATAAGTGGCACACTCTTGCATGAAATTTGGCTCACAACCTTAGCCTAGTTTATTCCCATTATTGCTCATCATCAAGAATCAATTTCGATCCCTAGATCTCTCATTTACCACCCTAGTTAAGATTTGTAGGTGTATAATTAACCCAACTCACCTCTCCATGTATAGATATGAACCTTGAACTTTTAAATCTAAAAATTCAAATTGAACCTTACCAACCCTTTTTCTCTTAGTCACTGTGACCCAAGCTAGTGCATGTTTATGTGGATTTATGTGTTATGTTGCATTTAAGGGCATTCCTTATCCATTTGAAATCATGTTGCATGTCCTAATCCATTTACACATCATTATAGCAGCATCATTGAGCACTTTAATTGCATTATTAGTTTGCATCATCATCTTAGGCATACTGCATGATTACTTGTTGTCTTCAATCTTGGTTCATTAAAATTGGACCTCCTAAGGCTTGACCAAAGGAGAATAATTCCTTGCACAACAAGTTCCTAAATGGTGTCTCTTGACTCAACCCCACTTTAGACACACATACAACGAGTCGGGGCCCATATATTACAGCAATCAATTTTCTACCAATTCATTTATGTAGGCCAAGTTCAATTCTATGCATTCGGTTCATTTTTGTAAGTGCAAATCTAAACCAAAATGAGATATAGTCAATTTGTCTTGACAAGATCCTTTTTTTCACACTTTAACAAATTATTCCGAACATCTTCAACAATGCATCCCTCTATCCAACTTTTAAACTAAATATCACATTAATTTACTTAAATTCCATAAATATAATTCTATATTTGGTATTAGAATCTAATTTTTAATCCTAAGATTTGTATTTTTTCCATCACAAGTACCAAGATTTTTATTTTAAAGAATCATCACCACAAACATCATCTAAATGATATAAATGACATTTGCCTAGTGGTGAACCCCACTTTAGACACACATACAACAAGTTGAGGTGCATCTGTTGCAATCATCAATTCTCTACCAATTCATTTACATGGGCCAAGTTCAAATCTACCCACTCGATTCACTTTTGTAAGTGCAAATCTAAACCAAAATGAGATATAGTCAATTTGTCTTGACAAGACCCTTTTTTTTACACATTAACAAATTATTCCCAACATCTTCAACAATATATTCCTTTATCCAATTTTTTTAAAACTAAATATCACATTAATTTATTTAAATTCTATAAATGTAATTCTATATTTGCTATGAGAATCTAACTTTTTATTCTAAGATTTGTATTTATTCCATCACAAGTACCAAGATTTTTATTTTTATTTTTTATTTTTTTTATGGAGGATTTTATATTGTCTATAAGATCATTTTGCTATTCCATATGGGAGCACAAGTCTATGTTGATACCTCTTTGACTAAGAGCCAAGGATTGAGGGGTATCAATTCCACTAAAGTCGTTCTGGGTATGATTGTGGCCTCATCCCTTATATTTCGTATCTTTGGAAGTTATTGAACATTGGTGGATGATGCAATCAAAGTTTTTGAATCTTAGTGGATGATGCAATCAAAAAATATACAATCACCCTGATCAATTATACTCAACCAATTAAAGTGGTAAGATTTGTATTTTAAAGAATCTCTCACCACAAATTGGATAGAAACGGCATTTGTCCAGTGCCGCTAAAGTCAAGCAGATGAAATCGATTGGAACGGTTAAAGGGCATGGAATCTATTAAAGATTTGTTGAGACTGACAGGAAGTTCATTTGCCTACGTTCGACAACGACAAAACTAATATCAGATTGCCGTTTCAGTTGTCTATTAATTTTCTGATATGCTTTCGCTGGAAGAACATACGATGAAATCAGTTATCAGCAGACACATGGTTTTGCATCAGCAATGCATTCATATATCCTCTCGTTTCATAAATATAATTTCACATTACATACGTATGTTTTGCAGGGTGAAGTGTTGGAAGTGTTGGACAAAATACAAACCCAATTACCAAACTAATTGCATAATCGGTTCAGAAAATGGATTGATTTATTTTTTTCAGGATTTTCAGTTTATTAAAATCTGTCACACGGTTTTGCAGGAAACCGTTTAAGGTTTATTAAAAGATAATCAACATCAATTTAGAACAAGAGTTGAGTTGCAGCGTATTTCCTGCCAAGTGGTGCCAGAACAGTTTTATAGTATGTCAAGTCAATTGGAATAATGCGAATTTGTTGGCCCATAAAACCTTTCGAAACAAAACTGAATGCAAGTAAAACTTATGAATGGAAATTCCACAAACAATGGGACTTCCAATAACATTCTGAAATCTTTTAGAATCATATGATCTTGATAATAGCTAGTTATCAGCATTATCAATACATACAATTCACCACCTGCTGTAGTAGAGTTTGGTTGCTCTCTTGGTTGGAATCCTTCTCCTGTTTTAAATGTTTAACAAAAACAAAACTCTATTATTTATAATCAAATTGTCTGACAGATATATTGATGTAACTATAAGTGCATTTGCATTTGTTGTAGCATCAAGCCCTATGCTACAACAAATTCTAGGTTTCTCAATCTAATAGCACATTTACCTATCTTCCACCCCATCCTTTCACATGTCCCTCACCTCCCTTCCTCAACTAGTCTTTTCATCCTTGCCATTCATCGTTTACCTATTTTTATCTGTTATTCCCAATCCCTTTATCCAACATTAACATCCAGTTCTATCCACATATTTCTTCTCCATTCATCCCTAAGCATATTCACTAACATATTTTTCATCCATTTCAATAGCACACATGTGTTCAACCCTACCTATCTTCTTGAGGGCACATCCCTAATCCAATCATCATTCAATCAAGCCAAATTATTTATCCATCCTAAAACTAAATATCAACCCCTCGGACATGATATCACCAATTTAATTCCATTGAATGCCTATATCTACTTTCTTTGAAGTGTTGTTGCTTCTTTTAGTCGCAACACAATCTCAAAGAGGGGGAAAATGTAAACACCCAAATCGTATCATGTCCTAACATCACACTAACTTTCTCACATTCCCACATCTTTGAATTAATTAATTAAATTATATTTATTTAAATAAATAGACTTTCTAATGTTCCTCCATCAATTAATTAAATAAATCTTATTTATTTAATTAATTAACCTAACTTCCTCATCTAAAGTTTCAACATTAATTAAATAATTCATATATATTTAATTAAATCAATTCATTCACTAATGTTGGAACCTAATCAATCTTCACTCTCCAATCCAAAAGATAGATCTCAACCATCCATGATCCTCATCCAAAATCTATAAATCCCTCATCTCCCAAGCCATTTTCATAGTTCAAGTTGGATGCATAGCAAGGTTACACTACAAGTTTTATTGAACAACCATATCTCTCTCCAACAACACATCTTGAGCATAGCACAAGCATCAAAGGTTTGTTTTGGTGAGAATCTTGTTTTATTTTCATCATTGTTTGCATTCCTTGGCTCAATGTGAGGTATTGTTAGATTTGAAAGTAGGTTCTTTGTTTGCATTGCTTAGTTCCTAGTTTATTTCATTTATTAGCATACACAATGTTGACATTGATTCTGAATCAGCATTAGGGTTTGCCACTTCTAATGCACAGGCAGATTCAGGCCAACTGAATACAGGAGGTTGCGTGAGCTCCTCCCCTTCACTTCTGGTTCTGCCACACCAAGGGGGGTATCCCTATAACTCAAGATGTAACCTTGACTAGCTCAAAGATAGAAGGATCTAACTTGACAACAACAGGCAGAATACTCTCATGTATGGACCAAGATCTGCATGATAGATCACAAGGCTGGCAACATTCTTGGACATGATGTCTGGTTGGGAATGAGAGCATGCAGGGGGTTCCTAATCCTACTCCTACAACTAACAGGTGGAAGTATGAAGTGTTTTAGTTTGAATTTGGATGCAAAGCTGGACATG
Source organism: Cunninghamia lanceolata (assembly GCA_027924645.1). NCBI lineage: Eukaryota > Viridiplantae > Streptophyta > Pinopsida > Cupressales > Cupressaceae > Cunninghamia > Cunninghamia lanceolata. The sequence goes on along the minus strand of BSBN01000416.1, from coordinate 1,484,620 downwards.
GTGTATAACACAAGAACACAGCATGATTGGTGCCTATCCAGGGCTTGGAGTCGGTAGACATACACCTGTGAATGATCAACATGAATAGCTAAAACTGGATTTCAGGGGGACACACATGATATCTGCCTTACAGATATCTCCCAATGAAGAGTGTTGAGTTATCTCTACTTATGGCATCCCTACTGCAGTATACCCTTCCCAATGTTCAACCTAAAAACAGTTTAATCTGCCCCTTGAGCAGAGGTTAAAAGATCAGACATTCAACATAGGAATTCTATGCTCTAGAATCTAAACATAAGCAAATATCCAGATCCAGAAGAAGAATACATGCAATACTGGAAACAGAATTAACACAACACATGCTAAGATAGCATTACTCATATAAGATCAACCATGAAACCAGTGGATTCATGCCAAGTCCTACAACAGGAGATACATAAACTCACAAGATCAAGCTGTACAGAGCAACCAGATCAGCTGGTTTTGGATTACAGAGCCAAAAATCCACAACTTTCAACAACCTTGAATGATCAACACCGTCTGCATTATATAGCAGGAGGGTGTCTTCAGCATTAACTACCAGGTTGACCAAAACTCCCGCCAGATATACAGTATCAGAGAGATGGCGCTCAAACCTGAATGCAGCAGGTAGGGGAGGAGACAGGAAGATTTCTCGAGCCTTGCGCCGCCGCCTAGGGATTCAAATCTTCAATCAGGTACTACATCAGCCCACGCCATCGCCCATACCTCTGCAACAATCGCCATCAATGGCGCACCAACCCGCGGCCTCGGGAAGAACATCAAATAGTCGATCGCAACCACTTCCCGCCGAGGTTCATCATCATGATATTTTGAATATGCAGGATAACATTATCCCACATGCACCCCGCAGCAACCTCATTAACACTTTATATACTAGGTCATGAGCATAAATCATGTCGGTGCTTTTGCTCCTGACGACACTAGTATAAGACTTCATCATCATCATCTTCCAGCAGCATGATATCCTGTTGCCCGAAATATCACCCTGACGTCATCATCATATCGCAATACAACCGCATGATAATCACCTTCATCGGCACAACCTGATCCATCGGAGAAACATCCTCCCGCTGAGCTTATACCAAAAGTCTGGCCGATGAACATCCTGATGACGTCATCATCATATCCTGCTGACGCCATCATCATGTCTGCCTACTGCGCACCTCCTCATATCCGGATGACGTCATCATCATGTTTGCAAATATCGGGGGGCCTCCACAAGATGATCTCTGTTAGAAATATGACCCCCACCGGACCTCGATGACGTCATCATCATATCGACATCAGGATGATATTTGGAAGACAACCAGATATTTGGAAATATCATCCTGATGCACAAACATCCTGTTGCACTGTAGCTCCGCCGTAAGATCGGGGCGATAGATGAATATGATGATGCTCGAAAAGATCACCCCCACTAGATAGCGCACGAAGCTGGCAGGCGGATATCTCCTTGATATCAGCATCATCATGATGCTGGAACAAACACACACTCGAGTGATATGAAAATATCACCCCCTCCTTCGGAAATATCATGATGCAGATAGGCAGAAAGAAAGATATCACCCTGATATAAGGATGACGTCAGCATCATCAGGATGACAAAACAACGAACAAGAAGTGATACAACATCATCAGGATGATATTGACTAAGATCATCCTGACGTTCAAAATATGATGACCCTAGTGAATATCGGGTCGCACTTAGAACTCTTCAACAACATCATCAGGATGATCATAACCAAGATCACCCGATGATAGAAATATCACCCCGGCGAGATATCATGATGCAGATAATATGATGACCCCCGCAAGCAACACGGTGATAACTGGAAATATGATGATGATGACGACGACCCTTAAGAAAGAACAAGTCAGGTCGAACATCTCAAAGAATAACCCCTTCAGAACATTGGGGCAACATCATCATCATGTCTGGGCAAGGTGATAAGTGCAAGATCACCGGAGACTTTGAAAAATCACCCTCGCAAGCAGATCAGGGCGCACCGTAGCTCGTCAGCATCATCAGGATAAAAACCAAACATCACCCGATGCTTCAATATGATGATGACGATGAGAAACCAGTCGACGGAGAACATGATGATGCTGACCTTCATGGAAACAAACATGATGATGATGACCTCCTCCTCAAGAAAATATGATGATGCAGCTGAAAAAGCACTGAGGAGGTCCAACATTGGAGCATTTTTTGGATACTTAGGGAGAGTGCCTGAATGAAAATTGCTCAAAAAACTACCAGTCAATTCAGGCACTAACACACAATATTATATGTATACTCTTTCCATCTTTTAAATAAATGTGTTTAAGATATTCGTGTACTCTCTCTCTCTCTCTAAAACTTTACTATAACTAAAATCACATCCCAACTTTCTATGTTTCAAATGGATTAATGTCTCACAATCAATAAATTTCAATAGCTTTAATTGATGCTAGAACAACTTTCCACAAGCACATCTCTCTCTCTCTCTCTCTCTCTCTCTCTCTCTCTCTCTCTCTCTCTCTAACAAAAATTACATCTCAACTTGTTATGTTTCAAATAAATTAATGTTTATAAGTTTCATTCCCTTAAAACATTATTATAACTAAAATTACATACCAAATTAAAATTGTTTGTCTTAAAGTCAATAAATTTCAATACCTTTAGTCGATGCCAAAACAAAATTCCACAAGCACATACCATAATATTTAATAGTTTGTGCTATACTATTGACTTACAACTGTGAATATATTAAAGCACTTTAAAAAAACCTTACTTATGTTAACATTGAGGTTGAAAGTGAAGAACCCTAATAGAGAGAGGAAAAGGGAAAGAAGCATAAGTCAAGGAAGGTTTTAGGAGGCAAGGAGAGTAATGGTAAGGCCAAGATCTACTACTATAGGTACACATAGTAGTAGGTGCTATGCACTAGGGGTTTTATTGGCCAAAACCTTGCTAGTAATCACATCCATGGTGTGGCCCTACATTGGTGTTGCTAACCCATGGCACTAGTTACTTGGGCCACCAATAGCCCATAAGGTGGGTTTGGCCAAGTGCAACAATTTGTCCTCCCCCATGGGTGTTAGGCAGAAATTTGCTATGTTGTTGTATCAGTAAATATGTTGGTTAGTTGGTATCGGCGAGTAGTTACTCTCGACCAGTGTCGACAACGGTTGGCAACCGTTAGACAACCTATATATGTATCGTCATTCCAATGCACCCGCGGCATTATGACATTGTAGTGTGATACTGATATATTCAATGAATGGAAACAATGCGTTATTCTATGCAATGCTGTTATAAATTCATGTTCTATGTTATGCACTATACTACCTAATTCTGTTTACTCTATGTTTGTATGAATACCACATTGCCAGTAAACATTTGGCGCCGTTGCCAGTTTGAAAACAGGTCGAGGGTGACAAGTCGATGACAAGCTGAGTCATCCGAGGCCATCGGATGACAAGTTGAGTCGTCAAAAACCATCAGACAAGTGGCATCGTCAGAAACAAGCAAACCGTCGGGTGTAACCAAGGTTGAGAAAAACACAATGAAGATGGCGTCGTGATGGGGCAGCCGACTGAAGAGCCAGTACAAGAAAATAAGGATCGTGAAGACGCTTTGACGGAAGACCTCTATAGTTTGTGGGAAAACTCGTTGAAGGACCACGTGCAGAGGGAGGCTCTCAGATGAGAGATCCCTTAGTCGGTCATCTGGGATCAATTACACGTCGACCATCTCCTCACCTGAGTAGCAATTAATGCCCATACAACTCAATCAGGATAAGAACTGAGTACCAAGTGGGCATGAAACACCAGAGGAAAGAACACAAAGATCATTGAGATTAAAGGAACAAGAAGAACGAAGGAAAACACTAAGACAAATTGTCAATGAACATCATCATGCCGACAAAGGAATTTTCAAGACACCATTGACAAATAAAGAAAAAGGGAATGAAAATGAATTGACAGAAGAAATTAAAAACAACATACGCTGCATTGGAGAGTTATCAATATTGGACGACGAAGGGCCGAGAGTTGGAAGATCTAAGCTGAAGACCCCAGGGCAGAGGGAGTATCAGAACGAACCCAATGAGACTCAAGGTGTAGAGGATGTGGGGAAGACTCGAACGTGGCCGAGAGTGCAAGCAACACACTGGGACGTTGCAAGAGAACCAGTCCAGTCAGGTCCAACGCACAAGGAGGGCATCAGGGAAGGATGGTGACTCCGCCAGCCGAGAGGCAAAAGCTACCAAAATTTATGGGGGATGGGTCAGAAGATCTAGTACGGCACTGTAAGACGTGCGAGACGATTTGGATAGCCAATGGGCAAGATGATGTGGATTACTGGCTGAAAGCATTTCCAGCGACACTGAGAGATAGTGCCATCGATTGGTACACAGAGTTGGACCAAGCACACAGGGCATCATGGAGATTACTTAAGAAGGCATTCCAAGATGAATTCAAACTTCTGAGGGATGACAGTGAAATTGTAGCGGGGATCTACAGTACGAAGCAAGGGAAGCATGAGAACGTGCGAACCTACAACCGGAGACTGAAAGAATTGTTGAGCAAACTGGAGACTCAGCCGACCGATGGGCTGAAGAAGCGATGGTTCATCGAAGGGTTGCGCCCATCGCTGAGAAAGAAAATGAAAGTCGTGCCTTCGTTGTCATACGATGAAGCGTACAATCGAGCTATGGATATAGAGAGTGAAAATAAAATATCCTTCAGAGGGAAAAGGAAGACGGACAACGAGGAGAGTATGGATGACAACAGCGACAGTGAGTCCAAGACCATGCAAGCACTAAGGAAGGACATGATGAGAATGATGAAAGAACTGAAGGCCAACAAGGAGAGTATGAGGGAAGCCAGAGAACTGTGGTGTACAGACTGCAAGGGGGAAGGTCATACAAAGGCAAAATGTCTGAAAAAATTATTTTGTGATATCCGCCAAGTGATGGGACATTCCATCAAGGAATGCCCATACAATCTGAAAGCAAGGGGTACGCAAGTAATCTTCACTCAAGGAGAACCATCAACACTGCCGAACACACCACCAAAGCCCTAGTACAATAGCCATGCATCCCCTAGAGGTTACCAAAGAAATAGAAGTCTGAGAAACAGATTACAGTACGACAACAAGGGATGACCCATGATACAGTTCCGGCAATGCAACGAGTGGGGACACTTTGCAAGAGAATGCCTGAACAATAATCAGAACACAATAAATGCATTATGCAAGTGGTGTGGGCCTGGAGATCACGAAGAAAAGATTGTCCGAAGCAGAAAGGGGTGAACCTCATCAGTTTCAAGGAAAATGATGAAGAGATCCTTGTGGTCACCCGAGCACAATGGAAAAAGGTGACGTATCCAGATCCCCAAACCGAGAAGGAGAGACTTCGGGAGGCTAAGAAAGAAGTAGAGATGGCAATGGAAATGGAAGGAAATAACAGAAAAACAACTACCGTACGACCAGAGTCAGACAAGAGCATCGTGAATCAGGTGTTACAAACCACTGTATCGGTCAAGATAGTGGATCTTCTGCAGAGCATGCTATAACTGAGGATGGCAATCTCGAAGGCGATGAAAGGGAACCCAAACGAGCAAACAAAAGATGAAGATGTCATAGTGGAGCGACCGCTGAAAAAAGAACAAGTCATCGACCCGAGATTGTTGGCAGTTAACAATGGCAAGAATCTAGCCGTCGTACACATGGAAATCGGTGGATGTCACCTGATGAACACAATAATCGACGGTGGATCGGGAGTGAATGTGTTGACAAAAGATACGTGGGAGTGCTTGGAAAAACCCACATTATGGCCACAAAATTTCCAGTTACTGGGAGCAGACCAGCACGGAATTAAAGCACTGGGAGTGCTAATGGCTCAGAAAGTAAAGATTGGCACTCAACTCTTTCGGTTAAACTTTGTAGTCATAACAACACAAGATGCATCGTATGATGCATTACTCAGCCAAGGGTGGCTGATAGCCGCCAAAGCCAACCATAACTGAAAAAAGAACACATTGTCAATAGAGAACAAAGGCAAGAAGATTGTCATAGATCTGAGAACACAGGTTGTAAGTGAGGAACTAGCATCAGATTTTGATTCAGACGGAGGGGAGTCAGTTGGCAGAGGACCAATGGAACTTGATGAGGAAGGAGTATTAAAATTGCAAGAATGTTCTAAAGATGAAACAAATTATTTTAGTGGGCTCTTCTACTGGCAGATGGAAGATTATGAGTTCTTTCAACCAGAATGTAATATGATTTCAATAAAAGAAGTCGGCGAGAGCTCTCCAATGAATAATGCAAGTCTTGGCAGTGCAATTATTGGCAAAACTCAGTCAAAGAGTGAAACACTCGACAACTGTGAAACTCTCGGCAACTCTAGGCCGACGAGTGAAAGTCTGGGCAACTCTAGGCCGACGAGTGAAACATTGTTCACGAATGAAGCACTTGATGGATTGACAAACACTCGACCACTTGGCAAGAGGGAACCAGTAATGAGTGACAAAGGGGAGGAAGGTAATAATTAGCTGGAAGTAACAAAGCAAATAGTGGTAGAGACAAGTCGACCAGGAGAGGCACAGAAAGAATATATAGAGGGTGAAGCCAAGATAGATGATACACTTGCACATACATTTGAACCAGACAAGGTGATCAGGTATGAAGAGTCATTGACAAGCAAGGTGAATTGGGGTGATGAAACTAATGAAAAGAACACAACATTGAAAACATCGACCAAAAAGAAACCATATAGAAAGAATAATGACTATAGAGTAATTCTCCCGACTTGCAATTTTTTGGCGATTGGTGAAAAGCAACAGAGAAAAAATGATGTTAAAAAGTTGGACAGTTTACCGAACGTAGTATGTAGCTTCTGAAAGACAACTCTGGTTCCAAGAAAGACAACAGTTCCAGTCCCTGCTAACAATTACAAAATCAATAAAGTTGGAGTTGTAGATCGAATGTGAACCCCATCGGAGAAAAATAGAAAAATCTGATTCAGGTTGACATGGATGAGAAATTGGAAAAGACGAAAAAAAATTATCGAAAAAAAAAATTACAAAAAAAAGAAAAAAAAGACAGTCATACGTACGCCTACGACAGACATATGACGTACGGCGTGTGATGTATAGTGTATGTGTACGACGACATATGGCGTACGATGTATGGCTTAGGCTGTGCGACCTAAGTCGTACAACTTGGGTCGTGTATGACTTAGGCCGTACAACCTAAGTCGTATGCTCATAAACCCCGCCCAACCCCGCAGCAACACATTGAAAAAAAGCTAGAGAGGCAGAGGCCATACGACGAGGAGAAAAAGAGTGGGGAGGATGACAGGAAAAAGCCTGTACGATTCAGGGAGAAAAGAAAAATGATTCAAGGTTGTACATAGAGAATATAGGAGGCCGTACCAAGAAAAGGAAGGAAAAGAGTGTAATTAGCCACATACTTGGCAGGTTTACTCATTATTCGTACGATTGAGGGTGTGGAAATCAACTTCAATAATTTAGAAAAATAATGTGCACCATGAAGGTCTGAAAGGTTTTGAAGGTGTTAATTTGGGCCCTCAACCCCGCTAGGGGTGCTGCCCCCAAACCCCCATCAAACCAGTACTATCTTGATTCAGTGAGCAATGGGGTGCAACATTTACAGCATTCAGTGTGCTATCAGATTGGGTCCCTTGGTTGGTTGGTCTACTGGCAGGTGTTCCGAATGTGTTGGTTCCACTTTTACACAGCTCCTACTTCAGCATTGTCATCAGTCTGACAAAGCTTACCTAATGTCACTTGATACTTCATGTTTTTCCGTCGTCTGGAAGATGACTTATTTTTTTAGGGGGGATGATGTTAGGCAGAAATTATATTTGTTATGTTGTTGTATTGGTAAATATGTTGGTTAGTTGGTATCAGCGAGTAGTTACTCTGACCAGTGTTGGCAACGGTTGGCAATGGTTAGACAACCTATATATGTATCATCATTCCAATGCACCCGTGACATTGTAACATTGTAGTGTGATACCGATATATTCAATGAATGGAAACAATGTGTTATTCTGTGCAATGCTGTTATAAATTCATGTTCTATGTTATGCACTATACTACATAATTCTGTTTACTCTATATCTGTATGAATACCACATTGCCAGTAAATAATGGGTAGGCATTAAATAATAAACAAGGGAGACAAAGTGTTGCACCTAACCAAAGCCACCTTATAGGTTGTTGGTGCCACATGCCACTAGTGCCATGGGAGGGTAATGTCTATGCTTTATTTTTATTTTCTTAATTGGTGTTCTCTATTTCATGGTTGTAGAAAAGAGCCCTGGGGTTGAAAAGTCAAGAAGGAAACTAATGATAAATAACATTTTCAAGTGTAAGGAAGCATGGAATAACTTGCTAATTTACCCATGTATTCTCAAAAGAACATCATCATGTAATAGGAGACTAACATAGTCTTATTCAACATGCAATTTCTTATTTCCTCTACCTACTAGACATTGATTGGTGGTTACTTAGTATTTCATCATTATTATTAAAATAAATATAGCATAAACCCCAAACAATATTTACATTTCAGATGTGATTTTCACAAACATAGCCACATAGTGGGAAGACATTTTATTTAGCAAGCTAACTTTACCTTCTTAATCCCAATGAGTAAAGCACAATGATCCTTAAATAACTACACATGTAGTTGTTTTATTATTTTTTTCCTTCTTTCTATATGTGTACTTCTCATTGTTGCAAAATTTTAGATGAGGTTACTATTTATGCATTTTATTTTTGTTTAATCTTAATTTAGATCTAGGTACAAACAAAAACATTATTTGATTGAATAGTGTCAATTCTAGTATCTTATAGATTACACTTGGTAGGAAGTAAACTACATTTTATACTCTCTTAACTACATTACAACAATACTATTAGAAATCCCTTTTAATTTGATTTACAAAACTACAAATAAAGTAGTAATGACATGTTTTAAAAAAGGTGCAGAGCTATCTAAAGTGATGTATATAGAGTAATATGTAATCAATATCATTGCTAGTTCAACCTATGAGAGAGTATTGCCATTTCCTACAACATGTACAATTTTTATGTCCACCTTTATTTAAATGTTCCATTTGCACAAGAAATAATTACTATAACTCCATGTGTAACCTATTAATGCAATTACAAAATATTCCTTCTTAACTATAAAACATTCCATTTTAGTTATATATCAACAAATATTCAATTGGTATTTATTGTTCTTCTTTACAACCTCAAATTTGCATGGTCAAGGTAAGGGTGTTACTCACCTCCCTACCATATGGCATCACCAAGCCATTTTAGGGCTTTAGTCAACCCCAAGGCCAAGAGGGGCATATGTGCAAGGGTCAGGGACATTTAAAAAATGAGGGAGGTAAGCATGCTCAACATGTTATTAAATTGATCGCACATTCAAATGGTTAAAGAAACCATGAAAACTTTCAAGCTCTAATTTATAGGACCCCCTACACATTACACTACTTCATCATGTAGTGAAACAATAAAACAATCCAACAATACATTTAAATCAAGAGAACACAAGAATTGGGCAGGAAGACACCTCGTTCTCTAAGCTTTCAATTTTAGTGAACTTATTTACTCCCATGAAACCCTCCTCCAACCCTCTCCTCCCACAAAGCCAAGCCTCAATAAAACAAAAGAAGGCTCCTCTAACAAGACCAAGTCTCCTAGATAAGTAGAGATCCCATGTCAGCTCTCACCCAATCCATTTGGTGAGGAAACATGATAACTACAAAATCTAAGACTCGCAACCCCCCATTTACTCAAGCATTTAAACCTCTTAAAAACCCATGTGGGTCCAACATCTCCCTCAAATAGTGGAGTGGCCTCCCTCTTGCAAGCATTGAATGCAAGTAAGGGATATGGAGGGGACTTGCAATTCACTTCATACCTAATTTATAAATAACTCAAACAATCACATCCCAACACAAAGAGAGTATTTATGATGCAAGAGCATCCATGGTCAATGGCAATCTTACATCACCAAATATATTTTAATTTTTGTTTGTTTATTTTCAATAAGGTTTATGGGCTTGGGAAATAATATTTTAATTTGCAACAAATATAATTTTCCTTGGGCATATTGGGAAATCTAATTTTTGTGGAAAATGCCCCGGTAATTTATAAATGCCTCAAATAGTGGAGAATATCTTTCCTAGGCAAAGACATTAAATTCTATTTTAGTGGGGGCTGATTTTTGTCATAAGTGGGGTTGATTTTGTCATAAGTGGGGCTGCTAAGAATAATGGAATTAATGGCACTTATTATTGTAACCGTCATAGTGTAAGGAATCTTGTAAGTGGTCTTTATGGCCCAGGTTGGTGGACCTAACTCCAAGAATTTTATTTTATTAAATTCCAAATTTTGCAACTCCAAGAGGGGGGTCGTAATTACGAGACCTAGTCTCGGTAAAATGAGCATACCATTCTTATATCTTATCAAAATTAAGAAATTAAAAATGTTCTAGAAATCTGGGAAGGAGAGGCACGAAACCCATAAATTGTATGAGGAAATTCAAAAAAATGAGGGCGCAATGAAAGGAATAAGTGACGGGTTTTTATTGGAGCTGGGAGAAGAAAATTGAGGAGAGACCTAGATGTTGGGGAAGGAGTCTAGAGGTGGATAAATTATTTGTTGTAGGTGTTGGGTGTAATTCTTAGAAGCTCACAAGCTTCCTTATTTTGTAATGCATTTTTAGATTTGAATAAAAGATTGTGTGCAGATTTCTCTTCATATCTTTGTTGTAATATTTTATTTTCAGCCTTCTTGCATAGGCTTGTTTAAGTGTTGTGTTGTAGATTTGAATGGATTAGTATCTCATTGTTGCATCAATTGGTAAATCAGTATCCCTCTTGCATCAATTTAACAAGACTCTTTGACCTTCTGTAAATACAAAACAAGTAACCCACCCCTAGGTACTAGCGCTAGGGCCTAAGAAAAACTTAAAATATGAGAAAAGGTATAATTTTACAAATGCGAGTCTAGAAAAAGAAAGAGTCTTGAGGGCCTTAAGCACATATACCAACAATAATTAAAAAGACATAAAATGGCAAAAGAGAGAGAGATTAGGAAGGGTTGTTGCTCCAATATTAGGTTTACACATGGCTAAAAATCCCTCTCAATGCTTATTGATAAAGGATGAGTGTGGTTTGGAGGGCATATGACACCCTCTCATCTCCTTGCTTAACCAAGTTGTTATTTGCACACTCAATAAAAACATCAAATACATCCCAACCATATATAATTGTTCAGCAAAATATTTAGGGTGCATATTTTCATAACATTACAATACATTATGGTAGATTGACATCTTAATTGTTTAGTCAAGGACAATATTACATTGCCCAATAATCCTATTGACAGTGTTATTGTCATAATTGAAATTTATTTTTTATTCATCAATCAAGATTAAGCACTAGAATATATAACTCAAATAACAATAGAAGGCATCATCATAGTTAGAACTATAGATTAGTTTAGTCCTATCAATAAATAATTAGTGGGCTAATTAAACTTCACAAAGAAGAAATAAACATCTAAGAAAATCACATTTCATCCAGTTTTCCACTACTTACTCAAAAAGCATAAAACACAATGGAGGAGATCAGCTAAGACTATGTTGCTTCAAATCTACTCACCATGACTATGTATGAGTTGGACTTGGGATAACACACGTGTTGCACTTGTGTGGCTTGCCTATGGTCAAGTCACTCCTAGTCATGTGGAAAAAGCCAATGGAGTGGGAGTGTCCAAAGGACTACCCTCTTCACAAGGAAGGAGAGTCTTAAGAGTGTCAACTATATTTGCGTGTGGGGTGGGTGTTGTGTCAACTTGATTGCTCATTTCATGAGGAAGAAGTTGTTGGAATTAGGGAAGACAACTGAGAGGGGGGGTGAATCAGTTGTCTTAAAACTTTAACACTCTCTGCAATTAATTCTTCTTTACCACTTATTAACAAGTTAATGATATAACCATGAAAGCATGAATCAATAACACATGAACAGACACTCAAATAACACACTTAACACCAAGATTTTTAATGTTGAAACCCGGTTAAGGGAAAACCATGGTGGGGGTTAACCCACAAGAATTATACCCTACTAAAAGTATTACAAATGGGAAGGCTCATGCCTTCGGGCTCACTACCCAGAGCTCACTACTCAAAGAGGCTCACTACCTATAGGAATGATTACAAGAAGATTACAGAATGTTTGTACTGATGAATAGCATCTACTAATACAAGAATTCAGTTATGGTTAAGTACAAAATATTGATCTTACACACTTCATCCTTACTCTGCCTTGTTTACTGTTCTGCCATGATCTAAAACTTAGATCTCTTTTATTTTGCACTTCTTTCTGCCTTCTCACACTTTCTCCATTACAATCACACCCCAAAACACTCGAATCCATCAGCTATATATATATGCATCAAGAAATTCAATCAACTATAGTCGGCATAAAGAAACTCTGTTCTATCGGCTGAATCTATGCACAAACAACAAAGCGAACTAAAGACTTGTGTTCCAAATCATTAATCATGTCTGCCAATACCACTGATTATCACAAATTTCTTGACCAACACTTTTTCTTCATCCGAACCAAGATCAAACACTGGGTCAGCCTGCTCTTCTTTTGACTGTATTGACTAACTAGAACCCGATACTCAGATGATTATAACTTTTGATTCTTTCATCACCGGAGGCTAAATTCCTGGAATTGGATAGTCCTAAAAATCCTTATCACTCACCTAGATCTGTAGCACACTGTGATTTACCACCAGAGAGATCTGGACCAAGATACTGGACCTTGTCACATGCTCTGTTTTTGACTACCCAGACTTAGACAAATCTTCACTCTGACTTCCGGTAGGAACAAATTATGTAATACGGATGTGTAGGATAGACTTAGTTGCCATCAATGACAATACCTATCATGCATATCAGTGTCTCTTGCCAACAATCTCCCCCTTTGGCATTGATGGCAACACTTAGTGAAAAATGACTAAGTGTCAGAACAACTCCCCATTTCTATGTATACTTATGCTTTTCATTGATCTCCAATGCTCCCATTTTGCTGGATTCCTCTTTTTTCACTTCTCTTCACTCCCCCTTTGACATCAATGGCAAAGTGTGGGGTCCGCAAACCAAAATTTGCACAAAAAATCTATATATCAGGCCACATATGTACAAACAATTCTTAAGTCTTATTTACATAAAATTAAGTACATCACCAAAAATGTTCTTCAATCGTGCCAGCTCACTATCCCAACTCTTCTTCATAGTGTTCAAAATTGAGATGTGGCTACTGAATAGAAATGCTTGTGATTCTGTTGTCCGCAGATCAATGGGGTCACTTGACTGAGCTGCAACTTGGGCCTCGGCCAGAGCATTGAACATTGCTTCCATTTGGGGGGAAATTAGTCCCCGGAGCTCACTCATCCTTGCCTCTATGCTCTCCTTTCTTTTGTCAATTTATTTATATCTTCAATCAAGTTGATTGCTCGACTCTCCTTGCTTACCACTAATGTTGTCACATGATCAAAAGATTTGGATACACTAGATAGTTTTTGCTTAGACACTTTTATTATATCTTCAATATCCTCTATAACTTTAGCACATGATAAGAAAAATTTATATAGATTTCCTTCTTCTGTAAGAGCATTTTGAATACTCTTTACACTGGCATCTAACACCATTCTATCTACTCCAATCAACCCTTTTAGAGCATCAAATCTTTTGTCATTGAATTCATTTCAGACCTTGACCTCTGCCAACTTTTCAAGAGATTCAAAATGAGTACTTACAGAGATTATCAATTTCTTTAATTGACCGGAGGGGGATGCTGAAGAGTCCTTCTGGTATGTTGGCATGATTTTCTCCAAAATCCCTGATGCCAGACCAAGTAGCTCACTGTCTTCTATGTGAGACTTCAAAATATCTTCTCTGGCCTTAGCTTGAGCAATGGAAGCTAGCTTTATCTTTTGCATAGGAGATAAGGTATCAAAATTTATTAGACCTTGAATTATGTCCTGATCTTCTTCAATTTGTTTGTCTCTTTCCAAAATTTCCTTCACTACTTCTGCAGTGTCTCTTGCCCAAAATGATGGTGTATCTATCTGATCCTTACCGGTACTATCAACCAGGCTGTCCTACTTGGGCTCTTCATCAACCTTTGCAATCTCTTCTCCTTTTTCATTTTTGTCCTTGACCTTTTTTGCTTCTTGGTCCTTATCTTCTTCTAATTCACGGTCTTTATTCTTCAATGAATCATCTTCAATTTGATTGTCTACTTCAACATTCATCTCTGTATCTTCTTTGTCAGATTGATCCAGAGGAGTTTGAATACCTTCAGCATCATCAGTTTTATCTGTCATTTTTCCATCTTCCTTGTTGATTGCTTCCTCTTCCAGAATAGAGGAGTCATCTAACTTAGTTTGCTGCTTGTTGATCTTCAATTCTTCAACATCCGAAATTAAGAAGTCAATCCCATCATCAATCTCTTCTTCAACAATAGGAAGATTATGTTTTTTCAATGCATTTAGAAGAATCTCCTAAGTATCTTTGACTATCTCATCTATTTCACCAAGCATGAGTATATTCATTCTCTTCTCACTCCTGAAGTCATCCTTCACTTCTTTGAATATCATATTCATCTGATCTGGAGTAATCTGAGGTCACAAATTTATCAACACATGCTCCCTAATCTCAATGTCTTTACCTTTTGCATTTTCTTTTCTTAACTCCAGAATATCTGCAAGACTTTTTGGAATTTTAGAAGTTATTTCAATCAAAGCCTTATTGTAGATGTTCAAATATTTGACTGTTGCTTCCTCTAGAACCCTCTTATCAGCATCACTATAATGATCAAAGAATTCAATCATTGTCCTTAAGTTCCCATCTACAGTGACTGATTTGATGATGTCATCCACACAGAGAGTAGGCTTTTCAACATATGTTTCAGTCTTTTGCCTCTTGCTTGCCCTTTTGCTTTCGGAGGGCTTCTCCTTAGACACCTTGGTTGCTTTTGTACTTGATGCCTTTAATTGTTTGACCTCAACATCAGAATCAGTTTCTTCTTCATCATTCATCATGCTTTTATATGTCCGGGAGGCCTTATATTTCACCCTTTTCCCTTCTTTTCTAGATGATTTGCCTTCTGATTTCTTAGGTTTGGCAGGTTTTGGGGGAACAGGGGCAACAACAAAGCTTTTGGTTTTTCTAGGTTGGCTAGTGGAGACTTCTAGAGCACTTCTTTGTTTCTTATCCTGCATCTCCTTTTCATCTTTTTCTATCCTTTCTTTGTTCTGCTTCACAAGTTCCTTAGTTATGCCAATGCTTTTAGCATACATTTCTACTTGCTTTTGAGCTTTCCTCTTGATTTCAGGTTTTCTGAGCTCAATATGCAGTTTCAAACTAAGCTCCTCATATGTGCCAAATCTCTAGACACAGAATCATCCTTGGGTTTGCTCAAGTGATGTTGAGCATACATATCTAAAATCTTCTCATCTACCTCATACCCCATGCACATGATCCAAACAGTTCTGGGTTCTACCGCTTCATTAAGCACTGATCAGTGTCTGTCATGAAATAGATTTTATTCTTGTATTTCTCAACAACCGATTTAGGGATAATTTCCCTAGAACGCATCATGCTCTGAAAATTCTTGAAGTAACCCCAAATTGCATTTTTTTGTGCTTTAGAGTCACGAATGTTGTTCAAGTGCTCTCTTATCTATATAGCAATAGGTTTATCATCTGTCCAACAAATGCTTTTCTTGTCGGGTAACTCATTCATGAAATAGAAGAACAAACATAAGATCAGTGTACCATATTTGAAGGTGTTCTTATCCTTCTTTACCTTATTCAAAATTTTCATTAGCTGGTTCTGTAACAACTCACACAAGTCATAATCTGCATTTTCCTTTAACATTTTGTACATGCAGCATATATGGCCGTTCCGGAAACAGAATTCTCCCTGCTGGAGTGATAAATCTTGTATCTAATCACCATTGAAGCAAACTTAACATCCGGATCAATAATGTCATTGATAGTCATTGCCCTTTTGTCAAACCTTGAACTGGTAGCATCAGTCACAGTTTGATTATTTACAGCCTTCAACATTGGTAGTCCACCGGTTAAATTCAACCCTGTCACAACCTTGATGGCATCCTCGGTGATCTTGAAAGGCTTCATTAGCCACATAAACTCATCATGCATATGGATTAAAACATATTGAACCCACTCACTCTCATCAAATGTCAGAAATTCAATGACTTGTAGAAAATGTTTGCTTTCTAGGGCTTTGTATTCCGGTTTCAAATCATAATTATCATCCTTAAGGTAGTTATCAAACAAATCCAGCAATTACACGTTCCCAAATTCATCTATGCTACAGTGGATGTATGCCCTAATATCCTCGACATGCAGTACTTCGTAAGGCACACCAGAAAATGCTCCTAATGGTTTGACTTGGACTGATTTGTATGGATGCTTCTTAAATTTTGGTTGGGGCCTTTCAGTAATATCAACAACAAGAGGAGTAGCCATCTCAAAAGATTACAGGTTCAAAGCTTTGTAGAAAATACCTTTTTCTTCATGAAGTTAGGGTTAGCAGATGAATTCATCAGTCGCACTTCAAATCCTTGAAATCTTGGCTCAGGTACTCTTTTGCTTGCTCTTTTCAAATGCAAAGTGATCCAAATGCTTGAATGAGTGACCTTTTCTGCTCTGCAAAACCTAATTCATCATTGTAATAAATGCTCTACCCTAATACATCCGGTTACATTGTTTCTACATGTAATCAATCTTCAATTGCTCCGCAATCAATCACATTTGCTTCTTTTCTTCCAGAATTTGTTTCAACAGATCTGCAATAACCCAAATTATCTCCTCTCATCGTGCCAGATCTAGGCACCCATTTATTGGCTGGAGGAATTTGATTCTCAATGCAACTCCCCTTGAGCCAGAGCTCCTAATTCAATTTCTAGAGGAATTACCAGCACCAGTTTTTGGTGTGGACCCATTGTCAATATTCATTTCACCTTTCTTCACCCATGTTTCGTTCATTTCATTCTAGATCTCATTAACATTGCCCTTGCCTTTGTCTTGTCTCTGCTCATCCAGTTTTCTGTTTACTAGACATCTTCTTTCATTAATTCTACTTCTGCAGAATTTTTTAATATGACCGGATTGGTTACAATTGAAGCACACATCTCTTTGCCCATTTGATTGGTTTCCTCTTGATATGCACTGATTAGAAATATGTCCAAAACTATTGCATGCAAAGCATTTGCCATTGAAGGAATTTCCATTTCCTCTATTGTTAGAGTTATTCATTATCATACTTCTACATTCATTGGATCTATGACCATACCTCTTACACTTGAAGCATTGACCGGAGAAGGATGGATCACTTTGATTTACTCTGCTTCTGTATTGAGTAGCTCTATGACCAAATTTATTGCAATTGAAGCAATTTCCATTGAAAGATGGATACCTTTGAGCATTAGGTTGTCTTACCGGAGGTCTTCTAGGTCTATTTCTCCCATTCCATGATTGAGAATTTCTTTGTCTAGATCCAGAGCTTTCACCTTTCTCATACCCAAGACCATGCTTATCATTAGTCTTCTTCTGGCTCTCCAACAACAATTCAAGTTTACCTGAGCTTATCTTGAACTTCTCCTTGTAGGGCAAGTGCAAAAAGATGGAGGGCCAAAAAGGGGTCTTAAGTGGCCACTTTTTTTTCTTTCTGAAATCAGGAAATGCTGGCCTTGGATGAGAAATTGAGCATAGTTATACTCAAAATTTGGAGATGCAACCAAAACAATGTTCGTAGTACTCCGAGTCTACTTTATAAACTACTATTTTTTTTTTAAATGGTATAGATTAAGGGGTTCAAAAGAGGGAGCCACAAAAATTGGTGTTGTTTTTGTCAAAAAAAATAACATAGCATGTTTTGTGGCTCCCTCAAAAGGTCAACTTTTTTTTGGTATTTTTAAAATCGCTTCAGTGAGAAATTAGCTAATAGCATGTAGTTTATGTCTGATTTTTCTGATAATTTTTTGATGAATACTTGATTTTTTACTAATTTTCAAAGTGGACACATCCTAAAAAACATAATTTTGGCCGTGCTACCCCTATAAAATTTGAAAACTAATTGAAAATCATTTTTTTCTTTTTTTAATGTGTAGAATGGAGTCTAGTTTCTAAATATGTATTTTTTTTTTAAATTTCAATGAATGGTTAATTTACAATGAAAAAAGACTAAACAATGGTTTTTGCCCAAAAACGAACACAAACAAAAAAAATTAAAGATGAAAGACTTAACATTGTCAAAATGTGAAAAAAATCACATTGTCAAATAGCTAAGAGAAAGCCTAACATTACCTAGGTGTTCGATTTGTTTGACCTTGAAACACATGCAAATTGAGGGTTAGCACGAACAAAATTATGTGAAATCCTATAGAATATGGAAAAACACGTCTTTAGACATTGAGAAGGCACTCCAAGCCTTTGGGTTGGAAATCTAAAGCAAATCCCAAGCCTAAAGCTTGGGATTCCCAAATCAAAACATAACGCGCTCGCATTATGTTTTACTTTGCATTTTTTCCTTTTCCACAGAAGTTAGTGCACTGTTTGTCATGTTTGGCATAACACGAGCGCGTTAACGCGCTCGCGTTATGTCCCCCTTGAATTTTTTTATGTTCAAGGTTATTAATCATGTATGTATGTATGTATGTATGCCTATATGTATGTATGTATCTATGTATACCTATATGTATATATGTATAGTGTCAAGGGTAGAGGAGGGTAGAGATGGGGGTGAGCCAGATAGGGGAGGAGAGGGGTGGATAAGGATTGAGTGATTAAGGTTTAAGGTTGAGGGTTGAGGGTTTAGGGATAGGATTTAGAGTTTAGGGATAAGGGATTAGAGTTTAGGACCTTGAGGGATTAGGGTTTAGGGTTGAGGCTTTAGGGATAGCGTTTAGGGTTGAGGGTCAAGGGATCAGGGTTAAGGTAGAGTGTTGAGGGTAGAGGGATTAGGGATAGGGTTTTGGGTTGAGGGATTAGGGTTTAAGGTATAGTTTTGAGGGTTGAGGGTTTAGGGATAGGGTTTAGGATTTAAGGTTTAAGTGTTGAGGGTTAAGGATTTAGGGATAGGGTTTATGGTTTAGGGATAAGGGATTAGGGTTTAGGGATGTACAATTAAGGAGTACCATAAATAAACTAGAATTTAGGAAGGGTTGGGAAAATTTTGTGAATCATCAAGGGCTGGAGATTAGAGATTTTGTTGTGTTCAAGTACATATCCAAGTCATAATTTAAGGTTAAGATATTTCAAAGAACAGGGTGTGTGAAAAACATCAATACTTTTCGGCTTATGAATACCAACATTGATACAGATAAAAGATGCCCTTCTTCTAACAAAATATCCAGTTCAAGTCAACCGATGGGCAGCAAGTTGTCGAATGAGTTGGTTTAATGGGCATGCCTCCTTCTTCAAAGTTATGCTTGGAGACTTTACACAAAAACTGATAACTCTATACATTATTTTTCATTCTTTTATTTCCTATACATTGTTAAGAACTTGTAAAATCTAATTGTGTAATGTGTTTATGGAAGCGCATTCCTCCTACATTTGTTTCACAGTTTATAGACAACACAGATGAATATATGGTGTTGCAAGGCCCAGGTGGGCATGAGTGGGATGTACAATTAGGGGGTACCATAAATAAATTAGAATTTAGGCAGGGTTGGGAAAATTTTGTGAATCATCATGGGTTGGAGATTGGAGATTTCGTTGTGTTCAAGTACATATCCAAGTCATATTTTAAGGTTAAGATATTTCAAAGAACATGGTGTGTGAAAAATATCAATGCTCTTGAGCTTATGAATACCAACATTGATACAGATAAAAGATGCCCTTCTTCTAACAGAGTATGCAGTTCAAGTCAATTGATGGGTAGTAAGTTGTCGAATGAGTTGGTTTAATGGGCGTGCCTCCTTCTTCAAGGCCCAGGTGGGCAAGAGTGGGATGTACAATTAAGGGGTACCATAAATAAACTGGAATTTAGGCAGGGTAGGGAAAATTTTATGAATCATCATGGGCTGGAGATTGGAGATTTCATTGTGTTCAAGTACATATCCAAGTCATATTTTAAGGTTAAGATATTTCAAAGAAAAGGGTGTGTGAAAAATATTAGTGCTCTTCAACTTATGAATACCAACATTGATATAGATAAAAGATGCCCTTCTTCTAACAGAGTATGTAGTTCAAGTCAACCAATGGGCAGCAAGATGTCAAATGAGTTGGTTTAATGGGCATGCCTCCTTCAAGGCCCAGGTGGGTAGGAGTGGGATGTACAATTAACGGGTACCATAAATAAATTGAAATTTAGGCAGGGTTGGGAAAATTTTGTGAATCATCATGGGCTGGAGATTGGAGATTTCGCTGTGTTCAAGTACATATCCAAGTCATATTTTAAGGTTAAGATATTTCAAAGAATAGGGTGTGTGAAAACTATCAATGCTCTTCAGCTTATGAATACCAACAATGATACAGATAAAAGATGCCCTTCTTCTAACAGAGTATGCAGTTCAAGTCAACCGATGGGCAGCAAGTTGTTGAATGAGTTGGTTTAATGGGCATGCCTCCTTCTTCAAGGCCCAGGTGGGCAGGAGTGGGATGTACAATTAAGGGGTACCATAAATAAACTAGAATTTAGGCAGGGTTGGAAAATTTTGTGAATCATCATGGGTTGGAGATTGGAGATTTTGTTGTGTTCAAGTACATATCCAAGTCATATTTTAAGGTTAAGATATTTCAAAGAACAGGGTGTGTGAAAAATATCAATGCTCTTCAGCTTATGAATACCAACATTGATACAAATAAAAGATGCCCTTCTTCTAACAGAGTATGCAGTTCAAGTCAACCGATGGGTAGCAAGTTGTCGAATGAGTTGGTTTAATGGCCGTGGCTCCTTCTTCAAGGCCCAGGTGGGCAAGAGTGGGATGTACAATTAAGGGGTACCATAAATAAACTAGAATTTAGGTAGGGTTGGGAAAATTTTGTGAATTATCATGGGCCAGAGATTGGAGATTTCACTGTGTTCAAGTACATATCCAAGTCATATTTTAAGGTTAAAATATTTCAAAGAACATGGTGTGTGAAAAATATCAATACTCTTTAACTTATGAATACCAACATTAATACAGATAAAAGATGCCCTTCTTCTAACAGAGGATGTAGTTCAAGTCAACCAATGGGTAGCAAGTTGCTGATTGAATTGGTTTAATGGGCTTGCCTCCCTTCAAAGTTATGCTTGGAGACTTTACACAAAAATTGGTAGTTCTCTATACATTATTTTTCATTATTTTATTTCCTTTACACTGTTAAGATTTTTGTAAGATCTAATTTGTGTAATGTGTTTATGGCAGCGCATTCCTCCTGCATTTGTTTCATAGTTTATAGACAACATAGACGAACATATGTTGTTGCAAGGCCCAGGTGGGCAGGAGTAGGATGTACAATTAGGGGGTACCATAAATAAAGTGGAATTTAGGCAGGGTTGGGAAAATTTTGTGAATCAGATCATGGGCTAGAGATTGGAGATTTCGCTGTGTTCAAGTACATATCCAAGTCATATTTTAAGGTTAAGATATTTCAAAGAATAGGGTGTGTGAAAAATATCAATGCTCTTCAGCTTATGAATACCAACATTGATACAAATAAAAGATGCTCTTTTTCTAACAGAGTATGCAGTTCAAGTCAACCAATGGGCAGCAAGTTGCCGAATGAATTGGTTTCTGACGGTGAAAACAACAATGATGTCGAATCAATGGAAGAAAATCAAAATTAGGGTTGAGGGTTGAGGGTTGAGGGATTAGGGTTTAGGGTATAGGGTATAGGGTAGAGGTTTGAAGGTTGAGGGATAATGTTCAAGGTTGAGTGTCCAAGGTTAAGTGTAAATGGTATACAGGGTTTAAGGGTTTAAGGTTTGAGGGATTAAGGGTTTAAGAGTTGAGGGACTAGGGTTTAAGGCATAGTGTCGAGTGTAGAGGGTTTAGAGACAAGGTTTATGGTTGAAGGTTTAAGGGTTGACGGTTGAGGCTTTAGGGTTGAGGGTTAAGGGATTAGGGTATAAGGTATAGTGTCGAGGGTAGAGGGTTTAGGGATAGGGTTTAGGATTTAAGGTTTAAGGGTTGAGGGTTGAGGCTTTAGGGATAGCGTTTAGTGTTTAGGTTAAGTGAGACACCTAGATGACTAAGGACATATGAAGAGACAGACAAGGAATGACTGAGAGACCTAGAGAGGGGAGAGGTAGAGAGGTGAGTGGGAGATAGAGGTGAGAGATAGAGAGGTGAGGGGAGAGATAGAATAAAATGAGAGAGTGAAGTTGACAACTTGAGGGAAAGATGGGTAAGGAGGGAGAGAGGTGGAGAGGAACAGAAATATCTAAAGAGCTCTAGGAGATATACAAGTGAGAGACCTACAACCTAAGGAGAGAGGGGTGGATAAGGGTTAAGGGTTTAAGGGTTAAGGGTTTAAGGCTTTAGGGTTTAAGGGTCAAGGGTTTAGGGTTTAAGGGTTGAGGGTTTAAGGGTTGAGGTATTAAGGGTCTAAGGGTTGAGGGATTAGGGTTTAAGGTATAGTGTCGAGGGTTGAACCCTAATCCCTCAACCCTCGACACAATACCTTAAACCCTAAGGTTGAGGGATTAGGGTTTTAAGGTATTGTGTCGAGGGTTGAGGGATTAGGGTTCAACCCTCGACACTATACCTTAAACCCTAATCCCTCAACCCTTAGACCCTTAATACCTCAACCCTTAAACCCTCAACCCTTAAACCCTAAACCCTTGACCCTTAAAACCTCAACCCTTAAACCCTAAACCCTTGACCCTTAAACCCTCAACCCTTAAACCCTAAACCCATGACCCTTAAACCCTCAACCCTTATCCACCCCTCTCCTCCCCTATCTGCCTCACTCCCATCTCTCCCCTATCTCTCTCACCCCTCTCTCCCTAGGTTGTAGGTCTCTCACTTGTATATCTCTCAGGGCTCTCTAAATATTTCCCTTCCTCTCCACCTCTCTCCCTCCTCCTTACCCATCTTTCCCTCAAGTTGTCAACTTCACTCTCTCATTTTATTCTATCTCTCCCATCACCTCTCCATCTCTCACTTCTATCTCCCCCTCACCTCTACCTCTCCCCTCTCTAAGTTTCTTAGTCACTCCTTGTCTACCTCTCCATCCATCCTTAACCATCTAGGTCTCTCATTTAACCTTAAACCCTAAACCCTATCCCTAAATCCTCAACCCTTAAAACTTAAATCCTAAACCCTATCCTTAAACCCTCAACCCTCAACACTATAACTTAAACCCTAAACCCTATCCCTAAAGCCTCAACCCTCAACCCTTAAACCTTAAACCCTAAACCCTCTATTCTCGACACTATACCTTAAACCCTAATCCCTTAACCCTCGTCTCTAAGTCCTCAACCCTCATCCCTTAAACCTTCAACCCTAAACCCTCTACCCTCGACAGTATGCCTTAAACCTTAATCCTTCAACCATTAAACCCTCGACCCTTAAACATTGGGCAAACTTTTACAAAAAAGAAAAAAATGCAAAGAAAATAATAACGTGCTCGCGTTATAGCGCGAGTGCGTTATGGTTTTGTGTTGCCGAGCCAAAGGCTTGGCAACACCAAGCCATAATGCGAGCACATTATAATGCGCTCGCGTTATGGATTTTTAAAAAGTTTTAAGAATTTGGCCATTTTTTGGCCTCCCATCTTTTTGCACCCGCCCTGTATTCATTTGCAACTTCTAGGTCATGTTTGAGAATAACAATTTGACTTTCAAGTTCTTCCTCATTGTCTTTTCTTTCATGTAGATTAGACTCTAGATGGCCAGCTATCCTGTCTAGTCTGCAGCATTCTTCTGTTCTTTCTTTCAGAGATTGATTCAATTTTTCTTCAATCTTCTTTCTTTCTTCAATTTCCTTGGTCAGCCTCATTACCCTAAATTCCATCTCATGTTTTAGTACAACAACATCTTTAGCTAACTTCTCACATTCCTTTGTCTTCTCTTTCAGGGCCTCATCCTTGTTATTGTCTTCATTCTGATTTCCCAGTTGAAGAAATAGCTCCTTCCTCTTTCCATTAGATTTGCTCAATTTTTCTTTTAAGGTCTCAATGAAGTCTTTAGCATCTTTAAGGTTCTCTTGCAGTTCTTTGACTTCTGCTCTGGACTGATCAAGATCTTCTAAAGCAAGTTTAAGTTGTTCCTAGAGGTTGTATGAATTCATTTTATTACCTTCCCAGATCTTCCTCAAGTATTAAACTTCTTCCAAGGAACCTTGCTCTGATCAATTGTTGGAATTAGGGTAGACAACTGAGAGGGGGGGGTGAATCAATTGTCTTAAAACTTTAACACTCTCTACAATTAATTCTTCTTTACAAATTATTAACAAGTTAATGATATAACCATGAAAGCATGAATCAATAACACATGAACAAAAACTCAAATAACACACTTAACATCAAGATTTTTAACGTGGAAACCTGGTTAAGGGAAAACCACGATGGGGGTTAACCCACAAGAATTATACTCTGTTAAATGTCTTACAAATGGGAAGGCACATGCCTTCAGGCTCACTGCCCAGAGCTCACTGCTCAAAGAGGCTCACTGCCTACAAGAATGATTACAAGAAGATTACAAAATGTTTGAACTAATGAATAGCATCTGCTAATGCAAGAATTCAGTTCCTGTTAAGTACTTGAAATATTGATCTTACACACTTCATCCTTACTCTGCCCTGTTTACTGTTCTGCCATGATTCAGACCTTAGATCTCTTTTCTTTCGCACTTCTTTCTGCCTTATCGCACTTACTCCATCACAATCACACCCCAAAACACTCGAATCCATCGACTATATATATCCACATCAAGAAATTCAATCAATTGTAGTCGGCATAAAGAAACATTGTTCTGTCAGTTAAATCCATGCACAAACAACAACGCGGACCAAAGACTTATGTTCCAAATCATCAATCATGTCTGCCAATACCATTGATTATCACAAATTGCTTGACCAACACTTTTTCTTAATCCAGACCAAGATCAAACACTGGGTCAGCCTGCTCTTCTTCTGACTGCACTGACTAACTGGAACCTGATACTCAGATGCTTATAACTTTTGATTCTTTCATCACCGAAGGGTAAATTCCTAGAATTGGATAGTCCTAACAATCCTTATCACTCACCCAGATCCGTAGCACACTGTGATTTACCATCAGAGAGATCTGGACCAATATACCAGACCCTGTCACATGCTTTGTTTCTGACTACTCAGACTTAGAGAATTCTTCACTCTGACTTCCGGTAGGAACAAATTATGTAATGCAAATGTGTAGGATAGACTTACTTGCCATCAATGAAAACACCTGTCATGCGTAGCAGTGTCTCTTGCCAACAGAAGTGCTTGATGGTAAATGATTGTGTTGTGCAGACTTATGGTTGGAATGTGTAGGTACCACTTAGTAAACCTCTGAAGAGGTGTTGTTATGACAATTCTTGGGTGGCCAAGTGCATTATTAGCATGGATTACTTGTTTAGATCCCATTGTGGTAGCAAGAAAAGCATTAAGATGATGGTTTTATATCTCAATTAATTCTTGAAGGAGGGATAGTTCTTTTGCTCATCTCTTGGTTTTTTATTCTTAGATTTGTTGTAAGATAATAGCCTTCTCTTGAACTTGTTCTGGGTTGAAGGCTTCTTGGTTTGGTTAAGTAGTTTCATGCTCATTTAAAATAGACCTTACCCAATCCAATTCTCTCTAACCCCAGTACACATGAGCCTGATGGTGGGAGAGAGAAGGAAGAGGTATGCCTTGCTTTAGAAACTTGTGTGTTGTGCTTGCATTTGTTTTGTTTGTGATTTACTTGTCTTGTTATCAATCTGGTTGTTTGCTTGTTGATGATTGATTGTCAATTGCCTTGTTTGATTGTTTTGTTGATTGCCTTGGACTCATTATCAAGGACTTTTGATCACTTGATGTTAACTTGAGCAAAAATGAACTAACTAAATTCTTTGATCTAAAATTAGGAAACAGATAACTATTCTATATTTTTGTATTCCCCCAAATTGAAATGTGAATTAATTAACTAATGCAATTAAATGATTATAAATGCAATTTGAGAAACATTTTTATTTTGTTTTGATTTTGAATGATTTGATTCATTGATTTCCTTGGACCTATTAGCAAGGACTTTAGCACTTGTTGCCTTGTTCTATTAGCAATATCTTTTCAAAATGATTTGGATTGATTATGTTGACTAAATCTACAATCTAATCTAAGCTATCTAATGCAATAGCACAAATAAATTCTATCTAGATATTTCTAATCTACAACACAGTGATAGAATGTCATTGATTTTAGAAAGGTTGGAGATCTAATTATTCTATTTGTAGTTCTAATATAATGTTTTTCAAGAAAATTAATCTAATAATTCAAAACAATGAGTAGATTGGAACCTCACACATAAAGATTAGCAACCAAGGTGGTTGGTGAAGGAGTTTGTCATCCAAATTGGTATCTTCATAGTCATACCTATTTGAAATAGGAACCATGGGATTGGAAGGGATATACTAATCTATTAAGGGGATGATGGGTTCATTAGAGGGACTTTGTCCTTGAGGTCCTATCGATCCTGACATATTCAGGGGTACCTTAGGTACTGCAAAATAAATTAGATGACATAAGAGAAGAGGAAGTGAAATGGAATGGAAAGAGAAAAGTGAGAGAGTGTATCTTAAAAGGATTTTCTTTTCACCCCAGGTTCACTAAAATATGTTTTGGTCCAAATCTACTCACCATGATTGTGTATGAATTAGACCTAGGATAGCACAAGCATTGCACTCATGTGGCTTGTGTATGGTTGAACCACTCCTACTCACATGACAAAATCCAATAGAGTGGGGGAGTGTCTAAAGGACTACCCTTTGCACGAGGAAGGAGAGTCCTATGAGTGTCAATGATAATTGTACATAGGGAGAGTGTCATGCCAACTTGATTGCTCACTTCAAGAGGAAGAAGTGTTTGATGGTGGATGATTGTTTTCAAGTGTAGAGTTGTGGTTGGAATGTGTGGGTGTTGCTTGGAAAACCTTTGAAGAGATGTTACATTATGGCAATTCTTGTGTGGCTAGGCGGGTTGTTAGCATGGATTAAGTCTAACTCCTATTGAGTGTTAGTAGGAAAAGCATTAAGATAACATTTCTCTATCTCAATCAATTATTGAAGGAGGGCTAGTCCTCTTGCTTGCCTCCTATTGTTTTCTTCTTGGGTCTATTGCAAGTTAATAGCTTTCTCCTAAACTTGTTTTGGGTTGAAGGATTCTTGGTTTGGTTGAATAGTTTCAAGATCATTTAAAATGGACCTTACCCAATTCTCTTTGACCCCATGACACATGAACTTGATGGTGGGAGAGAGAAGAAAGAGGCATGCCTTGCTTTATATGCTTTTTACATGTTGTGCTTGCATTTGTTTTATTCATGATTTACTTATCTTGTTAGAAAGTTGATTGTTTACTTTTCGATGATTGATTGTTGATTGCCTTGTTTAATCATTTTTTTGATTGCCTTGGACTCATTAATAAAGACTTTTGACCACTTGATGTTACCTTGAGTGAAAATGGACTAACTAAATGCTTTGATCTAAATGTAGGAAATAGACATCTATTCTATATTTTTGTATTTTCCCCAAATTGAAATGTGAATTAATTAACTAATTCAATTTGAGCAAACATTTTCAATTTTGGTTGATTTGATTCATTTATTGCCTTGGACCCATTAGCAAGGACTTTATCACTTGTTGCCTTGTTCTATTAGCAAGAGCTTTTTGAAATGATTTGGTATGATTATGTTGAATTGAAACTAAATCTATACTCTAATCTAAGCTATCTAATGCAATAACATAAATAAATTCTATCTAGATATTTCTAATCCACAATGTAGTGATGAAATGTCATCAATCTAGGTAAGATTGAAGATAATTAATCTATTTTTAGTTCTAATCTAACCTTTTTCAAAGTATATTAATCTAATAATTTAAAATAATGAGTAAATTGGAACCCCACACATGGAGATTAGTAGTGAAGATGCTTGGTGAAGATGTGGAATATAAGTCCTCAGGGGCTCAAATTTTGTATTCTCTTCACTCCTGTTCATCCTAAGACACTTTGATTGATGGAAGAAGGTTAGGAAGATAGAAAACTAAACTAAGGGAAATGGTAGAGAGTTGATTCATGACAATGCAAGATTTGAAGCTTCAATCTAAGAAAAACTTTGGGGCTTGCAAGGAGCATGGATACTATACAAAAACTTAGTAATTTGGCCTAGATGCCTTGGAATCAACTCACTAGCCTACTCAAACAACTACAGAAGGAGAGGCAACAAAATCACAACTATCACAGAAGGCTTCCAATGAAGAACCAAAGACCCTTTGGAATCCAAATGAGGGTACTTAAATAGGCTACGAATATCAATCCAAATCATGATTAGGGGGAACTCAAGAGCTAACAAGGGTAGGTGGAGTTAAGACTCAATTAAGATTGAAATTAGAAGCCAAAATGGTGGTGAAATGGCTAGAATTGAGAGTTCTCACTTGCCAGTCTTGAACATTAAGGTTATCCCTTTTACTAGTGGGTCCACCCCTTTTTCTAGGGAAGGTTGTTTGAGTGACCCCTGAGATGCTCAAATGACCCTAGGCTCACCTAGGAAACCACGAGAATGCTCAGGTGACCCCACCACTTGAAGGGTGAAAAAGTAGTTTCGAGAAAGTATAAGGGTACACATGCAAGGCAAAACATTGAGGAGGCCAAGACAAAGGCAACAAGGGTCTTAAAGGCTGATAAGATGCTTCCATCATGGTCGAAAAGACTGAGAGATTTGTGTTCACACTGCTGAACCACTAGATATAATCATCAGAATATCATGTACGCCCATGTAATTTTTGGCACTTACAAAGATCGTCTCACATCATGGAAGTAATTAGGAAATATATTATTTTGGGAAACACAAAATAATCAATCATAACAATCAAATTTGTAGGAATGTACATGACTAAGATTACAATCGAGAGAGGCTTTAGACAAAGTTCACTATCTTGATATTTTATGTATAAATAAGAGCATTCAACTCATTGAAATGGATTTAAACCCCTATATTTTTACTAGTCTTAAATTTATTAATTATTCAAGCCTCCTAGGACAAGTTTTATTGTGTAAATTCTTTGAAATATACAATAAAGGTATTGTGGCTTCACTTTCAACTTTGGTTTGTGCATGAATGGTTTGATTTGTTTATAGTGTTTAATTTTCTTACATGCATATATCTTACATGTCTTATTGGTTTTTATGTGAACCTCATATTGCATTCATGTCTATCAATATCTTGTTATTTGCCTTCATTGGGAGCAAATTGGGGAGCATCTTGCTTTTCCTTATTGCATGTGCTTACAGGTCATATCCTATCTATGTTTTTACATACTTATTGCATGATATCTTTATGATGTTTATATGTTTTATCATGATCACATCTTTTTATCCTTACCTCCAATTCCTTGCATCCTTTGCATGCAACCGATTGAAGGGGCATATATGTCACTAATGTTCCTTTTATGAGTTATGTTTTGTGGTGACAAGCTCATAATCATTCCTATGTTGAGAAGGAAGTTATATCAACCTTTCTATGTTGTCAAATTCTTTTTCTTAGTCTGAGTCCCCCCTTTTTGCTTAGTCATAATCCTACCACATTCTACTTAGATGGAATATTTTACCCTTCTCATTTTTTTCTTTCATTGTTTTTTAAGATATTTTTCAAGCAAGTTGTAGTTAGTGCCCATTTTAAATGTTTAATAGATGTTAGCCATTGCATGCTTTTTTTCTATTTTTGTTGGTTTCTCATGGAGCACTCATTGCAAGGAGAATTCAAGAAATATTTACTTTCCATGTTGACTACTTGTTTCATTTTGACGCACATCCTCATTATAGTTCACATGCACATCATTTAAGTGAGGGCAAAATGTAGTGGTGAGAATCACATACATATGACTTTTTCCCTTATGTTTTAGGTCCACTTCACTAGAATGTATTTTATGTAATAACAAGTCTATACGTGACACACTCTTACATGAAATTTGGCTCACAACCTTAGCCTAGTTTATTCCCATTATTGCTCATCAACAAGAACCAATTTCAATCCCTAGATCTCTCATTCACCACCCTAGTTAAGATTTGTAGGTGTAGAATTAACCCAACTCACCTCTCCATGTATAGATATGAACCTTGAACTTTTAAATCTAAAAATTTAAATTGAACCTTACCAACCCTTTTCTCTTAGTCACTGTGAGCCAAGCTAGTGCATGTTTATGTGGATTTATGTGTTATGTTATATTTAAGGGCATTCCTTGTCCATTTGAAATCATGTTGCATGTCCTAATACATTTACACATCATCATAGTAGTATCACTGAGCACTTTAATTGCATTATTAGTTTGCATCATCATCTTAGGCATACTACATGCTTACTTGTTGTCTTCAATCTTGGTTCATTGTTGTCAAATTGGACCTCCTAAGGCCTGCCCAAAGGAGAATAATTCCTTGCATAACAAGTTCCCAAATGGTGTCTCTTGACACAACCCCAGTTTAGACCCACATACAATGAGTCAGGGCCCATCTATTACAGTCATCAATTCTCTACCAATTCATTTATGTAGGCCAAGTTCAATTCTATGCATTCGGTTTATTTTTGTAAGTGCAAATCTAAACCAAAATGAGATATAGTCAATTTGTCTTGACAAGATCCTTTTTTTCACACATTAACAAATTATTCCCAACATCTTCAACAATGCATCCCTCTATCCAACTTTTAAACTAAATATCAAAATAAGTATATTTAAATTCCATAAACATAATTCTATATTTGGTATTAGGATCTAATTTTTTATCCTAAGATTTATATTTTTTCCATCACTAGTACCAAGATTTTTATTTTAAAGAATCATCACCACAAACATCATCTAAAGGATAGAAATGACATTTGCCTAGTGGTGAACCCCACTTTAGACACACATACAATGAGTTGAGGTGCATCTGTTGCAATCATCAATTCTCTACCAATTCATTTACATGGGCCAAGTTCAAATCTACCCACGCGATTCACTTTTGTAAGTGGAAATCTAAACCAAAATGAGATATAGTCAATTTGTCTTAACAAGACCCTTTTTTTAACACATTAGCAAATTATTCCCAACATCTTCAACAATATATTCCTCTATCCAATTTTTTTAAAACTAAATAACATATTAATTTATTTAAATTCCATAAATATAATTCTATATTTGCTATAGAATCTAACTTTTTATCCTAAGATTTGTATTTATTCCATCACAAGTACCAAGATTTTTATTTTTATTTTTTATTTTTTTATGGACGATTTTATATTGTCGATAAGATCATTTTGCTATTTGATATGAGAGCATACGTCTATGTTGAGACCTCTTCGGCTCAGAACCAAGGATTGAGGGGTATCCATTCTACTAAAGTGGTTCGAGGCATGATCGCACGCTCATCCCTTATATTTCATATCTTTGGAGGTTTTTAAACCTTGGTAGATGATGCAATCAAAGAATAAACAATCGCTTTCATAGTTGTACTCAACCAATTAAACTACGACCTTTTTAATAAGATTTGTATTTTAAAGAATCTATCACCACAAAGGATAGAAACGGCATTTGTCCAGCGCCGCTTAAGTCAATCAGATGAAATCGATTGGAACGGTTAAACGGCATGGAATCTATTAAAGATGGTTATTGAGACTGACAGGGAAGTCATTTGCATACGTTCAACAACGACAAAACTAATATTTAGATTTCCGTTTCAATTGTCTCTATGCTTATTAATTTTCTGATATGCTTTCGCTGGAAGAGCATACGATGAAATCAGTTATCAGCGGACACATGGTTTTGCAGGGTGAAGTGTTTGACAAAATACAAACCCAATTACCAAACTAATTGCATAATCGGTTCAGAAAATGGATTGATTTATTTTTTTCAGGATTTTCAGTTTATTAAAATCTGTCACACGGTTTTGCAGGAAACCATTTAAAGTTTATTAAAAGATCATCAACAACAATTTAGAACAAGAGTTGAGTTGCAGCGTTTATCCTGCCAAGTGGTGCCAGAACAGTTTTATAGTAAGCCAAATCAATTGGAATAATGCGAATTTGTTGGCCCATAAAACCTTTCGAAACAAAGCTGAAAGCAAGTAAAACTTATGAATGAAAATTCCACAACAAATGGGACTTTCAATAACATTCTGAAATCTTTTAGATTCATATGATCTTGATAATAGCTAGTTATCAGCATTATCAATACATACAATTCACCACCTGCTGTAGTAGAGTTTGGTTGCTCTCTTGGTTGGAATCCTCCTCCTGTTAAAAATGTTTAAAAAAAACAAAACTCTATTATTATTTATAATCAAATTGTCTGACAGATATACTGACGTAACTCTAAGTGCATTTGCTTGAAGGTTAAAAGATTGAAACATTAAATAAGGAAGAGAAATGTACTAAACCACTCCCACCCTGAATACCACACCGCCTACTGCTGAAACTATTGCTGGTGCGGATCAATCTTTTGTTATCTTGTTTTATGCGGTCTGTACTTTTCACTCTAGGTCCCATAGATTGTGATCTCATGGACGTCATTAAAAATTTTCATTCATTCATTGTAACTTTACCCATAAATTGTGATCTCATGAACGTCATTAAAAATTTTCATTCATTCATTGAAACTTTGTAACTTTACTGCACGGCATCCATATTTGCCATTCATTGGAAATGTACTAAACTACACCTACCCTGAAAACCCAAATTTTGTAACCAGAAAGGAAGCTGAGAATCAAGCCTGGCAAACACAAAAGAAGAACTACTTTTAATTACAGGTACAACATTGATGTTTTCTAGAGTGTCTCGATCTAAATTAGTACTGAAATGTTCGGTGAGCAGCCGGGAGCACGGACAAGTTTGTAGGAGGCCTCGCCACGCAACCAAAGACTCCTCGATTCCCGTAAAACTGCTATTACATCCATAAAAACTAATATTGTTTGCCTTAGTCACGCATTCATTTATAGAATAGAATAATTTTGGCGAAAGATATCCTCTCACAACAAACCCTACTATTTTATCTTTCTGATCTATTGATCTTCTATTAATAGGTTTGTTAACGACCCAGTTTTCCCAATCTTCCCCTCTTTGAATAAATTTTGTAACGAAGTAGTCATTAATGTATCAACCTATTTGTCCCAAATGATATGAACTCTTTCCTCCCATTCTCTTTTAGGCCTCTTCCATCTACCCATTTCACATGGAAAATGATGTGAACTAGTTCATAATTGTTATATAAAAATCCTGACCCTCTAAAAGATATTCTCCCCTATGTATGCTTTTTTATTGATAATCATAGGTGGGGTTATACTCATCAAGGTAGTATTCCTCTTTCTCCCTAACAATTTTTCCCACATAACTTTGCAAAATTTATCCATAACAAAAGCCTTTATTTCTTTGTTATTATTGGGACACACATTTAGGTGGATGCCTTATTTGTTCATCCATTTGAAGTTTTGTTTCATTCAAGACTTCTTTCTCTCACTCAAAACTTCTTTGATGACAATGTTAGGCCACCTATGTGCCTCCATTTGCTCAATTTTTTTAAGATGACTTAGAAGACACATGATGACAATGGCCTCAATAGGGAAGGTGCCAATTTTAGCTAGATGAATCTCATAGGGTTTCGAAGCTTTGTGTTTTAATTTGCTTGTGATCATGCATTTTTGAATCCTTTCTATTTGCTTCCATTTTACCTCTAAAGTGCTACTAGCCCATAATTCACATCTGCAAAGAACCACCAGAATGCCTAAAACTCAAAAAGAATTTGCATAGTTTTCGAGTCCTATGACTCCACCTCCTTACTTCTATTTTGCAATACATAGAGAACTCTCTACCCTCCCAAAGTTCTTTTCATGCTCAAGTGTCCCAATTAAACTTGTTGCCTAAATCAATCCCAAAATACTTCTAATCCCAAAATACTTCTACTTTGTTACTTCCTCTAGAATATTCTTTTCAAAGTAAAAATTGATATTTTTTCGTTCTTATTGAAGAAGATCATAATCTTAGTCTTAGTACGTTGATATGCATACTTACTTCCTTAAAAAAATGCTTTAACTATTTAATTTTCTTATATTTGTCTAACATGTTACTCCCCTCTCCTGCTTGATTAAAAAAATTGAAGTTTTGGGACAGTTTTTATGACAAAAGAAAGATACCAGATACCGTCCACATTCACTGCCGGTTTAGCTGAAAGAGGATGCAAATCAGATAGGAATCGGAATCTTTAATACAAAAATTGTCATTGTAGGCGAGGATAAATGAGTTGGTGCCTGGAGTTGAGTGTAAACTGGCTCACTGGTAGGTACCTAGTCTACCGATGGCTTAGATATCATTGGCGACAGGTTTGATTTTGTTGCAAGTAACTCCTAATATAACAAATCTGATACCAATAGCTCGAAGCAGGGGCATAGAAGAGAGAGATGGAGAGGGCGTTGTTATTATCGGAAGCAGAAGCAGAAGCAGAAGCTGAAGCACAAGAAGAAGTAGAGGAAGTGGGGAGATGGCAGGATCAAATCACAGTGCGAGGTGTGGTGGTGAGCGGTGTGTTGGGTGGAGTGTTTTGTGTGATAACTCACAAGTTGAATCTGACGGTGGGAATCATTCCTTCGCTCAATGTGGCCGCTGGCCTCCTCGGCTTCTTCCTTGTCAAGACTTGGATTGCCCTCCTCTCCAAGCTTCGAATTTGGACTACTCCCTTCACCAAGCAGGAGAACACTGTCATTCAGACCTGTGTCGTTGCCTGTTACGGAATCGCTTTTAGTGGTAAATCTCTGTCTCAATCTTCTCTCAAACCCTTCCAAATCCATCATTTCTTCATTCATTTCTCTCTTCTGGATTAGGCACAGCCTCTCATTAGGTAGCCACAACCAAAATGTTCTCTTTTCATTATTTGTTTGAAAGCTTGTTGGTTTGTACTTTTCTATGTTTTATAGTTTAGATTCGCGTTTCCTTTCTGCCCTGTAAATTATCCAGCTTCTTCACATTCTTTCTGAACTTCGCATCTCTTCCAACAGATCTATAGAATGTATTCAATTTTGCTTCCCAACTGACAGAAACTAATCATTCGACATTCCAGAGGTGGTCGATTTTGGATCTTTGTTTTATTTTTTAACTCTTAAGATAATGTGTTTGACTCTCCCATTCCATGCTTTTCTTTCTTCTTTGTATTGGTGACCTTACATTTTCTTGTGACACCAGGCCCCACTCGTTTAATATTCTGGAATATATCTCGTCAAATTTCATACCGTACATTGTCTTGTTTCTCCATGAACTTTCTCCTAATGTCAATTATGCCTTACTCGTCTAATATTCTGGAATATATTTCGTCAAATTTCATACCATACAGTGTCTTGTTTCTCCACGACTTTTCTCCTAATGCCAAATCTGCCATGCTTTCAGTTTTGATTGCTATGTAATTCAGGTCAATTTGTGCTTTGCCTTTATTATCAAGTGAGGTTACCTAAGCAGCTTTGCGTAGTAAAATTCCTTGTTATCATATTGATGTTATCGATTAAGCAGTATCGAAATCTAATCCATTGATTACTTTGAGTTCTAGCTTGTAAACAACCTGTAATGATATATGCTTCAAAGAATGCTTGAATGCTGTTCTGAATTCTCAAAGCCTTAAAAGTGCATATTGCATAATATGCTTTGTCTGCATGATACATCTCTCTTGTGTGCTATTGCTAGGTTAAGCTCGTATGATTGTAGCATAAAGTATGGTTGTTGGCAGCAGCATGCTATAGACAAAGTTGCACATTCATGTAATTTAGGACGAAGATAAATAAACCAGTGTACGTATACAAAATACATAATTGAAACTAATACGGTCATGAAAAACTTCTCGTGTGTCTTTTTTTAAATATGGTATCAGACTTGGTTGTGAGGATATATATCAATTAAACCTAATCCCATTGGAGAAGATTGGGACATTCCCATGGTTGTCTAGCAAGACTGTCGCATCCTGGAGATTTGCCAAAGAACTGTTGTTGAAAACTAAAATGAATGAAACTAATCAATGTGCATGAAAAGTAACGATTTGAAAAATACATGGAAGTCTGAAAATTTTCCATGAAGAAACTGTGACAGTGAGATGATTGTGTATGATGGTCCAGTTGGAGGACTGGAAAGACAACATTGATTTGCACAAGGAACTAGGGATGTTCAGAGTAATCTAATTAATGCAGTTCATGATTTTAAATAGAA
Source organism: Cunninghamia lanceolata (assembly GCA_027924645.1). Classification (NCBI taxonomy): domain Eukaryota; kingdom Viridiplantae; phylum Streptophyta; class Pinopsida; order Cupressales; family Cupressaceae; genus Cunninghamia; species Cunninghamia lanceolata. The sequence continues at coordinate 1,448,086 of BSBN01000416.1, read as the reverse complement.
ATAGTTTTTGTTAAATTACTGAATTAATAGAATACACACACAAAAGGAATTGCGGTATCTTGGGACAAAAATGATAAAGAGGTCTAGCTAAGATAAGGAAGTCTATCTTGGACAAGGAGTACATTACCAGACTGGACCCTGTCTTGGGGCAAAGAAAAATATTGGAGCTGAGACTCATCTTGGGACAAGTGATAGGAACAAATTCTGGAAATTGCTAATGTTCTGGGAAAAATGGCAACTGAAATTTGAAAACACCAAATCGGAAATCTGAAGTAAAACTTTCTAATGAATCTGATTTATGGGTTCTAATACAAATTTTAAGATACAGATAGTTGAATCTGTTGGAATCCAGATCTAAAGTTGTTAGGGTACAAATGTGAAAGTCTACCATTGCAACTCAAATCTTACAACTGAAACTGGAAGTTTCTGAAATAAGATCTTGAACATTTGAAAAACAAAAAGAAACCAACTCCAAGATCTGAATAAGAACCCAACATACTTTTCATTTTGTAATGTCCCCAATCGTACAACCTTAGGAAATAGACAATTTTCCAACTATGTGCAAGCTGAAATGATGAACAAATGCTAAATGTAGAGGCCAAACCCTACTGAAATTAATGCTGATCAGAAAAATAATAACTTGCCAAACCTCATCAATCAAAATACACAACTATGAATAGCGGATCCAACATCCAACAATCTGAAATGAATTTTGAAACCTTCAAATGACAAAAATATGACAAATGTACAAGCAGGTCTGATGTATAAAAGCTGGTAAAATGTATGAAACCCTTAAGTAAACTTCAACATGCATCGTAAATTATTTATGAAGGCAGATTTGACTTTTATGACATCAAAATAAGCATCTATTATAGTAGGAATCAGATCTAAAATGAGTCGCCACAATACAAATCTTATTTTTGATTAAAGCAGCACTTTATTCCGGAGTTCATGCAACATCAAAACTTCTATCAAGACTGAACGGTTGATTAATATTCAATTATTATAAATTAATGCTGATAATCAATGATTACAGCCAATATAATCAGCAATTAATTCACTTAACAGCAGCAATAGCAATTTTGGCACCAAATATATTTATTTATTTCAGCAAAGATACAATATTAACCACTCACAAAATGGTATGAAAGGGTACAGCATCAGCAAACACCTCACAATCAGCAGTAATAATGATTGGAACAGCAGATCAATGCTTGAAACTCTTGAAAATCATTCACAACAGCCAATAATAAAATAATCAGCACATATGTTATGTAGTGGCACTATAGCAAACTTAATGTGACATAAATTCAGCAATTTAACATGAGCATCAAAAGATTTGCTTGTAAATGCTCAATCTTCAACAATTTAGCACAATTGTGATTCCTGAATGGAATCACCTCCAAGGGATAAGAGGGTTTTCGTCCTCAAATCCAAATTTGAAAACCGAGAGGGTTTTTATCCTCCGGATCTCCAACACCAAGGGTTTTCGTCTTTGAATGCTTCAAACTCCAATTTGGAAAGAAAAGTGAAATGACAAATTCAAATGATTTGCTTTGTGCCTTGACCTCTTTTTTATGGTTGCCTTCTTTAGGCCCTCTATTTTATTTTATTTTATTTATTTAAAATACTTTTCCTTCCAAGTATTTAAAAATACTTTAAAATTACATCCAAAAGTCCTTTTTTTTAATTACATTTTGAATAAAGTGTTTAAAACACTTATTAAACATTACATAGGTCCTATAATAATATTTAAGTTGCCCCTTTTGAAAAATAAAGTGATTGGGCCCACTAAAATATTATTAATTCTTTTTAATTCTGAAAAGGGGACATGATAACTTTCTCATATCCAAATAGCATTAGTAATACAAAAGAAAAAAGAACATTCCTAAGAAGATATGAATGCTACCTTTGGAGGGGACTATAGGTATGGACACTGACTCAAGATTTATTTCTCCAAGGGTAGTATTTGCTCTTAGCTCAAGGGGTTGTTTTTACTGGCAAATGGGGTATTAAGGGAAATAGAGGATGATCCCCAAAACGTTCAAGGAATCAAGGATCCCTTTTGGCTTTTCAATGTAATTGACAATGCTAAGGTGTTCTTGCTCTCATGTTCATCCCACTTAAAATAGTTATGGGTGGTGTGGGAGGTTGTTTATGGGTTTTAGCATTGGTGATATCATGGGACTCAAGATGCTTGAAATATTGTATCAAGGCCTTTTTCAACATTTCATTCTCTATGGCACTTCTTGTTAATTTTAACAATCAGATTTACAGCAAAGAACAAAAATGAACAAATGCACACATAACACACATATACCCTGGGAAAACCTCTCTCTTAGAGGTGAAAAACCCAGCAAGAAAATCTCAAATCCGATTATATTAATGGCGAAGGCAAATTACAACTTTGCCCAGTTAGAGCACAAATAGTAGGCACAACTTATCTGGCCTTAAGTTTGCTTACATATACAGCAATCACAAAGATTCAGCAGCCCTGAATAAACCTTAGCGACTTCGCCTAAGAAAGATCAGATTCGTTTCACTGATTCGTAGAATTGCTGATGACAGGATGATCGAACCACTAAACTGTTGAACCTATGAACCCGTTGAACCGTTGAACCTGTCGCAGGGTTCAACTATCAGCAGAGCTCCTTGCAACTGTTGAATTGTTGAACCCAAGGAACCCGTTGAACTGTTGAACCAGTTCAACTGTCGGCGCCCTTGCTCTGTTGAACCTTTGAACCTGTGGAACCGTTGAACCATTGAACCTGTTGAATGGTTCAACTATCGGCGGAGCTCTTGAACTGTCGCAGATGAATAGTGAAGAACTTGAAATAGATCGCCGATGGAGAATTTTCGCAGAGTAGAATTCGGTGAGAGATTGTTATACATTGTGACTGCCAGTCACTCTTCATTTATATGAGATCGCACAAACGATTTGGCGCCAAATTACATATACGTTACATTTGAAATAGGTCCTGACCTATTTGTAATTTCAAGATACATAGAATGGTGAGTTTGCCCAATTGGGGCCTGCCTTAATCGGATAATACAATCTGAGATCTCGAAATGCTAAGGCCGGTAGGCCATTCAGCATTTTATGACTAGGTCGGTCTCTAGAAGGGATCCGACCTAGCTACCAAAATCAACACTTCTTACATGTATTTTCTAGCAACAAATTGGCTAGAAAAGGGATTTTCTACTGAAGAGACTTGGTATGTATTAGACGCATGACATTATGATTTATATGAGGTTATGGAACAATTCACTTGTGTTGCACATAAACCATATTTGGTTAGAATGGTTCAAATCGATAAGGATTGGGATAAAGCTATTGTTGCTCAAAAATGTAATAGATTGATTAAGGGTTTACCCTCTTGGTATCCCTACGAAACTTTGCCTTAGTCAAGTTTGTAGTCCATAACCATGTATTCTTGTTAGGTTATCAGTGTCAACCAAATTTTCTTTCTTGTCAAATTGTAAAGTCATTAGGTCATGGTTTAGTTTTTCAATTAAAAATGCTTCTAGATTGTTTGAGGATGAAACATGTCGAAGTGAGATGAAGTTCCTTAGAGAAGGAGTTGTCAAAGGCTTGAATCTAAAAATAAGAGTTGACAAATGTCAAAGAGGAGACTCTAGCACTTCTTCTGAGTGGTGATATCGACACGATGTTAGCCCAAGGAAAACAAAGACAAGAGAAGATGAAGCACACTTTTCAAAGGTGGCCAAGCCATAATAAAAATGCGCCTAGAGCAAAAATATCTGAATAGTCAACTTGGTGCTATTCTAGGGTGGCAACGCCATGCCAAAAACATGTCCATATTTCAGTAAGTGGTGAACTTAGTACAAAGTCACGCTTTAACGAGATGAAAACCAAATTAGTAATGATGGCACAAGTTTTAAGTGGTGCAACCACATGAAAAACATGCCCATATCCAAGAGATGGCAAAAACATGTCCAAATTCTGCCAAGCAAAGAAGTTCAGGTGAAATAACATTATGGTTTGCTTTTGTAGTAGCCAAACCAATATGTGATGGCGCTCAATGGTGGCAAGATAGTTAGTGATCTATGCCCAAACAAAGAACACATGAAATCATTCACAAGTACATTTTTAGTGTGGCTTTGCCACCATAAACTTCTGCCACAACTTTAAGTGACGACAAACTCAATGAAAAGTTGCACCCAACAACTAAATAACTTGTAAAACATAATCAGGTGTGTTTTTGTGAACAGTTTGTTAGTGTCAAAATTAGTACCCCTACAAAACTTTGCTTGGAGCCAAGTAGTTAGTGATTATGTTATTCTTGTTGTGTTTTCAAAGCCAGTTGAGTATCCTTTTTGTCAAGTTGCCAAGCTGTTAAGTGTTGGTCTACTTTTGCTAACACCATTTGTAGGATGTTCAACTGAAGGGAGATGATGAAAAAAGATGATCAAACTCTTGACTCAATAAGCATTGAAGGAGGATGAATGGAATGTTAGCGATTTGAATTGAAATGCAAGAATAGAGAGTATCAAATGGAATTCCTCTAGCACTTCATCCAAAATGGTGATAAAGTGAAGATACACTCAACTAAGGGAATGGTCGCACTTTTCTATTGTCGATGTCAATCTAAAATTCCAACCAAGGTGGCAAACTCTTGTTGAAATTGTGCCAAAATATTATGCAAAAACATCAAGGTCACACCATTTTTAAGTGGTTTTGCTAGGGTAAAAGTGCAATCGGTTAAGTGGTTGAGTGGATGCAAAGTTGTGATCATGTATGAAGGCAAAATTGTAAGTGGAATCCATACTTTATCCCTAGCCTTGCCACTCTTGAAACGTGACCGGATTGGTGATGGTGGTCAAGAAAACGCAACTAGTTGGTAAAGGTTAGAACACAAGGTTAAATTGCATTTCCTTAGTGGCAATGCCACTCTAAAGTCATGACCATGGTGGTAGTGAATTGTTAAAAGTTAAAACTATGCCTAGTACAAAATGGTTGACTCTTAAGTGAAATTCACATCTTTCATATGGCATGACCTCCTTAAAGGTGCGACCAAGGTGGTGTCGATGGCAAAAAAGTGAGACAAGGTGTTATTAGGCATAAACAAATTCAAATGCCACTAAGGAAAGGTGCCTAAGGTGGCAATGGTGGTAGAAAAATGTGACCAGGTGATTAAGTCATCTAAAAACAGCACCAGTGCCAAAGTGGAAGGATTTGAAAGCAATAAGTGACCAATCATGAACAACACTTGACCTAGGTGACTTGAGAAAGGGGAAAGTTAGTGCATTAAAGCAACAAAGTAGCACATATCAACCATTCATCGATTCAAGCGCCTAGAGTAATGAGAGAAAGTGAATCTTAAAGCGAAGGAAAGCCTTTTCTAGGCTAATTTAAGTATCTATTGCTTCTTTTTAGAAAGATAGGGATAGAGTTGATTTGAAAGCAGCTTTAAAGCATTATTTTATTATTATTTTTCCCTAGAAGCTTCTCTTAGAGAGCTTATAAATAAGTGCCTTGAGCACGTTGAATGGAAGGAGAGTTTGTGTCGGGCTTGTGCTATAGAAGTTTTCATTCAAGATGAAGAGTTAGATTATTGTGTTTTACGTGTGAGAGTTTGTCAAGTTATGAATAAAGAAGACCCATGTTTAACTTTACGTGGCATCTATCTTCTATCCTTTGGAGTAGCTTCGTATACTTCTAGGTTGTTGTGCCTTTTAAATCTCATACTTCATTTAGGCATCTATCTTCTATCCTTTGGAGTAGCTTTGTATACTTCTAGGTTATTGCCCGTTTTAAATCTCGTACTTCATTTAGGCATCTATCTTCTATCCTTTGGAGTAGCTTTGTATACTTGTAGGTTATTGTCTGTTTTAAATCTTGTACTTCGTTCGTTGTTGTCATTGATATTGTTTTCCTTTGTTCAGATCCAATATTTTGGTAATTTGAATTTGTTGATCTTTGCTTTAATCAGTACATAGTATTATTGTTTTGTTGCATAAATAGAAAAACTTGTGGCGAGATAAGTACTTTTGGTTTTATGCTCCTACCTTTGAGTCAAAAAGATAGGTCTAGATTGTTTTTTAGTATTTTGTTTACATGCAAAACCCCTAGAAGATAAATTGTACAGTGTGCATGAGTAGCAATCTAGGAGCTTCCCTTGCCAATTCAAAGAGTAGATTTTCTCACACATTGTTCCATTTTTGTGTTGTCACAAAAGTGACAAATTAAAATGCTAGCACACTCAACCATTAAATCATTGTCTGGTGCGTTTTAGATAGGGCAAAGCTAACAAAGACTAGATGCCAAGTTTCGAAAACAAGACATAACACGAATTTGGCACGCTTTTAGAGTGGCACAGCCACCTTAAAACTCCACCACTTAAAAACTCAGTCGACCAACTTCCAGTTTGGCGTTCAAGTTAGTGATTTGAAGCAAAATCAGCCAATCGTGGCCTCTACTTATCCCAGTCGGCCTATGTTAAGAAGAAAGAAGAAATTAAAGCTTGGAAGGCCTATTTAAGCATTATTACCTTCATTCAAATCACAAACAAATTCTTCTTTCTGCTGTGCATAGTAGAAAACACTTCTTTTTCCTTGTTATCACAGGTTGAAAGTCTGATTTGGAGGTGCGTAAGTGGAGTATTTTGCCAAGTTGCAGCTATAGCTAAAGGATTTCAACATACACAATAGCTTATACTTCAATTAAAAATTTCCTTCATCCATTGCTGCTGTCATATCAAATCCCTCTTTCCAAAGTGCTGTTCTGTCAATTACAGCAGGGTTTTCCTTTCAAATTTTCATATTTCAAAGTCATGGGCAGAAAGAAGAAGACTTTTTCCAATATGGAATTGCACAAGGATGTCTTGGAGCCTAAAACACTCTTGTTGAACAGCTCATACCATGTTTGAGATACATTGCTTGGTCATATGAATATACTTGATTTGAAGATGGACGAAAGAGTTAGAGCAGGGAGTAATTTGGCTGTCAGATTAGTGGATGGTTGACTCATACAAGTTGCCTCTTTTCCCAACACAATCTAATCCCTTGAATTGGTAATAGCTTGTGCCCATCATTATCAGCCAAGTACTAGAAGAAAACATAGCAGAATGATTTTATATCAGCTAAGGGTATTCACTTCCAAGATAGTGCCAAATGAGTTGGTTGATTTAGGTGAAATCTTGTCTCCCCAATTTGTTCAATCAAGAGGAGATATTGTAATATCCCAAAATGGGATATTTTGAACAATTTTGGATTTACGGACTTTCCAAAATATCTAAATTAATTTTCTGCTCAAACCCTAATTTATGAAGTAAAAAATCAGACTTGACCAATCAACTAGGGCAGCCCATAAAACATCTCAAAACATCATAATTTCACCATAAACATGATCAACCATAATATACTTGCATTTCACCATCAAATGAGCATCAAATCCACTTCATTTATCCAACACAAATGACTGAAAATAAAATCAGAAGTCTGCTGCTACAAAATCTGAGTTTTACAATTCTTCAAGTACACCAACAAAATAGGGCAAACATGACAAACATGCCCAGCAATGTTCAGCCCTAACCCTAAGGGTTATACATACCAAATTAATAGCAAATAGACCTTCAAATTGATAGAAAAAGATCTCCTATGTGTGCTGCTCCAATTAGGGCATGAAACCCTAGGTCTTCAATCTTCAAACACAATGGGAAATCTGCTCCAAAAGTGCGCCCAGGTCTGATATGTTTGCTGCTCCAAAGGATGATGCAAATGTTGCCACGAGATGCCAACAAACCTCCACAAAGATCCTCCAAAGGTGGCACTCAAAGAGTAGGGTCAAACCCTAGGCAAGCTAGCTCGAATCTAGCAATGAATCCACTCCAATCTAGGGCAAATCAGGTCTGCTCCTCTGCTGCTCCAAATCAGAATATATAATCATGCCCAAGGACCACCTAGATGCCTCCAAACCAAATCGCTCCTCCTCCAATGAAGGGCGCTCAAACTAGGGCAATCTCCTTTGCCAAAGACGATCAATTCACACCAAGGAAGTGGCACCAACAATGATCTCCAATCTGATTTATATTTCTGCTCTTCTTCTCCACAAAATGTCAATGAAGCACAAGTGAACTCCCATCATGGAATCCTCCAAAGGAAAGAGCTAGGGTTTCGTCCAACTCCTCCTAGGAACTCAAGGTTTTCGTCTCAAGCTCCTACTCCAAGAGATAACTCCAAGTAATTGAATGAATGAATGCTTGAATGATGTTTTGAATGCCACAATCGACCTTGTATTTATACATGATCCAACTTACTTTTTCCCTCTTGGCCGACCTAGAGGAATATTTCCTTATTTTATTATTGTTTTTTCCCTCCAAGAGGGCCGACCAGCATTAGTGACTTTGGCGCCCAAGAAATTCAAATTAAAGATAGGAATTTCACTATTCTTTGATTCTTTTCCATGCCATCTCCAAGCGCCAGGGTAAGGTATTAGTTTATTATTTATTCCTCCATCACAAGTCGTCCCAAATCAACAAGGTATAGAAAAAGATCTTCATAAGGTTGGCGCACACATGCATATGATCCAAACAATGTCTTATTATCAAGGTGGCATCAAACATAGAATTTGCTACAACTTCATCTCTTGGCAAAAACATGACAAGTCTCCACACTCACAATCCCTCTAGATGACAAATCTCCATACTTGCAACTCTTCCAAGTGATTCGCTCCCATGGCAAGAATATAATATTAAATGAAAGAGTCATGTCAACATCATTAGGAAAATAACTTCAACCCTCAATTTGCCTTCCAAAATCCCCTTGAGTGTGAAAACAAGTCCTCCTGTCCTCCAGCGATGATCACTTCGAAAATGGGGACATTACAGATATCCAAACATTATCACCAATTAATTTGGTCGATTAGGGATGGCATTTCCGAAGATTGGATGAATAAGGTAGTGATGGACAGTTCAAGAGGATTCCTAGAAAGGAAGCTAGTAGAACTAGAAGAGATAGTGCCATGGGGAAAAAGATCAAGACAACTAGATAGGATTATAAAGGCAGTTCCTGATACAGTAGATGCAACTATTAGTGTTGAAAATCAAAAGAAAAAGATGAAAGCTTCAAGTGAAGTTGAGGGAAGTTTGAGGCCTGAAAAGTTGAAACTAGTTGCTAAGAAGAAGGTGAAGTCTCCTTCACTTATTGACATAAGAACTTCTCCATTTCCTTAAGCAGTAGTAGTTACTTTTCCAACTCCATTTACTATTCATCCGGAGATAGTTTTTGAAGCTTTCAAATTTCCTATCCCTACATCTCCTACTCCAATGGTTTAGTCTAGTGAAGAAATTGCAACCATGGAGGTAGAGATTCCAAGACCAAGTAGAGGTAATGTAGAATGGATTCAAAAATCTCTGAACAAGAAGAGGAGAGTGGTTGTTGCACATAGTTTCGAGACTCGCCTGGACTTGGCGAGTCCCCAAGTCGAGTCACCCTTGCCGAGTTCAAGGGACTCGAACTCGAACTCGGCTGAGTCTCGATGAGACTCGCCGAGTCTGGTGGACTCCCGGACTCACCGAGTCCGGGCGAGTCTCGTTAGGCAAACTTGGCTGGCGAAACAGGGAGTTTAAAGTGAAAAATAGGCAGATGTAGAGTCCAGGCGAGTCTGAGAACTATGGGTTGTAGCCATGGTAGAGGAGGATAGAGCATGAGCAGACATAGGCATAACTGATGTTGGTGAGGGTGGCATGAAGTCACAGGCAGAGATTATGGCTGTTGCATCATAGAAGACCTACCATTTACGCATTCATAGGAGGCCGAAGGTGCAGACTCCTCTGAGCTATAGACTTCTAGTTATTGTTTTGATATTTCATATTTTTTTGGAACATTTGATGTCATGGATTTCATATTCCATGAGTTTTGTATACATTGACTATATTTATATATCTAAGTGTGCTATTTCCTTTAGCAACTCAGCTACAATTTGCGTTTATACTTATGTGATCGATGTATACTTGTGTATGTGATCAAATTAGCTTCTATTTGATGATGTTATTGTGTCTTTAAGGTTTATTTAATAAAGGGTGCATGAAACAAGCTTTAAATCCTTAAAAATCTCTAAATTTCTTGGGTTTTTCACTTTTCCGAGTCTGGGCGTCGAGTCCTGAGTCTCGAGCCGAGTCACCCTTGCCGAGTCTGAGTCTCAAAACTATGTTGTTGCACGACTGCTTAACTTGAGCTTAGTCTCTAGCCTAATCACAGAAGAAAAGATGAAGAAAATCAAGAGATAAGATTAAAAAAGAACAAGGAAGGTCACATTATTGCCGAAACTGCCATTCTTTCCATAAATAAAAATACCCAAGATGTGCAAATTGCTGGTTTTCAGTTTTTAGAGGCCAACTTAGGATTGGTAAGTAGGTGAGGAAATGTTGACTTGTTGCATTTGCTACAAAAAATGCCAACGAAATGTTAGAGAAGGATGGCAAAGTGGAAGCAAGGTTGAAAGTAGAAAACATAGAATTGAGTGTGCATTGCTCATCTTGTGAATTTGATGTTAGAGTTGGGAACAAGTTTACCACCAAGACTTGATGAAGGACCCCAAAAGCAATAGCTTAATGAATGTGTCACATGGAAGGACAATTCAACAGTGGATTGGAAAACTGTGTGAGGATGGTTCGAGGACAATTGATGATCTATTTATTTTTCTAAGAGAAATCCAAGATACCCTTTGACAATCCATAGAGTTGGAATGTGCCTTGACTGCCAGTATTTCTTCATGTGGTAGCATTTTGACTAGCCTGGAGCCAATGGAGTTTTGGGGGGCGGAGGAGTCAGTGCAATTAGAGGTCAGAGCTAATTCTGAAAATTATCATATTTCTAAAGGGATAACTGGTTTCCAATGTCTCAATCCCACTCTAAAAGTTGCCTAGGAAAATATTGAGAAGTTGCAAGTTGCTGAAGAAGACATTCTATCTTTTTGTATTCCTCTTTCTTTTACATTCATGACAGATATCTTGGATGTAGTGGAGACCAATTTTGAGCAATTGATTATGACATGAGGATTAGCTTTCAATATCAACAAAATGGGAGAAATTATGAGAATTCTTGTGAGAATTGGGGTGTACAAGCTCAAGGTGCTCGAATATCAGATATTATTTGTGAAAAGCAAAATCTTTGTTTAGCAATAGTTGGATAAGAGTTAGCTTAGAAGCTTGTAGTTGTCGAAATCAGGGTGTTTATGGATAAAGTTTGGCATGCAAGAAAAAAGATAGAACATCGTCTCTTGAATTGCCCAATCATTTAGATATGACAAGTAGGAGGTATTTTTTTGCAGTGTATCAAATTATGTTGTTTTATCAACATTCAACTGCGTATTTTTTGAGTCAAACTCATTAACCCATATTTCATAAGTAGAGGTTCACATGAACCCATCTCTTGTGAGCAGGAATGGTCCACTTAGCACTCATTGCATCTAGGTGATGCTCACAAGGGTGAAGCATCAGGACTTCCTAGGAGGTCACTCATCCCAGTACTACTCCAACTCAAGCGTGTCTAACCATGGTGTTTCCCCCAAGATCAATGTAATGTCCCCTTTTTAGCCCAGTCAGACAATTGAGGAGTTAGTCTATTATTGAGTTCCCGTAGACTAACCAACCTAGTTAGGGAACCATTGTTGGCAGTATTTTGGATGGGTTGGTCAATATTTAATTGGATGTTGTCTTGGTTTCTGTATGATCTTCAGTTTGGTAATTTCTAAGGTGGTTTTGGTGGCTTGGACCCGAACTTGCTATTTTTGGCAAATTAGGGTTTCAGTCCGTTTCGGGATTTTCAGTGTTGGAGATGAAGTGTGTTGGCGAGACCTTTCCAACGGTCTATAGATCATTGAATTCCAAGTTCATTTGGGCTTCCGTTTTAAAGTCCATAAATTAATATTATTATTTAATATTGGACTTTGGGGTTTAATGGTTAAGTGATGAAAAATAAAATATTTAAAAGACACTTAAGTCATATTGTGGAGCGCTCACCTTTGGAAATATCAAAAGTGAACTTAAAAGAAATATTCCCTCCAAAAAGTGAAACGACCCTCTTGAGGAGTTTTAAGAAGGAAAAAGGCAATTCATTTCTCATGCTTGGAAGAAGTGAAATGCTCTAGGATTGTAGGGAAACACTTCTCAGAAGACACAGATTTGCTAACACTCTTCCCGCATGTGCAACGTGCATAACGTGGCAAGCTCCAAGTTAAATTTTCCGAGAAGTGAAGCGCAACGTGGGAAGGATGAATGAATGATGCGTGGTTTTCTTTTTAACATTTACGAGACTGAGCAGTCTATGACAGTGACATGCAATTCCGTTCCGTTTGAACAACCCTCCTTGCGTGTGCATCCTCCTTAAATCATGTGCTGGTGAATTGTTTTGTGGGGCATCTGGTTTGGTTTCCTTTCCTTTACATGAGTGAACTCAAACTTCCACAAGAACCCCAGATTTGATTTCCCGCTGTGACCTCTTCATAAATTCGAACTCGCGACCAAGCACAACAAACAATACTAGAAACCACTGGAAACAGTTGGAATACCAAGCGGGGAGCGTTTTTAGAGATTGGTCGGGTCGGCGACAGCAAAAATCAGGTGTGCCCCACCCGGACGGGTATCTTTTACCTCCTTTTTAAATTTACAGTGTCTCCTTGTTTGGGCTTTTGCAAACTGGAGAGCATTTAAAAAAGCTTGGACATTACTGCAATGGAATCTCTAAAAAAAAAAAAAACAAATTGCAACCCAATCTGCAAAGAAAGAACTATCGGCTGGTTGTGGTGGGGTCCTTCTCAGGGAAAGCAAAGCTTCAAAACAGGGGTGGGGCCGTATGATAGAGCTCACAGGCTATAACATTGACCTGGCAGACTCGGGAGACCCAATGGAAGTTAGGGAGGGGCTCGAAACTTTAAATAGCACCGTGCAGACAAAAATCCCAACCTCGTTGGGAGGTAACGTAGAGAATGAGGAAACAATAATGCAGATTTGGGGAAGTAGGGACATCTAAAGACTTGTGACGGAAAGGTTAACCCAGGGGGGGTTTATTATACCGTTTAATCTCTCGGCGCACTTCCTCGTTGATCCCTCAGGGAACCTCTTTTATTCCAGCCTTTTTGCTCAGGCAGGAGCAACTAGGGATGCTTGGGCTTACACGGTAGGGCACCCTCACGCCAACATTTCAAGAACAGGAGAACAATGCATCTATGTAAATGAGAAGCAATACAATGGGATATTAAGGCACAGAAAAACCAGAATCCGGAAACTTGCAAGAAAGGGAAATTTCACAACCATCTATCCCAAAATTGCAATCAAGACCTTGGGAAGCGCAATAGGAAATCAACAAACACGAGAAGAGCAAACTGAACAAGATAAAGGAAAAGGGAAGGAGAACCCAGTGTCTCGATCAGGGGAAGATACCAAGAAAACTGTAGACATAAACCAATCAGCAGGCTCTGAAGATAGGACTGAAGGTAGTCATAATCACAATGATACTTATAGTCCTAATACAACACCACTAACGTGGTCATCAGAATTGTATGTCAGCGAGCTAATGATCTTGAAAAAAAGACTCCAGTCCCTTGAGAAAAGAAGCCAAGTCGAGGATAACAAGTGGAATGAAGTAATAGAAACTAAGAGGATACTAATCAGGGAAAATGAGATGCTTAAAGAGCAGGAAAATAAGCTTCAACATTCCATGGCAAGAGGTGAGCTAGAGCTGAGAGAAATAAGGCAGCTACTAGACCAAAGGAAAACAGAAGAGGAAGATAAGATAAAAGTGGTGGAAGGAAGCAAGGACTGTCACATAAAAGAGATCCAATCAGCGATGGCCAGCATGGAGATAAGAGGAAAACAGCTAAGAGAACAAATAGATGAGGCTAAATCCTGGTCTCAAGTGGTGAAAGGACCTCGGACACACAAAGGGAACTCATAGAAAAACAGGTCAGAAGCCAGATAAGGGAAGAGAAGGACATAAATGATAGGGCTGTCAATATCATTATAAAAGGACTAAAAGACTATGGTGAGAAGGAAATCACGAAGGAGTTGATAAGAGACTTTTATAACGATCAAATTCAATGGATAGGAGTCATACAACAAGCAAATAGGATAGGAAGATGGATAGGAGGCAAAAATAGGCATGTGAGAGTCACCTTGAAGAACATAGAGGACAAAAACAAGATACTAAGGAATAAAAGATTCCTTAAAGGCACGCAAATTTACATTGATGAGGACCTTACTATAGTACAACAGGAAGAAAGGAGGAAAGAGTGGGAGAAGGTAAAGGCGGCAAGAGATGTAGGAAAATGGGCTTGGCTACAAAATGGCAAAGCCCAAATAGGTGACAGAGCGTCACACAAGAAATAGGAATTCGGGCCCCCCCAGGAGTATTTAACAGTGGTAAGTTGGAACTGTAGAGGGTATCCATGGAGAAGAGGACCTGGATTGGGGCCCATAGCAGAGGGAAAGGATGTCATCATCCTTATTGAGACTCATGAACATGATGGGTGTAGGATTCCAGAGTTTGAAGGGTATAAAAAGACTTCAGTGTGGAATGAAAGAACTGATAGTGGCAAGGGACACGGTGGAGTGGCAGTCCTAATTAAAGAGGAATGGGACAGTTTTGTAAAAGTGGAGAAAGAAGATCCAAACAAGTAGTTCATATGGCTTAAAATTACAGAAAATCAAGTCACAACAAGGATGGAAGCATGCTACTTTGCTCCAAAGGGATCAAAATTTTATAAGAAAAAGAATCTAGACCATGAAAACCCATTTGCAGCTCTAAAAAAAGACATTTCTGTTTTTAGTAACATGGGAGAAATAGTAATAATTGGGGACTTTAATGCGAGAACTGCAAATAATCAAGCTCTCAATCTGAAAAACAGCAACATAGAGAAAGATAACCCTCTATGGTTAGAGGAAGAGAATGACCAACTTTGGAACAGGGTCTCACAAGACAGCAAAGGTGCAGTTTCACACTTCGGGGCTGAACTCTTAGGGCATTGTAGCTCTTACAGCATGGTCATCTGCAAAGGTATGAGAGCATGGCTTGAATCAGGAAGCATCACCTGCAAAACGTACAATGGCCAAAGTGTAGTAGATTATGTCATTTGCTCGCAGAGCTATACCTCGAAGCTGATGGAGGTTGTGATTGGGGACAATGTCTTAGAGCTGAAATCAGACCATAATCCAATTCATATTAAGGTTCACATTCTCATAAGGAAACAATAGGAAGAACAAGTCCACTTTGCCCAAAAGAAGACTACTCCCAAAGGTAAAATCCTTCTAAATCATGAGAATCAGGGAATCTTTAGAGCTGCAATCAAACAACTTTTCAGTGATCACGAAGAAAAAATAGCTAACACAAAGAATCAGTTCTTCAGAGAGAACATGCTGATTCCCCTAATGCACAAGGCCTTAAATGGTTGTAAGAGAGCTAGACCCAAGAGAGGAACAAGAAATGCTTTCTCGGCAAACCCATGGTTCGACAAGGAATGCAAGATAGCAAAAAGAAACCTGCGAAAGAGAGGTATGGACAAAGAGCATAAGAAGGATTACGAAAAGATGCTACGGAATAAGAAAGAGATGTAAACAACAGAAGAATAGCGCTGATTGCCCTTGGAAAAAACAGCCCTAAAAGCTTTTGGAAAGAGCTACGTCAAAAGAAGAAACAAACAGAAAACAATATCACCGGAAACTAATGGCTTGAGTATGCGAAGTCCCTATATGAGAGGGACCAAGATAAACATAGACCCCCAATAATCTGTGCGAATACAAAGCTTTTCAACACCGAAGACGTCATTCAAGGCATAAAACAATTGGCAAGTGGGAAAGCTTAGGGTATTGATGGGTTGCAAGCTGAGCACTTAAAGTGGGGTGTTGAAGTACTGGCACCTCGTATCAAACACATCTTCAATAGGGTCATCCAAGAGGGCTTCCCGAAAGAGTGGACGACTAGTGTGGTTATCCCTATCTTCAAAAGCGGGGATACTAATAACCCCTCAAATTATCGCACTATCATGGTTAATCCCCTTCTTGGTAAACTCTTCGGAAGCATGATAGAGTGCAGAATCAGCAGGTGGGTAGAAAAAGAAGGAAAAAGAGCTAAGGGCCAAGCTGGATTTAGACCGAAGCACTCTACTATTGATCATGGGGCTACACTTAGGTTCTTGATTGAAAAAATATGGAACACTCAGGGGGGACGAGGCCTTTTGCTGCTTTATCGACTTCAAAAAAGCCTTTGACACAGTCCCTCGTGACAAACTTTGGAATAGGATGAAGGAGGTGGGGGTTCCGGATGAGCTTAGAGCTGCTGTCCATAGATTGTATGAGCAAGTAAAGGCTAAAATCAGAACTAGTGATGGAATGTCAGAGTGTTTTGGCAGCGATATAGGCGTCAAGTAGGGCTGTCCACTTTCACCAACTTTATTTGGACTTTACATTGATAAATTAGAAGAATGGTTAAATAAAGATAGTGGGGAGGGGATTCAACTAGCTAAGTATGTTATAAAATTGCTTCTTTATGCGGATGACCTCATTTTAATCGCCAAAACAGCTAGCAGCTTGAGGGAACATTTGAGAGCACTTGAAACTTTTTGTCAAGAGGTTGGAATGCAGGTGAACACAAGCAAAACCAAAGTAATGATCTTCTCTCTGAAAAGAAAAAAGAAGCAATATACCTTTACCTTTGAAGGCAGCCCGTTGGAGATAGTTGAGGAGTACAAGTACCTCGGGCTTGATTTTCACCACAAGCTCAGCTGGGAAACTTGTAGAGCAAAAAGAATTCAAGGAGGATGGAAAGCATTGTACTCTCTTCAAAATAGGTGCAGGATTGCGGAGTTATGGGATTGGAAGACCAAGAGAACACTCTTCGGTTTGTTGGTTACCCCGGTGATTCTCTACAGGTGTGAAATTTGGGGCAGCAGTATGTCAGATCAGAAATGGAAGCAGATAGAGAGAATCCAGAAGCACTTCATCATCAGCAGTCTCAAAGTCAAGAATTCGATGCCGTATGAGATCTTACTTGCTGAAACGGGGTCCTTCCCTCTAGAGGCATCGGCGATGATACGGTTATTAAGCTACCTTAAGAAGATTCAAAACATGAAGAGCCACAGGTGGCCTAGACTAATTATGGAGGAAGAGCTAACTAGAAGAAAGAACACTTGGAGGAAGCAAAATGACAAATGGGTAAAGAGGTGGGATATTAGCATGCAGGAGTGCCCAAATACTAATGAAGAAATAAAAAAATATGTGAGAAGAAAATTCAAGTGCATCATGTGGACAAAACAAATGGGCCGTAAAAAGGAATACTACCTCAAAGAATTCAACCCCACGGGTGATTTTGAAGAAAAAGCCTATATAGGAGCAGACATTAAGTGGAAAGTGAAAATGTTGATTGACCAACTTAGGATGAGCTCACATCATCTTAGGTGTGAAACGGGTAGATGGCTAACTTCTAAAGAGGATTGGGAGGAGAGAATATGCCTCTTTTGCAACAAAGGCGTGGTGGAGACGGAATGACACTTCCTCTTGGAGTGTGAGGCATACAACGACATCTGATACAGTTATGGTGAAACTTTGAAAATCGCCAACCTTGACACCCTGTTTGAAGAGACAAGGCTGGGTAGTATGGCGAACCTCGTGATCAAACTTCACAGCAGAAGGGAAGATCTCAAGAAGGAAGTTCAGGCAACTTAGAGGACGTTTTGTGGCTGCTGTTCCGTTTGACGGGGTTGTGTGCGACTGTTGGGTCCCATAGGCTGTTGCGGCCTCGTGGACATTATTAAAATTCTTCATTCATTCATTTGCTTGGCTTTTGCTCTGGACAGAGTTGGAGGGTTTTGGAGAGATTCGAAACCAGGGCTGTTGGAAACGAAAACTTCCTACAATGACAACATTCTATAGATGTGAAATACCATCCAAAGGTGCTTTGAGGCAAATACATCCAATATTTGCAGTTGTGCTGATTTGATACATTTTGATGAGGGTTTGAGGAAATATTGTACACATCTATATGCAGATTGTTTGAGGACAACAGAGAAAGATATCAATGGTAGTTTGATTAGTTGGAGACCCTTTGGTGAACTGCAAATTCATCTTCTTGCTGGCCGTACATTCCAGCTAGGGTCGTACCTCCATAGAGCGGTATTCATTGATGATTGGGGTGTCTTTTTCACTGGTTTTTGTGGCATTGATCATCTACAGCAGAGCCAACCAGTTTACAGAGGATTCTAGAGGAGATTATATCAGTTTCGAGTCTCATTTCTGCTGCACCAACTTCCACAACAGGTCGCACAACCAGCCAAGGGATGTGGGTCTCCAGGAGTGGTAATCGCTCCTCATTTGGGGTTACATTTCCTTGCACAAGGATTGCCTAATATCACCAATGTTTGTATGTTGAAAAACAATCAATTGTTGATGTTCGAAGGTGATTTCCGTTAGTCTATGTTGCTTGTCTACCTTCAGCAGAAGTTCGAAGTTCGATATATTAAAATGGGTATGTGATGATAATTTATTTTATGTGATTCTAAGAACTGGGTCTTTGATATTTTGTTCATATCCATTATAGATTTTCTGGGTTTCATTTGCATGCTTCATTTTCATATGTTTTTTGTCAAAACAAATACATGCAAACCTAAAACCCCTTCTGCACTTCCGCCTAGTTCTGAAAGACCACCAAAAAATTAATAAAATAACACTATTAAGATTAAACAAAGAACAAACAGGTACGACACATTACAATCAAGCCCATTAGCTTGCTACCCCATTTACGTATGTTAAGATATAGAGTTAGACGCTGATGATTCAGAATAGTCATTTGTGGCTATTTTATATTTTTGGCTGATGTTTATTTTTGAGTAGAAGTTGAGTTCCTATATTAGGCTAATTGTATTTAATTAATTGTTTTAGAATTAGTTTTTTTTAAAAGTAGTTTTATTTACTCTTTTCTATAGATAGGAATATGATTACTTTAAGCAGTGCTTTTATGGGAATATTTTATTTCTAAAAGCTATCTCTTGAGAGCTTATAAATAAGTGTTTTGGCACATAATTTGCAATGAGAGTTGATGTCAGATTTATGTTGTAGATGTTTTCATTCAAACTTTGAAGTTGAATCATTGTGTTTTGTATTTGAGAATTTGATAAGTTAGCAATAAGAGGATTTGTGTTTAACTTTGTGTAGCATTTGTCTTTATTCTTTGCAGAAGCTTTGCATGCTTCTAAGTGGTTTATTTCTTTTAATCTTGCACTACGTTTCTTGCTGTTAGTAGTATACTTAGTTAAATCAATCCCGTTGTTGATGCAAATCCATTGGTCTTTGCTTTAAGTAATGATAGTATTTATTTCTGATTCATATTATTATTTAGCTGCATAAATAGAAAATCCTTGTGGCCTTGCAAATCTTGTGCTCAAACCTCCGATATCAAAAAGATAGGTCAAGATTGCTTTCAAGTTATTTGTTTTAATGCAAAACCCCAAAAGATAAATTGTACAGTGTGCATAAGTAACAAGTTTGTTGTTTTGGATTTTAGGAGTAGAATAGATCACATGGAGCTTCCCTTGCAAATTTGAATAGAGGATTTTCTCACATATTGTTCCGGTTTGAGTTGTTTTGAAAATGACAAATTAAAATGCTAACAGTTTTTGGTGCCCGCTTGGGGCACATGTTACTAAAATTTTTATCTAATGAAAATAATTCTTTTAAAGTTCCTAAGATCTTGTTTTGTAGCTTAATTTTAATTGAATTGAACAGGAACATAAGGATTTGATAAAGAATCATTCAGCTAAGTATGGGTGATGCAATAACGACATAGAAGTTCTAGCTCTTCTTCTCCCTTGAGGAAACAATACTGGTCCACTTGCGTTTCAAGTTCGCCATGCTTTTTCTCAAGGATCTAGAAATAATTTTCCTAAGTTCCATGGTCATGGTTCTCAGCACACGGACAAACATATTTTAGCCTTCACCATGACTTGCAGCATATTGGGCATCTCTCATGAAGATGTAGCTGTTTGGCTTTTTGTTGAAATGCTAGTCGGCAGGGCAGAAGAATGGTTTCACCACCTTGCTCCTGGTTGCATCACAAGTTGGGCTTTCATGAGCGAAAAATTTCTAACCCACTTCAAGCCAACTGAAGATGGACATTTCTTGTTGGGCTTTGATGAGAGAATTTGTTGCACATTTCAACTGCTTCTCAAATTCTTTTAAATTGCTTCATCAACATAGTCCCTTCGACGACCACATTTTTAATCAAAACATGTGAAATAGATCAAGAGGCTCAAGCCCAAGCAGTCAAGTTGGAGGATGGCATGATCACCACAAGGAACTCAAGAAAGATTCAATTCACTCCAAATCCAAAGTTTGGCTGATCCACTGTTGCAAAAACTGGTAAACGATAAGACTCTCATGAAACATCAATTTCTGCAAAATGCTCTAGCACAGTCATATCAAGTTGCACCATGCAGAAATTTTGGTCCTTCTAGTGGAATGGATAGGCCTAGATTACTTGCTGCATCTGAATGAATTGCTTTGGAGGCCCCTCTTAGCAAGGACAAATAAATGATGTTCTTTCCGTGATTCCAATGATAATGATGCTAGTGAATGTCTGGAAGCACCCTGGATGTTGCAACTAATTTCTTTGTTTGAAGTACACAATCAAGATTTAATGGGAAACCAGAATCTTTCAAGGTTTAACGGGAAACCACATTTTTAGTCAAAACATAAATTTGTTTGAATATATCAAGTAAATGATCATAATGGTGCAAAGGTGGATGCAATTCTAATCACTAGTCATCAAAATATTAATGATGTAGACAATATCCAACTTCACACCAACATATGCTTCACTATCTCAACCATGGCTATATAATGAGATGATAATTGAGAATGAAGTTAGCATTCTAAACAAGAGATCAACAATAAGATGAAAGTATTAAAAAATGAGAGTAAGTGAATGTTCTAGGAAGAACTACTTCCTCCTACAATAGGAGAGCCTTTCAATAAGGCTCGTTAGATAGAAACTCCATCTCATCCAAATCTTCCCATGCAGAATTGACATGCTCACAATATGCCAACAGGTCTTAATAAACAGCCATCAAGGATAAGTTATCAGAAATTCTCTATATCAAACCAATTGTAAAGATCCAATGCACATGCACATTCAACCATGATATGGCGCATACAAGCTCAAGGCCATCCATCAATCAAAGATAACCATATAATCATCAATGATGAGCTCTAAGAGGCCTTGTTGATGTGGATACCACATGTATGATTTCCACAAGCAAGAACATAAGGAGCTCCACATCCTCCATTCAAAGTTGATACTCGTTGTAGTCGAACTTGAATTATGCCATGTTTGCCTCTTGGTATGGTTGGGGCATAGAATGCTTCATCTCTATTGAATGAGGTCTAGATTGATGCATAGAGTGCCTCCTATCTCCAAAATGAAATGAAGATTGCAAATCTTTATTCTCTCTAAAATGTGGACGCCGAGATGGATTAGTTGTAGATGATGTATATATGTTATGTGGTCATCTAGAAGAATTTTTTGATAGTCCACAATCAGGTTGCAGAAGATCAAGGGATGTTGAATATGTGGTCATTTTGAAGAATTTCGTGATAGTCCACAATTGGGTTGAGGAAGATTAAGGGATGTTGAAGGAGTTTTCATGAGAACCCATCTCCTAGTGCAACCTTAGGATAACCAAGACCTGCTCTCTTGGGTCAAATAACTATCTCAATAGGATCAACAATCCTTTGTTCATGTTTGCCAATTCCATCTCATGTATAACACATTTTATGAAGAAAGTTTGAACCAATGCATTTTGGGTGCTTTCAAAACTCACCAATATCAGGAATAACGACCAAAGCATTACCACAGAAAATGTCAACACTATCTGATTTACCGTACTTGGAGGGCATAGAAGGATCGTCATTAGAGGCATCTCAAAATAATCTAAGTTGGCATCCTGAAAAACAATATCATCTCTAGAAGAATCATCATTGATCCCTTCATGTGAAGAAGAGTGGTCTACTATTTGTCAGTTTGGACTTCACGAACAATGCATATTCTATGATTTTTCCTCCCTAAGTTATTTTTGCAAGTTTGTATTTTGACTTTTATATTAAAGAAAAAACTTAGATGTCTGCATAATCTTACTCCATCTTCTCTGAAGGCTACTTCAGGGCAGTTGAGGTATCTATCTTTCCTAAAGGCTGCTTTGGGGCTGTCAAGTGATCGATATCCTCAAAAGGACATTGATGATTTATCTCCTTGGGAGGCTTCTTTATGGTTACCAACTGATCTACCTCCTTGTGCCACTAAGTAAATTATTTCCACAGAAGACTACTTTGAGGCTACCAAGTGATGCATGAAAGGCTTCTTTAAGTCTAACAAGGCCGTATTCTTAATTGAAAGATAGATTAGATACGATAGGTTGGATGAACTTTAAACTAGAGATCCTCTTTGTGATGCACATCAAATGAAATTTGTGTATAGATGGATTTAGTTTTGGCCATAGTTTGTACAAATTGTTGTAGGTTTATTTCCTAAGTTGTCAGTTTGGGTACGGGTACGGGTACGGGCATGGGATCAAGGTTCGGGTACGCCTGTATGACATTTTTGTTTTCCCCGGGTACGGGTACAGTTCAGCTATATATATATATATATTAAAAATTCTAAAAACAATAATAGTAAATACTCATAAATTCAATGTTCATAATTGCCAATAAACAAAATATTTAAATACCTCATAACTTGCAATAAGGAAAATACTCACGAATTGAATAATTCAGAATTTCAGTGATTTGTCAAAGATTCAAATGTCAAGACAAAATGAAAATTACAATCAATATTCAATAATCTTCATATGGATCTTCAATGTCTTCATCGAGAGCATTGTTGTACTCAATCTGAAACTTGGATTACGATACAAGATTCTTTGTCTTGTCGAGTCATCTCAGAGGTTAAAATGTTGTCATCAAAGTTCATCTTGTGAAAATTTGAAGGTCAAGTTTAGTATTCGTTACATCAAAATCTGAAATGTCGAGTTCAGTGTTCAGTATTTATTAATGACATTAAAATTAAAATTTCGGACAAACACAAAAGCATGATTGAGATTTTGACATGAGACTGCTGGAATTTGATGCCACGAACTTTGGACTTGACAACTTGATACTGGGAAATGGTTTTGAACCCGACAACTCAACATTTACACCATTTGGATTACGACTTTCGACATTTCAGATTTTGATGTAACGAATACTAAACTCGACCTTCAATTTTGCACAAGACAAACTTTGACGACACAACATTCTCTGAAACGACTCAACAAGACGAAGAATCTTGTATCGTAATTTGAGTTTTAGATTGGGTACAACAATTGGCTTTGTCTGGGGACCACAATGTATACTTGCGGTGTGTAATGTGTCTTTTTTGGCGCATAGGCTTTTGTGCGCATTTTGGCTTGTTCTTAGTCCCTTAGTGGCTATTCGGCATGTTTGGGAGAACTCCAATGTTCTTGGAGTGGCTACAGATCAATTTTACAGAGCATTTGGTTATGACATTGAGCTCAGAAGGTGTTCAGGATAGTGGTGATGCTTTCTGATGTTTGATCGGGTTCCCGGTTTGCTCTCCAAGATTCTTGGAGAAGCCGTCTATTTTTGGAAAGTTGCTCGGAAGGCATCATTCATCTTCCCAAACATCATGGAGTATGTTGGTATGCTTAATTTTGCAGTTTGGTGATATTTGGGATTTTCCGTAAAATCAGTTGATTTAATGAGCTAAACAATTAATTATTGCACTTCAGTTAAAAAGGTTGGGAAATGTGCATTTAACACTTAAGTGTTATAGCTCGTTGGAAAGGGGATCGAAAGCTTTAAATCATGGATGCATCATTTTGGGACCTTGCGAATCAAATATTTCATTTATTTTGATAAAAGGGGTCTTTGGAGCTAAAAGGAGCTTTTAATTAAAAAGGTGACTTTAAGTTGTGCACACATAATGAGTTATTTTTATATTTTGTTGAGGAGAAACATGAAGGGATAAAGGAAATAGTATTTTATTTCCCTCAAAAAGGTTATAAAAGGATGTGATGGGCTCATTGTTTGAACATGCTGATGATTTGTATTGTTATGTTGCTGGAATGAACTTGCGAGTTCTTCCATTTCTCTTGAGGATGGAAACGCTCTTGTAGAAAATCTTCTTGAGGATGAAAACCCTCTTGGAGTAGACCGGTTTCGGTGGTGAGAGATTCACCCTAGCTGGAGTTGGTGTGGTTTCATACAGAAATCACCATTTGTGCTGAAGACGGATTTGGAGCAAGCTTATACAAAGTTTGCATTTGAACTTCATGGTTTTTTGTGGTATTTGATTTGATGATTATTGGAATGAGTTTTTGATATATTGGCTTGATCTTTATTGGTGATGCTAATGTATATTTTTGGAGTTTTGTGAAGATTTCATGATACCCATGGCTGAGCCGTACATCTTGGGCACCCTTGTCTAGAAGAGACTTTGTATTGGAGGATAAATCTTGCATGAGTATTGACCTTTGAAGTTGGGATTTGGATACTTGGAATACGATTTGTTTTATGGATTTTACTGAGTATTCTTTGCTGGATATTGTTATTATTCTGTGCAGGCCGTACATCCATGGCCGTACATGGGCAAAATGACATTTTGTTTGTGGAGTTATTGATAACTGTTTTGTGGCGAATGTTGCTGGGACATTGTTTATCCTGTGATAACACTATTATCTAGTGCATTTGTAATGTGTTTAATGCTGATATGATAATTTTCTGAGCAGGCCATATTACAACATGAGAGCCGTACCTGTCATGCAGAGCTGTGGGTTTTAAGACAGTTTTGATTTGAATGTGGTCTGATTTCTATGTCATATGTAAAGTCCAGGGCTGATTGTGGAGTTGGGGGTATTTGGTGAGAAGATTGAGAGTTTCTTGTGCTTTGTTTGTGGGTTTTTAACCTTGCTGATCGCCGTACAGCAGTGGTGTTCTGAATTCCTGAATGCTATCTCCATCAGCAATCTCCTTGCATTCTCTCAACTGGAGCAGATGTTTATTAAATGTTGTTGATGCTAATGCTATATGTAAGGGTTGAGCATAGATATTTGGGCTTTGGATCTGATCTGATGTTATATGCAAGGGTTAGAACAGAGTATGGGGTTTGAACATGAAATGAATTTTATATTGCCGTTATAAAGTTGCAGGTCTGATCAGCATCAGTGAAAACACCTACAGCAGTGTAGGATGTCTTCAAACTTCACCTTTTCTCATGGTTTCCTTCATGGTATTGGCATTTGATTTTCCAGTCATTATTGCATGATCAAATTTCATATTTTAGAGTTATTCCTATGATCTGCATTGCTACAGCTGTGACAAGATAATGTCAAGGGTATTGCTCTAACTAGTCACAGTTGAGATTTACTCGTGCATCAAGGGTGTTGGTTTAGTTGCAATTTATTTATGGTATTGTATAACCCCTGGATGAGTTACAGCCAGTGTGGAAGAATTTACATTGCTTATCTTTCTTTTCCAATCACCCACTGAATAAGTGGAGTATTCCCACTAGATAAGTGGATGACATTGTATATCTTTCTTGTATTTACACCCATTGAAAAGTGGAGTATTCCCACTGATCAAGTGGATGGCATTGTAATAATTCTTTCTTGTTCTTTACCCACTGAAACGTGGTGAATTCCCACAACTAGTGGATGCCCGCCGCAGCGGATGAACTGTAGTTCTTTGATTGCATAGTTGTTAATTGTAAGCCAATCACCGTATGCTCTCACCTTGCCCATTTTGGGATTTGGGTGATTAGAAAGTGTGAGACAATTAGTTGGTTTATGCAATTTATGCTAACACTGCTATATCATTGGATAGTTTTGAAAAAAAATTGGGGGTAGAACCTTACACGGTGTAGGAGAACCTCAAAATCTCTGGGATATGCAAATAGACTGGTGCCTTATTAGTTGGGTAATGGAGTCAGATTTATTCCTAAATCACCTAAACACGACATTACTAAAAACATTACAAATTGGGAAACACAATACAAACAATGTGAGACACACAAAAACACTCTTTTTTGAGTGAAGACAAGGAGAACGAAAACTGTTACACGAAATCATTAATAGGCTTAGAAAAGTAAGAACCTCTCCTGAGCTGGGAACTCTGTCTTGGCAACACATAGCCTTTTATCCTCTGCAACATTTTCTCGAAGAGCCATGATTCAGATGGATAGACACGATCATGCAGGGAGAAATTTAGGACGAATTGATTGATATGCATTGGTTTTGGTTGATTGTCATCTTCCTTCAAGAGAAACCTATCCAACAGGTGAAGATATTGAGCCTCCTTTTGAAGATATCGAGCAAGGTCTTGTGGCCATAGAATATCTTTAGAAATAGTGACCTCTACATATCAAACTTGATTTTCTTCATCCATGTCTTCAACATATGCAACCCTGAACTTAGTCCATGTATCATCCTTTGGAAAAGGTTGAAGTTGTTTAAAGAGAATTTCCATCACTGGTTCTTGATTCTCTGGATCTACAACTGACAATAATCGTGTACCTTGTGATTGGGACACCTCATTATTCTCATTCATCACATCTTCATCCATCCAAATCTCAGAATCCGAATCCGATAGACCATCAAAGTCTGAATCTTCAAGGCCCTGATCATTATCAAAGTATACGTACTGAAAAACATCTTTGTCTGGTAGCTTACTTTGCCATCCATCATTCCATATTGGTGGTCCTTGAATAAATTGAATTTCATCAGTTTCACTAGAGAAATCATCTTCAATGAATATGTCTTAGAAAACGTGAATACAAATATCTGGCAAGATCTCTTTTTCACTGATTGTCCACTTGTCCTCTTTTGACATGCAAGTAGGAACAAATTCCTCTATGGTTTGTATCTCTTCGTCATATGCTTGATTCCTGTCACATATGGCATACCTTATCACACACTCATTGAGAATTTCTGATTTCTCCATGCAATTGTCTTCAATGATTGTGACTGAATGCTTCATGAGCTCTTCTCCTTCATGTGTTGCAACATAGAAATCTGGTGCTGATTTGATTATCAATGAAATGTCTGTAGCATCCTTTTCTTGCATAGATTCATTGATAACCTCAGAAGGTCTAGCACTATTTCCTTCATTAGTGTGTATGGTATCTAATGAAGATGATGGTGAAGATAAGTCAAACTACAAAAGAAAATGTACAGTATCTTCTATTGACGACTTGTTCTCTAGATGATGGAAAAAACTGTCAAGATCAGGTAGAGAATCTTCTATATGGTCTTCTGATTTGGCAAGTGCCTCCAAGATTGAATCATCTTCAATAAGAAGTGAATTTTGTCCTTGATCCAACTGTGTTGTTTCTTTGATGTTTTCAATGAAGAAACCAACCCTTGATGACCAAATCTGTGCCTTATATTGACATCGATTGAGATTCTTCATCATTTATACTTGTGGAAATTTCTGATTTTGAAACTGATAACCCTTGAGAGAGAATATCTTTGTTGTCTTCTTTGATTGCATCTGACACAGGTTCTTTAAACCATCTTTCGAATGATGAAAAGAACAAATTGGATTCACCATTGCTCTCTGTAGTATATTTGTTTCTAGTTCGCAATTCTGATCTTGAGAGGTTTGTGTCACTTCTTCCTCCTCAAAGAAAGTATGCAACACTTGCATTACATTAGGTTCTTCCATCAATAGACCTACTTCAGCCTCAAAGAAATTATGCAAACTGGGCAAAATTTCAGCTTCTGATGGATATCTTGTTCCATATGTAGGTCATGATTATGCAAACACATGATGTCACTTGAAACTAGATTATGAAAATCATTCCTACTTATATCAGATTTACACTGGGTAAATACCACTATAGAGCCACCATCACATTTGTCTAAAAGAATTTTAGGATCATATGAAAATCCTTGATTTTCATTTGAAGCCATTAATATCCGCATGAATCTGAGCATTTCAGGACAACTTTCTCCATTGTGTTTGTTCCTTGCATGGAACAAGCAATAGGTTTGCGAAGACACTTTTGCCACTTGACTCGTGGGTGAAACAGGCTGATCACTAACATAGTTGATGACAAAATCTTGTCTATTTAAAATCTTTGCAATCAAAGAAATGAGAGACTTGGATAAATTGACTAAGGATGACTTGCATGGCATCCTAATTGCCTATGAAATAAGAATTGAAGATAAACCATCAATGAGAGAGGCAGCCTTCAAAGTAGCTCGAAGAGGAAAGAACAAGGAATATGAACCAAATGATGACTCCAACAAAACGGACAAAGAAGAAGCCCATTTCATGAGAAAGTTGAAGAAGGGCTCAAGTAAGTATCAAGGTAAGTCTTCATTTAAATGTTTTTATTGTGGTGGAATAGGACATTTTGCTTCTAAGTGTACGCAGGGGAAGATTGAATACAGCGACAGTGAAGAGGACCACAACATGAACAAAGGAAGAAGATATCAATAACCGAGGACGAGTTACAAAATCAGTTTGAGAGTAAGAATGTAATGTCCCTTTTTTTGGCGCATAGAATTTTGTGCGCATTATGCTTGTTCCTAGCCTCTCAGAGGCTATCTGACATGTTTGGGAGAACTCCAATGTTCTTGGAGTGGTCATGGTTCAGTCTGCAAAATAGATAAGTAGTTTTCTTTCTAGGAATGGCCTAATTCTCTATGGCATTGAGCTCAGTGGATGTTCAGGGTGACAGTGATGTTTTCAGAAGTTGGATCGGGCTCCCGGTTTGCTCTCAAAGATTCTTGGAGGAGCCGTCTATTTCTAGAAAGTCACCCGAAAGGCGTCGTTTCGCATCCCAAACCCTACAGAGCATATTGGTTCAGTTTATTTTGCATTTGGAGGCAATTAGGGTTTTTCCGCAAAAAGTAATATTTAATGAGCTATTTTAATTATTATTTTCTCTTACGCTCCTAGGGGTGAAAATAATTAATAAGTACCTAAGTGTTATAGCTCATTGGAAAGGTTTTTAAGTGTTCTAAATGATGGACACTTAAAAAGGGGACCTCACACATGATATATTTTTATTATTTCAAAAAGGTCTTTTTGGAGAGAAGAAATATGAAGAGTTAGAAAAAAATTAATATTATTTTCTTCTCAAAAGGTTATAAAAAGGGGATGAGAGCTAAGTTGGAAGGTTTATGCTTTGATTTTGTATTCAGATGTTGCTGGATTGAACCAGAGAGTTTTTTCAACCTTCTTGAGGATGGAAACCCTGTAGAGGAAGATCAGTTTCGGTGGTGGAATATCCACCCTAGCTGGTAATGGGTGATTTCACACAGAAATCACATGTGCACTTTCATGGAGTTTTGGAGTAGTTGTTTGATTTGGTATTTCTGATGAGATTTGTAGGGGATTTTGGGTTTGTTTTGGAGGAGTATTGTTTCAGATTTCAATAGTAATAATAAATGAAATTATTCCTTGCTGGCCGTACCCTACAGGCTGTACCAGCAAGAGGTATTGATCTATTTCTATGGAGTGTTGAAAGTCAGTTTGCTTCTATTGATAATATGATAGTTTCCTTATGATTTGCACTTCATTTCAGACTTATTCCATTGAGATTTGAGCAGTGTGTGTGACGCCATAATCTGTACCTGCTAGGCCGTACATTGCCAAAGGGTCGATTTTGTTGATGTTCCTTATTCTTGTTTTGGTGGAGTTTTAAATGTTTGGGCATTCTTTGTCTTTGATAGCACTGTATTCTGAGTTAGTGCAGGGATATTTGAAGGCAGATTGAAATTTATGTGAGCAGTCCGTACAGGCATTCATGGTGCCCTACCTGCAGGAAATCGGAGGTCTTTAATACATCTTGGACTTGGGCTTTTGGCTTGTCTATATGTTTCTTTGGTGATGTTTTTATATGTATTGTAATGCCAATTCAGATTTAGTCAGAGGTTATGCTTATGATGATCAATGAGAAGTTATCTTTCCATAATGGCGCCGTATAGTCTGCTATAGAGTGTCTTGTGTGCATTTACAGACTTGATTTATAGCTGTCTTCTGCTCCATTGTTGATGTTTAATGGACCAATAGTAGTCTAAGTCAGTTTGGAAGGGAATTCTGACTTGTATGTCTGATATTATGAATTGTATTCATTCCTGGAGCGTCATACAGCATAGGGCAGACTTTATTTGGTGTTGATTCTTATTTGAACATGGGCCTTGCAATCAGATATGATCTTTTAATGCAGTTTGAATGTTTTCAGGACAGTTGGGAATGTTAGTAATCATTTGTGCATGTAATATGAACTGCTGGGCAACGGTACAGTATGAGAGTGGTTTGATAGTTACCTTCTCAGATTGCAACAGGAGTGTTTACCTTGGTTTTTATCAGCTGGGACAGAATTAATGCATAAGGTTAATGTTGCTAATGTTGTGCAGGGTGGACTTCACTGATTGCCAAACTTTCATAATGTCAAGAAACAAGCCCTAATTCATATTTCTGATTTGTGTTGCATTTTATGAAATTCATTGTAATCTTTTCTTTATATGCAAACACATTCATTAACCCCTGGATGGTTCAACCGCCAGTGTGGAGAATTGGATTGATTTTCCTTTCTTATCATCTACCCACTGAATAAGTGGTGAATTCCCACCGCATAAGTGGATGCCTGCTCACAGCAGATGAATGTATTGGTTTTTGATGCACAATCTTTAATTTGTAAGCCAACACATGGTATGCTCTCACTTCGCCCAATTTGGGAGCTTGGTGATTAGAAGTGTGGAGGCATTCTATTTAGTTGCATTAATGTGCTAACCCTGTTGTGATCATTTGTACAAATTTGAAAGAAATTTGGGGTAGCATGTTACAAAGAACAACTTCTGGAGATACAAGAAGAGTCTCTACTCCAACGAGTATGATAGCATATCAGAAGAAAGTGATGATGAATTTTACAATGATCGAGAAGAGATACTATTCATGGCAATAGAGACTAAGGATGACATTGAGAATCAAAAGGAAGATAAAATGGATGTGGAAAACAAGAAAAACGAGGATGATGAAAAAGTGGAGCTTGAGGAAGAACTCCATTTTGCATTGATGAGATTGAGTCATTCCTGAGAAGAAACTCACACTTAAAATCGAAGGTTCAAGAAGAAAGTGAATCTAAGGCTAAGGTATCTCAGAAGCTGAGAAAAATAATCCTAGATCTAAAAGTTCAGTGTGAAGAAGCAAAAAGGATCGAGGAAGGAATGAGAAACAAATTAAAAGAAAGGGAAGAAAACCGTGGAAAGTTGGAATCTGAGATCATGTCACTAAGGAAGGAATTAGAGAAAATTGTGGCTCAATTAAACCAGGAGTTGAAGAATGTAGGGAGTTCAGAAATTTTGGATGGAATTATAAACTCCCAAAAACCTACATGTGACAAGAGCGGGATTGGATTTGAAGGACAAAGTTCAAAAGCGAATCAACCATCTAAAGAAGCAAACAAGGAAAATCAGAAAACCTACTCACAAACAGTCCAAGACTCCGTCAAAGGTGAAACCGACAAAAGAGAGGAGAATCAATGGAAAACCATGAAGGGATCATCCAAAAAATCTTTCCCATGGAGGCGTGTACATACAAATAGGTTCTATCATTCTTTCCTTGGCTATTGTTTCCTTTGGAATCAATTTGGGCATAAGGCATTAAATTGTAGATTGAATACTAGAAATAACTATAGGCATAGAACTATGAATTATGGAGCATATGCTAGGACTACCCTACAGGAAACAAGATTGGAAGATTTGGAATGATGAACATAAATGTTAATCCATTTGCTTCACTCATGGATCCAAATATAATATGCTACAAGTGCAACAACTTTGGACATCCAACGAAGCTTTGCAGAAGCAGTTTTGTGGAACCCCCCCAAGAAAAACAAGAAGGTAGAGCAGAAGAAAAAGGAGAGTTCAAGAGTATGGAAGAAGAAAGAAAAATCCATGATAGTTCAAACAACCCTACATGCTAGAAATGAAAGTGATCAGTGGTATATAGACAACGGGTGTTCGAGACATATGATAGGTGATAAGAGCAAATTCATCACTCTGAAGAGAGTCAATGGTGGAACCGTAAGATTTGGTGACAATGCATCTGCAAGGATTTCAGGAAGAGGATCTCTTAGCTTGGATAATGGGAGAACAAGAACAGAGAACGTGCTATATGTGGAAGGATTGAAGCACAACCTACTAAGTGTGAGTCAGTTGTGTGACCAAGGGCACATCCTCACATTTCATGCCGAACGTGGCGAAATAAGTAAGGAAGGAAGACAGGTTGTAGAAACTAGCCGAGCATGAAATAATCTTTATATTCTCAGTGACATCAGAGGTGAGAAATGTTGCATAGGAAAGGAAGATGAGAGTTGGCTATAGCACAGAAGAATGGGGCATCTAAAATTTGACAATCTTGTCAAAATCAGTCAAAGAGAAGCAGCGAGAGATATGCCTATGATATCAAAGCCAACAAACACCATTTGCAAGCAATGTTAGCTGGGACAAGGGGTATGCAAGGAGAAAGATACTTTATGTTACTAATTGATGTCTTTTCTAGGATGACATGGGTTACCTTTTTGAAGGAGAAATCTGAAGCATTGGATAAATTTAAGGCATTCAAAGCCTTAGTGGAGAATGAGATAGGCATGAGGATCAAATGTCTTAGATCGGATAGAGGAGTTGAAATCACTTCAAATGAATTCGAAGATTATTGTGAGAAACATGGGATACAAAGACAATATTCAGTGGTGAGAACTCCTCAACAAAATGGAGTAGTGGAAAGGAAGAATAGAACCGTTCAGGGAATGGCTAGAAGCATGCTGAATGA
The DNA here is from genome assembly GCA_027924645.1 of Cunninghamia lanceolata. Classification (NCBI taxonomy): domain Eukaryota; kingdom Viridiplantae; phylum Streptophyta; class Pinopsida; order Cupressales; family Cupressaceae; genus Cunninghamia; species Cunninghamia lanceolata. The sequence continues at coordinate 1,415,246 of BSBN01000416.1, read as the reverse complement.
ATCCAAGGTTCCTGACATGTTTTGGAGAGATGCAGTGCACACAACAGTTTATATCCTCAACCGAGGACAAATCAACGTAAATCATGACAAAACACCATATGAATTATGGAAGGGAAGGCCAACATCCGTGAAATACTTCAATGTCTTTGGATGTCCTTGCTATATTAGAAGAGACGAAGAAGATTTGGGGAAGTTTGATACAAGAGCAGATGAAGGAATATTTTTGGGCTACTCTTCAAAGAGCAAAGCCTACAAATGCTTCAACAAAAGGTTACATAAAATGGTTGCGAGCACAAATGTCAAGATAAATGAGGAGAAAAGCTATCAAGATGAATCACAAGAAGATAACTATCATAATGGGGAAAGGTACAAAGAAGATGTAGAAGAAAGTGAAGTTGAGATAGTTGAGAAAAGGAACAATAAGACATCACCAAAGGCACCAACGAAGACACCATCTAAGTTTGTTCAGAGGAATCACCCAGAAGATTTGATAATAGGATATGATAGGGTCAGAACAACAACAAGAATGGTAAGTGTTTAGGAAGATAAAAATATTGCCTTGCTATCGAAGATTAAACCTAAGAACTTCAAAGAACCAAATTGAGAAGAATGATACTTGGGAACTAGTCCCAAGGCCCAAGGACAAAAATGTAATTGGCACTAAGTGGGTGTTCAGAAATAAGTTGAATGAAGATGGTCAGGTGGTGAGAAACAAAGCAAGATTGGTATGTGAAGGGTATGCACAAGTGGAAGGTGTTGATTTTGAAGAGACTTTTGCTCGGGTTGCTAGGATGGAATCCATAAGGATGTTCTTGGCTTATGCTAGCTTTAAAAATTTCAAAGTATGTCAAATGGATGTTGAGTCTGCTTTTCTGAATGGAGATCTAGAAGAAGTCTACATTGAACAACCAAAAGGGTTTCTACTATCAGAGAATAAAGATTATGTATGTAGGTTGAAGAAGGCACTTTATGGGTTGAAACAAGCCCTGCAAGGCTTGATAAATATCTTCAACAACAAGGGTTTAAGAAGGGAGTTGCGGATAACAACTTGTACATCAAGACCATAGGTGACGATCAGTTGATAGTAGTGGTCTATGTGGATGATATCATTTTTGGAGGAAGCAATGATAACATGTGCCAGGGATTTGCTATGGAGATGTCAAAGGAATTTGAGATGTCTATGCTTGGAGAATTATCCTTCTTTCCTGGTTTGCAAATATCACAATTAGAGAAGGGGATTTTCATTTCACAAACCAAGTATGCAAAGAAGACATTGAAAAAGTTCAAAATGGAAGATTGTAATCCTGTAAATATCCCCATGATAACATGATGTAAGTTGAGTAAAGATGATGAGTCGCCTGAAGGAAACCAAACGCTTTATAGATCAATGATTGGAAGTCTTTTGTACTTGACAACTTCAAGGCTGGATATTATGCAAGCAGTTGGAATGGTAGCAAGATTTCAAGCTGCACCAAAGGAAACACATGTTCAAGTAGTGAAATAGATACTCAAATACTTAAAGGGAACATTAGAGTTTGGTTTGGGTAATCAAGTGGCAAAGATTTTACTCTAGCAGCATACACAAATACAGATTGGGCAGACAATGTTGATGATAGGAAGAGTACTAGTGGAGGAACTTTTTTCTTGGTAACAACCTTGTATCATGGATGAGCAAGAAGCAAGCATCAGTTTCCCTATCTACCGTGAAGGCAGAATATATTGCAGCAGCATCATGTTGCACTCAAGTTCTATGGATGAGGCAAACATTGAAAGACATCAAAGTAGAATATGATCATCCTATCACCTTATATTGTGATAGTACAAATGCAATTAACATTTCGAAGAATCCAGTGATGCATTCAAGGACTAAGCACATTCCTATAAAGTATCACTTTTTGAGAGACCGGGTGGCAAAAGAACAAGTAAAGTTGGAGTACATTGCCACAAAGAAATAGATTGCAGACATATTCACAAAGCCACTTCCAAAAGAGACATTTGAGTACTTAAGGGAGAAATTGGGAGTAGTATCACTCTCATCCAATCATTAAAAGGAGGTATATATTCAGGGGGAACTACCCACAACATCTTGTAGGTTCATGGAAAAGAAAGTTCAGAGATAGATGGAAGTCCCTTTGCCATTGATGTCAAAGGGGGAGAATTAGAGGAAGGGGGAGCTGGAGAAAAGGGGGAGTAATATAGACAGGGGGAGCAGTGCAAAAAGAGAAATTATCCTGTTGTGTTCATAAGTTGGTTGCCATCAATGACAAAGGGGGAGATTGTTGGAATATGTTGTCATTGATGTCAAAGGCACGGAGTATTCAATGAAGTCATTGATAAGATTAACTATTGTAGTTGGAAGGCCGATATATATATATATATATATAAAAATTAAATATTTAAACATAATGACCGTTGAAGATTTGTGAAGAGAAAATTAAGACAAGTGTCTAGGCGCCAAGAAGAAAATATTTAAATTTAAATTGAGATTCTCCAAGTTTGGCCGACCTCCCAAGTAGCAGACCTCCAAAAAGGAATTTAAATACAATTTCAAAGTGGCCGACTCCCTTAAAGGCCAACTCTCCTAATAGAGCCGACCACCTTTGGTTAGACAAATGTTTTTTAAATTAAAGATTTAAAAAATGCTTTTAGTATGGCTGTCCTCCCTCTAAAGGAGCGCTAAGGAGGATATTTATACACTACCTAAGAGGTGCGATTTAGAAGATATAACATATGCATTAAGAGCAGCGATTAAAAGGCAAGAGGTGCGATTTTATTTTAAAGAGGAGCAACAATTGTTATGAAAGGACAACGACTATTAAATATGAAGAGCTGTGATTTATTTTAAGGGCTGCGACTTGGGAAAGAGACATCCATTCATAGAGGTCACCTCCATTGAGAATAAATAGGAGAATGAATGGTGGTTTTGAAAGCAAGCAATCAGTGGAATATTTCTGAGTATAAGGAAGAGGAAGAGCAGAAGTATGAAGAGCAGATCTGATTTATTTTGATGATAAAAGTGTGTCAAAGATATATATATGTAAATCGAATTGATAACATTCAGATTTGATAAGAAAGAGAGTAGTGTTTGGATCAAATTTGAGTGAAGGAGAAAATTCCTATCAGCCATTGAAGAATTAAGAGGTTGAAGCCTATCTTTGCTAAGTTGGTGCTCAATGGTGGGGATTGGTGTCTCCAATAGGTTGGTGCTTATAAAATTCTGTAAGTGGGGATTGGTGTCTCCTATAGGTTGGTGCTCACTATAAAAAGATTTGTATGTCATGTAGGTTGGAGTCTAGAAGAAGAAGAAGATCAATATAATATATAAGCAATATTTTGTGGTGGTTTTCTCCCGCAAGGGTTTCCACGTAAAATCGTGTGCTGTCTTTATGCTCTAAAATGTTAAATCTTACTTGAATGTTTTATTTGCGATTGATTAAAGTAGAGAAAGAAAAGTTTTATTATATACTGATTCACCCCGAGCACTTAGTATAACTAAGTGCTCATCATGAGGATATTGGAAATGAAAGTTGCATCCTTCACTTGCCCCTCACAATTTGTCAAAAACTAAATTTCATAACAATAAATAAATGAAAAACAATAATATTCCTTATCTAATGATTAAGCATGAAGTAAAGAATAAATAGATACTCTTATATAAAAGAATTTATCTTTACTTTTTTTTAAAGTTTTTTAAAAAAATAGACATCTAAATAACATATTTGAGAAAAGTAGTAACACCTTATCTGCTTTTACAAAGGAGATAGCTCAATATTCTTTAAGCCTTTGTTTCATCTAGTAAGTCTTCTGTCTTTCTCACTCTATTAGTTGGGGCGGAAAAATATCATCAGGGCGTTTAACCACCCAACCAGGGACCTTTTAGTCCCTCGTGTCATTCCAACTGGATTGACCCGGCCTGCCGCAAGAAGTACAATGAAGTGAATCCAATGCCATCTGAGACTGGTGTTGACCCTACATTTTCCTAGTCGCTCATACATTATAGGTGACTCCTAACTAGTATGACCATCTGACTGGTAATGTATCTGGGTCAAGAACTGACTAACACTATTTCCGGCCCGCCGCATGAAGTACAATGAAGTGAATCCAATGCCATCTGAGACTGGTGTTGACCCTACATTTTCCTAGTTGGTCATACACTATAGGTGACTCCTAACTAGTATGACCATCTGACTGGTAATGTATCTGGGTCAAGAACTGACTGACACTATTTAGTGCAACTAGCGTCACCTTGGCCAAGGTTTTGCAGTTGTGCGCAACACAACGCTACTGGTCATGTAGTTCAGTTGTCACCCTACTCGGCTTGAACTTCCAATAATGACATGCTTTCAGTATTTAAGTCATTGTGCTACCGCACACAGAAAGGAAGGAGTTTATTCAAAATTCTAGTTATATCATAACCATCTCTATAATTGAGCAGAAGTGTAATTCTGGCAAGAATTGTTACAGTTCTTAGTTTAAAATCTCAGAAGTTTTATTCTCTAAACTTGTTTCTTTTAGTTTTCATCCATGCAACTAGAACTTGGCTAAGTTCGAAGTTAAATTAAGAAGGGAGTATGAAGAAAGAAGTGTAAAACAGGCTAAATTAAGTTAAAGTCTCCACTAGTTTTCTGGATAAGGTTTGAGTCTATTGGAAGAAGAAAAAAATGGTAGCTCTCCATTTACAAGAATATTCTTTAACAGTAGTTGGAAGACGTATTGCTCGTTTAAGGTATTTCTCATACCTCAGCTGAACAATCTCGGTCTTCTTAGAAGAATAAAGATTGATAAAACAGTTTGCATGAAAAGATTATAAATTTGTTAGAACAATTTGCATAAAAAGATGTCCGTCAATGGCTATTCGAGTGACAAGTTCTTTTAAGAATAAACTCATGAGTTCTTCAGGTTGGTATTCTTGTTTGAAACATGGTAAGAAAATAAGTCTGTATTTTCTACTTTCTTAACAAGAGACGGAAAATAAAATAACTCATTTGCTTAATGTTCTGAAGACCACGGCCTAAATTTTTGCTAAGAATTCTAGTAGAGTATTTCCTCTATCGAAATCCTATTTGATTTTTATGACATGCAAAATTGATAAGAGTTACTCAGAAAGAAAGACGTGCCTTTAGTGGTCTGTCAACTCCTTCGACAATTATGCTTTGCTATCCTTGTGTACTCCACTGGTTAAACTCGAATCTCTCCACTTAATTCACCACCGTTATTTGCAATAAGTCCCTTCTCTCTGCCTATTTCGTCACCACTAGTCTTTTGGAAATACACAGTAGTAACTCCTAGCTCCGTTCATAGTTTTCATTCTCTGCGTTTCTTGATATCTCCTGTTCCTCTATGTCCTAAAAAACTCTCCCCCGAAATGGCTTCCCTCTTTTCGAATGTCACAAGAAACGGTTTCTTTTTCATATAAAAGACTCGCTCCTCAAACCCCCGTTTCTCCCGTGAGCCACTCACATTTTTTTTTGCCACATACATTCCTTCCGTTAAAGAAAACCTTCACATGCCGAAATAATAGTTCCAATCCAGATAGAATGCGTCATATGGATTTTATAAAGGATGAAGAAAGTTAAAGAGAACTTCTCAAAGTCCTGATGAAATATTATTCGAAAGGAAAGGGTGAAAATAAAACCCGTGAAATTTCCTCTATCCTAAACAATAAATCTTTGAGTCGAAAGAATTTAAATTTTCACCGCTAGAAAGTCTAGACAAAATTTAGTCTTTAATATCTAATATAAGGAGCACATTGAGTGGACCCCAGTTTAAACCTTACCAATTTAAATATTTAAAGTTGGAATTATTTCAATTAAAAGATTAAACTTTTCATTGTTAGCTGAAAATCTCAAATAAGATTGATGGACAAGGTGATCTGGAATGAAGGTCAGGTAGAATTACAGATGTCGGTTTAACGTATCAAATAGATAAAGGTTAAGTTCGAATAATGAATCGGCTCACTCTGATTTTATAATAATAAAAAAAAAAAAAGATGAGGTGACGTTAATTGACTATCGATTTAAGTTAAAGGAGTCTTACCCTTATCATTGACTTAAGGTTTATCTAGAATTTTGGTTCCTATGTCAATTCCAACTTACCATTCAGATGGCATTACATTCTCCCCTGTACTTCTCATTCCTGATGATATTTTCCCCCCCTTTCTTGGGGATGGCCAATCCTGCGATCACTCAAACAATGTCACAGTTAGCCGATAACATATCACAATTTACTCCTATGTTTTAAATATTCCCAAAATTCATCTTTCCACATTTTGAATTAATTCAACACATACATAATATATTTCCAACTGTCATCTGATCAACAATTTTATTAAAATCTATTTTTTAAAGCTTCTGAATACCTGATTTCTCCAAAACATGCGTTATCATAATTAAACACATCGAAAAATAGTTAAATCACATATCAAAATAGTTAAGTCATATGATGCAAACACATATCAAAATAGTTAAGTCACATGTGGGATGTAACATACCCTTCCCCTTGTGAATCATCGTCCTCGATGATTTAAAGTATCAAAATTAACAGAGTTATGTTGTTTAACCAAATATTAAAAGAGGTTCAGCTATTATAAACATTAAACAAATGAGGGAATTTTTGTTGCATTTCAGTGTAATCCTCCCAGGTTGCACTATCTTTTGAATACTGGTCCCACTGGACCTTACACTGGGCCACTTCTCTGTTACGTAAGTGACGCTTACGTACCTCAAGCACCTTGACTGGCTTAATCATGATTACCCCTGGGTCCTGAACCTGTAAGGAGTTCCAATCAATCATATGTGTAAAATCAGATATATACTTTTTAAGATAAGAAACATGGAAGACATTATGTAATCGAGCGAGAGCTGGTGGTAGAGCAATTTTATAGGCGACCGGGTTAATAACTTCCAGGACCTCAAAAGGTCCTACATATCGGGGTGCAAGTTTAGTGGACTTCCCAAATTTTATGGCACTCTTATGTGGTTTAACACGCAAAAGTACTTTCTCTCCCACTTCAAATTGTCTGGGAGTTCGTTTGGCATCTGCATAGCTTTTCTGTCGATCGTTAGCTTCTGCTAACCTTTTCCTGATCAACTTTACTTGCTCTTCCATTTCGGAGAGCATTTTTGGACCGAGGGTTATCCTATCCTCCAGCTTATCCCAGCTGATAGGAGTTCTACACCTCCTTCCATACAGTGCCTCAAATGGTGCCATTGTTATGGATGATTGATAAGAGTTATTGTATGCAAACTCAACTAAAGGAAGATAATCTTCCCATCTGTATTGTTGATCCATGCAATACATTCGGAGAAGATCCTCTAAAGTCTGATTAACTCTTTCTGTTTGGCCATCAGTTTCAAGAAGGTATGTGGAACTGATATTCAATTGTGTACCCAAGGCTGAAAATAATGTTCGCCAAAATCGCAAAGTCATTCTAGCATCTCTATTAGATATTATTTTCTTAGGTATGCCATGTAACCGAAATATTTCTTGTACAAATTTTTGAGCAATAGTAGTTGCACCATCAGTCAAATTTCCTGGTATAAAGTGTGCTACTTTGGTAAGCCTATCAACTACTACCAGGATGGTATTATGTTTATTTCTAGACATGGGTAGCCCTTCAATAAAATCCATGCTGATTATTTGCCACTTCCAATCAGGTACTACATGAGGTTGTAATAACCCTGCAGGATGCTGATGTTTTGCTTTGACTCTTTGACATTCTAAACAACTTGCTACATATCTCGCTGCATCTTTCTTCATCCCTTTCCAGAAGTATAAAGGTTTTATGTCTGTCATAAGTTTGGTAACCCCAGGATGTCCTGAATATGGTGCAAAATGCACTTCTTTCCAAATTAAGTTCCTGAGCTCTGTATTTTCAGGTATGTACATTCTACCCTGATATCTTAATAATCCATCACTTTCTATCCTGAACCCTTCATACCTTGGATCTAAAGGATCGAGTTGAAGAGCCTCCTTTACTTGCTGAAAGTACTGATCATTCTTCAATTGCTGAAGTACCCGGTTTCTGAAGTCTACTTCATCCACATAAGTGTATAACAAAGTTACACACTACAAAATTTACTTATTTACACACTAAATTTTTTTATTTTTATTTACACACTTCAAATTTTTTTTGTTTACAATATTTTTACAAAGTTCAATATAGTGCCCTTATCTAAGAGCTTTCATCACTACCGGTTATGGGCTCTTCCTGCCCCTCAAATTCCGAATAAGGAATTAACCGGTAACCCGGAGTAGGTATTCGGGTTTCCCTCAGATTGTGAGACACAACTGTTTTCAATTGGAAATACAGGTTGGTTAACATCTTTTGTTTTGCCAGACCCCAAAGAGGTAATTCTCACTACTTTTCTTTTTGACTTTACTTGGTTTTGTTTTTCTGCCTTAAGCCATTTGATAGCATCGGCTAAAGTTTCGTTATCCAGGGGTATAGTACAACACTGATGATCACATTTTGCTTTTGCTGTTTTCCAAAGAGGGATGTTACCTGGTTCCCAAGTTCTTTTACGTTTTGAGGTATATACCCACATCCTGGCACAAAACCAAAATGCTTGTTTCAGTTCTAATAGTTCTGAGTTTTTTTTTTTTGATGATGAGCCCGAGGTTCAGTGTCGAACCTGGTAGCTCTGATACCATATGTCAAAAACTGAATTTCATAACAATAAATAAATGAAAAACAATAATATTCCTTATCTAATGATTAAGCATGAAGTAAAGAATAAAAAGATATTCTTATATAAAAGAATTTATATTTACTTTTGTTTTTTAGTTTAAAAAAAAATAGACATCTAAATAACATATTTAAGAAAAGTAGTAACACCTTATCTGCTTTTACAAAGGAGATAGCTCAATATTCTTTAAGCCTTTGTTTCATCTGGTAAGTCTTCTATCTTTCTCACTCTATCAGTTGGGGCGGAAAAATATCATCAAGGCGTTTAATCACCCAACCACGGACCTTTTAGTCCCCCGTGTCATTCCAATTGGATTGACTCGGCCCGCCGCAAGAAGTACAATGAAGTGAATCCAATGCCATCTGAGACTGGTGTTGACCCTACATTTTCCTAGTCGGTCATACACTATAGGTGATTCCTAACTAGTATGACCATCTGACTGGTAATGTATCTGGGTCAAGAATTGACTGACACTATTTAGTGCAACTAGCGTCACCTTGGCCAAGGTTTTGCAATTGTGCGCAACACAACTCTACTGGTCATGTAGTTCAGTTGTCACCCTACTCGGCTTGAACTTCCAATAATGACATGCTTTCAGTATTTAAGTCATTGTGCTACCGCACACAGAAAGGAAGGAGTTTATTCAAAATTCTAGTTATATCATAACCATCTCTATAATTGAGCAGAAGTGTAATTCTGGCAAGAATTGTTACAGTTCTTAGTTTAAAATCTCAGAAGTTTTATTCTCTAAACTTGTTTCTTTTAGTTTTCATCCATGCAGCTAGAACTTGGCTAAGTTTGAAGTTAAATAAAGAAGGGAGTATGAAGAAAGAAGTGTAAAACATGCTAAATTAAGTTAAAGTCTCCACTGGTTTTCTGGATAAGGTTTGAGTCTATTGGAAGAAGAAAAAAATGGTAGCTCTCCATTTACAAGAATATTCTTTAACAGTAGTTGGAAGACGTACTGCTCGTTTAAGGTATTTCTCATACCCCACCTGAACAATCTCGGTCGTCTTAGAAGAATAAAGATTGATAAAACAATGTGCATGAAAAGATTATAAATTTGTTAGAACAGTTTGCATAAAAAGATATCCGTCAATGGCTATTCGAGTGACAAGTTCTTTTAAGAATAAACTCATGAGTTCTTCAGGTTGGTATTCTTGTTTGAAACATGGTAAGAAAAGAAGTCTATATTTTCTACTTTCTTAACAAGAGACGGAAAATAAAATAACTCATTTGCTTAATGTTCTGAAGACCACAGTCTAAATTTTTGCTAAGAATTCTAGCAGAGTATTTCCTCTGTCGAAATCCTATTTGATTTTTATGACATGCAAAATTGATAAGAGTTACTCAGAAAGAAAGACGTGCCTTCAGTGGTTTGTCAACTCCTTCGACAATTATGCTTTGCTATCCTTGTGTACTCCACTGGTTAAACTCGAATCTCTCCACTTAATTCACCGCCGTTATTTGCAATAAGTCCCTTCTCTCTGCCTATTCTGTCACCACTAGTCTTTTGGAAATACACAGTAGTTACTCCTAGCTCCATTCATAGTTTTCATTCTTTGTGTTTCTTGAAATCTCCTGTTCCTCTAAGTCCTAAAAAACTCTCCCCCGAAATGGCTTCCCTCTTTTCGAATGTCACAAGAAACGGTTTCTTTTTCATATAAAAGACTCGCTCCTCAAACCCCTGGTTCTCCCGTGAGCCACTCACATTTTTTTTTGCCACATACATTCCTTCCGTTAAAGAAAACCTTCACATGCCGAAATAATAGTTCCAATCCAGATAGGATGCGTCATATGGATTTTATAAAGGATGAAGAAAGTTAAAGAGAAGTTCTTCTCAAAGTCCTGATGAAATATTATTCGAAAGGAAAGGGCGAAAATAAAACCCGTGAAATTTCCTCTATCCTAAACAATAAATCTTTAAGTCGAAAGAATTTAAATTTTCACCGCTAGGAAAGTCTAGACAAAATTTAGTCTTTAATATCTAATATAAGGAGCACATTGAGTGGACCCTGGTTTAAACCTTACCAATTTAAATATTTAAAGTTGGAATTATTTCAATTAAAAGATTAAACTTTTCATTGTTAGCTGAAAATCTCAAATAAGATTGATGGACAAGGTGATTTGGAATGGAGGTCAGGTAGAATTATAGATGTCGGTTTAACGTATCAAATAGATAAAGGTTAAGTTTGAATAATGAATCGGCTCACTCTGATTTTATAATAATAAGAAAAAAATAGATTAGGTGACGGTAATTGACTATTGATTTAAGTTAAAGGAGTCTTACCCTTATCGTTGACTAATGGTTTATCTAGAATTTCGGTTCCTATGTCAGTTCCAACTTACTATTCAGATGGCATTACATTCTCTCCTGTACTTGTCATTCCTGATGATATTTTCCCCCCCTTTCTTGGGGATGGCCAATCCTACGATCACTCAAATAATGTCATAGTTAGCCGATAACATATCACAATTTACTCCTGTGTTTTAAATATTCCCAAAATTCATCTTTCCACATTTTGAATTAATTCAACACATACATAATATATTTCTAACTGTCTTCTGATCAACAATTTTATTAAAATCTATTTTTCAAAGCTTCTGAACACCTCATTTCTCCAAAACATGCGTTATCATAATTAAACACATCCAAAAATAGTTAAATCACATATTAAAATAGTTAAGTCATATGATGCAAACACATATCAAAATAGTTAAGTCACAAGTGGGATGTAACACAATCAACTGCCTTCAAAAACATCGCCCCTTTAGGGGCAATGACATTAATTAGGGGTTTGTTTTTGACATCCTTCCATCCATAAAAAATGATGGACACTTCTATTTCGGGCCATGTATCCTTGATTGCTCTCAATGATGCCTCTATGGAAGCTTTTTCTTGGCCATAAGGTGGTGTGCTCCTTTTCATACCTAGGACAAGTGTAATTAGTTGGTGCATTGTGTAAAATCCCCTACTTGGATTTTATCTCAAACCTGCATTATTACTGATTTTTTTTGCTATGCTGGCATTTCGTCAAACACTTGGCAATATGTTTATCATACTGAAATTTCTAAGTATTATGTCATGGAATAGCTTATCATGAAGTTTGGATCATATATCATTCAACATTGCATCATAATAAAGAAGTATTGCATGGAACATTTAGTCAGATAGTTTGTGATTTCCATATTCCATCATAAGGTTGATACAAGAATATTAACATTGCTGTTTACAAATCAGAAACTTATGAAATAAGAATATCTGCAGCTAACCTTTCAGATTGATCAAGAAGTTGCAGGTTTGGACAGCAAGGCATCCAACATACCAAGATTAATTCCCACAATGGAAGTATATGCCAATATCACTATAAACCCCCGTCGAGCCTCACATTCTAACTCAAGACTGAAGTGCCCACATTCTATGGCTGAGAAAACCTTATTATATGGTGCATCTTCATAAAATATAGCAGCTGGGATTATGGGTTGCGTCTCACACTAAGAAGGCTGTGGCTAACACTAAGAGGGCTGCAACTAGGGTTTAAACCCTTATTTCATCACTTTATGTATAAAAAATGAGTTACGTCCTTCCTAAATATGAAGAGGCTTGTTCTTGAAAGTTGCGACCCCAAAAATGTCAAGCAATCTTCATTCAAATTCTGTCTTCAACCAACACTTCATTCATATTTGGTATTTGTCTGCAAATCTTCAAATATGCAATCTTGCTCAACTCCTGTAAACATGTAATCAATTTGTACACTTGTGAGCCTTGAATAGATTCGCCTCTCGATTGACTAGGGAAGATCTTTCACTTCCGAAATAAATATTCTCAAGGGTTTTCGTCCTAGGGTTTGCTGAACAAAAATGCTCCAGCTCTCAAAAAGACTCCAAAATAATAAGATGTCAAGAAGAAACAAAATTAGTCTCCAACCTCCTTTTATATTTTCCCTTGGAACTTTCCCGAAGGTATAATTTAAAATTACTTTTTTAATAAACCTTCAGCGCAATATAAAGTGACTTTATAATATTTTGCTTTTTGACTTCCGCTAAGTCACTTTTAATAGCGTTATTAATTAAATACATGTCCGTAAAATTATAATTTGAGACAACTTAATTTAATTAAATGAATTATTCCCTCTTCGAAACTCCGTATTAGGCTATGGGAATAAAATAGTCTAAATGGTCATCTCTGACGCCTAGGCTGAAGAAGGGGACATTATAGCCCTCCCTTCCCGAAATTGCTTTCCCTTAAGCAATTGTAAATCCGAGTGCTAAGGAATCTGCTCTCCTTCCCAAGTAGCATCCTCTAGGGGCAAGTCCCTCCATCGGATCAAATACTCCTTCATCACTCTGCTCCTCAGTTTCCTCTCTCTGACATCCAAAATAGCTTTAGGGACCAATATCAATTTGCCCTCTTCATCATATGGTGGAAGCTCAAGAGATGAAGTAATATGCTGCCCAAGTGCCTTTTTGAGATATGAAACATGAAAGACATTGTGGATTTTTCTATTGTCAGGCAACTCCAATTCGTAAGCAACCTCTCCTACTCTCCGCACAATCCTATAAGGGCCATAAAAATGAGTCTTAAGCTTCTTTGCCTCACTCATCTTCAATATAGATTGCCTATAAGGCTGCAGGCACAAGAAAACCAAGTCCCTTATCTCAAAAGACCTTTCAATCTTGTGCTTATCTGCATAGATCTTCTGTTGATTCTGAGCACGATGGAGGTTATCCTTAAGTGACTTAAGGATGTCCTGACTCTCTTGTATCCAATCTTTGGCTTTAGGAGCCTTGCTGTCATCAAGTGCCAAGTCTACAAATGACATAGCATCATAACCATATAATGCCCTAAAAGGAGTCATGCCAATCAACATGTGATAGGTGGTATTATAACAATGCTCTCCCAAATATAACCACTTGATCCAAGCCTTCTACTACCCCAACACAGTTACAGAAGTAACCTTCCACCCATTTATTCACAATCTTTGTCTGCCCATCAGTCTGTGGGTGATAGCTAGTGCTTGGGGTTAATTCAATACCAACTAATCTGGATACCTCCAGCCAAAATATGTTGATAAACCTGCTATTCCGATCATTGACAATGCTCTTGGGAAGACCGTGGAGCCTGAACACCTCCCTAAAGAACAACTCCACAACTTAAGGTGCATTATACTTAGAGGATATGGCGAAGAAATGAGCATATTTGGTCAACCTGTCAACCACTACAAAGGTTCAATCTTTGCCCTGCACTCTAGGAAGACCTGTAATGAAATCCCATGGATATACTTTCCATCTTCTGCTCAGGATTAAGTAGTGGCTGCAACAAACTCGCTGGGAAAGTATGCTCTGACTTGTTCTATTGACAAGTTATACACACTCTTAACATGGTGCAAGACATCATCCTTGAGACCCTTCCAAGAGAATCTTTCTCTGATATGCCTGTAAGTCTTGAATAACCCGTATGTCCTGCAAGAAGGGTATCATGGACAACTCTCAAAATTTTCTTTTTCATTTTTGATTCAAGGACCAAATAAATTATGTCCTTATAGTAGATAACATCATCAACCACCTTGTACCTGTCGTCTTGAACCTTACCATCCATGAGCTCAGATGCAAGAGTATTTTTGGAATACTCAACCAAAAGGTGAGCCTTCTAATCTGCTGAAATCCCTGTCATAGAACACAAAGTGGGCTTTCTAGATAAAGCATCTGCTACAACATTCCTCTTCCCTTTGACATACTCAATATCAAAGTCATAAGCCTGTATTTTACTTACCCATTTTTACTGCTGTTCATTCAAATCCTTCTACTCTAGGAAGTATTTCAGACTATTATGATTTGTCCTAACAACAAACTTCCCTCCCACCAAATAATGCCTGAATTTTGCCAACGCATGCATGATTGCAATCATTTCTTTGTCATAGGTGGAGTACAATATCTCTGCATTCCTGAGTTTCTTGCTCTCATAAGCTATAGGATGCTTATTCTGCATAAGCACAATTCCTATCCCCTCTCTTGATGCATCGCACTCCAAAACAAAAGGCTGAGAGAAATCAGGAAGTGCTAAAATAGGACAAGAACTCATTACCTCCTTGGGTTTTTCAAATGTCTGTTGAGCCTCATTTGTCCATTGAAAGCTCCTTTCTTGGCGAGATTTGTAAGAGGTGCAGCCAATTGAGAAAACCCCCTAACAAACCTCCTGTAGTAACCGCAAAGACCAAAGAATCCTCTCAAATCTGACAATGTCTTTGGCGGTGGTCAATCCAGAATGGTCTGAATCTTCTCCTAATGGACGTTCACCCCATCAACACTGATCACATGCCCTAATATTCTGTCATTTCGAACTCACACTTGGAAGCTTTTGCAAACAAGGGTTGTGCCTCCATGATGCCCAACACGTCATCAATGTGCTTGAGGTGATCCTCCCATGTTTTGCTATAAATCAAGATGTCATCGAAAAACACAAGCAAAAATTTCTGCAACTACTTATTGAACACATGGTTCATGTAGGACTGAAATGTAGTAGGTGCGTTGGTCAAACTGAAGGGCATGACCAGGAACTCAGTGTCCATAATGACATTTGAAGGCGGTCTTATGAATATCTTGCTCTCTGACCCTGATTTGATGGTATTCTGAATGAAGATCAATCTTCGAAAAATAAACCGCACCATACAGCTTATCAAGAAGCTCATCGATCCTAGGAACTGGGTACTTGTTCTTGATTGTCTTTTTATTTAGTGCACGATAGTCAATGCACATTCTCATGGTCCCATCTTTCTTCTTCACCAGAACTGCCGAAGAAGCAAAGGGACTTGAACTAGGCCTAATGTGCCCCATGTCCAACAACTACTTAATTGCTTTCTCAATCTCCTCCTTGAACCTCTTAGGATGTCGGTAAGGAATGGTAATGACAGGCTTAGAGCCCTCCTCAAGGTTGATCACATGCTCAAATCCTTTGTCAGGTGGCCTACGTGGAGGAACCTCGCTGAATATCACACTATGCTTATCTAAAATCGATTGGATATTCACATGATACTGTCTATCTCCATCTGAAGAGGGTTTGGTGGAAACAAAACATTGGGCTGTCCATGCAACTTCACCATGTCTAAACAGTGCCTCCATCTTCTTTGTAGTAACCATTCTTGGTGCTCCATTTGCCATAGCATGAAGCACTACCTTTTACCATCATGCTTGAACTTGAGTTCCATGGTCTGAAAATTTTGTGAGTATTTCCCAAGTGAGTGCAATCAATGGATGCCCAAAACCACATCCGTCTCACCAATACCCACCACGTAGAAATCATCCGTGACTTGATGATTGCTTAACATAATACTCACTTGAGATATCTTCTTAGTGCAACTCATGGTAAAATCATCTGCAGCCATCACATTGAATCTAGGAAAATCCTCCACTTGAAGACCTCTTTTCATCACCAGGCCTTCAACAATAAAGTTGTGGGTTGTCGCACTATCTATCAAAACAGTGACCCGTTGACCCTACAAAACTGTAATGTCCCCTTTAGGATATCCCTGATTTCTTTACTTGCATACAATAATATCACTAGAAAGGGACATTAGAGATATTAAAGATCAATAAATTAAGATAATATTTCGTTCAATTCATAGCACAATTCAATATCGACTGTGTTCAAGTCTTAATTCTTATTTTTCTTTCTACTCCTCACCCTTGGATGGGGAATTACTTGTCTAGGGTGCGCTAAACCTTCTCCAATGTAATTGGGATGGGATTACTCCGCCTCTCCCTAACAACCTTGTCTAGGGCGCGCTAAACCATCTCCAATCCATCGGGATGGAATTACTCCGCCTCTCCCTAACAAAATCTCCTACCCTAAAGTTAGAGGCAATAGAAATAACTCAGTATTCACATCTCCTTCTAGTCCTCAACCACGGATGGGGAATTACTTGTCTAGGGCGCACTAAACCTTCTCCAATGTAATTGGGATGGGATTACTCCGCCTTTCCCTAACAAAACCACCCTACCCTAAGGTTGTAGGCGATAGAAGTAAATAGGCAATGAGATGGAACATACCATTACTTAATATATATAGCAATTTTCATAATGTATATATATATATTCATGTCTAATGACAATCATTCAATTATATGTATTAGTAACTACTAATCACATGTTATTCATCATAAGGTTGGATACATTATACCAGGATAAATCTTACCCTTGTACCTTTGAAAACTCTTCAAGGAATTCTTTCCTTGTAGCCAATATACTGCTGTTCCTTAATATTTAAGTCTGCTGTTCCTTATATTTAAATCTCTATGTAAGAGAGAACTCTTTTTGTTCTTTTTATTCTGCCTTTGTATATGTTATTCCTCTATGCTTGTTCGATTCCTATATCCCCCCTTCTTTCTCACTCGATGCCCCTTATATCTCCCTAATTGTGAATATATGCAACCTTTGGTCTATCGTTGCACTTGTATAAAGGCAGATTGTAACTTTATAACCAGCGCTTATCTTAGGATATAAGTGTAATAATATTTATATTATTATTATTATTATTTTATATTTATTTTTATATATATTATATATTATATATTATACTTATAGTTATATTTATATATTATATACTATGTTTAATAGTATCTTATAATATATTTTATGTTGATATTTATATTATATAATATATATTATATATTATATTATTATTATGATTATAATAATAATATTTAAATTGCTAATATTTATATTCATATTTATATTTATATGTATTTATATTTGTTATTTATAAATATAATAATATATCTTAAAATAAATATATATTATATTTTAATTATACTAAAATATTTATATAATATTGTATATTATAAATGCATTTCGAGAAAACAACTTCAAAGTTTTAAAATGATGTTTTAAATCTTTAATTTAAACAATGCCTCAATATCGGGACATGACAAAAACTCCTCACCCTGAATGGATGATATCTAGGAGTACCAGAAAGAGTAGCAATAGTACCACTCGAATGTTCACCTGTTACCTTGTCCTCATGTTCAACCTTTTCCTCATCTTGTTCACTTTCTAAGCTAGTCTTTTCTTTCTCCTCATTATCATCAGAAATATCAGAAGTAATCTCTATGTAGTGAACCTTACCTCTCCCAAGGCATCTATGTCCAGGTTCCCAAGGTTCCTTGCATGAGAAACAAAGTTTCTTCCTCTAGAGCTCATTTTTGACCTCATTAAATTTGTCTTCTTAGGCCATTCCTTTTGAAATGATTTCTCGCTGTCCTTTGATGGAAATGATTTATTCCGAAACTTATTCTTTGAAGGTACAAAAAATTCCATGTTCCTAGCTCTTTTAATTGCCTCCTGCAAAGAAGGTGGGTCTAATGCTTTCACCCATCCATGAAGTGGCTCCTCTAATCCCTCAATGAAGAGATAAGTCAACATGTTTTCCGACACATCCGGTACCATCATTGGAAGCTTCTGAAAATCAGAAACATAAGCATCAACTGTATCTTTTTGCTTTAGACGGGCCAACTATCTGAAATGGAATTCAGGATCTTTCTTGTCAAACATGTCGATAAGCCTTTGAGTAAAATCTACATAAGAATTTATAAGGCTATGACCCTATGTAATCATCCGGTGATATGTTATGTCCCCTTTTTGAGCAAGGATTGGAAAAGAGAATGTTGTTGAGGCTTGGAGAATGGAATGTTGGATTTTATGGCTTCAACTATTTTTCTATGATGAAATGAAGTTATATTTTGGCTTTTGGTATTTTATATTATTTTTAGAAAAGCCAAAAATATTAAAATATTAAGCCAAGAGGAAAAATGACCTAGGTGGGAGAAATAAAAATAAATTAAAGGTGGAAAAGGGCAACGTTGAAGATGGAAGAATAAATATAATATTTTATTATTAAATTTTTTATTAAATCCCACTAGAAAATTGGCTCTCAAGGGAGAAAAGAAAAAATAATAAAACAATATTATTTTATTATTATTTAATGTGGGATGTCCAAGTTTGAGGAAAATAAGATAAAATAAAAAGAAAATAATTAAATATTATTTTTTTTTGGCGGTGGACTTCAAAAATAATAAAATAATGCTTTATTTGTGCACCCAAGTTGAAAAGTATAAAAGGAGGTCATTTCGAGCATTTTTGATATATCTTGGTTATTTGGCATTTTGCATTTTGCAAGCTTTCTCTTAGATGTAACAAAGTTTCAGCGTGATTCAAGGATGAAAACCCTTGGATTTTGAGTGGTTGGACGAAAACCCAATCGACCATGAGAGGTGAATTCACTTAGAATTCATCATTGAGCATATTTGCAAGTATTTGGAGGAGAATTGGCTTCATTCCAGCTAGGGTTTGGACTGAATTTCATATCAGCAGCTAGGGTTTGAAGTTGAGAGCACTTTGAAGGCAGTTTGGCATTTTAATATCATATTTGGCAAGCTGGGCAAAATCGCTTCACATTTGGGCATAGGCGATTTGCATTGGAGGTTGAATTTGAGTGTTATTTGAGCCTAGGGTTTGTTGATTGTGTTTCAGACTTTTGAATTTCATTGGACAGCTACAGATTGGAGGGTTTCATGGCATGAATGTGTACTTCAAGGACAAATAATGCATCTAGGATGCTAGCGCTACCTTCCTACAGCTAGGTGATTTCATAATTTGGCACATTTTGACACTTTTTGGCATCATACATCAAATCTGGGTTGTAATCAGCATTATCAGCAGTTGTATAAGTCATATCAGACCATATTTGATCATCTACAGGCGCTGTTTCAGTCATCCATCATTGAGTTTGATATTGTACTTTGGCAAGGCAACATCTAATACAAGTTGGCTAGGGTTTGACACAACAATTGGGCATATTTGCACACTTCTAGAGGTCTGATTTTATAATCAGATTGGTCTGATGTAACAACAGAGATCATCTTTTGTAATCATCTTTATCTATTGCAATAAAGAAGCCAATCTTGCCATCCGGGTATGTTCCATTATGTTTTGCATTGCTTTTGGGTGTATGTGTGAGCTGATATAATTACTTTTCAATCATCTTTAGTGAGTATTTGTCTATGATATTGCAACCTTTCCATCTTTACTATATTGCAAACATACTTGTGAAAATGAAACATCAAAATTCTAAACCAAAGTCTCAAAAAGCAAATCAGAAAATTCAGAGCAGCGAATGAAAAATTTCAGACAAGACTACTCAGAGTTCTTACATGATACCACCATTCATGTGCATCACCCTCCAAATGCAAACTAGCAAATTTGATGGCTTCATTTTCTAACATGGGGTTCAAACAAAGATAGTTATCCAACTTTTATACCCCTGCACGTGCAGTGCATTTAGCATAACCATCATGTAATGTCCCCATTTTTGGAGTGATCACTTTTGGAGACCGTTGGACATATTTCCACACTTCATGATTTTTGGAGGGCAATTTGAATGCATGGGATGACTCGTCATATTTTTTTGATGTCTTTGATGCATTTATCTTGAATAAAATAATTTGTCTACACATGGAGCGAACCATCTTGGAGATGAATGGAGCATGGAAATTAGTCCTTGAAGGGATATCGTGGTAGAAGATAATTTGATACCTTTTCATATATTTTGTTGTTTGTCCTTGGAGGAGATAGAGTGTGGGATCTTTGGCAAATAAGGATGACTTGATTCGCTCTCCTTGTGCGCCTTGGAGGAGAAAATCGATTTCAATAAAATAATATTTCTTTGTTGGAGGAAAGGAGATAATTCAAATTCAAATTTAATTTGGGCGCCAAGAAGAGACATCTTTGTGGGTCGGCCAAAAGGGGCTTCATGCTTAGGTCGGCCTAGGGAAAAGCATACTATCTTGGGCGCCAAGTTTGTATAAGGCAGGTCAGCCTAGTGAGGAAAAAAATAAAATAAAACATTAGTATTTGTTCCTTGGTTGGCCAACAGGAGTAAAGGGTGAAAAACATGTATAAATACAAGTTTTGGTGAGGCATTTCAGAACATCATTCGACTTGTTATTTTATTCCTTTTGGGACGAAAACCCTTGTGAATACATGGTGAATTAGACGAAAGCCTAGTTCATCTTGGGAAGACTTCATAACGTAGGTCTACTTGCACTTCATTGGAGGATTATGAAGTTGGAGCAACACTTACATTATCTTTGGAGCAGAAATTGAATATCATTTGGAGCAGAATTCTACTAACCTTTGGAACAGCATTCTAATATCATTAGAGCAGACTTCTAATGTGCAGATCAGACTTGGAGACATTATTCCTTGGCGAGTTTTGATGCTACATGACTAGGTTTTCTAACCTAGGGTTGAGTGCCACTTTGGAGGGATCATATTCAAGGTTGTTGGAGGCGATTGTTGGAGTTGATTGCTGGTTAGGGTTTGATGATATTTCTGATTTATAGCAGCAGCAGATCAGACCTGTTCACCCTAGTGAAGAAGTGATTCTTGGTGCAAAGAGTCAACATTGGTGTTAGGGTTTTGCCCTATTGTGAATCGCCATCACTTGGAGAGACTTTGGAAGGTTGTTGTGGTCCCTTGGCGTCATTTGTCATGTTTTGGGAGCAGCAGACCTGAAACATCTTGGAGCAGCAGACCTGGTGTATTTTGAAGCTCCAAACATCATCATTTGCCTTTGTCATCATAACCGAGTTGGTGTAATTCGCACAGCTAGGGCTTGCTTTGGAACATCTCATTCATTGTGAATTTGTATGTATTAACCTTTTTTCAAAGGTCTGATCTGTAGCAGCAGAGATCTGATTTTGTGTTGGGCATGTTTGCCCTTGTTTGTGGATGTATTTGAAGACTTGTAAAAGTCAGATTTTATAGCAGCAGACTTCTGATTTTATTTTCAGTCATTTGTGTTGAGCAATTGAAGTGGATTTTGTGCATAATTGGTTGTGGAATGCAAGCATATTATTGCTAGTCATGTGGATGTTGAAATTATGGTGATTTGATATGTTTTATGGGCTGCCCTATGTGTTTATTGAAGTCTGATTTTAAGTTCAGGAAATTCAGAATTTAGGGTTTGAGCAGAAATCCAAAGTTTAATAGTTTGGAAAGTCCATAAATCCAAAATTGGCCAAAATATCCCCATTTGGAATATTACACATCAAAAGAAGGAAGGGATACCTTACCCAACTTTTGTGGTAAATTCATGGTTCTGTCCTGTTTCACCTCTAGGCCTGTTCCTGTATTTTAACTAGCAAAAATTCTATAAAGACATTCCAACTTGAAATTCATCCCCATGTGATTGCCACTCATGTAAATAGTCTCTAAAACTCTTGCTTGCAACATGCTGTCCACCACCCCGAGTCAACTGTTGATCCAAGAAATTAGGCATGAGAGGCCTAACTGTAGATGCCTGAGTGGTTCTAGTGTTAATGTCAACATTGTTTCCATTATTTATAGAGTTGCTTGCCTCTCCATTACTCCTATTGTTGCCTCCATTGTGTGGTTACCTCTATTATTGTTCTAATTTGCATTATTATTTTGCATTATTTGGGTAATAAGCTGAACCAATTGCTTCTGTCCTCTAGCAAGATCATTAAGGATCTACATAGTACTAGGATTTTGTTCATCTCTATCTCCCATGGTGTTTCCTTCTTTAGATTCAGAATCAAGAAACTGTTGTCTTCTCCTATATGTGATGTATTCTCTATCTTCCGGATTCATAAATCAACATGCAAACATTCCAACTATCAAGCAAACCCTCCAGGTTGGCAAGATCTCTTGCTCTGATACCACTGTAAAATCCCCTACCCGGATTTTATCTCAAACTTGCATTATCACTGATTTTTTTTGCTATGCTGGCATTTCATCAAACACTTGGCAATATGTTTATCAAACTGAAATTTCTGAGTATTATGTCATATAGCAACTTATCATGAAGTCTGGACCTTATATCATTCAACATTGCATCATAATCAACAAGTATTGCATGGAACATTTAGTCAAACAGTTTGTGATTTCCATATTCCATCATAAGGTTGATACAAGAATATTAACATTGCTGTTTACAAATCAGAAACTTATGAAATAAGGAAATCTTACAGCTAGCTTTCAGATTGATCAAGAAGTTGTAGGTTTGGACTCTCAGCAAGGCATCCAACATACCAAGATAAATTCCCACAATGGAAGTATATGCCAATATCACTATAAACCCCCTTCAAGCCTCACGTTCCAACTCAAGACTGAAGCGCCCACATTCTATGGCTAAGAAAACCTTATATATGGTGCATCTTCATAAAATACAGCAGTTGGGATTATGGGCTACGACTCACACTTAGAAGGTTGCGGCTAACACTAAGAGGGCTGCGGCTAGGGTTTAAACCCTTATTTCATCACTTTATGGCTAAAAAATGAGTGACGTCCTTCGTCAATATGAAGCGGCGTGTTCTTGAAAGCTGCAACCCCAAAAATGTCAAGAAATCTTCATTCAAATTCTGTCTTCAACCAACACTTCATTCATATTTGATATTTGCTTGCAAATCTTCAAATATGCAATCTTGCTCAACTCATGTAAATCTGTGATCAATTTGCACACTTGTGAATCTTGAATAGATTCACCTCTCGATTGACTAGGGAAGATCTTTCACTTCCAAAATCAATATTCCCATGGATTTTCGTCTTAGGGTTTGTTGAACAAAAATGGTCCAGCTCTCAAAAAGACTCCAAAATAATAAGATGTCAAGAAGAAACAAAATGAGTCTCCAACCTCCTTTTATATTTTCCCTTGGAGCTTTCCCAAAGGTATAATTTAAAATTACCTTTTTAATAAACCTTCAACACATTATAAAGCGACTTTTATAATATTTTGCTTTTTGACTCTCGCTAAGTCACTTTTAATAGCATTATTAATTAAATACAAGTTGTCTGTAAAATTATAATTTGAGACAACTTAATTTAATTAAATGAATTATTCCCTCTTCGAAACTCCGAATTAGCCTATGGGAATAAAATAGGTTAAATTGTCATCTCCGGCGCCTAGGCCAAAGAAGGGGACATTACACATTGGCAATTGCTATCACCGTATCCCACCAATATGGTGATCTAACAAGGTTGAAAGCAAGCCCATTACTATAAATGCAATGAGCAATGCTCTCATCTGCAACCTCCCTTGCCTCATTCTGGAAAGCCTTTTCCAATGGCCCTCTTTTACGAGAAAGAACGGGGGTATTCTCTTCTTAGAAAGATGGTGGTGGCATGAAAGGATGTGGGCCAGCCAGTTGTGTTAAGCCACTAGGAGGTTTATTTGATCCTCTCCTGGAAAGAGGATGTTCTCTTTCCTTTGCTATGTTACTTACCATATTGGCCTCCTTTTGTTCTTTGATATATCCCATTTTTTGTTGCTTTCGCAATTGTTTTTAATTTGGCCTTGGGCAAACTTCTATTCCCAAGCTAGTAATAGCACAACTTTCACTCGACTATACGAGCTCTTATATTGAGTCCTACATTGGCTGCAATGCCAATGATAACCCCCACCACTAGGAAGTTGTTCAATTATGGTTGAATGTTGTCAAAGAGGTGATGCTATATCAATTTTAAACGAGCTATCTGTAGGCGGAGCAATTGAACTAAAACTAATAGCCATTTTGTATTAATACAACAAAACAAAAAAACATTACAAATTTACAACCCTACAACTTTAAAAAAAAAAGGCATTATAACCCGTATGTTATGTATAAAAGGTTTAAAAAAATATTTAAAACATTTTAAAAAAACTAAAAAATCTTGGAAAAATTCTTCAAAACTTGAAAAAATTACAAGAGCTATTGATGTAGTTCTTTCACTCCTGTAACCTTCACCTTTGAAGAAAAATGTAGGAACCTTAAAAAAACAACAATGGCAGCTTGGAGGCAAAAATGTTGTTTTTCTCACTTGTGTTGGTGAATGGAGGCAAAAAATGTTATAAGCCCATACTTTAGGGGAAAATTAGGCATTGTAGGTTTTTTTATTTAAAAAATGTTAAAAAAAGTTTTTTTTTTTTTCACTTTTTGTGCCTAATGGGTTGTGGGTTCGGCTTGGGTTCACGTAGGGTTCGCCCCAAGCACCCTAGGCTCCTTGTGAGTGCTTGGGCAAACCCTGGGCAAACTTGGGCCGTCCTACACCAAAACCTAGCCCTGTATTGAAACCATATGGGCACGGCGGGCAAAATTGTAAAACCCAGTAACTTAGTTTATTTCTTAAGTCATATTACTGACAAATATTTCTACATGCTCATGCTTGTTTTCTCCATTCAGAGTTATTATTTGTCTATTTTTTTGCCTTTCAAGTAATATTATGGAATGTATTTTATATACAACACTAAGACAATGCTCACAAACTACAAATATCTTGCTTTGGTGCAACATAAATTAAAGTGAACCTCTTGATCCCCTACACCTACCTAACACTTAATCCTTTTCATTATTTTCAACTACTGCTGCTTCATATTTGTATGATATTTCTATTTAAGTATTTGTAATAAAATTTAGAACTAAAATGAGGATGTTTTCTGCAACATTTGATGCATCATACTTGATATATTTTCCAATGGCATTGATTGTTTTTTCATTTGGGACATAAAGAACTTTTATTGATATCTTTAATTTCTTAGAATAAATCCTTACTCCATGTGTGGTGTGAATGCATTTCATTATGGAAGGGCTCACTTCTCAATCTTCTCTTCTTTCTACAGAGATATTATGCATATTCTTTCATATCACACTTTATTTCTTCTCACATTGGTGTCGTACAACTGACCTGAACCTAGCTTTGTTAAGTATGACATGAATGTTATTTGGGTACCTAACAAGATCATGTTTTTTATAGCACATCTGTAATGGGTTGAAATTAGTGCAGAGTATGGTTTTTCCCCTTGTGATCAGGTTTCACATATGCTTGATTTTGTGTATACTATGTATCAGGTGGATTTGGGTCGTATATAATTGCAATGGACAAAACAACATACAATTTGATTGGATCTGACTACCCAGGCAATAGGGCTGAAGATGTTAAGAATCCCTCCTTAGGGTGGATGATTGGCTTTGTTTTTGCAGTCAGCTTTTTGGGCCTCTTCAGTGTTGTTCCACTTCGAAAGGTAGATGTGCTAAAGATCTATGGGTTTCTCAGTTTGTATATTTACGTAGTTCAAGAGGCCTCTAATGCTTTGGGGTAGATCAATTTCAACACATTTATTAAATTTGTTGAAGCCTTTTGAAATTGTATTGACTTTTATGGCCAGTTTGTGTGGTCAAGATTATTAAAGAGATTGTATAAGAGAGTTCTGAGCACTAAATTAGTTGGTCTAATGAACTTTTTCTTCATGATACCAAAATTATCATTCATGTCTAATTAGTAAGGTTATGAAGGGATTTAGATGCACTTTGTTGCAATGATAAAGTAGTATTACATTTACATGGTGGCAATGAATTTGATTTTCCATGAATATTCTTTTAGGTTTTGTTTCCTGACTTAGTGCACATTTTAGGAAGCCCATACCTTAATAGATATTATTGCATACCATTAGTTTTAGATAGGCATGGCTTTCTACACACCTTTGGCTTAAGGTGACTCGCAATCCAGGCTGCTTGTTGTAAAGGTTATGGACTATATCATCTTACAATATTCTTACGTATGAAGTATGGTTGATGATGTCCTTTGAGGATAATGCTCATGAGGCAATTTATAAGATGGTTCCCTGGTATTTAACTATTACTGGCACATATGGGAAATCGACATTGTCAACCAGATGGACACAAATCTGCCTCAGAGTTTTATGGAAAACTCATCCTAACCTCTAATAGTTTACCACTTTACCTTACCCAAGAATCTAGGTAATAACGGTCTAGGCTCAGGAACTCTTCAATGGTTCAGGAATTGACACAAGATATTATTCAAAGACATCCATGCTTGTAATATAGCTAGAACCATGACATTGTGAAGCTTGCAGGTTTTACCTATTTGCTATCAAATTGTTTTTTTGTTGAATACCTTCTGCACTTCAATGAGACTTGCAGAAGTTCTCATCACATGTTTATTTTAAACTTATAGGTGCAATAGTACATTTAAGCTTTGCCATATTATTCATATGTTGCTTCCCTCTTATGTAAGGGTTTTGTGCCAAAGACTGGCCCTTTAAAAGAATCTTTTTTCATCCTTCATACCATTATAGCCACCAATACTGGAAAGTCTGTTTCCATGTACGTAATCATAGCTACATACATTATATCCAAAACTAACAAAGACATGAATTATACAATGATTGAAAATTTCAGAGCCAAGGGGATGGATTTGGTTTATTACTTGTAATGGATTTGAAACACCATTTTCCATGCATATTAAAAAACAAATACCATTGGCCTTGCAATAGAATAAAGGGAAATTGTCATAAGAGAAACAAACTATGCTCAAATTCTTCAAGAAACCAGTAGTGGATAACATAAGTGATAAATCTTCTCAGTATCTGTATGCAACCATCATCAACTACTTACAACTGACGGGAGGACAACTAACCTCACCGACACAACCAACCCGAAATAATAAAAATGTATTTATGCAAAATTGGTGTTTACAGTCAGTTTATGTTGCAATGGTGAGTTAACCTGGCTGTTATACAACTCTTCAGGGTTCTCCTTTAGTGGAAGGCGAGGCCTTGACATTTTCAAATAAGATGAGGCAGGCTGTAAGTCTTGGGAAAATTTTGGCAAAATTGCTAATCCTCAGATATTGGCATCTAAGAAGAATGTAAAAACAATAATTTCTGGAGACCCTAAAGGTTTTGTTTCAATGAACGATTCTAAACAAAATAAAGATTTGTATGCTGCAAACATGTTGGCTAGACTGTCTCTCCTAAATTGATTTAAAATCCTTAGTGCAAGGACATTTTCCTTGTGCCAAGACAAAGCTAATAAATAAATGCCATTTTCGCTGTTCAAAATTGCAAATGGTCTATGCTACTGAAGAACTCTTTTAGATACTCAAGACTTAATTCAAAGAATCTCTATAGCAATAATTTCTTCTTACATGCCCAATGGGTTTAGGGTGACTGATGAGGAATAATGAGTTTCTCACCATTGACTAAGGTACCATTTCCTCAACATATTTGGTGCCTCATAATGGCCATGGGGATATGTGGAAGTAGGGGTTGAACTCATCACTGTGAAGCACACAGGAAACTGTCTATGATATTATAAACCCAAGCCTGCTCTCACACACACTTTGAGCTCTGCCCTAAGATTTACCTTAATTATTTTCTAATGGATTGAGCTCAAATGATAAGAGCACGGGATTTTCAAAGAGGAGCCCCAGGTTCAAATCCTTAGGAGACATGATCAAGTGTTGAAATTGGGTAAAGTACCACATCCAACTTGCTGCATGTTGTGCACTCTAATGGACAAGGCTTAGTGTAGGGCTCAAGTGAATTTGACTAAAGAGATACCCCAGTCATGGCATCTAAGACAAAGTTCACCTTGCAAGGGGATCTTGCTACTCAAAGAAACAAAACAATGTCTTGTGATGCATGGGCTCACATCAAGTCAAAATGCTCTATGTTACACCAAACTGGTTCATTTGATTTCTTGTATGTCTATTAATTTGCTTGCTACATTGTGGATCTAGACCTTGGCATCACAACTTCTTGACTCAACCAATGGTTGGAACATTGGCCATTAGATAATTGTCCTAGACTGCCTCATGGACCAACACTAAGTCAAGGTATCTCACCCAAGAAATTGTCTACTGATTAATTCTTTCCACCCAAATCCTTTAGATCTTAAATCAATATGAAATAGCCAACTCCCAAGTTGTTGTATGAAAGGTCAATTGTGGATGGGTGATCTATGACAAATGGTAGGGATGGGGGGATGTGGGGATAGGTTTTGGGGATGTGATTTTTTTCTTTTCTAGATTTTGGCGATGGCAGGGGGATGATAGAGGAACAACTGGTAAAATAATGTATAAAATTAATATTGAAATTTGAAAATGCAAATAGTTCAAAAACACCTAAAAATAATATAAGCAAACCAAAAAGAGCTGAAATTCCAAAGATTAAGTACAATAACAATGCACCGATTTCATAATCCATTTGATAGACCAGTAATCATAGACATAGTTTGAATTTATGAAACATGATTTATATTGAGAGATGCCAAAATAAGAAATTTCGCATCATGCATAGGACGTAGGTTTATTGAGCAACAACTTTAGACTTCAAAGTCATCATGCAATTTATATCTTAGAAATTCTTCCTCTTCCTCTTTTAATGAATGCAGAACATCAATTTAAAGTTTTTTTGGTTTTGGGGGCCCTCTTTTTAGGGTTTTATTTGTTTGCAATTTTTTATGTATTTGATGTGGGTGGGGTACGCCCTAACATCTTGGGGAAGGCCAAGGGATGCTAAGAAATCCCCCAAAAAACAAAAAAAGGGGGGATGGGGAGGGGACATTCCTATTTTTAGAAGATGTCTAGGGAATGTCCCCAAAAATTCAAAAAAGGGAGATGGGA
This sequence comes from Cunninghamia lanceolata, assembly GCA_027924645.1. Classification (NCBI taxonomy): domain Eukaryota; kingdom Viridiplantae; phylum Streptophyta; class Pinopsida; order Cupressales; family Cupressaceae; genus Cunninghamia; species Cunninghamia lanceolata. The sequence goes on along the minus strand of BSBN01000416.1, from coordinate 1,386,084 downwards.
CTGGGATGTCCCCTCCAAGTCCCCAAGTGCCCAAGATGTCCGGGACATCACTTGGGTCTAGGGGACATGTTCCCATGAAACAATGAGAATTAGATGAAATGGAGAAGAAATGACAAAACAAGATTCAATGGAAAAACAAAAGGAACAAGTGATTCCTCTTACACAAAAAGCAAGTTTTGGAATCAAAACTGCCTGGTGTGTTTTCTAGCCCCTTCGATTCCCCCCGGGTTCTTGCATCTTTCAGCAGATGATAACTACAACCTTTTAGTTCTAAAGCTTCCAATAATATAAGAGGGGGCAATCGACTCTTGCTCATCCATACACAATGGTTAGGTAAAGGCTGACCAAGTCAATCATATGACTTGTGACAGCCTTAATTCTTTCACTAAACCCTTTACAAATAACCTACGCAGAATTCTTTGTGCAACATTTGGAGTAAGCAACTTCACTCATCATTAGAGCAACTTGATTTGTTAAGGAATCATAGACCAGTATTGGGTATAAATTTTTTGATAGAAGGATAATTTAGTAACTAAGCAGTTTTAGTTAGCACCTAGGAGTGTTAAAAAGTTTTTATGGTATAAAAAATATAAACAAATAATAATTTAGATTGCATGACATTTTTAAGTAAATTTAAAAATCACTTCAAGGGTTGCTCATCTACCTATGGGTTTGCTAATGGTCATCCACCTAACTAAGTTTCTATGTGTTCTTGCTCGTGAACATTACTATAGTATTTGCACTTCCTTTCTATTTTGGCCATGCATAGGGATTGGAAAGGGGGAAATACATAACATCAACGAACTCTATGTGGACATTCTAATTTAAACATGGTGAAATAATGTGCATATTTCTTACAAAGTCTCTTATTTGTTTTATTCATGAAATCCAAAATATTTATTTTACATTATTTACAACATAGTTACTAGGTTCAAAAATTTGTTGGCAAAAAAAAACTGGAAATTTGCAATTAAAAAAAATTGGTAAAATTTCTATAGGAATTGAAAAACTTGAACTGGATCAGACAAACTTGTCCTGTCAATTTAAAATTCAGATCCAGCCAGATTTGGACCATATGCCACCAGATCTGCTAACTATGGTTTATAATGAAGCTTGTTTTCAAGGTGATCAGAAGTGAGCTTGTTTGCCCTATTCATGTGTGAGACAGGTTTAAGATTTGTGTGAATGACATCACATATGTAGTAAACCATATGATTTAAGCTAAAATCTTAGGATGTTGTCTAAATCAATTCTGTGAAAACATTGTATAAAGCTAGAGTACCTATAGGTTGGAGATATGGAAGATGCTTTAATTTTAAGTCACAGATTGCATGCAGGTGAAGGAAGAAAACAAGTAACTTCAATGAGTAGGTTTGTACAACTGAAGTAGATCCTTGAATATGTCTCTTTGATTTGTCTAAGCTTTTTAGTGCAATTGAAAAATACTTGTTAGCAAGGAATAACTGCGATGACTTTGACAAGGACATTAGTAATTAGCTATGTATTATAGCTCACATCTCATTATATCTTGGCTATATCACATCTCATTATATCTTGGCTATATTGAATACTTTTCCTTACTCGATCTATAAATATTTTAGGATTGCAGTTATAAGGAAGAAATAGACCAGAAGGGACTGAAGGATGCCTTAAGTTTTAGTGATCCTAAATATCTTTAATTTTAGCGATCCTAAAGATACCTTTTCTACCCTTCTAAAAAATATTTCCTAGACATTTTTTTCATGATTTTTTTGATTGGCTTACCTAGACATGCGCTATACTAAACACAACCATGTAGATATGGCATAAGACTGCTGGTTAATCATGCTGTTTTCATTCACCCATTATAGAAATGAGTAAGAATTGTGCATTGTATCTATTGAAGTTGCATTTTTGCTGATGCAGGTAATGGTCATTGATTACAAACTCACATATCCTAGCGGCACTGCAACAGCTTTGCTGATAAATAGTTTCCACACTCCTCAAGGTGCTGAGACAGCAAGGTAACAGGCTAGTGTCATAAGTTATAGTTTTTATTTGTAGAAGATTCATTGTTGCATCTTTTTGTAGGAAGCATCTATCATCAAACTATGCATCAATAAATTTATTTGATGCGATGCACATAGTTTAGACCTTATGTCATGTATGGTATTGTTCAATCCATTGAAAATGGCAAAATTGAAGATGTTAATCTATGTCTATGATTTATCATGGAGGGAAATGATCATCACTTCACTCCTTCTTGTTAGGTACCTAAGAGTATTATATTATAATGTATATTGGTTGATGGAGATGCCGACATTTGGCACACATTCCTCAAGTTAGTTATATTGGGCAATGTTAGAATAAAACTATTTATCCCATGCATGTGGGGAAGTGGTAGTTGTAGGTATTTGAGTGTTATATATTGTGGTGCTTAGGCAAGAGGAGGAGGATATATGAATAGTATTGTATGTGTTTGGGATCTCATCTTGGAGATATAGTGTGAAGTGGGCTTCTTTCATAAGGAGCATTGTATGTTGTTGCCCTAAATCAATGGTTTGTTTTCTAATGGATTCAATATATTATTGATTATTCTACTTATTTGCAATATAACTTCATCGGCATGGACTTAGCCAAACAACTATAGGTTCAAGAAAAGAAGATCAAGTTGTCTCAAATACATGGCAAGATTATTCAATTTTTTGAATATTTAAAGCTCACCATGAACAAACATGTTTTGCCTTCAAATTTTTATGCTTTGGATATGAATGGGTTGGATATTGTTCTTGGATATCTTTGGTTAGAGACTTTGGGAACAATCAATATTAATATGAAAAAGAATTTCTTGAAGCTTTGGTATAGGAACCAAACATTTGCAACAATGTGACAACCAAAATGATAGACAACACTTCTATTGCAAACAATGTGGTGACAAAGGTAGTCATGAAGCTCGCGAGTGAAAGACATCGTTGGATAAGATAGAAAATTCTATCAAACAAAAAGATACAAACAACTATGACAGTAAAGCATTAGGATTAGTTTAGTTTGCATGTGGTAGTGATCATGAAGAATTTGTGATTTCTGTATTAGATTTTGCATATTGTGCTTTGCTGAATGAATCATGGATGATGCTTGGGTGATAGATATTGGATCCACACAATATGACATTTCAATGAAATTATTTCGAAGAGTATCATGAAGATGTTTGTAATATGCACTTGTCCTGTAGGTTTTTTATGCCAATGTTTTTTTGTTTTCTATTCTGCTGATTTGTTTAGGGTTTGTTTTGTATTTGCATATGATTGTTTGCCAGATAACAATGAAATATATAACATGCAATGATAACCCAGAAAAACTATAATAGATATGCACAAAATAACAAAGACCCAGATTATAATATTGCTCAAAATGAATTATAGTGACATACCCATTTGCAAATATCTAACTTCATATTTCTGCTGTACATGGACCAGCACTATGCGCACTAAAAAATCACTCCAAACACCAAACAACAATTGTTCTTCCACAAACAATGAATATTATTGTGATACAAGGCCCTAGGCGACCAAGTTACATCAGTTATTGAGCCTAAAAGATAGGCATTTCATCCTCTAAAAGACCCACGACTATAGCAGCTGTTGTACGACCTTGCTGTAAGTGATTTCAGCAACCAATCACCTCATCCAATGCTCTAAATCTGATGCTATCCTCCAGAAATGATCTGCAGACCTAAAGAAGTCTCTTATGTCAAAAATATTGTGAAATAACTTCAGAAAACACAAAGAGATTGCTGCCACAGATGGTACGGCCGGTCTAAGGAGGTACGACCAACATAGGGGAGTGTCCATGATGCCAAAACTCCCTCAAAACTCAGAAGTAAAGCCTGCAATACACTTTCCAAACCTTCTCCATAATTATCGTGGCAATAAACTTGAAATATATCTTCGAAATCCCTTCCGCGACAACCTGTGAATGATTCCAATTAGCTCAATGTAATCCTTGAAATGAGATCAATAAATCTTCCAAATTGAAATAAATCTCCACAAATAAGCCCAGCTGTGATTTCCGTAATGAAACCACCAAGAAATCCTCCAGATTGTGTCTTTCAACAACGTAGAGGATGTTGCCTGTAAGGGTTTTCGTCCTCACAAACCTGAGATGAACAAAGTTCAATCTCCAGAACCACAAGGGTTTTGATCAGAGAAATAAAAATAAACTTCATATCCCAAATGAGTTCCTCAAATGTCTTTTTATACTTTTTCTGCCCAACTCTCTAGAAGTTTCTATTTTAAAATTCACTTTTTAATTAAAACTCCATTTTAGCTCCGAAAAAGACCTTTTAATTAAAATAATGATAATTTGACACATAAGGTTCCTGTTTAATGCATCCATAATTTAAAACATCTCATCCTAGTTCTGATGAGCCATAACACTAAGGTACTTTTTAAAAATATTTTAAATAATATTTAGCAACCTTAGTAAAATAAATAAAGCCATTATTACACTCATTTTGCGGAAACTGCCGGAATGCATCGGAATCGAAAACTAACTGCACTGGCATGATCCTGATGAATAATGATAAATGGAGCCAACCGGGTGACTTACTATAAATAGACGCCTTCTCCAAGATTCTTGGAGAGCACACTAGAAGCCATATATAACATCTGAAAACATCAAATAACTCTTCTAAACCATCTGAGCTCATTGGTAACATCAAATTACCCTTTTTATCAAGGTGACCCAAACCTAGAAAGCCATCTCCAACTGCAAAGCAAGAGAACCCGAAAATGGGGACATTACAGTCCGCCCTTCCCAAAGATTGCTTGTCCTCAAGCAACTCCAAGGCATCCACAATAACACGTGCACAAAACCAATTGAACCCATGTGTAATCCCGGGGTCCCAAGTCAATCTCTGTAAATGTCCACCATGCTGTTGCTGACTACTCTGATAAAAACTATAAACTCATCACGCTCTAGTTGCGTCTTCAACTCCTGTGACCCCCAAAAATGAACATCACCAATACCCATATTGAAATACTTGTGAGGGATGAAATCTATATCATGAAAAGTCTCCTGCCAAGGCGCCACAGTGAGGTCCATATCTGAAATCCCACTGCCTAACTTGATCCTGGTCAACAAAAATAATAATCTGCTCATCCTCAAAGAATAACCCTCAGCATATTCCCTCACAGTATCATGCAAGTGATGCCAATCAGTCCCTAACCGGAAGCCGACAACAATAGTGCCATCCCAATCATAGACTGATAACCCCTCATCGACATCTAATCTCCAAGTATCAACATGCCCATATCTAGCACACCAACTTATCCAATCGACTGCAATCATCGCAATATCATCAAAAGAAATACACATCAACAACTCAAACTGATTGCAGTTACTGTCACTCGTACTTGTGAGAGCTGGAAATAACTGTTCTAACTCTGTAAGCCCTCCCACAACCCACTGCCACGAAGCCTGTAAGTACTCGAAGTCCATCTGCTCATAAACTGCAGTTGCCATAATCAACGTTGAAATACTAGGGCATGAGCTGTCATAAAAGGTTACTCCAGAAAACATAGGAAATGTGAATGTGGGAATGACCAGAGGAACTCCTCCAATAACCACATTACCTCTACTAATCAACACCATCTGAGAATTACTCCACTGCTGGGCTGGAGGTGTTGGCCAATTCAACTACATGATATCATTCATTGTCCTATGTGGGCTGATTGGTAAGTAGACAGCGATACCAACTCTAGAGTTATGTCCACCTCTCCAAATCTGAATCAACATCTCACCCCTGAAAACTGTCCCTGGATCCCAAGTCCTATGATTGCCATCAATCATATTCACACATACCTCCTCTTGGCTACTGCAACAACTAATAACATAGAATGATAGGGTATCACTGAAATGCCATCCTCTAGTAATGAAGAGGTGATCCATGCCTCTCCAAAGCGCCCAAACCACCGCTGTCCTTTGCCTACTCAATATGAAATCCATGCACCATGAAATAGCAGCTCTCACCTTGATATGCAAAAGAATCTCATGTGCTAGGTTAGGAAGGTTAGTGACATCGTGCACATCTCCAACTCCAATGTCACATGCCAACTGTATAACAACCCCTAGTGCCTCCAAAGTAGAGATGAAGACAATATCATACCTCGGTGCAGGAATCATCCATACCTCTAAAGTGTACTCCAACGCAAGTGTCTTTGTAGACAAACATAGGACAGCCTCAAGTATCACCAAAGAATGATGGAGTTGTATCATAGTCTCACTCGACTCTGTACCTCCTCCATGAATGATCAAAGAACCATCCCTTATGACTCCCTCTTTGAGTGAAGTCCAAATAATAGTGGTTGATCCACTAAGTGCAGCCTCAACAACTCTACCAAGCTCCCAAGAAACTATTGTTCGCCAAAAACCTATGCACCACGAAGTAGAACAGGCATCTCCTAGCAAGATATGGAAGGGATCCTCATGGACTAAGGCTGGAATATCAAGATCTACATGTTTTCTTCCAATCCTTATGTCATCACATAGCTGAAACACATGTATTAGCAACTCCAAACCAAACATCATAGCATTATCTCCATACCTCGTGTCATGGTTCAGTTGCATCTTCATAGTATGCCCAACAAAAGCAAGAGTATGCATCCGGAATAAAGCAGCTACAGACTCGATCAAAGGGTCATCAACATGATGGAGCTCATCACAAACAAACTCCTCAAGAGCTCCATGAAGAACCAAAGACCCATCCAAGACTGCATCACGCGGGCCTCCCTTAATAGTCACAACACTAGTAGTAGACCCACATAGTGTGTGCTCAATGATGTCATCCAATCCCAAGACGTGAGCCTTCAAGGCGCTCTCCCAAAGAAATGTCATCAAACCCTCAAGATGCAAACAAGTAACAGATTCTGTACCATACCTCAAATCTGATTGCTCCTTTTGCTTGGCCTCTATACAAGGCTCATGCCACAAGTCATGCCAAACTAACTTGGTTCTCTTGGGTCTTGGACATACAAATAAGATCTCATATTCATCTCCAATATGGGAGCCAACAATAGAAGATGTCTTCCCAATCTCATTCTCATGTGTAAGGGCCATCAACATATGAGTATGCAAGAGTGAAAGACTGCTGACCCAAATAAAATCAGAACTCTTGCCATACCTTTTTGTAGTGCTTTTACCCTTCTCAAACCTCTCCCTTATTGTTGTTACATGTTCTCCATCCAAGGCAGATCCAACATAACTCTCTCCATAAAAATCGCAAGCCTCAAGGCTGATCCCTCTAGCTGTTATGTCAAGACTGCTGTTGCAACACAGAAAATCAGACCTTACCTTATGCTTTTGAGTGATGTATTGGTAGACCCTAATCTTCTCTTCCTCCATGATTGAGTGACCATCTACTAGAGCAGGTCCAAGGCATGTCTCCTGTGAGAAATCATGAGTGTTATGTGTCACAAACTCAGTCCCATGGCTGCAAGACGAATCCTCATGTGTGTCCATCCCTTCGATCTTCATGACCTCGTTATAGGATGCTTCAAGCTCCTCCTCCATGACTCTACTCTTTGCCCTCTTCATGTTGCATTGTCCTTCCTTGAGTGTGGTGGCCATAGAAGTCTAAATTTCTGATGTGTGTGTGAGATCATCCACTAAATCTTCCTCCCTTCTCAAAGCACTCACATATATCTCACACATTCTAAATAGATGATCTCTATCCGCAAGTAGATGCAAGTAGTTGTCCTTCATCATAGCCACGACCTTTTGAAGCCTTTGAAACCGGATGAGGTAGAGATCTTCGAAGTGTTCACCCTTCCCAAGGGTTATCCAACACAAATCTGCCATTGCCTTATGTACATGTTCAAAATGATTTAGTGCAGTCATAGGTTCACCTTCATTCGTATTCAATTGCTCCTCCAAATGATGAGGCTTATAGGACCCAATGTCTTCCTGCAACATACCCTGATCATGCCTCCACAAGTCAACTTTTTCATGGTTACCACCTCCATCAGAGTAGTAGGTGGAGTCTTCTACCTCATGGTCTTCCTCAATGGCTGACCTAGAAGATGTATGCACCGCTATGATCTCTTTATTTTGCAATGACAAATCAAGCTTATCCACTCCACTTGGATCACTTCCTGCTGAAATTTCTGAACTGTCCTTATGACCACCTGCTGAATTACATAACAAAATAAATAAATGAATAACAATAAATATTCTTTAACTAATGATTGAGCATGAAGTAAAGAATAGACAGATATTCTTATACAAAAGAAATTATCTTTAACTCTAACAACTCACAATCTTTAATTTCTTTCTGAAAAAAAAAAAAAAATAGACATAAAAAAAAAAATAGACATAAAAAAAAAAATAACATAATTGAGAGAAGAAGTAACACCTTATCTGTTTTAAAAAGAAGATAGCTCAATACTCTTTAAGCCTTTGTTTGATCTGGTAAGTCTTCTGTCTTTCTCACTCTATCAGTTGCGGCAGAAAAATATCATCAGGGCGTTTAACCACCCAACCACGAACTTTTCAGTCCCCTGTGTCATTCCAACTGGCATGACCCGGCCCGCCACAGAGAAGTTCAATGAAGTGGATCCAATGCCATCTGAGATTGGTGTTGACCCTACATTTTCGTAGTCGGTCACACACTATAGGTGACTCCTAACTAGTATGACCATCTGACTGGAAATGTATTTGGGACAAGAACTGATTGACACTATTTAGTGCAACTAGCATCACCTTGGCCAAGGTTTTGCAAATGTGCACAACACGACTCCACTGGTCATGTAGTTCAGTTGTCACCCTACTCGGCTTGAACTTCCATTATTGACATGTTTTCTGTATTTAAGTCATTGTGCTACCGCACATAGATAGGATGGAGTTTACTCAAGATTCTAGTTATATCATAACCATCTCTATGATTGAGCAGAAATGTATTCCGGCAGGAATTGTTTACAGTTTTTAGTTTAAAGCCTCAAAAGTTTTATTCTCTAAACTTGTCTCTTTTAGTTTTCCATCCATGCAGCTAAAACTTGGCTAAGTTCGAAGTTAATAATTTAAGAAGGAAATGTGGGGAAGGAAGTGTAAAACAGGTTAAATTAAGTTTGTCTCCACTGGTTTTCTGGATAAGGTTTGAGTCTATTGGTAGAAGAAGATAGTGGCTCTCCATTTTCAAGAAAATTCTTTAAAAATAATTGGAAGTCGTACTAATCGTTTAAGGTATTTCTCATACCCTAGCTGAACAATCTCGGACGTCTTAGAAGAATCAAGATTTGTTAGAACAGTTTGCATGAAAAGATGTCCGTTAATGGCTATTCGAGTGACAAGTTCTTCTAAGAATAAACTCATGAGTTCTTCAGGTTGATATTCTTGTTCGAAACAAGGATAAGAAAAGAAGTTTGTATTTTTTTATTTTCTTCACAAGTGATGGAAAATAAAATAACTCACTCGCTTATTGTTTTGAAGACCAAAGTCTAACTTTTAGCTAAGAAATGCAGTGTTTCCTTTATCGAAATCCTATTTAATTTTTAAAACATGCAAAAATGTTAAGAGTTAACTCAGAAAGAAAGACGTGCCTTCAACTGTCTGTCAACTCCTTCAATGATTACTCTTCGCTAACTTTGTGTGCTCCACTAGTTAAGCTCGAAGCTCTCTACTTAATTCACCATCGTTGCTTGCAATAAGTCCCTTCTCTCTGCCTATTCCATCACCATAAGTCTTCAAGGAAAAGCACTGTAGTTACTCCCTAGCTTCGTACTTAAATTTTCATTCTTGCGTTTCTTAAAATCTCCCGTTCCTCTCTGAATCTTGAAAAGCTCTCTCATTCTTTCGCCTCCTTATTTTCCAAATGACTTCCCTCTAAAGAATGCCACAAGAAACAATTTTTTCCCACTTAAAAGACTCGCTCCTCAAACCCCCGCTTCTCCCATGAGCCACTCTAATTTTTCTTTGCCACATACACTCCTTTCGCTAATGAAAACCTTCTCATGCTGAAAGAATAGTTCAATTCTTGATAGGATATGTTATATGGATTTTATAAAGGATGAAAAATAAAGAGAAGCTCCCCTCATAGTTTCCGATGAAATAATATTCGCATGGAGAGGGCCAAAATATAAAATCGTGGAATTTCCTCTTTCCTTAAACAATAAAACTTTAAGTCGAAAGAATTAGATTTTCACCGTTTGAGAAGTCTATACTAAAATTTAGTCTTTAATATCTAATATAAGGAACACATTGAGTGGACCCCGGTTTAAGCCTCACCAATTTAAATATTTATAATTGAAATTATTTCATTTAAAAGATTAAACTTTTCATTGTTAGTTGATAATCTCATATAAAGATTTGATGGACAAGGTGACCTGGACTTGAAGATCAGGTAGAATTATAGATGTCGGTTTAACGTAAACAGATATTAAGTTCATATGTGATGAATCGACTCACTATTATTTTATAAAATAATTAAAAAAAAAGATAAGGTGATGATAATCGACTATCGATTTAAGTTGAAGAAGTCTTACCCTTATCGTTGACTTAAGGTTATCTAGTAATTCGGTTCTAAAGTTCTCGTCGAAGAAAAATTATTATGACAGTTTCAACTTATTGTTCAGATGGCATTACATTCTCTTCTGTACTTCTCATTCCTGATTATATATTTCCCCCCTTTCTTGGGGATGGCCGATCCTGCGATCACTCAAACAATGTAATAGTTAGCCAATAACATCACAATTTACCCCTGTATTTTAAATATTCTAAAATTCATCTTTCCACATTTTGAATTGAATCAAAACATACATAATATATTTCCAACTGTCATCTGATCAACAATTTTATTAAAATCTATTTTTCAGAGCTTATGAACACATCATTTCTCCCAAACATACGTTATCATAATTAAACACGTATCAAAATAGTTAAATCACATATCAAAATAGTTAAGTCACATAATGTAAACACATATCAAAATAGTTAAGTCACAAGTGGGATGTAACATACCCTTCCCCTTGTGAATCATCGTCCTCGATGATTTAAGGTATCAAAATTAACAGAGTTATATTGTTTAACCAAACATTAAAAGAGGTTCAACTATTTTAAACATTAAACAAATAAGGAATTTTTTGCTGCATTTCAGTGTAATCCTCCCAGGTGACACTATCTTCTGAATACTGGTCCCACTGGACCTTACACTGGGCCACTTCTCTGTTACGTGAGCGACGCTTACGTACCTCGAGCACCTTGGCTGGCTCGATCATGATTACCCCTGGGTCTTGAACCTGTAAAGAGTTCCAATCAATCATATGTGCAAAATCAGACATATACTTTTTAAGGTAAGAAACATGGAAGACATTATGCAACCAAGCGAGAGTTGGTGGTAGAGCAATTTTATAGGCAAACGGGTTGATAACTTCTAGGACCTCAAATGGTCCAACATACCGAGGTGCAAGTTTAGTGGACTTCCCAAATTTTATAGTACTTTTATGCGGTTTAACACATAGAAGCACTTTCTTCCCCACTTCAAATTTTCTGGGGGTTCGTTTGGCATCTGCATAACTTTTCTGTTGATCGTTAGCTTCTGCTAACCTTTTCTTGATCAACTTTACTTGCTCTTCCATTTCGGAGAGCATTTATAAACCGAGGGTTATCCTATCTTCCAGCTTATCCCAGCTGATAGGAGTTCTACACCTCCTTCCATACAGTGCCTCAAATGGTGCCATTTTTATGGATGATTGGTAAGAATTATTGTATGCAGATTCAACTAAAGGAAGATAATCTTCCCATTTGTACTGTTGATCTATGCAATACATTCGGAGGAGATCCTCTAAAATCTGATTAACTCTTTCTGTTTGGCCATCAGTTTCAGGATGGTAGGCAGAACTGATATTCAATTGTGTACCCAGGGCTGAAAATAATGTTTGCCAAAATCAGGAAGTCATTCTAGCATCTCTATCAGATACTATTTTCTCAGGTATTCCAGGTAACCGAAATATTTCTTGTACAAATTTATGAACAATAGTGGTTGCACCATCAATCAAATTTTTGGGTATGAAGTGTGCTACTTTAGTGAGCCTGTCAACCACTACCAATATGGTATTTTGTTTATTCCTGGACATGGGCAATCCCTGGATAAAATCCATAATGATTATCTGCCACTTCCAGTCAGGTACTGCATGGGGTTGTAATACTCCCGCGGGGTGCTGATGTTCCGCTTTGACTCTCTGGCATTCTAAACAACTTGCCACAAATCTCGCCGCATCTTTCTTCATTCCTTTCCAAAAATATAGAGGTTTAACATCTGCCATGAGCTTGGTAACCCCAGGATGTCCGGAATATGGTGCAGAATGCACTTCGTTCCAAATCAAATTCCTGAGCTCGATATTTTTAGGTACGTGCATTCTACCCTGATATCTTAATAATCCATCATTTTCTATCATGAACCCTTCATACCTTGGATCTAGAGGATCGAGTTGAAGAGACTCCTTTACTTGCTAATAGTACTAGTCATCCTTCAGTTGGTGAAGTACTCGGTTTTTGAAATTTGGGTATACTGAGGTTATTGCATTGACATGTCTTCGGCGGCTTAAAGCATCTGCCACCCTGTTTTCCTTTCCCTTGATGTAACTGATCTCAAAGTCATAATCTGAAATCAACTCTAACCACCGTCTTTGTTTGGCATTTAAATTTGGTTGAGTAAATATGTATTTTAATTCTTGATGGTCAGATCAGAGTTCAAATGGTTTTCCTAATAAATAATGACGCCACATTTGCAAAGCATGAACAATAGCAGCCAATTCAAGATCATGGGTAGCATAGTTCTGTTCATAATTTTTGAGTTTTCTAGACTCATATGCTATTACTTGTCCATCTTGCATGAGTACCCCACCTAGTCCTTCCCCTGATGCATCGGTTACAACAACAAATTTTCCTTCAGGGTTTGGTATCTTTAAGACTGGCGCAGAGACTAGTTTCTCCTTAAGCAATTCAAATGCCTTCTGACATTTTTTTGACCACACAAAATTTTTCCCTTTCCTTTGCAATGAAGTAATTGGGTATACTATACGTGAAAAATCCCTTACAAATTTTTGGTAATAGCCTGCCAAGCCCATAAAGCTCCAGACTTCCTGTACATTTTTGAGAATAGGCCATTTAGTTATCACTTTTATTTTAGCGGGGTCTACTGCAATACCCTTTTCAGATATAATATGACCCAGGTATTGAACTTCTTTCTGGAAGAAAGTGCATTTGGACAATTTCCTGTAAATCTTATTTTCACGCAGGCGCTGCAATACAAACTGAAGGTGCTGATAATGTTCCTCTTCATTCCTTGAATAAATTAAAATATCAAGGAAAACTAAAACAAATTTATCCAGGCAGTCATGAAACACACTGTTCATCAAATTCATAAACGCAACTGGGGCATTAGTAAGTCCAAAAGGCAGCACTGTGAATTCATAATGCCCGTAACGAGTTCTGAAGGCCGTTTTATGAATATCCTCCTCCTTTAGTCTAAACTGGTGATATCTGGATCGAAGGTCTATTTTGGAAAAGACTGATGCTCCTCACATTTGGTCAAATAAATCATCTATGCGGGGCAGAGGATATTTATTTCTGATAGTTAATTTGTTTAACATTCTATAATCTATGCATAGTCGAAGGGTTCCATCTTTCTTTTTGACAAAAATCACGGGTGCCCCCCATGGTGACACACTCGGTCTAATCAATCCTTTGTTCAACAATTCCTGAAGTTGGGCCTTCAACTCCATAAGTTCAACAGTTGTCATGCGGTAAGGAGCTTTAGACACTGGTGCGGCTCCAGGTACCAACTCTATGGAAAAATCGAAGATTCTCTTAGGAGGTAGACCTGGCAACTCTTCTGAAAATACATTCTGATAGTCTTGAAGATAGGGATATTTCTCTGCAAAAGAGTCATGTGTTTTCTCATATGCCTTTTCACTTTGATTATAACTGGCTTCATCAATTTTCTCCAGTTTTACCGCAAATATTTGGCATCCTTTCCTTCCACTCCATTTTAATTGCATGGCTGAGAGTCGTCACAACTTGACTTCATGTTGGATGCCTTGCATTTGCACTTTATTTCCTAAGTCATCTTCACACTCAATTATTTTATTGTAACAATTCACTTTGGCCTTATGTCTTTCCAACGAACTCATACCTAATATGACATCATATGAGCCTAAAGGTGCTACATACAGGTTTACTTTTGAAACAAGACCTGGAAGTTCAACCTTGGCTTCAAATAAACATTGCTCTACCCGAGCTCTCAATTGGTTAGCATATTCGACCATCCAAGAATTAGCCATATATCCTGTTCTTTTAGGGAATCTACTCAACAATTTAGGTGAAATGAAATTCTCTGTAGCCCATGTATCTATGAGTATGGTTATAGGATTCCCATATAGCATACCTGGGACTTCTATAGGTGTGAACTGATACTCTGCTTGCCTATTATCCACTGTTGCGTGTATTCTCTACTGAAAGGCTGTTTGTTGGGAAGGTAGTGGATTCTTCTGCTGTTGCCCTCCTTGATTTCTTGTGGGACATTGGTTAGCATAATGTTCACCTCCGCAAGTAAAGCATCCTCCTGGGGGTCCTCTTCTCTCTATTCCCCTGGTGTTCTCTTCATTGTTCCTCCTGGACTTATCAAAATTTCTCCTGTCTCTTGGCTGATCCTGGCGATTCCCTTTGTTCCCCTTTGAATCCCTGTTCCTGTAATTAGAATTGCCTCCTTTCTTCTTGAAGGGTTGAGAATTTTGTGACCAGTTTCGCCTTTTCCTATTTCTATATCTTATGGAGTCGTCCTTCTTGAGTTTCTGTTCCTGTCTCAGCTTTTTCATAGGCTTCGTTCATGGTAGTGGGTACCAAAACATCTACTGACCCACCAATGTGATTATTGAGTCCCATGATAAATTTCCTTATTTTATACTTCTCATCCCTCTGAAATTGGGGAACATATTTAAGTAAACGAGTGAATTTCTCCCAGTAGGCATGCACTGAGAGCTCGCCTTGCCTCAATTCCTGGAAATCTGTTAACTTCTGTTCGAAAAATAGTTGAGGTAACCATCGCTGCCTAAAGACTTCCACAAATTGATCCCATGTCATGTCCGCAAATGACCAACCCAATTTTGCCTTTTTATTCTCTCACCATCCAGAAGCTTCTCTAGTTAACTGATAAGCTCCCCACATTGCCTTCATGTTTTCCGTATAATCTCTTATTTCAAAGTACTTTTCCATACCTGTCAACCAGGCCTCGGCAGCATCACCTGCCTCAGATCCATCATATTGTGGGGGTTTTACTTTCTTCATGTCATCGGAGATAATACCATGCATTGTCTTGTCTTTGCCAGGTTGGGTTAAAGTGTGTTCCTCATTTCCGGTTGGGTGGGTGTGAGCATTTTCAGAGTTTCTATCTTTAATTCTAGACTCATGTTCCTCATCTTGATATCTGATATGCCTATCCTCTCTCTGCTCTAACTGCTGGAGCCTAGTCTGCATTTCATGCATCATCTATAAGAGTCTATCTAACTTAGCGGCAGAGGTCTCTGGGGGTTCAGTCTCCCCCCTACCCTCAGATAAGTGAGCCATCTTTTCCTCACCAACTAAACCTGTTAAAGTAATTATACCTTTAGTTTCTATATTTCCACTTCATCCACATAAATACATAACAAAGTTACACACAACAAAATTTATTTTATTTACACACTACAAAATTTTGATTACAACATTTTTACAAAGTTCAATAGAGAACCCTTATCTAAGAGCTTTCATCACTACCGGTTATGGGCTCTTCCTGCCCCTCAAATACCGAGTAAGGAATTAATCGGTAACCCGGAGTAGGTATTCGGGGTTCCTTCAAGTCGTGAGACATGTTACTGTTTTCAACTGGAGTTACAGGTTGATTAATAGCTTTTGGTTTACTAGACTCTAAGGAGGTAATTTTCACTACTTTTCTTTTTGATTTTGCTCGGGTTTGTTTTTCTGCCTTAAGCCGTTTGACAGCATCAGCTAAAGTTTCATTATCCGAAGGTATAGTACAACATAGATGATCATTTTTCTCGTTTGCTGTTTTCCAACGCGGAATGTTACCTGGTTCCCGTGTTCTCTTACGTTTTGCAGTGTAAACCCGCATCTTGGCACAAACCAAAATGCTTGTTTCAGTTCTAATAGTTTTGAGTTTCTCTTGGTGATGAGTACGAGGTTCAGGGTCGAACCCGGTAGCTCTGATATCATATGTCAAAGCTGAATTACATAACAAAATAAATAAATGAATAACAATAAATATTCTTTAACTAATGATTGAGCATGAAGTAAAGAATAGATAGATATTCTTATACAAAAGAAATTATCTTTAACTCTAACAACTAATAATCTTTAATTTCTTTCTGAAAAAAAAAATAGACATAAAAAAAAAATAACATAATTGAGAGAAGAAGTAACACCTTATCTGTTTTAAAAAGAAGATAGCTCAATACTCTTTCAGCCTTTGTTTGATCTGGTAAGTCTTCTGTCTTTCTCACTCTATCAGTTGCGGCAAAAAAATATCATCATGGCGTTTAACCACCCAACCACGGACTTTTCAGCCCCCTGTGTCATTCCAACTGGAATGACCCGGCGCGCCGTAGAGAAGTTCAATGAAGTGAATCCAATGCCATCTGAGACTAGTGTTGACCCTACATTTTCCTAGTCGGTCACACACTATAGGTGACTCCTAACTAGTATGACCATCTGACTGGAAATGTATTTGGGACAAGAACTGACTGACACTATTTAGTGCAACTAGCGTCACCTTGGCCAAGGTTTTGCAAATGTGCGCAACACGACTCCACTGGTCATGTAGTTCAGTTGTCACCCTACTCGGCTTGAACTTCCATTATTGACATGTTTTCTGTATTTAAGTCATTGTGCTACCGCACACAGATAGGATGGAGTTTACTCAAGATTCTAGTTATATCATAACCATCTCTATGATTGAGCAGAAATGTATTCCGACAGGAATTGTTTACAGTTTTTAGTTTAAAGCCTCAGAAGTTTTATTCTCTAAACTTGTCTCTTTTAGTTTTCCATCCACGCAGCTAGAACTTGGCTAAGTTCGAAGTTAATAATTTAAGAAGGAGGAAATGTGGGGAAAGAAGTGTAAAACAGGTTAAATTAAGTTTATGTCTCCACTGGTTTTCTGGATAAGGTTTTCTGGATAAGGTTTGAGTCTATTGGTAGGAGAAAATAGTGGCTCTCCATTTTCAAGAAAATTCTTTAACAATAATTGGAAGTTGTACTAATCGTTTAAGGTATTTCTCATACCCCAGCTGAACAATTTCGGACATCTTAGAAGAATCAAGATTTGTTAGAACAGTTTGCATGAAAAGATGTCCGTCAATGGCTATTCGAGTGACAAGTTCTTCTATGAATAAACTCATGAGTAAGAAAAGAAGTCTGTATTTTTTTATTTTCTTAACAAGTGATGGAAACAAAATAACTCATTTGCTTATTGTTCTGAAGACCAAAGTCTAAATTTTTGCTAAGAAATTTGGCAGTGTTTCCTTTATCGAAATCCTATTTGATTTTTAAAACATGCAAAAATGTTAGGAGTTAACTCAGAAAGAAAGACGTGCCTTCAGCTGTCTGTCAACTCCTTCAACGATTACTCTTCGCTAACTTTGTGTGCTCCACTGGTTAAGCTCGAAGCTCTCTACTTACTTCACCATCGTTGCTTGCAATAAGTCCCTTCTCTCTACCTATTCCATCACCATAAGTCTTCAAGGAAAAGCACTGTAGTTACTCCCTAGCTTCATTCATAAATTTTCATTCTCTGCGTTTCTTAAAATCTCCTGTTCCTCTCTGAATCTTGAAAAGCTCTCTCATTCTTTCGCCTCCTTATGTTCCAAATGACTTCCCTCTAAAGAATGCCACAAGAAACGGTTTTTTCCGACTTAAAAGACTCGCTCCTCAAACCCCCGCTTCTCCCATGAGCCACTCTAATTTTTCTTTGCCACATACACTCCTTCCGCTAATGAAAACCTTCTCATGCCGAAAGAATAGTTCAATTCTTTATAGGATACCTTATATGGATTTTATAAAGGATGAAAAATAAAGAGAAGTTCCCCTCATAGTTTCCAATGAAATAATATTCGCATGGAGAGGGCTGAAATATAAAATCATGGGATTTCCTCTTTCCTTAAACAACAAAACTTTAAGTCGAAAGAATTAGATTTTCACCGCTTGAGAAGTCTATACTAAAATTTAGTCTTTAATATCTAATATAAGGAACACATTGAGTGGACCCCGATTTAATCCTTACCAATTTAAATATTTATAATTGAAATTATTTCATTTAAAAGATTAAACTTTTCATTGTTAGTTGATAATCTCATATAAAGATTTGATGGACAAGGTGACCTGGACTTGAAGATCAGGTAGAATTATAGATGTCGGTTTAACATAAACAGATAGATAAAGGTTAAGTTCGTATGCGATGAATCGACTCACTATTATTTTATAAAATAATAAAAAAAAATTAGATAAGGTGACGATAATCGACTCTCGATTTAAGTTGAAGAAGTCTTACCCTTATCATTGACTTAAGGTTATCTAGTAATTCGTTTCTAACGTTCTCGTCCAAGAAAAATTATTATGACAGTTTCAACTTACTGTTCAGATGGCATTACATTCTCTTTTGTACTTCTCATTCCTGATGATATTTTTCCCCCCTTTCTTGGGGACGGCCAATCCTGCGATCACTCAAACAATGTAATAGTTAGGTGATAACATATCACAATTTACTCCTGTATTTTAAATATTCCAAAATTCATCTTTCCACATTTTGAATTGAATCAAAACATACATATTATATTTCCAACTGTCATCTGATCAACAATATTATTAAAATCTATTTTTCAGAGCTTATGAACACATCATTTCTCCCAAACATACGTTATCATAATTAAACACATATCAAAATAGTTAAATCACATATCAAAATAGTTAAGTCACATGATGTAAACACATATCAAAATAGTTAAGTCACAAGTGGGATGTAACGCCACCATTTGATTCCATGCCAATATGATGCAAAGGTAATGAAACAATGCTAGGAACATTCAAAGCACCCATACCTTGATTCGACCTTGTAAGTTTGGCAACCTCCGTGATAGCATGTTCTTCCCTTGTGTGATCATTATGAAGCCTTCGATATTCGTCTTTTGCACTGTATGATGCTTCGTTACCCAAACCCTTACAATGGCTTGTAGGATGCAAATTATCCACAAGTATACCTTCCTACTTCATGGCAGCATCTTCTTCAATCTTATTTTCATAGGGCTGAAGTGCATCTTGGCTTTGTCTTCCTTATACATAGACTGATTTATGTTCTCCTCGTGATGATTTGTAAGTTGCACATCTTCTTCCTTCTCTACCTTTTCTCCCACAGGAACTTAGGATTTGTAACCTTCTTTGAATTTTTCAGCTTCTTCTTTTTGCTTCCATTGATCCAACTTTCTTTGTATTCCTTCATGTATTTGCCAAAAAGATGCATTCCTACGGTTCCACTCTTCCATGAAGCTAAACCAATCCATAGTGACTTTTCAATCAAACCCTTCAAGCTGGCAGGATATATTGCTCTGATACCCCTGTAATATGCACTTATCCTGTAGGTTTTTTATGCCAATGTTTTTTTGTTTTCCTGTTCCGCTGATTGGTTTAGGGTTTGTTTTGTATTTGCATATGATCGTTTGCCAGATAACAATGAAATATATAGCATGCAATGATAACCCAGAAAAACTATAATAGATCTTCACAAAATAAAATAAGGGAGTGTCCAGGATGCCAAAACTCCCTCAAAACTCAGAAGTAAAGCCTGCAATACACTTTCCAAACCTTCTCCATAATTATCTTGGCAATAAACTTGAAATATATCTTCGAAATCCCTTCCACGACAACTTGTGAATGATTCCAATCAGCTCAATGTAATCCTTGAAATGAGATCACCAATAAATCCTCCAAACTGAAATAAATCTCCACAAATATGCCCAGTTGTGATTTCCATGATGAAACCACCAAGAAATCCTTTAGATTGTGTCTTTCAACAACGTAGAGGATGTTGCCTGTAAGAGTTTTCGTCCTTACAAACCTGAGATGAACCAAGTTCAATCTCCAGAACCACAAGGTTTTGATCAGACATAAAAATAAACTTCATATCCCAAATGAGTTCTTCAAATGTCTTTTTATACTTTTTCCGCCCAACCCTCCAGAAGCTTCTATTTTAAAATACACTTTTTAATTAAAACTCCATTTGAGCTCCGAAAAAGACCTTTGAATTAAAATAATGATAATTTGACACATAAGGTCCGTGTTTAATGCATCCATATCTCATCCCGGTTTTGATGAGCCATAACACTAAGGTGCTTTTTTAAAAATAATTAAATAAAGCCATTATTACACTCATTTTGCGGAAACTGCCGGAATACATCGGGATCGAAAACTAACTGCACTGGCATGATCCCTTTGAAGAATAATGATAAATGGAGCCAACCTGGTGACTTACTATAAATAGATGCCTTCTCCAAGATTCTTGGAGAGCACACTAGAAGCCATAAATAACATTTGAAAACATCAAATAACTCTTCTAAACCATCTGAGCTCATTGGTAACATCAAATTATCCTTCTGATCAAGTTGACACAAACCTAGAAAGCCATCTCCAACGCAAAGCAATAGAACCCGAAAATGGGGACATTTGTGCAACTTTATATTTGGTGGATACAACAAGTCTCATGCTTGTTGGAAAAGGAACAATTTGACTCAATTTGCTGAGACTTCTAGATTTTGTACTTCACAATGTACTTTATCTCTCTTAATTGATATGCAACTTGTTGTCTCTACTCTCTAGTGCTAATTTGACAACAAGGACACTCTATTTTATTGGATGATGGAAAGGGAGTAGTCAGATAAAAGTCCAATAATCAAGTCATATTGACTGTAATTTTCCTCTACCAACTTGTGGACAATAGTAACAATGTTCTTATTTGAAGATTTTGCTTGTCCGATTGCTTGTAGATAGTAGTCTGATGAATGAGACATAAGTATGCTGTATGCATAACAAAAATTCAAAATCTCCTCCGATAAAAAAATCAAGACGCTATTAGTGACTATTTTTCTTTGGCACTCCAAAATGGGACAAGATGTTCTCTTTGAGGAAGTTGCAAACTACCTTAGATGTTGCTCTTTTGGTGGGTATGGCCTCCACCCACTTGGTAAAATAATTTGTTGTAGTAAGTACATAAACCTGCCCTTTGCTTAAATTCTAAGTTGCCGGTCCTGGTACGGGTTCAGATATGGATACGAGGTTCGGGTACGTGGATACGGCAATTTTTTTTTTGCCCGGGTACGGTACGGCAATATATATATATATATATATATATATATATATATATTAATTTATATTTAAAATAGTAAACTCTAAGACTAAAAAAACTTAAAAACAGTAATACTCATAATATGATAATTGCCAATAAACAACATAATAAAATATCAAAATACCTCATATTTCATAACTTGCAATAAGGGAAATCAAAATACTCAAACTGGAATAGGGATAAATGTAAATTGCAACTTGGCTTTGCATTAGTTGAGGTTGACAAAGGAATTGTGACGTTCTAGAGTATTCATTGAAGGTAATGGTAGAAATTTTAGCATATTGATAAAAGTTATTATTAGACCTTGTAAGGTTGTACTTATGCTAATTCAGTTTATTTTATGGGTTATGTTGTGTATTGCTCATCTATGTTGTTGAACATTGCGAAAATGAAGTAATGAGGAATATAGTTGCTTGTTGCAGACTGATCTAAACTACATCTTATACTTAAGATCATTGGGATGTTGTTTAATGTTGTAAGGAAATAAGTTGTTTGCTAAACCATGATTACAAGTTAGTTAACGTATATTGGAAAGTACTTGAAAGAGGATAGTTCTAGGTGATTATTAAATACTTTAGATGTTGGTTGAGCAAATAAGATGTCAAGTATTATTATGTTGTTCTATACTTACTCACTAGGTATTATGAACCCCCTTTTTACCTTGTTAAGTTGAAATCAGATTTATCAACAATAAACTGAGTTAAGATTAGATGTATGTGTAGACTTTGATAATTGTCGAGTTATGATTTAAAAACTTTATTTCACTTTTAGTCATACTTGGACAAATTTCACTTTTAAGGCGAAATAGACTCGTTTGGATTTTTTTATAGTTAAAAAAATGTTTAAAAAAGTTGATTTTGACATCATTTTGTGCATCCCTCCCTTGTATTCTCCTGGGTTCTCTGTGGGTTCTTCCCAGGCAC
Organism: Cunninghamia lanceolata; assembly: GCA_027924645.1. Taxonomy (NCBI): domain Eukaryota; kingdom Viridiplantae; phylum Streptophyta; class Pinopsida; order Cupressales; family Cupressaceae; genus Cunninghamia; species Cunninghamia lanceolata. Next base: position 1,363,746 of record BSBN01000416.1, on the reverse strand, counting down.
CCTGGGTTCTCTGTGGGTTCTTCAAAAAGAACCCACAGAGAACCCAGGGTCCTGGGAAGAACCCACAAAGAACCCCCTGGCAAACCGTACCCGTACCCGTACCCGAGCCGAACCCATACGGGCACGTTGGGCATTTGAGAAGAACCTGGTAACTTAGCTTAAATTGATAGATTTATTGGCCCAACAAAATTGCTGAAATTGAGAATCAATTATTAAAAACTTAAGAGGTATACTCGCCATCTTCAATTTCCCAACAAATTGTTGACACAAATGATACCTTTGAACCTGTTCATAGGTGTCTTTGAACAAGGTAGGCCAGTAATAGTGAGCATGCAAGATTTTGAATGCCATGATGTGACATTAGAAGTGACTGCCACAAACTTGATTGTGGAAACCTTCAAGCAATTTAGTCTATTGTTCTTTATTCACACATCTTAGAAAAGTACCATCCAAGCTCCACTTGTACAACACATCCTTATAGATGACATTTTTGCGATTGTATTTTTAGTGTTCTTGATTACTGACTATATGTAAGATCCCAAATCAGATCTGCCCTAAATTTCTGATTTTTTATTTTTTTAAACCCTAGGCATGAAGTCTGATTTTCTGTTTGTGAATGTAATTGGTTTTGGACTGCAAATATATGTATGGCAATTGCTCAAATATAAATGTCAATTATGTACCTTTGTGAAGGAAACATATACCATATATTCTATCACATAATATGACCTCTCTAATGCAAAACAAATGACATAAAGTTCTGATTTCTGAATAAACTGCTGCTACAATCAGATTGCTCAGAATTGAAATTACATCAAGTTTCAAGGCTCAAACATGCCCAAACATAACTCAGATCTCTGCTGTTACAAAATCAGACCTTTACATTGATAAACAAAAGTTTATACATACCAAAAAGAGTGGAGAATGATATATATTTCAAACCCTAGATGGGTGATCTGATTTGACACTTGCTTATACACCCTTGGGACTCAAAAGACCCTCGATTTCTCCTCCAAACTAGGCTGTGCTCCCTTGTAGATGGAAAATGACATGCTAAGTGAAGGGTGGCTGTACTATCCCAAATGGGGATATTCCGGAGAACTTTGGATTTACAGACTTTCCAAAATATCTAAATTAATTTTCTGCTCAAACCCTAATTTCTGAAGTAAAAATCAGACTTGAACAAACATCTAGGGCAGCCCATAAAACATCTCAAAACATCATAATTTCACCATAAACATGATCAACTATAATATACTTGCATTTCACCATCAAATGAACAACAAAACCACTTCACTTATCCAACACAAATGACTGAAAATGAAATCAGAAGTCTGCTGCTACAAAATCTGCGTTTTACAAGTCTTCAAATACATCAACAAAATAGGGAAAACATGACAAACATGCCCAGCAATGTTCTTCCCTAACCCTAAGGGTTGTACATACCAATAATATTAGCAAAATGACCTTCAAATAAAAGGGAAAAGATCTCCAATGAATGCATGATTGAATGATTGATTGATGATTTGAAATGCCAAGATCGACCTTGTATATATACATAACTTTCACCTTTCCACTTGCTGGCCGACCTGAATTAGTTTTCCTTAATTTTTATTATTTCTTCCAAGGAGGGCCGACCCCTCTTAAGCAACTTTGGCGCCCAACTTTCCTAGGCTGACCTAGACTGGGATATTTTCTTATTTTAATGTTTATTTTCCCTTCAAGAGGGCCGACCAGCATTAGTCATGGTGGGTGCTAAGGAAATTCAAATTAAAGATATGAATTTCATCTTCTTTATCTCCAAGCCATCTTTCTTCAAGCACCAAGGGAAAACATACCATTTTATTATTTGTTTCTTCCTCCAAGGTTGTCCAAATCCATGAAACATCAAAGGAGATCCCACAAAGATAGCGCATGCATGAGACCACATTATTATATCTTATCCTTCTTTCGGCATGAATGAAATTGTCCGTCAAGGCAATCCACCATGAGCAATCGATCTCGAGAGCAAAACAAGTGATAGGAGATCACTGAGCCTCCTTCCATGACCACTCCGAAAATGGGGACATTACAATCCTTCCTTCTCAAAATTGTTTGTCCTCAAGCAATGGCAAGTATGCAACAAGTGAGGTAGTGTCAAATGACATGTACCTCCCGTTGGCAGATGGTCAGCGCTTCCCATGGGATTCGTGACATGGACTAATTGCCTCCCGTGGATTCATTAATTTTGGCGCTTGTATCAGAAATTGATAGGTTAACCTTTTGGTTTAACGACAATTGTGGGCCAACAATTGGTATCAGAGCGAAAAGTCACGGGTTCAAATCCCCCCAGGTAACGTTGGGGTGGAGTTTGTTGGCAGATGGTCAGCGCTCCCCGTGGGATTCGTGACATGGACTAACCGCTTCCCGTGGATTCATTAACTCTGGCGCTTGTATCGGAAATTGATAGGTCGACCTTTTGGTTTAACGGCAATCGTGGGCCAACACCTCCATCCATCCAAATACCCTGCATCCTGTGAGATAGTGTCAAATGACATGTATCTCCATCCGTCCAAATGCCCTATGATCATACAAAATCTCCACCTGTGGCTGTACCTCCCCTGAAGAATGTGAAGAATACAATGCGAAGTGAGTATAGACACAAATATACATCAATCACATTAGTATAGACACAAATTTTCGCTAAAGGAAATAACACATTTAGATATATAAATAATGTCAAATGTATACAAAACTTATGGAATATGAAATCCATGGCATCAAAAGTTCAAAATAAATATCAAATCAAGAACTATAAGTGTATGGCTCTCTAAGGTCCTGTTTTTCCGAGTGATCACCCAATGGAGTTGGCTAGCCTATTTTATTCCCGTAGGCTAAGTTGGGATTTGTAAGGGAATAATCTAATTAGTTAAATATTAAGTAATCCTAAGTCACCTTGGCATATTTATATTTAATTAATTAGGATGGACCTAATTGCAATGTGAAATGACTTTATTATTTAATTGAAGCCACTTGACAAATAAAATAAAATAAAATAAAATTTCCTAGAGGGAGGTCGGCCAAGAAAAGGAGGATAAAAAAATAAAGAAAATTGCCAAGGGAGGTTGGCCAAGGGAGAAGTAATTTGGTGGCTATAAAAGAGGGCAAACTGCAAGTCATTTTCATCATTCATTCACATTTGATTTATTCATTGGAGTTTTTACTCTTGGCTGCACTTTTAGTTCAGCATATTCCAAGGACGAAAACCCTTAGAAATATTTGGTGGATTGGACAAAAACCCAATTCCATCTTGGAGGTGAATTCATATGGAGTTCACACTTGCACTTCATTGGAGATTTGGAGGAGTTCTTGAACATTCAAGGCATATTCTTTGGAGCAGATTTGAGCGCCCATTTTGGAGGGATTTGGACGAAGATTGCTGCTAGGGCTTCTACCCTAGGTTGAGTGCCACTTCCCAAGGAGGACGATTTCACTATTTTGGAGCATAAAACCCTAAGCGCCTACCATGGAGGATTCGCCCATCTAAGGTTTGATGTTTTTATGTCATTTTCGTCATTTTTGTGGTATGTATAGACCTATTCTAGGTCTGATTTGTATGAGCAGAAATTTGGGCTATGTTTGACATGTTTGAGTCCATGGATTTATGATAAATTCAATTCAGAATATTCAGATTTCTAGCAGCAGACTTCTACATTCAGAAAATTCAATTCAGAATATTCAAATTTCTAGCAGCAGACTTCTACATTCAGAAATCAGATTTATTTGTCACATGTTTGGCATTTGGATGGTTGTATTCCGTGGTTGGATTCATGTTTGATGTTGTTTTCATAAGGACACATGTTTGGCATGTTTGTTTGAGTGTTTGGCATATGTATATTCACTGCCCATGATTATGTTTACTTCAGAAATAAAAATCAGAATTCAGATTAGGGTTTGAGCAGAAAAAGAAATCAGAAAATTAGGGCAGAAAATCATAATTCTAGGGCAGATCCTATTAGGGATATTATAGGCTCAAAGAGGCTTTCTCCACACATGCTTTGATCCATGGAATCTTGCCAAGATCCTCCAATATGAAGTCAAGGAAATGAGCAGCACAAGGAGTGCATAATAAGGATGTGTGTCTATTGTGACCAAATCACACATCGCCCCATTGCAAATGGGGACCCCCTGTTTTTTTTGAATTCCAGTGCTTTGCTGAGTCTTGTATGATGTCTTAGGTTGACTGCATGATGGAGTTAGTGGTTTGTTTGAGTTTTCAGTCTAGTTCTAATCCAAGTGTCATGTGCTTTCGTTCTGATGACCTGATCCTGATGTTTGAGATCTTGAAAACGACTAAGTCTGGTAGCCTGAAATCCTGAAACACTGAAAAATTGGCTAAGTCTGAAATCTGGTGGATCCTCAAAAATCTAGAACCTGCATGTTAAATCCGGTGGATCTGAGACCTACCTCAAACATCCTGAAAGGTATATTGAAAAATATTTAAAGTATAAGAAATTCACCTTACCCTCTGCGGCTTCCAAATCTAGGCGCACTCTAGGAACTTAGGCGCATTTTGTCCACCTGCAGAAGCCCAAATGTGCGCCTAAGGCAGAAACTCATATGTGCGCCTTGAGCAAGGAAAGAGTAAACTAAGGCGCCTTGATTAAAATTGATGTTGGGAAGCCCGAAACATTGAAAATCTGACAAGGAAACGCCCTATAAGTCTAGGTGCCATTTCATTCCTAAATGACACCATTTGGGCGCCTTGAGTTAGAAAGCAGTTTAATTTGTCCATTTTGAGCGCCCTGAGGAGTTAGGACTTCAAGATTGTTTCTAAGTGCATTTTCAAGACAAGGCGCATGTTTCATCAAGATCACTTCATTCTGGCACCTTGAGGATAGAGTTTAGGCGCCTTAGGAGAGGTAGTTTATTTTGACTTTAGAAGTTGATCTTAACATGTTAGGCGCATCTTATGCCTGCATTCACCTACTTGGGCGCCTTTGTTTGGAAATTTGACAAGTTTTGGCGCCCTTATAAGGATTATAGTAGTTTTGGCGCCTAGATGAGAAATTTACAAAAAGATGAAGTATAATGCTTAGGTATATGAGTTGGCGCCTAAAGGGTATTTATCAAGCAATTTGAAAGAGTTCTAGTCTTAAGGAATGAAGTAAGCCTTTTCCAAACTCAGGGCGCCTTCTGCCTTCATAATTGCCTAGTTTTGGCGCCTTAAAGGGGAATTAACTTATATTGTGGATGATGTCTTTTTGAATGATAAGGTGAGTAAAAGGAGTCTTCATCTCACCTAGGCGCCAAATTCAACTCAAAATAACCATAGAGTGCGCCTAGACAAAGAACATGTTTAATCTGTGATTGTGGGATACTTGAGTGTCTTGAACACTTACTTAAGCTTATCTAATGACTTGAACCCATAAGAAGTAAAGTAAATACTTGAATGAGCTTAGGCGCAAATCCATACCTTGGCAACTGCAGAGTGCATTTAGCAATGAACTTAGGCGCATTTTACTCTCTGAACGACCTCAAAGCATAACTCAAGGGGGTCAAGGTGCATATTGTCACCAAAATCAACCAAATTAGCGCCTAGAAGACATGAAGGTTAAAATGTGGTGTTGAAAACTTTAGCATCTGGCGCCTAAGTGAGGAGGTCTTTACAATGAGTTAAAATCATTTGGATGGTAAGCATGAAGCTACTAAGACTTTAGGCGGCCTTTTACTCCTCTCCATACCCAAATAAGCACCTAGAAACTAGATTGCTTGGAGAAGTGAAGTTGGCGCCTTAGAAAAAAATATCATAAATTTTGCATTATTGAGTGAGCGCTTAGCCTTGTGAAGGCAAGAATCAAGCCTAAAGGACTTCACCTTATCAAAGTGGAGAGTCATAATCATCAATTTGAGTTGGAAATGACAAAATTGAAGCCTTTGAGTATGAGCGCCTTGAGTAAAGGACCTCCAAAATGGCCAAAGGGTGTTGAAGAACTCAAGGCGCACTTTGTTGTTATTATCATCAATTATTAGCGCCTAGAGAGGAGATAATGAAACAACTTTGTGCAAGCGCCTTAGAGAGAGCTAGAACTTGAAGATTAGGCGCCTATTTTTGCTTAAGTTATCAAGTTTGAACGCCTAGAAAATGAAGTGTTGGAGATTTTGAGAACTGGCGCCTTAATAAGGACTCTACATGAGTTGAAATCATTTAAATTGCCAAGCAACGAACATGAAGTATGCTAGGCGCCTTTACCTGTCTCTCCATACCTCCATGAGCGCCTTGGAAGAATTAACATAAAACAACCCTTTGAGTGGGTGCCAAGATGAGGGAAGTCCTTCTAAGATCTTCACTTGTTTGATAGCATGAAAAATGACAAGTATAAAGCTCAAATTGTGTTAGGCGCCCTTTTACTCCTCTGTAAACCCATTTTGGCGCCTTAGTGAAAACATCATAAATCTACATCATCGTGGGCGCCTAGAGAGAAAGGATCATTTTAAAACGTGTTTGATCATTCAAAGCCTTGAAAGTAGCAAATAGAACCTAAATTGATAAGGCGCCCTTTCATCTTCATGCTAACTCAATTGGCGCCTTGAAGAGAATCACTTAAGTTCATATCTAAAGTGACCGCTATAAGGGAGATTGACTCCTTTAAACTATTACAATTGCTTGAAATCATTCAAAGTGATGAATGTGGGATTAATTTGTATTAGGCGCTCCTTTGTTCCTCTTTTCACCTATATATGCGCCTAGATTGAAGTAAGGTTATTCATATGTTTAAAGTTATCTCTTTGTGTTATGAAGTGATTAATATTATTCCTCCTGTCTTGTAGGATCATCAACAAACCTAAGGAGCAAGTGCCTGGAGTCACCTTCATCCAAGGAGTGAAGTCAAGAAATTGTCATTGCAAGAAGAAGCATCATGCTAGCCACCTTTGGAGATCAGTTCAACATTTATCATCAAGTTGCATCATTGAAGGAAGGAGTGTTGGTGAAGCCAAGGAGTCATCAAGGACAAGTACCTGAGTAGCCTTCAAGTTGCAGAGGAAACACCTTTCCAAAAGGTCACATCAAGTCCAACATGTTGACATTCTTCATCACTGACATCATGTTGGATCACATCAAGTTTAAGTGTATTATTTCAAGGCATCTATCCAGTCAAGCTCTCTGAGGAATGTTTTGCAAGTACACTTCATCTTCAATAGTATCATGTCAGAGACATTCATCTATTCAACTTCAAGTTCCATTGAAACTTCAAGTTCAAGGGAGTCTTCTACTCCATGTCATTAATGAAGCTTCATCATCTACTCTGAGTTATGAAGGAAACATCATTAGCTTCATTACCTACTCTATCTCATGAAGGAGCATCATTATCCTCATCTACTTTTCATGAAGAGGTATCGAAGAAGATCAATATCAACCTACCTACAAGAAGAGGAGAAGAAGTATTACAGAGTTAATCAAATGAAGTAACATCTATCATATATCCAGTTTACAAGGAGATATACAAGGCAAGATCAACAAGATACATCTCAAGTGTTTCTCATCAAAAGCAATCATATCGAAGACATCACAAGAGGATATAATTTGGGAGCATGCTGAAGTGGCACCTAGGTGGCGAGTACACCTCATCATCCAGTCACAAGTCGCCACATCGTTTCAACTACATTCAGTGTATCATTTAATAAAAGAAGCCAAAGGGACGCCTATGTGGAAGATGTTTTAAATGATTTCATCTTACCTTATCACATTGGAAAACGTGCCTTCATTGCCTCTCTTTTGTACTAAAAATAACAGTTTGTTGTAACTACCTGTGAGTTGGCATGATCTGAGCCCTTGGCTACATGAAATGATCTTAGCCATTCATTGTAATCTGGACACTATATAAAGGCATTGTTGCCTCATTTGTAAAATCAGTAGCTAGTAGATCAGAGATATAGTTTTGTAGGAGTAGAATAGGAGAGACTCTCGAAAATTCTCTGAGAGGACTTGAAATTGTTGTAAATATTTCTCAAGATTAATACAAGGACATTGGAGTTCACTTGGTGTTTAAGTGTTATCTTGTGAAATAACATGGTTTCTGGTATCTTGAATTGAATGAAGAGATGTTTCAAAATAGATTAGAAATAAATTAGAAGCTCATTGATGTAATGCATGTATGTGTTGGATATTTGATCAACTCCTAGCTCATGCTTTTAACATTCATCCCTGGGGAAGTGTTGTGTAAAGCTAGTCTGAGCCTTATCATTTGCTTAAGTTCGATTGTGAATGCTTGTTTGAGCTGCGCCGTTCAAAGGGTGCTTATATGAGTCTTCATAATTTGAAAATCTTTCACTATCCTTAGGAGATTGCACCAACTTCATGTAGTTGTAGGCATTCTTGGCGAAGTGGAGTTAGTTTATCAAGGAGTTTGTCTATTCACGCATCATCATTGCTTCATTGACCTTAGATTAGTTTCTTAAATCCTGTCTCTTTTTCCCTTTTTTTATTATTGATGCATTGTACATACTTCATCCACACTCAAAGGAGAGATAAGTTAAATGAAAGAAGAAGAATCTAATGTAAGTCCCTTTGTGTTTACCAGCAGAATCATACCAAGTCACTGAGCTATCCCTTACAAAATCATAAAAATGGAACCTTGGAGTCATCTTGTTTGATCACTTTGTTCAGCATTCGAGAGGCTTTGCTCAAGAGAGAGTTAGATACTCTGTATTTTACTCTATTGTTGACTTGTCGAAAACAATCGTCAACAGTGTCTATCCAAGAGTAGTCTAATTGCAACAACATAATTTGCTACAGAATAAGGATGTGTGTCTATCCATGAGTAGTCTACTTGCAACAACATAATTTACTGCATTATCTCTAACTATTTGCACCACCTTGTCCTCAACCACCTCAGTCAAAGCATCAATAGATTTCATGAACACTGTGCCACCTGAGAAAAAAACAAAATCAATGATTCAATAAAGTAGAATTAAAAATCTTAATCACTAAATCAATACATTTTAGGAAGCACAATCACTTCAGGAAGAACAATTTTTTTTAGCAATGTTCTATTTCTTCTATCCATCCAACCATCAGTCATGATGGTGCAATCTTTCTTCCATATCTCTCGCTGCTCCTCAATTGTGGCTTTCACATCAGCCACCTTTTGAGACAAAATGGGGCCCTTTATCTCCTCATCATTAGGGGCTTTGAAGCCCACCCCAGAAACAGTAATGACATCCACTATGTTTTGCCAATAAGGAGACCTAACACAAATAAATAAAATAGAATAAGTATTCTAAAATTGAGAGTTTAACTTTGAATTCTACATACCTCTAAAATTAAAAATTCAAGAGAAAGAATCAAACTATATATTTTAAAACGAGAAAAATCATGGAATGGAATGGTGCAATAGAACCAAAAGTCTCCAATTGCTTTATCTCCTCATCATTAGGGGCTCTGAAGCCCACCCCAGAAACAGTAATGGCGTCCACTATGTTTTGCCAATAAGGAGACCTAACACAAATAAATTAAATAAAATAAGTATTCTAAAATTGAGAGTTTAACTTTGAATTCTACATACCTCTAAAATTAAAAATTCAAGAGAAAGAATCAAACTATATATTTTAAAACGAAAAAAATCATGGAATGGAATGGTGCAATAGAACCAAAAGTCTCCAATTGCATTTCTAGCTGTATCATGTTTATCTTTGTTCCAACCCATACTCTCAAGTGACGGTTGGGAACCTGGGGTAGTGTGTGACAAAATATATGAATCTAACCTAGATCCACGAACTCTAGGCCCAATGCTAACACTGCCACTACCATTGCCACTACTCGTAGATGGACGAAATGGAGGAATGGAAGAAGACTCCACTTCTACCAATGGGTGCATCTTGTCTCTTTGCCTCTTTTTTAGTTCTTTCTGTTGCTCAAAGGTTTCTAATTGAACTTGCACTTCACGCATAACTTTAGGAGGCACTGTTGGGGACGGTTTAGCATCTCGGCATGGTATATGTGCAAGATGATATTTCAATCTGTTAATGCCTCCCCCTTGCATTGTTTGTTTGCAATGAAAACATATTATCTCCCCTCTTTGGCCCAGGGATGGCATGTTTCCAACAAGGATCCCTTCTAACTAGGCTTGAATTGTGATTAAGACAATTTATAAATGTAAAGAATGTTGCAATAACCTATAAATAGGAAAAAAATTCGAGGAGTGGTTCTACTATACAACATTTGAAATATTTTACAAATACAACATTTTACATGCCATTTAACAACTCTTATTTTTGTGTGGATCTTTTATTCCAAGCTATTATGGTCATGGTCTAATCTTGGGATGTTTGATTCCAAAAAAAGTCATGGTGCAAGCTATTATTGGAACCAAATATACCCTATTTCGATTAGCACATATTAACTTTGACATTGAAGAAGTCTAGTTTTCTTCCTAACCACCTAGGAAAAATAATTGAAGTTCATGGAACAAGGGGCAAACTGATTATCTGAAGCTTAGTGTTTTCTTTTCAAGAAATCATCTTTTTGCTTATAAATTGCATGACATAAGAACTTAACTTTGCAGGATTTTTTATTTATTTATTTTCCTTTTGGTGCAGAATGCAAGTACAATGTCTTGGGAAGTATTGTAGCATTAACTATACATTGAATGCTAATAAATTGCATGACATAAGAACTTAACTTTGGAGGATTTTTAATTTATTTACTTTCCTTTTGATGCAGATTGCAAGTACAATGTCTTGGGAAGTATCTTAGCATTAGTTTCTTTTGGAGTTTCTTTAAGTGGTTTTTTAGTGGGATTGGAGATTCATGTGGATTCGACAACTTTCCAAGTCTAGGGTTGGAAGCATACAAGAACACGTAAGCCATTTCTTCCACCAGTCATAATGTTTTGATATTTAATGTTAAAAAAAAAATATCTAAGTTTTGTAGATGCATGATGTAGTTATTCTTCTTTGTAATAAGTGCAAGCTTTTGTGCTAAATCCATATTTGATAGATGTCTAGTGTAAATTAGGAGAGAGCAAAATAACGAAGTACAGCAGGATAACTGAAAAGAAAATCAAAGTTAAACAAAAAATAATAGTTGTCCACGGGGATGTGTCCCTTGCCTTTGCATCCCTCATGGATATTTTGGGGATGTAATGACTAGGAGAGACAACACCACTCTCCCCCTCTCCCTCTCCCTCTCCCCCATTTGTTCCCCCTATTGCAATTTTTTTGTCATATCTCTATGATATTTCAGATTTTTTTTGGTGTGCAAGGGATGTTTCCTAGTTTAGGGAAGCTACTTGGGGACATCCTCAATCTGTTAGGGACACCTAGAGATGCCTTGACATCCCATATACCAACAATTGTCCAAAAAACACTTTTTTCTTAAAATTAAAAAAAAATTGTAAAAAATTAGGGGGAGGGTGGTTTGCATTTTAAAATAGTTGTTTTCATGATCATTAATAACATAACAATCAAATATTCATATTTACAATTTTGTATTTGTATTTTAGTGTATTTTCAATGGACAACTCAAACTAGAAGACTGTGTGAGGAAAACCTGTTTTCAAATTAGTAGGGGAAGCTCCTTGACCTAAACTACTCCTAAAATCTAAAACGACACACAAGCTCACTACTTATGCACACTATACAATTTATCTTTTGGGGGTTTTGCATGAAAATAAATAATTTGAAAGCAAACTTTGTTGAGTTTTTAGCTCCGATAGGAACTTCCACATAGGTTTAGTGTGAATGTGTTGGAAGTGGTTCGAGTCATTCTATTTTTCAATTTCACTTATGTGATAAAGTGAGTCTTTTATTTAGCTAATTAAGTCTAATAAAGTGAAGATATATATTAATGATATAGACTTATCTTCCAACTCATCTCCTTTTAAGAGATACAAAGCTTTTCAAAGATTAGTTTTTTAGCTAAGTAGTATTTTGTACCCAATCAAAAATTTTTGCTTCATTAAGGCATTTTGAGAAAGTCTTGAAATTTTTTCGTCAAAAAAGTCAAAAAGTCAAAATTTCTAAAAATATAAATTTCTATTTTTAGAAAGTTTCTAAAAATAGACGTCAAATTAGGTTTTCTGGGTTTCTTGAGATACAGATGTTGGCAAAATTTTCTAAAAATAGAATCTCCGATTCAAGTGTCGTGCTTGATTCTGATTGGTCGATTTTGCTTCACGATCAAGGTGATCCAAACAGAATCTGCAAAAGATCAAGTTTTCTCTACTGGGTCAATTCTGCTTTTTCAGAAGGCGAAGCACGAGCTCCGGAATCATCAATGGAAGAAGTTCATGTACCAGAGATCAGTTTCAAATCTTCCGGGCTGTTCAGCTAACGCAGAACTGACGAACAGTCATCGATTTGACAAAGAACGGGAAAATGAAGCAGGATGGATCCGGAATGAGGAGAAAAGTTAAAAATCCTAAAATTTGACTAAGGCACTAAAATCCAGGCGCCTTTGGAGGCTAGGGGCGCCCAACTTTTCATGCCTTAGATTTTTTTCGCGTTTTTCAAGAAAATGCTAGAAATACCTCTGTCGGTCAGTTCCGAGGAGGACAAAAGTAGTCATTTTGGTCAACAGGCCCTAAAAAGCTAGAATCCACGTCAGATGTACCCAGGCTATCCAGTCCATTCCTCATCTAGTGGCAGTTGACCAGCGAAAACCTCGAAATCAGCGACAGAAAGCAGCTGCCTGCACGCAAAATGGAGCAAATTGCAAACAGAGGTTGAAAATCATGAATTTGGCTAAGGCACAAAAAACCAGGCACCCCTGGTGGCTGGGGGCGCCCAACTTTTCATGCCTTAGAATTTTTTACGCGTTTTTTGAGAAACGTCAAAAAGCCTCCGTCAGTCCGTTTCCGGGTGGTCAAACTCAGTCGAAAGCCGGTAAAAGATGGGATTTCATCTCAGGTATGTTAAGACAGCTCAGATCCCTTCCATCCTACTTCTGCAATCATTTGGACGACAGAAAATGATGATCAAACAGGACCTGTTGGCATGGAAATCGAGGAATGCAAAGAAAAATTGAAAATTTCAAAAATATTCTAAGGCACAGAATTCTAGGAAATCCTTCATGTGTCTCCCATAGATGACCAATTGTGATGTGCCATGGAAAAGGTTGGAAATGTACTGCCGCAACTGCCTAACTTCAGCTTTGAGAGCTACTTTGTTTTCTTCATCTTTCAACACCCTCTCTTTCAGATTATCCGCTACAACCTTCCACACAATTTTTCAGTTGGTCATCTATGGGAGACACATGAAGGATTGGGTGGAAGAATTTGTGACTAAAGGGAGAGTTGTACTTTCACAGTTCTATCAATTAAAGTACAACGCTCATGATCTATGTCAAGGCATTTAGGGGTTACAACAAACCTTGGTTGAAAATAGACCGGTGTTTGAGATCATTATCTCTGACTTGAAGATAGCACATAATTCTGTTGATTCAGCTAAAGATAAGAAGATTGTTTCTACTTGGAAAGCACAATATCTTTTCACAGTAAAAACTTATGACAATATAATCTCAGAGTTAGCAGAATGGAAAGAAAAAGTGGTGAATGTTCTCAAGTTCGTCAGATCTTTTGTTTCTCAAATCCCGTGTTTGTATGAAAAAGAAGATGGTACCTTGTATGATCTCAGGGAAGTGCAAGCAGAATTCTAGACTCTCGTCCGCAACAATTTTAATGGTGATATCAGTGCCGACAAGATGGATCATTTTGCCGCAATGACAGTGAAGTTTGACAAAGCTGTGGGCGAAGTTCATGAATTCCTTCGATGGTTGCAAATGGTGAAGAAATGTTAGAGAATCAGAATATCATTCTAGAGAGTATCAGTGTTCCTAGCAAAGATGCGGTCACTCGCTTTTTAGAAGATATTATTTCCTAGAATATCAATGGATGACATCACCAATAAAGCTAGAATGTAGATGAGGATGTGACTCAAAAGAAAGCAGCTTTAACTCAGATGCTTTTTGTTTTAAAGCATTTGCTTTCATCCAAAGCTCATCCATTTTTTATTTAGAAAGAAATCACTTTGTATTAGTTGGAGTTTTCATTGCTTTAATGCATTTGTTAGTTGTAATCTTTGTCTTAGAGTAGAAATAAAGCTTGTGAGTTGGCAAGTTAGTTAGGGTAAATCAAGGAGATTTTAAGGTTCCCTACTCCTTTGATTTAGTATAAATAAGAGCAACCTTACCCATTGTATGTAATGGTAATTGTGATAGCAAATTTGCTGTGCCTATTCTAGCCTGCAGAACTTATTATTCCAAGTGCTCGTTCACTCTGTGTTTTTTGTTCTCCAGTGTTTGATCGCTTATTGTATGCCTACCTTTTGCTACAATACTACTGTTCTGGAGTTGTATCAACTTTATGATATTGAAATAGAAGTCTCATGCCTGCCTTTTGCTTTGATTTTCTATCTCAGATCATCTAGTTTTGTCGTCAAATGTGTGGCTTGTGTAAATTCTATTTTAGTTTCATCATTAAAGTACAATGGGTCTTGTCATGTGAATCTGGGAGAAATTTATTTAAGTTTTTGTGTTACAACAATTCATTCCTTGTTAACTTTTAATCCCTTTGCTCTGAATTTACTTAGGAGATTAAAAGCGTCATTTAGTTTAGGCCTAGTTGTAGTTAGAAGTTTTAAAAAGGAAAAACCTCTTCTACAGCGAAATAGAGTTTTATAACCTTGTGGTCGCAGCTGAGAATCAAAAAGAAGATAGGCAAATTTGTTTTATTTATCTTTCAAGTGAACATCAGCAAAAAGGGAACTCCCCCTCATAATAGGAGAGCAGTTTATCTATGCATAGCTGTCCGTTTCCAACTCGCATTCCAGAGGTGCGAATTGAAACGCCAACATAGTATAAAGATAGGCGCTAGATAGAAGAAAATTAACACAGTGATAAAATACCGTGCAACTATCTTTGGTACAGTTTGTAGAGGTTTCCTTGTACTTTTTTTGAAGGAATGAAAAGCTGATTTGAAGGTGTAATTATCTGTGTATGTGTTTTTACTTTTGCTATTTGGAATGTTAATTGTTGTGCGATTGATGCAATGTTAAACAATTAATTCTTGTTCAAAGAATATTAGGACATTAGTTGCCTACATCGAATTTTTTTCATTGTATTGGAGCTTTTTGGACAGGAAGAATTCGCGGCTAGGTTTGAACAAGTTCACAGGTTATTTTCGTGGTGAAAATCGTGGCCAAAAAAGAGGTGAAAATCATGGCAGAAAAGAAGGAAAATCGTGGCGTCTATTTCTACACAAGGCGGCTGAGCCATCCTTATCTACACTTATTCAGTGGAGTGTGCAAGCATGCAAAACCATTGGCAGAATGTATAAGCTGATTTAGACCAAAATGGTTGATAACATCAAGCTTGTTCAATGCCAAGTGGGTCAAAATTTTAAATGCTATATGAACTGGCGGTAAACCAATCCAGTTTTACAATATGAAATGCATGATTAGACAATCCTCCAACAGTACTACTGTAATGTCCCCTTTTTCTGAGTGATCACCTAACAGAGTTAGTTAACCTATTCTATTCCCGTAGGCTAAGCCGGAAGGGCTAGGGAATAACCTAATTGGTTAAATACTATATTTAACCAATTTTAGTGAGCCAATTCAAGATGAGAAATGACTTCTCATATTTTTGTAAGCCTCTCGGTGAATTAAAAATAAATAAAGAAAATTAGCCAAGAGGTGGGTGACCTAGGAGAGAGAAAAAAAATAAAAAATAAAAATAAAGAAGAGGTCGGCCATTTGAGAAGAAGAAAAAGAAATAATAAATAATTGTCCAAGGGAGGTCGGCCAAGAGGGAAGAGAAAAGAAAACAAAAATAAAAAGAAATTGCTAGAGGGAGGTCGGCCTTGATGAGGTCTATTTGGAGGCCTATAAAAGAAAGCAACTTGGAGGTCATTTTCATCATTCAATCAATACATTTTCATTTGGAGATCTATCTCTTTGGCTGCACTTTTAGTTTAGCATATTCCAAGGTTGAGAACCCTTAGGAATATTTGATGGGTTGGACGAAAACCTAACTCATCTTGAGGTGAATTCATACAAAGTTCACACTTGCACTTCATTGGAGATTTGGAGGAGTTCTTGAGCTTTCACACCATATTCTTTGGAGCAGATTTGAGCACCCATTTTGGAGGGCAATTTCACTATTTTGGAGCAGCAAACCCTAAGCGCTTACCATGGAGGATTCGCCCATCTAAGGTTTGATGTTTGAAGACATTTTTGCATATTTGTGGTATGTATAAACCTAATTTAGGTCAGACTTGTATGAGCAGAAATCTGGGCAATGTTTGGTATGTTTGAGCCCATGAATTTGATGTAATTCCAAATCAGCATATTCAGATTTGGAGCAGCAGACTTGTTTATTCAGAAATCAGATTTGTTTGTCATATGTTTAGCATTTGGATGGTTGTTATACATGTTTGGAATCATGGTTGATGTTTTCTACATGTTTGGCATATTTAAGTGAATGTTTGGCACATGTTTATTGGCTGCCCATAAGCATTTATACTTCAAAAAATAAAATCAGAATTCAGTCCTAGGGTTTAAGCAGAAAACTAAATCAGAAAATTAGGGCAGAAATTCAGAATTCTAGGGCAGATCCTATTGGAGATCAGAGCTTTTGATCTTGCCAGCCTGGAGGGGTTTTCCATGCTCAATGTTGACTTATGAATCCCGAGGATAGAGAATATATCATATATAGGAGAAGACAGCAGTTGGGTGGTTCAGGTTCGAAAGGAGAAGACACCATGGGTGATAGGAGTCATGAAGAGCCTAGCACTAGAGACATCCTCAATGATCTTGCTAGAGGACAACGTGACCTAATGCAACTTATGTCCCAATTTTTGCAGCATAACATGGGTAACAACAATAATACCAGGGACAATCAGCCTGTAGGAGGAGACAGTGGAAATAATGGAGAAGCTAGTAATTCCGGAAATGACATCAACCATCACACTAGAATTATTGAAGCTTCAGTAGTAAAGCCTCTTGTGCCTACTTTCTTGGATCAGCTAGGACCACAAGATGGTGGACAGCCGGTTGCCGGAGAGAGCTTCAATGATTACATGAGTGAATGGCAATCCCTAGGTAATGAATTTCAAGCTGCTATGTCTTTATAGGATTTCTGTCAAATGAAGCGTAGAAACAGGCCTAGAGCAGAGAGGAATCATAACCATGATTTGAAAGGAAGTTGGGAAAGGTAACTATCACTTCCTTTGATGGTTCGGGTAGATGCACGACCCATGCATGGATTCAAAAGATGGACAACTATCTCATCTTGAACCCTATGTTCGAGAAGGAAGCAATTCAATTTGCTACTCTACACTTGGAGGGAGATGCACAAGATTGGTGGTACAATGGGATGATCACACAAGGTCATAACCTTGTTACTTCTTATGTTGATCTTACATTGAGGCTGATTGACAGGTTCAACAAGACTAATCCCGAGCAATACTTCCATGAGTTAGCCCAACCGAAACAGAAGGATTCTGTGGATGCATACATATTCGAGTTTCAGAAACTTGCAAACTGGGTTCTGAATGTTTTAGAGAGTAGGTTGACCTACCTCTTCATCGAAGGTTTGGAGGAGCCTCTTCGTGGTTGGGTGAAAGCCCTAGATCCATCTTCACTGCAGAATGCTATTAAGAGAGCTAGGGGTATGCAATTATCAGCACCGTCCAAGCCAAAGTTTCAAATCAAACCCTTCTCTGCATCAAGAGAGGATCATAAGGAAGATTTTTAGAAGGAATGGCCCAGAAAACCGAATCCAGACATAGAAGCCAAGAATGAGTTAAGGAGGAAGAAGTTGTGGTCCTTATGCAAGGAACCTTGGGAACCCAATCATAGATGCCTTGGGAAAGGCAAAGCTCATTACGTAGAGGTCACTTTCGACATTGAAGATGGAGTTCAGACACTAGTTCGGATAGTGATAATGAGAGGCAGTAGTTGGAACTCGATGCTAAGGTTATAGATACTATGGCACATGGTACCATTGTTTTTTATCAGGTGTTTGTAATGTCCCACCCTAGTTTGGAACAATTTTTTTTTCAAACACCTAGAAAGTTTACTAACTTCTAACATGCAAGTAATTCGTCAAACACTTTGTATGTAGCTGTTCTCAATGAGTTTCATGGGATCTCCAATGTGTTTTGGCATAAGGCAACCCCAAGGTCAAGCAACAAGACTATTCTAGCAACAGGGCATTCCGATATTCATAGAAATGATATAGACATTTTGACAAACAATTAACATGCTTAAGGAAGATAAGCAAAAAGACAAATCTGACATCAATAAGAAGTTTCCAGCAGTTTATTAATATTTCCTTTCATCAATAAGATTGTTGTTACAATTGGAAGAAGTAATGAAGCATCCAAATACAAAGGTTGATGTAGAAATGGCCCAAGAAGCTACTGTCATAATGCATTAGACTGCTGTAGCTAACTGAAATGTTACCTGTAGCTGTAAGTACACATGGAACTGCTAAGTTTCACTTCCAATCTGCTCCTATCTGCAAATGCCAACTGTTATAACTTCATTCCATGTCTCAAACAAAATTGCTTTGGCCTCTAGAGATACCACGTCCCATCTTGAGACTCTTAATGGCAGCGCCTAACTCTTGGATAGCCAGGCAACTGCTGTACTGAGTATCTGATAAACTGATTTGCAGCTTTGAACAGCGAATAACCACAATACACCAACTGAAAGCACTTCAGATGGTTTGTAGATGATATATCTCCATGTAGAGTGTCCAAACAATGAAAAGGAGGCAGCGCTTTCCACATACAACCTCACACTTGCCTTCTAAAGTTTCCACGTAGCAGCAAGAAGGAATTTTCTAAAGATGGGTGGCTAGAACTCTTGACCTCCACACACCCATTCACTTCCAATATAATATCCAACAAGGCATAAGCTGCACCAAACTCTCCATGCAACCGATGAATACTATGGATCTTGTAAGCAATGTGGCCAGCACTAGTAATCCCATGCCCTTTCCTAGGTTTCTATAATATGAATATAATGGCTCCAAGAGAATATGTGATCTTCATTAGCAAACGCAACAAATTGTTTTTGTTCACAAATCTTCACCATTTATTCAAACTTTGATGCCCTGAGCAATATCGAAATCCTGCAAATCTCTTAAGCACAAATACTAACCCTGCCTAGATCCATGTTTAAATAAAAAACAAGGGTTTCCGTCCTCATTTCAAAATCTTTGAAGCAGCGTGTTGATCCCTGGATGGAACCGCTCAATGGAAGATAGAGGGTTTTCGTCCTCAACTTCAAGAAACATTGGGGTTTTCGTCCCACTGGTAAGAGTTTTGGCCATAGGCACAAATCTCCAAATCTTCAAGAGAAATAACAAACTTCTGAATATCCCAAATGAGCTCTCACAACCTCCTTTTATAATTTTTTCCCACCAACCTTTCCGGAAGCATTTATTTTTTAATTCACTTTTTAATTAAAAGCTCCTTTTTGGCTCCAAAAGACCTTTTTATCAAAATAAAGATAATATTTGATTTGCAAGGTCCCAATATTATGTGTCCATGATTTAAAACTTTTCATTTCGGTTCCAACAAGCTATAACAGTAAGGTGTTTTTAAAATATTTTAAATAATATTTAGCGACCTTAGTAAAATAATTAAAATAAAGCCATTAATACACCCATTTTGCGGAAACTGTTGGAATGCATCGGAATCGAAAACTGACTGCACTAGAGTGATCCTGATGAAGAATAATGATAAACGGAGCCAACCAGACAACTTACTATAAATAGATGCCCTCTCCAAGATTCTTGGAGAGCACACCCGAAGCCGGAAATCACCTCAAAAAGTGGCATATGAGTCTTCCAGACCACCTGAGCTCAATGGAATCATCAAATAACTCTTTTGATAACATTGACACACATCCACAAGGTCAGTGCCAATTGCAATGCAAGAGAACCCGAAAATGGGACATTACAATGTTCCTAAGTATCATCCTTTTAGAGAGAGGAATTGTGAAGGGGCAGCGGGTCTCATGTTTGGTTGACAGCGGTGCAACACAACTTCATTGACGAGGGTTTGGTGGTGAAGAGAGGATGGTAGGTAGAGGATTTTTCTCGATTCAACATCATGTTGGCTGATGGATTCAAAATGAGATGCAACAGGAAGATTTCACAATTGAGCATTTGTTTGGATAATTATACATTTAGTGACCACACCCTTACTTCTAGCATTTGGTTTGTCCCCAAAGTATTATAGCAAAGAGATACTTTTCTTGTCGAGGAGGGTGGCACCATATAGAGATAAAGAGATTGCTATTGGTTACAAGACTACATTCAAAAGAAAACTCCTAGATGAAGATATATAGATTGTTGTCTTGAGTGAGTTTGACGAGTTAATATCTTCAAAGAATCATGATGTTTGCACTCTTCGAGACAAGTACAATAAAGGTGCTCATGAATGGTGGTCTGTCGATGAGGTAACTTCTACATATGACATGGCTAGTGGGATGACATTCTAGCTAATTGTGTTTCAAAAGAAATTGAACCAAATGTTGACTTTGATGCTCTTGATGAAGAGACATATGAAGATTATTGAATATTGATTGTAAATTTTGTTTTGTATTAACATTTGAGAAATTACTAAATTATGAATTTCAATTCATGAGTATTTTCCTTATTGCAAGTTATGAGGTATTTAGATATTTTGTTTATTGGTAATTATGAGTATTACTGTTTTAACCTTTTAGAATTTTTAATATATATTTTTATATTTATATATAGATGTACCATACTATGGATTTCTTTTGCCGTACTGACATACCTGAACCCTGCCCCCATTCCTGCCCTCGTACTAGGATCGGCATCCTAGTTTGAGTAGAATGGAGTAATACTCCATTCACTCAATAAAGTGCATTCAATTGGCATGAAAAAAGGCAGATAAGTTAGTGTACGTGCATTCCAACTTGTCTTTTTATGCACAAACAAAATGATTGCAAGGAAGGGGCAATGAAGTTGTAGGATTTAGAACCAGAGAAAGCTGACTTGGATGCTACCATTGCCCAACAATCTTCACTTTTTGAGGAGTCAGATAGCTACAATACTTTTAGTGTGAGTGCCAGTGGCACTCTTGTGGATATTCTAATCTACCTACATCATGTAATGTCAATGATGATGACGGTGTTCTTTATGAAGACCCATATGATGCTGATTGCCGATTTGATTATTTTAATGTTGAACAATGAATGTCTATTATGACATTTGAGTTTTACGAATTGACATCAAAGTAGTACTTTTAATTTTTATGGTACTTTTGTTTATCATATGCATTTTATGTGGTATTTTGAACTTAATACCTGTATTTAGGCTGCAAATATGTATATACCTATGATTTTTATATGTTTTTTGCATGGGTGTAACCAAAACAAACCCAACCACCAATTTGTTTTTGCCATATTGGCATACTCGAATCCAAACCCAAACCCGAACTGGTAACTTAGAATAAAATCAGCAGGTGTATGGTTTTCTTATGTGAAGCATTTACTAGTAGACCATATATGTATTTTGAGGTTAACAATATTTTTCAGGTTACTGAATAAATTTCAAGAACTTTGGCGCCTATTTTTTCAAAGATAGCTATGTAATTTGTGTTGTAACACACATCATATCACCTCCATGCTTTGACATAAGCTATAAAATGTGTGAAGCTTTTCCTGAAAATAGAAAAATTTGTTTCCAGGTATTGATTTAGCGTAAAACTCAGTGTAGTTCTTCTTTCTTTCCACCTAGACTCCTTGTTTATTTGTTGTTACAGTCTTCCCAAATTTCAAACACATTTTCAATCAAATAAAATAATTATGTGAGCAAACATCATTAGCGGTAATTTATTCAGATTTTTTAGGTGTGTCACTTGTACCACGGAAACGTTGATCTTGAGTCATTTATTAACATACAATGGGATAAATACTCAATGCATAAGCGAATTTCTAATAAACGATGTTAGAATTACAATGTGTATATGAAAAATGGTAAAATGAAATGACACAAACCAGTTGAATATTTTGCATATTTTATGACATGTGTTAGTGTTAACGCTTTCTGCTTTTAAAAATGAATCTATATCCAATCTGATGTGGATTTGCATGATGATAAGTTCATCTATGTTGATTCATATTTGGTATTACTCTTAAATGCTGGCTTTTCTTTCTGTGAATTTTCTGCTAGTGCAATTACTCAGAGCCCAATAAACTCAACAAATGAATGGTTTGCTCATGTTAAACATCTACTGGTAGCCCACATTTCTAGTTTGAGGTTAACAATAGTTCTCAGATGACAGAACAAGTTTCAAGAACACTGGTGTCTATTTTTTCAAAGATATCCATGTAATTTGTGTTGTAATACAGATCATATTGCATCCATGTGTTGACATAAACTATAAAATGTACAAATCTTTTCTTGGGAATAGAAAAATTTGTTTACAATATTAATCTATCATAAAATTCAGTGTAGTTGTTCTTCCTTGTGTACATATCTAACAAGGTTTCAGTTTTGCATTTCTATGAATATCCATTGTTTTGATGAGCTTCCATAATGAATGATCTTCTCAGGCAATGCTCTTTTCATGTTTTGGTGGTGTGTCTGAAAATTATGTTTCTATTATGAATGTGCTAAAATGATCTGCTTATTTTTTATTGCAGATTTTATTTTGACTTCAGCACAACCTATATTGGATGTGGCCTTATCTGCCCTCACATTGTAAATTGTTCGGTTTTACTTGGGGCGATAATATCTTGGGGAATCTTATGGCCTCTCATTAGCAAACGTGCAGGGGACTGGTACCCATCAGACCTTGGTAGCAATGACTTCAAAGGCCTCTATGGCTACAAGGTACATTGGAGGGAAACTTCGATATATAGCAATCTAAATAACAATACATGAAGGATTGGAAGCATTAAAGAAATTCTAATACAAAAGCAAAGTGTATAATAAATATAACTATGTTTAAGGAGCTGCTTGTTGTTTGTAATGTGTGTGCTTATGTTTCATAATTATTGTATGTTCCACGGAGTCTCAAGATGGGGGGATGGGTCTCGGGGACCAAGGGCCTAGATTTGAGGATGGTGGGGGGACGACAATGCAAATATATATAGTACTTAAACAAATAGTTATAAAAAATGTATAAGGAATAACAATGAAACTTTGAAATACTCAAACATATTGCATTGAACAATGAAAATGTCGAATATCATTGTATTTATATTATATTCAAAATGATGATTACATTCAAAATTTAAATACAATAGGCCAATGGCCCAATGCCTCTAATCATCATTCATCCCCAAAGTCCGTGCCAAACTCATCACTCAAACTGTTGGACTTCTCAAGGTCAAGCTACTTCAAACCAATACTAACCAACCTTGTTTGTCCCGCATCATCATTAACTTGGGTTGCCTCCTCGGGCACTACATCCCATCAGGCTATTAGACTCTCCTTGTGCATAAGTGTGTTAGGTCAATGAGACACAAAGCACTATGTATAGCTACAAGCTTCTTTACCCTCCTAGAGGTAAGTTTGTTCCTCTTAATAGAGTGAATGAAGCTATAAGTAGACCAGTTCTTTTTAGTAGCAGAAGTACTGGAAATCTGGGACAATAGACAAAATAGCTAGTGTGGTTGTCAAAGAATTAGGTCCACACATAGTCCACCATAAAATTGGATCCTCCTATGCCATAGTCTCTTTATCTAGCTTGGTATCTTTTGTATATCCCCTAAGAGTGGTAAATTTTGTTCACTCACTACGAATGATACCGGTATTTGTAAAACCATACATCTTTTGAATAGCCTTCATGAACCCCGCCTTAATCTCAACATCTTGTATAGGGGTAACTCTCCCAAGCCTTTGCATTTACCACTTCGGATTCAATGCATAGGCAACCATGTGCAAGGGAGTGTTGAGCTTCTCCCATCTATGATGAATGATTGGTTGAATATGTTCATTGTAGAACTACAATATGGGGTCTTTCTCTTGTACAATGCCGGTCATTTGGCCAAGCATACTGTCAATGCGCTCATACACTGTCCAAGGCTAGGTGCATTAACATCTCCATATCTAATGATTTTGAAGACTGGAGTAATGATGGCAACAATGTATCTTGCATTAGCCCAAAAAATGTCACTCTTCATCACCTCCTTCACCCTCCTCCCCTGCCTTGACTTAGAATCAGGCCACTAATTCCACTTTGTTGTCATGACCATTAGTTGCAATGCCCCTTGCAACCCAAGCATCATCTCCAAGAGAATGAAGTACAATGCATATCTAGTCTCTACAGGTTTTAAAAACTCTTCCTTGGAAAAGATCCTAAAGAGTGCATGTGAAGTGTGGTGGTTGCAGATAAACATATTCACATCTCTAGCATCATTAACTACCTCTTTGAGCCAACCAATTTTTCCCATGTCCTTGAGTACATTGTTCATGGCATGCACATGAAATATCCCTGAATGGAATATTTACTAACTCTGCAGTTTCTTAATTTTTCTAATAACACCTAGCATGGAATAACTAGAAAATAATAAACCCAGATGTTATTCTTATTACCAAACTGCTTTTACATCCACATGAATAAGTTTGAATTTTTAAACAATAACAATGTTAATTCTGATTTAATTCAGAAAAATCAGAATATTCAATAATATTTATTTCCTAGAATAATTCCAAGATAAATAGTATGGCAGCTGTTGTTTAAATAATCAATAAATCTGAATTAAATAATAAGACCCTGATATAATTCAGACTTGATATTGTTTAGCTTCAAATTGGATCTTTGAATTGTATGGTACCTTTGCTGTGATGGTATGGACCTTCAAAGGAAAGAAGAGCTGAGGTAAAAAACACAAAGGAAAATCTTCAAAACCTCCTTTATTGGCTGTAGCAGACCCAATTCCTTTTCCAAGCTTCAAACAATCTCCCAAGTGGGTCCCACGCATAGATTTGGTCTTTTGAATGTGATTTGCAATTGAAGAATCACCAACTTTGTTTTCTTTTAATGACATGGATGCTGTTCACTCATGTACAGCAGCACCCATATGTTTCCCAAAGAATGTTGTGATCACTTTTAAATCCCTCACGCCCCCTTTAATCCAATTTCATGAATAAGAAGTGGCAATTAATTATTGAGGGTCCCACGCCCTTCAATCTCCCATGATTCCTCAATAAAAAATGATTTCAAATAATGCAGTCAGCATTTTGAATTCAAACTATGGATCGCCTCCTTTCTTTTTGGTCTGATCTCAAACAAACTCCAATAATAAATAATTAATCCCTTTTAAACCTTCACGCAACCTTTGATTTTTTTGACTCTTCAAATTTACAACGCAGCCCTTGGAATTTCATTCATTTGAAAGTGACGGCTAGCTTATTTACCCCACACCCTTTATGACTATGGTACGACAAAATATATGATTCACCAATATAATATTCTAGAGTATTATGATAATTGCATATCCCAATAATATTTTTCGAATTACTCTGAAATTCACATATCCCTATAGAAATATGTAAAATTGTAAATATATATTTTTTTGTATTTTCTTGTAGAAATAAATTTAGCACAAATTTGACCTTTGTATGAAGCCAACAATGAGAACCAAAAGGTTTTCGTCTTCGGATTCTTGGATAAACCAAGAGGGTTTTCATCCTCAAAGTAAAAGTTGAACAATATGCTCAAAGCTTTGCAAATAGGGTTTCAAAATTTGATAATGAATAGAATGTTTTCCCTTTTCCCAAAATTCTTTTTTATCATTGTCCATCCAACCCTAAAAGTAATTAACGTTTCTTTTAATTAAATATTCACCTTTTCTCTCCAAACTTAATTAATTACCTTTTTAACTAATTAAATATAAGTTATCTTTTAATTTGCCCTTTTCGACAAAAAGGAATCCACCAAATATGCTTGTAGGTTTCCTCAATCTGCAGCTTTACACACATGTTGCATCTGTCACTACTTGCACCATATTCTTTGGCCCAACCTCCTCAATAGCATCTCTAAGGATTTGGAACTGAAAATCAACATCCTTGCGGTGCCCTGATTAAGCAATAGCCCTAAGAAAGTAAGGACCTATACATGCGACAATGATGTTGATCAGTGGATTATTCTTGATGTCCGTCCACCAATCCATGACTATGCTGCATCCATTAGTGACCCAGGTAGCCTTCATTTTCTTCATTAGAACATTAATCTTGGAATAGTTCTTATCCAAGATTGTTGTCCTCAATTTTGTCTCCCCTAGTGGCACATATGATGGTTCTGCTCTTATTATCTTTGTCATAACCTCCTTATAATAAGGACAACGAGCCACATGGAATGGAATGCCATTGGCAAAGAAGAATTTGCTAATGGCATCATCTGCCTCATCCTTATTTTGCATATTGAATAACTTTGCCACCGTGTTTGCAACATTATTACTACAAGTCATTCTACATTTTCCCTTAAGCTCTACTACCTCTGAACTCGATGGAAAAGTACGAAGTTGTGGCTCTTGGCAAGTCCTAGTACTATTAGGATTAGGACCCCTCGATGGTAGAGTAGTAGGTACAAATGTTCGGTCTTCACCACAACCCCACAATCTATTTATTTTAGCTCTTTTTTGAGTGACAATTTCATACATACATGTACACCTTTGTCTCAGACATGAAGGAGGTGTGCATTAACTCTTTAAATGTTGCCTTGAAATTCAAGTTTATAAAAATGACATCTCCACAACCTAGTGCACCAAGTTTTTCTTGTAATTTGGTTGCAAATTGTCTTAAGAGGACTTCTTATGGAAGGGACCTTTAGCAAATTCTTCTAATAACAAAGGGAGTCACAGCTTTAAATATTGGGTCCATATGATCTTATACAACTTTTATGGTTGTTTTGTTTATCATATGAATGTTATATGGTTATCTGAACTTAATTTCTGTTTTAGGCTAAAGTATGCATTTATTTATTATTTTTATATTTTTTTGGTGCGGACGTACCTAAAATTTACTCAACTCCAAAACTTTTTTTTGGCTGTATCAGCGTACCAGAGCCCAAATAGGTAACTTTATATATATGTATATATAATCCTAACTAGGTTTCTAGATTGCTTTTGATGGTTCTTAAATTTATGATGCTAAAGACTTTTACTAGGGTTTACTGTATGGCATGCCAAATGTAGTTGTTTTACTTAGCAATATATGAATGGAAACAAATGCACTGCCACTGTTTACCAAAAGAAAAGTCGCCAATGTCGATTGCAACTTTGCAACCTATTAAAATTGCTTTTCTTGAATGCCTTGGGATGCAACAACTGATTAGGTTAACGTAAAAGGATATTTTCTTATTTAATTTGTTTTCTTAAGCGATGGTACGCATTGCATTTAGTTCTTATAGGCTGTTCAAGCTATCATTATTTTTTAGTTTCCCATATAGATTAAAAGTTCTTAACACATTTTTTATTCTCGTTTTCCTTAGAGATTGTGTGATGTATGGAGAGTGCATTTTGTTGGGAACAAAAGTTGTAGAAAGATGTCATGTCCCCTCCAAATTGATCACTTTCATTCCAATTAAAGATTGGAATGATAGAGTAAAGAACAACAAAGACAATGTGTCATGTCCCGATGCTTTTTCAATGAAGATATGGAGACCGCTACCGTCGACGGAAGGGAAGCAATAATAAATAAAGTTCGATATTATTTGCAAGATCGAAGATAAAACAAAAATGAATGAAGACAAAAACCACAAAGAATGAATTTGATAAAAGACAAGATACAATTATATTAATGTTTGTTGCTAATACTAGCATCGCGATTACACTAGAGGGTGGCATCTCAAGGAAGGGAAGTGACTAATGAAGCAACGATGGTATATAGGAGGGATCGTGTAATGTTCCATTTTTTGGCGCATTGATTATTGTGTGCATTATGCTTGTTCCTAATCTCCCAGTGGCTATCTGGCTTTGTTGGAAGAATTCCAAGGTTCTTGGAGTGGTCGTGGTTCTATCTGCAGAACAGTTGTGGGTGTCTCAAGTCTTCATTTCATCAAGAATTGGTTGAAGTTATTTATCAGTGCATTTCTAATGCTTATTTTGGCTTGGACTATTATTTTGATAATTAATTAATATTTCACTAAGGTTGCCTAAGGTTATATTTAATTATTGCAACTTAGTGTAATATTAATTATAAAAGTGGGTTTCCTTTTGGAAAATGGATTATTTCTCTTTGGCATTGAGCTCAGTGGATATCCAGGGTTGCAGTGATGTTTTCAAAAGTTTGATTGGGCTCTCGGATTGCTCTCCAAGATTCTTGGAGGAGCCATCTAAATATAGAAAGTCACCCGGAAGGCATCATTCATCTTCCCAAACAAGATGGGGTATGTTGGTATGCTTAAATTTGCAGTTTGGTGATATTTGGGATTTTCCGTAAAATCCGTTGATTTAATGAGCTAAACAATTAATTATTGCATTTAAGTTAAAAAGGTTGGGAAATGTGCATTTAATACTTAAGTTTTATAGCTCGTTGGAAAGGGGATGAAAAGCTCTAAATCATGGATGCATCATATTGGGGCCTTGTGAATCAAATTTTTCCTTTATTTTGATAAAGGGGTCTTTTGAGCTAAAGGGAGCTTTTAATTAAAAAGGTGACTTTGAGTTGTGCACACATAATGAATTATTTTTTATACTTTTGAGGAGAAATATGAAGGGATAGAGGAAATAATATTTTATTTCCCTCAAAAGGTTATAAAAGGAAGAGATGGGCTCATTGTTTGAGCATGCTTGGATTTGTATTGTTACTCTGCTGGATTGAACTTGCGTGTTCTTCCAAATTCTCTTGAGAACGAAAACCCTCTTGAGGTTTGATGTGATTTCATATAGGAATCCCCAGTGTGCTGAAGGTGGATTGGGAGCAAGCTCATACAGAGTTTTGCCATGGAGCTTAATGGATTTGAAGAATTTGTGAAGTTTTTATTTGTAATCAGTTTTGATTGGTGAATAGTGAATCCATATGCAATTTTTGGTGTGATTTTAAGTGTTTTGTGAAGTTTTGGTTTTTTCTGTATTGGTCGTACCTTCTTGGCCGTACCTCTATATGGGACAATAAGCTCAAGTATTATAACTGATGTTTTTGATGGATTTCCTCATTGCATTTTGATTGCCTATGCTGAATAACCTCATTGCAAGTGATCTGAGGAAGTTTTGGTACTGTTAATGCATTTTAGAAGAGACCGTACTGTGTATTTGGACGTACCATGCTAGGGACAGCGATGCATATAAGAAATAAATGTTGGGCTGTATGCATCCTTTATTTATTGTATCTTGTTTGCCTTTCCTAGACAGTCAGATTGGAACTGATTTGAAGTTGTTTGGTGATGAAATGAAACTTTTATGAGCTGCCATACCATTCATGACCGTATGGCTTAGGCAGGGGAAGTTTGAGTGCAGATCAGAGTCTATTGATTTTCAGTTTATATTGAGTGCTTAGAATTGTTAATTTGGCTTCCTTATATCAGTTTGTCTCAGTCTTGGATAGATTGAATAACTATATGGTGTTTTTGCAATTTTTGAGCTGCTTCCATGGCTGCCGTACCAGCAAGGACAGTCAACAATAAAGTATTAAATCAGAAATTCAGTTAGTGGTTATTCATTGCATTCTTCATCAGCAAATTAGTTCTTCTTGGCTTCTTTCATGTAGGGTATGTTTCTACATCAAGGAATCTCAGGGGATTATTATCAAATTTCCATTCTTGTGCTTTGATATTGATTTTATAGCATATTGTACTTCATTGTAAATTCTATCACATTAAAGTACCCCTAGATGGTTTACCACCAGTGTGGAGAATGAATCTTTGTTTTATTTATTCTATCCACTGGAAAGTGGAGTATTCCCACTGAATAAGTGGATGGCTTTGTAATCTTTTCATACTTGGTTTCTTACCCACTGAAAGTGGTGAATTCCCACAGCTTGTGGATGCTTGCATATGTAGATGAATGTTTACTTGTTTGCACAATGTGTTAATTTGTAATCCAAAACACAATATGCTCTCACCCCGCCCAGTTGGGATCTTGGTGATCAGAAGTGTGGAGGAGTTATAATTGTGCTAACATTGACTATCTTTGTTCAATCTGTTTTGGAAAAAATTTTAGGGGTAGATTGTTACAGATCGGGACCTCCATTCAAGGGCATATCAGGGGATCAAAACATCTCATCATCGAACAATTGAAAAAGTCTCATCTACTGTGGACTTTAAAAAAAGAAAGAATTACACGAAGGCATTGATTGCAGTTTCCTTGTTATTTGTTGTACCCAATCAAATTTTTTGCTTCATTAAGGCATTTTGTGAAAGTCTAGAAAAAATTTTCGTCAAAAAAGTCATAAGGTCAAAATTTCTAAAAATAGAAATTTATATTTTTAGAAAGTTTCTAAAAATAGACGTCAAATTAGGTTTTCTGGGTTTCTTGAGATACGGATGTTGGCAAAATTTTCTAAAAATAGAAAGTTTCTAAAAATAGAATCTCCGATTCATGTGTCGTGTTTGGTTCTGATTGGCTGATTTTGTTTCACGATCAAGGTGGTCCAGACGGAATCTGCGAAAGATCAAGTTTTCTCTACTGGGTCAATTCTGCTTTTTCAGAAGGCGAAGCACGAGGTCCGAAGCCATCAATGAAAGTTCATCTGCTAGAGATCAGTTTCAAGTCTTCCAGGATTTCCGCTAATGCAGAACTAACGAACAATTGTCGATTTGACGAAGAACGGGAAACGGAGTAGGATGGATCTGGAGTGAGGAAGAAAAGTTGAAAATATCAAAATTTGGCTAAGGCACAAAAAACCAAGTGCCCCTGGAGGCTAGGGGCTCCCAACTTTTCATGCCTTAGAATTTTTTACGCGTTTTTCGAGAAACGTCAAAAAGCCTCCGTCAGCCCATTTCTGGGTGGTCAAACTCAGTCGAAAGCTTAAAAAAAAAGATGGGATTTCATCTCAAGTATATTCAGACAGCTCAGATCACCTCCCATCCTACTTCAGCAGTCATCCAGACGACAGAAAATGATGATCAAACAAGACCTGTTGGCACAGAAATCGAGGTATGAAATAAAAAAACTGAAAATATCAAAAATATTCTAAGGCACAGAATTCTAGGTGCCCCTGGAGGCTAGGGCCGCCCATCTTTTCTTGCCTTAACCATTTTTTCATGTTTTTACTGAAAACAACAAAACCTCCTCCGTCAGCCCGGTTAGATTCACAGCAAACTAGTTTGGCTTTCCGAGGCAAACAGAGGGTACAATCAGTTCAATTTTCATCAGGCTTGCCTATTTCCCAGAACATCAGACTCAGTTTTGTTCTGGCAGGCAGAAGTCGACAGCCAAACAGGGGTCTACAGTTACCAGAACGCACGTGGGAATCGAAAAAATTGAAATTTTCCAAAAAACGGCTAAGGCAAAAAAAACCAAGCGCCCCTGGAGGTTAGGGGCGCCCAACTTTCCATGCCTTGGAAATTTTTCATGTTTGACAGTGTTTTCTCGTAGCCGCTTCTCGATCTTCGTTCGGCGACAGGTTTCAGTGGTCAGATTTGCAATTGAATGACGTCAGATCGTTAGTTTGAGGTTGGGGATGAAATCACGATTGATAAATCTTCAAAGTGCCATGATTAGTCAGCTTTTTCAGTCAACGGTAATAGTTTGCCGTCTTGTTGAGGTCAGGGACAGGCCATACTGGAATCAAAACGAGTGCAAAAGTGTCGAAACGAAGGAGAAATTGGCTAACACTTTTGCAACCTCGCGTGTTTGATGACATCATCAAAGAAAATATTTTCATCATCTCACACATGAAGCCATAGGCAGCTAATAAAATAGGGATTTGTCCTATTCGAAGATATCTACTTGGTTTTGTGCTTTAAAAGATGCTTTCTTCATGGATACGATTGAAGATTTATTCTTTCACAAAGAAAGCTGCTTTTTAGCCCTAAAGTTCTATAAAGACAAGCTTTGACTTCTTTTATTTCATTACTTTTGCAGGTTGCATCCAGAGGGAAGATTTTTATTTTCTTTCCACGAAGATTCGAAGGCTCAAACGAAGTGCTTTTTCAGCGTTCTTCATAGTTTCGGGATGAGGAAGCAAGGAGGCATGCTTTTTTAAGGTCCTTTTTTCTAGGGGATCATTTTTTAGAAACAAGACCGAAGCTTTTTCAAATTTCATCGAGATTGGTCCATCCAGAATTTCATCCTCTTGAAGATTGGGAATTTTTATTTTTCTGGGAATCTTTTTTTTTGCTGCTTTTTCGAGAAATCCTCCGCTTTTTCAAAATCTGACAGTCTGGGTTGCTTCAAAACGGAATTGTCTACAAAACCCATGTGCCAGCTTTTTCGCTCACTTTCTGCTTTTTAGAAGAAATCAGCAAGCAATTTTTAGCTTTTTACTCAAGATTTTTCCAACATAGGTGTGTTCACAGTCATTTTTCAAATCTTTCAGTATGCAGTACACTCCAGTTGAGATCAAGCCCAAAATGGCGTTGGTTTACGATTACCTTAAAACTTTCGAGATAGACTTGCATAAAGTACTTCCAGTGTTCAATTTACATCCTTTGGAAGATGCAGGAAACAACACAATCAGGAATCCAAATCACTCCGGATTGCTTGCAGCAGCTTCATTTCCCATCACAGTGTAAAGCATCGAATTTGTAATTGCTTGTATGATGCATTACAATTTAGTCACAAGAGAAATCCAATCAAGAGATGGACGTGTGCTCTGCAACCTGAGGCCGAACGACATTGAGAAGTGTTTTTCAATACCAATCTGGAGGGAAAACTTGGTTGTTTCGAGTGAAGAATGCAAAAGGGTGTGGCACAATGATAAAGAAAAGTACCAAAAAAAAAAAGATTGCTCAAAGGTGGTTGAAAGAAAAATAGAATGTTATGCCAAAGAATGTTGGACGTGGAGAGTTCAAGGAAGAACATGCAATAATGATTACAGTGCT
Source organism: Cunninghamia lanceolata (assembly GCA_027924645.1). NCBI lineage: Eukaryota > Viridiplantae > Streptophyta > Pinopsida > Cupressales > Cupressaceae > Cunninghamia > Cunninghamia lanceolata. The sequence continues at coordinate 1,330,789 of BSBN01000416.1, read as the reverse complement.
AAGCCAGATCACAGGTCAAGCAAATGCTAACAAATTTCAGCCTTAGATGTTTTACATCATGTCCCAGATTGTTGATGGAACAGAATTCTATGATTGGTCGGCACTCATCAGTGATAGTCTCCACCAGCAAATAATTGATTTTCAAAGGGCTCATAATTTCCGCATGATGTCATACCTTGTATATTTGATGGCTTTTCAGGGTCAATTTAGAGGTTTGAATATTGTTGGAACTCTGGGCATTCAACATGTTTATCACCATTTCCCACAGTTAGAAGTTTCTCAGGCTGAGCGACATTATAGGCGAGTAAATGATGCATTCCTGATGCATGCAGTGCGAGATCTGGATAATGAGTTGCATATACGATTTTCAGCTGATGCCAGAATGGCGATGGCGGAATGGGCTGATTGGTTTATCCAGTTTCCCACTTTCTCCTACATCAGAGTATATGGCTTCTTAGGAGAGCCAACCATGTTGCCCAAATATCCAACGGATGAGGTAGCGTTCATGGAATTTCTGAGGCAAGTCTATGAAGTTCATTGTTTTCTGCATAGCAGACGCAAGGCGTCTTTCAATTTTCCAATTGGGATGGGAATTTACAGATGTTGATTTGGAGCAGATGCCAAAGTGATTGGTAGTGAAATGTCTAAGTATGGTCTTAAGTTTTTCAATAGGAGGTCTTCATATGATCCTCGTGGTGTTTTTGCATCACACCTTGGTCAAAATTGTGCGCATACGCATGCAGTTGAAGATTTCTGGACCAATTGTGTTGATGAGTTTGAAGTGCGAGAACACAGTTACAGCAGGTTTACTCTTCGGCAGTTGGCTGATATTTTGTCAGAAGATGTGGAAGGCTTGTTAGATGATGGTGAAGTTTTACTTCCCATATATTTCAGAGATCAGGTCAAGCAACAACCATTGCCACTAGTTAATTGGTCAGCTAAAGAGAACACCTCGATCAAGGAAAGAACGAGCCGAGTTATCAAAAACAGTATGATATTCTTGAAAAGTAAGTGGAAAGAACCCATTTTGGTTGTAGAGCCGCTAGTTGTTCAACCATCAGGACCTTCCACTTCGAAACCAAAACAAAGGGTTAAAGCTATGAGTGTCCTTCCAAAAGGAACAAGGATGGCCAAGTTGAAGAGGAAAAAGGTTGAGTCTCCAGTTCATATTCAGCAGGAACAACCAGCAGTTGCATTAGAAGTTCCCACTTAACCAACACCGCTTGTAGAAATATTGCCTTCTATTTATGTTTCTCTACCTTCTTCACCTAGTTCTTCTCCCATTCACATTGATTCAGAGCCAGATTTGCCGGTTCGTAACTCTGAGACACATATTGGTTCACTAGGAGTTGATGAAGTTAGAACCGAGTTTCCAAGAGAAGATGGCTCATCTTGGCTTGAAAACATTCTGGGAAGGAAGAGGAAAAAGTCCTCATATCAGTTGAACTTGACAGAGCTTAATAGAGTCTACCAAGACACACTAGGCAAGAAACTTAAGAGGCAAGTTCACATTGAAAAGAATGCTGATGGAGAAATGATCCTAGAAACTGCAACACCTCCAGAAGATAAGGATGTTGATGATATTGAGGTTGATGACTTCAAGGTTGTCAAGGCTAATCTTGGTAGGAGTACCTGGCATACAGATGTAAATCTCTTCGAAGTTGCAGCGGATAATCTGAAGGAGAGGGTATTGAAGGACGGAGAAGATAAAGCAGCCCTCAAGGCTGAAGTTAGGTAGCTGCGACAGTACATTTCCAACCTCTTCCATGGCATATCACTGGCTAATTTAATGCTTCCTCCGAATCTGGGATCACCAGCCGATTAGCAGCAGTTCAGTCAGTCAGTCATCTATGGGAGGCACAGGAAGGATTGGGTGGAAGAATTTGTGACTAAAGGGAGAGTCGTACTTTCACAGTTTTATCAATTAAAGTATAACGCTCATGATCTACGTCAAGGCATCCAGGGGTTACAGCAGACTATGGCTAAAAATAGACCGGTGTTTGAGATCATTATCTCTGACTTGAAGATAGCACATAATTTTGTTGATTCAGCTGAAGATAAGAAGATTATTTCTACTTGGAAAGCACAGTATCTTTTCACAGTAAAAACTTATGACAATATAATCTCAAAGTTAGCAGAGTGGAAAGAAAAAGTGGTAAATGTTTTCAAGTTCGTCAGATCTTTTGTTTCTCAGATCCCGTGTTCGTATGAAAAAGATGGTACCTTGTATGATCTCAGGGAGGTGCAAGCAGAGTTCCAGACTCTTGTCCACAGCAATTTTAATGGTGATATCAGTGCCGACAGGATGGATCGTTTTGCCGCAATGACAGTGAAGTTTGACAATGTTGTGGGCGAAGTTCATTAATTCCTTCAGATGGTTGCAAATGGTGAAGAAATGTTAGAGAATCAGAATATCATTATAGAGAGTATCAGTGTTCCTGGCAAAGATGCGGTCACTCACTTTTTAGAAGATATTGTTTCCCAAAATATCAATGGATGACATCACCAATAAAGCAAGAATGTTGATGAAGATGTGACTCACAAAGAAAGCAACTTTAGCTCAGATGCATTTTGTTTTAAAGCATTTGCTTTCATCCAAAGCTCATCCATTCTTTTTTTAGAAACAAATCACTTTGTATTAGTTGGAGTTTTCTTTGTTTTAAAGCAAAATTGCTTTAAAGCGTTTGTTAGTTGTAATCTTTGTCTTAGAATAGAAATAAAGTTTGCGAGTTGGCAAGTTAGTTAGGTTAAATTAAGGAGATTTTAAGGTTCCCTACTTCTTTGATTTAGTAGAAATAAGGGCAACCTTGCCCATTGTAAGTAATGGTAATTGTGATAGCAAAATTTGTTGTGCCTATTCTAGCCTGCAAAAATTGTTATTTGAGCTACTTGTTCATTCTGTGTTATCTGTTCTCCAGTGTTTGATCGTTTATTGTATGCCTGCCTTTTGCTACAATATTGTTGTCCTGGGGTTGTATCAACTTTATGATATTGAAATAGAAGTCTTATGCCTGCCTTTTGCTTTGATTTCCTATCTTAGATCATCTAGTTTTGTTGTCAGATGTGTGGCTTGTGTAAATTTTATTTCATTTTTCATCATTAAAGTACAATGGGTCTTATTATGCGAATCTGGGGGAAATTTATTTAAGTTTTTGTGTTACAACAAATCATTCCTTGTCAACTTTTAGTCCCTTTGTTCTGAATTTACTTAGGAGATTAAAAGCGTCATTTAGTTTAGGCCTAGCTGTAGTTAGAAGTTTTAAAAAGAAAAAACCTCTTCTGCAGTGAAAGAGTTTTATAACCTTGTGCTTGCAGCTGAGAATCAAAAAGAAGCTGGGCAAATTTGTTTTATTTATCTTTCAAGCAAACATCAGCAAAAAGGGAACTCCCCCTCATAATAGGAGAGTAGTTTATCTGTGCATAGCTATTCGTTTCCAACTTGCATTCCAGAGGTGCAAATTGAAACGCCAACATTATTGTTGAAGATTTGTTAGAGATCTTTCACATATTTTTGATCGTCATTAAAGGAGCGCCGATTGGTAAAGGAAGTGCTTGTCATTGCTAAGGCGCTGATTTATAGAAGACAACGATGGTTGTTAGTCTGAAGACTGCCAGCCGCTGCCACTAATTGTTCATCAAACTTGGAGGGCAGGAAGAATCGTTGGCTTTATGCTCAGCGCCACCTCCCTAATAGGCCGACCTGCTGCGATTAAGGTGGTGATACATTGAAGACCGGCGACTTGGAGTGATTGTCATCTAGGTGCTGCGATTAGTATATCGGAGAAAAACACAAAAGGAAAAAAAAACATCAGATATTCATATAAGAAGACAACACATATTCATATAAAGAATAATCTCTACATCTCAATCAATCATTATCTAGCATCGAACATCATATACATTACTTCTGGAGATCGAACCATACACATTACTTCTGCATATCGAATCATCAAAACACAAATCGATCAACACATTCAGAAAGAACGATGGTTGTTAGTCTGAAGACTGCCAGCCGCTACCACTAATCGTTCATCAGACTTGGAGCGCAGGAAGAATCGTTGGCTTTATGCTCAGTGCCACCTCCCTAATAGGCCGACCCGCTGTGATTAAGGTGGTGATACATTGAAGACCGGTGACTTGGAGTGATTGTCATCCAGGTGCTGCGATTAGTATATCGGAGAAAAACACAAAAGGAAAAAAAACATCAGATATTCATATAAGAAGACAACACATATTCATATAAATAATAATCTCTGTATCTCAATAAATCATTATCTAGCATCGAACATCATATACATTACTTCTGCAGATCGAACCATACACATTACTTCTGCATATCGAATCGTCAAAACACAAATCGATCAACACATTCAGAAAGAACAATGGTTGTTAGTCTGAAGACTGCCAGCCGTTGCCACTAATTGTTCATCAGACTTGGAGCGCAGGAAGAATCGTTGGCTTTATGCTCAGCGCCACCTCCCTAATAGGCCGACCCGCTGTGATTAAGGTGGTGATACATTGAAGACCGGTGACTTGGAGTGATTGTCATCCAGGTGCTACGATTAGTATATCGGAGAAAAACACAAAAGGAAAAAAATCATCGGATATTCATATAAGAAAACACATATTCATATAAAGAATAATCTCTGCATCTCAATCAATCGTTATCTAGCATCGAACATCATATACATTACTTCTGCAGATTGAACCATACACATTACTTCTGCATATCGAATCGTCAAAACACAAATCAATCAACACATATTCAGAAAGAAACAATCGTATCCACAGTATAGAATATCTACCTCTGCAGATCAGAGATTCAATAAAGAGAAGACATTATATATTCAGGATATATAAACAGTATAACAGCAAATCATATTTGCAGATCGATTATAAAGCGTCCTATTACCAGCATAAAGGTATGTGAATTATTTATGCATATGTATATTCTGTTGTAGAATGATGAGTTCGATAATTGAGCTAATCCCATGATTGTGTTAAGAGAAAGTAGCATGAAAGTAATTATAAACAATAATATTCTCATGAAGTAATTATAATGCTATTTACCATATTAATCAAGATATGTTTATTGTTGAATTGTTTGAGCAATTGAAATGATGGAATTAATCCAATTAACTCCCAATGAGAAATGTGATAATGAGGATGATTAATTGGCCAACCATGGGTATGTTTTGGCCCTTGTCTAAAGTAGGTGCAATGTCACCCCTCGAGACAAGTGGATTTGGCCCATGTCTAAAGTTGGTGCAATGTCACCCCTCGAGACAAGAGGATTTGGCCCTTGTCTAAAGTTGGTGTAATGTCACCCCTCGAGACAAGTGGATGTGGCCTTTGGCTAAAGTAGGTGAGTTATTCACCCCTCGAGCCAAAGGATTATCACAATTGGCCTTTGACTAAAGTTGGTGAGTATTCACCCCTCGAGTCAAAGGATGGAAATAATGGACCCATGATAATTGGCATATGGCATCCTATCACATCTTCTCACATGGAATTAATGATTTGATTAATGCATAGATCCAAGTATAATGGATAATGATGAAAAGTGTGAAATGCATATTGATGTTGATCATAAGGTTATAACCCTAGAAGGGCAATGTAACTATGTAAATTGGATATTTCTTGTGTATATTGCAATAAATTGGAATTCAAAGAAAGATTAGTATACTAATATTCTCTTTTACAAGTTGAAATTGTGTGCAAGGTTGAGGAAATTTTGACTTGCTAGAAGGGGACATTACAAAAGAGGATACACAATGGTACACAAGAAAAGGATTAGAAATGCATCTTGAAAACAATTTAATTTTTCTAACTCCATACCGTGCATCTTGAAAGTGTTTTAACTATTGATGTTTCCTTTGGAGGTTTCTTTAAGGCTCCTTCAGCTGGGAATTTTTTATTTCTTAAATAATTAATTATTTTCTACAATATTAGCTGTAGAATAAAATCCACATCAAGACGTATACCATGTGGAACCATTCCAATACAGGAAAAATGGTTAAATTGCTCATCTTTCCAGAATTATTTTTCTGAACTAGAATCCTCCAAAGATGAGAAGTATCTTGATTCTTAATCATTGTTTACTCAAAAAGAATATGCCATTGGCTGATAATATTGTCCTTATTTTCCAGTTGACATATGCCACATAAGTTAATCGATGTCTAATAATATATTTTTATTCAAATGGCGTGGCAGGTATTTGTAGCTATATCCCTTATTCTAGGTGATGGGATATACAATTTAATCAAGATAGTCGGCATGACTGTGACACAATTTTATTCCCAATATAGAAAAGAAAACGAACTTTCTCTTGTCAACAGTGTTCAAGGTAAGTTAATAATAATATCATTTTCACTATAATCTTTATTATATAAGTGTTTTCATGATCTTATTGCTGTGCTAAAAAGAATTGTCACATGTAAAGATTCTTTCAGGGTAGAAAGCAATTTCTGATCAGGACAAGGATCAATTTCTAGCAATTTCTAACCTAATTATATCTTTATTTATTTTGACAGAGTGTAATAGTTATATATGAATTCAGATTTTAGATTTTATGTTGATGTCTTTCTGTTTGTTTTTGAAACTGACAAATACAAGATGGGGTGACCATTGAATTGTGATGAATCATTAACCTGGAGCAAAAGGATCCCTAGATTATGCTAATCAACTTTCGTTTCTTCCTTTCCATTTTCTATTGGGCAAAAGATTAATTATGATGCAAACAAATTCTATTTACCAATTTCTCAAGTTTGATTTTGAAGCTTTAGGGTGTCAAGAATCACGCAGAATCCATAAAGTGAAGGTTTTTTGTAAACCAATAACTCAACATATATATCATTGTGTGTAATGAAGTCTTAACAATGTTATGTTCATTTATTATTGTATACTTAATATTACCTATGTTACTAGGTTCTGCAGAAATCCTGGTTGAACCTGAATTGATCTGGACTGGGTTCTGATCCCAGTCCTAACTAGGTTCGCCCAGGGTCCTGCTTCCTGTTCAAGAAATACCCTGTTACAGTTATAAAAGAATGCGAGGTTGCTTTAACCTTCTTGTCTATGGGGTGTTTGCACCTCCCGTGGTTATGTTAGTTTAGGAGAGAGAACTAGTATGGTTAATCTGCAATAATGGTGAAATTTGGTGTACAAGGTTCCTATAATGAACTTTTGGGTATGACATCTGTTAATCCACTGTCAAAATCTGTTTGCTTCTTTCCTTGACAAATGTCATTTTGATTCCAACCCTAAGGGGTTAGTCATTTCTATTTACAAGGTGTAATGCACAATGCATCTTTAGATCACGAGTCAAATGTGGATGCACTAATATAAACCATTTTCATTTACCTTTAATGTTTGATAATTGACATTGAATTATCAATTATCAGTTGTGTTATGTATTTAATTTTGTACATTTTGTTCTTGCCTTAGCCAATCTTTGGGTTTCTGCTTCAATCCATTTCTGGGATGTAGTGATGCACTATTTCTCCATGTGGCCAAATAGCCTTGAAATTGAGATTGAGATTGAGATGTGGCTCTCTCTCAAGGTCCTGGAGCATCACACCCTTGAAGTAGAAAATGTTTTCCCTTTGGGTCCAAGGAGGTAATCAGATTCAAGCCTTATTTGGTTTGCAATTTAATTGGTTTCAAGTTTGGAGTTTGTCTTGGAGAAATTTGTTTGAGTTACCGAATTAGCTCTGAGCATGTGAGAACATGCCATGTGGATAAATCTTGCACCAACAGGAAGTCAGAGGCTTGCCTTCAATCCTTATCTGTGGGGTGTTTGCAGCTCCCATGGTTATGTTAGCTTAGGAGAGAAAACTAGTATGAAAATCTGCAATAATGGTGAAATTTGGTGTACAAGGTTCCTATAATAAACTTTTGGGTATGTCATCTGTTAATCCACTGTCAAAATCTGTTGAATGTCATTTTGATTCCAACCCTAAGGGATTAGTTATTTCTATTTATAGGGTGTAATGCACAATGTATCTTTAGATCACAAGCCAAATGTGGATGCACTAATATAAACCATTTCATTTGATATGTATTTAATTTTGTACATTTTGTTCTTGCGTTAGCCGATCTTTGGGTTTCTGCCTCAATCCATTTCTGGGATGTAGTGATGCACGATTGCATCGTGTGTCCAAATAGCTTTGAGATTGAGATTGAGATGTGGCTCTCTCTCAAGGTCCTACAGCATCATACCCTTGGAGTAGAAAATGTTTTCCCTTTGGGTCCAACAAAGTAATCAGATTCAAGCCTTATTTGGTTTGCAATTTAATTGGTTTCAAGTTTGGAGTTTGTCTTGGAGAAATTTGTTTGAGTTACCGAATTAGCTCTGAGCATGCGAGAACATGCCATGTGGATAAATCTCACACCACTGGTAAGTTGGAGGCTTGCCTTCAATCCTTTCCCTTGTTGAACACCCAGAATACTGGGGGGGGGGGGGGAATCAGTGTTCTCTTAAACCATTTACACATCAAACATTCAATCCATTTCACACATTCATTTGTAGTAAAGAAAATTAAGCATAAAACATCCAACCACAACTCATAACACATGAACACCAAGATTCTACAAAACCCAAAAAAGAAAAAACCACGGTGAGGATTAGCTCACAATATATTATAATAAAGCAACCAGTTAAGGTTGATACAATTGGTGGACTCACTGTCCAAGAATGCTCACTATAGGTTAAGGTTGATACAATTGGTGGCTCACTGCCAAAGGACTCACTGTCCTGAAAAGAAAGAGATAGAAGAAAGGGGATGGCTCACTGCCAAAATTAAACTGTTACAATTGCATCTAACATATGCATGAGATACAATTCCAATGAAGCTTAATTTACATAATCAAAACCTTTCAAACTGATCACACTACTCTGTTCTACATTTGCTCAATCAACATTCACCAACCCTTGTCGCATCACACAATCACACATAAATTCGCACTCTCTGATGATATTCGTGCACACACATATCTCTATACTTATTCCACATCACCAAAACATCAAAAAGATCTATCATATTTATCTGCTACAAGCATGACATCAATTAGGTCGGCCTAATTGAATGTAATGGGCAAAATATCACAATATAACCTATCGACCTCAAATCTTTACAGACACGCTTTGCACCATGATTTAAATTTTGAGACAAATTGAGATAGATCGGCGTGGACCTGAAATAGCTCCCACTTAACTCCGCAAAGCTTATTTACCTTCCGCATAACTTCAAACTTAATAGGTGGCTCCGCTGGTAAGGCGACAATAGTATGAGCTATCTGTTAGTTCACAAATCAATATGCGGATCTCCAAAACGCCTAAAACTTGGAATATACATGATAGAGACATTCATAATCTTATCCCCAAATCCGCACAGCAAATCATTCACTTGCCATAAAATGCAGAGTGACTCAATGTGTTAATGGCACTGTCAATATGCTGTCAATATAGAGTGCCATACTCTGTCAATTCTAACTTTCATTTCGGAGGGCTTCAGAATCTGAAACTTTGTATTTGAACTCATTGAATGTGTACCAACAATACCTTACAACTGCAGAGAGAGATGTTACATGGCGGAGGAATGCGGACCAAATTACCTGTACTCTGTAACTCAGAAATACCAGAGTTGACACTTAGCCAAATTTCATCACAAGTTCTTTACCGAATCAAGCCTTCTTGCAAATTTGTCTTCTATTGAGGATCAAGACCATATTGCAGAGTAGAGGATCAAACCCTCTTGCAAAATTGTTAAACAAACTAATCTGCACAATTGTCTCCTTATGCCTGGTTATCAGTTTTCGGATCACTAAATCTTTATCCTTTGTTGTCACTGTCTCTTCCCTGTGATGTTACTAACTTTAACCTTTGTTGCTATTCTCCGGACCACTATATCTTTGCCCTTTGTTGCCAACAATGAGAACACTACAATCTTTATTGCCATCAATGACAACACTGCTTACATCATGCTTATCATTCTCTACACCATCATGCTTATGTTACTAACAATCTCCCCCTTTGGCATTGATGGCAACATAGCCAAAACTTCTCCCCAAAACACTCTCCCCCTTTGACATCAATGGCAAGGGGACTATTTAGAAAGCAAAAACTTCTTTAACTTTTCTTCACATTGCACTCCCCTTTACTATCTTATTTTTGTACCAAAATATCAAAATTGTCTCCTTCTAACCTTCCTCATATGTAGAAGAGATCAGAAAATAAGAGACTTACTGATTTGTGGGAAAGATATCTTTGTAGATATTCTTCAATTGAATTACTGTTGAGTCCCAATGTATCTTTGCATAGTTTAATTTGTATCTGTCCATTTGTCTGAAGAGTAATTCTTCTGCTTTATCCGCCGTTGCAGGGGCATCGGTCATCTTCCCAACTTTATCAGCTTCTCTTAACAATCCAATCAAAGAAGCCATTTTAAAGTTGACTATCTCTCTCATCTGACCCATTTGATCTTTTATCAACTATTTTTGACTCTATAATTTCTTTATTATAGCATGAGTCTTTTCCACTTCTGCTCTTAGATCTCCATTTGCATCTTTCAAGGGATCAAAGGTTCTGGAGATTTTTGCTATTTGCACCTCCAAGCCATCAATTTTGTCTTTTATTTCCTTAATGGTTGTGGGCCAAGATAAACAAAATTGATATAATACATTGGCATCACTTAGAGTAGTGTGAATACTCTTTACACTACTATCTAACAAAATGTGTGCCTTGGAGCACTTATCTGTCAATTCAACTAACCTCTTATTATCTAGTTCTTCCCTTACCTTCTCTTCAGCAGCTTTTTCAAAGGACTCAAAATGATTGTTGACTGCCTCCATTAGTTTCCTCATTTGCAACGCAGGAGTCAAAGAGACATCTCTCATAGCTTTAGGCAACATCTTTTCAGAAACTTTCATGGCCTCTTCCAAAATCTCATTTCCTTCTACATGAGACTGTAGAATTTCTTCTTGTGTAGATGCCTAAAAAATTGTTCCCAACTGAAGCTTTTGTAAAGGGGATTTGTTGGACAAGTTAATCTGTCCATCTAAGGATTGTACTTGCAGTAGCTGGGGTGAAGACAATGTTTGAGATTGTCTTTGTTTTGCCAAAAATTCTCTGATAGAGTCTATTGAAGAGACTCCAGAGGATTCACCGACCTTATCCTTTTTCTCCTTTTCAGATATCAATCTAGAATCAGAGGTTTCTGGAGGGCAGTTCCCATCATGTACTTCTTCCTTTTCATCATTTCCCAGAATATAGGCATTATCCATAGTGTCACCAGCATGGTCTGCAACGGCCTCATTCTATTCTCCCTTTTCTTTATCTGTCTTTTCTTCAGGTGGCTCCCTCATCTCTTTAGTATTCTTTATATTCTCCAGAGGGTTGGCAACATTTAGATCTACTGCACCGGTATCTACAAGCACACTTGACTCAATCAACACATCTCGTTCTGTACATGTGGCACCTATTTCCTTATTTCTTTCAACATGATCATCATTCTTTTCTCCTTCCTCAGAGGAGTACCACTCTTCAATTGTGTTGATCTTTAATTCTTTAAGGACATCAGTAGTTATTCTCAGGGTGTCCTTTTCCAACCTCCTTATTTCATCTTTGTCATCTGACATCAAAGTGTTTAGTCTTCTTTTTGTCCTGAATTCCTTGGCTAACCTCTGTATAGCCTTAATCTTGTCTTGTCCAGAAATTGTAGGACAAGCCTTCTCAAGTGCCTTATTCTTCATTTCAATGTCCTTATTCATGGCATCATCTCTTCTCTGTCATTACATCAGCAAGACTATCAAGTAGTTTGTCAATTATTTCTATTAATGCAACATTAAATGCGTCCATGTCCCTGATGATAGTTGTCTCAATGATTGATTGATCTTTTGAAGATCTTTCATAATATAGCTCGACTACTTCCTTCAGATTGTCATACTCTGTTATAGCATTGATTGTAGCTTCAAGTTGCAGAGGGGGAAGACAGGATTTTTCTACACCATCATGCTTATGTTACCAACATCCCTTTCCTACACTTCAAAAGTGAATTAACTAGTTTAGTAAGAGGTTTGCATCCAAAATCCTTTCGGAGAACCTTTCCCTTAATTTTTCCTTAGAGAGACATGAGTAGTAATCTTATCTGAAGTCATGTTAATCCTTGGTTGAATTGGATTTATAATTTGGAAATCATAGCCTTAGGTCTATTGGAGCTAACCCAAAGATCACAAGTGTTTAATTGAGTGTGGTGGGTCATGCAGTGGGCCCCAATCAATTTTCCTAGTGTGAGTCTTCCTTTGGAGTGCATGTGTTTGTGACACGTGGAAGATCATGTGCCCATCATGGAGCAATCTAGCTATTGAGTTGTCTAGTTGGAAAACCCAGAGCCAAAATCTCACTAGAGCATTTTACCTTAGAGATTGCCTTAAGTTGCTTTGAGAGAAAATGGAGCCAAAATCTCGATTAAGACCCATTTTGTGTCCGGCTTGTAAAAGCCATGCCTTAATTCCCTTGAGAATCTTGAGTTAAACATTGATTGAATCTCCAAGCAGCAATAGTTTGAAAGCCTACCATGTAGCACCAAGAGTAGTGTGAGATCAAACCGGGTGTACTTGTATCCCTTTTGTAATGCCATGTAGTGAGCTAGTGGTTAGTTGGATGGAGGTCCCACATCGGTCCCTAGGGTCAATGCCTTGGTAGTGGACTTGAAATGAAGTGTAAGCTGGAGTGAAAGGAGTTTTTGTAATCAAAAGTGGCTTGCTTAAAAAATTATCCATGTTTTCCTCTAAGATGGAACCGGATCCAAAATCAGAATTAAATCCAAGGTATAAAGGAATTTTAGTTCCAAATGTCAAGTCTTATTCCTAGTTAAATGTTAGTTAAGTACCTAGGGGTTACATAGTGAGATGAAGCCATGTGTCCTCTCAACTAATGTGAGATTGTGACACTTGTTTGTTTCTCATAGCGCATAAGATAAGTCGGAGAGAATGCAATGAAGCTAGGTGTAACCCAGGTGTCGTTTGTGGATACTAGAACCTAGATGTAAAATCAAGTCAAATCGGTTTGAAGAAAAGAATTGAATTTGGTTCCCTTCGCACCCAATTTTTGTGAAATACACCCCATGTTGCTCCAAAGCTAGTTCAAAGCTGAAAATATAAGTAAATTTGGTTAAGTATCGAGTTGGGTCTGATTTATCCAATTAAAACTATCATTTAAATAATAATACATGGAGCCTCTAGAGGATATCCATGAGTGTGATGTGTGATATTATCTTATTAGAAAATTTATAGTTGTTCAAAAGTCTGTTAAGCAGATTATTTTGGAGCCAATGAGTGTGATATGTGATATTATCTTAGATTAGAAAATTTATAGTTGTTCAAAAGTCTGTTAAGCAGATTATTTTGGAGCCGAAGGCTAAAGGACAAAGAATTTAGCATGATTTCCAAAGGTGATAATCAGAGTTTGGTTACTTAACAGACCAAGTAACTTGATTAATCTTGAAACAATGTTAATCATGATAATTAAAGTGTAATCTGGTAATTTAAACCATAGTTTGCAAACCTGGACTTGATTCGGACTCAGCAAACCAAAAAATTTCCAACCCGACAAAAACTTGGTGAGTACTCAGAAAAATTCGACAACTTACAAAATACTTAAATTTTTGAAACAAATAAATTTATGGAAAATACAGCTACAAAATGTACAAAATGAGTTTGGTAGGGGTTTGGGGGCAATGCCCCAAGCAGGGTTGAGAGGCAATGCCCCTAGTGGGGTTGAGGGGTAGCACCAATTGTTGGGGTCTAAGGGCAGCACCCTTGGGGTAGGGTTGAGGGGTAGAGTCCCCGCCAACAAGCTCAAATGGAGACCTTTGAAACCACATAGACCTACATGGCGCACACCATTTTCATAATTTTTAAAAAGGCAAAAAAGTTTCACTCCAATTTGTACAAGAAAACTCAAATGCTAGAAAATTGTGTCTTTTAGTGTTTACGCTATGTATTTTGATGCATTTTTTGCCGTGTTGGGTTACCTGTTCCACGTCTAGCAAGTTTCATGCACAAACTTGTTGAGTTTTGGCGAGTACTTGCCAAATTTCACTAAATAACTCACCAAAAACTTGATATCTTTGATTTGTGAGTTTACTCTCTAAGTATTCATTTCGAAAATTAACCCAAAGTACTACAGGAGTTTTCCAACTATGATTTAAACACTTAAACAAAAGAAAAATTTTAAAGTGGTTTTTGGTTGCCTTGTTGGGGTGCTATAGTTTTTGGTTTTTCATGCCTGTTTTGCCCTTGAATTGAAGAGTTGGTGTATCATTCAACTTCGCATCCCCTAGCTTGTATGCTATAAATTCAAGAGGGAATATTGGGTTTGGTTGCATGGAGAAATCCAGCTTTTAACTTTTTCCCTTTGTGTCATCTCCTTTTTCTTGCTCTTCATTAAACTCCATTATCTCAATACAATTAAAATTGGGATGGAATACTTTATAGTCTTCCATTCACCAATGGAATAGACTGTCGAGAGAATTTGTTTCTCTTCACATCATGAATGCAACTCCAAAATTCCTTGAGCATTTGGGTCTATTCTCTAGCCACCTGTCTCCAAAGTTTGAATCTAATGAATATGGAGAAGCTACTTCCTCGACAACTGCCTCATTGCTTAGATCAATTATGTATTCCCTGCCCTTATTTCCAATGGAGAGTGTATTATTTTTCTAATTATGGTCTAATTTGGCTACTATCAGACATCCTCGACCCAACAATGCATCATATGCCTTTTTATGTAATGAGATGACCACAAAGTTTAATAAAAATTGTTGAGTTCCAATTAGTACCTTTTGTGTCATTCGAACTTTGAGCACTTTGATCCCTTGTTGGTCCACTCCCACTGGTTGGAAAGTTGGAGGTCACTAGTTGGCTTACCGAAACTTTGCCAAGTATCTTTTGGGAGTATTATCACATCGAACATCGATAATTGTATTAGTGAGGTTCTTCCTAAGCATATCATGTGTATTGAAACTGGTCCCTTGTAATGAGCTGCCCTGATCTTTTTTTTTTGAAACAAGATAACAACACTAAATGTTAAGAGCAATAATATCTTCCACACTCTTCTAATCACCCAGATCCCGATGTGGGCAAGGTGAGAGCATACAAGTGCTTCAGAGTTAGCATTCAAAACCCAAATCCAGCAATAGAAACAACTTCCACTTATTCAGTGGGCATCCACTTAATCGTGGGAATGAAACATGAAAGGAAACATCCACTTATGTAGTGGGATACATGAAAGAAAACCAGGGGCATCCACTTATTCAGCGGGAACCTAAGCCATGAAATACTAAAAAGGAAATAGGCACATCCACTTATTTAATGGGAAGCCATCACAATGAATTTGCATCAAATGTAAGTATTACAATGAAGTACACCTGCAATATTAGAGCACTACCTCTGATATAATCATGTCACTGTTGTAGCAAATGGAGCATAGGAATAACTCTATGAAGTGAAGATAGAAACATATAAATAGATCATAAAGTTGCCATGAATATACCAATAAAGAGTGAAATGGAAGGAAGTTCAGTTGGCTGGCCTGTTGATGCTTCAGTGCTGAAACGCAAGTTTGAAACCCTTTATGACAGCTGTTGAAACACATCCTCAGCAGCTCCTTCGTTGCTCAATTGTAATGTCCCCATTTCCGGCATGATCACCCAACAGGAGTCTGGGTTAGCCTATCCTCATTCTCGTAGGCTAATTCATCAATCAAGGGAATATTTTTGGTTGAACGGTGGCTAGGTAAAGATAATGTTGATCAAAGGCTTGAAGAAAGGAATGTTGTTTATAAAGCTCAACGAATTTCCGGCAAAAAATGAATTTATGCAATTTTGCATTAATTATCAAAAAAGAATAATTAAACAATAATACTTTATTATTATTTAATTGTGGCGCCCATTTTGGAGAAAGGAAAAATTAAAAAAAATAAAAAATAATAAAATATTATTGAGCGCCCAAATTGGAGAAGCCAAAAATAATAATATTTTATTATTTTAAATTGGAGTGCTCAACTTGGAGAGGGAAAAGGAAATAAATAAAATATTATATTATATTCTTAGATTTTGGCGCTCACCTTGGGAGAATCAATAAAGCAATAAAATAATAATATTTTTTGAACTGGGCGGCCAACCTTGGAGAATCAAAAATAATAAAATATTGTTTCTTTGGCCGACAAGGAGGGAAAAGGCAATTCAAATCTTTAATTTGAGTTTGTCGACTTCATCAATGGAAAAAGAAGAACGAAGTATAAATAGAGGTTGAAGGAGCTCACTTCAGCAGCACAAATACTTTGGCAACTTTGGCATTTTGCTTGGCAATTGTATTGCAGGACTTCCAAGGACGAAAACCCTTGTGGAGGTGGTGTGTTGGACGAAAACCCAATCACATCTTGGAGGTGGATTCATACGAAGTTCACATTTGCACTTCATTGGAGATTTGAAGATTTGTTTGAGCATCCTTGATACATCATTCCTTGAAGATAATCGTTGAAGACTTGTTGCTAGAGTGAAGATCATTTGCATTCCATTTGAAGACTTTGAAGATCATTTGCATTGTGTGCTTGAGCGCCGATTTGAAAGGGAAACGATTTGCTTGTTTGGAGTGCCATATTATAGGTGGTCGTGGCTGTTGGACAATACATTCCTTGCAGACTTCAAAGCAGCAGTCATTGTTACCCTAGCCGCCGCCTTCGTTTGAGCCGCCATTGTCTAATCATCATCATCCTAGTTGGCGATCTGCATTCAAGAGTCTCATTCACCATTATTAGTGGCAGCTGCTAACAGTTGTGGAGCGACCAGCATTTCATATACATCATTGTATCCATTGATCACCCATATAACAGCGATCAGCCTTAGAGGTTCAGCGATCAGCTTGTGGAGAGGTGCGAACAGCACAAGAGGCCGATTTGCTACAGCAGGCTTGTTATCATCTTTGCATTGTATTTGGACAACAAATTTGGTATGTGCATTCATCATATTGCTTCTGATTTGTAACAGCAGTGTTATACATTTGTAAGGCCAACTTGGAGCCTCATCATTGATTGAAATTCCATTCTATGATACTGTACTTTGGAGCAGCAATCTTGCATATGTCCTTGCTATCATTGTAATGTGTATTTCATGTTGTAATTCACATTGATAAGGCTGCCAATATCTATTTTGTTCTATCATCAATTTTGCATATGTTAGTTCATGCTTGAAGGATATATAATTGAAAGCTGCAGAGATAAAATCAGAAATCAGTTCTAGGGTTTCGTGTTTGAAATTGCAAATTCAAAAATTTTGTTTCAAACCCTAGTTCGGCACATTACAGTGGCATCAGAGTTTTGCTCCTGCCAGTCTGGAGGGAAATTGGGTTGTGACGAAAGTCAAATCTTATTCCAATAGCATTCTTGAGCATAAGATTTGTAGTTAGATCCACCTTCATTGGGTTGAGATTTGACTCGATCTTATCCGGATGTTATGAGTGAAAGATTGACCTAGTCGGGATATAATTGTTATGCATACACCGACTCATACCTACAGAAGAAGTGGCCAACAAGAAGAGATCTATCCTTTTGTAGAAATGGATCGAAACAAAAGAGTTGGAAGCCCACCAAGGAATGATAAGGATCCGTATTTGATGGAACAACGACGAACAAATAGGAGTTTGGAACAATTGATGACTACTCAAAATCACTTGATGCAATTAATAACTCAAGCTTTGAGTAACATGAAAGTGAACGTATCACTAGCAGGAGATGGCAGCGTGGTAGGTATGCCACGTGGTGGGAGAACACGTTTCTTCAACGGGTAGGCTCTTCCGGCCTCCATTTATTCCTAATGAGGAAGAAGAGGAAGTAGTTGTTGAGAATGAAGAGGAACAATCTTTTGAAGATGAATTGGTCATTATATGTCAAGAATATGAGGCACTTCCCGACTTGGTCAAAAGACGTATAAACATCAATCAATTCATGAGTGAAAGGAAGGACAAGAAGAGATCAAAGGTAGGGCAAAGACCTAGAGATATAGCAAAGGAACACAAAGAATATCAAGATGCACTAAACAAGATACCTATACCTAACGTTGATGGAAGCGGGAAGATGAGTGCAAGAGCATGGGTTCACAAACTTGATACATTCCTCACACTCAAACCCATGAATGAACAAAACGCCATACAAAAGAGTTGGAAGCCCACCAAGGAATGATAAGGATCCGTATTTGATGGAACAACGACGAACAAATAGGAGTTTGGAACAATTGATGACTACTCAAAATCACTTGATGCAATTAATAACTCAAGCTTTGAGTAACATGAAAGTGAACATATCACTAGCAGGAGATGGCAGCGTGGTAGGTATGCCACGTGGTGGGAGAACACGTTTCTTCAACGGGTAGGCTCTTCCGGCCTCCATTTATTCCTAATGAGGAAGAAGAGGAAGTAGTTGTTGAGAATGAAGAGGAACAATCTTTTGAAGATGAATTGGTCATTATATGTCAAGAATATGAGGCACTTCCCGACTTGGTCAAAAGACGTATAAACATCAATCAATTCATGAGTGAAAGGAAGGACAAGAAGAGATCAAAGGTAGGGCAAAGACCTAGAGATATAGCAAAGGAACACAAAGAATATCAAGATGCACTAAACAAGATACCTATACCTAACGTTGATGGAAGCGGGAAGATGAGTGCAAGAGCATGGGTTCACAAACTTGATACATTCCTCACACTCAAACCCATGAATGAACAAAACGCCATACAACTTGCCACTAGGCATTTTGAGGGAATAGCATACGATTGGTGGCATCATGGTCTTATCTCACAAAGACATGCAATGATCACTTCTTATGATGAATTCACACAAAAGCTCATCACTAGATTTGACAAGAAGGATGTGGAAGTCTACTACAGAGATTTGGCACAGTTGAAGCAGGTTGGTAAATTGGATTCCTACATCAATGAGTTCTAGAAGATTGCAGTAATGGATCCTAATACAATAGAGAGAAGGGTGGTAATGTTGTTTGTGGAAGGTTTGAATGATAAGTTGAAGGGATTGGTGAAGGCTCACAAGCCTAGTACACTTGATGATGCTATTGATCTTGCACTTGATCTTGATACTACACCTTTGTCATTCCATCTGCAAAAGAAAACTTTTAAGGGCTCTAGTTCAAACCAAAAGAGGTTCAATCAACCTAAGTATCAACCTCCTAGGATGGACAATGAAACAAAGAATGAAATAAGAAGGAAGAAGCTTTGTTTTTTTTGCAAGGAGCCATGGCAACCGGGACACCGATGCCTAGGAAAAGGCAAGGTTCATCTCATAGAGGTCATTTTTGATGATGAGAATAAGTCTGCAAAAGACAATAACTTGGATAGTGACACAGAGCATGAGGAGCAGCAGACAAAGGTGGAGCTTGAGCCTAACATTGAAAATGACAAAGGACATGTCACTATTGCATCTATTTCAGGAGTGCAGAAATATCATGCCTTTCGTTTGAAGGGAGTTGTGAAGGGATAGAGAGTCACGTGCTTGGTTGACAATGGAGCCACTCATAACTTCATAGATGAGGGCTTAGTAATGAAGAGAGGATTACAAGCTGAGGATTTCCAGGGTTTCAGTGTGACGGTTGCAGATGGTTTCACCATGAGTTGTACTAAGAAGGTTTCCCAGCTCAACATTCGAATGGATGACTACACATTGACTGATGATTTCTATGTGGTAGTATTGGGAGAGATTGATGTTGTGTTGGGAATTCAATGGTTGCAGTCACTTGGTAGATATGTACAGGATTTTCAGAAGATGGAACTTGAATCCATACATGAAGGGAAGAAGGTTGTGTTGAGAGCACTTTCAGATGGAGGACCTTGAGTTGTGTCAGCGAGGAGAATGGAAACATTGTTCAGGCATGATGATGTTACTTGGGCAGCTCAGTGTTTTGTATCATCCAGGTCTTCTTCTAGGAATCAAAAGTATCATGTGGATATACAGTCAGTGCTTGATAAGCATAGTATGGTGTTTGGAGAGATTCCTCCTGGGAGACCACTAGATCGTGGATTTGAGCATGTCATTGAATTGGAGGAGGGTTCCAAGCCCGTCATCACTACACCTTATCGTCATTTGCGGCATTTCAAGGAGAGTGAAAAGACGATTAAGGAGTTGCTTGAGATGGACACATTTGTCCTAGCTCTAGTTCATTTGCATCTTCAGTTGTGTTGATAAAAAAGGATGGAACAATGAGAATGTGCATTGATTACATAGCTCTGAATAAGAAGACAATCAAGAATAGATATCCTATTCCTAGGATCGATGAGATGCTTGATGAATTACACAAGGTTGTGTACTTCTCTAAAATTGATCTTCATTCGAGATATCATCAGATTTGTGTCCGTGAAGAAGATATTCATACGATAGCATTCAGATGCCACTATGGACACTATGAGTTTTTGGTTATGCCATTTGGTCTAACCAATGCACCTGCTACATTTCAGTTATGCATGAATCACATTTTTCGGAGGCAGTTGCGTAAGTTTGTGTTGGTATTCTTTGATGACATTTTGATAAACAGTAGGACTTGGGAAGAATATCTTCAGCATATTGATGAGGTATTGGGAATCATGGAGGCACATTCATTATTTGCTAAGGCATCCAAATGTGAATTTGGTATGATCGAGATTCTCTACTTGGGACATATAATTGGAGCTGATGGAGTCAAAGTTCATCAGAAGAAGATACATGCAATTCTGGATTGGCCACCACCGCGGAACATTTCAGACTTGAGAGATTTTCTTGGCCTATGTTGCTACTACAGGAGGTTTGTCAAGGGATTTTCACAATTGGTAGCACCTCTGACAGATCTCATGAAGAAGAGAGCATTCAGATGGTCAAATGCAACTCAGACTACTTTTGATAAGCTCAAAAAGGTGATGAGTTCTTGCCCAGTGTTGGCATTGCTAGATTTGACGCAACCCTTTGTATTGGAGTGTGATGCATTAGGTGAAGGCATTGGTGCAATATTGATGCAAAATAGACACCCCATGGCATTTGAGAGCAGGCAGTTGAGGGATATAGAAAAACTTTATTCTACCTATGATAAGGAGATGCTCGCCATCATGCATGCATTGGCAAAGTTCAGGCAGTACTTGGTGGGAAACCAATATGTGATTAGGACTGATCACAATAGTTTGAGGCATTTTTTGTCATAGACGGATTTGAATGAGAGGCAGCAAAAATGGGTGAGCAAGATTCAGGAATATGATTTTGATATTGAGTATGTCAAGGGGAAGAACAATGTAGTTGTCGATGCTCTATCCAGAAGGCCTACTCTTTGTTCTATGTCAAAGGTTTCAGCAGATTGGAAGGCTCATCTTTTGGTTGGGTACTCCAAGAATAATCTTGCTTGTGAGATCATGGATGGCAAGATTCAGGATGATAGGTATAAAGTGATTGATGATGTGATCTACAAGGATAGGATCTACTTGGTTCCTGAGTCGAAGCTGAAAGAGAAGATTTTGAGGGCTATGCATGATGCTCCACTTGCAAGGCATCTAGGTTTCTTCAAAACCTACAAGCAGGTGAGAGATTCTCATGGAAGGGTCTCAAAGATGATGTCATGCAACATGTCAGAGAGTGTATGACTTGTTAGTAGAACAAGTTGGAACACACTTCCCCCATAGGTTTGTTTCAGCCATTGCCTATTCCAGAGCAAAGGTGGGAAAGTATTTCAATGGATTTCATCACAGGTCTACCAAGGGTCCAAGGTAGGGATTGCATATATGTGGTGGTTGATAGGTTGACAGTTGACTAAGTATGCACATTTCTTTGCAATTCCGTCGGAGTATTTAGCACTTTAGGTCGCAGAGCTATTCTTCAGAGAGGTGTTTAGGTTGCATGGACTTCTGGAGGTCATTGTCAGTGACCAAGACAATAGGTTTCTTAGCATATTTAGGTAGGAGATGTTCCAAATGACAAGGATGAAGTTGGAAACAACCATGAGCTATCATCCTCAAACGGATGGGCAGACAAAGATTGTGAACAAATGGGTTGAGGGATATCTTCGCAACTATGTTGCAGGGCAACAACGTGCTTGGATCAAGTGGTTGCACTTGGGTGAGTATTGCTACAATACCACCTATCACATGTCAATTGGCATGTCACCTTTCAGGGCTTTGTATAGTTATGATGCTCCATCATTTTTGGACTTGGCCTTGGAAAATTATAGAGCTCCCAGAGCTAAAGATTTGGTGCAGGATAGTCAGGAAATTCTTAAGGCACTTAAGGATAATATGTAGCAGGCTCAGAATCAACAGAAAATGTATGCAGACAGACACAGGATTGAGAGGACTTTTGAAGTTGGTGACTTGGCCTTCTGGCGCCTTCAGCCATACAGACAGTCGACATTGAAGAAGAATGGTACAGAGAAACTAAGGACGAGATTCTATGGCCCCTACAAGATTCTAAGAGTTGGAGAGGTAGCATATGAGCTTGAGTTGCTGGCGGAAAGCAGGAATCACAATGTTTTTCATGTGTCATGCCTCAAGCAGGCATTGGGACAAAAAGTTGTTTCTTCGCCTGATCTTCCACCTCTTGATGAAGTGGGCACTTTGGTTTTGGTTCTTGACAGCATTTTGGAGACAAGGGAGTGACAATTGAGGAGCAAGGTGACTCGTGAGTATTTGGTGAAATAGAAAGATTTGCCATTGGAGGATGTGACATGGGAAGGAGAACAGATTCTGCAGCATATGAATTTGCTATTGCTTGAGGACAAGCAATCCCGGGAAGGGAGGACTGTAATGTCCCTATTTCCGGCATGATCATCCAACAAGTGTCTAGGTTAGCCTATCCTCATTCCCGTAGGCTAATTCATCAATCAAGGGAATTATTTTTGGTTGAGCGGTGGCTTGGAAAAACATAATGTTGATCAGAGGCTTGGAGAAAGGAATGTTGTTTATAAAGCTCAGCCAATTTCCAACAAAAAAATGAATTAATGCAATTTTGCATTAATTATCAAAAGAGAATAATTAAATAATAATACTTTATTATTATTTAATTGTGGCGCCCATTGGAGAAGCCAAAAATAATAATATTTTATTATTTTAAATTGGAGCGCTCAACTTGGAGAGGGAAAAAGAAATAAATAAAATATTATATTATATTCTTGGATTCTAGCGCTCACCTTGGGAGAATCAGTAAAGCAATAAAATAATAATATTTTTTGAATTGGGCGGCCAACCTTGGAGAATCAAAAATAATAAAATATTGTTTCTTTGGCCGACAAGGAGGGAAAAGGCAATTCAAATCTTTAATTTGAATTTGTCAGCCTCATCGATGGAAAAAGAAGAACCAAGTATAAATAAAGGTTGAAGGAGCTCATTTCAGCAACATGAATACTTTGGCAACTTTGGCATTTTGCTTGGCAATTGTATTGCAGGACTTCCAAGGACGAAAACCCTTGTGGAGGTGGTGTGTTGGACGAAAACCCAGTCACATCTTGGAGGTGGATTCATACGGAGTTCACATTTGCACTTCATTGGAGATTTGAAGATTTGTTTGAGCATCCTTGATACATCATTCCTTGAAGATAATCGTTGAAGACTTGTTGCTAGATTGAAGATCATTTGCATTCCATTTGAAGACTTTGAAGATCATTTGCATTGTGTGCTTGAGCGTCAATTTGAAAGGGAAACGATTTGCTTGTTTGGAGCGCCATATTGTAGGTGGTCGTGGTTGTTGAACAATACATTCCTTGCAGATTTCAGAGCAATAGTCATTGTTACCCTAGCTGCCGCCTTGGATTGAGCCGCCATTGTTTAATCATCATCATCCTAGTTGGCGATCTGCATTCAAGAGTCTCATTCACCATTATTAGTGGCAGCTGCTAACGGTTGTGGAACGACCAACATTTCATATACATCATTGCATCCATTGATCACCCATATAGCAGTGATCAGCCTTAGAGGTTCAGCAATCAGCTTGTGGAGAGGTGCGAACAACACTAGAGGGTCATTTGGTTTGCATCTCATCATCACAAGAGGCCGATTTGCTAATAACAGGCTTGTTATCATCTTTGCATTGTATTTGGACAACAAATTTGGTATGTGCATTCATCATATTGCTTTTGATTTGTAACAGCAGTGTTATACATTTGTAAGGCCAACTTGGAGCCTCATCATTGATTGAAATTCCATTCTATGATACTGTACTTTGGAGCAGAATTCTTACATATGTCCTTGCTATCACTGTAATGATTATTTCATGTTGTAATTCACATTGATAAGGCTGCCAATATCTTTGTTCTATCATCAATTTTGCATATGTTAGTTCATGCTTGAAGGAGATATAATTGAAAGCTGCAGAGATAAAATCAGAAATCAGTACTAGGGTTTCATGTTTGAAATTGCAAATTCAGAAATTTTGGTTCAAACCCTAGTTCGACACATTACATCAATCCTCCCTCAAACCAACAGCCACAACTACTACCATACTAGGTGCCTCAAAATGAAGTATTTGCAAGGCTAAGACTATAGCGATTTGCTTAGTATGTTCAACTGCCCAAGAATGGACTGGTACAGCCCAGACAAGTGTATGACCAGTCATGAGTCTCTCATTTCTGCAGCAAGGTCTCTCAAAAGATCAGCAAGTATGGCGCCAAGGCAAGGACATTTGATTTCAATGTCAATAGTGCATAATAAACAATTCTTCCAACCAAGGTCCAAGCATCCATGATAGGTACAACTCAGCAATACGGCCAACGTGAGGACACAACACAGACTTCAAGAAAAAACTCCATACTTCAACTCCAAAAACCCACTCTGCATAACACAAAACTCATACACTCCAAAAACGCATCAAAAGACATCAAACTCCATTCAGCTCTATGTGATTCCTAGATGAAATCACCTCGAACCATCTAGAGTGGATCTTTAACCACCAAAACTGATCTTCTCCAAGAGGGTTTTCGTCCTCAAGAAGGAATGGAAGAACACTCAAGTTCAATCCAGCAACATAACAATACAATCTCAAGCATAAACAACAAAATGAGCTCTCAACTCCTTTATATAGGCACTTTTTGGAGTTTGCACATGAAATGAATTATTTATTGGAAAATAAACTTTTCCACTCAAACTCCAATATTTCCCTTTTTCACCAACATAAGCTCTCACTTTTATGTGCCTATAAGAAAGTGTGACTTTTCTCCATTCCAATGAGCTATAATACCAATGCACTTAATAATTATTTCGAACTTATTAAACTAAGTGCGAAATAATTAACTGATAGCTCATTAAATCACTTGCTTTTACGGAAAATCCCAAACTTCATCAAACTGTAAAATAAATTGTACCATCATACACCATAAGGTTTGGGATGAAGAATGACGCCTTCTGGGTGACTTTCTAAAAATAGATGGCTTCTCCAAGAAGTTTGGAGAGCAATACAGGAAGCCGAAAGAACTTCCCAAAGCATCATCATAATCTTGAACACTATATGAGCTCAATACCAAAGCAAAACATCACAAATAACTGAACTTGTGCTCTCCAAGAATTAAGGAGCTCCCTAACCATGCCAAATAGCCTATGGAAACTTTGGAAATAGGCTATTGGTCACAAACTTGGCTAAACACCAATTGGGGACATTACAATGTCTATTCTGCATCAACACCGCACCAATGCCCTCACTTGATGCATCACACTCCAACACAAAGGGTTGTGTGAAATCTGGCAATGCCAACACTGGGCAAGAACTCATCACTTTCTTGAGCTTGTCAAATGTAGCCTAAGCCACATCTGACCATCTAAATGCTCCCTTCTTCGTGAGATTTGTGAGAGGTGCTACCAACTGTGAAAACCCCTTAACAAATCTCTTGTAGTCGCAACATGGCCCAAGGAATCCTCTTAAATCTGAAATGTTTCGCGGTGCTGGCCAACCCAAAATTTCTTGTATCTTCTTTTGGTGAACTCTAACTCCATCAGCTCCAATCACATGCCCTAGCTAGAGGATCTCAATCATACCAAACTCACATTTGGATGCCTTAGCATACAATGATTGTGCCTTCATGATACTCAACACTTCATCAATGTGTTGCAAATGTTCCTCCCATGTCTTATTGTATATCAAAATGTCATCAAAGAACGCCAACACAAACTTATGTAACTGCTTACGAAAGATGTGATTCATGCATGACTGAAATGTAGGAGCATTGGTAAGACCAAATGGCATAACCAAAAACTCAATGTCCATAATGGCATCTGAATGTTGTCTTATGAATATCCTCCTCACAGACACAAATCTGATGATACCCTGAATGTAGATCAATCTTAGAGAGGTACATGGCCTCGTGTAACTCATCAAGCAATTCATCGATCCTGGGAATGGGATACCTATTCTTGATTGTCTTCTTATTCAGAGCTCTGTAGTCAATGCACATCCTCATGGTGCCATCCTTTTTCTTCACCAAAACAACTGAAGAGGCAAAAGGACTAGAACTAGGACGAATGTGTTCCATCTCAAGCAACTCCTAATCGTCTTCTCAATCTCCTCCTTGAAATGTCGCGAATGACAATAGGGTGTAGTGATGACGGGCTTGGAGCCCTCCTCCAACTCAATGACATGCTCAAATCCATGATCTGGTGGCCTACCAGGAGGAATTTCTCCAAACACCATACTATGCTTATCAAGTACCAATTGGATATCTACATGATACTCCTGTTTGTTGGAAGAAGATTTGGATGATACGAAACACTGAGCTGCCCAAGCAACATCATCATGTCTAAACAATGTCTCCATCCTCGCTGACACAACCCTAGGTCCTCCATCTGAAAGTGCTCTCAACACAACCTTCTTTCCATCATGTATGTACTCAAGTTCCATCTTTTGGAAATCATGTATGTATCTGCCAAGTGACTGCAACCACTGGATTCCCAAAACAACATCAATCTCTCCCAATCCTACCACAGAAATCATCAGTCAATGTGCAGTCACCCATTCGAATGCTAAGCTGAGACACCTTCTTAGTGCAACTCATAGTAAAGTCATCTACAATTGTCACACTGAAACCCCCAAAATCCTCATCTTTTAGTTCTTTCTTCACAACTAAAACTTCATCGATGAAGTTGTGAGTAGCCCCACTATCAACCAAACAAGTGACCCTCTGTCCCTTAACAAATCCTCTCAATCGAAAGGCATGATATTTCAGCACTCCTAAAATAGATGCAATGGTGATATGACCTATATCCTCTGCAGTGTTAGGTTCAAGTTCTAACTGAGGCGGCTGTTCTATATGCTCTGCATCGCTATCCAAACTAGTCTCCTCACTAGTTTCATCCTCTTCATCAGAAATGATCTCTATGAGGTGTACTTGCCTTTTCCAAGGCATCTATGTCCTGGTTCCCATGGCTCCTTACAAGAAAAGCAAAGCTTCTTCCTCCTCATTTCATTCTTTGTTTCATTATCCATCCTAGGAGGCAGGTTTTTAGATTGATTGAACGTTTTCTAAAAAGAACTAGAGCTCTTGAAACTTTTCTTTTGTGGTTGGAATGTAGGAGTAGTGTCAAGATCAAGTGCAAGCTCAATTGCATCATCAAGTGTACTAAGCTTGTGAACCTTCACCAAACCACTCATTCTATCATTCAAACCCTTGACAAACAGCATAGTCAGTCTCCTCTCTGACATATTGGGGACCATAACCGCAATCTTTTGAAACTCATTCATGTAGGAATCCACTCTACCAGCCTGTCTCAACTATGCCAAATCCCTGTAGTAGACTTCCACATCCTTTCTGTCAAACCTAGTAATGAGTTTTCGTGTGAACTCATCATATGAATTGATCATTGCATGGTTTTGTAAAACAAGTCCATGACGCCACCAATCGTATGCTACGCCCTCAAGATGTATAGAAGCAAATTGTATAGCCTTGACTTCACTCATTGGCTTAAGTGTGAGGAATGTATCAAGTTTATGAACCCATGCTCTAGCACTTATCTTCCCGCTGCCATCAAAGTTAGGTATAGGTACCTTGTTCATTGCCTCTTGGAATTCTTTGTGTTGCCTTGCTTGCCTTCTAGGTCTTTGCCCTACCTTTGATCTTTTTCGGTCCCTTCTTTCATTCATATATTGATTAAGGCTTATACGATCTTTGACGTTGTTAGGAAGTGCATCATACTCTCCACATACGGTAGCCAACTCATCCGCAAATGATGGCTCTTCCTCATCCTCAACAACCTCCTCCTCTTCTTCCTCTCTTGAAAGAAATGTGGGCTGCAATGGTCTATCCGTTGTAGTAGCACGTGTTCTTCCGCCATGAGGTGTACCTACAACACTACCTTGACCGTTATGGGTTGGAATATCTCTCATATTGTCTCTATTCATCATTTGCACATGCATTGCTTGCATCAATTGTGTCAAGGTATTGTTTACTTGTCACTGTTCCACTGCCATATTTTGCTGCCCTCTTGCTAATTCCCTTAGATATTCACCAATATTTCTGTCATCCCTATCCATGTTCTCTACAAATGGATTGACTTCCTCTTGTTCTCTTTGCTGTCCCAGTCTTCTTCTATAGCAAATATGGAGATTGTATAAGGACAACTACAATCTCCCGACTAGGTCAATCTTTTTCCACATAACATGCAAGGATAAAATCGAGTCAAATCACATCCAAGTGTAGGAGGATTTAACTTCAGATCTTATACTTAAGAATGCTATTGGGATAAGACTTAACTTCGTCTCTTCCCAAACCCTCCACGCTGGCAGGATCCAAGCTTTGATACCACTGAAATATCCCAACTAGGGTTTTACCCAATTTTTTTGGAATTTTCAAATTTCAAACTTGAAACCCTAGATCTGAATTCTGATTTTTTTTTGTTTCAGATCTGAACATATGCTTATCTCATCCAATTATCATGCCAAATACATCATAAACAACATGCCAAAATATACAATCAAACCCTAGTTGAAATACACAATGAAATACACAAGATCCACACTAGGGAGATAGCAAAATGATGGATAAATCAAATCAGAGTCCTGCTGTTATGAAATCAGATTGTTCAATTGCACAATTACATCAAATCCATGGCTCAATCATAGCCAAGACTCATCAACAAACTGCTGTTACAAATTTAGATATAAATGATGGTGTTCACATACCAATTTTGATGTCAAATGCAATGCAAAGAGAGTGAACCTCTACCAAATCAGATCTGCCTTCAATGGAATGACGAATGATGTCAAGGAAGTCTTCAAATGATGGTCTATGATGCCACAATGCTGTTCGGCCTGCTCAATAGTGTCAAGGAATGCAGATCACCACTCCAAAATGATGTCAAATCGCCCTTAATGAGGATCGGCCACTCCAAAGTGATAGATGATGGTAAATGCAATTCCAAGGATGAGATATAAGGGCGGCGATCAGGGTTTTAGGCCTGCAACTATGCTGATCAGCAAATCTGCAATAATCCTTCAATGATAGCACTCAGACCAGCTACAAACCTTCTCCAAAATGGCACTCAAGATGTGAAATCAAGACTTCAATATGTGGCGCTCAACATACAATCACACGACATACAAATCAGCGCTCCTAGGTGATGCAAAAGGTCTTCAACAATGATATTCAAATCTGCAATGAAAGATGTATCATGAATGCTCAAACAATCTCCTAATCCTTCAATGAAGTGCAAGTTGAATTCTGTATGAATCCACGTCCGTGATGCAATTGGCTTTTCGTCCAATTCCACCTTCTTCCACAAGGGTTTTCGTCCTTGGAAAGACCTGCAATAAAATTGCCAATACAAAATACTCAAGATGCCAAAATTCTGGATGATGAAATGAAGCTCCAATGACCTTTTATACTTGAGCTCTCTTTTTCCCTCCAAGCTAGCCAACCAAGACTAGGCGCCCAAAATCAAATTCAAATTAAAGATTTGAATTACTTTTTCCTCCAAGTCAACCATCTCACATTATTTTATTTATTTTTCCTTTTCCCAAGTTGAGCGCTCCAAGAAATATTATTTTCTTATTTGTTTTTGTCGGCCAATAATCCTCCAACTTGGGTGCTCTAAATAATAATAAATTATTATTATTTAATTCATCTTTCTTGGCTGCCCAAAACAAGAATTAAATATTATTTTTTTATTTTAAGTACCCAAGAATGGGTCATCCCACTTCAAGAGTAATTATTTTATTATTTTTGGCTTTACAATAATTAATGCAAAAATACATTAATTCATCTCCCGCAATCGCCAAAGCTAGAAAAATTAATTGAGCCTCATAAAAACAACTTTCCAAATTTCCATAGCTCAACCACTGCATTCCCTCAATTCATGAATTAGCCTACAGGAATGAGGATAGGCTAACTCAAACTCCTGTTAGGTGATCATGCTGGAAATGGGGACATTACATGAATCTTGAGTGCTCACTTTGATATTCTCATATGGTAGTTTCAGAACTTCTTTGGACTTCTCTTTGGCTTTCAATCTTTCTTCTTCCTCCTTTTGAGCTTTCAGGTGTTATGCATGAGTGAAAACTGGCATGGAGTGATTCTCAGGATTCACCGCAAGAGAGTATTGAGTAATATCATCTTGCTCTTCTTCTTCATATATGGGTTCATATTGGATAAAACCCATTGCAGAGTCGCCATCGAGGGATGGACAACACTTGAACTTGAGGGCCCAGAGTCGGCAAAGCCCATTATTTGATTCATCCTTTGATTTTCTGGGCATGTCGTTCCATTATGTGTGCCAGTCTCATGAAAAGAGCAGAAGTATGCTCTAGGTGGAGGAACTTCAGCGGCTAGCCTAGTTGGAGTTGCAGGCAACCACGGCCTATAATTATTATTATAGGGCTGAAAGTTGTTTCTTCTATGAGGCAGTTGATATTGCTGAGGAGGTTGTCCCTGTTGTGGCATTTGCCTTTTCATGATGGTGACGTCATTAACCACCTTCTGAAATAATGGATCTGCAGAATGTTGGACTAGAGGCCTGATGGAATCCTTCTTGATTTTGCCTGATGTGATCATGTGATCTTCTAGCTCAATTGCATGTTCTTGAGCATCCGTCAATTCTATCTCATGAGCTGATTTGAGAATGAAGGAAATTTCTAACGGCAAAGCATTTATGAAGCTACTCGAGGATTTTTGGAGAAGGATTCAGAGTAATAGAAAGTCTTGTCACGAGACAATTAAATCTCGCAACGAATTCTCTCATAGGCTCGTGAGATTCTATCTTTGAATTGGAGAGTTGTGCAAATAGTAGGTGACTATCTTTGGCTGGCTTGAATCTTGCTAAGAACTTTTCTCTTATAGTCTGCCAATTAGTAATGTTGCGGGCCTCCAAATGGTTGAACCAATCAGCTGCGTTGCCAACCAAGGTCTGGACAAAGAGACGTATGACATCTTCACGAGCAACACTTAAAACAGCACAAGCCGTAGTGAATGCAGAGATGTGTTCGTCTGGATGCTGACTTCCATCGCCTTGAAATTTCAGAAAATGTTTCCTCGATCCTTTTAGGAGTTCATTGTTGTCGGCGAGAGCCAGAGGGCCAATAGTATTTCCCCATGGCAAAGGAGGAGCACGCCTTCGATTGCCGCCATTGTTATTGTTGTTATTATTATCAGCTACATCATTATTATCACCCATTGCTTGGAATGGTTCTTCTCTCAAAAGATCAGGTAAGACAGGAATTGTAGAGGATGAGCCTTCACCATTTGGAGAATTAAGCGCTTGAAATAATGGATCAGCAAGCCCGGCTCTCCTTGATCTAGTGTAAACGTTGTAAGCCAAAATTACTTAATTCCACACAGGAGGAGGCAACACTGGTCTTCTTGCTACAAGATCTGCTTTTCTTTCTTCTTCGTCAAGGATAGTAGCTGCGGATCTCCAATGTGTGGAATTCTTTCTCTCAATGAAAATGAAGCGTTTGAGACTATCCACAATATCTTCTTGCTCCTGTTGAACTAGATTCAAATGTGGCTGCAAAACAGGTGCAACAGGACGTCAAATGGTCATTTATTGTGAAATAGAGCGTTAGCTGAAAGTATCTACCTCGTGCCCCACGGTGGGCGCCAAAAATTGTTAGCGTTTTAATTCGCACCTTTCAGTGCGACACTAAACGGAACAGTGTATACAGTAGAACTGTTCTTCGAATTAGGAGAGGAAGCTCCCTCAAACAGGAAATCAAAAAGACAATAATTAAATTTAGAGATTGAAGAGAGTAAATGAACATAGGCGAATTGATTCGAAAGAAAACACGAACAATGACAAAAGATTAAACATGAATGATTATGCATAAAATCATAAACACTTGCTTCCAATCTCAGCATTTGATAAAATCAAAACAATTGTCTAATCTCTAAAAGCACTTGATCACGTAACAAAGATTTGAACAGTAGTTGAGAGCACCAAAAGCTTGAACATTTACCATTAGAAAAATAAGTGTAGAAGACATTTATACCCTAAAACAAGAATTGCATGAAAGGGAGAAAAAGAGTTGAACTAATACTCTTCAACCTAGATCTAGAGTTGCATGTATACATGCAAGCTTATTTGCATAATAAAAATACTAATGAAATGTCTCATGCAATTCAGTTAACTAAAAATTGCATGTTATTACAATGAGTTCCAAAATTGCATGATTTCCAAAAGATCTAAATAGATATTTGAATGCACAATCAGTTCTCAAAATAGATCTTCTTTGGAAACTCCTCCTGCCGAAAATTGCTTTTCTAAAGACACTGAAAAATGACTACGTTTGGGAATCTAGATTTTGCCAGAATTCTTCAACCTTCGCCTCGCTTGGGATGATTATGGAGTTCAAGAGAATGGTCTTCCGCTGAAGTATGATGTTACCTTCCTCAACAATCTTCATGAGCTCAAGATATTCCTTATCGGCCTTGTCAAATTTTACAGTGATTTCCGCCAAAAGGTACATTTTGTCCACCTGAGGATTGCCACAGAACCTCTCTCTAATCAGCTGCTGGAATTCACTTTGCACATCCCCCAAGCAACAGTTTAGACCATCCTCTGCAAAATACCTGCAAGGGATATGTTGGACAAAATCTATTACAAACTTTTCCACTCCAAGAAGCTTTTCCTTCCATAGAGCGAAAACTGAGGCTATGTCCTTGGAGGTCTCTATCATAAAAGAATATTGTTCAATCCATGAAAAGACCTTAGGTTTTTGCTCTGTTGTGGCCTCATCCCAATGGTCTTCAATCTCATCGATATTCTGTCATACATGGGTGCCATCTCTGTCAAGCTATCAATCCCAAGAATGACATCCTTAGAATTTGATACTGCCTCAAATAATTTGGTGAGGGTGGTGGTGCCTTTGACGATGAAATATCCTCGATCCAATCCTTCGTGTGCTTCCCATAGACAACTAGCTGATTTAGTTGTCTCTGGTCATCTAATGATTCTAATACTTGAGGCACAAGAAGCAACGGTTGTGTAGAGGAATGAAGCAACTGAGAGATATATTGCCTTAACTATTTGACTTCAGCCATGAGGGCTACCTTATCTTCGCCATCCTTCAACACTCTTTCCTTCAGGTTTTCGACAACCACCTCTAACATGTTGACATCAGCATGTCGTGTGCTTCTACCCAAATTTGCCTTTACAATTTGGAAGTCATCAGGTTCCACATCTATCATAGTCTTGTCCTGCGGAGGGATGGCAGTCTCTAGAATCATATCTCTGTCGAGAGTCTTCATTATCCTTGACTGCTTCTTTAACTTCTTGATTGTCGACTCTTGAAGGTACTATAGAATGCCCCAAAATCCAACTGGTAGGAAGGCTTCTTCCTCTTCTCTCCTATCACTCTGTGTAGCCAAGTAGGAGGATCCCTTTCTGGCTCCACTTCCGTCTCAACCTTAGTCTCGACTCCTGATGAGTCAAATGGTGTAGAAGCATTAAGTATGGAAGACTCAAGTTGTGGTTCTGTGGGTGCCGATGGAGAGGCCTCAGGAGAAGGCTCTAAGAATAGATCGATTGCTTGGGCTGCTCATGCTGAATCGGTGATGCAATGTCGGTCCTTGCTCTCTGAATCACCCTCAAGGGCTCTTTTTCAGGAACATTGTCCCCCTTATCTCTCCCAATTACTATCTTTGACTTCATTCGAGTTATCAAACGAGATGATGATGGCGGCTCTATCACTGGGGTCTTTTCCTTTCGTGTTTTGACTCTCTTTTCCCTCTTTGAATTCAAGAAGGCTAAGCTACGCTTCACAACCATGCGTGTTCTCTCTTGAATTGAGACTCCTTTTATGGACCAATCAATCTATGGCAATGGCTGCTGGTCGATCTTTTCTTTGACGAACTTAGGAGAAAGAACATCTTCATCATCATCTATCAAACCCTTCACGTCTTCCGTAAGGAAACCTGCAATTTGATTCAAGGTAAATTGGCTATAGTCCCTCCAGCATACTTCAAATTCATCCTCACAGTTGGCACAATAGTCTTCTGTTGTAGGCACATGAGCAAACTTGCCGCCAACTCTGGATTTCATTACCTCTTTTGGATCATAGGTACGCCTCTTCTTGAATGTCTTGAAGTTAAATCTTGACATCTCTCTGATAGACTTGGCATTAACGGCAGATTTGCATTTGTAGATGCCTAGTTGGATTGGAAACCCAAGTCCATGCTTATGTCGACTGCGCAACAAAGTATGAACCTCAGAGCTTTGACGAAGGTATTCCATAAAAACAACCTCATTTGAAGGGTATTTAGGAAGCATGAATAGATATGATGCGAACCCATACACTCAAATGTAAGAAAAAGTGGGAAACTAGATAAACCAATTAGCCC
The DNA here is from genome assembly GCA_027924645.1 of Cunninghamia lanceolata. Taxonomy (NCBI): domain Eukaryota; kingdom Viridiplantae; phylum Streptophyta; class Pinopsida; order Cupressales; family Cupressaceae; genus Cunninghamia; species Cunninghamia lanceolata. The sequence goes on along the minus strand of BSBN01000416.1, from coordinate 1,295,967 downwards.
AATATGATATAACAGCCCTTGCCTCCTCAAAAACACGCACATGCATCTGAGCGTCCAAGTCACGCACCTAATGCAGAAGGAATCCATCGTTGACCCTTCAGAAATGCCTCTGTGATTCTGAAAACTCGAACTGTGGGCAATGTCTGTATATCCTCGTATTCTGAATAGAGCCAATGAAGTTCAATCCTGTGAACTTACCATGTCGAGTCATCATGTAGACCAAGAAAGAAGTCATCTTGAATTCACGAGTTTGAGGAAACTCCATGATTTGCTTGTGGATGCAATTACTGATGAGAGAGGCCCAATCATAATTTTCACCGCCATTGCTAATGTTGTTGATGATGTAGAACATCCATCGCCTGAAACTTCGTGCTTCGGCTTGCCTTGTGATGCAATTTAGCAATGTTATCATAATAGCATACTCATCCTTGAACTCGCCACGGCCTACGTTCTTTGGAAGCATGGTTGTCTTTTCCTTTAGCCACTTTTGAGCCATCTGTTTCTGACAATTATTAACATGATTATTCCATACATTTTTGCACTCCTCAAGATCAACATCAAGGGATTCTTCAAAAGGTGGGATAGAGAATGCAAATTCGATGTCATCATACTTGAGGCTACACAAAGCTCGCCCATCAACTACTCGAATTTCCCTTGACTCAAGGTTGTAATGCTTAATACAAGCAAGTAGAACTCTAGGCATTGAATCGAGATGGAAAATGAGCCAGCTTGAACAAGTCCGGAATAAATCAAATTTTTGGTTGTGGTGCTTCCAGCTCTCATCATGGAGTCCAAGTCAAAACCCTCGGGGGCAACTTGGCATAAATCCGTCTCTCTAACTTTGGGATACCCGTGGATAAGCACCGATTTGACTTCCATAGTGATAGCTGAGTATTGCATCTCCGAAATTTGGGCTTGTAGAAGGCTTCCTTGCTGCTTTTCTGCACTTTTTGAATGAAAATCAGACCTCTTTTTGGCTGCTATACCTAAAAATCAGACTTGAATTTTTGCTGTCACACTCAGAAAATTCAATAAATTTTGATATTCTCCTTGAAAAACCAATTTTCTGAGTTTTTTTTTCTATTTTTGCTTTCAAAAATCGATGCAAAAATCAATTTTATGGATTTTTAGGTGCTAGATCTGCACAAAATCATTTAAATTGATGCACTTTTCTTGAGAAATTGACCTTGAACTTTGCTGGACCTGCATAAAATTGAAGAAAAATCTGCCCTCTATGTCTGATTTTGGCTTCTAGATCGCTGAACCTGCATAAAACAATGGCTTCCTTGGACAAAACCTTCGAATTTGTCTTCGATATGCTTGAAAATGGATAATTTTGTCTTTATCCTGCTGTAGTAGCACTAATTTCTGCCTTTGTTTGATGAAGAATAGAGAGAGAGAGCTCTCTTATAGGCAGCGCTGCTTTATTTTCCTCTTGCAATCTGCATTTTTTATATTTAGGTGTTTTTTTCTATGTTGAACATGCAATTTCAAGTTGGAAATCAAACTGAAGTTGTATTGGTTTAAATAGCCTTCAAGAGGCATGCAAAAGGCATTTCAAGAGGTGCGTCCATGTAAGAGGTTGGCTTGTTTTTTGAAGGCTTGCTTTTTATATTTTTAGAGTGCTAAAAATAGCGCCTAACACAGCCGACGGCACTCCTTTTGGGATGCGGGCACGCCTACTTGAAGGCGCATGCGCCTCTACCTGGACGCGCTTCACTCACTAATTCCTATGCTTTCTTTTCTTTTGTCCAAACGTGCTTCCAGGCGTGTTTGTTTCAGCATGGACGCACCTTTGCATTAGATAGCACGCTTTTTATAGGAGTTAAAAATAGTGTTCAAAACACTTCAATCCCAGTAGACGCTCTCCTCACGCAACAGATGCGCTTTGTATAAACACGGACATGCTTTCCTTTAAGCACGTCTTCCTTTGCTCAGGCGTGCCTAAACACCCTTGGACGCATTGAATACTCAATTTAAAAGAAAAAACATCTGACATTTTCAAAGTTTAATAGATGTGCTACCTTCATTCTTTCCCCAAGCGTGATGCCTCTTTGCTGAGCGTGTTTGTTTCTTAGCGAATGCGCTTTCTAGTCCAAAAACATGCTTAAGTGCGCTTCTTTTGAATTTGAATATGCCTCTTTCTAGTTTAGGTGCGCATTTCTGTGCCTTTGGCACATTTCTAGAAACTAGGCATGCTCTTTGTCATCTTGGGCGCATTTGCTGGATCTCTAGTGCGCTTCTAGACTCCTTCAATGATGGACGTGTTTCGTGGATACAAAACGTGCTTCTTCCTTGAGTCCTGACACCTAAAGCTACTCTAGGACACGCCTTACTAAGGTTAGGCGCACTTGGATTACATGGGACGCACTTTCCTGCTCAAAAATTCACTTTCATGCACTTTTGATATGATGAGCGTGTTGTTACATTTCAGAATATATGCACAATATATTATTGAATGAAAGATTATTTACAATGTAGAGCAACACTCTATTTAAAGGGAATGCAAGAATGTTTCTAAACAGAGAAGTGAGAGTTTCACAAGGAAACTACAGTTGTATAAAGTAGAAAAGATAAACTAAAAATAGAAATAGAAACTTATACCTAATTGACCATTATAGAAACTATTTAATTTATTTTAATACCCCTCCTTAATAGTCAATTTACTAACTATAGTAAGTTGCCCCCTAAATCTGATACCTGGTCCACAAGCATCTGAAAATATCAAGCAGAAGAGATGGCCTAAAAGGCATAGAAAGCAAACTCCTGCTTAGAGTGCTCTGCAACATGGGCTGATAGTGTCAATTCTTCAGGCTTGGACTATGCAGCAGCCAAGCGTTTCCTGCAATCCTTTTTCATATGGCCAAACTAATGGCAGTAATTGCACTGGATGTTTTTCTTCTTGGATGGGTCCTGTGATTGACCCTCACTGGATGGTTGAGAGGGTTGACTGGTGCCCTTATTCTGCTGAAAGGACTTGGCAGTAAATGCCTGCTCTGAGGAGGAGGAACTAGCACTGCTACCAAACTACTGTCTCCATCGATCCTGCTGCAAGAGTTTGTTGCACAGATATGAAAACTACAGGGTAACATTAGTCGAAGTAATGTTAAGCATTTCGATAAAGTGCTCATAGGATTGTGGTAGACTTTTCAAAGTGATGACTACCATATCTTCCTCGTCCATGTCCCGACCAGTTGCCTCCAACTGATCATGGATGCCCTTGATTTTGGTGAGATGCTCCTACAGAGACATCTGTTCATCTGTCATGATCGAGAAAAGCATGTTCTTGAAAAAGAACGCACGGCTCTTGTCGGACATTTCATGAAGATCCTTCAGTGAATCCCAGTTTTCTTTCATTGATTTCCCAGACGGAACCTGAGGCAGCTGATCATCGGTGACTGATAACTTGATAAGCAACACCGCTTCACGATTTTGCTCAGCGAATCTATCCTGATCTTTACCCGCCACTTGAGGACGTGTAGATTTGCCCAGAACAAGCTGATCAAGGCACCGATACTCGAAGATTGTTATCATTCGCTGCTTCCAAGTGTTGTAATTCTTGCCATTGAACTTTTGACTACCTTCCAACATGATGTTGGACCAAGACGCCATCTTTCACGTTTTTCGAGGCACAAAAAACAGATTATAAACTATGGCATAGAAAAAAGGGCAGTAGACGACATAAACTCTAAGATAACGGAACCCTAGCATGGGTTATGAGGCACAGATCTCGAGACAAATCCGAACACGGATCTCGAGATTACAGAAAGCATGAGCTTAGAACATCCGAACATGGATGTCAAGACAGAAAGGAAAAATAAGTTTGCATGTCTGCTGGGCGCTTGTAGTGGACCATGGACTGCTTGATACTGAGCGCTCAACATAACGCAAAACCTTTGACAAAACTTCCAGCAAACCAACAGATTGAAGCCATAAATTACTTAAAACGGTGATCAGAAATGCTAAAAATGTTTCTGCCGACCATTGAAGGAAGAATGACGACTAAAGGATTAAAGAGCCACCTTTTTGAAAGTCTTCCTAAACAGAATACAGATACAGACATTGACTGCCAAGAATCCCCTTTTTGGGTGCTAAAAACCACGACCAACCAGAAAAAGGAAAAAATGCAGCTATAGGAACAGATTCACGACTTCATACTCGACCTCCAGGAATGAGGAAATCGTGACAAGAATGCCAAGGAGGGATGCGCGACCAGAAGAAGCCCTCCGCAAAAAACAAAATCCCGTCTCATAGAAGGATGCTGATGTTTCAAAGTTTGAGCTCTTGAGCAAACAATGCGCCTCCAAAGAGCGACTTCACGACAACTGGCAATGCAATTGGGATGGAATTGACCAAGGCGCACACAAAAACGCCACGAAAAACACGAAAACCGCCACCCAAACTGCAAATCGTGACCACAAAAGAAGAGAATGCCACCCAAAAACGCCAACGCCACATATCTCTGAAAAACGCGGCCCCTTAAAAAAAATCACAACTTTCGGCTCGTCCCTTCAGAAAATTGCGATCAAACACTGAAAAATGGCGCCAGAAAAAAAATCCCGATCCTTTAAAACACGATTTCAAACTCATCGAAAAAGCTTCAAGGGCACAAAACACAGAATTTGCCCAGAAATCATGACTCCAAGATCGCGGCCAGAACACGAGTCTTTCAGAAAGAATAACAAATGACCCCAAAAAACGACAATCGTACGATGTACGGAAGAGCTTGAACCCGGAGCTCTGATACCATGTTATATTTCAGAATATATGCACAATATATTATTGAATGAAAGATTATTTAAAATGTAGAGCAATGCTCTATTTAAAGGGAATGCAAGAATGTTTCTAAACAAAGAAGCGGGAGTTTCACAAGGAAACTACAGTTGTATAAAGCAGAAAAGATAAACTAAAAACAGAAATAGAATCTTATACCTAATTGACCATTATAGAAACTATTTAATTTATTTTAATAGAGCGCGCTTCCCAGATACCTGGTGCGCCTGATATGGGCTAGGCGCGTCAAGTTGAACCTTGGCGCGCTTGAGGCATTCTTGGCATGTTTGATTTACATATGGCGCGCTTTCGTCAATTTGGATGTGTCTTTGTCCCGTTGTGGTGCTCAAAAACACTCATCTAAACTTCTCGGAAACTTGTTGTCTCACGAATGTGCTTCTTCGGATTTGAACCTACAAGATTAGTAAAACCTGACAACAAGATAGTACAAGGGGTGAAAAGAACATTCAGGTTTTGTAATGGAGATAGGATAACTGGCAAAAATTTCATACGGGCCGTACAACAATTTTGTAACTGAATAAAGATATGAGCTGGAAAGTAAACACCATTCAATAATTAAAGCAGTGATCAATGAATTAGTATTAACAATAAGATTGGTTGACAAAAGAAACATTCCACAAAGAATGTGAAACACAATGTGAGATCAAGGACAACAATCCTTAAAAGCATGCAAAGCTATTGAATAAGAATAGAGAATGAGTGTTAAGAAAAGTTGAACACAATCTTCTTATTTCTATCTTCTTGAACTCAATACAATAAAGTAACTTCAAGGTTGAATGGGAGTTCTTGCAACATAAGCCTAACACAAACTTTCATTCATTCTATGTGCACAAGCCACTTATTTATAAGCCCTCTAAGAGAAGCTTTTAGGGGAAAATAATAATAAAATAATGTTTTAAAATTGCTTTTAAATCAACCCTATCTCTATCTTTTCAAAAAGAGGCAATAGACACTTAAAATAGCCTAAAATAGGCTTTCCTCTGCTTTAAAATTTGCTTTCTTTCTTCGCTTTGGGCATCCAAAACAATGAATGGTTGGGATATGCTATTTTATTGCTTTAAAATCTGCATTTTCCCTTGATCAAGTCACCTATGTCAAATACCATCCATGATTGGTCATTTTTTGCTTTGCAAGCCCAAGAATCCTCTCAAACCTTTGTTATTTTTAGTTGTTGGCCACTCTTTGATTACTACAATCTTCTTAGGGTCTACTTAACACCTTTGTGCAACACTCCATGTCCCAAGTATTTCACTTATTTCACCCCAAAGGCACACTTGGATTTTTTTTGCATAGAGTTGATTATCTTCTAATACCTGTAATATCTTCTCTACATGCTGCAAATGTTCTTACCATGTTTTAGTATAGATGAGAATGTCATCAAAGAGCACTAGCACAAAATTCCGAAGGAATGGGTGGAAAACTAAATTCGTGAGGTTCTAAAAAGTAAATGGAACATTAATGAGACCAAATGACATAACTAAGAATTCATAATGACTCATGTGTCTTAAAGGTAGTCTTCTGTACATCCTCCTTTTGTTTTAATGATACACCATTCAATTCATCAACGGTAGGAATAGGAAACTTATCTTTGAGAATGAGATTATTGAGTTCCCTTGTAATCTAGGAACATTCTCCATGACTCATCCTTTTTAATCATAACCACTGGACATGAATAAGCACTTTTGTTGGGACAAACAATACTTGAATTCAGCATTTCCTTGGTTAATTTTTAAATTTTTGAATTTTGTTCATAGGGATAGTGGTAAGGTCTAATGTTAGGAGGAATACTTCCTAGAATCAATTCAATGGCATGATCATGGTCTCTGATTAGAGGCAGGCCCTTGGGTTCTTGAAAAACCAATTAATGGTGTCGAATGATCTTTTGAAGCTTTGGTGGATTTTGAGTTTTCACATCCTGTGCTTCTAAGATATGTAGTTGTGCCACTATGCTGTAAGATCCTTTCTTAAGTAATTTCTCCATCTTATGAGAGCTGATAATTTGTCTTGGTGGTGATTGCATTCCGACAAGTTTGTACTGAAAGCCATGAATCAATCCTAAAAATTGAAGGACATTGTTCCTAACTGCCTAACCCATTGCACTCCAAAAACTACATTTGCTCCCCCAATTGGGATGGCAAACATTTTTTAATCTAGCTAATAGTCCCCCATTGGGAGTTTGATATGATGACACTTACCAACACAAGAAAGTTGCTTCCCATTGGCTATCATGACCTAAAAATTAGAGATTGGATACACAAAGTAGTTGAGCTCATTAGCCAATCTTTTGTCAATATAATTGTGTGTACTACCTATTTTGACCAACACCCTCACCTCCTGCTTCTTGATATAATCACCACTTCAAGTTTTTGCAGCGTGCCTATCCCATTCAATGCATGTAGGGAGATAGTAAGGCTTTCTTCTTCCTTAGAATTCACACGCTTATGTTCTACATTTGGTTCCTCTATACCTACTTCTCCCTCTATCACAACCTCATTCTCAATAATCATGTCTTTTCTCCCTATTGACACACTTATGACCTCTAGACTATTTGCTATCACAATGCCAACATAGACCATTTCTATTTTCTCCAACTCTTGTTCAGGAGAGATCTTAGTAATTTGCCTTGGGTTAAAAGAGTGTGACCTTGTGTGAATCTTCTAGTGGCAGAGTTTTGTTTCACAATGTGCACTGGTTGCTGCATTTCTTTCCTAATTGTACAAGGTTCCTACAGATGCACATTATGTTTAATTTGGTCATTAAGTCTATTGATGTAGAATTGCAGACTGTAGTAAGGTGTCTCATATTGGATCCAGATTGCCAATGTGGTATATTTGGTTATGGATCCTATTTGTTTTGGATTTGTCAATTGGGTGAAATAGCTTCCCTTCTATGGTTGCTCATAGTGGATTGCTAGGTCATTAGTAAATTCTTTCCAACTAAGCACCTACCCTTGCTTGTCACTCATCATCCATTGGCACCACTAGTAAGGTTCAAATTCTAAATGTAGTGCGACTATGTCGACCATTGCATTCTCTAGAATATTGTGAAGCTTAAAATATTGTTCCATGAGACTTATCCATGAATTTACATCCATATCATCAAACTTGTGGATGTCATTTTTGGGTAGATTCAACTTTTGACATTGGAAAGGCTGCCCTATCCCTTGTTTTGGTCTGTTGGAGTTGTGCCCTTCAAGGTGGTTTGGTTGGGGCTTCGATTTAGACAATAGTTCCTGTTTAACCTGTCCAAACCCTCATGTAAAGTTGTTGCAAGCAGGGCAAACAAATTATCTGTGATAAATGTTGCCACTGTTTCGCATCCTAGTGAAATGTTTCCCTTGAGTGAGACATTGGACTTAGTGGTTGTAGAAAAGTTCTTTGATCCAAAAGTTGTCATGGTTTTTGATGTTGTTGTATTTTAAACTCTAGATTTGACTAGGTAGGGAAGGATAGTACCCAATGCAAGTAGTAACCGTAAAAATGTAAAACATGAGCTATAACTAACTTTGATGTTCCTCCTTTGACCAAACTTTGACCACTGAATTACAGAATGTAGTATGCATTCACTTGAAAACTAAAAAGAATAGACCCTGTCTAATTTTTCACTAACTTTCCAAAAGTTTAAAAATTCCAAAAAAATCAGAAATTTTCAGCCTGTAGAGTGAATTTATGAAAAATAATAAAATCATAGTAACTCAGTCAAAATTTATCACAGAAAGCTAAAAATTGGACTGTAGCTTCCTTGCATAAATTCCCAAATTCCCTGAAAATACATTGAAAATTTGCATGGTCTGTGAGATATGGTGAAAAAAAAATCTTTGCTCAAATCGTTGTTTTGATACCACTTGTTAAGATGGTTCTTTAGAATAAAGACAGAAACAATCAAATATAAGACTGCTTCAAGGGGTGACCTCCAAAATCAGAATATAATGAAATAAATTCAATAATACAATTTATGATGATTTGAAAGAGCCTTGCTCTTCCCTATTTATAGACATAATTAGGTAGGGTCACACCCCTTTGTCCTAATTAAGTTTGGCCTAAGGAAATAACTAGAACTACTAATAAATGAAAAATATTAAGGTTAAACTTGCCATAAGTCAGCCATCCATAACCTTAGTACACTTAGAAAAATAGAATATGAGGGGTATAACACCAACCATTAGGGTTTCTCTTACGAGGTTTGATGATGACCATATTATTTCATTTTCTATTATCCCATTCAAGGTTCCAGCAAGATAGTTAATGACTACCGTCTTCATAGTGCTCAAGTAGAACTACATTACATGTTAACCATATTTGAACAACCATCTATTTCCTATAGGTGCAACCGTGCATATATAGTTGAAGGAAATTAGATTCATTATATCATTCCTCACTTGAGTTTCTTACTGCTTAGCCAGGTTGAGAGTTGCAAATGTACAGTGGAGCTGTACTTGATCTCAAGTGAAAGACTTTATCGCACACAATATTGAATGTTTGTCTTCCAAGTAGATCAAGATGTCTTTATCCCTATGTTTGTCACGCTTAATAAAAACCAAACCAGGTAAAAATAAAGTACATTGTGTCTTTTAAATTAATCTTAGTCTAGTGTTCTCAAGGCACAGTTCACAAATGTGGGTCCTCAGGGCAAAGCACAACTTCTTCATTATGCCTAGGATCTAATTATTTATAATATCTATTCAAGAGGCATGAGGATTGGAGAAGTAAAACAGAACCATACCGTGCTGTTTCTAGCCATTTGTGGCAAGTCAGCCACTCTTGACAATCATCTTTTTTCTCAAATCATCTTGACATTTTTCTTAATACAGCCCAAGCAGGCCTAATGGTGAACGCCTGTGTACTCCATTAGAGGAGGCATATGATAATACAGAAGTTAAATGTAAAAACAATCACTTTGTGGGCTTCCACAAGGGGGGGGTTCATACACCAAACTGGGTTCTCACTTGGTGGTGAACTTAAAAACTACCTCTACCTTTACCGTTACTGCTATAGGTTTGCAATTATATATCTAAATCTTTGCTTTCAATTTAAATGGCATTCTCTTTCTTTTCCCTTTGTGTTTCACCCTTTTCCATGATTTTGTCTTTTATGTCACTTTGATGATTAACCTGTTTCTCTTCAACTTTGGTGTGTATCCTTTTTCTTTTTTCATTTCTTGTTTGCAAATGTTTTAGTGTGATCCTCGGTTTGTATCATATATATATTAAAAAGAAAACGACACATTTAGTTCACTTGATTTCAGCATCATTTAAAGTTCTTTTGTGGATAGCATATGTGTAATAATTGGTGCTGTTGTACATGTCACCTTACAACTTTTTCCTTTTATGACAGTTAATGACAATCTGAAATCAAAAGAGGACAAAATAAAAGAAGCGGTATTCATGAAGGACGGGATACCATTTTGGGTAGCAGCTTCTGGTTATGTAGGTTTTGCAGCAATTTCTGTCGGAGTAATACCTGTCATTTTCCCTCCTTTGAAGTGGTACTTGGTTCTTATTTCCTATATTATGGCACCAGCCCTTGCATTTTGCAATTCTTATGGAACAGGTTTGACCGACTGGAGCTTGGCTACCACATATGGAAAGCTAGGTCTCTTCATTTTCGCATCATGTGTGGGTAGCAATGGTGGTGTTATTGCAGGTTTGGCAGCTTGTGGGGTTATGATGTCAATTGTGTCTACAGCGGCTGATTTGATGCAGGATTTTAAAACCGGCTATCTAACCCTCTCCTCTCCAAGATCCATGTTTATAAGCCAATTAGTTGGTACTGTAATGGGTTGCATTTTGGCGCCCCTCACTTTCTGGATGTTTTGGACTGCTTTTGATATAGGATCCCCTGATGGAGCATACAAGGCGCCTTATGCTGTGATTTTTCGAGAAATGGCAATACTAGGCGTGGAAGGATTTTCTGCATTGCCAAAACACTGTCTGCAAATTTGTTATGGATTTTTTACATCGGCAATAGTAATAAATTTCCTAAGGGATTGTGCTCCTCATAAAATTTCAAGGTTCATTCCCATCCCAATGGCCATGGCAATACCCTTCTATATTGGAGCTTACTTTGCAATTGACATGTTTATTGGCTCTGTAATATTATTTGTTTGGGAGAGACTAAACCGGAAGGATGCTGAAGAATATTCAGGAGCTATGGCTTCAGGATTGATCTGTGGGGATGGTATTTGGACCATACCTTCAGCAATTCTATCACTTTGTAGGATAAACCCACCTATCTGTATGTCATTTTCCTCCACGTGAAGTTCTTGAAGAACTCAAAACATTTCCAAAGGGCTAGATTTAAACTGAAGCATTTATTAACTCATTTGTATGTGAATTGCATAAACAAAATGTTGGAAGTTTTCAATTGTGGTATAAAAATTTCTATTGTCCATCGTGGTGATGGCAACTGTAATTCTCCATAATTCACTTTACTGACAGAGTTGTTATAGAACATTTATCTATACGTACAGTAACATAATTTTGTTATGAAATATAACACATATCACATGCATGTGTATCAATCAAATGTCTATATTATCTGCATCAGAAACTTTTGGAAATTACTCCTTGAAGTTTGCTGGAAGAACTTGGAAGGCATATTTATCTTTTAAATTGGGAATGCAACATATATAAACAGTTCAATTTCATTGCCTTGTCATATGCTTTCAAGAAGAAAGGGCAGGGAGGGCATGTTTGTCTGCACGCGACCCACTTGAAGTTGCTTCAATAGAAGGCTGATTCAACCACATTAAATTAGTAGTTGTTTTGGTTCAGTTGAATTAAATGAAATTCAATTGCTGGTTCAATCCTGCATTGAATAAATAGCAAATGACTAGCATTTTTGGAACATATGTAGTTAATCTTTTACCAAAATTTCTTCTTAGTAGAGAACACATTTTCTTATCTGAGCGAAGCCATATCAGACATTTTATGTGTTTTACAGTTAGCTTTGACATTCAATTTGTGAAACCATTATTAGTAGCTAAGTAGTTATAACTAGATGTTATTATTCTAGTAATGATTTGTGACAAACAAAAGATAAACGAAGAGAACAGAAGAAAGTGCATGTCAAGAATCAATACAACTGATTCATTATGGTCTCTTTGCTTACACAGAGGGTGCCTACTTCATTTTGCTTGTAGTTTGCAATAGATTGTTTTCTATTTGAACAACCTAGATCACATCGGTCCATCTACATCGAACATAAACCCATATGCTTATACAATTTAGCTAATTTGATAGGGTTTAATTTTCTCGTCTCTAGAATGGGTATATTAGAATTGTTGAAAAGCTTGTGATGCCAACCTTTTTAATGCAAACCACAAGCAGGTCAAATGACAAACTAATTTTGCCTGGCCTTTCATAACAAAAGCGCAAGAAGAAAGGAAGAACAATGAAGAATTGGGAAAACACAATATATTATTGTAGAAGAATCCAAAATTAACGAAACTCAACCAACCAACGCTACCCAACCTAATGAGAATAATTAGCTTACTTGCAAAGACTCTGTGATACAATCTATCCCCTTTTATACAAGTTCGGCTATTCCTAAGAACCGCTCCAACTCTCACCCTCCACTTCAACTTTCACCATTTCTCTACTCACTCTCTTCTTCCTCCGTTAAAACTAGCCATAGATAACTCTTGGGTCTTCCAACGATGAACACTTCAGCTTTGAATTGGATCTCTCTCTCTCTCTCTCTAGCCGACAGTGCGCTTCGCTCAATCCAATCAATTATATGCTTCACTCTCCCCAATTGACTTACCTTCATTCTTTCTTAAATCAATTGTATACTTCTCTCTCTAGTCGATCATACAATCTTCACCATTGTACACATCACACTTCAATTCCACTAGGGTTACCTCAATACTCATGTGTAATGTCCCTTTTAGGATATTTCTGATTTCTTTACTTGCATACAATAAAAATCACTAGAAATGGACATTAAAAATATTAAAGATCAATAAATTAAGATAATATCGCATCATTCATATTAAATTCATCTATACTAGCATTAATAATGAGAGCAATACTACATAACATAAACAATGAGATCAAATCATCATAGCATAATCCACATTGAGTTCAATTTATAACACAATTCAATATCACCTATGTTCAAGTCTTAATCCTTACTTCCTTTCTAATCCTCAACTATGGATGAGGATTTACTTGTCTAGGGTGCAATGAAACCAACTCAGGATTTATTCCGCCTCTCCCTAACAGAACTTTGCTTGTCTAAAGGTTGGAGGCAATAGAAGTTAATAAGTATTAACTTGAACAAACTTGATATACTTCAACATACCAAATGATCACATTTATCCATAGCACATTATGTATTAGCTATGTCCAAGTCCCAATCTTATTCTTCTTCTAACTATTAACCATAGATGAGGATTTACTTGTCTAGGGCACGGTGAAACCAACTCGAGATTTACTCTGCCTCTCCCTAACAAAACTTTGCTTGTCAAGGTTATAGGTGATAGACATAATAAGCATTGGATTTGAACATACCGAATGCATTGTGGATAGAATCTATATTTCATTGCAAGTTTCATAATGTTTATAAACATGTCTAATGATACAAATGATAATCTTTCAATTATATGCATTTGTCATTATTTATCACATGGCATTCATCATAATAAACATAGGGTTAGATACATCATACCAAGAGGATAAGTATTGTCTTTGTATCCTTTAGAAATCTTAAGGATTTATTCCTTCCCTCTATGCTATTTGCAGTTACTTATTATATTTATATTGTAATTATTTATGTTTTACAATTATATTTATATATTATATTTATATTTATATTTATATAATATATATCATATTTAATAATATATTATATTATAATTATTATAATTATAATAATATTGAAATTGATAATATTATATTTGTATTTATATTTATTATTTATAAATACAATAAGTATATTATATTTTAATTATATAAAAATATTTATAAAATAATATTATTTAATATTTTATATATTAATAATATCATATATGTTTATTAAATATTATTAAATACATGATTATCACCCAAATTGACGGTGACAAACACCATATTTGATAAAAGTGACTTCTCCGTCTTTATTATGATGTTTAAATCTTTAATTAAAATAATGTCTTAATATCGGGACATCACATCATGCAATAGTCTGCTTTTGCCTATGTGCTTGTATGCAACACCAATACCACAACTAATGCCCTTCATGGTAACACTGTAGATTACTTAGGCTCTTAAAGATACCAAACCAAAACCACACACCAATACTCACAACATACACTTTATACAAAAACACAATACTTCATCCACTTTGTAGACTAGCCAAAAAAAAAATGAAAGAACTCTTTTGGGTGATTAAAGAATGCTTGCCCTCGAGAATGCTATTGCATTACACACCCTAGGTGAAAAGTTTGAGTTTGGTGCTTACAAAATGGATTGTGTGGATAAACAATCTAGTCACCTAGGATGACTTACTTCAACTTCAATGATCCATGAGTTTGTTTTTAGCCTCTTACCTTCTAGTGAATGAGATATTCTTTGTACTTGCTCTGTCATGTCTTCTTTCCAATGCGTTTATCAAGGATATGCTCTTTTTCAATATCTTCCTTTTCCAATCAATGTTTTATCGTGGTTATACTTTTTCATCAACTGAACCACGATACCTAGGAAAAGAATAAAGATTAGATACATTGAATATTGGGGAGATATCTAGTCATTTTGGCAACTCCATGTCATATACATTTTTAGAAAATTTGTGCAAAAAATTGCACAAGTCAATCTTCTTGTGTTTCAATTTGTTGTATGTTCCTTTAGGGAATTGCTATTCTGTCAGGGGCACCATGACTAGTTCTCCCTCAAAGTAATTCTTCACCCTTCAACACGTTTCCATGTGTGTTGTATTTGGAACTGCTCACTTCCTATTACCTTTAACTTTTGCATGCACCTCTTGCATATGTTCTGTGATGTCTTAACCATTTGCACTATGGCACATTCCTTCCACCTTCAACAAGCATGTGACACCCCTCATTGATGTCCCATACACAATTTGAAATGACATTTCACATCAACTTGTTATATGCAAATTCTACTTTGGTCAACATGGAGTCCCATTGCATGGGCTTATCTCCCATCAAACATCTCAATAAGTTGTCAAGGCTCTTATTGACAACATCTCTATGTAGATGATGCATTGAATTGTAGTTCAACTATGTTCCCATCTTCTTCCATAAAATGCATCGGAAATGACTAAGAAACTTTATGTCCATGTCTAATATAATACTTTTGCAGTAACCCATGCAACTACACCATCTTGTTAAGGAACATATTTGCCACCTTTGACACATCACTCATTTGCTTGCAAAGACTAAAATGCAACATCTTCGAAAACATGTCAACACCCACAAAAATTGAGTCATTACTTCTTTGTGTTTGTGGTAATCCAAGGACAAAGTCCATTGACAAGTTCTCCCATGGTATGTTTAGCATAGGAGGTGGTTTATACAATCCAATGTTTCATGCCACCCCTTTTGCAACATCTCTCCACAAACTTAATACATCGCCTCCAGCATGGCCTGTCTTATCAACTCCAAAGTGGCTTCCCAATCCGCCACTATGCAAAGTCTCTTTGTTATGATTCTCCCCCACTAAACTATGTAGGATACATGACTTATTTTAAACAAGTAGCCCTTGTGTAAAGTAATTTGCAAATAAGCCTTTGTCTCTAGCCCATAACTAATTACGTAGGTCCTAAAGACACAAATCCAAAACTACATACCAAAACTCTCAATGCACACTTCAAACCAAAACACAACAGTTAGTCTACCTTGCATAGTAGCCAAAATAGAGCAAAATGAAAGGAAGTTAATTCTAGGTGGTTCAAGAATGCTTGACAAGTGCTTGACCTTTAGGATGCTCTTTTATTAGAAACCCTAGGTGAAAAGTTTGAGCTTGGTCCTTACAAAATGGATTGTGGGAATGATTGATTTAGCCCCTCAGGATGATTTAATTCAATTTTGATGATCCATAAGTATGTTTTTAGCCCCTTACCCTTCTAGTGAATGGGATATTCTTTGTACTCACTCTACCGAGTTTTCTTTCCAATGTGCTTATCAAGGATATGCTCTATTTCATCTTGTTTTTTTCGATATTTGCCTTTTCTGATCAATGTTTTCTTGTGGTTGTACTTTTACATTCATTGAACCATCATGCCTAGGAAAAGAATAAAGATCACACATTGAATATTGGGGAGATATCCAGTCCTTCTAGCAACTCCATTTCATATGCATTTTTTAACAATTGTGCAAAAATTTGCATGGGCCAATCTTCTTAGGTTTCAATTTGTTGTATGTTCCTTTAGAGAACCACTCTTTCATCAAGTGCACATGACTAATTCTCCCTCAAAATAATTCTTCACCTTTCAATACATGTTTGCATGTGTGTTGTATTTGGCATTGCTCACCTCCTATTACCTTCTGACTTCTACATACACCTCTTACATATATTGTGTGATGTCTTCACCATCTATGCTATGATACCTTCATTCCACCTTCGACATGCACATGACAACCCTCGATGATGTCCCATACACAATCTAAAATGATATTTTGTCAATCGGCATGTTCATTGAATTATTATATGCAAATTCTACTTGGGCCAACATGGAGTCCTATTGTGTAGACTTATCTCCCATCAAACATCTTAGTAAGTTGCTAAGGCTCCTATTGACAACCTCTATATGTGGATGATGCATTAAACACTAGTTCAACTTTGTGCCCAACTTCTTCCATAACATTCATCAAAAATGGTTTGAGTAACTTTTTGTCCAAGTTTGAGGTAATGCTTAATGACAACCTATGCAACTACACAACCTCATTAAAAAACATAGTTACCACCTTTGACACATCACTTGTTTGTTTGCAAGCAATAAAATCCAACATCTCTGAAAACTTGTCGACAACTAGAAAAAGTGAGTCATTACTTCTTTGCATTTGTGGTAATCCAAGGACAAAGTCCATCAACATGTCTTCCCATGATCTATCTAGCATACAAAGTGGTTTATACAATCCAGTGTCTTGTGCCACCCATTTTGCATTTGGCACACACAACATTTCTCCAAAACTTACATACGCCTATGTGAAATTCAAACTAGTAACACCTTTCCTCTAGCATGGCCTACATCTTGTCAACTCAAAAATGGCCTCCAAATACACTACTATGCAACTCTCTAATGTGATTCTCCCTCATCAAACTCCTTAGGATATATAATTGATTTCTCTAAAAAAAGTAGCCCTCATGTGCAAAGTAATCTAAAAATGAACCTCTATCTCCATCCCATGGCTCCATGCATATAGAAAATCAAGATCTATTGCATACAAATCCTTCATCCCCTTCATGCCCACTAATTCAATTAATCATTGTGGACAACAACACTTGTTTTCTATTTAAGACAACTACAACTCAATTTGACTTGCTTTGTGGTGGTCTCGACTCATGGCAGCTTTGTGACCACCTATTTGCTAAAAATGGTGGTTTCACGTGATTTGTCAAACTTGGAATTTGAAGTGTCATAATCACAACTTTTCTTGAACATTTCTCTCATTAGCATTTGGTCTTCCTTATTTGAGCATTTTTATTGTTTTGGCATCCCCTTTTCTGTATATTCATGCATTTGTAATAAAAGAAGAGATTTTTCATTGTAGTCATTCCTTCTTCATTTTGTTCTATAGGTTCATCCTTAAATTGTTTCAAAGCCAAAGGAGACAACTCATACTTTTCTCCTCTCCCATTGTAGCATGTTCCCTACAATCATTCTATTCCCAGTAACCTTGCAACTTGCTCTTTATAATTACTTTTTATTATTGGTTTCTTATTGCAACTAATCCCTTGTAACTATCTTCAACTTCTAGCATTCTAGGAACTAACTCTTGGTGATGAAGATCACTACAGTCCTCATCATTTAATTATAAATGCCAATCTAGGGCAATGTCCAAGGCTATATGCAAAAGGTAGAAGAAATACTTTGCATGGCATTCTTTTAGACTAGAGATGAATCTTCATCTGAATGTACTGCCACAATAATGGGTTACACTTTCTGGGACAACCTGATTTTTGTTGAAATCACGTATTTTTAGAAAACATAATGATTTAAGCCTTGAAAGGTTCCATTTAAAAGATTTTAATTGAAGAAGGTTTGATCAAACCCCCTTAGATTCAAACCCCCTTGGATAGCCCTGCTAGTTTTAAACCATACCTATAATGGAGTTTCCTCTACACCTATCAAAATGCTGATAAAAAACCAATTTTGATTTATCTTTTGAGGGATCAAATGAATTCATTTAAAATTTATGTTTTGTAAGTATGTAGTCCTTATTATAAGCTTCCCAAAAAATATAATTTTAAATATATTTAATTTGATTATTATATTTATTTTTTATTTCTTGTGAATGTATGTTTTTCACCGAACATCAAGTTCTCTATTCTACACACATGGAAAATTAGTAAATTACTGAAACAAAATTCTAAAAAATATTTATGCACTAGGTATTGATGTCCTTGTTTCAACAAAAGAAAAAAATTAAATTTCGATACATACAGAAAAAGTTATGTTTTACGGAATACGCCTATGTCTAAATTATAATTCGTTTAACTTAAAAAATTAATTAAAAACTATATATTCAACAAAACATTATGAAACCAAATGTATACACTATATATCAGTGTTACCAATTTAAATTAAAAAGAATTAGAATTTTATCCTTTGTAGAAAAAAAGTTATGTGCTACAGAATACACATCACTTTAAAAAAATGTCGTTTACTATTAAAAACCAGTTATCAAAGGAGATGCAAAAAAAATTACAATTTAACTCCAATTTTTTTTTAAAATGTATATTTTTAGAATCTACAAACAAAATCTCACAAATCACTAGTTCGCATTATCTTCAAATTCCTAATGGTTTAACGGCTATGGGTGTCAGAACGTGAAGATTTAGTTCAAAATATTGATTTCAATTTCAAGTTTGGCCAAAAAGTGTAACCCATTATTGTGTATCAACATTATGTTGATGTTGATGTTGATGTTGACATCAACATCAACATTGAAATTGAAAGGAAATGCATGAAATAAATTACTGCAATCAAATCTACTCTAAGAGCTTGTAAATAGAAATGTTAGAACCAAATCTATCCTAAGAAGCTTGTGAAGGGAAATACTAGAATAAAATCTATCTTATAAAGTTTGTAAATGGAAATACTGGAAATGTAAAGAACAGAGAATGGAAAGACTGCTAAGAAATGAAACTACAAACAACTATTGCTGCTAAAATACTAAACTATATTATTTTATAAAACTCTCCCCATTTGATTCTTTGATTACAATGCATTTATAGAATACTTAGTTTTAATCAATCCACCAAGAATGTGGATCTAAGATCCTATTCTTGGGGATAAAAACTATATCTTCTTCCTCTAATCTCGTTGCCTTTTATCACGCCACTTTTATTTCAATCATTTTCTGTCACAAACTGCTCGTTCATTTAATGAACGATTCATAGGTTTCGTTCCCATCGTTCACATCTTTCCAGATCATTTTGAAATTTTGAAATACATTGAGAAACGAGGGAGATATCGTCATTTTAATGATATTGCGTTTTAACTTCCTCTTTTCGTGCTTCTTTCTAGGAAGTTTTTTGGCACTCCAACTTGACATAATTTATTCTTCAGTCTACTAATTGTTGATTACAAGATAAATATGTAATATCATTAAGACATGCAATGACAGTAGTTGTGCAAAACACATGCTTTTATTTAGCTAAAAGATGAGATGATTTATGGTCTCATCATCTCGCCCACACCTAAGATGTTATAGGTCCTCCTGCAACTCATAGTGAGCTTCTGGAACCAATCTATTTACTTTTATTGCAGTTACTCTGAATATGTTCTGATAGATGTGTTGAAGATAGTCCAAAGATGTTCTAAGTTATTCCAGAGTTGTCCAAAGCTAGCTGTATGGACGACTGAGTTACTCCAGAGCTCTTCAGAGCTATCTGAGGCTAACTGTATGGTTAGCTCCGAAGAGATCCAGAATGTTATATGTTAAAATTAGAGCCCATGGGCGGCTCTAGAGAGATCCAAAATGTTATAATATTAGCACGAGAGCCCAATTTTGTAATAACCAATCATCCTTGATCCCTTCAAATGTCAGAATATTTGCAAGAGTTCTTTGGGAGTAGCAATTTGTATAGAAAAATGCATGTTTAGCTTTAAAATAAGAAATAGCATGTGCAAAGAACTTATTTGTAGAAAATAAACATACCTTATTCTACTCTACTTAGTAATGTAAAGATAGGTTACAAGTAATGTAAAGATAGGTTACACAAAACCATTAATTGATTGTAGAAAATAACTTCCTTTTCTCAAAATATGGATCCATTCATTCAACTTTTTGAAAGAAGAGGAAAACCATGAGAAGACTATGACTGAATATTTGAGCTCTGATGCTCCACCTTCCTTTGGAATGGCAGCCTTCTCCATAATTTTCTTATTCTAGTAGATGCATGAGCTAATTGGAAAGATCTTGCAACCCTTCCTCATGTTCTGTGCATGTATGACTAAAGCTAGTTCCTTGTCCTTCAAATATCTGATCGAGCAGCCCTCATTGGACTTTGAAGGCATCTAAATAATAATGAGTTTTTCCTTATTGGGACTTGAAGTCATGGTCCTCCAGTTGAGGAGGTTACACAAGAGTTGTCACCATCTTTGCATGCAAGAACCTCTTCCTTTGGATCTGTTGTTTTGGGGGGGTTTCAAAATAATAAACCTAAAAAAAAACTTGCCAAACTAATTTTCTTTTTGACCTGTTGTCACTAGATTAACAACTCCCCAATGACATCTATCCCCAGTAACAATGCCAAAAATGATGAGGGTCATTGCAGTCCTCATCATTTAATTATAAATGTCAATCCAGGGCGATGTCCAAGGCTATATGCAAAAGAGAGAAGAAATACTTTGCATAACAGTCTTTTCTACAAACATAATTGAAAGGAAATGTGTGAAACAAATTACTGCAATCAAATCTAATCTAAGAGCTTGTAAATAGAAATGCTGGAATCAAATCTATCTTAAGAAGCTTGTGAAGGGAAATACTACAATCAAATCTATCCTAAGAATCTTGTAAATGGAAATACTGGAAATGTAAAGAACAAGGAAGGGAAAGACTACTAAGAAATGAAACTACAAACAACTACTATTTCTAAAACTACTGAACTATATTTTTTATAGGTAAATTGTGGTCAAGGGGACCGCTCCCATTTTAAATAAAAAGAAATAAAAAATAAAAAGATGCATCAGACCCATAAATAAGGGTGCATTATATTAAACAAAAGGGTCCTACAAAACAACGGGATCTCCTTAAGCGAAAGATCCTCAACTGAAACAACCTAGATTATGTTAAAGCATTAACACCCGATTTGGAGAGAGATCGCAAGTATATTTTGTAGCTAGTTGTCTCACTTTTGGAGATGCCTTTCTTTTTCTACACTACATGCCATTGTTTGTCACCTCCACCATCATTTAGATCCTCTAGGGGATGGGAGAGCTAAGATAAAATCAAAGTTCAGGCGCGTTTATCCCCAGAGGATTGGGAACCATTAACGATAGCTAGGGGTTCTTGAGTTTGCCAACCCTTAGGACTCATGGTTGCTTCCTGAAATGGCTTCTACTGATTACTCATTGTTAGTGTGCCCTTGGCACCCAAGTTTGTATGTTGAAAAGTCTCATGTCCCAACTTTGAATCTGAGGATTGCTTGACTTCCTATAAGTCTTTCTTGTTCCCTGTGGCTACTTTTAGTGATAGTTCTTGTCTACTTGCAAGACTATCAATAGTGTAATGCTGAGGGGTAACATCTTTCCACCATGTGGCTTCAAGATTTGAATGAGTTTTACCACTTGGACAATGAGCTGCAATGTGTCAAGTTTTATAACATCTCCTGCATCGAAAACATAAACCTTCATAGTCCAAGGGTTGTGTCCATTTATGTCCATTTGCATTCAAAATTATTTATGTGGGAAGATCCTTGGAAGTATCTAATTCCACCAAAATTGAGGCAAAGGTCGTATGAATAAAATTTGTTGATCTTTTGTCTGTAGTCACAAAATTACCCAGTGAGTCACCAATTGCTGCAAAGCAGGATTCAAACCAGTAATGGAGAGGAAGATTCGGGAGGTGAACCCAGATTGACACAACAGAAAAGGATTCAATTGAAGGATTAAAATGTGAATGCTATGGTTTTAGCATTAATATGTTCTTTCCCCAAGTCCACAAATAGATTAAAATGATGTTTTTATCCTTCTTCCTATCAAAAACCATGATAAAGAAGCCTCTAGCATGGGGATAAATTTCTAGCTTCTCTTTCATTAGAGGCATCCAAGATTCAGATATTCATTTGTGCATATTCGGAAGGCTTGGCCATAAGCGGTTGAATGTAATGTCCCCTTGTCACAAATCAAAACCTCTTTACCTTGTTCCCAAATTTCAATTGCTGATATAGCTTTTGGACTATATTTTCTTCAATATTCTTGATGGTGGTAATGTCAGATGTAGTTCTTAATACTGTCAAGACTGATATATATTATGCTGTCCCTTAACTGGCTTTGTATTTGCGGATATGAACTGCAGGCTATTGTATGGTATTTTTGAATATACAAGAGGAGGAATGTACTTCGATGGATGAATGAGAATGATTAATTGATGGATAGAGAGAATGAATGTTCTTTGATGGTTTTCAATGGAATGAAGGATGTTCGATTCTTTAGAGACCGTCAATGTGTAAGAATAACCAATCGACAATGATAGATTCCAATGTATGTAGAGTATAACATGAAATGCTTATTACAATGATAACGATCAGATTTGTCGTTACAGTACCAAATCTTACAATCCCAATTTAGATGACAAATACAGTGCAATGATGTTATCCAGTCTACTGTATCAGATCGGCCACTTGTGTTGGTGCTATTGCAGTGTGAAACACTTCTAATACTTACATGATGGTTGCAGATCGTTGCTGATATGATACTGATTTTTTGTTCTGTAGTGATTAGTCCTTTTCCCCAGATTGAATGTTTCAAACAATACATATATCTTCATGCTCTTGTAAAGGGATATGTCCCTTATGATCGCACCCTTCTAACATGACAAAGAATTATTTATATAATAACCGTTGTCTATATAATTGTTGACTTTAATTTACTAATGCTTCATTGATCATTGCCTTTAGTTACGTATCACATATAGTATGCGTTGTGTTTCATACTAGTTGACAAACTTTTGGTTTTATTAATAATCGTTGTTCTTTATGGTACGCTGATTGGTCTTATAAAGAGTGTTGCCTTTAAATTCCTCTATTGAGGGATCACAACATTTGTTAAAGGCAATTTTCTTTATAAGGTGTCTGTCACCTCCTTAATTACCATATTTGCTTTGTTTTAAACTGTAATCTTATTCTATATAAGGGGTGGGCCCCTGCTGACTTTGGATAGCAATACCTTTATTATATATATATATATATATTTAAAGATTTATATATTTGTATCATATAATAATATATATCATAATATTTAATTATTAATATTATAATTATTATTATATAATATCTTATCCATATTTATAATTATATATTAGATAATATTGATAATATATAATATTTATATTGATAATATTTTTTTTATATTTATATTAGCATTTATAAATAAAAATAATATTATTTAATATTATTGTTTATTAAACACGATTATCATGACAAACACTATATTTGATGGAAACGATTTCTCCTCCTTTATCGTGACGTTTAAATCTTTAATTTAAACAATACCTTAATATGGGGATATGACAGCGCTCCCCACTCAATATTGCTTGTCCTCAAGCAATCATGAGTTCTTCATGCTCTTGCACTTTAATCGTCTACCTTCTGATGTGTTGAGACGAAATCATGGCTTTGATTTAAAAATGAACTTGCTTGAGTGAAGAGAAATTGATTGTGATTCCATGAAAGAGAATTTGTGATCAAAAGAGCATTTGTTTGATGTTTTGAATAATAACGATGGGATGCAAGTATCATAGATTAGAAGATTTGAGAGTTTTGAGATTCCAAGATGCATCTTGATCTTTGATTATGAGATTCGGTCTCATATGTTATTGACCTCAAAATCAAGGAGAGTTATGTTCTTTGAGGAGTAATTGATTATATGGTGTCATGATCAAAGAAGATTTGATTCGATTTTGAATAGCAATATGATTGAGGAAATGAATGCAGGAAGGAAGAATTTTTCAATGTAACTTTTTTTTTTTTGGAGTATGCTCGTGTGTATCTCGCAAGTGAATATTGCGGCTGTATGTGGTAAATGTGCATTTCGTATGATACAAGGAAAGTCAACGATCAATCTCACCGAATGCATATTCCGAATGCATGTTCTGAATGTATCTTCTGAATGTATATTGAGAATATACATTGCGCACATACATTGTGTTAGATGCAAGAGGTGACTGGCAGCGACGGTGAAGGAAACCGGTGATCGCAAGTCGGTGAAAGTATATACAAGTTGTTCTATTGGTGTATCGGGAGCACATACAAAGCGCTCACCGATGATGAAGGTCACACTGAAAGTACATGTCATCGGACAGACTTAGGGTATCGGTAGGAAAGACTTTGGGTTGACTGATGCAAAGTCCCGCCGACAGGTGTGGTTCGAATGTATATTACGAATATATATCGCAAATGTATATCCTGAATGTACATCAAGAATGTATCTCTTAGCAGATACAAAGTTGAAGACATACATTGGGAGTGTTAAACGTTGGGGAGATAAAAGGTAAGGTGGCCGACGAGGAATGTTTGACCGATAAAGAGAAGATCGCCAAGACATGGACCACCCTCTCGCCGATCAGTTTGTATGATAGAGTTTTTGGCTCTACATCATAGTGGTATTAGAGCTCAGAAAAAGGTCTGGGCAGTTGTGTGTTTGATTCTGTCATTGAGAAGGCAGAAGTAGAAGAACTAGGAGTTAGCAAGATACCTCCGAAAAATGCTGGTACTGCTAGAGAGTTGTAAGAGATGAAGGAAAAGAATACTAGAGAGATGAGGGAGATGAAAGAGCTTGCAGAAGCCCTTCAAGCCAGGCTTGCAGCCTTGGAGACAAACAAAAGAAGGGAAGTGGAAGAAAGTGAACCAGAAGAAGAAGGGGATGGTGAAGAGTATGAAGATGTAGATGAAGATCTGGATCCTGAAGATCAAAGATTTGCAAAACTGTTAAGGGCAGTCAAGAATGACAAACCTAAGGTAAAGATTGATTTTCCAAAGTATAGTGGAAGTTTAAATGAGGAAGAGTTACTTGATTGGATTGCTGCATTAGACAATCATTTTGAATGTGAGGAAGTTCTTGAGGAGCAGAAGGTAAAGATTGCAAAGACCAAATTGGCAGGTCATGCCTTGGTATGGTGGGATTACATATAATCAGAGAGGAGAAAGCAGGGTAAGTCAAAGATTTCTTCATGGGACAAGATGGTAGCAAGAATCAAAGGTAAATTCTTACCTAAGGATTATGAAGTTCAAATATTTAAAAAGATTCAATTTTTAAGACAAAAGGAAATGGATGTGAAGGCATATACTGAGGAATTTTATAAATTGAGTATGAGGTCTGGTCATCATGAGAATGAGGTTGAAAAGGTTGCTAGATATTTGGCTAGTTTGAGATTGAACATACAAGATGAATTAGTTTTGGCTAACCCTAGGAGTGTAGAAGACTGTTATCAAATGACAATCAGGATTGAGGAGAAGATGAAAAGGAGACAGGATAAGTCCATGAGGGGAAGAGGTAGCAAAATAAGGGGGAGAGGATCAGCCCCTACAACAAGGCAAACCAATGAGAATCAAGAAGAGACTAGTAAAGGACAAGAGCAGTTTGATTTCAGGGGTGGATGGAAAGGAACAAGAGGCAGATTTGGAGGTGGTAGAGGTTCTAATTTTTTCACTGGGAGATGTTATCATTGTAATGAAATTGGTCACCCATCATTCAAATGTCCATAAAGGCAAGGTTCACCATCAGGAGGTAATAGGAAGAATGAAAAGAGGGTTCAAAATGTGCAAGAAGAGGAGGTAGATGAAAGTGTTAACTTTCCAATTGGGAGTGCAGTCCTAGTTCAAGATGGAGAAGCATTGATGCTAAGGAGAACACTCTTGAAGACATCCAAGGACATGCTATGAAGGAGAGCACTTTTCAGGACCAATTACAAAAGCAAAGGTAAAATATGCAAGGAAATAATAGATTCTGGTTCAACATATAATATGGTATCTCAGGAAATGGTGGATAAGTTGAAACTGGAAAAGATTCCTCATCAAAATCCTTACAAAGCATCTTGGGTGAGTGATAGTCAATCACTTTTGGTATATGAACAAGCATATGTTGATTTTCAGATTGGGGAATATCAGGATAGGGTTTTATGTGATATTTTGCCCATGAAATGTTGTCACCTACTTTTAGGTAGGCCATGGCAATTTGATAGGAGAGCATTGTATGATGGATATGCTAACACCCACACCATCAAGAAGGATGGGAGAACCTTTGTGATGACACCATTGCAGGAGGATGCTGAAGCAAAGAAGGCAGCCAAGGTCATCTTGATGGGAAAGAAAGAGTTTATGCAGATCAATGTAGAAGGGACAAGGACAGTTGAGGATACCTCAAGGAGTGGAGTTGCTAAGGATCAAAGTTTGAAGGTAATTTCAGTTTTGAATGATGGAGATCAGATGGATCAGCAGAAGGTCAAAGAGTAGGTTTACAAGCAGCCACAAGTTGATTGGAAAGACAAGGATGCTATCATAGTAGGGACAATTGTTTGTCCTCTAGAACCAACAAGAGTTGAAAGGCACACATATTTTGCCATAACAATAGTACAAGAAGTATTACCCAAGGTCTCCAATGCAGGTGTTCAGGCAGAGCTAATAGTAAGACAGACTGACAAGCGAATGATAGGTCTAGTTGCAAGCACTCACTCATAGCAAGGTGTGCGTAGAGCCTACAATGCTAGGCATGTGTTTTTGATTCCATGGAAGCAGGTTGTAGTCCAGAGATCATGGGGAAGACATGAGACAACAGAGGATAAAGGTAGAGCAAAACAAAGACTTAACTCATGGGGCATGAGTTCTTTTCTTGGTGGGGTGTATGGTGTAGGAGCACCTAATCCACAGTGGCCTCTATGAGGCATTCAACTGTTTGATGTACATTTTGTTGTTTCCAATAATGTCCTATAAGACCATTCATGTAATAAGGTCTGTTTGACCAATGCATGTCATTTTAGTTTGTATCTAGGTTTATGTTGTAAGTCCCAAGGACACTTGTCGATTTGTAATCACAAAGGTTGTTAGGCAGTTGGAGGTTGTTAGATCTCCCAGCCGCTTGGAGTCAATTTAGTACTACTGAGGGCGAGTAGATAAATACCCAGAGACAGATTGAATGTAATGAAGGGGTAGTAAGTTGTAGTGGAGAGGTAATAGAGATCGGAGATCCGTGTGATTTGTAATTGAGAAACAGAGCATCTGTGTATGCACATTTTCTGAAAGGCATAATAAATAAAGTCCTGTTATGTGTATCTTTCTGTCATTCGATTTTGTTAGGTTTTCTCTGTGCAATTAATTTACTGTTTTGTGGCCGAGATGGATTTTTAATCCATTCCACCAGTTAGATTTCTTCAAAATCAGTGGAATGGCTGTACAATTCATTTTTGTGTTTTTCGTTTTGTTTGTTTGTGTTTGCAGGATCACATACAAGATGCATTGATAGATCCTAGCATTTGTCATGTGCTAGATTGTTGGAGAAACGGGTCTGTGAAGCTACAGGGTTTGCAGAGGTTCAGATCGGCAAAGATTCATGTTGTTTCGCCAGGTATACATTCTGTGTGTATATCACTAATGTATGTCGGGGGTCATTTCATGTGTATCTCGCAGTTGTATGCTCGTGTGTATCTTGCAAGTGAATATTGCGGTTGTATGTGGTGAATGTGCATTTCGTATGATGCAAGGAAAGTCAACGGTCAATCTCACCAAATGCATATTCCAAAAGGATGTTTTGAATGCATATTCTGAATGCATGTTTCGAATGTATCTTCTGAATGTATATTGGGAATATACATTGTGCACATACATTGTGTTAGATGCAAGAGGTGACTGGCAACGATGGTGAAGGAAACCAGTGATCGCAAGTCGGCGAAAGTATTTACAAGTTGTTCTATTGGTGTATCGGGAGCACATACAAAGCGCTCACCGACGAGGAAGGTCACACTGAAAGTACATGTCATCGGACAGACTTAGGGTATCGGTAAGAAAGACTTTGGGTTGACCGATGCAAAGAGTCCCGCCGACGGGTGTGGTTCGAATGTATATCACAAATGTATATCCTGAATGTACATCGAGGATGTATCTCTCAGTAGATACAAAGTTGAAGACATACATCGGGGAGTGTTGAACGTTGGGGAGATAAAAGGTAAGGTGGCTGACGGGGAATGTTTGGCCGATAAAGAGAAGATCGCCAAGACATGGACCACCCTCTCGCCGATCAGTTTGTATGACAGAGTTTTTGGCTCTGCATCAAAGACCCTTCTTTCTTAGCTCTTCACAGTCACTGTAAGAAAGATATGGTTTCTCGTGTTTCTTTTCATTCCTTAGACATATATGTCCTGATTTCCACGGTTTTCCACATTTATGGCATGGATTCTTATCAAGATTTTCTTTCTTATGGAATGGTTTGGTGTATGATTGAGAGGAGTGGGTTGGCTCTAACTGCATTGCCATATCTATGGCATCATCAAGGGTAGCGGGTTTGAGGGCTCCTACTAGGCCTCCTAGTTTCTCATTCAATCCTTTAATAAACAAGTATGTGAGCATTTCATTTTCTATTCCGGATACTCGTATTGCTATCTTCTCAAACTCATTTATGTACTCATCCACGGACCCTTTTTGTCTTAGTAGGGTTAACTCTCAGAAATCTTGTTGTGGGTGGCGATGATCAAATTTCTTGATAAATCTTTTGGAGAACTCTTCATAAGAGGTGATGTTTTCATGACCTTGAGTGTGCTTTCCATGATGCCACCATTCATAAGCTAGGCTTTCCAAATGCAAGATGGCAAATTGGAGTGCATCTTTTTCTGTCATTGGGCTGAGCGATAAATAGTCATTTAGTTTTTGCAGCCATGCATGAGGTGACAACTTATGTGTTCCATCAAAATGGGGTAAATTGATTTTGTTGGCTTTTTGCTTCAAGTCCTTGTTAGCGGGTCTTTTTTCTCTTCTTGTTAACTCGTTCCTTTTTTAATTTCTATATTCGGTGAAGGATACCATTCTTCTTAGTTCGGGCTCTAAGTTGGCATAAGCTCTCATCATGTCTTCCGTGCTCATGCTTTGGAGGGTGTTGTTTTCCATTGTTGGATTTTCTTCGTTAGGTAGGAATGGTGGTATTGGAATCCTTGCACTTGTTGAAGAGTTTCCATTTTCTGCTTGGTTGGATATCACTTCCCTTTCATTTGAAGCTTGACCCTTGAAATTATTCATCATGGTTTCCATATTTTGTAGAGTATTTTGAAGGACTTGATTTGATTTTGCACTTTGTTCCATGAATAGCTTAGTTTGTTGCGTGATTGCTTGAGTTTGTTCCATCATGGCCTTGGTAGTGGCTTCCAGGAAGGCCCTCATTTCATTGTTCATTTGTTCTTCTTGGAGTTGGCAGTTCCTTCCAGTGTATGCTTGCATATGATTGTTTCACAAGATGGCAGGATGATGGCTCTGATACCATTGTAATGTCCCCTTGTCACAAATCAAAACCTCTTTACCTTGTTCCCAAATTTCAATTGCTGATATAGCTTCTGGACTATATTTTCTTCAATATTCTTGATGGCGGTAATGTCAGATGTAGTTCTTAATACTATCAAGACTGATATATGTTATGTTGTCCCTTAACTAGCTTTGTATCTGCGGATATGAACTGCAGGCTATTGTATGGTATTTTTGAATATACAAGAGGAGGAATGTACTGTAGGAATACAATCAACACTGAGAGGGGGGGTGAATCAGTGTTGTTAACAATTTTAACACTTTTTACTCCTTTTCTTAATTTAAATTCACAAATGTATAATTCTTCAAATAGAACAAGGAAACATATGCAGAGTATCAAAACAAAACTTGACACAAGAAATTTCCCGAGTGGAAAACCCTCCTGGGGTATAAAAACCACTCAACTGCCTCACTGGCTTAACTCAAAATTTCTGATTACAATTGTCTCACTGACATTACAATTTTGCCTCACTGGCATATTGTACTTCTCTGCTTGTCTCACTGACATTACAACATCACATTCAATAAAAAATATGACTCAGGGGATTTCCCTGTTTCAATGAAAACAAAACCTTATTTCTCCCTTTTAACAATCAAAGATATATTCTTTACAATTAAACTTCAAATCAAACAATTTTGATCTTCAAAAATATTTCATATCTCTGCAAAAACAACCTCAAACTAATTCACCATTTCTTGATCTTTCTCCTTGTGCAAAACTGAACAATTTACCTTCTCTGAAAAATTATTGTCTTTCATCACTTTCACTTTCTCTGAACAAACATTCATTCATCCTGCATAAAATCATTTCATAGCAAAAATCCCATTAAAAGTTTCTCACCACACACAAGATCTTCTCTCTTCTCTGCATAATTATTCACCCCTGAAAAAAATTCTCTTTATACAAATAAACTTTCATCATTCAATCTTCTTCAAATCTGTTCAACTTCTAACATCATATATTTTTATCACCTTCACATCATATTCTCTCAAAAATAAAATTCTTTATGATCACAATCTTTTATTTTCTCAAAAACTCTCTCATCTTCAAAAACCTCTCATTGAACTCTCTTTCTCAAACTCTCAATCATCATCTCTTATCTGCAACACCATCACCTGTCATTAAAAAAAATCTCTATATACAAAATGTAAAATCCATAATACAATATTTTTACCCTCGGTTCAGCTTCCATTTCCTCAAAAAAAACAAAAAACAAAACAATGAAAAAATAAAATCTCCTTCGTAGAACTTAGCCTTTTCATCTTCAACTCATGTTTGGAAACTTTCTAAAAATGACACTCTCTTTCATAAAAAAAACTTCAATATAAACTCCACATTTACTCATTCAAGTTTCCATTTTCTACATTCTCTTGTCGATCCACATTCCATTCAAAAATTATCTTTTATGAATCTATCTTCAAGCAAAATCTTCTGACTTTCCAAATACAACTTTCGCTGTCACTTAAATTAGAAACAAGTTGATTTTACCACAGAAACCATCAAATTTAACATCTACTACATGCGGCATTGTTTAAATTCCCACCATCAGATGTGATGACCCCGCCAACAGCAGTTTAAATATCATGCGTTGATCTTCACTTTCCCGCCGGGCTTAAAAACCATTTACCGGATTACCGAGCACCCTAGGCAATGGGGCCGGTAACACCAACGACTAATCATCCCTTAAGTTATCACTTAAGGGACCTTCACCTCCATAGCCGGTCACTTAACAATTAAAAGAAAAAGCCCTTGACGTTTAGAATAGGTTTTTAAGGAATTTTAATTTATGTCTTGTGAAACAATAAAGAACAACATAAACCTCTATATGTAACCTTTGTCATTATAAGCTATTTGTGAGATAATACTAAACAATGAAGTTTAACAACCTGCATATTGAGATAATTCCAAACCCAACCTGCATACTGAGATAATTCTTCAAACCATTGTGATTACAACATAATTGTATGAGGACTAAACATAAAGCCAACCTTTGCCTCTTTCACTGAAAGATCAAACTAAGAAGATCATGTCACTATACACCAAAAGAAATCAAACTGAGAAGATTATATCACTGATGAAGACCATGTCACTATACACTGAAAGATCATATCACTGAACTGAAAACCATATTACTAAACTAAAAAAAAATATATCACTGAAATCATTGCCATTGATGAAGACCATTCATAAAGCCAACCTTATGAAAAATCCTTCACAACACTGATTGCATACTTCACAACACTGATTGCATAACCTGTCAACTGCATCTTATGAAAACTGTGAAATGCAACATCCTGATATCCTGATATTTTGACATCAATGAAAAGACAACATCCTGAACTGTGAAATGTGCTACAAAACTCCCCCTTTGTCTTTGACATTGATGGCAAAACCATAACTGATTTCTCCCCCTTTTTGACATAAAAATGTCAAAGGCAAAAAAAATAACACCACAATCAATAGATTCCTGTTCTTGTAAATACAATCCTCTGAAAAATTTTGTCAAAACCAACACTTTACTTCAAACTGATCAAATGTACAATACTATAACACTACCAACCACAAAAAATATGTACAAAAACTATATACAGGCTATGTACAAATGAGATTCAGGACATTAAAATAATCTAGAAAACAACTCCCCCTGAATCTGATATCTCTGTAACTTACTGAAGAGAGACAAGAGACAGAACTCCCAGTCTCTGTCTCAGAGTTTCAAATGTCTCCTTTGGCAAAGGCTTTGTGAAGATGTCAGCCAACTGATCACTTGTATGCACATATTCCAAAGCAACTTCATTTTCAATCACCTTTTCCCTTAGAAAATGATATCTAATAGCAATATGTTTAGTTCTTGAATGCATTATAGGATTCTTTGACATATTGATAGAACTTGTGTTATCACAAAGAATAGACACAGGTTTTTTAACCTCAACCTTAATATCAAGAAGTGATTGTACCATCCAAAGTACCTGTGTACAACATGATGAAGCAGCAATGTACTCAGCTTCAGCTGTAGATAGAGAAACACAATCTTGTTTCTTACTATGCCATGCAACCAATCTGCCACCCAGAAAGAAAGCTGCCCCACTTGTGCTTTTTCTGTCATCAGGACACCCTGCCCAATCTGCATCTGTATAGGCAAGAAGTGTAAAATCATTGTGTCTAGGATACCATAAACCAAAATCAAGTGTACCCTTAATATATCTAAAGATTCTCTTAACAGCATTCAAATGTGATTGTTTAGGACAAGCTTGAAATCTTGCAACCAAACAAACAGCCTGCATAATATCAGGCCTAGAAGCAGTGAGATATAAAAGACTCCCAATCATAGATCTATACAGAGACTGTTCCACTTCAGGTGATTCATCATTTTTACTTAGCTTATGCCCTGTCTCCATAGGAGTACCCAAAGGTTTGCAATCATCCATTTGAAACCTCTTTAACATCTCTTTGGCATATTTATTCTGTGAGATGAATATTCCCTTTTCAAGCTGAGATACCTGAAGACCAAGAAAGAAAGACAATTCTCCCAACATAGACATTTCAAATTCTGCTTTCATAATGTTAGGAAATGAGTGACTCATATCATCATTATTACTACCAAAAATGATATCATCTACATAAACTTCAACAACCAGAATATCCTCACCTTTGATTAAATAGTACAAATTACTGTCCACACCTCCTTTTGTGAACCCCTGTTCCTGCAAAAACTTATCCAGTCTATAATACCAAGCCCTTGGAGCTTGCTTTAAACCATATAAAGCCTTTTTCAACCTGTAAACATGATCTGAATTATCTTTATTCACAAAACCTTCTGGTTGTTCCATGTAGACTTCTTCTTCAAGATCTCCATTTAGAAATGCTGATTTTACATCCATTTGGTAAACTTTGAAATTTTTATAAACTGAAAAAGCTAAAAACATCCTTATAGCTTCTAATCTAGCAACAGGAGCAAATGTTTCTTCAAAGTCAATACCTTCAATTTGTGAATACCCTTTGCAAACCAGTCTGGCTTTGTTTCTAACAACTTTACCTTTATTATCAAGCTTATTCCTAAACACCCATTTTGATCCAATGACATTCTTACCTTCTGGTCTTGGAACAAGTTCCCATGTTTTATTCTTTTCTATTTGGCTTAACTCCTCTTCCATGGCATTAACCCATGCTTCATCTTTGCTGGCCTCAACATAATTCTTTGGTTCCATTTCAGATATCAAACAAACATGTGCTTGATTATGTGCAGCAGCTTGCTTTCCTCTTCTTGTTAAAACACCACTGTCCTTATCCCCAATGATCAACTCATGAGGATGATCTCTTTGAAATGCCTTTGAAAGAGTCTTTGTCTTGACATCAACAGATTTTTCAAGATCTTCTTCCTCTTCCTGAATTTCTTCTTCCTTTTGTGAATGATGATCAACTTCAATGTCATGAATCAACTGCATACAGGGCTGCAAATCCTCATCCACCTTAACATTAGTACTTTCAATTATTCTTTTGAGCCTATTGTTAAAATATTTATATGCCTTGCTATGTGTAGAATAACCAAGAAAAATGCCTTCATCACATCTAGACTCAAAACCACATAAGCTATCATTATCTTTCTTGATGTAACACTTACTTCCAAAATTTTTGAAATACCCAACATTAGCTGACTTACCATACCATAGTTCATAAGGAGTATAATTTGACTTTACCCTTAATTGAACTCTGTTCAGAGTATATACAGCTGTATGAACAGCTTCTCTCCAATAGACATTAGGCAGATTTGCATCATGTAGTAAAGTTCTTGCCATTTCTTTTACAGTCCTGTTTTTCCTTTCAGCTACTCCATTTTGCTGTGGAGTTCTAGGAGTGGAGAATTGCCTTCTTATCCCATGTTTTTCACAATACTCCTCAAATTCCTTTGAAGTGTACTCTCCTCCATTGTCTGACCTTAGACATTTTAGCTTGAAATCAGATTCCTTTTCAACCATCTTCTTGAAGATTTTGAATCTATCAAATGCCTCTGATTTATGCCTTAAGAATGTTACCCATGTCATTCTTGAAAAATCATCAATGAAAAGCATAAAATACTTTTCTCCTCCCAGAGCTTTAGTCCTTGTAGGACCACACAAATCTGAATGTACCAGCTGCAGAGGTTTTGAAGAAAAATACTCCTTAGGCTTGAAACTAACTTTAGTTTGCTTACCCAGCTGACACTCTTTGCATATAGTATTACTTGGTTTTGAAATATGAGGCATATTTCTGACATTGTGATTCTTGCTAATTCTCACAAGATTGTCAAAATTCACATGACCAAGTCTTCTGTGCCATAACCAGCTTTCCTCAATTTGACCCATGAAACAGATATGACTATCAACACTTTTAGTTTCTGAGTTATGAAGATTGTAGATGTTACCACTAGTCCTTAGACCTGCTGCAATAACTTTACCTGATTTCTTTTTAATCTCACATCCATGTGCATCAAAAACCACATTAAAACCATTGTCACATATTTGACTGACACTTAACAAGTTGTGCTTCAGTCCTTCTACAAAATACACATCATGTAGTGGTGTTTCTTCATCAAGAAGAATTGTACCTTTACCTTTGATCATAATGCAATCATTATTTCCAAACATAACAGAACCTTCATTAATGTCTTCAAACTTAACAAATTTTTCTTTGTCTCCTGTCATGTGATTGGAACAGCCACTGTCAATCACCCACTGTTCCTTCTTTCTGGCATGAAAAGCAGCTTGTGCAATCATAACATTAATGCTCTTATTGATTACCTTAGGTCTCCAAACTAGCAACTTCTTTTCAGAACTTGAAGAAGACAAACCTGTAACAGTATTCCTTATAGTTTGCTGCATTTGCAAAGAAGGTCTACAAAATTTGGCAATATGCCCAAAATTTTTACAATTGTGACACTTCAAACTTCTTAAAAACATGAATGGATTCCTTGGAAATAAATGCATTTCTCTTCTGACTCCAAATCTGCATTCACTGGCTTTATGTCCAAACCTGTTGCAACAAAAACAATATCCAGTAAAGTGAGCATTATACCTGAAAGTATCACTTCTATTGTAGTTTGTTGTCCTTATGATTGATTTTCCATTTGTACTAGCCTTTTGTGAACATTGTCCCTCTTCAAATCCAAGACCTGATTTATCCTTGAATCCTTTTTGTTTATCAAGAAGATCATCTAGTTTATCACTGCTTCTGCACATATCAAGTCTTCTTCTCAAATCAACAATTTCAGCTTCAAGTGTATGACATTCCTTGTCCTTGTTATTCAACTCTTTATCTTTATCAACAATAATTTTCTTACTTTCTTCAAGAGAAAGAATTAGATCAGTAATTTGTTTCTCATAACAAGTTAACTTGTTATTCATGATCTCATTTTCTTTTTGAAACTGACTTCTTTGTGCAATGATTTCCTTCTTAAGTTTCTTGACTTGACTTAATGCACACATCAATTCTCCTTCAAAATCAACAACAGCTTCACAACTGTTTGATTGTTCCTCACACTTTTCATTTTGAACTTCATTTAGAATAGCCATAAATAAAGTCTGTGCATTTTCATCAAGAAAATCATCTGAATCACTTTCAGACATATCAACATTTTTTGTGAACAAACTTCTCTTCTTTCTGAAATTATTTTTCCTTCTAGAAACAAACTGTTTCTTTTTGAATTGCTTCTTGTTTTCATCTTCATCACTGTCTGGATCTTTGTAAGGACACTAAGCTGCATAGTGTCCAATCTTTCCACACTCAAAACATTTGAATGGAAGCTTACCTTTGTACTTACCAACAGATCCCTTCTTTAACTTGCTTGCAAGAGATATTTCTTGTTCATCATCCAATTCATCTGAATCAGAAATCTCTTTTTCTTTTCTGACTGATTTGAAAGCAGCTTCTTTGCTTGAAGGTATGTCATTGCTAATCCTCATCTCATAAGCTGTGAAAGTGCCATGAAGTTCATCAAAGGTAACTTTGCTTAAATCTCTTTCTTCAATAGCAGACACTTTGGATTCATATTTTGGATTTAAGGTCCTTAAGATTTTTGTAACAACTGTCTTCTCTTCCAGTGTATCACCAAGTCCTCTGATAGCATTTACAATTTCTTGGACCCTTAGAAGATATTCTGCCACTTTCTCATCATCACTCATTCTGAGACTTTCAAATTTTGCTCTGTAGGATTGCAGTTTTGCTTCTTTGATTTTATCATCTCCTTGATAAATATTGGACAGTTTGTCCCATATTTCTTTGGCTGTTTTACACTCCATGATTTTTACAAGTATGTCATTGGTAAGACCACAACATAATGCATTTTTAGCCTTAGCATTATTTTCATATGCTCTTTTCTCATCAGCTGTGCTAGGAGGATTTGTAGCAGTATATCTAGTAACAATAGCATCATACACATCATACCCCAGAGATGACAAATATGACTCCATCCTGAATTTCCAAAAAGCATAGTTAGAGCCATCAAACATAGGTGCCTTATAATTTGAGTAACCTTCTTGACTTGCCATGATAAGTATTCCAGAAATATGATCTACCCAAGCTGATTAAGCTTTGACAGGGTACCAGGCTCTGATACCAATTGTAGGAATACAATCAACACTGAGAGGGGGGGTGAATCAGTGTTGTTAACAATTTTAACACTTTTTACTCCTTTTCTTAATTTAAATTCACAAATGTATAATTCTTCAAATAGAACAAGGAAACATATGCAGAGTATCAAAACAAAACTTGACACAAGAAATTTCCCGAGTGGAAAACCCTCCTGGGGTATAAAAACCACTCAACTGCCTCACTGGCTTAACTCAAAATTTCTGATTACAATTGTCTCACTGACATTACAATTTTGCCTCACTGGCATATTGTACTTCTCTGCTTGTCTCACTGACATTACAACATCACATTCAATAAAAAATATGACTCAGGGGATTTCCCTGTTTCAATGAAAACAAAACCTTATTTCTCCCTTTTAACAATCAAAGATATATTCTTTACAATTAAACTTCAAATCAAACAATTTTGATCTTCAAAAATATTTCATATCTCTGCAAAAACAACCTCAAACTAATTCACCATTTCTTGATCTTTCTCCTTGTGCAAAACTGAACAATTTACCTTCTCTGAAAAATTATTGTCTTTCATCACTTTCACTTTCTCTGAACAAACATTCATTCATCCTGCATAAAATCATTTCATAGCAAAAATCCCATTAAAAGCTTCTCACCACACACAAGATCTTCTCTCTTCTCTGCATAATTATTCACCCCTGAAAAAAATTCTCTTTATACAAATAAACTTTCATCATTCAATCTTCTTCAAATCTGTTCAACTTCTAACATCATATATTTTTATCACCTTCACATCATATTCTCTCAAAAATAAAATTCTTTATGATCACAATCTTTTATTTTCTCAAAAACTCTCTCATCTTCAAAAACCTCTCATTGAACTCTCTTTCTCAAACTCTCAATCATCATCTCTTATCTGCAACACCATCACCTGTCATTAAAAAAAATCTCTATATACAAAATGTAAAATCCATAATACAATATTTTTACCCTCGGTTCAACTTCCATTTCCTCAAAAAAAACAAAAAACAAAACAATGAAAAAATAAAATCTCCTTCGTAGAACTTAGCCTTTTCATCTTCAACTCATGTTTGGAAACTTTCTAAAAATGACACTCTCTTTCATAAAAAAAACTTCAATATAAACTCCACATTTACTCATTCAAGTTTCCATTTTCTACATTCTCTTGTCGATCCACATTCCATTCAAAAATTATCTTTTATGAATCTATCTTCAAGCAAAATCTTCTGACTTTCCAAATACAACTTTCGCTGTCACTTAAATTAGAAACAAGTTGATTTTACCACAGAAACCGTCAAATTTAACATCTACTACCTGCGGCATTGTTTAAATTCCCACCATCAGATGTGATGACCCCGCCAACAGCAGTTTAAATATCGTGCGTTGATCTTCACTTTCCCGCCGGGCTTAAAAACCATTTACCGGATTACCGAGCACCCTAGGCAATGGGGCCGGTAACACCAACGACTAATCATCCCTTAAGTTATCACTTAAGGGACCTTCACCTCCATAGCCGGTCACTTAACAATTAAAAGAAAAAGCCCTTGACGTTTAGAATAGGTTTTTAAGGAATTTTAATTTATGTCTTGTGAAACAATAAAGAACAACATAAACCTCTATATGTAACCTTTGTCATTATAAGCTATTTGTGAGATAATACTAAACAATGAAGTTTAACAACCTGCATACTGAGATAATTCCAAACCCAACCTACATACTGAGATAATTCTTCAAACCATTGTGATTACAACATAATTGTATGAGGACTAAACATAAAGCCAACCTTTGCCTCTTTCACTGAAAGATCAAACTAAGAAGATCATGTCACTATACACCAAAAAAAATCAAACTGAGAAGATTATATCACTGATGAAGACCATGTCACTATACACTGAAAGATCATATCACTGAACTGAAAACCATATTACTGAACTAAAAAAAAAATATATCACTGAAATCATTGCCATTGATGAAGACCATGTCACTGATGAAGACCATTCATAAAGCCAACCTTATGAAAAATCCTTCACAACACTGATTGCATACTTCACAACACTGATTGCATAACCTGTCAACTGCATCTTATGAAAACTGTGAAATGCAACATCCTGATATCCTGATATTTTGACATCAATGAAAAGACAACATCCTGAACTGTGAAATGTGCTACATGTACTTCGATGGATGAATGAGAATGATTGATTGATGGATACAGAGAATGAATGTTCTTTGATGGTTTTCAATGGAATGAAGGATGTTCGATTCTTCAGAGACCATCAATGTGTAAGAGTAACCAATTGATGATGATAGATTCCAATGTATGTAGAGTATAACATGAAATGTTTATTACAATGATAACGATCAAATTTGTTGTTATAGTACCAAATCTTACAATCCCAATTTAGATGACAAATACAGTGCAATGATGTTATCCAGTCTACTGTATTAGATCAGCCACTTGTGCTGGTGCTATTGCAGTGTGAAACACTTCTAATACTTACACGATGGCTGCAGATCATTGCTGATAGGATACTGATTTTCTATTCTGTAGTGGTTAGTCCTTCTTTTCCCCAGATCGAATGTTTCAAACAATATATATGTCTTCATGCTCTTGTACAGGGATACGTCCCTTATGATCGCACCCTTCTAACATGACAAATAATTATTTATATAATAATCGCTGTCTATATAATTGTTGACTTTCATTTACTAATGCTTCATTGATCGCTGCCTTTATCAATTGCCTTTAGTTACGTATCACATATAGTATTCGTTGTGTTTCATACTAGTTGATAAACTTTTGGCTTTATTAATAATCGTTGTTCTTTATGGTACACTAATTGGTCTTATAAAGAGTGTTGCCTTTAAATTCCTTTATTGAGGGATCGCAGCCTTTGTTAAAGGTAATTTTCATTATAAGGTGTCCATCACCTCCTTAATTACCATATTTACTTTGTTTTAAACTGTAATCTTATTCTATATAAGGGTTGGGCCCTGCTGACTTTGGATAGCAATACCTTTATTATATATATATATATATATATATATATATATATATATATATATATATATATATATATATATATAAAGATTTATATATTTGTATCATATAATAATATATATCATAATATTTAATTATTAATATTATAATTATTATCATATAATATCTTATCCATATTTATAATTATATATTATATAATATTGATAATATTATTTTGTATTTATATTATCATTTATAAATAAAAATAATATTATTTAATATTATTGTTTATTAAACACGATTATCATGAGAAACACTATATTTGAAGGAAACGATTTCTCCTCCTTTATCGTGACGTTTAAATCTTTAATTTAAACAATGTCTTAATATGGGGATATGACATTGAACCTTCCAATTAACTTATTCTCAACAAAATATTATTTGTTTTCATACAACTCTTCTTTTAAATTGACATCAAAATTTAATTCAATGGGCTTAGCAGAGTATTGAGCAATCCTTTCGAATGCGTTGCCACTGGGATCCTTTGGATTATATTCCAGGGCAGGTCTGAGGTGAACCCTAGATTTGGCGGCATCCCAGAATGAACCCCTATCCGTAATTTCCCATTCTCACTAGCTGGCCAACAATTATCCTTTGTTGGCACTTTCAAATTCCTAATGCCTGAAAGACTATATGTTCCCCCTCCAAATCCAAACGGATACACTGGCTCAAATGCCTTTATCTGTGCAAGCTTAAAGATTTTGTTTCCAAAGGCAAAAAGGCGTGAGAAGCCACCACAATCACATTATATATTAGCGCATCCATTGTCATCAAATACTGAATTAGAATCCCTAGCAGTTGAAGCCTCGTGCATACAAAGGAATTTCTAGCAACCCTAATACCGTGTAAATTCAAGAGTTTCGCATCCATTTCGGAAATTAGTTGGTGCTTTATGATAAATACTAAACTATATTATTTTATAAAACTCTCCCCATTTGATTCTTTGATTACAATGCATTTATAGAATACTATTCTTAATCAATCCACTAAGAATGTGGATCTAAGATCCTATTCTTGGGGAGAAAAACTATATCTTCTTCCTCTCATCTTGTTGTTTTTTTTCACGCCACTTTTATTTCAGTCATTTTCTATCACAAACTACTCATTCATTTTAATGAATTGCTTCAAACTATTTTTGAGTTTTGTTCCCCTCGTTCCTAGCTTTTCATATCATTTTGAAATTTTGAATTGCATTGAGAAATGAGAGAGATATTGCCATTTTACTAAGACTACATTTTTAACTTCCTTTTTTCGTGCTTCGTTTAGGAAGTTTTCTAGTGCTCCAACTTGACGGGATTTATTCTTCAATCTACTTATTTTCTATAACCTTAACAAAAATAGTCATATTATTTACCTTTGTCTAAATTATTCATTTGATTAGTTATTTCAAATATTATTTTCTAGTAGTAAGGCGTTAAATTATTTATTTCTTAGATAGATTAATTTGTTTTGTACATAAATAATGTATTCCTTTGTGTAGATAGAAAAACCTTTTTCTTGAAAGTAGAATAAATTGATTTTAGTAAATTAT
Source organism: Cunninghamia lanceolata (assembly GCA_027924645.1). NCBI lineage: Eukaryota > Viridiplantae > Streptophyta > Pinopsida > Cupressales > Cupressaceae > Cunninghamia > Cunninghamia lanceolata. The sequence continues at coordinate 1,254,114 of BSBN01000416.1, read as the reverse complement.
GTTATTTTAGAAACATCTGAGTATATATATATTTCTAATTCATAACTGTCCCAAATTGATGAAGTAACGGTTATGGATTTAATTTTTTTTTTTGAAACTTCGTCATCTCTCTCTAATCCTTATCTTCTTTTTAAGATTTTCTCACTCCTAGATTTTTTTTTTCTTTAAAACAAAAAACAAAGCCATTGCATGGGATAGAAATAGATAGCTGGATAGGGAGAGAGGGATCTTTCTGGGGCTCTCGAAAGTTAAGGTTTGAGAAAAACTTCAGTCGGTTGATCTTCAGGAATCAAAGGGAACAATGCATGAGGATTACTGCTACGGCCTACAAGTACTTGGAATATTTCTTAACTCAGTTAAACATCTAATATTTATTTGGTTTTTCTGGGCATGAAGGATTAGATGGAGTTGCTTGGCTTCATAGTGATAAATTAGGTAAAACACCCTCTCTATTTTCATGCTTTTCGGCATGTGGAAATTGCTGACCTAGAAGAATTTGATTAGATTTGAATCCATAATCAAATCGGTAGCTATTCTTTACTTCGCTCTACCTGTTAAACACCGTCATTTTTTTTTAAGGCATAGTCATATTTGTAAGGCAATGTACCTACGAAAAATTTGGTGTCATATCTGCAAATCGATTTGAGTTGATCTAATACTACGAACCCTTCTTGTGCTAGTCGCCTGTAACTATTCTTGATTATTTAGAACATTTTGAGTTAAAGCTTCATCTTTATTTTCTGCTTGGTCTCTTATATTATTAAAGAGTTAGAATGGTTGGTTGTGCTTATGAGCAAACCTTTAGGGGAAACCATTGTTTATTCAAAGAGTGGAATCTTCCTGAGCGCTACATTTACCATGCCTGGCCTTTGTGAGAATCTAAAACAGATTAACGTTGCTCCAGCAAACGCCTCTAGGGTATTCTATTGTAATCCAACTTTTATATGATGATTTTATAGTCATCCCTAAGACGAAATTCGGTGTAATCTACCTTTCATTTATGGAACCTGTCACACAGGTCACACGCCCCTTCGCTTGAAGTATCAATGATATCTTTTTTTAGCGCCCTATCTTGCTAACCTTCCAACCAATGACTACCTCAAATTTCCTTACTGGCAATGAATAGCCCTATCTTTTTTGTTGCAAAGAAGTTGATTTATTAAGCCCAAGGGACCTCTTCATTACCAAGCTGCTCAACCAGACGAAGAACGAATTTGGGTATCATCACAAGGGACCCCTCACACTTCCCTGCAATGGGGACGATTTCGAGCGGTTAATTTGATATATTCGTGCCATTTTTATTACACCCATGGATAGATCCCTCTTTCATGGGTGCATCAATTGTATAGTGGTGTTATAATTTTAGGTTTCCTGTTTGAATGCTGAACTTAAATACACAACCAATTGTGTAAATATATAAATTTTATATCACACCCAATTCTGTAAATATATACATTATATTTATGACTGAAATGTTCAGTTCTATGCTTCTGTGCTGAGTTGTTGCGTCTCGCCAGATTGAATCAGTTGTGTGATAAATCCACAATGTTTTTCCTGTTTTTCCTGTTTTCAACTCTGGTGCTGGCAAGTAGAAGAATTTATTTTGCCTTTTTAATAAATTTAAATTAATAATATTGGTTGGATTTTTAATACTTGTCAGCAAGAAATTGTTTTAAATTAATTGTTTTTAAACACTAATATATATATAGTTACAATGTTACTCAACAATAAAGATTTAGCTTTCTTAACAAAGGTAACTTAAATATTTAGGGCACAATGGTTTCTAGTTAGAAGTTCTAGATATTAGTAAAAAGATAGAATATAAAAATTGTTATGATTTAATATAGGGTTATTTTTTTTAAAGTTACAATTATTGGTTAGAGTGGTTTAGTCTTAAACATGATCAAAGCTAAATATGAAAAATTAGATTATTAGACTTAAGTTTTTTAAGAGTTGTAGTTAGTGTTTAGTATATTGATATGATTAATTAGAATATTTAGAGGTAAATACAAAAATAGTATAAGTAAAATAATTCAATATGGAGTTGACTTCCTCAAAAGTCATAGTTAGTGGTTAGAGTACAAAGACAAAGTATGTAATCTGAAATGATTCAATATAGGCATGACTTCCTTAAAAGTTATAGTTAGTAGTTATAGTATAGTCTGTGGTAGTCCCAATTTTTAGTCGTCCAATTGCTAAAAATAAATTTGGTAGTCTAACAATTTTTTTTGGTAGTCCAACAAAAACTATGGAACCAAAAAAGATTTTGGGAAAAATAAAAAATTAAAACCAAAAAGAAAATAAAAAAATCACAAAAACTATGGAACCAAAAAAAAAAATTGGAAAAAATAAAAAATAAAAACTAAAAAGGAAATTGAAATAAGAAAATAAGAAAATCAAAAAAACTATGGAACCAAAAAAGAAATTAGAAAAAATAAATAATAAATAAAAATTAAAAAGAAAATTGAAATAAGAAAATAAGAAAATAAGAAAATCTATGGAACCAAAAAAGAAATTGGACAAAATAAATAATAAAAAATAAAAACAAAAAAAATAAATAATAAATAAAAACTAAAAAGAAAATTGAAATAAGAAAATAAGAAAATCACAAAAACTATGGAACCACAAAATAAATAATAAAAAATAAAAACCAAAAAAATTGAATGAAAAAAATGGAAAAATCACAAGATGCATTTTCTTTTTAAAGTTGCATGAGTGTAGTCCAAAATAGAAATTAGAAAAACTAAAAAATAAAAAATAAAAAATAAAAAGTGATGGTTAATTTTTTTTAGTTCTTTAAAAAATTAGTTTAATTAAGATTTAAATTTAATCTTATTTAGTTTGAAATTGGTTTAATTTATTTATTTAATTTATAATTGATCTTTTCAATTTTCTAAATTCAATTTTTTCTTGGATCATCTATCTTATCATTATCTTTTCCATTATTCTTCTAAAATTAAATAAATTTTCTAAATTTATTTAATTTGGTCTTTCCATTATTCTTCTAAAATTAAATAAAATTTCTAGATTTATTTAATTTGATCTTTTCCATTATTCTTCTAAACTTAATAATATTTTTTTAATTCTTTAAAAAATAATTTAATTAAGATTTTTATTTAGTTTGAAATTAGTTCTTATTTAATTCTATTAAAAAATATAGAAGATTTTACATTGTTTATTTATATTAACATTATAATTTTTTTTTAGTCCTTTAAAAAATATATATTTTTTAGTTCTTATTTAATTTTATACTGAAGTTACTTTTTAAATTGCAAATATATCTTTTATGCACTAAAGATATTTTTTTAAATTGCAAATTTTTGTTAGGTTGATTTATTGTATTTAAAAAGTTTTTTACAGATTTTTTTTTTAAATATAAAATAAATTTTATTATAATTTAAAAAAAATTTAATTTTACTTTAGTACTTTTTTAAAATATATCTTTTTTATGCATTAAGTTACTTTTTAAAATTGCAAAATTATGTTAGGTTGATTTATTAAATTTTGTGTACTCCCTAGGTCACCATGGCTGCCTGCCTCATTAATTTCTATAAATATAGGAGATTATATATATATATATATATATATATATATATATATATATATATATACAAAAATAGTGTTTATTTATATTAACATTATATTTTTTTTAGTTCTTAAAAAAATAATTTAGTATAAAGAAAGGGAAACTTTTTTGGAGAGATAAGGAACCTCATATTTAAAAATGACTTCAAATGATAAAAAAAATCAATGGCCTCTTATTCAAGGAAGAAGAAGTGGCATATTTACTAGTACCCCAAAGCTATCTACTAAATAAATTCTAAGCAATCAAGACATTAGGTGAACCGTACCTAAATAATGTAGGATAATAGAAAATCCATGTAACTAATTTCCCTCTTGATAGACACATTTATAGCCATATTATTAAATAGTGTAATTTTATTCTTTGTCAAAGTTATTATATTTATAGCCATATTATTAAATAGTCCTATGAGCCAATACTTGCACAAAATAACTTTTAAAAAACATATATGAAATTTATTTATGCAAATTGTTTCTATTAATATAGAAGTCAATTTGTGGGCTGATATCTTAGAAGAATTTCACCAACTTGATCCCATACAAACACGATGTTTTGCCACTACAGTCTTAGTTATAGGAGCAGTGTGGTTTGGTATTGTAGTGCTTTGAACACATTTCACACACACAAAGTGAACATCAAAAACTCACTCAAATAATAAAGGGATGTCAAAGTTCAAATGCACACTTCACACAAATAATAAGTGGATGACAAAGTTCAAACACACATACAAAATGAATGCCAAAAGTTCAAACAATAAGTGCACACAAAATAATGTCTAAAGTTCAAACACACTTCAAACAAATAAAGTTCAAAGACACTTCAAACAAACATGGATGTCATCATTCAAACAAACACACAATAATTGTGTTTCTTATAGTATATACAGTCTTTTCCACCAACTACTAATAAAAAATAAATATAAATTATTTAGTAATAGGCCTATAAATATTTGTGCCTATCGACCATTTGATAGCACCTTTGGTGCTTTTACTAGTAATAAACAATTTACTTTTTATTTCTTTCATTTATTCTTAAAATTTATAAATAAAATATTCTTCTATTTTAATCTCATTAATATATTATAATTATTTTAAAAATGTAAGATTTTAATTATATTATAATTATTATAAAAAATTATAAATTTTAATCTTAATGAGAGAATTATCTACCATCTCAAGTAAAGTGTAAATTTTATCTTCAAATGACCTTTACAGCCTTAAAACAAAATATTTAAAAAAAAATTAGTAAAAATAATTAAAAAGATAATGCCACCCCTAATTTAAAAATAAAAATAAAATAACTTAATTTTGACTTTTATATTTCCTAACAAGATTTATCTCTTGATTTGTAACTTTGATCTCCTACATTTTATTAAAGAGATATTAGTGGAATGTAATCACAAATTTTCTTTTAATGAGCAGGGATAGTTGGAATAGCTGCCACTGCTTACCACTTATAATTTCATTTATTTTTTTTAACCTGGTATCCAATTTAATGCGATAAACACATTAAAAAGGGCATCGGAAGGCTTCTTGTTCGATTTGTTTCTCAATATTTCTACAAGTTATTTTCTAATGTCTTTCATGGAACACTGCATTTTAAATTTATAATTACAAATTGATACGCCCTAATCATATACAATTACAAATATGTTCTTTTTGAATATTCTTGCATTTTAGTTTTACAGTTAGAGATGAGATATTGATACACCCAATTACAAATATGTTCTTTTTGAATATTCCTGCATTTCACTTTTATGGTTAGAGATGAGATATTGATACACCCATTGGCTATTCCGTTGCACATAAATTTCGTGCAACTGCTAGTAGATATAGTCACGGCCTTTTCCATGTTAATCTCTTATTTTTTTATATTTCCTATCTAATAGTTTTAGTAAATCACATTTTGGTAGAAATTTGTTATTGTTAAATGATCCCTTTCGAACTCCAGTTGTAATAAAATCGTAGAGGCATGGTTCCCCTTTATCACATTTAGATAAGTTCGGTAGTGCTCTGAATGAGTTTTTAATATATAAACATGGAACTAGTTTTGTTGGGAGTTTATTTATGTTTCTTTTAAATGGATATAGAATTGATTTAGATATTAGAGCTCCTTTGTTAGGTAATAAATTCCATAAGTCATGTCTGATTTGAAATGTGGATTCTAGATTCAAATAGAATACTAGAATTGGGTAAAAATTCCCTAATAACATTTGGATGGCTTTCAATCTATTAAGGTTAGATTTGGTATTATTAAAGTAAATATGTCTCAGATAAGGAATTGATAGTAAAAATTTATTTTGTTAAGTAATAAATTTCGCATGTTTCTAATTGAAAATGCATATTTTTTAAATTAAATTAGAAATACCAAATTTGGTTGGAATTTTCTTAATATTGTGTTAATAATAGTTGAACATTGGATGGATGCAAATCTACTAAGTTTAGATTAATTGAAGTTACTTAAAATCATTTTGGTGCTAGATAACATGTTAAGTTTTTGGGAGTAAAGGAATATCCTCCATAACCAAATCAATTATATTTCCTTGAATCTATGTTTAGTTGAAAGGTCATGTGATCATTTGGGAAATATTTTAATTAAGGAATCATCATAGGATTCTCTTTACCATAATGGAACTCTATTATGATATAATTACAATATTCATAAATCTAACCATTAACTTATAACAAATAATACAATGCGTATATATATGCATTTAACTTATAGTCAACCCTTATGATAAGTGTTACGATGGAGAATAGGGTTCTCGTTGTGTCTGGTGTGGACATGAACAGAGATGTTATCGCTATGTCACCACTCTTTGTTGTGGGCGTTGTTGGTTCTCAAATATGTAGTTCAACAAACTCTAAAAGGATGCCAAACTTTGTGATCAGGTGTGGTAACCGATTTGGCCAACTAATGGAATCAATTGAATTGATTGGACTTCCTTGTGCCTCAGGCTCTACTTTGCCTAGGTGGGTGTACCTTTCTATCACTAAAGATGAACTCTTCAATACTGACTGGTGATGATTAAGCAGATTATGTGCAATTTTATCAATTCAACCAAATTCAAATTGGCATGGAATCTGAAGATGGATTTTATTCAATTACTTTACTTCTACTCCTACTCCTACAAACAGAAAACCAAAATTGTTTTTGAAAATATTATGTACAAGGAATTGATTCTGGAAAGAAATTAATCAGTGCCTGCTCCTGGGTATCAGAGTCTGTTCACAAAAAGATCTGTGCCTTCCTTCTAACTACAACTCGAATTACTTGGTATAGAATTGTTTATGCCTAGCATAAACATGCAAGGTTATTTTTACTTGGATCTTCTTAATTATCCAAATTGAATCCACCAAATTACAATGATCTATTTAATGGAATTTAATTCCTCCTTGAGGAAACCCAATTAGACAAACCACCCAAAAATAACAAATGTGTTTTGAAGAGTTAAACATACCCTTGATATGTTAATTCAAATAATAAGAAAATGCAATATGAAGACAACCAGATAAAATATAAAAAATGTTCAACAAGTAATTGAGAACTAGAAGTTCGACACCAAAGAAATATAATCTTCTTTTATTGATATGCTTCAAAGATCAGGCCTTACAAAGTTTTGCTCTTCCAAAATCATATTTCCCCAGCCAAATCTAGCCCCACAATCTTGGTTTCCCTCTTATAGAAAAGTGAGGGAAGCGAAAAGCTTCAGACCGTTTACATTCAATGGCTTTTCACATTCCCAACCCTTCATTAGACATTTTACATGTTCTTTGCAAAAAATAATTATTTTCTCCACTTTTTTTTTTCACATCCCCGTGAAAAAATTATTTCGCCCATATCATTTTTACAATAATAGTCAAAATGACTATTAATATCCCTTTTTACATTTTCACATTTCACCAATATATTTTCACATAATTCATTGAGTAAAACAATTACCCTTTCCTTTATCCCTAAGTGAAAATATTTCATTTTCACTTTCAAGAATACCTATCGGGCATACTTTTCTCACCAAAATAAAAATTTTACTTTTCAGATGAAAAAATATTTTTGTGTGCACTGTATTTGGTATTCTATGCTTCCACCAATCTCCCGCAAGCTTCTTTGTAAGAAAATTAATAAAACTTTTTAAGTTTCAATTTCCTGCTAGCCCGCACAATCTCCATTTGATGGTTGCAGGAAAACGGGAATGTTTTAAGTTGTCCCACTACCCCGCACATAGATTTGACTCCTCCTGTGGGAACGCGAGAAGGCTCACCGCTCTACCGCACGCACATAGAAATTCCTTCGCGGGGATGTGGGGAGAACCCGCCATCCTGCATACAGTTTACTTGGGCTCTGCAGGACTGCGAGGGAAGGAATTCTTTACTCTGTTCTCTTCATCAAAGACATAGCTTATATGTGTAAGGAAGTTAAAGTAGCGGAAACAACTTCCTATGCTAATCTTGAGAAGAGACAATATGCAAAACTTTTAAAAACTGATCTAACAGCTATAGAAATTCTAGCAACACATTCAAAACATGAAATAAACAATAAAACATAAAACACCAGATATACGTGGGGAAAACCCTTTCGGGTGAAAAACCCCACACTCCAAAAGCCTGCTCAATGTATTCCAAATCTAATAACAAGATTACATACACTTGCAGAGCAAGGTTATTACAGGAGTATCACCAGTAAACAACTCTGGAAGAATTCCGGTAGCATTCCGATAGCATAACAATACCTGCAAACTCACACTATGCCTCCAAATTATAGACGTCTAGCTATACAAGAAACCATCTATGGTTTTACAAAACCATGTGCGAGGCTTCTTAGCCAAGATTCCAGTCCCAAAATAAGCTCTCACGTCCAAAATGAAATCCCCTATTTTTGACCCTTACAGATGTCATAGAATTTGTCATAATATGCCTAAAAATAGGCCTTCCATCATATACTACCATGTGGGCATCTTTTGACACCTAATAAACCAATTTTCAATGTACTGACAATGCATAATAGTTGTAGGAAAATATTAAATGAAAATAACTATTTACAGGAAATATGCAGCAAGGTTGAGACACCTCGTTTCCCAACATTCTCCCACTTGTTGAATACCTTGCAAGAGCCAGGGGAATCACATCATCATGGATCAACTGCTAGGGGCCAAGAGGCCCATAGACTCGAAACACCACCTAAATTTTACTGTGCTCATGGGCTTAGTTAATGCATCCACAACATTTGCCACAGTCTCTACCTTTTCCAGCTTCACCCTGCCATCCTCGACCATTTCTCTCACAAAGTGATACTGACCATCAATGTGTTTGGTCCTGGCATGAAAAATTGGGTTCTTCACAAGGCAGATTGCACTCTGATTGTCACAATAAACTATAACTGCACCATGTTTCAATCCAATATCTGAACACAAATGCTTCAGCCAAATGGCTTCTTTACAGGCATGAGTAGCTGCCATGTACTTCACCTCAGTAGTGGACAAAGGGACTACAACCTATCACTTGCTCATCCAACTGATTGCACCACCATTAAGAGTAAACACATATGCACTGGTGGATCTTCTGCTATTGACATCACCAGCCCAATCTGAAACCACAAAACCATGAATACTCAGGGAATGCTGATCTCCTGTACCATGAAAACAAATAGAGTACTCTGATGTACCCCACAAATATCTAAAGACCCTCTTAACTACATCCCAATGCACTCTTCTAGGATTAGACATATAACGAGAAAGAACTCTCACTGCTTGGGCAATGTCTGGTCTTGTACATACCATAGCATACATTAAGTTTTTAACTGCACTCTGGTAAGGCACTCTACTCATGTCTTCCATCTCTGATGGGGATGTAGAACATTGTGAAATAGAGAGCTTCGTTCCCAATGTAACAAGAACACATAGTGGTTTACAATCCTGAATGTTAAACCTTTGCAAAACTGAACAAACATACTTACTCTGGCCAAGCCATAGCTTTCTGCTCTCACGATCTCTTCTAATCTCCATCCCAAGTATGTGTTTTGCTGCACCAAGATCTTTCATTTCAAATTTTGCAGAGAGCTGAGATTTCAATTATGCAATCAAACCTTTGCCTTTCCCAATAAACAACATGTCATCAACATATAAAGCAATTACTAGGAAATGATCACCATCAGATTTAAAATATACACAGTGATCAGATTTAGACTGTACAAATCCCAAACTCAACACATAAGCATCAAACTTCTGGTACCACATCCTAGGACTTTGTTTAAGGCTATACAGAGATTTATTTAACTTACAAACCAAATTGCTTTTACCTTTTACCACGTAGTGCTCTAACTGTGTCATATAGATTTCTTCCTCCAAATCACCATGAAGGAAAGCAGTTTTCACATCCATTTGTTCGACCTCTAGGTCATAAGCTGCTGCAATAGATAATAAAAAATGAATGGATGTCATTTTAGCAACAGGAGAAAAAATCTCACCGTAATCAATACCCTCAACCTGAAAGTATCTCTTCGCAACCAACCGTGCGTTATACTTTTCAACATTTCCATCTGAACCAATCTTTTTCTTAAAGACCCATTTACATCCAACAGGTTTACGTCCTTCAGGAAAAGGTACAAGATCCCATGAATCATTTCTTTCAAGGGCTGCCATCTCTTCATCCATGGCAACTTTCTAGGACTCTGCATCATTCATACCCAAAGCCTCTTGCACAGATCTCGGTTCATCAATGTTAGTATTCAAAGCAAATATACACTTCCAATCATCGGGTGAATACCCATACCTTTCAAGTGGTTGCCTATGCCTTGTAGACCTTCGAACAAGCTGAGGTGGAGGTTCTTCCACTTCTTCCTCCTCTTCACCCTCTTCTAAAGATTCAAAACTTGATAAGCTCTCCTCAACTTCTTGTCTATCTTGGGGCCTCAATTCATCTTCCTCAGGCATAGAAGGAAGTTGAATCACATCTTTTTTCTGTTCAATTTCTTTATGCTATTCTGGCTGAAAAGTAACAAGAGAAGATTTAGTCTCTCTAAAAAAACACTTCTGGAATAAATTACCTTATGTGCAACAGGGTCCCAAAGCTTGTATCCTTTCACACCATAGCCATAGCCGATGAAGATACATTTGATAGCCTTAGAATCCAACTTTGTTCTCTTCTCCTTAGGCACATGTGCATATGTCTCACAACCAAAAACTCTCAGATGTCTAAGTGAAGGTTTTTTCCCCGACCACGCCTCCATCAGTGTTTTATCAACAAGCGCTGATGTAGGAGATCTATTTATCAAATAACAAGCAGTGGCTACATCTTCAGCCCAAAACTTTTTTTCTAGACCAAATCCACTTAACATGCTCCTAGCCTTCTCCATCAACGTTCTGTTCATTCTTTCTGCAACTCCATTCTGCTGAGGAGAATATGGAGTTGTCTTTTGTCTTTTAATCCCGCAATCTATACATAATCTATCAAAATCTATAGAACAGTACTCACCGCCATTGTTAGTCCTCAAACATTTAATTTTCTTTCCAGTATGATTTTCTACCATATCCTTGAACTCCTTAAAACGACTGAAAACTTCAGATTTACTCTTTAAAAAATATACCCATGTTCTCCTGCTGAAATCATCAATGAAAGTAACATAATAAACTGATTTACCAATAGAAGCAACATCAACAGGACCAAATACATCTGAATGGATTAGATCCAAAATATATGAAGACTTATGAGAAGACGAGTAAAACTGAACGCGGTTTGTTTGCCATAAATACAGTGTTCACAGAAATCAAACTCTAGATTGCAATCATTCAAACCTTCAACAAGGTTCTTATTTTTCAAGGCTTTCAACCCCTTCTCTCCAATGTGGCCAAGTCTCAGGTGCCATAACATGGTCTTCTTTGCAGGCAACTTTGATTTGATAGACAGAGCACCCTTGGGTACCCAGAAGCCACGACCATCCGCAGAAGAGGAAACCATCTCTTTTTTCAACGAAGTAGTTTATGGCTTAATTTTATCAGAAGTGCTATTGCACTCAACCGTGCATGCATCAAGCTGGTACAATGTACCCAATCTGCTTCCTCTTGCTATCACCATAGCACCTCTCACCATTTTAACACCTACTTCAGAAAATTGTACATGCACACCCACATCTATTAGCTTGCTAATAGATAATAAATTTCTTGCTAGCCCTGGGATTTGCAAGACACCATCAAATCTTCTAACTCTACCATCAAAAAATTTCACATGAATACTACCATGGCCAACAATGTCAAGAAAAGAATTATCACCCAAATACACCTTACTACCATTATAGTTTTCATACTTACTAAACCAGTTTCTGTTAGGAGTCATGTGGAAAGATGCACCTGAGTCTATCAGCCATGCATTATCACATGCACGAGTGGCCAAGGTTGCAATAAAGGCATCTCCATCTTCCTTTTCGGACTCATAATCAGAATCTTGCTTCTTCTTCTTCTTTTTCTTCTCTTTTTTACATTCCTTTCGGAAGTGTCCGGATTTGCCACAGTTCTAGTATATTACCTTGGACTTACCAGGAGATTTTGATATCCCCTTATTCTTGGACTTAGAACGGCCACGCTGCTTCTCATCTTTGCCTTGTTCTTTTGGTCTTCCTCAAACACTCAAAGCCTCTTTGGCATTCAAGGAGGCCTTCCTTCTCATCTCTTTAGAGAGTAGAGAACCAACAACATCCTCCATCTTCAGAGTGACTAAAGTGCTCCCAATGGCCATGACTAGGTTGTCCCATGAGTTTGGCAGTGAACACAGCAAAGTTTGGCACCTTTCTTCTTCATCCATTTTCACCCCAACTGAAGTCAACTGAGTCACCAACATATTGAATGTTTCTAGATGCTCAGAAATTCATCCACCATCTTCCATTCTCAAGGAATGCAACTTCTTCTTGAAGAAAAATTTATTTACTAAAGATTTAGCTTGGTATATCTCACCCAACTTCTTCCAAAGCTTCTTCGAAGTTGATTCTTCGTGGACATTTATCAAAATTGAGTCTACAAGACATAGTCTTATGAGACCTTTAGCTTTTCTGTCCATTCTATCATATTTTGCAGCCAAAGCTAGATCTGTAGGCCTCTGGACATTTTCATCCACCACATCCCATAGATCCCAATCAATTAATAGATCTTCCATCTTCAGCTTCCACATTTCAAAGTTTGTGCCAGAAAATTTTTCAACCTCCATTCTCCCAGATGTGCTCGCCATCTGAAAAAACCTACAACAAGATCACAAAGTATCCTCCGCACAAGCTCCCACTCAAACCTTGATTAGCACAAAAAATCCAACAACCCACAACTGAAACCAAAGGTGATCATGCTCTGATACCACTTGTAAAGAAGTTAAAGTAGCGGAAACAACTTCCTACGCCAATCTTGAGGAGAAACAATATGCAAAACTTTATAAAACTGATCTAATAGCTACAGAAATTCCAGCAACACATTCAAAACATGAAATAAACAATAAAACACAAAACCCTAGATATATGTGGGGAAAACCCTTTCGGGTGAAAAACCCCACACTCCAAAAGCCTGCTCAATGTGTTCCAATTCTAATAACAAGATTACATACACTTGCAAAGCAAGTTTATTACAAGAGTATCACTAGTAAACCACTCTGGAAAAATTTCGATAGCATTCTGACAGCATAACAATACCTACAAACTCACACTATGCAAACTACTCCTCAAGCCTCCAAATTATAGACATCTGGCTATACAAGAAACCATCTATGGTTTTACGAAACCATCTATGGTTTTACGAAACCATCTATGGTTTTACAAAACCATGTGCGAGGCTTCTCTACCAAGATTCCAGTCCCAAAATAAACTCTCACGTCCAAAATGAAATCCCATATATTTGACCCTTACAAATGTCATAGAATCTATCATAATATGCCTAAAAATAGGCCTTCCATCATATACTACCATGTGGGCATCTTTTTACACCTAATAAACCAATTTTCAATGCATCGACAATGCATAACCGCTGTAGGAAAATATTAAATGAAAATAACTATTTATGGGAAATATGTAGCAAGGTTGAGACACCTCATTTCCCAACAATATGCTCGAGAGGTATGAGAGCCTCAAAGGATCTAGATTCATCACACAGGGGAGATGGGTAGAAATTATTACATGGGTTGTGCCACTTCCTGCCATGAGCATGGTCTGTCATTTTAGTTGCTTCAACGGCATATACTTTCCTTGCAGTAGCTTGTGCACACCAAATCGCCAAGATACCACCACCTGTGCCTCTGTCCACAACACCTCCACCTCTAATGTATTGGTTCCGCTTCATTTCTAGTTCGCCTGATGGAGTACTGAGCTTAAATGGTCATAAATAGTTGTTTGCCTCTTTGAAATGGGGGCCGACAGTAGTAATCTCTTGAATGAGATCTTCAATACAAATGATTCTGTATTGACCAAGAACCTTTTCAATGACAGCGTTGTCTGTCAAAACGTAACAGCTGCAAAATCTTCTATGTTTTTGGATGCAAGTCATTGATACCATGAATTCGAATATCAAACAATAGCTTTGCTTTGGGCTTCAACATAAAACCCCCTCTTAACTTGGCCTGTCGCTTAAATTTAGTGTGTAAAGATCCTGACAATGAAGAAGCACCACCATAATGTTGGTGTAAGCCACACCCGGACTGAAGATGGACTGGTCCAAGAGGGGCCAGTAGCTCAGTGGTAGAGCACTCCAATAGTAAATGGAAGGTCCTAGGTTCGAGTCCTAGCTGATGTCTCAACATGGTATCAGAGCCAGGCCAGGCTAGGAGCCCCAAGCACACGAGAGGTGTGGCTTAAGGGGGGGTGTTGGTGTAAGCCACACCCGGACTGACGATGGACTGGTCCAAGAGGGGCCAGTAGCTCAGTGGTAGAGCACTCCAGCAGCAAATGGAAGGTCCTAGGTTCAAGTCCTAGCTGATGTCTCAACACATAATACATGATTCAATCAGGACGAAGATCCATCTCATGCTCAACTATGCAATATCTCTTTCTTTCGAGGAAAAGTATATTCTACTTCCCTGACAAACTTGCCCAACTCACACCATAGGGGCAATTGTCACACTTAAATAGAGGAAATCGCTAGAGAGAGCGTGGAATTCCCCTATTCCAATGTTCAGCATTAAAGCAAAGGAGTTACACATATAAATCCTCAGAGATATCTGCAAGCAATCAAGGATACTTTGAATACATATGGAGTACCAGTCATTGGACAGGTAGTCCACTCCCAAGAAATCTAGAGAACTTGAATTGTTAAGGCACTGAATCTCATTGTCTCATTTTTAAGTTGTGTGAAGAAAGGCTCCTACACATCAAGATGAATTTTTGCACTCTGAAGCACTTCTATTAAGTGAGATCCCTTTTCAACAATTATTTTAATCCACTCATGAATCCATCTTCAAAGCCAATGTCTCATAGACACATTCTCTCTCACAAATGTTCTAGAAGCTATGGATTCAGACAATGCAGATGCTATCTGTTTATACAAAGGGTAAACTAGCACTCCTTCCCTGACTGTGACTCCACATCAACATATACATGATTTGTTCATCTGAACCACATGAAATGACATTGGAGATTGCCCATACTGCCGAGAGAGACCCATCTTGATCTTTCTTTTCTGTTGATGAAGTTGATCCATCATGGGTTCCATTGATTAGTAATAAATTTTGAGTGTTCTCATCAAATGCAAAGCTGTTGTCTTCTATGCATGCTTTTGATCCTTTAGAACCTGCCAATGTCGATGCATATTCCTTCATGGGGTCAATTGCTTCACCTCACTAGT
The DNA here is from genome assembly GCA_027924645.1 of Cunninghamia lanceolata. Classification (NCBI taxonomy): domain Eukaryota; kingdom Viridiplantae; phylum Streptophyta; class Pinopsida; order Cupressales; family Cupressaceae; genus Cunninghamia; species Cunninghamia lanceolata. The sequence goes on along the minus strand of BSBN01000416.1, from coordinate 1,238,731 downwards.
AGACTTAGGTATTCTTGGTGATCAAACAAAATATATGATGGGAAGATACCACTTAATGTTTTTTTCACCAAATTTGTGTCATTCTTAGCTTTGACTTCAACTTTTGAAATGGGCAACAAATCAACAATACTGTATGAAACATGCTGGGTCCCATTATGGGCCAGACTAAAAGAAATTTCGTTTTGAAACAAGTTTCATCCTCAATTGACCTGAGACTGCCTCAACATGCTTCTGAGATGAAAAAATGAAGTGGGTAATCATTAGAATTTGCTTTCTGGCAACTTGTACAGTGACCCAAAACAAGCCAGGTAGCCTCCAAAATCACCCTAGAAAACTAGTCAAACAATCTCCTAGCCTCTTCTGTAATTGCACCTGTCAAAAAACCAACTTGAGCACACCAAGTCACCTCCTTGAAAAAATATCAAATCTCCTCCCAGGAAACTGCCATTGGAGAAGCTTGTTCATTTAGGTCCATTGAGCATGTGTACAAGAGGGATTTCCACCAATCTACTTCCTTCACCAAATATTAAGGATCAAAGTTGAGCCCTCTGAAACACCCTGGAAATGCAGATGACAAACTGCATCTACTTTTGGCCTTGAAAAAATATCAAATCTGATCCCGAGGCTCTGAAACTGGACCAGGAAGCATATGAAGGCTAGGAGAATATAGAATACCAATCCACTTGCCATGATGATCATCCAACTATGAAATATTGATCTGAACAGGAGGCTACTCTACAACCCTGAGAATATGCAAACAACAAAACAATCCCAGAACCCTCCAACTTGATGCTTCAAAACCCTGTCAAAACTCATCACAGGAAGCTGAAGAAATCAAACATACATGTTCACATATGACAAATGAACACACTCATCAGGTGATTTGGCATGAAAGCAAATAGGCTCTGAATTATGACCCTCCAAAATAGGTCACTAGGGCAGATTTTTCAGGTGCATTTCTGAGTGTTGCCATCGATTTTTTCATCATGGGCACTTAAAATTTTGCAAAATTTTACAGTCCCAACAGGTGCGAATAGAGGTAACACATTTGATGTGGGCATGAATAGAGATCACGCTAGGTTTGGAGATGCTTTATCCCTTGGCATGAATGGCGATGGGCAATAGGATCTTTGCACCATTTTCCTAGGGTCCAATCTAGGCACTGGCCCTTCTACGGAGTCTGTGCAGGCTATTAATGGAATGACTACTACTGGGCAGAGAGTTCCTGGACACCCTTGGAAGTCCTACTCTAAGGCTATGAATGGTTTGGGAGCTCAGGCCCACCCATCCCAGAGTAGATTTTGGCCATTTCCTTGTGCCCATTCTTCTCCGGTTGTGGTGTGTGGCTCTAAGGTCGTAGAAAATGAATTTTAGCGCAATAGAAGAGTGATATGCAGATTCAATGGATTATGGCCCTCTCTGTCTGATCTTCACAAATGGGTCATGGAATCAAGGAAGTCGTTTGTTGAAGGTAAGATTGAGCTCTTCCCCAGTGCATGTGGATTCTTCATTGTGACTTTTGCTTCTTCTAAGCAACGAGACTTAGTGCTTGATGGAAGGGTTTAGATGTGGGGTGAACATTCCCTATCCATCAAACCCTAAAACTCTTTCCTTCAATCTCCTCACCAAGCTACTGAATATCAGATCGATATGGGTTTGGCTCTCAAATATCCCTCTCCAGTTTGGGAGGATTCTTACTATGCTATCGGTCATTTCCTGAAGGTAGATTCTACTGCCTCATTTATGGGGCATTTCGGTTGCTCATATTTTAGTGGTGTTGTTATATGGAGCCTAATCAGACTCAGAGGTTAAATTTTCCCCACTTTTATCGACGCGGTTTCGCCCCAAATTATTTAACGGGGGAGTGCAAGGGGGCAGAGCCCCTCCTGCGAAGCCCACGGTGGGAGTCTAGGGGCAACGCCCCCAGTGGGGGTTGCTAAGGGCAGCACCCGTGAAGCAAAAATTGCCTATTATTTTATAAAGGCATCGGGAGTTATTTTTTCTATTAGCCAACATAAAAGAAACCCTATTTTATAACTGACATAAGTCTTGATAAAAATGACTAAGGGTTAGAATTTTCGTTGATATTGTATTGTAGCATTTGCAGCGGTCTTGAGTTGCAGGTATTGCTGGTTCTAATCAATTTGATTTACTGGATAATAATATTGGACTCTCTGTTGGTGGATGTAGCCCAAGTTTGGGTGAACCACGTTAAAATTGTCTCTCGCTGTTATTATTTCTGTGTATTTTCATTCCTCTGTTTAATCTTTATTTGGATTTAATTTATATCTTCTACTGACTAACCCTAACAAGTGGATATTGATATCTCCAAACCTCTTCATGGAGATGCTTTTTGGTAGGGGAAAGGCCTTGGAAACAACTGTTAGACTATAAGGGTATCCCCTTTAGATGCAGACGTTGTTTTGCTATTGGTCATTTGGCCTTCGATTGTCCTCTCTCGCATCTTAAGGGTGCTGCAACTTGGTGGAAGGATGCTCTCTTGGATCACTTGACTATCAATGCATCCCAAGAGGATGGTTCATCTTAGAGGGATGAGTCCTCTCAGGAGGTTGAGGTGGTACCTAAGGGGGTGACGGCGGCTGAGGCTAATGCGAACCCCAGGACTTCTCTAGATTCTTATAATCATCTCTCGGCTCCCATGTCAGTTCTTTCTACTTCAGGTCGGTTTACTACTTCATCAATTCTTGTTTTATCTTCGGATTTGCCTACTTCTTCTTTGGCTATGACGTTTGTTGAGGTCCCCCTTGAGACCTCTTTGGTTGTGGCTTCAGGTGAGGATCCTCTCTCACCTTATTCTGTAGATTTTGACTCAGAGCTTTCCTAGACGGTGGTTCAACGAAAGAAGAAAGGTCTTCCCAACTTTGTGGTTGCTTTGCACCCTAGAGTCTAGGGAGTTAGGTTTGCTAGATTAGGATCTGGTGTAGTGTACGTCATTTGGTTGTTTTCTCAGTTGGGTTGTTGTCCAGGGCTGTGCTGTCGTTTTGTTGTTTTTGGCCTATTTGGGCCTGCTTGTTCATCCCTGGGGGCTTGCTTGTAAAGGGAACGAGACCCTTGTTTCTTGCTTATCTTAATCAAAAACCTATAGTCAACCCTTGCTTTATGGAATTAATCTTATGAGCATAGATTTGGATAGAAGTTAGACATATTCTTTGTTCTTGAACAATATTTAAAATCATTTGGGTTTAGAAAGTATCGTTAAGTTGATTTTATTTCCAAGCTTGTCTTAGCAATCTTGTTCATTTTTTTTCTAGTAGGATTTAGTTAAGTAAATTTAATAAAACCTATTGCGGATTTTAATATATGTTAAGCTTTTAAACTAGAATAAGGTAGGTTGTGGAATAATTTAGGATTCATACCTATGGAAAACGAGGAAAAATAGTATTAATTATTATTAACCCTAGTAAAGATGTTATTTAAATGATGGTCACAAGATGGAATTAGTTGTGTACCTATGTCTATCTAGTGTATTCTTATTGCCTTATAGGATTTGTTTTAAGGTAACAAAAGATGGTAATTGATAACGTCTTTTTTTGACCTCTATTTGTAGATTAGTGAAAATTGTTGAACTCACGTATTTAGTGAATTGATTGTGGTGTTAGGAAATTGATTTATATACACAGGTAAGTGCAAAAAGATGGGGGGCCAAAATGGGGTCTTAAGTGGCCACTTTTTTTTCTGAAATCAGAAAATGCTGGCCTTGGATGAGAAATTGAGCATAGTTACACTCAAAATTTGGAGATGCAAACAAAACAATGTTCGTAGTACTCCGAGTCTACTTTCTAAACTACTATTTTTTTTGAAAATGGTATAGATTAAGGGGTTCAAAAGAGGGAGCCACAAAAATTGGTGTTGTTTTTGTCAAAAAAACATAACATAGCATGTTTTGTGGCTCCCTCAAAAGGTCAACTTTTTTTTTAGTATTTTTAAAATCGCTTTGGTGAGAAATTAGCTAACAGCATGTAGTTTATGTCTGATTTTTCTGATAATTTTTTGATGAATATTTGATTTTTTACTAATTTTCAAAGTGGACACATCCTAAAAAATAGAATTTTGGCCGTGCTACCCCTATAAATTTTGAAAACTAATTGAAAATCATTTTTTTTCTTTTTTTAATATGTGTAGAATGGAGTCTAGTTTCTAAATATTTCAATGAATAGTTAATTTACAATGAAAAAAAGACCAAACAGTGGTTTTTGCCCAAAAACGGACACACAAACAAAAGAAATTAAAGATGAAAGGCTTAACATTGTCAAAATGTGAAAAACATCACATCGTCAAATAGCTAAGAGAAAGCTTAACATTACTCAGGTGTTCGATTTGTTCGACGTTGAAACATGTGCAAATTTGAGGGTTAGCACGAACAAAATTATGTGAAATCCTGTAGAATATGGAAAAACACGTCTCTGGACATTGGGAAGGCACTCCAAGCCTTTGGGTTGGAAATCCAAAGCAAATCCCAAGCCTAAGGCTTGGGATTCCCAAAGCAAAACATAACGCGAGCGCGTTATGTTTTGCTTTGCATTTTTCCTTTTCCGCAAAAGTTTGTGCATTGTTTGTCATGTTTGCAATAACACGAGCGCGTTATAACGCACTCGCGTTATGTCCCCCTTGAATTTTTTTATGTTCAAGGTTATTAATCATGTATGTATGTATGTATGTATGTATGTATGTATGCCTATATGTATGTATGTATAGTGTCGAGGGTAGAGGAGGGTAGAGATGGGGGTGAGCCAGATAGGGGAGGAGAGGGGTGGATAAGGATTGAGTGATTAAGGTTTAAGGTTGAGGGTTGAGGGTTTAGGGATAGGATTTAGAGTTTAGGGATAACGGATTAGAGTTTAGGACCTTGAGGGATTAGGGTTTAGGGTTGAGGCTTTAGGGATAGCGTTTAGGCTTGAGGGTTGAGGGATTAGGGTTAAGGTAGAGTGTTGAGGGTAGAGGGATTAGGGATAGGGTTTAGGGTTGAAAGTTTAGGGTTGAGGGATTAGGGTTTAAGGTATAGTTTTGAGGGTTGAGGGTTTAGGGATAGGGTTTAGGATTTAAGGTTTAAGTGTTGAGGGTTGAGGATTTAGGGATAGGGTTTATGGTTTAGGGATAAGGGATTAGGGTTTAGGGTTTAGGGATTAGGGTACCATAAATTATAATTAGGGATTAGGGTTTATGGTCTAGGGACTAGGGATTAGGGTTTAGGGTTTAGGGATGTACAATTAAGGGGTACCATAAATAAACTAGAATTTAGGAAGGGTTGGGAAAATTTTGTGAATCATCATGGGCTGGAGATTAGAGATTTTGTTGTGTTCAAGTACATATCCAAGTCATAATTTAAGGTTAAGATATTTCAAAGAACAGGGTGTGTGAAAAACATCAATGCTCTTCAGCTTATGAATACCAACATTGATACAGATAAAAGATGCCCTTCTTCTAATAGAGTATGTAGTTCAAGTCAACCGATGGGCAGCAAGTTGTCGAATGAGTTGGTTTAATAGGCGTGCCTCCTTCTTCAAGGCCCAGGTGGGCAGGAGTGGGATGCACAATTAAGGGGTACCATAAATAAACTGGAATTTAGGCAGGGTTGGGAAAATTTTGTGAATCATCATGGGCTAGAGATTGGAGATATCATTGTGTTCAAGTACATATCCAAGTCATATTTTAAGGTTAAGATATTTCAAAGAACAGGGTGTGAAAAATATCAATGCTCTTCAGCTTATGAATACCAACATTGATACAGATAAAAGATGCCCTTCTTCTAACAGAGTATGCAGTTCAAGTCAACCAATGGGCAGCAAGTTGTCGAATGAGTTGGTTTAATGAGCGTGCCTCCTTCTTCAAGGCCCAGGTGGGCAGGAGTGGGATGTACAATTAAGAGGTACCATATAAATAAACTGGAATTTAGGTAGGGTTGGGAAAATTTTGTGAATCATCATGGGCTGGAGATTGGAGATTTCGTTGTGTTCAAGTACATATCCAAGTCATATTTTAAGGTTAAGATATTTCAAAGAACAGGGTGTGTGAAAAACATCAATGCTCTTCAGCTTATGAATACCAACATTGATACAGATAAAAGATGCCCTTCTTCTAACAGAGTATGCAGTTCAAGTCAACCGATGGGCATCAAGTTGTTGAATGAGTTGGTTTAATGAGCGTGCCTCCTTCTTCAAGGCCCAGGTGGGCAGGAGTGGGATGAAGAACCCTGGACATTATGGACCCTATCATCTAGAAAAGCACATGATAGTGAACTCTGCCCCACCTTTCAAATTAGATATTTACCTTTTTATTCAATGAAAATGAAGTCACAGAATGTAAACTGACCATGCATACTAGTAAGATCAAATTCTCTACCTTCTATTCTTATTACTCTTACTTTATTAAGAGAAGAGTTTCAAAAAGAATGGGTTTAATTGTAAGCTAACATAAGGCAAAGCAGTTTTGTTATTACATTTTTCTGAGGGATCTCTAATAGTCTAATATAATGTAGTCTTCTATAATATGAACATATGCATTTGTGTGAATGCTAAGCTTTAATATAGTAGAGTATTAAATCAATGCAATCAGCTATTTATTGGGTTAAAACAACTTAGTTTTTGTAATGGTTTGGGAATGCAAGAGTTTCCAAAAATAGGTGAATGTCCTCTATAATTACCAAGAGAAAAAAGTTTAGTAGTTCTTGTGGATAGAGCTAGTAAACAATGGGAGATTATTTCCCTGTTTCATAACAATATACCTCCCCTAAGTGCGGGTGGACAACAAGAAACATAGATGTACCTCAATGTAAAGCTTTTCTCATAATGATCATCCTTCTGATTTCAACTGTTAATTACTCACTGTGGATGTACCATACGCAAAGCTTTTCTCATAGTGTGTACACCTATTGGCATAATGAACCCCGGATGGGCCAGAAAAACATGCCATATAACATTACTAACATTAAAAAAGTTCATAGCCATTTTTCTGACATATTCTTGCAACTCAGATATATTTAAGAGAAGAGTGTCAAAAATGATGGGTTTAACAACGTAACATAAGGCAAAGCAGTTTTGTTGGGTTTAGGGTTTAGGGTTGAGGGATTAGGGTTTAGGGTTGAGGGATTATGGTTTAAGGTATAGTGTTGAGGGTTGAGGGATTAGGGTTTAGGGTTGACGGATTAGGGTTTAATGTTAAGAGTTGAGGGTTGAGGGTTTACGGATAGGGTTGATGGTCAAGGGATTAGGGTTAAAGTAGAGTGTTGAGGGTAGAGGGATTAGGGATAGGGTTTAGGGTTGAAGGTTTAACGATTGAGGGCTGAGGCTTTAGGGCTGAGGGTTAAGGGATTGGGGTTTAAAATATAGTGTTGAGCGTCGAGGGTTTATGGATAGGTTTTAGGGTTTAAGTTTTAAGGGTTAAGGGTTGAAGGATAGGGTTTACGAATAAGGGATTAGGGTTTAAGGTATAATGTCGAGGGTTGAGGGATTAGGGTTTAAGGTATAGTGTCGAGGGTTGAGGGTTTATTGATAGTGTTTAGGGTTGAGGGTTGAGGGATTAAGTTTTAGGGTTGATGGATTAGGGTTTAAGGTATAGTGTTGAGGGTTGAGGGTTTAGGGATAGGGTTTAGGGTTGACGGATTAGGGTTTAGGGTTGATGGATTAGTGTTTAATGTAGAGGTTAGGGTTAGAGTGTCGAGGGTAGAGGGATTAGGGATAGGGTTTAGGGTTGAAGGTTTAAGGATTGAGGGTTGAGGCTTTAGGGATGAGGGTTTAAGGCTTAAGATATAGTGTCGATTGTTGAGGGTGTAGGGATAGGGTTTAAGTTTTAAGGGTTAAGGGTTGAGGGATAGGGATTAGGGTTTAAGGTATAGTGTTGAGGGTTTAGGGTTGAGGGATTAGAGTGAAGGGTTGAGGGATTAGGATTTGATGTTGAGGGTTGAGGGTTGAGGCTTTAGGGTTTAGGGTTTAGGGTTGAGGGTCTAGGGATTAGAGTTAAGGGTTGAGGGATTAGGGTTTGACGTTGAGGGTTGAGGTTCGAGGGTCGAGGGTTTGGGGATAGGGTTGAGGGTCGAGGGATTAGGGTTAAAGTAAAGTGTCGAGGGTATAAGGATTAGGGATAAGGTTGGAGGATTTAGGGATAAGGGATTAGGGTTTAAGGTATAGTATCGAGCCCATTGAGGGTTTAGGAATAGGGATAGTGTTTAGGGTTTAGGGATAAGGTTTAGGGTTGAGGGATTAGAGTTAAGGGTTGAGGGATTAGGATTTGACGTTGAGGGTTGACGCTTTAGGGTTTAGGGTTTAGGGATAGGGTTGAGGGTCGAGGGATTAGAGTTAAGGGTTGAGGGATTAGGGTTTGACGTTGAGGGTTGAGGGTTGAGGTTCGAGGGATTAGGGTTGAGGGTTAAGGGATTAGGGTTAAAGTAGAGTGTCAAGGGTATAAGGATTAGGGATAGGGTTGGAGGGTTTAGGGATAAGGGATTAGGGTTTAAGGTATAGTATCGAGCCCGTTGAGGGTTTAGGAATAGGGATAGTGTTTAGGGTTTAGGGATAGGGTTTAAGGTTGAGGGATTAGAGTTAGGGGTTGAGGGATTAGGATTTGGCATTGAGGGTTGAGGGTTGAGGCTTTAGGGTTTAGGGATAGGGTTGAGGGTCGAGGGATTAGAGTTAAGGGTTGAGGGATTAGGGTTTGACGTTGAGGGTTGAGGGTTGAGGGTTGAGGTTCAACGGTCAAGGGTTTAGGGATAGGGTTGAGGGTTGAGGGATTAGGGTTAAAGTAGAGTGTCGAGGGTATAAGGATTAGGGATAGGGTTGGAGGGTTTAGGGATAAGGGATTAGGGTTTAAGGTATAGTATCGAGCTCGTTGAGGGTTTAGGAATAGGGATAGTGTTTAGGGTTTAGGGATGAGGGATTAGGGATAAGGTTTAGGGTTGAGGTAGACAAGGAGCGACTAAGAGACATAGAGAGGGGAGAGGTAGAGAGGTAGAGAGGTGAGGGGGAAGAGATAAGTGAGATATAGAACATGAGCTAATGGAACTAGAGGTAAGATATTGTAAAGGTGCTATCGAAGGTGAGATAGGCACAAATATTTATGGATCAATCTATAGCAGGACAAAACGCGAGCGTGTTATAACTCACTCACGTTTTGTCCTGCTATAGAAACGGTAAAAAAGTGTTGACCCCCGTGATCCAGGCCCATATGCTCTATTTTCATGCTGATTATGCGCGTGCTCTGACAAAAAAGAAGTGCTTTCATGCTGTTGGGAAGTTCACATGCACATTTTACACATTCTACCACCTTTTCATGATCTTTCCACCACCTTTTCTGCTTTGCCAACTTGAGAAGGAGGAAATAACATAGTTTTCACACCAAGTTTGATATATATCTATTCAAGTTTCAATTTTTGTAGTGTTGCAATGTTAATTGTGATTCAATTTTAGGAATTTAACATTATAGATTGGTTAATAGTATTATTGTTAGTAATTATATTTGAGTGTTATTCAATTTAACATTGAAAAGGAAGCAAGTGGTGAAAAACTCAAATTGTTGAGGAGTTTGATGCAAGAAGAAAAAACACTATATAATTGGGTACTCTCTCCATTCGAATCTTCATTTTTTAGGTATGCCAAGTATTTACATGCATGTTCTTTACATTTTCCTTAATTCTATTTGAATTACTTTATCATGCTTTATCATACATGTTTATAATAGACACATTCCTAATCAAGAAAGCAGCCTACAATCTCACATGATGCCATGTATATTTTCTACACTTGGGCTCTTTAATATTATGTGTAATAAACAGACCTTAACATACCATGATGTCAAACTATACAAGAATAAATCCTTACAACATAAAAAAATACAATCCCACTATTATCTTGTCATATTAACAAGTTAAAATACAAATGAATAGGTGCCAAGATCATACAAGTATGCACATGACATGATGATTTGTATGCACATATCTTGGGCTAGGACATTCCTTATGCACCTATTCATGATGATTTGTACATGCACATGACACAACAATTGTTGTCTATTCCTTCACAAGCCACCCAAATCCTAGTATCCCTAATACCAACAAAACACCTTCTCAATTCCAAATCCTAGTAGCCCTAGTAAGAACAAACATGTCAAATTGGGTTTGCCTCAACCTTTTCAAGCATGAAGTCTCATGTACTCTTTTCATGGCTGCAATAATTTTCTTTGTATGCTTTGTACCTATTTTGGTTGAGTGACATTTACTCTTTTACATGATGATTGTATGTACATTTACTATGAAGGGTTGAATGACATATATTTTAGTTATTTGTATGGATTCATTTCTTAGGAATTAATATTGGTCTCTTTATCATGCTACAGACAAATTCTCCGTCATGCCGAGGAAACGATCAAGAATTAAACCAACACAGGAAGAGATAGAAGCTAAGAATGCAAAGAAAGCAGTGGGTATGAGGGAACTTCGTGAGAAGAGGAAATTGGACATGATAAATGAAGACATGCCAATTGAAGAGGAACCACAACCATCACAAAGAGATATGGTATTGGCGGCACAAAGAGAACAAATGTAAAAACTTCATGCTACGAGAGATTCGAATACTATAGTTGGAGACACGTCCTCTACCGCAAGTCAACATGTAGGGACACCATATACCACATCTCAAGTTGAGAGTACATCATCACTCACATGTGATGAAAGAGGTACGCCATCATTCCCACCTCAACCTCAAGGTATGTCATCTATTCCGTCTTCAATCGAAGGTATGCCATCTAGCCCATCTCATTTAAATATTGATGAAATTCCTAATGTTGAGATGAATTTACCTAACTTAACACCACCTAGAATTTTGCATAGAAAGCTAAAGTATTTGATTGATATTGATGAGAATATTTTGCAGCCAATGGAAGGTAAGATTCCAAAATGCACATATAGAAGATATGCTCATAAGATTTGGAGATTGTTCTTTGAAAAGTTAAATGAGACTGCAATTTGTCAACTATTCGTTGAAATGATGCGAAGTATAAAGTATAGGTCCATCATGAAGATTCTTGGGTTGAGAACATCAGAGACTTTAAGTGAAAAATCTATTGTCAAGAATCTAATGAGTGCGTATGAGAGTGTGGGTAACACCTCACGCACAAAAGATAGTAATGCAACATGGCGTGTGATTACATCGACTATAGTAAGTAGTCAAATGAGGAAAGCTCGTCTCATTAGAAGTTGTTGTACACTAACATGAAGTAGTCAGATGAGGAAAGCTCATCTCACTAGAAGCTATATGAAGTAGTCAGATGATACTAACATTGCACCATATGAGGATTGTTGTACATTGACAGGATCAAATGAGATGCACTCTTTCAAAAGCTCAATTGCAGGTTCATGGAGTATCCATACACGAAAGATGTCATGCTTTTGTTCTTCCTGTACAATTCAAGCCTGGGATGAGTACAAGTCAAAGGAGTGGGTTGATGAATGGCAGTTAAGTTATCTTCGCCCACTTGACATGTATCGACCCCCGATGACACTGGAACTAACACAGATGGAATCATCAGTTGACTTTCATCACATATCAGATCTAGTTCAACCAGGTAATATATCTATTTGCATAGTTTTTGAAATTCCTAATGTCATCTTACTTTGTAGTGTTTTTGCAATGTTGACTAATTTCATCTAATTTGCTACACATATCAATGTAGGGCACGTATATGCAGTTATTGCAGATGAAGATAATGAAGAGGGAACAAATTATTACTTATGTCGTTGTGTTGAGGCCAAAAAGAGATTGAAGGCCCCAGTTACAGATGGAGAAAACATTGAATACCCTACAGGCTCAGTGGTTATTACTGGAACATGGCTTAGAAGGTACCCACATAAGAGTGTTAATGTTTGGCTGTTTCAGGACTTTGACATGCATCAGAAGATTCTTCATTACTCGAACCTTGTCATGGCATCCAATGTTCATTCGATACAGTATCGAGGTAGACCTTTGAACAAAATCTTGTGGAAGGTGCATGAGTCTGACCATGAAGCAATACTTGACACAATAAAGAGTAGAGCAGACCCGGATGGTTCATTGGATTAATTTGTAAGTATTCACATTGATTTTGTAAAGTCATGTTACATTGAGTTGTAAGTATGCACATTATTTTGTAAGGTTTGTCTTTTTTTATTTCCTGCTGTATTTTTAAACATATACACATTTTTACATCATCATGTTATGCTTCATGGGGTTAGACCTAAGTGATGGATGAAGTTGATCCTGAGAATAATGCATAAAATCTAGGTAATGTATAAAATATAGGTGTCTCTAGGTGTCTTGGTTTCTAACTAGAGGGGTCAAAAAATGAAATTTTGTTTTGATTGAGTCAATTGTATGTAATAAGGTCTTCTACGATCATTTCATTTGTTTTTAAGTCACTTTGAGTCATTTGGGGTCAGTTTGAGTCTTTGAGTCCAATTGCAAAAAAGTGTCAATGTTGTCAAGTTGCACAAAGCAACTTTTGTATTTTTGGTGTCCTGCTCCTGATGCAACCAAATAGACAGTTCCAATGCATCCGGATGGGTACGTTTAGGCTAGGAATTGTCCTATTTTTCACCCAAACATGTTGAAATAGTCTGAGCTACATTGTACCAACGATATCCCTGAAGAGTCTAAAGTGCAAAAAGGTAGCAATCTGTGATGAGATGTTACTCAAAAACTGTGTCACTTAGAAACATTCTGTCTGAGGCAACGTGATCATGTAGAGTGCCTCTACAATAACCTCTCTCATTTTTTTATATCTCTAAGGTATTTTCCCGTGGTGAAAGGTTTTCTGCTGCCCCAAAAATCGTCAGAAGGAGGTAGTGTAAATTTGTAAAGGGGTGTAACTTTTGTCCTGCTCCTGATGCAACCAAATTGACTGTTCCAACGCGTCCTGGATGGGTACATTTACGCTAGGCATGGTCCTATTTTTCGTCCAAACATGTCAAAACAGTCTGAGCTACATTGTACCGATGATATCCCTGAAGAGTCCAAAGTGCAAAAAGGTAGCAATCTTTGACAAGATGTTACTCAAAAACTGTGTCACTTAGAAACATTTTGTTTAAGGAAACACGATCACGTAGAGTGCCTCTACAATAACCTCTCTTAGTTTTTATATCTCTGAGGCATTTGTCCGTGGTGAAAGGTTTTCTGCTGTCCCAAAAATCATCAGAAGAAGGCAGTGTAAAGTTGCAAAGGGGTGTAACTTTTGTCCTACTCCTGATGCGACCAAACTGACTATTCCAATGCGTACAGATGGGTACATTTATGCTAGGCATGGTCCTTTTTTCCACCCAAACATGTTGAAATAGTCTGAGCTACATTGTACCGACGATATCCCTGAAGAGTCCAAAGTGCAAAAAGGCAGCAATCTTTGATGAGATGTTACTCAAAAACCGTGTCACTTAGAAACATTCTGTCTGAGGCAACACGATCACATAGAGTGCCTCTACAATAACCTCTCTTGATTTTTTATATCTCTGAGGCATTTGCCTGTGGTGAAAGGTTTTCTGCTGCCCCAAAAATTGTCAGAAGGAGGCAGTGTAAAGTTGCAAAGGGGGGTAACTTTTTTTCTTCTCCTCATGTGGCCAAACTAATAGTTCCAACACATCTGGATAGGTATGTTTAGGCTAGGCATGGTCTTGTTTTGCACCCAAACATGCCGAAATAGTCCGAGCTACATTGTACCGGCATATTAATTTCTTCCTGGGCGCTCATTTAGGTGTGCAGGGAGTCAAAGTGTGCCTAGATGAACTTAGCCCATTCCTTAGCCTTTCAACACTTTCAAACAAGGTGAGGTCTTTTAACCCTGATTCTTGCCTCCTTCACAAGACTAGGCGCTAGTTGAAGGTTGCTCAAGGTAAGTGCAGGAAGATGGGGGGCCAAAAAGGGGTCTTAAGTGGCCACTTTTTTTTTCTGAAATCAGGAAATACTGGCCTTGGATGAGAAATTGAGCATAGTTACACTCAAAATTTGGAGATGCAACCAAAACAATGTTCGTAGTGCTCCGAGTCTACTTTCTAAACTACTATTTTGTTTTGAAAATGGCATAGATTAAGGGGTTCAAAAGAGGGAGCCACAGAAATTGGTGTTGTTTCTGTCAAAAAACATAACATAGCATGTTTTGTGGCTCCCTCAAAAGGTCAACTTTTTTTTGGTATTTTTAAAATTGCTTTGGTGAGAAATTAGCTAATAGCATGTAGTTTATGCCTGATTTTTCTGATAATTTTTTGATGAATATTTGATTAATTTTTAAAGTGGACACATCCTAAAAAATAGAATTTTGGCCGTGCTACCCCTATAAATTTTGAAAACTAATTGAAAATCATTTTTTTATTTTTTTAATATTTGTAGAATGGAGTCTAGTTTCTAAATATGTAATTTTTTTGAAATTTGAATGAATAGTTATTTTACAATTGAAAAAAGACCAAATAGTGGTTTTTGCCTAAAAACAGACACACAAACAAAAGAAATTAAAGATGAAAGGCTTAACATTGTTAAAATGTGAAAAAAATCACATCGTCAAATAGCTAAGAGAAAGCCTAACATTACCCATGTGTTCGATTTGTTCAACCTTGAAACACGTGCAAATCTGAGGGTTAGCATGAACGAAATTATGTGAAATTTTGAAGAATATAGAAAAACACGTCTATGACTGTTCATAAGGCACTCCAAGCCTTTGGGTTGGAAATCCAAAGCAAATCCCAAGCCCAAGGCTTGGGATTCCCAAAGCAAGAAATAACGCGCTCACGTTATGTTTTGCCTTGCATTTTTCTTTCCCACAAGTCTATTTTTTGTCATGTTTGACATAACGCGAGCGCGTTATAACGCGCTCGCGTTATGTTCCCCTCAAATTTTTTTACGTTCAAGGCTATTAATCATGAGGGTTAAGGGATAAGGGATTAGCGTTTAAGGTATAGTATCGAGCCTGTTGAGGGTCTAGGAATAGGGATAGCATTTAAGGTTTAGGGATGAGGGATGACAGATTACGGTTGAGGGTTTAGGGTTTAGGGATAGGGTTGAGGGTCGAGGGATCAGAGTTAAGGGTTGAGGGATTAGGGTTTGACATTGAGGGTTGAGGGTTGAGGTTCAAGGGTTTAGGGATATGGTTTAGGGTCGAGGGATTAGGGTTAAAGTAGAGTGTGGAGGATGTAAGGATTAGGGATAGGGTTGGAGGGTTTAGGGATTAGGGATTAGGGTTTAAGGTATAGTATCGAGTCTGTTGAGGGTTTAGGAATAGGGATAGCATTTAGGGTTTAGGGATGAGGGATTATAGTTGAGGGATGATGGATTAGGGTTAAGGGTTGAGGGATTAAGGTTTAGGGATAAGGTTTAGGGTTGAGGGTTGAGGGATTAGGGTTTAAGGTATAGTGTTGAGGGTTGAGGGTTTAGGATTAGGGTTTAGGGTTGATGGATTAGCATTTAATGTCGAGGTTAGGGTTAGAGTGTCGAGGGTAGAGGGATTAGGGATAGGGTTTAGGGTTGAAGGTTTAAGGATTGAGGGTTGAGGCTTTAGGGATGAGGGTTTAAGGCTTAAGATATAGTGTCAAGTGTTGAGGGTGTAGGGATAGGGTTTAAGTTTTAAGAGTTAAGGGTTGAGGGATAGGGATTAGGGTTTAAGGTATAGTGTTGAGGGTCGAGGGATTAGAGTTAAGGGTTGATGGATTAGGGTTTGACGTTGAGGGTTGAGGATTGAGGTTTGAGGGTCAAGGGTTTAGGGATAGGGTTGAGGGTCGAGAAATTAGGGTTAAAGTAGAGTGTGGAGGGTATAAGGATTAGGGATAGGGTTGGAGGGTTTAGGGATAAGGGATTAGGGTTTAAGGTATAGTATCGATTCTGTTGAGGGTGTAGGAATAGGGATAGCATTTAGGGTTTAGGGATGAGGGATTAGAGTTGAGGGATGACGGATTAGGGTTGAGGGTTGAGGGATTAGGGTTTAGGGATAAGGTTTAGGGTTGAAGGCTGAGGGATTAGGGTTTAAGGTATAGTGTTGAGGGTTTAGGGATAGGGTTTAGGGTTGAGGGATTAGGATTTGATGTTGAGGGTTGAGGGTTTAGGGTTAGGGTTGAGAGACGAGGGATCAAAGTTAAGGGTTGAGGGAATAGGGTTTGACATCGAGGGTTGAGGGTTGAGGTTTGAGGGTCAAGGGTTTAGGGATAGGGTTGAGGTTGAAGGGATTAGGGTTAAAGTAGAGTGTGGAGGGTGTAAGGATTAGGGATAGGGTTGGAGGGTTTAGGGATAAGGGATTAGCGTTTAAGGTATAGTATCGAGTTTGTTGAGGGTTTAGGAATAGGGATAGCATTTAGGGTTTAGGGATGAGGGATTAGAGTTGAGGGATGAGGGATTAGGGTTGAGGGTTGAGGGATTAGGGTTTAGGGATAAGGTTTAGGGTTGAGGATTGAGGGATTAGGGTTTAAGGTATAGTGTTGAGGGTTGATGGTTTAGGGATAGGGTTTAGGTTTGAGGGATTAGGGTTTAGGGTTGATGAATTAGGGTTTAATGTTGAGAGTTGAGGGTTAAGGGTTGAGGGTTGAGGTTGAGGGATATGGTTAATGGTCAAGGGATTAGGGTTAAATAAGAGTGTCGAGGGTAGAGGGATTAGGGTTTAAGGTATAGTATCTAGCCTATTGAGGGTCTAGGAATAGGGATAGCATTTAGGGTTTATGATTGAGGGATTAGAGTTGAGGGATGACGGATGACAATTAGGGTTGAGGGTTGAGGGATTAGGGTTTAGGGACAAGGTTTAGGGTTAGGGTTGAGGGATTAGGGTTTAAGGTATAGTGTTGAGGGTTTAGGGATAGGGTTTAGGGTTGAGGGATTAGAGTGAAGGGTTGAGGGATTAGAATTTGACGTTGAGGATTTAGGGTTTAGGGATAGGTTGAAGGTCGAGGGATCAGAGTTAAGGGTTGAGGGATTAGGGTTTGATGTTGAGGGTTGAGGGTTGAGGTTCGAGGGTCAAGGGTTTAGGGATAGGGTTGAGGGTCGAGGAATTAGGGTTAAAGTAGAGTGTGGAGGGTATAAGGATTAGGGATAGGGTTGGAGGGTTTAGGGATAAGGGATTAGAGTTTAAGGTATAGTATCGAGTTTGTTGAGGGTTTAGGAATAGGGATAGCATTTAGAGTTTAGGGATGAGGGATTAGAGTTGAGGGATGAGGGATTAGGGTTGAGGGTTGAGGGATTAGGGTTTAGGGATAAGGTTTGGGGTTGAGGGTTGAGGGATTAGGGTTTAAGGTATAGTGTTGAGGGTTGATGGTTTAGGGATAGGGTTTAGGTTTGAGGGATTAGGGTTTAGGGTTGATGAAGTAGGGTTTAATGTTGAGAGTTGAGGGTTGAGGGTTGAGGTTGAGGGATAGGGTTAATGGTCAAGGGATTAGGGTTAAATAAGAGTGTCGAGGGTAGAGGGATTAGGGTTTAAGGTATAGTATCGAGCCTGTTGAGGGTCTAGGAATAGGGATAGAGTTTAGGGTTTAGGAATGAGGGATTAGAGTTGAGGGATGACGGATGACAGATTAGGGTTGAGGGTTGAGGGATTAGGGTTTAGGGACAAGGTTTAGGGTTAGGGTTGAGGGATTAGGGTTTAAGGTATAGTGTTGAGGGTTTAGGGATAGGGTTTAGGGTTGAGGGATTAGAGTGAAGGGTTGAGGGATTAGAATTTGACGTTGAGGGTTTAGGGTTTAGGGTTAGGGTTGAAGGTCGAGGGATCAGAGTTAAGGGTTGAGGGATTAGGGTTTGATGTTGAGGGTTGAGGGTTGAGGTTTGAGGGTCAAGGGTTTAGGGATAGGGTTGAGGGTCGAGGAATTAGGGTTAAAGTAGAGTGTGGAGGGTATAAGGATTAGGGATAGGGTTGGAGGGTTTAGGGATAAGGGATTAGAGTTTAAGGTATAGTATCGAGTCTGTTGAGGGTTTAGGAATATAGATAGCATTTAGGGTTTAGGGATGAGGGATTAGAGTTGAGGGATGAGGGATTAGGGTTGAGGGTTGAGGGATTAGGGTTGAGGGATAAGGTTTAGGGTTGAGGGTTGAGGGATTAGGATTTAAGGTATAGTGTTGAGGGTTGATGGTTTAGGGATAGGGTTTAGGTTTGAGGGATTAGGGTTTAGGGTTGATTAATTAGGGTTTAATGTTGAGAGTTGAGGGTTGAGGGTTGAGGTTGAGGGATAGGGTTAATTTTCAAGGGATTAGGGTTAAATAAGAGTGTCGAGGGTAGAGGGATTAGGGTTTAAGGTATAGTCTCGAGCTTGTTGAGGGTCTAGAAATAGGGATAGCGTTTAGGGTTTAGGAATGAGGGATTAGAGTTGAGGGATGACGGATGACAGATTAGGGTTGAGGGTTAAGGGATTAGGGTTTAGGGACAAGGTTTAGGGTTAGGGTTGAGAGATGAGGGATCAGAGTTAAGGGTTGAGGGATTAGGGTTTGACGTCAAGGGTTGAGGGTTGAGGTTCGAGGGTCAAGGGTTTAGGGATAGGGTTGAGGTTGAAGGGATTAGGGTTTAAGGTATAGTGTTAAGGGTTGATGGATCAGAGTTAAGGGTTGAGGGATTAGGGTTGACGGTTGTAAGGATTAGGGATAGGGTTGGAGGGTTTAGGGATAAGGGATTAGAGTTTAAGGTATAGTATCGAGTCTGTTGAGGGTGTAGGATTAGGGATAGCATTTAGGGTTTAGGGATGAGGGATTAGAGTTGAGGGATGACGGATTAGGGTTGAGGGATTAGGATTTGACGTTGAGGGTTGAGGGTTTAGGGATAGGGTTGAGGGTTGAGGGATTAGGATTTGACGTTGAGGGATGAGGGTTTAGGGATAGGGTTGAGGGTTGAGGGATTAGGATTTGACGTTGAGGGTTGAGGGTTTAGGGATAGGGTTGAGGGATTAGGATTTGACATTGAGGGTTTAGGGATTAGGGTTTGACGTTGAGGGTTGAGGGCATTTTCTATCAAGAACTTGATTATGAGGGCTTGCCCCTTCATTGTTATGCCTATCATATGGCGGAGCATCTGGCAAGACCTTGCAAGAAAAATATGTGATCAATGCAAAGGATGTGATGAATCTATAGCAAGACAAAACGCGAGCGCGAGCGCGTTATAACGCGCTCGTGTTTTGTATTTCTATTGAAATAGTAAAAAAGTGGTTACCCCCATGATCCAGGCCCACATGCTCTGTTTTCTTACTGATTCTGTGCATGCTCCGACAAAAAAGAAGTGCTTTCATGCTATTGGGAAGTTCACATGCACATTTGACACATTGTACCACCTTTGCATGATCTTTCCACCACCTTTTCTGCTTTGCCAACTTGAGAAGGAGGAAATAACATAGTTTTCACACGAAGTTTGATATATATCTATTCAAGTTTCAATTTTTGTAGTGTTGCAATGTTAATTATGATTCAATTTTAGGAATTTAACATTGAAAAGGAAGCAAGTGGTGAAAAACTCAAATTGTTGAGGAGTTTGATGCAAGAAGATAAAAACACTACATAATTGGGTACTCTCTCCATTCAAATCTTCATTTTTTTAGGTATGTCAAGTCTTTACATGCATGTTCTTTACATTTTCCTTATTTCGGATTGAATTACTTTATCATGCTTTATCATACATGTTTAAAATAGACACATTCCCAATCAAGAAAGCAACCTACAATCTCACATGATGCCATGTATATTTTCTACACTTGGGCTCTTTAATAATTATGTGTAATAAACAAACCTTAGTTCATACCATGATGTCAAACTATACAAGAATAAATCCTTACAACATAAAAAAAATACAATCCCACTATTATCTTGTATTCATTTCTTACGAACTAATATTGGTCTCTTTATCATGCTACAGACAAATTATCTGTCATGCCGAGGAAACGATCAAGAATTAAACCAACACAGGAAGAGATAGAAGCTAAGAATGCAAAGAAAGCAATGGCTATGAGGGAACTTCGTGAGAAGAGGAAATTGGACACGATAAATGAAGACATACCAATTGAAGAGGAACCACAACCATCACAAAGAGATATGGTATTGGCGGCACAAAGAGAACGAATGCAAAAACTTCGTGGTACAAGAGATTTGAATACCATAGTTGGAGACACGTCCTTTACCGCAAGTCAACATGTAGGGACACCATCTACCACATCTCAAGTTGAGAGTACATCATCACTCACATGTGATGAAGGAGGTACGCCATCGTTCCCACCTCAACCTCAAGGTATGTCATCTATTCCATCTTCGATCGAAGGTATGCCATCTAGCCCATCTCATTTAAATATTGATGAAATTCCTAATGTTGAGATGAATTTACCTAACTTGACACCACCTAGAATTTTGCATAGAAAGCCAAAGTATTTGATTGATATTGATGAGAATATTTTGCAGCCAATGGAAGGTAAGATTCCAAAACGCACTTGTAGAAGATATGCTAATAAGATTTGGAGATTGTTCTTTGAAAAGTTAAATGAGACTGCAAGATGTCAACTATTCGTTGAAATGATGCGAAGTATAAAGTATAGGTCTATCATGAAGATTCTTGGGTTGAGAACATCAGAGGCTTCAAGTGAAAAATCTATTGTCAAGAATCTAATGAGTGCGTATGAGAGTGTGGGTAACACCTCACGCACAAAAGATAGTAATGTAATACGACGTGTGATTACATCGACTATAGTAAGTAGTCAAACGAGGAAAGCTCGTCTCATTAGAAAGACAAGTCAAGAATTAAGAATTAATAGGAAAACTTTATCAAGAGCCGTTGGAAGACGCCAAAGAATTGAAGACACTAATGCCAATGAATTATGGGCATTCTCGGGGAGACTACCACGAAAAGATAAACCAATTGTTGAAGCATTGAGATCACTAATTGAAGACTTTTGGAAGAATTACACAAGGGTATCTCCGAATCAAAGGGATGTGGTAAGAAGGAGAATCGGTAGTTAGAACCGCGAGCCACATCCAAAGCATTTTTTGGATGAGACTCAAACACAATTTTATGGTAAATTTCTAGAGAAGTATCCTCAAATTAAAATTTGTCAAAGATATTTTGAATTGCTAAAACCTTTCTATGTTAAGATAAATCACACACGCACTACTTGTTGTTGTAGATTACATATTGAATTTTCTAACCATTTTGATGCTTATAGGTCTATATGTTTAGATATGCATACTAACAATGATTTGTAGGGTTGTGCCATATGTGCCCCACCAACATCTTCAAGAGACTTCATATCAAGAATTTTATGTGAAAGAGAGGAAGGTAAAATATTCTACAAGAAAGTATGCTTGGATGGCACATGTCATCGTTGCGGTGGCTTGCAACATTTGCCTATATGTGAACATATGGAAATAACACATGTGTTTGGAAACGAACTAGTAGAGTTTGGCAAGTATAAAACAGTGGCATACAATACAAAAGATGGTAAAGAAGCAAAGAGGTGTGAATTAGTTATTGAAAAGATTCCAGTGTATCAGTTTATGCCTATATTTCGTGACAGCATAGTGTATGAGTATGCAAGACATGCCCATAGAGCTCGATGGTTGGACTTGCAATTCAAGTTATGCAAGGACACATTTCCAGTTGGTAGCATTGTTTCAGTCATCGACTTTGCAGAGAACTACAGTCTACAGCCACAGCGTGAGGTGCAATCACAATATTACAACTCCACACAGGTTTCTATATTTGTGCACATCGCATTCATTCATGCGAATGATAGTACAGAGGATGATAGAAAGATCATAAGGGAGTATAATTTCTATATTAGTGATGATCACACGCATTCTATAGAGTTCGTGCAAGGTTGCTTTCAGGTGTTATACAATGATTTGGCTAGAAGGGGCATATCGTTTAGTCAACATATCATATGGTCGGATAATTATGCGTCACAATTCAAGAACTCGCGAAATTTCTATTGGCTGAGTAGGAGGCATAATTTTACAAGTATTCAACATATGTGGAACTTTTGTGAGGCTGGGCATGGAAAGGGGGAGCATGATGGTGCAAGAGCATGTATCAAAAGAGCCATAGCACAAGAAGAGTTAAAGTATAAAGACAATGCAAAGTTGACAAATGCAAAATCGATTGTCGAGTGGTGTAATGCTTCCATGGGTCCAGGTAATGAAGGTAAGTCTTTAGTTCGTAGATTTTTTTGGTTGATAGATGATACTAACATTGCACCATATGAGGATTGTTGTACACTGACAAGATCAAATGAGATGCACTCTTTCAGAAGCTCAATTGCAGGTTCATGGAGTATCCATACATGAAAGATGTTATGCTTTTGTTCTTCCTATACAATTCAAGTCTGGGATGAGTGCGAGTCAAAGGAGTGGGTTGACGAATGACAGTTAAGTTATCTTAGCCCACTTGACACGTATCGACCCCCAACGGCACTGGAACTAACACAAATGGAATTGTCAGTTGACTTTGACCACATATCAGATTTAGTTCAACTAGGTAATATAGGGCACGTATATGCATCTAATTTCATCTAGTTCAACCAGGTAATGTCATCTTACTTTGTAGTGTTTTTGTAATGTTGACTAATTTCATCTAATTTGCTACACATATCAATGTAGGGCATGTATATGCAGTTATTGCAGATGAAGATAATGAAGAGGGAATAGATTATTACTTATGTTGTTGTGTTGAGGCCAAAAAGAAATTGGAGGCCCCTGTTACAGATGGAGAAAACATCGAATACCCTACAAGATCAGTGGTTATTATTGGAACATGGCTTAGAAGGTACCCACATAAGAGTGTTAATATTTGGCTATTTCAGGACTTTGACATGCATCGAAAGATTCTTCATTACTCGAACCTTGTCGTGGCATCCAATGTTCATTTGATAAAGTATCAGGGTAGACCTTTGAACAAAATATTGTGGAAGGTGCGTGAGTCTGACCATGAAGCAATACTTGACACAATAAAGAGTAGAGCAGACCCGGATGGATTAATTTGTAAGTATTCACATTGATTTTGTAAAGTTATGTTACATAGAGTTGTAAGTATGCACATTAATTTGTAAGGTTTGTCTTTTTTTATTTCCTCCTGCATTTTTACACATATGTACACATTTTTACATCATCATGTTATGCATTTTTGGTGTCCTGCTCCTAATGCGACCAAACTCATATTCACCCTACTAGACACCATTTGATGATCTCTCCAACACTCTGGATCCAGGGCGCCCAATCATGATGATGACCTATGTACCATTCTCCCAAGGTGCTCATAATGAATGAAAAGAAGACCAAGGACGCCCAAGCTTAATAGACTTATTTCTTTCAATTTTGATGATCCAAACTCTTGCAATATGACATCCACTTTCATGCCTTTAGATCTTCCTTCACATATAGGGCACCAAATCAAGTTGAAAAATCTACATAAGGGCACCAAACTGGATGAAAGGAGACATGAAATGCGCCTTAGGACTCCATGCTAAGGTTTGAGCCATTAAAGTCTCTTGATATTAGGCGCTCATGATGATGAAACTTAGAGCTTTTTCCTTTCCTATGCGCTCATCTAAGATGTTTGAATGATAAGGAGCACCTCGACCTCTATAATGTACATTGGGCACCAAATCAAGGTGATTTTAAGTCACTTTGAGTCATTTGGGGTCAGTTTGAGTCTTTGAGTCATGTTGCAAAAAAGTGTCAATGTTGTCAAGTTGCACAAAGCAACTTTTGCATTTTTGGTGTCCTGCTCGTGATGTGACCAAAATGACTGTTCCAACGCATCTAGATGGGTACATTTATGCTAGGCATGGTCCTATTTTTCACCCAAACATGTCAAAACAGTCTGAGCTACATTGTACCGACGATATCCCTGAAGAGTCCAAAGTGCAAAAAGGCTACAATCTTTGACAAGATGTTACTCAAAAATTGTGTCACTTAGAAACATTCTGTCTGAGGCAACGTGATCATGTAGAGTGCCTCTACAATAACCGCTCTCAATTTTTTATAGCTCTGAGGCATTTGCCCGTGGTGAAAGGTTTTTTGCTGCCCCAAAAATCATTAGGAGGCAGTGTAAATTTGCAAAGGGGTGTAACTTTCGTCCTGCTCTTGATGCGACCAAACTGACTGTTCCAACGCATCTGAATGGGTACATTTACACTAGGCATGGTCCTATTTTTCACCCAAACATGTCGAAATAGTCAGAGCTACATTGTACCGACGATATCCCTGAAGAGTCCAAAGTGCAAAAAGGTAGCAATCTTTGATGAGATGTTACTCAAAAATTGTGTCACTTAGAAACATTCTGTCTAAGGTAACGCGATCATGTAGAGTGCCTCTACAATAACCTCTCTCGGTTTTTTATAGCTCTGAGGCATTTGCCCGTGGTGAAAGGTTTTCTGCTGCCCCAAAAATCGTCAGAAGGAGGCAGTGTAAAGTTGCAAAGGGGTGTAACTTTCATCCTGCTCCTAATGCAACCAAACTGACTGTTCCAACGCATCTGAATAGGTACATTTACGCTAGGCATGGTCCTGTTTTTCACCCAAACATGTCGAAACAGTCGGAGCTACATTGTACCGATGATATCCCTAAAGAGTCCAAAGTGCAAAAAGGCTACAATCTTTGATGAGATGTTACTCAAAAATTGTGTCACTTAGAAACATTCCATCTAATGCAACGTGATCACGTAGAGTGCCTCTACAATAACCTCTCTCGGTTTTTTATAGCTCTGAGGTATTTGCCCGTGGTGAAAGGTTTTCTGCTGCCCCAAAAATCATCAAAAGGAGGCAGTGTAAAGTTGCAAAGGGGTGTAACTTTTGTCCTGCTCCTGATGCGACCAAACTGACTATTCTAACACATCTGAATGGGTACATTTATGCTAGGCATGGTCCTGTTTTTCACCCAAACATGTCGAAACAGTTGAAGCTACATTGTACCGACGATATCCCTGAAGAGTCCAAAGTGCAAAAAGGTAGCAATCTTTGACGAGATATTACTCAAAAATCATGTCACTTAGAAACATTCCGTCTAAGGCAACGCGATCACATAGAGTGCCTCTACAATAACCTCTCTCAGTTTTTTATAGCTCTGAGGCATTTGCCCGTGGTGAAAGGTTTTTCTGCTGCCCTAAAAATCATCAGAAGGAGGCAGTGTAAAGTTGCAAAGGGGTGTAACTTTCGTCCTGCTCCTGATGCGACCAAACTGACTATTCCAACACATCTGAATGGGTACATTCACACTAGGCATGGTCCTATTTTTCACCCAAACATGTCGAAACAGTCGGAGCTACATTGTACCGACGATATCCCTGAAGAGTCCAAAGTGCAAAAAGGTAGCAATCTTTGACGAGATGTTACTCAAAAATCGTGTCACTTAGAAATATTCTGTCTAAGGCAATGCGATCACGTAGAGTGCCTCTACAATAACCTCTCTCAGTTTTTTATAGCTCTGAGGCATTTGCCCGTGGTGAAAGGTTTTCTGCTGCCCCAAAAATTGTCAGAAGGAAGCAATGTAAAGTTGCAAAGGGGTGTAACTTTCATCTTGCTCCTGATGCGACCAAACTGACTATTCCAACGTGTTCGAATGGGTACATTTACGCTAGGCATGGTCCTATTTTTCACCCAAACATGTCGAAACAGTCATAGCTACATTGTACCGACGATATCCTTGAAGAGTCCAAAGTGCAAAAAGGTAGCAATCTTTGACGAGATGTTACTCAAAAACTGTGTCACTTAGAAACATTCTGTCTAAGGCAACGTGATCACATAGAGTGCCTCTACAATAACCTCTCTCAATTTTTTATAGCTCTGAGGCATTTGCCCGTGGTGAAAGGTTTTCTGCTGCCCCAAAAATCATCAAAAGGAGGCAGTGTATTAAGTCAGGATGAAAGCCTATTCACTCTAGGCGCCTGTTTTTGACCAAATCACACATGTGCCTTGAACAAGTGATGCTACAAGTGGTGAACAAAATGGGTGCCTTGAAGAATTGAGCCCTCCAAGACATCTTGCAATTGCCTAAAAGTCCAAAATTTACATAAGTAAGTTAAGGCACCATTTTCCATCTCCGGAGCCTCCTTTAAGCGCCTTAACATGGAGTGAATGTTTTAGTCTATGAAAGATTGTGCCTAAAGAATATAACAACCCCTTGAGTCACTAGGATGAACTAAGTTAACAAAAGGAACTTCATTAAGGGAGGCGCACTTGTGCATCTAGACAACTCCAGTTTAGCGCCTGAGAAAAAGCATGTTTAGAGACACCCCTCGAATGAACCCTCTAGAACCAATAACCATAGCTCAAGATCCATAACCATGAGAAGATAAAGCATTAAAAAAATTCATCTAAAGGATGGGAAATACCTCTTAGATGATAGTCTGCCGAGTAGACCAAGAGTGGGGAATAAGAATGCTCGTCGAAGATACACCAAGCCACAATGACTCTCTCCAATAAGAATCTTCTCTAGGTCCATAAGTAACTCACACACATATCCAAGTGAAAGTCTCCTTGGTCTTCCTGCTAAAACCTCTAAAGGGTAACCATCTCAACAATTGTCTCTAATCCCAAGAGAACTCTAGCCTCACCCAAGTCTCGAAGTATGTATGAGAACCTACAACCAATCAATCCATGCTAAGCTCCAAATGCAACACCACATTATCATGAAGCTCCCAAGCACATGACCAATGTACTCAATACCAAGAGAACCAACAAGACCACTGTCAAAACTCCAACTACAAAATTAGGTATCCAAACATGACATCATGATCTAACATCTCCTCCTAGAAGATCACATGCACCAATACAGACAGACATCCTAGTCTCAAGAGAACTTGTATCATGCTAATACTCTAATCTAGAATCAAGAGTCCAACAAGACACACTACCAAACACCTCTAAACCAAGGATCAACATCTACAATCACATGAAGATAACCATTACACCCAACCACTATATAAGATCATCCATCACTAGGTGATGAATACACATCACTATCAAAGCAACATCCATCCTCTCATCCCAATGCAACATACCAATGCGCAAATGAGCATAGACAAGGAAAAATAACAAAGTCATCCTATGGATATAGGCAATATGCATTCAAGTCATCCCACTACAATCAATGAGGTGTGCATCCCAAAAAATGCATAACTTGTAGATCCCAACCATTGAAAACATGCAAAATCATCATCACATTAGTAAACATCATCACATTAGTAAACTAGTAAACATCATTTGCATCCATACTTAAACCAATCTTATTGTTGTGTTTGATGTGTCCTCTTTCAAACAACCATTTAATAAAATTTGAGTCCAAACAATAAACATTTACAACAATAAACATCTCAAAGTCCAAAATCCAAACATTCTATCATCCTTAATCATTTCCATCATGGACCCTTGGTTTGAAAAAATCATTATGCAAGATAAAAACCCTATGCCTATTACCTTGTTCGAGGCTCATGCAAAACCCAAAATGATTAGCTTTGTACCATGTGTCATGTCCCCGTTCCCGGCTTGATCATCAAGTGTATAATGGATTAGCCTATTCCTCATTCCCAGAGGCTAATTCCAAATGATGAGGGAATGAATTGGTTTTGGACTAACTCTATCTGTTTGTTTTGCAGGAACAAGGTCAGAACCCTAAAATTTGACTAAGTATGGAAGCTTGGGAGCCTAGGTGCCCATTTCACTCTAGTTTTCCTTACTAAGCGCCTTGCACAAGGGTCATCCAAATTAAGCGCCTAAGAACCTCAAGGCGCCTATACATGTTTCTAGGGATCCTCCAATTGAGTGCCTAGCATAGATGGATGAAGATTGAAAGTTTTCAAGTTAAAGATGTCCTTTAAGTGAACTCACAGCACTAGGCGCATGTGTTGGTTGGAACTCCTTGGATCTGGCGCCTAGGATTGAAAGCCTTTGATGAGGAGAGAAGTCTCAAGGCTTGGTCTGGCACCCTCACTTGCCTACCCCACCCTCAGAATGTGCCTAACCTTCATAAGGCGTTAACACTCTATTTTGAGCGCCTAGCAGGGGTAATGGATAGATTGAAGGCTTGGGAGCTAAGGAAAGTCACTTAGATGAATAATCAAGATTGAAATGAGAAACTCCTAGCCAAGGCGCAAAATTCCTTAATTTTGGCATCCAGAAATCAAATCTAAGTAAGGCACTCTTTCCATTTGCCAAAGGCTCTATTAGCGCCCTTGGTTGATGATCTCTCCAGACACCTGAAATGGCGCCCAGTGGATCTTTCAACTTGTATTAGGAAGAAGGGAAGCATTCTCAGTGTTGTTCAGATAATCTAAGTTGTAAAGTTAACAAGGGTTAGAGCCAGAGGACAAGGCACACTTATTGGTCTCCATCACCTCAGAAATGCGCCTAATGTAGTTGGTGTCAACTTCCCTCTTTCTAGCCTCCAAATGGCACCTAGAGTCAAAAAAGGATTTCACTGAATAATGTTAATGTTTTGAGCATCAAACTCTGCTTGGCGCATACCTATGCTCTTGCAACCTCAAATTGGCACCTAGGGTTCAGTCATCCTCCTAAGGCGTGGTTCTGCTCCTCCATAACCCTGTTTTGGCACCTAAACTTGGAAGTACCTTGAAGACTTGGATTAAGATGGAATTCACCTCCAGAATATTAGGCGCTTGATAGAAGATAAAGGCACTAGGGTAAAAGAGCTTCAAAAGTTTGATGTCAAGTGTGAATTGAGATAATAGGCGCTGATACCAGTTGACATTACTCCAAACATGCGCCTAAGAGAGATGCAAGTCCCCAAGACCAATTTTGGAACAAGGCGCTCCATCAAAGGGTAAGATGATAATCCTTGGAAGTCAAGTGTTTCAAAGATTCTTTGAGAAATTGACAAGTTGTAACCTAGGCGCCAAAACCCCTGAGAATCCTCCTATCTGGCGCCTAGTTAGAAGAACACTAATATTGTGCCTAAGTGAATTTGAGTGTCAATATAGAGTCATCAAACCCCACCAGATGTTCATCCATGTCTCTTCCACCTCAAGGAAGCGCCCAGCTTAGGATGGCGCTTAGTCTGGTCTCTACTACCTTCAGTTGGCGCCTAACCCTAAGAGTCTTGCAACTATGATGTTCATCCATGCAACAAGCAAGGTGATGCTCCCTTGTGATATTGTGAGGTGTTGACATTTAGTTGACATCATTGAGTTTGATTGAGTTGATCAAGTGTAGATGCCATTGTAAACATCAAGGCTTCAAGGCCTTTCTTTTGTATCTCCATTGAATAAGTTGTAACTTCATGCTATTGAAAGCATTATCCATGTAATAAGACATTGCAAGTTGATTGAGTCAAATAACTAGACAAGTACCCAACTCTAAGGTTGATTCATTCAAGTAGTTATCTTTGATGTATATCTTTGTGTTGTTGAAGTAGTTGATGAATTGATAGCAAGTAAAATTGTTTAAGGAAAAATTTTCGTAGAACTAGTTGGGTATCTTACACCATGCCTATCCATCAAACATCACAATGCAATCAAAATCCTAACAACATGCCCATGATCCAAGATCAAGTGCAATCATGCAAAGATATTATCAATCACAAGCCTATTAAGAATGAACTAGAGTCTTCTAGTACCATACTTTTCCATCAAACACCATCATGTAATACATGGCCTATCAAACCTATCAAAGAAAATGCAAACATCCTATGTAATACAATCAGACTTTAAATATTTGAAGTAGCCATCTACAAATATCCATTCAAAAGTGGATTTATAATGCAAGTATGGACGCCATCAATAAAAAAGATTTGTGTTAACCAAATATCCATATAGGCATACATCAATATCTGTCAATATAAGTATAACATATATACAAAATAGCCATATAGGCTTACAAGAATGTCATATAGGCATACAATGTCAACTATGTACAATACAAAATATATGTCCACAAATGCCATTTAGGCATACAACAAAGGAACACAATAAAAAGTCATTCCCCTCTGGCTGGTGAAGAGAATAAATCACGAGCAGCCTTTGATCTTCTAGGGGATGGAGACATGCATGTGGGTGGTCTACTACGAACCTGAGGGCTACTCCTCCTATTTAGTTTTTCCTGCACCTTTACCTGTTACAAAAAAAAGTATAGACATTAATATATAGAAATTACATGTTATAAAAAAAATGAAACATTTAACAAAATAATCACTTACCGCTAACATATAATCTGTCTCCTCGCTTGCCTCAGTAGCAGGAATAGGCCCTGGTGATGTCATGTCCTATAGAAACTGTAGACACCCTAAAATGACCGTATCGTCAAATCACTTGCATTTCATCATTTCTTCCTAATCACCTGCATTTCACACATTAATTAAATAATCTAATTATTTAATTAATTTCATCAAATTCTTCTAAATCTCCTAAATTCAACATTAATTAAATAAATTCCCTTTATTTAATTAATTAAATCAAATTCCTCTATATTCTTCCACAATTAAATAATGTTAATTATTTAATTAGATCATTATCTTCTTTCCAAATTTCACATCCACATTAATTAAATTAATTATTTAATTAATTCAACAAATTCCCTCTTATCTAAAATTAAATAATTCTTAAATTATTTAATTAAATCAAATTTATTCTTCCAAAATCATGCACAACAATTAAATAAATTTATTTATTTAATTTGCTTTTAAAATCTTCTAAATTAAATAATTCCAATTATTTAATTATTTCTTCCAAAATATCTTCTCTAAATTTAAATAAATCAATTATTTATTTAAATTGCTTTTTCTTCTAATTTGAGTTATCTCTAATATAACTCAAGCTTTTTTGCTCATCAATTAAATATTTCTATATTTAATAAAGTAAAATATCTTCTTTTCTCATGCAAATCCCTTCTTCTTGTTTTAAATCACTTAACTAATTGCTTTATTCTTTTAATTGATTTATCTCTTCAGTTAACTTATTCTTCTATTCTTGATAACTCCTCTCATGCAAAAGCAAGCAAGACACTTGTCTTCTTCTTATTCGTTGCACGTTCCTCAACTTATCTCCTCCATTGATTCTTCTGAATTATCTGGACCGTTGATCGATTTTCTTTGAAATCTATATAAACCCCCCTCATCTCCTTCATTATCTCTCTCTTCGATCGTATTCTCAGGCATACTTAACAGAGCTTCGAGCATACAAAACGCGTTGATTGAGCACTATCACGATCTTTTGACATTGATCTCTTGAGCACATACTTGCTTGTTGCAGCCATGGCTTTGCAACTTCATTGAGCAATCCACATTCAATCCAAAGGAAACAACACAGATTTCGGTAAAAGTCTTTATTTCATTGAGTGATTATTTATGGCTTTTATTTAGATTCGTTTCCTTTATGTTATTGGGTTCTTTGGTTTTATTTAGTTTAGATTTAATCAATTTTTTCTCATACACAGAAACTATCCAGATAGAAATTAAACTTCAAATCAATAATCTTTTGATTTTTCAAAAATAGACAACTATAACAATGAATGTAAATTGAAATTTACTAATCTGCCTCATACCCCTATCAATGCCATGGAGCTATGAATCGCAAAGGCCACACCCTGCTCCATTGCCCTATGAACATGGGGAGGTGTCTCCGCAGCCTGCATCATCTAGAAATAAAACAACATTATTCAATTACGAAAACTATAATAGTGATGCAAATCATGGCTCCTAACATACACACACGTTCATCTAAACATGGAAGTACACACAATAAAACACACAAATCACATACAAAAATTTAGTAAGTACAATTCATTCATTAAACTATTTATTTTATTACCTCCGTAAAGCTTTGAAGTCCACCACCGCTGGCAGGTGTTGCCATGAAATCTACAGTATTAACCTATTCAACATCCAAAATCAAAAATTAGAATACCATTCATATAACGATGCTATTCACATGTAATATTTATAATTGTTTACTAGTTACATACCTCGACAGTAGATGATCTAGTGAAAAATGTAGGTGGAGAACCACTGAAAATTGCATCGACGCTATGACCCTGAAATTTTATTAAAATCATCAATTTAAATTAGTTAATCTTGTATTTCAAAAATGAAATTTAATAAATTAAATTCAATAAACTTGCTAATATTTACCTGAGTATCAAGGCTGAAAGTCTCACTCAGGAGGGTATCTGTCATCACCATCTGCTCAGCTGCAGATGTAGCCTGTGCACCTGTGTCCTGACTGTCCATGGGGTCATAACCACAGGCTAACCCGCAAGCCTAGCAAGTATGCGGTGGGACCCTACTCCTCGCACTATCTCCCAACCCACTCTGTGTTGCAGGATCGGCATGCTCTATGATGCTCTGGGTCAAGGCACTAATCGACCTCAGTGTATCAACCTCAACACTCTCCTTCACAATGGAAGGGATAGAAACATGCTCGTGGGCTGGTCTGCTAGTTACTCGTCTCACTACCTGCTGTTGGTCAAGACGTGCCCCTAGTCTATCCTATGCTGAGCCCCCACCTCTACCCTGGAAGTCCCGCATATCAAAATAGTTTGTCACTTTATTGAGGACAAACTCGCAGTAGAGTTTCCTCAAAAAGTATTGCGGGACCTCATTATTATTGCATGGAGGATGGTCAAAAACCATCCACCACCTCTGCCTGAAATTATCCCTTATCGCTTGGTTGTTGCACCAATGGATAGGGAACCTCTTGCATGTAATGGGTGGAGGTTGATTTGTTTGTGGGTTTGTGAAAATTGAACACAAGTCTAATTTTGTAATTTGTAATTTTTTGACATCTTGGTATGACAACTTGTCTGCATAGTAATCTCTAAACTCTCTCTTTTTATCGGTCCAACTAGTTATTTGCTTGCTAATTGAATTTACATTTGATAACATAGACTCAAGAGATTCGGCAAGCGTGGACCTATGCAAGGTTGAAGTGGAAGGATCTTTCAACCTTGCAATTATATCTTCAATTTCTTTTTTGTTGTTTTCAATTTGCCCCATTATATTATCTTGTGTTCCAGGGGCATGTCGAGGAATGAATGGAGGAGGTTGTTGTTCTGCAGGTATTTCCTCCTCAAGATTTTATGGATTTTGAGGAGGAGGAGGAGGAGGTGCATTAACATTTCCTGACAATTAACGAAATATACATCAAAAATCAACAAAAACCTACCTACTTAGAAAGAAATTCAAACAAAAAAATAAAGATAACTCACCCCTTTGGCGTGCTCAACGTCGCGGCGGCATTTTGGCGATGAATTGATAAGCTTTTTGTGTTGATTGGTGTTTTGTAGAACGCGAGCGCATTTTTGAGGGTTTGGAAGCTGTGGGCAAAGGAGAGAATGAGAGTGAAATGAAATTCAATTGCTTTTTTTAAATTTATATTAGGTCATAACGCGAGCGCGTTATAATGCGCTCGCGTTATGGCTCGGTAATGACGAGCCTAAGGCTTGTCATTACCAAGCCATAACGCAAGTGCGTTATAATGCACTCGCGTTATGACTTAAATTTTTTTGAAATTTTTTTGGCCACTTTTTGGCCCCCCATCTTCTTGCACTTACCCTCAAGTGACAATATGTGCCTAGATTCTTTGGCTTATTTTCTTCATTTTTGAATCAAAGTAACATCAGATTTCATAGTTTAAGCTTTCTCATGTTTAGGCGCTGATATGTGATGTTCTAAGCATGAAATAACACCTTGATGCTAATAGGTGTTCTCTCCAAGTTAAGCGCTCATCAAAGGTAAAATGAGTTGAAAATTACGCCTAAGGTTTTCATGTTTGTTAATCAATGCTTAAATATTTAAGAAAGTCCCCTTCATCTTAGGCGCAAATGTAAGGTTATTCAGAGTTGAATGGACGCCTAAGCTAGATGAAGACTTTTTACCCACCTCATCCTTCAATCATTATAATTGTTCTCAAAAGACATTATCAAAACATGAAAAAACTCCAAGACTTGTAGTTTTAAGTTGATTTCCTCCAAGGTGCCAATGTGAGGTTGTTTTGATGGCAAAGGGCGCCTTGATTCATGATGTTGAATCTCCTTCCTACTAGGCATCAAAATGGATAGTTTAGACAAGAAAAGGTGCCTTAGTATACTTAGCTCATTTCTTGGCAATTTGATGGCTTCAATCACTTGTTCAAACCTATAGGAAACCATTTTACACTCAGGTGCTACATCTTAGGATTTAGAACATCTTCCTTCAAGGTGCCAAAATGAGGTTATTTAGACACAAAAGTGTGCCTTCATACAAGATACTTATTCTCCTTCCACTTAGGCGCTCATTCATGATGATCCAAGTGACAATAGGCGCCTAGACTTCCTTTGGTAAGATTTAGTCATTTTGAAGGTTCTAACACTAGGTTCTATAGTTGGAAGTGAATTGAAGTTCATTTTCCTCTAGGCGCCCAAAATGGATGGTGGAGACAAGAAAAGGTGCATAGGCTTCTTTTGACGATTTTCAAAGTCTTCCTAAGTTATATTATCTTATATTGACCCTTAGGCGCAAATGAATGATCTAGGATGACTCTAGGTGCATATCCAAGGTGATATCTTTCTAGGCGCAATCTTCACTAAGTTTAGACTTCACTTTACATCAAGGCGCCAAAATGGATAGTTTAGAGAGAGGCAAAAATGCGCCTAGAGGTATGATGCTCAGTTTGATGTGTTTGATCCAATCCTTTTTCCCGCCCTCATATCAATTAAATATGACCATCGATTATGATATGGCACTCGAGCTTATGAGAGTTTACTAGAGACATCGGTTGAGTTAGGTTGAAGGGCCGGTGAACTAATGACTTAAAGACCCTTTAGTAGGTTGATTTAAGTGATAGCAACTTCTGATTATAAGTCAATATTAAATTAAAACAAAAGTGCACTTTACACACGACAAGCAATTGAAGGTTTTAAAGTCTTAAGAAAAGTAGATTCTTTTTAGGGTTTAATGCCCAATATGCAAACCCTAACTATCAATAAGATTATGATTATGAAATCTTGTGTCTTCTTTAACTTCTTATTGCAAGAAAAAAACCACATCCACCATGAATATGAACCTTGCATCATATCAACCTTTCAAGATAGACTTTATCATGAAAACCATATTCACAACAAAACCTTGCATGAACAAAACCACATCCACCATGAACATGAACCTTGCATCATATGAACCATGTTTGTCTTGTGCAGCATCAACATGAATTGAGAGACCTTATCATGAAAACAATATTCACAACATCATACACCTCATTACCATCACCTACCTTGAATCATCGTATCACCTTATCAACATCATGGCATCAACCTTGACATCAATGACAAACAACCTTGACCCTTTGACTTTAATGACAACCTTGAACCTTGATTGTTGATGACTTATGGAAGCCTATAGCCCCAATGTTATGTTGCATACTAAAATTAGGTAAGACTCAATGTAATCTCATAACCTCACCTTATATGCAAGAGGAATTACATTTAATAACCACAATGGTCATCAGGTGCTCATAAGCATATGATTTTGACTATCTCATTCAAAACAACAAACATACTCTTTGCATCCCAATATGGTATAATAACAAGAAATCAAGAAATATTTTCAATTGACCAACTCATACAATTGGACTTTAAATATTTGAAGCAGCCATCTACAAATATCCATTCAAACGTGGATTTATAATGCAAGTATGGATGCCATCAATAAAAAAGATTTGTATTAACCAAATATCCATATAGGCATACATCAATATCTGTCGATATAAGTATAACAAATATACAAAATAGCCATATAAGCTTACAAGAATGCCATATAGGCATACAATGTCAACTATATGCAATACAAAATATATGTCCACAAATGCCATATAGGCATACAACAAAGGAACACAATAAAAAGTCATTCCCTTCTAGCTGGTGAAGAGAATAGATCACGGGCAACCTTTGATCTTCTAGGGGATGGAGACGGATATGTGGGTGGTCTACTACGAACCTGAGGGCGGCTCCTCCTATTTAGTTCATCCTACATCTTTAGTTGTTACAATAAAAAGTATAGACATTAATATATAGAAATTACATGTTAAAAAAAATGAAACATTTAACAAAATAATCACTTACCGCTACCATATAATATGTCTCCTCACTTGCCTCAGTAGCAAGAATAGGCCGTGGTGATGTCATGTCCTATAGAAACCATCCAGATAGAAATTAAACTTCAAATCAATAATCTTTTAATTTTTCAAAAAATAAACAACTATAACAATGAATGTAAATTGAAATTTACTAATCTGCCTCATACCCCTGTCAATGCCATAGAGATATGAATTGTAGAGGTCACACCATGCTCCATTGCCCTATGAACATCGGGAGGTGTCTCCGCAGCCTACATCATCTAGAAATAAAACAACATTATTCAATTACAAAAACTATAATAGTGATGCAAATCATGGCTCCTAACATACACACACATTCATTTAAACATGGAAGTACACACAATAAAGCACACAAGTCACATACAAAAATATAGGAAGTATAATTCATTCATTAAACTATTTATTTTATTACCTCCATGAAGCTTTGAAGTCCACCACCGCTAGCAGGTGTTTCCGTGAAATCTCCAATATTAAGCTATTCAACATCTAAAATTAGATATTAGAGTACCATTCATATAACGATGCTATTCACATGTAATATTTATAATTGTTTACTAGTTACATACCCTGACAGTAGATGATGTAGTGTAATATGTAGGTGGAGAACCACTGAAAACTGCATCAATTCTATGACCCTGAAATTTCATTAAAATCATCAAACTAAATTAGTTAATCTTGCATTTCAAAAATAAAATTTAATAAATTAAATTCAATAAACTTGCTAATATTTACCTTAGTATCAAGGCTGAAAGTCTCACTTAGGAGGGTATCTGTCATCACCATCTGCTCAGCTGCAGATGTAGCCTGTGCACCTACGTTCTGAATATCCATGGGGTCATAACCATAGGCTGACCCACAAGTCTAACAAGCATGGGGTGGGACCCTACTCCTCATACTATCTCCAAACCCATGTTGTGCTGCAGGACTGGCATGCTCTATGATGCTCTAGGTCAAGGCACTAATGGACTGAAGTGTATCGACCTCAACACTCTCCTTCATAATGGAAGGGATAGAAACATGCTCATGGGTTGGTCTGCTGATTACTCATTTCACTACCCGCTGTGGGTCAACATGTGCCCCTGGGCTATCTTGTGCTGACCCCCCACCTCTACCCTGGAAGTCCCGCATATCAAAATAGTTTGGCACTTTATTGAGGACAAACTCGCAGTAGAGTTTCCTTAAAAAGTATTACGGGACCTCATTATTATTGCATGGAGGATGGTCAAAAACCATCCACCACCTCTGCCCAAAATTGTCCCTTATCACTTGGTTGTTGCACCAATGGATAGGTAACCTCTTGCATGTAATGGGTGGAGGTTGATTTGTTTGTGGGTTTGTGAAAATGAAACACAAGTCTAATTTTGTAATTTATAATTTTTTCACATCTTCATATGACATCTTGTCTGCATAATAGTCTCTAAACTCTCTCCTCTTATCCGTCCAACTAGATATTTGCTTGCTAATTGAATCTACATTTGATAACATAGATTCAAGAGATTCAGCAAGCATGGACCTATGCAAGGTTGAAGTGGAAGGATCTTTCAACCTTGCAATTATGTCTTCAATTTCTTTTTTATTGTTTTTAATTTGCCCCATTAGATTTTCTTGTGTTCCAAGGGCATGTCGAGGAATGGATGGAGGAGTTTGTTGTTCGATAGGTATTTCCTCTTCAGGATTTTGTGGATTTTGAGGAGGAGGAGGTGCATTAACATTTCCTGACAATTAACAAAATTTACATCAAAAATCAACTCAAACCTACCTATTTAGAAACAAATTCAAACAAAACAACAAATAAAACTCACTCCTTTGGCCTGCTCAACGTCGTGGTGGCATTTTGGCGACGAATCGATAAGATTTTGGTGTTGAATCGACTTTTCCAAAATGCGAGTGTGCTTCTTAGGGTTTGTAGGCCGCGGGTGTAGAGGAAAACAAAGAAATGAAATGAGCACAAATGCTCTTTTTTTTTTAATTTTAAGTTAGTCATAACGCACTCGCATTATAACACGAGCACCTTATGGTTTAGTTTTGACAAGCCTTAGGCTCGTCATTACCAAACCATAACGCGAGCGTGTTATAACGCGAGCGCGAGCACATTATAATGCGCTCGCGTTACGAATTAATTTTTTTTGAAAAAAATTTGGCCACTTTTTGGCCCCCCAACTTTTTGTACT
This sequence comes from Cunninghamia lanceolata, assembly GCA_027924645.1. Classification (NCBI taxonomy): domain Eukaryota; kingdom Viridiplantae; phylum Streptophyta; class Pinopsida; order Cupressales; family Cupressaceae; genus Cunninghamia; species Cunninghamia lanceolata. The sequence continues at coordinate 1,200,530 of BSBN01000416.1, read as the reverse complement.
TACCCACACATTGTGTTATTGTCATATACATGTTTAGTCAAGAAATTGTAAAATGTCTTTAGAAATTTTCTCCTTCTTGATTGATGCACATATTTTTCAATATATTTAATTGAGGTTCTACTTCTCTAAAAGGTATTCCCTATTAAATCTATTCTTAGACAAGAATTATGGTGAGTTAGGGTTGTTAAGTCTCTCATAAGTAGAGTACCCTTCATTAGTATTTATGGTCGATCTTTGCAACTATAGTTTTTTTACCAATAGCTTTCTTAAATTACCAATTTATTATTATATGACTCTAAATAGTTAGTTTTAGTATCCATAGTTGTGGATTATGAATAATTAGTTTGGATAACATCAATTGAAATTGATTTTATATTTGAGACCATGGATTTGATAGAGAGGTAAAAGATTTACATATTCGATTATCTTTCCTTTAATCCTTAATATTTGTATGAGGAGTTATAAGAAAAACCAAATTGTTAAGTCCAAGTGAACAGGAAATCTTCGTTGGACATGCGAACATTAGATAAACTTTATCATTACATAAAAACAAGACTTAAACATCAAACACCTGTCATAGATGCTTGCTTTATATTTTATTGATTCCATCCCTATTTCACCTAAGTGGGTAGCAGCTAACAAAGAACTGTCTGGGGAAACTGGACCCTAGAAAACGTTGTGTACTTGCTCATAAATTACATAAACATAGAACAAACATAACTACATATCTCCCATAATGAATCCTCGTGTACCTTGATCCCGTGGATATAGGGTATGTAAGCAATTTGGGAAATGAAGGATGTTCCCAGTACGTAGATACTGGGATTATGTGAGGATTAAAGACTACCATTTATAAAATAGTTATTTAATGGATTTGTACCACTGATGTTTTTGATAATATAAGGTGGCTAAACAAGGGACCGAACCCTTACAAAAAATAGAGAGGCCCGAAGGCAGCAAGCATCAACAGTGCCTTAAACTAGAAACAGCATATACAACCATAACAGAAAACCAGCAAAACCAGCAAAACTAGCCGCTAAAATGAAAGTCATAAAAATAGAGAAACAGAGTATCAGTAGTATAACAACAAAGACTAAGGAGACAACAACTCTCCTTTCTAGACCATAGATTTAATAATATCATCCACTTTTTTAGCCAGATCGTCACTGTCAGTATTGACAGTAACCCCCAGATTCTTCAGCATAGAGAGGTTAAGGAGAATAGAGGTCCTGAGCACAATGGAGAAATTCTGTTCCAGCTTTGCAATGTGATCGTGCAGACCTACAAGATCAGCCCCCAGACCATCATCAGTCTCCATAGCATCCTCAACCTCTTCCACAAACATGACACCCGCTTTGTTAGCATTTCCAGTAGAGTCAGCAGCATCCTCCGTGGTAGCCCCTGTGTCTTGCGTCTCTTGCTTGTCTTCATCATCACCAAATATGTCCTGAATCTCCACATCCCTATCGTCCTCTCCCTGGGTGGATTCATCCGAACCACTCTCAGAATAGTCAATGAGCTTTGCTGAAGGAGCCGGTTTGCCAGCAATACGCCCTGACCGCTGAACTCTAGAGGAAAGCCCCTCCCTACAAATCTTCACCGAAGAATCCCTTCTCTATCCCACCGGGGTCCTACTAAGGGTTTTAGGGGTCCCAACCACTACCTTCCCAATGCTCATATCACCAGCAACCTTCCGCTTTTTACCCTTCTTAGAGGCAGTAGGGCCCGGAGTATCAACAGGATTTTTCGCAGGAGTGCAAACGAAAACTTCATTAGTTTTGATAGGAACAGGGGAGGGCCTGGGTTCATCAACATCAGGAATATTCTTAGGGTTAGAGGAGGGCTCCGCATCCCCACTATTAGTGGGAATGGATTTGGAGGGTTCGAGGGCAAGATGATGATTATACAAACAGAGAATGAGGCCCTGGTGAAGAGGGATAGGCTTCATAGCAGTGTTTTTAGCCAGTTTCACCCAAACCCTAAGGACGGAATGCTCGAGGGAAGAAAGCAAATAAAATGGAAAACTAATTTTAGCATTGCGACAGAAATGATTTAACAGGGGGAGATGGTAGTTATAATACCTGGTGAAGCACCCCTCGAGGGTGAAATACTTCATGGGGATAAAACACATAGCATCCCATGGCTCCGGCAACTTGGCTCTGTCAAAACCGCCTTGGTAAGGGACTAATTCTTCGCCAACCTCGAGGAAGAGTTGCTAACTAGAGAGGTCCGCGATTTTAGTTTTCCGTTGCAGCTTAAAGCCCTGAGTAGACATACCAGTGGCCAAAGCGATCACACGTTCAGAAACTTCAAATCTGATTCCACCCACCGAAACCCATCTGTTCTGCCAAGACCGCGCAAATTGTTCAGAAAGAGCTTCATTGTACCCATTAAGCCTCTCCAAATAGGGGCTAATCCCACCCTCTTTGCAGTAATGCCAAGCTACCAAATTGTACCACTGATGTTATTTGGTAATAAAAAATAAATTTTCTCTTCTGCATTAAGTACTATTTTTGGATTAGGAATCAGGGGGGTCTTTACATAATTGTTGATTACAAGGCAAACATGTAATATCATTAAGACATGTAATGACACTAATTGTGCAAAAGACATGCTTTTATTTAGCTAAGAGATGAGACGATTTATGGTCTCATCACTTGGCATCTATATCCTATTATCAATTCATTCCATAAATTCATCCTTTTTTGTGAACCCTCTTTTATTTCCAATGTTATGGGAATCATTTGTGATCAACTATTCACAATCAACTCACAAAGGTGGTATTTTCTCTTGAGGATAACATTGACATCAACAAAGGACATATCAAGTTCTCCTTTAGATTCTACTCTTGATCTCAAGACTAGCAAAAATTGTTGGGATTTCTTTTTGCTAGTTATTATTTCATTAGAGTAGTTATAGATATAGTTCATATTTGTTAGAACTTAGTTTTGTTAGTGGTAGTTTACATTAGTTTCATTGTTGCATTTCCTTTTCAAGTATTTCTATCAATGCAAATCAACACTTCAATCAATGCAAACCTTCAAACAATCTACATGTTGGTGCACAAAAATGAAAGTCCTCTCCTTTAGCACCACCACCAAGAGTGAGACAAAGAGGAACAAAGTATCACAAGAAGGGTGAGTGATATATTAACAAAGAGAGGGTGGTTTTGGACCAACACATAGGATAGGGCGGATCCTCTTCTTCTTTAGGCTCTACAAAACCTAGGGGGTATTCCCTTGAGGTCCAAATATATGAAAACAATTTGGGATAAGGCTTTAACTACCATGCCCTAATGGTAATCATGAGCAAGCCTACAAGACCTCACTAATAGATGATTAAAAGAAAGAATATAAGTGCACCAACAGATGTGATCAATTGAAATCTTTAAAGATTAATCTCCTTAACTTTTCATACACACTCATATCCGGCACCCTCATTATCACAATCCTCAATACATTTGTATGACGCTAACCCACTTAGGATATGCATTTACAAAATATTGAACTATGACAATGAGTAGAACTCCTCCCCACACAAACCTCTAAACATCTATTTGACACAAGTTCCCTTAAGATATGTCCAAAGTATAATATTGGTTTGTGTATGTAGGCATAGTAGGAGACTAATCTAATCCTACAGGTAATAAGAGAAGTTATTAAAATGATATGTTTCACCTCTCACCAATTTGAACGGTGCCTACTCCATTGGGCAACATAGTTCGAGCTTGCAAAGAGGATGGAAACAAGTTTGTAATTCAACACTAGAACAAAGATTGCATAAACACAACCTCGTAAGATAGGGAAACCTGCAAATGACACTCTTAATTATCCATAACAACATCAACTACATCCTTTATTTCGACTATTCCCATTACCCCCTCAATGGACCATGATGGGGCCTTAGTTCTTCCCCAGCAGTCTTCTTCGATGCAGCCTTAGTCTTCCCCTTCAAAGTGGGTGTCTCATTTGGGGGCGTTTGTTGAGGAATCACCTTCTCCTTGATCTGAGGATTTGGATAATGGCATGTCTTGGACTATTGTGCATAGAAGGAAGAAAGGCCTTCCTAAATTACTTTCTAAGTCATGGCCCCAAGCATTGAGTGTGTGATTTTCTAGGTTAGAGTTAGGAGTTGTGTAGTTCATTGGCCTCTAGGTATAGCTTGTTGAGGTGGTTTGTCTACAGCCTCTTCATGTTTTGGCTGGTGGATGATACCCTGTCTATGTTTTCCCTTTGACCTTATTGGTCTTGGTTTTTATATTGGTTCCATTCCTCATGGAACCTATTCATCTTACCTCTTGGATATCTCTTTGTAAAAGGGTCCAAGCCCTTTCAAAACATATTTTATATCAATAGCAAAAACAACATCAACTACATCCCACATGCAACAGAGAAAACATCATTACAAAAAAGTTTATAATGTATTATAATGCTATGACATTAATCAATTTTCCATTACATTCATGCCAGTAAGTGTGGCAAGAGAGAACCAACAACTAGGTTCAAATATTCTCTTGAAATACAACCATTTTCCATTGAGACATACACCTACAAATGAAACTCTACTCGACTACACATTCCCCTAAATTACAAAGCATATTTCATCATTTACAAAGTTCAAAATATATCTTTTGATACCCTAGAAATAGCTAGAGACACTTGTCATCAAAACTTAGTTTGTAGACCAACTCCTATTACATCTTACAAACATGTATATATAGTATTACACTCATCTTGTTCTTTGGATGTGGATTTGAAGTGGGAAACACATCTGTAGGTTCCCCACCCCTGTTGCATCATCTTCACATGGGTTGCATCTAAAATTATACTTATTTGGAGTGTTCACCCATGCCTTGGTAAAAGGAATTCATCACAAAAAGACCTACAAGAGTCTTGGGTCGTATAGAATTCATCTACCAATCTATTCAACCCTAGAAGGATTATTAATGGTGGTCTAGAGAGTTGTTGAAATGGCCTGGGGTGGTTGGAGCATTTGAATGTTCATTGGCACTATTTACTACCTCAGGATCCACTCTATTTCTTGCTTTTATTTTGGCAGGATTTCAATTTTAAACCTTTCTTTTTTTACCATGCTAACTCTTTAAATTTCTCTTTAAATCTTTTTTAACATTCGATGAGTTCACAAACTCATGAATTTGCCAAAACAATTGTCTTTGTCTTCCCCATTTTGGCATTTTGAGACTTTTAGGAACTAACAAACTCTTTCAGCATTTTGATAGGTTCACAAACTCACAAACTTGTCGAAACATTTGTTTTCTCTTTTCATCCCTATTTCTTCTTTGTTTTATCCTTTCAGTGATTCAGCAAATTCGTGAAGCCAAAAACTTGCTGAAACATTCATCCTTTCTTTGCTCCTCATATAATTTTTGGCATTTCAGCAACTTTAAGAACTTACAAACATTTCAGCAGGTTCACTAGTTCACAAACCTACCAAAAAGCCAAAACTTTCCCTTTACTTCATCTTTTCTTCCGTGCATTTGGGCCTTTTATGAACAAAAGAAATTTTTTGGTAGGTTTACAAGTTCGCAAACCTACTAAAAAGCCAAAACATTTTCCTTTTTCTTATTTCTGTCAACTACTTGGGGACTTTATGAACCTTTTTGGTAGGTTCACCAATTCAAAAACCTACTAAAAAGCCAAAATGTTCTTCTTTATAAAGGCTTTTCAAGCTTTCAACAGGTTTGCGAACCTACGAAATTGCTGAAAGAATTTCATACTTAGTGAATATGAATATTTCTCAAGGACTTGCAAGTCTTTTGAAGGTTTTCAACATATGATGGGGGATACAAGAGGTAAAACCTAAGAAAAACAAGTAAGGACTAAGATGAATCTAGAATTTTTTAAGTTGGACCCTAACATTGGCTCTAGTTGGGGACGTGTGTTTCTTATAGGCACAACAAGAATCCAACTATCACTAGGAGCAAAACAAAAAACAAAAAAGAGATGGGAGGGAAGGGGAAACAAAACAACCCAATATGTACAAGGCAAAAAATAACACAAAGACTATGTAAAAGAGAATTTATAGCCAATGACATGAAGGCACAAGAACAAGGAGTACAATTGTAAACAAAATTTAGAATGATTGCATATCAGACTCTGCAATGAAGTTCAATGGCACTAGGCCGTTGGGAAACTACTAAAGTCACTTACCCCTATCAAAAACAACCTTGAAGAAGGATCTAAGCATCCTCAAGATGAAAATGCATTAATCACCTAGTAGCAACAAAAGGTGTTCCTTGCATGCATGAACATGCAAACTACTAATTTTAATATTGTCATGCTGAAACTTGAAGTGATTCTCATCTTTGCATGGAAACCATAGGTAATAAAGATTATCATCATGCTCCATCATATGATAGCATATCCTTCTAGGTTCTTTGTAGCATGATGCACCTCTTGAACACCAAGCTAAAAAGTGTCTAACTTCAGGAGCAACTTCTAGTTGGGTTGTATCATGTGATTCCTCAAGTTCTTGCAACCAAATTACACCACAAATGTTGATGTATTCATCCTTGATTGAATCAAAAATTTGATTCAAATCCAATTCTCCATCATCAACATATAAATCAAAAATTTGAGGTATTTCATGTGAAGACTCACTATCTTCAAATTGTCTCTCTATTTTACATCCTTCATTGCAACCTGCTACAAAAACATTGCTGCTAATACATTGATCTATGATCTATTCTTCTTCACCTTCAAGAAAACAAGCATCTTGATTCTCTTGAGAACACACAAACTCAACATCAGAATGCTCATCCAATGAGCTCAAAGATGTGTTCTCAATGCAATTCACATCAACATATTATAGCTACTCCAAACCAAGTTCTAAAATTTCATCTATGTTGCAAACTTCATGACTTGGAATAGTTAGATCATGTACACCTTCATATTCTTATTTCTCATTTGCAACAAGGAAGGTGTGGGAATCATCCTCAAAATCAACAAAGCAAGGAAGCACATTTAATGAATAACAAAGTTGTTGCAATTCAACTTCATTACTTATCTTAGCAACATCAAGATCACCATCAGGAGGAACAAAGTATGGGAGGTCACCAAGGAAATAGTTATCATCACTTTCAAAACTAGGAACTGGCCCATCCAAACACAAGTTAGTATAAACACTATTTTCATCATCTGCCTTCCTACCACATGATGCTATACTAACATCAATTTCTATCCTCCTAACCACACAATCAGACTTATCCCATGTTGCATCAATACCACCATCTTCATGATTTGAACCACCAATCTGAACAAAAGGAGTTGCAAGTTTATCCCCTTTAGCATTGGGAGGTGGAACATGTTAAAATACACTGGACAACTGAGAGGGGGGTTGAATCAATTATCCCAAAAACTTAGCTTCACATGTAGATCAAACATTCAACAACTTAATTATTCATAATCAGATTCAAACATGTAAGCATGTAACCATTAACTTAATCACAATCACACATTCAACACAGTAGATACCAGATTTTTACGTGGAAAACCCTAAAAAGGGAAAAACCACAGTGGGTGTTAGCCCACAGAAATATATATGTTATAGCAATACCAAAAAATAGAGTCTCACTGCCCAAATATGCTCACTGCAAAGAATGGCTTACTTCTGAAGGGTGGCTCACTGCCAAGAGGTTGAACTGATTGAATAGCATCTACTCCATGCCAGGGTTTAGTTCCATTGAAGCACAAAATGACTCCTCTGCTCTATTCTTTTATATTTTCACACTTATCTTCTCATATTCGCACACACATACACACACACTTTTTCACAACTTCATTATACTCTTTTATATAATTCATCAACCTTGGAATGTACATCAAGGTCGGCATTACATTCATAAACAGTTGGATTAGTCTCCAAGGTCGACATTACAAACATTCATAAGATAGGTCTAGACTTAATACAAATTTAACTAAGAAAGAGATGTAAGAATGTATGTGGATCACGCCACACCTTACCTGGGACTCAAACACAATCTTCCATGCCATGACACGCTTCTACAATCTTCGATGCATCTCTGCAAATGATGAATTCAACCAAGTCGGCCAAGACTGATGATAGTACTGGGTCTGCAAGAACATTCTTCATTCATGATCCAATTTTTCTTTTACAGACCAATGCAAAGGTAGGAACATGATCAGGAGACATCCACAAGCACATTATAATCACTAGGAACAACCGCACAATCTCTAATCACTCTGTCAATAAGATTCTTCAAACCAGAGCACAGAAACAACATTGTCAGCCACTGTCATGAGTAAAAAGATAGCTTGCAAATCACCAAATCACAAACCATTTCATTCAAAGATATTTATCACCACCACAAACTTAATTCCATAACCACAGACCAAAATACTTCAATGCAGAGGAATGCGGAGCAAAACACTTTCTCCCTGTCACCACCAATCATACAGAAAAAAGTAGTTTTCACTCTGGTGAACACAACTTACTCAATTATTCATTCCAGAGGCTCATCCTTGGAATATAACATCTTCAGACAGGCTTCTAAATAACTTCTAATCCACAGGCAAGGATATTTATTCTACAAGAAATGAGGACCATTCTTCTGGATTGTTCTTCAGCATGTAATACACTGTTTCTTCTGCAATTCACTATTTTTACCGGATGAGCTAATTTTCTCAATATCCTCAACATCTACAAGCAAGTAACAAAATAAGAGTATAGTTGACACAAATGACAACACTAATTAGGCACATACTTGCAACAGAACAACAATGTTGAGTGCTGATTGGGTAGCATATGCCCACTTAAAAGCCACCTTTATACTTCTTGGTTTGTATTTCGAGGGAAGCCAACTTACACTGAGATAGAAAGACTCATAGTACAAGTGTATGAACATACTTTCATTAGGTATACATTCATCTAAAAGGTTATTGATCACAGTAGAAAACCTATCATGAAAGTGTAGCATTGATTCACCATCCTTCCTACTAAGGTTTTCTAAATATTGGGCATGGGAAGTAGGGTCATAAACACGTGCATCTAACTCAGTGAAATTAACAATTAAATCATCATTCTCATCCTCAAACACTACTATTGTAATTTGTTGTGCACTTGTAGATGCAGAGTGACTATGGGACTGCTTGGTGCCTAAGTCAAGCATGTTTATGTGGCTAATCAAGTCAACAAGCTCCTGCTCAAATGGGTCTGGGGAATGCACAACCAGTTTATCATTTTGAAATTTATATACACAATCATTTGTGCATTTTGATAAGATATCATTATAATAATTAGAATCATATTCATCAGCATAGCATACTGGACCAATGATCCAATATGAGTCAAGTGAATGCTTAGATTTAACATCTGTCTTAAACCAATGATCCATTTGTAATAGGGAAAAAATGAATTCTATGTAAGAGTAAATGATACTATCTAACTAGAATCAATTTCCAACAATTAAATGAGAATCTTGCCAACTTCAAGGAAGTGTACTCTATTCCTATCCAATCTGGCATAATAGAATAACTTTAGCTAGACCCTACTCTGATCTACACCTAGAAATTATCTAATTTTGATAAGCAAAAGCACTAAGGTACAACAATGAAACTGTAAAATCTGAAGATCTAGATGCTAGATTATAGAAATGAATACATAACAATATATAAGAGTTATAGAGGAACCTGACACTAAAAGGAGAGTCTCATCCTAGGACACTAGCCTGTAGTGTGGATGTTTGCAGGTCGCGTTGTCATCTGTATGACAATAAAACCTAGGAATCCTACACTATGAAGCTTTATCCAAGTTCATTCACTCATCCAGTTTGCACACATAACCAGAATGAGCACCCAACAATGTAATAAATCACCAAGTCTATGAATAATTGCATTGAATCAACTAGTAAAGGAAGATTGGATTATAAAATGGAATGAAGAAAGGAAATGAGAAGAGACTATCAAACCCTTGTGTGATTAAATTCCTTCAAATATTTGCAACAATAAAGACCAAAAAAATTGTTGGGGTTGTTTGGGAGCTTGCTTTTAGGTCAAGCCCCTATGTCGGTCTTTCGACCTCCATGAACAACCACTATAGAAAAAGATAAATAAAAGTGCGTGCACCTATTTCCTAAGTGTTTTTAGGAAATAACAACAATGACAAATAAATAAAAGCTAAGAGTATCAACCCTAATCTACGGGGAAGAATACCCTAGTGTGTGTAGGAAAAATAGGGTAGTGATCTATAACACAAGTTTGCCAATGAATAGACAAAGTAATGTATTAAAACCAACAAATAACATTGTTTCTTGCAAATAAAATAATGTTTCTAGGTTGTTGAGTAATGGAGGAGGCTGCAAGCTCCTTGAGGGCCAAATCTATGTGTAAACAGCTCCAAACCCTTGGAAGAGAGTCTCCACAATGCACAATCTGCAAGTAGAAACTTCACAAAGCTAAGAGAGAAGGCATTGCAACTTGAAAGAGCAATGAAATCTTCAATAGCTTTTGTTGTGATCCTAGAGAGTATATTTTTTTTCACAATCTGTAGTATTGTCCAAAAAGATAGAGAGAGAAGGGATAGCTTCTTTTCCAAAAAAAACTTTCTTGTGCATGCATGAATGAGGAATCAGAGGGTCGAGCATGCTTATAGGGATCATTTCACTGCCGCATGAGCATTACCACCAACGCAATTGAGTGACAAGACAAGAGGATTAATTGTTTGGAATTTTAGAATTTTTGGGATGCCAGCATGTCACATGAATGTCTACACGTCTCACTCACATCCTTATAATATTCACCAATATTCAACACGTGTTCTCAAAAATCAAGGAGAAATAAAATATGTGATACAATTTTTGGTAAACCTTGATGAGGGGTAAAACATGCCAAGGTTAGCCTCAAGTGGCCCTAGAAATATATTACAAGAGAGGACACCAAAGTGAGTCAAAATGTAACGTGAAATTGTGAGGGTACACAATTTTCTATGTTACATTTTGCCCCCACTTTAGCGGGTTGATAACACTAAGTGATAAGCTATGCTAAAATATAAAAAATGAAATGCTAAAAGCAAATAGGCATGAAAAGGATACCTGAAAGGATATTGTAGAGGCTGAAAAATTTGCCAAGTGGAAGAACAATTCCCCTAGACCAGGAATCTACAAAACCATAGCGTTAGGTATTAGAATCCTACAAAATCACTTTGTTAGAAACCAAATAATCTTGCAAGACCAAAAATGTGTTAGCTCAAAAATTAGACCTAAAACAAGAAAATTCTAAAATATCGAACAAAATGATAAAAGAAGAAAATGAGTCAGAAAAAAATAAGGGTGGACGTATGCCCCCCATGTTTGTGCATGTGAGTGGAGAGGCAGAAATAGGGAGAGAAATCCACCACGGTGAAAATTTTGAAAAAGTGTGACAAATATGCCTTTCGTAGGGTTATTTAATGAAATAACACTAGAGGGAGGAGCAAATGGAAAGAAAGCGGGCGGAACCAGGATTCTAACGCAACAAACAACATGAAAATCAAAGTTCGCGGGGCCAAGTTATGAAGGTTTTGTGAAAGGGGTGTTGTAGAAAATTTGAAAATTTACTATAAATAGTAAGAATTTTTTAATTTTACTATTCATTTCAATTTACCTTATTTAGAAATTTTTGAGCACCCAAGTGACTTAGAGAGCCAGAATGCCACATAAATGAGTTTTCTGACCACTGAGACTAGACGCCCTAGGGGAGCGTGTCGAGCAAGGAGTCACCATGCCCGAGGTGAGTAATAATTATAAATTCAAAATGCCTATTTCATTAATTTTAATGATGAATGGGGCCCACATAGAGTGCTAGCATCCCATTCACATGCTAGAGTCTAGTGGTCATGTTAACATCCATTGGGCATGCTTGGGTCCTTCAGGTGCGCTAGCATCTGAAAAAGGTGCACTAGCATCAAAAAAAGGTGCTAGGGTCTGAAAGATGCATTGGCATCTGGGAGCACTAGTGTCCTAAGGGACTTAGAGAAAATGTACATTTTCGTATTCAAATTTTGATAAATTATGATGTGGAACTGATATAATTTTATTTTTCATGAACGCAGTATCTATCGATGATGTGGGAGCACACTAGCGGCTTGATCTACACACTTGCGAGATTGGTTGAGAGCATTGAGCACTCAGGATGTTGCATTACTACATACAGTGAGTGTATACTAGGTATACACGATGCCAAAGATGCAATTTCATGATCGCATGTTGATGGCACTAATGTAGAGGTGGGACGTAGATGTCTATGTCTTCTATCTACCGATGGAAGAGATGACCATCATACTCGAGGATGCCTACTGTATTCTACAGTTACCAGTTCAAGGCCACACAGTTTCAATCAAGAAGGGATCATTGACCTATGTCCAGAAGGGATAGAGGTATGTGATTGGTTAGATTATCCTTGGGGACCGCTCAGGGAACATCCATTTACGATGGTTAGAGTAGCGAGCAAGGGTGATCCCATTAATATGCCCCGTGCTCATCATGACCGTCACCCTATGCATAGTAACAAATGGACGATGTGCACAACTTCATGGTGGCCTCATCCATACCATTAGGGTGTTGGAGGAGCATCAGATAGTGTTTACATGGGGTCAGAGCATGCTCACCCACCTATATCATGATTTGGGCCGCTACGTGCATTACGAGGGCCACAACTTGATTATTTGCACACTTCTTCAGGTGTGGGTTTTCAAGCACATCAAATGTATTCAGCTAGTGGGGGCGCCCACAGTTATCATATGGACAACACCATGAGCCCACGCCCACATCTTAAGGAAGCCATGGCAGTTTGGAGACCTATTATTTTGGAGGTAGACATTTGATCATCTATAGAGAACTAGTGTTATTTAAAGGCCCTATCGAGGCATGCAGACATGGATGGACCAAACATAGTAGCTGATACGAATGCAAAGGGATTGATTGTTGGTCAGTTGCCTCAATTGCATTGTCATGACATTCTATTACCAACATGTGACGTGATATTTTGGGTAGGTATAGGGTATTCCTGCAGCTGTGCTGACATAAGTGTGCTCGCATCGCAACATGGTGAGGCCAAGGGACTAGCCCATCCCATGATCACTAATGTAGACTTGAGTAACCTGGAGGATGAGGAATAGGATGCAACACCTACTTCTACTAGTGACGACATGGGGATGACCCAGCATTCACATGGTGGACTGCATCACAACTAGCACCCATCTTCCCTCTTGATGCCCCAACTAGAGATATATGACTATTGATAGATTAGGGATAGGATGAGGGAAGAGGAGAGGAGCTAGTGAGTTAGGAGGATGATGAAGAGGAGGATCCCAAACCATTATAGGTGGGGATGCAATGACAAAGGGATGAGAGTGGTGTCATTGTAGAGGAGAGGCCTAGAGCCTGAACTTGAGCAACAGTTGCACCACCATCAGCCAACAATGCACCTAGCCAGAGGGAGTGAGGAGAGTCAAGTAGTGAAACTATTGTGAGGTCCTCTTTGATACCAATGACAGGGATAGTGATAATAGTTGTCAGTATGCCTGACACTACACCTGCTAGGTGTGCAGTTCCTTCAAATTTAGATTGGCAAGTTGGTGACCCAAGTGAGAACTTGATTTTTGCATTATGATTTGAGTAGAATACTAGATGTTGATTTGATTTCAATTTTTATATGATGAGATATCTGACTATATATTTGTTTGACTTTTATGGTGTGTACATGAGAGTGGCTCAACTTTATAGGTTGAGCCATTATAGAGATGGTACCCACCATTCAGCTCAAGTAGGTTGTGCAAGCCAGTTATGGGCCTCAATAGATTTCCAAACAACATGTGGATATTTTTTAGCCTATGGCACAGCTGAGAGCTGCATATGAGGAGTGTCAGGTTTGTCTAGACCAAGCCACTACTAAGGTCATTCCCATCGCTGTGGAGCAAGACCAAGCAGTTTCCCAAGTCATAACACTCACAGCAGAGAGGGATCAGGCTGTGAGGAGAGCTAAGAGTGTAAAGAGTGTACGTGATGCTCTGTAGAGCCAACTAGATGGCATGAAGGTGGACCTTCAGAGGGTTCAAATGGTACTAGCCACTAACCTAGATCACTTGAGGGTATAGGGCTTGATGGCTAAGGAAAATAAGCTACGAGATGAGATGACTCGACTACAACAAAGTGAGTTGTATCTCACAACCAAGGCAGTGGAGCTAAGAGGCACATTGAGGGGTCTACAAATGTTGAGTGGATTTCACACCCATTCATGGTATGTAGCCTCACGTCAAGAGCCTTTTGTCTAGCAGCCACCACTAGGACCAAAGGGATCAGGTAGTCATGCACCTTAGGAGTGATGCAGATTTTTATATAATGTATTTTGACATACCACATTTTGATACAATGGTGATTTTGTATATGATGTATCAAGAAATTGAATATATATAAGATGTTGACACTTTGTTCGAGATGTTTGTGTTATAAAATTTTTGTATGTTTTGCCTATGTGATTGGAATTGTTTAATTAAATGTTGTTTAGATCTAATTAAACAACTTAATAAAAAAATTTATTAAATGCTATAATGATCTAATGAAACAATTAATATAAAAACTTATCCAATTAAATACAATAATATTTAATTGGTAAAATTGTGATGAAAACTATTTAAGTAAATACTATGAGGAAGCCCATAAGGGCGCAATGTGATGGTGAGTTCACTTGGTTGTTGTGAGCAACACCAGGGTTCAATCCCCTATTGGGCCAAAGAGCTCCCATGCCTTGGGCCTTCGTTGGGCTACTGTGCTCATAGGATATGTGCCTTCATTGGGTTGGCATGCTCGCAACTTGTGGGCCTTTGCTGGGCCAACGAATTCGTGGGTTTGAACAAGGTGATAATACCTTTGGGACTTAGATCCCCCAATAGTGGTCTTAACAATAAATCCATGGTAATAGATCCCTATAAGGATCTCTCTAGGCTTGAACCAAGACAAAAACTCAAGTAACACTAAAAACTATACTATGAAAGATCTAATTAAATAACTGAAAAAAGATTAATTAATTGTTTGCACAATTAAATAATCGACATGGTAAAGAGAATGAGGTAATTTCCATTATAAATGGAAACTACAACTAACATTCAAGACAACATGAATTGTTTCGAGAATAGAAACAAGCCTAAACAAGGAATGTAAAGTATTATATAATACTAAACAAACAAACCCATTGTGTTTTAAATAAGAAAAACTGCATATCCAAGAAATACACAATTTTGAAATAAATCACAACACTAAATAATTATGTTAATGATAGAATGGCATAAGATAAGCAAGAATAAATTCCCAAGAATAAATTTAATAATCAAATGTCACATAAAGAAAGAATTCTAAGCATAGAAATAACCCAAATGTGTAGCATTAATAGGCTCTTTGAGAGGCTTATTGTCCATTATGGAGAGACCATATACATCAGATCCATAGATAGAGGTGATGATGTAGGGGCCCAACCAATTTGAATTGAATTTTCCTTTAGCTCCTGGAGGGCATTCACATTATGTTGGTTTTCGCATAGCATCAGGTCACCTACTTCAAAGGATTGATGTAGAACCCTCTGATTGTAGTTGTGATTCACAGTCTTATAATAGCCTTAAAGATGTTTAAGAGCATTGATATGTTCTTCATTGAGCATTTCAAGTTGGAGAAGATGATCACCATAAGTGTTATTATCAATAAGGCCTTGGGGGGAAACTTGCAAAGAAGGAATTTACAACTCTAAAGGCATGATAACATTTGTGCCATAGATGAGATTATACATAGTAATTCCTATAGTTGTACGAATACTCGTGTGATAGGCCCATAATGCATAAGAGAGCTGAATGTGCCAATCTTTACCATGGTTGTTAACAATTTTACAAATAATTTATTCAATGGTTTTATTAGAAGCTTTTGCTTGGTCATTAGACTGTGGATAGTATGGCATAGAGAAGCATTGTTGAATGAAATTTCTTGAGGAACTGCTTCACATCCTTGTTCTTGAATGAAGTAACATTATCAAAAACAAAAGGTGGAAGGAAGTCCAAAATGAGAAATGATATTATCAAAAAGAAAATGACGGATAGCTTCAGCAGTTGTGGATTGAAGTAGGACAACTTCGATCCATTTGATGAAGTAATCTGTAGTTGTTATAATAAATGTATGACCTTTAGAAGAAGGATAAGAAAATTTTCTTATAAGATCCGAGCGCCAAACTAAAAATGGCCAAGGCGATACCTAGGCACAAAGTTCTTGTGCGGGAGCTCGAATAAATTTTCTATGTTGTTGACATTGAGGGCACCTTTTAATGAAATCAAAGGAATATTGTTCCATGCTTTTCCAATAGTAACCCATTCAGAGTAGCTTTTGGACTAAGGCTCTCCCACCAAAATGCCCCCCACAAGCACCTGAATGGGCCTCTTCAAGGGCAATGGGAATTTTAGCCTTAATGAAGCAATGAAGGAGACCATTATAGGCTTGATGATAGAATACATTAGAAAGAATAATTTATCATGTTGTGAGCTTACAAATTTGAGTTTAAGAAATATTTGAAGCAACATTTGGGAAGGTACCATCACGCAACTAATTAAATATGTGAGAGTACCATTCCTCATAATCAATATTATAAGAAGAGGAATTATCTACAATGGTAGGTAGAGAAAGAGTGTGAATTACAAAATGATAATCATTAGTAGAATCATCAAAAGGTACAAGGGAGGCAACACTTGCCATTGCATCTGCATGACAATTATCTTTGCATGGAATAGTATCAATAGTAAAAGAGGAGAACTGATTAAGTAGTGATAAAGCTAAATCTCGATACTGAGATAAATTATTATGCTTAACCTGATAAGATCTAGTGACTTGCTTTATGATCAACTAGGAATCACCATATATATGAATAATCTTGATATTAAGAGACAATGCGGCATGCAAGCCAACAATAAGGGATTCATACTCAGCGATGTTCTTTATGTAGAGAAAATTTAGACTAGAGGAAAGGGGAATCAACTTACCTAAAGGAGGAACCAATATTACACTAGCTTCAGAGCCATTTTGATACCTAGATCCATCAAAGAAAAAATATCATGGATGATCATCATCCAAAGAAAAGATATGATCATTGAGGAAAGAGTCTTGATTAGGAATGGTGAAAGGAGAAGGGGCTTCATCCAAATGGTCGGTTATGACTTGTCTTTTAATTACCTTTTGAGAGACAAACTTTAGGTCAAACTCTATTGGCAACATCACCCATTTGGCTAAGCGACCAGATAAGTTTGTTTTAGAGAGAATATGTTTAAGCGGATCAAACTTTATGATGACATGTATCTCAACATAGAGAAGCTAATTTCTCAGCTTATACATCGCAAATACGAGAGCTATACATTGTTTCTCTAATGTCGAATAACGAGTCTCATAATCCAGTAAGGTTTGGATGATATAGTAGACAATGTATTTCTTACCTGCATCATCATGTTGGGTTAATAAAGTTGCCAAAGCATGAGGTGATGCAGAAGTGTAAAGAAGAAAATGACATCATGTAATGTTTGGCATTAAAATAGGAGGATTAGCGAAATAGCACTTAGGATCATCAAAGGATTTTTGGCAATTCTCGTCCTTGTCAAAACAATGCTCTTTTTGAGAAGGTGTGTAAATGGAAGAGTACAATCTATGATTTATGAGATAAGACAACAAATAGCCTGAATCTTTCCTTGTAAACTTCAGAGTTCAGAGATATTCTTCAGTGGTGGCATATTCACAATAGCATCAATCTTGTTCATGTATCAACCTCAATACCACTATACAAAACTATAAATCCCAATAATTTGCCAGTGTCAACACTAAAGACAAACTTATGCGGATTTAGTCACATGTTGTACAGGAAAATACATTCAAAGATACAACAAAGATTATGTACATGATCTTGGTGCAAGATTGATTTGGCCAAGATATTGTCAACATAGTCTTCTAAGATATTGTGAATTAAATCATGAAAGATAAGGGTCATTGCACATTGGTAACTTGCACCAGCATTCTTTATCCCAAACAACATGAATACATAACAAAAATTTTCCCAACGTGAAGTAAAAGTTATTTTATACTGATCTTGGTGGTTGATGAGAATCTAATTGTAACTATAAAAACCATCCATGAAAGAAAGCAAGGCATGGCTAGTTGTTGAGTCAACTATCATCTTGATATTTAGAAGAGTACAGTCATCCTTCAAGGATGCTTTATTAAGATCTCAAAAATCAATGCAAATTCAAATATAGTTGTCAGGTTTAGTGACAACCATGATATTCAAAATCCAAGGTGAGTAGTCAATGGGGTAGATAAAACTAGCTCGTAAGAGCTTTTCTATCTCGGCCTTGATTTTCTTCTTTACTAGATGGGCATCAGGATAAAGCACAATATTATGGACCACAACATGTGGGTCAATACCAGGCATATCCCATATGACCAAGCAAATAAGTGAAGAAATTCATGTAAAAGATCTGAATGTACTTGTCTCTCTTCTGAGGACAAGCATTTTCCAATCTATATAACCTTATCCTCATCTTTCGGATCCATCAAGACATTGATAATGTCTTTGACAAGAAGAGTACTATGATCTTGAGGATAAAATGAAGGACATTCCTAAGAGTTACTAGGGAATGAAATAATATCATCAGATAAATCAATAAATCCCCTAAAGTATGTTTACGCATTGAGTTAGAAGGGAAAGCCATGATCATGATGATATGTTGTCATATGATCATAAACCCCCAAGAATTCCACAAGAGCTTCATCAGTAGAAAAGGAATCAAAAGGAGGAATACGAGAATTAGAATCATGTAGTATGAGTTCTAGATGCAAGAGAGGAAGAGAAGGAGAACTTACAGATGTAGAAATCATATTAGCATTGATGCAGCCATGGTAAGAGGCTTTAGAGGGTTGAGTAGGATGGTATCCAAGATCCACAGAAGAGTAGTGCAGATTAGACTCTAAGGGGATCATGATACCATGCTCTCTTCATCCACATCCATTGCCTTTGTAACCAATACTAGAGAAAAAATGAAAGCCACAACCATAATGGGATTGCATCTCCTTGAAGGACAGAGGATCGTTGTTAGTGGCATAATTAATGCAAGAAGTATAATCACATGAATCTTTAGGAGAACTAGGAGGAGATGTTTTTGTTGACGTAGAAGAAGTGTTTGGAAGTAAAGAGTTAGAATGAAATTTTGGAATGTCAGAATGAGAGGGGTTGATTTTAGACTCTCCTATAAAGGATGGTGTAAAATCCAACAAACATTAATCATCACCTAGACATGCATTTGAAGATGATTCTTCGCCATGATCAACCTCCTGAGTATGGGTTGAAGATGGGGAATCATCTTTTGTTGAAGAAGAAGGGATAAGATTCTAGAGTGTTGGAAAATAATTAGGTTGATTCATAGGATCCACATGTTGACAATATTGCAAGAGATCCGGATCAACTTTTATCATGTAAGTTTTGTTTTTATAGACAAATTTAATAGATCCATGAAAGGTGGATGGAACAGTGCCCATGGAGTGAATCCATGGGCTACTGAGAAGAAGATTATAAGATAAAGCACTAGGCATGACATGGACAAGGGTAGGCAAAGTAACAT
Organism: Cunninghamia lanceolata; assembly: GCA_027924645.1. Taxonomy (NCBI): domain Eukaryota; kingdom Viridiplantae; phylum Streptophyta; class Pinopsida; order Cupressales; family Cupressaceae; genus Cunninghamia; species Cunninghamia lanceolata. The sequence continues at coordinate 1,180,886 of BSBN01000416.1, read as the reverse complement.
GGCCCAATTTAGTTGGTAATGTGATTATGCCAAAAGTTTGTCTACTGATATTATCAAAGCCATGGATAGAGAGATAAGTGGGAGATATACAAGACATATCAATATTGATATGATTTAATAGGTCTACACCACAAATGTTGAGACCTGAACTATTATCAATAAGGGTACATTTGGTACCAAAATAATCAATCCCCAGAATGATAAGAAGAGGATCATTTTGTTTTTGCACTTCTAAAGAAGGTAATTCATATTGTTGGAACATAATATTTGGAGAGTTCGTATAGATACAATAGAGCAAGGTAGCTACATCATTCGGCATAGTGAAAGATGCCACTGGGATCTTATGTAAGGCTTCTTGGAGCATACCATGATATGTAGGTGAAGTTTTAACAAGCTCCCAAATGGAGATTTTGGTGGGAGTAGCACAAAGTTGCTCTACAAGATCATATTTTGTTGGAAGCTTCTGATAAAGACAAGGAATGGGAGGGAAATAGGGACAAATGTAGTTTGTTTATTTTGCCTTGTATTATACATGTGGGCTACCGCATGATAATGAGGAGGCCCCAAAATGTTTAATGTTATAGATTTTGTAATTTATGTTAAGTAATTTGAAGGTTGATGTGTGTTTGAAGCACCTTGAATAATGATTACTGGCTTAGAAGTTTCTTGCATATTGGAACAAAGATGTACCGTGATTTTTGGTTTCACAAATTCTTTTATAGAATCAAAAACCTAAATTTTGTTAATCATTTTTTTAGAAGGAGAATGTTTTGGATGAGAAGAGGAATAATTAACATGGATGAAGTTATCAAGAACTTCATCTAGCATGTCAAAATTTTCACAACTAAAAGGATCATCAAACGTTGTGAAGGTTTGGAGAAATAGATATGACATGGTTAAATTCTTTTTTGTACCAAACAAAGGAAGAAGAGAAGTAGAATGATAAGAGAAATGCAAGTGAACAAAGTCAAGTTCACCAAAATTTAATAAGGAAAATTTCAATTCTATATAATACTAAACGAGACTATCTAACTAGAATACATTCCAACAATTACATGAGAATCTAACTAACTTCAAGGAAGTGTACTCTAGTGCTATCCAATTTGGAAGAATAGAATAACTCCAATTAGACCCTACTCTTCTCTACACTTAGAAATTATCTAATTTCGATAAGTGAAAGTACTAAGGTACAACAATGAAACTATAAAATTTGAAGATCTAGATGCTAGATTACAAAAATGAATACATAACAACAAATAAGAGTTATAGAGGAACCTGGCACCAAAAGGAGAGAGTCTTAGCCCAAGACACCAGCATGTAGCATGGATGTCTATGCACCGTGCTATTGTTTGTATGGCAGCAAAACCCAAAAATACTGCACTATGAAGCTTCATCTAGGTTTATTCACTCATCCAGTCTACACAAAGAATCAGAATGAGCACCCAACAGTGTAATAAATCACCAAGTCTATGAAAATCACATTGAATCAACTAGTAAAGGAAGATTGAATGATAAAATGAAATAAAGAAAGGAAAGGAGAAGCTATCAAACCCTCATCCAGTTGAATCCCTTCAAATATCCGCAAAAACAAAGATCAAGAAAATTTGTTGGGGCTATTTGGGAGCTTGCCTTCAGGTCAAGCCCCTATGTTGGTCTTTCGACATCCACAGACAACCACTATATAAAAAGATAAATAAAAGTGTGTGCTCCCATTTCTGAAGTGCATCTAGGAAATAACAACAATGACAAATAAATAAGAACTAAGAGTATCAATCCTGGTCTACAGGGAAGAATACCCTAGTGTACATAGGAAAAATAGGGTGGTGGTTCACACCATAAGTTTACCGATGAATAGACAAAGAAATGTATTAAAACTAGCAAATAACACTATTTCTTAAAAAATAAAACAATGTTACCAGGTTGTTGAGCAATGGAGGAGGTTGCAAGCTCCTTGAGGGCGAAATCTATGTGTAAACAACTCCAAATCCTTGGAAGAGAGCCTCCACAATGCACAATTTTCAAGTAGAAACTTCACAAAGTTGAGAGAGAAGGTACTACAACTTGGAAGAGTAGCAAAATCTTTAATAGATTCTATTGTGAGCCAAGAGAGCATATTTTTTTATAATTTGTAGTATTTTCCAAAGAGAGAGAGAAGAGAGGGCTTCTTTTCCAAAAAAACTTGCTTTTGCATGAACGAATGAGGAATCAAAGGGTCAAACACACAAGGGTCATTTTACTATCACATGAGCATTACCACCAACGCAATTGAATGACAAGGCGAGAGAATCAACCATTTTGAATTTTAGAATTTTTGGGACACCAATGCATCATGGGGACATATGTGCATTGCACTTGCATCCTCAGAATATTCACCAATATTCAACACATGTTCTCAAAAAGCAAGGAGAAATAAATATGTGATACAATTTTTGGAAAACCTTGGTGAGGGGTAAAATAGGTCAATATTAGGCTTGAGTGACCCTAGAAACATACTACAGGAGCGAACACCAAAGAAAGTCAAAACACATGAAATTGTGAGGGTACAAGTTTCTACATTACACCATGACTACACAACATACATTATGATGAAAAAGAACTACATTCTTCTTCCAAAAATATCTCCTTGCACAACAATTCTTACTTGACAAAAGGAAAGAAGAAATAATTTTAAGTACCTTTAACCTATTGTTGCATCATAATAGAAGGAGGTTTTATTGGACCACAAACAAACATGCATCAATAGTAGAAACTTTGAATTATAGAAAATTTGCCACCTCATTGAATGAGGGATCTTTGGATCAGATAGAACCACAAAGGTTTAAATATTTCTAGGTCTTCATACCAAAAGAATCATTAATTTGTTATAACTTAGGATAAGACTAAATTTTGAAATGTTTCCTAGTAGAGTCATTAATCTATCAGTGCACAAAAACACAAGACCTCTCCTCTAGCACCACCACCAACAATGAGACAAAGGGGAACAAAGTATCACAAGAAGGGTAAGTGATACATCAACAAAGAGATGATGGTTTTTTACCAAGGCATAGGATGGGGTGGATCCTCTTCTTCTTTAGGCTCTATAAAACCTTGAGGATATTCCCTTGAGGTCTAACTATATGGAAATAATTTATAATAAGGCTTTGACTACCAAGCCCTAATGGTAGTCAGGAGCAAGCCTACAATACCTCACTAACAACATATTAAAAGCAAGAATATAAGTGCACCAACAGATGTGTAGACACCTAAAAATGACCATTTTATCACATCACTTGCATCCCATCAAATATGTCTAATCACCTGCATACAACGTTAATTAAATAATATAATTATTTAATTAGTTTCATCAAAATCATCAATTTCCTCTAAATCACATATTTTCAACATTAATTAAGTAAATTGTATTTATTTACTTAATTTCATTAAATTCCTCTATATTCTTCCAAAATTAAATGATTTTTATTATTTAATTAAATCATTATCGTCTTTCAAAATTCAAATCCACATCAATTGAATAAATTAATTATTTAATTAATCAATTATTCCTCTAAATTTAAATAAATTATCTAAATTGCCGATGATGGCATGGTTCGGTGGTTAAGTTGCTCAGGATGTAGTGGCAGCCACCAGAGTTCAAACCCCCGCTGGGCCAATGAGCTCGCAAGGCTTTACGCCTTCGCTGGGCCAATGAGCTTGCGGGTTTGAAGTGTTCTTCCTAGGGGATGAGGTCCCCCAGTTGTGGCCTCACCGGTTCATTGCTCCGGGCAAAAGCATTTGCGTGGAGCCAGAGGGCGTGTCGCACCAGCGTCGCCGGTCACGTTAAAAAGTTTACCAGGCGCATTATCTTAAAAAAAATAAAAATAAATTATCTAAATTTATTTAAGTTAACTCAATCCCTAAAAATAAATAAAATTAATATTTTTTTTATAATTCTTCCATCATGCAAAATAAATTAAATGAATTTATTTGTTTAATTTATTTAAATCTTCATATCTTATCTATTCTTTAATCATGCACAATCAATTAAATAAATTTATTTATTTAATTTCAATTATTTTCCAATTCCTCAAAATATCATTTCAACTCCATGTGCACAATCAGTCTTATTTTTAGAACTTCAAAAAGAAAATCTAAAGTTAAGTATAATTGGCTTTAGTTTATCTTATTTTTATCATCAACTCATAAATTAGAAAAAAAAATATTCTAATTTATGAAATCAAATATATCTTTATCATGTCTATTATCAAAAAGCAATTATCTTAATAAAAATACCTTTTGGAGTGACAAATGTTGTGTGCACATTCATCATGAGTTATTTGATTTATCTCAACCATCCATTTCATTAAATTATCTGGGCCATTGATCGATCTTTATTCAAACTTATATAAACCCTCCTCATCTCCATAACAAATCCTCTTCGATCATTTAAGATTTTGCCTCCCTACAGTGCACTGAACATACATATCATCGTTGAGCACGTTGAGTACAAACACAATCTACATCCACTTGTTGCAAACATGGTTTCACAATTTGAAGAGCAATCTACATTCGACCAAGATAACAATACAATCTAGGTGAAAGCTTTCATTATTTTTGTTATTATTCATTGATTATTGGTTATTTGCTTAGATCATTATCTTGATGTTATAGGATTGAGTTGTTGATTATTTCATTGTTTTGATTATCACACAATCTCAAATTTTTCCTATACACATTCTGGCACGCCTGGTGGGACCCACTAATCGTTGTTTTCTTTTAGAAAATTTATTTTTTTGAAGTACACTACGGAAACGCGTAGACAAACACCAAAAAGTGCCTTTGTAGCATAGTAAAGTGCTTTTGGTCTGTAACAATGCGCCTTCGGGCGACAGCAAAGCGCCTTTGGCGCATAGTACAACACCTCTGGTTTGCAGTCCAGCGCTTTTGCACAATAGTACAGTGCCTTTGGATACTTAGGGTTTCTAACTGGTTTTCTAATTTGCAGGGTTTAACTTATCATATTTTCATCATTTCTTATAGATCTCAACTTTATCAATCATTCTAGAGCATATTATAATCATGACATCATCTTTCAAATCTCGCTTTTTGATGAAATATTGAGTTTTTCTGATCTGGAGCAATATCACACCTTTGCATCATAGTAGTGTGCTTTTGCTGTGCAGTGTAATGCCTTTGCAGGACAGTGCAGCGCCTTTGGTCTGAAGCAACACACCTTTGGCAAAACAGTGCAGCACTTTTGGTAATACAATACCGCACCTTTCATTCTCAGTAAAGCACTTTTGGTCAAATGAATTATTTTTGCTAACTATTGAGTTTGTGTGGAACTAATCAACTTTTTGCAGCTTCTTATTACTCAAATAGAGCAAATAGGTTTTTTTAACATGTTCATGCAGGACAAGCTTTGAAGAATTGCCACATCTATCAATCTAAGTCTTAGGAACAAATTGCTTTCTTAAGGGACAATTGAACAAATCATCTTTGCAAACCAAGTCTTAGGAACATATTGCTTTCTTAAGGGACAATTGAACAAATCATCTTTGCAATCTAAGTCTTAGGAACATATTTCTTTCTTAAGGGACAATGGACACGAATGCATAAACACTTCAATTTTTTAAGCGACAATTGACATGAATGTAAAACACTTCAATTTCATAAGGGACAATTGAAAACTACAATCATGTGTGTGCCTAATCTAGTTGCACCTTATTTTTCTTATAACGGGACAATTGAACCTTTGATTGACATGCTTGATCTTAAATTTTAGTTATTCCTTTAGAATGGCCTTCTTTTGGATTGCTCTTCATCCAAAAGGGACTACCCTAAGCAGAGGTTTCCTTTGAACCATTATATAAGAGGGATAAGGTGAAAAGCAAGTCCTAACGAGCGTTAGCCTTGCCTTATTGTGCCAAATCGACAAGAGTTGTCCTAACACTTTGTGAAAATGATTTTCACATTGTGTGAAGTGTTTGATACTCTTAGTAGGATTGGTCAAAGCTTTAGTAGCTTGTCACATGCTCGCAAGGCGTTGATCCCTCAAAGCTACTAAGAACCATCTAGATAGCGACTACCCGTTTCACCTCTAAATGTTGTGGTAATCATCAGTGCAAGGGGAATCGTTACAAGCCCTCAAGGTACTCACCATTGCCTCCCTTGAGAAGAGATAGTATTCCCTCGGCTATAAATCTCTTGTGACCTACTTGTAGCTTTCCGAGGGGAGGGTGAGATATCCTTAACTATCGTCTCTCGCAAAGACTCAAATGTATGACACCTATATGGAATGACATTTAGTCGACGGAGATTTCAAGTTGTGAGCTGAACTATTGCAATGAACCTATGTCTATAGGGATAAAAAGTGCTTGAATTGTTTGCAATTATCTTATACCCATGGAAACATTGGGCTTTTTCGTGAGCCTTGAACATACACTATCTGTTGTGTCAGTCCTCTTTGGTACTTTATTTGATGTGTTTTCTCTTGTCAAAGCAAATTCAATCAAAATCAGATCCAAAAACTATCAAAATTTACCTTATAAACATCACTGATACCATCTTAGTGCTTTTGAAACACAACCCAGCACTTTTGTAACACAGTCTAGCACCTTTGCAACACAGTCCCTCACCTTTGAGAAGCAGCAAAGCGCTTCTGAAACACAGTCCCACACATTTGGTATAACAGTCTCATGCCTTTGCAACACAATCTAGGGCCTTTGGTCCAGTAAAATTTTTATCAAACTGTCTTATTTAAATCATAGCAAAATCTCAACAAAATCTCAAACATATTGTCCTAGTGCATCCCATGGTAACCACTAGACTCCAGCAATCTATGAAGGCTAAACAAATTGCCCCAAAGAAGTGCAAATCACCACCTCATACACCTCAACCAAGTCATTCAACCATGTCTCAAAAAGGTACTCCCCAAACGCCAATTGATAGACCAACTAATTTTCAAAACAGGCTGCAACATGACAAACCAACCAATCTCCAAGAGAATAATGTCCCTTTGGTAGATGTAACACAATTCACTACCAGCATGCCTCATGGTTTTGCTACACCCAGTTACACCACGGTTTAAGTCCCATCTCAAGAAGAGTGAAACTTTCAAAAAGGTCAATCCTCTCAAGAAGATAGACAAAACCTTGATGAAATCATGCAAGATCCTAGAGCCATAGCCGCGTTTGACAAACTCCTTAATGAGAATCAAGATCATTTCTTTCATTTTCTTGCAAAACAAGGAGCTAAACTACCCCAAGACTTTGATCTATCCAAACTTAAAGAGCAAAACAATACACATGACGTTATAACTGTGATCCAAACCATGTCAGGGAGAATGACTAATCCTTTTGACGCTCAATATGAGAATCTTCTCTATCAAAATCAAACAACAGAAAGACCCATATTGCTACTCATGACTCCTATGGAGATTTACAAACACCAACAAGAGACTCTACAATGTCAAGCAGCATTAGAAAAACAAGCCGCCTTAGCTAAATCAAACACACAACAAACTCCTACCATATCACAAATGCCCACATCAATCGCAAGTGAAACATTGGCCACCCCATCACGAGATGGTTTTCCTCCAAACTACAATCTAGGAAACACTTATGTCGCCATGCAAAAAGGGTCACAACTGACACCACCCCCAACATCATCAAACCTCCATATCACTAATACAAGCAATATCATCCAACCACAACATTCTCAAAATGTTAACACAACCTATGTCCCTCCACCACAATGATCATCCACACTTAATCTTACCCATACCTATCTCAATCAACCCCAACCATCACAAAACCCATCTACCTATGTCCCTCCACCACAAAGATCATCCACACTCAATCTCACCAACACCTATCTCAATAACCCTCGACATTTGCAAATCCAAACTTCTTATGGCTATATTCCATCATCACAATCCAATCCAACAACATTTAGCTTTCCTCCCCAACAATACCAACAACAAAACTCTTATCTACAATCACAACAATCACAAACCCAACATTCTTATCTAGCACCACCTCCACAAAATCCAAACAACCAAACCCAACTTAATCCAAATCCATCATATGACACATATGACCCAAACCAATCATATGACCCTTATAACAACAATTCCTATGGCTTCAACTACAATCTTCCTTATGGGCAACAAAAACCATCCCTAGTGCAACAGGAGACTCTTCCAACACCTCCATCAACTATGGAACTTAAACTTGCCGAGGTACAACAACAACTAGCTGATCTAACATTTGGTCACACTAAGAAAACCTTCTCCTTGGAGGAGGTTTGTCCTTATCCATTTGATCGGTCATTGCAAATGATCCCTTTTCCTTTCAACTTCAATATACCCAAATTTGATAAATACAAGGGAAGAGGAGACCCAAAAGACCATTTTAGAAAATCCTATCTCGCTTGTTTAGAGGTTGCACATAATGACACATATCTCATGTGCCTCTTTCCTCTCAGCCTTGGAGGTCAAGCTATAGAATGGTTCTCGCATCTACCTACGGGTATCAAATCTTTTAATGAGCTTGCAGAAAAATTTGCCACCCATTTCTCATATAACATGGAACATGAGGTCTCAATGACTGACTTATGTAACAAAAAACAAAAAATGGGGAAACTCTTATCTCCTTCCTTCAAAGATGGAGACACATGGCTAGAAAATTCCCATTCAAAATACTTGAAAAGCAACTTGTTAGCATGTTTGTGCAGAACCTTAACCAAGAATTGGGTTTCCATTTGCAAATAATAAGTGCTACAACCTTTGACGAAATTACCTATAAAGGCATCAGCATTGAAAAAGCCCGAGCATCGCTAAAGGCCTGGTCAAAATCTTCAAAGAAAATAAAGACAATGCTCCCCAACAACAATCAAATGATTAGCCCAAATTTTGGAACAAAAACAAAATTGTGGTCAATGATGGTGTGGTGGATTCCAAACATGTCGAAACACTACAAACACCCCTTAATCTTTCATCTAAACAAAACCAACCTCTACCTCAACAACAAAAAAAATGACAACAAAACCAAAACCAACAGCATCAACAAGAGTGGCCTCCCCAAGATTACCCTCCAAGGCATAAGTTCACTCCCTTGGGAGCCTATAGAGTCAGTTCTAAAGAAACTTGTGCAAAATGGACTCGTCACGCTACCAAACGCTCCCCCATATGGTGAACCTGCTTTCAAACCCACATGGTACAAAGACAACAAATATTGTAAATACCATAGGACCAAAGGACACAGAACCATATCATGCATGAAACTCAAGCACATGATTCAAAACCTTATTGATAGAGGCAAAGTCACTTTCGATGTACCTCCTAATCAAAACACCAACAAAGATCTCAACATGTGCAAGGAGCCATTCCCTAACCATGGTCAAGGTCAACATCCTGATAAAGGTAAAGCCATTAATAAAGCTTCAACTTCCTATGACTCTATTGTAGGTCATTTTGAAGAAAGTCATGTGTCTACCCTCACTATCAAAGGTAAATCTACGGATTGTACAGTCACAACTTGTCGTGGTCGTGTCACCCTTCGTGGGCCTACATTGAGTCTCCCAACTCAATCTGATTACAATCTTGTAGAACATCTAGGGAAAACCCTTGTACAAATCTCTATTTTGGATCTTCTACAGTCATCACCTGCACATAAAGTTGTGCTAGAGAAAGCCCTACAAGAGTCTTCGGTTCCTAATAACATAGCGGTCACAAATTTCCAAGCTATAATAGGTAACATTGCCTCACCTTACAATGTGGTCTTTTCTAAAAAGGACTTACGATCCCATGATCCATGTCACAATGATGCACTTCACATTGAATTTTTCATCCATAAATGAAAGATCAAACGCATACTTATAGATGGTGGTGCTGGTCTCAATATCTATTCTCTCAATTTACTTAAATAGTTGGGATACTCTTAGAATCATGTCAACATTGATCAAAGCATTACAATCAAGGGATATGATGATGCCAAATGCCATTTAGAAGGTGTAATCCACTTGCCTATACAAGTAGGCCCCATCATGCTTGAAACTAGGTGCCAAGTCCTTGACATTGAGCTACCTTATAACATTATCTTAGGATACCCATGGATCCATGCAATGAAATTTGTTCCCTCCATGTACCATCAGTCTCTCAAGTTCCCATTTAATGGTATGGAGATCACTATTCCAGGAAATCATCATCCCTTTGAATTGTGTCAAGTCTTGCAAGGCAGTTATAAGAATTGCAGCCAAGTGCCAAATAATGACAAAGCCCATGAATCCCCATTGTATGTTGACTCTAAAAATCTAAAAAATGCCTCTGAAGTTGATCCTAATACTAATCATATTCCCAAATTCAAAGCTGACATCCATGATATAGGCTTTGGTGAATATGATATCTCTAAATCTTGTTGTGTAGGGCAGATGCCCTTATCCCCTAAATCCTACGGCCAACCGCCCATAGCCAAAGCAACTAAGAAAGCAGCCATCCCCCCTCCAGCATCCCTAACTCAATTCAATGAGGGAAAATTATTAGCAGATGAAACTATTGAAGACATCTCATCTTGGCTCTACAAAGAGAAAGAACCAGTCACCATACCAAACAATATGGCAATGGCCTAAGAATTGTCAAAAACATGGGCTATAAAGGCCAAGGTGGCATTGGGAAAAATAATCAAGGAGAAATAGAACCCATTGTGGTGAAGAAGAAGCTAAACAAGAAGGGGTTGGGATATGGTCAGAAGGTAGCACGCGCCTTGGACATCGAGGGTATTCTCGACAAGGTGGCACAAATTTCTCTCGTAGATTCGACGTCTAAAGAGGATATCATCAATGACTCCTACTTCCATATGACTGACTTATTCACTGGATCCTCCATATTCATCCTATCATCTGTATCCTTCACATCAAACACCAACACCCAGAGTGTAACACTTGTCTACCCTGAACTTATCGATTGGGACCAACAAGGGTCCCTCGTTCTAGATGTTTTTCAGAATGATGAAGCTATTGCAGAATTCATGGGACTCCATGATGGTATCCCTCTTGGTGATCACAAAGCTGGTTTTGTAATGGAACTAGATCAAATTGCTTATTTTGGTGAGAATGCCAAATCCTCCAGTCACAAAAATAAATATAAAGAAAGATCTCTAGGTGAAAACCACACTGTGACACCTCCTGATTAGAAAATAGTCAAAATAAAGGACGTATATGAAGGTGAAAACCTAATTGTGGCACCTGAGGATGGAGGATTTGACCTCCCCCTACCATCTAAGTATCAAGAGAAATCATCTCTCCTAGTGGAAGATTCGACAGAGATAAATCTAGGCACAAAGCAAAATCCTAAGACCAAATTCCTTGCAGCATCATTATCAGAACAAGAGCACAAGAATCTTACCAACTTCTTCTTGTAGCGAACCATCAGCTTTGTGTGGACCTATGTTGATATGCCAGGGTTAGACCCTTTGTTGGTAGTTCGCTATCTCACAGTTGATACAAAAGCTAACCGGTCAAACAAAAACTAAGAAAGATGCACCCTCAGATCGCTCTCTTGGTGAAAGTTGAAATACAGAAGTTGTTAGATGCAAAATTTATCAAGCCTATTAATTATCCAGAATGGGTCTCAAACATTGTACATGTGGCTAAACCAAATGAGGGCATCCACATGTGTTCTAACTTCAGAGATCTCAACAAAGCATGTCTCAAAGATGACTTTCCATTGCCAAACATTGATCTCATCGTGGACCTGACTGCGGGCCATCAAATGCTTTCTCTAATGGATGGATTTTTTGGCTATAATTAGATAATGATAGCAAAAGAAGATCAACATAAAACAACTTTTACTTGTCCTTGGGGTACCTATTGTTGGTGTGTCATGCCATTTGGTCTTAAAAATGCAGGTGCAACATATCAAAGAGCAATGACAGTGATATTCCATGATCTCTTTCATCATATCATGTGGATGATATACTAGCAAAATCTTCTAGAGCATATCACATATAGGTTCTAGGCCAAATCTTCAACAGACTCGAAAAATACCAAGTAAGACTCAATCCAAAGAAGTGTCTTCAGGGTAACCTCAGGAAAACTATTGGGATACATTATATCTCACAGAGGCGTTAAAGTAGATCTAGAAAAAGTCAAGGCTATAGTAGAAATGCCTCCACCGAAGAATTTAAAAGTATTAAGGATCCTTCAAGGAAGGTTACAATCCATTAGGCGGTTTATCTCACAACTAGCGGATAAATGTCAACCATTTCAACACTTCCTCCGAAAGGATGTCTCATTTCGATGGGATGATAAGTGTCAAAAAGCATTTGATCATCTCAAGGAATATCTATCTACACCTCATGTCTTGGTACCACCATTTGTTGATAGGCCTTTGATCTTGTACATCTCAATTACAATTGCAGCCCTATGGGCTCTTCTAGCATAGCATGATGAATCAATAAAAGAGCATGCAATCTATTATATCAGTCAAACCTTGGTGGGTTATGAACTCAATTATTCACCTATGGAAATAGCTTGTTTAGCCTTAGTGTTCACTTCCCAAAAGTTGTAGCATTATATGTTAAACCAACACACAAATCTAATAGGCAAAATTGATCCATTGAAGTATCTCTTAGCAAAAGCAGCTCTCACAGGCAGACTAGATAAATGGGTCATGATCCTTAGTGAGTTTGACATTGAGTATGTGGATCGTAAGCAATCAAGGGGCAAGCCCTAGAAGATCAACTAGTAGAAGCACCCATGACAGATGTACATCCTATGGTATCTAACTTTTCGGATGAGAATCTCTTCACTCTTTCTACCTTAGTAATGTGGAAGTTGTATTTTGATGGTTCCTACACACAGCATGGATCAGGGGTCGGCATCCTATTTATCACGCCTCAAAATGACTATATCCTTAAGTTATATCAGCTTGGATTTCCTTGCACTAACAACATAGCCAAGTATGAAGCACTCCTCATAGGTCTCAATACAATAGTCCAATGGGACATCAAAGAACTACAGGTATATGGAGATTCACAACTAGTCATTTGCCAAGTCACAAATGAATATCAAACAAAAGATGAAAAGTTGGTCCCTTACAAGCAACTAGTGGATGCCTACAAACTACACTTTGCTAGCATCAATTTTGAGCAAATTCCAAGAGAGCATAACAAAGTTGCAGATTCTATGGCTTTTGTGGGGTCACTTATAGATATGCCTACAAACACATAGAAATGTGAATTCTTGATTGAGCAATTGTTTATACCAGTCGTCGATGTTCCAACTACCAAAATCATCTGCGAACTTGGTGGTCCCAATTCCCCATGGTACGAAGATATCTATGAATACCTTAAACACGGTACCTTTCCCTTTGAGCTATCTACAACCCAACTCAAAACCTTTATCCATCGATCCTCCTGTTACACCATTCTGGGTGATACACTATATTGGAGGAGTCTCGATGGTATCCTCTTATGATGTCTTAATGCGGAAGAAGCCGATGCTACCTTACGAGACATACACAAAGGTGTATGTGGCACACATTCTACTAGTCCTAATCTAGCTAAGAAGATACTCCGAATAGGGTATTATTGGCCTACAATAGAACAAGATGTTTTATAGTTTGCTAAGAAGTGTCTACAATGCCAGCAGCATGGAGATTTGATTCATGCACCAACTCATGAACTACAACCTGTGATAACTCCATGGCCTTTTTCACAATGGGGTCTTGACCTCATAGGACAAATCCATCCATCCTCATCCAATGGACATAAATTTATTATTAATGCCACTGAGTATTTCACAAAGTGAGTCGAAGCCATTCCCATGACTTATATCAATGACAAGCAAATAGCCAAGTTTATCCTTAACTACCTCATTTGTCGGTATGGTATCCCCTGAGCCATTGTTACTGATAATGGGAGACCATTCAAGAATCAAGATGTCCATGCCTTATGCACCCAATACAATATCCAACATCACTTTTCCACTTCCTACTATTCGCAAAGTAATAGCCAAGCCAAAGCTTCCAACAAAACCATTCTGAAAATCCTCAAGAAAATGGTCAATGAAGCTAGTCGTGATTGGCACCTGCAACTAAATCCCGCCCTATGGGCCTACTACACTAGTATTAGAACATGAATTGGTGCAACACCCTATGCCTTGGTCTATGATGCAAGGGCATCAGATTGATCTTCTTAATTTTTATTTTATTTCAGTCTTGTTTGTGCAAAGGAAGCTCCGGTCGCCACATGGGTAGGAAGTTTAATAAATTGGTATGCTTGCTTTGGTAGGAGGAAATGGATAATCAGAGATTTAGGAGCGGTCACAATTTTCAATTGTAGAAACGGTCAGCTGGGTAGAGTTGGTTCGATGAAAATAAGAGGCATCGGTTACAGTTGGAGAAGGTGGATGGTTGTAAGGCAGTTGAAAATGAACTGAGAGTTCATCATCACTGTAAAGGAGGTAGAGAATATGTAAGGTTAGGTAGAAGGTAGAAGGACAAAAAAAATAGAACTATTTGGAAAAGATGGTTGAGTGTAGAGAAGTGTCGCTATGGTGAAAGAGAAGAACGACCGTTATGATGCAGGCCAATGATTGTAGAAGAGTTAGTAATGAAAGATTCTCTCTGAGGAGTGTCGGTTAAGAGGCAAGTGGCAGTCAAATGTGAGGGGGGCGAATATATGGGAGAAGAATCTAGAAGAGACGGAGAGGAGGAGGTCGTGCATAAGACATGAGAGTAGGCCAAAAGGTTGGGAGGAGCGAAGGCCGAGGAATAGGAGGCTGATTTGGAAGAGACTGAATGGAAGGCATACATAAAGAGGAGAGGTTGTAAATCAAAAAAGAGGCATTAAGGTCGAATGAAGAGAAAAGAGGAGGTTGCAGGCCAAGAGCCGAGTGAATGGAGAAGATCAAGGATTTGGTAAAGAAAGAGGAAGAATATGAATGTGTAGAGGAGGAATATGTCTGAGTGGACTGTGACAAGAGAGTCGATAATTTGAGTAGGTCACTGAAGGCAGTAAGTTGATGGAAAGTATGTGGCCGAGAGGAATGCAGAAATGAGTATACAAGGCAAGGAGTTAATTATAGAAAGTAACTATTTATCTATTGTGGCCCAATCCATCTGGGCAATGTATGAATCGATGATATTTGTAATTTTTTCCTTCATAATATAAAATGGTATTAAGGCTCTAAGTTATTGCGTCGTGATATACAATGAAATCTACTATTTCCCTTGTTGCTATAGTATAGTATTTTAGTTCCTGTCGCCTTGTAGGAAAAGTTGTAAGTGTTATTAGCAGTCCCTGTCGCATGACTGAGTTTGTTTATGAACTGCCTTATAATGTGTAATCTTTATTGTTCCTATCTGGTTCCTGTCACTATTGTGACATGAGGTCTGTAAAAGTCAGTTTAAATGTGGAAAGACCTGGCATTCAATTGTTAGATTACTTTGGGTTTCAGAGCATGTGTGTGAGGACCCATGCTATCAGATTGGTATCAAAGCCCCAAAAGATCTGGGTAGAGAGTATAGAGGGTGATATTGATTCTTGTTGAAAGATGAGATTGTAGCTTGTTTTGTATTGCAAATTGATGCAGTAACAAGAAAGGTGTGGCACCAAAAGACTGGGTAGAGAGAAAAGAAAGAGCCCTAGGTGAGGTGTCTAGAATATGAAGGAAGAAAGAAAGATGCAGAAGAAAAATGCAGATTTTAGAAGAGAGCTGGTAGAATTGAGAAAAGATTTGGCACAATACCTAATTGCAAGGCAACAAAGGTTGCAAGAAGAAAGCCAGGAGTATTTTTGGGTATGGGCAATGGAAAAGAAAGTAAAGTGGCAGGTGAATATGATTGTTGAGAGGAAAAAAAGGCAAAGGATGAATGCCTTAAGAAGAGAAGGTAAGAGTATGAGAGGATCCTAGAGAGTTTGGGACAGCAGAGAGTTGCCTATTGAGCAACATGGACCAGAAGAGGTCGAAGAAGTTCTCATTGTAGAGGACTTGAAGGAAATAAGAAAGGAAGAGAAAGAAGTGCCACAATCATCACTTGTGAAAGAAAGAAATGAAGAGAGGAGAGTGTCCATGAAGAAGACACTAATGGAGACATTGTGGTCTCTTATTTTGTTGGCTAATATTGTGTTTGCATGTGTATGTAGGTATGAAGAATGTGTTGAGGAAGGTCAAGAATGGGACCTTGAAGATGATGAGAGATGAGGCAAGAGTAGCCCCCATAGGAGGAAATGGAGATGAGAGAAGAGGAAACCAGATTGCAACAGCTAGTATGCATGAACGAATTGCAATAGAACAACATGAGGAGGTACAATACAAAGAACTTAAATGTGTAGAAGAGAATAGTATGATATTGATTTTAGATGAGAATGTAGATGTTACAGCTGATTATGAATTTCATGATGCCCTAGAAGATGATGTAGATGAAGGGGAGGAAGCCTATAAGGAAGATGAGCTATCAAGCAATGAAGACAAGGATGATAGCAAACCTGGACAGTGGGACAAAGAAGAGGTACATGTGAGTACAAGTGTTGATTTTGGTCATAGATTTGAAATTAAGAATGTGGTTATGAAATTTGATAGAGGAAGGAAAGAAAACCATGGTTACATAGTGCCACGATGGCTTGAGGAGCAGCATAGAAAGTATAACAAGATGCTGGTTATGATGGATTTCATGATAGTAAGCCTATCAAAAGCATGGAAGGTATGACATAATTAAAGAGGAACCAAGCTGAGAGGACAAGTTGGCAAGAAAGGAAGTATAAAGAAGGTGTTTTAAGGAATCAAACAAATCATAGGTCATGGAGGAAAGGTGCAGCAATAAGAAGTCAACTGTTTGGAACTACTGGAAGCCAAGTATGGAGGGTGAAGTCTGAGACAACAACAAGGAAAGTTGGTGCAACAGGATGCGGTGAGAAGCAAATCTCTCAAGAAAGTAGAAAACATGAAGAAGAGAATAAGATGAAGGAGATAGAGTTAAGCTTGCAAAAGGATGGTCACATACAACAAGCTGAAACTTGTAAAAAAGAAAATGAAGAAATATTGTTAAACCATGAAGCTAGAAAGGAAAGTGATTGTGTGAAGAAGCATGCAAGAGAACTGGAACAGTAGAAAGGAGATGATGAAGACACAAATGCATCGACTAGCATCATACCAAGGAAGAAAGAGAATGGATCAACTTGGAATAAGATAGAGGAGGATGCGTACAAGATGAAAGGTAAACAAATTACTTTTGGAATTTTTCAATTTATAATTGAAGATAGAAGTTTGATGGATGAAGATGAGAAGAGTGTAGATATGATTGATGAAGATGACATTTATGAATATGAAATGGAGTTGTGGAGGCTTGTAGATGAGAAAGAAATGATACAAGAGAAAGAGGGAACTCAAACAAAAACAAATTAGAAAGTTTAGAAAGAATAAATATGGATGTGAGATGGACCATTGGAATGGTTTAAGTGAGAAAGGTGCAAAGAAAGAATGGACAACAGAAGCTTGGGTTAAGGAAGGCATGTAGAATGAAGAAAAAGTAGCAAAAAATGAAGAAGGCCCTAATGAGAATATAGAAGTTTCAGCAATAAATATTGAAGGTGAAAGAATTTATGAAGATCCAATAGATGGAAGAGGATACAAAGGAAATGAAGATGAAGGCATTGTTTTATATAAAGGGGTAGCAAACAATGAGGTTGTATTTTCCTTTTCAATTTCTTTTTGTGAAATTAGAGTGAATTTTTGTGAATATACAATAAATAAGATGGAGTAGTCTGTTGATGTAAATATGAAGCCAAATGGAGCAGATCAGGATGCAAAAAGAACAGAGGCAGTCTATAATAAGAAAGTTGCAGCAGAACTTCAAGAAGAGGTAAAATTTTCTAATTGTTGCGAAGACATGGCTATACATTCTGTTGTTTGGTTGAATAGTGTGAAAACATATGGTCAGGATTATTTATATTTTTGTAAAGATAATGAGAGTTATGCTCTGTGTGGGAAGACACAAAATGGGCCATTTTGGAAAGATGAATTAGATAAATTGGATAGTCAAATCGAAGAAGGATATGAGTTTGAGGATAGGGAAACCCTACACATTTCTTTAATGTTTTATACCGGTTGGTATGAGGATGAATGGCCAAAAGGCTTATAGAGTAGCCATAGATATGATAGGTCTGGAGCAAGGAGACTGGTGCAGGACTGTCAAAAGAACTTGATGAATGTACCAAAGCGTTGTTGGAAAAAGAGAAAGAAAATAAATAGAGAGTAAGTTGCAGAGTATTATTTCATGTGCTAGAGCACATTCTTTTGTCCCCTAGGGAGTATGATGCAGGAGCATCAAATTGATCTTCTTAATTTTTATTTTATTTCAATCTTGTTTGTGCAAAGGAAGCTCCTGTTGCCACATGGGCAAGAAGTTCAATAAAATGGTATGCTTGCTTCAACAGGAAGAAATGGATAATCAGAGATTCAAGAGTGGTCACAATTGTCAGTTGTAGAAACGGTTAGTTGGGTAGAGTTGGTTCAATGAAAAGAAGAGGCATAGGTTATAGTTGGAGAAGGTGGACGGTTGTAAGGTAGTTGAAAATGAACTGAGATTTCATCATCGCTTCGAAGCAGGTAGAGAATATGTAAGGTTAGACAGAAGGCAAAAGGACAAAAATAAATAGACCTGTTTGGAAAAGATGGCCGAGTGTAGAGAAGTGTCGTTGTGGTGAAAGGGAAGAACGACCGTTATGATGTAGGTTGATGATTGTAGAAGAGTTAGTAATGAAAGATTCTCTCTGAGGAGTGGAAGTTAAGAGGCAAGTGGCAGTCAAATGTGAGGGGGCTGAATATATGGGAGAAGAATCTGGAAGAGATAGAGAGGAGGAGGTCACGCATAAGAAATGAGAGCAGGAAGAAAGGTTGGGAGGAGCGAATGCCGAGGAACAAGAGGCCAAACAAAAGGCCTATAGAAAGAGGATAGGCCATAAACCAGAAAAGAGGCATTTAGGCCAAATGAAGAGAAAAGATGAGGTCACAGGCCAAGAGCTGAGTGAATGGAGAAGATCAAGGATTTGGTAAAGAAAGAGGAAGAATATGAACGCGTAGAGGAGGAATATGTCTGAGTGGACTATGACAAAAGAGCTGATCATTTGAGTAGGTCACTGAAGGCAGTAAGTTGACGAAAAGTATGTGGCCGAGAGGAATGCAGAAACGAGTATACGAGGCAGGGAGTTCAATGTAGAAAGTAATTGTTTATCTATTGTGGCCCAATCCATCTGGGCAATGTATGAATTGATGATATTTGTAATTTATTCCTTCATAATATAAAATGGTATTAAGGGTCTAAGTTATTGAGTCGTGATATATAATGAAATCTACTATTTCCCTTGTTGCTACAATATAGTATTTTAGTTCCTGTCGCCTTGTAGGCAAAGTTGTAAGTGTTATTAGTAGCCCCTGTCGCATGCCTGAGTTTGTTTATGAACTACCTTATAATGTGTAATCTTTATTGTTCCTACCTAGTTCCTGTCACTATTGTGATAGGAGGTCTGTAGACGTTGGTTTAAATGTAGAAAGACATGGTGTTCAATTGTTAGATTGCTTTGGGTTTTAGAGCATGTGTGTGATGACCCGTGCTATCAATCTATGGCTCTGAAGCCATTTTACCTATAGAGGTCAAGATCCCATCCCTCAGAGTATCCATACAGCACCTAATTGATGGAGAAGAGTATCACACTTCCAAATTAGCTGAGCTAGAACTACTAGATGAGAGGTGCCTTGCCGCACTTAATCATCTCTATATCTATCAAAACCACCTCTGACACAACTATAACAAGAAGATCAAAGAAAGATGGTTTCAAGTTGGTGATCTTGACTTAAAGGAAAATCAAAGAAATCAAGAAAATAGAGAAAAGAAGGGCAAGTTCGAGCCTAATTGGTTAGGACCCTTTGTTATCACAACAACATATGGATCAGGAGCTTATACTTTAGCAACACCTGAAGGCATTCCTCTAAATTAGCCACTCAACAGTGTTCATCTCAAGAAGTTCTTTGCCTGATCCTCAGAGTACCCATGTCAAAAAAAATAAAAAATAAAAACAAAAACAAAAAATAATCCATCCTCTGGTGAAAATCTGGTAAACAACGCCTTGGATAAGTACCATAGTAAAAACCTGGAAAACAGGTGCTATGTGTAGAGTCAGCATCCATCATCTATCGAGTTTTGTTCATTCCATGTCCATTTCATAATAACATTCTTTCCATGTCCATTTCATAATAAACTTCATCTGTTCATCCATAATAAAACCATTGACCTTTTTGCATTTCGATTTCCCTATCTAGAATAGCTTGGAAATTTGTCAATGTCCATCATCCTCATCCTATGTCAGTTATCACTTATCCCATGTCATCGTCAGCTTATCCTATGTCAAGTTATCTATGTCTTGTTGTTATCCTATGTCAAGTTATCCATGTCTTGTCATCAACCTATGTCAATTATCTATGTCTTCCTATCATCTGTCGTTGATTCATCCATATGTCAATACAATCATCCATTATAACACCTCTACCAAAATAGGGGCAACTCTTTCCTTAACCTAGGTCTAGGAATGGATCCTTGTTTGCAGTTCATCAACCATCTCAAACAAAAACAAAAACACTTCAACCTTCAAATAAAAATAAAAACAAAAACACATAAAACCAATCCATCCATCATATCAATTGTCTTATACATATCATCACACTCTCGAAACCAGACCAAGTGTCTTATACGAGGTGTTTCATTTCTGAAACCAGACACCTTCATTCTATCCTACATCATCACTCTACCCAGAACTACATATCATCTCAATATCAATCTTAAGGTACCTTGATCCCATGGATATAGGTATGTAGGTAGTCTAGAACACAAAGGAAGTTTCCAATACTCAGGTACATAAGATGTCACCAGTTCACCTACCCAAGCTCAAACACCTTGACCCACTCATCACTCTATCTAGAACTACATATTCTCATTTTCATCTTTCATCGTAATGTGCCTTGATCCTGTGGATACAAGGTATGTAGGAAGTCTGGAATACAAAGGACATATCCAATACTCAGGTACATACAATTCATCATTCTTCACCCATCTCAATCCATTGACATTCCATCTTTCTAGCCTTTCATTTATCAAAATCCATCCACCTCGAATTGACTAACTCAAGCAGCAAAACAAAACAAACTACGCATCATTTCAAAGCAAAAGTCCTTAACCAACCTGAAGCAAAGAAACCTACTTGCAAAGCCATATGCTATCCTACATATCAATTGCCAACATCTGCTACATCAATCAACTTATCCTATCAACAGATCAACACCCTTTAACAGATATATCATTCCTACAATAAGGATGTTATCTATCATATCAACACAATCTATCCAATCTATCCTGAGAAACCTCTTTGGCAAAAGAATATGTTGGTTGTATGTTTACTTTGTAAGTCAGTCAATTTGCTTTTTGGTTTATCTTTTTTGTTCCTTTTCCCTTACCTATTCAAGACTACCTTGATTTATCTATATCTTGGTATGTTGTGATGCAATACGGATTGTGAGCATAGTCATTACTTTTATGTGCCATGTTTGAGGAATGATCTTTTATCTTACTTAGCATCATATTTTTCTTGTGCGTGTGTTACAACCTAGCATCTTACATATTAATATAATTTTTGCATTTATGTATTAAAGTTTATTATATGTTCAAGACTATGGCTCATTCACATGTGTGTGTTACAACCTACCATCTTACATATTAATATTCTTCTTGCATTCCTATATTGAAGTTTATTTTATGTTCAAGACTATGGCTCATTCACATACCCAACAAGGTTATATTATGTCTAAGGGATCTAAGATCAAACCGCTTGCAAGCAAAGTCAATGTCCTCGCACTAGGATATCACAACACCTTGGTCTTTTATACCTTGGTGGCAAACTATCCATGTGTTATATCAAAAATAAGGATTACTCTTTATAAACATTTGTGTACCCGTTGCAACAAGTTATCCATCCACCCATCCATCTATCCAAATCATCATTAGTTTTTCAAGCAAGGATCGATCAATAGTCTTTCTCTCATGTTCTCTTCTATCTCCGCTTTCTTCTATCTATCATCAACGTCTGATGCATATCTGCAAAACCACATGTTAGACATCCAATTTCATCATCATATATCTATATCAAATCATCATGTCATAATGTCATCATATGTCATACATCTATAAGCATCTATATCAAATCATCATGTATCTAGCCTCATCTGTCTCAAACACAATCTTCTAGTTGAGCATCAACCCAGTCCTTTTGTCGCTTCCCTATCTTTCCTCTCGAGGGGGCATCCTATGCTAGCTACATAGGGGTAGCTAGCTACACTAGGGCATCAAAATTGTATCATGTCTTCAACAATCATTTTCTTTGAAACAATGCTATAAACTGCATTGCATCAAAGAGGGGCAAAATGTAGACACCTAAAAATGACCATTTTATCACATCACTTGCATTCCATCAAATATGTCTAATCACCTGCATTCAATGTTAATTAAATTATATAATTATTTAATTAATTTCATCAAAATCATCAATTTCCTCTAAATCACATATTTTCAACATTAATTAAGTAAATTGTATTTATTTAAGTAATTTCATTAAATTCCTCTATATTCTTCCAAAATTAAATAATTTATTATTTAATTAAATCATTATCGTCTTTCAAAATTCAAATCCACATCAATTGAATATATTAATTATTTAATTAATTTATCTTTTATCTCCTCTTATCCATAATTAAATAATTTTAATTATTTAATTAATCAATTATTCCTCTAAATTTAAATAAATTATCCAAATTTATTTAAGTTAACTCAATCCCTAAAAATAAATAAAATTAATATTTTATTTATAATTCTTCCATCATGCAAAATAAATTAAATGAATTTATTTGTTTAATTTATTTAAATCTTCATATCTTATCTATTCTTCAATCATGCACAATCAATTAAATAAATTTATTTATTTAATTTCAATTATCTTTCAATTCTTCTAAAAATATCATTTCAACTCCATGTGCACAATCAGTCTTATTTTTAGAACTTCAAAAAGAAAATCTAAAGTTAAGTTTAATTGGCTTTAATTTATCTTATTTTTATCATCAGCTCATAAATTAGAGAAAAAACATTCTAATTTATGAAATCAAATCTATCTTTATCATGTCTATTATCAAAAAGTAATTATCTTAATAAAAATACCTTTTTGGAGTGACACATGTCATGTGCACGTTCATCATGAGTTATTTGATTTATCGCAACCATCCATTTCATTGAATTATCTGGGCCATTGATCGATCTTTATTCAAACTTATATAAACTCCTCTCATCTCCATAACAAATCCTCTTCGATCATTTAAGATTTTTCCTCCCTACAACACATTGAGCATACATCCCATCATTGAGCACCTTGAGCACAAACACAATCTACATCCGCTTGTTGCAAACATGGTTTCACAATTTGAAGAGCAATCTACATTCAACCAAGATAACAATACAATCTAGGTGAAAGTTTTCATTGTTTTTGTTATTATTCATTGATTATTTGGTTATTTGCTTAGATCGTTATATTGATGTTATAGGATTGAGTTGTTGATTAATTCATTGTTTTGATTATCACACAATCTCAAATTTTTCTTATACACAAGATGTGATCAATTCAAATCCTTAAAGATGAATCCCCTTAACTTTTCCTACACACTCATATCCCACACCCTCACTATCAAAATCCTTGATACATTTGTATAACACCATCCCATTGAGAATATGCATTTACAAAACAATGAACTATGACAATGAGTAAAACTCCTACCTACACAAACCTCTAAACATCTATTTGACACTAGTTCCCTTAAGATATGTCCAAAGTATAATATTGGTTTGTGTATGAAAGCATAGTAGGAGACTAATCTAATCTCACAAGTAATAAGAGAAGTTATTAAAATGATGTGTTTGGCCTCTCACCAATTTGACTGGTGCCTAATCCATTTGGCAACAAAGTTTGAGCTTGCAAAGAGGATCAAAACATGTTTGCAATTCAACACTGGAACAAAAATTGCATAAACACAACCTCATAAGATAGGTAAACCTCCAAATGACATTCTTAATTATCCAGAACAACATCAACAACATCCTACATGCAATATAGAAAATACTATTACAAAAGAGTTTGTAACATATTATAATGTTGCAACATTAATCAATTTTCCAATGCATTCATCCTAGCAAGTGTGGCAAGGGAGAACTAAGGATTGGGTTCAAAGGTTCTCCTTAAATACAACTATTTTCCATGGAGACATATACCTACATATAAAACCCTACTCAATTGCACCTTCCCATGAATTACAAAGCATATTCCACTATTTATAGAGCTAGAAATACATCATTTGATACCCTAGAAATAGTTTGAGACACTTGTCATAAAAAAATGGTTTACAAACCAACCCTTATTACATCTTACAAACACAAACATATTTATATAGCATTACATTCATCTTTTTGTTTGGACGTGGATTTGGAGTGGGAAACACATATATAGGTCACCCACACCTATTGCATCATCTTCACATGGGTTGTGATGAGGTATAAACAACCTCATTCCTATGATGAGCTAAATACCCTTTTTATTCTTGCCAACCACCTCAGCCATGCCAATTTGTTTATTTTTAGAAGCAATAATTGTCTACTTTATATAAAATGATGTATAAATCTTTACTTCTCAAATTGATTGGAATTAGCTAACTAATGTTGATATAATGGTATAGACTTTGAGCAATTCTACAGGATTTATGCATGGCCTATGAAAGGAGTGGACTTCAAGCGGTTGAAGTTAGAGCGCCAGAAGTTGGGGCGCCAAAAATTTAGGCGTGCATAGTGGAAGATTTATTTTAAGGCATTCTGTTATTTTCTGTTAAAGACTATTTGAGACTTTACGGCTCTAGCCAGAGCCTTTATTATGTTTATGTCATGAACATCAATTAGTTGTAATTCTATTTAAGACTTTGTCAATGGTATTTCCGCCATCTGAAAATTAGGATTTTGTAGTAATGCAGTATATAGATGTGTAGCTGCTAAAAACAAATATATGTTGTTATGATAATATTCTGAATACTATTCGGTTAGGCTATCTCTATGTTGTTACACTTTTTAGGATATGAATGAATGAATATCACCAGATTGTTCTAAGAAATTTGTTTTGAGTAATGGAAGTGCTATGAATGGATTTACTTTGAAGATGCAAAAGTACTATATGTGATTTGAGCTATTAGTAGGAATGCCCAAGAGCTGGCCACTTGAGGGATCACATAGAGTAGATAAGTATTTTTATCATTAATGTTGTTATTTATGTTATGTGCATGTTATGTTAAATAAATGTTATTCTGTGTTTAGTTATGTTGTGTGTGTCCCTGCAAGTTATGTTTTTCAAGTTACTGAGTTTTGTTTATTTCAAATTTCTAGAGCATCCACTCTGTTCTGAAAACTATTGTTAGCTATTGATTTAAAAGATGTTAAGTGTACTTTCAGTTAGTAGTTAGTCATTAGTAGTTAGTCACCTTTGTTTCACTTTCATAGTCAAACCGCAAGCGTTGATTCTTAGATAGTTTACATGCTTTATAGAATGGGAATTTGAATGCTTTCCAGATTAAACAATTTCAGGATTTTCAATTTAATTTCTATTTTCAAACATTTCAAGAATTTAGAAAATCTTACTAAGAGAGATGGCCAAAATATCCCCTATTGCATACAACCTTTGGACACTATCCGATCAACATATTTGATATATATTTTTCAACTAAAGTGTTAGGACCTCATGACAACCTATCAGGTTGCACTTGAAACTGTACTTATAAGGAGTGTTCACCCATGCCTTGGTACAAGGAATTCATCAAAGAAGGACCTACATGAGTCTTGGGTCATATAGAATTCATCTACCAAGCTATACATCCCTAGAAGGATTATTAATGGTCATCCAGAGAGTTGTTGAAGTGTCTAGGGGTGGTTGAGGCATTTGAATGTTCATCGACACTATTCACCACCTCAAGATCCACTCTGTTTGCTTGCTTTTATTTTGGCGGACTTTCAATTTTAAACCTTCCTTTTCTGTACCACACCAACTCTTTAAATTTCTCTTTAAATCTTTTTTAGTATTTTAACAAGTTCGCAAACTCACAAACTTGCCAAAACATTTCTTTATCTTCCACATTTTGATATTTAAGGACTTTCAAGAACTAGCAAACTCTTTCGACGTTTTGGCAAGTTCACGAACTCACAAACTTGCTAAAACATTTGCTTTCTCTTTTCATCCCTATTTCTTCTTTGTTTTCTCCTTTTGATGGTTCAATAAGTTCGTAAAGTCATGAACTTGCCAAAACATTCATCCTTTCTTTGCTCCTTGTATAATTTTTAGTATATTGGCAACTTTAAGAACTTACAAACCTTTTGGCAGGTTCACCAATTTGTGAACTTGCAAAAAAGCTGAAACTTTCCCTTTACTTCATCTTTTATTTCAGGCATTCAGGCCTTTCATGAACCAAAGAACCTTTTTGGTAGGTTCATGAGTTCGTGAACTTACCAAAAAGACAAAACATTTTCCTTTCCTCTTGTTTATGTCATCTACTTGGGGACTTTATGAACCTTTTTGGTAGGTTTGTTGGTTCATGAACCTACTAAAGAGATGAAATGTGTTTCTTTGTAAAGGTTTTTTAGGCTTTTGACAGGTTTGCAAACCTATGAACTTTTCGAAAGGATTTCATACTTACTAAATATGAAGGTTTCTCAAGGACTTGAAGATCTTTTGAGGGTTTTCAACATATGATGGGGGATACAAGAAGCAAAACCCAAGCAAGACAAGCAAGAACTAAGATGAATCTAGAATTTTTCAAGTTGGGTCTCAATACTACATATGCAAACAAAGTCATTTGTAAATAAATATAAGAAAATCAACAAACCTAGTATATTGATCAATAATAAAATCAAAGAACAATTCAAACTCAAAGAACTAGTCGCAAACTTAGACATTTGCATTGAACAACATTCTAACATTGCAAAACTCTCAAAACTTGTCAAAACAAGTATGCAACCATAAAACTTTAGAAATATTAGAAAACAAGGAATATTGTTCAACCTATTCAAACATTTGGGGGAAACTTGTTCAAAGTTGTCAACATTGTACATCTTATCCACACAATAAAACATCTTTCCATAGTCCCTTGGAACTTTGCAATTTTGCAACATTGTCACTATGCATGTTTATGATTTGCAACTTTTCAAACAACTTTGCAACTTTTTATCAAACCATCAGACTAATGTCCTATCCCACACATACCTTTTCAAATCAGCTCAACATCTCACCAACAAACTCCTTGGCCACTATAGGGTACCATATGGAGTTCCTATTTTTGGAGCTTCTTTTGTGGGTTGCTCGAAGTCTTGATTTTGAGACTCTTTATTGAGATTCCAAAAAAGTCTTTGTGTCTTTCTCTAGCCTAACCTCAAGAAGCTATGTGCCCATTTTCATGCATACAAGTCCCATAATGATGATAACCACTCATGAGGTCAATTTTGAAGGTATCTAGTTCCACTCAAATAATCCATGAGATTATCAATTTATAGTAACATAAAGTGGTACTTCATGGGAATCATATTTATTTCCCTTATTGTGAGAATTGTGCAAGGGCTCATACTTTCTTTGATCAAACTTCTTTCTAACAACTCTTCTACTCTCCTATTGTGTTCCACACTCATGTTTGGATTCATTATGTGCAGTGCCTCATTTGGCAAACTAGATCCTAATATTAGATCAATACAATATGAGATGTTCCACAAGTCAAAATCCCTCTAAAATCTCTAGTCATTATATTTGCATACTCATTAAGTAATGTAGCAACTTTTAGATCATCTAATTTGTGTAATAATTTATCTTATGGTGCTAGCTTGAACACTATTGCATAACATTCTTCCATGTTCTTCACCTCCCTGAGAAGTTCCATGGATGTCAACAACATCACTTGACTTGTTACACTATCTTATTCTACCTTCATGGGCAACAACTCAAATGTTTACCATCCTTTATGATGGTGAAGGTGTTTTTCCACCCATTATGGATTGCATTTTTTCATATTGCTATGGTCTGCCCAATATATGACATTCATCCATAGGGAGCATAATGTACCTTACCTCTTCCATGTATCCTCCAATGTGAAATGCAACCTTACACTATTTTTTGTCATCTAGTGATATGTTGTCCCTTCGACAACTATAAGACTCTATATAGTGTGGGGTGTGGCAACTTTTAAATCCAAATTGTAAACCATTTTTGTGGACAACAAATTATTTGTGTTGCCTCCATCAATTATCAACTTGCAACACTTATTATATACTTACACATGGGGCAAAATAGACTCTTCCTCCACCATGTTCATTCTCCTCTAGTTAGTTTGAGCAATACCTTGCACATCATTAAAATTTCTCCATTCTATGAAGTTATGATTTTTTCCTTACTCTCCTCTCCTTCAAATTTTATGACATGCACTCACTTCTCCAAATGAGCTTGCTCTCTCTCAACTTCCAAACACTTATATGCCTAGTGATCTACCTATCCACATATGTGTCAGGCTCTTCCAAAGTCACCTCCTTTGCAACGAACTTTCAATTTATGGCTTTAAGTCTACTCATCTTTTGAGCTCTATGTGAAATTTTTTTCCATAATTTCTTTCTACGTGTAGATTCTTCTCCTAGCACCTAATTTTCCTTTTTCACCTTTACCCCATCCTCTTGCACTCCATTGTCTATAGGATAACTTATTTTCTACTTTGAGCACTACTTGGTAGGCCTCTTCTATGGAATGCATAGTAAGGAAACATATTTCCTATTGAATATAAAAGAGCAACCCATTGACATACCTGGAGGCTTTCTCCTTAATGTCATCTATGTGACCAACCCAAATGTTGATTCTATAAAATTCCTCTTAATATTATTTCATGGATGTCTCCTTTTGGCATAAATTTTTGAGCTTCTTGAATAGGCCCATTGTGTATTCCTATACCATGAACTTTCCCTTCAACTTCCTAAACATGCAATCATAGCCTATAATATTCTTCTAGTCTTTCTTAACACATTTACTTTGCTCGATGCTCAAAATACCAAAATGTGACATGTCCCTTCAATTTTGTGCTCACTAGTTGACACTTTGGAGGTTCTTGATTGATTCAAACTCAAAATATTTCTCCAACTCTAATATTGAATCTACCAATTCTTCTAGATTTAGGCTTTCTGAATAAGTTAGGAGATCAAACTTCTATTTGCTTTTGGATTTGATTATGCCTATTGTAAATCTATCTTTTATGATGACTTACTCCTTAAATTCAAGGTCAACTAATTTGGTTCCAATAACATTTTACCTCTCATCCAAACTAACATCCTTTGTCACAACCACTTCTCTTGTTAGAAATGAAGGTGCAAACCACACAATAGAAATCTGATTCAAACCTTATTTATGTCCTCTAAACAATGTAGAATCAATGGAGATTGCAGTAGACATAAAACCCACTACACAGAAATGATATGCATTAAGAACTAAACACATAACACAGTATGTAATGTAGAGAAGACCCTTTCGGGTAAAAAAAATCCACTAAGAAAAGAGGATCTAAGTTGTATTATCTTCAAATATGAGATTACAATACATGTACTTCCTCTTCTTCTTCAGTCTTCAATGTACTGGCACCTCTTACTCTCAACTCTACTAAAAATGTAGTACAAATATCCTTATAAAAGGAGGTTGCCTTCTAGGGCAAGAAAATTGACATAATATCAACCATCAAATATGTGACCTAATGACGAACAATCTAGATTTACAATGATAAAATATAAATAAAATGTGGTTTCAGGGGCATTACCCCCAAACCCCTCACAGGTGGAAAACCCCCTATGACCCCCCGTTGCGAATGAATTAGCATTGGGTACCAGATATAAACATGTGGCTAAAACAAGATTGCTGCTGGTGAAACCTTTCATCCCTTATGGGTGATTTACAAACAATAATAGGAATAATAAATTACATAGGATTTACAAGGTTGATGGAACCTTAACCCTAACATCTCTTCTCTATGTAGTCTCCATGACTAAAGAGAAAAGCTTGATAAAATCATAAAAGAGAAGAAATACTAGAAAAATATTCAATATAATTAAAAAATGGAATACACACAACACACTATATTTCACTTGGGAAAACCCTTTTGAGTAAAAAACCTGACACAATACCTTTTTTCTCTTATTGCATCAACTCAATGGTTTACAATACAAAAATGCACTTCAAAGTTTTATTTTATCCTAATGCATGTGTTATTTATAGGCACATCAATAGGTGATGAATGTAAATCATGAAAAGTATACAACATATTTCAGCCAATAATGTTGAGCCTTCCCTAAAGGGCTCTCAACATGTTGGACCTCACTTATTTCATACTCCTCTTCCTTTTTTGACCATAGCTCCTATGGTCCACCTACAATGTGACACACACAAATGCACTTTGTTATGGATCTCACACAACTCTCTCATGTGACTCAACTCCTTCTTAGATACCATAATATAAATCACAAGTGGCTCAAATGAACAACTAGCTAACAATTGCCCAAAGTTATACAATGAAAACATAAGATAAATAGAAGAACAATGAAGAATCAATAAAATATATTCAATATATTATTGCAAAAGAAATGTAAATCCAATGGGCTACTCCAAAGTTGATTGAACCTTGTTGAACACCCGACATACTGAGAAGGGGGGGGGTGAATCAGTATCTTATTAAATCTTTTACTTGTTAATCTAAAAATATATTTACTGCATCCAATAATTAAACAGATTAAGCATAGAAGTGACAACCACAATCCATAACACATGAACACAGGGATTTTTACGTGGAAAACCCAAAACTGGGAAAAACCACAATGAGTGTTAGCTCACAATATATTATGTAAGAACAATACCAAATTACATTAGAGGCTCACTGCCTAGGGCTCATTTCCCAAAAAGAAGTGCTCATTGCAAGAAGGCTCACTACCTAGAGAAAGAAAGAAAGAAGGAGATGGCTCACTGCCAAAATGAATTGCTTAGATTGCATCTACACATGCATGAATGTAGCTTCAATGTATGCTCAACATACTATCTCAAAACTTTTCATCTTGACTGTTTTGTTTCATTGCTCTGCCTTTACATTAGACAAGATCTCTCTTCTTCTGCTTTTTATCACCGACTCTGTTGTTCACATTCTACACCTATTCACATTTGCACAACTCTTCAAACACTAAATTCAATCCCATATATATATATATATATATCCACAATAAACAAAATCTTCATATTAGGTCAGCCTAATAAAGTGTACCGTGTAGTCATGCATTATGTGCTCTGTCGGCCATATTCATTCTCCAAAATCTATGGAAGACCCAAACAATATTTGAAACACCTTTACACATGTCAGCTTTAACTTTTTCACCACATAGGATTAAGTTCCAAACACCAAAACTTACCGTACACACATCATACTATTATGTCACTATTACCACTGATTTACTTCCCCTGTCAGATAGCAACTTTTACTGCAGACCACCAAATGCTTCCAAAATCATATCAAACACTCTTTACACACCACATATCATACCTTTAGAACTACAATACAAAATATTCTTATGCAGCAAAATGCGGATCTCTAAACTACTGTCTCTGTCACTGTGAAATATTGTCAACCTGAATGTCGATACTTAGACATTTGTAGATGATCATCTGGTAAAGCTGAGACTCCCCAAATCTAGAATTGGATACTCCTAACATGTGTTTACAACACCTCCAAACCACAAATTGAAACAACTAATAGTAGAGAAATGCGGTCCAAAATACTCAGGTATTCTGCACTATTCATGACTGAGCTTTGTTAACCCGGACTTAAGCAATTCAAGGTGTAGCTTCTGGAGATTGCTAGGGCATGAAAATTGGAATATAGCATCATCAAACAACCATGTACAACATACCAGAATCTATATCTGTGGAAGAATACCAACCAACTCTCTGTTGCTAACTCGGTAAGTTGCCAACACTTAGTCAATTTGACTAGGTCATTCTTCCCGGACATGTTCCCAATCATATCTTACTGTTGCCATCAATGACAACACCATATCACAGTCATATCAGTAGTATCTCTTGACCATGTTGTCAACAATCTCCCCCTTTGGCATTGATGGCAACACTTGATGTGAAAAACTTGTTACAATTCCCCCTATCTCTTTATACATTGCTCCCCCTATCTTCATGCTTCCTTTATTGTTTTTCAAAATTGTTTTTCACATGCTTCATTTCTTCTCCCCCTTTGATGCCAATGGAAAAGGCATATGATACGAGGATATGTACAAGTTGCCAAAAACTATTTTTCTACTCTGTCGCATATATAAAAATGATGTAAAAAATGCTTACTGTTGTTGTTGTTCCGAAAGAATATCTTTATATATTGTCTTCAGCTGCACCATTTCTTCATCCCTACTAGTCTTAGCATCACTCAACATTAGTATGTGCCAATTAATCTGGGACACCAAGTATTCTGCTTTCTTCACTATATCGGGGACTTCAGTGCTTTGACTTGTTTTGTCTGCAGCTGCTATTAACTTGGTCAAGGATGCAATTTTGAAACTTGCTACTTCCCTGAGCTAACTCATTCTATGCTTTATGATTTCCCTATGGGTCTGAAAGTTATGTATATTAGAATGAATGGTTTCAACTTGAGCCCTCTGATTACCAATAGCATCTTTTGTCGAATCATACGATATGGATATCTTCATTATCTGAGCTTCCCATTTATCTATTTTATTTTTTATATCTTTAGTCTTAACCGGCCATGTGAGACAAAATTGATACAATTCACTAGCTTCTTTGAGGGCTAACTGTGCATATTCTATACTTTTATCTAACAAAATTTTTCCTTGAGAAGCCTTATCTTTTAATTCCACTAATCTCTTGCTATCTATTTCAGCTCTTACCCTTTTATCAACAGCTTTCTCAAATGATTCAAAATGGGAATTCATAGACTTTATAAGCTTTTCCATCTACTATGTGGGAGAGAGTGTTCTATCTCTCTAAATTCCAGGCATGATTTTTTCAAAAATATTTATTTCTTTGCCAAGAAACTCACAGTCTTTCATGTGAGACTTTATTATTTCTTCTTGAGCAGTTTCTTGAAACATTGTGCCCAATTTTAACTTCTGCAAAGGAGACATAGTGGTCAAGTCTATTTGTCCTTGCAGTAAATCTGATGTATCTACACTTTGAGCTTCTTTTTGCTTCAATAGAAATTCCCTCAATGAATCAACAGTATCTCTTTTTATCTCTTCACCATGAGACACTACAACTTCTTGTCTTTCTAGAGGAACTATTTCACTTTGTTCTATATTCACCTCCTCTTCACTCCTTGTGCTCACCAAAGGATTAACTGTACCTTACTCCAAGGTCTGTTCCACATCTATCTCTGGAATTGTATTGTTATCACCAACATTCTGTTCCTCTTCATCAGTATCAACAATGGTTGAAATTTGTAGTTCATGTAGCACTTTTAGTGTTATCTCCTTTGTCTCTTTGACCACATTCTCTGTTTCACCAGACATCAAAGCATTGACTCTTTTCATGGTTTCAAATTCCTCACTGAGCCTTTTGGTGACTTTGGTTCTTTCTTCAAGGGTGATGTCTGGACAAAGTTTTAACAAGACATATTCTTTGATCTCAATATCCTTGACAATAGCTCCTTCTTTCCTTGCTAACATTATGCTAGCTAAGGTATCTAGTAACTCGTCTATTACTTCAATCAATGTTTTGCATAACATGTCTAAATATCTTACAATTGTTGTTTCAATGATTACTTTGTCTTTATCTGATCTTTCATCATACATGTCAGCAATAAGCTTCAAGGTACCATGTTGAGAAAATGCATTAACCAAGGCTTCCAAGGATAAACTTGCTTCTTCTTCTGTGTTCTCAGTCTTTTCTTGTTTGTTCTTCTTCTTCCCCTTGCCTTTTCCACAGGGCTTCTCAGTAGTGGCTTCATTTATTTTTGTCGTTATTGTTTTGGCTTCCTGATTTGTTTTTGTTTCCTCTTCTTCTTCATCCTTTTCAAGGCTCACATATACTCTTTTGGTGGTCTTTGCTTTCTTTCTTTTCTTCTTTGGTTTCTGCTCTTCTATCTTTTCTTTCTCAGGTCTAGAGCTCTTGGAAGTAGTTTCTGCAATGGTGGAATCTCTTGTTCTTCTTCTAGAGCTTGTTGTGGGCTTTTCTTGATCAGATTTCTCCTCTTTATTTTCCAGAGTCTTTAATGTTTGCCCTTTCTGAACATTTGATGCTTGTTCTACCAGAGCACTTGCAGCTTTTGAGGCCTCTATTTTGGCTCTTGCTTCACTTATTTCTTCATCTATAAATCCTTTGCTTTTAGCAAACTCCTTTGCCATCTTTCTTGCATTCTTCTTTATTTCAAGTTGTTTCTATTCCATGTGCACTCTGAGAGATAGTTCCTCAAAAGTGCCAAACCTTTCTTCCTTGGGATCCCTAGGTTTTCTCAACATTAGATCTACCAAACCAATCAGGACTTCTTCTGTCACCTCATAACCCATAGGTGGGACCCAAACTATTCTGGGTTCAATAGCCTCCATGAGGAATTTTTCCTTGTCTACCATGAACACTATTTCCTTCTCATACTTCTTTACAACATTTTCAAGGATCTTTGAAAATTCTTGAAATATCCCCATAAGGTTGCATTGTGTTTGTCTGCATTTGCCAAACTGCTCAGGTGATTTTTAATTTGTGCAACTACAGATGCATGATCAAGCCAACCAATGTTCCCCATGCCAGGTAGCTCTCTCAAGAAGTAGAAGAATAGGCAAGTGATCAAAGTTCCATTTTTGAAAGGATATTTGGTTTCCTTTGTTCTTTTCAAATTCTCCATTAGTTCACCCCAGAGTAATTCACATAGGTCATAGTCTGTGTTATTTTTGACCATTTCATATGCTGTGTATATAGCAGTTGTAGAAACAAAATTCTCCCTGTTGGAGAAGTACATTTTGTATCCAATGACCATTGATGCAAACCTGACTGTAGGATCCTCAATGTCATTTATGGTGAGAGCTCTCTTATCAAATTTAGCTCCTGTTAGTTGCATTACCACATTGTTCTTCATTTTCTTCAAAGCTGGAACATTTTTGGTGGAGCACATACCAGTTACAGTCTTAATGGATTCTTTTGTTATCATGTATGGTTCATCAAGCCACATAAACTCATCATGAACCCTGCTCAAGATATACCTAACCTAGGCATCATTCAGGATAACAGGAAAATCCAGCCAGGTATCTAATTTCTTCTCATTCAGAACTTTTTATTCTTCTTTCAATTCAACATTAATAGTAGTTTGTTCATCCAAGTACAATTTTCCTAGTTTCATGTGATCATATTCCTCTAGGTTAGCATGAATGTATGCCCTAACATCTTTCATATGCATAACACCGTATGGAACTTCAGAAAATGCACCATCTGGATCAGTCAATGTTGATTTAAAAGAATGTTTCTTGAATTTAGGGCGAGGCCTTTCAGTAGTCTCAATTACTTGAGGAATATTCATCTTTCCAATCTCAACATAGAGAATTTTTTGAGAGAGATAACAATACATACCTTTTGTCTTCATTAGGGTTTCTTTGTTGAATGCTTAAATTTGCCTTAGCTTGCTTCTCAGGTCTCTCTAGTTGCTTGAAGGTTTGAAAACAAAATGATTTTTCTTTCAAATGAATCCCTTATATTCTCTTTTCATCAAGATTTAATTACAATAAATGCTTCATTCAAAAAGCTATCAAACCCTTTCTCTATTGTTCCCAGTCGATCAAGATTACTCCACAATTTACCGCATTAGCTTCTTTTTTGTTGGAACCTTCTATGTAAGCTCTGTCATTCAGTCTTATACCCTTTTCTCTTTGTGCTGGATATTAGCACCACTTTTCTAGATGGGCATTTTAGAGTTTTCACTGAAGCTCCCCCTAAGCTAGAGCTCTTAATTTACTTCCCAGAGGAAGTATCTACACCAGTGACTGGTACTGGCCCCTCCTTGACCTCTTGTACTTCCTTTTTAACTCACATCTGGTTCATCTCCTTCTTGATTTCTATCGGATCAACCGTTTTCTCTGGTTTCTTCAAGTCTGCCTGATTATCCCTCTTCATGTTTTTATTTCTGCAGAACCTTGCAATATGTCTAGGCTTGTTGCATTTGATGCATACAACATTTCTTTGATTATTGTTTCTCCCATTTATTCTTGACCTACATTGGTCTACCTTGTGCCCAAATTTATTTCATGCAAAACAATTCCCATTGAAAGATTAAGCATTCCTTCTGTTGTTATAGTTGTTCCTTATATGATTTCTGCATTCATTGGCTCTATGACCAAACCTCTTGAAATTAAAGCAGTTACCTTTAAAGGTTTGAACATTCCTTCTATTGTTGTAACTATTTGTTAGCTAACTTCTGCATTCATTATCTTTGTGACCTACTTTGTTGCAAGTGAAACACTGACCAGAGAATGATGGAACATTTTGATTCACTCTGCTGCTACATTGAGTAGCCTTGTGACCAAATTTGTTGCATGTATTACAATAACCATTGAAAGAAGGGTACCTCTAAGTATTTGGTTGCCTTACCAGTGGTCTTCTAGGTCTGTTCCTTTGATTTTGGGTTTGTTTGGCTTTGTCCTTCTTGATTTCAACATTCTTTTCTTGACCAGTTTTGGAGCTTTCACCTTTCTCAAATCCCAAACCTTCTTTGTCATCAGGACTCTTCTGGCTTGCAATCATCTCATCAAGTTTTGCAGTGCTTATCTTAAACTTTTCTTCATAACTTTTTGCTTTTTCCAAATCAGATTTCAGGTTCCCAACTTCCTTTTCATGCTTTGTGCAGTCTTCAGTTTTAATTTTCACCAACTGATTTAGGTCTTCTACTTTTGCCTTTTTTACAACTTCCACTTTCAGATTACTCAAGTTGTCTTCTGCAGATATCAATTATTCACTAACATCTTTATATTTTTCTTTGAGTCTCTTGACTTGCTCCCTTAATTTCTTGATACACTCATCTGCTTCCTTGACATTATCTTTCAGATCCCTATTTTCCAATTCAACTTTTTCAAGGTCTTCTATTACAAGTTTAAGTTCTCCATTGACAAGTGTGCATTCTTCTTCAGTCTCAGTTGTATCAATTTCTTTAGGAGGAGTAGAACATTTTTACCTGCCATGTGTTCACTTTCCAAGATCTTCCTCAAGTTGTTAGACTTCTTCTAAGGAACCAGGCTATGATACCAATTGTTGAACACCTGAGATACTGAGAGGGGGGGTGAACCAATATCTTATTAAATATTTTACTTGTTAATCTAACAATATATTTACTACATGAAATAATTAAACAGATTAAGTACAAAAGTGACAACCACAATCCATAACACATGAACATACGAACTTTTACATGGAAAACCCAAAACTGGGAAAAACCACGGTGAGTGTTAGCTCACAATATATTATGTAAGAACAATACTGAATTGCATTAGAGGCTCACTTCCTAGGGCTCATTACCCAAAAAGAAGTGCTCACTACAAGAAGGCTCGCTACCTAGAGAAAGAAAGAAAGAAGGAGATGGCTCACTACCAAAATGAACTACTTAGATTGCATCTACACATGCATGAATGCAACTTCAATGTATGCTCAAAATATTATCTCTAAACTTTTCATCTTGACTACTATTTTTCACTACTCTGCCTTTACCTTAGATAAGATCTCTCTTCTTCTACTTTTTATTGCCTACTCTCTTGTTCACATTCTACACCTATTCACATTCGCACAACTCTTCAAATATTGAATTCAATCCCATATATATATCCGCAACAAAAAAATCTTCATATTAGGTCGGCTTAATAAAGTGTACCATCTAGTCATGCATTATGTGCTCTGTTGGCCAAATTCATTCTCCAAAATCTATGACGGACCCAAAAAAAATTTGAAACACATTTACACATGTCAACCTTAACTATTTCATCACTTAGCATTAAGTTCCAAACACCAAAACTTACCGCACACACATCACACTATTATGTCGGCTAATACCACTAATTTACTTCCTCTGTTAGACAACAAATTTTACTGCGGACCACCAGATGCTTCCAAAATCATATCAAACACTCTTTACACACCACAGATCATACCTTTAGAATTGCAAGACAAAATATTCTTATGCAGCAAAATGTGGATCTCTAAACTAATGTCTCTGTCACTGTGAAATACTGTCAACATGAATGTCGATACTTAGGCACTTGTAGATGATCATCCGGTAAAGCTTAGACTCCCTAAATCTGGAATTGGATACTCCTAACATGTGTTTACAACACCTCCCAACTACAAATCGAAAAAACCAATAGCGGAGAAATGTGGACCAAAATACTAAGGTATTCTACACTGTTCATGACTGAACTTTGTTAACCCAAACTTAATCAATTCAAGGTGTAGCTTCTGGAGATTGCTAGGACATGAAACTTGGAATATAGCATCATCAAAAAACCATGTGCAACATACCAGAACCGCATACCAAAATATATATCTATAGAGGAATACCAACCAACTCTCTATCGCTAACTCATTAAGTTGCCAACACTTAGTCAATTTGACTAGGTCATTCTTCTCAAACCTGTTCCCAATCATATCTTACTATTTCCATCAATGACAACACCATATTATAGTCATATCAATAGTATCTCTTGATCATGTTGCCAACAAACCCAACCAACCTATTCTACCCAACCCAATGAGAATAATTAACTTAATTTCAAATGAAAGGAAGCTAAGATGTGGAAATGGTTCCTGCACTAATGTGTGAGGAGAATGTGTAAAAATTACAATCTAAACAATTTGTAAAAAATAAATTAACACAATGATATATGTGGCAGAACCTTTTTGGGAGGAAAACCCCACACTCCAAAGCATGAACTAATTGTATTACCAATAATAATAGTTGCATATCATACCCCAACACATGCCTTTATAGGAGAATCACTAACATACAAATATGGAGTAATTATG
Source organism: Cunninghamia lanceolata (assembly GCA_027924645.1). Taxonomy (NCBI): domain Eukaryota; kingdom Viridiplantae; phylum Streptophyta; class Pinopsida; order Cupressales; family Cupressaceae; genus Cunninghamia; species Cunninghamia lanceolata. Next base: position 1,141,728 of record BSBN01000416.1, on the reverse strand, counting down.
ATAGCATAACTATACTTGCAAACTCACTATGTAAACTTCTTCTCAAGCACCCAATAAATAGAGAAACTAATACATGAAAACCACCACATGAGAATCCCAAAACCATGAGAAAATGCCACCCAAAAGTGATGCCCAAATCCCATGATCAAAATCCAATGCCCAAATTCGAAGAAGAGTCCTCATACTAAATAACATATTCCTTACACCTATCATGAACTGCCATAATCCATTATATATAACTCCTCGAGTTGGGCACTCCATATTGGTTCCATTATCTCCATTTAGAAATGCCTTATGATACTTTGTAACATGCATCATAAGTTGGTCAACTTGGTCAAGTCAACAATGTAACCCCTCTTACATGCTCTTACACATGTCATAGATTCTTTTACACCACTTAGATTGTTGTAGATGCTCTTATACATCTTACACGACAAAACATTCTCTTCCATACATCTACACATCATAATAAAGTGTACACATGGAAATAATGACCAAGTCATAGTGGGATGCTCTTTTCCATGATGGATCACAATTAATTATCAAACAATAAATAAATATGAAAATTGAGATGCAAAGTAGAAACACCTTCCCAACATTCTCTCACTTGTTGAACACTTTGCAAAAGTAAAAGGGCAACACCAACACTATCAACTAATTGTTAAAGGTCAAAAGGCCGATAGTTTCACAACACCACCTAAACATTTTTGTGCCCACAAACTTTGTTAATGCATTTTCAACATTATTTAAAGTGTCAACTTTCTCCAACATCATCTTTCCATCCTCTACCATTTCTAGAACAAAATGGTACTAGACATCAATATCTCCAAGGTTCTTCATGGGGATATTGTACTGATGATGGAGGATAGGCCTTAGCTCAATAGTTGATTATGAAGGTCTCCCCTTCTAATGTAAACATTGTTTTACCATCAAACACATGGCTTTTGGTTGTCCTTGTTCTTGTTACAAGGTTGGCATGGCTTCATGGTAGTGTAATGCCCAGATCAGCCACCTGACTATTTTTGCTTCTAAATATTCTTAGGATAATGAGTCTTCTCAGGATGTTGGGTCTTCTCCTCATGTTTACCCTATAGTGAGTCACATACCTAAGGGGGGATTCCCTTGAGGTTGGCACAACTTTAGTAATTTTCTCAACTCTTATTGATACCTCTTCTTCAGACCTGCCTCTCGTAGTTCCTTCATTGGTTCCCATCCCCCCATGGTGCACTATGATGGGATCCCTACTCCTAATATGCATACATATTTTGTGCAAAATTTGACTTCATTAGTTAGATAGTCTCCCTGTTTGTGTGAGATGTCTATGGTGGAGACAATGGTAGAGGATTTCCCTCTCCTCTCTCCTTGGTCTAAGTATTTAGGTAATTGTGTATCCTAGATTATTGTTAAAGAAGGAAGAGAGGTCTTCCCAAATTTGTTTCAGAACCACATGCCTAGGTCAAGGGTGTGCACAATGCTAGGACGGGGTCAGGCATTGTGTAGGATGTTGACCCTTTATTGTTGAGAGTTTTGTTGGGTTGTTGTTCTATTGTGGTATAAAGGTTATTGTTGTGCTATTTTTTCAACTCTTAGTGGTTGTTTCTTTGCCTTGTAAAGGTTTTAGGTACTTTCAAAACTTTTTTTACCCCTTAATCAAAAAAATATGCTTTGTTCATATGTGAAAGGTTAGATTCTTTTCCAAAAAGATGACACTTTGACTATCACAATGAACTCTAATAACTCTTTGACTTGGCCCCACATCTAAACACAATATCAGAAGCCAAATGGCCTCCTTATAGGAATGATTAGTTGTTATGTACTCTACCTTTATCATGGATAAAATGACCACAACATGTTTCTTTCTCATCCAACTCACTACACCATTGAATAGGCTAAACACATAGACACTAGTAGATCTTCTATTGTTGACATACCCTACCCAATCAAAATCCACATATCCTTGAATATCCACTAAGTTTTGGTCCTCTAAAATATCACCATGATAATAAATGGAGTACTCAGAAGTACATTGAAAATACCTGAAGACCCTCTTTATTGCAACCCAATGATCCCATCTAGGATTAGCCATATAACAACTCAAGACTCCCATTTCTTGGGCAATGTCTAGTTTGGTGAAGACCATAGCATATGTAAGGTTCCCAACTAGAATATCTAATAAGGTATTGAACTCATCTCCTCAATCTTTGTAGGTGTCAAAGGACACTTCTCAACTAAAAGCTTAGTTTCCATAGAAATACAAACACTAACTAGTTGTTGTCAACCAAGCTAAAACACTACAAAATAGACTCAACATACTTCCTCTACCAAACCAATTTTTTCGTTAGCCCTATCCCACCTAATTCCATCCCCAGGATGTACTTAGAAGAGCCTAAGTGTTTCATTTCAAACTATGAAGAAAGCTAATATTTCAAGTCCCTAATCATTTCCTTATAATTACCAAATAACACCATATCATCAATACATAAAGTGATAATGATAAAGTAATAATTTATCTATTTATAGTAAAAAATGATTTAACTTAGACCTAATAAACCCCAACTTTTTTAGCACATTCTTGGATACTATTTTAAAGCATAGAGGAATTTCTCCAACCAACAAACTAAGTTTTCCTTACACTTCCCAATGTATTGCTCTAGTTGTGACATGTAGATCTCCTCCTCTAAATCACCATGTAAGAAATTTGTCTTCACACCCATCTACTCGATCAAGATCAAAAGAAATAGCATAATCTAATAACATTCTAATGGATGTCAACTTTGTAATAGGTGAGAAAATCTTACTGAAATATATTCCCTCAACCTAGGAATAATCTTTTGTGATCAACCATGCTTTGTACTTCTCAATACTTCCATTTAATCCAAACTTATTTTTGAACACCCATTTCTAACCAATAGTTTTACATCTATCAAGTAATTGAACTATGTCCCATATACCATTCTTCTTTAGTGAAACCATCTCTTCATCCATGGCTAATTTCTAGAAATCATAGCCATCCATTTCCATTGCTTCTTTAACTATTATAGGCTCATCAATATTATTCAACAAAGTAAAAATATATCTAAAATCAACTGGGTTATACCTTTTTAGTTGCATCCTCTACCAAGCGGACCTCCTCAAAAGTTGAGCTGGAGGTTCTACTTCTTTTGAACTCTATGAGCCATTCTCATCATCAAGTCCATCATGAATATTTGATTCATTATCTAGTGTAGTCATCTTATACTTTTATGGTAGTTGGACAACTAACTTCCCATCCTTCTTTGGCTACTCAATTATAGGAGGTTTGACCTCTCTAAAGATTACATTCCAACTATATACATTTTTTTTTGCCACAAGATCCCAAAGCTTATACCCTTTCACACTAACACCATAGCCAATGAAAATACATCTTACAACCTTGTTATCCAACTTTGACTACTCAGGCACATGAGCATATGCCTCACAACTAAATACACAAATATGCTAAAATGAGGTCCTTTTTTCCATCCAAACCTCCATAGGGTTTTTCTCAAAAGCACTAATGTATGATACTTGTTAATTAGGTAACATGAAGTAGCAACTGCCTCTAGACAAAAACATTGTTCCAATTTGGAGGCACTGAGCATACTCTTAGCCCTTTCCATCAATGTCTTGTTCATATGTTCTACAAATCCATTCTATTGAGGGGTAAATGGAGTTGTCTTATGTCTTTCTATATCATTGTCCTTATAAAATATAATAAAACTTTACAAAACAATACTCACCACTATTATTAGTTCTCAAAACCTTAATCTTTCTACCAATTTGATTTTTCAAGAGAGTCTTAAATTCCCTAAATTGACTAAGGACTTCAGATTTATTTATGATAAAATCAACCCATGTCCTCCTAGAGTAATAATCAATAAATGATAAAAAAATACAAAAAAAATGACAAGAAATGAACATTTGTAGGACCAAATACATTAGAGTTAATAAGATCCAACAACCTATAAGATTTATGAGAACTAGATTAAAATTGAACATAGTTATGCTTTCCATAAATGCAATGTTTAGAAAAATCAAACTCAAGAGAACAATCAACAAGCCCATCTATAAGATTTTTATTTTTCAAGGTTTGTAGACCTTTCTCACCAATATGTCCCATGCATTGGTGCCATAACATTGTATTTTTTGTAGGGAACTTGCTCTCTAATGTAAGAGCAACAAATCTATCTAATGTAGGTTCCAATGACTAAGATGTAGATTCTACATATCTCTCCATTGCATGAATCTAAGATTTTTCACTGTATGAAAGTGTACACATTAAGCTAAAAGAGAGTACCAACTCAAACCCCCTTTGTGAGCACCATAGCTCCTCGAACCACCTTACAATATTCATTAAAAAAACCACCTACACATCCACATCATTCATTTTACTTACAAATAATAGGTTTCATGTAAAACAAATATTAAATCTCCCATGACCAAAAATGTTGAGATATGAGTTGTCATCAAGGTATACCTTCCCACCATCATACTTCTCGTGATATGAAAATCACTCCTAATGGGGAGTCATGTGGAAAAAAGATTTAGAATCAATAATCCATGCATCCCCACATACATGTATGCATTGCCAAGGCTAAGATAAAGGTATTTCCTATATCCTCCTAAGAAGATTTATTAGAATCATCTTTAGATTCATCATTTTTCTACTTGTAGTCTCTTCTAAAGTAGCACATCTTTCCATAGTTCCAACATTTTTTTCCTTGGCCTTTCTAGGAGACTTATATCTCTCAAAAGACTTAATTTTTCTTCTTGTCCTTCTTCTTTCCTTTTTCTGACCACCCATGAACAATTAAGATTTTCTTAGTGGATTTGGTATCCTTCTACGTCTTCCCTTCTAAGAGAATACCATGAGTCTGACAAAGAACACAAAAAGGTCACGCATTGATCTTCCTCTTCCATGTATTTACACCTACTGAGTGTAGCTTCTTGCCAAGTTAAAGGATATGCTGACATGAAGAAGTTGTGACTTCTTCCTTTTGATGAAAAAAGTTATGATCGTTGCTTATGGTGTTGACAATGTTGCATGATGATATGAAGGTGTTGTAATATCTTGTCTATTGGTGGAAGATTTGTTGAAGGAAACTGTTAGTGAACCAGTCAAGTTGTTGTAAGTGCCAGATGCACAAGAGATTGTACTGCATTCTACCATAGATGAAGATATGGCCTTGCGGCCTTAAGGATAGCTAGAGATAGCTATGAGGTATGCATGATCCAAGTTTCAGAGCATAAGAAGTACCATAGACTTTTCCAGAGTTAGCAGAGTGAGAACAAGTCACATTCTTTTGAAAGGTCATTAGAGACAGAATTGAAAGCTGCCGCATTTCACCGTATTTGCATGTATGACTTGGCAATTTGGAGATCAGGTAAAGAAAAGGTACAAGAATGGCATACTCAAGTTTCAAAGGATACAAAGTACCACAAGTGTGCTTTTCAATATTCTATGTCAAGACAGTGGTGTTATAGTGTTGTTGTAGTCTCAAAGGTACAGAAGAATGCTCTACATTTGAAGATATGGCCTGGAGGTTTGCACCATATGTGAATAATGGTGTCTTGCATAACATATCCAAATTTTAGAATGTAAAAAGTACCACAGGTATTTTTTCAATGTTCTAAGCTAAGACAAAATGACCAGATAGAGTAAATGTTACTGGCATCAAAGTTTGATTGTTTGCACCAGCAAGCTGAAGTATGAAATAGAAAGAGGAGTGCATTGAAAGGAAGCTAGGTGCGCGGAAAACACTTCTTACACTAATCTAATGAGGAGAGGGCTATGCAAATTCAACTTTATCCTAACTATTATAGCAATGTTAAACCATTAACATGAGATATTATAACAAAACACAAGAACCAGAAAGAAGACAGAAGAGAGAGAGAGACAAGATATACGTGGGGAAAACCCTTATGGGTGAAAAACCCCACACTCCAAAACATAGCTTAAATGTATTATAGTAAACAATAACATATTACAATACAGTTTCAGAGCCAATGCTCTTTCAAGAGTCTTCAAATGTTGAATCTGGAGATATTCCAGCAACATAACAGTACTTGTACCAAAGTTATCTATCTCCCATCCAAGCACCTGTTTATATAGAGTTTACAAGGCAAATATGGAACCTTCTAGAGATGGGCGTCCATCTGGGACTCATGCCCCAAAACCCATGCCTAAGGACACTTGTCCAACATCCCATCCCAAAGTGGGCGCCTGGTGCCAAGATAGGTTACGACAAATGCTCTTACGCACCTTACAGCTGTCATAGATTCCGTCATACACTGACTAAAAATATCATATTCCTCTTACATGTCATAACCTCCCTTGACCACCCAAAGATGCCTTTCTCTCATGCAAAGATACTGCTCCTGGACCCTGCAAGGGGCTACGCCCCTTGACCTCGTCTTGGGGGCGCTGCCCCCAAACCCCCGTTAATTATTCAAGGGGGAAACCGCAGCTACCAAGGTCACCAAAATTTATCCTTCTGCATATACACAAGGTGCTGACTATGCCAACTCAACATGGGATAAATAAATACAACATTAGGAATTTGCAAAGGTTGAGACACCTTAAGACCTTGCAAGGGCCAAAATCAATGACAAGATTTAGTTGCTAGGGGCCAAGAGGCCCATAGACTCTAAACACCATCTGAACTTCTCTGTGCCCACTAGTTTCGTCAATGCATATGCAACATTCTTCAAAGTATCTACCTTCTCCAAATTTACCTTTCCATCCTCAACTATGTCTTGCATGAAGTGAAACTGAACATCAATGTGCTTTGTTCTAGCATGGAAAGTTGGATTTTTTGCAAGGCAAATTTCACTCTAACTGTCACAACTGATCGTGATCTGACCTGCATCAACACCAATATCGAAACACAATCTCTTAAGCTAAATGGCTTCCTTACAAGCATGAGTTGCTGCCATATACTTAGCTTCTATCATGGACAAAGCAACAACAAGTTGTCGCTTACTCATCCAACTAATAGCACCACCAAACAATGTAAAAGCATAAGCACTGGTGGATCTCCTGCTGTCAATGTCACCTGCCCAATCTGAATCCACAAATCCATGAATATCAACAAAATGTGGAGGTCCTGAAACATTACCATGATAACAAATGGAATACTCAGAAGTACCCCTCAGATATCTGAACACTCACTTAGCTTCATCCCAATGAACCCGTCCAGGATTAGCCATAAATCGACTAAGGACTCCCACTGCTTGGGTAATGTCTGGTCTTATGCAGACCATAGCATACATCAAACTGCCAACAGCACTAGCATAAGGTACTCTGCTCATGTCCTCCACCTCACTAGGAGATTTTAGACAATCCTCAATAGACAACTTTGTCCCTAAGGAAACAGGAACACACAATGGTTTACAATCTCCCATGCTGAATCTATCCAACACGATCTTAACATACTTACTCTGTAACCAAAGTTTTTTGTTGGTTCTATCTCTTCTGATTTCCATTCCTAGAATGTACCTGGCTGCCCCTAAATCTTTCATTTCAAACTGAGCTGACAACTGAGATTTAAAATTAGAAATCATATTCTTACCCTTCCCAATGAGCAACATATCATCAACATACAGTGCAACAATGAGAATATGATCACCATCATACTTATAATAAACACAGTGATCCGATTTCGATCTCACAAATCTAATTGACAATAGAAAGACATCAAACTTCAAGTACCATCTCCTAGGGGATTGCTTCAAACCATACAAAGACTTCTTAAGTTTGCAAACCAAATTTTCTTTACCTTTCACCATGTAATGCTTTGGCTGTGATATGTAGATTTCCTCCTCCAAGTCACCATGAAGGAAAGTTGTCTTCACATCCATCTGTTCTACCTCCAAGTCATAAGCTGCTGCGAGAGACAACAGGAATCGAATGGATGTCAACTTTGCAATGGGAGAGAAGATCTCACCATAATCTATACCTTCCACTTGTGAATACCCCTTCGCAAGCAATCTGGCCTTATAGTTTTCAATACTACCATCTGCACCAAGCTTCTTCTTGAACACCCATTTACATCCAACGGGTTTCCGTCCAGGAGGCAAAGGCACCAAGTCCCAAGTTTGATTATTTTCCAAAGAAGCCATTTCTTCCTCCATGGCCTCCTTCCAAGAACCTGCATCCTTCATATCCAAAGCCTCTGATACAGTTCTAGGTTCATCACTGTTAGTGAGCAAAGCATAAGCACAACTAGAATCAAGCAATGTAAAACCAAACCTTTCAAGTTGCTTCCTTATCCGTGTAGACCTCCTCAAGAGCTGAGGTTGAGGTTCAACTTCTTCTTCTGAGATTTCAGAGCTGCTAGAGGTCTCCTCATCATCAAGTCCAACATTGTCTTTCTGTTCAGTCTTCTCAGGGGTGAGAGGAAATAGAACAACATCCTCTTTCTTTTCTTTTTCTTCTAGCTGCAAAATAGTGGAAGAAGGTGTAAGCTCTCTAAAGATGACACTTCTTCTATTAAACACTTTTTCAGCCACGGGATCCCAAAGCTTGTATCCTTTCACACCAACAGAATAGTCAATGAAGATACACTTAACAACTTTGTTCTCCAACTTTGACCGCTTCTCCTTAGGCACATGTGCATATGCCTCACAACCAAAAACATGAAGATGCCTTACTGAAGGCTTTCTACCAGACCACACCTCCATGGGTGTCTTTCCAACAAGAGCTGATGTAGGAGATCTGTTTACTAGATAGCAAGCAGTGGCAATAGCTTCAGCCCAAAACTTTTGTTCTAGACCAGCTCCACTAAGCATACTCCTAGCCTTCTCCATCAGTGTCCTGTTCATCCTCTCTGCAACTCCATTTTGCTGTGGTGTGTATGGAGTTGTCTTATGTCTTTCAATCCCAAGTTCCTTGCAATACTTATTGAATTCTGTAGAATAGAACTCACCACCATTGTCAGTTCTCAAACATTTAATCTTTTTACTAGTCTAATTTTCAGCAAAGGCTTTAAACTCCTTAAACTTGCTATAGACTTCATATTTGCTTCTAAGAAAATAAATCCATGTCCTTCTACTGTAATCATCTATAAAAGATACAAAGTATATAGATTTTGATAACGAAGGAACATTAACAGGACCAAACACATCAGAATGAATGAGGTCCAACACACTAGAAGACTTATGAGAACTCGAGTAAAACTGAACACGGTTTTGTTTTCCATAAATGCAATGTTTGCAAAAGTCAAACTCAAGATTACAATCATCTAACCCCTCAACAAGGTTCTTATTTTTCAGGGTACGTAGACCCTTCTCACCAATGTGGCCAAACCTCTTATGCCATAACATTATCTTTTCTGTAGGAAATTTAACTTCCAATGCACGATTACAACCATCAAGATTAGAAACTACAGATTTCTTCACTGCTCGTTTAGATGGTGGGGATGAAGTGACTGCTGCCCTCTTCCTTAAGTCAGAAGAACTATTGCATTGTGCAATGCATGCTTCCAGCTGAAACAGAGTACCTCTCCGAGTACCCTTAGCAAGCACCATAGATCCTCTAGTCATCTTGCATCCGTCTTTCGAAAAGACAACCTACACACCTACATCATTCAACATACTTACAGAAAGCAGGTTCCATGCTAAGCCTGGGATGCATAACCCTAGTGATCCCCTTCACTCGACCATCATGGAATCGAATAGAGACTCTTCCAGGACCAACGATCTTCAGATGAGAGTCGTCACCCAGATACACCTTTCCACCATCGAACTCCTCATACTTAGTGAACCAATCTCGATGCGAGGTCATGTGGAATGATGCACTAGAGTCAATTAGCCACACATCATCAGATGCATGGGTTTCCAGGGCTGTGATGAAGGCATCACTGTCATCTTGTGATTTGTCAGAATCTGAATCAAGAGCTTTCTTCTTTCTTCTTCTCCTCTTTGCATTCCTTTTAGAAATGCCCGGTCTTGCCAACAAAGAGCCTTGGACTTTCCAAGAGATTTGGATCTACCCTTCTCATCTTTCTTGTCCTTCTTCTTCCCTTTCTCCTTGGGTCTTCCACGAACTGCAAGGGCTTCTTTGGCTGCCTCAGAAGACTTTCTCCGCATCTCTTCAGATAATAGAGAAGAGACCACCTCTTCCATTTTGAATGTGGATGTGGTGCTTCCGATTGCCATGACAAGATGATCCCATGAGTCCAGCAGAGAACAAATCAGGATCATACACCGATCCTCCTCCTCCATCTTTACACCAATAGATGTCAATTGTGCAACTAGCATGTTAAAGGCATTCATATGCTCAGCCATGGATCCTCTGTCCTCCATTTGAAGAGAGTACAATTTCTTTCTCAGGAAAAGTTTATTGACAAGGGATTTGGCTTGATACACATCCCCCAACTTCTTCCAAAGGAGTGTTGTACTAGCCTCCTCATGGACATTTAACAACACAGAATCAGAAAGACTAAGTCTTATGAGACCCTTAGCCTTCCGATCCTTGAGATCCTAGTCAGCTTGTGACATTGTAGTTGGTTTAGTTATGTTCACACTTTCCCAAAGGTCTCGGTCAACTAACATGTCTTCCATCTTGAGCTTCCATAGCTCAAAATTACTGCCGTTGAACTTCTCTAATTCAAACCTTCCTGATGTGCTTGCCATCTCCTTGCTGCAATAAGATATAGAATGCTCTGCACAGACTCCCACTCAACCTAAGATTAGCTCAAAAAAACCCTACCCTACAACTAGGACCAAAGGTGATCAAGCTCTGATACCAACTAAAAGGAAGTTAGGTGCGCGGAAAATGCTTCCTACACTAATCTAATGAGGAGAGGGCTATGCAAATTCAACTTTATCCTAACTATTATAGCAATGTTAAACCATTAACATGAGATATTGAAACAAAACACAAGAACCAGAAAGAAGACAAAAGAGCGAGAGAGACAAGATATATGTGGGGAAAACCCTTACGGGTGAAAAACCCCACACTGCAAAACACAGCTCAAATGTATTACAGTAAACAATAACATATTACAATATAGTTTCAGAACCAATGCTCTTTCAGGAGTCTTCAAATGTTGAATCTAGAGATATTCTGGCAGCATAACAGTACTTGTACCAAAGTTATCTATCTCCCATCGAAGCACCTGTTTATATAGAGTTTACAAGGCAAATATGGAACCTTCTAGAGATGGGCGTCCATCTTGGACTCATGCCCCAAAACCCACGCCTAAGGACACCTGTCCAACATCCCATCCCGAAGTGGGTGCCTGGTCCCAAGATAGGTTACGACAGATGCTCTTACGCACCTTAGAGCTGTCATAGAATCCGTCATACACTGACTAAAAATATCATATTCCTCTTACATGTCATAACCTCCCTTGACCACCCAAAGATGCCTTTCTCTTGTGCAAAGATACAGCCCCTTGACCCTGTCTTGGGGGTGCTACCCCCAAACCCCCGTTAATAATTCAAGGGGGAAATCGCGGCTGCCAAAGTCACCAAAATTTATCCTCCTACATATACACACAGTGCTGACTATGCCAACTCAACATGGGATAAATAAATACAACATTAGGAATTTGCAAAGGTTAAGACACCTTAATTCCCAACATGCATGAGAAGGTTTTTCTTTAGGTCATATAGTGTTCATGGCATGAACTGCATGATGATATCTCTCTTCTCTAGTACCACATTGGATCTGGAGCTAATGAACGAAAGGATAAGTGTTTACAATGCTGACATGGTGTATTTGAGTGATTGTGCCATGTGTATGGAAGTGTGCACCAATAGAAAAGGTTGGAAGAAGGTAAATTGGGTCTAGTAGACCTCTTGGCATGAACCAAATGGTGGGATTTCACTCCTACATTACCTCAGATGATTTGGGAGCCGACAAGCAAGGTTGTTACATGTTTCATGTTACACGTTACATTTAGGCCGATAAAGATGATGTTTAGAAGACTTGTGAAGGATATATAAGAAGGTAGAAGATTGTTTCAAGGAGTTAGAGTTTGTGAGAGAGTGTGTGAGCAAGAGTGTGTAAGAGTATGTGTGAATAAGATCATTTCAGAAGCAGTATGATGATGAAGTCTAGAAAAGATCAATTTAGTTAATGTCAATACAAAAGTGATGTTGTTGTGGAGGCATTTGAAGTTGTGATTGTGCAAAGGAGATAGAGCCATTAGAATTAGTCAAATGGCCTAGAAGACAGCAGTGCATAGTTTGTAGAGATCAATAGAAGACTGAAGTTAGAGCAGTAGTATGAAATTGAGAAAAATTATTTGAATCAACAGTGCAGAGGTTAGTGCCTCATTTGGTTTGTGTTAATTAGGTAGTGAGATAGTAGTTCAGAGGTTGGTGCCTCATCTTGTAATTGTCGTAAGTGTTGTAGCATTTTAACGAGTTGGTGCTTCCTTTGAGTTGGAGCCCATAAAACCTTGTACAGGGAGTTGGTGCTTCCTTTGAGTTGGTGCTCATAAACTTTGTATCAAGGAGTTGGTGCTTCCTTTGGGTTGGTGCCCATAAAATTCATTGTAATACTTCATTTTATTTGTGAGGTTGGATTTGGATAGTAGATCCAAGTAGCTTGCTCACTGTGGTTTTTCCCATCTTGGGTTTCCACGTGAATTTGGTGTTATGTGTGTATGTGCTCTTATGATTCTTTTAGTTTAAATGTTTAGTTTGGATTGAATGTGTCTAAAGGAAAGAATTTGAATAAGTACTAATTCACCTCCTCTCTCAGTACTTATGTGTGTTCAACAATTGGTATCAAAGCAAGGTTCTTTGGTACAACCTAACAGTTGAAGGTAGATCTTGGATTAGAACACATGGATCATGAAGGATCCACTTCTAATAGAACACCTCTATTTGATGGAACTAAATACGCCTTCTAGAGTATAAGGATGGAACCCTATTTCTCCTCTCTAGGGTATGATGTTTGGAGAGATACAATTGATACTTATATTGATCCTGCTCATCCTCTTACAGATCTGGCTGAGAAGAAGGCCCATGAAAATAATTCCAAAGCTAAGAATGCGTATCTTAAGTGGTCTAACCAACTCAAAATTTGTCAAGGTAATGTAGTGCAAGACGGCCAAGGATATATGGGATAAACTCAAAAATATCTACGAAGGAAATGACAGAGTAAAGCAATCAAAATTACAAACCTACAAAGGAAGATTTGAGAATCTAAGAATGAAAGAAGAGGAAAGCATTGCTAACTATTTACTCTGAGTAGATGAAGTTGTTAGTGGAATCAGAGAGCTAGGTGAAGAAGTGAATGGCTCAATCGTTGTGAAGAAAGTTATGAGATGTCTCCCTCATAGATTTGACTCAAAAAAAATTTCTATTGAAGAAGCCAAAGATCTGAACACATTTGCCATGGATGATTTGTTTGGGTCCCTCACTGCCTATGAGATGAGAAATGAAGTCAAAGATACATCCAAAATGGAAGCTAGTTTTAAAGTTGCAGAGAAAGAAGGAACATCTAGTCCACATAGTGAGTCTAAGGAAGAATAAGTAAACTTTGTGAGAAAGCTAAAGAAGGGTTCAAGTAAGTACAAAGGTAAGTTTCCTTTCAAGTGGTTCAACTATGGTGAAATTGGGCATTATGCAATTAAATATCCTCTTAGAAAGAGTAAAGATAGCAACAAGGGTTTCAAAAGATCTAACTTCAACAAAAATAATAAAATCCTTTACTCTAAGGATGATTGTAGTTCAGCACAAGAAGCAGACAACTGCTCATCAGAAGATGAAGGAGAAGAAGACCTATTCATGGCTATGGAAGTCTTGGAAAAGTTAGACAGCCCTACTGAGGATAATGAAGACGTGACAGTCATTGATGAAGAAGAACTCATTTCTACTCTAGATGATCTGAGAGTAGCAAGGAAGGAGAATAGAGAATATAAGGCCAAGCTCAAAGAATTAGAAGAAGTAATTGACAACATGAAAGTTCAAATTGAAGAAGGTAAAAGAGTTTTGGATTGCCTAAATGCTAAGTTCAATGCCAAATCAGTCAAATGCTCGAGACTTGAAGAATAAATTATCTCCCTAAGAAAGGAACTAGAGAAAGAAAAGGATCAGAGAGACATGAGTCTAAAACTTAAGAGAACCACACATATCCTTGATAAGACAATCAACAATCAAAGACCATCTAAGGATAAGGGCAATCTTGGATTTGAGAAAGATTAAAATTTTAAAATAGATATACCTAAAGGCATGTATGAGATGAAGAAGGAAGAACCGTACATTGAAGTCTCTAAGAGGACTAAAGATGAGGATCAGAAATTGGATGATGGTTTCGTAAAGGTCAAAAATCTGAAGAAGAGATTTAGGGATTCTCCTCCTACAAGACAATCAGCAACAACTAGGCACTCTTCATCTTTTTATGTTACTATTATTCATGTAATAAGTTTGGTCATAAGATTGTTGATTGTAAAACCAAAACAAGGAGAAATGGCCATGATTATTCTTGCAATAAAGTTCATCATAAGGCTGATGATTGTAGAACTAAGACAAGGAGAAATGGTTATATGAGAAAAAAAAAATCTTTCTTGCCTCTGGTGTGTAATGTCATATGTTATAAGTGCAATAACTTTGGGCATAAAGCTAGTTCTTGTAGAAGTGGTTTTGTGGAACCGCCTATTCAGCACAGGAAGATAGAGGAAACCTTGATCAAGCAAAAGAAGGAAATGGAAAAGCTATGTGTTGTGCCTTGCACACACGCCCCATTCTAAACATGGGGACCCTCCCCCTTTTCTTTTTGTTTTGCTTCAGCTAGTGAGTCATTTGGTTTTCTGATCTCTCTCTCGGAGTGGTGGTATGGTCTAAAGTATCTGTGCCCTAGATAGAATGATTGCATTGAAAAAATCACTTCAAACTTGCTAAGGTGGGTTGTTATTTTCCCTCTGGAGTCCTTGATTTAGTATTTTGCGCTAAAACTGAACTCAACCGACTTTTGCACTAAAACTGAACTCAACCGACTTTTGCGCTAAAACTGAACCCAATCGACTTTTGCGCCGATTTTCAGTCTGTCAGACCTCCTGCGCTAAAATTCGTTCCAACTGACATTGCGCTAAAAACCTCAATCGCCGACTTGGTCGGATCCCCAAACGAACCCCGTAGGTCGGATGAGTTCGAAAACCACGCCAAACAGGTTAAGTCGGATCTCTTGAGTTCGCGCTGATTCTTCCCTCAACCGACCAAGTCGGAGACCTCCAGTTTTCCCGCCAAGTCGGACCAACTGCAAATCTGCGCTGACAGTCCGTACTCCCAAGTAATTAATGGCGGATGGGCATGGTTTAAATAGGGAAATTAAGTGAGTTTAACTCATATTAATCGCATTTTCCAAGCTGCACATCTCGAGCTCTGATTTTCACGGCCAACATCGCCCGAGCTCGAACCCGCGACCTCCCGACAAGTTGGATCTGCGCCGCCATTTACAGGTAGGATTCTAACCCTCTGCGTTCTAAGTTTCTTTAGGGTTTTTTCGAAGCAAGTCAAGGGAGACTGTTAGGGTTTTTCATTTTTTACGTAGTGATTGCTGAAATGTGATAATTCTAGGTTAGGGTTTGGTGAGTTGGTCCCTCCAGTTTTTCAAACCCTAGATTAAGGATTCTGGTAAAAGACCACAAACTAGGAGGCCTTAAGCAAATTTGGACCTTTTCGGGTCAAAGCCCTGCAAACCCCGCGCACCAAGTCGGCGTTGAATTGGCCTTCAATCGACCTCTAAACGCTAAAACCATCTGATCTGGTCTGACACCCAGGATCTAGCGCCAAAGCCCAACGCCTAATTGCGTCGAAAACGACCTCATCTGACCCTCGCCATTAATACATCATTCCCAACCGGGTCGGGTGGTTTAGAAAAGTCTGCAACTCTGAAAACCTCTATTTGCGCTACAACCTCCTTTGTCCGACTTTGCGCTACAATACCTTGTATCCGACCTAGTCGGATGATGTCCATAACCCCGCGAAGTTGGTGCTGCTCAAAAAACCTGCTGAGAGGACTCATCGGACTATTTGCGCTACAATCTCCTTCATCCGACCATGTGCTAAAATACCCTGTATCCGACTTAGTCAGACCCCGTCGAAATCGGCGCAAGTCAGACCCACCTGAATTTCGTGCAGAAGAAGCCGTGTTGTACCAGCAATCGTTTTGCGCTAGTTTGTCCATCGACCGACTGGTAAACCATTGGAGGTTAGAGACCTCCAAATTTCGCGCAAGTCGGACAACCTCAATTATAGCGCTTTTTCTACTCAAGGTCGGACAACCTCAATTATAGCACTTTTTCTACTCAAGGTCAGAGAACCTCCATATTAGCGCAAACCTCTCTAAATGGCCGAATTTGCTAAAGTTTTTTTTTAGGGAAGATTGTTCGGGGTAGGGTGATTAAGGTTGTAATGCTGTAATAATGGTGTTTAGGTGAATTTTTTTTTTTGCAACGTTTGATATCTCCTTACATGCAGTGCCATGTGTATGTTAACTTAGTCTTCCTACAAAATGCATGCTTATAATGAATGATGGATTTATGATTGGTTTACTAATCCTAGGAGTATATCAAGGAACTTACTTGGTATTAGGCTTATAAGGTCTGGTTTTGCAGATTAGATGACTGCACGAGCTCAAGCCATGAAGTACGAGTTCAAAGGGATACCCCCAGAGACCAAAATCCACTCTGGGTGGAGCAACGTGGGAGACACCGATCTGGGTCATATTGACCTAGACGATTTCAGACTCAGAATCTTCAGACCCACTCTGACTCCTCGGGCTAAGAGACTTAAGGACAGTGGACTCAGACAAGCAGCTGCCTTCCCGACCTCCGTTCAGTGTGCAGAATTGATGGCAAGTTGTGTAGATAGATATGATATCGTATCTAGACAAATACAGACAGCTAGTGGAGAAATCCTAGCTGATTTGACCCCGCCTGCTTTGGCAGAGATGCTAGATATCCCGTGGCATAAAACCATGACTATGCCCGACAGGCAAGCATCCAAGGAGGCATATAATAAAGATGTGGAGGGATGCAAGAAACATATAAACGACCATTGGGTCAAGAGCAAGAAATCCGCTCTCGTCAAGCTCCCCATAGTGTTATATAGAAGTGATTTCCACGATGAAATCAGGGATATCGTAACCTTTTTGAGCAGAGTGTATGGGTTACCGGCTGCTTCCACTTTTGAAGATTGGATGTTCATTATAATCTCGGAAGTATTGAAGGGAACCAAGTTCCATTGGTCGTAGATCCTTAGCGACAATATACATGAAGCTTTCAGCAACTTCAATGAGAAGAAGTATTTCAGATGGACATCCTACGTCATCTATGCATTGGCAAGAATGAATCATTACGACGGATTGTCCAAGATTGGAGAAATTGGGAATGATGAAAAGACGCAGGTCAAGGTATATGAAGGCTATCCTCAGTTAACTTCATCACAATCATTGATACACTTCAAGCGGGTCAACGATGCATTTACTATGTATATAGCGAGGAAGTTGCAGGGTAATACAGCCTTGAGGATTTCAGCCGAGGCTATGAACGAAGTAGTCCAATATGGCCAGTGGTATATCCAGTTTGAAAAGTTTACATACATCAGGGTACAAGGCTTCACTGGAATGGCATATAGGTTGCCAAGATATCCCGATGATAAGACAGTGCTCCTAGAACTGTCTAGGCAACTAGTGCCATGTGCTGAAAAGCTCAAGCACCTGCACAGAACAAATGTCCAGTTCCCCATCAAGTTTGGTAGAGGACTCTATGCGTGCCCCTCCCTCGCCTCAGCTGAGTATTCAGATAAAGAGCTCCAGCTCCTGAACTTACACTATTACAATGCCAGGGCTCACTTTGACCCAAATCAGGTGATGGGGAAGTTCGTGAGCAGGAAGTTGTTTCACAAGGATCATATTGAAGATTTCTGGGCCAACTACCCTGATGACTACGAGGTCATGAAGAGGGCGCACTCGAGGCTATCCCTAGATTTCATTAAGAAATTTCATATAATGGCTGTACCAGACCAACTACAGGATGACGAAAATATCATGGTCAGAGGCCCATGGGAGACACAATACCACCTACCCATCCCATTACCCAATTGGGTGAACGCTAAGGAAAGCTCCTTGGACGTGATCATGAAGGAGCCAATCAGATTAAGTAAAGCTTGGGTCAGAGCGCAACTGGGTGTCCTAAGGGGGCAAGGAGTCCAATTGACCTACACGGCAGTTGAATCAGATAAGGACTCCGACGGAGAGGAGGATGAACCTGTACTAGCGACGGATGATGCGGACCCAACCAGGGGGAAGGATTCAGATATTGATGAACATGCCCCTTTGGCAACAAGGGCAAGAAAAGTGAAAAAACCTCCTGTAAGATCTCCTCGTAAGAAAGATCCACCTCCTAGGGCCAGAGCTTCTAAGAGGAAGGACATGCCAGGTAGTGCTGGGGAGGCCTCCAAGGCCAAGAAGGTAAAAACAAAAGCAGCAAGCAAGGAGAGTGTTACTACCAAGGATGATTCAACTCCTTCAATCTCCCAAACCCCCATGCCCGATACAGGAACGGCTGTTTTGACTTCCACCTTCTCTACTTCTATCCCTCCTCCTTCTTCCGTTTCATCTACTTCTCCCACCACTTCAGCCGTCATTATGCAGGAATCATCTCCTTCCGCTTCTCCTTCCTCTGACATTACTACCACTTCCTGCCCACTGGCAATCTCCTCCGGTGATCCCAGCAATCCTATTTCTCCCACTCTCGCCATTACGTACCCTACCCTTTCTTCTCCCTTACCATTGCCTGCCTTCGCTAATTTGACTCAAATTAGTACTCCTTCCTTCACAATTTCTTCTGCTGTTCCCATTTCACAAATGCCTGTGGGGTCATTGGAAGTACCTTTGTTGGCTGGTATTGAGAAGGTGTGCGCGGAATTAGGATTACAAGAGCACGGAGTAGTGACTGAAAAGAGCAAGGAAGTACTGACCTGTGAAAATGATAAAAACCCCCTCGACACATCTGTTGGTATAGAAATAATTGATATATCTGATAGTCCCCTGAGCAAGGACCCAACAGAGGAAGTTTTGAAAATTGCACAGGAAAATGTGCTCGAAAGCTTAAATGAATTGGCCCAAGGAGAAAAGGAGAAGAGCCCTGAGCCCGAACAAGAGCCTTCCAAAGAATTGGTTGTATCAGATAAGGATGGAGCCACTGAGTTGAACAAATCTTCCGCTCCCGAATGGCTGCAGGATAGGATGGTATACCCAGAACCCCAGATTGAAGTAATGAAAATTGATTTGAGCACCATCCTATCGCAGGCTCAAAAACCTCAGAAACAGAAGAGGGCGAAGGTGCAATCAAGGATCTACCAAAGCGAATCAGGCTCAAGGATTGTGGAGGTAGCTGTCCCTCTAGCTGACGTAGCAAGAGATCAGGTCAGGGCGGAAGATTATGTGATATCTGCAATTGACTTAGGCCCAACCACCCGTGCTCAAAGGGTGGATGATTTCAAGGGATCAGTTACGTCAATTTTGAAGCAGTTGGATAAGGACGAGATGTCCAAAAGGGAATTAAAGTGCCAAAACGAGGAGCTCAGGGCATGCCTTCAATTTTTGGTAAAACCAATAGATGCAGGGGGTGATATAAGGACTGTGCCTACTTTCCTATCTACAGATGAAATGGCAAAGCTGAGCAAGGTAAGATCAAAGTCCCAGGGCGTCGAGAATTGGTTGATGAGTGTTTTTGAGGTGGGATGCGACGCCATAAGTGCCTCTGCTCAAGTCCACCAACGTACGGTGGAATTGCTTAAGAAATGGAAGGATTTGCATGATGAATGTGATTTGTTCGACGAATATTACTCTCACATGTATCCGCGAATCAGGGGTATCCGAGAGTTGCCAGCTCAAACCTTGGTCACAGAGAATATTTTGACTGGAGATAGGCTCCCGAAGGCTATTGAGTGGTATCAGCAGTTACTTCTGAGGAAAGAAACCTTTGAGCAAGTAAAGGAAGCATATAAACCCGCCGACGAAGAGCTAAGATCTGTCATATACGATATCAGTGATGCTTTGAGAAGCTGTAGGGATGAGTCTTTTGATGACTATGCTCCTTTCGAGGTTGAAAAATGCAAAGGTAAACTGCATGTTATATTATTTGAAGACACTGTGCTAAGTACGGAAGAACGGCTGGATAAAGCAAGTGACCTCAGAGCAGAATTCAAAGCATTCCGCAGGGCAGAGACAGATTTTGAAAGGATATACACCAGGTTCAGTCGGGAGCTAGAGGTATTCGATTATAGAATACATCATCTGAAAGATCTAGACCCATCTGACATCAATCCGGCACTTGAAGCATGGTTGACGTATCGGAATAAGCTGTCCAGCGGGGATAGTATCGACCTCGATAAAGAATCTTAATATTATTTGAATATTTTATTGATTCAATCCCGTCATTGTTGTAAATTTGATATATCTGGACAGTATGTGATTCATTTTTGTCTTCTTCTTACCTCCTAAATGAGTCCTTTCACTAATGTATTGAGTTGGCTAGTCAAAATGACTAGATTCAATGTATCTGGGGCTGTTTTTCGTCTTTTTCATAGAAGACAAAATGTAATCCGGGAATTAATGTGGGTCATTCTTGATGTAATCTGAACCATCGGTGTTGAGTTAATCTCCACCGTCCATTTGAAGAGCTAGGGTATGCTACTTTCTATATAAAGGGCTGCCATTTCCACTTTTTGTGAGAGAGATTTTGATGCCAAATTGTTGACTCTATGCCATTTGAATTAAATACAAAGCAAGTTTCTGCAGTATTTCTGGGGATTTGCATCTTGTGTCGATTCATTGTGGTTTTCATGGTTTGCTTCTTGCTCTCCCGTAGTTAGATTAGTTGTGCTTTTATGATGTTAATGGTTTATTGCAGTATTTGATGAATGTTCCAAGTCCATACTTTTAGTTATTTGCTGATGGTAAATAACTGTGTAAAGTTAGCCTGGGCTTATTATTTGTGCTGAAGTTCAACTTCATTTTATGAGTTAAGTTGCGCCATTTATTGGGTATTTAACGAATGAATGTAGTCTGAAAATCTTTCGACTTCCATTGAAGATAGCACCGTTTTCTGCAGCACTGTAACACCCATCTCAGTTTGGTAACTAAGAAAACTGGTTTAAAGTCTGGAATATTTGTCTACTAGAGATAACCCTTGCATTGTGAATGTCACTTAGGACTCCTTTTAAAACCCTAAATCTTTTGCATTTTCTTTAAACCCACTGTTTAGTTGTTAGAATAGAAAGTTTCAGCAGCATCTTACCTTGTCTACCAGCTAAAAATCATAATAAGACTTATGTGTATTTGCTGCCCCAAACCTGAACATTTGCAGATTGCATGTAAGACCCCTTGCAGGTACAGCTAGAACATAACCATTGAGGAATTCCAAGCAAGCTAAGACCTAGCTGTATTATCCTTGGAGTAGTCTTGCCTAGGGTAAGATACTTTTCAAGAGAGGTGTGAAACCAGCAATCACACCTACGTTGTTGCGTGCTAAAAACACCATCAACACTATGGAGAAAGAAACTAGAGAAAGATAATGAGAAGAAGGAAGAACTTATGCTTCTGCCTTTTGCAAAAGACCTTGTAGTCAAGTAAGAAAAGGAATAGAGTTAGGGGGGTCTAACCACTGCATAATCTTCCAATCCCCTGAACAAGAGTGTTGCCTCTTATTGAAGCGAGGCATACAGGTGATTTGATCAAATCTGTGAAGGAAAGAGTCATGTATCATTGGTTTGTTAGAATATTGCTCTTGTATCTATTGTATCTAAAGGCATGATGCATTTCCAAGTTGAATGGGATGTTATCCGGTATGTTTCTAGAAGCTTGTATAGAGTTTCTGTATGTGTACCCAGTTACTCCATATCTAGGTTTGGCTTCGCATTCTATTGCATTGATGAGTTATAGTCTGCGGTGTGGGTTATAGGTAAATCTACATATGAAGTATCATATTCCATAGTTTGATATGTAGATCTGCATCAGAAAGAAAGTAAGAAGTAACAATGTCACTATACTTATTGACCAATAATGTTGATGGTTCTTGTTGGTTGTGCCAGAGGAGTGCAACGTGTGACCATTGGAGGTAGTGTGTGGATGTTTGTTGGGACCAGATAGGTTTACATTAAGTAACGCTTAGTACATCCTTTCTTTCAGAGTGCTTGTTGTGGGATATTATAGTATAGAAGGTGATGATCTCTTTGAGACAAAGGAAATAGAATGCCTATTGGGTAAAAAAAGGTGAAAAATAGCTTGAGTATAAAAAGTAGGAAGCATCTGACAGAAATAGAGTTAGAGAAAAATATAAAGAGAGGGATATTGAGAAAAAGGATTGAGATTATCAAAGGTCAAAGAAGGAGAGAAATTCAAAGAAACAAAGATAATAGTAGGTATAGGGATGATGAAGATGTTGGAAGAAGGACTAAAGATGATAGGCATAAGTATGAGGATAAAGATGTAAAGGGCAGGAAAAGTTTTGATACAAAGAAAAGAAAGAATGATGAAAGTGATGAGGAGACAGGTTAAAGAAGATATGAAGGCAAAAAAAGGAGGAAAGTGAGAATGAGAAGAGAGGAGGAGAGAAGAATGAAGTGGATCCCAAATCTGGGAAGAAGTGGACTCTAGAGGGTGAAAAATTTTATGATGAATATGATGGAACTTCAAAAATTCTATACTTGAAAATGTTGAGGTTATAGTGGATGAGGCTGGAAATAAAAATCTACAGAATGGAGAAGCCATGGATTTTGAGGAAGTTGATCCTCTAGAAGCATTTATGAACACATTGGTTGTGCCTGATGATAAGAACTTAATGCAGCAAAACTAATAATTATGTAAGCATCGGAAAGGAAGTGAAAGATTTAAATTTTGAGACAAAAAAAGGGGGCAGTCTTGGAATGATTATGCCTAGTGATGATTTTGATGCAGGTGAAGATGATGATGATTTCATAAAAAGAGTGAAGAAAACTAAAGTTGATAAGTTATATGGTGTAGACCATTCCAAGATTCAGTATCTTTTTTAGAAAGACTTCTATGATAGCAGAGGAAGTTGCAACATATAGAAAGGAGCTAGAGTTGAAGATTCATGGTGAAGACATGGAACCAGACAGGATTGACACATAATGTCCTCAAAGTCTTAAAGAAATTGGGATATGAAAAGCCTATGTTTATTCAATCCCAAAGTTTGTCGATTATCATGAGTGGAAGATATTGTATTGGTATAG
Source organism: Cunninghamia lanceolata (assembly GCA_027924645.1). Classification (NCBI taxonomy): domain Eukaryota; kingdom Viridiplantae; phylum Streptophyta; class Pinopsida; order Cupressales; family Cupressaceae; genus Cunninghamia; species Cunninghamia lanceolata. The sequence continues at coordinate 1,118,493 of BSBN01000416.1, read as the reverse complement.
TAAAAAAAGATTCATGCTGATATCAGGTAGTTTTCTAAGGTTCTTGGTTTAAGTTGTGTACCTGTCTATGGAGGTTCTGGAGTGGCACAACAAATCAATGATTTGAAGCAAGGCACTAAAATTGTTGTTTAAACACCTGGTAGAATGACTGACATCCTATGCACAAGTGGAGATTACGAGGATAGTTCAACATACAAGACCAGACAGACAGACTGTGCTCTTCTTTGCCACATTCCCACGTCAGGTGGAGTTTCTTACTTAGAAAATGTTGAATGATCCAGTCGAGATTCAAGTTGGTGGGTGTAGTGTTGATTGAGGCACAAGGTTTTTGTGACTTTTGGAGCTCCTTGGTGAGTGGTATGAAAAGGGTAAAATTTTAGTGTTTGTGCATCCTCAAGAGAAGTGTGATACTCTATTCAAGGAATTCTCAAACATGGCTAAGGACCAGACAGACCATGGGTCTACTATTTCAAAATTTTGAAGCAGAGAAATAGCTAAATGCTATTTTATAGTAAGAAGTTTGCAGAAGATAGAACTTGTATAAGAAGTTTTTTTTAAAGAACAGGTCACTGTATCGGGTTGATATGTACAAAGTAAATAAAATTGATGGTAGCTACCTCTCAGGGGGAGCAGGTAGATAAGAGACTATGGAGGATGACAAGGATTGTACAGACAAGGAGAGCTTGTATGTTTTGCTGGTACAGAGGAAGACCATTGGCCCTTTTCCCTTGATGTCAAAGGGGGAGAAAAATTTGTATATCAGGTTAGTGTTGCCATCAATGACAAAGGGGGAGATTGTTGCATATGTTTTCATTGATGTCAAAGAAGTAGTGATCAGAGGATTTGTGATGAGAAAACATACATTAATGTCAAAGGAGTGATGATCAGAGGAGCAGTCAAAGGAGTAGCAATCAGAGGAGGTGTGATGTGAAAGATATGGTGATGAAAGACATGGGTGTATTGTTGGATTAGTATCATCTGTACACAGTTGTACCTTATCTTCTAAAGTTCGTGGACAGGTGAAAGTTGTCAAGTTAAAGGATATGCTGACATGAAGAAGTTATGACTTCTTGCTTTTGATGAAAAGAGTTATGATCATTGCTTATGGTTTTGAGAATGTTGTATGATGATATGAAGGTGTTGTAATATCTTGTCTATTGGTGAAAAGAGTTGTTGAAGGAAACTGTTAGTGAAACGGTCAAGTTGTTGTAAGTGCCAGATGCACAAGAGATTATACCGCATTCTACCGCAGATGAAGATATGGCCTTGTGGCTTGGAGGATCGCTAGAGACAACTATGAGGTATGCATGATCCAAGTTTCAGAGCATAAGAAGTACCGCAGAGTTTTCCAAAGTGAGAACAAGTCATGTTCCTTTGAAAGGTCATCAGAGACAGAACTAAAAGTTGTCGCATTTCACCGCATTTGCATGTATGACTTGGTAGTTTGGAAATTAGAATGCTCCACATTTGAAGATATGGCCTAGTTGTTTGCACCATATGTGAATAATGGTGTCTTGCATAACATATCCAAATTTTAGAATGTAAAAAGTACCACAGGTATGTTTTTTAATGTTCCAAGCTAAGACAGTATGACCAAACAGAGTAAATGTTAATTGCATCAAATTTGATTGCTTGCGCTAGCAAGATGAAGTATGAAATAGAAAAAGGAGTTCATGAGAAGGTTTTTTTCAAGTCATATAGTGTTTGTGGCATGAACCACATGATGATATATCTCTTCTCCGGTACCACATAGGTCTGGAGCTAATGAATGAAAGAATAAATGTTTGTAGTGCCGACATGGCGTGTTTGAGTGATTGCGCTATATGTATGGAAGTGTACGCCAACATGAAAGGTTGGGAGAAGGTAAATTGGGTCTAGTAGACCTCTTGGTATGAACCGCATGGTGGGATTTCACTCCTACATTACCGTAGATGATTTGGGAGCTGACAAGCAAGATCGTTATGCATTTCATGTTACACATTACATTCAGGCTGACAAAGATGATGTTTAGAAGACTTGTGAAGGATATATATGAAGGATAGAAGTTTGTTTCAAGGAGTTAGAGTTTGTGAGGGAGTGTGTGAGCCAGAGCGTGTAAGAGTATGTGTGAATAAGATCATTTCAAAAGTAGTATGATGATGAAGTGTAGAAAAGATTAATTTAGTTAATGTCAATACAGAAGTGATGTTGCTGTAGAGGAATTTGAAGTTGTGATTGTATGGAGGAGATAGAGCCATCAGAATCAGTCAAATAGTCTAGAAGACAACAATGCAGAGTTTGTAGAGATTAGTAGAAGACTGAAGTTGGAGCAGTAGTATGAAATTGAGAAGAATCATTTGAATCAACAGTGCAGAGGTTAGTGCCTCATTTGGTTTTTGTTAATTAGGCAGTGAGATAGTAGTTCAGTGGTTGGTACCTCATCTTGTAAGTGTTGTAAGTGTCGTATCACTTTAGAGAGTTGGTGCTTCCTTTAGGTTGGAGCCCATAAAATCTTGTACATGGAGTTGGTGCTTCCTTTGAGTTGGTGCTCATAAACTTTATATCAGGGAGTTGGTGCTTCCTTTGGATTGCTGCCCATAAAATTCATTATAATACTTCATTTTATTTGTGAGGTTGGATTTGGATAGTAGATCCAAGCATCTTTCTCACCATGGTTGACCCATCTTGGGTTTCCACGTAAATATGGTGTTATGTGTGTATGTGCTCTTATGATTCTTTTGTTTTAAATGTTCAGTTTGGATTGAATACATTTAAAGGAAAGAATTTGAATAAGTACTGATTCACCCCCACCCTCTTAGTACTTATGTATGTTCAACAAGTTCCCCACCTTCTTCTAGATTATCTCAATGGTGGGTTCTTCACAAACATTCAATATTACAAAATTTGCTTAGAAAAACCTTATTAGGATTCTAGCCTTTCTTTCCAACACTAACTAGTCTTCCAATGATATTGTAGTAGACTTGTTTCTAGATATTGTAGTCAAGAGATCTTAATCTATAAGAAAATGCTCCATCTTGGGCTTCCACAACTCAAAGTTAGTGCCACTAAATCTTCCCAGCTCTAGTTTATATTTGTTTACCATCTTCCCTGAAACAAAGATCTCCTTTACGTACACTCCCACTCAAATCAAGATTAGTCAAAAAAACCTTATTCCTACCACCTAGGACCCAAATTGATTAGTCTCTTATACTAAATGAAAGGAAGCTAAGATGTGAAAATTCTTCCTATACTAATCTATGAGAGGAGAATGTAGAGAAAATATGGTCTAAACAATTTGCAAGAAAGAAATTAACATAAAATATACAACCATAACAAAATGATATATGTGGGAAAACCCTTTCGAGAGAAGAATCCCACTCCAAAGAACAAACCAATTGTATTACCAAGAACAATAGTTACATTCATTATTGAAGCACAAGCCCTTAAGGGAGAATCACTAACTAAAAATCTAGTGGAATTTTCGCACCATAATTGTACCTACAAATTCCATCTCAAGTACCCAATAAATAGAGAAACCAATACATGAAAACCACCACATGAAAAACCCAAAATCATGAGGAAATGACATCCAAAGTGGCACCCTAATCCCATGGTCAAATTCCAATGCCTAAATCCCAAGAAGAGTTTGCATGCTAAAAATAGCACATTCCTTACACCTGTCATAATTCATCATATGTAACTCCTCATGTTGGGTGTTCCATTTCATCTCCATTATCTCCATTCAAACATGCCTTACTATGCATCATAACATGTGTCATAAGTTGGTCAACTTGGTCAAGTCAACAATGCAATCCCCCCTTACATGCTCTTACACATATCATAGATTCTCTTACACCACATACATTGTCATAGATGCTCTTACACATCTTGCATGATAAAATATTCTCTTATGTACACATCATAACAAAGTGTACACATGACAATAATGTCCAATTCATAATGGGACACCCTTTTTCATTAGGGCTCATAATTAATTAACAATTAATAAATACAAATATTAGGATGCAAGGTTGAGACACATTTCTAATAGTAGTTGAGACTCTCTTTAATACAATCTATCCTATTTTATACAAGCACAACAATGCCTAAGAACTACTATGTTCTCACCCTCCACTCCATCTCTCACCATTTGTTTGCTTCATCTTCTTTGGCCATTAAAACTAGTCACAGGTGACTTTTGGTCTTCCAATAATGTGCAAATGATGGAATAATTGATCTTGTTGCACTGATCTCTCTCTCTTGAGCCAACCATATAGTTAACTCTTTCTAGTGACCATGCACTTTAGTCTTCTTCGAGTTGTGTGCTTCACCCTTTGGTTCCACAAGGGCTTTCTTTGTCAACATGCATGCAATAGTTTGCTTCAACTTGTGTGTTTGCATGTAGCATCAATGTCAAAACTAATGGCCTTTGCAGTAACATTATAGATTACTCAAGCTCCAAAACAAACAAAACAAAAATTCTATACCAAAAATCACAACTCACTCTTCAAACCAAAACACAATAGCTAGTCCATTTTGCAAACAAACCAAAATAGAGTAAAATGAAAATAAACTTGTTTTGGCTAATGCAACATTACTTGACTCCTACGATGCTCCTACATCACTTTTACTATAAATTTGTTATAGTTGTATTAGTTTTTTATAGTCAAATTTTTATCCCCAAGGAGATGAACAAATGTCCCTTACACATGACCAAGAGAATCAATGTACTGTTGGAATACAATGGATCACTAAGAGGGGGGGTGAATTAATGATCTGATAAAACTAATTCAATCATCAGCCCAATAATATAAATGCAATTAACATCAACAAGCCAAAGACATAGAGAGCAACAAAATCTTCAAACATGAAACCATGACACAAGTGTTTAAAGTGGAAAACCCTATCCAAGGAAAAACCACTATCCAACCTCACCAAAATCTTTATTGGGTCTCACTGACCAAAATCTCACTGATTACATTCATGCCTCACTGGCAAAGATCTCACTGATCACCTCCTGATAGTAACACCAATCCCTACATTAGGAACACCAACTTTGCACAAACCAGGAGCACCAACTCCAAACACAAAACATGAATTTATACAGAGTACTACTCTGTTTACAATGAAATCCTAGGTTATAGATGAGTTCTATAACTCTTTTGATCAGTCACCCTTCTTGCATACATGAATGACAACTTCTTTACAAGACTCTTCTTACAAACAAGATTTTATCTGATATACATAAGAACAAAGAACTCTTAATCTCTGCTCACACCTTGACTGTAATCTTCTTTGAATGAACAAACAGAAAACACAAAAGACTCTTACACAATCATCTTATCTCTCCTAGACCACTATCTCAGTGACATCTTTCTTTTACAAAGTAATGAAACAAAATACTAACCTTATTACAATGACATCATGAACTATAATACTCAAGATATTTAGACCCATACCAATCACCTACTTCTTTGCATAGTGCATCATCTTCCAATTACAGAACCCCTTTAACATTTACTATCCATAGACATAATCACTTGTATCATTGGCATTGTAGAAACTTACATTAGACCAACACAATCAAACATCAAAACAGACTCCCATTCATTGAATCTTCATAGTGAAACAATTATTATACCTTACTATCATCATATTCTGTCATCAATCTGCAAAAACTCACTCTGCATAATTTGTCTCTGTCACATGCATATTTTGCATATCATACATTGCAATCATCTTCCATCTATGTTGCATCACTACTCTCTCTCATATCATCTGACATCTCTGTTTGCATAGAAGCCTACTAGATTATTTGCATATATCCAGAGTTTTGTTGTTTCTTTTTAATCAAAAACACATTTCTCTACATTTTCAACAACCTTCAAAAAAACTATCTCTCACATCATAAACTACTTTTCACATCACCATCGAACATACCATCTGTTAGAGTTTAGACTCGTCCAAAACAGAGGACAAGATACAGTTATTAAAACTGTTTAAACCACTTCTACAGGTCATGCAGTCAAAAGACCATCAAAATGCATACATAACATATATTCGTTGTAGCTTGAATGAGCTTCAAATCTGCACTATTGAAGAACCTTCTCGCGCCCATGCGAAGTCAAATATAGACCTTTGATATTATGTTGGTGCCACATATTTAAAAAGAAATTTGTTGAATAGGCTACCCTTAGCACATGGGGCCAATTGAACTATGACATCATGTTATCCTCAAAATCAACTACACTCAATTTGTGGGATGACCCCTATGAAATTTGTCTGTTTCGTGGCCTGCACACTCTAAGCACACAAAATGAGGCAAATCACATTTGCCCTCTTGTGTTTTCTCCCAGCCTCAGAACGTCCTTTCGAGCGTCAACCTTCATTGGTTCGTCAGAATTTGCAAGATAAAGCAATTTGCAATTTTCACTTTTGGGAGTTAGGAAAATTTATGTTGATGCAAGGTCGTCATTTTTTGCCGCCACTGCATCTTAGCATTTTTACCAACTTGTAAGGTCAAAAAATTTTGCCAACCCTACATGTCTTTTACTCAAGTCGCATGGTCGACGAAATTTGCCAACCCTACATCATCAAGTTAACACAAGTGCCATTAATGCATCTCATTAATGGTGTTTTGGGGTTTTAAAGTCACTTTTTGTTTTGTTTTTATTTCATTTTCTTCCTTCTTGCTCTCATAAGACCCCTACATTGTTGAGGAACTCTCATATTCACTTGTGCACAACTCGTGGGTAGATCCAACAAGCGTTTCCATCTAGGGTTTCCATCATTTTTTCCAGGCATGTTCTCTCTGTTTTTCCTTCTTCGTTTTAACATTGTAAATGTTTCATGTTCGTTTTTGGTTTTTTTTTTTTTTTTGTGTTTCTAGGGTTTAGTGAAATATGGAGATTGTTGTTAAAATATTGCAAATTACATGTTTTTCCCATCATCTCATAAACAATTAAACCCTAGTTGTAGGTGACCCTAGAACCCTCATTTCCAATTTGTTGGTTGATTTTCTCTATTCACAGAAAGGAGGGAGTGTTGAGTTCTAAGTTTTTTGTGTCAAATCTTCTATGGGGACATCGATATTTTTTTATGCTAGTGCTTTAGACTAAGGTATTCTACCTATGTCAAGTCAGTAGAAATCACCAATCTTACATCAATATCTTACATTTAGTTTTTTACGTGTTAGGTTTAAAACATTGAAGTCTCATCTTCATGTAGGGTCGACGAATTTCGCCAACCTTACATTGTGAAGCATTTTACCTTTATTACATGGTCAGTGAATTTTGTTGACCTCGTGATTCCTTTGAAGACTTTCACATGCAAAGTCTTGTTTTACCAATCATGCAAAGTCTAAGTTTGACATCCATGCAAGGTCAGTGAATTTTGCCGACCCTGCAAGCACTTTGAAAATTAACCCACCTCACAATATCGGCAAAATTTGCCAAACTCACACAAACTTGCTAAGTTTATCCAACTTACAAAGTCAGAAAATTTTGCTGACTTTGCAAAACCTTGCATTACCTCAAAACCTACAATAGTGCTAAATTTCAATGCAATTACACATCCTTCCAATATGCAGGGTCACTAAATTTTAGCGACATTGCACCCATTTTTGCAAAATTTCTCTAACACTAGGAAATTTTCTCATTTCAATAAATTGCATTTTTTCGCTCCATTTTTCACCTCCATTGCACTCTAGCCCCTCAAAACTTACACAATTTCTTAGAATTTCCCCACCATTGCAATTTCCAATCAAGAAAATATTCCTAACACTGCAAAACCCTAAATTTTGTGTTGCAGTCCCTTGTACATGCTTTTTAAGATCTACATTTCAAAGGATAAGCTTTTCTTTTGATGACAGATCCCTCTCTGAGGAAGTCAAAATCCATGAAGTACAAATACCAAGGAGTCTCTCAAGTGACATCAGTAACCTCCAATATTGATGAAATAAAAGATACTGAGATTGGTCATGTTGATACGACCGAGTTTGTGGAAAGGACTAAACAAAAACCACTCAATCATGGTATGAAGTCCATAGTAGAGAGTAACATTCAATTGGTAGCAATGTTTCCTGTAGCTGCACACAATCCTAAAATTGTGCTCCAAGTGGCAGAACATTACAACAAGGATGATCGAAGTGTCAGAGTCTCCAATGGAAATGTGATTATGAGGTTGGATGCAGAATTCTTTGACAAGGATTTTGTGTCCTAGCATTGATGCATATGCAGATATTAATTTTCATTATGCACAAAATGATTATGATAAGGATCCTGAGAATGCTAAAAAGGTGATCAATAATAGGTGGTTGAAGACTTCAAGGCCAAATGCCAAGAACTTTCTTTGCAGTGACTTCATTGAAGAAGTCAGTGATTTAATCACTCTTCTTAATAGAGTGAGGTTTGCCTACATCTTCTACCTTCCATGAATGGATGTATTTATACATCAAGATCATAATGAGAAGGAAGCAATAGATCTTCTGGGGAGACCACATCAGTGATGCAATTCATGACCAACTCATAAAGGTGTGCAATTCATTCAAGTTCTATATGACATCATACCTTGTCTATGTTGCTACTTCAATGAGAAGTTTTCCTAGGTTGACATCTGAGGGGAATAGGAGAGTGGTTCCAGTTTACCAATATTATCCTCAATTAGCTCTTGATGGAGGTATTCACCATTTCAGAAGAGTTAACGATGCTTTCTTTGCTACTTTCATGTGTTTGTTTGATCCTTAGTTGGAAAAGAAAAGAGTTTCTGACGAAGCATGATCAGAGGTGAATAAATATGGTTGCTTGTATCTACAATTTCCTACATTTACCTATTTGAGGGTTGGATGTTTCATGGGGTATACTTAGATGCTTCCAAGGTACCATAGTGATAAGATTGTGTTGATGGAATTGTGTAGACAGATCATGGCAGTGCATAGTAAACAAATGGAGTCTAAGAAGTCAGGTTTCAAGTTTCCTATTGAAATTGGTTGGTTCTACATCCCCAAAGGCTAAAGCAATCAAGTCTGAAATGCAATGGGTCACAATGAAATCTTACAAGAAAAGATCCAATTTTGATTATAGAGGGTTAAAAAGTAAAATCAAGAGATCTTTAACTCATGTGCACAGAGTTGAGGATGTTTGGGCAGATTTGAGGACAGAGGAAGAGATAAGGAAAATGGATCACTGCCGGTTGACTTTGAGTTAGATTGAAGAACTTGACTTGGTAGATATTCCTAAGGGTATGGAAGATGATGGTAATATCTTGGATCCCACCTATGTGACGAATAATGTTGCAGACTCTCCTTTACCAGCCATACAATGGTCAAAGAAAGAGGTAACTTCTATCTGACAAAGGTTTCAATTGATTATGGCTAACACAAATGTATGGTTGGAAGAAAAGGGAATTCATTTGAAAGACTTTGTGACTGAATCAGAAGAGGAAATTCAAGATCCTACTGGTAAGAAGACTAAGTTGAGAACAAAGAATAAGTGTGATGTGCTAAGTTCCAGCCAAACCGCCAAGCCTAAAATCAAGTTTGTTTCAAAAGGCGATAAGGATAAGACATCCATTAAAGGGCAATCTTTTGAGGAACCACCTACTGAAGAGTAAGAAGAAATTGTTCAAGATGAAGGGCAAGAAGATTAGAAATAACATGAAGAACCGAAAATGTCCCCTCATAAGAACATTTCACAGGAGCCACATGTTTCTTCTTCCCTAAATACTTTGCTAGTTTCTACTACCACTCCTATTACCATAGTCACTCTTGTTGTCCCAATTCATATTCCATCTTCTGAGTCAATTCAGTCTGTTCATTCATGTCCTTCTAGGACAATTTTTGATAGTCCTAAACAGGTATTGGAAACTATTTTTGGTTCTTCTTCATCTTTTCCAAGTTGTCTTCCCCTTCATTTGATATAAACACTCAATCTGATTTAGAGCAACTCATGACTAAGTCTGGACAAATTCCAAATGTAGATATTCCCGGTGTTGTTTTTGCCAATACTTCACCCATTGTAACATCAACTTTTGTGAGTGCAGTCTCTTCTTCACAAACTATGGCTTCTAGTCTAGATAAAAGTTTGTCTACACTTGCCCCTTGGGTCTCATCTCATACACCAAAGAGGAAGAAAGAAGCCATCTCTCTAAACGACTTTGACTTTGAGCAATTGACACCTACAAAGACCAAGATTAATAAAAAGCCAAAGACTCTTTCCAGGTTGTTTGAAGACAAGGGATACAGGTATGCAGAAGTTGTAGGAGTCTAGGACAACACTGAGAGGGGGGGTGAATCAGTGTTGCGTAAATTTTCAAATCTTTTTGCAAACTTTAACTTTCAAAACACAAGGAGAGAAATATATCATTGATTTATCAAACACATATGCACAAGACTGAGAATGAAGAAAGATAACAAAACCTTATAAGAAAAGTATTATCATACACACATACAGATGAAAACAATATGAGACATAACACAAATTTGCACGAGTGGAAAACCCTCTTGGGGTAGAAAAACCACTCCAAAATTGCCTCACTAGCTTAACCTTGAAAATATCTTTACAAGCCTCACTGGTTGATGTAAGTGTCTCACTGACAAATGGTCTTACCGACCTACAAGCCTCACTGGCATACTGTTGTGCCTCATTGGCATTTCTCAATCAATCAGAACTAAAAATCTCATGTGCAAGAAGTGATTGCTGCTCAATCTGATTTGCGCCATTAAAATCAACTCATCTGCAACATATATTCCATCATTCCAATCCTCTGATATTTTATCCTTGAATCATCTAATTCACCTGATCAGAGAAATATATCTCATTCATTACAAATTGGTTTTTCACATTTTATACATTCATCTGTATTTTCTTTTTAACAAAATTTTCATAAAATTGTCTTCATCATTGATCTGCAACCCTTTACACATCAACCCACCTGCAAAACCATTAAATATGAAATGACCTTTCATATTCATCTACTTTGCATAATAATTTTCATCTATGAAGAATTTTTTTGTATAAATCTTTTCTTCAATTTTTAATCCTCCATCTTCCCTTCAATCCCTTCAATGATGCTTCATATTCCTACAAAAACACAATCTTTGATTGCAAACAAAAACAATAAATAAATCTTCAATATGTCATTTATTTTCTTCTTCTCCCTGATCCATACTTTCTTTCTCATAAAGTAAAATCCTTTATTTTCTCACAAGACAAATCTTCTCCATTCAATTTTGTCAATCTTCCTCACAAAATTATCTTCATGAAAACCTTTCACCTTCTCTGATAAAAATCTTCATAAATCAATCTTGTCATCAAAAACATAAAATTCTCACAAAAAATCTTCACTAAATTCTTCAATTATATAGGAGAGAAACTAGAATGGATTTTGCTAAAAAAATGCTTTTAAAAAGCATCAACCAATTCCTTGAAAAACTCCTATACTTTCCATATTGGATCTCGTGCCTTTTTTAAAAAGCAAATAAAATAGAAATTAAAAAATTTCTAAACTTTAAATACAAAGCCTTTTATCCACATAAAAAAACTTTCAAAACTTAAACAAATTTCATGCCCACGTATATTTGTGGCCCCTTCATTTTACATAAAGCATAGTTAATGCTTTTTAAATTCCAAAAATAACAAATACTTTTTAAAGCATAAATCATCTCATAAAATTCGACCATTCAATATTCTATTTGTTAAAGCATTTGATACTTTAAACAAAACGTGCTCCTCCATGTGATTTTTCATAACCTTAAGGCATAAATCGCGCCTTTCACTAAATTGATAAATATTCTTTCCACAAAAAACAAATACCCTCTTCAAGTGTTTCGATGCCCTTTGAAATTTTAACAATGACCATTGATTTATATTTAATACCGATTGCATTGGTCTAGCAGGGAGGTAGGGGCCGGTCTTTCACATGATTCTAATGCCCTCAAGTTATGACTTAAAGTCACTTCAACTTGCTATAGCAGGTCAACGGCTATTAAAAACAAAAGTGCATCTTTTATGCTTTGGAAAGCATAGAATGAAGATTAGGGATTTAGCCTTGTTTAGAATTTAGAATATTTAAATTATAATTTACATCCCTTATCTTAAATTCACAAAAAAACTGCTTTTCACAACTTTTGCAGGATACAAAACACAGATAATTGTCAGTGACTGATACCATCTTCAATTTGAAAACAACATTTTCGTCATGTAAAAGCAAACACTAAATCATGAAAGGTGATCAACTTCAAACATCATGACATGATCAATCATGGTATAATAGCATAATTAAGAGAAGATAATAGAAGACTTCTTCATCTAACAAACTTAACTCCAACTCCCAACTGATCTTCCCATACCTTGAAGTGTGTCACTTCATACCTTGAAGTAACCTAACAACCTGACAACCTTGCCTTGAGCACAACCTGTTACTTTTAAATTCACATCATATGACCTCAAATGTATGACATCACATTTCCAAACTTATGATCAATGACATCCTGAAACAAGAAGAAGCTCTTACCACCAATACTACATTATACCAAACCAACTCCACATCTCTGTGAACTGACCAAGCAATAAACAACTATCTCCTCCTAATGTCACTTTGAAATGGATATTATGGTATCCTTGTAATGAACCATTCTCATATAGAAGAACATCATAAACAAATCTCTGAAATTCACTTCAACATATGACCTGTTCAATCAATCTTTGGATTTAACATAATAAAGGATATTATGGAGACCAAACTCCCTGCAACAAGAAGCATCAACATCATGACAAATCATATTACGCAAATCCTGATCATAAACATAAAACTTGTATATGAAAGCACACATGAACATGAAGCAACTCCAAGTCCATGATCAGCTCCTAATAGAATCAACCATACTATAAAGTCCTGATGACCCCAAAAGAATAACCTCTGCATTAGATCCATGTGATCAACCTTTTTGACATCAATGGCAATCACTCACCATCAAAAGTTGCTCAGCCTCCTCCTGACAAATCTATTGAAGAGTTTGATATCAATTATTATTCCATCTCAAGGGTTGAATTGGGAAAGATAACCCATGAAAGTGCCAAGGTTGATGCTCAGTCTACATTGAATTCTCTTATTGTGAAATTTGATGAGGTGATAAAGATGAAAAATTAGTATAAAGCTAAAGCAGAACAATTGACTTCAGTGCTCCAAAAGATTACCCTATCTTCTAAAATAGTTGAACCTGTGGCTATAACCATTGATGATCCAATTATTCAAAAGGTTGAAAAAGTTCATACAAGAGGCAAAGTGGTTGGTGATTTTGTGGACAGGATGATTGCACAAGGATCACAACTCTTAAAATCCTCTATGGAAAGAATGGAGAAGATGGAAGGTATAAGAGCAGAGTTAGATAAAGTTGTTGATACTTTATCTCAAGAGCAGCAAGACTTGGAATGTAGTTTGCAGGATTGGACCAAAATGAAGAAGCTCAAATTGGGAACACTGGTGGAGATTGGGATCATTCCTAATAGAAAGATGTTTGTGTAAGTCAAAGAAACTATCATACATAGGATAAGTGTCAGCAAGGAATCAATTAAATATTTTCATAGTGCTTGTGAAGTTAGTGAAGATAATGATGTGAATCTTGTTAACAAGATTGAAGAATTTCCTTGCAAATTGCTTGATGAAAACCAAAAGTTTCTTTCTACAGATGCAATGATAAAGGAATTCAACAACAAGATCCAGAAGGAGTTTGAAGATCAAACCTTTTCAGTGGCTTCAATGGACAAATTGTTGGATATTCAGTTAACTTTGGACAACCTCAAAGTGTTCTTGGGCAGGCACATGAAATCTTGCAACACCGTGAAGGATTCCATAACAAGAGTCCTTGCTATCTCTAAACATACTTCAAGACCAGATGCTGATGAAGTGCAATCAACAATGAAAAAGTATGAAGATTTCATGGAGAAAGACGGTGGAGAAAGTTGATCATGCCTTAGTTTATTTTTCAAATATTTTCATGCTTTATGTTTTTTGTTCCAGACATATTTACATGATATTTCCAAATATGTAATTACAGGTAAAACAAAGAAGTCCTAAATCAATTTGGACTTTTGTGTTGAATAAGTCAAAGTAGTTATAGTTTTCCTATTTTCGCTCTTGGCCTCTCCCTATAAATAAAGAGTGTCTCTTATATAAATAGGATCTTTTATCTATTGAAGCGAAGCACTGCCATTTTGAAGAGCAATTTGAGAGTTTGAGCTTATTTTGTAAATCAGTTTTTAGTCAATATAAAGAAAGCAAGTTGGCATCCAATTTTTGTCTTGGATCAAATTTCTAATGTTATAGAATTGTTCTTAAGTCCTTTCTATTACATTATCTTGTATGTATGGTTGAATTGTGAGCCTGGAAATCAAGTGTTTAGAAGGTGATCCAAATCTGATTTTGTAGACTTTGTGTTGCTATATCATCTTTGGGATTTGTGTTTAAGTTTGTGAATGAGAAGTAACTTGAAGACTTTGGGCTGCAAGTTATTGTCTGCAATCGTGTTATCTTATATCGGTGTATAGTGAAGACTTTGGGCTGCACTCTACTCCAAACTCTTTCATTTTCAATTGGCATAAGAAGCCATGGGAAACTTTGTGTTTTTGTGGGTTTCTTGGTGATTAATGCACGCTAGTATCATTTAGTTATTCTTTTGTGTAACTTAATTAGATATTGGTCATTATTGCTCCAAGTTAGTAATTTGTAGTTTTTTGCATATTATAAGCTTCGTGGGATTGTTATCTTGAATTGTAAACATCTATTCTGAAATAAGAGAATAGGATGATATGGAATCACCCCAAGGATAGTTTTTAGTGTAAATAAGTCTAGTTAGTTACTGGTTGATATTAGTTAGCACTAAGAAGGGAGTGTCCCCTTTCTAAGAGGAGAGATTTAATCTCATTACATTGTGGTTGATGTAACCATTTTGTCTTCAGTTAGTTGACGACAAAACATTCACCCAATAGTTTTTGGCAACTCTATTGGGGACCGAATGTGCAACCAAGAGCCTCTCACCTTTGGTTGAAGTATACTGGCCTTGTTGTTTGTAATAAGTTTTTGTATTGTTGATTTTTTGTTTGTAAAATTGTACTTTGGCAAAACAAAGGTATACACAAAGCAGAAGAGCTCAAGGATTTGTAGATCCTATTTTTGAATTTATGCAACAAAATAATTTCAATCTTCTAACTGCACTTACGCGATCACCTCTTCAGCGTACACGGAGTTTTCCTCCCACTAACACGAGATCTCCTATACCAAGTGAAGCTTCCAGTGCTCATAGAATTCTACCTACCACAACAATTCAAAGGTTTGTTAGTCCTCCTTTCAACCAAGGAAGAATGGTTGCTCCTACTACAAGCCCATGGGGTAATGCCTTCGGGCCACTGAATTTGGCTCAAACACTACATGAATTACCTTAGAGTTCCCGTAAAAACTTTCCCTAGTTCTACGGCGACAGTAAGCAACATCCTGATGAACACATTGTTAGATTAAGGACAGACAACTGAGGGGGGGGGTGAATCAGTTGTCCAAAACTTTCTTCCAGTTAACCACTTAAATTCCCTTCTTAATTCAACAGCATAATAATAAATCAAACATGGAAATGTAATGCAATAAATCAAGAGCAAAAACACATTAACACATATGACACCAAGATTTTTGACGTGGAAAACCCAGTTAAGGGAAAAACCATGGGTTGACTAACCCAAGATTGTATTCTCTATTAGAAGAATAGAAAGAATAAAATGGAACATGCCAATTAGGGCTCACTGCCTGAGCACACTGCTCACAAGAGGCCGATTGCCTACAGGAGAAACACATTCTATAGAATAATAAGTATTACATACTTGAACTGAAGAATAGCATTTTTACCATGCTTGAGTTAGTTCCATTTAAGTCCAATACTTTTGCTCTGCCTTTTGCTCTTCTCCTCTCTACCACACTCTCATCACTGCAAAAATACAATTGAAAATGACTTTACAATTCCTTATTTATACAAGACATCAACTTAGGGATAATCATCCAAGTCAGCTAACATTACAGAGCAAATACATAAATACAATATGACTTATTACAAAAAGACTTCATGCAGATCAACACACTGTCAGCCACACAGATCTGAGACTTCAATCTTCCTTTAGGAACATGCCAATCTTCACATAACATCTTCAAGAACATCCGCAAGATGTGTAACTCATCTAGTCAGCCAGACTTAGGAAGAACATCATCATCTATAAGTAATTCTTCAATTACGAGCTCAATCTTCAATGCGGACCACCAACACGAATTGGACACAATCCAAAGACCTCCACAAGCTTGCCTGAATCACCAAGAACATCCGCATTACTTCTGCTTATTGAAATCATTCTCTCCTTTATCCGAAACCTTAAGAACACAGTATGTCATCACTATCATATTGGAATAGATGCTTACGAACCTCCAGACCACGAACCAATTGATCTGTAAATTCTCATTGACTTCCTAAATACTCCACCAAATCTGTAGAACAAGATATTGCATTTCTAGATCTCACCAGACCTATCGGTGTCACTCTGTCACCTCTGAACACCTACCAGAACCGGTTTTACTTAAGTGGCCATAACTTCTTCAAATCTTCATGCGGACCTCTGAAATCTTTACTAGATAATATTAAGACACATATCTACAAACCCTTTAAAGTGCATCCTCTGATCTTCATCTTATCAGGGATTTTTACCTCATTGTCTTCACTATTCTTCTATGTTCCTGATTAGGACTAATTTTCTCAATGTCCTCAGCACACAGCTCATCCAATCCTTATCATCAATGCAACAGGAGTATGTTGACATCAATGACAACATCGGTTAGGCCCACACATGCAACAATCTCTCCCTTTGTCATTGATGGCAACATATGATGTGAAAAACTATTTTAACCATCAAGACAAGAACTTCTCCTTGCTGACATAACTCCCCCTATCAACAACAATCATTCACATGTCTTCTCTTCCTTTACTGCTCCCCCTTTGATCAGCAACTACTTGTTTTTCACATGTCTTCTCTCCCCCTTTGACATCAATGGCAAAGGGCACATACTTGAATTACTTCAAAATCATACCAGCTACTCCCCCTGAGTAGCAGCTTCCCATCATCAATCCAGACCACAAGATATGACTATGAGATCCACTAGACTGATGCACATCAGTGCACCTTAATGCAGAACTGGAGGGGTAATAACCCCTAACTTCTCCCTGAGATACTAAAAAGAGTCCTTAGGTAGAGGTTTAGTAAAAATATCTACAATCTGATCCTTGGAAGGCACAAACTCTAGTCTGACTTCATTCTTGTTCACTTGCTCTCTCAAAAAGTGAAACTTGATGGATATACGTTTAGTCTTTGAATGCAACACCAGATTCTTAGATATGTTTATTGCACTTGAATTATCACTGAAGATTGTGATAGGTGCCTCATACTCCACTTTGATGTCTCTTAGCATTTGCTTCATCCATAATACTTGAGTGCAACTATCTGCTGCTGCAATATATTCTGCTTCTATAGTGGACAAAGATATTGCCTCTTGTTTCTTGCTCAACCAAGAAACCAATCTCTTCCCCAAAAAGAATGCTCCACCACTGGTACTCTTCTGGTCATCCACATCTCCTGCCCAATCCGCATCTGTGTATGCATGAAGAGAGAAATCATGATCTCTAGGATACCACAAACCATACTCAACTATCCCTTTTAGATATCTAAAAATCCTTTTGATTGCCATGACATGCGATTCTCTAGGATCAACTTGGAATCTAGCAACAAGACCAACAAGATTCATAATGTTAGGTCTAGTTTGAGTGAGATACAATAGTCCTCCAATCATTGACCTATACTTTTTCTGATCAGCCTTAGAAGAGTCATCATCTTTGCTCAATTTACATCCGGTTGCCATGGGAGTATTCATTGGTTTTGAGTCTTCCATCCCAAATTTCTTCAACAATTCTTTTACATATTTGGTCTGCGAAATGAAGATTCCTTTCTTTGTTTGAGTGATTTGCAAATCCAAGAAGAAATTCATTTCTCCAAGCATGGACATCTCAAATTCACTTTTCATTTGATTTGCAAATGTTTTGCACGTACTATCTCTTCCTCCAAAAATGATATCATCAACAAACACTTCAACAATCAAGATATTTTCATGATCAATTTTGAAATACAAATTACTGTTAGCAGTACCTTTGTTGAAACCAATCTTCAAAAGATGCTTATCCAATCTTTCATACCAGGCTCTTGGAGCTTGCTTGAGTCCATGCAGTGCTTTCTTCAACTTGCAGACCATATCACCCTGATCAGATAATTGAAATCCATCTGGTTGCTCAATGTATACCTCTTCTTCCAAGTCACCATTCAGGAAGGCAGACTTGACATCCATCTGATATACTTTGAAATCCTTGAAGGCAGAAAAAGCAAGAAATAATCTAACTTCAATTCTTGCCACTGGAGCAAAAGTTTCTTCAAAATCAACTCCTTCTATTTAGGAGTAACCCTTGCAGACCAATCTGGCTTTGTTTCTGACTACTTCACCATCTTCATACAATTTATTCTGGAAGACCCATTTGGTTCCAATCACATTCTTGTTTTTAGGTCTGGGAACAAGATCCCAAGTGTGGTTTTTCTCAATTTGCATCAGCTCTTCCTCCATTGCTTTAGTCCAGTTTTCATCATTGCAAGCTTCATTCACTGTCTTAGGCTCAATCTTTGAAATCAGACAATACTCTTCAGAATCTTGAGCAATCCTTCTTCTTGTTTGTACACCTTTTCTTTTATCACCTATGATCTGATCTTCAGAGTGATTCAGTCTTACATACCTGGGAACTTTGGGAGTTTCTTGCACTTCTGATTCTTGAACAGGTTCATTCAAACTTATCTCTTCTTCCTGATTTACTGGATCAATCTGAATCTGAATTTCAGAGGGAGCTTGGACTTCTTGAACAAAAACATCATTTTGATCATCTTCATCATATTCATAAAACCTTGAGGGTTTTTCAATACCTTCATCAACCTTCACATTTGTACTTTCTACAATCTTCCTTAATCTCTTGTTATAGCACCGGTATGCTTTGATTTGAGTAGAATAACCCAAGAATATTCCATCATCACTTCTAGCATCAAATTTTCCTAGATCTTCATCTCTTTTAATGTAACATTTGCTACCAAAGACTCTGAAATACCTCACAGTGGGAGTGATGCCAAACCAAAGTTCATATGGAGTCTTACCGGTATTGCTTCTGATTTGTACTCGATTGAGAGTATAGACTGCAGTGCTTACAGCTTCTCTCTAATAGATCTAAGGAACATTAGCTTCCATCATCATGGTTCTAGATGCTTCTTGGATGGTTTGGTTCTTTCTATCCACTACTCCATTCTGCTGTGGAGTCCTAGGAGCAGACAACTGTCTTTAATGCCATGTTTCTCACAGAATTCTATGAACTCACCGGATGTGAATTCTCCACCTCTATCAAACCTCAGACATTTTAATTTTAATCCAGTTTCATTCTCTACCATAGCCTTGAATATTTTGAATTTCTCAAGAGCTTATGATTTCTCTTTCAAAAAAGTCACCCACATCATCCAAGAATGATCATCAATTAATAACATGAAGTATCTATCACCTTGCACACTCTTGATTCTTGTCGGACCACATAGATTAGTGTGAACTAGGTCCAATAATTTGGTAGAAGATTGTTCCTTGCTTTTGAATGAGATTCTGCTTTGTTTACCCAACTGACATTCTTTGCACAAACTATTGGTAGGTTTTACCAATCTTGGAAGATCTCTTATAGCCTGAGTGTTTCTTATCTTGATGATATTATCAAAATTCACATGACACATTCTCCTATGCCACAACCAGCTTTGATCAATTTGAATAAATAGACAACTTTCACCAGTACCAACCAAGTGAAAGATATTACCTTTTGTTTGAGTACCGGATGCAATCTATGTTCCAGAACTTTCAAAGATCTTGCATTTTCCATTCTTGAATTGAAGATCATAACCTTTGTTCACCAGGTGTCCAACACTGAGAAGATTGTGCTTCAGGCCTTCAACATATAGTACATTACTGGTTTTGTTCTTTCCATCAAAAGAAATAGTTCCTCTACCTCTGATTCTGCCAGCAGAATTATCACCAAATTTTACCACTCCTCCTTCATACCTTTCAAAATCTATGAACTTATTTTGTCACCTGTCATATGATGTGAACATCCACTGTCAATGACCCAATCATCCTTTTCTTCAACTTGGGCAGCCAGAGCTCTTTCTACAATTTTATGATTGACAGATTCAAAGGGCATTGGAGCTTCTTCCTTGATGGCAATAAACACCCAGTCACTTCCAGATTTGTTTCAGGTCTCTGATTCATCATCTGTTACTCCTTCATCATCATCATCTTCGTGAACATAGTAAGATTTCTTTTGGAACCTTGATCTGTTGGGATTTGGCCTTGAAAATCTTTCTGGACACTTTGAGGCAAAATGACCAATCTTATTGCAGTTAAAACATTTAAAAGGCAATTTCCCTTCATACTTACCAGATCCTCTTGGCAGTCTTTTTGCAATAAGGGCTTCAAGTTGAGCAGCTTCTGCTTCATTTTCTTCTAGGTCTTTTCTTGCCTTTTCATACCATGATGGTTTCTTTGAGGAGTTCTCTTCTGGATCAAACTTCTATTTTCCTTTAACAGAGGCACTAGCTTTGAATGCAGATTCAGTCTTGGGGGGGCATCTCCAAACTTGGTCAATTCAAATGCAGCCAATTTACCAACCCATTGATCTCTTGTGATACCTGAAATAGATCTGAATTCTTCAATAGCAGCAACCTTGTACTTGTAAGAATCAGGAAGGGATCTGAGAACTTTGCCAACAATCTCATCTACATCCAAGACTCCACCAGCACATCTAATGCCACAAACAAGCTCATTTACTCTTGGCATAAATGTAGTGATATTTTCATCTTCTCTCATCTTTAGATTTTCAAATTTTCCTTTCAGACTCTGTAGCTTGGCACATTTAACATACTTGTCTCCTTCATGTAGAAGTTCCCATTTTTCCCAAATCTCAAAAGCAGTTTGTAGGTCAACAACATTTGTTAGCTCTGAATCAGACAAGGCACTTAGAAGAGCTTCTTTAGTCCACAAATTGTTTTCAGCATCTCTGATTTCATCTATGGTTCTTGGACCATTCTGTAGAGGAGTATATTTCTTTGAAGCCATGATCCAATATTGTATTCCCATACATTGCAAGTGACATTCCATGCGACTTTTCCAAAGAGTGAAATAGGTTCCATCAAACCTCAGACTATCCTTCTTGTAGGACAACATCCTAGATCTCCTCAAGCGGTTAAGCTCTTTTAGAGGAACTTAGCTTTGATACCAATTGTTAGATTAAGGACAGACAACTAAGAGGGGGGTGAATCAGTTGTCCAAAACTTTCTTCCAGTTAACCACTTAAATTTTCTTCTTAATTCAGCAGCATAATAATAAATCAAACATGGAAATGTAATGCAATAATTCAAGAGCAGAAACACATTAACACATATGACACCAAGTTTTTTGACGTGGAAAACCTGGTTAAGGGAAAAACCATAGGGTGCCTAACCCAAGATTGTATTCTCTATTAGAAGAATAGAAAGAACAAAATGTCACATGCCAATTAGGGCTCACTGCCCAAGCACACTGCTCACAAGAGGCCCACTGCCTACAGGAGACACACAGTCTACAGAATAATAAGTATTACATACTTGAACTGAAGAGTAGCATCTTTACCATGCTTGAGTCAGTTCCATTTAAGTCCAATACTTCTGCTCTACCTTTCGCTCTTCTCCTCTCTACCACACTCTAATCACCGCAAAAATACAATTGAAAATGACTTTACAATTCCTTATTTATACAAGACATCGACTTAGGGATAATCATCCAAGTCAGCGAACATTACAGAGCAAATACATAAATACAATATGACTTATTACAAAAATACTTCACGTAGATCAACACACTATCGGCCACACAGATCTGAGACTTCAATCTTCCTTTAGGAACACGCCATTCTTCACAGAACATCTTCAAGAACATTTGCAGGATGTGTAACTCATCCAGTCGGCCAGACTTAGGAAGAACATCATCATCCGAAAGTAATTCTTCAATTATGAGCTCAATCTTCAATGCGGACCACCAAAACAAACTAGACACAATCCAAAGACCTCCACAAGCTTGCCTGAATCACCAAGAACATCCACAGTACTTCTGCTTACTGAAATCATTCTCTCCTTTATCTGAAACCTCAAGAACATAGTCTGTCATCACTATCATATTGGAATAGATGCTTGCGGACCTCCAGACCATGAACCAATTGATCTGTAAATTCTCATTGACTTCCTAAATACTCCACCAAATCTGTAGAACAAGATATTGCATTTCCAGATCTCACCGGACCTATTTGTGTCACTCTGTCACCTCTGAACACCTACCAGAACTAGTTTTACTTAAGTGGCCATAACTTCTTTAGATCTTCATACAAACCTCTGAAATCTTTACTAGATAATATTAAGACACATATCTACAAACCCTTTAAAGCTCACCCTCTAATCTTCATCTTATCAGGGATTTTTACCTCATTGTCTTCACTGTTCTTCTCTGTTCCTGATTAGGACTAATTTTCTCAATGTCCTCAGCACACAACTCATCCAATCCTTATCATCAATGCAACAGGAGTATGTTGACATCAATGACAACACCGGTTAGGCCCACACTTGCAACACACATTGCAGCTTTCTATATTGCATGTGGTGTTATTGCGGTGAAACATGAAGATGTATTAATGAGTTTGTTTGTTGAAACACTCCAAGGAGTGGTTGTCAATTGGTTCTATCACCTTCCTGCAAGAACCATTTTTGGTTGGAATGTTCTTCGAACCAAATTTGAAGCATGGTTCAAACCATCTAAAGATGCACGTGTCTTATTGGCTCAGCTCACCCATATGAAGAAAGAGCCACATGAATCTATGCATGAATTTATAGCTAAATTCAACAAGCTCATAAATAGAATCCCTACTACCACTCAACCAACAGCTAAAAACTAGAAGTGTTTCTTCGTTAACACCCAATTGCCAAAGGTAAGCTTTCTTTTATGAAGGGCTAATCTAGTTGACTTGGCGGTTGCCCAAAGTGTAGCTACTGAGATTGAAGATGATCTAATCCTTGCTTGAAAAATAAGGAAAGATACAAACAGGTCCAACGGTTAGACTTCTTCAAATGCATCTTCTACAAGTACCACGGATCCCATGGTACAAAAGCTAGCCAACGAGTTGTTGGCTCTCAAAAAGAAGATGTCCTAGAGTTTGTCCATTCCCTCGTATAATGACATTCCAAGGAGGACGTTCATTAATGCTCCTAATTACCAAGGTAATGCTTCAAGGAATCAAAATCAAAATAGGCTTCCTCCACCACAAGGAAGACTTGCTTTGGAAGCACCACTTGTGAATGCAGTAGTTGGTTATTACGAATCAGAGCAAGACAATCTATCCCAATCAGAACATGATCAGGAAGGTAATGCTAACTTCTTTAGAGAGGGTGAAGAGGAAGTAGCTGGTGACTCTAACATCGGGTTCTTAAACTTTGAAGATGAAATAGAACAAGAAGAAGACACCTATGGTGAATCTTATGTCATTTTTACCCGGTCTCAAAATCAATTCAATCATCAACCAACAATTGACAAAGGGAATTCGAAGGAAGATCCTCGACCTGCAGTTACCATTGCCAAAAGGACAAAAAATCAAATGTTAGAGGTCAAATACCTACAAGCTAATCCCAATAAATTTGATAGGTTAGCTAAATTTGTTAAAAGTAAAGTTACTCCTAACAGTCAGGATCTTTCCAAAGCTACCCATGTTGCTCCTAAAGCAAGACCTAACTAGAGCAACCTAGTTTCTTCACCTGTGTCTGCCACAGGGAAAATAGAACCATTTTATATCTCCTTGCTTATTAACGACCATAAACTTAGTAATTACATCATAGACTCAGGTGCTTCTAATAATGTCATGCCC
Source organism: Cunninghamia lanceolata (assembly GCA_027924645.1). Classification (NCBI taxonomy): domain Eukaryota; kingdom Viridiplantae; phylum Streptophyta; class Pinopsida; order Cupressales; family Cupressaceae; genus Cunninghamia; species Cunninghamia lanceolata. Next base: position 1,094,435 of record BSBN01000416.1, on the reverse strand, counting down.
ACCAAGGTAGCCAATGCTTTGGGTTTGACATTAACTAAAACTTTTGGCCGTTATTTTTTCATGAGACAAAACAAGTGCCTCTGATAGGGCAGATCAAGGATGCACAGTTTGCATTCGCAGCTTTCTCGGAAACGAGGATCAAAATGATAGTCTTGGTAGCTAATGTCCTAGCCTCATATGGGATACTACTAGGACAGAATTTCTATAAGGATGTTGGTGGGGAAATAAACTTGGATTGGTCAAAAGCCAAAATACCTGTCAAGGGTATTATGCAAAAGCTCCTTCCAAAAAGAGAGTCCAAATACACCGTGACAAAATCCAAAGAGCCAAGAGCTTAGATTTTGTTTGAGTCCTCTGGAATGGGTAATTATTTTCTGACAACTGATGAAGTTCTTGAGTCTTCTGATGAAGATTCAAATGAGGATCTCATGATAGAAGATTCTTCTTCTTCAACCAAAGAAAATCCAAATTTTGAAATTGCAAAGATGGAAAGTTCAGATGATGTTTGGACTTTAGAATTTGATGGCAGTTGTTCCTCCACTAGATCTGGAGTGGGGATAGTCCTCATATCTCTCAAAGGATAAATTTTTCCTTTTTCCTTCAAACTGTAGTTCGACAATACCAACAACACCGCTAAGTATGAAGCTTTGTTGTTAGGTATGGACGTTGCAAAGAACAAGGGAATAAAAATCTTCATGTATAGGGTGATGTTGAATTGGTTGTTTGCCAGGTAAGGAATGTTTACTAGTCAAATAATGAAAGACTAAGGCATTACCGCAATTGAGTCTGGGATTGCATAGAAGATTTTGATGCTTTCAACATTGTTGTTGTTCCAAGGGAATACAATGATAGAGCAGACTCTTTGGCTGTGTCAACTACTCTTATGGTTCCACATAAGGATTTTAAAGGGAGTAAATATACCATTGAGTTGGTCTTTTGACAAAGTGTTCCAGACAATTCTACCCACTGGCAAATCTTCAATAGTGATGATCAAATCATCTCATTCTTGGAGAAGTCAAAAAATTTCAGCAAGTTGTATTTCGAAGGAAGTGACTCTCCTTTCTGAGAATCTATATCTGAAGTAGATCCAGAGACCAGCAAAGAAATACTACAACTCAAGGGGAATAAGATTCCCAAAGGTTTGGTTTCTCTTGAGAAGATTTTTGATAAGCATGACCGCTACATCAAATGTCAACAACAATCTGGTTCAAAGTCATCAACTGAAGTTGAACAAGTCAATTTGGGCACAGAAAGTGATCCCAAATTAGTCAATATTGGAAAATGTTGCACGGCAAAAGAAAAGTACAAGTTTTTAACACTCTTATGTCAATACATTGATGTATTGGCATACTCATATGATGACTTGAAATCTTTTCGTCTGAAGGAAGTCCAACACGAGATTCCACTCAAGTTGGGATCTTCACCTCACAAGCAAAAGAAGATGCTGAATGCCAGAATAGTTTTCCCCATCCATCATTCTACTTGGATACAAAATATTGTCCCAGTAAGGAAAAAGAATGGAGAAATCCGCATTTGTGTGGATTTCTAAAATCTGAACCAGTCATCTTCAAAAGATAATTACCCAATGCTGGTGATGGATCAAGTCCTTCAAACAATGACGGGTTCAAAAATGTTGTCTATGTTGGACAGCTTCTCAGGTTACAATCAAGTGGAGGTTAGTGAAGAAGACCAGCATAAAACTGCTTTCACCACTCCATGGGGTACTTTTGCGTATCACAGAATGCCTTTTGGACTGATCAATGCCGGCGCTCCCTTCCAAAGAGCAATGGACCTACTTTTGTGATGAAATGGGTAAGTTCATTATTGTATACCGTGATGATCTAACCATCTTTTCAAAGAATCATTTAGATCATGCATATCACTTACAGCAAGTTCTGGAAAGATGTCGTCAACATGGTATTTCTCTCAATCCCAAGAAATCTATTTTTGGGGTGACAAAAGGTAAGCTTCTTGGGAACATTGTGTCCAAAGAAGGTACCAAGATTGATCCTAAGCGAGTCAAATCTATCCAGGGTCTTACTTTTCCCTCAAGTAAGACTTTAGTACACTCTTTCTTCGGGAAAGTAAATTTTCTACGGAGGTTTGTTCCAGAGTTTGCAGAGAAGACTCATCATATCGTTGATATGATGAAGGGAAAGTCTACTTTTCAATGGAGTTTAGAAGGTAAAGAAGCTTTTGATGACATCAAGAAAGCAATTGCACATGCTCTAGTTATGGTTTGCCTACTAAGGATTTCATTATGTATAGATATGCTTCCGAGCACACTCTATCAGCTATTCTAGTACAACAGAACAAGGAAGGCATCGAATCTCCAATTGCATTTATGAGTTGTCCTTTAAAGGCTCATGAACTCAAGTATTTAGCAATGGAGAAGCATGCATATGTTGTCATCAAGGTAGTCAATAATTTTAGGTACTACATCTTGAACTCTCACACCACTGCATTAGTACCAGATTCACCAGTAAAATCTATCTTGACTCAACAAGAGTTTGGGAGTAAGAGAGGCAACTGGATTGATAAGATCTAGGAGTATGATCTGGATATTAAGACCACCAAATTGGTATGTGGGAAAGGTTTGTGTTAGTTGATTGCCGATAATGTACCAAAAGAAACTGATGATGAGGAAGTAGATAATAAGGTATTTCCCACAGTCCTGTTTGTCAGTACAACAGATGAATGGTACTCAAATACTACACACTTCCTCACCTACGGGGAATGTCCTGAGCATTTGTCTTACAAAGAGAAGAGGATGATCAAACTCAAGGCTACAACCTTTGTCCTATGTGATAATGGTTTGTATAAAAGGAGTATTGATGGAATTTTTCTACGTTGTGTTGATAAGGCGCAACAAGGTAAACTATTGCAGTCTTTTCATAGTTTAGCTACATGTGGTGGACATTTCTCAACACCAGTGATGACTCATAATATTTTGCGAGCTAGATATTACTGGCCCACACTTTTCCAAGACACATACAACTAGGTGTGTAAGTGTGAGTTGTGTCAATAGTTTGTGGGGAAACCCAAGTTGGCAGTCCTACCCCTCAAGCCAGTATTGATTGAGGAACCTTTTCAACAGTGAGGCATTGACTTCATTGGTGCAGTGAATCCATAGTCAAGTGTAGGGCATAGTTATGTTCTCACAGCAACTAATTACTTCACCAAATGGGTGGAAGCCATCTTGATGAAGCATGCCATGTCTGAAGTGGTTTGTATTTTTCTCGAGGAGAATATCATATCAAGGTTTGGAGTGCCAAACAAAATAGTAGTAGATAATGCTACTTGTTTTTCTTCCCATGAGATAACTAGTTTCTGATTTGATTATGAGATCATTCTTGCTCACTCGTCTGACTATTACCCCCAAGGGAATGGTCAAGCTGAGTCAATCACATTAGAGTTGCTTGCTTTGAAGTTGGCCAAGGCCATATAAGATGGACTTTTGATAGTTCTATTGACAAGTGCGTAATGTTCCTTTCTAAACTTGAGGAACAACATGTAAAGGTGGTGGATCGCATTGTGGAACATCAAAGTCTGGTAAAGAAACTATTTGACAAGAAGGCAAAATCCCCCAGTTTCCAAGTTGGTGATCAAGTCCTGTTGTGGAACAAAAGAAGAGAACCAAAAGGAATGCATGGGAAGTTTGATTCCTTGTGGAGAGGCCCTTTTGTTATTCATGAGCTCTATGGTGAAAATAGTTTTCTTCTAGAGTATCAAGATGGAACACCTTTTCTGCTCCCTCACAATGGACAACATCTGATGCTTTTCTCAACATGAAGTGACAAATAAGTTTGTAAATATTTGTATAGTTTTGAGTCTTTTTCTTTTATGTCTTTTTGTTGTGTCACCTAACTCTATAGCCCAATGGATGGATGAAGGCACTTAGAGACTAGAATTCTTCTCCCTTCGATCATTCCAAAGGATGATCGAAGGAAGCTCCCTAGTTAGAGCCAGATGTTATCCTCAAAATCAGCTACGCTCAATTTGTGGGATGACCCCTATGAAACTTTCGGTTTCGTGGCCCACACACTCTAAGCATGCAAAATGAGGCAAATCACATTTGCCCTCTTGTATTTTCTCCTAGCCTTGGAACATCCTTCCGAGCATCAACCTTTGTTTGTTCTTCAAAATTTGCAAGATAGATCAATTTACAATTTTCACTTTTGGGAGTTAGGAAAACTTATGTTGATGCAGGGTCATCAATTTTTTTTTTTATTCGTAAGGAGGGACTATTTAGGCTAGCCCCACACTAGCGAAGGTCACAAGGGGGACCTCCTCCCCATCAACATATTCAACTTAGAATCCACTTAATCAACTTAGAAGCCACATAGATGTTACTTGGGGATTCGAACTTGGATCTCCATCTTGAGAACCTTATGGCCTTGCCATTTAAGCACAACCCCTTTCACCAGGGTTAGCATTTTTTGCCACCACTACATCTTAGCATTTTTACCAACTTGTAAGGTCAGCAAAATTTGTCGACCCTGCATCTCTTTTAGTCAAGCTGCATGGTTGATGAAATTTTCTAACCCTGCATCATCAAGTTAACATGAATGCCATTAATGCATCTTGTTAATGGTGTTTTTGGGGTTTTAAAGTCATTTTTTGTTTTGTTTTTATTTCATTTTCTTCCTTCTTGCTCTCGTAAGACCCCTGCGTCATCAAGGAACTCTCATATTCGCTTGTGCACAACTCATGGACGGATCCAATAGGTGTTTCCATCTATGGTTTCCGTCATTTTTTCCAGGTAGGTTCTCTCTGTTTTTCCTTCTTCATTTTAACATTGTAAATGTTTCATGTTTGTTTTTGTTTTGTTCTTTTTTGTGTTTCTAGGGTTTAGTGAAATATGGAGATTATTTTTAAAATCTCGCAAAATACATGTTTTTCCCGTAGTCTCATAAACAATTAAACCCTAGTTGTAGGTGACCCTAGAACCCTCATTTCCAGTTTGTTGGTTGGTTTGCTCTATTCACAAAAAGGAGGGAGTGTTGAGTTCTAAGTTTTTTTGTGTCAAATCTTCTGTGGGGGTGTCGATGTTTTTTGATGCTAGTGCTTTAGACTAAGGTATTCTCCTATGTCAAGTCGGTAGAAATCACCGATCTTACATCAACATCTTACATTCAATTTTTTACGTGTTAGTTATAAAACATTGAAGTCTCATCTCCATGTAGGGTCAGTGAATTTCGCCGACCTTACACTGTGAAGCATTTTACCTTTATTACATGGTCAGCGAATTTCACCGACCTCATGATTCCTTTGAAGACTTTCACATGCAAAGTCTTGTTTTACCGATCATGCAAAGTCTAAGTTTTACCTCCATGCAAGGTCAATGAATTTTGCCAACCCTACAAGCACTTTGAAAACTAACCTACCTCGCAATATCGGCAAAATTTGCCAAACTCACACAAACTTGCTAAGTTTTTCCAACTTGCAAAGTCAACAAATTTTGCCGACTTTGCAAAACCTTTCATTACCTCAAAACCTGCAATAGCACTAAAATTTAGCGTAATTACACATCCTTCCAATATGCAAGGTCGCTAAATTTTAGTAGCATTGCACCCATTTTTACAAAATCTCTCTAACACTGGGAAATTTTCTCATTTCAACCAATTGCCTGTTTTTGCTCCATTTTTCACCTCCATTGCACTCTAGCCCCTCAAAACTCACACAATTTCTTAGAATTTCCTCGCCATTGCAATTTCCAATCAAGCAAATTTTCCTAACACTACAAAACCCTAAATTTTGTGTTGCAGTCTCTTGTGCATGCTTTTCGAGATTTGCATTTCAAAGGATAAGCTTTTCTTCAGATGACAAAGCCCTCTTCGAGGAAGTCAAAAGCCATGAAGTACAAATACCAAGGAGTCTTTTCAGTGACATTAGTAACCTCCAATTTTGATGAAATAAAAGATATTGAGATCGGTCATGTTGAAATGGTCAAGTTTGTGGAAAGGACTAAACAGGAACCACTCAATCATGGTATGAAGTGCATAGTAGAGAGTAACATTCAATTGGTAGCAACGTTTCCTGTAGCTGTACACAATCCTGAATTTGTGCTCCAAGTGGCAGAACATTACAACATGGATGATCAGAGTGTCAGAGACTCCAATTGAAATGTGATTATGAGGTTGGATGTGTTGGCACTGTAAAATTTTAGCAAAATTTTACATGCCCATGATGAAAAAACTAATTATAGCACTCAAAAATGCACCTATAAAATCTATCCCAAGAGCCCACTTTGAAAATTCATAGCTTGAGACCTATTCACTCTTATGCCAAACCACTTTGAAAATATGTTCATCTACCATATGTAAGTGTGCCCACCTGATTTCATCTCCCCATGATTTGATTTGACAAGGATTTGAAGCGCCAAGTTGAAGAGTTCTGGAAAGTTTTGTTGTTTGCACAGTGTTAAATTTGCCCAAGAGGTCAACTTTGGAAGCCAATCTCCAGAAAATGGATGATTTTCATGGAAAACTAATTGGTGTCCCAGATTTGCCCCATGTTAATGTACTTTCAGGCCAATTTTTAAAACCCCAACATCTCATTTGATATTTCTTCAAGGTCAAAAGAAAATGCAGTTTGTTCTGTTTTACATCTGCATTTCCAGAAAGTTGTAGAGAGGTCAACTTTGACCCCTAATATTTTGTGAATAAAGTGGATAAGTGAAAAACCCTTCTGCATACATGCTCATGGAGCCTAAATGAACTATTTCCCCAAGTGGCAGCTTCCCAGGAGGTAATTTGGTATTTTTTAGAATGGTGACTTGGTGAGTCCTAAGCCCATTTGAGATATTGGTGCATCTACAATGCTGCATGACCCCAAATACATGCATTTTATGAATCTATAGGGCAAATGATTCAAGTTGAATCAGATCCACAAAAATGAGATGAGTATCTTCAGAGGTTAATGGAACTTCCAAATCAGAAATGGGCTGAAATCATTGGATAGGCAAGGCAAAGTGTTGAGTTCCTAAAAGACCAGGAAGTTATTAAAACAGTGTTGAACATACTACAGACAAATACAAGTGTGAGGGAGGACAAATACAAGTGTGAGGGAGGTCCATTTGCTTCTAAAACATCTTGGGGGAAAATAAATTTCACTGATGGTGAAGTGCAATAAAATATTTTCACGGAGGATATATAGGAGTGGGTAATTATTTTACCCGAGGAGCATAGTGAAAATGCGTATAGGTAAAGGTGAAAATCTCCAACAAAGGAAGAATAATAATAATCATTAAAATTGATTTTCACAGGATGCCAAGATAAAGAAGATTAAAATTAAAATATTTTAATTTGCCGAAGATAATTAACATAAAGTTGCATCGGGCGGATAGGTGAAGGATCATAACCCTTGGAAAATTAATGTATAAATGACAGATGAAATCAGTAGGATCATCAGCAGTAGGAGCAATCTATAGGATTAGGTAGTAAATAAAAAATATCAAAATGAAGACTTCTGATGCATATTGTAAAATCTTCTGAAGCAATTTAACGGAGAAAGAATATTGTAATCTGGTGGCTAACCTTTTGGTGTTCAATTATTTGTTGATATTGACTCATATAAGTTATCTTGTTGTCTTCGGAGTGGTCTTTTCTTATTATTCAAATTGAATGTATCAAGCATATAGTCAATTTGTCAAGACACATTTGTTGCCTTTGTGTGATTCATGTTGATTGGTTTCTACAAGAAGTGAATTAAATTCCTTTTAAGACATTCCTTTTAATTGGTTTCTACCCAGAATTAAAATTGTTTTAAATAAATCATCTTAATTAGTTTCCTTCCAGCAAGAATTAAAATCCTTTCAAATAGTCACAGTAACCTGGGGAGATATCACTGGGAATTGTAAGAAAAGCCTGATAACTGACAACCTTGCACATTTATACAAATTATAAACAATTGAAAAGTGCCAAATAATTTGAGTTAAGCCAAGGGGGAAGACACGTTTATTATACACATCTTGACTCTGTTGCCCAAATTTGATAGAAAGCACTGATCATATTCACCATAAAACAATACTTCATAAAAACCTTATTCACACATTCAAATTTTTGAACATTAGCAATAGGATTAATTGTTAGCCTTGCATCTATTTCACACTCACATGCCATTAAGGAATAGATTGCCATAGTCAAAAGTACACACAACTTTTAAAGTTCATAATCTGCTTCATTATCAAGGTGCACCCGCCTAGGTCTAGCAAAACCTGAAGTGCAAGGAGTAATAAACCATATAGGGTCACTCCGTTTCATTGGCCAAAACTGTGTTAGTCTGACCATAGGATCTGGCATACCCTTAGGATTAGCAAGATGCAATTTTGGGAACCAACAAAATTGGCGACTTTGCTGGGGACAATTCCAGCAAATTTAGTTTCAACTTATCTAGTCAAAGAGTCGAGAATTGAAAAAATATAACTCTGCTAGTGGAGAAAAACCCAGAAGATAAAATCATTCCTCTTTTGACAAGAGGTGGCGACTCTGAAAAGAACTTGATGAAGAATACAAAGACATCTTGTAACAACACCATTTTCAATCAAAATAAATACGTTAGAACAAGAGAGAAAGCTTGAGTTGTTACGAGAAGAGAAAAAAGTGATTCGAGAACTGCAATAATGGAGAGCCAAACTTGCTTCAAATAAATCACAGTATATACTAGTCTCGAGTGAGGATTGGTATATGAATTCAAGTGATCCTTTGACCCCACAAGTGCCTCATGATAAAATCAGAAATCTTGGCAATGGGAGTGGTACACATCATAAATAGTAGGACATTTTTTACCACAAACCTCAAATCAAATAAATTCTTATCATGTTCCTCCTAATCAAAGACTAGTGGGTTGCCAAGATTATGAATATAATCAGTATGCCAAGCATTATCAATGTCAAGACTCGCACCAGAATAGTCAACAATATCAACCATATCCACAGAGGAGAGTGTATGTCTGAGACATTGATAAACCATTGAACTTCAATAATATCCAAGGTTACCCAAATCATTATCCCATTGAGCTCATAAAACATGTGCCTGTATTTCATGGAGAACAATATGAATCAGCTCATAGGCATGTACAACTATTTTGTGAATTTATTGACTTTGAGATTTATGCGGAAGATATCATTATGAAATTCTTTGCAAGATCATTGAGGGATAATGCAAAAGAGTGGTGCAAAAGCTTACCCATACAAAGCATATCTTCATGGGAAGATTTCAAAAGACTATTCCTAAGTCAGTTTGATGACAATTATGAAAATTTTACACAAGCCTTGGGGCCTAAACCTATTCCAATGAGCAATGAAATGACATATGATACATCAGAAGGTGAGAGCAGTCTTCAAAGTGTAAATGCTCCTATTGTCCCAGCCCACCCACCTCAATACCTGGATTAGTAGTTTGAGTAGGAAGAAGTGTGCGCATATGAAAATGGTTTTCAGATTTATTCAAACCCCTTGTATGGTGAATAATAGAATAAAATCACGTGATATTTTTCCAAGCTGTGCCAAAACATGATTTTCATATGTATTCAAATCCATTCTATAATGAAAATGAAGCATTTACAGATGATCAGGGTGTTGTACCAACTCATGAAGAGAATAACTATGCTGGTGAAATTGTCATATCTGTTGTATCATTATCCAATGATTTTGAGTACTAATGTGATGTTGATCCTAATGAAGATTTATGTGATCTCAAGTATAGTTTTCATGATGATGAAGGAATACTTGAAGTTGATCAAGAATCTATGTGTATCCCTATTCAAGAAGAGATGTAAATCAAAATTAGAGAACCTGGGCTCATATGAGAATGATATTGAATTGTATATCATGGATGATGTATGTTCAATGTGCATAGTGATGAGTGCATGGATTAGAGGTGGATAATACCAAATGTTGATATGAAAGATAATGAGAATATTTCAAATCAGGTTGTCTCGGAATATATTGATATGGAAGAATTTTCAAACCCATATGAGAAACATTCAGATAAAGGAATGGGTGATTATGATTGTTTTACATCCAAAAATTGTTTATGTACTTTGCATATGTGGCCTTATAAGGATTTCAGATTTTTTATGCAAACTTATAATAAGATCAGACCTAATGATGTTAGCTATGGGGTGGATTATAAATATTTTCAGTTTTTCAGAGCAGCTGATATCATTTCATGATGCATGACAGTGATCAGAATAATGGAGGAAGTTGCATTGAAAGTAAATGTCTCTTGTATGATGAAAGTGGCATGAGTTCATCATATGATTTTCAAAATATACCTAGTTGTGGACAGCAGAATGGTAAAGGAAGTAAGGGAAATGCTGAACATAGTATTATTTTGGAAGTTTTCAGTGACAGTAGATATGGCCTAGCAGAGTGCATAAATATTTTCAAGCGGAGTTTAATGAAATCATACCAATATAAGATATATGATAGAGGTAAGTACATGCCTTTCTTTTGGGTGGCCTTGGGCCATCATTTGTAGTTTGAATTTCAGACCATAACAAACTAGGGGCAGAAGTAACATTTAGACTCTATTGCCCAATGAATAAGGCACTCGGTCTACTCCACCAAAGATTTGGGATCTTGCTATGCCTGCAAGGGGCATACATTCCCAAGCAAGATCCACTGTTGGCACTATAAAATTTTGCAATATTTTACATGCTCGTGATGAAAAAATTGATTACAGCACTCAGAAATGCACCTATAAAATCTATCCTAGGAGCCCACTTTGAAAATTCACAGCTTGAGACCTATTCACTCTTATGCCAAACCACTTTGCAAATATGTCCATCTACCATATGTAAGTGTGTCCACCTGATTTCAGCTCCCCATGATCTGATTTGACAAGGATTTGAAGTGCCAAGTTGAAGAGTTCTAGAAAGTTTTGTTGTTTGCACAGTGTTAAATTTGCCAAGGAGGTCAACTTTGGAAGCCAATATCTAGAAAATGGATGATTTTCATGGAAAACTAATTGGTGTCCCAGATTTGCCCCATGTTAATGTACTTTCATGCCAATTTTTAAAACCCTGGCATCTCATTTGATATTTCTTCAAGGTCAAAAGCAAATGCAGTTTGTTTTGTTTTACATCTGCATTTCCAGAAAGTTGCAGAGAGGTCAACTTTGACCCCTAATATTTTGTAAAGAAAGTGGATGAGTGAAAAACCCTTCTGCATACATGCTCATGGAGCCTAAATGAACTATTTCCCCAAGTGGCAGCTTCCCAGGAGGTAATTTGGTATTTTTTCATAATGGTGACTTGGTGAGCCCTAAGCCGATTTGAGATATTGGTGCATCTACAGTGCTGCATGACACTAGATACATACATTTTATGAATCTGTAGGGAAGATGATTCAAGCTGAATCAGATCCACAAAAATTAGATGAGTATCTTCAGAGGTTAATGGAACTTCCAAATCAGAAATGGGCTGAAATCATTGGATAGGCAAGGCAAAGTGTTGAGTTCCTAAAAGACTAGGAAGTTATTAAAACAATGATGAACATACTGCAGACAAATAAAAGTGTGAGGGCGGTCCATTTGCTTCTAAAACATCATATGTTAAACTTCTAAGGTCTGTAAAGCGGGAAACACTCAAATTGATTGAAACCTTTGTAGACAAAGCAAAAAATCAACCTCATATTGGGAAGCAATTTATACCTCCCATGATGGATTCAATTATGGGTGACTATGTACGGAATGTGACTGATGCTAGAGAATCTAAAGTCTTATCGTTATTTGCAACTATAATAAACAAGTATAAAAGTGCAATGATGGAAGATGTACCTCGCATCTTTGAAGTTGTTTTTGTGTGCACATTGGAGATGATTACAAAAAATTTTGAGGACTACCCTGAACATCGATTGAAGTTCTTTTCGTTGCTAAAAGCAATTGCCACATATTGTTTCCGTGCTTTGTTTGTATTATCAAGTCAACAACTGAAACTTGTAATGGAGTCCATAATATGGGCATTTTGTCAAACTGAAAGAAATATTTTTGAGACAGGACTCAACTTGCTTCTTGAGATGCTCAAGAATTTCCAGGTTTCAAAATTTTCTAATCAATTCCATCGAACTTACTTTCTAACAATCAAGCAAGAAATATTTGTTGTTTTAACAGACACATTCCACAAGCTAGGATTCAAAGCACATGTTTTAATCTTACAGCATTTGTTTTGTCTCATCGATGCTAGAGCTTTGACCCAACCTTTATGGGATATTATTGCACTTGGCCCAACCGCCTACCCAAATAATGTTGTATTTGTTCATGAATACACAATAAAACTGATAGGAACTTCATTTCCAAACATGACAGTAGTAGAGGTCACACTTTTTGTCGATAGGCTTCTTGAGTCTCGAAATTTTCTTTCTACTTTCAAGAACCATATTCGAGTCTTCCTTGTGCAGTCCAAAAAGTTCTCAGCTTAGGACAACAAAGATCTATATGCAAAAGAAGCAGTTGCTCAAAGAGAAAGAGAATGCCAAAGGATACTTAGCATTCCTTGACTCATTGCCCCCAGTAAATTGCAAGATGAAATGGTGGACACCAATGCTTATCACTATAGTATATTGGTCTGCAACATCATTCTTACGACATGTCTCTAAGCGAAATACTCTCACACAAGCCCGAAGAAGCATATAAAGTATCCATCGAAGACACCTACAAATGTCGGTGAGACATACTACATATTCACTTCAATAGACAGAGATATATAAAGGTATCGAGGAGTCCCTTCGATGGGTCAATATGCGCCAAGTAGAAAAGACATCAAAGAGACTCCTCCATATCGGAGAGTAATTTTCAAGTCCCTCTAAAATCCTAAAAGAACATATAATGTTATATTAGTAGAAGATTATAAAAGTTCCCCGATCTTCCAGATGATGTGGGCCTGGAAGCTATAATTAATATACATTGCCGAAATAAAAAGGTATAAAGTATAAAATGAATATCGGAGTGACTTACATACATTGGAGTGAGGCTTGTAGGAGTCCCTCCGATATGCCAATGTGCAATGAAACCCTAATATCAAGATACGAAGCAATAAGGGAATTAAATGTTCTCTCTAATGTAAGAAATTAAATGGCATTGGACATGATTCAAGATGAGCTAAGGAAGTGTGCAAAACGTGAAGCAAATCTGCACCGCATCTAAGCATCAAAGCTAGAATTGAAAGTAGAAGCTGACCGTTTTAATGAGATTGCAAAAAAAGTAGAAACAAGAGCGGCAAAGTTTGATGAGGATGTTACATATGTGATGACCTTAGTAGAAGAAGCAGTTGCCTTGGAGTTTGAGGTTTCTCAGTATGTAGGCAATGCACAAATAACTTCCAAGAGAGCAAAAAATGTGCAGCAAGTGCTGGTTAGAGCGTTTCAATTACCAGGGATGATTTTGTACAAAAGTTAGATTTAGACACTTTATCAGAGAAGGTTAAAATGTCCATCAAAGGAGCTGAAATTGATGTCGATGCAGATGGAAATGGTGGAAGAGAAGAGGATAACATATGAATTGAAAATGTCATCGAATAGAGAAGTGAATATCAGCCAGGGAAAACATTGGTCCCTCTGATAAAACCAAATTGCAAGGAAAAATTAAATAAAGATTATATCGGGATGACTTTTGTATATCAGAGAGAACCTATTTGAAGTCCCTTCATAACCCTGATAAAGAAATAAGTATCATCGAAGTGATTGTGGCATTTCAGAGTGATTAATTCTAAAGTCCCTTCGATAACAAGGAAGAAGCATACTAAGGATTTCATCGGAGGGAGAAATAAGTATCGGACTGATTATTTTTTTAAAGAAGCGAGAGATGAATATTTGTGTAGTGATAAAAACAAATTTTATTGCACTAAAATGTGGTGAACACTTCTAGGAAAATATATTAAAGTCACCACGCAAAAAATTATCTTGGGGGAAAATAAATTTCACTGATGGTGAAGTGCAATAAAATATTTTCATGGAGGACATATAGGAGTGGGTAATTATTTTACAGGTAAAGGTGAAAATCTCCAGCAAAGGAAGAATAATAATAATCATTAAAATTGATTTTCATGGGATGTCAAGATAAAGAAGATTAAAATTAAAATGTTTTAATTTGCCGAAGATAATTAACATAAAGTTGCGTCGGGCGAATAGGTGAAGGGTCATAACCCTTGGAAAATTAATGTATAAATGACAAATGAAATCAGTAGGATCATCAGCAATAGGAGTAATCTATAGGATTAGGTAGTAAATAAAAAATATCAAAATGAAGACTTCTAATGCATATTGTAAAATCTTCTGAAGCAATTTAACGGAGAAAGAATATTATAATCTAGTGGCTAACCTTTTGGTGTTCAATTATTTGTTGACATTGACTCATATAAGTTATCTTGTTGTCTCCAGAGAGGTCTTTTCTTGTTATTCAAATTGAGTGCATCAAGCATATGTTCAATTTGTCAAGACACGTTTACTTCCTTTGTGTGATTCATGTTGATTGGTTTTTGCAAGAAGTGAATTAAATTCCTTTTAAGAGATTCCTTTTAATTGGTTTCTACCCAGAATTAAATTCCTTTTAAATAAATCATCTTAATTAATTTCCTTCCAACAAGAATTAAATCCTTTCAAATAGTCACAGTAACCTGGGGAGATGTCACTGGGATTTGTAAGAAGAGCCTGATAACTGACAACCTTGCACATTTATACAAAATATAAACAATTGAAAAGTTCCAAATAATTCAAGTTAAGCCAAGGGGCAAGACACATTTATTATACACATCTTGACTCCGCTGCCCAAATTTGATAGAAAGCACTGGTCATATTCACCATAAAACAATACTTCATAAAAACCTTATTAACACATTCAAATTTTCGAACATTAGCAATAGGATTAATTGTTAGCCTTTCATCTATTGCGTACTCACATGCAATTAAGGAATAGATTGCCATAGTCAAAAGTACACACAACTTTTAAAATTCATAATCTACTTCATTATCAAGGTGCACCCGCCTAGGTCTAGTAGAACCCAAAGTGCAGGGAGTAATAAACCATATAGGGTCACTCCGTTTCATTGGCCAAAACCTTGTTAGTCTGACCATAGGATCTAGCATACCCTTAGGATTAGCAAGCTGCAATTTTGGGATCCAACAGGATGCAGAATTCTTTGACAAGGCTTTCATGTGTCCTAGCATTGATACATATGCATATATTGATTTTGATTATGCATAAAAGGAATATGATAAGGATCCTGAGAATTCTAAAAAGGTGATCAACAATAGGTGGTTGAAGACTACAAGGCCAAATCTTTTGAGATGGCCTAAGAACTTTCCTCACAGTGACTTCATTGAAGAAGTCAGTGATTTAATCACTCTTCTTAGTAGAGTGAGAGGTCTGCCTACATCTTCTACTTTCCATGAATGGATGTATTTATACATTAGGATCATAATGAGAAGGAAGTAACTGATCTTTTAGGGAGTCCACATCAATGATGCAATTCATGACCAACTCATAAAGGTACATAATTCATTCAAGTTCTATATGACATCATACCTTGTCTATGTTGTTGCTTCAATGAGAAGTTTTCCTGGGTTGACATCCGAGGGGGGTAGGAGAGTGGTTCTAGTTTACCAATATTATCCTCAGTCAACTCTTGATGGAGGTATTCATAATTTCAAAATAGTTAACAATGCTTTCTTTGCTACCTTCTTGTGTTTGTTTGATCCTTGATTAGAAAAGAAAAGAGTTTCTGATGAAGCATGGTCAGAGGTGAATAAATATGGTTGCTTGTATCTACAATTTCATATATTTACCTATTTGATAGTTGGATGTTTCATGGGGTATCCTTACATGCTTCCAAGGTACCCCAGTGATAAGATTGTGCTGATGGAATTGTGTAGACATATCATGGCAATGCATAGTAAACAAATGGAGTCTAAGAAGTCAAGTTTCAAGTTTCCTCTTCAAATTGTCTCGTACTCTATTTCTACATCCCCAAAGGCTAAAGCAATCAAGTTTGAAATGCAATGGGTCACAATGAAATCTTACAAGAAAAGATCCAATTTTGATTACAGAGGGTTAAAAGGTAAAATCAAGAGATCTTTAACCCATGTGCATAGAGTTGAGGATGTTCGGGTAGATTAGAGGACAAAGGAAGAGATAAGGAAAATGGATCACTACCGTTTGACTTTGAGTCAGATTGAAGAACTTGACTTGGTAGATATTCCTGAGGGTATGGAAGATGATGGTAATATGTTGGATCCCACCTATGTGATGAATAATGTTGTAAACTCTCCTTTACCAGCCATATAATGGTCAAAGAAAGAGGTAACTTCTATCTAACAAAGGTTTCAGTTGATTCTGGCTAACACAAATGTACGGTTGGAAGAAAAGGGAATTCATTTGAAAGACTTTGTGACTGGATTGGAAGAGGAAATTCAAGATCCCACTGGTAAGAAGACTAAGTTGAGAACAAAGAATAAGAGTGATGTACCAAGTTCCAGCCAAACTGCCAAGCCTAAAATCAAGTTTGTTTCAAAAGGCGGTAAGGATAAGACAACCATTAAAGGGCCATCTATTAAGGAACCACCTACTGAAGAGCAAGAAGAAATTGTTCAAGATGAAGGGCAAGAAGAGCAGAAACAACATGAAGAACCAAAAATGTCCCCTCATAAGAACATTTTAAAGGAGCCACATGTTTCTTCTTCCCTAAATACTTTGCTAGTTTCTATTGCCACTCCTATTACCACAGTCACTCCTGTTGTCCCAATTCATATTCCGTCTTCTGGGTCAATTCAGTCTTTTCATTCATCTCCTTCTTCTAGGACAATTTTTGATAGTCCTAAACAGGTGTTGGAAACTATTTTTGGTTCTTCTTCATCTTTGCCAAGTCTATCTTCCACTTCATTTGATATAAACACTCAATGTGATTTAGAACAACTCATGACTGAGTCTGGGTAAATTCAAAATGTAGATATTCCTGGTGTTATTTTTACTAATACTTCACCCATTATAACATCAAATTTTGTGAGTGCAATCTCTTCTTCACAAACTATGGTTGTTGGTCTAGATGGAAGTTTGTCTACACTTTCCCCTTAGCACTCATCTCAAACACCAAAGAGGAAGAAAGAATCCATCTCTCCGGACGACTTTGACTTTGAGCAATTGACACCTACAAAGACCAAGATTAAGAAAAAGCCAAAGACTCTTTCTAGGTTGTTTGAAGACAACGGATATAGGTATGCAGAAGTTGCTCAGCCTCCTCCTGACAAATCTATTGAAGAGTTTGATATCAATTATTATTCCATCTCAAAGGTTGAATTAGGAAAGATAACCCATGAAAATGCCAAAGATGATGCTCAGTCTACATTAAATTCTCTTATTGTGAAATTTGATGAGGTGATGAAAGATCAGTATAAAGCTAAAGCAGAACAATTGACTTCGGTGCTCCAAAAGATTACCCTATCTTCTAAAATAGTTGAACCTATGGCTATAACCATTGAAGATCCAATTATTCAAAAGGTTGAAAAATTTCATACAAGAGGCAGAATGGTCAGTGAGTTCTTGGATAGGATGATTGCACAAGGATCACTGGTGCAGTCACGGTAAGAGGGTTCACAAAATGAACTATCCGGACTATGCAGCAAGAGTAAACACAATGGAAACAACTCAAAGAAATAAAACAAATATAGAATCAGTCATTTAGTATATCATAGAATTCAAATAGAGATTGGCCGGCAACATGTGGCCTTACAGTTAGGGCTCACAGGCCTGATTACATACATGCGCAAGATAAAGCTTTGAAGCTCCTTTGCCAGAAAATGAATAAGCTAGCTATCTAGAACTTAGTAACTTATGAACTGCTTTTATAAGGGTCTATTACATCAATATATATCAAGTCCATATCAATAGATTCCTCCACATCAGCCAAGGAAGATCACAAATTCTAAAGAAGAGATGTAACGTGTTACACAAATAGGTCAAACCTAAATACATAGAACACTTCCAGAAAATGAATGGAATGATGTGTAGATCTCCGAGAAAGGTTAGCCACAAACCAAAGATCATTCAATGATGTGTCATTAGGCTCCACATATCAGGAAATGCTTCTGCAAGTTTCTCCTTCAACTAATTTTTTGTGATTATCCGGATGCTCTGCTCTGAGAAACGGTCATCTTCTGATAGCGATATCTTTCCAGTATTGAAGTGTGGATCTATGAATTCTAGATATGATGTAGATGAATGAATGTGGATGTTAAATCCAGCTTCACAAGATTTGAAAATGCTACTGGACCAAAATACAGAATCTACTTCTGACTAAACTGCCTGAACTGAACTAGAAAATGAAAAGAAACAAACTGAACTGTAAACAATCTGAAATGCAAATGTTTTTGGTTGATGTAAGATTGCTCTTGAACCAAGGATGCTCCTGTATCAAACATTTAGGGTTATTGAAAAAGTGAGTCCCTCACTTTGCTAGGGCTAGGGGAGAACCAAGACGGTCCACCTCAGCCTGAGAAATCCATGATGAATCTTCTTCCAGTCTTCCTTTCCACTTCACAAGATATTCTCTGTATTGTCTTCCTTTGGTGCTGCGTCCAACTCTACTGTCTAATATGTCTTCAATCTACTCTGGTGCTTGTTGTGATAACTGCTTTTTCATGTCTCCTTCCATGTTGTCACTGAACTCTATTTCATGATACTAATAAAGGTCTGCAATGTTGAAAATAGGTGATATACCCAATGTTTCCAGTAATTCCACTTCATATGCATTCCTTGAATCAAATTTCCTGAGTATCATACAAGGTCCAAACTTCTTCATCTTCAACTTGTTATATGCTCCAACTGGAAATCTTTCTTTTCTCAAGTACACCATTACTTCCTCTCCAACTTCAAATTCCTTATGTCTTCTCTTCTCATCAGCCTTCTCTTTGTACTTACTATTCATATCCTCCAAATGCTTCTTCACCTAATTATGCATTGCCTTCATGTGATCTACAAATTCTTCTACTTCTGCACTCCTCTTGTCTTCCATGTCTCTCAATTCTGCACCTCCTTTAGGATTCATTTCAGTAATAATCTCAAAAGGTGTTCTTCTAGTACTCCTGTTTACTGAATTATTATATGCAAACTCTTCTTGTGAAAGAATCAAATCCCAACTTCCTGTCTTCTCTCCAACCAAACATCTCAACAATTTCCCAAACTCCCATTCACTACCTCTGTCTGTCCATCAGTCTGTGGATGAAAATTTGAACTAAACTTCAAATCTATCTTCATCTTCTTCCAAAGTGTCTTCCAAAAGTATCCAACAAACTTTGTATCTCTGTCTGAAACTATACTCTTAGGTAATCCATGCAATCTCACAATCTCCTTGAAAAATAGGTCAACTACATGCACTACATCAGTTGTCTTCTTACAAGGTATGAAATGGGACATATTTGAAAATCTGTCAACCACTACAAATATTGAATCATGTCCTCTCTGTGTCTTAGGCAATCCCATTACAAAATCCATGCTTATGTCTTCCCAAGGTCTCTCTGGTACTGTTAAAGGTTTATACAATCCAATATTCTGACTACTCCCTTTTGCAACTTGACAAACTCTACAACTCTGCACAAATCTTTGAACATCCTTATGTATCTGAGGCCAAAAGTAGTTTTCACTCACCAAAGCCATTGTCTTATCAATGCCAAAATGTGCTGCCAATCCACCACTATGCTTCTCCTTGATCAAATTATCTCTCATTAAACTTCTAGGTATGCACAACTGACTTCCTTTGAACAACATATCTTCTTGAATGAAATAGTCCAACCACTTACTCCTATCTATCACAAAAGGTTCCTTACATGCTTTCCAAGGTTCTACAAAATCAATGTCTCCCTCATACATGTTTTTCAATTCGTCAAAACCCAACACTTCAACTCTCATCTCTGTTAACAAGTTTCTTCTTCTACTCAAGGCATCAACAACTTTGTTTGATTTACCACTCCTATGCTTTAACACAAATGTATAACTTTGCATGAACTCTACCCATCTCATATGTCTCTGATTCAACTTACCTTGACTATTCAAATATTGCAAAGTTTGATGATCTATGTACAACACAAACTCCTTAGGCAACAAGTAATGTCTTCACTTCTTCAAGGCTTGAATTATGGCATAGAACTCTTGGTCATAGACTGAATATCTTCTCCTTGCATCATTCAACTTCTCACTGAAATAGGCTACAGGTCTACCTTCTTGACTTAACACTGCTCCAATTGCATTTCCACTTACATCACAATCAACTTGAAATACCTTATTTTAATCTGGTAATGCCAAAATAGGTTGTTCTGTCACTTTCTGCTTCAACGACTCAAAACTTTTATATGCTCTTGATGTCCACTTGAAATCCTTTCTGTCACCTCTCATTGTCTCTGTCATAGGGTTGCAAACTGAACTGAAATTTCTGATGAACTTTCGGTAAAAACTAGCCAATCCATGAAATGATCTAACTTCTCCAATACTCTCCGGTGTAGGCCATTCAATAATTTCTTTCACTTTCTCAGGGTCCATCTTCAATCCTTTCGCAAAAATCACAAGTCCCAAATATACTAACTCTTCTTTCATGAAACTACACTTCTTGATGTTTATTAGCAATTTCTCTTCTCTCAACCTCTACAAAACTTGTCTAATATGCCACAAATGTTCCTCTTTTGTCTTACTAAAAATTAGAATATCATCCAAGTATACAATCACAAACTTACCCAAGAATTTCTTCAAGACTTCATTCATCAACCTCATGAAAGTACTTAGTGCATTTGTAAGTCCAAAAGGCATCACTAACCACTCATACAATCCTTCATTTGTCTTAAAAGTAGTCTTCCATTCATCACCTTCTCTGATTCTGATCTGATGGTATCCACTCTTCAAGTCTATCTTTGTGAAATATCTTGCTCCACTCAAACAATCCATAATATCATCCATCCTAGGTAAAGGAAATCTATACTTAACTATGATCTTGTTTATTGCTCTGGAATCAGTACATATTCTCCATTCTCTATCCTTCTTTGGTGCTAACACAGCAGGTACTGTACAATGACTCAAACTTTCTCTGATCAAACCTTTCCTCAACAACTCTTATATCTGTCTATTCAATTCTTCATTCTCTGCTGGTGTCATCCGGTGTGCTGCTTTATTAGGCAAACTTGCTCTAGGAATAAGATCCATGTGATGACTGATACTCCTTATAGGTGGCAATCCTTTAGGTACATTATCTAATATGATGTCTTCATATTCTGTTAACAACTCTCTTATCTCCTTCGGTTGTGATTCTTCAGTCTCTTTCTTCAATGCTTCAGGTTTCTTAGGAATCAAAGCATAACACATATTCTCATGTCTCAAACCATCTAGAAATTTTCTTCCATCTACCAAACAAATTATAGCATTTCCACATACTTCAATCTTAGGATCATCCTCCAAAGGAATCAAAGTAATTATTTTCCCATTTTTTGTTATAGTATAAGTATTCTTTCTCCATCATGTATAGCTTTTCTATCATACTGCCAAGGTCTACCCAATAAGATATGACAAACATCCATAGGCATAATATCACACAAGACTTCATCATGATAAGATCCAATATGAAATTTTACCAAACATTGTTCACTCACCAGTACCTTATGATCATCCTAAATCCATGCTATCTGATAGGGCTTAGGGTGTTTCAATCTTTCCAAATTTAGCTTAGTCACCATCTCCTCTGAAACTAGGTTATCAGAACTACCACTATCAATTACAACTTTACAACACTTACCTCCTAATTTGCATCTAGTTCTGAACAGACTCTTCCTCTACGGTGGTTCCCCATTTGTCTCTAATTGAAATAATGCTCTCCTCATCACTAATGATTCTCCTTTCTTTGGTTTAGCAACAAAACAGGGGTCCTCCAGTTCAACAAGTTCTTCTTCAACATAGGTTGCTCTTCCACTATTTTCTGTCCTCTTACTTGTACTACCCAGTTTACACTCGAATGCTCTATGCCCTTCACCTCCACACTTGAAATAAGTACCTCTAAATGTTCTCTTATCCAATCCTCTTCCTTCTCTTCTATATCCTTCATTCTGGTATGCACTAGGGTTTCCTCTCTGGTAAAAATTTCTATCATCTTTCTGGTAAGCACTATTATCTTTGTCTTCTTGAACGGGCTGTCAAACTTGTTATGCTCCGGATATGATCTATCTCCTTTCGAATAAGTCCAACCTCTCTAAATTTTACCTCCTCTTCCTCTTTGTCTCTAATCATGCCTCTTATTTAGCTTCTCTTCAACCTTCAGCACAAACTGATATGCTTCTTCCAAAGATATCATCCTCACCAAACTTAGTTCCTCTTGAATGTTCAATCTCAGTCCATTGATGTATCTAGCCACTTTCTCCTTCCTTTCTTCACTATGTCCTATTCTTATGATCATCTTATGAAATTCTTCAGTGTACTCCTTCACAAATTTCTCCTTCTGTCTCAGGTTTTGCAATCTTTTCAACAGCTCCAACTCATAGTCAGCAGGTATAAACTAATTCTTCAACTTTGTCACCATCCTATCCCATTTGGTAATCTTTTTTTTTTCTCTTCTATTTCTTTCAACCTAAACTTCTTTCCACCATATAGCAGCATGTCCTTTCAACTTTATCTTTACAAATTTCACCTTCTCTAGATCTTCAATTTCTTCATATTCAAAATATTCTTCCATGTCATTTATCCAGTCAATCAATTCTTCAAGGTTCAAATTACCAATATAGTTCGGCACATCAACTCTAGGTCTCTTTCCAATCTTTGAAATAGCTCGCAACATCTTTACTTGATCTGATTCTTCTTCTTCATCACCTTCTAGGGTTTCACCAATTTGTTCAATAGATTGAAATTCTTCTTCCTCGTCGCTTTCAACATTAGGTCTCGGTGTGAATCCTCTTTGCCTATCTTTTTCAATAGCATCTAATCGAATTCACATTGTTTTCATTATCTCCATCATCTCATCTATTCTACTAGCCATTGTTCCAACAGCAGCAACTCTCCACGGCGGCATTCTTCCTAGGATCAAGTGTAAACTGCCTCAGGTTCTGCGATCGGGCTACAAGGTGACAACTACCTCACAATCGGCGATCGGTTGCGACACAAGTAACCTACCTCAATTTAGTGATCTATCCATAGCAAGATCTTATGGAATTCCCTTGCCAACTTTGCTCAATTCGCTCCCAAAGATTCAAACTTGCGTTCTAATACCACATGGTGCAGTCACGGTAGGAGGGTTCACAGAATGAACTATCTGGACCATGTAGCAAGAGTAAACACAACGAAAACAACTCAAAGAAATATAAGAAATGTAGATTCAGTCATTCAATATATCATAGAATTCAAATAGAGATCGGTCGCCAACATGTGGGCTTACAATTAGGGCTCACAGGCCTAATTACATACATGCGCAAGATAAAGCTTTGAAGCTCCTTCGGCAGAAAATGAATAAGCTATCTATCTAGAACTTAGTAACTTATGAAATTCTTTCCTAAGGGTCTATTACATCAATATATATCAAGTCTGGATCAATATATTCCTCCGCATCGGCTGAGGAAGATCACAAATTCCAAAGAAGAGATGTAACGTGTGTACACAAACAGGTTAGACCTAAATACATAGAACACTTTCAGAAAATGAATGGAAAGATGTGCAGATCTCTGAGGAAGGTCAGCCATGAGCCAAAGATCATTGGATGATGTATCATTAGGCTCCACAGATTGGGAAATACTTCCGCAAGTTTCTCCTTCAGCTGATTGTCTGTGATTATCTGAATGGTCTACTCTAAGAAACAGTCATCTTCTGATAGTGATATCTTTCTGGTATTGAAGTGTGGATCTCTAAATTCTGGATATGATGTAGATGAATGAATGTGGATGTTAAATCCAACTTCACAAGATCTAAAAATGCTACTGGACCAAAATATAGAATCTGCTTCTGACTAAACTGCCTGAACTGAACTGGAAAATGAAAAGAAACAAACTGAACTGCAAACAAAGTGAAATGCAAATGTTTTTTGTTGATGCAATATTGCTCTTGAACTAGGGATGCTCCTACATCAATCACAACTCTTAAAATCCTCTGTGGAAAGAATGGAAAAGATGGAAGGTATAAGAACAGAGTTAGATAAAGTTGTTGATACTTTATCTCAAAAGCAGCAAGACTTGGAATGCAGTTTGCAGGATTAGACCAAAATGAAGAAGCTCAAATTGGGCACATAGAGATATGTTTGTGGAAGTCAAAGAAACTATAATACATAGGATAAGTGTCATCAAGGAATTAATTAAATATTTGCATAGTACTCGTGAAGTTAGTGAAGATAATGATGTGAATCTTGTTAACAAGATTGAAGAATTTCCTTGCAAATTGCTTGATGACAACCAAAAGTTTCTTTCTACATATGTAATGATACAGGAATTCAACAACATGATCTAGAAGGAGTTTGAAGATCAAAACTTTTTAG
This sequence comes from Cunninghamia lanceolata, assembly GCA_027924645.1. Taxonomy (NCBI): domain Eukaryota; kingdom Viridiplantae; phylum Streptophyta; class Pinopsida; order Cupressales; family Cupressaceae; genus Cunninghamia; species Cunninghamia lanceolata. Next base: position 1,069,958 of record BSBN01000416.1, on the reverse strand, counting down.
TGGCTTCAATGGACAAATTAATGGATATTCGGTTGATTTTGGACAACCTCAAAGTGTTCTTGGGTAGGCACAAGAAATCTTGCAACACCGTGAAGGATTCCATAACAAGAGCCCTTGCTATCTCTAAATAAACTTCAGGACCTAATGCTGATGAAGTACAATCAGCAATGAAAAAGTATGAAGATTTCATGGAGAAAGACAGTGGAGAAAGTTGATCGTGCCTTAGTTTATTTTTCAAATATTTTCATGCTTTATGTTTTTTGTTCCAAACATATTTACATGCTATTTCCAAATATGTAATTACATGTAAAAACAAAGAAGTCCTAAATGAATTTGGACTTTTGTGTTGAATAAGTCAAAGTAGTTATAGTTTTCCTATTTTTCTCTTGGCCTCTCCCTATAAATAGAGAGGGTCTCTTATGTAAATAGGATCTTTTATCTATTGAAGTGAAGTGTTGCCATTTTGAAGAGCAATTTGAGACTTTAAGCTTATTTTGTAAATCAGTTTTCAATCAATATAAAGAAAGCAAGTTAGCATCCAATCTTTGTCTTGGATCAAATTTGTAATGTTATAGAATTGTTCTTATGACCTTTCTATTACATTATCTTCTATGTATGGTTGAATTGTGAACGTTGAAATCAAGTGTTTAGAAGGCGATCCAAATATGATTTTGTAGACTTTGTGTTGCTATATCATATTTGGGATTTGTGTTAAAGTTTGTGAATGAGAAGTAACTTGAAGACTTTGGGCTGCAAGTTATTGTCTACAATCATGTTATCTTATCTCGGCGTATAGTGAAGACTTTGGGCTGCACTCTACTATGAACTCTTTCACTTTCAATTGGCATAAGAAGCAATGAGAAACTTTGTGTTTTCGTGGGTTTCTTGGTGATTAACGCGCATTGGTATCATTTATTTATTCTTTTGTGTAACTTACTTGGATATTGGTCATTATTGCTCTAAGTTAGTAATTTGTAGTTCTTTGCATATTATAAGCTTCGTGGTATTGCTATCTTGAATTATAAACATCTATTCTAAAATAAGAGAATAGGATGATGTGGAATCACCCCAAGGATAGTTTTTGGTGTAAAGTCTAGTTAGTTACTGGTTTATATTAGTTAGCAATAAGAAGGGATCCTCCCCTTTCTAAGAGGAGATATTTAATCTCATTACACTGTGGTTGATATAACCATTTTGTCTTCAATTAGTTGATGACAAAATATTCAGCCAACACATCATATCCCTCGAAGTTGTAACTTAAGTGGCCTTGACCAAGTATAGCAGGTCACCATGCAGTTAGAACAAAAAGAAACTTTTTATTGATGCCCTTCATAGAATATAAACCCTAGGTATTTAAACATAAACTCTACGTATTTAGAACTCTATCTTAGGGTTTCCTTAGGCTTTTAGATCAAACATCATGATTTAAGATGCTTCCACTGAAAATAGAATATATGAAGAACTTCATGAATGAACAAAGACCTTATCAACAAACTCACCACCAGTTTATGAATGAACACTAATATACTAACTCACCATCAAAATATCCCTAATCACTTTGATATGAGGCAACATAAATCATTTTGATAGTAAGCAACTCAGTGATACTTTTGCAACAGTTATCAATACCTCTTGTCACTGTTATATCAACTCTATGTGAACAAATAATGAATGAACAAGTACTTTTGCATCAAGCACCAACAAAGACTTTGACATGAACAACAACAAAGTGCCTTTGAAACTGAATGAACAAGTGCCTTGAAAGGAATGATCAAATATGTCATTAGGATAATCATTCAACATTGAGATCCTATCTGTAATCAAACACGGCATCCAACAACATCCAACTGACTGAGATGATCAACACCATCAAGTATGAGATCAAACACTGCATCCAACATCATCAACTAAAATATAGATTTGCATCAGCATTGTGCCTTTGGAGGCACCAAGCTGCCACTGCAACAACATCAACTATCCACCACTGCAACAACATCAATTGTGCCTTTGGAGCTCTTGGACATTCAATTGTGCCTTTGGATCTCTTGGACATCAATGACAAATACATCAACCTCTAATCCAACAACCTTTGAGATCAATCACAAACTAAGTATCTTTGGTACCTCATCATACCTGTGAGATCAATGACAAACCAAGTGTCTTTGACATCAATGGAAAACATCAACACTTTTGACATCAATGACAAACATCAACATGTACTCTCATCTATAAAATAATATCATGAATTTATACTATAAGTAACCAAATAGATAATTCTTTAAAAGGTAAATTTGATCAACTAAATGAACTATGCCAATTACTATAAATCTACAAAAATACCACAAATTGTGTGACACTATGATAGTCAAAATCCATGTTTGTTCAATTTTAAGGTTTCAATGTACATTAGTTTCATAATGAGTGTAGATTAAAATCAAATGCAAGGGTACAATTTACGGCTATCAAATTACATGACAAAGATTAACTTGGAATTTAAAGGTTTGTTCAAATGTCATGTAATCCATTTACACCAGTTTAATTGTATGGAGAGGCTAAACTACACTACCAAGAATTTTATGTGCCACTTAAGGTAGTGAATCAAATATTCAATATATGGATATAACATTCAACATTGTAAGAAAATTCTTAAGAATCTATTGAAAAATCAAAAGTAAACTTCAAAGAGGCTCAGGTGTAGGTGATTAGAATTGAGAACTAGATCCATTCTTATCCTAATAATCTTATATTATATGAGTTGGTGAATACTAACCATAAGGTTACATCCTTTTAGAACCACAAAGTGTGAGGAGCTAAACAATACAATCCCATGTTAAAGGGGGTAGTCCTAGTAGACATTGGAAAGATGGAGTCCACATGAGGATAAGGTGGAAGTTCAATTATGATGGAACCTTTAGAAAAAACTTAGTTGTGTTAGAAATAGGGCATTTTTTAGAAATAATAATTACCGACTCCTCCAAGCACTCTCTAGAAATTGGTCACATGATCAACATTGATCTGAGTTAGTTGGCCCAAGTCAAGGGTTAAAGGTTACTCTTTTAGATTTGTAAGGCATCATGGTTAAAGGATAATTTATATTGATCATTAGAACAATGAGGATGGGTGTTGTTCCAAATTGGAAATTAAATGAGAGCTTGCTAAAGGCATGCCTCCACCAATGTGTCATTTTGATATTCTTCTCTCATTTCTTTTGTGTGGCCAATAGGCTTGTTAATTTTTTCCCCAACATTGGTGTAATCTAGTCCACTAATGTGTTGAACCATAATCATTTTTAAATGATTAGAAGATCCTTTATCCCAAAATGTTCGTGGATATTGAAAATTCTTATGATTGCATTGGAAGGTAGGCAATGTACTAGTAGGAAACATGTAGATGTTCACAAGGGGAAAGAGAGTTATAACTACCTCAATTAAATTCTTGGATTATATGGATTTAAATGGTTCGACAAGATAGTGTTTCATGGAATGTAATCAATCTTGATTTTATACAATTTCGGTATTAAATTTTTAGCAATTGTAACTAGTTCAAATGTAAAGATAAATTAATGAACCTCTGGCAACTTCTTCCTTGCCTAGTGTCATTCTTGATGTTTGAAACATAGTTTTGAGATCTTTAAACTATTATTTGATAGTTTTTTTTCTTTTTGTGTTAGAGATTTTTGTGAAATAGGAAATCACTCCAAATATCTAGTGTTGAAACACTAAAGGATATTATTGAATGTGTTTTCCAACAAAAATAGTGATGCATGAGAATCCAAGGCCCATAAATAATATTGCATAAACCACAAACATTTGCTTTATGTTTGTTTGTAATTTGTAGGTTTTCTTAAATTTTGTAGTTGCTTGATTCTTTCCATGTAGTTGCATTCACAGTCATCAAGCAATGTACTTAACCAAACAGTGAGTTATCCAATTGTGGATTACTGCTACTACATCCAATCATCATGGTGGTTTAATCATAACATCATAAGGTTGTCATAAGCATGTCCACATGTTTAATTTTGTAATTAATTCAATATAATAAGTTGTGGCTTGTCACATTATTTTAAGGACTACAAGTTGTGCATCATGATATTGAACTTCACACCAAAAGGTAATGTCGCATATGACATTATTGCTCCCAAGGAGGTTCATGTTTATACCCACATAGAATTTAGAGCCCTAGATCTTGTTGCATATAAGAAAGTGGTCATTTACACATTGCATAGCCAAACACCTAGTTCCAAGGAAAAAACATTTAATATTAGACCCATGATCCTTGTCATGTGTGCAAAGAGGATTACACAACATTTTGGTTGGCACAAACTTACTACATCAAACTTTCACTATGGAAGGATGGAAAATCATCAAACAAGGGAGAGGTTGGTGGGGCAATTTTGGAGTGAAGAAGATATAATTGTGATCCAAACTATTAGAGAGCAATATAAAGTAGATTGCCACTAAAAATCATTTTTGAGAATATGCACACTTACATATGCTAGTTTTGGTTGTACTTCAATGGTATGACCTAAATCTAATTATATTCCCATGATTCTATATCTTTAATTTAATTGTGAATATTATGAATGAATAAAGTTATGTTTAGCATATTTCTATAATATCTTATGTAATTTGGATTCAACTATTTGTGTTTTAAATGTGTTTATCATTAGGTCACATGGTTGGATAGTCTTTCATTAGAACCTCCATTCACAACTACATCAAGTGGTATCAAACCCAATTTTGAATCTTGAAGGAAGGAAAGTAATATATCTTATATAAATATGGTGTTGGGTAGAATGTATCTAAAGGTATCTTATCCATTAGTAGAGCTCAAAAAATTATGTGATCCATATTGTAGTATTGGAGCTATTTAGAATGCCTCCACAAAGAGTGGGTAGAGGTCAAGATGTTGCTAGCATAGTAGGAAGGATAGAAGAAATGATGGATATGATGAGAATATTGGAAATAGGGTAGACAATTGAGAGGGGGGGTGAATCAATTGTCTCAAAACTTTAACACTTGCTGCAATTAATTCTTCTCTACCACTTATTTACAGATCATTATTATAACCATGAAAGCATGAATCAATAACACATGAGCAGAAACACAAATAACACACTTGACACCAAGATTTTTAACATGGAAACCCGATTAAGGTAAAACTACGGTGGAGGTTAGTCCACAAAAATTAATACCTTGTTAAAAGTATTACAAATGGGGAAGGCACATGCCTTTGGGCTCACTGCCCAAAGAGGGTCACTGCCTACAGAAATGATTATAAGAAGATTACAAAGTGTTTGAACTAATGAATAGCATCTACCAAGGCAAGAATTTAGTTCCGGTTAAGTACAGAATACTAATCTTACACACTTCATCCTTGCTCTGCCCTGTTTACTGTTCTGCCATGATCCAGTCCTCAGATCTCTTCTCCTTCGCACTTATTTTTGCCTTTTTGGCACTTAATCCATCATCATATCACAATCGTACACCAAAACACTTGAATCCATCAGCTATATATATTTGCATCAAGAAATTAAATCAACTGTAGTCGGCTTCAATAAAACTTGGAACATTTATTAAGCACTCTACTCTGTCGATTGAATCTATGCACAAATATCAACGCGAACCAAAAACTTGTGTTCCCAAATCATCAATCATGTCAGCCAATATCATTGATTATCATTAATTGCTTATCCAACAACTTTTCTGCATTTGGACCAAGATCAAATACTAGGTCGCCCTATTCTTCTTCTGACTATGCTGACTAATTGGAACCTGATACTCAAATCCTTATAACTTTTGAATCCTTTATCATCGGAGGCTAAATATTTGGATTTAGATAGTCCTGACAATCCTTATCAGTCCCTCAGATCTGTAGCACACTATGAATTACCACCAGAGAGATCCGGACCAAGATACCAGACCTTGTCACATGCTCTATTTCTGACTACCCGGACTTAGCCAAATCTTCACTCTGACTTCTAGAATGCACAAATTATGCAATGCAGATGTGTAAGGTACACTTAGTTGCCATCAATGACATCTGTCATGTGTAGCAATGTCTCTTGCTAAAAATCTCCCCCTTTGGCATTGATGGCAACACTTAGTGAAAAAATGACTAAGTGTTGGAACAACTCGCCCTTTCTATGTATACTTATGCTTTTCACTGATCTCCAATGCTCCCCCTTTGCTAGATTCCTCATTTTTCACTACTCTTCTCTCCCCCTTTGACATCAATGGCAAAGGGTGGGATCTGCAAACCAAAATTTACACAAAAATTCTATATACCAGGCCGCATATGTACAAACAATCCTTAAGTCCTATTTACATATACTTGAGTACATCTCCAAAAATGTTCTTCAATTTTGCCAGCTCACCATCCCAGCTCTTCTTCATAGTGTTCAAAATTGAGATATGGCCACTGAATAGGAAAGCTTGTGATTCTGTCGTTCGCAGATCAATGGGATCACTTGATTGAGCTGCAGTTTGAGCTTCAGTTAAGGTATTGAACATTGCTTCCATTTTGGGGGAAATTAGTCCCTAGAACTCACTCATCCTGGCTTCTATGATCTCCTTTTCTTTTGTCAATTTCTTTATATCTTCAATCAAGCTGATCACTTGACCTTCCTTTCTTTCCACTGATGTTGTCAAAGAATCAAAAGAATTTGATACACTAGATAATTTTTGCTTAGACACTTTTATGTTATCTTCAAGATCTTCTAAGACTTTAGGACAAGATAAGCAAAATTTATATACATTTCCTCCTTCTGTAAGAGCATTTTGAATACTCTTTGCGCTGGCATCCAACACCATTTTATCAACTCCAATCAAACCTTTAAGAGAATCAAATCTTTTATCATTGAATTCCTTTTGGAGCTTGACCTCTGCAGACTTCTCTAAAGATTTAAAATGAGAGCTTACCAAGTTTATCAAGTTCTTTAACTATCCAAAGGGGGATGCTGAAGAATCCTTCTAGTATGTTGGCATGATTTTCTCTAAAATCCCTGATGCTAGACCAAGTAGCTCACTGTCTTCTATGTGAGACTTCAAAATGTCTTCTCTGGCTTTAGCTTGAGAAATGGAAGCCAGCTTTATCTTTTGTACTAGAGATAATGTGTCAAAATTTATTGGACCTTGGATTATGTCTTGATCTTCTTCATTTTGTTTGTCCCTTTCCAAAATTTCATTTACTGCCTCTGTAGTGTCTCTTGCCCAAGATGATGATGTGTCTATATGATTCTTACCGGTACTGTTAACCAGATTGTCCTACTTGGGTTCTTCATCATCCTTTATAATCTCTTCTTCTTTATCATTTTTCTTCTTGACTTCTTCTGCTTCTTGGTCCTTAGCCTTTTCTGTTTCATGCTCTTCAATTTGATCATCTATTTTAACATTCATCTCTGTATTTACTTTTCTGAATTGATCTGGAGGAGTTTGAATACCTCCTACATCATCAATTTTATCTGTCATCTCCTCATCTTTTTTGTTTATTGCTTCCTTTTCCGGAACAGAGAAGTCATCTATTCCAATTTGTTGCTCATTCTTCTACTACTCTTCATCATCTGGAACTAATGTGTTATCAGCAGATTCATCTGGAACCACAAAGAATTTGTTCTTGTCTAATGCTTTCCTCAGAATTTGTTCAGTTTCTTGGACAACTTCATCTATGTCTCCAATCATCGATTTGTTCATCCTTGTCTTACTCTTGAATTCATTTTTGACCTCTTTAAAAAATTTATCTGCTTCTCTGCTAGAGATCACCAGACATAGAGTGGTTAACACATGTTCCCTCAGCTCCATATCTTTTGTCTTGGTAGCTTCTTTCCTAATTTTTAGAATATCTCTCAAACCTTTTGGAACTTCTGACAAAATTTCTACCAGTGCTCGATTGAATACATTCAAGTACTTGATAGTGGCTTCTTCCAAAAGTCTTTTGCTAGTATCATTGTAAAGATCATAGAATTTAATCAATGGCTTTAAATTCCCATCAACAGTGATTGTCTTAACAATGGTTTTCACAAAGGGAATTGGCTTCTCAACATCAACCTCTGACTTCTACCTCTTGTCTGTCTTTTTACTTCCGGAAGGCTTCTCTTTTGACACTTTAACAGCTTTAGTGCCTGTGGCCTTCAACTCTTTAAACTCTTCATCAGAATCTATCTTTTCTTCATTCTCCTTTTCCAAACTATCATATGACCTCTTTGCCTTTACTTTAGTTCTTTTCTTTTCCTTATCAGATGATATGTCTTGTGGTTTCTCAGATTTGGTAGGTTTTGGAGGAACAGGGGCAACAACAGAGCTCCTAGTGGTCCTTGATGTGGAGGAGGATTCTACCAGAGCACTTGCTTGTTTCTTATCCTGCTTTTCCCTCTTAGCCTTTTCAGTTCTTTCTCTAAATTGCCTCACAGCTTCCTTGGTGAGGCCTAGATTCTCGGCCAACTACTCAACTTCTTTCCTTACTTTCCTATTGGTTTCAGGTTTTCTAAACTCAACATCAAGTTTCATACTTAGCTCCTCATATGTCCCAAATCTTTCCACTATTGTGTCCTTTGGCTTGCTCAAAAGGTGTTGAGCATACATATTCAAAATTTTCTCATCTACCTCATACCCCATGGGCATGATCCAAATAGTTCTGGGATCTACTGCTTCCATTAAGCATTGATCAGTGTCCACCATGAAACAGATTTCATTCTTGTACTTCTCAATAACTGATTTAGGGATTCTTCCCCTAGAATGCATCATGTTCTAAAAATTCTTGAAGTATCCCCAAATTGCAGTTTTCTGTGCTTTATAGTCACCAATGTTGTGTAGATGATTTTCTATCTAAATAGAAACTAGCTCATCATTAGTCTAGTCAACACCCTTTACTCTAGGTACCTCATTCATGAAGTAGAAAAATAGACATAGAACCAATGTACCATATTTAAAGGTGTTTTTCTTGTCTTTCTTAATTTTGTTCAAGTTCTCAATCAGTTGGTTATGCAATAACTCACACAGATCATAATCTGCATTTTCTTTTAACATTTGATATGCAACATATATAGCCATTCCAAAAATAGAGTTCTCCCTGCTAGAGTGATAAATTTTGTAACCAATTACCATTGAAGCAAAATTAACATATGGATCACTAATATCATTGATAGTCATTGCCCTTTTGTCAAATTTAGCACTGGTTGCATCAGTCACAATTTGATTCTTTATAGACTTCAACATTGGCAGTCCACCAGATGAGTTTAAACATGTCACGACATTGATGGCATCCTTGGTGATCTTGAAAGGTTTCATTAGCCATATAAACTCATCATGCATTCGGCTTAAAACATACTAAACCCATTCATCTTCATCAAATGTTGGAAACCCCATAACCTGAATGAAATGTTTATCGTGTATTTGTTAGATCTAGGGCACACAACTGAGAGGGGGGGTGAATCAGTTGTACAAAAACTTGCTTTTACTTCAAACACTTGATTCTTCTTTGTTCTTTAATAGCATATCAATTAACCATTCATGAAAGCATAAAGCATAAACACTAGAGCAGATAAACATCAACACATTAGACACCAAGATTTTGACGTGGAAAACCCGGTCAAGGGAAAAACCACGGGGTGATTAACCCAAGGATTATTCTCTATTAGAAGAATAAGAAAAATAGATGGCACATGCCAATTAGGGCTCACTACCTGAGCACACTGCTCACAAGGAGGCACACTACCTACAAGAGACACACTATCTACAAGATAACAAGTATTACAAACTTGAACTGGAGATTGACATCTTTACCATGCCTGGATCAGTTCCATTTAAGCCCAAAAACTCCTGCTCTGCCTTTCGCACTTCTCTTCTCTAAATCACACTCATCACCATAAGACACACTACTAAATGAATTCACAAACCCTTATTTATACAAAGCATCGACTTAGGAACAATCATCTAAGTCGGCAAACACCTACAAGATCATTCGCAAGACGTGTAATACATCCGGTCGGCCTGTCTCAGGAAGAACACCAACAACTGGTGGTCTTTACATCAAATCCAAACTCTAACTTCAATGTGGACCGCCAATAAGAATTGTACATGATCCAAGGATCATCAAAACCTTTCCTGAGTCATCAAGAACATCCGCACTTTATCAGCTTACTGGAATTCTTCTCTTCTTCATCCGGAACTTCAAGAACACAGTCTGTCGCCACTATCATAAAACAAAAGGTTCTTCCGGACCTCCAAACAATGCACAAATCAAGTTGTCACTTCACACTAAATTCTTCAACACTCCCTCCAATCTGTAGAATGAGATAATGTAATTCCGGAGCTCACCAGACCAATCTATGACACTCTGTCACCACTGAATGCCTGTTGGAACTGGTTCTACTTGAGTGAACATAACTTCTTTAGATCTTCATGTGGACCTCTGAAATCTTAGCTGGAACAACTCAAGACTCATATCTACAAACCCTTTAATCTGCATCCTCTGATCCTCAACCTATTGAGTACTTTTGCCTTCTTCTCATCACTGTTCTTCACTGTTCCTGATTAAGACTAATTTTCTCAATATCCTCAGTTAACAACTCATCCAATCCTTATCATTAATGCAACAGGAGTATGTTGACATCAATGACAACACCAGTTAGTCCCATACTTGCAACAATCTCCCCCTTTGTCATTGATGGCAACATATGATGTGAAAAACCATCAAGACAAGAACTTCTCCTTTCTGTCACAACTCCCCCTATCAGCAACAACTCTTCACATGTCTTCTCTTCCTTTACTGCTCCCCCTTTGATCATCAACCACTTGTTTTTCACATGTCTTCTCTCCCCCTTTGACATCAATGGCAAAGGGCTCATACTTGCAATTCTAACACATCAAAATCATACCAGCTACTCCCTCTTAGTAGCAACTCCCCATCATCAATCCGGATCACAAGATATGACTGTGATATCCACCAGACTGATGCACATCAGTGCATCCTAGTTCATCACCGGAGGGGCCATGACCCCTAACTTCTCCCTGAGATACTCAAAAGAGTCCTTGGGAAGAGGTTTAGTAAGAATATCTGCAAGCTAATCCTTGGATGGCACATACTCCAATCTAACTTCACCCATGTTCACTTGTTCTCTCAAAAAGTGAAATTTGATAGATATATGCTTGGTCTTAGAATACAATACCGGATTCTTAGAAATATTTATTGCACTTGAATTATCATAGTAAATTGTGATAGGCTCCTCATATTCTACTTGAATATCTCTTAGCATTTGCTTCATCCACAAAAATTGAGTGCAGCTACCTGCTGCTGCAATGTATTTGCTTCTATTGTAGATAGGGATATTGCTTCTTGTTTCTTGCTTAGCCAAGAAACTAACCTTTTTCCCAAAAAGAATGCTCCTCCACTTGTACTCTTCCTATCATCCACATCTCCTGCCCAATCTGTATCTGTATATGCATGAAGAGAAAAGTCATGATCTCTGGGATACCATAGGTTATACTCAACTATTCCTTTCAAGTACCTAAAAATTCTTTTGATTACCATGACATGAGATTCTCTAGGATCAACCTGGAATCTCGCCACAAGACCAACAGCCTGCATTATATCTGGTCTAGTCTAAGTGAGATACAGTAATCCTCTAATCATTGATCTGTACTTTGTCTGATCTATCTTAGGAGAGTCATCATCCTTGCTCAACTTACATCTGGTAGCCATAGGAGTGTCCATTGGCTTTGAATCTTCCATTCCAAATTTCTTCAATAGTTCTTTCACATATTTGGTCTCAGAGATAAAGATTCCTTTCTCTATCTGAGTAATTTGCAGACCCAAGAAGAAATTCATTTCACCGAGCATTGACATTTCAAAATCACTTTTCATTTGGTTTGCAAAGGTTTTACACATACTGTCTCTTCCTCCAAAGATGATATCATCAACAAATACTTCAACAATTAAGATGTTTTCATGATCATTTTTGAAATATAGGTTACTATCAACAGTACCTTTGTTGAAACCAATCTTTGAAAGATGTTTGTCCAGCCTCTCATACCATGCTCTTGGGGCTTGCTTTAGACCATACAGTGCCTTCTTTAATTTACAGACCATATCACCATGCTCAGATAACTAAAATCCATCTGGTTGTTCAATGTACACCTCTTCTTCTAGGTCACCATTCAGGAAAGCAGATTTGACATCCATCTGATACACTTTGAAATCTTTGAAGGCAGCAAATGCAAGAAATAGTCTGACTGCTTCAATTCTTGCCACCGGAGCAAAGATTTCCTCAAAATCAATCCCTTCTATTTGAGAGTAGCCTTTGCAGACTAATCTGGCCTTATTTCTGATTACTTCACCAACTTCATTTAGTTTGTTCCGGAAGACCCATTTGGTTCCAATCACATTCTTGTTTCTATGTCTAGAGACAAGATCCCAAGTGTGATTTTTCTCAATTTGCATTAATTCTTCTTCCATTGCTTTTGTCCAATTTTCATCATTGCATGCTTCATTTATTGTCTTAGGTTCACTTTTTGAAATCAGACAACATTCATCTGAATTTTGAACAACATTCCTTCTAGTTTGCACACCTTTGCTTTTGTCACCTATGATCTGATCTTTAGAGTGGTTCAGTCTTACATACCTTGGAACTTTGGGAGTTTCTTGCACTTCTGCTTCTTGATCATGCTCATTCAGACCTGTCTCTTCTTCCTAATTTACCGGATTAGTCTGAATCTGACTTTTAGGAGAGGATGGAGCTCCTTGAACCAGAACATCATTCTGATCATCTTCATCATACTCATAAAATCTTGAGGGCGTCTCAATATCTTCATCAACCTTCACATTTGTGCTTTCTATCATCTTTCTCAGTCTCTTATTGTAACACCGGTATGCTTTGCTTTGAGTGGAGTAACCCAAGAAAATTCCTTCATCACTTCTAGCATCAAACTTTCCTAGATCTTCATCTTTTTTAATGTAACACTTGCTACCAAATACTCTGAAATATCTCACAGTAGGAGTGATGCCAAACCAAAGTTCATAAGGAGTCTTACCGGTATTGCTTCTGATTTGAACTCGATTGAGAGTGTAGACTGCAGTGCTGACAGCTTCTTTCCAAAACATCTGGGGAACATTTGCTTCCATCATCATTGTCCTGGATGCTTCCTGGATGGTCTGGTTCTTTCTCTCAACTACTCCATTCTGTTGTGGAGTCCTAGGAGCAGATAATTGTCTCTTTATACCATGCTTCTCACAAAAATCTATGAATTCACCGGATGTGAATTCACCACCTCTATCAGACCTCAGACATTTCAGTTTTAATCTGGTTTGATTCTCTACCATAGCCTTGAAGATTTTGAACTTCTCAAAAGCTTCTGATTTCTCTTTCAGAAAGGTAACCCACATCATCTGGGAATGGTCATCAATTAGTAACATGAAATATCTATCACCTTGCATACTCTTGATTCTTGTCGGACCACATAGATCAGTATGAACTAATTCCAATAATCTAGTAGAGGACTGATCCTTGCTTTTGAATGAGGCTCTGCTCTGTTTACCTAGCTAACATTCTTTGCACAAACTATTTGTAGGTTTTACCAACTTTGGAAGATCTCTTACAGCCTGAGTATTGCTTATCTTGATGATGTTATCAAAATTTACATGACACATCCTTCTATGCCATAACCAACTCTGATCAACTTGAACAAACAGACAACTTTTATTAGTACCAACTAGATGGAAGATATTACCTTTACTTTGAGTACTAGATGCAATCTCAGTTCCAGAGCTTTCAAAGATCCTACATCTTCCATTCTTGAACTGGAGATCATAGCCTTTGTCCACCAACTGACCAACACTGAGAAGATTGTGCTTCAATCCTTCAACATACAGTATATTACCATTTTTGTTCTTTCCATCAAAAGAGATAGTTCCCCTACCTCTGATTCTACCAGCATAATTGTCACCAAACTTTACCATTCCTCCTTCATACCTTTCCAAATCTAAGAACTTGTTCTTGTCACCAGTCATATGGTGAGAGCATCCACTGTCAATAACCCAATCATCCTTTTCTTCAACTTGGGTAGCCAAAGCTCTTTCTATAACCTTATGATTGATAGATTCAGGGGATATTGGATCTTCTTCCTTGATGGCAATGAACACCCATTCATTTCCAGATTTGTCTCCTATCTCTGATTCATCATCTGTTACTCCTTCATTATCAGTTTCTTCATGAACATAATAACAATTCTTTTGGAACCTTTGTCTATTAGAATTTGATCTTGTGGATCTTTCCAGACATCTTGAGGCAAAGTGACCAATCTTATTGTAGTTGAAGCACTTAAAGGGTAATTTTCCTTCATACTTACCAGATCCCCTTGGTAGTATTTTTGCAATGAGGGCTTCAAGTTGAGTTGTTTCTGCTTCTTCCTCATCCATGTCTTTTCTTACTTGATCATACCATGACAGCTTCCTTGAAGAGTTTTCTCTCGGATCAAATCTTTGTTTGCCTTTCACATAGGCACTGGCTTTGAATGCAAATTCAGTCTTGGGGGGATCATCTCCAAACTTGGTCATTTCAAATGCAGCCAGTTTGCCAACCAATTGGTCTCTTGTGACAGTTGTATGGGCTCTGAATTCATCAATGGCAGCAACCTTGATTTTGTAGGTAGCAGGAAGGGATCTGAGAATTTTACAAAAAATCTCATTTTCATCCAAAACTCCACTAGCATTCCTAATTCCACACACCAGCTCATTTACTCTTGGCATAAAGGTAGTGATATTTTCATCATCTCTCATCTTCAATCTTTCAAATTTCCCTTTGAGACTCTGCAACCTTGCACTCTTAACAAACTCATCTCCTTCATGCAGAAGTTCCAGTTTAATCCAGATCTCATAGGCAGTTGGTAGGTCAATAACATTTGAGAGTTCTGAGTCAGTTAATGCACTTAGAAGAGCCTCTTTAGTCCGCAGATTGTTTTCAACATCTGTGATTTCATTTAGAGTTGTCAGACCACCCTGTGGAGGTGTATATGCTTTTGTGGCCATGGACAAGTAAGCCTTTCCCATACACTCCAAGTGACATTTCATGTGGCCTTTCCAAAGAGTGAAGTTGGTTCCATCAAACTTCAGACTGTCCTTCTTGTATGACGACATCCTGGATCTCCTCAAGCGGTTAAGCTCCTTTTAGAGGAACCTAGCTCTGATACCAATTGTTAGATCTAGGGCACACAACTGAGAGGGGGGGTGAATCAGTTGTACAAAAACTTGCTTTTACATCAAACACTTGATTCTTCTTTGTTCTTTAATAGCATATCAATTAACCATTCATGAAAGCATAAAGCATAAACACCAGAGCAGATAAACATCAACACATTAGACACCAAGATTTTGACGTGGAAAACTCGGTCAAGGGAAAAACCACAGGGTGATTAACCCAAGGATTATAAGAATAAGAAAAATAGATGGCACATGCCAATTAGGGCTCACTGCCCGAGCACACTGCTCACAAGGAGGCACACTACCTACAAGAGACACACTGTCTACAAGATAACAAGTATTACAAACTTGAACTAGAGATTGACATCTTTTCCATGCTTGGATCAGTTCCATTTAAGCCCAAAAACTCCTGCTCTGCCTTTCGCACTTCTCTTCGCTAAATCACACTCATCACCATAAGACACACTACTAAATGAATTCATAAACCCTCATTTATACAAAGCATCAACTTAGGAACAATCATCTAAGTCGGCAAACACCTACAAGATCATTCGCAAGACGTGTAATACATCCGGTCGGCCTGTCTCAGGAAGAACACCAACAACCGGTGGTCTTTACATCAAATCCAAACTCTAACTTCAATGTGGACCACCAATAAGAATTGTACACAATCCAAGGATCACTAAAACCTTTCCTGAGTCATCAAGAACATCTGCACTTTATCAGCTTACTAGAATTCTTCTCTTCTTCATCTGAAACTTCAAGAACACAGTCCGTCGCCACTGTCATAAAACAAAAGGTTCTTTTGGACCTCCAAACAATGCACAAATCAAGTTGTCACTTCACACTAACTTCTTCAACACTCCCTCCAATCCGCAGAATGAGATAATATAATTCCGGAGCTCACCGGACCAATCTGTGACACTCTGTCACCACTAAATGCCTGCCGGAACCGGTTCTACTTGAGCGAACATAACTTCTTCAGATCTTCATGCAGACCTCTGAAATCTTAACTGGAATAACTCAAGACTCATATCTACAAACCCTTTAATCCGTATCCTCTGATCCTCAACCTATTGAGTACTTTTGCCTTCTTCTCATCACTGTTCTTCACTGTTCCTGATTGAGACTAATTTTCTCAATATCCTCAGTTAACAGCTCATCCAATCCTTATCATTAATGCAACAGGAGTATGTTGACATCAATGACAACATCGGTTAGTCCCATACTTGCAACAATATTGCCTTATACTCAGGTTTAAGACCATGAATTTCATCCCTTAGATGATTCTCAAACAAATCTACAAACCTTGAGTCCCCAAATTCATCTATGCTCACATGAATATAGACCCTAATATCTTCAACATGCAATACACCATATGAAACACTTGAAAATGCACCTAACAGGTTGACTTCTACTGATTTGTGTGGATGCTTCTTGAATTTGGGTGGGGCCTTTCAGTGATATCAACAATTAAAGGTGTAGCCATTGCAAAAGATTACAAGTTCAAAGCTTCACAGAGAAATACCTTTTTCACAAAATTAGGGTTAGTTGATGAATTCACCGGTGGCAATTCAAATCCTTGGAATCTTAGCTCAGGTGTTCTTCTGCTTGCTCTCTTTGACTGCAAAGTGATCCAAATGATGAAAGGATTACCTTTTATGCTTTGCAAAACCTAATTTTCCATTGTAATAAATGTGTTACCCTAATACATCCGGTTACACTATTTTTGTATACAGTTGAACTTCAATTGCTCCGCAATCAATCACATTGGCTTCTTTTCTTCCAGAATTAGCTTTAACAAGTTTGCAATAGGCTTTTCTAACTTCAATTGCCATGCTAGATTCAAGTACCCACTTACTGGCTGGGGGAATTTGTTTTTCTATGCAGTTCCCCCTGATCCAAAGCTCCTAACTCAATTTCTGGAGGAATTACCAGCACCAGATCCTGGTGTGGATCCATCATCATTGTTCATTGCACCTTTCTTCACCCATGTCTTGTTCATTTCATTCTGGACCTTATTTACATCAACTTTGCTCTTGCCTTTGTCTTGTCTCTACTCATCCAGTTTACTGTTTACCAGACCTCTTCTTTCATTATTTCTACTTTTGCAGTATCTATCAATATGATCGGATCGGTTGCAATTGAAGCATACAACATTTCTTTTCCCATTTGATTGATTTCCTCTTGATCTACACTGATTATCCATATGTCCAAATCTATTGCATGCAAAGCATTTGACATTGAAAGAATTTCCATTTCCTCTATTGTTAGAGTTATTCATTATCATATTTCTACATTCATTAGATTTATGACCATACCTCTTACATCTGAAGCATTGACCCAAGAAGGATGGACCACTTTGATTTACTATGCTTCTGCACTGAGTACATCTATGACCAAATTTATTGCAATTGAAACAATTTCCATTGAAAGATGGATATCTTTGAGCATTAGGCTACCTTACCGAAGGTCTTCTAGGTCTGTTTCTCCCATTCCTTGATTGAGAATTTCTTTGTCTGGATCTGGAGCTTTCAACTTTCTCATACCCAAGACCATACTTATCATCAGCCTTCTTCTAACTCTCAAGCAACACTTCAAGTTTAGCTGAGCTTATCTTGAACTTCTCTTTGTATTCATTTGCAATTTCTAGGTCATGTCTAAGAGTGACAATTTGCCTTTCAAGTTCCTCCTCATTATATCTATATTCTTGTAGGTCAGATTTTAGGTGGCCAATTGTTCTGTCCATTCTGCAGCATTCTTCTATTCTTTACTTCAATGTTTGATTTAGGTCTTCTTCAGTCTTCTTCCTTTCCTCAATTTCTTTGGTTAGCCTCATCACCCCACATTCCATTTCATGTTTTAGAATAGAAACTTCTTTTGTCAGCTTCTCACATTCCTTTGTCTTTTCTTCCAAAGTCTCATTCATGCCATTTTCTTCAGTAAGATTAGCTAGCTGATGAAGTAGTTCCTTCCTCTTTTCCATTGATTTCTTTAGTTTTTCTTTTAGCAAATCAATGCAATCATCAGCATCCTTAAGGTTCACTTTCAGGTCATCTATTTCTGCTTTGGACTGATCAAGATCTTCTAAAGCCAATTAAAGTTGTTCTCTAAGAGAACCCATCGAAACTCCTTCCCTGATCTTCCTCAAGCTATTAAACTTCTTCCAAGGAACTTGGCTCTAATACCAATTGTTGGAATTAGAGAAGACAACTAAGAGGGGGGTGAATCAGTTGTCTCAAAACTTTAACACTTGCTGCAATTAATTCTTCTCTACCACTTATTTACAAATCATTATTATAACCATGAAAGCATGAATCAATAACACATGAGCAGAAACACAAATAACATAATTGACACCAAGATTTTTAACGTGGAAACCTGGTTAAGGGAAAACCACAGTGGAGGTTAGTCCACAAAAATTAATACCCTGTTAAAAGTATTACAAATGGGGAAGGCACATGCCTTCAGGCTCACTACCCATAACTCACTGCTCAATGAGGCTCATGCCTACAAAAATGATTATAAGAAGATTACAGAGTGTTTAAACTGATGAATAGCATCTACCAATGCAAGAATTTAGTTCCAGTTAAGTACAGATTACTGATCTTACACACTTCATCCTTGCTCTGCCTTGTTTACTGTTCTACCATGATCCAGTCCTCAGATCTCTTCTCCTCTGCACTTCTTTTTGCCTTTTTCACACTTACTCCATCATCATATCACAATCACACACCAAAACACTTGAATCCATTGGCTATATATATCCGCATCAAGAAATTCAATCAACTGTAGTCGGCTTCAATAAAACTTAGAACATTTATTAAGCACTCTGCTCTGTCAGCTGAATCTATGCACAAATATCAATGCAGACCAAAAACTTGTGTTCCCAGATCATCAGTCATGTCGGCCAATATCATTAATTATCATTAATTACTTATCCAATAAATTTTCTACATCCGGACCAAGATCAAAGACTAGGTCGTCATGTTCTTCTTCTGACTGTGCTGACTAATTGGAACTCAATACTCAAATCCTTATAACTTTTGAATCCTTTATCACTGGAGGCTAAATCTCTGGATTTAGATAGTCCTGACAATCCTTATCACTCCCTCATATCCACATCACACTGTGAATAACCACCGGAGAGATCTGGACCAAGATACCAGACCTTGTCACATGCTCTATTTTTTACTACCTGGACTTAGCCAAATCTTCACTCTAACTTCCAGTACAAACAAATTATGCAATGCAGATGTGTAAGGTAGACTTAGTTTCCGTTAATGACAACACCTATTATGCATAGTAGTGTCTCTTGCCAACAGAGAAATGTCCATAAAATTAGATTTTATTGAGGAATATAGAATAAGAGGTCATGTACCTAGAACAAATGAAAGTAATGGAGAAGAAGAAAGAGGAAATGAACAAGCCACAAAATGATATGAAGAAGAAAAATATAAAGAAGTGAGATGGTTGAAAGCTATATCTAAGATTGATAAGGAAACTCAAATTTAAGTCGCTAGTTATTTTGGTAGTTTGAAGCCTAACAAATTGATATATTAGTAGATAGAGAAGGATACTTTGAGTATCAAGAGATCTTAGATTCACAAAAAGTGAAGATTTCTAGGACCAAGCTGAAAGATCACATTTCATTATGGAGGAAATAATTCTAGTTGGAGAGAAACAAAAGTGAAAAAGAAAATATGGTAAAGTGGTTTCAAAATTGAAATCAAAGTTTACCCCTATAGAGTATCAATAAAATCTACTAAAGAATTTGCAAAATCTAAAATTGAAGGATATGGATGTGAAGGATTATACCAAATAATTCTATAGGGTGACTATTAGGGTCAATCATCATGAAGTAAATTAGGAAGATGTGGCACAATACATAAATGGTTTGAGGGGTAGCATCCAGGAGAAATTAAACATGATAAGATTGTAGATAGTAAAAGAGGCAAATTAGTTTTCTTGAAGGCATAAAAGAAAAAGAAAAGATTCCAAAATAGGCATATTAAGCAAAGAGGAAGAGGTGGTAGATTCTAGAGAGGAAGAAACCAAGGCAGTGGAAGAGGACCATGTCATGATGATGAAAAAACAAAGGAGAGTTACAATTCTTACAAAATTCATAGACAAGACCAATCTTATAGAGGTAGAAGATGATTTGGTAGAGGAGGTGCATCTTTTTACAGTACTTGTTTTAATTATGGAAATGAAGGTCATAGAGCATTTGAGTGTTCTCAGTCACAAGGAATTAATATTGGAAGATTAGAAGGTAATTCCAAAGCCACATATGCAAATGAAGAATTAGTAGCATCACCAAGCCAAGTAAATAAGGCAAAGAAAGAAGAGTCATTATTGATGAGAAGAGTTCTTATGAAACCTACTAAGGAGAGTACTAATCTAGTATAGAGGAGAAATTTGTTTAGAATAGTATGTTAAGTTGAAGGTAAGTGTTGTAAGGTAATCATAGAAATTTGAAGTACATTTAATCTTGTGCCTTGTCAAATGGTAGAGAAATTGAAGTTAAAGAGGATTAAGTTATATGATCATTATTACAATTTTACTTAGTTAATTATATCATCCTAAGTGATATATTTAGGTATCCAAGTTGGCCTGGTTGATATCCAAGGCATAAGTAAGGTATACAGAGGACGTAGTGAGTGTTATTTGTTCATCATATAGCAAATTGTGTTATTATTGGAGATATTTGGAGGTTTGCCCCCTTAAATTGGTTTATTATTTGCAAGTATCATCAAGTATTTACAACATATTTCCTATTATATTCTTATCTTGTGCAAGTTATTTCATTACAATCTTTCTATTTCTTGTGTTTAAATTCTACAAATATTTTCTTTTGAATTAAGTTTCTAGTAACTTATGGTTTTATCATTTCATCAGTAAATACCTAGTCTTACACACACTATCTATTAGGATTGTTGTGACACCTTGTTATTAAGTCAATACCTTTCTATAAGAAAGTAAATTGTGCCTAAACATAAAACCCTGCATATAAACCCTAAATATCCCACCATATCATCCCAATATATCAAACAAAGTGCTCTTCATGATCCAACAAAGAAGCTTCCATGGGCCTTAGATAAGAAATTCAAGAAAGCCATAAGAAAAGGCATTTTAACAAACCATATTGAGGATGAAATGGTTTATATTAGATATAACCTCACATTCAAAACTAGAGGGGCATTTTTTAGAATACTCTTTATTAAGTCATTTCTTATGATTCCCTTGTGCAACCATTGGAGATTTGACCTAGGAAAGGTGATTGTCCCAAATTATTTTGTGGATCTTGGATTGATTAAGTGGGTAGTTATAAATTGTAATCCAAAGGACCATGTGATAAGGGATTCAATGGGAAATAAATTGTTTGCCATCAACAAAGACTTATTCAAGAAGGTGTTTGGACTAGATCCTAATGCAAAGGAATTTCCCAACTTGCAAATACTAGACATTGAATATAACAAAGAGAGAACCAACTCTAAGGCTAAGTGTCTACCCCACTATAGGGTGAAGGAGAATAATAGATAATTAGTTCTTATCCTTGATCATGAAATGGATCCCTTTAATTTAAAAACCTTTGAAAGATATTTTTAGAACACCTAGTAGGGTATTTGTAAAGTCATAGGAGTTGATGCTACACAAAAAATGCCAAAGGGTGTCATTTACCTTGCTAAGTACATTCAAGATAATTTAACTAACCTTCATAATCAAGGTTCAACCAAATAATTTAGGTGGTATTCACTTTTGTGCCAAATTTACCTACATGCTTTATTAGGATATTAGGAGGAGCAATTGGAAATTCAACTAGTTAGTTTCTAGAAAATTTCCTAAGGGTGCAATAAGTCCTATTCAAAATGTGGACTCCTCACTTAAATAGGCATGACTCTAGAGCCTTATATTTTATACTTGAATATCAGTCCATTACTCCCATACTAAGGAGGTTGGGCTATGAGATCAAGACTAAATAAGAAAATTCAAAAGTTTCTAAGGCCTCACATGATCTCACACCAAAATTAGATATCGATCACAACTTTGGAGAGTAGTATTTTAATGATAATTGTATAGTCATAAGAATATATGCAGCACAAGCTAGACCACATAAACTATCTATTTGGGTATTAGATAGGGTGGCCTTTTTGGATTCAATATGGCAAATGTATAATTCATGTTGCATACACTTCTTAAACCATAATAAAAAAGGGTTTCCTTTCCCTTCAAATTAAGTTCATAGATTTTACTATTTTGGGAAAAGAAGTATATGATAGAGTTAATGACCTTATTACTACTTTTTAGAATGATATTGGTAGAAGCTAGACAATATGATCCTAAGGGATTTATAGATGGTATGAGGAAAGTACCAATAAGTTCTAGGTATGAACATGATTATCTTGAAAGATAGGACTTGATTAGAAATTGTCAAAGAAATACTAACAAGGAAACGAGAAGAGATAGGTGGACAAGGATTGTGTTAGAAAAAAGAAGAAGAGAAATGAATGACCCAAAGTACAAGGGAGCATTCAATGAAGTTAAGAACCCTACAAAGAGAATGAGACTCCAAATGAAAAATGTTGAGACTCTAGGGGTAATGCCACCTAGAATTGTGCCCATGGATGTGGATGTTCCAACCAAAGAGGTGTAGCCAGTTGCAAGATCTTTCTTAGTATATCCATGTTAAGGACAAAATTCTTGGTATTAAATATTCTTCCACTCACCCTTAGCCAGCCTATAGTGAAAAAATATAAATTCAATTTGTGGTTCCATCTCACCCTTTGGTGAGCTCAAGGATATCAAGGGTGGTGTGGAGTTTATTCTTCCAAATGGCTCTCTTTAAGAGGTTATTTCATCCCTAATGCATGAGTGGAAAATCCAATCCACAGCCCTAGGTGCTTCTTCCATGCTTCATTTATTTGATGGAGATGATATAGATAAAGATTTCAGGAAGAAAGCATGTGAAGAATTCATGTTTGATGACTAATTCATCAAAACTAATAAAATTAAGGAACTGGTTTTTAAAATGAGAATTAAGGAAAGGAGAGATGCATAATTAAATCTAGAGTATGAAAAGTTTATGGGTGAAGAAATTGACATAGTTGATAGTTCATACTCTATATTTTAATTAAACAATGAGGGAATAACTCCTAAACAAGCCAAATATTGGTGAAAGCAAGTGGATGTCTTCTTCTTCCTAGGTAGGACATTGTGTCTGTTGCAAGTATGTGCCTAATCAGTATTGTCATTGATGTCAACATATTCTTGTTGTCATTGGTGTCAACTATATCCTATTCCATTACTTGTTTAGAAGACTTGTATGTTGAGGATATTGAGAAAATTAGCCTCTCTGAAAGAAACAAGTAAGCCACAGAGAAGTGCAGTACAGACAGTGAGTTGTATGCTGAAGAACAGTCTAGTAAACTACTCCGCATTTGTGTTTACTTGAAGATCATGGTCTATGGATTGGAAGTAAGTTAGAGGTATGTCTAAGGATGCTACATTTCAAGTCTGAGCCATCCGCATGAAGATCTGAGTGAGTTGTGTTCACCAAAGTGAAGCCTTCTTTTTCTATAAGTTCAATTGAGACAGGAAGACAGTATTTGGCTCCGCATTCCTCCGCAAGAAAGTATTTTGCTATGTGGTTCTAGAGGGAAATCTGGGATGATGATAAGTGCCTACAATTGAAATGGTTCATGATTTGGTGGTCTACAAGCTATCTTTCCTTTATGACAGTTGAAGACAGTAAAGTTCATGTACTCCGGTGAGAAGATTCCTATGAATAAAGTGGTTAAGGTTCATGCGGTTGCTCCTGATGATTATAGCGTGCTTGTGAATGTCTCCTAATCATGTTCCTATCTAGACTTTGGTCCCCGTTAAGAAATTGAGATGGTGTGTGAAGATTGTTCCCATATAACGTAGCATGTAACCAATCTTGGCCGACCTGGTTGATCCCAGTGATTGCGAAGATCTCTAGAAGATTGTGGAAGCATGTTGTGGTGTGGAAGATCATGTTTGAGTCCCAATAAAAGCATGATGTGATCTGTATTTCATTCCCTTTGCATGATGTTGCAATAGGTCTAGACCTATTTTGTAAATGTTTGTAATACTGACCTTGGAGATTGTTCAAATGGTTGATGCCGACCTTGAAGATCATTCCAAGGTTGATGTAGTGTATAAATACTTGTAGCTGAGTCATGGAAAAGTTGTCCTTGAGCAAAAATGAGAATATATTAAAAAAGGTCCAAAGGCAAAGCAGAGAAGAGGCAGAGGAAAGAAGAGGAAGAGCAAAGCAGAGGAAGAGCAGGGCAGAGGAAGAGTAGAGCTGAGGAATTGTTTATTCACAATAAAGAAAGGTGTTCATCATGGCAATGAATTTGGCACTAAGCCACCAGTAGGGTTTAACAGCCCTCATGGTTTAACATCCCTTATTGTAATCTTGCTAGGTTTAGGGTTGAGGCAGTGAGTCTGCTAGACCTAGTTGTTCTTCATGGCATTAAGCCAATATGTTTAGGCCCGTGGGGTGACCAAGCCTGAACATCACTATTTCAAGATTGCAATATATATTGAGAGTTAATCCTCTACATGGTTTTTCCCCACCTTGGGGTTTTCCATGTAAATCTGGTGTCTCTTGTGTTTGATGTTGGTAAGTTTCTAATTTCATGCACTCATTGTTAAATCATAATAATTATGGATAAGCGATGAATGTTTAATTGCATAAAGTGTTTAAGTTTTTGTGACAACTGATTCACCCCCCCTCTCAGTTGTTCGGCACATATCAACAGTGTCTTCTATATATTTTGATACTTTAAGAAGAATACATACCCTTAGAGATCTATTTACTAATGTAGAGCAAGCCAAAAAATTTACACAAGGTTTGAATA
Organism: Cunninghamia lanceolata; assembly: GCA_027924645.1. Lineage (NCBI taxonomy): Eukaryota > Viridiplantae > Streptophyta > Pinopsida > Cupressales > Cupressaceae > Cunninghamia > Cunninghamia lanceolata. Next base: position 1,044,882 of record BSBN01000416.1, on the reverse strand, counting down.
AAATCCAACACATGAAACTTTGGCCATATGGACCCTAGATCATGACCATAACAAGCCTGGTATTCAAGATGACCCTCAAAGATTACTTGGATAATTAATTGTGAGAAGAGTGGGTGATGTTTCTACCCTTGAAGTACCATCTCTTGTTGTTTACATAGCCCAATTTAGTGAAGCCTCAACCAAGAAGTTAAAGGTTGATTATAACTAGTTGCTTAAAGATAACATAAAGCTAATAAATGAATATAATGAGAAAAAGGCAAGGGCAAAGCATATCATGGAAGAACTTTAAGCTACAAGTTCTAGAGCCCTTATGCCTCCTAGTTCATCTCAAGAAACTGGTAATCTACAAGAGGAGGTAGGTAGGTTGAGATCGTTACTGAAGGAATTAGATGAAGAAAAGTAAACAATGATGGCTAGAGACAAACATGACATAGAAACTTTGGTTGAAGGCATTTTTGAGACTAGAGTGCAAAATATTATTAGGATGGTAGATGATCCATGTCAATGTCATTAAAACATTCAAACTTCCCTTCACCATATATAAGATGTTGATACCAAGATAGGTATGATAAAACTAACATGGTTTCCAAGAGTTTCCATATGAAGGCAATTTACAAAATATCAAATATGCATTAGGGAGCTCAAATAAGATCCTAGAGACATACGAAGTTACTAAACTATTATATGATGTCTCAGCTTTTATGAGAAAAATAAAGATTATTCTGAAGGAAAAGCTAGATGAGCTCCAATCTCTCTTTACATCTGACATCCCAAGTATGGAAAATAAAAAGGGAGAGAGAAATATGGTAAGGGATTGGAAGTAAGAGTTTTATGGCCTTGTTTCTACTTTTTTGGATCCAATATTGAAGAATGAAAAAGTGGATCCAATTCTCTTCAGCCACCAACTAGATAAAACACTAATACTACAAACAAAGATAGATAAATTCATAAAAGAAGTCAAAGTTGGACTAAATGCCAGGTATACTACTAGCATGGATAAGTTAAAAACTATAATTAATGTATACTAGCTAGGCGAAGAGGAGTACAAGGAATGGATAGAAACTATGCTAAGAGATATTAATTCTTCCGTATTTTTTATTCATTAATGAGTTAACCATTCTTTCAGGATCACATGTATGATTCATAAAATAGAATAAGGGTACATGCCTATCTCTATTGGATTTATAGGATTAATAATCAAGGTAGTTAGAGATATAATAAAAGATAACCATGGATGGCATCAATCTATGAAGGGTAATGTCATTAAGCTTATAAAAAGATAATTTCCAAGATACAAAATCTACTATCATATATTTTCAAAGATATGAACTATTGTGTGCTAGATTGTGTAAAAGGACAATCACAAGGGGCAATGTTTGAATATAGAAAAGATATTAGTTTAATTTAAATTATGTGGTAGAAATGATATGACTCTACATTGTTTCAACTAGACGTGTCACATAATCAACATGAAAGGAATATTAGGACATTTGGCTATATGGAAACATGGATTTTCAAAAAAATTACAAGCTTAGGGGTCAAAGGCTTCTTCAAAGATAGTCTACTAAATAGTTCATCAGCGTAGAGATCGATGGAGGAGTGACAACTTTGTTATTAGGTCAATTTTGACTCACCACTAAGAGGTCTTATGGAAGATATTTCATGGATAAGCCAATTTAGGTTCAAGTGTCTTGCTAGACTCAGTAGTTGACATGGAGAGGATAAAGTCTTGCCCAACACCCAGGTTTAAGAAACCTTAAACTATCCTCCCCTACGACCAGTAGAAGAAATCTTATATCATATGATTGGTGAATTTGGATAGGGAGACAAGTTCTAAATGCACTCAATCTAAATGGTGAGGAAGCAACAAACCATTTCAAAGCTCATCTCCCTTATGTTGACAAAGGCCCTTTCCTACTCTAGGAAGAGCTTCAACCCTACTATGATGGTGAGATGTCAAATAAATGTCTAACACTTTCCTTCCTTCATCAATCAAGCAAGATTGATTCTAGGGGTCGATAAAGAACATATGGGAACTATATTCTGCAACACATTAAGTATCTTTAGTAGCAATTATCAGTCTAATGTGCAACTTCCAACCTTTGAAGGATCTATACATAGGTGGTACTTTTAAAATTCCTAACCATTTTTGTATCAAAATATAAATCTCTATGATAAGTGTCAATCATCCAAGTGAGATGAGTTTTGTCATTTATCTATAAATAAAATTTATTGGCTTTGTATTAAGGGTTACAAATTTTGTATATCAAATAATGTGAATAATCCAATACATTACTCCAAGAGAGAAGCGACGTGAATCATTTTTGTAATTAATCCTTTTTGGTTTGCATTCATATTTTCCATAGAGAATTAATTTAAGATAGGTTTTCACGTGTTAATGATAATTGTCTCTAGCATTTCGTTGACTATTTCAAGGAGTTAGAGATAACTTACGGGCACACATTTTTTGTGTTTGTAATTTAATTTGATCAATGTTCAACCAAGTGTTGTTATAAATCTTTTCAGATGCAATATGTAAGATGATTGATATGAGCAATGAATTACTAAGTTATCATTGTCTTTAATGAATGGAAATGCATTTAAGGGTTTGAGATTTACAAGATCAATCCTTTCTAAGACTACGTGTATCATGCTAAATTGTCTCGGCTAAGTTTACTTCTTGACTCTATTGTATAGTAATAGGCACCAATATGCATATTTATAATCTCATACTCTAAATTTTAAAATGAAAAATCTATTGGGTTGTAATTTATTCTTGTTTATTGTAGCCACATATTGCTTAAGGGTATAGAGAAATACATTTAAATACTTGTTGTTTTAAAAATTCTCTATCCATTTGTTTGTTGGTTCTAATTTTTGCATTATCAAGATCTCTTTTCTAGTTTTTTTATGACTAACACATTCGGCATTAGTGACAAATAAATTGGGTTTGCCTTTATGTCATAAAGGCCTACTATATTAACAAATAGTTCCAAAAGAATTGATCAAAGTTGATTAAAAATTTTATTCTTTTGGAAAGTTCTAAGACAATCCTAGCACATCATCTATAGGATCTTATAGGACCGCCCTCCTAATCCTTGTAGAGCTAGAAATGTAGGAGAGAGGAACCTTCCCTCATTGTTGGGTCTACCCATTTAGCCATCTTAATCATTTAATCCCAATTAGCCTTGTCATTCGACTCATCCATGAGAGTAAGAGGCAAAATTCTTCAATTAGCTTTTTATGGATAGCCAAGAGCTCTAGGTAGTTAGATCTTGATCCCCAATGGGGTGGTTCCCAAATAAATCGTAGGGTTGTCACTGACTTTAGTTTTGTTATGAGAGGTTTCAATATTTTCATTGGCTTTCTTAATTAACACATGATTATGTCCAATGTATGCCATGGCTCTATTCTTGTGTTGAGCAATTCTCATTATGTCAACTATTATTACTTTGACTTTAGTTGGCCTAAAACTTGTGCTATATCATAAATAGGATATTTCGGTAATCGGGTGGATGGGTCAATTGTAACAATGCTAGAATTTGGAATATGGTGGATAATTTATGTAAATACTTGATTACTTTGACCAAGGACAACAACCTTAAGTGGCTTTTGATTTATTGATTTTTACTTAACCATTTTGTTATCATTTGACATTAGGTTTTTACACTTAGCAACATTAACATTTGTTGAGACTAGGTTATTTTCTTGGACCTTGGGTGCATATTTCTGCATAGGATTGGCAGGATTGGGCATAGAGGATTTCCTTTTTTTTGGCACGCCTACAATAGGTTCTTGTGTGACTAGCTTTAGTTTCGCTATGGGCCTTTATTTTTCCATACAAATCCCATCGAGTCCTATACTGATCATAGGGCTTTTAGTGACTAGATAAATTTTCCTTTGACTTGGACTTTGTTTACTTCTTAGGTTGTAGTCACTTTTGACATGACTAACCATTATTGGAGTTAGAGAGTTGATGTCTTCTTCAAATGGTTTGTCCCTTCTATATTTCTTTTTTATCCCTTCCTAGAATTGAGTGAATTCATAAACACTAATCTCACAATAGTCAACCATGTTGACATATTTATTTGGGTCAACCTTTTCATCTAACAATACTTCTTGATGATGAAAATATTCACCAACATATATAGCATTAACTCTTTAATTATCTTCATATTCCTCCTTATATTCCACTTCATATTCTTATTCATCTTTACACTCTTAATACTCTTCATTTTGTTGAAATATGGAGTGAACTATTGCAGAAATAACAACAAACTAAGTGTACAAATTTTTATGTGTCCATGTATTAACCAATGAAATGGAAATGGAGGGCATATAAAATTATTAAACCATAAAAGTGCAACACATAACACCGTATGTACGTGGAGAAACCCTTTCAAGAAAAATATCTAGCATTGAAGAGGGCACAATTGTGTATTAATCTTCAATGGACAATTGCATGGATACAACAAACTTCCTTTATTCAATTTAAAATCATTTTGGTAGCACCTACATACCTATAATAACCCGTAAAACCTCTACCTCATGCCTTCAATTTATAAAGAAATGGGAGAGGAAAACCAAAAGTGGTTTCCCAAAATAATGTACCACTAAAACCATGTTAAGATGAAAAAATCTCATGCCCTACTCATGGAGAGCATCTTTTGAGAACATAAAGACAATTACTACATCGTTGACCACTTGCAGTCAATGGGTACACTTCCCAAGAATCATTCCCTCATTAGACTTCACCAACACACGTGGGACCCACTCGATAAATGTAAAGATGCTCCACTCTCTCTTAGCACCTAGGATTGGAAAAATGGTGTAAATGCCATTAAATCAACTTATAACTACCACCATCATGCTCCACCTCCTTCATGAATGTCGTTAAAACTAATATTCCAAGTCAACAACAAGAATATAATAATATCTCTCAACAACATGGGCATCCAAGTACCCATTCCAAGATTGTTGGATATCAACATTATTACATTAGAATTGCAATTAAAAATCACACTTTCCTAACATTATACCACTTAATAGTATACATTAAAATTACATCCATAGGAAACATAAAATAAATCAAGTACAACATCCAAGGTTCATGGCCTTCCTAAACCAATGAACTACTTAGTGGTCACTAGCTTCATGAGAGAATCTGCAACATTATCCTAAGTGTCAACCTTTTATAACATGACCTTACCATTCTCTACCATCTCATCAACAAAATGATACTATATATCAACATTCTTAGTATGAGCATGGTACATGGGATTCTTGGCCAAACAAATAGCACTCTGATGATCAGATCCAATTTTAACCATCCTACAATAAAAACTAATACCTAAACACAGTCTTTGTAATCATATAGCCTTCTTAAAGGCATGTGTAAAAGCCATATACTTTGCTTTAATGGTGGAAAAAACAACTATGGGCTACCTCTTACTCATCCAACTAACTACACCATCAAACAAAGAGGACACATAGCCACTAGTGGACATTTGACTATCCAAATCATCTACCCAATCTACATAAATAAAACCCTATATTTCCAATGTCTTGCCAACACTATTAGTAGAATGATAACATAATCAGTAATTAGAAGTTTCTCAGAAATATCTAAACACCCTTTTAACATAAGTCCAATGCTCCTTACTAGGGTTAGATATAAACTTGATAAGAACTCCCATTGCTTAGGCAATATCCAATCTAGTGCAAACCATTGCATAATTAGGCTACTAACACCACTAGCATAAGAAATGTTAGACATGTCCTCAAAATCATTATTTGATTTAGGACATCTATCTAAAGAAAGCTTAGTACCAACTGGTAAAAGAATACTATCTAGTTTGCAATCCTGCATAACAAATCTCTGTAAAATAGTATCAACATACTTACTCTAACTTATCCAAAGCTTTTTGTGCACTTGGTCCATATTGATCTCTATACCAAGAATGTAGTTTTCAACCCCTAAATCCTTCATGTTAAACATGCCAAAAAAATGAGCTTTGAGCTCCCTAATCATCCCATTACTATTACCAGTAAACAACATGTCATCCACAAACAAGACAAGGAATAGAATCTAATCATAAATAATTTTAACATAAACACAATGATCTTTTTACTCCTAATAAAAAACATTTTCAATGCAAATGCATCAAACTTATGATAATGCATCTAGGGTGACTATTTTAGACCATACAATGATTGTTTTAATATGCCAACCAAATGTTCCTTTCCTTTTACCATAAAACCATCAAGTTGACACATGTAAATTTCTTCAAGATAGAAATCAATGTTAACATCCATTTGCTCAGTCTCAAAATCACAAGTTGTAATAAATAATAGGAATCTAATGGAATATAAAGGAAGATAATTTAGAAATAGGACAGAAATTTTCACCAAAATCAACTCCCTCTCTCTAGGAGCAGCCTTTAGCCACCAATCTAGCCTTGTACCTCTCTAACCATCCATCTACTCTAATTTTCCTTTTATACACCCATTTGCAACCAATGGGTTTTCTTCCCTTGGGAAAACTAACTAGATCCCAAGTGTCACATTTATCTAAGGCCATCATCTCTTAAAACATGTCTTGTATCCAAGACTCGTTCTACTCTAAAGAGAGAGCCTCCCTAAAAGATCTTAGTTCATAATTAGTAAATTACAAAGCAAATACACAATGATAATCTAGTGGGCTATACCTATCAATTGGGTTCCATTGTCGCATGGATCATCTCAAGGTTGGAGTAAGGGCCTCTACCTATTCTTTTGCATGCTCAACCTACTCGTCTTACTTATAACTCTCATATGAACCCTCTTCTTCCTCTCCATCCTCTAATCCATAATTTTATTCTTCAACATGTGCATCTTCCTACTTTTCAAATCTCAAAATGTATTATTTTCCTTCCTTATTTGTCTTTTTTCTATATAGAATCTAAAAATGCTCTTGACTCCCTGAGAATCACATCTCTAGAATAGATCATTTTCTTGGTTAGTGGATTTCAAAGCTTATAAGCTTCTACATTCTCATTGTAACAAAAAAAGACATTTTTGTGTTTTTGGATCTAATTTAGATCACTTTTCCTTAGGCACATGAGTGAAAGCCTCACTTGACCAAATACCCTTAAATGCGAAACAAAAGGTTACTTACCTTCCCACACTTCATAAGTATTTTTATCAGCAAGACCTAATCAAAGAGATTAATTTACCAAGTAACAAGCAGTACTCATAGCCTTTTCCCACAAGCACCATTCCAGTTGTGTACCACTCAACATACTTATGTCTTCTTCCATCAAGGTTTGTTCATTCTCTCTACAACCCCATTTTGTTGTGGTGTGTAAGGGCTAGTAATTTTCCAAACAACACATGCATGCTTATAGAAATCATCAAATTCCCTAGAATAATATTCACTACCATTATCAAATTTCAACACCTTTATTTTTTTATTAATTTGTATCTCAACAAGTGCCTTAAATTCTTTAAACTTAGAGAAAACCTCAAATTTAGAACACAAAAAATAAACCAGGTGTATCTAAAATAATCATCAATAAAAGTGACATAGTATCAAGATTTACCCATAGAACCCACATCCACTAGACCATACACATTTGAATAATTGATTTCTAATGTTCTCTTTGCTTTATAACTTCTAGAGGGGAAAAAATTCTCTATTCTATTTTCCAAACACACAATGTTCACAAAAATCAAAGTGCTTATCACAATAAATAGAAAAACCATCAACTATCTTTTTATTAATAGGGTTTGAAGACCCTTTTCACCAGTTTGGCCCAAATATTGGTTCTACAACATACATGCATTTTTAAAATTGCTAGTTACATTGCCAGAGTTACAAAATGTGGGGGCATTCAACTTAAACAAAGCCCCAACCTAGGATCCTTTAGGAACAACCAAATTTTCTCTCACCAACCTTCCCACAACCAACAATTTGGTGCAAACTATTGTTACCTAGATACACTTCTCCTCCATCATAAGAATGGTAGGAAGAGAACTACTCCTTATGAGGAGTCATATGATACATGCAACTTGAGTCAATCAACTTGGATTCATCAAAAATAACATTGGTAGAAATAAACAAAGCATCAGATTCACCAGCATCAAAAGATTTTTTGGTGGAGTCATAAGCCTTCTTATTTTGCACTCCTTCTTAACACATGTTTCTCATAGTTCTCACACTTTACTCTGCTCTTTACTGGGGTCTTAGAATGGCATTGAGACTTAGATCTATAGATAGACTTTTTTTATACCCTTTAGACCCTTCTTTATTCTTGGGCCTTGCTTGAACATGTAGTGCATCTTTTGAGCCCTCATCCATAGATTTTATCCTCATTTCATTTATAAGCAAGGCAACAACAAGGGCATGCAATCTAGGATCTATCATTAAACCACTCATAGCAACAATTAGATTTTCTCATGATTCAAGCAAAGAGCGAAGTAGAAAATACACTTATCCTCATAAAACTTAACATCAATGGATCCTAACTAACTCAAAATTAAATTAAATGTATTCAAATTCTATATAATAAAGTCCCTTGATTTAATTTTTATTGAGTATAATTTTCTTTTCAAATAAAGTTATTTACCCGACTCTTTGTTTGGTAGATGTCACTGATCCTTCTCCATAGGAGATATGTGGAAACCTCCATAGAGATATTTAACATGACATAATCTATAAGGCATAATTGAATGGCTCCTCATACCTTTTAATCTAGTTTCTTTTGATAGACATTATTTCTCATTTATATGTATTTAAAATAGATCTTCACTAATCTCTCTCTTCAAGGAGATCCTCCATTTTAAGTTTCTAATGCTTATAATGAGTACCATTGAATTTCTCAATCTTTGATCAAGATGTACTTGCCATGGCTTGTAATACACACATATATCTACAAACACACAAAGAAAGATGCTCCCACTACAACACAAAACAATCACAACACTTCTAGAAAGGTATCCTCCTCTATTCAAAACCAAAGCTCTGATACCAAATGTTGAAATACAAGGTGAACTATTACAACAATAACATCAAACTAAATGTACAAATTTTAATTTTTTCATGTATTAACCAATGAAATGTAGATGGATAAAGAATATATAATTAGCAAACCATAAAAGTGCAACACATAACATTGTTTGTACATGGAGGAAACCATTCAAGAAAAACTCTATGATCAAAGAGGGCACAATTCTATATTAATCTTCAATGAACAATTACATAGATACAATAAGCTTCCTCTATTTAATCTAACAATATTTTGACAACACATGTGTACCTATAATAATCCATAAAATCTCTATCTCATGCCTCCAATTTATAGTGGGAAAGGAAAACCACAAGTGCTTTCCCAAAACAATGTACCACTAAAACCATGGTAAGATGTAAAAATCCCATGCCCCACTCATGGAGAGCATCTTCTGATAATACAAAGATAGTTACTACATCATCTTTGACCACTAAAAATCAATGAGCACAGTTCCCAAGAATACCACCTCATTAGACCACCAACACACATGGGACCCACTCAATAAATGTAAAGATGCTCCACTCTCTCTCCTTGCACCTAGGATTGGGAAAGTGATGTAAATTCCATTAAATCAACTTCTAACTACCACCATCATGCTCCACCTCCTTCATGAATACCATTACAACTAATATTCCAAGTCAATAAGGAGAATAATAAAATAATAATATATCTCGACAACATGGGCATCCAAGTACCCATTCCAAGATTGTTAAAGATGCGACATTAGTACATTAGGATTGCAATTAAATATCACACTTTCCTAACACATTTTGGTGTAGAGCCAAAGTAATTATTCATTCAAAATGGAAATGAGGCATGCAACATGATTCACACCAAGGAGTGTCCCCAACAACATTTACATCATTACCCCTCAATGGATTAGAAGTCTCTTTGTTATGGGGCCTATTATCAATTTTTCTTTGTGTGGACCTTAAACTTGTTTACCATTCTTCCAATCCATGTTGTAAGGAATGTCAAATAATTTTAATTGCCTTTATTGTATAGGATGACCATGCCTTTCTAATGAAAGGCCCTTTTCATTTCTAGCCACCTTATAATTGATTTGTTTCAAAGCACTTATCACTTTTTTAAGATTATCATTAGTTGTGATAGGTTTACTTGTGTAGCCTTTTTCATGTTGTTGAATTCTTTTGTCACCCCTCTCAAGAACTTTACCAAAAGCTTTCTTTTTACTTTCAATATTACCAGCAATTTGATAAGCCTCTATGAGAGTTTTAAGATTCTTGTCTTAGTAAGTATCCCATCTTAGTTTCATATACATTGCAATATAAGACCAAGCACTTGGACTCAATGGACTCATTTGGCCTCATTTATTGAGTGACTTTCATTATGGCTTTCATGAACCTATGATTTAAATCAATGATTAACTCATTATATCCCTTAACTATATTTGTGAATTTATTGATAGTGAATTTGGGATCCACCTTATCTCCATATTATTCTTTGAACATTTTTTTAAATCAATACATGTGTCAATGCTCTAATCTGAAAGGATTTAATACCATTCTCTAGTTGTCTCATCTAAAGATTGTACAAATAATTTCATAATGACATCCTAATATTTTACTTATAATCATATGTTAAATTTGTGAAGATTCTCAAATGTTCTCTAGAAATAGTATTGTTTCCCTAAAACTTGGGAAGCTTACTTTTGATCTCAGTAAGCATAGGGTTGGTATAATTAGTTATTCTTGAAATTTTAATTGACTATACCTTTCAAGCACTAAAATTGCCTCCTCCTAGGTTAATTTCTCATTTGGTTCACTAGATTTATTGGAGGTGTGGGTGGTGGAGGTCTTCTATTTCCCTAAGGAAAGGGTCTTGGGTTAACACCTTGACTAACAACTTGAAGTTGTGCTTGGTGTGCAACTTCTAGGTTTTTTAGCATAGCTTGTTGCTTTGGTATTCTAATTCTAATATTTTCAAGCACATTCACATTTTATTCAACCTCCTCATTTATTTTCCATTGAGCATCTTCATATTCATGGTCTATTTCATTGTGGTATTCATCATTTTTAAATTTCTCCACTCCCTTTGTTTGGAAATGTTTTACATTTGTGGCTCAAGGGTTCTTAGTCTGGAATAATGTGTAGAGGATATGGGCTGATAATTCATCCTAGATATAAATGATAAATCAATCCTGGCACTTTTTCTTTGGATTAATTTATTTCATTAATTAAAATTTTAAAACATAGATCATAAAATTTAGCTTAATTTCTAGATTTAAGCATTTTAGACGTAGACCTATCTAAATAATAGCCTGCATTTGTCACATGCTCTTGGCTTCTTGTAGTTCCCAATTCATAATCAACATATTAAGATATAGAAGGCTTACTAATTTCTTTCACCTTCCATGTGGTGTTATGCCTTCTATCAACTTTTAGTGCTAGCTTCATATTGAGATTGTTCTTAAACACTAGTCTTCGCTTGTCCATCATCAAATTTCACTAAGAAAATCCTTTCTACCTAGAACTTTTCAACAAAGTTGCCAATCCTTTAAGAGGAGAACAAATTTGAAGTTAAAATCAAAATATTACAAAGAACACACAAATTTAACCTCATTAGCATGTAAATGGTAAATCCATAACATAAATATTTTCTTCTCCTATTTATTTTTGTTATTCTTTTAGTGGAACAACTCCTATAAATCTAAAGCGAGTATTCATTGAAAAGTTTACTCAAAGATCATTACTAAGGTATCCAAAAGCACAATATATATAAACCTTTACACACACCATCTTTCCAAATAGAAAATAGTAAATTTTTTTGCAAATTTTAAAACTAGAGATCTTTATCCATGCAAAGCATGACAAATATCAACAATAACAAGAAAATAAAGATCAAAGGTGTGCAAATATAACTCTAATACCTTAATATATGTACATAAAAGATGGAAAATATAGTTAATCACAAATTACTGGGATGGGAAATATAAATCAAAGTTTCAAATACCAATAATAATTGTAGAATAATAGTCAATATGTATGGTGATTAGAGGTTGAACGGATGGTGTTCATGCGGGCAGAGAGGAAGTAGGTCCGCGGCTTGTAGAAGGCTGTGGCTTGCATGTTTCTTTTTTCCTATGCATGCGTGTGTGGGGAGAGCGGTTGGTGTGCAGGAGGCAGTTACTAACAAGGGGTGGGTTTTTCTGCGTTCAGGGGGGTTTTTTCTAGAGTTTTTATATTTTCTTTTTGCAAATTTTGTTGCTTGGTGACTGTTTAAAGGGAAGGGTTTTAGGGAGGCATAAGGAGGTTCCTAGTCTCTATTTTTGTCATCTATGGCTTCAGGTGAAGTGATTAGCTTTAAACAGGATATGGATTTTTGAGCATCTTTATGTGAAAATTCTCCATCTTCATCAAAGCTTGATGCTTATAGTAATTCCATGTATAAGGCTTTGGGGTGGAGGGGATGGCTCTGCCCAGAGGTCCTCGTATCCTGAAAACTAATGGTTATTTGGAGAGGAGTCAAGATCGGCCAATCCTGGTGATTCAACCTAACTCAATTGCGAAGGATGTTGAGTATTTTTTGAAGCATGCTTTAATATGCAAATTTATGGGGATGTGTCTCTCTTCCTTTTTTGGAGTCCTGGGCTAGATAGACTTGTAACCCTGAGAGTGAAATGGAGGTGTTGCTAATGGCCAACAACTTTTTATGGTCATTTTTAATTGCATGGTTGATCGCAACAAAGTCTATGAAGGAGGGCCTTATTTCCATAACTAGATTGGTTTGTTCATCAAGCCATGGCATACTAGTTTTAACCCTTTGGAGGAGCTTCCAAACTGTGTTCTTGTCTAGGTACACCTCCCTTGGTTCCCATTTGAATTTTAATGGAATGACATTCTACATATGGTTGCTATGTTGCTCAAAAAACCAGTGGATCATTTCTATGCAAACGCAGGACAAAAAGGTACTTACTTTTGCACGCATTTGTGTTGAAATCGATTTGAGTAACCCTCTACCAGATTCTTTGGAAATTCATGTGGGATCCTTGTCGTGGGTGCAGCAGCTTGACTATGAGGCTCTTCCCTTTCATTGCCAGTTGTGTCATGAGTATGGCCATCTGCAAAAAAGATGCCCTAGGATCCGCTCTTCAGGGCCTCATCCTAACCAACCCCCTCATAATCCTTCTAAGGAGGATAAAGGCAAGGCTCCTATTTTAGGTGATGTGGCATATAAGGAAGGTTTTATTCCTGTCAATCCTCACAACAAGAATCGAGGAAAAAATAACTCTCAAGGAGAGACAAGAGGAGGAAGTTTTCAATCGCTTTGATGTGCTAGATGATCTTAGACAACAAGAGGTGAACCTTGGTATGATGGTTTTGGAACCGGGTGTCTTAGAGGTGGCTCAGGAGAGTACTAAGTCTAATTATTTTAAAAACATTCAAGAGAGCGGTATGTCACTTGCTCAAATGGATACAGATCTAAACCTCGTGGTCTTGGCTGATTTTGTGGACCCTGTGGCTATGGAAAGGCTTCAGGTTGAGAACACATCCACTCTGGTGAAGATGGTGTCTAATTCAAAGAAAGGAAAGAAGATTTCTCTTACCTTAGGGCTTCTTCAAAAAAACCCAAAGAAAGGGGTTACTAAAAAACCCTCCAAGGTTGGGCGAAAGAAGGATCTGGATAAAATTAGGATGATGGGTGAGACATTGGTGGAGTCAGGGTCTGTCAAAACTCTTGACTCCCACTTTTCTAATTCTCAAAGATGATTATTCTCTCATGAAATGTGAGGGGCTTGAATAGCGGCCCTAGACAAAAAGTTGTTCATGATTTGGTGTGAAGTCATTCACCAAATATGTTATTTATTTAGGAAACTAAACTTTCTGTGGAGAGTATGTGTAGTTTGGTACCAAAACTTTGGTGGCAAGGCCAATGTTAGTGTATTGGTGCGCAGGGTAATGTTGAAGGTGTGGCTTGCTTATGGAACCCACTGAAGATCTGCCCTCTTTGGTGGATTTATAGTAAGTTTTCTATTTCTGTGGTTGCTTCGAGTCTGGAGTCTGGAGAGACTATTCTTTTATCTAATATTTATGGCCTGACTAACTTGCCTAGAAAGCAACATTTATGGTCTCATATCCGATTTATTCGAAGTACTGCTCCTCTATACCCTTGGATTGTTGTTGGAGATTTTAATGCTATTACTGAGTTGGAGGAAAAGAGAGGAGAAATGTTGAGGTTGGAACCATCTTCTTTTCTTCTTAGAGATAATATTTCTTCCTTAAATCTAGTGGATATAAAACCTAGTAATGGTCAGTTTACCCAGAATAATAGGAGGTGTGGTAAGGATTGTATTGCTTAGAGGCTTGATAGGTTCCTAGTTTCTTATTTTCATATTGGTGGTTCCTGGACTACCACTTTGGAGATTTTGGATTGGAGGGGATCTAACCATTGGCCAATTAATCTTTCAACTTCATTGGCTCATGTTGCTTGAAATCCCTCTTTCAAGTTTCAACTTATGTGGTTGCAGGATCCCTCTCTACAGGATTATATGGTTGAGTGGTGGCACCAAGGTAGACATGCTTTCGGTACAGTGATGTATTCTTTTGTCAAGTAACTACAGTTTGTGAAGTATCAGCTCAAGAGGTGGAATAGGCAGTGTTTTGGCAATATCTTTCATGATAAGACTGCTGCTTAGGATAGTTTGGATGCTATCACCCGTGAGATTAGGGAGCATGGCCTTTCTAAGGAATCTCTCAAGGAGGAGTCGAAGGCTTTGAAAGCTTTGGAGGAGTGTGACTACAGGAAGATATTTATTCGAAACATAAGGCAAGGGTTGAGTGGCTACAGGAAGGGGATAGAAACACTGTGTTTTTCTTTAACTCCGTGAAGGCCATGAGACATAGTAATTTGATCACTTATCTTGTGAATTATAGGGGTGATCATTTGACCTCTCGAAGGGATATTTCTAGTGAGGAAATTACTATTTTGCCACTCTATTTAGGGAGGACTCTGTTGATGTGAGGGAGGAAGAAAATCATATTATTGCTTGTATCCCTTCTTTGGTTTCTATGGAAATGAATGAGCATATCATGAGCTTAATTTCTCTGGAAGAATTGGAGGCTACTATTTTTCAAATGAAGAAAGTGAAGGCTCCTGGTCCTGACGGGTTTCTAATAGAATTCTTTCAAGAATTCTGGGAAATCATAAAATTGGATTTATTAGAGGTGGTGCATGAATCTCAGGGGAACAAATAGATGTTGAAGGCTATGAAATATACTTTTCTTGCCCTCATCCCCAAATGTGAAGGGGTTGATAGGCTAAGTATGTTTAGGCCCATAGCCCTTTGTAATGTGGTCTATAAGATTCTATCAAAGTTGATTGCAAAAAGACTGAAGCGATGGATTAGTAGGCTAGTCTCTGAGGAACAGGGGGTTTCGTGGCTAATAGGCAAATCTTGGGTGGAGTGGTCATCGTGGATGAAACTATCCAGTCTATGGTGGCCTCAAAAGAAAAAGTTGTGTTTATCAAACTGGACATGGCAAAAGCTTATGACAGGGTCAAATGGTCTTTTCTTCAAAAAGTGCTTGGTGTTTTTGGTTCTACTGAGGAGTGGGTTACATGGGTAATGAGATGTATCACATCCACTTCCTTCTCCATATTGGTTAATGGGGAGTCTTACTCCCTATTCAAGGCATCTAGAGGTCTTCATCAAGGGGACCCTCTGTCTCCATACTTATTTATTCTCTTGGCTAAGGCTCTAGGGAGAGTTATTAAGAGTTATTAAGGGGACCCTCTATCTCCATAATCAAGGTTTGATCCAAGGGTGGAAATGGGGTAATGGCTTACCTCGCTAGTCACACTTGCAATTTGTTGATCATACCACTTTGATGGGTGTGGCCAAGGTCAGAGAGGCTACTAATTTTTGCAAGGTTTTGGATGTCTACCTCGCAGCTTCAGGACAATAGATTAATGAAGGTAAATCCTCTATTTTCTTCTTTAGCACTCATGTGCCTATTCAATAGTGGATTGCCCATATCCTACGATTTCAAATTGGTCATTTATTTTTTACCTATCTTGGCATTCCTCTCTCTATTGGTTCCCTGCCCAGGGATTCTTGGCAAAATATTTTAGATAAGTTTCATGTGAAAGTGAATCACTCGACCCACAGGTGGTTATCTTTTCTAGGTCAAGTGTTGCTTCTGAAGTCAGTGGTGTAGGCCCTTCCCAATTATAGGTGTATGCTCCAGGTAGCTCCTTTAAGATTTATTAAGGATTTGGACTCTCTTGCTAGGCAATTTTTATGGGCTGGTTTCTTGGCATCCTCAAAGTGCAGTCTTGTGAAGTGGGAGATCATTTGTAGACCAAAACAACTTGGAGACCTTAGGCTGCGGCAGGCGAGCCTTTCTAGTTTGGCTTCATCTACCAAGCTCTATTGGAGATGGTGCACTGAACAAGACTAGGTCTAGGCCAGGATTATTTCTTACAAGTATTTGAAGGGGGTGGCACAGGAGGAGGTTCCTCAGTTTCTACTTCTAGGTAAAGACTCTGTGATTTGGGATACACTTAAAAAAGGAGCTAAGTTGATCAAGGATGACTTGTTCTAGATTTGCAACATGGGTCCGATGCTCTCTTTTGGTATGATTATTGGGATAGCTTCTCCCCAATCGTGACCAGGCATCCTAATTTGCAGGATCTTTGTCATCGCTTCCTGGAGGCTAGTTGGTCTCGGGTTGAGGATTTCACATCTACTCATCTCTATGGGCAGGTGGAAATGTCTTAGATGGAAAGACCCCAGTGAGTGGCCTATTGGGGGTTCAGAAGAGGATCATGTTGAGATAAGTAGCTAGTGGTTATCAAGAGTTGATTTTTTGAAAGTACGGGGGGTTGGAAGTTTCATGGTGGAAAAATGTATGGAATAAGTTTTCTTGGCCTAAGTGTAACTGCTTCCTATGGACTTTAGCCTGGAATAGATGCTTGTCTTGGGACAATCTTCGTAAGCAGGGTTTTTAGGGCCCACCTATATGTACTCTCTATGGTTGTTGCAAGGAGGATTTGTCCCACTTGTTCTTCCAATGCCCTTTTTCTAAGCTTATTTGGTACCTTTTGTGGGATATCTAGAATCATCCTTGTGTTCATGCATCTTCCCTGATTGAATTCTGGAGTAGGCTGGGGAGGCCCCCAACAAAGGCTTCTTTCCTCCAAATTATTTGGAATATAGGTCCCACTTTCATCCTATGGCAGATTTCGCTTGAGAGGAATCATAGGATTTTTCATGGAAGTCAGCTGATGATTCAACAAGTTTGGCAGAGAATTGTTGGCATGATTCAGGAGACTGTGGAAGCTAAGTACGAAGTGTCTTTTCATTTGGAGAGGTGAGATGAAGAGATTGTGAATAGCTTGGGTCTACATGGTATGGCATTTGACTCTTTCTATGTTCAAAGAGGTCATTGTGGCAAAAAGAAGGTTCAGAGAGATGGTGGTTGGTCCCCTCCTTCAGCAAATGTTTTAAAGATCAATACTAATGGCTCTTCAAGGGGTAATCCTGGGCTTGTTGGGATTGGTGGTATTGGAAGAGATAACTCTGGCACAGACATCTTCTTCTTTTCCATTCATAAGGGGCAGCAAACCAACAACTTTATGGAAGGTTCGGTGATTCTAGTTGCTACTAAGAGAGCTTGCACTCTTGGTTGGCACAAGATCATATGTGAATCAGACTCTCAAATCATGTCTAATTTGTTGACTTAGTAGAAATTGGATGCGATTAATTGGCAACTTGCCTCTGTTGTTAGGAATATTCTACAGCTGAGCTCCATGCTTGAGTCTGTTTCCTTCACTCACATTCCCTGGGAGTGGAACAAGGTTGCTAATTGTTTGGCTAAATGGGCCTCTGAGCATACTGGTGGCTGGAAGGTTGAGGGTTGGAAGCAGTTATCTCAGGATTATTCCCAAGATCTAGAGAGGCTAATCTTGGAGGACATGGGTGGCTGATGTTTCTTGTTGGTAGGTCATGTTGTGTGTTCTAAACTTTTATGGGTGTTTGTTGGTCTTGGTTTCTTGGATTTCTCTCTAGGTTCCTATTTTGGACTCTTACTTTGTACTGTTGATCTTCTAGTTGCAATAAAAATTTTACCCTCTTTAAAAAAAAAATTGTAGAAGATTGAATCACAAATATGTACAAAATTAAAGATAAAGATTCAACATCACCAGTACTAGCACCAATTTATTGGCCATCTACCTAGTACTCAACACTTAGATGAATCTCATTGAATAATTTCTAAATCCTTTAGAGTTTATAGTCAAGTTTGAGAGAAAAATGAGATTCAATTTATAAAGGGCTAGCTAGATAGGCCAAACGTTGGGAGTGGATTGAACACCTCTACTCTTTGAGCTTAGTGAGGCTTAGGAGGGTAGTCCTTTAAGGATTTCAATAAATGATGTGAAGCTTTATGAGAGATGTTTACAAAATGATTAAATATAATGGCACAATCCTAGACCCAATTATTTGTCACTAACCCATACTAAGCCAATTTCATGTATAATTTCAACTAGAAATCCTAAAAAGCATAAAATAAACAACATCCATAACTAAAATGAGAAAATGTTTTGTAGATGAATAAACATCTTTATCCTTTGTACCCTTAAGCTTCTTTTGGACATAAACTATTTACAATCACTAAATATGTTGATCATTTTTAAATTGAAAGTCTTAAGATCATAAAATATAAGACCAATGCCTAATCCCATAGCAACAGAGTCATATATGAATTTAATGAAAGCAATCACAAAGCAGTTCACTATTTTAGACAAATCTAATTGACTTGGCTCTATCTTGTAAAGCTTATATCCTTAGTGATGTAGTTCATTATTCCTTATCCATTTTTACTTTAAATATCCCACATACTAAGCTAGAAAGATTTACATACATTGCTTGAATGTTGTACTAACTAAGACTTAATAAAGATGTAGCAAAATTGCACTTAGAAACATGGTATAGTTTCCCAAAATACTCAATAGAAGATAAAGATAAATTGCATCATGAGAGTAAAAATTTGTTTTATATTGGCTTACTAAAGAGAGATTACATCGTGGGTGGATGGGCAGGCATCCTTCCACACAATAGGTGTGGAAGGACCGGGGTCATGGGTGGCCAACCAGGCTGGCTAGGTGGCACCTTTTGTTGTTATATGGAGCCTAATCAGACTTGGAGGTTAAATTTACCCCACTTTTATAGGCATGGTTTCCCCCCAAATTCCTACGGGGTCAAGGGGCAGCGCCCCTTGCGGGGTCCAGGGGCAGCGCCCCTGTCGCGCTCCCTGTCACGATATAGGGCGGGGTCGAGGGGCAGTGCCCCCGAAACCTCACACAGTTTTTTATTATTTTATTAAGGCGTCGGGAGTTATTTTTCATTGACCAACATAAAAAAACCCTATTTTGTAACCGATAATAGTCAAGATAAAAATGGCTAAGGGTTAGGGTTTCCATTGATGTATTGTAGCATTTTTGCAGTGGTATTAGTTGCAAGGATTGCTGGTTGTAATCAGTTTGATTTACTGGATAATAATATTGGACTCTCTATTGGTGGAAGTAGCCTGAGTTTGGGTGAACCATGTTAAAACTTGTCTCTCGCTATTATTATTTCTGTGTATTTTAATTCCTCTGTTTAATCTTTATTTGCATTTAATTGA
Organism: Cunninghamia lanceolata; assembly: GCA_027924645.1. Classification (NCBI taxonomy): domain Eukaryota; kingdom Viridiplantae; phylum Streptophyta; class Pinopsida; order Cupressales; family Cupressaceae; genus Cunninghamia; species Cunninghamia lanceolata. Next base: position 1,025,189 of record BSBN01000416.1, on the reverse strand, counting down.
TATCTTCTGTCAACTAACCCTAACACCTTGGAGTTTTAAGGACTATGTCTAGGTGGAATATGACTAGGTAGGAAGGGATGTGATGTGACAAGGATGGCAGATTTGAAAAGACAGGCAATTCATTTTTGCGAAGGGCATATTTATGACTTTGGTCTGGCTCACTCAAACATCATTACGTGACATCATAAGGAATGCAGCCTTCATTCTACTTACTCTCACTTATGAGATCTCCTTGGAAGGATCGAGAAGCCACATTGCTTTTTATAGAGAAGCCGAGGGCAGGGGATTTCATCCTTCTCTACATTTTTGTTTCAGCATTTCCATGTCAATGGCGGGTGGGTCTGGTTTCTTCATGAGGATTTCGATAGAAGGCTTGGTTTGCATGGGAATGGATTGTTGCAAGTATGAGGTGAGCCAGTGTTGTCATTGATGTCAACATACTCATATTGCATTGACAAGAAGGATTTGATGAGCTGTGTGCTGAGGATATTGAGAAAATTAGCCTCAGTCAGGAACAGTGAAGAACAGTGATGAGAAGAAGGCAAATGTACTGTATAGGATGAGAACCGGAGGATGCGGATTAAAGGGTTAGTAGATATGAGTCTTGAGATGCTTCAGTTAAGATTTCAGAGGTCCGCATGAAGATCTGAAGGAGTTGTGGCTGTCGGTATAGAACCGGTTCCGGCAAGTATCCAGAGGTGACAGAGGATCACAAAAAGGTCCGGTGAGGTCCGGAATTGTACTATCCTAATCTGCGGATTGGACGGAGTGTTTGGGATGTCCTTGTGATGTGTCATCCTAATTTGTGTATGATTTGGAGGTCCAGAAGTACCTCTTGCATTATGACAGTGGCGACAGACTGTGTTCTTGAAGTTCCGGATGAGGAAGACAAGAGATCCCAGTAAGTAGAGGAAGTGCGGATGTATCCAGACATTCAGACAAGCTTGTGAAGGTTCTTGGATCATGTTTAGGTTGTGTTGTTGGTCCGCATTGATGGTAGAGCCCAGAATTGAAGTTATTCTTCCGGATGAAGTTCTTGCTCTGTTTAGCCGACCGGATGAGTTGTTCATCCTGCGAATGTTCTTGTGATGGCCGACCGGATGTGTTATTCATCTTGCGGATACTCCTATGGTTGTTTGCCGACTTAGATGTTTGTTCCTAAGTCGATGTCTTGTATAAATAACGGTTTGTGAGTTCATTTCAAAGGGTGGTGTGTGGATGAGTGTGGCATAGCGAAGAAACATGTGAAAGGCAGAGCAGAGATTGTTGGGCTTAATTGGAACTGATCCGGACATGGTAGAGATGTCATTCTCCAGTTCAAGACTGTGATTTTTATCACTTTGTAGACAGTGTGTCTCCTTGTAGGCAGTGGGCCTCTTTGTGAGCAGTGTGCTCAGGCAGTGAGCCCTTATTGGCATGTGCCATTCATTTTTCTTTATTCTTCTAACAGAGAATAATTCTTGGGTTAATCACCCCGTGGTTTTTCCCTTAACCGGGTTTTCCACGTCAAAATCTTGGTGTTCAATGTGTTGATGCTTATCTGCTCTTGTGTTTATGTATTATGCTTCCATGGATGATTATTTGATATGCTGCTAACTAACAACAAAGAATCAAGTGTTTGAAAGGAGAAGAAGTTTTATACAACTGATTCACCCCCCCCCCTCTCAGTTGTATGCCCTAGATCCAACAATTGGTATCAGAGCTAAGTTCCTCTGATAGGAGCTTAACCGCTTGAGGAGATCCAGGATGTCGTCATACAAGAAGGATAGTCCGAAGTTCGATGGAACCAACTTCACTCTCTGGAAAGGTCGCATGAAGTGTCACTTGGAATGTATGGAAAAAGCATACTTGGCTATGATTTCAAAACCATATATACCTCCACAAGGTGGTCCGACAACTCTGAATGAAATCACAGAAGCTGAAAACAATCTGCGGACCAAGGAAGCTCTTCTAAGCGCATTGAATGACTCAGATCTCTCGAATGTCATTGACCTACCAACTGCATATGAGATCCTAACTAAACTGGAACTTCTGTATGAAGGAGATGAGTTTGTCAAAAGTGCAAGGTTGCAAAGTCTGAAAGGGAAATTTGAAAGATTGAAAATGAGAGATGATGAAAACATCACTACCTTTATGCCAAGAGTAAATGAGCTGGTATGTGGAATCAGAAATGCTGGTGGAACTTTAGATGAAAATGAGATTGTCTGCAAAATCCTAAGATCCCTTCCTGCTGCCTACAAAATCAAAGTTGCTGCCATTGATGAATTCAGAGCCCACACAACTGTCACAAGAGAACAACTGGCTGGCAAACTAGCTGCATTTGAAATGACCGAGTTTGGAGATGATCCTCCCAAGACTGAATCTGCTTTCAAAGCCAGTGCCTATGTGAAAGGCAAACAGAGATTTGATTCGGGTGAAAACTCATCAAGGAAAATGTCATGGTATGATCAAGCAAGAAGAGACATGGAAGAAGAAGAAGCAGAAACAGCTCAACTTGAAGCCCTCATTGCAAAGAGACTGCCAAGAGGATCCGGTAAGTATGAAGGAAAACTACCCTTTAAGTGTTTCAACTGCAATAAGATTGGTCATTTTGCCTCAAGATGTCCGGAGAGATCTGCAAGATCTAATACTCACAGACAAAGGTTTCAAAAGAATTGCTATTATGTTCATGAAGAAGATGACAATGAAGGAGTAACAGATGATGAATCAGAACTAGGAAGCAAATCCGGAAATGAGTGGGTGTTTATAGCCATCAAGGAAGAAGATTCAATACTCTCTGAATCTGTCAATCACAAAGTTGTTGAAAAAGCCTTGGCTGCTCAAGTGGAAGAAAAGGATGATTGGGTTATTGACAGTGGATGTTCTCACCATATGACTGGTGACAAGAATAAGTTCTTAGACTTGGAAAGATATGAAGGAGGAATGGTAAAGTTTGGTGACAATTCTGCTGGCAGAATCAGAGGTAGGGGAACTATTTCCTTTGATGGTAAGAGCAAAACAGGTAATGTACTGTATGTTGAAGGATTGAAGCACAATCTTCTCAGTGTTGGTCAGTTAGTGGACAAAGGCTATGATCTCCGGTTCAAGAATGGAAAATGCAGAATCTTTACAAGCTCCGGAACTGAAATTGCATCCGGTACTCAGACAAAAGGTAATATCTTTCATCTGGTTGGTTCAAATAAAAGTTGTTTGTTTGTTCAAATTGATCAGAGTTGGTTATGGCATAGAAGAATGTGTCATGTAAATTTTGATAACATCATCAAGATAAGCAATACTCAGGCTGTGAGAGATCTTCCAAAATTGATGAAACCTACAAATAGTGTGTGTAAAGAATGTCAATTAGGTAAACAAAGCAGAGTCTCTTTCAAAAGCAAAGATCAGTCTTCTACCGGATTGTTGGAATTAGTACATACTAATCTATGTGGTCCGACAAGAATCAAGAGTCTACAGGGTGATAGATATTTCATGTTGTTAATTGATGATCATTCCCGGATGATGTGGGTTACCTTTCTAAAAGAAAAATCAGAAGCTTTTGAGAAGTTCAGAATCTTCAAAGCTATGGTGGAGAATCAAACCAGATTGAAACTAAAGTGTCTAAGGTCTGATAGAGGTGGTGAATTTACATCTGGTGAATTCATTGACTTTTGTGAGAAACAGGGTATAAGGAGACAGTTGTCTGCTCCTAAGACTCCACAGCAGAATGGAGTAGTTGAGAGAAAGAACCGGACCATCCAGGAAGCTGCTAGGACAATGATGTTGGAAGCAAATTTCCTCAAATGTTTTGGAAAGAAGCTATCAGCATTGCAGTCTACACTCTCAATCGAGTTCAAATCAGAAACAACACCGGTAAGACCCCCTATGAACTCTAGTTTGGCATCACTCCTACTGTGAAATATTTCAGAGTATTTGGTAGCAAGTGTTATATTAAAAGAGATGAAGATCTAGGAAAGTTTGATGCTAGAAGTAATGAAGGAATTTTCTTGGGTTACTCCACTCAAAGCAAAGCATACCGGTGTTACAATAAGAGATTGAGAAAGATGATAGAAAGCACCAATGTAAAGGTTGATGAAGGAATTGAGAAGCCTTCAAGATTTTATGAGTTTGATGAAGATGACCAAGACAGTGTTCAAGGACCTCAATCCTCTCCGGTGAGACAGAGCCAGCCTGATCCGGTAAATCAGGAAGAAGAGATAGGTCTGAATGAGCCTGATCAAGAAGCAGCAGTGTAGGATACTCCCAAAATTCCAAGGTATGTAAAACTGAACCACTCTGAAGATCAAATCATAGGTGATAGAAGCAAAGGTGTACAAACTAGAAGGAATGTTGCTCAAAATTAGAATGAATGTTGTCTGATTTCAAAGATTGAACCTAAAACAATAAATGAAGCCTGCAATGATGAAAACTGGACCAAAGCAATGGAAGATGAATTGATGCAAATTGAGAAAAATCATACTTGGGATCTTGTTCCCAGACCTAGAGACAGGAATGTAATTGGAACCAAGTGGGTCTTCCGGAACAAACTAAATGAAGCTGGTGAAGTAATCAGAAACAAAGCTAGATTGGTCTGCAAAGGCTACTCTCAAATAGAAGGAATTGACTTTGAAGAGACTTTTGCTCCGGTGGCAAGAATTGAAGCAGTCAGATTACTTCTTGCATTTGCTGCCTTCAAAGACTTCAAGGTATATCAGATGGATGTCAAGTCTGCCTTCCTAAATGGTGATCTGGAAGAAGAAGTCTACATTGAACAACCAGATGGTTTTCAATTGTCTGATAATGATGATATGGTCTGCAAGCTGAAGAAAGCTTTGTATGGATTGAAGCAAGCCCCAAGAGCATGGTATGAAAGGTTGGATAAGCATCTTGTGCAGATTGGATTCAACAAAGGTACTGCTGACAGTAACTTATATTTCAAAATTGATCATGAAAATATTTTAATTGTTGAAGTGTTTGTGGATGATATCATTTTTGGAGGAAGAGATAGTATGTGCAAAACTTTTGCAAATCAGATGAAAAGTGAGTTTGAAATGTCTATGCTTGGTGAAATGAATTTCTTCTTGGGTCTGCAAATTACTCAAACAAAAGAAGGGATCTTCATTTCTCAGACCAAATATGTGAAAGAATTGTTAAAGAAATTTGGTATGGAAGACTCAAAGCCTATGAACACTCCTATGGCAACCGGATGTAAGTTAAGCAAAGATGATGATTCTCCAAAGGCAGATCAGACAAAGTATAGATCAATGATTGGTGGATTGTTGTATCTCACTCAAACTAGACCAGATATAATGCAGGCTATTGGTCTTGTGGCAAGATTCCAGGCTGATCCTAGAGAATCTCATGTTATGGCAATCAAAAGAATTTTTAGGTACTTGAAAGGAACAGTTGAGTATGGTCTATGGTACCCTAGAGATCCGGACTTCTCTCTTCATGCTTACACAGATGCAGATTGGGCAGGAGATGTGGATGACCGGAAGAGCACTAGTGGTGGAGCATTCTTTTTGGGGAAGAGATTGGTTTCTTGGCTAAGCAAGAAACAAGATGCAATATCTCTGTCTACAACTGAAGCAGAATACATTGCAGCAGCAGGTAGTTGCACTCAAATCTTATGGATGAAGCAGATGCTAAGAGACATCAAAGTTGAATATGAGAAGCCTATCGCAATTTTCTGTGATAATTCAAGTGCAATTAATATCTCCAAGAATCTGGTATTGCATTCTAAGACTAAGCACATATCTATTAAATTTCACTTTTTGAGAGAACAAGTAAACAAGGAAGAAGTCAGATTGGAGTATGTTCCCTCCAAGGATCAGATCGCAGATATCTTTACAAAACCTCTTCCCAAAGACTCTTTTGAATATCTCCGGGAGAAGTTAGGGGTCATGGCCCCTCCGGTGATGAACTAAGATGCACTGATGTGCATCAGTCCGGTGGCTATCACAGTCATATCTTGTGATCCGGACTAATGGGGAGCTGCAACTAAGGGGGAGCAGCTGGTATGATTCTGATGTATGAGAATTGCAAGTATGAGCCCTTTGCCATTGATGTCAAAGGGGGAGAGAAGACATGTGAAAAACAAGTGGTTGATGATCAAAGGGGGAGCAGTAAAGGAAGAGAAGACATTGATCAAAGGGGGAGCAGTAAAGGAAGAGAAGACATATGAAAAGTTGAAGTTCTTGTCTTAATGGTTTTTCACATCATATGTTGCCATCAATGACAAAGGGGGAGATTGTTGCAAGTATGAGGTGAGCCAGTGTTGTCATTGATGTCAACATACTCATATTGCATTGACAAGAAGGATTTGATGAGCTGTGTGCTGAGGATATTGAGAAAATTAGCCTCAGTCAGGAACAGTGAAGAACAGTGATGAGAAGAAGGCAAATGTACTGTATAGGATGAGAACCGGAGGATGCGGATTAAAGGGTTAGTAGATATGAGTCTTGAGATGCTTCAGTTAAGATTTCAGAGGTCCGCATGAAGATCTGAAGGAGTTGTGGCTGTCGGTATAGAACCGGTTCCGGCAAGTATCCAGAGGTGACAGAGGATCACAAAAAGGTCCGGTGAGGTCTGGAATTGTACTATCCTAATCTGCGGATTGGACGGAGTGTTTGGGATGTCCTTGTGATGTGTCATCCTGATTTGTGTATGATTTGGAGGTCCGGAAGTACCTCTTGCATTATGACAGTGGCGACAGACTGTGTTCTTGAAGTTCCGGATGAGGAAGACAAGAGATCCCAGTAAGTAGAGGAAGTGCGGATGTATCCGGACATTCAGACAAGCTTGTGAAGGTTCTTGGATCATGTTTAGGTTGTGTTGTTGGTCCGCATTGATGGTAGAGCCCGGAATTGAAGTTATTCTTCCGGATGAAGTTCTTGCTCTGTTTAGCCGACCGGATGAGTTGTTCATCCTGCGAATGTTCTTGTGATGGCCGACCGGATGTGTTATTCATCTTGCAGATACTCCTATGGTTGTTTGCCGACTTAGATGTTTGTTCCTAAGTCGATGTCTTGTATAAATAACGGTTTGTGAGTTCATTTCAAAGGGTGGTGTGTGGATGAGTGTGGCATAGCGAAGAAACGTGCGAAAGGCAGAGCAGAGATTGTTGGGCTTAATTGGAACTGATCCGGACATGGTAGAGATGTCATTCTCCAGTTCAAGACTGTGATTTTTATCACTTTGTAGACAGTGTGTCTCCTTGTAGGCAGTGGGCCTCTTTGTGAGCAGTGTGCTCGGGCAGTGAGCCCTTATTGGCATGTGCCATTCATTTTTCTTTATTCTTCTAACAGAGAATAATTCTTGGGTTAATCACCCCGTGGTTTTTCCCTTAACCGGGTTTTCCACGTCAAAATCTTGGTGTTCAATGTGTTGATGCTTATCTGCTCTTGTGTTTATGTATTATGCTTCCATGGATGATTATTTGATATGCTGCTAACTAACAACAAAGAATCAAGTGTTTGAAAGGAGAAGAAGTTTTATACAACTGATTCACCCCCCCCCTCTCAGTTGTATGCCCTAGATCCAACATGGATACTCCCATTCAGGTGGAGAGTGATGTTAGGCAACTAGCCTTTAAGGGGTTGGTGACTGATCATAGACTTAAGAGAATCCTTCGCTCAAATGATGATTTTATCTTGTTGGCTGTGAAGGTGATCTTAGGCAAAAAAATTCTGGAGGAGAGCAAATTCTACAGAGTAGACACCTCCATTGTGTCTTAGTTTTTAGCTTCTCTGTTGGACTCATGCATTTCAAAGGAGAGAACAAAGCTCTTGGTAAGGCAGATTTTCATCAACAATTTGCTTGTGGGAGTGGTGGAGATTGTCAAGGCAGCCAGACCAAGGGTTGGTATTCCTAGGCCTACAGATTTTTAGCTGATAGAGGATGGTGAGGTGGTGGTTAGCTACTTTCACTTCTTGCTCGACCCTAAAGGATGGCCACTATTTCTACACAGGGAACAAGTTGTGGCGGGGTGGATTTTCTGTTGAAGTTGTTGCAGATTGAACCGCATGGAGGCTCCTTTGCATGGATTGAAGAATTGAGGGTAAGGGCGGCATCTCTGGGCTTTGAGTAACTACGAATTTGAAAAAAAAGGGAGATGTCTTTTGTTTTGGCTAAGGCAGATGATAGTTTCGTTGTAATGGCTCTAGTCTGGTGTTTAGGGTTTGCAGCTAATGCAGGGTTTTTGATCTCCTCCCTATATGGACAGTGTAGCTATGTGTTGTTGGTTGGTCGATAGGCCAAATTTTGGTATGCTTCTAGATAGGTTGCAGGCCTTGCATGGCCAAGTTTCCCTTTTTAGTGACCCTGTGTGGTCGATAAGAGATTGGATAGAATAGGAGAAAACTGCAAACATTATGCAGTCAACTATGTAATTTTTTGTTTCAAATCAATATAATATATTATCTTACGCAACAAAAAAAAGAGAGATTACACATGTGGTTACAATAGCTTCATTTATAAACATTTCTCTATTACAACCCACCCAGAGTTCCTAATGGATTCACTACACAAGAAACTCACAAAAATTTTAATCTTTCTACATGAAGTAAAGAGCCTCTATATAACTTATTCATAATGCTTGTCCCAAATGATGATTGACATTTCTCATTTAGTGTTAGAACCTTAGAATATGGTTATTACTAATTAAAACTACCACCTTGGATTAAATCTTATTGAGGTTAGGAATCAATTGATGTTAGGGCTCCAATTTGGAGTAAGTGGTCAATGAAGGAAGAAAATTTACCACCATGTTGTTCCTAGGAGCCATTCCTTGAATGCAATCAAGTGTCTTTTCCTCAAGAAGGCAATTGCATCTATAAACATGAGTAAGAATCTCCTAGAATGGTGGTTGTCTCCTTCAACTTGAAGAACAATTGCCTCATAATATCCACTTCCTCTTTTAACTACACCCATCTTGCATCAAGAAGCCCAATGCATCTCACTAGAGAGAGATAACTTTAGTTGACTTAGAAATGAGGGAGGGCCAAGGCTTTGTCTTCTAATTGTAAGGAAGCTAAGGTATTGGAACAACTTCCTACACTAATCTTGAGAAGAGGGTTATGCAAAACTTTTTAGATCTTTACAATAGTTACAAAAATTATATAGAAATAAACATAAATAGAAATCATACCACAACACAGTGATTTATGTGGAGAAAACCCTTTTGGGAGAAAAACCCCACACTTCAAAAGTAGCCCAATATATTATTCAGAAATCTCAACAAGATTACAATATACTTGCAGAGAAAGCTTTAACAAGAGTATCACCAACCAGAGATTTGTAGGCAACTCAACATCTTTGAGACTCTTACACACAACCTCCACTCAAGCACCTAACATAAAGGAGATATAATACATGAAACCATCAAATGATAATTACAAAACCATGAGCCAAAACCACCCAAAAGTGGTGCCCAAATTCTTAGGGTTACATTATCTCCAATAAAATACACCTCATGATGTGTCATAACATGCATCAACACGTGTAACTCCCCCTTACATCTATTTTCTATGTCTAACACGTTCTTACATTTTCCAATATAGGAGGCCCAACTTTTGGAAGGCATAACTTTTGATCTGGGAAGCCGATTGGACCTCTTTTTTTAAAAATTGTAGAGCTCGAAGAGATCTACACACTAGGCATCACCTTAGGTGGTGTCAAACAACTTGGAATTTTTATTTTGGTCAAAAACCAACTCTATAGCCCAAAAATTGAGTTTATTCAATTTTATAACCAAAAAATCACACTTTTTGTAATTACAAGGTTGAGACACCTTTCCTAACATTCTCCCACTTGTTGAGAACCTTGCAAGAGCAAAGGGAGTATCAACACCATGATTTAATTGCTAGGGGTCAAGAGGTCCATAGACTCTTAACACCATTTGAACTTCTCTATGCTCACGGGCTTAGTCAATGAATCTACAACATTCATCAAAGTCTCTGCCTTAACTAGCTTCACCCTTCCATCCTCAACCATATCTCTAAAAAAGTGATATTATACATCAATGTGCTTGGTCCTAGCATGAAACATTAGGTTCTTAGCTAGGAGAATCAGACTCTAACTTTCATAATAAAATGTCATTGCACCCTATTTTATTCCAATATCTGAACATAATCTCTTAAGCCAAATAGCTTCTTTACAAGCATTAGTAGTTATCATATACTCATTCTTAGTAGTGGATAAAGAAACCACATCCTATCACTTACTCATCCAACTAATTTCACCACCAAATAAATTAAACACATAAGCACTGGTGGATCTTCCACTATAAACATCACCTATCTAGTCTAAATCCACATAACCATAAATATCAAGGGAATGCCCATATCCTATCAAATTGACATGATAACAAAAAAGAATACTCTAAGGTACCCTACAAATATCTAAAGGCTTTTTTAACTGCACCCCAATAAACTCTACCAGGATTAGATATATATCTAGAAAGAACTCTCACTACTTGGGCAAAGTCTAGTCTAGTGCAGATCATAGCATACATCAAACTTCTGATTTCACTCTAGTAAGGCACTCTGCTCATGTATTCCATATTCGATAGGGATGTTGGACATTGTGAAGTAGATAACTTTATTCCAAGTATAAGAGGAACACACAATGGTCTACAATCTTGCATGTTAAACCTCTGTAAAACTGAATTGACATACTTACTCTAGCTAAGAAATAGATTTATGTTCACTCTATCTCTTATAATTTCCATCCCAAGAATATGTTTAGTTGCAACAAGATCTTTCATTTCAACTTCAGCTACAGGATGAGACGTTCATTTTGAAACCATTCATTTCCCTTTACCAATAAATAACATATCATCAACATATAATGCAATAAATAGGAAATGATCACCATCAGAATTATAATAAACACAGTGATCTGATTTAGAATGCTCAAATCCCAAACTCAACATATATGTATCAAATTTTTGGTACCACATCATAGGACTTTATTTTAGGCCATACAAGGATTTTTTCAATTTAAAAAACAAATTACTTTTACCTTTCATTGCGTAGTGCTCTAGCTATGTCATATAGATATCCTCCTCCAAATCACCATGAAGGAATGTCATTTTCTCATACATTTGCTCAACCTCTAAATCATAAGTAGCAATAATAGAAAGCAAGAATCTAACAGATGTCATTTTTGTAATAGGAGAAAATATCTCACTGTAATCAACACCCTCAACCTGAGAGTAACCTTTCATAACCAACAGTGCTTTGTACTTCTCAATACCTCCATCTGAACCAATATTTTTCTTGAACACCCATCTGCAACCAATAGGTTTTTGTTCTTCAAGCAATAGTACTAGATCACATATATCATTCTTTATAAAAGTTGTCATTTCTTCATTCATGGCAATCTTCTAGGATTCTACATCATTCATACCTAATGCCTCTTCTACAGATCTTGGTTCATCCATGTTAGTATTCAAGGCAAAAATACATCTCCAATCATTAAGTGAATACCTTTTAGGTGGTTATCTATGCCTTGTAGACCTTCAAACAAGCTGAGTTGGAGGTTCTTCCTCTTCTTTTGAAGATTCAGAGTGAGATGAGCTCTCCTCAACTTCTTGTCTATCTAGGGGCCTCGATTCAACTTTCTCAGGCATAGAAGAAAGTTGAATCACATCATTCTATTGACTTTGTTTTGGTTGCAACATAACAGAAGACGGCTTAGTTTCTCTAAAAATCACACTTCTACTATATATTACCTTCTGTACAATAGGATCCCAAAGCTTGTATCATTTCACACCATAACTATACATGATGACGATACATTTCACAGCCTTGTTTTCCAACTTTGTTGGCTTCTTCTTTGGAACATGTGTGTATGACTTGCAACCAAAAACCCTAAGATGTCTCAATGAAGGCTTGTGACCTGACCATGCCTCCACAAGTGTTTTATCAACAAGAGCTGGTGTAGGAGACCTATTAATTAGGTAGCAAGTAGTGGCAACAACTTCAGTGTAATGTTCCATTTTTTTGCCTAGTCAGCTATGGGCTCAATAACCTATTTTCCAGAATCCTGATAGGCTACCTCAGTATGGTAAGGGGTTCCCCTTTTTCAAAGAACTCTTGGTTTAGTTTCTTTTTGTCTTCTGATGGTGGATTTGAGCTCTATGATGTATCGGGATGACTGTGCAATTTTCAGAAACTTGATCGGGATCCCAAATTGCTCTCCAAGATTCTTGGAGAAGTTGTCTATTTTTAGAAAGTAATCAGGAAGGCATCGTTTTGCATCCCAAACCCTACTAAGCATATTGGTTCAGTTTATTTGGCAGTTGGATGCAGTTTGGGATTTCTTGCAAAAATGTAATATTTCATGAGCTATTTTAATTATTATTTTCACTTAAGTTCCTAATGGTGAAAATAATTAATAAGTAATTAAGTGTTATAGCTCATTGGAAAGGGGAAAATATATTCTCTTATTTAGGCACTTAAAAGTGAGCACTTAAGTTGAGAAAAAATGGAATTATTTAAGTTGGAGGAAAAAGTTATTATTTCCAAGAAATAATTCATTTCTCTTGTAACTCCTAAAGTGCCTTTATAAAAAGGATGTGAGTTCATTTTAAAGGTCATGCTCATTGATTCTACACTGTTATGCTACCAAAATGAACTTGAGAGTTCTTCCCACCTTCTTGAGGATGAAAATCCTCTAGAGGAAGTCTAATTTCAGTGGTGAAACATCCACCCTAGCTAAAAATTGGTAACTTCAAATCAGAAGTTGCACAGAGCTAAAATGGAGTTGATAATTTCTTTTTGGATTTTGATTTGTGTTTTAGTTGAGTATATTTATGATAGATTTTAGAAGTTTTTGGGAGTTGATTTTGTATATTTTCTTGTGGTTTGTTGTTGTACCCTTGGTGGGCCGTACACTAGGATCGTACCATTTAGCTTGGGCAATTTTGATATGAAATAAACATTGGTATCTATGATGCAAATTTTGCTTGGGTTCTCATTGTGGTGTGTAGGCGCTTATTATCAGAGATATTGTGAAGAGTTTGGAGCTGTATAAAGCCCATAATATGTAGTCCGTACTTCCCAGGCAGTGCCATACAGGGTCATAAATAAAGAAATTTTTGTGTTGGATCAGCAAGTTTTTGAAGATGAGTTATATTCCATTGTATAGGTGACTATGACAGACTTGTGTTGATAGCATTGGGTGAAGGATTGAGTTTAGTTTGTGCATGCTCCGTGGAACTCAGACCTAGCTGGAGTCATCCGTACAGCAGGAGCTTTTATGATTTTTCTAAATTGGAACCTTATCAGCTATGATCAAAGGTGCATATATTCATCTAGATATTATGATGAGTTTCTTGGAATTTCTAATGTGTATGCAGGTGGTTCCAAATATACTAATCCATCAATGAGTGCTGAGGGGCAGAACTAGTTTATTTCTGAGTGTATTGCAGCTCATTTACTTTATTGTATTCATTATTTTTATGTTGCAAATACACCTATAACCCCTGGATGGTTCAACCGCCAATGTGGAGGAATTTGTAATGCTTATCTTTCTTGTAGTTTCACCCACTGAATAAGTGGAGAATCCCCACTAGATAAGTGGATGCCTTCTCTTTAGTGGATGATGGTATTTAATTTCATTGTAAAGTTTGTTTTGTAAGCCAAAGCACTATATGCTCTCACCTCTCCCATCTTGGGAACTTGGTGATCAGAAAATGTGGAGGTAATCTATTAGTTGCATACATTGTTGAGCTAACCCTGTTGAGATATTACTGTATTAAATTTTTTTAAAAAAAATTTGGGTAGCATATTACATCCATCCCAAAACCTTTGTTCTAGACCATGACCACTAAGAATACTCCTAGCCTTCTCATCAATGTCTCATTCATTCTTTCAACAACTCCATTTTGTTGTGGACAATACGGAGTTGTCTTTTGTCTCTAAATGCCACAATCTTTATAGAATCTATCAAAATCATTAGAGAAAAATTCACTGCTACTGTCAATCCTCAAATATTTTATGCTCTTTCTAGTCCGCAACTCAACCATTGCTTTAAATTCTTTAAATTGACTGAAAACTTTAGATTTACTCTTTAGAAAATATACCCATGTCCTTTTATAATCATCAATAAATGAAACATAATATGTAGTTTCCAATAGAAGGAACATCTACAGGACCAAACACATTAGAATGAATAAGATCCAATACACCATAAGATTTATGAGAACTCAAGTAAAACTAAACGCAATTTTGTTTACCATAAATACAATACTCACATAAATCAAAATCAAAATTATAGTCAATCAACCCTTCAACAATGTTTTTATTTTTCAAGATCCTCAGACCCTTTTCTCCAATGTGGTCAAGTCTCTGGTGCCATAACATAGTCTTCTTTGCAGGCTATTTTGATTCAAAAGAAAGAGCACCCTTAGGTACACAGAAGCCACAACCATTTGTTGAAGAGGAAACCCTCACTTTTTCCAATGAAGTAGTCATAGACTTGCTTCTCATAGTACTATTGTACTCAACAATGTATGCATCAATCTTATATAATGTGCCAAACATGACACTTCTACCATATCATCTCTAACCATCTTGCATCATGCATTAGAAAAGACTACCTACACACGCGGTTGTGGCTTTTGGGTACCTAAGGGTGCTCTTTATTTTCAATCAAAATTGCCTACAAAGAAGACTATGTTATGACACTAGATACTTGGCCACATTGGAGAAAAGGGTCTAAGGACCTTGAAAAATAAAAACCTTGTTGAAGGTTTGACTGATTGTAATTTTGATTTTGATTTATGTGAGAATTCTATTTATGGTAAACAAAATTGTGTTTAATTTTACTTGAGTTCTCATAAATCTTATGGTGCATTGGATCTTATTCATTCTAATGTGTTTGGTCCTATAGATGTTCCTTCCATTAGAAAATCTACATAGTATGTTTCATTTATTGATGATTATAGAAGAAGGACATGGGTATAGTTTGCTCATAGATAATAAATTTTGTGCTAACCCAAGGATATGCAACACACCATTAATCTTTTTTTACTCTACCATTAGGAAATATGGTTTTAACTTTACTATGGCCAATAATATTTAAATAAGAATCATCACCCAAGTACACCTTACCTCCATCAAATCCTTCATATTCAAAAAGCAATCTCTATTAGGGGTCATATGGAAAGATGCACCGAAAAGATGCACCTAAGTCAATTAACCATGCATCATTACCTATATGAGTGGCCAAAGTTGTAATGAACGCATCACCACCTTCCTTCTCAAACTCATAATTAGAATCAAATTTCTTATTTTTCTTCTTCTTTTCTTCTTTGGACTCCTTACAGAAGTTTCCCAGCTTACCACAATTCCAACAAATAACTTTGGACTTTCCAAGAGATTTATATCTCCCATTGGATTTCAATTTGTCACGCTTCTCTCTCTTCTTGCCTTTTTCTTTAAATATTCCATGAATATTTAGGGCCTTTTTGGCACTAATGGACACCTTCATCCTCATCTCTTTAGAAAGAAAAGAACCCACAACATCTTCAACTTTCAAGACAACAAAAGTACTCCCATTATCCATAACATGAGAATCCCGTGAATCAGGTTAGAATCTGACATCTCTTCTCCTCATCCATTTTTACACCAATTGATGTCAATTGAGCCACCAACATATTGAATGCTTCTAGGTGGTCTTCAATTCATCCCACCCTCTTCCATTCTCAAGGAATACAACTTCTTCCTCAAGAAAATCTTATTCACTAAATATTTGGCTTAATATATGTCACCAAGCTTCTTCCATAGTTTCTTCGTAGAGGACCTTAATGGACATTGATTAAAATAGAGTCTATCAAGCACAATCGGATTATACCTTTGGCTTTATGGCCCATATGTATTTAGTAGCCAAAGTAGCATTTGTAGGCCTTGAAACATATTCATCAACGACATCCCACAGATCTTGATCAATTAACAAATCTTCCATATTTAGCTTCCACATCTCAAAATTGTTACAAAAAAATCTATCTACCTTTATTCTCCTTGATGTGCTCACCATCTAAAAATTCTTGCAACAAGATCACAAATTATCTACTACACAATCTCCCACTCAAAACTAGATTAGTTCAAAAAATCCAACAACCCACAACTGAAACCAAAGGTGATCAAGCTCTTAAACCACTTGTATGGAAGCTAAGGTACCAGAACAACTTCCTACACTAATCTTGAGAGGGTTATGCAAAACTTTTCATATATTTACAATAGTTACAAAAATTATATAGAAATAAACATAAATAACAATCATAGCACAACATAGTGATTTATGTGGGGAAAACTCTTATGGGAGAAAAACCCCACACTCCAAAAGTAGCCCAATATATTATTCAGAAATATCAACAAGATTAAAATATACTTGTAGAGAAAGCTTTCACAGTTTTATCACCAACTAGAGATCTGAGGCAACTCAACATCTATAAGACTCTTACACAACCTCCATCTCAAGCACCTAATATACAATACATGAAACCATCAAATGGTAATTACAAAACCATGAGCCAAAACCACCCAAAAGTGGCATCCAAATCCTTAGGGTTCCATTATATCCAACCAAATATGCCTTATAATTTTTCATAACACACATCAACATGTGTAACTCCCCCTTACAACTCTTTTCTATGTCCAACACATTTTTACATTTTCCAATATGGGAGCTCCAACTTCCAAAGGCCATAACTTTTGATTCGAGAGACCGATTGGGCCCTTTTTTTAATTGTAGAGATCAAAGAGATCTACACACCATGCACCCCCATAGGTGTCGTTGAATAACCTAAAATTTTTATTTTGGCCAAAAACCAACTCTATAGCCCATAAATCGAGTTTATTCAATTTTATAACTTAAAAATCACAAGGTAACACTCATGACCTACCTTCTTCACTAATCCAAGAAGAAATCCTAATTAAAATTTTGAGAAAGTGATTTCTAATTCTCTAAACATCCTCTTTTCTTCTTCCTAAATTCATGCCTCAATTAACTAAAGAGCAATGACTTCTCCCTCGATGTCAATTTTCACTTTCTCCCAAAGTAGACTTTAAACAAGACTTAGTTGAGTAAATCCTCACTTCCAGATGTTACCTTGTGACATGATACTTGCCTCTCTTTTCATAACCCAAGAATTTCTTTATTTGGTGCTTCATTGGAAAACTTTCTCTACCAACCATTTCACTCTTCCTATAGTAGCCATGTATAATCCAATCAACTTTACCTCCTACTACTTTAAACTAATATTGTATTTTTCATCCTTGCAAGGTACTCTTGTGATAAAGATAACAAAATATGAGTCTTTTCTTTGATGAATGTGACATTCCAAGATAAATACAAAGAATCAAAATAAATAATTTAAAACATTCAAAAATTCTTTGTAAATTTATTGTGACACTCTTCCCACTCCTTATCACTACGCCATTCAACATCAATAATGAATTTTACTTTATTCATACTTGCCTCATATCTAGCATCCAACATAACTTTTATTTCCTTGACAAAATTGACCACCCTTATTTCTAGTGCCAAACCTTATCAATTTGATGAATTAACAATATAGGATCAACTTTAGTAGTTGTCGGGAGTGGGCTAGAAAACATAGGCACTAGACCTTCAAAATCCTCCTTCCAAAATCCTATTGCTTATTATTTCTATTAGGGTCCAATATAGTAGGGATATTAGAATTAATAAGGGATTAGAACTCTTGTATCCATTCCTTTATATTAGTATTTAGCTTCTCCATGAATGTAACATTTTCATACAATAAATACTAATTCAAATGTTGTTGTTATCTTGTTGGAGCTTCCAAGAGTACACTTTGCACTTCCATGAATCTCCCTCATTAGGAACACCTTGAGATCTATTTTACATTTATTTCTATTAGCTCTAATTAAAATTGCCCCTCTTTTTCATTGATTCCAAGATGTTTCATGAATTATGATAGGTCATCAACCATTCAAAATAGATTCTACACTCTAGCCTTGAAGACACCCTTGATCAGTTCGTCAACATTCTATTTGGATCCTCTAATAGTTTCTTTTTAGTTTTTGCAACAATTATTTCAACCTATTTACCTCTTCTTATAAAACATTATTATCTTGAGATATGACTAGAGATATTCTTTCCATTACTTGTATTTGATCTCTCAACTTACTTGTCATGGATTTTTCTTGTTTAAGGCCTCCTTCAATTTTATATTCTCCTTTTTATCCTCCTCATGCTTCTTATATAACCTCTTGGTGGCGGTTTCACTGAATTGGGCAGTATGCATAACCAAGGAGGTTACATCTAGTGTTGAAACCTCACCCACTCTTTTGACAATCAGTTTACCCTATAACTCCTATGGCATGTAGTCCATGTAGGAAATATCTTCAACTGGAGAAAATGCCTAAATAGTCCAGTCTCCATTTCAAGGTTAAAGGCTAACCCCTCAAAGAATTTGTTGGCTTCATCTTAGATCTCAAGTAATTCCTTATTTCGTTCTCTCCTCGTGATGGTATTAAGAACCATTTCACAAGTAGCAAGAGGACCCCCTTTCCCTAACCATGTGCTTACCCTATTCTAGAGTAATATGCTAAAATCAAACTTAGGGGTAGGAATGGATCTCTTTGATGTGTATCATACATCATTCACCAACATTTCCCTAATATTTCTCTATTTCTCAAGAATTATTTTCTCCCTCATCATAACTATCCAAGAAAAAGTTTGAAATTCTTTTGTTTTGACGAAAGCATCATGAGACAAAAATTATCATATGCCTTCTACCTTACACCTTTCATATTTTTTTTACTAAATATCTACTCCATTAGCTTTGGGATTCTAGGAGGACTTAAACTTTTGCTAATTGCGCTACCAGAAGATCTTGTTTCAATGACCATAGTATTCCCCAGGGGAATAAATTCTCTAGAACATTTTGAGATTAAGTAATCAAATAAAGGGTAGGCCTTAGCCTAAACTTGCACATAGCCTCCAAATGTTGTTCTTGTTGCACTTTCCCTTCTAAAATATTTGGTGACATGGGTCTGTCATAGGGTTGTTCTATAATTTTCACATTATCAAACCCTTGCTATTCCTTTTGATACTAAAGAATCATCTCTAAAGGTGGCATCTTTGATGTAGCAAGGATTTTAACATTAACTAACTCAAGTGGGGAATTCACACACCCTAATTTTCTTGTTGCTTAGGTTTTTTTGGAAAAGATCCATTTAGCATCACTTCAAGGGTGTCAACATGATCTGCAAGCCACTCTCAATTGGATTCTTGATTGCATGAAAGGCCTTTTTTTTATTTTGGGTCTAACATGACTATGTTTTTCTTTTCCAATTAAATACCCATCCATCTTATTTCTCTAATAGTTCTCTTTGTGTTGTCTTAGTGGATTCTTATGAAATCATCCTTTTTAATGTATGTGTTTTCATATCCACTCTTCTCCCTTACTCTTTCTCAAATTATCTATAAATCCTTCAGGACCATAATCTCCATGGTCATAACATGACATGTACAAGAACCTTAGGTATTCATAAACCTTTTACATGCCCTCTTTTCCTAGGATTTTAAAATCACCCAAATGGATTTTATATATGGGTGGAAGCTAGCTCTCTTGCATTTCTTGAAATGTTCATGATCAACAAAGTGCATCTACCTAACTGCTTCCAATAATGTAATACTATTTGGAACTGCATAGGGCAATATATATGAGGCAAGATCAGACCTATAAATTCTTTTGACAGAATACTTTTTAACCAAGAACCAATCACTCCAATTTTTTTTTAATTTTTGCCTTTGGTTGGAAATCAAACGGCTCAATAAATACTTTGCCTAATCTAAAATCTTAGGCCTCTCAAAACCTAATTTATTTATCGAGGGTGCCACAAAGAAATCTTCAAATTTGGAAAATAAATCATGTGATTGATTTATGTCCATAACTAAATAGGATTCAACCCCATACATTATTTGGAAGCTTATCCTTGATAGCCAATTTATCATCTAGTTCACTAGTAAGAATGAAAAAAACAAGATGACAAAAGAGAATATCTTTTGAATCTTTTGCCACTCATTCTATAATTGGGTTCTTGAAGTTTACCATTTTATCATATAGGTGTTGGGCCGAAAATGTACCATAATTAAATAAAGTGTTGGCAAGAGGATTCTAGTTGTCACCATAGAAAGCCAAAATTCCCAAGTACATCTTATCATCAACATCTATTATGAAAATATGGCACAAAACTTGGTACACCTCTTAAAAATAATATTCAAACTAAGTGGTAATCAAGGGATCAACTTTATTTTGAAGAATTAGTATCAAAGGAGGGAAACTATCATTTAGTGCCTAAAGCTCTTTTACTTTCCACTTTGCAAAACATGCATGTTGTATTTACGCAAGTATGAATTTATGAAAACTTTCCATAAGTGTCCCAATCAATACTTATTTTTCTATATAATCTAATCTCATGGATCCTTTTCCAATTTTGGTTTCATATTTTATGAACTTTTACCTCTTGCAATTAACCATCTTTGTCATGTCAGTGCCTCGTGCTCTTAATGGAATTTTTTTGAATTTCCACATGTTCTACATAGACCTTTTATGTATAACATTAAACCATTGATGTCACCCTTCGATTTATCATAGATGATTAAGGCTACAAATTCATTGAATTGTTTAGGAGGTTTATTTTTAACACCATCACTTTCTTCTCTAAGCTTTCAAAACACCTGATAATAAAGATCAAATTCAATGTGGTGATGACAACAACAATTTTCAAGGAATTTATTTAGCTTCACGTACCAAGGCCTTATCATTTCAAACATATATTGGAAAATCTTTCCATGAGGATTATCAAAATAATTTTTTACATGAATCTCATGTTGAGTTATATCTAACAATGGTTTACATGACCTGCATACACATTATGTGTAATACCACATTTAAGAACATCTAGATACATTTGATGAAGGACAAGTATGCGCATGTTAATAATCACAAACCAACTTCCTTGAACCATCCCTAATCTTGTCAAAATGAAGAGCTCTATAGATTAATGCCCAATTGTTAGGATTAAGGTGCCATCAACCTTGTAAATCCTATGCATTTTAATAATTCCTAATATTATTTGTAAATACTTTCATAAGGTATGAAGGATTCACTAACAGTGGTGATTAATTTTTACTGGCAACAGTAATCAATTATTTACTGGTAGTATTTACTATTTACCATTTGAGCATCTTTTACTTTGGAAGCTACATGGGTAATAAAGTCAAACTAGGCACCCAAGTTGGTGTATCTATTCTTGGGGTGTTATGACATGTGTAAGAGAGAATATTTTCATAGTTATTGATAATCTATGACATCTTGTAAGAGCACCTCCTATTTTCAAGGGATTGTATGACAAACTAGGCACCCAAAAGGAAGAGATAATTTTTTCAAATATGATAGGTTGTAAGAAGCTGTACAAGGCTATGTTTAGCATGTTGACTAGATTCCCAAAATGAGGCATTGGAATTTGCCCAATTTTGGACACTGCATCTTCTATGTTCTCATGTATTTAATAGGTGCTTGAGGAGGTATATTGCATTGTGAGTTTCACAGGTACACAGATAGTCAAATTGAAAACATAGGAGGGAAGGCATATTGTTGTATTTTACTCTCGCTTTGAAGATAATACAATCTTGGCCTCTTTTCCTTGGTGGATTTTTTTCCTCGAAAGGATTTCTCCACATTATATACTATGTTACGTGATTTTTTATGGTATTGTTGTTTTCTTATGTAGTAATTTTAATTCCATAGTCTCCTATTGGCATTCTATAGTTAAGTAGTAAATGGTTGAATGGCTTTTCATGTTCATTGAGTCTTAATTTTAGATTTGTAGACTTGATTTTAGATTTCCATTTGTAGTGATTTTACCTTATATTCCTAACACCAATTACCTTACATAGTATTTTTATCCAAAATCTTACTTCTTTCTACATCTCATTCCGATCTTCCTACTCACACCAATTACATGTGAAATCAAACTAATCTAATGTTTTTTTGGATATTTCTCCACTTACTATTGAATTCAACATCACTTTCCTTGAAATTCTTTTATCAACAGAGAGAGACCTATTACCAACAGAAGATAAACCCCTTGCCATATTTCCTAGAACATTGTTTTCTACATCCTTCTTCCTCTTTCCTATGACATCTACACTCAACAATTTAAAGGGGTCCTTCATTTCATCACAAGTAAGAAGAGAATCTAACAATTAGACTTGAACAATTGCATTATAATGACTAATATACTCATCAAACATATTTCTAAAATGTCTATCGATTGAACTATTGGGCCTCTTTTCTAGTTGTAGATAGGATCTTAATTTCTAAATGTTAGTCTCTCTTAAGTTGTCTAGTTTCTTCTTTGGAAGTTTTTTTCAAAAGAGAAACTATTAAAAACTCTACAACTAGACTATATGTACTACAATCTGAGTTGGAAAAGAGGAAAGGTAAGAAGTTGGACAATAGTGAAACTATGATGTAGGAAGGGCCAACCAATAGAACTAGAGCTAAGAGGTTGAAGGTTAAAGGAAAACCCAAAGAGCTAGAGGAAAGTCCAGAGGAGGTTACTTTTATTGATATACTCAACTTACTCAACCATGAATGGCAGGTGACTGAAGAATCTTGTTGATCAATAATTATTTTCTTTGTGCTAGCCCTTTGTTGTCCCTGTACTAGTTCTTGGGTTTTTGTTGGTCTTGCTGGTGTTCCCTATTTTTTCATTCTTATGTTCTAATGCTTGGTAGTCTCACCTAGTGTGAGACTCTCTTCTCTTTCCTTTATGGTTGCTTTATGTAATGGGTCTAAGCCCTTTCCTCTATTTTATCAATATCAAAAACATATGACTTAGGGGAAGGAATAGGTAGGTCACCCTCTTGAACAATATTCACATGAGCCTAGCCCTACTCTCTAATACTGAATTGAGATTAGGTCTCCTCTCTAATATCAACTTGAGGTTGGGATTCATTTCCATTATCAACTTGATTACTAGCCTCCTCTCCAATATCTGTATGTAGTCAAAGAAGATAGTTTCAATGCCAATATATAGAAATAATAATTTAACAAAGCCTGATTTAATTAATTTTAATTAAGTGGAATAGTTATTCAAACCCTAAACCATAAACCTTCAACTATAAACCCTAAATTGTAAGTAATTTAAACTATAAACCCTAAAACATACAAACATATTCAAAATCTAACTCATAAACCCCTTCAACTATAAACTCAAAATATCTCATTAATGGGTTAAAAGTTAATAATAATAATGGTGTGTGGTCAAAATGGTGCCCACCCTTGGAAGGATGCTAGAAAATAAAATTTGATGGACATCTCATGGCAACCTAGGTCTAGTTGGGCCTAGCTCTGCCATTCAAAATTATCTAAAATATTTTATATAGGATGCTTCCCTTTTATTGGGACAAAAGATCAATAATGCAATAGAGTGGGAGGTTGTGATAACTTTGTTGCAAGTATGTGTCTAATCGGTGTTGTCATTGATGTCAACATATCTTTTTTGTCATTGGTTTCAACTATGTCCTATTCTATTACTTGTTTAGAAGCTTTGTATGTTGAGGATATTGAGAAAATTAGCCTCTCCAGAAGAAACAAGTGAGTTACAGTGAAGTGCAGTATAGACAGTGAGTTGTATGCTGAAGAACAGTCTGGTAGATTACTCTGTATTTCTTACTTCTTGAAGATCTTGGTTTATGCATTGGAAGTTATTTAAAGGGATGTCTGAAGATGCTAAATCCTAAGTTTGACCCTTCAGTGTGAAGAATTGAGTGAGTTGCATTCACCAGAGTAAAACCTGCTTTCTCCGGTTATTCTCTGTTGACAAGGAGAAAGTATTTTGCTCCACATTAAAGTGTTTTTCTTTGTGGTTCTAAAGGGAAGTTTGGGATGATGACAAGTGCCTACAATTGTAATGGTTTGTGTTTTGGTGGTCCGCAAGCTATCTTTCTTTTATGACAGTTGAAGACAGTGAAGTTCATGTGCTCCTGTGTGAAGAATCTCATGAATAAAGTGGTATGTGTTTGTGTAGTTTCTCCTGATGATTTCAACGTGCTTGTGGATTCCTCCTGATCATGCTCCTACCTTTACATTGGTCCATGTTAAGGAAATGAGATCATTTTTTAAGATTATTCCCAAATAATGTAGTGTGTAACTAGTCTTGGCCAACTTGGTTAATTCTAGTAATTGCGGAGATCCCTTGAAGATTATGGAAGCGTGTTGTGGCATGGAAGATCGTGTTTGAGTCCCAGCTAATCTGTGGCATGGTCTGCATACATTTATACTATAATTCCTTAGAATAATTTGTATTAGGTCAAGACCTATTTTGTAAATGTTTGTAATACCGACCTTGGAGATTGTTCTAATGGTTGATGATTGTAGTGCCGACCTTGATGATCATTCCAAGGTTGATGAAGTGTATAAATACTTGTAATTGAGTCATCGAAAAGATGCCCTTGTACAAAAATGGGAAGATAAGGAAAAGGGCGAGGAGATAAGGCAGAGTAGGGCAGAGCAGAGCAAAGGAACTATTGTACTTCAATGTATTAATCTCATACATGAAGAAGATGGTGATTTTGGTAGTGAGCCTGGCAGTGAGCTGCCATTAGGGTTTAACAGCCCTTATTGTAATCTTTCTAGGTTTAGGGTTGAGGCAGTGAGCCTGCTAGACCTAGCTATACTTCATGGCAATGAGCTAGTATGTTCTAGGCCCATGGAGTGACCAAGCCTAAACATCATTTTTCAAAGATTGCAATATATTTTGAGAGCTAATCCTCTTCCTGGTTTTTCCCCACCTTGGGGTTTTCCACGTAAAAATTTGGTGTCTCTTGTGTTTAATGTTGCATCTATGTTTAAGCTTATGATTTCATGCATTCTTTGTTTAATCATAATAAGTGCGGATAAGTGATTAATGTTTAAGTGCAGAAGTGTTTGAGTTTTTGGGACAACTGATTCACCCCCCCTCTCAGTTGTCTGATGCATTTCAATAATTGGTATCAGAGCCAAGTCCCTTCAGAAAGAGTCTAACAACTCAAAGGAGATCCTAAATGGAGTCAGAAGGAAAATAGCTACACACCAATACACCTGAATGCTCATCAAGAGATAACAAAGGAGAATTGTCCAAGGAAGCATTTCATGAAGAAAAGAGTGTTAACCATTGAAGAAGTTCTGATCTAGAAGTATGCACCAATAATAAAGCCATGTTTCAAGATGAGAATTGTTGGGTTATTGATAGTAGTTGTTCAAACCACATGACTAGTGATAAGAGTAGATTTGCAAGTCTAGAAAGATGTGATGGAGGGCTAGTTACGTTTGGAGATGATTGCACTGCTGAAATATACGAAATATGATCAATTAATTTTGGTAACAGATAATTTTCTGAAGATGTTCTTTATGTTAAAAATCTAAAGCAAGATCTCTTAAGTGTTGGACAGTTATGCAAAAAGGGTTTTAGTTTTGTGTTTGAAAATGATACCCTAAAATCAAAGAAAAATCTGGAACGGCAATAGCAATTGGAAAAAGGACAAAAGAGAATCTCTATCATCTCAGAAAAAGTGACTTTCTTGTGTTCACATCTCATACCAATGAAAGATGGGTCTGGCATAGAAGACTGTGTCATGCAAATCTTGATGTTTTAATAAAAACAACCCTAGTAAAGGATCTACCAGAAATTGATTACTCAAACAACATCATTTGTAGGAAATGTCAAGACAAAAGACTGTCAAGAAAAATATTGCAGGATAAAGAAAGATCTTCCACTGAACAACTGGAATTGATCCATTCAAGCCTTTGTGGCCCTACAAGAATACCAAGCCTCCATGATGATAGGTACTTTATGTTTTTTATTGATATTTTTTCTAGAATGACTTGGGTTAGCTTTTTCAAGGATAAATCAGAGATTCTAGATGCACTCAAAGCTTTTAAAGAAATGGTTGAAAATGAGCTAATTATGAAAATCAAGAGTTTGAGAATTAGCAAAGAAGAAGAGCTCACCTCCAACAATTTCAATATATTCTGTAAGACCTATGGGATAGAAAAATAGCTCTATGTAAAAAAATAAGGTAATGGAAGAAGCAAGTAGGACTATTCAAGAAACTGCAAAACTAATGTTGGAAGAAGCAAAACTGCTAGATACATTTTGGAAGAAGGCAATTCAAACCACTAGCTATACATTAAACAGAGTTCAGGTAAAAACCAAAGTTGAAAAGACTCCCTTTGAACTATGGTATGGAACAACACCCACTGTGAAATACTTCAAAATCTTTGGAAGCAAATGCCTTATCAAAATAGAAAAGGACAATGCTAAGTATGAGGAGGGCATTTTTCTTGGATATTCATCTCAGACCAAAGCCTACCACTACTACATCAATAGATTGGGAAGGACTGTTGAAAGTACAAATGTTAAAGTTTATGAGAACATTCAAGACTACTCAAACCCAACTAATGAGGTTGCAAATTGAAGCACAAGAAGGTTCCCAGACTATCAGTGACAAACAAAATGTGATGTGGAAGATCATAGAGCTACTGTGAATCAAATGAATCTATGCTTGATTGCCAGTATCGACAACAACAACTCCAAAATTGTAGAAGAAAACATGGATTTAAAAGAAAGTATAATAGAGGCAAATGATTACATCAAAGAGTTAAGAGAACAAATTAGGCAGCTTCGGCAAAGACTAAAAGAGGACAATGGTGAAAAGACAAAAATTAAGGAATGTCTAAAAAACAAGACCAAAGACTACATGAAACTTGAAGAAGAAGTTGTAGATCTGAAAGCTGATATGAAACATGTATGGGCTCAAAGAGACCAATTCAGCGTGAGTGCTACCAGATATGATAAACTAATGGCAAGCCAAAAAAATGATGATGACAATGAAAGCATGAGACTTGAAAAAGGTAAAGATTTCAGAGCAAGTCAAGAAGAGGACAAAAGTAGACAGAATCAAAGAAACAGATCTAGAAGACCATCAGTCAGGCAGCCAAATGCTCAAAGGTACCCCTCCTTCAATGGCTATTGTAATTCATGTAACAAGTTTGGTCACAAGGCTACTTGGTGTAGAAATAGGATGAATCAAAATGTTCCACTATTCTCTAGTCAGTGCTTCACATGTAATAAAATTGTTCATAAAGTTGTCGATTGTAGAAGTAAAGTAAGTCAGAACTCTATTAGATGCTATGCATGCAATAAATTGGGACACAGGGAAAATAAGTGTAGGAGCCAAGGGAGAAAAGGCTATGGCATAAATAGGATAATGGAATCCTTCAGTGGCCATTGTTATACTTGCAATGAATTTGGGCACAAGGCCAACCTATGTAGGTCAAGGATAAATGGAAGGAACAATGATCAGAAAAGTATTATTTGCCTCAACAAGCCTGGACATATTGCAAAATTCTACAAAAATAAGAACATGAAGAAGGATGATCAATCAAAGTCGAGGATATCAGTTGAAAAAGCTGATCCGGCAGAAGTCAAGAAAGAAATGAACAAGATTTGGATCAGGAAGGGAATAAATGAAGCAAGAAATGAGTCTGCTCCAAACTCTAAAGTAACTACTTCCTCTGAGAAGTAGATTGTGGTCTATGGGTCAGGGGGAGCCATATTGAAAATTCTAAATCCCCCAGCCAGATAGTCTATGTAGAAATTTGGCACAAAAATATTATATCCCTTGAAAGGATTCTGGTCCAGAAGCCTAAAATGACTAAATATGAGAAGTGTACAGAGAAGTACCATTGTGAATTATCCAAATCCAGATGGATGAAGTTAAGCCCAGAACAATGTACAGCACCAGAATACAAGGGTCCGCATTTCTTCACTATTGCATAGTTTGTTCTACAGTTCTGAAAACATGTTAAGAGGTCAATGATGAATGTTGGATATAAACTCTAGAGTCTCTCATGATCTGCACTAGGAGATATGATGTGACAGATAAATTGGTAACTCATACACTAAAGGGATAGGCTGATAGGTCAAGGTGAAAAAGACACTTCCTTAGCTACCAATAAGGAATTGACAGGTGCAATTGATACTAAGACAAGGATGCAAAAAAAGGGGGTCTACAAATAGAAGAATGTTGGTCCATGGAAATTATTGGCTATATGTGGTGTCGTTGATTGATAAGCATTGTTTTCATAAGGTGTCATGATGATTGATAATGATTGTTAAGTTCCCTAGGAAGAAGAAGGAAAATTCTTGCACACCCTGATGTGCACTTCTAAAAGGAAGTACTCAGAACACCAAAAAGAAAGGGGTGTAGATGTGTAAGTAGTAATCAAGTTGGTTGCTAAGGACAAGAGGATCATAAGATATGAATATCAAATAAAGAGCAGTAAAGTGTTGCGGTGTTGCTGACAAAGCAAATAGTGCAATAGCAGCAAGATTCGAAGTTGAGGCTTGACAAACCAAGAAGAGGAGAAGTTCATCAAGTAAGGGGGAGCAGTCAGCTAAAGAAAGTTTAGAAGAGATCTTGGTTCAGAAGCAGCAGATTGTAAGTATGTGCACTTTGCCATTAATGTCAAAGGGCAAGAGAAGTCATGTGAAAAACTCAAAAGGAAAGAGTGCAGATGTGTAAGGAGATAGGGGGAGAATCTTGTCTTGATGGTTCTTGCAATTTTTCACATCATACATTGCCATCAATGACAAAGGGGGAGATTGTTGCAAGTATGTGCCTAATCGGTGTTGTCATTGATGTCAACATATCTTTGTTGCCATTGGTGTCAACTATGTCCGATTCTATTACTTGTTTAGAAGCTTTGTATGTTGAGGATATTGAGAAAATTAGCCTCTCTGGAAGAAACAAGTGAGTTACAGTGAAGTGCAGTATAGACAGTGAGTTGTATGCTGAAGAATAGTCCGGTAGATTACTCCACATTTCTTGCTGCTTGAAGATCTTGGTCTACGGATTGGAAGTTATTTAAAGGGATGTCTAAAGATGCTAAATCCTGAGTTCTAGTGTGAAGAATTGAGAGAGTTGCATTCACCGGAGTAAAACCTACTTTCTCTAGTTATTCTCTGCTGACAAGGAGAAAGTATTTTGCTCCGCATTCCTCTGCATTAAAGTGTTTTTCTCTTCATTTCTAAAGGGAAGTCAGGGATGATGACAAGTGCCTACAATTGCAATGGTTCATGTTTTGGTGGTCTGCAAGCTATCTTTATTTTATGATAGTTGAAGACAGTGAAGTTCATGTGCTCCGGTGTGAAGAATCTCATGAATAAAGTGGTCTATGTTTGTGCAGTTGCTCCTGATGATTTCAATGTGTTTGTAGATTCCTCCTGATCATGTTCCTACATTTATACTAGTTCATGTTAAAGAAATGAGATCGTGTTTGAAGATTATTCCTAGATAACGTAGCGTGTAACTAGTCTTGGCCGACTTGGTTAATTCCAGTAATTGCGGAGATCCCTTGAAGATTATGGAAGTGTGTTGTGGCATGGAAGATCATGTTTGAGTCCTAGCTAAAGCTTGGCATGGTCTGCATACATTTATACTATAATTCCTTAGAATAATTTGCATTACGTCAAGACCTATTTTGCAAATGTTTGTAATACCGACATTGGAGATTGTTCCAATGGTTGATGATTGTAGTGTTGACCTTGATGATCATTCCAAGGTTGATGAAGTGTATAAATACTTGTAATTGAGTCATGGAAAAGATGTCCTTGTGTGAAAATGGGAAGATAAGGAAAAGGGCGAGGAGCTAAGGCAGAGAAGAGCAGAGCAACTATTGTACTTCAATGTTATAATCTCAGACATGAAGAAGATGGTGATTTTGGTAGTGAGCCTAGCAGTGAGCCGCCAGTAGGGTTTAACAACCCTTATTGTAATCTTTCTAGGTTTAGGGTTGAGGCAGTGAGCCTGCTAGACCTAGCTGTACTTCATGATAGTGAGCCAGTATGTTCTAGGCCCATGGAGTGACCAAGATTGAACATCATTTTTCAAATATTGTAATATATTTTGAGAGCTAATCCTCTCCGTGGTTTTTCCCCACCTTGGGGTTTTTCACATAAAAATCTGGTGTCTCTTGTGTTTAATGTTGCATCTGTGTTTAAGCTTCTGATTTCATGCATTCTGTGTTTAATCATAATAAGTGCAGATATGTGATTAATATTTAAGTGCAAAAGTGTTTGATTTTTTGGGACAACTGATTCACCCCCCTCCTCTCAGCTTTCTGGTGCATTTCAACAAACTTTCCATTCGTTAGCCAATTCAAAAAGGTTGAAATATGTTATCAGTGGAAGGGGGATCAATGGTTGTCATTAAAGGCTTTGAAAAAGAGAGTTTCCTAAATTAGAAACAACATGATCTATTGGAAGAGACCATTGCTACTAACAAATGGTTTGAATTAATTTCTTTTTCTCATTGTTTCTAAGAAAAGAATAAGGTGAATTTTTTTCTCACCAATAAAGTTATTGAGCCAAATCTACTCTCATATTTATTTGTCTTTAATGTTCATGATTTAGAGGGGATGAATGGAATCATCCTCAATAAAAAGACCCTATGATATCTCCCCTTCTTAGCTCCTATTCTTTGAATTATGAAGGGTCCTTTCAAAGTATTAAGTGGTGGTGTTCTGTTCATGCTCAAATTTTGATGTAGTGACAAGGTATAATGTTTAGTGCTCCCAGGTGAAAGCTCTCTTTGTCATGGGATGTTTTCTCTTGATGTGTTACAAATGCCTTGCAAGGTTTTTTCCATGGCCATTTTGGGGTGGTATATTGTTTGTTGCTTTGTGATTGTATTGTTTAGAATGTGGCCTAGATAGTTTATGGGTGAGTCACACTCCAACTCAACACATGAACTATCTTCCTTGCTAAGGGTAGCCCCCTAGCCACTCCCACTCACATGGTAATATCCAATCAAGTAGAGGTAGGACTGAGGGTTTGTTCTTCTATCATTCTTGAGCGAGCATAATGTCACGAATGATAGTTGGGTTTTATGCTATGTGTGTGTTTTAATGATTGTTCCTATGGAGATGCTCAATTTTAGTTGTTATTGTCATAGTTGTATGACCCAAAGGGTCACAATTCCTAACTCTCCTAAGCCTAACACAAATGTTGTTTTGTTCATTGATGAGTTGAAGACATTCTTGTCTCCTTTCTTTATCTCGTAAGATTTTTTGTATCAAGGGTTGCTAGTCTCTAATGCACTACTGATGTTCTTATTCTTCCCTTATTTTTTGAATATTCTGTTGATGAATTAGATGGGGGAAGTTCTCCCCGATCTCGTCAAGGATGGATTGTATCCAATCTTCCCTAATGCTTGTGCACATTGAATTCTTGGCAATAGGGAGAAATGTGTTGGAGTACATGACCACTGAGAGGGGGGGTGAATCAGTGGTCTATAAACTTTAAAAACTTTTGGCACCTTTTAACTCATAGGATAGAGAATAAGAGAGACTTCAAAGATTTATCAAATACATATGCACAAGTATGATTATAAACATTATAATCAAGACCTCAAAGACAAAACATTAGGGCACACACATAACGATAAACAAGATGAACCATAACACATGTTTTTCATTAGTGGAAAACCCTCACAGGGATGAAAAACCACTCAGAACATGCCTCACTAGCTTAATCAAAAAAACATGCCTCACTGGCTACACAAAATGCCTCACTGAAGAATACAATTGCCTCACTGGCAAGGTGTGCATCACTGGAAAATACAAGTGTTCAAAAGAAACTAATAAAGTTTAGAGGGTTACTCTATTTCCATACAAATCATGCTAACTACAATCCAAGATGCTCAAGTAGTTTATCTCTGCAATGATCACTCATACTTATCCTGTTGCAACCAACACAGTTTGCTACCATTCTCAACAAGACATAGATTCAAACCTCACATTCATTTCATCTTCTATGTAAAGTTCAAAAACCTCAAATACAATCTATCAAAAAACTGTGAAACTGCTTCAGTGTTAAAACCAGAACTAAACATATAACATTTCATCAAAATTCATGTCAGAGGATATTGCCAATATACTTACCAACACCCCAAATGTAGATGTTGACTTAGAACTATATTTCATGTTTTTCTTTATGACTCAAAATTGACAAACTGCATATGGACAGATAGATCTGTCTCTTCTCCACCCAAATTACCAATCTTCATCATCCAAGGATATACATAAAATAATCTGCATTTTCTTACAAATTTCACCCTCCTCTTTGTGTATGGATCATGGTATGAAAGACTCTTAAAGCCCTGTAATTCTATGTCTCATCATCCTCCACATATATTAGTATTTATATACTTTTTGAACCACAGCCATATATACAATCAAAAATCTATGCATTTTCTATATCATGGTGTAGATATTCATCTAACAGAACCAAAACACTCATCTAATCTCCAACATGCATCACTGGATGGATTTTATATATTCTCCTGGCCCTCTCAGTTGGTTTTATACCAAACAAGGAAGTTGAAAAGCCGTCTTTGAAAAATGCTCGTCAAATTTAGGAAAAATGAAATTTTGTTATAATTTGAATCCAATTTAAATCTTGACCATCAAATCGTATGTTCACGCCTTGGTATCTTTAAACAGTAACCTTTGATGATAGCTTGAGCGCTTGACATAAGGAAGTTCACCGAAGGAGCTGGTATTACTAGGTCAAAGGGCTGGTTTTAGAATGACTAAGAACCCTTCATTCGGTAGAGTTAAGTGATAATGACTTATGATCACAAGTCAACTCCCAAATATATCAAAAAGTGCCCTTTTTAAAAGATGGGTAGGATTAGGTATTAAAAGCTTAGTTTAGGGTTTTCAGAATACATTTAGGTTTAGAAAAATTAGGAATCTAGACAATGAACTCTGATGTCATCAATAATACAAACCCTAGATTGAAGACGAAAAATAGATAAGTGCATTTTAGACATAACAGTTAGGGCTTTGAACAAAGAACTTAGGATTTTGGTCATAGGTACTTAGGAGTTTGGAGATATTAGGCTTTAGGTCCCTTAGACTTTATACATTCATTAAACCCTACTTACCACTGAGTGAACTTGTTGTAGAGACACCTCCATTGTAGGTCCTGAGGAAAACATAATGAAAATCTCAAAATGTAAAGAACACCATGTGAGAATACCTTCAGCATGATCAAGATTACACTATCACAACACCAACTCCAATGAGGATCAATTGTCCAACTAGGATATGATTGAATCATGAATGTGAACACTACTCAAGTCTGAAACATATTGAAGTCTTAATGTAATCTTATGAATTCTATAAACTCCTTTGAAGTCTCACAAGCCCATTGATTCATGTCCATACTAAACTTTGATCACAACCTTTTTAAACACAAAATTCAAACCCTAATCATGAGCAGTAATAAACACAACATCCTAAAATGTAAATAGATTTGAGATCTTTGTAGCATGAACACACTAAAGTAATCATGGAGCACAAACATGAAAGTATGAACATCTCAATATTATCATCTCCAAACCAATGAACTACATCATCAACTCAGCATCATCAACATATCATGAAGCAACTCAATATCTTATCCTGAAAGCATGAAACATACATTCTGAAGCAATCCTGAAAGCATCAAGCATACATCCTAAAGGACATGACTGAGATCAACATCCTAAGGCCAACCACTTTTGACATCAATGACAAACATTGTTCAATAAACTCCCCCTTTGTCATTGATGGCAAAATTTTCTCATTTCTACACTATCTCACTCCCCCTTTGACATCAAGTGACAAAGGGGTGACATTGTTTACATTAAGCTCCCCCTGTCAAGAAACAATCAACACTGAAAGAATTCCTAATAAAAGCATATGTAATAAAGAATAGGAACAAATCCTCTGCTACCTTTGGAATCAACAATATCATAAAGATGATAACAAAGCCAAGGCAAAATAACCCATCACTATCTGATGCAATAAGACATACTCCCCCTAACTCCTGAACTCAAGACAAGATAATCACCCCTAGCATGAAGCATTCTAACCATGCTCTCATACACCAACATCAAAAATTCTAACATAGAAGCTCTGTTGCACCAAAGAAGGTCTGCTGCACCAAAGAAGGTTTGCTGCACCAACAAGTCAACAATACCATCAATACAAAGCGTTGCACCATGACTATCACTGCAATCATAAATACCAACACTGCCACACTATCACTGGAAAGAAGAATGAGTATTATTCTTATACCCCTAAGAAACACCTCTGAAAGTTGCAAAAACTGAGTTGTTAGACCAACAAGATCAGAACTATCACAGGTATCAATATCCATGAAGAAAGATATCACAAGTAAGCTATAACTGGAGGATAAATACATCAAGACCACTACTTTGTCATCAAGAAACACACTTGTAGCTCAACATGAACATCTATTGTATATGAAGATTCATAACAATTCTGCAACTCAGCAAAGAAACAACACCGTTCTAGGAAAATCTTGCATCTTAGCATATCAACATTATTGTCAATTCACATCAAGCAATCTACACTTCATGCTCATTTATATTGCAATTGTCACTGTTATGAAATATCAATGAGTATAACAAATCAAGGTATTCAAATAGTTTCTCACTCTTTGATATTTTTTATGCTTGCAAAGATAGCATCCAATATCACTACAGAAGCATGATCCATTAGAAAATGGACTACTGATTAAAAGATCACTAACACTTAATGAGATCTAAATAGTATATAGGATGAATATGCCAGACAACCACTACAAATCATGATAGACTACTTATATCACTTCTTTTATAATCTAATTATCACTTTTCATAGGATAGAAAGACTGGTAAACTACAATATACAATCACTATCCCCATAAAGAAAACCAAAAAGCAGACAACACTATCATTAACTTCAAGATGCATCATGATGCAGAGGCACCCACACTATAACCTTAACATACAGCATGGATGTCTGCAGCCCATCATCATCATCATCATCATCATATTTACTCTTTACACTGTCAGCATCATCATATTTACTGTCGCCGACCGATATCCTCCTGCAGACAAGCCTTCACTCTTTCGCATGTCAACAGCATCATCACATTCGACAGCATCATCATGTTCGGCAAGCGCGAACATCCTCCTGACGTCCACTGTTCATCGCACCAACAACTTCCGTCTTCACTATCTTCAGCATCATGATGTTCAACATCATGTTCTTCAGCAAGATAAAGAACATCCGGTTCCTCCCATTTATCCTGATGATGACAAACCTTAACTCCTCGCACCATCCCCTCGATGCTTACGTCACCCGATATCCTGATGACGATTATCCTGATGATGATGACGTCACCTGCAGCTCCTCAATATCCTGCTGCTCCGAAATATCCTGATGACGTATATCCTGATGATGATGACGTCATATCCTGCTGTTGGCCAAACTTAGCTTTTTCGGCCCACGATCAACCCGATCTTCTTCCTTATGCCGAGACGCTCCTCCTCGGCATCTCCTGATGATGATCACCCCGACGCACTTGCACTTCATGCAATCGAAAGCATCATGCTCATCTCCACTTATCCGGATGATGATGTCCAAAGCGACTGCAGGATATTTGCAGAAATATCCTGATGATGCCGTTTTAACGAACTTCCAACCTTAGCGAAATTTTACTTCGCCGATCCTCCAAGGACGACCCGATCCACTCTCAGGGTGATCTTCCAAACTCTCTCAGCTCGACCTAGCACATACCCATGCTAGGGTTCTCAACACCTTTCGACCGCGATCCTGCACACCTGCATGCAAACAAACAAACTAACTCCTAACCTACTGTACATAACCATTCCATCGATCAGACGAATCAACCGGTGGAATGGATCAGTGAATCCATGAAACCACCCAAACCAGCAGATCGATTACACAAAGGAGATCAAACAGAAGATGAAAACAGGATCTTTATTGATTTCAAAGATGCAATACAATATACTGTTTCTCACACAGTACACTCTAACTCCTCTGCTCAATGCAATACTATACTATCGATCGATGATGTATATGCAATATCAACCGATCCTCATGCTTAAATAGATTTTCCTGCGAGTACTACTGACCCGAATCCAAGCGGCTGGGAAATCTCTCCAGGCGGCTGGGAGATCCAACCGATCCTACATCATGACAACTGTCCTAACAAACTATCTAAAAATAGCAAAGCCTGGTCAGCATGATCTTAGTATGATCAGCATGACCTTATTACATGCATTTGGTCTTATCAGACCTTCTTGGAAACATAAACAAGACTCAAACTAACTAACTGCCTCATGAAGGCCAGCTGTCAGGTAGGTGCTCCTGCACCATACTCCCCAACAGAAAAGAACTCATGTCCCATGAGTTTAGTATGTGGAAGTCCTCCACCTTTACACTTGGTAATGTCAGTGTTCTGACCTGTTCCAGCTTTGTCCTCTGCTGGCTCTTGGCTGCTCCAAGACTTCAGAACTGTAACTTGCCTTCCTGCAAGTAAATCCTCATGCCTGTCAATGTAGGCCTTTCTCTCACATACCCTGTGTTTGTCAGGTTGTCTAACTAGAACCCCTGGCTGAACTGCCTCTTGAACTTCTGCACTGTTCAATCCTGTCTTCCTTTCAATCTTTATAGGACAAACAATAGTCCCAACTATGACAACATCCTTGTCATTCTTCTGAACTGGTTGCTGTGTGCAAACCTGTTTCTGCACCTGCTGCTGACCCCTGTCAGTCAAAACTAAAACTTTCTTCAACATGTTGTCCTTAACAACTCCTTTCCCTGCAGTATCCTCAACTGCCTTTATGCCTGCTCCTATAGGCATCTGCACAGACTCTTTCTTTCCCATTAAAATGATTTTGGCTGCTCCCTGTGCTGCAGCATCTGCCTGCAATGGCATCAACTTCATAGTCTTCCCATCTTTCTTGATGGTATAGGTATTAGCATACCCATCATATAGTACCCTTCTATCAAATTGCCATGGTCTACCCAACAGTAGGTGACAACATTCCATAGGCAAAATATCACACAAAACTCTATCATGATATGCTCCAATCTGAAAATCCACATATGCTTGTTTAGAGACAAAAAGTGATTGACTATCACTCACCCAAGATGCCTTGTAAGGGTGCTGATGTGGAATCCTTTCTAAACTCAGTTTATCCACCATTTCCTGAGATACCATGTTGTATGTTGAACCAGTATCAATGACAACCTTACATACCTTACCTTTGCTCTTGCATATGGTCTTGAAAAGAGCTCTTCTTTGCATCATATCCTTTGATGCCTGCAAACTAATTCTCCTTAGCATCAATGATTCTCCCTCCTCCGGATATGCATAAAAGTCAGGCTCCTTATCCTTTTGATAAGTGTTTGAACTCTGCACACTTTGCTCTACTTTCTCTTCTTGTACAAGTTGGACTCTCTTGTCATTTGTTCTATCATTTCTAGATGATGAACCTTTGTTTTCTGGACATTTGAAAGATGGATGACCAAACTCACCACAGGTGTAACATTTTCCTGAAAATGTAGTAGAACCTCTACCACCTCCAAACCTGCCTCTATTACCTTTCCATCCACCTCTGAAATCAGACTGTCCCTGTCCTTTACCAGTGTCTTCTTGACCCTCATTGGTTTGCTTTTGTGTAGGGGCTGCTCCTCTTCCC
This sequence comes from Cunninghamia lanceolata, assembly GCA_027924645.1. Lineage (NCBI taxonomy): Eukaryota > Viridiplantae > Streptophyta > Pinopsida > Cupressales > Cupressaceae > Cunninghamia > Cunninghamia lanceolata. The sequence goes on along the minus strand of BSBN01000416.1, from coordinate 987,539 downwards.
CTCATGTTGTTTCCTCTTCCTCTCATGGACTTATCATGTCCTCTATTCATCTTTTCTTCAATCCTGATTGCCATTTGATAACAATCCTCCACATTCTTAGGGTTAGCTAAAACTAACTCATCCTGTATGTTAAATCTCAAACTAGCCAAGTACCTAGCCACCTTTTCTACCTCATTCTCATGATGACCAGATCTCATACTCAACTTATAAAACTCCTCAGTGTATGCCTTCACATCCCTTTCCTTCTGCCTTAAAAATTGCAGCTTCTTAAACATCTGAATTTCATAATCCCTAGGCAAGAATTTACCTTTGATCCTTGCTACCATCTTATCCCATGAAGTGATCTTTGACTTCCCTTGTTTCCTTCTCTCAGATTGTACATAATCCCACCATACCAAAGCATGACCTCCTAACTTGGTCTTTGCAATCTTTACCTTCTGATCCTCAGCAACATCTTCACATTCAAAGTGATTATCAAGTGCAGCAATCCAATCCAGTAACTCATCTTCATTCAAACTTCCATTATACTTGGAAACATCAACCTTTACCTTAGGTTTATCACTCTGCACTGCCTTTAACAGTTTGGCTAATCTCTAGTCTTCAGCATCCAGATCTTCAGCTACCTCTTCATACTCTTCTACAGCATCTTCATCTTCTTCAGACTCACTGTCTTCCACTTCCCTCTTTTTGTTCTTTTCCAGGGCTACAAGCCTGGCTTGAAGTGCTTCAGCAAGCTCCTTCATCTTCCTCATTTCTCTGGCATGTTTTTCCTTCATCTCCTACAATTCCCTTGCAGTACCACTACCTTTTGGAGGCATTTTGTCAACCCCTCAATCAACACACAACACACAATCAACTCCTCTGCTCAATGCAATACTATACTATCGATCGATGATGTATATGCAATATCAACCGATCCTCATGCTTAAATAGATTTTCCTGCGAGTACTACTGACCCGACTCCAAGCGGCTGGGAAATCTCTCCAGGCGGCTGGGAGATCCAACCGATCCTACATCATGACAACTGTCCTAACAAACTATCTAAAAATAGCAAAGCCTGGTCAGCATGATCTTAGTATGATCAGCATGACCTTATTACATGCATTTGGTCTTATCAGACCTTCTTGGAAACATAAACAAGACTCAAACTAACTAACTGCCTCATGAAGGCCAGCTGTCAGGTAGGTGCTCCTGCACCACATCAAGGATGGCATTATTGTCTTCAAGACATTGAAACAAGAATGCTATACTGATGGCATCTCATGATAACACTTTTGTGATCAAATGACATCACTAACTCATACACTTTCAAACATAGCCACTGTGCACTATCACTGGACAACTAAATACATAGAAGAGAAGAACTGATCCATTTACCAATCACAGTTACTGCACCATACATATTGACCACTTTCATTACATAACACCACTTGTATACTTACTGTGGAAGACCCATACCAAACCTCTATCAATGCAAAAGCAAGTGTTGCAAGAACACTATCAATAAGCAACATCATTTTCAGCAAAGTCAAAGTTCCATAGTTCCACTAACAGTACTGTAAAGATAAGCTTTGTGCATACCAATATTTTGTAGCATACTTACTATCACAAGACTTTGCACTCAAACTTAAAATTATCTTCCTATGAAGACAATTTGAGGAAGACTCCACTATTCATTGTCATATTGAGACCACTTGTCACAATGTTTTATTATAAAACCTTTTCAATCAAATCTACATTGTGTGAGTTGACACTGTTATTTAACACTGAACACTGTCACACAACACATAATCACTTATATTAATGAGCACTATCAAGATGCAATTGTTTGTGTCACAGAACATTAGAAAAAGAAAGCACTATGGAAACATGTCACCAAATTCCACTATCATTGAATGATAAGAACACTAAGAATACTGTCAAAAACCTTTCTCACTTCACTGTAATATATGCACTGTTCAATATAAGAAATATTGTCGTCTTTCACTATATATCTTTGTCCTGTCTGCAAGTGACCATTCTTTTGAAAGTAATGAACAAAGCACCTTTTCTTGCATCAACACAACTTTTGATCTTGTCTTCATGATCTTTGCATCATCATAGCCTTTGAGCCATGAACAACCTGACTTGATGGTCATAATAACTCTTGAGATCACCTCTGCCACTATGAGAGCTTGGACCTTACACATCAATGACCTTGAATTCACCTTTACTTTGAATCAGTATCATGGATAGCACTATAAGGTTTGTTGTTTCAAAGATTCTTATTTAACTCTTCTTATGATATACTCTGCCAATGTCAAATGGAACTTAGTCTCTTATCTCTGCATGATAACTATCAAAGAGAAAAATAAAGCACCTTTTGTGTTTCTCATCACATAGCAAACACTAAGTTGAATGAGTAGTAGCAGTATCACTGTCATTTATTTGTGCTAGGTAGACAAGTATTGACTTGAACTTTGCAACAACAACTAACACACAAAAACATGCATGATGAATCATGACATCACCACTATATCATCAATCCTTGTTATCAAGACCAAAGAAAGAACATCAAGTCTGACTAAGAGCATTGCAAATTCAACTTGCCAACCATGATCTTTGCAAAAGGGGTTAATAGATAAGACACTAACCTGCTCCCCCTTACCTCAAGCTACCTTTCAGGCACTTTGTGATGTCTCTTGTGTACCATGCATAAAATTAGGGTTTTCTTCCACTTGATCTTGTTTTCTTTTCCACACCTTCTTAACACCTATCTTCTTATGGTAATAGACTGATTTTAATGGATCACTCTTACAAAATCTAGCAATATGTCCAAACCTATGACACCTAAAGCACATGATTTTGTTTCTTTTATTCAACCATTCAAAAAGGTTCTTATTATATCCCATTTTCCTTGCATGCATCCAACAATCCCTTTCTATGTGACCAGCTTTATTACAGTTATAACAAACATTGTTATAGTCCTGATTTGTCAAACTATAAGAACTCTTATCCTTATTCCATCCAAGACCATTTCTTGAGTGAGTTCTACAATCTCTAGCTCTATGACCATAAACATGACAACAATAGCAATAACCATGAAATTGAGAATAGTTGTACCTCATTAAACGGTGTTGATTGATGTCTCTTCTTCTTTTCCTTCTATCAAAGACCTGATCTTCTGTCTTCTTCTTGTCTTCAGGAGCAGCAGCATGAAAACTCAACCCTATCTTCTTTTTAGGTGTCTTTCCTGCCTTAGAGGTATGTCCTTCCTCATATCCTAAGCCTGTGGTGTCCTTATAGTGTTTTTGTTTGCCCAACATTTCATGCAACTTCTTTGTGCTTTCTTCAGACTCTTGATATTTCTTGGACAGAACCTTGAGACCTTCATAATCTTTTCTCAAATTGACAATTTCTACCTCTAATTTCAGACATTCAATTCTTTTCACCTCAAGGTCAAATTTTGTTACATCTATTATTCTTTTGGCTTCTTCAATTTCAATCTTTAGACTGATAATCAATTTGTCATATTCATCAACATGACTCTTTAAGTCTACAATCTGATTTCTTGCCTCTTCAAGTTCTAAAGTAACTTTTGCAAAATCTAAACATACCTTGTCTTTGGAATCTTTTTCTTGTTGAAGTTGGTCTTCTAATCTCTAATTCTCCTTTCTAAGTTGCTTGATCTGATCTAAGGAACACAAGAGTTCACCCTCTAAATCAACTTCACAATCATTTTCATCAAACTCTTGTCCATCTTTATCCATAAAGAGGTATCCTTCTTTGTCATCAATCTCAACAGCAAAGTCATTTTCTTTGTCACACTTTGTGTCAATTTTCAAGGATGGCTCATGCAACAACTCATCACATGACTTGACTGGGGTTTGTTGTTCAACCTTTTGCTTGCCATCTTTCTTTTCTCTATTTCTTCTACATTTTCCCATGGTACTCCACTATCAAGACCTACCCAAGCCTGTTAGACTTCTATAGGGAACCTATGCTCTGATACCACTTGTTGGAGTATAGGGCCACTGAGAGGGGGGGGTGAATCAGTGGTCTATAAACTTTAAAAACTTTTGGCACCTTTTAACTCATAGGATAGAGAATAAGAGAGACTTCAAAGATTTATCAAATACATGTGCACAAGTATGATTATAAACATTATAATCAAGACCTCAAAGACAAAACATTAGGGCACACACATAACGATAAACAAGATGAACCATAACACATGTTTTTCATCAGTGGAAAACCCTCATAGCGATGAAAAACCACTCAGAAAATGCCTCACTAGCTTAATCAAAAAAACATGCCTCACTGGCTACACAAAATGCCTCACTGGAGAATACAATTGCCTCACTGGCAAATACAAGTGTTCAAAAGAAACTAATAAAGTTTAGAGGGTTACTCTATTCCTATACAAATCATGCTGACTACAATCCACACTGCTCAAGTAGTTTATCTCTGCAATGATCACTCATACTTATCCTACTACAACCAACATAGTCTACTACCATTTCTCAACAAGACATAGATTCAAACCTCACATTCATTTCATCTTCTATGCAAAGTTCAAAAACCTCAAATGCAGTCTATCAAAAAACTGTGAAACTGCTTCAGTGTTAAAACCAGAACTGAACATATAACATTCATCAAAATTCATGTTAGAGGATATTGCCAATGTACTTACCAACACCCCAAATGTAGATGCTGACTCAGAACTATATTTCATGTTTTACTTTATGACTCAAAATTGACAAACTTCATATGGACAGATAGATCTCTCTTCTCCACCCAAATTACCAATCTTCATCATCCAAGGATATACATAAAATAGTCTGCATTTTCTTACAGATTTCACCCTCCTCTTTGTGTATGGATCATGGTATGAAAGACTCTCAAAGCCCTGCAATTCTATGTCTAATCATCCTCCACATATATTAGTATTTATATACTTTTTGAACCACAGCCATATATACAATCAAAACTCTATGCATTTTCTATATCATGGTGTAGATATTCATCTAACATCTACCAAAACACTCATCTAACCTCCAAAATGCATCATTGGATGGCTTTTATATATTCTCCTAGCCCTCTCAATCAGTTGTATAAAGAACAAGGAAGTTGAAAAGTTGTCTTTGAAAACTACCTATCAAATTTAGGAAACATGAAATTCCATTATAATTTGAATCCAGTTTAAATCTTGACCATCATATCTTATGTTTGTGCCTTGGTATCTTTAAATAGTAACCTTTGATGATAGTTTGAGCTCTCTCCATAAGGAAGTTCACCAGAGGAGTCAGTATTGCTAGGTCAAAGGGCCAGTTTTAGAATGACTGAGAACCCTTCATCTAGTAGAGTTAAGTGATAATGACTTATGATCACAAGTCAACTCCCAAATATATCAAAAAGTGCCTTTTTAAAAGACGGGTAGGATTAGGTATTAAGAGCTTAGTTTAGGGTTTTCAAAAGACATTTAGGGTTTAGAAAAATTAGGAATCTAGACAATGAACTCTGATGTCATCAATAATACAAACCCTAGATTGAAGACGAAAAATAGATAAGTGCATTTCAGACATAACAGTTAGGGCTTTCAACAAAGAACTTACGATTTTGGTCATAGGTATTTAGGAGTTTGGAGATATTAGGCTTTAGGTCCCTTAGACTTTAGACATTCATTAAACCCTACTTACCACTGAGTGAACTTGTTGTAGAGACACCTCCATTGTAGGTCCTGAGGAAAACATAATGAAAATCTCAAAATGTAAAGAACACCATGTGAGAATACCTTTAGCATGATCAAGATTACACTATCACAACACCAACTCCAATGAGGATCAATTGTTCAACTAGGATACAATTGAATCATGAATGTGAACACTACTCAAGTCTGAATCATATTGAAGTCTTAATGTAATCTTATGAATTCTATAAACTCCTTTGAAGTCTCACAAGCCCATTGATTCATGTCCATACTAAACTTTGATCACAACCTTTTTAAACACAAAATTCAAACCCTAATCATGAGCAGTAATAAACACAACATCCTAAAATGTAAATAGATTTGAGATCTTTGTAGCATGAACACACTAAAGTAATCATGAAGCACAAACATGAAAGTATGAACATCTCAATATTATCATCTCCAAACCAATGAACTACATCATCAACTCAGCATCATCAACATATCATGAAGCAACTCAATACCTGATCCTGAAAGCATGAAACATACATCCTGAAGCAATCCTAAAAGCATGAAGCACACATCCTAAAGCACATGACTGAGATCAGCATCCGAAGGCCAACCACTTTTGACATCAATGACAAACATTGTTCAACAAAGTGTTTGTGTCTCATGTTATTTGTTGTTGAATGTGATTGAATTAATCTTGACCTTGTGATGGAATCGAGGGTTTCTCCTTGTTTGAATATTTGATTTGAGCCATGTTAATCTCATGATGAGATTAAGGGTTTGTTCTTGTTTTGTTCTAAGTTTTCCTAATGTTTTTGTAATTTCTTATGAATGCACTCTAAATGTATGCAAAACAAAAAAAAATTCCTTTTCTACCAAATTAAAATTTTGTATAACTAACTAAGAAGCAAATTATGTATGATATATATATATGTATTTTCCAATGCAAACTAACCTATGTTTTGGTAGTATTTGTGGAAGGAATTTTTAATCTAAGCTAAAAAATTGAAATAGAAAATGAAAGTAAATGTAATCTAATAAATACAAGGCTAATATAATCAAATCAAATACAATTCTAATATATGAATGTAAATAAACAACTTATCAAGGAAAAAGCAAAGCAATGATTTACTTTTCCAAGAGCTAGAATGTGAGCTAATTACTATTCTAAAACATAAAGAACCTGGTATGAAGAAGATGTTAATGCCTGGCTTTAGCCCTCAAAATTCCTTATGGAAACCCTCTCTACTTTTGTAGTAGTGGGGTCCTCCTCTTGGCGACAAAAATGAAGATGGGAGCAAATGGAATCAAATCAAATCTTTGAAGCTTTCAAAATAACTGGGCATAAGAATGCCTAATAAGTACTATGGATTGAAGCTATGGAAGTTTCAAAATAATTAGGCCATGAGAATTCCTAAGAAGAACAATATCTTGGAGCTATGGAACTAATGCAAAATCAAAAGGCTCATGGGGTTCTGCACAAGCATAAAAATTATATGGAGACAATTAGCAAAGCAATCAAAAGAAAGAGTAGCAATACTAAATTTTCCTCCCCAAATACATAGAGGAGGGAATTGTTTACAATAGAAAATCAAAACCAAAGGTGGTGGTGATTGGGGAGTTAACAGAAATAGATTGAAAGTGATCTTACTCTAATTGAGAGTGAACATTGGTTGTAGAGGAGATCACAAGAGAAGAAATGAAGTTAACACTTGACTAATTGCAAGATAACTAAGATTGATTTGGAGATGAGATTGGGCTTATTGGGAGTGTTGAACTAGTTAGGATGAGTTGGCAATCAATTATAGAAGAAGACTCATGCAATCAGGGCTCAATTTGGAGCAAATTTGGGCTAGAACTAGAAGAAAACATGCATGTTAAAAGATGACAAGATTGTCCCTTTCACCAAGGCAAATCACCTCTAGAGATCCTTCTCAAGGTTATGGGTCACCTAGGGAGATCCTAATGTCATAGGGGGTGACCCACAAAGGAGGTTTTGCACAAGTGGTTTCCAGGATGAAGAATGATCTAGGAGGTGTAAGGATGGTTTTGGAATATTGAAACTAGCTGGATAGGGTCTCTGCAGAGTGGGTTGCCCCTTTCATTATGGAATGACACCCTTGGAGATCTATTTTTAGTTGTAGGGTCACCCATAGAGATCCTATAGTGACAGGGGTGACCCAGAAAGGAAATATGCGACATAAAAATTGATGTTATGGATGGCATGGGGAGGTTAATTAGATGATAGTTAAAGGGATGAAATGATGTAAATACCCCTATGAAACATGAATTCCCCTCTTGTGAAGTGGATTAATGAGGTTATCAAGGCTAGAAAGAGACATGAAAGATTTATCAAACATTGGTCAGAAGGTAAGGTAGAAGGTGTGCAAGACCGTAGAAGGTTAGTCTAGATGTTAGAAAAGCACAATCAAGATGAAAAACAAACAAAGACACATCACCAAGAGGAATACTACTAAGAGGTATGTATATATTCATGCTAACATGTACGTGATTAGGACTAATTCATCCTTAGGCTGCCATGTAGGCCTATACATATTTTTCATACTTACATATTTGTCCCCTTAGGGACAGTAGTCTACATGAAGGGTAGGTACCATTCTCAAACTAGGATTTACCTATTGTTGTTGTCTTATGTTTGTACCTGAAATAACAAACATTAGTTTGACTTCATGATTTATTTGAAATAAATCATTGAAATAGAAATGAGAAGACGTATCATTAAGACGTGATTTTTTTAATATACCTGAGTCACCTTGATTCATCATAAAGACCTATAAGGATGAAATGCAGACAAAATGAGGACATGACAAGCACTACAAAAATTAAAACAAAACAAATATCTAAATATAAACTAAATTGAGAGAAGAAGGAAGAGGTGAATCGAGAGGTAGTGTGATCAAATTGTGATGGAATCATGCGAGTGAACAGGTGATAGAGAGAGTTTGACTAGGAGATCATTGCTATGGCTAATAATCCTCCCATATTGGTCATTAGGTATGAGAAATGAGAAAATCCCATTTTTCAACCCTATATTTTATCTTGTTGATTTCTTGCAATGAATCCATTATTTTTCGAGTTGCTTTGTTGTAATAGCCTAGATTCTAGCCTTTTATTTTCTAGTGAGTTTTTGTTTGTTGAAATCTTGTCATTTTTACTATTTTATAAGAATTTTTATCATGTTAGGGCATGGTCTAGGGTTGCCCCTTTAACCAAGGCAGGTCACCCTTGGAGATCCATCTTGTCATTCTGGGCCACCCCTAGAGGTCAACCCTAGTAAAAGGAGCAACCCACCAGAAGTTAGCCAAATGAAGATTTTGAATGATTCAATGCTTTCATCACTTAGTTTTCTCTATTTTTTTATACTAACTTCTTCATTTATTGCAATTTTAGGTGATATATGATTTTTTTGTGAAGGTTTTGAATGTTTTATGCTTTTTTGTGTGATTTTCTGGATTGCCAACTATCTAACATGTTGTTTATTTTGTTCTTGATAGGAAATGCACATTATATGGAATATGAATCATGAGCAATTTTGGCTCACGAAGTCCCTTGAGTCCTTATCTACTAGAGATATTTCCATCTTAAAGAAGATGGGTTTTGAAAAGATTGCCCATGTTCCTATCATACATCCCTCTTCTCACATATGTTGTGACATCTTGATGTATTGGGATGTTGATCGAAACACATTATGATTTCCTCAAATATCTAGAGAGTGGACAATTACTTTGTATGATGTTTATTGTATCTTAGGAGTTCTTATCAAAGGTGATCAACTTTTTCCTCCTGAGAGTGAATCAAAGAGGGAAATATTGGGCTGCCTTCATGGGGGTTAATTATCTTGAAGATCGTCTTGGTTTTCAGCTTACCTTAGTTTCTAGCCTCGTGATTCCTCCTTTTTAGAAAGTTTTCATTGGATTGATTGCATCTTGCTTATCAGGAGATAAGGGGTCTATCATACTCATGTGGTTTTGGGAACCAATCATTCAAAGACTTGAGTGAGGTTCATTTTTTTCTCGAGGGATTGACATTATTGCTATGGTGTATCAAGACTTGTATCATATCTCATGATAAGGTGGTCTTAAATTTGGTCATCCTTCTCTTGTAATGACTTGGATTCTTGAGCACATTGTTCTATTTCAAAGAGTTATGTCTTTTTCAGATCCCAAATTATCGAGAGCCATGCAATGGGGACACCTTAGTCCTTATGGTGCTACTACTGTCTTGAATTTGGTCATCATTCTCTTGTCATGACTTGGATTCTTGAGCACATTGTTCTATTTCAGAGAGGTATGTCTTTTTCAGATCCCAAATTATCGAGAGCCATGCAATGGGGACACCTTAGTCCTTATGGTGCTACTACTTGTGTCATGGCTACACTTACAAATGTTGATTTCATTTTTCATCCTTATGTTGACATGGAGGAGTTGTGGCCAAGTGACGTATTGGTGCATGATTATTGTTGATAGGTGAGCTATTTGACTGATAGGAATGAATTAGTTGAGGCTCATCATGTCACCTGAGTTCTTCAACAATTTGGAGGGGACTTTCTAGAAGATTTTCCCCCAATACCCACTTGCTATAGGTCCATTCAAGAGATAGTTGATGCTCAGCATAAGGAACTTTTGTGGGTTCCGCTAGTTCTTGGGGTCCTAATCACTAGGTTAGTTTGTGAGACTGGTCGTAGGTGAGTGAAGGTGTCTCGATTGTGAACACTTGTCACTATTGAGGAAGAGATTGATGATTCTACAGATGAAGATTATGATCCTAATGAGGAGGGATGTGATGGAGGGGACACAAAGGTTCCTGTAGATGAAGAGGAGATAATACCAGAGGTAAATCCACCTAGACATATGCAGAGTCTACTTTTAGAGTTGTCAGAGGAGGCTATGAGGCATAGTGACCCCTCCTAAAAACTAGGTGATCCTCGTGAGTATTTTACTAACTTCCTTTTTTCCTTGTTGTTTTATCACTTAGAAGTAATGGTGTGGAATTAACCCTTGAATTATCATCTCTTCATTGTCTTCTTTTAGGTACAATAGATGGATGGAGGGAAATCTTTTGCAATGCTTCCTTAGACGTGCCACTCTTTTCTACTAGTCAATTGAGGCAGACTCTTCTTATTGATGCTCACTTTCCATCCTCAACAGGTCATCATATAGATATCCTAGCTCCCACTTATCATACAAGTCAAGAAGTTGTTTCCCAAAAAGCTAAGATTAGTGTGCTTGAGGCTGAGAATGTCTTACTTCGAGAGATGGCTAAACTTGGGGTTCAATAGTGAGCCTAGACAACATGCCCATCTCATTCACGAGTTCCTACTCAGATGTCTTCTCATTCTCACAAGACTTATAGGCCTTATGAGGCAAAGAATAGATGAAGGCGACCTCGAAGTAGGAGCCCTAAGGGTTCTATTAGTCAAAATCATCCACTCTTGCATGGGGAGACTTGCACACTTGAGTGTGCCTTTCTTTAGCCCTTAGAACTCTACTAATGAGGTTACATGAACTTAGACTCTTGGTATATACTATGATGACCCCATTCAAGTTCAATTTGTGACTGTGTTTGAAATCTCATGCCCCCTTCTTTTATCTTTTCTGCACATGGATAGTTCAAGCTTCTTATTATAAACAACAAAATGATTATGCAATATTTTTGGTCTCTTTTGAAATGTATGAGATGTAACATGAAATACATGCATGCAAGAACACATGAAGGCACAAATGTAACACATTTTCCTATTTCTATGTTACGTCATGAGTTATGACATGAGTTATTGCTTTTGATTTTCACTATATGATATGATCCATGCAAGTGGAACAAACATTGTGGCTGCTCTTATATGGGATTTTGGACTTAGGGGATTGAAAGTTTACTTGGCATAGGGAGACCTTCTAACCCTTGGCATTGAATTTTATGAAATACTCAAGTGGTAATGGGAGGGAAATGGAACAACTTTTGAACTCATCTTTGCAAAAGGCTAAATACTAATTTTTATCTAGACAAAACATTTTGATAAGCTTTCAACTTATCCAAAAAAAAAAATTTATTGGTACCTTCTAGATTTAGATAAGAGATGGCCAACAAGATAGACTTGGGGTAGAGGATGTTGATAACTGAGAGGGGGGGGGTGAATCAGTTATCCTAATTATTTCTTCTTTTGAACTTTCTTATTAATCAATGCAGCATTGAATCAAACAAACAAACATTACCATGAAATGAGAAACACTTGACATAGTATTTTTGACGTGGAAACCCTGTTAAGGGAGAAAACCACGGGGTGATTAACCCAAAGATTATTCTCTGTTAGAAGAATAAGGAATTACAAAATGGCACTTGCCAATTAGGGCTCATTGCCCGAGCACACTACTCACAAAGAGGTACACTGCCTACAAGGAGACACACTATCTACAAAAGAAAGTTACACAATACGTGAACTGATTGGAAGCATCCACATATGCTGGAGTTCAGTCCGGTTAGGCTCAGTACACTGATCTGCTGCACTTCATCTTTCCTCTTCTCTTTATTCTGCTTTTCTTTCACATACCGGATCTTTCTTACTGCTTCTGCTCTGCTCTACTCTTATTCACATATCTCATACCACACAACTACTCTCTCACAACTAAATCCATCATGCATATATATCCGCACAAGTAATTTCATCACCTTTCTAGTCGGCATCCGGAATAGTCAATCTTTTCACTAGTTCTGATCTGTAGGCTGAATCCTACCACATCAAGTAATGTGGATCAAGCATATACTTGTAGAAATCATTAATCATGTAGCCAAGTATGATTCATGCCTTCATAACCTTTAACACCATCAGTAACACATTTAGAAGGTAGTCTGATGTTCTGTCAGTTAGTTCTTCCTCTGTTCATACTGTCACTCAGGAACCTGGTACTCAACTATTCATATCTTTTCCCTCATCTATCACCGGAGGCTAAATCCTTGGAATATACCACTCAAGGTAGTTCTCTTGACTTCCCCAAATCTGCACTGCACCAAGATACTTCCTCTGAGAGATCCGGACCAGTCTGTCGGACCTTGCCACATGCTCTGTTCTTGTTCACCAGACCACAATAATCTTCATTCTAACTTCCGGTAGAGACACACCATGACTTGTGGATATGTGGGATGACCTTTGTTGCCATCAATGACAACAACCATGAATCCATATAGTGTCTCTTGCCAACAATCTCCCCCTTTGGCATTGATGGCAACACTTAGTGAAAAATGACTAAGTGTTTACACTATGCTCCCCCTTGGCTGATGCTCTGTTTTTATATACATTTTCTAGAGCTCCCCCTTAGTTGGATTCCTCATTTTTCACTGCTCCTCACTCCCCCTTTGACATCAATGGCAAAGGGTAGGGTCCGCACACCAAAATTTTTAAGAATTTTACTCTATACTTGGCTGTATATTCACAAAAACTGAAGAATGTCTGCAAAGGATGTCTTCAATTGGATGAGTACTGTAGCCCAACTTTGCTTCATTCTATCCAAAATTGAAATGTGACCACTCAACAAAAACGCAAAAGTTTTTGCCCTCTTAAGATCTGTCGGATCATTGGTTTGGGCGGTAGTCTTGGCATCACTTATGGCCTCATGCATGGTTTCTAACTTAGGGATAATAATCCTTCTAAGTTCTCCCATCCGGTTAATTATATTCTTCCTTTCCTTCTCAATGTTCTTTATTGCATTTGTGATTGCAATAGTTTGACATTCTTGATTTACTATGGAGGAAGAGAGAGGATCAAAACTTTGAGACAAACTCAGTAGTTTGTCCTGTTCCTCTTTTATTTTCTTCTCAACTTCTACTGTTGCTTTTGACCAGGAGATACAAAATTTGTAAATGTCACCGCCATCCTTAAGAGCATTATCTAAGCTCTTTATTCCAATACTCATATTTCTCCTATCATTAGAGATTAATCCTAGTACATCTGAGAATCTCTTATCTAAGAACTCCTTCCGGACCTTTTCTTCAGCTGATTTTTCTAGGGATTCAAAATGTGTACCAACACTGCTGACTAAGGTTTTGAGATTACCGGAAGAGGAGGCTGTGGGATCTTTCTGAACTGATGGCATAATCTTCTCAAGCACTCTGGAAGCAGCCTCTATCAACTCACAGTCTTCCATATGAGACTTTAGGAGTTTTTCATTTGTCTTAGCATTTGCAAATGAAGCTATCTTCATTGTCTGCACCGGAGAGGGAATCAAAATTGAATGGACCTTGTAGAAGCTTCGGTTCATCAATCTCTATTGCTTCTTTGCTCAAAAATTTTTGGACAGTTTGTGCAGTGTCTCTTGCCGGAGACAGATGTTTCTTCTCTTCTACAGTCTTGGAGCTGTCCTTTGGAATTTTCTCTTTCTCCACATTCTTACCACTATCAGTCGTGGTTTTCTCTGTTGGAGTCTTCTCTTTCTCTGCACCCTTGGTACTGTCAGCTTCTTTTTCTTTTACCACTGCTTCTTTCTCCTATAATTTCTCTTCTTCTTTGGATCCAGAGACTGTAGGGGAAACCAGAGGAGAAATGTTGGTTTGTTCAGGGCCCATCTCTTCTGTTGCTTTCTCAGAAGTTTCTTCTGCAGCACTTGTGGATGAGGGATTAGTACCCAAGTCCTCTACAACAAGAAGATTAAACCTTTTGAAGGCCTTCCAGAGAATCTCTTATGTATCTATGGCCACCTTGTTAGTCTCACCAAGCATGAGTTGATTCATCCTTGCTTTACTCCTAAACTCATCTTTGCAGTCTTTGAATATTATGTTCATTGTCTTGGGATCAATTTGAGGATATAGCTGAATAGCTATCTGCTCCCGGATCTCGAGATCTTTTGCCTGGGCATTGTTCTTTCTTATTTCTAATTCCTTTTCTAGGCTTTTAGGAATTAGAGATATAATCTCAATGAAAACCTTATTGTATATGTTCAGATACTTGATTGTGGCTTCCTGCAAGAATCTTTTGGTCAGCCTCATTGTAGTCATCATAGAATTCGGTCATTGGTTGAAGGTTTCCATCCATAGTGACTGACTTGATTTCACTCTCTAGAGACAGGGTGGGCTTTTCAACAAATTCCTCTGCCATTTCTTACTTGTCTTGGCCTGTGGAGGGTTTACCGGATCCTTTCTTCTTCTGCTTCTTTATTTCTTTTACCCCCTCATTTGATTCCGTTTCCTCTTCATCTTTCTGACTTGTATAAGCCCTTGTGGCTTTTATTTTAGACCTTTTCTCTCCTTTATCGGATGTCTGACCTTTCGGTTTAGATATTTTTGAGCTTTTAGTTCTGACAGGTGTAGATCCTTTTGATGATCTGGTCCAGGTTGAGGTTTCCACCGGAGCACTTTTCTTGCTTTTCTTTTCTGCCTCTTTCTTTTCTTCCTCAGACTTTCTCCTCTTTTCCCGGTTGGCATCAAGTGCCTCCTTTGGGCTGCCTAGGCCTTGGGCAATATGTTCAACTTATTTTCTTACTTTCCTTTTTATCTCAAGTTCTCTGAGTTCCACATGGATCTTCACACTCAGCTCCTCAAAGGTTCCAAACCTTTCTGCTCTTGGATCTTTGGGTTGACTAATCATGTGTTGAACATGCAGTTCCACAATCTGTTCATCAACCTCATACCCCATGGGCATGATCCAGACTGTTCTTGGCTCAACTGCCTCCATCAGGCACTGATCAGTATCAACCATAAAGCAGACTGAGTCTTTGTATTTTTCAACAAGAGACTGGGGAATTCTTTCTCTTGCTTGCATCATACTCTGGAAGTTTTTGAAGTATACCCACAGAGCTGTATTTCTTGCTTTGGCATCCCCAAGTCCATGTAAGTAATCTCTAATCTGGACTGCTACAGGTTTGTCATTCTGCCATACCCATCCACTTGATCCGGGCAGCTCATTCATGAAATAGAAAAATAGACATAATATAAGTGTACCATACTTGAAAGAATTCTTTTTGTCCTTTTGGATCTTTTCTATATTTTCCATTAATTGACTTAAAAGAAGTTCACAGAGGTCATAATCTGCATTCTTCCTTAGCATCTCATAGGCAGTATACACTGTAGTTCCGGATACAGAATTCTCCCTACTGGAGTGATAAATCTTGTATCCTATTATCATGGATGCAAACTTGATATCCGAGTTAGAGATATCTTCAATGGTCATTGCCCTCTTATCAAATTTTGATTCGGTGGCCTCAGCTACAATGTTATTTTTGACAGATTTGAGGATAGGTATCCCTCCGGAAGAGTATAGACCAGTCACTGCCCTAATTGCCTCTTTTGTGATCTTGCAGGGTCTATCCAGCCATAAGAAGTTGTCATGCATCCTACTCAATACATACCGGACCCATTCATCTTCTTCAAAGCAGGGGAAATGAATGAATTGATCAAACTGTTTCTTCTGGACACCTTTATACTCTGGTTTAAGCTCAAAAGCATTGTCTATCAGTTGTTTGTGATAGAAATCTCTCAATTTGAATTCCCCAAATTCCTCAATACTTGCATGTATGTAAACCCTAATGTCTTCTGTGTGTAAAACGCCATGAGGAACACTAGAGAATGCTCCTAAGGGATCTACCTCCAATGACTTGTATGGGTGTTTCTTAAATTCAGGTCGGGGCCTATCTGAGATCTTTACTATATTCAGAGTAGCCATTTTTCAAAAGATTTGTAGTAAGATATCGAAAACGGAAAATACCTTATGCGCCTTCAGTTACATGGAGTGGTTGGATTGATTTCTGTATGTAATGACTTCTGCAAGAGATCTTTGGTGAACTTGATGAATCTTGTTGCAGAGCTCCACTTTTCGCTTCTTCTTGAGTGTAGAATGAGCAAGTGATTTATGAGAAATCCCTTATATTGCTTTGCAAACCCTAATGTCTAATGATAATAAATGCTCGACCTACATTATTCCGGTTTGCCTTATTCAGATAACTTGAAGAACCGGATCAGTCCTGATCTATGAACATCATGCGGATCTTCCAACCATGAACAAATCAAGATGACACATCACAAGGACATCCCAAACACTCTGTCCAATCCGCAAAATAAGACAATGCACTTCCGGATCTCTCCGGACCTTTTTGTAATCTTCTGTCATTCCGGAGCATCTCACAGAACAGGTCTTACTTGATCGATCGCAACTTCTTCACATCTTCATGCGGACCTCTGAAATCTTATCCAGATCACCTCAAGACTTATATCTACAAACTCTTTACTCCGCATCTTGTGCCACATCCGGCACCACTTGATTGGCTGGGGGAACAGGATTTTCTTTGAGTCTCCCCCTGAGCCAGAGCTTACCTTTTAATTTCTGGAAGGAATATCAGCACCAGAGTCTGGTGCGGATCCAACCTCTATATTCTCTAAACTTTTCTTCACCCAAATCTTGTTCATCTGATTCCTAACTTCATCTGCATTCATCTTTTGTTTACCCTTGTCTTGATTCTGATTATACACCGGACCTCTTTTGTCCTAATTCTTGCTTCTGCAGACTTTTGCATTATGACCAGACCTATTACAGATTTGGCAAATAACATTTCCTTGCATATTTGACTGATAACCTCTTGATCTGCATTGATTAGCCATATGACCTACTCTATTGCATGCAAAGCATCTACCATTGAATGATTTGTTTATTTGCATATTTCTACATTCATGAGACTTGTGTCCATATCTTTTGCAGTTAAAGCACTATTCGGAGAAGGATGAATTAGTCTGATTCATTCTCTTTTTGCACTGATTAGCTTTGTGACCAAAGTGATTGCAGCTGTGGCAGTATCCATTGAAGGATGGATATCTTTGAGCATTGGGCTATCTTACCGGAGGTCTTCTAGGCCTATTCCTTGGATTTTCTGATCCAAAATTCTTTTGACCGGATCCGGAGCTTTCTCCTTTCTCATATCCCAAACCATACTTGTCATCTGCCCTCTTTTGACTTCCAAGAAGCACTTCAAGTTGAGCAGAACTTATCTTGAATTTCTCTTTATATTCATTTGTTGTTTGAAGATCTCTCTTGAGAGAGACAATTTGATCCTCAAGTTTTTCTTCATTATTTTTGGCATCTTCAAGATCAGATTCAAGATGTTTGATAATCCTATCCATCTGGTGGCAATCTTCTGATTTCTCTTTAAGTGATTGTCTTAGATTGTCTTTAGCTTTTCTTTTCTCTTCAATCTCTTGAGTAAATTTTATAACTCCTGATTCCATTTCATGTCTTACCATAATGACTTCTTTTGATAATTTTTCACATAACTTGGTTTTCTCAGTCAATTCTTCATTTGTATTACTTTCTTCACTTTATCTTGCCAATTGTTGGAGCAGCTCCTTTCTCTTTTTCATAGAGAGACTTAATTTGTCCTTTAGTTCTCTCATGAATTCATCAGCCTGTTTGAGTCTTTCCTTTAATTCATTGACTTCAGAGTTTGACTGTTCAAGATCCTCAAGGGCAGTCTTGAGTTGCTCCCTTAAACCATATGCATCCATTTGAACTCCCAGATCTTCCTCAAGCTATTAGGCTCTATTAGGAGGAACTTAGCTCTGATACCAATTGTTGATAACTGAGAGGGGGGTGAATCAGTTATCCTAATTATTTCTTCTTTTGAACTTTCTTATTAATCAATGCAGCATTGAATCAAACAAACAAACATTACCATGAAATGAGAAACACATGACACAGTATTTTTGACGTGGAAACCCTGTTAAGGGAGAAAACCACGGGGTGATTAACCCAAAGATTATTCTCTGTTAGAAGAATAAGGAATTACAAAATGGCACTTACCAATTAGGGCTCACTGCCCGAGCACACTGCTCACAAAGAGGCACACTGCCTACAAGGAGACACACTATCTACAAAAGAAAGTTACACAATACTTGAACTGATTGGAAGCATCCACATATGCTGGAGTTCAGTTCCGGTTAGGCTCAGTACACTGATCTGCTGCACTTCATCTTTCCTCTTCTCTTTATTCTACTTTTCTTTCACATACCGGATCTTTCTTACTGCTTCTGCTCTGCTCTACTCTTATTCGCATATCTCATACCACACAACTACTCTCTCATAACTAAATCCATCGTGCATATATATCCACACAAGTAATTTCATCACCTTTCTAGTCAGCATCCGGAATAGTCAATCTTTTCACTAGTTCTGATCTGTAGGCTGAATCCTACCACATCAAGTAATGCGGATCAAGCATATACTTGTAGAAATCATTAATCATGTCAGCCAAGTATGATTCATGCCTTCATAACCTTTAACACCATCAGTAACACATCCGGAAGGTAGTCTAATGTTCTGTCAGTTAGTTCTTCCTCTGTTCATGCTGTCACTCAGGAATCCGGTACTCAACTATTCATATCTTTTCCCTCATCTATCACCAAAGGCTAAATCCTTGGAATATACCACTCAAGGTAGTTCTCTTGACTTCTCCAAATCTGTACTGCACAAAGATACTTCCTCTGAGAGATCCGGACCAGTCTGTCGAACCTTGCCACATGCTCTGTTCTTGTTCACCGGACCACAATAATCTTCATTCTGACTTCCGGTAGAGACACACCATGACTTGCGGATATGTGGGATGACCTTTGTTGCCATCAATGACAACAACCATGAATCCATATAGTGTCTCTTGCCAACAGAGGAAAGGCTCTAGAGTAGAATATGGTCCTAAAAATAGTTAAACTCTTGGCTTTATTGGCTAGATGCCACCCTTGTAGCTTCAAGCTTAGATTTATCTCCCATTAGCAATCCTCTATTTTTATTTTTCTCTCTCTTTTTGTTTCTTTCATATTTTTCTTTTTTTTTGTATTTTCTCTCCTTTTTTAATGATCTCTTTTTTTTTGCACTCTTATTCTTTTTTATTGCTTCTTGCGGAGTTATGATCCCCCTTACATTTTTGTCTAGGAAAGATAAGGGGCTAAATGCCACCAAGAGCTTTCACTATCCAATCAGACTTTCTTTTTGCTAAAGAGGAATGGAGAAGGTCTACTTGCAAGCTTCTATTGGGTATTTGTAGGTTTTGGTACTAACTTTGTTTGGACCTAACATCATGATTCATTAAGACTGGGATTAGTATAAAGCTAAGTGCTTGGATTCACTTTGAAGTTTTTGGGAAATGTAAAGGGGAATGATTGGTGGTAAAGATTACATAAGGAATCTTAAATGATCAGAGGGTTGACCTATACTTAAGCAACCTTAAACTCCTTACTAAGACAAAAATTGAACAAGAGCATGTCATTCACTAATGCATGATGAAATAAAATGCCAAATACAAAATATTTTTTTTTGGTTTTCATGGTTTTATGCTTTTTATGGATTTTTCTGAGTTATTTGATTTTTTTTGGATTTTTGTGATTTTGTCATTTTTAGGTTTTTAGACATAATATTTCTTTTGGTGAAATTCATTAACTATTTCACCAAATTCTTCACCCTCCATATTGAACAAAAGATAAGCACAATTTCCAATACCTTCTTTGATCACATAGTGACCCTTCCATTCTTCTAAAAATTTTATTTTCTTTCTATGCTTTTTATTCTTAGTAATGTACTTCCTGATGATAATTTCTTCTATCCTATAAGGTCTTGAGGGATTATCTTGTTCTTGTGAATTTAACTCTTTGATCTGTTGAGGTAACATAAGGTGAGCCAAGAATTCGTAGGCTTGTTGATGAGAAGGGGTCCAATATAGGACTCCATGGCAATTCAATAAATCCATGAGTAAGTCAAATTCATCTTGCATATAGATTTTGACTTCATCACGTTCTTATATACTTTTCAAGAATTGAAATGATTGGAAAGGAGTTTGAGGCTCCCTTTGCTCATGCGAGGGAATAAAACTTCTGCTCATCTTTCCATTTGACTCTAGTCGTAGGTCCATGGAGAATCCTATGTATTTCTCTGGCAGTTCAAGGATAGCAAGGTCTTCTACTCCTATGGTTATTTACAATTTGTGCTCTTTACAAAATTCTTCCTTCACTAACTTCATCTTCATCAAGAAACCTTTCGATCATTTTGATTTGAACCCGCAGTGCTTCCTGTTAGCACAGTAAAAATTTGAAATTTTTACTATCTCCTCAATCCATCATATTTGAATAAATCCTGAAGAATATCCTAAAAAGACCATAATAAAAATTTTATATGTTTCACAAGGTGTCTATGGATGAGCAATGTCAAATTTCTTCCAAGCAAGTCCATCGGCAAGAGGTTGTGTTGCTTACGCTGATACATGAGGAATCGTTTGAAAAACAACCATCGGCGTGAGAATAGAGATCGGAAGAAGAATTATGGAAGTCACCGATGGAGTAAGTAACACCGATGACCTTACATCGGCGAGAGAGGCAAGTGGTCATACCAATCGGTATGAAAGATATCTATCGGATGATTCTTTAAACGTTGCCCCGACGGTATATATCATACCGATGAAGTACTTCGGCAAGAGTTTCACCGAACATCCTGCGGGGGGGTAACAAAACAAATAGCCATCGGTGAGAAGTAAACTATCGGGATAGGAAACAAGTAAGCCTCCGATGATTAGAGTCTTGGCGATAAGAGGGTTTTCGGCGAGACTCACAGCAATACACATACCTATCGGGATAACTCAGTATATCGGGACAAGGGAATTAGGTCTCGCCGATTTACAAGTCACGGCGATCAAAAGGCATCGGTGACAATTTAACATACTCTGTCCGATGAAGGATATGAAAAGGGCCATCGGGGAGATGATTTGGATCGGGATATCTTGAAAAAACTATCCCGATAGAACATGTCATTCCGATAAGAATAAAACTTATACTTGTTGATACTCTAGCGGCGAGACAATAGCAAAGTCATCCCGATCCAAGGTAAAAATGACTATCGGTGAGACAACAAAGATCGGGGGAACACAGTTATACTATCCCGATAGTATTAATCACTCCGATAAAATCATATCGGTGGGACTCGCTATATCGCAGAGAGATCTAAAACTCTTGGCGATGAAGGAAGTCATGCCGATGGTCGCGCCCACTTAAGGTATGACATTACATAGCGTCGGGAAAACAATTGGAGGAAATGGTCAGCCTTGATATAATCACCAGGAGCGCAGTTGATCTTACTGATTCTCACCGTGAGTAGGAGTATTTAGATCATCTGGCAAAAGTCTATTTATGGCTAAATAGAGCCTAATTAAACTTATGAAATTATTGTTTATGTTGGTTAAATTCCCAAGAGACTTATTGAAGAGTTGTATCTCTTCATGAAAATATCTATATAAGTTTAAACAATCGATGCTGAAAAAAAATCAGCAGTAGAAGATATTCACATATACATAATATACAATATTCCAAAATGACTATGTTGCATATTTTATTTGAAGAAGAAGTTTGAAGTTCTCTGATTCAGTATTTCTACTTTGGTATCAGTTATTTGTTGAAATTATTCAATTGTGTGGCTGTCTCCATTTCTGCATTTCCCTGTTATTCAGATTAAGATATCAAGTATATATTTAATCTGTCAATACACATTTGTTGTATCTGTGTGATTAATTTGGTTGGTGTCCATCTGAGGAATTAAACCCTTCTGATTTATTCACAGTAGCCTGGAAGTAGTAAGTTGGGATTACTAAGTAGAGCCATATAATTAGGATTGCCATTCTGTCTCCAGTAAAATATTATCTGTTAATCTTGTCCATTCATTTCATTTGGTTCCTTCAAGTAAGGATTAAAAAACCTTCTGGTGAATTATAAGATATTTGATTTTATTTGGTTGGATTATCAAGAAGAGTCTGTCAGTCATTTACTTGCACGTTTATACAAGCTATAAACCAAAACTGTGCCAAATAACTAGAATTATTACCATTAAGAAACTCCTGGTCTTAGTCCTTCAAATTGACTCTGTTACCCAACAAGGCACTAGTCTCATTCAACTCATTAATTAAAACCTTTTACCTTGATATTGCTTATACAATTTCTGCCAATCACTTATTAAACATTACACATAGAATTGATTAGTCAGCTGTTTCATCTATTCTACATCCTATGCCATTGTAGATAGATATAGTTAGTCCACTCATCCACACTCAGACTGCTTTAATATTTCAAGGTTCACCCACCTAGGTGTAGCAGGACCTAAAGTGTAGGAAATCATCAAACCTTGAAGGTTGATTTCGTCAAGTTAGTTCAAAAACGTTGCAAATCCAAACATAGAGCCTGGCATCCTCTTAGGATTTGCAACCTGCATTTTTGAGACCTAACAAAATTGGTGACTCTACTGGGGACTAGTAAAAGGCCTTAGAAAGTAATTCTTTCCTTCATAGAGTCAATTCAGAAAATTAAGTTGGTAACTCTGCTGGTGACAAGAACCCTACAGATAAACTATAAACTTTTCCTATTTAATAGGTGGCGACTCTAGTTACAATTATAGCAAAAAATTTCAATATCAAATGGATGGTAGGAGATCCAAGATGGAAGGCAGAAATTTGCAGTCATCTCCACCACTTAGAAACATTTCCAAAAGAAATGTGAATCCAAAGTATTCCCACCGAGATAATAACCTAGACATCCAAGAGAATGATTCAGAACAAAACATTGCAATTCACAACAAATTCACACCTCTGCATGATTCAAACGAGAACCTCAGTGGAGCAACTGATGATATTTTGGCAAGGTACAGACCCACTCCTCAAGAACAGCGAGATCATGATGCAAAGGTCATGAGGGATATTGATAGGAACCAAGCTGAACATGATTTCAAGATCTCATTTGACCAGGGAGAAGAGATAGAATATGGATTTTCAAATCAGGGAATGAATGACAATCCAGAACATCATGAAACAAATAATCAAGACATGAGTGATGAGCAACAGGAAATACTCATGCTCAGAAAAGAACTTGAAAGATACAAGATACAAGAGGAGAAGGAGTTGTTGCAGCAAGAAATTCAACAGAGAAAAAATAAAACCAAAACAGCTCCCCCAAAATATGTACCTCCGCATAGAGGGAATATTTCAAGAAATACACAGTAAAATACAGGTGGTTTTCAAAATTCACATGCTTCTGGAAGTCATCAGAACATTATTCCCCAAAACCCTAGACCACCTCCCATACGTAATACATCTCAACATATGGCAAATACTTACCCACCCCCTGGTCAACAATATTATAGGCCACAAAATCAACACATAAATCCCCATATGAACCAACATCAACAATATGCATATCATCAGCCACCAGGTGGATATAATTATTATCCCAATCCACCACCTCTCAATTTCCCTCCCCAAAACCTTGCTAATATATGCAGTCAATTTGATTTAACTGGATATCAGTTATATCCATATCCTATGGATAGTACTTGGAGAAACATGGTTCCCAAGTTTACTGGAAACAATGCAGTATCTGCAGAAGATCATATCAGAAGTTTTAATGCTTTTGTACAGGATATAGGTATGGATTGGGAAGACATTAGAATGAGGTTATTTATGATGTCCCTCACTGAAGATGCCAGAGATTGGTTTAATAGCTTGCCTGATGCATCAATCAATTCAATAACTGATTTTCATAACCAATTTAAGGATCAGTATGGTAACCAATACGCTCCTAAGTTTGCACTACATGAACTAATAAGTATACAGAAGTATCAAAATGAATCAGTATTTGATTTCAACCTGAAGTTTTCCAAGCTACATAATAAGGTACCACATGGAGCCAAGTTATCTGACCAGGCAGCACTAAGTATCTATATGAAAGCATTTGACCCCAAAACAGGATATGAACTCAGAAACCGGTGTCCTGCAACATTGGCCGAAGCACAGAAAGTAGCCATAACTATCGAAAATAATAGGAAGGCTGCAGGAATGGTCAGTAAAAGGGACAATCATAGAAATCTTTAGAATCCAAATGCTCAACAGATTAAACCAGAGGGTCAACATAGGCATGAGAGACCTAGGCTACATGATATGCCTTACAATACAAATTGGAAGGATGGAAGACCTATAGATAATAACAGAAAGCAACCATATGGAAAGGATACTCCTGATCCCCTGAAGAGAAACATGGCACATATGGCAGAAAATAAACCTTGGTGTTTTGTATGTAACTTACCACATTTACCTGAATACTGTGAGGTAGCTAAATCAATACAGCAAGAGGAAATGCTATACAACTATAATAG
Organism: Cunninghamia lanceolata; assembly: GCA_027924645.1. Taxonomy (NCBI): domain Eukaryota; kingdom Viridiplantae; phylum Streptophyta; class Pinopsida; order Cupressales; family Cupressaceae; genus Cunninghamia; species Cunninghamia lanceolata. The sequence goes on along the minus strand of BSBN01000416.1, from coordinate 962,703 downwards.
GGATAATCACACCATCAATATGATGCAAGATACGCCATGTGTGGTAACAGAAGATTATTCTTCTTCAGAGGAAGAAGGGTATGAGTATGATGTAGGGAACCAAAAATATCATGTTAACATGGGAGAACAGCAGGTATTCTCAGACCAGGAAGATATTTGTAACAACAAACCATATGGTCAATAGAGAAAACCTACTGAGGATGAAAGAGAAGCTCTCACAGTGGCTGCAGTGGCTCAAGCTCGAAACACTTATAACTTAAGGAATAGAACAACAAATGTTGGGCAAGGAACTCCTAGGAGTGTATTCATAAAAGACCAGAATAACAAAGGGAATATTACAAAATCATCACCTAAAGAACCAGAAAGAGGGGATAAAAATAAAATGAAAGAAAATATAGAAAAGGAGAACACAAAAATAGAAAAGAATGACCAGATCATAACCCCTTCTTTTGACATTGCACAGGCAGTGTCTCAGGTGAAGATATCAGTCCCACTCCTAGAGATGATGAAAATAGATAAATATAGGAGTACAGTTGTCAAGATGATTTCTGATACACCAAATTCGAAACATAAAGGGTTTGAAAAAACAACAAATAATGTGCATCAAGAAAATTTTAAGATGCCTGAGGTATACCTTGGTGACACACTTACAAAAAATCCCTCACAGGTAGATCCATTTTATACTACACTAGTAATCAAGAACAGAATAGTCAGGAATTGTATGATTGATTCAGGTGCTGCTATAAATATCATGCCTATAGCAGTGATGAAAGAATTGGGGATGTGGGTTGATACTACGTATGGCCAGTGTTATGCAATGGATAATAGATCTATTCCAGTAGTTGGTATTATGAAAGATGTAGAGATAAAACTTGCTTCGCATCCTGAAGCAACATATAACATTGACATCACTGTGGTTGATATCCCACCGTATTATGGAATGCTGCTATCAAGACAATGGGCTGCAATGGCAGGAGGCAATGTTCAATTAGATCTATCATATGCCACCATACCAGTAGGTGACAAGGAAATCAAATTGTGTAGAGAGCCAAGGTACGACAATATTATAGAAAGAATGGATCGGCATCAGGTGAATTTCTTTTGTGACACAGATTTAGGAGTTTTCAAAGTTGGAGAAACTACCCCAGAATTGCATAACACTGACCCAATACACACTGAATCTATGAAAGGAGAGAGTGATTTGTGGAAAATGTATTTTGATGGTGCATGCAGCAAGATAGGAAATGGGGCCGGAGTAGTTTTTATCTCGCCAGGAGGTAAAACATTCAAATACTCTTTCCTATTGACATTTGAATGCACCAATAATGTAGTTGAATATGAAGCCCTGCTCATTGGCCTAAACATAGCCACCAAATACAAAATAAAAAAGTTGGTTGTCTTCGGTGATTCTGAACTGGTCATCTCCCAAGTAAGAGAAAAATATTTATCTAAAAATAAAAGATTAAGACAGTACAGAAATGCAGTTTGGGACAGTATTGAATTATTTGATGCCTTTTCAATCAGCTGGGTTGATAGGTCTAAAAACATTATGGCAGACTTTTTAGCAAACATTGCATTAAAGAGAGATGATGTTACATTAGGAGGGATCACAGAAGTAGAATTTAAAACTAGACCTACCATCCCTGATAATATACAGAATTGGCAAGTGTTTGATAGCGATGCTGATATAATCAACTTCTTACATTGTGCTGATTATTATGAAAATCAAGAAATTGATTTCAGTGCATTTGTGGAGGAACACAATGGGAAGGAAACCCTTTTTGGCCAAGAAGTGGTCCAACTAAAGACAAATAAGATACCCAAAGGACTTATTGCATTAGAAAAAACATTTGATAACCATGACAGGTATAAAAAGAAAGACACACCAGTGGTACCTAGTAACCTTGAAGAAATCAACTTGGGGACACAAACAACTCCAAAAAATGTATATATTGGAAAAAGTCTTGACCCAAAAATCAGAAGCAGACTTATCAACCTGCTCAGGAAGTACAGGCATGTGTTTGCTTGGTCATATGATGACTTAAAAGCATATAGAGAGGATCTATTTCAACATGAGACACCACTGAAGCAAGATGCTAAACCTTTCAGACAAAAGCAGAGACCGATTAATCCTACACTAGCCCCTAAAATGTTAGAGGAACTTACAAAGTTAAGGGATGGAGCTATAATCAAACCTATTAGACACTCTTCTTGGGTTTCAAACTTAGTGCCTGTCAGGAAAAAGAATGGTGACATTAGACTATGTGTGGATTTCAGAAACTTGAATAAATCTTCCCTCAAAGATAATTATCCTCTTCCCAATATGGAGGCAATATTGCAGAAAGTTACTGGGTGTGAGTTGCTATCCATGATGGACGGTTTCTCTGGCTACAATCAGGTAAAAGTTAAGGAGTCTAAACAATTTAAGACGGCATTCACCACTCCGTGGGGAACATATGTGTATTTGAGAATGCCATTTGGATTAACTAATGCTGGAGCAACATTCCAGAGAGCGATGGATGTAGCTTTTGCTGAATTAATCAATAAGATTATGATAGTATATCAAGACGACTTGACAGCATATTCTAAAAAAGCCGAAGATCATTGCACACATTTAGAACAAGTATTTATCAAAGCCCTAGAATATGGGGTATCATTGAACCCTAAAAAATGCCATTTTGCAGTAACAGAAGGAAAATTGCTTGGTCATATAGTCTCGAAGGAAGGAGTTAAAATAGATCCTGAAAAGGTAAAAGCAATTGATCAAGTCCCTATTCCAAAAAATGTAAAAGCTATACAATCATTCTTTGGTCAGATAAATTTTGTCAGAAGATTTATACCAAATTTCGCAGAAATTGTTTGTCCTATATCGAGAATGCTGAAGAAGAATTCAGAAATGAAGTGGACAACAGAAACAGTGGAAGCATTTGGTAACATTAAGGAGGCTATCAAGCAAGCTCCAGTCTTAATGTCCCCTGACTTTGGTAAACCTTTCCAACTTTTCTCATTTGCTTCCTATCATATAGTAGTAGCAGTGTTGTTACAGAAAAACAATGATGGACATGAACAGCCTATCTCTTTCTTTAGCAAGTCCCTTCAGAATGCAGAGTTGAAGTATGACATTATTGAAAAACAGGCATATGCATTGGTAAAAGCGGTAAAAAATTTTAGACCATATTTGGTAGGGGCTAAAATCATAGCATATGTTCCTAATGCTGCAGTGAAGGATGTACTGATCCAAACTGAGGTCACCGATAGGAGATGTAGGTGGATCAATAGGATTCAGGAATTCAACATTGAAATCCAAATCACTAAATTAGTCAGAGGACAGGGTCTTGCCAAATTGATGGCCGAAAGTAATCTAGAAGCTTCCCAGATATGTAATGTTGATGCAAGTACCAGCATTGAACACACTCCATGGTATACTGATATAGTATATTATCTAAAACATATGAAGTGTCTTGAAGGATATGATGATAATAGAAGAAGGACACTCAAACTACAAAATATGTACTCATTGGTGGGGATCTCTATTGGAAAAACAGAGATGGGGTTCTACTATTATGCTTGGATGAATATCAATCAAAACATATTATGAAGGAGTTACATGAAGGCATGTGCGGAGGTCATTTCTCAGCAAAGACCACAGCACACAAGATCCTGAGGACAGGGTACTATTGGCCTAAAGTCTTTAATGATTCATACCAGTACACTAGAAAGTGTGAAGCATGCCAAAAGTTCTCAGGGAAGTTAAAGTATCAGGGAGCACTAACCTTAAAACCTATGCAGGTTGAGGCTCCATTTTATCAGTGGGGTATTGATTTTATAGGTGAAATTTCAGAAAAATCGAGTGGGGGGCACCGATGGATTTTAGTGGCTACTGATTACTTTACAAAATGGGTGGAAGCAATCCCAACCAAACAGGCTACAAGTAAAGTTGTGATTAATTTTCTAATGGATAACATTATATGCAGATTTGGTACTCCTGTAAGATTGATTACAGATAATGGGATGTGTTTTAGATCTGATGAATTCAAGGGTTTTTGCAATACACATGGTATCACTGTTTCTTATGCTGCTCCATACCATCCACAGGCAAATGGACAAGCTGAATCAAGTAATAAGAGCCTGTTGAAAATCATAAAGAGAATGTTGGATAAAAATAAGAAGGCTTGGGATTCAAAATTAAGAATGGCAGTATGGGCTGACAAGATTACTATAAAAAGGGCAATTGGGAGATCCCCTTATGAATTGGTATATGGAACACAAGCAAGATTACCATTGGAAAATCTTATACCAGTATACAAATTTATCCTCCAGGAAGACTTGAATATCCCTGAACCAATGGAAGAAAGGTTGGAACAATTGGCAGAGCTTGATGAAACAAGAAGAATAGCTCAGAGACAGAATGTTAAATTACAATCACAGGTAAAATATCTCTTTGACAAGAAGGCCAAAGAAAGAAAGTTTGAAATAAATGATCTGGTACTGATGTGGAATGCAAGATGTCAGGACAAAGGAAAACATGGAAAATTTGAAGCCCTATGGTTGGGTCCTTTTGTTAGCACTGGCAAGGGAGGTGATGATTCTTACTATGTACAGAATATGTCAGGAGAGGAGCAGGAATTGCCTGTACATGGGCAATACTTAAAGCAGTTCTATTCATAAACATGTACAAAGAGAATTGAGTGTTGCCAGTGCATGGACAACATTCAAATAATTCTCAAAATATCTTATTCCATGCACAGTAGTCTAGGAATCATTCCCGCTCCCCATCATTTGTTCCTTTCCTTTTCCCAGTTTCATAAAACCTCACCCCAAAATAATAAAATATGTGGTCTACTTCCCCAGGAGATCTGGATCCTTGTTATACTCACAGGGAGTATACATCCCAGACAGAGCCACTGTTAGCACAGTAAAAATTTGAAATTTTTACTATCTCCTCAATCCATCATATTTGAATAAATCCTGAAGAATATCCTAAAAAGACCATAATAAAAAATTTATATGTTTCACAAGGTGTCTATGGATGAGCAATGTCAAATTTCTTCCAAGCAAGTCCATCGGCAAGAGGTTGTGTTGCTTACGCCGATACATGAGGAATCGTTTGAAAAACAACCATCGGCGTGAGAATAGAGATCGGAAGAAGAATTATGGAAGTCACCGATGGAGTAAGTAACACCGATGACCTTACATCGGCGAGAGAGGCAAGTGGTCATACCGATCGGTATGACAGATATCTATCGGATGATTCTTTAAACGTTGCCCCGACGGTATATATCATACCGATGAAGTACTTCGGCAAGAGTTTCACCGAACATCCTGCGGGGGGGTAACAAAACAAATAGCCATCGGCGAGAAGTAAACTATCGGGATAGGAAACAAGTAAGCCTCCGATGATTAGAGTCTTGGCGATAAGAGGGTTTTCGGCGAGACTCACAGCGATACACATACCTATCGAGACAACTCAGTATATCGGGACAAGGGAATTAGGTCTCGCCGATTTACAAGTCACGGTGATCAAAAGGCATCGGTGACACTTTAACATACTCTGTCCGATGAAGGATATGAAAAGGGCCATCGGGGAGATGATTTGGATCGGGATATCTTGAAAAAACTATCCCGATAGAACATGTCATTCCGATAAGAATAAAACTTATACTTGTTGATACTCTAGCGGCGAGACAATAGCAAAGTCATCCCGATCCAAGGTAAAAATGACTATCGGTGAGACAACAAAGATCAAGGGAACACAGTTATACTATCCCGATAGTATTAATCACTCCGATAAAATCATATCGGTGGGACTCGCTATATCGCAGAGAGATCTAAAACCCTTGGCGATGAAGGAAGTCATGCCGATGGTCGCGCCCACTTAAGGTATGACATTACATAGCGTCGGGAAAACAATTGGAGGAAATGGTCACCCTTGATATAATCACCAGGAGCGCAGTTGATCTTACTGATTCTCACCGTGAGCAGGAGTATTTAGATCATCTGGCAAAAGTCTATTTATGGCTAAATAGAGCCTAATTAAACTTATGAAATTATTGTTTATGTTGGTTAAATTCCCAAGAGACTTATTGAAGAGTTGTATCTCTTCATGAAAATATCTATATAAGTTTAAACAATCTATGTTGAAAAAAAATCAGCAATAGAAGATATTCACATATACATAATATACAATATTCCAAAATGACTATGTTGCATATTTTATTTGAAGAAGAAGTTTGAAGTTCTCTGATTCAGTATTTCTACTTTGGTATCAGTTATTTGTTGAAATTATTCAATTGTGTGGCTGTCTCCATTTCTGCATTTCCCTGTTATTCAGATTAAGATATCAAGTATATATTTAATCTGTCAATACACATTTGCTGTATCTGTGTGATTAATTTGGTTGGTGTCCATCTGAGGAATTAAACCCTTCTGATTTATTCACAGTAGCCTGGAAGTAGTAAGTTGGGATTACTAAGTAGAGCCATATAATTAGGATTGCCATTCTGTCTCCAGTAAAATATTATCTGTTAATCTTGTCCATTCATTTCATTTGGTTCCTTCAAGTAAGGATTAAAAAACCTTCTGGTGAATTATAAGATATCTGATTTTATTTGGTTGGATTATCAATAAGAGTCTGTCAGTCATTTACTTGCACGTTTATACAAGCTATAAACCAAAACTGTGCCAAATAACTAGAATTATTACCATTAAGAAACTCCTGGTCTTAGTCCTTCAAATTGACTCTGTTACCCAACAAGGCACTAGTCTCATTCAACTCATTAATTAAAACCTTTTACCTTGATATTGCTTATACAATTTCTGCCAATCACTTATTAAACATTACACATAGAATTGATTAGTCAGCTGTTTCATCTATTCTACATCCTATGCCATTGTAGATAGATATAGTTAGTCCACTCATCCACACTCAGACTGCTTTAATATTTCAAGGTTCACCCACCTAGGTGTAGCAGGACCTAAAGTGTAGGAAATCATCAAACCTTGAAGGTTGATTTCGTCAAGTTAGTTCAAAAACGTTGCAAATCCAAACATAGAGCCTGGCATCCTCTTAGGATTTGCAACCTGCATTTTTGAGACCTAACACTTCCCATGTATCATTAGACTATATTGAGGTTATAGTAGAATAGCATTCTTTTGGTGATATAAAATCTCTGAATGAATCTTTTGAAGCATTTGTGGACTCATAAGCTTCTCCTTGATTAGTAGTCTCCAACTATTTTGGGGGTGTCTAAGGCATGTAGGTTTATTTAGAAGGTGAAAGTGACACATAAGAGTTGTTCACCTCTTGAGTTAGAGGCATATATGATTCGGTTGATGATGTCTCTCCTGGTGGTGTTAGAGGAGTATATCTTCTGATGTTTCTTCCTCGGGATTAGAAAAGACACCTGGATCCATCTCTTTTAGATCTAGCATTGTAGTTTGAAATTATTCTTCGATCCTGAGCCACTTCATTATTGGAGGGATCTCACCTATATTTTGTTTCATTGAGATAGTTTGACTAGTCCTCTCTTGCTTGACATTAGAGAATATGTTGATATTGCATACATCTAGAGGGAATTGTATGGGGCCATCTCTTTCCAATAATTCTAGAGTCTTGGTTGTTGTTTCCTTTAGAACCATCTATTTTTTCTTTCATGACTCTCCCTTGAAAGTCTTTACTTATGTGTTGTTCACTATCTTGCTAGATTGTTCTACCTTCTTTATGTGTATTGACTGAAGAATTGGGTTTGCAATGAAAAATTTCTTTGCCAACACCTTGTAGTTGATAGGATACCTATCTTCTTTCTGGTTGCATCTATCTTGACCATACTAAAAGGTTCAAGATCTCCTTTTGCAACATAGATCTTTCCAAGGTGTAAGAACCAAACCTCTTGGAACAATGTGGAAGGTATTTCCTTCATCCTATGAATACATGTTCTCCCCAATAACAAGTTATAACTAGTATCCTTATCAATGACATAGAATATCATGGGGACTATTTTGAGTCCCAAGGAGACTAGGAGTGTATTTTTCCAATCAGTGTTGCCTTTAAGTTGTTGTAACCTCTTAATGTGTCTTGGCATGCCATGATGTTGGTGTGTCCATATCCCATCCTTTCCAAGAGATAAAATGGGACTATACTTATAGAGACTCTATCATTGATCAATGTCCTCTTTATTCAGGTGTCGTAAATCCACACTTGCAAGTATAACTTTGGATCCCCCTTCTGTATTAATTCATCCTCTGAAAGCATTTGTTTCAAGTCAAAAAAGAACCTTGGATCTTGCAATTTGGCATTTGGTGGGTTCATATCAAGGTCGGCTTGATTAATATGTTCATTAGGAGGAGGAGTGATCTGATCCAAATACTTCAATCTTATTGCTTGTAAAAGAGTTGATCGATGTGATGGGGAATTTTTAAGATCTATGAAAGGAATCTTAGCATATGTCTTCTTTAAATCCTCTATTAAGTCATAAGTTCTAATTGTAAAAGAGTTGATCGATGTGATGGGGAATTTTTAAGATCTCTAAAAGGAATCTTAGCATATGTCTTCTTTAAATCCTCTATTAAGTCGTAAGTTCTAATTGAGGTGGGTGTTGGTTCTACACTTGAGACTATTCTTTTTTGAAATTTAACTCTTTGTTTGACACTTGGTTCAACATTTTCCTCATCATGTACTATTTCTACTAACCCCAACATTCTCGTCTCTCCTTTTGGTCCTAGTTGTGTAAGGATATTTGACTTTGAGATTTTTGGGATATTAGTTGATCCTAAAGCAATTGTGTTAAGGTTGCTTGTTTCATCATTCCTATGGGCCAAAAAGGGGTCTTGGAATATTTTCATATCTATTTTGTGGCATGATAGGTGCTTGCATTTGCTTGGCATTGTTATTATTGTTATTTACTATGAACTCTAGTAGATTAAGGAATATTTTAATGAATAGTTACTATTGATCTTCTAGTAACCTTGCTATAAAGTTGTTGTATTCTCTCCATGACTCAATAATATGCCCCCTTGTCCTATGGAAAGAGCAAAATTGATTGTACTCATAAGGTGGCTGATTGTATCTATTATCATTCTAGTTTCAATTCCACATATGTTGATTGTCTCTTTGATAGTAACTATTATTTTAGGGATGATCCATAATATTTACATTTTGAGGGAAGTAGTCTCTCCCATTATAGTTATCTCTCACTTTGTTCCTTATTGGGGGTTGGTATGTCACCCTGTCTATGGTCACTTTCTGATTATTCTTTAAAATTTTAATCATGGAATAGTTATTTCGATTGTTACCATTGTCACTTGCTTGAGTTATTAGCTAGCCATCTACACCATAAGTCCTTTGCCTACTATTGATCATGGCTTGGTCATTCTTAACATGCTTTCCAAATCTTCCTTATAGGACCTATACAATAATTTTTGTATTTCTCTTATATCCCTATTGACGGTGTGCAAGAAAAGGTCACATAGTTCTTTGTGGTCCATATTAGGGGTACTTTTTGAAGAGTATAACACTTGTCTCCATTGAGTGACAAAATGTGCCACTGATTCGTTCTTATCTTTCTTTACTGCCAGGAATTCTTGTATTCATGTCTTGACTAACTTGTTCATGTCAAAATCCATGATGAACTCTCCTATGATTTAGTGAAAAGAGTGGATGGAGGCTTCAAGCAATCGATAATACCAATCCAAAGCAATTCCTTCAAGTGTTTTAGGAAAAATTCTTGCTATGACCCCATCCCAAGGAAGGGGCTCTCTTATAAAAGTTGTGAAATCTTTTATGTGAGAAATTGGGTCTCCCTCCCCTTTGAATTTGGGTAGGTCTAGGAGAGGACATGGTAACAGTTCATTGCATTTATTGTGATCTAGGGGCTCTATCAAGTATTCAAAGTAGGTTCTTGAAGAGGTGCTCTAAGATATTGGCATTGAGAGCATGGGTTCTACAGATAAAATTTATTGATTTGGCCCATGATATGCAAACACATTTGTGTATTTCAGATGAGCTAGCAAATAATTCTAGGGAATTTGAAAGTTATGAGTTGGATAGTATCCACCTACTTGTGGAAGTTGTTGAATTGTATCATTACTTCCATTATGTGAATAAAAGTTTAAACAAGGGGATTTTGAATTGCCCCTTGGTCCTGTTTGATCCTAGTGTTGTGTGAGTTTACTTGCGTTCAATTTCTTGGATCATTTTTTGTCTCAAGGAGGCTATTCTATTCATGTAGCTTCTAATTTCATAATTTGTTGAACTAGGGCATCTATGAGGTTAGTAGGGGTTGTAGCTATTATTCTTTGCACTTCTCAAGTTGGTTGAGAGTTTTCATGGATTCCTCCATTCGTGTGCTCTCTCAAGGCATTTTCTAATTACTCATCTTAATGTGCAATTCATAGGGCCTCTTGAGCATCCCTATCTTCTTGCAAGTGTTTATCTAAGTGTCTCACTTCATCATCTAATTGTGTCATTGTTCTTGCATGGCTAGTCAATGTTTGATGGATTTATGATCTTACAAGCATTCGACGTGCTCTACCATGGTTAGATTGTGTTGGTTGATCTATATCTTCATGTTCCCAAGTGAGATTATTGAATTTGAGAGAATGATGAGTCTCTAATCTATCATTCTTATAATCTGAATCTTTAAAATTTTAGTAGTTGGTGATTGGTGCCAATGGGTTAGGTGGCACATACATGTCAAACGATGGTGTTTCAAGTTCTCTATAGGAAATGTTCCCTAGATTTCCTTTAGATTCTTTCATATCTGGGGGTGTCTTAGGCACTACAGAATAAATGGAATGAAGGGTGAAGAGGATGAAGGAAACAAGTGAAATGAAGAGAAAAATGGTAAAATGGAAGTGTGAAGTGACGATGGAAACACAAAAAGCTTCCCCCTAGAAGGTTTTTCCCTTCACGTTGGGTTCATTAAAATACGTATCATTTAGAATGTGACCCAAACAATTTGCTAGTGAGTCACACTCCAACGTGACACATGGACTGTATTCCTTACTAAGGGTGACCTCCTAGTCACTTCAACTCACATGGAAAGAGCCAATTGAGTGGAGGTAGGATAGGGGGGTTGTTCTACTCTCATTCTTAAGGGAGAAAAATGTCACGAATGGTGGTTGGGTTTTGTGCTATGTGTGTGTTTTGACAATTGTTCCTATGGAGATGTTTGATTTTAGTTGTTGTAATAATTGTATGACCCAAATGGTCACAAGTCTTAATTCTCCTAAGCCTAGCATGAAGGTTGTTTTGTTTATCGATGAGTCAAAGATGATCTTGTCTCCTTTCTTCATCTCATAAGATTTTTTGTATCAAGGGTTGTTGATCTCTAATGTGTTTTTGATGTTCTTGTTCTTCCCTTGTTTGTTGAATGTTTTGTTGATGAGTTGGATGGGAGTTCTCCCTGATTTCGTCAAGGACAAATTGTATCCGATCTTCCCTAATGTTTGTGCACATTGAATGCTTGAAAATAGGGATAAGTGTTTGTGTCTCATGTTGTTTTCTATTGAATGTGATTGAATTAGTCTTGACCTCATGATGGAACCTAGGGTTTCTCTTTGTTTGAATGTTTTATTTGAGCTATGTTTACCTCGTGATGAGATCGAGGGTTTGTTCTTGTTTTGCTCTAATTTTTCCTAATGTTTTTGTAATTTTCTTATGAATTCACTCTAAATGAATGCAAAACAATTTATTTTTCCTTTTCTCCCAAACTAAAATATTGTCTAATTACCTAAGAATTGAAATATGTATGCAATATATATATGTGTTTTTTGAATGCAAACTAACCTATGTTTTTGTAGTTTTTGTGGAATGATTTTTGAATATAATCTAACAAATTGAAATAGAAAATGAAAGTAAATGTAATCTAATGACTACAAGGCTAATCTAATAAAATAAAATGCAACACTAATCTATTAGAGTAAATAAAGAACTTATCAAGGAAAAAGAAAAGCGATGATTTACTTTTCTATGAGCTAGAATGTAAGCTAATTACTATTCTAAAGCATAAATAACCTGGTATGAAGAAGATGTCAATGCCTAGATTAAGCTGTTAAAAGTCCTTATGGAAACCCTCTCTTCCTCTGTTGCAACGAGGTCCTCTTCTTAGTGACATAAATGAATATGGGAGAAAAATGGAATCAAATAGAAGCTTTGAAGCTTTGAAAATAATTAGGCATGATAATGCCTAAAAAGCACAATGGATTGAAGATATGGAAGCTTTGAAAATAATTGGGCATGAGAATGCCTAAGAAACACCATGGCTTGGAGATATGGAAGATAATGCAAAATCAAAAGGCTCACAGGATCCTACACAAGCATAAAAATGCTATGGATACAATTAGCAAAGCATGAGGACACTTGATGGAGATAATCACGTATCATGATAGTAACCAATAAAGATGACTAGAAGCTCAAAGGATTCTATTGCAACTAGAAGACCAATGGGACTAGTTCAATCAAGTCCACGTTCCCCTGTTTCAGTAGAGAGTTCTAATTTTATTAGGACACTTCTCTCCTTCTTTTTCAGTTATTATTGTTAGCATTCATTACACTCTAGTTCATATGGAGCGGTGTTTTATGTTTACAGTTAAGAGACCTATTTCAATAAACTCCCACGTACCTATATGTATGGTTTGGTGGTTGAGTTAGAAGTTAGTTAGTCAAGTTCAGATTGAATAGTTTTTGCTCTGTCACAGATATAGCTATCAGAATCTTTTCTAGATTATGCAGACAATGTTATTTTGATTATGAGTTATGAATATTACAATTCAGCAAGATTTTATGTGATTTGAAAAGATTGTGCAATGCATGTTAGAATTAATATGATTGCGTTGATTTAAGAGAGCTAGATTTGAGTTTAAGTAGTGAGGCATTCACCTAAGCAAGGGCCACTCAGGATAATTGTCCTTCACTTTATTTCTTGCATGTTTTTATTGTTGTAGCAGTTATTTCATGAATGCAAGATCAATTAGATTCTTAAGTTGGTTTAGTTCATTTGACTTGTGATACTCCAAAGGATAGGATAAGTTATCAGTACCAAGTTAATTCTTAGAATTCATTCCTTCATAGTCATTATTACAGTCTTACATTACAAGTATCTATAGTAATAGTAGCAGCATTATTGTCTTTTCCATTAAGTAGTTTTCATTTATGAAGTTGTACTAGATAAGTTAGAATAGTTTGATCTTTGAAAGCACATACAATGCTAGTGACATCACAAGTTTACTAGCCCTAGTTGATAATTCAATGAAGGTCTTTTCAAGGGTAATAGTGGACTGTTCAGTAGGTTATTCCTTTGAATTATGTGATCACCACCAAGTTTACTAGACATAGTAAAAACACTACATTTTTTACGTCGTTGCCAAGGATGACACTATTTTCAGAGACCAGCTCCTCTTATCTCCAAGCTTTCCTAGTTCAACATTTTGCTTTCAGAAGATAGGACACTTAGGTTTTACCTCACCAATTACCAGAAAACTTCACTAACGTTGTGTAGGAGCTGCTACTACACAAAGTCACACCTATTGTATGCAGAGGCAGAGAGACGCTTTGGGAAGGTTTCTTCCGTTAACTCAACAAGCTACGATAGATATTGGTGACTACATTGACTAGAGTGAGGGTATTACTGAAGAAGAATCTTCCCTCTCATCAACATCTACTAACAACACGGAAAGAACCTTCCTAACTATGGCTGATGCAGTGGATGATCCACCTGAGCATGTGACCTTTGAGTTTCTGATTACCAACCAGGAGAGGGTTGCTACTCTGAAGAATATACCTTCTTTGCAATTACCAGTCTTCTATGGCTTGGTGACTAAAGATCCAAATACATTCTTGTTCGAGTTTGATGTCCTATGTAGGAGTTATGACTACACCACTGATCCTCATAAGCTCAATCTATTTCCTGCTACTTTGAAGGATGTTGCTTTAAGATGGTTTATGGGACTAGGCAAGGATGTTATTCCAGATTGGGACACAATGAAAACAAAGTTCTTGGAGAAATACCAAGATTATTACAGAGGAATTGATAGAAGAAGAGATGACATCTTTAGGATGACTCAAAAAGAGGATGAACCATTAGAGGATTATGTAGAAAGGTTTCAATTCTGCCTAAAGAAAAATCCACAAAATAAACTCTCAAATGCGCTTAATCTTATTGGGGCAGGAGATATATCTCAATTACCCTTTGAAGATGTCTATAAAGTTTGTAGAAACTAATCAAGGACTTTCACCAGGAGGACAAGGGGAGAAAGAATATCCACCATTGGTAAAGCATCTAATTCAGTTTCAAGGGTAGAATTGAGCAACCTGTTGACCAACATGAAAGAAGATATTATCAGTCAACTAGCTACTCAACTGGACACTTTACACTTGAAGAAGAAGTAGGAGGAGGCTAATGCAATACTCATTGAATACTGCCCCAATTGCAGACAAAGAAAATCCAATTGGAAATGCATAAGGGTGGCAAGTATTACAAAAGATAAGTTAGAGAAACCACACTTTCAACCAATTGAAGGTGAAGATGGCCAGTTGTACTATGTTGCACAAAGGAAACCATGGCAACAAAGACAAGGTATGCCACAAGATCCTCTAACTTTCAATACATCATTTCTAGTAGGTCATCATAATTTCTCTAGTTGGAACCCTCAGCCTTGGCCAAATGTACCCAAACCCAATGGAAAAACCCTCAACAATGGAAAAACCATCAGCAAAACTAGAATCAACAACAACAAATTGTATGGCCCCAACAAAATTTCCAAGGATCTAACTACAACCCTCAATGATCAATACAACAAAACCAATGGCAACCACAATGGCAAAAGAGACAACAATGGTAAAACCAAAACATGAATTACTCACAACCCTTATTGACTCCTCAGCCACAATAGCAAGCCATTATACCAAATCCATCCCATCCTACAACTCAATCACCAAGATCATGACAATTGCCTGGCCAACCTGCACTGAACCCCAATAACAAGCACGTTCAATAGGCATACACTAACAAGGCCATTCAATACCCCACTTATGGGGTAGAGGTGAGTGATGTCCACCTTAGGTTAAGGAAAACATAAGTTGGGCCTTCATCTCCCCAAATCATTGAGGTGGTGGATGAATAGCCCATAGCTTAGACATTAGACAATCCACCTCTGGAACCTAAATCAAATCAAGTAAATCATACTATCTCAAATCCAGAGCCTCCTTTCCCTAAATGTTCTGTCATTCCAAAACATCAAACCCAAGTAGAGACAGACCTATTGGATCAACTTAAGAATGTCAGTATCAGGATACCCATTATCCAAGCTATCAAGGACATTCCAATCTACACCAAGATAGTGAGAGACCTTTGTCTTAAGAAACCAGGGAGGAAGAAGAAGGACACTCAGACAGTCCATGTCCTAGGGAACCTTTCTAATATCATGCTAGGGAACATAATTGTCCCTAAATACACAGACCCTGGCAGTCCAGTATAGTGGATGTTAAGATTAATGGAACTCTCATCAAAAACACCTTGATTGACTTAGGGGCAGCCATCAATGTCATGACTAAAGAAACAATGTAACTACTTCAGCTGCCAAACCTGAGGCCTACACCAACTATTTTATAGTTGGCAGATAGGTCGACAGTAAAACCCGAGGGGATCATTCAAGACATAGTCATAGCATTAGACTCATGGGAGTATCCTGCAGATTTCATAGTTTTGCAACCAAAAGTCAATTTTGCAGGTTATCCACTTATCTTAGGCAAACCATGGTTAGCAACAATAGATGCATTCATAGGTTGTAGGTTTAGAAACATGATAATTTCAAATGGAACTATAACCAAGAAATTGGTCCTCTATCCCCCAGCTCAACCTCATGACAATCTGGAGCAAATCATATGACCTACCTTAGAAGAAGAAGACCACTATTCCCTGCAAACTCTCATGACCATTGAATGCATTCCCTTTTTAGCAACCCAAGATGAGGATGACTTAATTGACCACATTATACATAACCATTGCGGTAGGGACCCACATCAACAAGATTGTTTGTCATGTTTGCAAGATCCATTGTAGAATATCATACCTACACATTCCTCAGAGGAATTATCCCAACTTTTCCATTCTCTTCTACCTCAAGAATGTGTTCCCAACATTAGTGGATGTGACCTTTCATTTTTCCAACTAGATTCTAAAATAGTGGAAATCATCCCAGGCAAAATGTTGAATATTAACAATGCTCTAACTGAAGAACAACAGGTTTCTCTTAACACTGTGCTCCAGGCACATGCATCAAATTTTGCATGGGATTACAATGACATGAAAGGAATTGACCCCAACTTATGCATGCATAGGATCTACATAAACAATGGTTTCAAGCCAATAAGGCAACCACAAAGGAGAATGAATCCTACCTTACGAGACAGTTACAACTGAGCTACAAAAACTCCTTGATGCTGGCTTCATTTACCCTATTTCTGACAGTGAATGGGTGTCACCTTTAGTTATTGTCCCTAATAAAGGAGGCAAGTGGAGGGTGTGTATATATTACATGGAACTTAACACATCCACTAGAAAAGATCATTTCCCATTACCTTTCATTGACCAAGTACTTGATTCCCTGGCATGTAAAAAGTACTTCTCCTTCTTAGATGGTTTTAGTGGCTATAATCAGATAAAAATAGCTCCAGAGGACCAAGATAAGATCACATTTACATGCCCTTGGTGTACATATGCTTATTATGTCCTTCCTTTTGAGTTATGCAATGCCCCAACCACTTTCTAAAGGGCAGTACTAAGTATCTTTTCAGACTATGCTCATGATTCTATGGAGATCTATATTGATGATTTCACCACCTATGGAGACACATTTGAAACAGCACTCAGTAATCTAGAGAAGGTCCTGAAAAGATGTTAAGAACATAATCTGTCATTGAGTCATGAAAAATGCTTTATGATGATGACTCAAGGAGTTGTTCTAGGACACTTTATATCCAGTGATGGTATTTAGGTGGATCCCAATAAAATTGAGATAATTTCTACACTTCCTGTACCACAAAAACCAAAAGATGTCAGAAGCTTTCTTGGCCATGTAGGCTATTATAGGAGGTTTATACAGAACTTCAGCAAGCTAGCAACACCTTTGTTTACTCTGCTCACAAAAGACATGGAATTTGACTCAACCACAGAATCTTAGCACTCTTTTGACACACTTAAGACAACTTTGACAAAAGCACCTATCTTGAGAGGACCAAATTGGACATTGCCTTTCCACATACACATTGATGCTTCTGATTTTGCTGTTGGAGTTGTATTGGGACAGAAAGAAGGTAATAAGAAGTATGCTATCTATTATATTAGTAAAAACTTACAAGGAGCAGAGCTCAAATACACTATCACAGAAAAAGAGATGTTGGTTGTTGTTTATGCTATCAACAAATTTAGGCATTATATAACTAGTTACTAGGTCTTTATCCATACAGATCATACTACAATCAGATACTTAATGAACAAACATGTGGTTGGGGGTAGACTAGTCAGATGGTTGCTCTTACTACAAGAGTTTGATATAACAATAGTGGATAAGCCAGGTAAAGCTAATGTAGTGGCAGATTTTCTGTCTAGACTACCTACACAAATAGAAGAAGGTGTTGTGGATGACTCTTTCCCAAATGAGCATTTGTTTGCTCTCAAAATACACACACCATGGTTTGCTGATATTGCTAACTATTTGGTAGCAAGGCAGATACCATCACATTTCTCCCCAAGAGAAAGGAGATAGTTAGTGCATAAAATCTTTCCATATTCATGGATTGCTAGTTATTTGTTCTACATTGGTCCAAACCATATTATGAGATGCATAAGATAAGATGAGGTCTTTGATATCATAAAATCTTGTCATGATGAGCCCTATGGAGGTCACTTTGCAGCCAAAAGGACAACATTCAAGATCTTAACAATGGGCTATTATTGCCAACTCTTCATAAGGATGCAATTAAGTATACAAGGAGTTGTGACAAATGTCAGAGAATAGGCAGACCAACAAGATTAAATGAGATGCCTTTGTAGCCATAGATAGCACTAGCACCATTTGACAAATGGGGGCTAGATTTTATTGGGCCAATTTTACCAACTTCTAATAATAAGGAGTACATATTAGTTTGCACTGACTATTTGACAAAATGGGTTGAAGTCAAGGCCTTCCAATTTGCCAGAGATGGGAATGTAGAAAAATTCTTGTATGAAGAAATCTTCACTAGGTATGGAGCACCAAGAGAAATTGTCACTGATCAAGATCCACAGTTCACTTCTGAACTCATTTCCACACTGGTTAAAGAATATGAAGTCAGGCATAGAAAATCAACACCTTATCACCCCCAGGCCAATGGATAGGTGGAAGTTACAAACAAAGAAATTGAAAATATTCTAACCAAAATAGTGAACATTCACAGGAAGGACTGGGCAACCAGACTACCAGAGGTAGTATGGGCATACAGAACCACATGGAAAACAATAACTAGTTTCACACCTTATGAGTTAGTGTATGGTAAAACAACATGAATATAAGACATTAAGGACTACACTAGAACTTGACATGGATCTAATAGCAGCACAGCAAGAAAGACTTCATATTCTCAATGGGTTAGATGAGATCTAAATGGCAACCATGCACCACACAGAGATAGTTCAAAAGTAGGGAGCCAAATGGCATGATCATTTCATCAAAAATAAAGCATTCCATGTGGGTGACTGGGCTCTATTATATGATTCAAAGTACAAGGATCATAAGGGAAAATTGCAATCAATATGGTTAGGACCTTATGAAATACACCAGGTCTTTCGCAATGGAGTTGTTAAACTGCAAACCCTAGATGAGGTCAGATTTTCACTCTTGGTTAATGGCCACCGATTAAAGCTCTATACCAAGCCAACAAACTGAGATGATTTTCTAAACCAATGTTGTATTCCTAACCATGAGCCAGATACTGCTATATCATCACCTAGTAGTAACATGGAAGAAGACCCTGCCAGTAATCAAAGTGACTCAGTAGGTGAGCTAGACAGCCCACCTCCTGAGGTCACTCAGGTATAATTTCTTTCCTTTCTTCACATGCACACATAGCACCGATGCCACCATCTTCATGAAGTCTGATTCAATAAGTCGTAGGGACTTGTAGAAGGCAACACACTCCACGTTGCCATAATATACATTGGGACCTGTTGGAAAGGAACATGCAGCAACTATCCGTCCGCTCACATGTAGCAACTATCTGTCAACTCATTCAAATTTCATGCCATGTACTCCACCTTTCAAGCGCATGCAACTGTCATTCGTCATCTCACTGCATGCAAGCTACATCAGTTGGTTCACACGTACCAGAATCTCATCTACATCATTTCTCATAATAATAAGTTCTGTCCAATCAAACTTATGTTGCAGACACATTTTTCAATGCTCCACTCGCACGAAGTCTAGTTCACTTCATTCCAACAAGTACAAATATTAACTTTCCATTATTTAACGTAGATATTCCAATGTTTCCATATGTGCTCACATTTAATAATACAAAATTATCATTCGTAATTCTATATCCATATACTATCATCCTTCTCTTCGTCGTACACAGCCTTGAACTGAAGTCACTTCAAGATTTTAGTTGGGGGGAGGGATAGTGTTTTTGTTCAAAATAATGATTGTTCGCCACTGTCAATTACACAACATAGATAATACATCCTCTTTTTCTTTTGCATTCTTATGTCTATGACCTTTTGTTTGCTAAATTTTGTTGCTAAAATTGTCTGCTATGCTAAATTTCCCAATTTCCCATAATTTTGAGTCTATTCAAGCTGGTTTGCTAGTCCAGGCTAGTGTGAGTTGATGCATACATGTATAATATAGAAAGGGAATATACAAAGGGTTATTGGAAGTGCAGGGTTCTTGAAATTAAAAGTGCAAGAAGATATAACACAGGGTTCGTAGAGGGGTTGTGGAGAATTTGAATTTAAAGTTCAATTTGGCAATATGGGAAGAGACATCATTAGACGGGAACCTATAGTGCATGATGTGGTACTAGGAGACCAATTAACCTTGCCAATCTTTACACAGGCATGATGGATTGACTATATTTTGAAGCTCACATAATTCAATGAAGGTATGACGAGGCAATTTGCAGCCTCACTCTACCATGATGAAGCCACTATAAAAGGTCTAATAGCAGATGCTTTGGAAGCGACAATTGCTGAGGTATCTGGTTTACCCAGAAATGGTGAAGAGTTCCCCATAAAAGTAGATGCAATAACTACAAGAGAAGAAATTCAGTGAGGCAGGGGAGCAGCTGGAATCCACATCACAAGGTACTAAAAGACTATCACTTCCAAAATTATGGGCTTCTTGTGCCATGCATATTATCAAATGCCTTACTTGTGATGGTAGGCAGTCCATGTTATACACTGTGCATTTTAAATTGTTAAGTCATCTTCGCCATAATAGAGTAGTTAATGTGCCAAATTTCCTGTATAAATTATTAAAGAGAATGGGATATGAGTATCAAAGAAAATCAAATAAATCAGCATTATCCCATGATTGTTTGGTCACTCTGTTAGTGAAGAGAAGTCTTAGGATGTAGTATGCACATGTGCCCTGGAAAAGATTCTTGAAATGTAGAAACATCAATGACATTCTTCATGAGCCAGTAGCACCAAAGAATGTAGTCACCTATTGCATCCTTGAGAGAAAACCCTAATTCCCCTGCTGCTTCACCTACCCGCAGTGTAGAAGAAATAGGAGAACAAGATGTGCCAATTTTGCCAAATGTAGTATCTGACCAACCTATACTGGAAGAAGAGAATCAAACCCCAGTAGAGGAGGCCAATCAGACCCCATCCTCTAGTAAGACACCTAGCACCAAAACACTAAGAGCTAGGAAGAAGAAGGGTGGTTCTTCTTCTAAGCCTGCAAAAAGGTCAAAAGAGAAATCTAGACCATTAAGGCATTCACATCACCTTAAGAAGAAAGGTGTTATGAGGGGTGTTGTTGAGAAGCATGGAAAAGAGAAAGAGGATGTGGTAGCAGTAGAAAGTGACCATGAACAAGAGGATAATGTGACTGAGAGTGTACAAGTCCCTATCAAAAGGAAATGGTATGTGTCTAGTACCTCTGAATCTAAATCAAAGGACATTTTTATTGCTAAGAAAACTAGGAAGAAAACCCTAGAGAACCTTGATAATGAGGAATATGAGTTCACAGGGAGTGGCGATGAACAACCTTCAAGGGATGAGGAATTATTGATTGAAGACATGAATATAAGAAGAGAACTGCAAGAAGCCTTTGAGAGAATAAAACAGCTGGAAGAACTGATCAAAACCTATGAGCAGAGGGACAAAGAGAGAGAGAGAGGCAAAGATACAAGAGTTGGAAGAAAAAGTTAACACTTATGATCAAGGGTTAAAACTGGACATCCTTGCAGAGTTAGCCATAGTAGTTGTAGGAAATAAGGAATTAGTGGCTAAAGAGAAAAGGCTCCATGTTGTAAAAACCCCAACTTGTCATACAGTTGTGTCCCTAGGATATCAGTTATGGAAGGTTACTCAGGATTTCTCTGAACAAAAAGAAGAGTGGAAAAGAGAAAAAGTAACCATGATTGCAGACCACACTAAGGCATTAGAAAGGAAGGATATTGAGTTGTGGAAGCTAGCAGTTAGAATGGAGGAAATAGCAGACCAAGCTACTCAGATTGTCAAAAGTAGACCCCCAGCTAGGACCTATGCCTTGTTTCTACAGGAAAAATTTATGAGTTACCAGTTCAGTAGATTGATCAGTAATAAACCAGTTGACATGAGTGGGAAAATGGCCTTCCTTAAAGTTTTTGCTACCGCCACACTTGAAGAACAAGACCAACTATGTGAGTTTTACTAAATAATTATGTTGTATCTGAAGATGTTGAATGGAATCCATTAATTTGTGTAGGGGATTTACAGGTAAGAGCATTGGCCTCTTACTTCATGAATGAGAAATTGAGAGGGGAAATCATGCAAGCTTACACAGAACAAGAAAATCCATTGCCCTCCCAATTAGAAAAGAATCTAAAATCCCTGAATTAATCATTGCAGAATGGAAATAACTCTTAGAACACAAGGGTGTGGGGAGGAAGATCATGAATTTAAGGCTATAGGATTATGACAAGATTTAGCATTTGACAGTTGGGCTCATCCATCACTCTCATTAACATGTACAGGACAGGTGGAACAGTTTGACTCCAAAGTTACAAAAGAAAGAACCCCATTCTATCCATAACTTCATGGCTATGTTTGAAAGGGTCAAGAAATACATGGACATTGCCAAAGGACAAGCACTAAGCTGGATACCACTTACTTTCCAACCCCTTATGCTTCTATATCTAGAGCCACATTGGACTGGGAGGAGGAGTGCAAACTGTGAGAAAGCAGAGGTCTCCAAAATGAACAGGTTGGCATACAATAATGGCTTTTATTTGGAGCAAACCCAAGGAGTAGGTACTGTTGCAGATTTCAAGGAGATCACCTTGCATTACAACCTACAGCCTTAGTTGATTTGCTTGAGGACAAGCAAATGGATAGTTGGGGGGTGTGACGACCCTAGTTATTAGCCTATTTTCTTATAGTTTTATGCAAGTTGAAAGACATTCCCAAACATTATTTTAAGCAAATTTCTATGTTATGTTATCCCTTGTGATCATTATGCAGACTTGAACTTGGTTAATTAAGTATATGGAGATATGATTATAACATGATGAAATTGTATGTTATATGTGGGAATGTATGGATTATTGAGAATGTTTGTGTTGATTATGGTTGTTAGTATTTTGTACATGTTTATGGACTAACCCTGTAGCTAAAAAAGGAAGAATTGTAACCTGCAGTAGCTGCAAGGTGTAGCTCGCAACCACATCATTTCTAGGTGTAGAGCAGGGAAGATTCCAAACTCAACTAAGTGCAGCAACCATGGCATGAGGACACTTGATGGAGATAATCACGTATCATGATAGTAACCAATAAAGATGACTGGAAGCTCAAAGGATTCTATTGCAACTAGAAGACCAATGGGACTGGTTCAATCAAGTCCACGTTCCCCTGTTTCAATAGAGAGTTCTAATTTTATTAGGACGCTTCTCTCCTTTTTTAGTTATTATTGTTAGCATTCATTACACTCTAGTTCATATGGAGTGGTGTTTTATGTTTACAGTTAAGAGATCTATTTCAATAAACTCCCCCGTACCTATATGTATGGTTCGGTGGTTGAGTTAGAAGTTAGTTAGTCAAGTTCAGATTGAATAGTTTTTGCTCTGTCACAGACATAGCTATCAGAATCTTTTCTAGATTATGCAGACAATGTTATTTTGATTATGAGTTATGAATATTACAATTTAGCAAGATTTTATGTGATTTGAAAAGATTGTGCAATGCATGTTAGAATTAATATGATTGTGTTGATTTAAGAGAGCTAGATTTGAGTTTAAGCAGTGAGGCATTCACCTGAGCAAGGGCCACTCAAGATAATTATCCTTCACTTTATTTCTTGCATGTTATTATTGTTGTAGCAGTTATTTCATGAATGCAAGATCAATTAGATTCTTAAGTTGTTTTAGTTCATTTGACTTGTGATACTTCAAAGGATAGGATAAGTTATCAGTACCAAGTTAATTCTTAGAATTCATTCCTTCGTAGTCATTGTTACAGTCTTACATTACAAGTATCTATAGTAATAGTAGCAGCATTACTGTCTTTTTCCATTAAATTAAGTAGTTTTGATTTATGAAGTTGTACTAGATAAGTTAGAATAGTTTGATCTTTGAAAGCACATATAGTGCCAATGCCGTCACAAGTTTACCAGCCCTGGTTGTTAATTCAATGAAGGTCTTTTCAAGGGTAATAGTGGATTGTTCAGTAGGTTATTCCTTTGAATTATGTGATCACCACCAAGTTTACTAGACATAGTAAAGACACTACAAAGGTCACCCCTTTCAAGAAGTGGGTCACCCCTTTCACTAGGGCAAGTCACCCCTAGAGATCTTTCTTAAGTTTCTAGGTCACCCAAGGAGATCCTGAAGTCATAGGGGTGACCCACATAGGAGTTTTTGCACAAGTGGTTTCTAGAATGAAGAATGATTTAGGAAGTGTAAGAATGCTTTTGGAACCTCGAAACTAGTCATAGGGTCTCTGCAAAGTGGGTCGCCCCTTTCACCAAGGTAAGTCACCTTCGGAGATCTAGTTTTAGTTGTAGGTTTCTCCAGGTAGATCCTATAGTGACAAGGGGTGATCTAGAAAGGAAAGATGCAACCTAAAAATTGAGGTTACAGATGGGATGGGGAGGTTAATTAGATGATTATAAAGGTATGAAATGATGCAAATTCTCATAGGTAACATGAATTTCCCCTCTTATGAAGTGGATTAATGAGGCTATCAAGGCTATAAACTGATAGGAAAGTTTTGTCAAACATTGGTTAGAAGGTAAGCTAGAAGGTGTGCAGGACCGTAGAAGGTTAGTCTAGAGGTTAGAAAAGAACAATCAAGATTAAAAACAAACAAAGATATGTCACCAAGAGGAATACTATTGAGAGGTATTTATATATTTATGCTTACATGTATGTGATTAGGATTATAGCTCATCCTTAGGCTGCCATGTAGGCATGTGCATCTTTTTCATACTTATAGTGATTGTCTGCAAGTTTGGTGTGCCAGGTCTTTTTGGTCTTGGTGTTATGGTGTGGAAGAAAATAGGTATTTGTAGGGACCCCTTGTGTCATGGTTAGGGTTTTTACCATTGACTCAATAAGGTCTTTCATTGCCCTAACTTCATATTGCTAAACCTAGTGAAGAGTATTGTTGGCGAGGAAAGACTTGTAGATAATGACATGCTTCATACAAAGATAATTATAGTAACTATTTTTTTAGTGACATTGGTGAAGACATTTCCATTTAAGGAGGTTTGTGGTTGGTTGGAGCTACTTATTATCCTTCTAGAGAATTCCACAGTGGCAAGATAAAAAAGAATTAAAGGATTTAGACATGAAAGATGATATGATAAAGTGCTTTGGACTAGAGGATAAAGAGATGAATGTAGTGAAAGTTGAGCCAAGGAAAGTGAATTTAGAATTGGAAACACTCACTACCTTTTACCAAGACCTACACATTGTGATCAAAGGGACCTTGAAAGTTTACAGTGCTTTTACTCTTCCAAGGGTGTCAAGAGGGAAGGTTGTGAGGGATTCTAAGTACATGAATATTATACATGGTTTAAAGTTTAAAGAAACCAATAACCTTGAGAGAAAAGATAATGTGAAGCTCAAGTTGGTGGTGGTTGTTGTGTATGGATGGACTAGTGGGGTGTTTGATCAAGTGGATGAAGTGATTGAAGAAACTAAGGTTGTATATTAAGGGGTTTCTAACCTTCCTTGATTATTTGGTGTTTAATGTTGTCTCCTTTTTTGGTTCTATGGATAGGGTACTCCTCATATTTTGAATGTTGTTCTGTTGTCTATTATGCACCTACAAAAGTTGTTCATGTGAGCCTTTGTTAGTCTCCCTCTATAGCAATTCAAGCTATTGTTTATGCTTTGGGCTAGAGCCCCTTAATATATCCCCATAATATTATCTAAAAAATTATAAACCTCAAATCATAGACACTTAAATATAATCCTAAACCCTAAATCATAGACCACATACCATAAACCCTAAACCCCAAGCTCCAAACATTAAACTATAAAGTCTAAACTATAAACCTTGAACCCTAAATCTTAAGTTCCATAAACCCTAAACCATAGACCATGGACCCTAAACCCTAAACTTTAAAATCTTAAACTATAAATGATAAATCATAAATCTTAAACTTGAATGCTCAACCCTAATACCTAAACCCTAAATCTAAAACTCTAAATGATAAACTATAAACCCTAAACCCTAAAGCATTTATTTGAAACCTAAACTATAAATCCTAAACTCCTAAACCCTAAACTATAAACCTTAATCTGTAAACTATAAATTCAAAACTGTAGATCATAAACCCCAAACCTTAAAACATACTAGGTAAACCATAGACCTTGGACCATAAATCCTTAACTCTAAATTATATATCATAAACCCCTTCAAATATAAACCCTATATTATAAACATTGAGCTATAAACCCTAACCCTAAATCATAGACCATAGACCATAAACCCTAAACTCTAAATTATAAAGCATAAAATTATAAAATCTAAATGTTGAACCCTAAACCTTACAAATTGTAACTAAAAAATTGCATACCCTTGCAATTTCACACTACATTAGTAACCATTTTAGTGTTTCGCACCTCCTCTCTGTATGATAGGTTAGGTCTATGTGATTTTGGTCTATTTATTCTTCTTTTATCAAAAATTCATTATAATGCTTTAAAGTTGGCATGGTCCTAAGGTGCCTTGTACGACCAGGAGCTGGTTTTACCCAGATTTGAGCACTCGGCATGGACGTCAACATGCTACACTAGTGTCCCATGCCTGTTTGTTGAAAGGTATCCATTTCTGGGCGTTACAACACGCTTTCAATGATCATGAAGATTCATGGTAACACCTCTGGAAGTCACATAACAACTCCTTGCATGTATTTTCGAGATTCTTCCCTCTTGGAAGAGGATTGGAATAATTTTGAATTCATTCAATACATTTTTTCATTCACATGCTCTCTCTCTCTCTCTCAAGTTTGAAGACTTTGGCTTTGATGCTCTATGCTATTCTTCTTGTGAAAATTGAACTCCTATAGTAGCTATTTAAGGTTGGATATTATTCAAATTGTAAGATTAATTCTCTTAGCTCTTGGGGTTTTGTGGCATTTGTTGTGAGGTTCTCTATTGTTGGGTTTTAGGGCTACACATTGTCTTCAAGCTTTTGGGAACTCACAGCTCCCTCTTGTGTCTCCAAACTAGTAATATCTTTCCATTTGGGTTGCTCTTTATTTATTCATTCAAATTTGTTTGGTTTGTATAGGTTGTTGTATGGTGTAGACCACCATTTAACTTGCTTTGTTTGGTGTAGACCACCATTTTTATTTTTAGTTATACAAGCTACACTTTGTAGGTTTCTCTCCTCGTAGACTAGGGAAGAAACTTTTGTTTTAATCTAGTTGTTTTTTTATTGTTATTAGCTTCTTAGACACACTTAGGATAAGAACACACACATTTCCTTTCGATTTCTATGTCATATTTTATATTTTTTATCATGAAGGTAGAAATACCAACATTGTGACTTGACTGAGGCAAGTCTCCAAGTAGCCCCACCATTTTCCTCTCTTTTTGCAGGTTCTTTGAAGTGAAGATCATACCACATGGAGGTTTCGTATTACTTCCTTTTGTGCTTGTCTCTCTTCATTTCTCTTAGTTTATTTGGTTTCCTTTCATTCCTGTTTCAACCAAATATCACTAGGTATAGTTCCTATTGAAACTCGTGTTGTGTAGGTGTTGTAGGTTCATTTCCAGATTTAACAGTTTTTATTTTACTTTCATTTCATACTTCAGTGCCTAGCGCAGACGTCCCCACAACGTGTTATTGTCCTAGGCTGAGGCTCTCTCCTTGCAGCTATAAGTTCCTTTTTTTGGCCTTTTTTTCATTTCTGCTCTTGGTCTCTGTCATTTCTATTACTATAGTTTCATTTTTGCATTTTTCTAGTTTTCCCCTTGGTGGTGCCCACCTGGGTTTGGGTTTCGAGCATTTGAGTCCGCAGGCATTTTTCATTCAAACCCATAAAATTTTCTAACTCTCTCGGCCTTTTGCATTGTTGTATGTATCCTTGTATGTGCAAGCGCAAATGTACATTGGCAGACCTGAAGTAAAATTCAATCGGCTTCAGCAATGGTGAAAAAATTAGTTGTATGCATATCAGGTTTGTACATGGCATTTGGATACATTTCCAAGAGTGAAAAGGTTATAGCGCATCACAGATTCCATGCTTGTATGTAAAGGATTGTATGTATATTTTGCATGTATGTTTGATATACAACTAACAAGATACAACGGCGGACTTCAAGGAGGATTCAAATCTGGTTAAAATCATGGTCGGGCCCGCGATTGTATCAAGGGGATTGTATGTATGTGACAAATACAATTTGTCATACACGGCAGAACATACAACCCTGGATTTCAAAAGTTATTAAATCAGACCTAGTGGGCGGCGATACATACAATGGCAAAGTTGAAAAGTCAAAGATATTTCCTTGTATCATGCATTGTATGTATCTCTGACATGCAACTACACATACAAGTGAATGTACAAGCAGGCATGTGCAAGGGTGGATGTGGCAAGGAAGTTAACTGCATTTGTGAAATAGGTGAAATCCGCAGTTGTATATTGGGATTGTATGTTCCCAATGTACAATCGGACATACAACAAAAGATACAAAGAAACATACAAGGCAGGAGCGGTCAAAGTCAACATTCTTCAAGAACCTAGTGGGGCCCGTGCAATTGTATGTCCCGCGATTATATGTATGTGCACATACAACAAAAGATACAAAGAGCACATATACAATCCGGACGCAAAGGAAAATTTGATTATGGCGGATTTCAGGCTGGGGTCTGTGGGTTGTATATTGCACATTGTATGTATGTGGGATATACAATGAGAGATACAATGAGGTAGATACAATGCCGGATTCGAATGTTATTTCAATCCAATTGATAAATGAGCTGGAGTCCATGGTTGTATGTATATTGTACATTGTATGTGCGATATGCAAAAGGGGTAAGATACAAGGCCCGGACCCGATTGCAATTTCAGATTGTTTTATAAAGATTTGGGGTCCACTCTTGTATGCAGGGTGATTGTATGTGCATACAATCTCATATGTAACCATAGATGCAAAAGAAGATACAATGGCTCATCGGCAGGACAATGCCTATCAGCGGACACTTCCAGGGTCTTTCCGATGATCGATGAAGATGCAAATACACAGTGATGGAGAACCAATGGCAGGCTGCCACGTGTCCAAGTCAGTTGTATGTATATACAACTGCATATACAAAATTTGAATGTGATGAGGGCAAAAAAGGGGGCGAAAAGGTAAAAATGTATTGTTCACACTGCAAAAAGTCAAAAAGGGAGAAAATCTACCTGTGTGGCACGTTTTAATTGGCCAACAACTTTTCAGCATGATTTGAAGCCGTAGATCTCGGCGGGAGGAGGAAATTGATGGCCTTTTTCAAACTTTCAGAAAGTGAAGGATTTCCTGTGTGTCCGTAGTCACATTTCAGGTGGGAAGAATTGTAAAGCATGCAGCCGTTGTATTTCCAGAAGCTGCGGGTAGGTTGGCTATTAATGGCAAAATTTGCAGAGGCATGGTCTTGATTGACAGGTCAACTACCTGATTAAGGAGAAAATCTTCAAGCGGCGGCGTACTTCCTGAATTCCACTTGCTCCCTTCTTCTTCTTCTACCTGGAGCATTGATTGTTTTAGGTGCCATTCTGATGGTGCGCTGTATCTGGCAGTATTTTGAAATGACATGTACCTTGATTTCTGAGTACACGTTCTGGGTATAAGAGAACCGTGTTACTCATTTTTCTGGTGGTTGAAGACTTGGGCAATTTTTGGAGGAAATAACGAAAACAGAGCTTTTCTGGGCTGTTCTATCTCTTTTGTGAGTTTATGAGTTGCATTTGAATGCACGTTGCACATATGTTCAGTTTCATGTCATTTTTATATGAAAAATCCTTCATAGCATGTGTTTAGCTATTTGTCTCCATGGTTGTATGCATCCCTTCTTTTGAATCTAGTTGCTAAGGGTTACTAAGATTCTAGGATACAGATATGTTGTATTGCATGCTTGATCTCTAACTTCTATTCAAGGAGTGGATTAAACTATTTTAGGTTAAGTATGAAGAAGATTGTATGGAAGCAGGGATGTTTGTAAGTAGAGATAGCTACATACTCACTCTTGGGTGATGTTTGTAAGGCAAGCACCAATCTAACCCCTTGAAACTTGAATCTCTGTTGAGTTTGTGCAAATCATTCACATGTATACGTCTAGTTGACTCCTTGCCCTGAGATAGGCACTGGTCTGCCCTTGTGTAGTAGTTATGATCCAAAACCCCCTGTCTTGCATCCAAAACATTAATACAAATCATTTCAAAACTTCAAACCTGTTAGTTTGTAGGAGTAGAAATAGGACCCTTGCATACTCTCATCCTCAACCAGTTAGATATGTCCAAAAACATTGCCAGCCTTATGATTTATCATGCAAATCTTGGTCCAAACATGAGAATATTCTGCCTGTTGTTGTAAAGCTAAATCTTTTTGTCATTGGGCGAGTGAAGGTTAAATCTTTAGCTATAGGGATACCCCCTTGGAGCGACAGAACCAAAAGTGAAGGGGAGGCAGCTCACGCAACCTCCTGTATTTGTTGGCCGAATTTACCTATGCATTGGAACTGGCAAACCCTCTGTTGATTCAGAGAGAAAGACCCAAAACCCCTCCTTGTAAATAACCTATTCAAGTTGCATTACTTTGTGTGGGACTCATAGTGGTTCTGTAGTGAATCTAGGATAGATTAACTTCACATTTGACACCTCGGATAGCAAAACCCAAGTGTAGTCGTAGTGGAGAGTTCGCTCAATTAAAGCTAGTAGTTTGAGAAGTAATTTTTCCACTCTACACAAATCATAAACCTTAAACCATATACCATATGCCATAAACCCTAGAAGCTCCAAATCCTAAACCATAGACTCTAAACCCCAAGTCTTAAGCCTTAAATTATAAACTATAAATTGTAAACTTTGAAATCTAAATCATAAACACTAAACTCCAAATCCTAAAACCCTAAACTATAAACCTTGATCCATAAATGATGAATTATAAACCCTAAACCATAGGCCATCAATCATAAATCCTCTATCGTAAATCCTAAACTATAGACCCATAATTATAAATGTAAACACCCAAAATGACCATTTCATCGCATCACTTGCATTTTAATCAAATCTGTCAAATCACCTACATTTCAACATTCATTAAATAATCTAATTATTTAATTAATTTCAGCAAAATCATCAATTTCCTCTAAATCACATATTTTCAATATTAATTAAATAAATTGTATTTATTTAACTAATTTCAAAAAAAAATCTCTTTATCCATCCAAATTAAATAATTTTAATTATTTAATTAAATCATTATCGTCTTTCAAAAATCAAATCCACATCAATTGAATAAATTAATTATTTAATTAATTTATCTTTCAAATCCTCTTATCTATAATTAAATAATTTTTAATTATTTAATTAAATCAATTATTCTTCCAAATTTAAATAAATCATTCAAATTTATTTAAATTGAATCTCTCTTCTAAAAAAAATCAAATCAAATATTTTCTTTATCATTCATCATGCAAAATAAATTAAATTAATTTATTTGTTTAATTTATTTAAATCTTCAAATCTAATCTATTTCTTCTCTCATGCATAACAATTAAATAAATTTATTTATTTAATTTATTTTTTTATCTTTTAGTTCTTCTAAAAATAAATCTTATTCATCATGCATATAAAATTAAATAATTTTATTATTTAATTTTACTCAAATCATGCAAAAAGCAAATCTAAAGTTGAGTTAATTGACTTAATCATTATTGTTTTTATCACCAAATCATAAATTAGAAAAAGTATTTCTATTTTTATGAAATCTAATCATATCTTTTTCATGTCTTTTATCTCAAATCAATCAATTAACTCAATAAATATATTTTTTTGTGTAAAACATGTCAAGTGCACATTCATCATGAATTCTAAATTTATCTTATCCATTGATTCTATTGAATTATATAGACCGTTGATCGATCTTTATTGAAACCTATATATACCCCCTTCATCTCATCACAAACCCTCTCTAATCTTTTATGCATCTAAGCTATAGACATTCTTACAGCATTTTGAGCATACTACGTATTGTTGAGCACCTCACATTGAATCTTTGAGCACACTATCTAAATCCGCTTGTTGCAACACCATGGGTACACAACGTTATTGAGCAATCCACATTCTTACAAAGAAAACTATACAATCTAGGTGAAGGCTTTTTTTTAATTCAATTTATTCATTGATATTGGCCTTTGCTTAGATTGATCTCTTTATGTTATAGGATTGAGTTGTGATTATCATTGATTTTGATCTTATCTTTCAATCTTGATTTTATTCTATACACATTTTGGCATATCTGGTGGGAACCACTAGCCTTGCTTTTATCTAGAAAATATTGATTTTTTTTAAGCTAGGTACAGAAAAGCACAATCGCAACGTGAGATCTAAAGATCCTTGTTCACTAGTTTGAAAGAATAGGCGTTGAGCATTCAAATGGTGTGATCTTAGCTCAAAAGATTTCTGGGTGTTGTCGGAAGCATCGAAATCCTATTTGAATATATCTTATTTTTTGAAGAAAATGCACGAATTTCAATAAAAATGGATCACAAATCTACATCCCTATTTTTAGCCTATGCTTGTTTTTTTAAACTTTTTCAGAACAATTTCATAAAATCAGGCATATCTATGTAACTGTAGCTCAAAATAAATCTGGGTTTTGTCGGTAGCATCAAAATTTTATTTGGGTATCTCTTATTTTTTGTAGAAAATACACGGATTTTGAGAAAAATAGATAACAAATATGCATCCCTATGTTTTAGCCTATGGTTTTTTTTTTGCTTTTTTAGAGCAGTTTCACGAAATCGAGCATATCTTTTGTATACGGAATCAGATTTTCACGAAACCAATAGCGTTGGAAAGCTAGTTCTCCCAGGTTTTCTATGGTCAAAGAATTTTTAGGTAATTTTATCAGATTTGTCATCTACACTCAGTCAAAGTCAACCCTTCTTTGCAAACTTCAAATGGTCATAACTTGTGCAAAATTTATTCAATTTTCACAATTTTTTTTTAAATTGCATAAAATTTCATATAGAATCTGATCATAATATCAAATCTACTGTAACTAATCATTGTTATTATATTTTTTCTAGATTGCTTATTTTTCACCTAACAAGTTAAGTGCTTTTGGTCAATTGATTTATTTTTTGCTAACTACTTCAGTTTTGTGGAACTAAACCTATGTTACCAGAAATGAGAAATGGAAATAGCAACGGCAATGGCAATGTGACGAGAAATGAGATATTTAGAGGTTGTGTATAAGAAACGGATTTTAACATATATTTTTTCAAAATTTTAGATTTATTATAAAATCTTACCCCATGTTAATAAAGATGCATACAAATTAAAATTTGTGAAATTAAACACAAAATAAAAGTAAAACACTAAGACTATTCTATATTACTTTAAAATAATTTAAAATACTTTTAATTCAAAAAACAAAATAAAATTATCATAATTGTTTGTAATAATGTCTATATATAACATTGAAAGATATCATCAAATATTAGTTAAATTCTTCAATATCTCTTTTGATCCTTGATGTTGGAGGACTTTTGCATGTTTGATCTTTCTCCATTCCAACTCTAGTTAAGCATGCCTCTGCATTCTCTTGAAGTACTTCAATTGGTAATTCATCGTTCCCATCATCCATTGAGCCACCATAATCCCACATCCTATGAGGCCCTAATATGTAATCAATGGAAACTCGAGATAAAAGATGAAGATTTGAATGTACATATACAAGATCTTCTACTTTTTTGCTACCTAGTTTATTGCACTTCACAGAATGGATGAAGGCATACTCACTCCAATTTCTCTAACATGCAGAGGCACTAGAGACCTATTTATGTAAAATGAAAGTAAACTAATATTGAATTTCAAAATAATTAATAATAAAATAAATTTATAAATCAACTATTATATGACAAAATATCTAAAATTTTACATGAGATAACACATGGATTGCAGTGTCCCTTAGCAATGGTGTCTTTGTTCCATAATTCTCATAAAATATTTTGGGTTCAACATTCAATCGATCAAATGGAACATTTTTGTGAGAAAATTTATCTACTCCATTGATGTATTTTGACATCTCTTCCTTGATTCTAGTATTGTCCTCTCTTATTGGATAAACCCTATCCATATAGGTTGTCCATCCCATGGAAACCTCATCATCCAACCATGGTTTTTTGTGAAACCATTTTGGATTAAGTAGAAATCCAACAAAATGAAGAGGACTATGAAGCATCTTCCACCTTTTTAAACTTTATTTCCAAACTACATCTTGTGTCTCTTGATTAAATGATGGTGCCCCAACACTAAAAATATCTTGTAGTCTCTCCCTCATCTGATCTAACTTCTCAAACCCATCTCCCATGCATGGTTTATCACTATCAAAAAGGTGAAGAACTTCAAAAATAGGCCAAGAAAGTATCAAAAGATCATGTGCATGTTGCCAGAATAAAATTGATCCACTACCAATAATGAGATCAGAAATTTCATCACATGCTATGGTGCTACTACTTGGTATATCCCTCCATCTCTTCCATTCAGTGGACACCACCATTTTCCTTAATGATTGCTTTACCTTCACAATTCGATCAACCATGATAAAATTAGAAGCAAATCATTTATCTGCACATCTAAGTAGCTGCAAAGAAGCATATTTCCTATAGATCACATGTGGCATAGAGTGATTTACAATAAAATGTTGTATATTTTTTTTGTATCTGCAACTACCTCACTAATCCAAGGAAGCTTATTGTGCAAATCTTTAAGAAGTAAATTCATGCAATGAACTGCACATGGTGTCTAGAAAATATTTGGATATTCATCTTCAATTCTCCCTCCTGCTAACACATTACTTGAAGCATTGTGAGTTATGATTTGCACAACATTGTTTCTCCCTACCTGCTCAATTGCTTCTTGAAAAAGACCTACCAAATACTATGCATCTTTCACATGACCTGAAGTATCATGTGACTTGATAAACATTGTACATTAGGTGAAGAAAAAAGAATGTTAATTAAAGGCCTACGTGCAATTTCAGTCCAACCATCTGAAACTATAGAGACACATGTATATGACCAAATATCTTTAATGTCTTGTAGCCTTTCCTCAATGTGCTTCTTCTCATCATCTAAAACAATAGTGAGAAGTTTTTTAAAACTTGGATGCACATAACCTCTAAGAGCATTGTTGACCATTCTTATAGCCTCGTTCCATAGAGGAGACCTAGCTATGTTGAATGACATTCCACAACTAAAAAAAAGTCTCCCAATTGCAGCATCTACATTCTTTCTGTCAGTGGCATCAAACATTTTTCCATTTTGATATTCATAAATGGAGGTAGAAGTAGCTAAAAAGGTGGCCTCCCTAAATGGACTCCAAGATTAGATTGAGACTCTTTTGATTGCTCCTCTGGTGATTCAGTAGATTTCAAAGACTCTACCAAATTAAACTCCTTGACGAAATCATATCTTTCTCCCTTTGGAATTTTATTGCACACAACTATTTGTTCTTTATTTCCTATTCCCAACAAACGATATCGGACTCATGCAATTGAACATGTGGGCAAGTCCATTGCCTACTTCCAGAACTGCCATAATTTCCTGATGAATAATTTCTTGTTACTATGACAATTTTCCACAACCTTTGTTCAAATTCTCTCTTTGCTTTGTTATAGTCTATGGTGTTTGTGGATTGAATTCTTTGTGGTGCTAATGTAGAAGGGTTTGAAGAAGTGTCATCCATTTTCTCTTAATGTTGTTTAAAAATACATAAATTTTCAACACAAATAAATAAATTAATATATATGGTTCAATTATACAAAAAATAAACTCTTTCAAGAATCAATTTGTATTCTAATTTCTCTTTTCATATAAACAAAAATAAAGATTTATAAATTAACGTATGAAAGAAATAAACATACCTAGAGTATGATTTTGCAATCAAAGTTCTTAATTCTCCTCTTCTTGTCAATCTTTCAATCA
This sequence comes from Cunninghamia lanceolata, assembly GCA_027924645.1. Taxonomy (NCBI): domain Eukaryota; kingdom Viridiplantae; phylum Streptophyta; class Pinopsida; order Cupressales; family Cupressaceae; genus Cunninghamia; species Cunninghamia lanceolata. The sequence continues at coordinate 926,818 of BSBN01000416.1, read as the reverse complement.
ACTTCTCTTTACAAATTTTGTCTCATAAATTCATATCAATCTTTCAATCAACTTCTCTTTGCAAATTTTGTCTCATAAATTCATTAAAAAAACTTAGTTTGCAAGTCATGCATTTATAATGAAGTTTGTTTTGAAAAAACAAAACTACTTTCCAGTTTTAAAAGTCGACATTTATCTTTTTTTAATGAAGTTTATTTAGGGGAAAAACAAAAACTCTTTATAAGTATATATTTTTATGAAATTTATTTTATAAAAAAAACTTATCATTTAAAAAAAACACTACTTTCCATAATAATTAAACATTTAAAAGCCACACATTATATTTTTTAATGAAATTTATTTTGAAAAAAAAAACAAAAACTAAATCTATGAAATTTGTTTTATTAAAAAAAAAAAATTGCTTTCCATAATAATTAAAAATTATAAAAGCTATGCATTGTTTTATAAAAAATCTTAATTTTCAAACAAAAAAATAAAACTGCTTTCATATTAATTAAACATTATAAAAGCTATAATTTTTTAATAAAATTTGTTTTAAAAAACTACTTTAAAACAATATCATAATAAATAAACTATACATTTATTTTTTTAATAAAATTTGTTTTAAAAAAACTACTTTAAAACAATATTTAAATTATGCATTTAATTTCTTAGTAAAAATTGTTTTAAATTAAAAAACTACTTTAAAACAATATTATAAAAATCATTTTTATTCCAAAATATTATAAAAGCTATAATAAAATTTACTTTAAAACAATATTATAAAAACTCATTTTTATTTCAAAATGTTATAAAAAAGCTAGGTATAATAAATTTGTTTTAAAGTAGTTTTTTTAAAAACAATATTATAAAAACTAACTTTTATTCCAATATAAAAACTCATGAAAGCTTTAATATAAATCAAAACTCACTTTTAATCGAATATAAAGAGTCACGAAAGCTTTAATATAAATCACTTTGTTTCCTTCAAAAAGTTTGAATAAAAAAAGCAAATAGAAAATTGTTCATCACGGCAAAAGGGAAACAACAACGCATAAGAAATGAAATGGATGCTGAGAAACAGTCGTTCGCGGCATTACCGTCACATTTCTGGTAACATAGAACTAAACCAACTTGTTGCAGCATCTTATTACTCAAATAGAGCAAATGGGTTTTCCTAATATGTTCATGCAGGACAAGCGTTGAAGAATTACAAATCTATCACACTCAGTCTTAGAAACATATTGCCTTCTTAAGGGACAATTGAACAATCATCTTTTGCAATCTAAGTCTTAGAAATATATTGCTTCCTTAAGGGACAATGGGCATGAATGCAAAAACACTTCAATTTTCTTAAGGGACAATTGACATGAATGCAAAACACTTCAATTTTCTTAAGGGACAATTGACATGAATGCAAAACACTTTAATTTCTTAAGGGACAATTGACAACTACAATTGTGTGTGTGCCTAGTTGCACCTTATTTTTCTTATAACGGGACAATTGAACCTTTGTTTGATGTGCCTAATCTTTATTTCAATTATTCCTTTAGAAGGGCCTGCTTTTGGATTGCGATTCATCCAAAAGGGAGGACCCTAAGAGGAGTTTTCCTTTGAACCACTATATAAGTTGGATAAGGCAAAAGCCAAGTCCTAACCAGCGTCAGCCTTGCCTTATAGTGCCAAATTGAAAAGAGGCATACCACCATTTTGTGAAAATAATTTTTGCATTGTGGGAGGTATATAATACTCTTAGTAAGATTGGTCAAATATTTTAGTAGCTTGTCGCATGCTCGCAAGGCGTTAGTCCCTCAAAGCTACTAAGAAACATCTAGATAGTGACTACCCATTTCACCTCTAAACGTTGCGGTAATCATCAGTGCAAGGGGAATCATTACAAGCCCTCAAGATACTCACCATTGCCTCCCTTGAGAAGAGATAGTATTCCCTTGGCTAGCATAAGCTCTTGTGACCTACTTGTAGCTTTTGGAGGGGAGGGTGAGATATCCCTACCTATCATCTCTCGCAAAGACTCAAATGTATGACACCACATGGAATGACATTTAGTCAACGGAGATTTAAAGTTGTGAGTTGAACTACTGCAATGAACCTATGTCTCTAGAGATAAAAGTGCTTGAATTGTTTGCAATTGTCTTATACCTGTGAAAACATTAGGCTTTTTTCATGAGCCTAGAACATACACTATCTGTTGTGTCAGTCCTTTGCCACTTTGTGTGATATGTTTTCTCTTGTCAAAGCAAATCCAATCAAAATCAAATCTAAAATCTATCAAAATTTGCCTTAAAAATGCCACTGATACCAACTTCGCGCTTCTGAAACACAGTCCAGCACCTCTAATCAGTAGTCAAGCGATTTTGAAACACAATCCCGCACCTTTGTAGTATAGTCCAGCGCCTTTGATCCCAAAAACTATTTATTAAACTGTCTAGCCCAAATCTCAGCAAAAAACACACTTTTTGATCATATCTACCTCTAAGCCATCATCATACAGTATTGTCAGATCTATGCCATCAACCCCTCAGTCCATTTCATCCCTCACTATTGCTTAAACTTGGACTTTTCTAACCATTGATCCCCTTGAGATTACTATCATCGAACCCATTTCACCAAACAGACCTAAATCCTTACCAATGCTTTGTCTAGCTGAGTAATTTGGTCTCCACCATAAATCCTAGATCACATCAATCCCCTAGTTTGTCTTTGATTTGAGAGTGATCACATCTCTTAGGTCTTTGAAGAGGAACTAGTATCCGTTATTGGTCTTTACAAGCTTTTGAGAATCAACTTCTTTTGAGTTAGTTTATGCCATTAACACTATCCGCCTTCATTGAGGTCATTAGTCTACCTTTGTGAACAGCAATCATTATCCAATCAGCAATTGATCTAGAATTTATAATCTTCCACAATCAACCCACTTCAAATCCACCAACATAGTAATCACAACCTTATCAAACTAGTCCAAAATCAATCAAAATCTCAAAACAAATTGTCCTAGTGCATCCCATGGTAACCACTAGACTCTAACAATCCATGAAGGCTAAGAAAACTGCCCCAAAGAAGCACAAATCACCCCCCGTACACCTCAACCAAAGCATTCCACCATGTCTCAAAAAAGTAATCCCCACACACCAACTAACAGACCAACCAATTTTCAAACCAGGCCACAACATGACAAACCAATCAGTGTCCAAGAGGGTAATGTCCCTTTGACAAATGCAACTCAATTTACTACTGGCATGCCTCATGATTTTGTTCCACATGGTCACACCATAGGTCAAAACCCATCTCAAGAAGAGTGAAACTTTCAAGAAGGTCAATCCTCTCAAGCAGATGGACAAGACCTTGATGAAATCATGCAATTTCCTAGAGCCATTGCAGCATTTGACAAATTCCTTAGTGAGAATCAAGATCATTTCTTTCGTTTACTTTCACAACAAGGAGTTAAACTACCCCAAGACTATGATCTATCTACTCTTAAAGAGAAAAATAATACCCATGACACTATAACTGCTATACAAACTATGTCAACCATATCTACTCCCATACCCGCACAAGTTTCACAAGAGGGAATGCCCAATCCTTTCAACGCTCAATATGAAAATCCCCTTTATCAAAACCAAAACCCAAAATGACCCATATCACCACTCTTGACTCATATGGAGATTTATAAACAGCAACAAGAAAACATTCATCGTCAAGAAGAATTTGAACGACAAGTTGCTCTAGCTAAACAAAAGCAACAACAACCTCCTAGCATATCACAAATGCCCATATCAAATGCACATGGTACATTAGCCACCCCATTACGAGACAGTTTCCCCCCAAATTACAAACCAGGAGACATTTATGTAGCCATGCAACAAGGGTCACAAGTGACACCATCCCCAACATCATCAACCCTCCATATCACTAATCCAAACAAATTCACTCCACCACAACATTCCCAAAACATAAACACAAACATCATCACACCACCACAACATTCCCAAAACATCAACACAAACATGATCACACCACCATAACCTTCCCAAAACATCAACACCAACAATATCATACCACCACAACATTCCCAAAATATCAACACCAGTAATATCATACCACCACAAAACTCCCAAAACATCAACACAAACAACATCACTCCCCCACAACACTCCCAAAACATCAACACAAACTATATGACTCCACCACAACGATCATCCACACTCAATCTTACCAACACCTATCTCAATAACCCTCAACATTCTCAAATCCAATCTTCCTATGGCTCTATTTTGCCGTCACAATCAAATCAAAACACATTCAGCTTCCCTCCACAAAATCCATTCATCACCCCTCCTCAACAATATCAATGGCAAAACTCTTTCATCATCCCTTCACAATAATCACAAAGCCAACATTCTTATCTAGCACCACCTAAACATATGCAACCTCAAAACAACCAATCCCAACCTAATCCAAATCCATCGTATGACTCATATGGCCTAAATCAATCATACGACCCATATAACATCAATTCCTATGGCTTCAACTACAATCTTCCCTATGGGCAACAACAGCAAGCCCTAGTGCAACAGGAGACTTTACCAACACCCCCAACAACTATGGAGCTTAAACTTGCCCAGGTACAACAACAAGTAGTTGATTTAACATTTGGTCACACTAAGAAAACCTTCTCCTTGGAGGAGGTTTGTCCTTATCCATTTGATCGGTTATTGCAAATGATTCCTTTTCCTCCCAACTTCAATATACCCAAATTTGATAAATACAAGGGAAGAGGAGACGCAAAAGACTACATTAGAGAATTCTATAATGCTTGTTTAGAGGTTACACATAATGACACATATCTCATGTGCCTCTTTCCTCGCAGTCTTGGAGGTCAAGCTATAGAATAGTTCTCACATCTACCTACGGGTATTTAACGAGCTTGCAAAACAATTTGCCGCCCATTTCTCGTACAACACAAAACATGAAGTCTCAATGACCGACTTATGTAACAACAAACAAAAAAATGGGGAAACTCTCATATCCTTCCTTCAAAGATGGAGACACATGGCTAGCAAATTCCCATTTAAAATACCTGAAAAGCAGCTTGTTAGCATGTTTGTGCAGAACCTTAACCAAGAATTGGATTTCCATTTGCAAATACTAAGTGCTACAACCTTTGATGAGATTACCTCTAAAGGAATCAATATCAAAAACACCCTCATCGCTAAAGGCGTGGTCAAAATCTTCAAAGAAAATAAAGACAATTCTCCCAAACAACAATCAAATGATAAACCCAAATTTTGGAACAAAAACAAAAACGTGGTCAGTGATGGTGTGGTGGATTACAAACATGTTCAAACACTATAAACACCCCTTAATCTCTCATCCAAACAAAACCAACCTCCACTTGAACAACAACGATGACGACAACAAAACCAAAACTAACAGCATCAACAAGAGCGGCCTCCCCAAGATTACCCTCCAAGGCGTAAGTTCACTCCCTTGGGAGAGCCTATAGAGTCGCTTCTAAAGAAACTTGTGCAAAATGGAATCATCATGCTACCAGAAGCTTGCCCATTTGATGAACCTGCTTTCAAACCCACATGGTACAAAGACAACAAATATTGTGAATACCATAGGACCAAAGGACACAAAACCATATCATGCATGAAACTCAAGCACATGATCCAAAACCTTATCGATAGAGGCGAAGTCACTTTCGATGCACCTCCTAAGCCGAACACCAACAAAGACCTTAACATGTACAAGGACCCATTCCCTAACCATGGTTAAGGTCAACATCCTAATAAAGGTAAAGCCATTAATAAAGCTTCAACTTCCTATGACTCTATTGTAGGTCGCTTTGAAGAAAGTCATGTGTCTACCCTCACTATCAAAGGTAAATCTATGAATTACGCAGTCACAACTCGTCGTGGTCGTGTTACCCTTCGTGGGCCTACATTGAGTCTTCCAACCCAATCTAATTACAATCTTGTAGAACATCTAGGGAAAACTCCTTCATAGATCTCTATTTTGGACCTTCTACAGTCATCACCCACACATAAAGTTGTTCTAGAAAAAGCCCTACAAGAGTCTTCAGTTCCTAATAACATAGCGGTCACGGATTTCCAAGCTATAATAAGTAACATTGCCTCACCTTACAATGTGGTCTTTTCTAAAAAGGACCTCCCATCCCACGATCCATGTCAAAATGATGCACTTCACATTGAAGTTTTCATCTATAAACAAAAGATCAAACTCATACTTATAGATGGTGGTGCTAGTCTCAATATCTATTCTCTTAAGTTACTTAAACAATTGGGATACTCTGAGGATCATGTCAACATTGATCAAAGCATTACAATCAAGGGGTATGATGATGATGAGCATCATTCAGAAGGTGTTATCCACTTACCTATACAAGTAGCCCCCATCATGCTTGAAACTAGGTGTCAAGTCTTGACATTGAGCTACCTTATAACATTATCTTAGGATGCTCATGGATCCATGCCATGAAAGTTGTTCCCTCCACATACCATCAGTCTTTCAAGTTCCCATTTAATGGTACGGAGATCACTATCCCAGGAGACCCTCATCCCTTGGAATTATGTCATGCCTTGCAAGGCAGCTATAAGAATTGCAACCAAGTGCCAAATAATGACAAAGCCTATGAATCCCCATTGTATGTCGAATCTGAAAATCTAAAAAAAGCCTCTGAAGTTGAACCTAATCCTAATCCTATTTCTGAAATCAAAGCTGAAATCTATGATATAGGCTTTAGTAAATATGATATCTCTAAATCTTGTTGTGTAGGGCGGATGCCCTTATCCCCTAAATCCTACAGACAACCGCCCATAGCTAAAGTGACTAAGAAAGAAGCCATTCCCCCTCCAGCATCCCTAACCCATTTCAACAAGGGAAAATTATTGGCAGAGGAAACTATTGAAGACATCTCATCTTGGCTCTACAAAGAGAAAGAACCAGTCACCATACCAGTTAAACAATATGGCAATGGCCTAAGAATTGTCAAAAACATGGGCTATAAAGACAAAGGTGGCCTTGGGAAAGATAATCAAGGTGAAAATAGAACCCATTGTTGTGAAAAAGAAGCTAGACAAGAAGGGGTTGGGATATGGTAAGAAGGTACCACGCGCCTTGGACATCGAGGGTACTCTCGACAAGGTGGCACAAACTTCTCTCGTAGATTTGATGTCTCAAGAGGATATCATCAATAATTCCTACCTCCATATGACTAACCTATTCACTGAATCCTCCATATTCATGATATCATCCATATCCTTCACATCAACCAGCAACACCTAGATGGTAAAACTTGTCTACCCTAAACTTATTGATTGGGACCAACAAGGGTACCCCATTCTAGATGTTTTTTAGAATGACGAAGCTCTTGCAGAATTCATGGGAATCCGGGATGGTATCCCTATTGGCGATCACAAAGCTAGTTTTTTAATGGAACTAGATCAAATTGCTTATTTTGGTGAGAATTCCAAATCCTCCAGTCACAAAAATAAAAATAAAGAAATATCTCTAGGTGAAAACCACATTGTGGCACCTCTTGATCATAAAACAATTAAAATAAAGGACGTATTCGAAGGTGAAAACCCAATTGTGGCTCTTGAGGATGGAGGATTTGACCTTCCCCTACCATCTAAGTATCAAGAGAAATTAGTTCTCCTAGTGGAAGATTCTACAGAGATAAATCTAGGCACAGAGCAGACTCCTAAGACCACATTCCTTGCAGCATCATTATCAGAACAAGAGAACAAGAATCTTACTAACTTCTTCTTATAGCGAACCATCAACTTTGCGTGGACCTATGTTGATATGACAGGGTTGAAGCCTTCGCTAGTAGTTCACTATCTCACGGTTGATCCAAAAGTTAAACCGGTCAAACAAAAACTAAGAAAGATGCACCCACAAATCACTCTCTTGGTGAAAGTTGAAATACAAAACTTTCTAGATGCAAAATTTATCAAGCCTATTGATTATCCAGAATGGGGCTCAAACATTGTACCTGTGGCTAAACCAAATGGGGGCATCTGCATGTGTTTTGACTTTAGAGATCTCAACAAAGCATGTCCCAAAGATGACTTTCCACTGCCAAACATTGATCTCATAGTGGACCTGACTGCTGGTCATGAAATGCTTTCTCTAATGGATGGATTTTATGGCTATAATCAAATAATGATAGCGGAAGAATATCAACATAAAACTGCTTTTACTTGTCCTTGGGGTACTTATTGTTGGTGCGTCATGCCATTTGGTCTTAAAAACGCAGGTGCAACCTATCAAAGAGCAATGACAGTGATATTCCATGATCTCTTTCATCACATCATGGAGGACTATGTTGATGATTTACTAGCAAAGTCTTTTAGGGCATACCCATACAGGTTCTAGGACAAATCTTTGACAGACTCAAAAAATATCAAGTACAAATCAATTAAAAGAAGTGTGTCTTTAGGGTAACCTCAAGAAAACTGTTGGGATACATTGTATCTCATAGAGGCATTGAAGTAGATCCAGAGAAAGTCAAGGCTATAGTAGAGATGCCTCCACCAAAGAATCTGAAAGCATTAAGGAGCCTTCAAGGGAGGTTACAATCCATTAGGCAGTTTATCTCACAGCTAGCGGATAAATGTCAACCATTTCAACACTTGTTGTGAAAGGATGTCTCATTTCGATGGGATGCTAAGTGTTAAGCAGCATTTGATTAGCTCAGGGAATATCTAGCTACACCTCCTGTCTTGGTACCACCACTAGCCGATAGGCCTTTGATCTTGTACATCTCAACTACAACAGCAGCCCTAGGGGCTCTTCTAGCATAGCATGATGAGTCAGGCAAAGAGCATGCAATCTATTATATTAGTTGAACCTTGGTGGGTTATGAACTTAATTATTCACCTATGGAAAGAGCTTGTTTAGCCTTAATGTTTGCTTCCCAAAAGTTGTGGCATTACATGCTAAACCAACACACAAATCTAATAGCCAAAATTGATCCATTAAAGTATCTTTTAGCAAAAGCATCCCTCACAAGCAGACTAGCTAAATGGGTCATGATCCTTAGTGAGTTTTACATTGAGTATGTGGATCGTAAAGCAATCAAGGGACAAGCCCTAGCAGATCAACTAGTAGAAGCACCCATGACAGATGTACATCCTATGGTATCTAACTTTCTAGATGAAAATCTCTTTAATCTCTCTACCTCGGTAGTGTGGAAGTTGTATTTTCATGGTTCCTACACACAGCATGGATCAAGGGCTGGCATCATTTTTATCACACCTCAAAATGACTATATCCCAAAGTCATATCGGCTTGCATTTCCTTGCACCAACAACATAGCTGAGGATGAAGCACTCCTCATAGGCCTCCATACAGTAGTCCAATGGGACATCAAGGAAATACAAGTATATGGAGACTCACAACTAGTCATTCGACAAGTCATGGATGAGTACCAAACAAAAGATGAAAAGCTGGTCCCTTACAAGCAACTAGTGGATGCCCACAAACCACACTTTTCTAGAATCACTTTTGAGAAAATTCCAAGAGAGCAGAACAAAGCTGCAAATTCTATGGCTTTTGTGGGGTCACTTTTAGACATGCCTGCAAACATAGAGAAATTGTAATTCTTGATCTAGCAATTGTTGATACCAACCATCGATGTTCCAACTACTGAAATCATCTGTAAACTTGTTGGTCCCAATTCCCCATGGTACGAAGATATCTATGAATACCTTAAACACGGTACCTTCCCCTTTGAGCTATCTATGACCCAACGCAAAACCTTTATCTCTCGATCCACCCGTTACAACATTCTGGGTGATACACTATATCATCGGAGTCTCGATGGTATCCTCTTACGATGTCTTACCGCGGAAGAAGCCAATGCTACCTTATGAGACATACACGAAGGTGTCTGTGGCACACATTCTACTAGTCCTAACCTCACTAAGAAGATACTCCGCACAGGGTATTATTGGCCTACAATAGAACAAGATGCTATGTAGTTTGCTAAGAAGTGTCTACAATGCTAGTAGCATGCAAATTTGATTCACGCACTAGCTCATGAACTACAACCTGTGACAACTCCATGGCCCTTTTCACAATGGGGTCTCGACCTCATAGGACAAATCCATCCATCCTCATCCAATGGCCATAAATTTATCATTACCTCCACTGAGTACTTCACAAAGTGGGTCAAATCCATTCCCATGACTTATATCACCGATAAGAAAATAGCCAAGTTTATCCTTAACTACCTCATTTGTTAGTATGGTATCCCCCAATCCATTGTCACTGATAATGGGAAACCATTCAAGAATCAAGATGTCCGTGCCTTGTGCACCCAATACAATATCCAACATCACTTTTCCACTCCCTACTATCCGCAGGGTAATGGTCAAGCTGAGGCTTCAAACAAAACCATTCTAAAAATCCTCAAGAAGATAGTCAATGAAGCTGGTCATGATTGACACCTACAACTCAATCCCACCCTATGGGCCTATCGCACTAGTATCAGAACACCAACTGGTGCCACACCTTATGCCCTAGTCTATGGCTCTGAAGTCATCCTCCCCATAGAGGTTGAGATCCCATCCCTCTGAGTATCTCTACACCACCTAATTGATGGAGAGGTGTATCACACTTCCAGATTAGATGAGCTAGAACTACTAGATGAAAAGTTCTTGGCAGCGCTTAATCATCTCCATGTCTATCAAAACCACCTCTGGCGTAACTATAACAAAAAATCAAGGAAAGACGGTTTCAAGTTGGTGATCTTGTCTTAAAGGAAAATCAGATAAATCAGGCAGATCAAGAAAAGAAGGGCAAGTTAGAGCCTAATTGGTTAGGACCCTTTGTTGTCACATCAACATATGGATCAGGAGATTATACTTTAGCAACACCTGAAGGCATTCCTCTCAATGAACCACTCAACAGTGTTCATCTCAAGAAGTTCTTTGCTTGATCCTCAGAGTATCCTTAGCAGAAAAATCAAAAAATCAAAACAAAATTTTTTTTTTTAAAATCAAAAAAATAATCTATCCTCTAGTGAAAACCTGGTAAACAGGCGCCTTGGATAAGTACCATAGTGAAAACTTGGCAAACAGGCACTATGTGTAGAGTCAGCATCCATCATCTATTAAGTCTTTTTCATTCCATGTCCATTCCATAATAATCTCCATCCTTACATCCATAATAAAACGTTGGCCTTTGCATATCCATTGCCCTATCTAGAATCGCTTGGAAATTGTCAATGTCCGTTATCACTCATCCTATGTCAGCTCATCCATCATCAGTTTATCCTATGTCAGTTAATCCCTCATTAGTTTATCCTATGTCAGTTTATCCTATGTCAATTCATCCATCATCAGTTTATCCTATGTCAATTATCTAGGTCTTGTCGTCGTCCTATGTCAATTATCTATGTCTCCTATCATCCATCATTGGTTCATCCATGTGTCAGTACAGTCATCCATAATAAAACCTCTACCAAAATGGGGGCAACTCTTTCCTTAACCTAGGTCTAGGAACGGATCCTTGTTCACAGCTCATCAGACATTTCACCAAAACAAAAACACTTCAACCATCTCACCAAAAACAAAAACACTTCAACCATCAAACAAAAACAAACCATCAAACCAAAATATCTTCATCATATCCTACATCATCAAACAACCCAGAACTACATATCATCATCTCATCTCACTCTTAAGGTACCTTGATCCCATGGATATGGGTATGTAGGCAGTCTGGAACATGAAGGAAGTTTCCAATACTCAGGTACATAAGACAACATCATTTCACCTACCCAAGCTCAAACAACTTGACCCACTCATCACTCTACCCAGAACTACATATTATCATTTTCATCTTTCATCGTAATGTGCCTTGATCCTGTGGATACAGGGTATGTAGGCAATCTGGAATAGGAAGGAAGTTTCCAGTACTCAAGCGCATACAATTCATCATTCTTCATCCATCTCAATCCATTGGCATTCATCTTTCTAGTCTTCCATTTTATCACAATTCATCCATCCACCTCAACTTGACTAACTCAAGCAGCAAAGCAAACTACACATCCTTTTAAAGCAAAAGTCCTTAACCAACCTGAAGCAAAGAAACCTACTTGTAGAGCCATATGATGTCCTACATATTGATTGCCAACATCTGCTACATCAATTAACTTATCCTATCAACAGATCAACACTCTTTAATGGATATATCATTCCTACAATAAGGTTGTTATCTATCCTATCTACCCTATCTATCCAATCTATCCTGAGCAACCTCTTTGGCAAGAGAATATGTTGGTTGTATGTTTGCTTTGTAATTCAATCAATTTGCTTTTTTGGTTTATCTTTTTGTTCCTTTCCTATTACCTATTCAAGACTACCTTGATTTATCTATATCTGGGTATGTAGCGATGCAATACGGATTGGGGGTATAGTCATTGCTTTTGTGTGCCGTGTTTGAGGAGTAAACGTTTTATCTTACTTAGCATCATATTTATCTTGTGTGTGTGTTACAACCTAACATCTTACATATTAATATTCTTCTTGCATTCATGTATTGAAATTTATTTTATGTTCAAGACTATGGCTCATTCACATATCCAACAAGGTTCTATTATGTCTAGTAGATATAAGTTCAAACCATTTGTTTGCAGAGTCAACATCCTATGCATTGGATACATTGTCACCTTGGTCTTCTATACCCTCGTGCATAACATGCACATGTTATATCAAAATAAGGATTGCTCTTTATAAATATTCATGTAACCGTTGCAACATCACTCCATCTCATCCCACTTCTAGAACTACATATCATCTCATCTCAATCTTAAGGTGCCTTGATTCTGTGGATATGGGTATGTAGGCAGTCTGGAATATGAAGGAAGTATCCAATACTCAGGTACATAGGCTATCATCATTTCACCTAAACATCCTCAAAACACTTCATCCCATCCATCTCATCCATACATTCTAATAAAATTTATAGCTTTCATGAAGATCAATCAATCATCATTTCTCTATTCTATGATATCAATTCTTCTATTCTTTCTCCAATTATCTTCCATCTTTCATCTAACTTTTCATCCATGTCTCTATCTCCTGACTTTTCATTTCAAGAGCACACTTGTGTTCTTCGAACCCAAATTTCCTCTCAAGGGGGCATCCTCACCATCATCATTGTTCATCTTATCCAATCTAGCTAATCAAATCTAGCCAAACTATCTAATCACGTCCTTTGGTCTTGACCCTAATCTTGTTGTAAATCAATCAATTAATCAATCAACCAATCCATCAATCATATCAATTATCTTATACAGATTGTTACACTCTTGAAACCATACTAGGCGTCTTATACGAGGTGTTTCATTTCTGAAACCAAACACTATCATCCTTGTGTTGATCTAGGGATATATTGTTCCCCACAATGACAACACTATCTGTATCAATTATCATCAATTAATCATTGGCTTACAACTTGACAAGGGCAATACCTTGTTTGTTTTTGGAATAATCATTCACCTTATTTACCATTATCTTTTCTTGTCACCCTTGCTTTAAGTGATTGGGGTTTCACCATCTCTAATCCAATCAATTTCTTCTAAATCAATTTTCTTCTATCAAATCAAGCACTATGTTTTAAATTTCTTTGAAATGATGTTACTTTGCAACACCATCTCAAAGAGGGGCAAAATGTAGACACCCAAAAATGACCATTTCATCACATCACTTGCATTTTAATCAAATATGTCAAATCACCTACATTTCAACATTAATTAAATAATCTAATTATTTAATTAATTTCAGCAAAATCATCAATTTCCTCTAAATCACATATTTTCAACATTAATTAAATAAATTGTATTTATTTAATTAATTTCAGTAAATTTCCTCTTTATCCATCCAAATTAAATAATTTTAATTATTTAATTAAATCATTATCGTCTTTCAAAAATCAAATCCACATCAATTGAATAAATTAATTATTTAATTAATTTATCTTTCAAATCCGCTTATCTATAATTAAATAATTTTTAATTATTTAATTAAATCAATTATTCTTCCAAATTTAAATAAATCATTTAAATTTATTTAAATTGAATCTCTCTTCTAAAAATAAAATAAAATCAAATATTTTATTTATCCTTTATCATGCAAAATAAATTAAATTAATTTATTTGTTTAATTTATTTAAATCTTCAAATCTAATCTATTTCTTCTATCATGCACAAACAATTAAATAAATTTATTTATTTAATTTGCTTTTTTATCTTTTAATTCTTCTAAAAATAAATCTTATTCATCATGCACACAAAATTAAATAATTTATTATTTAATTTTACTCAAATCATGCAAAAAGCAAATCTAAAGTTGAGTTAATTGACTTAATCATTATTGTTTTTATCACCAACTCATAAATTAGAAAAAGCATTTCTATTTTTATGAAATCTAATCATATCTTTTCATGTCTTTTATCTCAAATCAATCAGTTAACTCAATAAAAATATCTTTTTGTGTGACACATGTCAGGTGCACATTCATCATGAATTCTAGATTTATCTCATCCATTGATTCTATTGAATTATCTGGACCGTTGATCAATCTTTATTGAAACCTATATATACCCCCTTCATCTCATCACAAATCCTCTCCAATCTTTTATGCATCTAAGCTATAGGCATTCTTACAGTGTTTTGAGCATACTACGTAATGTTGAGCACATCACATTGAATCTTTGAGAACACTATCTAAATCCTCTTGTTGCAACACCATGGGTATGCAACGTTATTGAGCAATCCACATTCTTACAAAGAGAACTATACAATCTAGGTGAAGGCTTTCTTGTTTTAATTTAATTTATTCATTGATATTGGTATTTGCTTAGATCGATCTCTTTATGTTATAGGATTGAGTTGTTTGCTATTATCATGGCTTTTGATTTTATTATTTAATCTCAATTTTATCCCATACACAGTAAACACTAAACACTGAACCCTAAATCCTAAACCCTAAACACATAAATTGTAAATTTACATTTTTTTTCATCACTCCTAGAAGATACCCTTCACTCTAATCTTATCATTCCTACCTCTTGATATACCTATATCTTTGATACTCCAACTACCCAATATATCACACCTCTTTATATGCCCATACTACATGGAAGAGTGATAATATGAAAGAGAAACTCTCTTAATCTACCAAATCTTTTGATATACTTCGTAGTACATGGAACTAGAGATGTGTGTGAGATCAAAGTGTTACGATAGAGTAGAGTGCTGAGAGAAATGGCACTAAATGGTCTCAGGTTTGTTTAAAAGGCTTGGGTATTATCACCCCTTACCTCACTACACCCTTTATAGGGGATCTAGCTTAGCTAATATTGATATATCTCTAAAAGAAGGAAGAGGTTGGAGAAGAGATCACTAATGTAAAAGTATAGAAGAAGAGAGAAGAATTTCAAGTGAAAATTACTACAAGAAACAATTTTTGAAATCTCCTTATGAAGTTACAGCCTCTATAGCCCTTAAATATACCTCTAGGTCATCACCTTCAAAGATATGAGAGGGTAATCTTGTCAAATGGTGTGTTCGGTACACTATAAGGAGGCTTAAGATGAAAAATTATATGTATCAAAGAACATATGTAAATTAGAATATATTTAAAAATAAATAAAAAATTCATATAAATAAAAAATTAACTAAGTGAACATTAAATAAAAATGATAAATTGTAGTTTGTATACACTAGAATTTAATTAAAAAATTGATTTAATTTACGTAAACCAATTATATTTTCTTTTCTAGTAACTATGAATTTACACAAAATTTATACATGTTTTCTCCACATTTAATATTCTAAGAAAAATTGAAAATTTGTACCAAGAGATCTATAGATTTATATGCAGAATAACTACATTGTAATGTACCCCCATTCAAGGGGTTTCTAGGGATAATCCCATGCAGAAAGGGAGGTTAGAGATCAAGTGGAGTCCTTCGAAGACAGGATGGATTAAGATGAACTTTGATGGAGCGGCTAGGGGGAATCCAGGGGCATCTGGAGCTGGCTGTATTCTCAAGGACCATGAGGGGAAGACCCTAATCGAAGCAACAAGAAAACTTAAAGATGGCACTAACAATGAGGTTTAGGTGCAAGCCCTCCTTCTAGGTCTCCATATGTGCAACAGGCAGGGCTTCCATATGGTTCATATTGATGGAAACTCCCAAATCATCATTAATGCTCTCAAGAATAGGAGTAATCCAAATTGGAAGATTGGTGATATATTGGAACTTTGCTGGGATGAACTTGGAGCATTGGAAGATTATAAGTTCAATAACATCTACCATGAAGGGAATGTTGATGCGGACTGTCTTTCCAACATGGCCATAGATATGGAATCCCAATTCCATGTTAGCAATGACCATGACTAATAATGATGAGTGTCTTGGAGTGGCAAGTGCAGACTTAGTAAGCAGTCTGTGTGCTCTTGGTCTGAAGGAGATTGGTAGCATGGAACAATATAGATTTAGATTATTGTCATTATGTTTTAAGATGCACTCACCTCATCTCCCCTCCTCTATCGACTTCTCTCGTAAGCCACTTTAAGTTGCCTTTCAAAGAGCAAGTCTTCCCATCTTTTTCCATCTTGATTCACAACTATGGACACTACAGTTTGTTTGAGGGAGAAGAAATGGTAGGCCACCTTCTTGGGCCCAATAACAGAGCTTAGACTCAAGAAAATTCTCATGATGAGCTTGCCATTTGGTTTGGAGGCAATAGAGATGGTCCTGGGTGAGGTTTATCTGGCTTCCCAGCACTGCTATCGCGTGAATACCGACATCTCCTCGATGGTGGTGGGTGTTTACCTGGATTTAGGGGAGCCTACTACAGTAGTGAAGGAGATTGCGAGGGTGTGGATAAAACCTTTGTGGTGTTGTGGTCTCTCGCAAGTGTTGGAGAATGTGGTGGTTGGTTTTGGCATCAGAACTGGTAGGGGGTGTGGTCGGCTATTTGACTTGTTTACAATGATCCTTGAGCCCCTTTCATCATTGAAGCCATGGGTAGGAGCATGGAGGAAAGGCATGCTTTGGTGAAAACTAGAGTGGGCTTCATGAAGACGATTGTTGGCATAATAGATTCAATGGACTTCGAACTAGCCCCAGGTTTGAACTCGAAGGTGTCCAGTGAGGAGATGGCGGTGATGGAAGACGACACTATAGACAAAGCCACCCCAAGAATGGTGCTATCTCCCTTGGCACCCTAAGTTTCTTCTATTTATCTATTTTATGCTCAAATTATGTATGTATAAACTATAGATGATATACAACGGCATGTAAAGTTTACTGGTTATAAATAAAATTATCCCATATAGGGAAAATTTTGTATTTTGGCCCTCGATGTGAGCATCCAATTTGGTTTTGTTTATTCATATTTTTCTTCAAAGGGAGTGGCCCCCAAAAGGCCACAACTCATCTAACAAAAAAACTACATTATCATGTAGGGAATTCAGATGTTCACCTTGTTTTACATTCTAATATTTTTCACTTCTTTGTATATTTAATTTAACTTCTTTTCTATAGAATATGATCGTTGGGTTTTATTTTTCCTATTCCTTTTAATTTTGATCTCTTGCTCTTTATATTGTTGATCTCTTGCCCAAAGGTAAATGAGGTTTTATTTGTGGTTTCTAGAGTGCTACTAGGGGTTTGATTGAAGGGGTTATCGACTAAACCCCCTTGGATCAAACATGTATGTGTGGTACCTTCTTCCCCTCTCATCCACATGTAGCAATTTTAGTGGACAAAACATGTTAGTTTGCATCACATTTTTTAGGGGTCAAACGAAGTCATACAAATATAAAATTTTATAGGTAAGTAACCCTTGTTAAATTTTAAAAAATATAATTTGTATTATATTTATTTATATATATTTTTTAAATTTTATAATGTACATAGGTATGTCACAAAAATAACCTCTATTGAAGACACTAGAAAAAATAACAAACTATGTTAGAAAATCTTTAAAAGTATGTGCTCATTTCAATGGAAAAAATCAATTTCAGTATATATATATATATGCATATAGAATCACTTAAAAAATATAAGTCTAACTTTTTATTATTAACAATTAAAAAATATTCAATAAAAAATTACCAAAAAATATCCATGCATTAGATATTGGAGTTAATGATCTATATATAAGAAATTGTAAATATATTTTATGTGTTGTTCACGGGAAATTATTACCCTATGTATATAATAAACAATTTATTAAAAACTAACCAAATATGATAGAAATAATATTTTATAAAATTATAAACTAAATCTACATAGAAAATAGCACAAATAATTAGTTCCCATTGTCCTTAAATTCTATTTAGTTAATTTATTATAATTGATAGAATAAGAGGAATGTTGAAACAACCTAATTATAATGGGCCCCAAAATGCAAAAAAGTGAGACACACTATTATTCTACCACCTTGTTGTGTTTTTTATATGCTTATAGACTTTTTGATGGGTTTCCCCAATTTCAAGTAGGTCCCAATGTGTTATTGATGTCTAGGTATATAGAAATAAAGTTGTTATAAAGCAAATTCATACTTGAAATGTAGTACTTTTTATTTTTTGGCCAATATGATGGGTGAGGGACCTTACTCCCTCAATTTATGTAACAAAAAAAGAGCATTTAAATCATAAAATCCAAAACATCGTGAGATATATAAACATTTTCGACATGTGTACCACTAGCATTTGTTGCTTGGGAAGAATGATCATCTTTTGCAACATTGTGTGGTAAGGAAAGCAAAGCACTGCCATTAAGTAGACAAGCATAATCAATATGCTCATTAGATAAACTATCTGTTGAGGGAAAATTGGATCAAATGAATAAAGAATAACAATCAATATCAAGTTACCCAAAACTCAATGAAATGGTGAACTAAGAAGATTAATCAAATAAAGCAATGAACAACAAATCAAACCTTCCTCAATTCGAAGCTTCCATTGATCGCCTATCACAATCGATCTTGCATGTATGAAATAGGGCCCTCAGAGAGTGCACTTCTTTGCTATGCTTCAAGAATGTCAATTGGGAATGGTAGTGATAGTATCGCAATGAAGAGGAGCTTCACAACAATGGTAGTAGTGCGTAATAACGAATGTGATCACAAGCAATGAAGGAATTGGTGCCAAAGGCGTGCTGTAATTCTTGCAGAGTAACGATACTTAAAGCTTGGATGAATGAAATGGAAGAAGAGGGTTCAATTTATAGACTTGAGAAAGAGAAGATCAACGGTTGAGAACAGTTGAGGAACGTGCAACGAATAAGAAGAAGACATGTGTCTTGCTTTCTTTTGCATGAGAGGATTTGCTAAGAATAGAAGAATGAGTTAAAGCAATTAAAAGAATATAATAATCAATTAAGTGATTTAAAACAAGAAGGGATTTGCATGAAAATAAGAAGATATTTTTCTTTATTAAATATTAGGAATATTTAATTGCATGTGCACAAAGATTGAATTATATTTAGAGATAACTCAATTTAGAAGAAAAAGCAACTTAAATAAATTATTTATTTATTTAAATTTAGAGAAGATATTATTGGAAGAAGTAATTAAATAATTGGAATTATTTAATTTAGAAGATTAGAAAGCAAATTAAATAAATAAATTTATTTAATTGTTTGTGCATGATTTGGAAGAATAAATAAAATATTTGATTGTATTTTATTTTTGGAGATTGAGAGGATTTAAATAAATTTGATTTGATTTATTCAAATTTGGAAGAATGATTTGATTTAATTAAATAATTGAGAATTATTTAATTGTTTGGAAGAATTTAATTAAATAAAGGGTTTTATTTAATTTTGACTTTAGAAGAGATAATTAAATATTTTGATATTTAATTAACTTAGAAGAATGTGAATCAAATAAATAAATTTGTTTATTTATTTATTGATAGAGGAATTAGATGGAATAAATATTAAGAATATTTATTTAGACTAAATCGTGTCATTTTTAGGCATATACATTTTGCCCCTCTTTGATGCAATGCAGTTTACGACATTGCCTCAAAGAATAGATAGTCTGATAATGATACATGCCCTAGTTTGCCCCTGGCACAAGTTATGACGATAGGATGCCCCCTCAGGAGATTGGACGAGAAGAAGGCAGAAGGCGTGAGACGGACAATCTCACGAAGAAGAAGGGAGAACTAGGTTAGGTTTGAGGAAAGAGCTGAATAATACACGATGCAAGATAGAATGCTAACACACACAAGCAAGTAAGCAAGTATGCACAAATGATACAAGAACAAACAAGGTATTGCCCATGTCTAGCAGTAAACCAACGATATATTGATAACGATATACCCGTAGACCAACACGGCAGGCGTGTTGTCATGGTGGGGAACGATAGATCCCTAGAACAAACATGAAGGATAGTGTCTGGTTTTAGGAAATGAAGCATGTCATGTAAGACACGTGTGTTGGTCTAATTTTGATAATGCAACATCCTGTATAAGACAATTGATTGATTAACTGATTGAGTTGGTTTACGACCAAGCAAGGATCAAGACCACTGATTATGATTGGATCATTTGACAAGATTGACTTGACTTGATTGGTATGGATTAAGGATGGACCTGCATTTGGATCACTGCTCGGACTGACCAGATTGAGAAGAATGGATCACAACGATAGATAGAATACTGATTGATAGAAGAATGACTCGATAGAAGGAATCACAAGCTTTTATTTGTATTGATACTTTGCATTGGTTGGATCCTTTTATTGCATGGAATATGGATGTATAGATGGATGTATAATGGATGCTTTGATTTTGACATCTTGATGGTACAAGTATTTTGAAATGTTTATTTCATCATTGGGCAATTTCTTTTTTTGGTACTTTTTCTGAATGTTGTACGTTAATACAAGCATCTAGGTATAATTGAACCGAGATGACCTGAGCATTACTTACATGGATTTTGATTTAGCAAGTTAATACAAGCATCTAGGTATAATTGAACCGAGATGACCTGAGTATTTCTTGCGTATCAACAGTCAAGGATTGCCACCATTCATGTTAGACCTTTGATGTCCTCGATGATGTTTTGCCGATCATGTCCTTAGACAAGGTTTCACATTACTAAAGTTTAATCCACAAACAACAAACAAAGAAAATAATCATGCTCCCATCATAGCATTTCTAGCTTTTGGCATCCTCGAGTAGCATAGAAAGGCATGATAGCAAAAATTGAGACTGCATTTTAACCATGTTTCCAATCCACAAAACATTTTTGCATTTTAGATGTGTTTGGTTCTTGCCATAATTTGGGTAAAATCATTTAGAAGGCCTTAGGAGTTTGCTTTGCTTTGAATAGGTTAATGTCTTGCGTCAGGATTTCTGCTTGAAAGCGGGTCTTGCTTGCGCTTGCTTGCCTGGTGAGAAGATTCCACAATCCTTATTGGTGAGACGGACCCTAAGGGACTGACCTAGTGCCTCGAGGGCTCATTGCTAAATGGCCTTACCTACGTGACGACGTAGAGGCAACGTAGTTCGGGGTAAACCCTAATGGACCATGGATGGACTAGAAGAAAGACGACAAGAAATGGGATGGATGGGACTGTGGGAGCCTCAGGGGCACATTTGAGAAATGGCCTTGCCTACGTGACAACGCAGAGGCAACGTAGTTCATGGATTTGGACCATGGATGGACTTGAAGAAAGATGACAAGAAATGGGACGGATGGGACCGTGGGAGCCTGGGGGGCACATTTGAGAAATGGCCTTGCCTACGTGACAAAGCAGAGGCAACATAGTTCATGGACTTGGACCATGGATACTATCGAGAGACACTATACTAGGCTGACACTATGGATAGGATATGGGATAAAACCTTGGTTGACAAGGCAACAAAGAGATAGAGTATCAAGCCATGATAGGTTATCATTAGGTTTTTTTATTATGGAATAGATATGGGTTGAATGGGACATGAGGAAGAATGGACACAAGGTGATTGGTTTCCCAAAGATGGAGGAAGCGGTTTATCACAAGTAACGCCTGTTTACCAGGTTTTCACCACTTGCTTTTATTTGCACGAAAAGCTAGAAAGTAAACATGACGCATGTTTTCCAGGTTTTCATCATGATACCTATCCAAGGTGCCTGTTTGCTAGGTTTTCACCAAAGGATGATTTTTTTGTGTTTTTCTAAATTTTTTATTTTTTTTATTTTTTTATATTCTTCTGATTTTTTTTTTTGTATTTTATGCCCCCCTTACATTGGGGTTCTCCTAGGTATAGAACCGGCGAAGATGCATGTTGTTGATTGGGTCATCTAATAGCTCACCCTCTGATGTTGCTAACTGATATGCCCTCAATCCATAAGCAGCTACGATCACATAAGGCCCAAGCCAGTTGGGTTCAAACTTTCCTTTCTTTTCCCTATCCTATTGATTGTGAGGATTCTCTTTAAGTACTAGATCTCCAACTTTAAAGATTCTTGGGTGAACTCTGTGGTTATAGCTTTGTGACATCATCTGTTGATATGCTTTGAGATGGTCAAAGGCTTTCTATCTCCTTTCCTCTAGCAACTCTAGTTCTTGCAATCTGGAGACTCTGTATTCTTCATCTGATATGAGACCTTTTAACGACACCCTGAGAGATGGTAATTCGACCTCAATGGGGAGGATAGCTTCTGAGCCATAGACAAGGGCATAAGGGGTAGCACTTGTGGGAGTGCGTATACTGGTTTTGTAGGCCCACAGAGTGGGATTGAGTTGGATGTGCCAATCATGGCCAGCATCGTTGACTGTCTTCTTGAGGAGTTTCAAGATGGTCTTATTGGATGCTTCAGCTTGGCCGTTGCCTTGGGGGTAATAGGGTATGGAGAAACAGTGTTGGATTTTGAATCGGTCACAGAGTTCTTGGACATCCTAGTTTTTGAAGGGTCTTCCATTATCCATGATAATGGATGAGGGAATTTCGTATCTGCAAATGAGGTAATTCAGGATGAATGAGGAGATTTGTTTCCCTGTAATGGTGGTGAGGGGAATGGCTTCAATCCACTTGGTAAAGTACTCAATGGTGGTTATGATAAATCTATGGTCGTTGGATGAGGGTGGATGGATCTTTCCCGCAAGGTCAAGTCCCCATTGGCAAAAGGCCCAAGGTGTCGTAAAGGTCTCAACTCTTGAGCTGGTGCATGTATCAGGTTCCCATGTATTTGGCACTGCTTGCACTTCTTCACAAAATGATACAAATCTGTCTCCATGTTTGGCCAATTATAACCCAAACGCATGAGTTTCTTAGCTAAGGAAGGACTACTAGAGTGTGTTTCGCAAATCTCTTCGTGTACGTCTTGTAAGGCAGTTAGGGATTCTTCTCGCTCTAAACAACGGAGTAAAGTACCATCTAGACCACATCGGTATAGGGTGTCGGCAATAATGGTATAGCGAGAGGTTTGGCGTATAAAGGTTCGTCGTTGGTTTGAAGATAAGTCAGGTGGGAGGGTGTTGTCCTTAAGGTAAGTGTAAACCTTACCGTACCAAGGTGAATTAGATCCAACTAAAAGGCATATGGAATGGGTCTTAGGAAGATCATAACCTAGTTTCCGAATAGTTTCCACTAAGAACTCATATCGTGACTCATTCTCTGGTATCTCGAGAAGAGAGGCAATGGTTGCCATGGCATCTGCTGCTTTGTTCTCAATGCGAGGTATCTGCTCAAAATATATAATCACAAAATATTCCTTAAAGTCATCTATCATTCTTTTGTATGGGATAAGCTTCTCATCTTTGGTTTGGTAATCATCATTGACCTAATTGATCACTAGTTGAGAATCACCGTAGACATGTAGCTCTTTGATTTTCTAATTTGTTGCCATCTTGAGGCCAATGACTAAGGCTTCATATTCTGCTATGTTATTGGTGCATGGAAATAACAAATGGTAAGACTTCGGTATGGTATCATCATGAGGAGTTACAAACAAGATTCCTACCCCTTATCCATGGTTTGTGTAGGACCCATCAAAGTATAATTTCCAAGAAAATGTTGAGATATTGAATAAAGATTCATCCAGAAACTCAAATTGCATTAGTGTGGTGTCTTGTAGTGGTGCATTCGCTAACTGATCAGCAATGACTTGCCCTTTGATAGCCTTTCTGTCTACATACTCAATGTCTTATTCACTTAGGAGCATTACCCATTTGGATAGGCGACCTGTGAGAGCTACTTTGCTTAATAGGTACTTCAGTGGATCTATTTTTGCAATAAGTTTGACTGGATGTGCAAGCATATAAAGTCAGAGTTTTTGGGAAGCAAAAACTACCGCAAGACATGATCTTTCTATTTGAGAGTATTGCAACTCATAGCCCACCAATGTGCGACTGATATAGTAGACGACTCTTTCCTTATTCTCATAATCTTGTTGTGCTAGAAGAGCCCCAAGAGCTGTAGGTGTAGCAGATATGTAGAGTATCAATGGTTTCCCTTGGATCGGAGGCATGAGAATAGGTGGATTCATAAGATATTCTTTCATCTTGTTGAATGCCTCTTCACATTTCTCATCCCATCTGAATGGAATGTTCTTGTGTAGGAGATGACTGAATGGTTGACACTTGTCTGCCGGTTGTGATATGAATCTATGGATTGCTTGTAGCTTGCCTTGTAGAGATCTTAGTTGAGTAAGAGTCTTGGGTGGTGGCATGTCCATGATAGCCTTGACTTTGGTGGGGTCCACCTCTATTCCATTTGCTAACACAATAAAACCTAGGAGTTTGCCTGAGGTGACTCCAAACACACACTTCTTTGGGTTCAATCTGACTTTGAATTGCTCTAATCTCTGAAAGACTTTCTCTAACACATCCAAGTGTAATTCTCTTGTGAGTGACTTTGCTAGGATATCATCTACATAATCTTCCATGGTGACGTGCATCATATCATGAAATATAGTGGTCATAGCACGTTGATATGTGGCTCCTGCGTTCTTTAGCCTAAATGGCATGATGTTCCAATAGAAAGTGCCCCAAGGGCAAGTAAAAGTTGTCTTATGCTGGTCTTCTGGCGCTATCCTGATCTGATTATATCCTGAGAAGCCATCCATGAGAGATAACATGGTATGTCCTACTGTTAAGTCGACTATGATATCTATATTTGGTAACAAAAAATCATCCTTGCGACAAGCTTTGTTTAGATCTCTAAAGTCATTGCATAGTCTGACTTGGCCATCTGGTTTGGACACTGGTACTATGTTGGAGACCCATTCCGAATAGTCTATAGCTCTGATGAACCCCACATCCAGTAATTTCTTGAGTTCTTCTTTGACAAGCAGTGCTATGTGTGGATGCATCTTTCTAAGCTTTTGTTTCACTGGTTTCACCCCTGGATCTAATGGAAGATGGTGTAGAATCAAATCTGGATCTAACCCCAGCATACCTGCGTATGACCAAGCAAAATTGACTTGCTTTCTCTTGAAGAATGGTACAAACTTAGTCTTCTCTGTTGGGGTTAGAGACTTAGCAAAGTGAATGATCTTAGGTTGTTCCAATGTTAACAGGCTCTGTGGGTTCCACAACAATCTGAGACTTCTCCTTGTGCATGTCATCGAGGAGAGTGTCAAGCCTTCCATCGTCAGGTGCCATAGTTGGGTTTTCACCTTCGGATGCGTCCTTTCTTTTTATTGTTTTGAGATTTGACACTGTCACAGAGTGGTTTTCACAATCAGATCCAGTTTTTATTTTGATATTTTTATGACTGGAAGGCTTGGCACCCTCTCTGAAATAAGCCACAGTATTAAGTTCAATAGTGAAACTAGCTTTATGATCCCCTTTGGGTAGATGGTCCCTAAGTTCCATGTAGTCAATATAGGCATCATCATTTTGGAACATATCTAGTTGAGGGGTTCCTCGTAGATCCCAGTCAATAAGCTCAGGATGCACAAGGGGGAGGGAGTCAGAGGATAGATCTGATTCGTTGATAGTTTGAATGGATATACTAGGGGTATTGGGAGGGGGAGTGTTCGGGATGGTAGGGGATATAAGTTTGAATGGTATTGACTTATTTGTTGTCAAAGGAATGCTCTATCAGCTCATCCCATTCATACTCATTGGAATTTGTGTCACTGTCCACTTGAAGTGTATGGATCATTTCCACTAGACAAGCATTTTCTTTAGCCTTGCCCTTATCCTTATATCCTAGACCCTTTGTATTTCTAGCTAATGAGGAAGAAGAAGGTTGAATGGGTTTTATGATTCCTTCTCTTCTTAGGCCGATGGGGCCTTGTCCTTCATACCCCATTCTATGTAGGATAGATTCGCCTCGCCCATAGATTTATGTTGGGAGCCTAGGTGGTTCTTGTTGTATATTCTCTTCTTCTTCAGTATAAAGCCATTGTAGGACATCTCTTTCCTCTGTCTCATCTGATAAGGTCCCCCATTTTACAAAGGGAGTTGTGGGAGGTTCAAAAGGAGCAGATGGCTTTGGAAAATGCTTGGGTCGACCAAAGGATCTAGGAGATAAAGGCATCTTGGCTAGATTGAGGTTGTGCTCTATGGAGTATTCCCCAACTCCTTTTTCTTTGATGGTAATTTTTTGCTCTTTGGGCCTTGATGAGGAAGCTTCAGAGGTATAATCATTCTACGGGGTAGGAGATGTAGATACTCTATTGTTTGGTATGATGCAATCGGGTTTTGAAAGGATAGAGTTGCAATGCTGGAAGGGGTCAGGGTCGCCTTGGATAGTGACTTTCTTGCCATTGTGTGGGAATTTTATGCATTGGTGATAAGTAGAGGGAACAGCCTTCATGGCATGAATCCATGGTATCCCTAGGAGAATATTATAGGTGAGCTTCCTATCAAGGACTTGGCACACAACATCTTTTATTATTGGTCCCACTTGTATGGGTAAGACCACCATTCCCTTTGTAGTTCTCTCATCTTCATCATAGGCTTTGATAGTAATCTTCTTTCTTGGATCAACTGCATTTTCAGAGAACCCCAATGTAAGGACTAACTTCAACATGCAAATATTTAAACCGGCCCCCCCATCAATGAGAACCCTCTTGATGCGGTGCTAGTGGATGAAGGCGATGATGTGAAGAGGGGTATTATGGGGTTGAGACATTGAGAGGTCATCTTGCTCAGTAAATGATATGGTATTTGAGGAGGTTAGATTACCTACCATGGCCTGAAACTTCTCTTAGGCCAAGTTAGTGGGTACAGTCGTTTCCACTAAGCCTTTATTGAGAATCTCCTTGTGGGAAGGAGATAGACGCAACAACTCTAAGATAGAAATGTGGGTCAGAGTCTTCTGAAGTTGGTCTATGACACTATATTGATGGGGATTGAACTGAGAAGGTGAAGACCTTGGAGGGACGGTATTCAACGTGACTTTACCATTGTGGGTAATGATACTGCAATTATTGCGGTTAGGCTCTGATTGTTGGTTCGGCGTGACCACATTGATTTGTGGTACATGCTCTGATATACAATTGATGGTATAGTCGAATGGCACACTTGCGTAGTTGGCATTACTATTCCCACTATTCTGATTTTGTCTATTGCAGTTGCTATTGTTGTTGTTACCATTGTTGTTGTTGCCATTGTTGTTATTGTCATCGTCGTCGTCGTTGTTGTTGTACGGCCTATCATGATTGAGAAGTGGATCTCTGTAAGCCACATGTGTCTCATTGGAGGTATGTTGTTGAGCCCCTCCTTGATTTTGATCAAGCACATCTTGAATAACATGTTTGAGACGGATGCAATTGTTGGTTGTATGTCCCCTTCCTCTATGATACTCACAATAGTCAGTGTCTTTCCAATAGTGCAGTTTGATTTGAGGCTCATAATCACTTGTTGGCGGTAGAGAGATTTCATTGTTAGTCAATAGCTTCCTCAATGCGGATTCTTGGGACTCACCCAGTGGTGTGAACTTTCACCTTGGATTTGCGTTGAACCATGGTCTTGGCTCCCGAGAGAATGTTTTGTTGGGTGTAACATTGCTTGCCTCTCATTTGAGAGTAAATATCAGTTGTTGCTTGGGAGCCACCACCTTGGCATCAACTACTCCATCGTTGACAACATTTTTGTTTTTAGTCCAAAACTTTGATTTGTCAGTCGTATAATTGGAGGTAGGTGTGTCCTTGTATAACTTGAGTTGCCCCTTGGTGATCATAGCTTTTTCGATGAACAATCCCATTTCTATGACCTTTGAGAATGAAGTAGGGCATTGTACTTGTATTTGATAGCTAAGATTGGTATTGAGGTTATGGACAAACATCTCCATTAGTTGCTTTTCTGGTACATCATATGAGCACTTGCTTGCTAGTTGTCTCCATCTTTGTACGAAGGTGGCGAATGATTCGCCACTCTTTTGCTTGGTGTTGCATAAGTCTAGCATGGACACTTCATGTTCAATATTGTAAGAGAAGTGCGTGATGAATTTGTTGACTAACTCATCAAGAGATTTGATGCCTAGTGGGAGTCGTGAACACCACTCCATGGCTTGACTACCTAAAGATCTAGGGAATAGTCTCATTAAGTAAGTCTCATTGTGAGCTACTTCCATGCATGCTGCATTGAATTCCCTAATGTGATCTCTAGGGTCCCCTTTCCCTTTGTATTTGTCAAATTTAGGAACTTTGAATCGAAAGGGAAATGGTGTCATGTTCAAACTTTTATCAAAGGGGTACGGTGCAATATCTTCCAAAGAACAGGTTTTAGTGTTTGTACCTATCTTGAGATCCACCATTTGTTGCTTTAGACCCTTGAGTTGTTTCCTCATTTCTTCCATAGGAGTGGTTGGGTCTATGGTTTTCTTTCATTTTTCATTCTTATCCTCTGCATTTGGGTCTATGGCTTTCTTTCCCCTTTCTTCATGATTATTCTCCACATTTCTCTTGGATTGTGTTTATATCAAAATCTGCGGGGAGTTTAATTCCAAGATTTGCAAGATAATAAAAGTACTTGTGAGGATCATCATGGAGCACTTTCTCTAATAAGTGTTGGAATTTTTGATCTTGGAGGTTTCCTTGATAATCTTCGTTTGAGATTTCCTCATCACTATCATGAGGTGTGATGATGTGGTTGGATGATCCGGCCATTTCAAGTTACTTTTTGTACTGAGATCTAGTAAGAACCATGCAACGTGACGAGGGATGAGGTGGGATGAAACTAGAGATTTTGGCGAGATGTCGTTGGAGACTACTGATAATAGGTTACTTATTGCAAGATTTGGACAAGGGACTTTCTCGATCAATGATTCCAAGTAAAACAGCTGATACAAGACGGTAGCCACTAGTAAGGGTACTCGATACCTGTCTCACTATGTAGGGACTAGTCGTGCACCAAGACCACTAGCAAAGTTATGTGACCTACTAGGGTTACTTGAATCCAAAGTGATACGAAAAAGGGGCCTATGTTGACCTGATATGGGATACTTTTGACTTTGGACTAGGAAGACTCGATAGAAGGTGAATGAGATGACTAACAAAAGAGAGATTTTGGCTTGAAATGGATGGAAGGACTGCTAGGTAAGCCTGATCTCTAAACCTAAAACTAGACTGAAATGGGTAACCAGAACTGACAAAAAATTTTCTCTCACAAATTGTGTAAGTGCTCACTGTCACGCATGCGCCAAAATAGATGCGCTGTAAAAATTGATAAATGCGCCGTAAGTTGAAACAAATGTGCTGCACTGGTAAAATGTAAATGCGCTACAACAGACAATAAAAGCACTGTAGGTCAAGACAGATGTGTCGTAGGTTAGCACAAATGTGCTACAACAGAGGACGAATGCGCCGCTCTAGCTTTTCTCAGTGTTTTTGTAATTTTTTGGAAATTTTCTGATGTTTTTGGTACTTTGGTTGCAAGAAGGTCTTTTTTATCTGATTTTCTGAAATTATGGCAAGAAGACACAGCAAACACAAAGAATATTTTTATGGTTTTTTATTTTTTGTGATTTTTTTACTCTTTTTGGACTAAAAGGAAAAACAAGTACAATCCTAGGCTTCAAATGGATAAAAAGGGTTTTTTGCCACTAGAACAAAGGTGTTTAATGAAGGCAACCATTTGAGTGGTTATACATGCAGCAGCACTACTCTCCGTTATGGAGTCTCCCAGCTTGCAAGGGTTGCGCCTTAGAGGGTTTTGGGGGAGGTTGGTTGCCGGTATAACACAACATCACTCGTTGTTTGAATCTTTCACTCCAAACACAATTTATTTATAGTGGATTGGTAGGGCTTGGCATCTAGCCTATTACCACTTAGGGTCATTCCTACTTGGATGAACAGTATCCAAGAGTAGGCCCCTCTAAAGGAAAAACACATGCAAAAATGATATGTCTGGCATTTTGGTCACCCAAGATAAGGGAGAGCATAGGCCTGGTATCATTCTCAAAACACATAATACAGTTGTTCTTTTCCCCTAGTTAAAATGAGAGAAACTAGATGAGCTATCTACTTGGGCAAGCACAGAACTTTGAAGTGATAGCAAGATAGCAATGGTCCAATTTTAACCAAGATAGCAATGATGAGTTCAATTTTATCCACGTAGCATGAATTGTTAACTTTGAAATGATGGTCAATCAAGATAGCAATGGTTCAGTTTTACCCAGATAGCAATGATAAGTTCAATTTTATCCACGTAGCATGAGTTGTTAACTTTGAAGTGATGGTCGATCGAGATAGCAATGGTTCAGTTTTACCCAGATAGCAACGATGAGTTTAGTTTTATCCAAATAGCAATG
This sequence comes from Cunninghamia lanceolata, assembly GCA_027924645.1. Lineage (NCBI taxonomy): Eukaryota > Viridiplantae > Streptophyta > Pinopsida > Cupressales > Cupressaceae > Cunninghamia > Cunninghamia lanceolata. The sequence goes on along the minus strand of BSBN01000416.1, from coordinate 896,064 downwards.
AGTTGTTAACTTTGAAAAGATAGCAATAGCAATGATTCAATGATATGCAAGATAGCAATGATTCAATTACCACTTTCCTAGTTAAACTATGTGAGATTTGCATGAGTGTCCATTTTTACTTTCCCATTTAGAAATCAAAGTGTGAGCTAACAAGTGCAACTATATGAATCTAAACTAGTACCTAGCCTGCAAAAATAGATCAAGAGAGTTCCTGCAAAAGACGTCAGCGTTTAGAAAAAATCTTAAAGAAAACCCTAAAATCACTACCTAAAATAGATGCGTCGCTTTAGAGACTGAATGAGCAGAAATAGTGAACAGAAGCGCTGCAATACTCATGCGCTAAAACAGAGGTTAAAAGAACTACAAAATAGAGTATATGCACCGTTATAACAGATGCGTTGTATCAGATGGTAAAAAGCATACACCTAACAATGGGACAAAGGAAAGATATCAAAAGAGAAAATAACATTCAAATATAATCACTATCTATCAAATCATCATGACGAGGCATGCACAGTGAGAAAGAATCCTCAATAGGTAAGTCATGTGTATCCATCATGAAGATATACATCAAATGGTCTAACAATGAAGCAAAAACCAAGATAGGGTGGATCTAAAAGGTGACAATCAACTAAGAGCTAAACCCTAGGTGAAGCACAAGGAGCAAAAAAAATTAGAAGATCTAACTTTAAAGGCTAGGTGTGCCAGTTTTGAGTTCACTATTTTTTAGAGGAATAAAACACCCCTACAATAAATATCTATATGCTAATTAATTAATTATGGAAATTGATCAATTAAACTAGATAAACAAGTGCCATGTAATGGTGAGTACCTTCCTTTGAAGTATTGTAATAATAGTATTTATTTTTGTAATTGAAAAATTAATGGAAATGCATTAGAAATAATATATAGTAATTACATTAGCCCTTAGGGATAGGCCAAACGGTCAAGCCGTTGGAAAACACAGGTGATGGTTGTTGGTTCAAGTCCCTGGATTTATCTCCGCATGGGTGGAGGGCAGCTCATGCAGATGGAGGTTATAGTGGTGTGTGTTAGGACTTCGCTTCTTGGGTCCCTCCGTATTGATTCCTCTATTTATATATATATATATCCTAATGTTTGACCTCAAACAATCCACCCCTTGTTAATGATTCTCGCCTCCTCACTGGTGTAACCTTGTTCCCCTACACTGGTATTGAGTGTCATTTATACGAGGAGTGGAGCATGTAGTTTTGGGATCCAACACCATATTTGGAATGTAAATACTACTTTAAAATTATGTAATAATTATCATTTGATTTGAAATCATATGTTTTTGTAGTGGAAATCTCATTAATTGTAACTGTAAGTCCCAATTTTTACAACTTTTGGCCCTAACATGTAATAATGTTGGAATATGGTTTATATATGTTGTTCATGTTGTATTATGATGTTAGAAGTAATTAAAATTTATTATGGATCATTATCATAATTTGGCTATTGTACTAGCAGACTTAAGCTTAGTGGAATGTTCCCTCAATGCAGTGTTGTAAGTGGTTTATATGCATGTGGACAATGATAATTTACCTTAAATAAAATATAACACTTTGTGAAGTTTAGAACCTTGTTTATGATTCTTAAACTTAATGAATCCATTGGTTCAAATTGTTTGTTAACAACAAAAATTGAGTTAGTTTTGGAATGTTTGTGTTAGTCATTTTTGTGTCACATTGGCTTAGCCATGCACAAAAATTCAAGAAAAGGCCACCCAAATATATTAATTTCTCAAACAATAGACTAATAAATACAAATCATGTTAAGTAAATAAAACATGTGTGTCATGGGAAATCATGAAGAGCTCGCTACCGAAAACTTCTGCTTGTAGGGTTTCACACATTCGCCAATGTCTAAAGGAGATGTGATGGAGTGTGGTTGATGGAGGTTCCAGTGAGGAAGAAGAATTCATAGATACTTTGGCCACAACATGGCCTCAGTAGAAGGTTTCTTCCATTAGCGGCCCCTCCCGAACAAAGACTTATACCGAAGTTGCAAAGTTTGGAAACAAGGTTTTTTCCCTTGGCATGCAGGGGAAGATTCACCATTTGGCGATGGCAGTTTGGGGTGCTTAGGGTCAGTAGATTCCTCTCCTAAAATCAGGTGCCTAGATATGACCCCTGCCCCTTGTTCTCCCCTGTCCACTCACAGGATCTGCATCTCCACTATTTCGGGTGTGACAGGAGAAAACCTAGATGCCATGATGCAGGGAGCCCTGGCTAGGTCAAGCTCACAGACTTTTCTAGATGTTGTCAACAATGGAAATATATCCCATGCAAACCTTAGGGTGCATGGAAGCTGATCTGGTAAACCCAATCAATGTTCTAGTAAGCCCATTGAAATAACGTTGAGTGATGAGATCAAAAAAGAAATAGGTGAAAATGAAGAGTTTTTTGTAGAGAATGGGTTGATTGGTATATTCAACCGTTTATGGCCCAGTCTCTTAGATCTATATCAATGGATCACTCAATCCTGGTAGCTTATTTTGAAAGAAAATCTTGAAATCTACTCTTGTGCAGAGGGCTTCTTTGCGGTGGTTTTAAATAGTGTCGAAGATTGAAACACTATCCTTCGTACTCTTTAGGCTTGGGTCAACATTTGCTTATGTTGAAACCATGGCACCGTTCTTTCAACCCTGCTACGGAATCCTTTACTGTAATGCCTATATGGGTCCGTCTTCCAAACCTTCCTCTCACTTCTAGGTTAACTCATGTTTCAAAGCCATTGGTAATACACTGGGCAACTTTTTGGCAACAGATAATGATTCTTTTGATTTCATGCACACAACCTTTGCACGCATTTTGGTGGATGTAGACACTTCAAAAGATCTTCTGGTAGAAATTATTTTTAAGATACATGGCCAAAGTTGGACCCAACCATTGGATTACAAAGGACTACCTTTTCATTGCAGAAGATATTATAATACTGGTCACATGGTTGCAAATTGCCCCACCACCAAGATTAAATCAGGCTACCCTGCCTCATGGTGGAGAGACATTGCTCCTCATCATTACACTATTAAGAGCACAAGAGATTTCACATGAGCATCTGTTAGGCATGGAAAAACTCCCATCACGACATAATTCACCTTAGGACAAGGGGAAATTAGAAGAACAACCACCATCTATACATGAAAATGCTCAACAACTTATCATGAATGGTTACAGGAAATCCACAACAACTTTTGATACATCTCAACCTCCCCATCTTGCCACTCACAAAGAGGAAGGGAGCCTCAATGAGTGGAAAGGAGTGCAAAAGAAAAAGAAATCCCCCAAAAAGATGTTCTTGCGCACCCATTCAAAATTTGTATCAAAACTTAAATCTGACAGTTGCTTACTGGATTATGAGTTTTTTAGTCTCTTAGGTATGCACCCCTGTGTAAGGGTCTGATGCATTGTGCTGGCTCTCTTTTTTTAGTAGCTCAAAACATGGTCATTTGGATTCTCTTATTCATTTTTAGCACAACAGGAGTGGCCTCTTATGGCCACATTTTATGGATTATAAAAAAATACAAATCTTGTTGTAAAAAAATAAAAAATATGTATAAAATTTTGATTAGATATCTAAAATAAAGATAAAATACAACCTAATAGCCAATATATATATAAATTTACTTAAAAATGAGAATAAAAAATAAAATTTATATCCTATTAAAATTTATTTCAAAATGGCTTCTGCCCTGCAGAGCCTTCTGCACCTCCCGAATGCCCCAGCGCACCCCTCAGATCTTTGTTTCGCTTAGAAATGCACTGCTACAACTAGCGTTAGCAACTCTAGCTCCAATATTGCTACAAACAAAGGTTTTTTCAGGCATGCAAAGGAAGATTTTAGTGTTGCTAGTTGTCCTAAACCTAGGATCTCTGTGCAGAATAGTGCCTTTTCAAAATTAGGACAGGGCTCCAAGGAATATGGCTCGCTTCCTTCGATGTGTGATGTTGCAAATTCGATGGCTGGCGGGAAGAATAAACCCCTAGCCTGCTCCACTGTCTCCCCCATTCTAGAGTTTGTGGATGCCCTAAGAAATGAAGTAATTGAGGGTGAAGCCTATTTCGCTGCTCAGGGGTTGATCGGTAGTTTCACTGGACTATGGTCGGCCCTTCCAGCCATACACAAATGGGTCTCTGATGTCTGGAAGCCATCTTTGAAAGGTAATCTTGAAATTTATCCATGTGCTCGGGGATATTTTATTGTTGTTTTTGACTCAGTGCAAGACCGCGATTCAATTCTTTTTGAGAAATATTAGACTTGGGGTCAGAATGTGCTCATGCTCAAACCTTGGCATCCTAATTTCAACCCCTCCACAGAGTCTTTCAATGTAAAGCTTGTCTGGATTCATCTACCAAACTTACCACTCCAGTTTTGGTTTGATGCCTGCTTTGAGGCTATAGGCAACACTCTTGGCAGTTTTTTAGCGGTTGATCTTGATACTACAGATTTCACACACAACCTATGCGCACATCCTTGTGGATCTAGATACTTCTAAGGCCTTACCTGCAGACATTACTTTTAAAATCTTTGACCGGATTTGGTCTTAGACATTAGATTATGAAGGGTTGCTCTTTAGGTGCAGAAGGTGCTACGCTGCTGGCCACACCACCGTGGACTGCCACATCTCAAAGTCTCATTCAGGAAAACTTGCTACTTGGTGGGAAGATGCCTGTCCACTATATTTCACTATGGAGAGTCCTTCCGAGGGCACTCCCCCCTCCCTAGATGATGAGAATAAAATTGAAGGCAATCAACCCTCTGCGACTTTGAAGGCTCCATCGAATCCACTTGATGAAGTAGGCTCACCTAAAAATAGGAGCACAAAAAGGAGTGATTCAAACTGCGTGATGGATAGAGGGGCAGTAAATGATACACATGTTTCACGTTCTCATTCTTTCTCAGACAAATTGGAAGGTGTCAATAAATTAACCAATGATGCTAAAGCTTTAATAGATCCAGAGAAGATTACTTTGGCTTCCAATGGGGATAACAGTCACTCTTAGCTCTCACGGTTAGAGGATTCTTGTGAGTCCTCAGGGGAAGGAATTGTAGATGGAAAGTGGACATTGGTTCAAAAGAAAAAGAAGAAGGACTTGATAGCTGTTGCAGATATTCGTAAGCGTCTTATGGTAATTCAATCCCATAATCAGTTGGGGATGAAGAGATTGCAAGTCTGAATTTTAGTTTAGGTTTTTGCAGGCTTTGGAAAAGCTAGTAGACACTAAATTTGTTAACTTTGATGGCACCCCTGTGAGAGGGCATGCTTTTCATTATTATTTTGCATCATTTTTAGTTTAGAGGGAGCGGTCCCCTTGACCGCAAATTACAGATCAAACAAAAAAAATATTACATTAAAAAATAAAAATATTTAATATTAATTTTTAAAAATGAAAAAATTAAGTAATTCATTTTGCAAAAACTAATTTAGAAAAGAATTATTTTAAACTCAATAATACCAATCACATGCAATTATTCATGTAGTTCTTAGATACTCTCTAGCTAACATAACTTCCAACTAACATGTAATCTATGAGTATATGAACTGACAATGCATACAACTATTGCATCACTTTGGCCAAAGCGTTTAAATATAAATTGTGTAAAGATGAGGTCTGTATGGGCAAGTCCCTAACAAATGGTTTTTCCATTTTTAAAAGATCTTTAATCTACATGTGCCCCCTTTATTGTTTCTCACTCTCCCCTTTCTTTAACTCTAAAAAATCTTAAAGTTGCCAATTTGTATAATATCTAATTTACATGTGGGGCTTTTATTTTTCTCCTCTTACTAATTATTAGTGATACTCTCCACTTTTTAATTAAAACAATTTTTTTGGCTTTTATTTTTTCTCCTCTTGCTATAGTGATACTATGCACTTTTTAATTAAAACAATTTTTTTTAAATATGAAATGCATTCAGTGCTAACATGTCCTACCAAATGGCCAAATGGTTTTTACATGATAACTAAGTGGCCCAACCACTTGAGCACACCCCACACACTTGATTAAAACAATTATTAGTTAAAATTTATCTGATGCAATTTTTAACAAAATAATTATTACTTAAAATTTATTCCATGCAATGTTATTATGGTACAAAAAAAATTGAGAGGGGGGGGGGGGTTTCTTGTTGTTGTTTACTCGACTCTTCCTTAGGTTTTTTTCCCTGGAATACATTTGTTGTTTCTTCGATATGTAATTTCTTTTAACTAATGAAATTACGAGTTATTTTCCTTAGAAAAAAAAAGTGGATGGAGAATGTTGATAATTAAATCCTTTAAAATAAAAGCTCCAAAATGTAAAACAATATCCTATTTTGTTTTTGTTTAATAAAGGGTTATTTTATTTATTTAAGACTTTTATTTTACTTTTTATTTTATTTACATTGTTTATTGAATAGTTATTTTTATTAAATAAAAATAAAATAATATTAAAATAATTTTTAAGTAAATAAAATAAGATAAAATAACTTTTCAAAAGGGCTCTTATATATATATATATATAATTGTTAAATATTAATATTAATTTTTAAATATTACTATCAGTAGTAATTTATAACAATACTAAAGATTTATAAAGTTATAAAAAAATTTAAATAGTTTTTTAACTTATCTATAATGTTTAATAGATTATATTGATATTTATATTTAAATATTTCATATTTAGATATAAATATTGATATTACTACCTCCATTAAACTTCAATGGGGCCTCACAAGGCAATCTCGAGGTTGTTGGAAGTAGATGCATATTAAGAAATGAAGTAGGAGTCCTCATTTGGGTGATTTCTAGGAAATTGTCGGAAAGCACTAATAACGAGGTTGAGTTTGAAGCATTGTATGAAGGATTGAAATTATGTAAGAAAAACAATATCGACAACATTGACATTGAAGGAGATTCAATGGTGTGCATAAATGTAGTTAAGTCACACAACACTTGCAATTGGAGGTTAAAGAAAAAATTGGGAGCGATCATTTCTATATTGGATCAACTTAAGGATTTTTCTATCTACCATGTTTATAGAGAAGCAAGTAGAGCAGCTAACTTGTTGGCTAATCACAGATGTGATCAAAGTCTGGACATATTGATATCTAATCAAGCCAACTCATGGTGCGACTTGAATTAAATTTTAGATATGGAACATGTAGCGGTTTGCAGTGATGGTGGTTAGGACAACAAAGAATGATGTTACCTATAGAAGCCCAAATAAAGAGTGGAGGATAAATATGCAGAGGATAGAAAAGGTGATTAATAAAATGGTTGAATGGGTAGAGATTGAAGGCATCAAGTGCATATGCAAAGAGGAGCAGGTTTTAGCATAACTAAAGAAGATTTTTTCCATCAAGAGTATGCAAATGGAAGTGGTGATAATGGAGTTTCTTAGAGTCTGACATCTTGCAACAAGTCATATTCATGACCATTGCCTGGTTGGAGACTTCCTAGAAATATATGTGGACATGACAAGGAGGAAGATGATTGGGAATATAGTCACGAGCTATTTTCTGCAAGAGCAGTGGGTTAAAATTTCTCAAGCGACTATCTCCAACTACAACCAGAAGAACACTTCACACGCCTATGGCACTGTTTTGGACTCCATAGCACTAAAAGAGAATAAGGAGCTACAAAAATGCCTAGAGCTATATATGGAAGCAATTTTTCTACAAAAAATCTAGCTCATTTCAAGAGTTTGTTGTTGCTCATCCAAACTTTGTTAAATCTTGTTAAACTTTGTACCCCTATGGAGGGATATTTTTGAATGATAATATAATAGGAGCTACCCCCTTGGTAGCAGCTTGACAAATAAATAAATAAATACAAAAATATTGATATACAATGATAATGTTAATATTTAATATTATATATTATTATATATATATCTTAGATACATCTAGTGTTGAGTTATTTTATTTAATTAAGAGTTGTTTTATTTTACTTTAAAACTATTTAAGAGTTATTTAATTTTATTTATTTAGGATCTATTTTATAGTAACAATATTTTTTTTAAATATATGTTAAGAGTTTTTTTAATCAATGAAAAATAGCTTTGGGGAGCCATACCCTAAAGAAAATATAATAAAACCATATATATTTCAGTTCTCTGCTCCAATGGAGGGTCGTGTATATAGATTGTATATACATAAAATTGAATCTCTTATGCTTTACCTATACTAAATTGTATGTACATACCACTCTACTGAACCTTAGTTTCCATCATGATAGCCAAGTGGCCTAGCCACTTGAGCACACCTCATACACTTAATTAAAACAATTATTAGTTAAAATTTATCTCATGCAATTTTTAACAAAATAATTATTACTTAAAAAAATTTCAACGCAATGTTATTATGATTAAAGTGCATGCAAATGACATATATATATTATAATAATAAAAATACAAGTGTGAAAATGTCTCTTAACCAAAGGAAGAAACATACCAGTTCTTCGCAAACCCAGATTGGGCCGCAAGCGTAGGCTAGGGAATCCACAAACCCTAGAACTGAGATCTGTCTGGAGGAGGAAGTGAATTAGGACATCTGAATGTTGGAAGATGCAATGATCATTGCAAGCCCCAAAAGAGCTCAGAACGTTGTCAATGGTTGGCTGAAAGAAAATTGAAAGGGCAACTATGTAGTGAAATTCCTCCCAAAAGGGTTTTTGTGACGGTATTCCTAAACCAATAAATCCATGATAGTATTTTGTACAAAGCTTGGTACATGGGAAAAGACATCATTTTCATCAAGAAATGGCACCCAAATTTTGATCCAACTGTCACAAGCCCCACTTCCTCGGTTATGTAGCTGTGACTGCACAATCTATCGCTTGAATTCTGGTTCAAAGAATGCTTGAAAAGAATTGGTGATAGTGTTGGAATGTCCATTGAGATTGATATGGACGCCCTGGAAGGGAACTCTTACTTGTTTGCGAGATTCAAGGTCGCAGCAATTTTAGAGATTTTGAAGAAGGTTATTCTTACCACGACTGCAGGGAAGTAGAATCAACAAATTGAGACCGAGGAAGTTAAATTTTTCTACCTAAGTTGTCATAGTAGGGATCATGCCACTTCCAACTGCGTAATGCAACCTACTGCCCTGAAAGTATGGAAACCAATGTAGAAAACTGCCTCAAAGACCTCCACAACAAAAGATCAGGCTGCAACACCCCCTTCCACAACCAACAATATTAGCGGGCCACTACCTATTGTCCCAATTGTTGAGAAAGTAGAAGAAGAGATCCCTAACCATGACAATGCTAATTGGGTGGAGGATCTAGAGGAATCAAAGTGGTCGAGTGACGATTCTTTGGAAGATGATGAGCTTGGAATGATTCAGCCAAGATTCATCAATCAAATTGCATCAAAGATTGTTAAACCAAAGATCCATGCTAGTAAAAAAGAGGAAAGAAGTCTAACAGACAGAGGAGGGAGATGGATGTAGGGGCTCAGGGGTAGATTTCAATTAACTAGTTTTTGAAACACAAGGGAGGGAAGCCCTCCCTTGCAACACCATGATAATCTCTACCTAGAAGGTTAGGGGCATGAACGCCCCTAACAAAAGATGCCTGGTAAAGCGTCAACTGCAATGTCTGAACTCAAACATTGTATTGCTCCAAGAAACAAAACTCAAGGATGATGAAGCAAAAGTATTCCTATATCATTGTGTTGGATGGGCTAACAACTTTGTGCCTACTTTTGGTGCTTCAGGGGGATTGAGGATCCTTTGGAGACCTGGCAGGATTCATATGGAGATGTTTTCAATGGACTCAAGTTAGATGACAGTAAAGGTTCATTGCCTACAATATAGGCTATCCTTCCATATTTTCAATATCTATGGGCCCATCAAAATGAATGAGAAAGCCAAGGTATGGGAAAGTATACTAAATTTTATGATTGCATCTAATTTGGAGATTTACATTTTAGGTGGTGATTTCAACATTGTTCTATCCAACCTAGAAACAAGAGGGGGAAGATCCCATGTGATGCAGGAGCATCCCTAGTTTAAGAGCAATCTTGCATCAAACAAAAACATTTGCATTTCAGTTTGTTTCTTTTCATTTTCCAGTCCAGTTCAGTCAGTAGTAGTTTCTGTATTTTGGTTTGCATTCTACCGCAGTCGCATCTCAGACCTTACAGAGCTGGAATTAACATCTAGATTCATTCATCTACATCATATCTAGAATTCAGAGCATTTGGATTAAGTATCAGAAAGTTATCGCTATCAGAAGATTGATTATTTTCTCAGAACAGAGCATCTTGACAGTCTCAAACAATCAGCTAAAGGAGAAGACCTGCGGAGCATTTCTCAACTTGTGGAGCCTAATGACACATCATTCAATGATCTATGGTTTATGGCCGACCTTCCTCAAGATCCACACATCATTCCATTCATTTGCGAAGGAGTTCTATTCATTTAGGTCTGACCTATCCGTGTACACATGTTACAACTCTTCATTGGAGTTTGTGATCTTCCTTGGCCGACATGGAGGAATCTAAGGTTCCAGAGATGATATATATTGATGTAATAGATGCCTAGGAAAGTAGTTCAAGATAGAGAGATAACTGATAGTTTAGATCTTGAGCGAAGGAGCTTCAAAGTTATACCTTGCGCATATTCTAATATTCTGTAATCAGGCCTGTGAGCCCAAATTGTAAGCCCGCATGTTGCCAGCCCATCTGTATTTGAATTCTTTGATATACTAAAAGACTAAATTTGCATTTACTTCATATCTTTGAGTTGTTTTCGTTGTGTTTACTCTTGCTTCACAGCCTAGACAATTCATTCTGTGAACCGTCCTACCGTGACTGCACCAAGTGGTATCAGAGTGAAAGTTTGAATCTTTGGGAGTGAATTGAGAGAAGTCAGCGAGGGAATTTCATAAGATCTTGATGTGGACAGATCACTAAATTGAGGTTGGTTACTTGTGTTGTAACTGAGCATCGATTGTGAGGCAGTTGTCACCCTATAGCCTGATCGCTAAACTTGAGGCAATTTGCACGTGATCCTAGGAAGATGTCACCAAGGAGAGTTGTTGTTGTTGGAATAATGGCTAGTAGGATGGATGAGATGATGGAAATGATGAAAACAATGAGAATTCGATTGGATGTTGTTGAGGAAGATAGGCGAAGAGGATTGACACCAAGACCTAATGTTGAAAGTGATGATGAAGAGGAATTTCAATCTGTTGAACAAATTGGCGAAACCCTAGGAGGTGATGAAGAAGAAGAATTAGATCAAGTAAAGATGTTGCAAGCTATTTCAAAATTAGGAAAAGACCCAGAGTTGATGTATCAAATTACACTCGCAATTTGAACCCTGAAGAATTGATTGACTGGATAAATAACATGGAAAAATACTTTGAATATAAAGAAGTTAAAGATTTGGAGAAGGTGAAATTTGCAAAGACAAAGTTGAAAGGACATGTTTCCATATGGTGGAAAGAAGTTTAGTTGGATAGAAACAGAAGAAGAAAAGAAAAGATTACAAAGTGGGAGAGGATGGTGACAAAATTGAAGAATCGGTTTATACCTACTAACTATGAGCTGGAGCTGTTGAAGAGATTGTAAACCCTTAGACAAAAGGAGAAATCTATGAAGGAGTATACTGAAGAATTTCACAATATGATCATAAGGATAGGATATAGTGAAGCAAGCAAGGAGAAAGTGGCTAGATACATCAATGGACTGAGATTGAACATTCAAGAAGAACTAAGCTTGGTGAGGATGACATCTTTGGAGGAAGCATATCAGTTTGCCCTGAAAGTTGAAGAGAAGATGAATAAGAGACATGATCAGAGACATAGAGGAAGAGGAGGTAAATTTCAAAGAGGCGGAACATTTTCTGGATGAGATAGATCACATCTAGAGCAAAACAAGCTTGACAGCCCATTTAAGGAGGACAGAGATAGCAATACCTACCGGAGCAATGAAATAAATTTTTATCACAGAGGTAATTATAATTCTTACCAAAATGAAGGATATAGAAGAGAAGGAAGAGGATTTGATAAGAGAACATTCAGAGGCACTTGTTTCAAGTGTGGCGGTGAAGGACATAGAGAATTTGAATGTAATCAGGGTAGTACAATTAAGAGAACAGAGAACAGTGGAAGAGCAGCCTATGTAGAAGAAGAACCTATTGGATCACCCAATTCTATTGGTAAACCTGAGAAAGGAGAATCATTGGTGATGAGGAGAGCACTATTTCAAGCAGAGACAAATGAGAAGCCACCGCAAAGGAAAAGTTTGTTCAGAACCAAATGCAAATCAGGAGGTAAATGTTGCAATGTTGTAATTGATAGTGGTAGCTTAGATAATCTAGTTTCAGAGGAGATGGTGACTAAGTTGAAGTTGGAAAGACTGAAACACCCTAAGACCTATCAGATAGCATGGATTCAAGATGATCATAAGGTACTGGTGAGTGAACAATGTTTGGTGAAATTTCATATTGGATCATATCATGATGAAGTCTTGTGTGATATTATGCCTATGGATGTTTGTCATATCTTGTTGGGTAGACCTTGGCAGTATGATAGAAAAGCTATACATGATGGGAGAAAGAATGCATACACTATAACATCAAATGGAAAGAGAATTACTTTGATTCCTTTGGAGGATGATCCTAAGAGTGAAGTATGTGGGAATGTTAGAATCTGTTTGGTAGATGGAAGAAAATTTTTGGATGGTTTGAGACATGAGAATATGTGTTATGCTTTGATTCCTAAGAAGCTTGAAACATTAAAGAAGGAGGCTGAAGAATCACAACTAGGAGATAAAGGAGTTGTTGACAGAATATGAAGACATCATATCAGATAATGTACCTGAAGGATTACCACCAATCAGAAATATTAGTCATCACATGGATCTTATACCAGGAGCAAGTTTGCCTAACAAAGTAGCACACAGAATGACACTGGTAGAGAATGAAGAACTGAACAGGCAGATACAAGAGTTGTTGAGAAAAGGTTTGATCAGAGAAAGTTTGAGTCCTTGTGCAATACCTATAGTATTAGCACCAAAGAAAGATGGAGAATAGAGAATGTGTACTGACTCTAGAGCAATAAACAAGATCACAGTTAAGTATAGATTTCCTTTACCTAGGATGGACGATATCATGGATTGTTTGAGTGGGGCAAGAAAAGATAGATTTGAAGAGTGGATACCATCATATTAGAATTAGAGAAGGAGATGAATGGAAGACTACTTTTAAAACAAACAAAGGATTGTATGAGTGGTTAGTGATGCCTTTTGGATTGACAAATGTACCTAGTACTTTCATGAGATTGATGAATGAAGTTCTGAAGAAATTTTTGGATAAGTTTGTTATTGTATATTTGGATGACATTTTGATTTTTAGTAAGACAAAAAAGGAACATTTGCAGCATCTAAGACAAGTATTGCAAAGACTGAGAGGGAAGTTGTTGATAAACATCAAGAAATGTAGTTTCATGAAGGAAGAATTGGTATATTTGGGATTTGTGATTTCTACTGAGGGATTGAAGATGGACCCTAAGAAAGTAAGAGCAATTGTTGACTGGCCTACACCAGAGAGCATTAGAGAAGTCAGATCATTTCACAGATTAGCTAGTTTCTACCAGAAGTTCATCAAGAATTTCAGTTCAGTTTGTAACCCTATGAAAAAGACAATGAGAGGTGACATAAATGATTTCAAGTGGACATCAGGAGCAGATAAAAGCTTTGAATTATTGAAGCAGAAAGTGACAGAGCAACCTATTTTGGCATTACTAGATTTCAATAAGGTATTTCAAGTAGATTGTGATGCAAGTGGAAATGTAATTGGAGCAGTGTTAAGTCAATAAGATAGACCTGTAGCATATTTTAGTGAGAAGTTGAATGATGCAAGGAGAAGATATTTAGTTTATGATCAAGAGTTCTATGCCATAATTCAAGCCTTGAAGAAGTGGAGACATTACTTGTTGCCTAAGGAGTTTGTGTTGTATACAGATCATCAAGCTTTGCAGTATTTGAATAGTCAAGGTAAGTTGAATCAGAGACATATGAGATGGGTAGAGTTCATGCAAAGTTATACTTTTGTGTTGAAGCATAGGAGTGGTAAATCAAACAAAGTTGATGATGCCTTGAGCAGGAGAAGAAACTTGTTGACAGAGATGAGAGTTGAAGTGATGGGATTTGATGAATTGAAGCATATGTATGAGGGAGACACTGATTTTGCAGAAACTTAGAAAGCATGTAAGGAACATGTTGTGACAGATAGGAGTAAGTGGTTGGATTATTTTATTCAGGAGGATATGTTGTTCAAAGGAAGTTAGTTATGTATACCTAGAATTTCAATGAGAGATAATTTGATCAAGGAGAAACATAGCGGCGGATTGGCAGGACATTTTGGCATTAATAAGATAGTGGCTTTGGTAAGTGAAAACTACTTTTGGGCTCATATACATAAGGATGTTAGGAAATTTGTGTAGAGTTGTAGAGTTTGTCAAGTTGCAAAAGGGAGTAGTCAGAACATTGGATTGTACAAACCTTTGACAATACCGAAGAGACCTTGGACAGATATCAGTGTGGATTTTGTAATGGGATTGCCTAATACATAGAGAGGATATGATTCAATATTTGTAGTTGTGGATAGATTTTCAAAGATGGCACATTTCATACCTTGTAAGAAGACAACTGATGCAGTGCATGTAGCTGATCTATTTTTTAAAGAGATTGTGAGATTGCATGGATTACCTAAGAGCATAATTTCAGATAGAGACACCATATTTCTTGGATACTTTTGGAAGATACTTTGGAAGAAGATGAGGACAGATTTGAAGTTCAGTTCATCATTGCATCCATAGACTGATGGATAGACAGGGGTAGTGAATAGGAGTTTGGGAAACTTGTTGAGATGTTTGGTTGGAGAGAAGATAGGAAGTTGGGACTTGATTCTTTCACAAGCAGAGTTTGCATATAATAATTTAGTGAACAAGAGTATTGGAAGAACACCTTTTGAGGTTGTTACTAGAGCAAACCCTAGAGGAGTTGCAGAGTTTAGAAACATCAGTTTGGAAGAAAATAGAAATGCAAAAGTAGAAGAATTTGTAGAACATATGAAGACAATGCATAATTAGGTTAAGAAGCATTTGGAGGATATGAACAACAAATATAAGGAAAAGGCAGATGAGAAGAGAAGACATCAGGAATTTGAAGTTGGAGATGAAGTGATGGTATACTTGAGAAAAGAAAGATTTCCAGTTGGGACATATAACAAGTTGAAGATGAAGAAGTTTGGACCTTACAAGATACTCAGAAAATTTGATTCAGGAAATGCGTATGAAGTGGAATTACCGGAGACATTGGGCATATCACCTATTATCAACATTGCAGATCTATATCAGTATCATGAAGTAGAGTTTAGTGGTAGCATTGAAGAAGACTTGAAGAAGCAATTACCACAACAAGCACCGAAGCAGATTGAAGACATATTAGATAGCAAATTTGGATGTAGCACTAGAGGAAGACAATACAAAGAATACCTTGTGAAGTGGAAAGGCAGACCGAAAGAAGATTCATCATGAATTTCTTAGGCTGAGGTGGACCGTCTTGGTTCTCCCCTAGCCCTAGCAAAGTGAGAGACTCACTTTTTCAATAACCCCGGACGTCTGATGCAGGAGCATCCCTGGTTCAAGAGAAATCTTGCATCAACCAAAAACATTTGCATTTTAGTTTGTTTCTTTTCATTTTCTAGTTCAGTTCAAGCAGTTCAGTCAATAGTAGTTTCTGTATTTTGGTCTGCATTCTACTGTAGTCGCATCTTAGACCTTGTGGAGCTGGAATTAGCATCTAGATTCATTCATCTACATCATATCCAGAATTCAGAGCATTTGGATTAAGTACCAGAAAGTTATCGCTATCAGAAGATTGATTGTTTTCTTAGAATAGAGCATCCTGACAATTTTAGACAATTAGCTAAAGGAGAAGACATGTGGAGCATTTCTTGACTTGTGGAGCCTAACGACACATCATTCAATGATCTAGGGTTTGTGGCCAACCTTCCTCAAGATCCGCACATCATTCTATTCATTTGCGTAGGAGTTTTTTTCATTTAGGTCTAACCTATATGTGTACACATGTTACAACTCTTCATTGGAGTTTGTGATCTTTCTTCGTTGACGCAAAGGAATCTAAGGTTCTGGAGATGATATATATTGATGCAATAGATGCCTAGGAAAGTAGTTCAGGATGGAGAGATAATTGATAGTTTAGATCTTGAGCGAAGGAGATTCAAAGTTATACCTTGCACATTTTCTGATATTCTGTAATCATGCCTGTGAGCCCAAATTGTAAGCCCACATGTTGCTGGCCCATCTCTATTTGAATTCTTTGATATACTGAAAGACTAAATTTGCATTTGCTTCATATCTTTAAGTTGTTTCCATTGTGTTTACTATTGCTACATAGTCTGGATAGTTCATTCTGTGAACCCTCCTACCGTGACTGCACCACCATGTTAGTAGAGCATAAAAAAATCAAGATTTTGTCAACTCCTTGGACATTGTAGACTACATTCCAAAGAATGGGAGCTACACTTAGACAAATAGAAGGCAGGGATTTACCAACATTGTTGAAAGACTGGATCAGTTCCTATACTACCCTAATTGGTGGAATGAACCCTTAATTCTAGAATTCTTCATCACTCCTATTTCTGGCTCTGATCACTACTCGGTCATCCTAGAAATCTAGGGAGACATGGCTAAAGGAAGGAGACTTGAACAACAAATACTTCCATAATTTAACTAAAACAAGAAGGGTGCAAAATAGAATATCTTCCCTTAAGCTTGAGGATGGATCTACCATTTTAGATCTAATTGACATTAAAAATGAAGTCATGAGGCACTTCCAAGACTTACTTGCGTGTATGGAGGCCTTTAATTTCCAGTGACAGAACTTCTTCTTGGATCTCATTCCCAATTGTGTAAGCAAAGCTAACAATCATATGTTATGTGCCCCTACAGCTTTAGAAGAATTCAAGAATGCGGTCTTCCCAAGGCCAGATGGATTCCCTGCGGGATTCTTTCAACAATTTTGGGATATCTTAGGCAATTATGTCTAGGAAATGGTGGAGGAATCAAGGACTTCCAAATGATTTGTGAAGAATTTGAACTCTACAAGTTCATTGCCCTTATTCTGAAGAAAAATGATGCAGATTCTCTATCCGAATTCAGGTTGATTTCATTGTGCAATATCTCCTACAAAATTATCTCTGATGTAATGGAAAATAGATTGAAGTTGGTTATGTTGAACCTTGTCTCTGAAGATCAAAGTGGTTTCACCCCTGGACGTACTATAACGGACAGCATAATCATTGCTCACACATCAATCCACTCTACTTGTCCCTCCAATCAATCATGCATGGTAATTAAACTAGGCATAAGCAAAGCCTATGATCGTGTAGACTGGTGTTTTTTACTCTCTATTATGAAGAAGTTGGATTCATCCCACATTGGTTGCAATGGGTCTACAGTTGTATCTCAACAATCAGATACTCAATTTTGGTTAATGGCAGGCCTATGGGTTTTTTCGAGCCAACTAGAGGTCTCTGCTAAGGTGACCCCTTGTCATCTTTCCTCTTTGTCATCATGGATGAATCCTTAGGGTTGGCCATCAAAGCCCAAAATGCTAACGAGAAATGGAATGGAGTCCACATAGTAGATGATTTTCCTCCCATCACTCATCAGCAATTTGTTGATGACACCATTCTCTATGGTGTGTCTTGTTTGGGGGAAGCTGATTCCATAAAATAAACTCTAGAAAGATATATTCAGGCATCTGGACAATGCTTCAATAAGCATAAATCTTGCATATACTTTTTCAACATGGAAAATAGTGTCAAAAGGAGAAACGCATCCATGTTGGAATACAACATTGAGTCTTTGCTTGGCAAATACCTTGGTGTGCCTCTATTTGAAGGTGCTATGAGATCAAGTCTCTGGGAAGAAAATATCGAGAAGTGTAGCACCAAGGAAACTACTTTTAAAGGAAAATGGCTCCAATTGCCACGAAAATCAATATGGTAAAATTTGTGCTCTGTAATTCCAATATACCTGCTCTCTAGTATGCAAATCACGGGGAAGGCAAATAATTTACTGGAAGGTATCCTCAAGAAATTTTTGTGGAAAGGCTCAAAGGAAACAAGAAGAATTCCCTGATGGGAAACATGTAAAGAAAAGAAAGATGGCAGCCTCTATTTGAGGCTAATCAAGTTATAGAACTGTGCATTGGGAGTCAAACTAATATAGAAGATGTATGAGGATCCCAACGCTTGCTGGTGCCGGCTACTGCAAAGCAAATATTTGGACAACATGGACCCCCATAGAATTTTAACAACCCTGAATCCTTCGAGGGGTTCACATATTTGGAGTTTCCTGGTTCAATTTTGCCCCATCATTACAAACCATTTATCATGGACCATTAACAACGATCACTCAACCTCTTTCTGGACGGACTCATGGAATGTGTTCCCCCTACTAGCAGATGACTCATGACTTCACCTCATCATGGAGATTCTCATAGATACTTAGGGATCGTAGGTAGTGGATTATCTTACCCCTCTTGGGAATGGCTCCTCCATATAGAAATGGAAAGACATTGATGTGGTTCAGGTGCCAGATGATCAGAAACTTATATCGAAGCATATCCTCGCTTCAAGAGACATCTTCATAAATCAAAAGAGGACTACATTATTTAGATGGGGGTAATGTCTGGCTCATACTCAGTCAAGTTAGGGTATAAAATATGGAAGACCATTATAGCCAAGGATGATTGGCCATTAGAGCTCTATTGGAGCTAATGGTGTCTCCCTAAAGCGAGGACATTTGCTTGGATTTCCCTACACAAGAGAGCACTGAGTAGGGACTGCTAAAGACCATAGGAATTTCAAGGCCATCCAAATGTGTACTCTATAAAAATGAAGAAGAGAGCATGAATCATCTTTTTCTAAACTATGAATTTTCCAACAAATGTTGGAATTAGTTTCTCAATTGTCTTGGTTGCTCCAGTGCGATGCCTAATGACATTTTCAATCTTTTTTCATGGTTCGTCAAAATGGAGAAACACCCTCTAAGAAGGAATTTAGGTAGCTAGTCCTTCTCTAATCTTGTGGTACATATGGAGAGAACACAACTACAAGATATTCAGAGATACAAAACTACCAGTTGAGAGCATCTTGAAGAAAATTGAGGAAAGCATCTGCAAAACAATCATGGCCAAACAAAGATCCTCAAATGCACGCCCTAGACCATTTAATAGTTGGGATGAATCCATCATGATGAATTGGAAGCTACTCAAGGCTTCTCCCTCATACGCTCCAGGTAGCCCTATATACCTAAGAAGATTATGCATGAATTGGTAAAGTGGCATCCACCCCCAAGTGGAAGATTAAAATTAAATTTTGACAATGTAGCCAAAGGTAACCCCAGGATTTCTGGTGCGGGGTGCATTCTTAGAGATGAAAGGGGTATATTGATTTGGGCCTTGTTAAAGAAGCCGATGTCGGGAACTAATAATGAAGCGAAATTTCAGGCCCTTCTGGCAGGTCTTCACACTAGTAGAAAAATAGAAATAAATCACTAAAAAAACTACCAAAAATTGGTCATGTGATCAATAGTTTGGTCACATGACCATTGGTAGTTTATTGCCAGTCATTTATCTCGCGACCAAATTTATGACCAAAAAAATTTAGTCATTAATTTGGTAGTATATTTAGTCACCTGACCATTGGTAGTTTATTGCCGGTCATTTATCTCGCGACCAAATTTATGACTAAACAAATTTTAGTCATTAATTTAGTCATCAATTTGGTAGTATATTTAGTCATCAATTTGGTAGTATATTTGGTAATTTGGTAGTACATTTAGTCATCAATTTCTATCAGTTGGTAGTATATTTAGTCAATCAGTAGTTTATTTAATTGTTTTGGAGGTTTAAACATAAAACACAAAAAAACATAATCAATCATTCATTTGCACACAATGAAACAACTATTAAGAAGGCAAAATACTGAAAATTTATTGAGAAAAGGTGTTTTTACAGCAGATACAAGACTTAAATATGTCTTTGCTTTGAAAAATGTGTTACAAAGTGTGTTTCTCAATGTTGTGACTGAGAAAATTGAGTTACAATGCTCTATTTTTTGCTTATACAACTCTAAAACATGAAAGAACTACTTGTAAAATGAAGCCTAAATATTTCATCATGGGCTTTTACATCTCAAAATCTGAATAAATGTATGAAAACTCGCTTAATATTGCTAATTGTTGCATTATGTCTTTTTTGTTGCATCTCCTGCCTTGGTCTGCACAAACAGAACCCGGTAATGCAATAAGTAAATTGCCCCTTTGTAACAAAAACCAAATAAGTAACTTATTTTAACATGTTCTTTGAAAGAACATTTACCTTCTTGACTCCACGGATCTTCTTAGATCTGTTTAGACATAGTAAGTCAAAATAGACAATATAAATAAAATATGAAATAGTAGTAAGCTGTACAAAAAAGACAACACGGATTTACATGGAAAATCTAATTTGTACTAGGGAAAACCACTAGCAAAGATCTCTCAATAATTTTATTCTTAGAAGAAATTCGTTGTTACAGAATTTTACCATGCATTTGCATTCAAGATCAATTGACTTTTGTTGACTACTTTACCAATGCTAGAATAAGATAAACTAACTTCACATACCAATAATAACTAATCCATCTCATACACACAAAAGAAGAAACAAGATAAGAATGCATAATGGATGAATTGGAGAACAGATTAAACAACAGACTATAATTTTGGCACCCATATGGTTAAAATAGGTTAGGGATTATTAAATATATTATAATATTATATTATATTATAATATTATATTATATTATAAATATTATAAACCTTAAGGAATTTTCAAGACTCTTTCTTGAGAAAAAAAGCACAATAATGTCTTGAAACTGGCAATCCAAGTCTCACTAACTTAATACAATACAAAAATTGTAAACAAAATAGTTTCAACAAGGAAAGAAAATTTTTGAATCCATGTAATATGTTCACATTCCCCGCCTAATGGGGACAACAATCATTTTAGTGTTCAAATTTGGAATAACGGATTCACTAATCAATACATATATCTGAATTCTTAGAAGAAATTAATAGTGCTTTCTCGTACTTGCAATAATGAGAGTTTAGTGCTTCCGTATATATTCTATCAAAGAACTACTTGCAAAATTCAAGTTTTTTTAGTCATTTATTTTTTCTTTTCTACCGTATAAGAGAACTACTATCAAAATTCAAGCCCATATCTATGTCATATTTGATACATCCAGATACTGTATCATGTTGTCCAGATCTAAATCTAGTTTAGAGTTATAAAAAAATTCAAAAATTGCAAAAAAAAAAATGTAACATTTTGATTTAAAAGTGATGATTTTGTTCTCTAGGGGAGAGGACCCAATAGTGGTGCACCCTAACTTTACGCCTCTCAAAATCATACGTGGCAATTTTGAATCACTCCAAAAATTTTACAGTAGCTTACTTGGCAATGCCCCTGCGTATAACTAAGGTTTCAGGGCCACATCATCAAATACGATGCCACATCAGCATGCTTTTTGTTGAGGTGTCAAATAGTTCCCAAAAAAAAAGGGTGGACCAATAGGTGTGCATTAAGTCATGTTTTATTGGTGGGCTAATGTGGCATCACATGATTGGTTGCTTTTTAAATTTGAAGGGCACATTTCATTCAATTATTAGTACTTATAGTAACACTAACAACCTTAAAGTCACAACTACTTGTACTAAACTTTAAAACTTTTGGGCCTTAAATGCACATATACTATCTCAGCCATTGGAACTATCTCACCTATTGGGTCTTTTCCCCTATATATATCACAAAAACTACAAATAACATTTAAAAATAATCTATAAAAAACAACAAAAACTTTTAAGTTTTTACATTATGTTCTATGCCTTTTGATGTATAATATATTTGTGTGTGTATAAATTTGTACCTTTGGAATCCCATGGACTACCAAAATGGGAGCTTTAGAACAAGGTATGGACATCCATCAAAGCATAATGGAAGGGGGATTTTTGTGAGAAATTATAGTTGGAAATGCTCTGGTAGACATGTATGCAAAATGTTGGACAGGCTTCTCGCATCACCGCGGGAGCTGTCAAGAGTCAGTGCGGGAGTGCACTCCCGCACTGACTCTTGATAGCTCCCGCGATGATGCGAGAAGCCTGTCCAACTGCATCTTCCCTGGTAGACATGTATGCAAAATGTGGAAGCATTGACAAGGCATGTGAACTGTTTGGCAGAATGCCTCAAAGAGATGTCATCTCATGGAATGCAATGATTGCGGGATATGCACAAAATGGATTTTTTGAAAAGGCTTTAGAAACTTTCAAGCAAATGCAATTGGCAGGTGTAAAGCCAAATTCCACAACCTTTGCCAGCATCCTCCCCGCCTGTGCAAAAATGGGAGCTTTGGAACAGGGTATGGACATCCATCAAAGCATAAAGGATAAAGGAATTCTGTCAGATGTTGTAGTTGCAACTGCCCTGGTAGACATGTATGCAAAATGTGGAAGCATAGAGAAGGCATGTGAAATGTTTGAAAAAATGCCTGAAAGAAATGTGGTCTCGTGGAATGCCGTGATTGCAGGATATGGACAAAATGGATTTTTTGAAAAGGCTTTAGAAACTTTGAAGCAAATGCAATTGGCAGGTCTAAAGCCAAATTCCACAACCTTTGCTAGCATCCTCCCTGCCTGTGCTAAAATAGGAGCTTTGGAACAGGGTATGGACATCCATCAAAGCATAATGGAAGGGGGATTTTTGTCAGAAATTATAGTTGGAAATGCTCTGGTAGACATGTATGCAAAATGTTGGACAGGCTTCCTGCATCACCGCGAGAGCTATCAAGAGTCAGTGCAGGAGTGCACTCCTGCACTAACTCTTGACAACTCCCGCGGTGATGCGGGAAGCCTGTCCAACTGCATCTTCCCTGGTAGACATGTATGCAAAATGTGGAAGCATTGACAAGACATGTGAATTGTTTGGTAGAATGCCTCAAAGAGATGTCATCTCATGGAATGCAATGATTGTGGGATATGCACAAAATGGATTTTTTGAAAAGGCTTTAGAAACTTTCAAGCAAATGCAATTGGCAGGTGTAAAGCCAAATTCTACAACCTTTGCCAGCATCCTCCCCACCTGTGCAAAAATGGGAGCTTTGGAATAGGGTATGGACATCCATCAAAGCATAAAGGATAAAGGAATTCTGTCAGATGTTGTAGTTGAAACTGCCCTGCTAGACATGTATGCAAAATGTGGAAGCACAGAGAAGGCACATGAACTTTTTGAAAAAATGCCTGAAAGAAATGTGGTCTCGTAGAATGCCATGATTGCAGGATATGGACAAAATGGATTTTTTGAAAAGGCTTTAGAAACTTTGAAGCAAATGCAATTGGCAGGTCTAAAGCCAAATTCCACAACCTTTGCTAGCATCCTCCCTGCCTGTGCCAAAATGGGAGCTTTGGAACAGGGTATGGACATCCATCAAAGCATAATGGAAGGGGGATTTTTTTTAGAAATTATAGTTGGAAATGCTCTGGTAGACATGTATGCAAAATGTGGAAGTATAGACAAGGCACATGACCTGTTTGAACTAAATGAACCCTCGAATTGATTGCTGCATGTGTATGAACATTATCCCATGCCCTAATTTTTATTTTTCATAAGTGTGGAAACCATTGTCCTCAGTTGCATTTGTTCTTGTTGCTTGCCCTAATATCCTCATGCTAATTTGTAGAATCTCAACTCTCATTTGCCAAAAACTCCCAATTCCTTATTTCCCTCTAGTTCTTACATTCCCACAAGCTTGTAACTATTTGAAAATTAGCCATATAAAGGTTGTCTCTTTGGATATTTGAACTTATCCTCTGCTCTTCTTCTATACTAGAGATCTCATATGACTTCACCCAAGTCAAATAAAATGAAATATGAACTTAAAGGGCTAACAACACCTTCTAAGATTGTCTCTACACTTAATGAAGTATTAGACATTGACTTAGGGCATGTGAACTTAGAGGACTTCTTAAGGAGGATGTTTGGGAATAATCAAATGACATAAGCAAGGTGTTTTGCTAGCAGTGGGATTGTGTAAGAAATGAGTTTCCCACCTTAGAACTTTAGTCTCCTAAACTCATTATAGCTTGTGCCAAGTTTTATGATCCTCATATTAGGTAATTCCAACCATGAATGTTTAGATTCATTAAGATCATTCTAGAAAACAAGAAAAGGATCAATTGGGCCACCATTCTTAGTGATAAGATTCACAAGAAAATCACAAAGGTCTGAAACTCAAGGATAGTGGTCTCATGGAATGCCATGATTGCAAGATATGGACAAAATGGATTTTTTAAAAAGGCTTTAGAAACTTTCAAGCAAATGCAATTGGCAGGTCTAAAGCCAAATTCCACAACCTTTGCCAGCATCCTCCCTGCCTATGCCAAAATGGGAGGTTTGGAATAGGGTATGGACATCCATCAAAGCATAATGGAAGGGGGATTTTTGTCAAAAATTATAGTTGGAAATGCTCTGGTAGACATGTATGCAAAATGTGGAAGTATAGACAAGGCACGTGACCTGTTTGAACTAAATGAACCCTAGAATTGATTGTTGCATGTGTATGAATATTATCCCATGCCCTAATTTTTATTTTTCATAAGTGTGGAAACTATTGTGCTCAGTTGCATTTGTCCTTGTTGCTTGCCCTAATATCCTCATGCTAATTTGTATAATCTCAACTCTCATTTGCCAAAAACTCCCAATTCCTTACTTCCCTCTAGTTCTTACGTTCCCACAAGCTTGTAACTATTTGAAAATTAGCCATATAAAGGTTGTCTCTTTGGATATTTGAACTTATCCTCTACTCTTCTTCTATACTAGAGATCTCATATGACTTCACCTAAGTCAAATAAAATGAAATATGAACTTAAAGGGGTAACATCACCTTCTCAGATTGTCTCTACACTTAATGAAGTATTCGACATTGACTTAGGGCATGTGAACTTAGAGGACTTCTTAAGGAGGGTGTTTGGGAATAATCAAATGACATAAGTAAGGTGTATTGCTAGCAGTGGGATTGTGTAAGAAATGAGTTTCCCACCTTAGAATTTTAGTCTTCTGAACTCATTATAGCTTGTGCCAAGTTTTATGATCCTCATATTAGGTAATTCCAACCATGAATGTTTAGATTCATTAAGATCATTCTAGAAAACAAGTAAAGGATCAATTGGGCCATCATTCTTAGTGATAAGATTCACAAGAAAATCACAAAGGTTTGAAACTCAAGGATAGTGGTCTCGTGGAATGCCATGATTGCAGGATATGGACAAAATGGATTTTTTGAAAAGGCTTTAGAAAATTTCAAGCAAATGCAATTGGCAGGTCTAAATCCAAATTCTACAACCTTTGCCAGCATCCTCCCTGCCTGTGCCAAAATGGGAGCTTTGGAACAAGGTATGGACATCCATCAAAGCATAATTGAAGGGGGGTTTTTGTTAGAAATTATAGTTGGAAATACTCTGGTAGTCATGTATGAAAAATGTGGAAGTATAGAAAAGGAACGTGACCTGTTTGACAAAATGTCTCAAAGAAATGTGGTCTTATGGATTAAGCTTTAAACACTGTTGATAGCGATAGGATTAATGGCATCATATTTCAGTGCTTAAAAGTAACTATAGATTTTTATTTTCCACAATGACATTTGTTATAATGCAGTTTATCCATATAATATGAATTAACTTTCATTCCTTTCCAAACTACAACAAAAAGACAAAAGCCTTCAAACTATACAAGCTATATTGTCCTCACAGTTTTAGACAATTGTGTGGAGAGAAATTCTAGTTGAAATTTCTGCCTTATTGTTGAATTTATACATGCTAAAATGCATCGGAAATGGAGTACCTTAAGAGCTCTCCCAAAAAGTAGTAGGAATCCCATATTGCTGAGTATGATATGTGCAAACTGTAGAGCCCAGGTAATATGGTACATTTTCTTCCCTGCATGATTAATAAATTTGAGTAAATAATATACAATCCCACCATTGCCAGTTTTGTAGAAAATAGCATACAGTTCTAAGTGTCTCAAAATCATTGAAGGAAGCTGGTTAAATATGAAGTTCATCTTATGAAAATAAAAATGGCATCTATTATGTGTACACATGATTACTGGAAAAAATATTTAGATAGTTAAGATAGATAATTCACATGTTACTCAGCTACATTGGATTCATAAGTTTACCAAGTCCCATCAGGCTGAGCTTAAACAAACGATATATAAAATTTGTCTCATTTTTTTCAATCAGCTGCAGAGGAAATAAGTCACATAGTTCTGTATATAATCTATATTACATGGGTACACATTTAAGTACTCACTAAATACATGACCAACTAATTTTTGTATCTGATAAAGCGTTGGCCATCTCTAGCATACAAATTTGCAAGTAGCAAATTGGCATAGAGTGAGAAAGCACCTAAAACAACCATGCCAATAATTCCCTAGACCAATCCTAGAGGCACTAGAATGAGGTTTGAATATCCCAAAATGTACACATAGTTGAAACTTGTAACTAACATCAGTCCCACTTTCTGCCATGAATCTGAAAACCATCACAACAACAAAAAATCTTAAAACTTTCTCTCTATAAAACACACAACATAAACCATAAATATGATAACAGCTATCCACTCATTTAATAGTCTATAAAGGCAAGACAATTTAGTGAAATGAGAGTAGAAATAAAATGGAAAAATTTAGATACCATTGTCAATTTTGTGTGCAGACTTGTGAGTAGAAAAGCTGGTTTCTTCCTGTTCCTTGGCCATAATGTCTGCAGTTTATTTTTTCATTAGATCTTTCTACTCTTTCATTCTCTTCTACATTTTAGAACAACCTTTCTTGACACCTCAATGGATTCTTCTCCACCACTGAATAACTGCCACTCAAATAGAATCAATGCTTTATAGTGTTTACACACTTGTACATATAGAGTTGGATTTCTCAAAAATCGGAGAGAGAAATCAATATTTTTTAAAGGATGTGTCATCATATATACAACTACAACCACCACTAAGATCATGCAAACTTTGTGTTTCTCTCACCCTTATCTTTTAATCAGAGATGTTTGTTTCTAGCTACCATTATATATCAGGCCTCATTGTTTATAGTTGTAGTAGAAATGCTAATAATTGATGTATTATGAGTTGTTTAACAATTTTATTAGAGAACTTATCAAACTGCCTTCCATATAATTTGCTTGTTTCAAAGGCAATGACATGTACAACTAAAAAAGCTTGGATATACTATGTTGTGCATGGCTAAAGTTGACACTAAAAGGTTTGTTTGCCTTTAAATCAACAAAACGTTGATATCTGATCCACTAGTCTACAGTTGGAGCCCATAGAAAAAGTTTGCATCAAGAACAATGAATCTGCTAAAATACGTCACAAACACCATTAAATGGCAGGGCACCTGTTTAGGGGCTTAAACATTTAGTGAGGCTCAGGCTGCCATGATTTCTCCCACTTAAATCTAATCCAAAACGGGCATGCTTCAAAAATAAATTGGAGTTCAATGATACCATACACACCCTAGAAACCAATCTAAATCTTGCACCAACAATTACAGTACAACTGTTGAGGGGTAGGTGCCTAAAACACCTTGTGGTACTAAGGATATTGTTAAGGGGTAGGTGCCTAAAACACAGTGCTACTAAGGATGATTTGTTTTGTTCCACTATAACTCTAATTACAAAAATGTGTATGTTTCAAAAGATTGAAAAGCCCAATTAAAGCATGAAAACCAGAAAACCCAAGATATTGCTTCAAACCAAAACAGAAACAACTACAACTGAAATAAAAGAAAGAAATCACCATAAACTTTTGCTCTCATGATTTGCATTGACCAGCTCCAACAACATCACCGCATCACCGTAGGCACTTCAAGTCATGCCTGCGGTGATGCAAGGAAAGCCCCACATCACCACAGGCATGACTTGAAGTGTCTGCGGTGATGCAAAATATGGAAGCATTGACAAGGCATGTGAACTGTTTAGCAGAATGCCTCACAGATATGTCATCTAATGGAATGCAATGATTGCGGGATATGCACAAAATGGATTTTTTGAAAAGGCTTTAGACACCCTAAACCTTATCATTGAGATACCTGTTAAATATGTGCTGGTTGTATGGATGTGTTTTCTTGGTGCCTGTAGATCACATATGAATATAGGCTTAGGAGTATTTACAGCAACACTACTTTTTGATTTGGATCCCAAAAATGTTGCACAACTTTTGTTCTTCTCTCAAACATCTATCCAGAAGTGGGCAAGCGTGGTGAGGTAAGGAGATTGATGAAAGATAGAGGAATTCAAAAAATCCCCAGATGCAGTTGGATTGAAGGGCATAAAATGGTTGTCAAAATAGAGATACATGTTAAATCTGTGTTGGTTGTCGAAATAGAGATATCAGCGATGCCATGCCAGGAAAAACCAAGAGTTGTTGATCTGAAGCTCCACCAGAAGCGACCCTTGGTAATACACTCCATCGCACCTCTCCCCTGAACCTCCGCTAACTTTTCACAAACATGAAACATTAGGGTTTACCGGGCACCAAATTTTTAATTAAATTTTAACCATTTTAACATTTTGGTTTTGGCGCTCATTGTATTAATATTATATTATAATATATGTATAATATTATATTATATTATAATATATTATAATAATTATGTAATATTATATAATATTTAACTATATTATAATATTAATAAATAATATTATATATTATTATAATATTATATTATACTATAATAATTATATAATAATATGATATAATATTATATTATATTATATTATAGTATAATATTATATTATATTATATTATAATAATTATGTAATATTATAATCCCCAAGGCATTGGGATCATTAATGGGCATGTTGTGTCATGGCTAGTGCGTTGAGATAGATTAAAGAGCCACACTTGCAAAGGGACATAAGGGACAAACCAAACTGATTGCAAAGAAGATTGTCGTGCCTCATCTACAACAGGCAATTGTTAAAGGAATCTCCTCCTTCAACAAGAATCCCAAGAGTGGTATCTAGGGGTGTTCGACATAGTTGCATCTCTCAAGAGTGAGGATACTAAAAATTCCATTACCCTTTTCAAGGAAGGTGTAACTCAGGATAACATGGAAACTTTTGCTTTCTTTGTCAGGTATATGACACCTCCTCTTACCCTTGAGAAAGTTGAAAGGATTAATGAGTTTGCAACTGGGATTAGGTTCTTTCTGCACAAACTCCCCAAGTAACTGGTAGATGCCTTCATGGCCTATGTATTGCCA
This sequence comes from Cunninghamia lanceolata, assembly GCA_027924645.1. Lineage (NCBI taxonomy): Eukaryota > Viridiplantae > Streptophyta > Pinopsida > Cupressales > Cupressaceae > Cunninghamia > Cunninghamia lanceolata. The sequence goes on along the minus strand of BSBN01000416.1, from coordinate 866,646 downwards.
CCTACATGGCCTATGTATTCCTCTTTTTTGTTAATGTGAAAGGGAGCTACCCCCAAGGTAGCAATTTACGCATTAAAAAAAAGTGCATGCAATTTTTGATAATTAAATCCTTTTAAATAAAAGATCCAAATGTAAATCAAAATCCTATTTTATTTTTATTTAATAAAGTTATTTTACTTTTTATTTTATTTACATTATTTATTGAAGAGCTATTTTATTAAATTAAATAAAATAATATTAAAATAATTTTAAAGTAGATTGACAAAATTGGATGGGATGAAGAGCATTTGTTGTCTACGGGGGGGTTTGAGGGTTTGAGGCAGCCTGTGCTGCTTCCTCTGCTACTACGTAGGTCATAGATCTGCTTGGTCTGGTCTGGGGTTGGGTTTTCTTTGCTACTACAGGTGTGTCGTGCGTTGGGAGGCAGTGTATGTGCTCCTCCCCTGATTTCTGTCTAAGTTTTAGAGATTTTTTTTTTCTGAGATTTGAATAGTGGTTGGGTGCATGGTGACCTTTGGGGGTCCAGGGGACACCCTTCTCAGTCTTTCAAAGATGTTCTTAATGGGGATGAGTCCCCTTCATCTAGACATGCAAATTCTATCCATTTTTATTGCATGCAACAGAGGAGTCCAAGAACTCTCAAAATTTAGGGAATCATCCCAAACCTAATGGCTATTTGGAGAAAATCAAAGATCATCCTATGTTGGTGATTAATCTAGAGTCAATCACAGATGATGTTTTGTACCTGATTGAGCATGCTTTAATTTTCAAGTTTATGGGTGTTCATATTTCTCTACATTTTTTAGAGGCTTGGGTTAGGAAAACTGGAATCATGAAGGGGCTATGGAGATCATCTTAGCTGCAAACAACTATTTCTTTGTGGCATTTTCTCGATCAGTAGATCTAAATTTAATCTTTGAAGAGGGTCCCTACTTTCATGACCAAGAGGGCCTTTTTATCAAACCCTGACATACAGAGTTTGACTCGATGGAGAAGCTCATGTCTAAGATTCATGTCTAGATTTGTCTTCCTCAGCTTTCAATGGAGTTCTGGTGACATGATATTATGCATTCCATTATGACAATTTTGGGAAAACCCTTGGGTCCTTCTCGTCAAACCCTCGATAGAAAGGTAGCCACTTTTGTCCATCTATGTGTTGAAATTAATTTGAATAATCCACTTCCTGAATCTCTAGAGATTAGATTGGGTAGTATGAGTTGGATTCAATAGATTGATTATGAAGCACTTTCATTTCAGTGTTGTACTTACCATGAATATGGACATTTACAAAGAAATTGCTCAAAAATGGGAGCTAGGTCCCCATAGCCTGCTCCTGAGACACATGCAACCAATCTTAAAGATAAAGGAAAGGCTCTAGTTCAGAACGATGGGCCAAAATCAAGTGGGTTCATTCCGGTGAAATCCCATTCAAAGGCACAGCTAGTGAATCATCAATTAAAAGATAATCCTAAAGGAGCCTACAATAACATGTATGATGTTCTTGGAAACTTTGAGGAGTTGGACTCAATGGAGCATGATGGTAACAAGGTGGATCAAGACATGCAATTCACAAGCTCTGGTATTTCTATTCCTCTAGATCTGAATCCTTTTTGCAGAAATGCAAGAGACAGTAAAGGAAGGAGATGCTCCAACTCCTAGTCATGTCAATTGAGATAAACGATAAGGAATAGGAAATAGTAGAGACTCCTACAGAAGGAATAGGCCCCGTCCCTTTGACAGACTTTCAAATGGAGACAATTGTAGAAGATGTTATGGCTGGACAAGTTAATGGATCTAGGGCCAAAGAAGATAGCAAAAGGAAGGTTCCTACTATGTTAGGGCTTTAGAAAAATAACCTTAAGAAAGGGGAAGAGGATAAAACTTCAAAAGTTGGAAGGAAAAAGGATTAGGAGAAGGTGAAGATGATAGGAGAGTCATTGGTGAAATTTGGTGTTGTTCGAACATTGGATACTCACTTCTATACCTCTCAAAAATGATTGTGATTTCTTGGAATGCAAGGGGTTTGAGCAACATCCCTTGACAAAAGGCTACTCGAGACTTGATTCATGATCACAAACTTGATATTTTATTTATACGAGGGACTAAGCTTTCAATGGAGGATATGATTAATATATCTTCCAAGATTTGGAGAAGGGCTCTTTGTCAATGTGTTGGCTCCCAAGGTTCAGTTGGTGGTGTATCTTTATTATGGGACCCCTGTAGGATCACATCTCTTTGGTGGTTAGGAAGTACGAACTTAATCTCATTGATGGCATCATGTTTTGGCTCAGGAGAAACTCTTCTTCTCACCAATGCTTATGCACCTACTAATTTTTCTGGTAAGGCTTTATTTTGGTATCATATTACTTGGTGCAGTCACAGTTAGGAGGGTCCACAAAGTGAACTATCCAGGTCGTGCAACTAGAATAAACACAACGGAAAAAACTCAAAGATATAAAGCAAATACAGATTCAGTCATTCAATATATCATAGAATTCAAATATAAATTGGTTAGCAACATGCGGGCTTACAATTAGGGCTCACATGCCTGATTACAGAATTACAAAATATGCACAAGATATGGCTTTGAAGCTCCTTCGCAGAGAATTCAAACTATCAACTTATAAATGATGCTAACTATTTTCCTGGGCATCTATTACATCAATTTATATCATCTCCGAAACATAAGGTTCCTCCACGCTGGCCAAGGAAGATCACATACTCTAATGAAGAGCTATAACGTGTGTACACGGATAGGTCAGACCTAATTGAATAGAACTCCTTCACGAATGAATAAAATTGCACGTGAATCTTAGAGAAGGTTAGCCATGAACCAAAAAACATTGAATGGTGTGCAATTTAGCTCCGCAGGTCATGAAATGCTCCGCAAGTCTTCTCCTTTAGCTGATTGTCTGAGACTGTCAAGATGCTCTATTATGAGAAAACAGTCGATCTTCTGATAGCAATATATTTTTGGTACTTGATCCAAATGATCTGATATTCGAATATGATGTGCATGAATGTGTCTAGGTACTAAGTCCAGCTCCGCAAGGTTTGAAATGCAACTGCGGTAGAATGCAGACCAAAATACAGAAACCGCTTCTGACTGAACTGACTGTACTAAACTAGAAAATGAAAAGAAACAAACTGAAATGCAAACAAACTAAAATGCAAATGTTTTTGGTTGATCTAAGATTGCTCTTAAATGAGGGATGCTCCTGCATCAAATTTGTTCAGTCTCTTACTCTAGTGTGCCCCTAGATTCTAGCCCAAGACTTCCATGCTATTTGTAGCCTGTAAGAAAAAATAGGGGGGGTTGATTGTCTTGGCCCATCTTCTACCTTGATGAGGGACAAAGTTTAATTTTGTAATTTGGTGAATGTGAATCTAAGCAATGGGATTTTCACCTGGCATGATAGAAGGTGTAGAAATGACTTTATCTCAAAAAGGTTGGATAGGTTTCTTGTGTTAGATTTTTGGATTGGAAACAATTGGACTACTTCTTCTCAGATCTTGGGGTGAAGAGGTTCAGATCATTGGCCTGTCAATTTTTCATCCTCACTGTTCTCTATGCCTAAAAATCCTCCTTTCAAGTTTCAGCTTATGTGGCTTTGTGATTCTAGTTTGCATAAGCTTATAGAGGCATGGTGGTTAGAAGGGAAGTCATAACCACAGGTGAACTATATATGGTTATGAACTATATATATGAACATAACCACAGGTGTAGAAAAACACCCAAAACTTACGTTGTCACATACATCCGTAAGGATACGAGAATGGGGTCGAGGTTTCTCCCCCTCTCTATCTCACAAAAACACCAAAGGATAAGTTAACTTAGCAGATCACTTATTGGAAATCACCGACAATAAAAATACTATATAAAATAACCTCTAATAGAATAGTTATAATAACATAACTATAATCATATTGCACGAGGAAAATAATGACTATTGACCTTATCTTGTTGAGAGTCATTTTATCCTTACTTGGTTTTTGACAAAACCTACGCTAATGATTTTTTGACGTCAAATCGACGATTGTCGAGTCAACACTCAAAACTTTGATCAAATAGTTCTAACACAACTTACCACTTAAATCAAGGTTCACTAGACATTGAAAGGACAAAACTTAGATGGCAACAACCTATCCCTTCCAAATGTCTATTGACTTCTCTCTAATGATGCTCTCCCTCTCTTTCTTGGAGGGCAGAAATTTATTTCCTGGTTACAACTCATAATCACTAAACTGGGATTAGTGTATCATTAGCTAATGCATATACATCATGAAAAATCACAATAACATATAATCACATGTATAAATTCTATGCATTTAATCAATTTATGAAAACATAGATTTATCCTGACATTTCACTAAATGTCAAATCATTAATCCTTGCAAGATTATCTACTAATTTCATATAAGTGGAAAGTAAATCATAATCAAAATTAGGGATGTGACAAGACTAGAGTATTCCACTCCTCTTGAGACCCTCCTCTAGGACAACTTTCAGGATCCTGCCAGTAACAAACCAAGGACCTCCCAAGAGGATTATAGGATTTGAAATCAGCCACTCTGGACCACCTAGCCACCAAAAAATTATCACACAAAGATTGGAGCTAGGGAAAAGATTAGAGAATAGGGGGTGATTGTCCCATGAGTCATACCAAAAGAGGGCATTGTCACCATTATGAATAATTCAAAAAAGACCTTTCTTAATAAGAGAGACCCCCCTTTTAATAGTGTTCCAGATCATGGATCCCTTCCCAATCAATTCCATCCAAGGAATATCCTCATTGTCAACTCCTCCAAAATACTTACAATTAAGGATTCTTACCCACGGTTGATAATTTTTTTTGCACCAATGCCAATATAATTTAGCAACTAAGGTTTGATTATTGAGTTTAGATTGTCTAAACACAATACCAATAGCCTTTTTTGGTTTGCACACCTAGTCCCAACTCACAAGACCCCATTTTTTATTATCAAGATTGTCTGCCCATAAAAACTTATGTGGCAGAGCATCAAACTCTTTGAGAAAACTCTTAGGGATAGATAAAACAAAAAACATGTACAAAGGAAAAGCTTGGAAGATAGAATTTAGGAGAGTCAAGCTGCCAGCAAAAGATAACCATCGAAGAGTCCAATGGTTAACATTTGATCGGAACTTATCTAGAATTTTCTTCTAGTGACTATTATTCAGCGTGCCTGAAGATAATGGAATGCCCAAATACTCCACAATAGTCATCCAATATGAAAATGAAGAATATTGGCTATTCCGTGCTGGATATGCTCAGGCGTGTTGAAGAAAAAATATGGTAGATTTGTCTTCATTAATTTGTTGGCTAGAAGTGGTTAAGTAGATGTCCAGGGCTTTCCTAAAATTAATAGCCTCACCAATTCTTGCAAGACCCATAAGAGCTGTGTCGTCCACAAATTGAAGGTGAGACCGAGAGTCTAAATCTATATATGTATAGAACCGTTCCTCCCACCCCCCCGCCCAACCTCCTAGTTCCCCGGCCGGCCTCATTTACAATACAACACTGGCCCCAGGAACACAGGGGAATAAGTCCGGCCCTATTGACGAAGGGCCCCAACGGGATTAGCCCCAGATTGGCCCATTCTTCCCAATTTGGGCCGAACCATAGTCTGAACTCCATTCAGATTACGGTTTCCCCTGGGGCCTCCCACCCAACGGCTATCTAATTCCCCCCCAATGGCTGGGTGGGAGGGAATGTGCCACTAGAATTTGGAACTACTAATCTACCTCACCTATAATTCCCCCCCCCCCCCACTCGCTCCCACCTACCCCAACCTTAATCCTCCCAAGGGCCTATATATATATGATTTAAGAAGCTAAACATTCGAGGTGGTTGATAGACTTCTTATAACATGGCTAAGATTCCATGATAATGTAAGCAATTTTGTAAGTGGCCTCAACTCCTTTACTCCCTAACCGATTAAGAGAGTAAGGAGGAGCTCTTAAACTGACATGAAGAGTGGTCTTTAATGAACATCACTTCCTCTTCTTTGCATGCCTACAAAGAGTCTTTATAGGCTAAGTAAGAGGAGATAGGAACGTAGTCATGGTGTGGTCATTAAACATCGTGGGAGTGTTTTCATAGGAAGACACTGATAGAGCAGAGAGGGAGATAATTTGAGGAGAACAAGAAGTTCTTGATTATCGAGAGAGAGGGAATTGAGCACGGAAGAAAGGAGTCTGTGGTCGATATCAAACAGGTTCCTCTCTTGTAATTCTAGTTTTATGAATAGTTTTGATTTGTATATATTACAATGGATGCTTGGTTTATGTCATAGTCGATGCTTTGCATCGGTTTAGAATCATTACTCTGCTTTGCTTTAGTCAATACTCAGTGTATGTTTTGATCAATACTTTGTATCTTATAAGGCCGAGAATATAAGGCCAATAGTCTTGAAGTATAAGGCCAAACATTACTATGTTCTATGGCTAATGTAGGTAAAGCTCTCCTATGTCTAATGACTATTAGTCTTTGTTTATAGTTGATAGATCTGAGGCCATTATCTTACCATGTTACTATGTAAGATCAAGGAAGATATTTTATCTTAACTTAGTGCAAATTCAATGCCGATACTTTACCTTATCTCTATGTAAATATAAGGCCAATACTTTGCCTTATCTTTGTGTAAAAATAAGGCCGATACTTTACCTTATCTCTATGTAAATATAAAGCTGATATCATACCTTATCTCTGTGCAAACTCAAGGTTGATAGCCTGTTAAGCCAATGTAAACTTATGGCCAATTAGTTATGTTTGTTAGTATTCAGATAGACAAACAAGTAGCTATGCTTTCTATTTAGTATAATGAGAGTAAGTATTCTCTTAAATCCTGTCAAAGATTAACCACAATAGGGAACTCAGAGACTTCTTTTTGTACTCACTATGAATGCTTATAACAAGGCCGAAGAATGTATACTTATATAGATGTATACTCATACATGTCGAAGAGAGGTATACTTCTATAGGCCGAAGAGAGGTATACTTATACAAGCCGAAGAGATGTATACTTGTACAAGCCAAAGAGATGTATACTTTTACAGGTGAAAGAGATGTATGTTGGTAGTACGCTGAGTTTCTATTACTGTCTTGTCTATTATTATATAACTGAGATGTTTTTATCTGTCTAAAACCCAACCGAATCACCAGAGAACTCTAAGGAGATATAGGAGTTAAGATCGTGGGTAGGATAGTGATGAATCTTATGTATCTTTTTATTACATTCAAGAATGTTTAGTTTTCATTTTAAAGACTTAGTACAAGGTCTCTTTATTTTTAATAAAACTAGAAGGATATTGGTTATCATTGGATCATCAAGGTATGATCATAGTATTATATATGCTCATAAAAAGGATATATTTATATCTTCTACAAGGATGAAGTGCACAAGTAATGAACCTTTATATATCCAGAGTAGTGGATGAAAGGAGACTATTTGATTGAATTGGTTTATTATTTTCTATAGACTCATAATCTATTTTGGAGATCAAACTTTGTGTATTGTATTTATGTTATGAAGAATATTTACAAGAATTTTTTTACGTAAAATTAGAAACCCCTGTTCTATGGTAAATATATGAGAAACGTGAATTTGAGTAAAGCCTAAGTGGTCTAGAGAAGACTAGAGGCTAATAAACTCATGTAATATTATTATCATTGTATAACAAGAGTTTTGATAAGATTTTGTATATTGGGTTAAGAGAGGATAAATCCCTAAGATCAACCCAGATGGGTCTAGTAAACTCTCAATATAATTATGTCATTGATTGAACTTATTATACTTATGGGCGACAGTGTATAGTCGAGAGCCCATAATTCAAGACAAGAATACCTTAGGAAAGGTTTAATAAGTTTTCGAAGTCAGTACATGACATCAAGCACCATAATGCTTAATTTAGATTCAATGAGTAGAGGGACAGGAAGTCATAGACTCTTATGTTTGCAAGAATGCAACGAAGGACTTTTTGAAAGATTAAGTCTTTATAAATGTATTCATTGTATTTATATCCTAGAAACCAGGAATAAATTCTAAGTCAGATGGACTATGAGTTAAACTTAGACAAGATGATTCATGACTAGTGTCTTAGTCAAATAAATCAATTGTAGGATGAGATAGTCCTCAAGTCGAGTTAGAGGTGTGTGAACACACGACTACATTTATTGCAAACATCTATTTATATATAAACCTTGGCCAAAGTGATGCATAAGTCTCTACATGTATTACTCAGTTCACAGTGTCTAGATGGCGTAACCTACCAGTAGGATCATACTTAGCTAGAAGATTGTCTAGAGTTGTATGGTTGATTGTGTTACGTAGGACACAACACTAGGACTCAGATGGAAAAAATTGTTGGTTCCTTATTTCTATACTCTTCATCAAGAGTAGGGCCACTTCCAGGAAGGAAGGTGTGTGGGGACCGTTGGTCTGTGGTTGGAGGTAAAGCACTCAGATGATGCTCTCCCTCTGTAGGAGAAGACTCACCAAGATTTGAGTGATGTCGAACTCTATTATTAACCAATATATTGATGCAGAAAGGGCATGCACACTACTCAACAGACCAACATATCCTATATCAAGCAACATACTGGTTATATAATGTGTTATATTTACATTGTCAAACCAGGGAATCGTAATCTTCTTGGATGATGTTGGTACTATGTGTATAGTTAAGGATTCCTAAGTTTTAGTCTAGAGGTTGTGTAAGGGAATCATCTAACTAAAGGAAGCACAATTCAATTACAAAGATTGAAAATATTCTAAGTAAGCAGGAATGACAGAAAAATAACTAAGTTCATTCAACACAGCAGTAATCAAATGATCCTATGTAACTTCTAAATAAAAGAACAACTAACTATTGGTTTAGTTGGTGATCACCTTGACTCAGTAAGACTTATAACATAAATTACCAAAGTCTAACTATTTCTCATTACTCATTACAACATACATCAATCACACATATATATAAACATACAATTATAAATTGAACATATGAACAAAGTGGAGAGACACAGTACCTCAAGTGGCCTGCTCGAAGAACTGTGATCCCATGAAATCTATTTGAATCTCTATTGTATCTTTGTAATCATTGATAGAACTTAAAACATATATTCTTTTATTGAATGCTGGAATGAAAAGATACAACAACAAAATCTAATGCTATATCTCTATCTCTCTCTAAATGAAGCAAAATCTAATCTCTATATATGAGATCAACATTGTCTATATGAATAAAACTACTGAACAAAAAATGTTGTAACTGTCCATTATCCAACAACGTAGGAAAAGGACTTTATTACAAAGCAAACTAGAAATAGGAAAATAAACTGACATGAAGGCGACATAGATGATATAGTCCTACTGTAACTCTATCTATCTAGTATTCGTGAAGAATGATCAAAATTAGAAATAGAACATAGAGCATGATCTAGATTCCTCCATTATTCAAGACTGCATCATTTATTGAAAGATAATCATCACAGAGTCATGGATGACTCGTCCCAATCAATTCAGGATCTTCTTCACTTGGCTGCAGGTACCCGTATCATCTACTGTGGATATCAACATCTCCTTTGGTTGTAGGTTGTCCAATGATCTTCATGATATGAAGCCACACTCTTACTGCATGAGGAGTTAGTACATCACATGGTATCTATGCATCACTATTACTAAAATCAACATAAAGTACTGACATATTTCATGAGCAATCAACCAGTCACACATAATTAATTAACAACATATTATATACTCATCTTCATGTTTTAGTGTCTTAAGGATAATCATAGACATAATTAGTGCATATAGAAGTCTAGAAATGTCTTAGGAAATAGGTACTTAAAGCAAGAAAAACAAGACAAAACATGGTATCATCAAGTGACAAATATCAAGATTTTAGATGCAGTATTCTTTATGTATTGATGTAAAATTATTATCATTGCCAAGTGCAAATCATGTATTGTAATTGTAAAGTGAAAATTTTCTCACTAAGATTTATCTTCAAATATATTGATCTTCTAAGTTGAAGAATATTCAAAAATGATATGTAATTATTTCCTTGTATTTATGCAATTAAAAAAAAGATATCTCATGTTTACCATGTTTATTTACTTTCTTGTAAATTCTTGAGTTTATGTGAGTAATATGAGAAGGAATGTTACATATGGTATCAGAGCAAACTAGGTTCAACACATGGACTTAGGAGCTCACTATGAGAAAAATTGTCAACATTAAGCAGATAGCTAATGTCTAGAATTGGTTTTATGCCACAATGGTGTGGAGAAGAACCAAGAAAATTGCCAAAAAGTTTGTTCCCCAACATTTACCTAAGTTAGTAGTTAAGAAAGAACTTACTGAGGAAGTTAAACTTAAGGAGCATATTGGTTATGCTAAGGGTGCATGGCTAGAGGATTTAGAGACTTTGGCTAATGCTCTTAAGCGTATACAGCTAGAGAGGAAACAACATATTAAACTGACCAAGAATCCTATTGTTCCTACTCATGTAGTTAAACCAAGTAAACCTTATGCAAAATGCGACATGCCATTTAGGTGTGGTCGTGATGCCCTTGCTATAGGAAACGAGGTATTGGAGGAATACTTGCATGTACATCCACCCTCTAAGTTTGTTTTTTTGGATTCCAATGGGGAAGAGGAACCTAAGGAATATCTTTTAACCGACAGTGACATGTAGTCTTGTCAAGTTAATTATCTAAATAAGGATGTATTTATACCCAAAATAAACTATAATAAAGATACGATTATTTGCTATTTGAGTATTTGTGAATGTATTTTGTTGTTGAAATTTGAATTTTGAATTAATGAGATGCATTATTCTGAATTCTAATTTATAAATTGATACAAATATCAGGTGTGATATAGAGTATCATCATGGTTCAAACTCGAACAACTCTTAAAGATAGTCAAGGAGAGTTAAATCCTTATGAAAATCCTATGGCTAAGTTGGATCAGATATTGACCATGTTGAATGAAACTAAGGATAGGCTTGGAAACTTGGAATAGGAAGTTAGGGGTCAAGGTATATCTGAAGCAGGACATGAGGATTGACATCAAGGAGATGATGAATATGTCCATGAATCTAGTATCCATAGTGAGCCAAGGGAAAACGTTGATAAAACTAAGATTTAAGAAGAGAAGAGAAGTAGAGTTGCCTTTGAACTATCTAGAGATATGAAGAAAGTCATGCCACCCAAGTTTGATGGAACTGAAAGTGGTGATGCTACAGAAGCTTGGTTGACAGAGATGGAAAAGTATTTCGAGATCCAAAATTACTCTGTGATAACCAAGGTAGTATGGGGTGCCTTTCAATTGGCAGGAGAAGCATCCATGTGGTGGATGAATAAGAAGATGTTACCGCAACTTTTATTTGACCAAAAGCTAACATATTTTTAGAATTTGAGACAAGGAGATATGTCAATATTTGAATATTGGGAAAAGTTTACCCATCTTCAAATATTGGGAAATGAATGTAAATCTGAAGCACAACACTCGGCAAGGTGCAAAAAAGTCCAAAAACACGGGTTCACCAAAATGTTTAGTGTTAAAAATGAAGATAATGGATTTTAATGGTTTGTGTTGATCCTCCTTTCACCACTAAACATTCAAGGACATTCAACTGAGTAGAGAAATCTACTACAGATCTCTTGTCACTTGGAACATAGGGGAAGATTAGAATTGTGTGATTTTGTTGTTCAATTAAGCCCAATTATGCTCAAAACTCTAATTTCGTGAAATTGTAAACAAACGAACAAATTACAGAAAATGATCACACACAGAGATATCAAATGACAATCAAATGCGTACCAAATTTTGAAGTTCGATGTGTAGAAAAGTCAGGGACTAATGAGCGGACACCCTACTCCAGTGCCACAGTTTTCTTCAGGAACTAGAAATCTTGTTTGTAACCTATTCCTATTGTTCCAGAGATTTTTCAGTTGCGCAATTCAGAGGACTAATGAGCAGGCGTCCAAGTCCAAGTCCCTGATTTATTTTTAGATCTATAATTCTAATAGTCTGCACTGCTCTCCTGTAACTCCACTTCTTTTGCTTTTGCAACCTATAACCTACAATCACAGAAAAATGGGTTAGGGGTTGTGATGTTTAGAGGCTTGCCTCAGTCAAGCCCTAGAGAGACATTCAAGTCTTTCAAACACTGTTGTCAGATAAAGAGTGTGTATCCCTGCAGGATAGAGGCAAAATCCAAATGATAAATGATAGAAAACACAATTGATATCACCTTGTAGTGAAGATATCATGGAAGGAAGATGCTCTTCATGCCATGAAGAGATAGATGCCAAATTTGCAAATACAAACACAAAAATAACACAAATTCTGCTCTGCTACACAATGAATGCCTTTGAATCACTTTTACATAAGCCACAAGTTTGCAATATCCATCTAGTTTACAAATGAATCACTAATCATGCTTATATATGCAACTACAAATATTCCCACTAAGAATTTCGTAATTCAAACTTGCCGTGTCGGCATAGGACCTAAATAATGGTCATAAACTGACACTTTGAAATTGGTCCCGACCTAAAATAGGGTAGGACTAGGGTGCGGGCACCCAAGTCCCCCTATTTTAGGCAAGATTCATGTTACGTGCATCCCCTAAGTCCCATTTGCCGTGAAACTTTAGGGGTTTCTCATCGGGAGTCATCAAAATCATGCAAGATGCTCTAAATGCATTCTAAAGGACCCAGGAGCTAAACCTTAAGGGGAAAAGCCCCCAAGCTTACTTTTTTCTTACATAACATTTAGCCCCCACTTTAATGTATGTATAAATGCAAGGCCCGTACATGCATTAAAGTACAATCAACAAACACAGTAAACACACCAAGCACGGAGAAGACACACCAATCACAGTGAAGACAGTAACAGGCACGCAAAACATGAAGAAGATAGTTACAGTCACGCAAAACATGGAGAAGATAGTATTGAAGACATGCAAAACACAATGAATACAGTGAATGTAATGAATACAGTGATGATTTTCTTTTTCTTTTTCTCATATATGAAATGCAAATGCAAGTACAAAGAAAGTAAACACACCATCCATAATACAGGAGGGACTCATCGCCACCGATTTTTAATCTGCATATGGGGCAACACACATGCAAAACAAATCTCATAGTGCAGGAGGGACTCATTGCCACTAGTCTTTAAGACTACACTTGAGAACAAACATGCCATACAAATCCTAAAGCATAGGAGGTACTCATCGCCACCGGTCTTTAAGACTTTGCTTGTGAACAAACATGCAATACACACACACTTGGAAGACATGGAGAAAACACGAAAGACAAACAATGGAGTGTTCCTATTTCTAGGTTCATCATCATCTTAGGCACATTACAGGCACACACCGACGATTGGGCTTCGCCACAACAATCACCGAAGACACGCTTAAGGGTTAGGATAGTCACAGATCCATTCCCCACCTCTGCAAAGGACTTTTGAAAAATGATAGGATGTGCACTCTCCATGAGAAATACACCATCCCCGCCTCCACAAAGGGCTTAAGATAAAAAAGTATATACACAATATCCTGCCTCTGCAGAGGGCTTAAATGATTGCAGTAGATTTCAAACAAATCTAGAGTGCAAGAGGGACTCATCGCCACTAGTCTTTAAGACTGCACCTGAGAACAAACACACTTTGCTAGCATCTAAAGCAGACAACTTACCTTATATACGCCCCCACCTTAAGGTGGATGATATCAAGCACATTAAGGTAGGAAGAAAGCACACAAGGGAACACGAGCTTTCGCAAAGCCCATGCCCCCTAGAGGTGACATGTGCTTTACAATCGCTAAATGTTCCCACAAACACACAATTTCCTACAAGAAAAGGTGTTAGCATCCATATAATCATAATAAACAACAATGCATGTAATCATTCACATAGAGAGCCAAGGTTATACTACGGATTCGAAGACCGAGTATAACCGTGGGGCTATATTGCAGAAATCTCAAAACTGAGTGTAACCAAGGCGAGATTCAAATATAAACAAAGGGCATGGAGCAAATGTATTGTTATGGTTTATAAGTGCGATAAGACAACATCAAGATCACACGGAGTGATTCTACTAGCCAAGCATCGGATAATATATATCAACCCCATCATCATTTATGGACTTGGTCCATTTATTGATTTCTCATTGAAGGGACACTAGGTCCATATCAGTATAATATGTTTTTCATCATTCGCTCGCTAGGTAGAAACACTAGAGGAAGGGAAACAATAAATCAAGAGAGGAGAAACAAGTGCTTTAGGGACAGTCACGTAGGAAGGTGCCCCCAAGTCACCAACCGCAACGCTATGTCCATAAGACACAACACACAACAGTGAAAATAGAGGAGAAGCAATATAGAAGAATGATGATACAAATAGAAGGTCACAACAGAGGCGGTCTCCTGGTATCTTGGACCTTACAAGAGAACCAAGGGTCATCCCAGGAGGCCTAAACAACACATAACACATCACGAGGGAAACACAACATGAGATGGGAGGGTTAGAAATACTTACCTGTAGGGACAACCAAACTAAGGGTTATCATCGAGAAAATCATCATCATCTTCCCACTCTCGAATGTTAGAGTCCTGAAAGTGGGACATAAGGTACCATAGCCCAACTCTTATTCTTTACTTCAAGTTGTCCATTCTTAAGGTCTTCTTGGTTTGATTCAATGTTAGGTGAGATGTTTTCTTATTGAGTTGCATTTCATTGGGCATAGGCTTGTCATCTCATCCTCCTTTCTCTTGCTTGTCTATTTCTTTTTGTCTTACCACTTATCTCTTGTAAGATAGTGTTTTGCTCTTCCGTAGGTTTTTGTGTTTTAGAGGAGGAAGCACCAAGATCAAATCTCATTTGTCTAGGTGGAATGTTTTGCTGTTGACGACTACCTCCCGATCCTTGTAAGGATGGCGGGGGAGGAACCTTAGCATAGGGTCCATTTCCTTTCGGTCTAGGATTCTCTTCAAATGTGGGTTGTTCGTCTCTTGTTGTTTCTTGCATAGAAGGACCGGCCACTTGATGTAATAGTTTTGTTTTGTAGTTTCTATAGCTCAAGAAGTTAAAATTTGTCCGTGGCTCTAATTCCACTTCAGAAGTGTTGTCTTGTAACCAAAGGTTTATACTTGTTGCGAGGAATAGTATGCACTTGTCCATTCAAAGGAAATTTTACACAGTTATAAATTGTTGAAGGGACAACTTTCATAACCTTTAACCATGGGTGTCCTAGTTTTATGCGAAAAAAGATTAGAAATGGGGACAACATCAAACAATTGTTCTATAGATTTCTCAAATATAGTAACCAATAAAGATATCTTCCCAGAAGTGTTTATAAAGGTCCCCTTATGTGTCTTAATCATCATGTCCAAAGGGTCATAAAAGCCTTGCATCAATCCATATGAATATAGGAAATCTTTCGTTGCCACATTAGTCATGCAATTAGGATCAATAAGGGTTTCATCCACAAGATTTCCCATTATCTTCACAGTGATATAAAGAGGTCCTTCAGTGTCTTCAATTATTCTATCATGAGGTGTAAACACAATTTCAAGTTCGGGGACCTTTCTTTTCATATAAGGCCTAGGAGGGAACCTATTGTTATTGTTGTGATTAGAAGCCATGTGTATAAGTTTTCAAATCAATGTAAGATCATATTTTAAAAGCTTTTCAAAAGTTATGCAAAAGACAAGTGCAAAACTATGTGTAAAAATGACCTAAAATGCTTGATTTTTTTAACTGTTTTCAATGCAAATAAGTGAAAGAAAAGGTGTTGTAAGGAATTTGATTAGGGGCAGAAATTAATATGTCTGATATCAATCCAATAAAATAATAATATCCTTCACAACACACTTTTGATGCAAACCTAGAGTGATGACAACTTAAAACCTAGTGAAAATACACTAAAATATGCAATTTTTCACAAATTTTCAATGCAAAGACCCAATAAAAAGGGTGTTGTAAATTTTGTTAGGAGGTGCAGAAGATTATAGCAGTAATATCAGTCACCTAAAGCCATAAAATTCATCACAAAACACTTATAGTGCCAATCTAAGTCAAACCCTAGTGAAAATATAGCCAAAATATGCAATTTTTCAAAAAAATTCAATGCAAGGGCCTAATAAAAAGGGTGTTGTAAACAATGTGAGGAGGGGTAGAATATAATAACCCTGATAACAGCCAATTAGTGTAGAAAAATCCTTCACAACATGTTTGTGATGCAATTCTAGAGAGACGATAAGGCCAAATCTAGTGAAAATGCAAGATTTTCAAACCCTAGACATAAAATTTTGCAAGGAAACCACTATGATGCAACAATACAGTTAGAAATCAGTCCTAATGAGTGTTTTACAAGGGTAGTAAAATTTGAAACAAGATTTTGACTACAAACCCTAGCTAATGCAAAACTAGGTTATATGGAAAAATGCATAATTTCAAGCAATTTTTAACAATTTAAGCATGAAAATGCAATCTAAATGAATGATGAATGAAAAGTTTCTATATTTTAAATCAGATCTGATGATAATGACAGAAATTTATTGAAAGTAAATGCAAACTAATTCAAATTATTTGAAAATGCAAGCTAAAAATGCCAATTTCTTTTTAAAATTTAATTTTTTTGTAATTTTTCAAATGCAGTAAGATGAACAATGATATGAATGAATGAAATGAATGTAAATCTAAAGCACAACACTTATCAAGGTGCAAAAAATTCTAAAAACATGGGTTCACCAAAATGTTTAGTGTTAAAAATGAAGATAATGGATTTTAATGGTTTTTGTTGATCCTCCTTTCACCACTAAACATTCAAGGACATTCAACTGAGTAGAGAAATCTACTATAGATCTCATGTCACTTTGAACATAGGGGAAGATTGGAATTGTATGATTTTGTTGTACAATTAAGTCCAATTATGCTCAAAACCCTAATTTCGTGAAATCATAAACAAATGAACAAATTACGAAAAATGATCGCACACAGAGATATCAAATGACAATCAAATGTGTACCAGATTTTGAAGTTCAGTGTGTGGAAAAGTCAGGGACTAATGAGCGGATGCCCTACTCTAGTGCCACAGCTTTCTTCAAGATCTGAAAATCTTGTTTGTAACCTGTTCCTGTTGTTCTAGAGATTTTCTAGTTGCGGGATCTAGAGGACTAATGAGTGGGCGCTGGAGTCTAGGTCCTTGTTTTCTTTTCAGATCTGCAATTTTGATAGTCTGCACTGCTCTCCTGCAATGCCACTTCTTTTGCTTTCGCAACATGTAACCTGTAATCACAGAAAAATGGGTTGGGGTTGTGGTGTTTAGAGGCTTGCCTCAGTCAAGCCCTACAGAGACATTCAAGTCTTCTGAATACCGTTGTTAGATAAAGAGTGTGTATCCATTTAGGATAGAGGCAAAATCTAAACGATAAAGGATAGAAAACACAATTGATATCACCTCGTAGTGAAGATCTCATGGAAGGAAGATGCTCTTCATGCCATGAGGAGATGGATGCCAAATCTGCAAATACAAACACAAGAACAACACAAATTCTGCTCTGCCACACAATGAATGCCTTTGAATCACTTTTACATAAGCCACAAGTTCGCAATATCCATCTAGTTTACAAATGAATCACTAATCATGCTTATATATGCAACTACAAATATTCCCACTAAGAATTTCATAATTCAAACTTATCGTGTCGGCATAGGACCTAAATAACGGTCACAAACCGACACTTTGAAATTGGTCCCGACCTAAAATAAGGCAGGACTAGGGCCCGGACGCCCAAGTCCTCCCCCTATTTCAGGCAGGGTTCATGTTACGTGCATCCCCTGAGTCCCATTTGCCATGAAACTTCAGGGTTTTCTCATTGGGAGTCATCAAAATCATGCAAGATGCTCTAAATGCATTCTAAATGACCCGGGAGCTAAACCTTAAGAGGAAAAAGCCCCCAAGGTTACTTTTTTCGACATAACACTATGTATGCTTATAACAAGGCCAAAGAGATGTATACTTATATGAGTCGAAGAGATGTATACTTATACATGTCGAAGAGAGGTATACTTATATAGGCTGAAGAGATGTATAATCATGTAGGCCGAAGAGATGTATACTTTTACATGCCAAATAGATGTATGTCAGTAGTAGGCTAAGTTGCTATTACTGCCTTATCTTTTATTATATAACTGAGATGTTTTTATTTGTCTAAAACCCAACTGAGTCACCAGAGAACTCTAAAGAGATATAGGAGTTAAGATCAATGGGTAGGATAGTGATGAATCCTATGTATCTTTTTATTACATTCAAGAATGTTTAGTTTTCATTTTAAAGACTTGGTATAAGGTCTCTTTATTTTTAAGAAAACTAGAATGATATTGGTTATCATTGGATCATCAAGCTATGACCATAGTATTATATATCCTCATAAAATGGATATGTTTATATCTTGTGCAAGGATGAAGTGCACAGGTATTGAACCTTTATATATCCAGAGTTAGTGGATGAAAGGAGACTATCTGATTGAATTGGTTTATTATTCTCCATAGACTCATAATCTATTTTGGAGATCAAACTTTGTTTATTGTATTTATGTTATGAAGAATATTTACGAGAGTTTATTTACGTAAAATTAGAAACCCATGTTCTATGATAAATATATGAGAAATGTTAAGTTGAGTATAGCCTAAGTGGTCTAGGGAAGACTAGGGGCTAATATACTCATGTAATATTATTATTGTTGTATAACGAGAGTTTTGATAAGATTTTGTATATTGGGTTAAGAGAGGATAAATCCCTAAGATCACCCCAGATGGATCTAGTAAACTCTCAATATAATTATGTTATTGATTGAACTTAGTATACTTATGGTCGACAATGTATAGTCGAGAGCCCATAATTCAAGACAAGAATACCTTAGGAAAGGTTTAATAAGTTTTTGAAGTTGGTACACGACATCAAGCATCATAATGCTTAATTTAGAGTCGATGAGTAGAGTGACAAAAAGTCATAGACTCTGATGTTTGCAAGAATTCAATGAAGGACTTTTCGAAAGATTAAGTATTTATAAACCTATTCATTGTATTTATATCCTAGAAACCAGGAATAAATTCTAAATCAAATGGACTAGGAGTTAAACTTAGACAAGATGATCCATGATTAGTGTCTTAGTCAAATAAATCTATTGTAGGATGAGATAGTCCTCAAGTCAAGTTAGAGGTGTGTGAACACACGACTACATTTATTGCAAATGCCTATTTATATAGAAACTTTGGCCAAAGTGATGCATAAGTCTCTGCATGCATTAGTCGGTTCACAGTGTCTAGATGGTGTAACATGTTAGTAGGATCATATTTAGCTAGAAGATTGTCTAGAGTTGTATGGTTGATTGTGTTACGTAGGACACAATACTAGGACTCAGATGGAAAAACCTATTGGTTCCTTATTTCTATACTCTTTGTGAAGTGTAGGGCCACTTCCAGGAAGGAAGGTTTGTGGGGGACTGTCAGTTTGTGGTTGGAAGTAAAGCACTCGGATGATGCTCTCCCCCTGTAGCAGAAGACTCGCCAAGATTTGAATGATAGAATTCAAGATTCCAGATGTAGTATTCTTTATGTATTGATGTAAAATTATTATCAGTGCCAAGTGCAAATCATGTATTGTAATTGTAAAGTAAAATATTTCTCACTAAGATTTATCTTCGAATATATTGATCTTCTAGGTTGAAGAATATTAAGAAATGATATGTAATTATTTCCTTGTATTTATGCAATTAAAATAAAAGATATCTCATGTTTACCATGTTTATTTACTTTCTTGTAAATTCTTGAGTTTATGCGAGTAATATGAGAAGGCATGTTACAATTTTCTATTCTTGCAAATCGACTATGCTATTCTTCTGAGGACAAAGATATGCTTGCCTGGGGACATGATTCTAAAGGTACTGATTCAGTTGCTTTGGGATACACTTTTTTAGAGTAGCAGAGAAGGGAACATAGAGAGTTTCCTCGGTGGAGATGAATTTGGAACAATTTTAGCTGGCCTAAGTGTAGCATGCTCTTGTGGTTATTGAGTTAGAATAAATGACTTACTTGGGAAAATATTAGGAAAAGAGGTTTTTTTGGTCCTTCCATTTGTCTTCCTTGAGGTTGTAGTGAAGAAAGTACTAATCATCTTTTCTTTCAATGTCTGTTCTTTATGGAAATTTGGGGTCTTTGCTGGAAGTTATGGAAGAGACCCTTTTTTCGAGCTTCCTCTTTACTTGAGTTTTGGGATAATATGGGTCACCCATCGGCCTTTGCTTCCTTCCTAGTGGTAGCTTGGGAGTTTGGTCCTTCCTTTGTCATTTGGCAAATTTAGCTGGAGCAAAATTGTCGCATCTTCCAAGAGAGCCGCAATGTGGTCCAGCAAGTTTGGAATAACATTAAGAGTATGATTAAAGAGACTATTGAGGCCAAGTTTGATATTAAGGAATCTCTTTCTTCTTCAGATTCTCATATAGCATATATTATAGAGCTTTCCCCCCCACTATTTTATAGGCTCGTCTAGGTCATAGAATACAACCTTCTAGGAAGGTGAATAGAGTGGGTAAGTGGAGTCATCCTCTTGATGGCTTTTATAAAATTAATATTGATGGTTCTGCTCGGGGTAACCCGGGTGCAACTGGGATTGGTGGAGCTGGCCGTGATAGTAGTGGTTCAGTTTAGTTCTTCTTCTCCACTTACATGGGTGTGCACTCTAATAATCAGATGGAGGCTTGGGCTATGCTAAAGGCTTTGGAGAAAGCTTGTGATTTGGGTTGGAGGAAGGTAATATGTGAAACATATTCTATGATCCTGGTTTCTCTACTTAATAAGCAGAATCTTCAAAATTCCTCTTGGAGATTAGCTCTAATTGCTAAGAAAATCTTGCATCTAGCCTCTAACTTTGAGACTATATCCTTTGTTCATGTTCCCAGAGAATGGAACAAAGCAGCTGATTATTTGGCCAAGTGGGCCTTTGAAGAAATGGATATGTGGCATGTTGAGGATTGGGAAAATTTAGATTAGACCAAAGCTCAACAGTTGATTCAGATTTTAGAAGATGATCATGAAGACTAGGACAAGTTGGATGGATAGGAATGATTGCATTCTTGTTAGTGTTGCTTGTTTGATCGCTTGTAAGTTGAGGTGGTATTGCAAGTGCCACCTTTGGGTTCCTTTTTAAGTGTATGTCTTGATGGCGATTGCCATTTGGAAGTCATTTGTAAGTAATTTTCCTTTAATAAAAGTTTTATTTTTACCTCCCAAAAAAATTAAGTAAATAAAATAAGATAAAATAACTTTTCAAAAAGGCTCTTAAATAAATAAAAATAGTTCTTTAAATAAAAATAGTAGATTAAAAATAAAGTTATTAATATATATTTTAATATTATTGATAAATATTAATATTAATCTTTAAATATTACTATCGAAAATATTTATAAAGTTATATATAAAAAATTAAATAATTTTTAACTTTTCTATAATGTTTAATAGATTAATATGATATTTATATTTAAATATTTTGTATTTAGATATAAATATTGATATTACAATGATAATGTTAATATATATATATATCTTAAATACATTTAGTGTTGAGTTATTTTATTTAATTAAGAGTTGTTTTATTTTACTTTAAAAATGTTTAAGAGTTATTTTATTTTATTTCTTTAGGATCTATTGTATAGAACAATGTTTTTTAAATATATGTTAATAGTTTTTTTCTTTTTGATCGATAAAAAATGGATTTGGGAAGCCATACCCTAAAGACAAATATAATAAAACCATATATATTTCAATTTTGGCTACTCCAATGGAGGGCCATGTATACATATTATAAATACATAAAATTGCATCTCCTATTCTTTACCTATACTAAATTGTATGTATGCAAAGCTACCGAGTATTATCCAATGGCATCTACCCATTGTCCTAGTCTAAATTATCTATATGAGCTTCCTCTACAAGGACCAAAAGACCACACTCCCTTTTGCATAATTTTTCAACATTGTAACTATATATTTATTCTTTCATATACAAAAAAAAATGCAACAAAACCTAGCTCTCATTGTACCTAGGTGGCTATGGGGTCATCCTACTCACTGTCTCCATCCTCCCCATTGCCCTCCATCTTCGACCCTGAAATCTCCAATGCGAAGGACCAATCTACCTTTGAAACAGGAGCAACACCTATGACAACTTTGAGGAACTCAATTCCCCACTTGGCCCTATGATGGATCGTGTTCTCATCTTCTCCAACTGCCCTGATCACAAAGGGAACCCATGGCCTTGAGTACACTGGATACACATCACAATATTTTTAAACACGCATCTCCATCGGGGTTTAACAATAGCCTATGTCATCATTCGAATGACACCCTTATCTTCTCTAGCATTCAAAAGGACCGTAAGGAACATGAGGCGATATCAATATTGACTCAATATCTATTCATAGAAGCCAATAAGGTGTCTCTCAGGATCATCTTGATGACGTGCAATACCATTGCAACCTTTGTTCTAAAAACCTTTTTTTAATTTGAACTCCGTTATTATTCCTAAAAAGGTAATCTACCTCTTTCTGGCTATGAGACACAGTAATATCCATGCTTCTATGCGAAGAATAAAGCATAATAGTGTATATAATTAATTAGATCACCATCAAGGGGGGAGGTACCATTATTAACCTTGTCATCTCATTGTACTTTCTTTAGTCCGTCCCCACGCCTCAAATACTCCAAACAACTTGGCTTAAATATTCATCAATGATTTTCTTTATTTCGCTTAAGGTGTAGTGGGTAATGGATCTGTGAACAAATCATGCCACAAGTCTTTCTTATTGCTAAAGTACTCATCACCTTGCATGTCTATCACCAAGTTTGACACCTTATCTACCCTCTCATTCAATTCACAATATATGTGTTCAATTTTAAAGTCTTCAAATGAATCTGGGAATTCCCAACATAAAGATATGATGTGGTCTAGTTTTCAATTTTGTGTTCCTTTCCTTCGCAAAACATTAATAGTTAAATGTGAAACCCCTTTTAGGTATATTTTTGGCAATCTTAGTCTTTTGCATGTCTATAACCCATGTCACCTAACACTCTGCTTCATTGTTTGTTCCTTTAAGAAGTTTCATGGTTGCTAATCCTATCATAATTCCTCTATGGTTTCTTATGATACAACCCACACCCAATTTCCCTGGGTTTCCACGCACAGTTTACTTTAAACCATCTCTCACTTGGTGGAACCCAACGTGCATATGTTCTTGACTTATCTAGTGGATGATCCTGAGAAACTCCATGAACAGGGGGGCAACCAATCCTTGCTACTTTTTGTGCATCTCTTCATCCCATGTTGTGAATGAGTTTTCCTTTAATTTTTGGCACCTAGCTGCATTATTAACTACCTCTGTTATGGAATTTTTGAATTTATGGAAGAAGGCTTCATGTGACATTTGTTTTCCCTAAAAATTCCTTCTATTTCACTCCTTCCACAACTCCCAAATGATCACTGAAGGACTCGATATTTCCAAATACTCAAGAAGACTACTTTTTGTGGATGATTGGCCACACATTATACATTGTGATAATATTTTGTGGAAAAGGGCTTTGCCAATTTAATTTTTCCATTGACTTTTTCCAATAGATGCCGACAAACTCACACCTCAATAATATGTGGTCTACAGTTTCTTCTTCTTATTTATATATTGCACATCTTAGAGAGCCATGGAATCTAAGTATTCGCAACCTATCTTCGGTTAATATTCTATTCTGCAATGCTACCCAAGCAAAGACTCTCTTTTGGTAGGTATTGCTTTTAAAAAAATGCACTGACTAATCTTGTTTCTTGATTGTAGCCTCCTTGAGTGTGTATCTAATCTTCACATTATATCTTCCAATTTTAGAGACGTACCATTTAATTACATCTTCTCCTTCTGATATAAATATCCTCCATTCTGTCATAATTTTTTCTAACCAAAATTTCTAATCAGTTGGAATTCCTAGTCCATCCATTGACTTCCATCTCCATTATGTGAGTCCATCCCTTTCTTTCTAGATTGCATAGCCCCTAAAATGCTCTCCCCATATATTAACCAAGATCCCTTTTGCCTTCTCCAATTGAACATTTCTTTTAGGGATTGAAAATCCATTCCAAGAATCCTCCCAAAACAATGCCTTCCTCCCATTTCTCACATCCCAATTGATGTGTTTTATTATAGTGTTTTTACTTGATATTAAAAAATTCTAGATTATCGAGCCTATTGGAGGATTATGATTGTGAGTATTCTTTTAGGGTCCTATGAGTCTAGATATTTATTTTGCAGAATTCTATACCATTTTTATTGTGGGTTACAATACATATTCCATACCAATTTAGCCCCCTGTGCAAGATTTAAAATTTACCATTAACGCAAACCAACTCCACCTGCCACCTTAGGCTTGCAAATCTTATCCCATGCTATGAATGGGAATTTCTTCTATTTTGTTGACCCTTTCCAAAAGAAAGCTCTCATTTGGTGTTGTAGTAGGTCACAAGTTTTCCTTGGCAACTTTAAGCATGAAAAAGAGTATATGAGAATGGCAGAAATAATTGACTTTAACATGAGAATTCTTCCAGCCGATGAAAGCCACATACCTTTTCATGACGCTAATTTTGAGTTGCAGGTTGATAATAGAGAATCCCATAATTTTGTTGTACTCACCCCCAACAAATAATGGAATATTGAGGTATCTGCTTGGGAGCTAGCTAATCTAAAAACCTAGCATGGATGCAATCTCTCATTGTTTCCTTTATCCACATTAAAAAAAATATGATTTGCTCAAATTGATACTTTGACTTGATGCTTTGCAATATCTATCCAAGGTATTCTTTATTACTTTTGCTTCCCTCTTGCTAGCCACTCCAAAGAGAATTGTATCATATATGAATTGTTGATGTGTAACTGCTTCTACCTTCGGAGCTATATTGATACCTTCCTTATTGCCTTTATCACCTTTATCTTGGATGCACCTACCCAATGCTTCAACCATAATAATAAATATAAATGGCAAAAGTGGATCACCATGTCTAATACCGCAAGAAGTAGTGAAGAAACCATGGGGGCTTCCATTGATCAACATTGAGAAGATGGGATTGGAAATACAACTTTTAACCCAGTTAATCTACTCCTTACAGAACCTAAATCTTTCCATTACCTCTAAACAATTATTTTATTTATTAAGAGCTGTTTTATAGTATCAACTTTTTAAAAAGAATATATGTCATCATGTTTTAATTTTTATATACATGGCCACCATATGTCTAATAATCAATTAAATTGTTTTTTTATAAATTTTATATTAAAATATTTATTAGTAATTAAAATTTAAAAAAAAAATATTAAAAATTGATATATATATATATATGTTTAAATTTAAAATAAATTGAAATTGATTTTTTTTGGTATGTGAATTATGGCCTAGGGGGCCATTCTTGTAAAGAAGAAGATAAAAAAAAAAAGAGAAAGGATGCTCTAGAGGAGGGCCTATACAAAATCCCAGTTAGGGTAATTGTATTAAATATAATATGTTGCCTATTACATTATTACATAGACTATTTGAAGCTGTTACAAAACTATATTATATACCTTGATATTACATAGACTATTCAAAGCATTAACTGGAAATATAATTGTGTCATTCCATACCACCTCCTGCCTCTCCACTTGCACCAACACCATCCTCATTTGTCTTCGAGATGCTTGAAGCAAGGGCGAAGGGCCAGTCCACATCTAAGGCCTCAAACACACCTGCAACTGATTTTAGGAACTCAACACCCACCTAACTTTTTGCTCTCTCGTAACTTGACATGCCCCACTGCTGTAATTACAAATGGAGCCCATGACCCATTGTAGAGGAGAAAAATAAACGGCCAAGTGTCTCTATTAGTCACAAACCCTAACCCCAACATTGTTTCATCCATAACCGAGCTTTCAAACCACCATGCCAACGATGGTAAACAAGTGCCTCCATTATTGCCTTAATAACATCTTTTGGTTCCCCCAAATCTAATAAAACAACCACCATCATGGAGGAAATGTTGGTGTTGACCCGATACCTATGGGAGGTGGCAAGAAAAACATCACCAAGTACCATGCAAATGACATGTAAAATGATTCTCGACTGGGTCTTGAATACCTTCTTTAGTTTGTGATCTGAGATGGAGCCCTTAAAGGCAATGTGTCACTTCTTCACTTTCAAACCCACCATAGAATTTATGGTTACCATTGTCACTTCGAATAAGAGCTAAAGAATATATAAATCAGTTGCTATCACAAATGGCATGGAATAATCATCAATGCATCATCCCTTCAAGCCACCACCTTTATTCTTAAGTAATTCATCCTCCGCAACTTAAATGTTTATAATGACACTTTCATTTTCAAGTGTGTGAAGGGGACGATTCATCGACTCTAATTTCTCCCAATCTTTTGCATTATTTGTAATGAAGTATTTGTCCTTCATGGCAATTGTCATGCATTGGCATATGAATCAACCTCGATGTTTGCCTCATGAAAAATGTGTGAAACCTTGTATTCTACCATACGATTCAATATCAACCAACACTTCAAAATGTTATCTATTTTCCAGTTTGGGGTCGAATGCTTCCTTATTGAATTTATGATTAGCTGGGAGTCACCTTCAATGTGAATCTTGGGTAGATTCAAATCTGCACATATTTGAAGACCAAGCAATAGGGCTTGAGCTTCAGCCTCATTGTTAGTGTCATCAGACAATTTCTTACCCACAAAAACCACCATCTCCCTATATGATTCTTGATAATACAACCTACCCTTGACTCCCTATATTCCCCTTGGCAGCCCTGTTAAAATTTAATTTATACCACCCTTCATCAGGGGGAACCCATCTAGCATCTGCTCTGGGATTATGAGAGGGATGAACCCGAGACTTCCCATAAATGGGGGGGAAATGATGTAAAAACTAGGGATGTACCCCTTGGACAACATGCAAAGGCCTCACTCCACATCGCAGGTAAAGTAAGATGGGAGATCCTGGGCACCCCTCAATTATTGATGCGATAGAGGGAAACCCCACGAGGTTTGAACCTTGGTTGATAGAACTACAAGCAAGAAGCCCCACCATCACACCACAAGGTCTCCCCCAATTGAAATTGAAATTTTTATTGTTATTTAAAATATTAATATTAAAATTAATATACATATTAAATGAATGAAAATTAAATAATCATATTGATATTAAATTTTAAGTGATAGAAATGATAGCAATATTTAATGATGCCATCTTCCTTAAATGTCTTCTCCATTTTAGGATGTTTGTTTTACTAAAAATAGTATTTGGTTACAACAAGAGGTGAGTTTCTTTTAGCCAATAGGAGTATTGATAAATAATTTTTGAATATTTTTAATTAAATAATTTACATTTTTACATTACAAAAAATAAATATTTGGTGTAAGCAAGAAAAATTATAACAATAAGTACAAAAAAAATAACTAGATAAACAATACCGATTACAATAGTATCTATGTAGGTAGGTACTAATAACATGAATTCATATGCATATTAGAATAGAAACAAAGATAAAATGACTAAAACAAATATGTATTTGGAGTTCATAGAGAGGGAGACTCATTTGACTCTATCAAAGTTCTAATACCTAAAATCTAAGATTAGATCTAGGATGAATAGGTTGTGACGAATGTGTTATGTGAATTTCTAGAATCGTGTATACTTGGATCAAGGCCATAGGGGTAGCCCTAAACTTATGATCATGAACCTCTTGAGGGTGACCTTAACTTTTTCTAGGCAACCTTGATTGCTAACAAATTTAGTTGTCCACATAACTTTTTAACCATAGTTCATAATTACTTGGAATAAGATGTGTTGAAAGCCTAATGTTGAAATCTAAACCGGATCGTTCTCAAAATTTATGTAAGGTGGAGACCACACAAGTGGACTTGATGTTAAGATTTGTAGCCCTGAACCTCTATGCAACCTTGATCCAAAAATGACGACCTCGACCTCTAATAAATTAGGGTTTTGATAACTGCATAAATTATTTGCCCATGTTTGTACTTGTAAATAAATAACTTGATGGTGTTGAGAAGCATCACTGGAGACTATTATGGCAATGGGCAATCCTTGAGGCTTCCTCAATTGTAGTCGAGCCTTGTTGCTTGATTTAATGATGTTGTGATAGGTTGCAAAATACATGAAGTAACATATGCAATGAACATGTACAAGCAACTAAAAATGATGTGCTACATTGATGTAATGATTACTTGAGACTTGAAGCAATAGATGAAGTGTAACAAATACCAAAGTAGTAGACAAAGTGCAAGAATTAGAGTTTGATATTACTCATACAAGAGATGACGCAAATGATATGATTGATGCAAAGATAGATCTATTATAGAGATGGTAGTGATTATGTGTATTTTAGTGCATGAAAAATAATGATATTCTTATAATAGTCAACAATGAAATGACCTAAGGGTGATGTCCTTTTATACAAGTTGCACACACATAATTTAAACTTTTTAGCACACAAGTCAACAAGTAACAATAACATTGGGTTGAGTTAGCTTGGGGCCGCAATAATATTTGAATTTGGATTAAGAGGGTCAAGATTGCACATGTGGTCCTTAATTGGGTCAAGGTTACCCAAGACAATCCTAATATAGGTGAAGAAAATATTGATTTGAGAGTTGGGAATATTTTTTTTCTTTTTTGATGGAGGATTTTATATCATCCACAAGTTCATTTTGCTACTTGATATGGGAGCATGAGCCTTAGGCCGAACCTCTTCGGTTCAGCCCCAAGGACTAAGGGGTATCCATTCCGCCAAATTTGCCCAAGACATGATCCCGACCTCATCCCTTATAGTGTCGGAGGCCTTGCACTCAGCAAGTCTTGATCCCTAGTGGGCTCATTCAAAACCTTTCAACTTCACTAACAGACCAAAGAACCATTAGCAGTTCACTAGCAGACCAAAGACCCATTGATAGTTGGGAATAATTTGAGTAGAGATAAATTAATATTTTTAAATGATAAACAAACTTTGAAGTCAATAATTATACCAAATCAAACACAATAGCCTAATAGGACTATATTTAGGATACTAATTGAAAAAAATTGTGAGGGATTACACTTTTTACCTCTACAATTAAAATCACACAAAATAGAAATATGTAGAAATAAAAAGATGAAATTGTCATTTTTGAGGAACTTGCATATTACCTAAAACAAAAAAAACCAACCAACCTAGGAATTTCTTTGTTTTATGTGTTAAGAAAAAAGGCCTGTCAGTTGCTTAGTGGGTACTTTAACACCAGTTTGAATTAAACCTGGGTACTGAAACAAGTACCTGAACATCATTACTACTGTGACAGATCGACCTTTTTATGGTAAAGGTGACCCACAAAGAGAATTTTACTACAACACACACACCTCATATTCCAATACTTTGTCGCACCCTTTGCTCTCTTAACAACTTTGAAAGTGACGAGGGACCCAATTTCAAGTTGGCTTGTTTTTTTGGTTTGGTTTATTTGTTGAAACATCAAAATGATCGATATGGGCTTTGGAAAACCAGTCCCACTCGAGAGATTTGACGAATTTAAAAATGGAGAAAAACAATGAGGATAACATAGCTTATACAACATATTTCCCAGTGTTGGAAAGCATTATAATAATACTGGAATACGGCGGGTGTGGCGGTCAAAATGGCAGATTCACCTTTCACTTTTATTGTTGGCATTCCTTCACTTGCTTCATCTTAGCCATCCATGAGGGGCACTGCAAGATCCGAGCCGTCGATTCCACGGCGGGCAATTCTTTCGGTTAAAATGCAAATAGGCCTACTTTGAATCAATGGATTCCATTGTTGCATGGAAGTAGTTGTGGACTGTCGCATAGGGGCGATTCAACCAAAGAAATTTAAAAAAGCAGAAGCGCTCGAATGCAGAGTAGAGGCGGAGATTGGCCGAGCGGAAAAAAGAGAGAAGAAGATGATGATTTTTTGAGATTTGATGCAGAAATGCTGGTATTCTTAAGAGTGTTCAAGGGTTGGTATTGAGATATGGGAAATGCGGCGTCCAGTGTGGCCGCCAAGTTTGCTTTTTTCCCGCCCCAGCCTCCTACCTACAGTCTTAGCGGCGAGGGCAGCAATGCAAGGATTGTGCTGGGCAGAATGGCGGGCGGCAATAAGAGCAAGAACTACACCAAGAACAATAACCACAACAAAAACCTGCGCATTCATGTTCTGGACACCAAGCGCGGCACAAGCATTGTGGCCATGTATTGGCGTCATCCTTATGCCAAGTTTACGCTACTTTATTCGCACGGTAACGCTGCTGATTTAGGGCAGATGTATGACTTGTTTCTGCAGCTCAGGAAGCATCTCCGTGTCAATTTAATGGGGTATGCTACGCTACTCTGGGTTAGGTTAGGCTAGGATAGCCTGGACTCTTCGCTGCTCAATTTTTTTTAAAAATCTGCCTCGATTTTTTAGTTGTTTTTGGATAAATTTTAGGTTTTAAGACTGAGGCTGCACTGTTTTTATGCAGCTATGATTACTCTGGATACGGAGCTTCTACGGGTAAGGTGAGGACTTTTCTGGACACTGTTCACGCGTTGCCAGTTATATTATCAGGGCGAATGTTAATGAATAGTAATTATCAAGAGATAAATGCATTGTACGCCAATACTTTTTGAAAACTTTGCTTTGTTATAGAATTTTTTGTGAAAAATCAGGTAAATTTGTGAAAATTTTCATTTGTTTTGCTTTTTTATAGATTTTTTTGTGAAAATTTAGGTAAATTTGTGAATTTGTTATAAAAGTTTTTGTGAAAAATCAGGTAAATTTGTGAAATTTTTCATTTGTTTTGCTTTTTTATAGAAATTTTTGTGAAGAATTAGGTAAATTTGTGAAAATTTTCATTTGTTATAAGAAATTTCAAATTAAATTTGGAAACTCCTAATGTTTAGGATTGTATTTAATTAATCAACCACATAGTTCTTTTTTCCCTCTTCATCTTTGGTTTCTGTGCTTTCTCTGGTATTTTTGTTGGCGCTTTTTAATGACCTAATCCCGCAATCCTGTTATCATTTGCTCTCATAGGGATGATGAGGAGTGTAATCCGAAACATTGATAAAAACAAAACACACAATTTTTCTTGAAGCTTTTGCTTTCAGTGTAATGGACTGTGAAAACTTCATACAATGTTTTTTTTCTAGGTAACAGGGTTTGATTTCTTTAGAAACACAGTTTTTAGGTTCGTGTATGCTTTTGTAAGCGTTATTTGGGGTCATGTCTTGATGTGGCCAACTCAGCATCATTACATTATTCGATTATAAAAACTGTGACATGAATGTGCTATTCTCCATTCCTAATGTAAGAAACAGTGGTGTTATACTGGTAAAGCAAAACATAGTTTATATGAATACTGTGAATTTTTTATTTATGCAATAATTTTATATGTATCTTGGCCATTTGATTGGCATTTGTTTTGATCTTGTATTTGTGAAAAATTATACAAAGACATATGCTAAATTTTTCTTTACATGTAAGCCAAGCAAATGGATTTCTCATAGATTAAAAAAGAATGTGGAGCATTTATCGTGGAATTCTGTGCATAGATCAGTTCAAGGACTTGTGCATGCATAGGTGCAATGTCTGCAGTGTAGTTTCAGCCATGAGCCAATGAACAAAAATATCCCAGTGAATTGAAGTCGGTAGGTCCAATTTTCTAACACCTTGGTCCTATGGAGAGGGGCATGTACAATTTTCTCAGTGGATCTTGCTGGAAGAATTTGGAAGCTACTTGCAGGACAATGTTCCCACGGGAAACAATATTTTTACCCCGCTTGCATTTTTAATGCGTCTGCATAAAACAACTGCTACTTCACATGTAAAAAAGCATATATGAATTTTTTATATCCACTGGATGCTGCTGTTTGTCCAGACTAACCTGAAATGTTTAAGCCACCACCAAACTTCTATGTCTCCAGTTGAGCACAATCAATATCGTTTTAATCACAGGAATGTTTGGCTTTTGACCAGGTGCCTTGCAAAATATATGCAGATTGCAAGTTCTTTTCAAATCTGAGTATTTATGTGAAATGCATTTCTACACTAGGGAATTTTCAAGGAGATTAGAATAATAATGAATTGAGATTAGAACAAATTGATTTAACTAGATTGTAAACCAGCAATAGATTAAATTCAAACCAACACACTTTTGATTATGATGTTTTCAGAATGAAATTAAAACTGTAACAGCAAGCTTATCAGAACTGTAATATTAAATAAACTGCAATCAGATAATTATCCACTGCTAATCAGATTCGAAATCACAACACACATAAAAACAATCCAAGAAACCTAAGAAACCCCACCAATCCTCAGGAGTGGACCCTTTCCTGGTTGGACTGACACTCACTCCTTTAGATTGGTACTTGAATGAATATAATACATATGTCTTTAAAAATGAATTGCTGAATGCTGTAGAATCAGTAATCTGAACTCTAGAGAATGCCAAATGCTTGCCTATGACTCTATGTTTATATACATACTAAGTGATGGCATCTTGTTGGGATAGGTGTCATACACCTTGCAATATTCTAATGTTTGAAGTATTTATTTAATTGTTTGCACCCACATATTTGCGGTGTCCCACTTGTAGTTTATATGTCGGCAAGTGTAAGACTCACTTAGTGTCATGGAAGTTGCTAATTGCAACTATGACAATGTGTAAAGTGTGTAAGAGTTGCTGAAAAAGGAAAGAGTATGATGAGAGGGAGTTAATTGTGGACTTGGAGGAAAACATGGAGCAGTTATAGAAAAGGTAGGATAAGACTGCTTGAGCACCCAAATTTGGTAGTGGTAGTTTCCAATTTGTTGTCAGTAAACTAAACTTGAATTAGGCATTGGGATTTGTGTATGGATATGGACACCTAAATTAGCCAGTGGTTTCTAACACATGGTTTTAGAAACCATTCATGGTTTGTGGTTTTGTTCATGCCTATATATTGAGTGCTCGGATTGGAGGTACTGTAGTGTGAATGTAAGGTTTTGCAGGTATTGCTATGCTATTGAAATTTCTCCAACAGTATATTGATTTGTATGTTCTCTTGTGAAAGCTAGACCATGGAGTTGTATTGTAACGATTACAGTTGCTGATAATACAATTGGTTTAACTTTGGAGGCCAGGTTTTTTCCCAAAAGGGTTTTCCCAAGGTAATATCATGTCAACTATGTTTTTTGTGAGTTGCAAGTCCTTGCATGTCACTTGGATGTTAATGCATGTGTTGTTTTTTAATCTGGAATTGTTAGATCTATGTCTCTATGCATTATCTCTCCTCATAGATTAGTGTAGGAAGCATTTCCGCCATCTTAGCCTCCTTTCATTCTTGTTCTGACAAATTCTAGAACAGATTGCTACCTAGCTTATTCGTAAACAACCTATGTGACCAATTTTAAAACAAACTTGTCTTGGCTATCTATAGCCTAGGTGGTTTCTTTGAATAAATATCCAACAAATCTTCCAACAACTGCTTAGTTGTGAATTTTTTTTTTCCTTACATAATTTGCCCATTTGGAGTGGTGTTATGCTGAATAAGATATAGGTCTTGGCGCCATAGTCACTCATCATTAGCAATTCAATTTTGGACAGCTCAATAATCTTGTTATGATGGTTGTTGTCTTGCGCAACAAAAGTGGAAGAATCACTTTGCACAACAAAGTATAAATGCCAAGTGTAGGTAAAAAATACCTTCGCATAGCAAAGATGTTAGGTAGTGAACAAAGGAATCCTCTTGCGCAGCAAAGGTAAACATGTACACAACAAAGAAACATCTTGCATAGCAAAATAATACCATGTGTAAAAAATAGAGTAGCTTGTACAACATCACAACTTGCTACTGTTGGTCTCTTGATCTTGCACAACAACTTGAATTTCCATTTGAGCCTTTAGAAGCTTACAATGCAACTACACAAAATCACTTAATCATATCTAACTCAAATCATTAGTACATTTTACCTTTTCCTACTTAAAAAGCAATGAGTTTATCTACAATAATTCTAGTATATAAACATAAACCACTTCAAGTTATATTACATGGAATGGATGGAAAAAGGCATTAGTTCAGTGTATTTTTAGGTTACAAAAGTATGTCTAGGGATAGGAAAAGGTTATACAATCATATACATTTTTGAGGCTCATATCACCCTCTTAGTTGAAGGTATTACACATCCTCGTGCAATCATATATGGCTCATCATATTTGAAAGGCATATTGCCCAAAAATCATAAGGTTGAGCATGGGGTTCTCTTGTCTCAGAGTATAATCCCTATTCTTTTGTAATTTTTGGCCCATCTCAGTGTTTCCACGTTTGAATCAACAGGAATCTTGGTAGTCAACTTTGGAACCTCAATCATGCTAGTGGATACCATAGTAGTGGGTAAGGGAACCTCAATCCTATCCAGCATGCTACTGTTCCTCCACGACATCTTTGTACAACTCCAACCTAGCTATCGTAGCTTGCAAATTCTTAAGAGAAAACATCTCTTTCCTCTTCAATGATGATGGAAGTTCATTCCATCTCAACCGACAACTCCTAAAGGCTTCTTTTCCAAGCTCTTTTACCATTGCATTCACATTCCTGATGGCCAAAAGTTGTTGACGGCAAGCTTTACTCTTGATTTGTGCATTTCTTATCAATTTATACAAGTCATATATTATAGCGCTTGGCCTCAAAAACTTTTCTCTAACTAGTAATCTTGTAGTGGCTTCTTTAACATTGTAGGCTACCATTTGCCTACCTCTTCTTGCTTCATTATGGAGAAAGGAAGAGATTGCTCTTAACTTTATATCCCCTACAAAGGGATTGGGGTTCCACTTTGTCTCAAGTGGGAGGATATAATCATGTTGGTAAACTTGCATATTTGATCCTTCTCTTCCTTTTGGCCCAGAAAAATACATGCTACAAAAGGCCCTTGGCCTACTAAAATCCAAAGGAAGATTTGAGATTACCTTCATCAGTCGATTTCTATACAATTGCTATTGTATATAGAGAGCGTGAACCTTAGTAGGAGGTCTACACTTTATGATATGTCTAGTCAAAGAGCAAACTTCTTCTACTTGAGTCTTCAACGTGCCAATTTCTTCTTCTTTCTCCTTAACCTTATTCTTCTTTTCTATCAATTGTTTTTGCAAGTCTGCTTTTTCTTTTCTAAGAGCTCTTATCTTTTCTTTTTGCACTTCATAAATCACACCATTGTGCTTTCATGGATTGCATAATTTTAAAGAATTTTCCAAGAGGTGGTTTAGATTTTGCCTTTGTTGCTTGTGCCTTAGCTTCCAATTGCATCACTTGAGCCTTGAGAACTTCAATTTCCCTTTCTTGTGCTTGCTATTTCTTTTGTGCAACAACCAATTCTCGGGTACTAGAGGCTAGGGCTTGAACTATTGTCTTTTGCATAGATCTTTTGCACCTTTCGCATTTCTTCTTGATGAAATAAACCAATCTGAATTGTTTCCTTGGGTTGTGTTGTGACGCTTTCACACATCGCCCCATTGCAAATGGGGACCCCCTCTTTCTTTGGCTTGGTTCCAATTTTGGTTTGATTTTGCAGTTTCTTGCTCAGTTTCCGCTTGGCTAGGGAAGAATTTCCAAGCGCTTAGCTCACAGGGAACATGAAGAATGCTTGAAGTGGTGAAGAAAAGAGTGATTTTCCTGAGGATGAATGAAACCCTAATTATCATTCCTTGATCAAAACTGACCAATCCATGACAGAAGTCCACCATTTCATGCGGGAGGTCCTAATCCTTCACTCTATCCATAGTTCTAATCCAAGAGTTTATGTCCATATTTCCAGTCCAGGAGTCCCTGTCCACAGTTCCAATCCAAAACTCCAATCCAGAAGTCCAATCCAGTTTCTAGTTCCAAGGTCTATTCGGAATCCTGTTTCATTGTTCCTATCCAAGGTCCTGAGTGCGACAAAGCTTGTCATTCCATGTTAGAGTTAATCATTCCATTGCAAAATCCTGAATTCCTGACTCAGAAACACAGAAAATTCCAAAACACAACTCTAGGAAATCTTTAGCAAATTTGGAAAATCCTTGTCAAAACCATGAAATCTTGACTCTAGAATAGAAGTTCTCAAATAAAACCCCATCAAAAGCTAAGTCCAAATCCGTGGGAATGGGGGATGTACACCTCATGAATTCACAACTCAGGATTCCTTGACACCTTGGAATGTGTGCCCAAGGAATAAGATTCCATGACACTGGGAAAAATGCTACTTTGGCCTGGAAGGAATTCCAGGATGAAAGATTCCATGACACTGGGAAAAATGTGACTATGGTCTGGAAGGAATTCCTCGACAGTGAAAATTCCAAGACCCATCCTAAAATGCGCCCTTGGCCTGGACAGGATTCCTCCACAGTGAAAATTCCAAGACCCATCCTAAAATGCGCCCTTGGTTTGGAAGGAATTCCTCCACAGTGAAAATTCTAGAACCCCTGGAAAAGTGCGACTCTGGTCTGGAAGGAATTCCGGGATAGAAGATTCCTTGACTCCATAGAATTTGCGCTCAGGAATAAGACCTCCTTGACATGATGGAATTTAAGCTCAGAAAGAAGATTCCTTAACACCATGGAATGTGCGCTCTAGCATAGGGAAATTCCAAGACATGCTCAAGATTGCGCCAGGAATGAAATCCATAGAGTGACCTTCAACTCAGAGAAAGACTCGCTTAATTCTTCCAAAGGTGAAACAGTTTGTAACTTAGTGAAAGCCTAGCTCAAGGATTCATCCAAAGCTCCTAGTTAGGGTTCATGGATTCCATCCTCAATAGACCCAAAATTGTGAAAATCCTCAAGGACCTTAAAAATGCGAAATCCAAATGGAGTGAAATGAACGACTAGGATGAGGAAATAGTCCTCAAGGATAAGGATTCCCTGACGACAAGGAATCCTCGACCTCATCAAATTTGCGCCCAAGTCAAGGAGGATTCCGCGACAGGACAAAATCCCCGACAACCTTGAAAGTGCACCACCGCTTGAGGAATAAGACAAAAATCTAGGTCGGCCAAGCCAAGTCGGCCATGAGTAGAGGACGTTTGGACGCCTATATAAGGAGGGAACTCATTTCCAAACGACTCCAAAACACGCATTCAAGAGCAGAATTCTTTAGGAGGGAATGAATTTTCCACAGGAGATCCAGGACCACTTGGAATTTGTGGCTAGGAGGAAGAAATCTAGTTTAGTGTCTCAAATGCCCCCTGCCTTGGAATTTTACCCTGTTCACTCTGGAGAGTGCTCGGTCCCTGTCTGGTAGTCCTGGAATGAAGGGAAAATTAGTCTAAGTGGGAAGAATGCTGGAAAATGGAGAAAATCTTTGTTTACTCAAGAATTTGGAATAAAATTAATCAATCATGCATGATTATTTCATGTTTTTACATTGCATTTAAGGATCTTGTTCATCATGACTACTCGAGTTTTCCCTTGTTTTGTAGGAATCCAAGACAAGGAGAAGTTCCATGAAGAGGATGTTCAAGGATGATCCAAGGCGATCAAGATGAATGCAGAAACTTCAAACGCCGAAGAAGATGACTATTTCAAGGGTCCAGGAGTTCCAATAACAAGAAGACTACACAGACATACCAAAGGAAGAAGAAGGACATCACTCCTTTCCAGTGTCTGCCTTTCTCCCTCTAACACCCAACATGATTAGCATAAGGAAGGCAACATCAAGGATTCCAGTTCCGAACAAGAGGATCAATCCTTGAAAATCCAGGACAAGGAATTCCATTCCAAGACGGAATTCCAACTTGGGAAGGAATTCCATTCCAGGACCCTAGGAAAAATGCGCCCCTACTCGAGGAAGGATTCCTCCACATGAAATTCCAGAACAACCTCTGAAATGTGAAATCCGACCTCCCAGAACTGGTGACTTGGAAAAATCCAGAGGAATATGGAATATGCGCCAGAATTCAAAGGGAAATGCAACACAGAGATGGAATTCCAATTCCAAAGTACCCAGCACAAGGACAAAATTCCAAGTCCAAAGTTCACTGAAAGGATAGGACAAGGTGGCGCCCTGGGATAGGTGTCAAATTTTCATTTGCTAAGAGTGGTGGCAGCCTCACCTACCTCCTCATTAGGGTTTTACTTGACCTAGTTCTGGGCGTGGATTCCAAGGAAATCAGATCTTGCCCTCTATTGTACTTTTGGAGCCCTATATAAAGGCCCATATGCCTCATTTTCAGGGGGGAATTTTTAGAGAGTAGAGAGGAAGGAGAATAGGAGAGGGAAACAAGAGTGATAACTGCTGTAATATTTCTCTATTTTTGAGAGCAATACAACTTCAGGACATTGGCGAATTGTTGCAAAGACATCTCCAAGTTAATACATAATCATTGAAGTATGGTGTTTATGGCATTCTTTGGATGTGTTAGCATGGTTTTCTAGTTTTCTTGAAACAAATCAGAAGCTCCATTTTCAGATCTGTTTGCTTTAATTTCTGTTTCATTTTCAGTTTTCATTAGTTAGACTGATGGAAAACATTGCTGTTGGTGCGTGATAGAAACTCCTTGTTCACACCATTTGCGATTTGTGGCTTGCAAATCACAGTGCATGGTTAGCCTGAACTCATTCCAAGCTTAACTTTGATTGTTTTGCATATTTCATTTCCATGTTCTATGTTTAAGCAATTTGAAAATCGTCATTAAAACCTCAGAAGATTGCACCATTTCTGTGTAGTTGTTGTCTCATGATGAAGCAGAGTGTGGTTTTAGTTTCCATGGACCAGCAGTAGTCTTTTGCATCAGTTAGATTCCTGAACCCTTTTCTTTCTTTTGCATTTTGTTTTTAGATCTTCACTAGGATTAGTTTTCAAGAGCTTCATTGTCAAATCATACGCCTCTTCAAGAGTGGAACTTGGAAATTCCAAGTTTGCCCCTGTTTGAGGAAGTTTTCATTGATTCACAAATCCAAGGAGTAAGGAGTGAATTCCATGTCCATGAAGGAGTAATTTCACGTAAGTCCCTTTGTGATTACCAGCAAAATCACATCATTCCACTGAGTCTATCCCCGTGCACGTCAAGACCTGACATTCAAGGAACCTTGGAGTAGTCTCACTCGATCACGAAGTTTAGTGTTTGAGAGGCTTTGTTCAAGAGAGGATAGAGTACCCAGTGTTTAATTCTAATGTTGCTGTTGTCATAAAACATGCATCAACAGGTTGCACAACAACTAAATCACACAAGGATGCTATTGCTTCATGCTTGGCTTGTGCAATAGCAAGAATCTCCTCATTTGCGACTTGCGCAACAATGGGAATCTCTTCATGCGTGGGTTGTGTAGGCACTTCCTTTTGCACAACAACTATTTCTCTATCAATGGCCCCTTCTTTTGCTTGCTTAGGTTCTTCGATTTGCCCAGGAACTTCTGCTTGTGTGACAACTTGGGTAGTGCCTTATTCTATTTGTTTAAGAGCTTCTTACTCTTGCATAACATCTTCGTGGGCTTCCTCTATGTGTGAGTCGACTTCAATGATTACGACCTCCTCTTATGCAATAATTGAGGGATCCATAGATATTATTGCTTGTGCAACAATTGAGGGATCCATAGAGATCGCTGCTTGTGCAACAATTATGGACTCCTCTACTCTAAATCTTTGAGCCCTTGTTTTGGCATTAACCCTAGGAGGTTGTTCAATGCAGGAGGAGACCTTTTGTGACTTGGTTTAGCAGTAGTTTGCACCCTATTTGTTGGAAGAATGAGGAAATCCTTCCTTAAAACCCTTGGCCACAAGATCTTAATTCTTCTAGAATTAACAATTTGATCAGACCATGGTATGCAAGAAATTCTTGATGCCCTTTTTAAACCTCACTAGTTGTCTTACTCAATAAATATAAAAGAAAAAATGTCATATTGATGTGTCTTTCATGGTGTAGATGAGATAGAAGTTTGAAATGAAAGCTTGTTAGTGTTTTAATTTACACCTTCCACTGCAACACAAAACAAGATAGATGTGGTGTAGAACTGTTCTTTGAATTAGAAGGGGAAGCTCTCCGTAAACAAAAACTAACCTAATATGAACAATATCTACCTGCTATTTACAATCTTATAGTGTTTTATTGGGGTGGTTCACTCTCATGTTAAATAATGTGTGACTTTTTGGATTCACCTAGGGCAAAAGGCTAAGATACTCTTAAACTCAAGGCAAAGATTTTTATACTTTTGATAGAAAATAAATCCTACAACTACATTCTTGCACTGCTTAGTTAAAAGCAGAGGTTGAACAATGCAAACACACATAAAGATTGAATAGCCTAAAACACATAAGGACGAAATGTTATGGTAAATTAAATTAGGGGATCTGTACAAAGCCACAATTTTCAACTTCGAACCAATTTGCACTACAAAGCTTGTAAACTCACTAAAAGCAATTTAATCTCCCTCAACACACATAACAAAACATTTCAATAGCAATTTAAAAGCAAGATAGGTATAATAAATTCTATTGAATGAATATTGAATTTTGGATTAACATTAATACTAAATAGCAATTTCAGCAATATGCAAGCATGAGAATACATTAGAAAATTAAGTGCAAATGATATTTATAATGTTTACAAAGCTATTGCATGAAAATAAATAAGAAGTTAATTGCTACTTCTACTCTAGGATAGGAGTAACTTGATTGCATGCAATGCAAGTTTTATTATAAAACCCTAAGTTGCCAGTCTTGGTAGGGGGATTGTACGAGTTCAGGGTTTGGGTATGTTGGTATGTCATTTTTTCCCTTGGGTATGGGTACGAGCTTGTATATATATATATATTTATAATTTTATATATATTAAAGTTTTTAAAATAGTAATACTCATAATTGCCAATAAACAAAATATTTAAATACCTAATGATTTTTAATAAAGAAAATACTCATAAATCCATAATTCAGTGATTTGTCAAATTTCAATACAAAATAGAAATTACAATCAATTGAGAGCATTGAAGTTAACATTTGGTTCAATTTCATTTGAACCGCAATTAGCTGTAATGCCACTCCCACTAGCCATGTCATATGTAGAAGCTACCTTATCTATAGAGACTTCGGTGAGCTATGCAACAATAGTGTCTAAGTTAGCACACTTATGAGCTAGATCCCAATTCCTTGTCACCTCCTTGCTGTAATCAGGTTTCTTATGCGGCAAAAGATGCAAGTTAGAGTGCACAAAGACCAAATTCTTAGTTTTTTGCACCCAATCAATTGCACTTAATTGAGTGGATAAAGGAGTATGTACTCCAATTTTGCTCAGCTAAAGAAGAACTTGCAACCTGTTGAATTTGTATACAATATTTACAAGTATAAAACATAAATTATAATATGTTATTAAATAGCAGTGAAAGAAAAATGAGGAAGTTAAAAAATGAAAAGATGCATATTTGAGATAGAACTTTTATTGCCAAAGGTTGCAGGTAAATAGAGCCTTGGCCATGTAGGTACTAGCATTCATGAGTGTTTTTTCATGTACTTGTCTCGAAGAGCGCAAACATCATGATTCTTTGAAGATATGAAGTGGCCAAACTCACTCAAGACAACACTTTGTATATCTGCTTTTGGGAATATTCTTTTGAATGCAGTCTTGTACCCTCAATCTCTAAAATATTTCTCTGCTATGATACTTTGGGGACAAAGCAAATGCTAGGAGATGTGTAAGATACTACCCCAATTTTTTTTAAAAATGACATACAATGATATGGCAGTGTTAGCATTAAATTGCATCAACCAACTAAATGCCTCACACTTTCTGATCACCCAGATCCCAGAATGGGCAGGGTGAGAGCATACGGTGATTTGCTTACAATGAAGCTATGCAATCAAGGAACTACAATTCATCTGCTGCGGCGGGCATCCACTTATCATGGGGATTCACCACTTTTTAGTGGGTAGAAGAGCAAATGAAAGAATTACAAAGCCATCCACTTGTCCAGTGGGTATTCTCCACTTATTCAGTGGGTAGGAAACAAAGAAAGATTCATTTCTCCTCACTGGCGGTAATACCATCCAGGGGTCATTAAGTGTGATGACTATTTAAGTCTGATATCATTATTCCAATGGTTATGCTCATACATGAACCCTACAACCACAAAGAGAGTTATGCTGATCACCTAATCCAAGGATGATATTCAAATCAAGACTCTGCTGTTCATCAGAAATTGTTATATCAGACTGCCCCTTCATGGTACGGTGACTTTTAGAAAGAAATCTCACAAAATATATCATAAAACAGTTGTCTTTCCATCAATATCTGAGATACTTGGCATAGAATAACTTTGAAGACCACTGAACAGACACTAATAAGGATCAACAAATAGTTTAAAAGACTCAACTCAGACTGGTATGGCACTAGACTGCTGGTACGGACTGCCACAATCTAAACATGTCTGCCCCACTCAGAAAACCAGCAATGTCATTCAGCAATACCATATGAAATGGACCACCATATGAATGACACTGCAACTCATTTTATGCCCATTGAGAATAGATAATGCAAACACAAATAAGAATTAACTTCCCAAGTGCCGTACGGTCCAGAAAAGGTACGGCAGCTCACTAAAAATCAGACTTTGCATTTATACCCATAAAATACCATGAATGGTGACGCCTAGGCAGTATAAATACAATGCAAAAATGTTCAGATCAAAACATTGCTTCATTATTTTTATTTTCAAACTTCTTCAAATCTGCAAGTATGGCCATTAGAGGGTACGGACCAGCAGATGAGAGCATATAAACTCAAGAAACATATTCCAAAATACTAACAAAATCATCTACAGCCTATTACAAAAGATAAACAATGATTCTCCTCTCAAAAACTTATCAAAATTCTCAACTCTAATCAACTCCATGAAAGCTCCATTGCAAACTCTGTATGAGCTTGCTCCAATCTCTGTCTCCAACACAATGGTGATTCCTGTAGTGAAACTACACCCAACCTCAAGAGGGTTTTCATCCTCAAGAGCATTCCACAAGAGGGTTTTCGTCCTCAAGAGAATATGGAAGAACACAGAGGTTCAATGCAATAGAGTAACAATACAAATCCAAGCATGTTCAACAATGAGCCCAACCCCTCTTTTTATAACTTTTTGAGGGAAATAAAATATTATTTCCTTTATCCCTTCATATTTCTCCTCAAACAATATAAAAATAATTCATTATGTGTGCATAACTTAAAGTCACTTTTTTAATTTAAAGCTCCTTTTAGCTCCAAAGGCACCTTTATCAAAATAAAAGAAATATTTGATTCGCAAGGCGCCAATATGATGCATCCATGATTTAAAGCTTTTCATCCCCTTTCCAACGAGCTATAACACTTAAGTGTTAAATGAATATTTCCCAATTTTTTTAACTTAAGTGCAATAATTAATTGTTTAGCTCATAAAATCAACTGATTTGATGGAAAATCCCAAATATCATCAAACTGCAAAATTAAGCATACCAACATACTCCATT
Organism: Cunninghamia lanceolata; assembly: GCA_027924645.1. Lineage (NCBI taxonomy): Eukaryota > Viridiplantae > Streptophyta > Pinopsida > Cupressales > Cupressaceae > Cunninghamia > Cunninghamia lanceolata. The sequence continues at coordinate 823,037 of BSBN01000416.1, read as the reverse complement.
ATGTTTGGGAAGATGAACGATGCCTTCCGGTTGACTTTCTAAAAATAGATGGCCTCTCCAAGAATTTTGGAGAGCAAACCGGGAACCTGATAAAACATTAGAAAGCATCACTGCGATCTTGAACACCATCTGAGCTCAAAGCCATAACCAATTGCTTTGTAAGACTGATTTGTGGCCACTCCAAGAACATTGGAGTTCTCCCAACAAAGCCGGATAGCCACTAAGAGACTAAGAACAAGCCAAAATGCTCACAATAATCAATGCGCCAAAAATGAAACATTACAAGATGCAAGGGTGTGGTTGTCTTGTTCCAATGGTCATCAATGATCTTTTGCACTTTTTTGAAAAATGTTTCTGTGGGGTCATGCTCCCTGACTTCTATCATGGTACTCATTTTTTCAACCATGGAGTCCATGCCTCATAAATTTCACTCAAACATGGTCGATTTGTATGAGCATACCTAATCATACTCATGATGGGCTCAGTGAAACTCAAAACATATCCCACACTAGCCCACCACTCATCATCTAGGATCAATGCTTTTGACTTTGTGGGCTCTCTTTGTATGTGATTGCCTCCATATAGTCCAAAGAGTGTTGATGACCATGGCACTCAATGCCTCTCGCACCTTCACAAGTCACCTCAAGACGATTGTGTGTAATGCAAATTGAGCCTTGGCAACCTAACATGGTGTAAAAAATAAAACAAATTAAAAAATAAATGACATAAAAAATTTGAAATATACTACATAAAATTACCTTCAACAACTCCAAGTTGGAGAAGGTCCTAAAGATGGGTTGTGACATTATGATTTCTCACAAACATTTGAATCTCCTAGACCTCCATGTAGATTTCTTTGACCCACTCAAACTGTGTGCCAATCTTTTCCAATATCAAGTTGAGAGAGTGGATGACACATGGTGTCAAAAAAAATATGCCCATATGCACCTTCCAGTATTGAACCAATTGCCCTACAACTTTTAGTTTTAGTGTTGTTCGTTATGACTTAGACAACATTTTAAGGGCTCACCATCTCGATAGCTTGTATGAGGATATTGGCAATGGAGGTTGCATCCTTCATTCGCGTGTCACCATCAATTGCCTCCAAAAACATTGCCCTTTTAGGGGACATTGCAATGACATTAATAGTGGTTTGTTTTTGCAATCCTTCTATTCATTAGAAATGATGGACACTCCTGTTTCTAGTCATGTATCCTTTATTGCTTTTAATGATGCCTCTTCGGAAGCTTTTTCCTTGGCCAATAAGGTGGTGCGCTCCTTTTAATACCCAAGACTAATGTAATCGGCAGGTGCATTGGCAATTGCTGTCATCATATCCAATCAATTTGGTGACCTAACAAGGTTGAGAGGAAGGCCATTGCTATAAATGCAATGACCAATGCTACAACCTCCTTCACCTCATTCTTGAAGGCCTTTTCGAATGGGCCTCTTTTATGAAAAAGAAAGGGGGTATTCTCATCTTGGGAAGATGATGGTGGCATGAAAGGATGTGAGCCAGCCGGTTGTGTTAAGCCACTAGGAGGTTTTGTGATCCTTTCTTGGAAAGCGGATGTACTCTTTCCTTTGATTTGTTACTTACCATGCTGGCGTCCTCTTGTTCTTTAATATATCCCATTATTTGTTCCTTTGGCAATCCTTATTTATTCAGCCTTGGACAAACTCATATTCCTAAGTAGGTTATAGCGCATAGGTGAGCTTTCACTCGACTATATGAGCTCTTATACTCATTTCCACGTTGGTTGCAATGCTAACGAATAACCCTCACCACCAAGAAGTTGCTCAAGCATGGTTGTATGTCACCAAAGAGGTGACACTGTGTCCAATTTAAATGTGCTCTCTACATGTGGGCCAACTGAACTAGAACTATAAACCATTCTGTATGAATAACAAAACAACAAAAAACATTACAAATTTACAACCCTACAACTAAAAAAAATTGGCATTATAACTAACCCCTATATTATGTATGAAAGGTTTAAAAAATATTCAAAACATTTTTAAAAAATTTCAAAAATCTTGAAAAAATTACAAGATTCACTCACCTTTGATAGATAAATCTTCCCTGTGCAACTCTTTCTCTTTTGTCGGTGTAGGTCTTTCTCTCTTGTAGCCTTCACCTTTGAAGAAAAATGCAACAACCTTCAAAAATCAACAATGGCAGCTTGAAGGCAAAAATGCTATTTTACTCACTTGTGTTTGTGAAATGAGGTAGAAGAGGTTAAGAGCCCTCACTTTAGGGCAAAATTAGGTATTTAGGCACTTTTTGTTTTTAAAAATGTTATAAAAAATGTTTTTTTTTTCTTTCATTTTTTTTTGCTAGACGGTCCATGGGTCCTCTTGGGTTTGCCTAGGTTTGGCTTAGGTCCGCCTTGGGCACCCTGGGCGAACCCTAGACTGTCTTGGTATTGAACTAGGCCTCGAATCAGACCCATCCCTTGCAGAACCTTACAACATAGATGAAATCTTGTCCACTAAAACTAAAACTAAAACTATGCAATCATCAATCAGACTAATGGTAAAGATTATTACAACCCAACACTTAAAGCTTACGTCTCTTGCATGACAAGAGATCTAAAGATATATGATCTAAAAATCATTGATTCTTGTTTGAAAATAAAGATCGCTAAAACTAGCATGGGCTATAAAAAGCTCTGGTTAAAAATAGCAAAACTTAGAATATGATCTTTCCTTTGGAAAAAGGTGATGGCTAAAAATAGTCTTTTGGATTGTTGGCTTTGGATGACCAATGATTCTATAGCTTTTCCTCCTAAGATATCTAAAAAAACCTGGAAATCTATTTTGATGTTTTGAATCCCTTTGATAGGTGCTTACTTTTGCTTTACACATGCACCAATATACTTTTGCTTTACACATGCACCAATACACTATAAAACAAACTTTGAACTTGCACGTTTGATTTCCTTTGTACAAGTGTGCACTTCATTATCGGGTACACACCTATGAAAATAAATTTTGAAATTTGAAATATCCCTTTTGTGAAGTGCACCCCCGCACCCTACATGCACACCTAACAAAGGCTTGTTTGATGTTTGTATTTTGAATTCACTCCTTTGTTGAGGTGCACATTTCTCCTCTAGGTGCATCCTTGTCAATATAAAACTTGAAGACCTTTGATCTCCACTTTTAGGTGTGCACTTGATGCTCTCATGCACACTTGTATTGTGATTTTTGAACATTTGATTTTTCCTTTTTTGAGGTGCTCCCCTGCACCCTAGGTGCACACTTGTGTATTGAGTTCAAACTTTCCATTAAAGTTGTCTTTGAAGAGGTGCACCATTGCTCCCAAGGTGCACACCTTTGTATTGAATTCAAACTTTTGAAAGTGCTATTTTTTCTGCCTTTGATAGGCACACCTCTTCACAAGAAAGGTGAATTTTGAATTTTGAAAACAAAATTTCCATATTTAGGTGTGCACTTTGTTGCCTTACATGTACCTAGATTAAGGTTACGCAAGCTAATTTTGAAATGATTTCAATCCTTTGATTAGGTTAGTGCCATGACTCCAAGCGCGCCCTTCTAGATCAGGTGCGCACTTTTGTATGTGGCTTGGATTTTGAAATTGATTGTCTTCTTTAGTGACGTCGTTGCCAACAGGCTGGGCGTGCACTTATATATTGTAGTTTATTTCTTTTGAAATTTGAATCAAATCACCTCTTTTTTTGAGCATGCCCTTATGGGGAAGGTGTGCACCTATGGATGAACTTAGATTGTGATAAATCATTGTTCAGGCTTGTTCTCTACCTTGAGATTCAACACTTAAAACATGCACTTCAATATGCCTTAGAATCTTTGAAAATCTAATCCATACTCCTTACATGAACACACATTTCAATACTACAAGACAACTTTTTCGAATTTGAATCCTTCCTCATTCGAGTGCATCCTTTTGTATGAGACGTGCACCTTTGAATGCTATCTCTGGTTTTGACTCCCCCGTATTCAGGTACATTCTTGATCTTAGCCTGAACAAATTTCTCTGTTTAAGAACTTCTTTCCTCCGCCATGACATATGTTCTCAAGAGCCTCTATTCAATGATCTTGCAAAGCTTAGAAAAGGACAAAGGACAAGAAATAACAAACTAGACAAGACCTGAAACATGTTTTGCACTTGGGAATATGACAAATTTTGGTTTAAAATCTTGACACAATACAAAAGTTTTGTATGGGTACAACAAAACCATAAAGGTTACTGTATGTCCCTTCACAAGGAATATATTTAGACTATAATAGCTAGCTCTAGCCATGGTTGCGACAGACTGGTATGGAATGCTCCTCTTGCCGAATATTGAGGGTTTTCACCTTCAAGGAAGCATGAACTCCTTATAGGTTTTGTGTTCACCTTTAGCTTGTACCATCTTTCCCCTTATGTTGGTAGACAAGTTGCTCTGGAAATCAACTCCTTAGGGAGGGTCACTTGTAGGTCTCTTGTTGTTGCTACATCATTTCTTAGTGAATGTGCAAATTCCAAGGCGACTTCATTGTTAGACTCATTGAATTTTTCCTGGAACTCCATCCACCTAGCATTCTGGAAAATAATAACTTTTGGGTTGCTGCGCAACTCTTCATGAATGACCGATTTTCTCCGGGTGACGTTGTTACTCATTTTCTACCCTTCTTTTGAGGATGATGGGTGTTTTCCTTTGTTCGGCCTTGCAGGTAAAATGCTAGAAGAAAAATCTGCACTATGAATTATTGTAGGTGCATTTGGCTTGTGAGATTTTTGTACACGACATGTTATGCAGTGGTGATGCATCTTCTCTTTAGCATTTCCTTCTTCTTGGTATGTACCTACCTTACTTCATTCTTTGTCATTGATCCTTGTGCCATCATTTGGAATAAAATTTTGCCATTATTTCCTTTTAGGTTTCATTGTTGGATACATGATATGTGCCTTTTTTAATCTTCTCATCACTACACTTTATGAATATTTCCCCTTTAGCTGAAAGTTGATGCTGATCCTTGACATGATTAACCTCTTGACTACCTTTTTCTTTCTTAAAAGGGTATATGGTTGGGGAAGGGATGAAGTGACTATAGTTTTATACTAAAATATTATATATTATATAATAACCAACAAAAAAACAGGTTACACAATATAAGTCATTAAGGCAAGGAGATAGTTGCTGGAAACAACAAATACGAAATAGAACCAGGACAACTAATATCCAGGGCTTAGATCACAAAAGAACACCTCGGGCAAATACAAATTTCCTAATAAACAACAACAGTTATATTTGTCACATTAATTACATGCCATGAAGCTTATACATAATAGCCAAAAATATTTTAAGATCAACATCTAACAATACTCAGGATCCTCTACTATGTCTACACCATCATCAAATATTGCAGGAGTAGGAACATTAGGATCAGGATTGACAATGGATGAGAGGTAACTTGAGATCTGATGTAAACATTCCCATACAAGTTCGCACTAAGAACAATGCTGTTAACACCAAACATTGGCTTGTAGTCGGTAGGATCCTCCTCTTTGTCACTATACTCATTCGGCCATCACCATTTTTGTCTATATTAGCATTAGGCTACCACTTAGCAGGAACAATATTAGATTTGTGCAACATTACTTTACCACTATCCAACAAACTTTAGATCTTGCTTTTGGGGATCTTCAATGTCAAGATAACCTTCATGACAATAGAGGCAAAGGTAAACTCATTGCAAGGGTCTCTAAGGAACCTTCTCTTGCCTTAAAACACTTAGTTATTTTTAGCCCTTCAAAAGGGCCACAAAATTTCAGTAGAAAGGTTAAGCCACAACCAAATTCTCTATCAAAACATTGCACAAAACAAAAAAGTATTTCACACCAGGTAATGCCATTCTTGTTATTTTATCTTAGTTTGTTCCGCAAAAACATAGACCAAATGTTCTTTGCAAATTTACAACATAAAAAAGGTGTTCAATAGACTCAACAACATTACATACTGGACACACATATGGATTGACTCCAGCATTTTTAAGAACAATATCTACAACAATTCTTTAAAAAAAAAAAAAAAAACCAACTAAAGCATGATTTTTTTAGTTCAAGCCACATACACCAAATATGCCCCAAAATAGATTTTCGTCTTTACCAGACAATGAAGAGTTCCATAACAAGTTTAGTATATCAAAGAGCTCATGAGTGTTTATTCAACATAGTATAGATACCCTTAGTCTTGGCCATTAACAAGGGAGTACCATTCTACCATCTAATATTGTTTATAATTTTTGTATTGAGGCTAAGTTGAACAGGGAACTTAACATCATGGAGAACCTTTTTGAAAATAGAATGTCTTCTTTTGAGAGACAGGAATTTGAAGTTTGGTTTGGATATCATACTAAGAGATCAAGTTACCACTAAAAAAAATATTGTCAAAGTTTTTTCACCATTTAGCATCCCAACCCCTAGCCGAACAGCTCCTAGTGAGGGTTAAAGGCTTGTTATTATATGCAAGGCACTACCAAATGGACCTATAACTGGCAAAAGTACCCACAGTTCTAGAAAAGGCCTCATTTCCATCAATTAAATGTTTCATAGACTCTCAAACCCTCCAAATGTTGTAGAGGACTAGAGAGCTGCTAGGTTTTACAGAAAATCTTCCAAACAAAATATCGTGTAGGTAGAAACCTGTCGACTCCTAATTCTTTTTTAGAGTGGCCAGATAAATATTATTTTTAATTACAATTTTCTAGGGTTTTGTACCCTCAAGAGCCTTAATGATTCATTTCACAATGAAGGCAATGCCTACATTTTGAGATCTTTTGGCCCCATACCACCTAGATTTTTGGCAAGGCAACACCAATTCCACTTAACTGCATGCCTCTTCTTACTACCTTCCATTTGACCCAAGAAGTTCTTGACCATCCTATGACTTTTCTCAACTTGTGTGCTACCAAATAGCTAGGTAGATGCATAACATATAATGAAAGATGGCTTTTTGGCATTCTTGAATTTTGCCACTAAGAGAGTAAATGACCTTGCCACTTTGTATTTTTCTTCTTAATTTTATGATAAACCCATTTCCACATTTCTTTGAGGGAGAGCTGAAGGGCAAAGGGTATGCCTAAATACTTAATTGTTCTATTGGGCCCTCCCCAATCCCATCTTGTGTTTAAAAACTAATTAGGAGGGTATGTGTGCCAACTAAGAATTGTAGATTTGCATGAAAAAATCTTAGACATGGAGGCCAAATAGTACATGTCTAATCTATTCATCAAGTTTGCAAAATTGCTCTCCTCATAGACAAGAAATAAGACTGTATCGTCAACAAATTGGATGATTAATATCTCATTTTTGTCAGGGAGTGTAAGAACCTTGACCCGGAGGTCCCATTTTTGTAGTTCTAAGGATGTACTGTAGAGCTTTAGAAGCAATGACAAGAAGAGGGGGCAAGTGGACACTCTTGTCTTATGGACCTTCGTAATAGAAAAGGATAAGTTAATTCACCGTTAATTTCCACTTGGGTTGAGGCATCCTTAAAAAGAACTTACACCATTCTACAAAACTTATCTTGGGAATTGATGGCTCTAAGCATCATCTTTATAAAGGGCCACTTGATCCTATCATAAGTCTTATCAAAGTCAAGAAGAGTCACGTATACATTTTGACAAGATGCAGTTGAAGGATTGTCGAGTGATTTATGTTGTTGGGATTGTGAAGGTAGGTCTAGTGTTCTCTTGTGCCTCTGTGTGTTGGTGCCAGTTATTTTGGTGCCCAAGAATGTTCTGGCTGTGAGGCGCATAACGAGTTGGAGGTGTTAAAGCTGAAAGGGATTAAAGATCTGGTGGTTTTGTTGCAAGGTCCTTGTAGCTTTGGCGCTCAATGTTTGGAGGCAAAGAAGGATAGGCTTGTGGCGTATCCTAAGCTTGTTGATGCTTTAGGCATCGTTAGTGGGTTGCTTTGAAGAAATCCTGGGTTGAAGCTGTTAAAGGTAAGTCTTACTCCATTGCTACGTAGTCTTTGTCTTTGGAACTAGTTGAGGAAGGCAAGGACATGATTCTGAGGGTTCCTGATTGAATTGTAGAAAGGTTGCCCTCTAGGATGGAGAATTCTTTTATTGGAAAATTTTCAGGAGCTAGGCTAAACATTGATGCTTTTAGAAAATGGGCTCAAAGAAAATGGAAACTAGGTGGCCAAGTTGAGATCTCAGCTTTGATGAACAAATTCTTTCTAATCTCCTTTTCAAATCATGAAGATTGTGTTAGGGACCCTCTTGGATGGCCTGCGGTTTCTTTATAAGTTAGGGCTTTTCCTTAAAAAATGGAAACAAGGTCCTAGTTTGGGTTAGGCTCTTGGGTAGCCGTTGGAATATTGGGAGGAGGAGGTTCTGATGGGTATTCCTAACTCTTTTGTTTAGCTCATAGCTTTTGATGTGGTGACCAAATCCAGAAAAAGCTTGTTGTTTGCTAGAATTTGTGTGAATGTAGATGTGCATAAGGTGCTTCCTTCTTCGATCACCTTGTCTTCTAAATTGGGAGATTGGGTGCAACAAATTGTTTAGGAGGATTCCTTGGTTGTGTGCCAAAGCTGCCTCAAAGCAGGCCACATTGCTATTGTTTGCTTGAGCATTGGAGGAAAAAAGGAAAACAGGAGCTTAGTCACCCTAGGATTATTGAAGAGCTGCCCTTGCCAAATGGAGACGAGGAAGTTTTGTTAGAATTTGTTATGAACAACAAATCTTCTCAAGACCAAATGCTTACAAGCTAATCACAAAATCAAGAAAATGAATTAAGAATTTCTACATTCAATATTATGAGACAAGTTACAAAGAGTAACATACAAATATATAGGCCTCTTGAATGCATGAATCAAGGAGATGACATGTCCAAGAGGTATCGGTTTAACTCTCAATCACTCCCAATTAAGAGGTGAGTTAACTCAATCTAATTAAGACAAAGGTGGCCTTGTCTAAATAGAGGTGGCACCTAATTGTCATCAATCAAGGATTGATGAGGTAGTGGTGGCACTTATGTACGTCAAGTCAAGATGTACACATATCATTATTAGCTACTTAGATGAGGAAAAATAATCATTCCTAATATCCTAAGTAAACTTATTAAATAGGTGCAATGTCACATGTAGATAGAACAAATCCAAGGTGAACAAAATATTACACTAACACCCCCCCCCCCCCAAGTGCAACTTAGGAGAAATGAAAAATGAGAAATGAGTCCCGACAACTAGGCCATGTTAGGTACACATGAACAATGATAGACCCCCCAAAGAGAGAATGAAGAGCCCTCGCAAAGAGAAAATGAAGACAGACTAGGTAGCCCCCCTCAAATGTGATGCCTTCTACACCAAAGATGGAAGGATGATACAAGTTGAAGAAGATCCAGGTGCGTTGAACTGCATTCCTTCCCTTCGGAAGAAGTAAACTCAATGGTGCATGCCGAAGCTCTTCCCAATCCAAAAGTGAGAAGAAAATGCAAGATCTTTGGTAATTGTGTTGTAATCTCCAAGTCGATGATGAGAGGTGCCAAGATCATATTAGGTGTCCTAGGCCTAATTGAAGATGGTGGCAAGTCATAGCACAGTGGAAACTGAAGTAGCACAAGAGCCAAAGAAGATGTGACAACAGTTGCAATGGAACTGTCATCAAAGAGGAAACTCAAGTCCTCAAAAGTGTCATCGAAATTGGCAAGGTAGGACTCACAGAATAGATACTCAAGATTTGCTAAGTACTCATCTCAAGGAGTTGTCTCTGAAAGATGATGTAAATGGTCTTGTTGCAAAGAATCATTGGAAGCCATGGATGTAGCACACTAGAGTCAACAACAGGAGATGGACTATCAACACATGTTTTTACAACCTCAGTCGATGAAAGGACTTGAAGGTTCAAATGACCATATTGTATCTTCTCAAAAGTGTCCGCACTAGATGCCTAAGTGTGAACATTAGTCAAAGGAACATCAAGAGCAAAATATGAGAAGGTGTACAATCTAGATCAATCATCTACCTTCACAATTGCAACAATATCTCCACTTTGCAAATTTCGAATGAACATAGAATCTGGTGTGAACTCAACTCTTCTTTGTCCCACTATGTGTGATCTGATAGATAGAAAGTAGATTAGTTGACAATGAAGGTATTCAAAGGACATAATTGAAGGATCCCTCGACCATGTCAATAGACCCTCTCCCACAAGCACACATATACGTGTTGTTAGCCATCAAGGTATGTAGTGTAGAACAAGTTCCAAATGAAGAAAACATACTCTGTGTTGAAGCCATATGATGTGAAGCTCTAGAATCAAGGAGCCATCTCCTTGACTTAGAATCTGCAATTGCAACAAGTGCTTGCCCTTTTTGTTTCCTTGGAGAAGAAGAAGATGACTCCCTTAACATAGTTGAAGGCAATTTGATATTGTTCTTCTGTAGAAGATGCTTTGATTCATCAATTTGTTTGAAATAAGATAGATGTTCATTGTGCCCTAGGTTCTTGCAAAATGCACATTTCAGTTTCTGCTTCTTAGATGATTCCCCTTTTGAGGGAGATGAGTCAGAATCTGATTGTGGATTATCTCCATGTGGCTTCTTCTTTTGTTTCCTTTATGGATTCCCTGACTCTTTCTATACCTTAAACTCACTAGACATCAATGCTTGTGGCTTTGAAGACTTGATGAGGCCCATTTGAATTAACTTCGCTTCCTCTTGAATTAGAAGATTTGAAAATGCATCAAAAGTAGGCTCAACATATGCAGCTCCCATAGAAAGCTGATGAGTGTGAAAGGCAGAAACAAATACTGAATACTCAGGACCAAGCTTGGATAGCACATTCATAATCAACTGTAAATCTTCCTTATCAATCTTGCAATCCTTTAGTTGTGTTCTTAGTTGTTTAACCTTGGAGATATAGTGTTGGATGTGGTCAAAACTATTAGGATCAAGATTCAACAAATCATTATAAATTTAATATCCCCTAATCTTGTTAGTTTTATCATAGCTTTTCCAAGAGCCTCCCAAGCTTTCTTTGGTGTTTTATATGATTCAAAATGGAATTGTAAATCAAAAGACACTAAAGAGCAAATGTAACCAAGAGCTTTCTCACGGTTTATCTCCCACACTGCCTTTTCTTTCTCATTAGTAGGTTGAGGAATAGTTTCTTTTACATGTCCAATAGAGAGCCTTTTCCCATTAGATAATTCCATATTGATGTTTTCCATGAGGCATAATTCTATTGAGTTAGGAATTCAACTTGGATTTTCCCCATTGCAAGAACACAAAACAGAAGCATTGAAAGTAAACAATCACAACATGATTATCACCTCCGCACCCTCCCCAAATTCAGTCAATCAATGATCCCCTCTAGCAAAATATGATCTTGACAGTTTATAATTTAGTGCCATTATAGTTGCCACTTCCCAAATCAGCGAAGCGGTTTTGATCTCAATGTATTAGAGATGCCAAATTAGGCTATAGAGTTGAAAGTACAATTTTATGACAGAATGAGATCAATTAGATTGGTCCAATGTGAAGTACATGAAAAATTATTCACTTTCAAAAAAAATTGCACCAAGAAATATTACTATATGAGCCCAAATGAAACCTTGGAAGTTCTCAAAACAAGAACTGCTCAACATTACCTATGAGAATCTGTAATTTATGAAAAATTCAGACACCAAAATCAAAAACTGTTTTCACCATTGGTAAGCTCACAAAAAATTAGCCCAGATAAAAAGAATTTCTTGAAAAATGGAGAAAACATGAGCAAGAACAGAGCCTTTGAACTTCAGCACCAAAAATCAAAACTCCAAGGGATTGGGGGCATAATGAGTTGATGTCATGCTAATGTCAGTAATAGAATATTCCAAATCTCGTTGAGATTCTAAAACTGCTTGTCGTTTTTACCAAATCGCCAATTGTATCGTGAAATTGCGCTTTTCAAATTTCAAACTACTTGTTGTAGTGCAAGAGATTGCTTTTTGGGCAAATCTGTGGTTTTGATTGCGGAGGGTGGTTTTGAGGTGGCATTGTCAGGTGCTGGTGGCGATTATCGCTGCTCAACCACCTATGGTGGTGAGTTGTCAGTGGCGGAATGGTTGGCGATGACACTTGCGCAAGAGGCGGGGCTGTGGCGGAGCCACCGCTACAGTAATCTGTGGGTACTATGTAGGTGTAAGCCTACGTAATAATGAATTTTTAATTTTTTTTCCTGACAGTATGATTCGTACATCCGAGGAGGAAAAAGTTACTTTGATGGTTGTATAAAATGCTCCGATTTCAACGATTTGATAGTTGATCCATGCGTTTTTGGGCCCCCTAAACTTGATGGCAGGGTCAAATTTTTCCCAACATGCTTCGAAGGATTAGGTGCCCGTCAGATTTAGCATGCACCTCCCAACTTCAAGCCCTTGCAATTTTGGCCTCCAGTGTTCAAAATGAATAGATCAAAAGGCAAAATTGATTTTTTTGGATGATGTGAATTCAATGGTGAGTTTAGATTTGCTCCAAGAATTGCTCAAAGCTACCTACAAAACAAAACCACAAATAAGAAACCCCTAAATCTGGTATTTCTATGAAGTTTTTTTGATTCTCCAGATCATCATTCGGTGCAAGAGAAGAGCATACTCAACTATTTAAGAGCAATTGTGATCTCTAATCCTAGAAATGGACTAACTTTAGGACTTCATGGCTCTAATACCATGTTAGAATTTGTTATGATCAACAAATCTACGCAAGAATAAATGCCTACGAGCTAATCACAAAACCGGGAAAATTAATAAAGAATTTCTATATTCAATATTGAGACAAGTTACGAAGAGTAACATATAAATATATAAGCCTCTTGGATGCATGAATCAAGGAGATGACATGTCCGAGAGATATGAGTTTCACTTCTGATCTCTCAATCAAGAGGTGAGTTAACACAGTTTAATCGAGACAGAGGTGGCCTTGACTAAACCAAGGTGGCACTTAACAACCATCAATCAAAGATTCATGAGGTAGTGGTGGTACTTGTGTACCTCAAGTCAAGGTGTACACATGTCATTATTAGCTACTTAGACGAGGAAAATTAATTATTCCTAATATTCTAAGTAAACTTATTAAATAGGTGCAATGTCACACTTAGGATATAGAACATATCCAAGGTGAAGAAAATTACATGAATAGGTTTGTGCCTCTTTGGTTAGGATTAGCTCTAAAGAAACTATTAATAATGTTTCTAGTTCTAAGACTCTTGGCTGGAAGCATTCGGATGTGAGGATTTTGGAGGTGGATTGTAGGCAGTGGACTATTACTAGTGAGAGCTTGGTTGGTGTGATCTAGGAAGAAAATGTTAATAGCCCAACGTGAGTGATTTTGCATTCGTCTTGCTCACTCTCTGCAAATAAGGAAAAAAGGAAGATGGAACTTGATGAGAGGTTTTCTAGAAGCCCTTTGAATTCTGTTGATTTAGGTTCAGCAATTAAAAAATTGAGAACAACTAGAAAGGAAATCTGCTTCAATGACTTTCTGGGTAGGGTTTTTGGCAGTGTCTAGAGCTCGTTGGAGAGGTACGGCTTCAAGTGGACTTGATTCAGTTGATCCCTTGTCTTTTTGGGTGGTATACCTTGTGTTTGCTGTTTTTGTCCCCTTTGGTGAGGTGATGTTTGGTGTGGTTGTTTTGGGTTTACAGCCTTAGTGCTGTTTGTTCCTTGTAGCTGTCATTTTGATGATTGTTGGGCTTATTTGATGCATCTTTCTTGGTCTTTGTAAAAGGGTTGGGGCCCTTTCAAACCCCTCTTTTTCCCTTAATAAAAAATAAAAAAAAATCAAGGAAGTTCCATTAAGATTCAAGAATAGCCTTATGTTTTAAAGGTAGGGAGGAATCATGATCTTTACATGGTCTCTTTCATCTCAACATCCTCATATGTTTTAGTTATTTTCCTCCCAGGTCCTTGAATATTAACATCATAATATGGGTACTTTTGTCATCTAAGGAACATTCGGCTTTTTAACAATCTTCATGTAGTCTTTCCTTTGATGCCCGTCACATGTACATAAAAACAAGCATTGGCACTTTCCTCCCTCCCCTAGTTGGCTGACTTTGCACTGAATCACCTTGTTTACAAATTGGAAGCAATATACCTCAAGAATGGGATTTTTTGTTTAACTTTTAGCAGGATCCTAGCATTCACATGAGGCAAGGTTGCTCTAGTATTCTCAACCTGAAGCACATCACCCAGGGATTTTAAGGCATGGGTTATAAGAGCCCATATTTGAGGTGGGGACGTTTTTTATTTCAATCCATCTAGGTACTGACCTGACTAGAACCTCACGAAGACTGAGTTCAAGGATCTAGGAAACCATTCTAAATATTGACTTCCCCATGTCCTAGAAGGCTTTGCTAAGCACCCCTTTTTTGCGTGTTTGCATTTTTAAAAAAGACAACAAACTATCCCTGTTGCACCATTCTATAGAAAGAAATGTACAATCCCATCTTTTTGCCTCAGACGTTAATGGCCCAGTCATCAAAAATCTTCTAGATGGTAGGGAATGGATGGATAGGGGCACAGTACTGCCAACACACTCACCAAAATCAAGAATCACGTGCAATTTTATGCACTCAAAAGGGACGGCGCAGGGAGGTAATACATGCCTATATAACTTAAATTTTTTTAAATTTGAAAATAAAAAAATTAAACAAACAAATCTACCTTGCATAATGCACCCATTTGAAGTGCTGTTATGCTGAATAAGATCTAGGTCTTTGTGTCACATTCAGTCATCATCAACAAATTGGTTTGGACAGCTCAGCAAGCTTGTTACGGCAGTTATTGCTTGCACAACAAAAGAACTATCTTGCCCAATATATGAAATCTGGACAGCTCTGCAAATCTGGTATAATGGTTGTGTCCTGCATAGCAGAAGAATCACTTTGCGCAGCATACACATTTGCATGTGCAGCACAGTATAAATGCCAAGCACAGCTAAAGAATACCTTGTGTAGCAAAAGAGATACTTGCACAACAGAGGTGTTAGGTAGTGAGCAAAGGAATCCTCTTGAGCAGCAAAGGCAATTACCTGCACAACAAAGAAACATCTTGTGTAGCGAAAGAATACCTTGTGCAGCAGAGAGGGTACGTTGCACAGCATCGCAACCTGCTATTAATGGTCTTACAACATCTTGAATTTGTATTTGAACCTTTAGAAGCTCACAAATGCAACTGTTCAAAATCACCTAATCATATCCAACTCAGTTTTATTAGCATATTTCACCTTTTCCTACTTAAAAAGCAATCAGTTTATCTATGATAATTCTAATGTAAAACATAAATCACTTCAAGGTATATTTGCTTGGAATGGATGGAAGAAGGCAATAGTCCAGTGTATTTCAAGGTTACAAAAGCATGTCCAGAGATAGGAATATGTTATACATCATATGTTTTTCTGAGGCTCATCAGCAGCGGCTCAAATTCTTTCTTTTAAGAAACAGTTCTTTCAGTTGCAGACTCTTAATTTTGGGGTTTTACATCAGAATGAATTCAATGGGGCCACTGGCACAGTAGAAATAAGAACACTAGCATCCTTCATGGGAACTGACCCTTAGATTCAACCACGAAAGTGAAGTGAAATTAATAATAACCATCAAACTCTTTCGTAACTATATGCTACAAGAATGAGGATCCTGCAGTGGTAAATTTTTGTTTTGCCATCTACCAAACTGTTGGGATTTGCATGCAAGATCTTTTTACATTTCTAGATTGCTGTCAAAATGAGTGCAAGTAAATGTTTGTTGCACAAAATTTTAGAATTATTATTTGAGTCTAATAAGCTACTATGTAAACATGAATAGAACGTTTGTTGAAAAGAATCGGATTTATAGAAACTGGCTGAATGGTCGAGACAATATTTCACAAGATTGAGTCTGATTGCAATTATGGAATGCCTGCACTTGGGTTTTATAGTTAATCAGAGACATTTCCAGAAATGTGTTATCTGAGGGTAATGACTTACGCATGCTCCTGAGGTAAAATTTTCCTCCAAATCCAGCCGATGATTGTCAATCATCTAGGGAGCTTGTCGTATCATATTTTCTAGATTTTTGCTTACAAAATATGTTGATATCAACATGTTCTGTTAGGTGGTGTTTGGCTGTTCCAAGTGTTATAATGTGTTCTTAGGAAGTGGTCCCCAAGCTTATGGAATTTGCTAGCAGGGTCTCAACTGATTAGCAATTGTTGTTTGTTTGACATATACTAGCAGAGAGCACATGAGTAGTTGCAAACTGGCCCAAACTCTGTGACACTCTGATCGCCACATGGGATGGCAGTCAAACTCCCAGGTTTGACCATTAAAACTCACCGGGCTGTTCAATAACTTGGGTCTTTTTAATAATCAGTTCGGTTTTTTGGTCATTTTTACATTTACAGGACAAAACGTTCAGAGCACAAGAGACTGCAAATGCAAATAGTTTCAATGAAATTATGTGATTCGAATGAAATAACAAAATCAGTTTATATGCTTATTTTAATGTCTATGCATTATATCTGGCATGAAACAACAAAATTAGTTTATTTGGTTTTGTTTATTTTTAGGAATACCATATGTTTTTTTCAGTTTACGATGTGTTTCCCATTTTAAATCCATGTAATTGAAAAAAAATTACACTTTTGCCATGCCATGTCAATGATGTGTAAATGGAATGCTACTATGGTTTGACATCATCTGGTAAATGTTTTCAATGTTCATGCAAAAGTAAAGGGGGTTCCAACTGACTATGGTATTAATGTAAATTTCAGCAGAAATGTGCTAGATTATTGGTGTGATTTTTAACTATATAGTATATAATAATTAGGGAAGTCTTTTCTCTTTTGACTTACTGAACTCTGTCAAAGACTAAAATCTCATATGTGAAATAATGCTGATTGAAATGGACAGGCGACAGAATACAACACATATTCAGACATTGAAGCAGTGTACCAATGTTTGGAAACAGAGTATGGATTGAAGCAGGAGGATTTGATTTTATATGGACAGTCTGTTGGTAGTGGACCCACATTGCACCTGGCAACTCGCTTGCCACAAGTTAGAGCTGTTGTTCTTCATAGTGCTATACTCTCAGGCCTCCGTGTACTATACCCTATCAAAATTACCTTCTGGTTTGATATCTACAAAGTAGGTAAAACAGAACAATAAGGCAATTTGTATATCAAGATTGATGATTTATTTGTATGCATGGTATTCTTGAATATTTTTGTATTAAGATGGAACATGGCTAGCAAAGTTGAGCAGAAATATGTTGTATGTGCAGAATATAGACAAGATTCGACATGTGAAATGTCCTGTGCTTGTCATTCATGTAAGTATACCCCTTATTGCTTCCCAATTTCTTTATTGCAACATCAGCGCATCAACTTGTAATCATTGTGAATGTCATTTTGAGAGAATAGAGATGAAGCACTCATTTAAATTTGAGGTAAAATGGTTTTGCCTGAACCTCTTCCCAAATCTTTAAAAGATAAAAGATTATGGCCCATAGTTTTCCAAGCCTAGTTTTGGATGAATTGCAAAGGGGTACTGCATATAAACTCATGGCAAACTCATAAGACAAGAGGAGGGGCTAGTTGCAAGCTTTGGGAGTTAAATTGTAATTGCTAAAAGGTTTGATTGCAATGTTAACAAAAATGATAGTAATTTTACATCCTAATGCCAAGGAAGCATATGATAGTATTCTGTATTAGATTGGACCATTCAGAATATTTATGCACATTGGGAAGTTGAGTCGATAGGTAATGGATTGCGGGCTTTTCAAATCTTTAAAAGGAATAATGGTCATTGTAGGGGTTCTGACTTAAAGCAGGTCAGAGTTAGATGTGGAATTGAAGTACAAACAATAAGCATAGTTTAGTTCCCATGTCTAATTGTAGTCTCTCTTTATTTTCTCATGCATTACTCTTGAGTATTCTACTCCATCTTTATTGTTTAAAGGTTTTTCTTTGTTCACATTGTTGGGGACATGAGTCACTTGTCAACAAGCAAGAAGCTTGGTTTTGATTCTGGATAATTTGTGGTACTTACTACTACTACTCCTAACAACATATGCACAAAATGGTACCGAGGGTACAAATCTAGTCAATGGTTAAGGTACGGACAAATTAACTATGAACATTCTGTTGTCTAGAGCCACATGCTTATGGATGTACTCTTATCATTAGGTGTAAAGCTATCCAAGGATCTGGTTTCCTGAGATTTAGGGATAAGTGCAATCAGGATTTTCCTAAAATCTTTCAGGATCTTTTGATTGTTGTGTCATTCTTCCACCATAACCACTAGTTTGTCTTTAACCAGCTCCCAGAAGTGTTGGAAAAAGCTAGCTGGGAAGCCATTAGTGCTTGGAGCACTAGAACTATCTAATCCAAAAAGAGCTGTTTTGACTTCTTCCTTCGAGAATAGAAGAAGCAGATTTGGGCCTTGATAAGGGGAAATGGATCTTGGTGCAGCCTTGGGAAGAGCTTTCTGAGCCTCCTCCCTATCAACCTCATCTACAAAGAGGAAAGCATCTAATAAATGAATTGCTTCTTGACATATCTTGTCCTATGTATCTAGGATTGTATCATTAGTTTGTTCTAATTTGATCTTCATATCTTTTGCTGCCTTTTCTCCCTTCTTTGAGACTTGCCTACTCGTTTTTCCCTTTTTCATCAACTTGGCTTTGTCGATATGCTTCCTTTTCAGTTTCTAAAATCTTCTTGATCAGCGTTTTCCACTTTTTCTTGTTTGAGACTTATTACCAAGTTGACGATTGGACATTCCTTCACCAAGTGACGATATTCATGACATTTCTGACATCTGAGTATGGTATTCTTCAGCAATGGTTGATTAGGATCTAATTCAACACATATCATAGCATAATTATCAGTTCCTTTGCCTCAAGTAGATTTGGCTGTGTTGAGGAAACACCCCAAGAATGTCCCTTGTTGTCCTGAAAACATCTTCTGACCAAAGTTAGTGAGGGAGAGCATATAGCTTTATTTATACAGGGGCTCTGGATGGTATTTCTTCTGTGGGTTTAACTGTAAACCCTAATGCCAAAATTTCATGAACAACCCGACATTTCTGTAAAGCTGTGAACCCCTTGAAAAATCATTTCATAATCAGCTTCTTTTGCAAAGGTAACTATAAAGTACCCCTGAGGGCATGTTTTGATCTCATTGTCACCGTGCTTTCTCTAATTAATCCTTTTTGCCCAATGATAAATATTTTCTACTGATAACTGCATCCTTAGAAATCTGCAGATTACACCACGGGAAGATAGACTCGGTATATTATCTTCCAAATACTCTATATCCAGCTCAAGAAATGGACTGTCTTTCCTTGCTTTCAGACACAGATTTCTAAGATGCTGTGGAGAAGAGAAGTTTTGTTTCCCACTGTCTTTCAGAATGTTAAAAGAAAAAGAACCCTTTTGATCTGTTCTCCCTTATGTCAATGCTTGGCAAAAAGATCTGATATGGGTGCTGTACACCTCGCTCTCCGCCTCTCTCCCCTTCCCCCATTTCTGTAGTTGGATAGTTCTCCTCAGGATATGATAGACTGCTTCCCTGCCCATCACTCACATTATTCAACATGCACGAAGATCTTTTCTCTAGAATTAGATTATGATCCCTTCAGAGACTAACATAAATAACCAGTTGAGGAAGAAAGGAATCAGATTAGATGCGTCAGGCCTTCACCCACACAATCCTTCCAACTTATGATATATGTGCACGTATAATTGATTTTCAATTGTTTTTCAACTCAAATTTGTTGTTATTATTACAGAATGTTTTCTATCTTTTTCTTATTT
The DNA here is from genome assembly GCA_027924645.1 of Cunninghamia lanceolata. Classification (NCBI taxonomy): domain Eukaryota; kingdom Viridiplantae; phylum Streptophyta; class Pinopsida; order Cupressales; family Cupressaceae; genus Cunninghamia; species Cunninghamia lanceolata. The sequence goes on along the minus strand of BSBN01000416.1, from coordinate 803,224 downwards.
TGGGTCTATTCATCATCAATATTGCTATTGTTCTTTGGCTCTACTTTTGTATAATTCTGTGGAATGATATTTCTGCTTTCATTGGATTTTTGCTGTTTCTTTTACATAATATGGAAATATCATTACAAGTGGTATTAAAGCAATGATTAGGGGAATGGATTTGTGGTTTGAAGGCAAAGATTCGAGGATAAGGCTTTGGTAAGGGTATTTTATTTTTTTGGTAGAAATCTCCTTCTTAGCCTTAAAGTTTGTTTTTCTCTTAGAAATTTCCCTCTTAACCTTAGGGCTCCATTTCCTTGTTGAAATTTCCCTCCTCACTATATGATTTTTTGTTAACTGTAGTCCATTTTTGGTATTCTGTCCTTTTTACTCTGTATTTTTGGTATCTTGTCCTCTCTCTTTTAGTAATTTTGATCTTTTGCTTTGTTCATTTTTTGGGACCTTTGACTGTATTAGAGACATGCTATGAAGAACATGTAAGGTAATGGGAAAATCATCAAGATATAAACCGATCCATAATTTGATTGGCTAGCAGCCATATATATGAACTCCAGAGAATGACAAACAAAGGATTACCAACATAGTGTAGATTTAGATTAATATTATTTTTGGTAGAAAAGATGAAAAACAACATAATTACCATCTAGATTTATAGAAATAATAACACTAAACACTCACAAGATTGGATTTGTGTAGATGTAGGCCAATTTTGAAGCTAATGGTGACAATTCCATAGCTTTCATGTTTGGTAACAAAAGAAAAGTGTGTTGAAGGTGCTTGGTTAGTTTTATCTACTGAATATATAGTAGCAATACAACATTGGATATAGGTATTTATCAGTTTTACATAGGTGAGTGAATGAGAACTAGCTCTTCCATTATGGAATGTGAGAGAATATTTATCACTAGTCTATGTCAAACTTAGAAAATGAATCTTTTGTCAATTAGGAACAATCTTTTTGGATTGGTCCCCCACATTTGCTAAGTTTTCAATTCTGCATTAAGATTTTTGGTTGTTGAAGTTGTATAATGAGATTATTTGTTGGGCAGGATCAGCATGAATGTGGGAAGAAAATTAGATAACATAAAACTAAATTGGTTTAACCTTAGCAAATGGAGAAATCATTCTTTTGAGGCACATATGGTGGATCAACCTTCAGGATCAATAGTTTTAATGTGATTCAATCAAGTAGTGAAAGTTCAAGTGCAGAGAATACTAGAGTTTTGATACTTGTGTCCTAATGATTTGTGGCCCTCATATTCCATATTTAAATTAGTGAAAGGAGTTAGCTTGTGGCTAGGAACTGGCACTAACTAGGCAATCTAATATTGAGTCATTATTTATGTAACTGTGGGGTTATACCTTATGACGTAAAGTTATGTAACTAAGATCCAAAGGGCTTAATAAGTTTAATTAATGCATGCCATCTACAATGGTTCACTCACAGCAACTTATTCATTTTTAAGCTACCTGATAACTCAAAATGTTGGCGAGCCAGGTGACATTGATATTTAGTCTTTAAATCTTCTGAAGTTCTAGTGTGGACATAGCTATATAACTTCAAACTTCTAAAAGGCAAGTGCTATCTGGGGTTGGATATTGGCTTCATAATCTTTTGGGTTGTCAATTGAAGAACTGCAGACTTTAGCTGATTTCCTGGCAACTCAAAACTTTGTGAATTGACATTGGACGTAGGGTACTGAGATGTTTAGAGTTCTGAATTTGGGGTCTTGGTCATTTTCAATTTGATGGAACCCAATAACTCAAAAATTTGGATGATCAATTGCTGTCATGAATTGTCTCTTTTGATCTCCAACTTTCAGGTTGTAGGATACATTGTAGACATCAATAATTTTTGATTCAAGGCAGCTTAGAACCTTTGGGAAAGAAGTGACATATTTAACTGTCACTCATCACCAAAAACTTTTGAAATTTTTTGGAGAAGCCCTGGTAAAATTTCAACCTTCACTCACATAAAGATCAGAGGGCCAATAAGCATATAATATATGTCAGGACTCAGTCTATCTTTATAGTCTGCTAGGTCCTATGTGAGTCAAATTTTGTCGGCAGTTGCCAGGCAGCCACATTAAAACTATTTTGTGTTTGGAGGCCCTCCCTTATACCAATTGAGCTTAGTTCTTGCAAATCAGTATGTTCTAGCTACCTTATGGTATTTTTATATGTTGAAATATGTTGACCTGTAACGCATGTGGGATACCCATCATTTCTTCCCTGGGTTACAGCACTTCCAAAGTGGAACTCTTCAAATTTATGAAATTGTTAGTCTTGTTAATCATTGTTTGGTGTCTTTTCTTTTTTTGGACACCTGCAACACCACCTTATTTGTTGGCGTTTGATTAAGTGATTGAAGAGTATGGGTTTTCCCATTTCATGTCTTGTGGAAGTATTGTAGCTATATTAGTTGTGAGACAGCCACAGTAAAACCTTTTTGTGTTTGTAGGCTCACCGTTATATCAATCAAAATCTAGTTCTTACTAATCAATATATTGTCTATGTTATTGAATTGACCAAAAGCCTAAGCATCCCTGGGTATGTTATAAACAAATGCGACTTAGTATATTGTAGCTACCCTATGCTATTTTTATATGTTGAAATATGTCGACCTGTAATTCATGTAGGATATATATCATTCCTTTCTCCAGTCATGGCATTTCAAAAGTAATGGTCTTCAAATTTATGAACTTGATAGCCTTGTTAAGCATTGTCTAGTCTCTTTTCTTTTTCTTTTGGACATCTACAACTGCACTTTATTTGTCTGGGTTTGATTAAGCGATTGAATAACATGGTTTTCCCCATTTCATGTCTCATAGAAAACACGTAAACCAAAAATTGCAGGATTCGAGGAAACTTAAGTTAGAACTATTATTCTAAATCAATTGTGCTAGACTTAAGACACTTGTTCCATCATGTATCCAATTCCTTACCAGATGAACCTGAGATCTATAGATAACTTTGGAAGTTTGGACATGTATAAATATTATAATCTTGCTCTTTCCAGATATGTTATTCTGGATAAGAAAGGTGATCATGTCATATCCAATATCATCTGCACAATTATTCAGTGATAAAACAAAAATTGCATCTTGAATCCTCAAACATTATTTCAAGGCTGGCTTATCAATCCATAAAGTTGCCAAGGTTGGTAGCTTTGAATATCATGTTCCTATAAGTTTGTAACATATACTTGGACAATTTCAGTTGGCCTATGGAGAGTGGTTTCTTTTGAATTTCATGTTTCTGTAAAAACAAAAATTGCATTTTGAATCCTCAAACAGTATTTCAAGACTGTCTTATCAATCCATAAAGTTGCCAAGGTTGGTAGCTTTGAATATCACGTTCATATAAGTTTGTAACATATACTTAGACAATTTCAGTTGGCCTATGGACGGTGGTTTCTTTTGAATTTCATGTTCCTACATTACAGAGTTCAGCTGCTAAGAAATGGGTTGATTAACCTGTTTTTTAGTTCTGGTTATGGACATTCTTTTGGGTGAAGACAAATAGTTTGTGGATTGGAGTAGCAAATCCAAAATGCTTGTATCAAAGCCAAATATAGTCATAAGCTGAAAACGAGGATATGGTATTGTTGTTTGACTCTCGCCACAAAAACAAGCCAGGAAAATTTGAATTTGATGTGGCTTGTTTCATACATCATTTATTGCAGAACATCAAAATGACTTTGTCAAAGTAGAGAAGCTTAGTTTTGAACCAATACCTGGTAGATTTAATACTCATTGCTTTAAAAGTTTAAATTCAATCATTATTAGATTTGCTCCCAAATTGGATCAATTTGCTTCAATCTACCTCCTTCTACATGGTAAATGATTACTTTACTTCCCTAGTGTTTTCAGTCATTTTGTGTCTTCAGATACCTGCTACCGTTAGATTTGTTAGACTATTCTTTCTTGTTAGAATTAATCATCTATATCCACCATTTGGTCTCTTTTATATGTCAGAAAAAGTCAGAGTTGCTAGATACTTTCTCTCGCCTTCCCAGATATGTGTATCCATGTATCATATACTGGATACGGATATGATACTCATGGATATGGCATGGATTCCGTATTCAAATGTATCAATACATGACCCCATATTTGGGTCGTATCCAATATGTTTGGATATGGTACCACACTTTCTGATGCTATATGCAGTTTAACGTTATGAAAAAACACTCTAAAATTTCAAAAGGAAAAAAAGAATACTGAAAATAATTTTGTTCACACGTATTTAAACATTAAATACACAAATATAAAATAACAAAATAACTATTATAAACTAAAAATGGGAAAACCAAAATATGTATAAATAAATATTTTTAGTGTTATGTTCTATGCCTTTGCATGTATAAATAGTTGAATATATGTGTATTTTAATATATATATATCCAGCCGGTCTCGAAAATTTGCCATGTCTGTAATGTCTCCTTTTTCTGAGTGATCACCCAATGGAGTCGGCTAGCCTAGTTTATTCCCATAGGCTAAGTCGTGCATTGCAAGGGAATAATCTAATTAATTAAATACTAAGTAATTCTAAGTCACTTTTGGATTATTTATATTTAATTAATTAAGCTGGACCTAATTATAAAATAAAATGACTTTATTATTTAAGTGAGCCACTTGATAAATAAAATAAAATAAAATAAAGTGAATTGCCAAAAGGAGGTCGGCCAAGGCGGAGGTTATTTGGTGGCTATAAAAGAAGGCAAAAGCAAGTCATTTTTGTCATTCATATCTTATCATTTTGCATTGGAGATTTTCGCTTGTGGCTGCAACTTAGGTTCAGCATATTCCAAGGACGAAAACCCTTAGGAATATTGGTGGATTGGACGAAAACTCAATTCCATCTTGAGGTGGATTCATATGGAGTTCACATTTGCACTTCATTGGCGATTTGGAGAAGAGGATTGAGCTTCAAAGACCTATTTATTTCTGCAGATTTGGAGAAGAATACCGAGGGCCAAAATTGTGTGATTTATGGCCAAATATAATTTTGAAGAGTGAAAGTTATATTCAGATTTTAGAGCAGATTGGGGCGCCATCATTTGAGGGTTTTTGTTGAAGATTATTGCTAGGGTTTTTAGATTTGTGGAGCATAGGAGGACCAAACCCGCCGCCCTTCCATGTGCATGCCATTTTCCATCTTCAAGGGAGCACCGCCTATCTTGGAGGGTTTGAGGAGGATTTCGTGGATCATTTTGAGTCTCTTGGGTGCATGATCAAGTGCCAAACCAGTTCGCCCATCTAGGGTTTGAAGTGTAGACAGCATTCTCCATTATTTTGGTATGTATGCCTTTATTTATCAATGCAGTGGTCTGATTTGTAACAGCACAGATCTGGGCTATGTTTGGGCATGTTTGAGCCTTGAAACTTGATGTAATTTCAATTCCGAATAATCTGATTTACAGCAGCAGTCATTTATACTCAGAAATCAGAATTATATGTCATTTGTTTTGCATTTGAAAGGTCATATTATGTGGTAGAATTCATGGTTGATGTTATCTTCACAAGGGTACATAATTGACATGTATATTTAAGGAATTGGCATACATTTGTTCGCTGCCCAAAACCATTTAAAATTCAGAAACAGAAAAAAATCAGATTTCAGCCCTAGGGTTTGAAAAGATAAAAATCAGAAATTTAGGGCAGATCTGATTAGAGATCTTACAATGTCTGTATCTGATACCATATCTGTATCTGATATTGAATCCATTTCTATGCAACTCTTGAAAAATTACACTAGTCTTTTTTGGTGGACTTTTTGGGAAGCCCTAGGTGTGTTGATAAGATGGCAATGTCTTGTGCTGAATTCAAGGTTGATGGCATGTATTATCCTGCCCAATTAGTCTTTTATTTTGTCTGTTTCAGGCTTGAATATTTTTTTCTCATCTTTCTATGTTTACTGCTAATTATGTTGATGTGTTAGTCTCATGGATCTCAAAATCCACCATATGCCTCCATATCTTCTCCACAATCCATTTTTTCTGCACTTAATGTCCTAACTTCTAGCAATGACTTGTATATACTCTTTTCACCTCTCCATTTTTGCTCTTTGTTCTCATTCATTTCTTACTGAAGTTGGTCACCAACATGTATTCGATAATTTCCTAGATTGCTGGTTTGGGTACAGGGTTGGGTATAGGTATGGGGTTTTGGTTCGCGGGTACAACAATTTCCCATGTGGGTTCAGTACCTGGCCATACAATATATATGTTTTAAAAATAAACTAAACCCAAAATTTTTAAGATGTAAAACTTTAGGCTTTAAAAAAGCTTTATTTTGTTTAATCGTTTCCTATGCTATGAAGCGTTGGTGCCGTCTGCATCTAATGAAAAATTGGAAAACACATATACTCCCCCAACACCTGAAAATGGTGCATTTAAATGTTGCCATATAAATATCTGAAGAGCACCTGGTTACCAGGAATCACCATTTGGAATTTGCAGGCACACTCATGACCAAAAGTTAGAGAAAAAAATGGATGCTGCTGCTACTGCAATTGAAACATTGCCACTGCTGTAATGCCTCTGTCTCACCATCCACAGGCTGGTAGTGCACAAAAAATGCACATTGCAAAGGCTGCGTCCTTCATGCAGTTCTGGGCAGTCTATTTTAAATTCTAGGCATGGCTTCGGCTGGGTCTGGCCTGGGTCCAGACGTATCCACGGGGTATCCGAGATGGCAAGGCCGTGCCCAGGTCAGACCCATACCCATACCTGTCCTGTTTGGTACAGCAACGATGCACATAATAGAAGATCCTGGTAACATAGATGGTTTCATAACATTTAGCAACTAGTTTGCCATCTAATGTCAGTCTCTCCATTCCATCCATGACAGAGTTCCCAATCATTCCATTTGAAATCAGGCCTTCAATCATTGGAGAGGACACAAATCTAGCAAGAGTTGCAATAATGGATTCTACAAGTTGCAGCCTTCTTCCCATTCTCCACTTTTGATTACAGTTCAGGGACAAGCTGAGAAATACAACAATTATATGGTTCATTTTGGAGAATCGATATCTGTTGATTGGGTCCTTGTGGAGTGTATTTTTGGAGCATATTAATATTGTCTAGAGGCAATTCCAATAACTTGAATAATAAAAGTACCAAATTATTTTATAATGCATGGAGGGTGGATGATCAATGGTACCCAACACCTTTAGACAAGTTAGTTGAGTTATGAATGCTCACACACAACACCCTTGATGTAGTTAGGTAGATGTTTCTAACCAATATGTATGAGATGCAGTCTATTTTGTGAGAAACTCTCATCCCACTAGTCAATGCACATGGATATGACTGCATGGATAAATTTTTGAAAATTAATTTTCTTATCTTGATATTATTTGATGCATACTTCAACCACCCATTCATGCATGTTGATGTTCATGTGCTTAGTGATCATATTATGTGTGTGAAATCTGAATATAGGTAGAATAGCCAATAATTTGGTATTAAGCCGGTAGCATGATCCTTTGCCCTATGTGAACTGTATGAAAGGAGCTTGTGTGTGTGTGTGCAAAATGCATTATGTGTCCATAAATGCTGTTTAAGGTATGGGTTAAAACTTTGTTTCCCATAGTGTTGTAATTGTTTCTAAGTTTGCTTGTCTTGGCGAGCCCTTGTGTATGGTAATTGTAAATTGCATTGGCAACACACCCAACAACATTTTACACACATATGGACAATGTGTTCCATCCATTGTTTGACTAGTTACTAGTGGTCTCTGTCGTATATGACTGGAGTATTAGGATCACTAGGTTTACCTAGCAGAAGTGTTTTGAGTTGTTGAGGGAAAACAACTTGTACTTGGAGATGAAGTGTTTGTTTTCCTAGGAGGAAGAGTTGTTTCTTGAACATATTATTGGTAAGGTAATAACAAACTGAATCTAGAAAAATTGAAGGCTATTGAGGATTGGACAACCCCTAGGACCATATTTGAATGAGGTGTGGTAGGTCTTGGGTTTGGCCAACTATTATTGTTAGTTTGTGGTGAGTTTTTCATGATTGGAAGCTCTACCTAACCTATTGGTATTAGAGTACAACTCTTATCACGATTGGATCTTGCCTTGTTTGGGAGTTTCTTGAGTTTTTGCTGACTCCTGTAAGGAGATTCTAAAAATAGAAAGAAAATAATTAAAAAGATTCAAGAATGAAGCTATTCCTGTCTTTAATTGCACAACCCTCATCATTTAGACCGGTTAAATGTAATTTTCCCTTTTAGGATATTCTTGATTTCTTTAACCTGCACACAAGAATAACTACTAGCAAGGGACATTAGCAATATTAAAGATCAATAAATTAGATTATAGTAATGAAATCAATACATCCTAACATAATTAATGATATAGGATAAATAATATTAAGTTCAACATATAGTTACCCAATCCTCGAGTCGATCCTATGATGGGTCCCATAGGAATATTTGCAAGTTAGAGCGTGATGGAGGGCACACTTCCTACCTATCACCTCTTATGTCCACCTTCAAGGCTCAAGAATGTGATGGAGGGCACACTTCCTACCTATCACATCTTGACAAGAGCATGATGGAGGGCACACTTCCTACCTATCATCTCTTGATGAGGGCATGATGGAGGGCATTCTTCCTACCCATCATCCCTTTAACATAACTTGATGAGAGCATGATGGAGGGCATTCTTCCTACCTATTGTTGATGTGTTTTTTATGCACATGCAAACTCAGAATAAATTACTAAGGTAATCTATCCTCTCTTGAACAAAGATACCCAAAAGCTAAACAATGTGATCCAGTGGGTTATCTCCAAGGTTCCAGTACGTTGGTTCTCAACTTGCTCATAGGATAGCCTCAGTTGGTATGATGTGATATTGCTGTTTCCTCAAAGGGACTTACGTAGACTTCTTCTTGCTTCACTCAACTTATTTCTCCTTTCAATGTGGATGATGTATGTACTATGCCTCAATAATAAAGAAAAGGAAAAAATATAAGGGTTTAGAGAAACTAATCTAAGGTCAATGAGGCAATGATGATGCATGAATAGACAAACTCCTTAAATAAACTTAACTCCACTTTGCCAAGAATGCCTACAACTACATGGAGTAGGTGCAATCTCCTAAGGTTAGCGAATGGTTTTCAAATCATGAAAGCTCATATAAGCACCCATTGGACGGCACAGCTCAAACAAGCATCCACAATTGGACTTAAGCGAATTGTAATGATGGACGACGCAACTCAAACAAGCATCCACAATTGAACTTAAGCGAATTATAATGAAGCTCAGACTAGTTTTACATGACACTCCACCAGCAATGGATGTCAAAAGCATGAGCTTGGAGCTGATCAAATATTCAATACATACATGCATTACATCAATGAGCTACTTCTACTCTACTTGGAAACAATTCTTAATCATCTTGGAGACAATGGAAACCATGTTAACATTCCAAAATCACAAGATCACCATGAAACATTCAACAATGAGCTTGCATTAATCTTGAAGTGTATCTTTACATCAACCTCTCAAAGTTTCTCTTTGACAATCTTTGAAGAGTCCCCTCTACTCTACTCCTACTCTGAAAGCATCTACTTGCTATTGATCTATCTATATTTGCAAATGAGAGAAGTGCGCTTTATATAGAGCTCAAGAATTACAATGAATGGCCGGGATCAATTCATGTAGCCAAGGGCCTAGATCATGCCATCTTAGCAATTAGTTACAACAACTTGCTATTTTTAGTACATAAGAGAGGCAATGAAGGCACGTTTTCTAAGAAGATAAAGATGAAATAAAATCTTTAGAGCATCTTCCACATGGGCGTCCTCTTTGGCTTCTTGCTTGTTGTAGATACATTGAATGTAGTCAGGCGATGTGGCAACATTTGATTGGTGAGGATGATGCGCATGCCACACAGGTGCCACCTCAGCAACTCTTATGGATTCCAACAGTTAATTCAATATACTTTTGGGCATATTCCCAAATTGCATCATCTGTGTGATGTCTTCGAATGTGATTGCTTCGATGAACTTGAATGTTTGGGAATGTATCCTTGCTGATTTTGCCTTGTGTTTTTTGTACATTGGATGTGTATGATACATGTTGCTCATTTGCCTAACTTTGTGATACTTCTCCTTGCAGGATATATGTTGATCTTCTTTGAATGCTTCTTCATAGAGAGTAGCGTAGATAATGATGCTTCCTTCATATCATGGAGTAGGAGACTTCTCTCAGAGACTTGAAGATTCTGGTAGAGCTTGACATTCAATAGATGAATGTCTTCCACGATGCAAATGATGAAGCGTACTGGCATGATGAATTTGAAGTGATTTCTTGGAGTGGTAACATGATGTCTCTCTTGCAGTGACTGCCTCTTGACTTCATTCCTTGCTTGAAGATGGTTCCAGACACCTTGCTCCTTGCATGACTACTCAACTCCATCGATGCTCCTGCAACACAGAGAAAGCGACATGTTAAACCATTGATAAATATTTGATTTCAGAGCACAACGGAATCATCCCTAAGCACTTTCTAGCACATTTAACATCTTGCTTAGTCTAGGTGCAGATTTTGGTTTGTAGAGAGGTGAAAGTGCGCCTAGCATACTTGGTGCAAACCTATGATTTCAAACTCTTGTGGATTCTTAAAAATGCTTATTTTTGACAAAGGTCTCCCCATCATTGATTCATGCCTTTACAATTGAGGCACAATTTTAGGATTGAAGAAGTGGAAAAGTGCGCCTAACATACTTTGGCTTGTTTTGGCATTCTGTGGTTTCAAACTCATGTTAAAGCTTTCAAGACACTCTCCCTTACTAGGTGCCAACTCTTATGATTTCAAACTCTATGCTCTCTAGGCGCCAAAAGGTGACTGTTCAGGAGCAAAGTTGCGTCTAGACTTAGAGATAGTGAACATGCTCAAATTAATGATTTCAAGCCAATGTATTGATGTCTAGAGGACTTATTGTTTCAAGGTGATATCAAATTTCATGATTCCAAACCTCCTTTTGCGTAGGCGCACTTTGGTGATTCTACAAGTATGAAATTGCGCCTAGCTGTAGATAGGTGTTCACTTCAACTTTCATGGCTTCAAAACATGGTATAAACTCAAGGAGAAGTTCAAGACACTTAAATTTCCTCAAAGTTCATGGAATCAAGTGTATTTTTGACTTAGGCGCAAAGGTGAACTTCTTCAGAGGTAAAAATGCGCCTAGCCTTAGAGGTGAGCACTTTGTGGACTTAAATCAACCTTGGAAATCTTAGGAGAGTTATTCTTCTTAAGGCGCCATCTTCTATAGGTTTAGACATTCATTTCATGTCAAGGCGCCAAAAGGTGATTGTCCTGGTGCAAAATTGGTGCCTTAGCTTAGGTGAGTGAATTCTTTGACTTAGGCAATTGTAGGTGTCTTTGGGAAGTCTAACTCTTCAAGGCGCCACTTTCTTTCACAACCTCTAACATATTTTACTCAAGGCTCACATTTGGGTCTCTACAAGTGGTAAAACATGCCTAAACTTACTTGAAACAATTTGACTAAGCTTGAACCTTCAAGATGTCTCCAAGCACAGATTTATCACTGATTTCACAGGCTCCAACTCTAGGTGCACTTTTGGTCAAGTACAGAGGCCTAAATGCGCCTTCACTTCCTTGATGTTTCTCAAAATTTTCTAAGTCATAACACTTCACGTTTCATCCTTAGGCGCAATATTGGGTATCTAGATGATGTTTTTTCCTCCACCAATCTTAGGCGCACTTTGGTGATTCTATAGGAGCAAATTTGCGCCTTGGGTTATTGTAGCATTTTCTTGCAATATTTCCTAGGTTCAAGTCATTTTGAGGGTCAAAACATCCATTCCTATTAGGGCGCCACAGTTTGGAGTGATTATAACGATGAATTGAGATTTTCTTTAAGTCCAGAACATGAGGTTGTCATTCACACACCATCGACTCCATCATGAAATAATCCTAAGACACCATCCAAGACTCAAGCAAAGCACTGGAGTTCAAAAAAAGGGGGTCCCCATTTCCAATGGGGCGATGTGTAAACGTCACAACACCTATCATCTCTTAACATAACTTAATGAGAGCATGATGGAGAGCATTCTTACATATCATCTCTTTAATATAATAATTAATTTGATGAGAGCATGATGGAGGGCATTCTTCCTACCTATCATCTCTTTAATATAACTTGATGAGAGCATGATGGAGGGCATTCTTCCTACCTATCATCTCTTTAACATAACTTGATGAGAGCATAATGGAGGGCATTCTTCCTACCTATCATCTCTCTAACATGGTTTGCTTGTAATTGAATAGGATAAATGATTATAAGTACCTCTTGATTGATGAATATAACAATATATCCTCTTGCTGGTTACAATCGTTTATAAGACTTGATTACTTGATGGTTCCAATCTGCTGCTATATATTGGTGTCAATGTGAGGGTGACTGATTTATGTTTCTTATGTGATCCTCTTACTATATTTCCTCTTGCAGATTTACTTTCTCTCTATTGAGCATGTGTTCTTCAAATCCCAAAATTGTGTGTCCCCTTTCTCGTTAACACCAATCGACTCTTATACCTTAAAGCCTCTATGAAGAGAGGTATCTCTTTGAAGAGAGATGACCCCCTTAAAGAGACATATCTCTTTGAGTGCTATTAGTTAATATTAATTATTCTTAATTCCTGTCATATACTGTTAGATACTCTTGTATCTTTGATTTCTCTGTTTTGCTGACTAATTGCAGCATCTTCATTTGATAATGATCGCAGCTTCCTATACTCATCGCTGCCTTAGGATATAAGTTGAACCCCTTTATGAATTGTTTGGTCATATTAATTTAATCGCTGCCTTTGAGTCATTCGCAGCCCTTGAGAATATGAATAGCAGCTTATGAACCGCTGCTCTTTTATTAATCTGCCTTTTGTATTGATCGCTAATTTTAGACTTATCTCTAGTATGAGATAAAATATGTAAATTTAGTACATTTAAATATTTATATCATCATTATTTATATTATATATTTATATTTATATATTACATACTATATATTATATTTATATATTATATATTATATGTGTATTTATATATTATATATTATATTCAATAATATATTATATCAATAATATTTAAATTGATAATATTTATATTATATTATTATTATTTATATTTATTTATATATTGTATATTATATTTATATTTGTCTTTTATAAATATAATACATTCTTGTTAATAAATATATTATTAATATAATAATATTATTTAATATCATTTATTAAATATTATATATATGTTTGTTTAAATATACGCAATTAACTTATCATTCAAATTGACTAAATACCATTTTTATCATTTTGTTTAAATCTTTAATTTAAACAATGCCTTAATATCGGGACATGACATCAAATTTCCCATCTTCACTGTTAGTTCTTTGAAGAATGAAGATTTGGTTAAAAATAATGCGGATTTGTTGTTGGAGTAACTTATTGATAAAATTATGAAAAATGACATGCGCCATGAAGGTCCATGTGGTCTCTAAGGCCTTAATTTGGGCTTTGTGGCACCCCTACAATCCCCAAACACTGCAACAGGTCCTACCCCTCAAACTTTGTTGGGGGCTTTCCACCCGTACCCCTGCAAGGGGCAGTGCCTCTGCCCCAAACCCTCACGAGGGGAGAGGTGTTGTTCCTTAACCACACTAAGGGCTTTTCCCCAAACCTCGGCTCTGGTTTTAAAAAACAAAAAAAAAACTGTTTTGGGCCCATGTAGGTTGGTTCCAGGGCTGATGTTAAGACTTCATTTGGTTTTGTGGACATGAATGCCGATAGGCATGATACTGGTTTTTTTTATACAGCCCCTAGGCCTTCCAGGTTATATATATAACTCAATCCTGCTAGGGACTTTGCTCCCAAACCCGGCTTTGGTTTTAAAAGCAAAAAATAAAATTTGTTTTGGGCCCATGATATATTATATTTGCACCATGAGTCACCATCCCCAAATCTGGGTCCATAGTCCCCCTGTTCTGAAACCCCATTGAACAGTGCTTATGAATTAGCTGTTGAGGTGGAAAATCCATAAATACAAAACATGACCATTGCAGTTTGTAGGTTGCTGGTAGGAAAACATATTATTAAAGAAATAAATTCATTCTTTAATTAGATATTAATGAAACCCTTTTTGCATCATGTAGAACTTTATTGCAAACTAGGAAACTCTATGAAGTTCAGATATGTGCATTGCACCGAATCAAAGAACAATATTACTTTGCTGCCACGGATGGGTCATTTGGAGATGGTACCAATAAAGGGCCAGACAAGTATATGACACTGTAGGCAATGTCCAAGTATGTCAGAGGAATGTGCATATCAGGAGAGGTATAAGAGAGCCCAAATGTTTTGGAGTTCCCACCTCCAGGACTGCATCTGTTCGAGATGTGCATGATCCTCAATGTCCATTTTTGTATATTAGTCATGAATCCTAATTAAGGCTCAACTTGATTGAAGCTTTAGGAGTTCTATTGAGATTCAACTCCTACGTTTACAGATGATGAGAGAATCCATCTTGATGAAACCAAAGGAAGATGCTCACCTTTTTATCAAAACAAGTTTTTAATGTGACAACTACATCAAATAGTAGCCACCTCCTACGCAAGGAGTAATGTTTTTGTCCCAAGGGAAATGAATTGTTTAACGAGCTCTTACTTTTTTGATGGTACGGCTTTTGGTACTGATTGATTATTGCTGCTTCTTTTAACTTTTATTTTTTTGCAATTGGGAATGTCATTTTCTTTAACAATGTTGTGATGGTTAGAAATTTGGAATTGTAATGGAAAATTCAGATCTATATGCATAGCCTTGTTAACTCTGATCTTCACTTTTCTTTCTATGTGGGAACTGGAAGACCTCAAATCCATGTTTGTTTTTGAATTGGAAGACCTCAAACCAATATTTATTTTTGGTTAAATATTAACAGGTAACAAGATGCGTTTGACAGGATGTTGATTGACAATGAATGGTTAGACAACAAAATAACAAAGAAATAATAAATATTTTGCAGAGAGGATCGGTTGTTGTGGGCTCAGTTAATTATGTGGGATTTTCCTGATTCCGGACATAATTCTTTTTTTGTTCACTGCTATTTGTCAAAATATTGGAATTTAAAAACTTGTAAAAGTTAGAATATGTCAATTCTCTCCTAAGTGTCATCTGTTCCTCTGTGTTGTCTTTCCACTCTACCTGTCTGCTGTAAAACATGTCCTCGTTCTCAAAGGAGAAAGTTTCCTTCCTAATGGAAAGGGTGGTATTATGCATATCTGCATGCTGCCAGCATGACCGACTAATGTTAGCCTTTGGTAATCCTTTGCATTGAATGAAGTATTGGCAGATTCATGCATGCAAACAAGTCAAGAGTATATGCTGCCTGAGTTATTGTTTTGATGTGGGGCATATAGAAAGGGCATGCATAATGAACCGAATGAAAGATTTAGGACTTTGATGACTGTGGATGTATACATGTCTTCATGCATTGCGTTATGCTATATTACATGTTTGTTTTGTGGTTCATGGTGTTAAATTTCCATGACATAAGTAAACAAAAGAATGATCTTGGAAACACTTGTCAGTGCATTATTGAGTTGATTGATGATGTTGATTGTAAATTCATGAGTTGTGGATTATCTATATGTTCTATTTGAGGCATTGTGTGTACTGAGAACTCACATATGGGAGCCGTCCACATGCTCACATGTATATAATTGATGACAACTTTATTTGTTAGCTTGTCTTGAACAAATGAACACTTTCAGAACTGTGACTGTTATTTTAATATGACTTGTTGTAAAGTCCTTAGAAACAGTATTCAAGAGTGCTAAACTTGTAACATAATTAATAGGGATGTTGACATGGATTATCAAACACTATTTGATCCTTTATGACCAGGACAACAATGTAGCTTTGAGAAAACCTATATGCAATTTTGAATAAAACCACGGCCACCAACCATTTCATTATGAGAGGACAAATTAAAAGTACATAAATTACCACAAGACTTCCTAATTTTTTATTTTAAAAAATTGCACTTAAATCTGTTGTATCAATATTGGGCATGTGACAGGAGAATACACTTAAATTCAATTCTACGGAAGCAACAAAAAATAAGATCTCTGCTTTAAAATCCGTAAGGCTCAATACCGAGGTCTGTAGTAACAACTTTTTGGTTGGGACTTTGATTATTATAACTTAATGGTTATACCTTCCATTAATTTTGCTACTGACTGGAAAGCAAACTAAACAAAGATTCCAGTAATGTGTAATGGAGACTACATCTCTGATAACCAAAACTTTATTGAAATTAGATCTTGCTACTTACAGCTAAACTCCAAAACTCATCCTTAACAAAGATCTCATGGGCACTATTTTCCTCCTCACATATCATGCAACACATCCTAGCCTTTTTATGACGAATATAATTTGTCTTTGTGTGTCCTGCTGTCTTGTGATTGGTACACCATTGAGCCGTTGCTGATTCTTGTGAATGTAGACTTCTTGATTGCTCGATTCCATGGGCCATCTCTGCAATGTGTGCTTTTACCCTTGGATTTATTTCTGAAGCCCCACCTATCTCGCTGTTTGCTTCAGCTTTCAATGCCATTTCCAGATTTGTTGTATAATTTTGGTGGCTTTTCTGTTGCTTGATTGAAAGGATCAGTTCACCAATAAACCATTGCTTGTGCTGCTCAGCATTCACTTCAAACAATTGATTAGCTAAGAGGCGTGAAACTTAAAGTCATATAGTCATACCATCTCCATTGGTTTTTGCTTAAAATCCTGAAATAGTAGCATACTGCTGCTTCATCTTTGGGTATTGGAACTCGTTCAATAATGCAGTTCACATGTGTATAATTAACACAGTTGCCTTGTGGGTCAAACTTACAATACCCCTAGCGAGCACTATCTGACAAAAGTGTGGTGATTTTTGTTGCTTGTCATAGGGTCCAATGCTCCCTTCACTTGCCAAACTATCTCACACTTAGTCACATGATTCTCTACATCTTCATATTCTTCATAGTCTGGCAAAGAAAACTCTACACCCCTATCACCAGAACATATTGAATTGGCAATGCTGTGGTAGTGGTGGCTTGTTCTGGTTCATGTACTGTCCCACTAGCAAATACTTATATTGTATTTTGTCAAGGCACCCTCCTTGCAAATCCACGTCTTTAGTTGCCAAACACAAATGCTCCTTCTTCCAACAATTGTGTGTGAGGCAACCCTCGGCATCCAGTCTTCCTCCCATATAGCCTCTACGGAGCATTCTCACAATTGAAACAAAGGCTCTCTTTGGCATTGATCTTTGTTTTGCCAAATCTACAACAATCCTTTGAGATTGAAACATCTTTCTCAAAGTACGCACTTGGAGTGATCTTCACTCAACACAACGACCCAGGTGCCAACCACAATAAGACTTTTCTAGACACAATGCATGCGTGTACAATGCATGACAAAGATTTATGCTATTGTCCAAGTCTATAAGTAGTGGAAACACTATATCTTGGGCAAGGAGACAATCATCTACACTGATCATAAGCCTCTATAGGTCATGCAGACTCAAGGCAACCTTAAATGATTGGCATCAAAGGTGGTTCATATACCTCCAATAGTTCAACCTCAACATTCAGTACAAGGGAGTATCAACAGGATTGTTGACTGTTTGAATCTACTTCCAATTACAGCCCTAACAATTGTTGTAGTCCTTTAGGCACGAGACATCACATTAGCCTCAATTATATAGTAGAGATCTTTACTTCTTTGTCATGTACTAGAGACTTGACAGTTGGGGAATAGGTTCTTGAATACCACCTGGAGAACAAGCTCTTGTGCCACATGGGGCACATATGTGTTCTTATTGAGGCCATCGAGGCCATCAGAAGATGATCTAGGAAACTCACTACAATTAGGTGGCAGGTCACTTTAGAGTAGAGAAGACTATCAGTTTTGTAGTACTTCTATTGGCCAAAATTACATCATGATGTTGCTATATACATCCAATCTTGCACCAACCTGTGCGATTGCTATATACATGCTACAAAAACTCTCCCCATGTGTGAAAATAGGACTTGTTCACACCCCTTCCAATTCCTGACAAACCCTAGCGTTTTGTTTCCATGGATTTTGTTTCGGGTATGCTCATGTCTAAGGCACGGTCATGATTGTGTATATGTTGTGGTTGATAGGTTCTCAAATATGGTAGTTTTGATGTCTTGTAGGAAGGGGGTCTCTTTAAAAGACATTGCAAGCTTTTCTTGAAAATATATGGGTCTATTTCAGCCTACCACAAACCATTGTGTCTGTCATGGATGATAGATTTCCAGGCTATTTTTGGTCTCTACTATGGTCAATGATTGATACAAGGCTAACAAAGTTCACAACATTCCATACACAGATAGATGGGCAGACAAGGGTTGTCAACTGCATAATTGGGCACATTTTCTAGATGTATCAGTTGAAGCATCCTTGCACGTGGTCTGTAAGGTTGCCTTATGTTTAATATTGCTATAATTGTGCTCTTCATGGCTCCATGGGACATAGTCCATTCTACATCTGCCATGAGTTCCATCCATTGGAACCCATTGATGGAGCATTCTTGTCATGTTGGACAAGGCATCACCCATGTAGAAAAACAACGGGATAAGTTAATTAGATTTGTCGAGAGATTCCAGCACATTCAACATTAGATTCATGAGATCCTATATTGAACCATTGAAAATACAAACAATTGCATCATCAACATTGTCTCTCATTAGTGAACCATAAAAAATACAAGCAATGGCATCATCAACATCATCTCTCATTAGTTTCAAGGGGGAGACAAGGTATGGGTGCACCTTCAAAAAGAGAGGCTTCAAGGTCCAAACAGGAAACTAGTTCTTTATTGTACACTATTACCAAGCAAGTGGGTGAGAATACATTTGAGTTCAACTTGTCATCTTATCTTAGGTTTGTCACCCTATCTTTGATTGCATCCATTGTTATTGCACAGGCCATACTATCCACCACTTTTGGACACATTAAATGTTATTGAGCAGTTCTAAAACACAAATTTGAACCCTGACACAACCATTCAAATTTCTACAAACTAGAACATTGATACATTGATCAAAGAGACAAAGAATCAACAAAATCCACTATATCGAGTGATGAAGGGTGATTTCTGCATTAAATAAAGTGGTTCACCATGAACCAAATTATCAGAAGTTCCCTCATTTGTGCAAAAAATAGAAGCAACACGGTCCATTGCTTTTCAAGGAGGGACTAGCAATTCAAAGAACATCTTAGGTCATCTAAGTGATAGTCTTGGACACATTTTTGTTTTTTTTTTTTGAAAACTTTGTTTTTTGGTATTTTCTATGTTTTTGTATTTTGCATTTTCAGGGCCCTTCATAGTGTGGAATTTGGTGATATGCCACTTGAATAATGATTAATGAAAAACCCCAAAAGTTCAAATCTAGTTCATGACTTAAGCTTTCCAACCCACACGTGAACTGAATTTCGAGCAACAGGCGAAGAGTTATGATCTTGACAGTTAGAAAAACCAAAATTAAAGTAACTCCAACAAATATTTTTCAGTTTTCTAATATGTTTGTCCTTTTTTACATTTTAACTTTAAGGACATGTCACCACCAAGTGTGATGACTCTTTGGTTTTGACCAAGAAACATAATTTATTATTTTTAGAAAGTTACATGTTTTTTATTGTAAAACTATATAGTAGTTGAATTGGAAGTGTGAAATTAGAGTAGAAGCTTTTACAAAGTTTGCCCATGTATAAGCTCTTCGTAGAAATAAAGATCTATTTTTTTCAGCTATTCAGTAATTGCCAATGTTGTTTTGATTAAGTTCTGTTCAGTTGCTTTTTATAATACATTAAATTTTGACTAGTGTACTGACCCCAGTGTTATTTAGATTACATCTTCACAAATGTGGTAAGGCGCACATATTTAGAGTAAGATAATTTTGTCAGTCACTTTTGCATGAATCAATAAAGGTGTAAAATAGAGACACATTTGTTACATGCATTCTGGGTGTAACTATCTGAGTATAGTAGAGGTTATAATTCACAGAATTAAAAACCAAGGATGTGTACAAAATAGAGTTGTTAATTTAAATTATTATTAAATTACATGATATATGTCTAACTTTAGATGCAATGGCAAGCTTATGACAACAATATTGCAAATTTGGGTCCAACAAGACTTTGGTTTACTATGCTTTTGGATATCCGTAACTTTGCAATTTTATGATTATAGGAGCTCACAACCATTTGCTTGAAAAAAACTCTCGTTTCTTTGGCAGTTTCTACTTATGCATGCAACAAGGCTAGTTAACTCTTATCTCTATTGACAATCTTGTTGGAAGGCTAGACTACTATAGAGAGATGATAAGGGCTTAAGTTTTAATTCTTTCCCAAGTACCTGAATGATTGAAGTCCATATCTTATGATCTGCTGTCAATTGATACTGACATCTGCGGAAGAACCAGATGCACCAAGAAACTCAATTTCTAGAATGGGGACACTGTATCCAAACCCATACCTACATCTCGTCATATTTTGATTTTGTTTCTAGATCTCCTAATTAATATAATTAATATTATGGACTGGATTCTGTCTTGATTTTTCAGTCGTCAGGGGTTGGAAGGATGTGTAATGGCTGCAAATCAAGAATTAATTGAATATAATGGAGTTTTTAACATAGTGCCTTACTATTGTTGCAGGGAACAGCTGATAATGTTGTTGACTGGGCACATGGAAAGACACTATGGGAGCTAAGTAAAGAAAGATATGATCCTTTGTGGATAAAAGGTGGTGGTCACTGCAATTTGGAGCTGTATCCTGAGTATATACAACATATGCGCAAGTTTATCAAAGCAATGGAGAATATAGAGACAGAAACTAATCAAGAAAATGACCAGCAAAAATACCAGCATTCAAATTGTATCATGTGCTTGAAGTGTAGATAACACCTGTAGTTTGTTCTCTTCTGAATTAAGAAAGACAAATTAAGGGAAAAAAGACAAATCTGTCCATTTCTTATTTTCCATATCTCATATTGCTATGAATACAGGATTTGTTTCCAATTTCTCACACAGGAGAATAAACTGATGGCGCAGTTGCATTCCCATTGTGTAATTTGGAATGTGTAAAATGTAAAAATGCATATAGACATTACTTGCTTTACTTGAATGCCACACCTTGATGGATGGATGAGTTTTTCTTTCAGATTCTGTACGCTTAACTGAATTGTACTAGTAATTTTGGATGCCAAAATGGACGAATGTAAGTTCTCCATGAGAATGAAATATTTAAAAGCATTGTGTACTTACATTTATGTTAAAATTCTTGTTAGTTTCAATATAGATTCAGATTGGTAGATGATCAGTTTTTCTAATCTCATATCAGCTGATTATCTAGTTGTCATGGCCCTTTTTGAAATTTACACGTCTATTCATAAATTTATGATGATAGAAGTATGAATCAAATCCAATAATCAAATCCAATTGATTTCTGTTCACAGAGATCGTTAACGGAGTTTGATCAAGGTCATCCTGTTAAAGAGCTGACATTTACCAATTTTTCTTGTCAATAGAAAACAGTGCCTTGCAATTAAAGGAACAAAAGAAGAATGATAAGTTATTGTGGGTTCTTAAATAATTTTTATTCAGATTAACTCAAAAAATCGAAGACATGAAACAATCATATTTTCTGCAATTTGAGCAACTTCCAAATTGTCCTATTGGAATGCTACAGTCACATATCTGGCAGCTGCTAATAGCCCTGAATGCATGGGTAATTTAGGTGTATTATTAATAACTAATTATTTGACTGGGTAGGTATATAACATGCCCTCTTTGGTGGGTATATAACTTTGAAGCACTGGTAGAATACATAACTATTATGACTTATGAATTGCAACAGTGGCTATGTATGGGATTATGATCAATCTGAGACCAACCCTGATGGACATCACATGGTAGTACAAGCAGACATTTGAATCACACTTGTTCAATGATTGTTGACAACTTGACACGAAGTCCATGTATGTCTCAAAAATTGTGATTGAGATTGAATTTGTTAAAACCCTGATATTTTAAGTGCATGCTCGCATGTTTATATATTGTCTGAGACTTAATAGCTTGGATTTTATTTTTAACTTTATTATTTATCTAATAGTTAAAAGTAAATTTATAAGGAGGTGGGTATCTTGTATTTAAGTTCCATTTAACATATTATTCTGATTTCACCCTTAATAATGTTTGAATTATGAGAGAAATTGAAGTACCCTTAACCCCTTTATCGATACCATTCAAATATTTTACATTATGTTTTATCCTTTTGGAAAACTTAATAAATGAAGGTCTAGTTCATAAAGCTTTTATGTTTAACCATCGGTTGGAGGGCAACTGACTTGTGGTTGTGCTTGTAAAAGCTTTGAACCAGAATCTACTATTCCCAATCCATGGGACCTGTCCTGAAATACTAGATATTTGTAAGCTTCATCCTATGAACACGGTAATTGATAAATCTCCAGTTTTTTTAGGAAAAAATATATATTTTATCGCCTGTTTATAAAACCCCTAGTATATGACTGCATTTGTCTTATTTGGGAATGGTATACAATATGCTTTCCTCAAACTTACTTTTATTAGTTCCTGCTAGTTGGTATATATATATGATACTATAGCATCCATTTAGTGCAATTAATTTTAATGAATAGATTTGTAATGGTGAGCTTTCAATACCCAAGCCAATTGTCATTTAGTCTTGAGTTTGTTTTGAGAGATTGTTTGTATAAGATTATATAGTGACATGTGGCATAGTTTTGTAATGGTGAAATTTCAATACCCAAACCAATTGTCATTGAGTTTTGATCTCTTTTGAGAGATTGTCTTTATAACATTATATAGTGACATTTGGCATAGTTTTGTGTTCCTTACCCAATCTTAACCGGCTTCATTTACTCTTCTTTACACATTCCTATACATATGTCCTTATCCTTGTTCTATCCACATTTATTGACCTAGATTTCCATAAATTTATCTCTAATCGCTAGATTCCACAACCCTTGTCTGGAGTCATCTCTATAATGCATAGGATTGATCCAACAATGCAAATTTGACTAGTTTTGAATTCAAAATGATTGACTCTTGTCCCTTTTCTCATGGCCGTTTGGAGCTGACTTGGTATATGTTTGTGCGATAATTTGTTATATCCTTGTATTTAAAGACATTCATTTGAACCTTTAAACACATACTAGAATCATTTGATCGTCATTTAAAATCCTAGCATTATAAGGAGCATTCATTATAAGAACACTTTGATTGGAACACAAAAAGATATTAATGCTTGTATTAGTCATCATGTAGATCGCTTGCATGCTTGCCTTTTGTGTGCCAATCATTTCATGACAACAAAGTTGGTCTTTCAAGGACCTAGGAAAACTTGACTCTAGCAATTTGACAATCTGTGGAAGGTATTTCTAAATATTGCTTGTCCTTGACAATCAATGTAGAGCACACAATCTAGTGAATCAAAGAGTAGTTTGCACTATGCCATATTAGATTTGTGGGTCACATTTTAGGTCTACATAGTACAAAATTGATCCCTAGGCGTATAATTGACCTACATAGATGCACAAAACCTCAAGATAACTATCATTTTCTTAAACTATGGCAAAATTGATTTAGCGAGATATTAGCATTCATCCCCTCTTTAGTTTGAGAGTTAACTGCCCTAATTCCCTTACATGTAATTTCCTAAATAGCATATCATTCTTAGTTGTCATTGTTTTTA
Organism: Cunninghamia lanceolata; assembly: GCA_027924645.1. Lineage (NCBI taxonomy): Eukaryota > Viridiplantae > Streptophyta > Pinopsida > Cupressales > Cupressaceae > Cunninghamia > Cunninghamia lanceolata. The sequence continues at coordinate 779,388 of BSBN01000416.1, read as the reverse complement.
ATCTAGGTTATTTATGTTGAGTTGATTATATTTACTTAATTAGTCTAGATTAACATTAGGGAAAGATTATTTCTCTTTACAAGATTAATCATATCAATTTATTTTTCTCCTTGTTAGAGTTCAACTATATTTCAACTTTTTTATATCTAAGTTTTTTAAAATAGTAGCAACAAATATTTATGTGATGTTCTATTGGCCTATGCGAAATGAAAAGACAATTTAATGCCTTATTTTGTAACCATTTTGAATTTAATTTAATTAATGATTTTAAAAAGATCGATTGTGCTAATTTTTTTACCTCTCAAAAAGATCACATATTGTAAAGAAATAAACTACCTCTTTACATAAATTGTTTGGTATAAATTAATTAATCATCATTAACATCATATATCCTAGGAATAGGAGCTAGAAATGATAAACACTTTAAAATTAATGCTCATAAAATTAAATAATAAATGTAACTACTTCGCTCTTGGCTCAATGTGGAATATGACTCTACTTGATGTCTCAAGGTGATCCATTAATGTTGTAGAAATTTAGGGCTTGTTAGATGAGTGCATTTTTGTAGTTGAGGAAATGATCCCATGAGTGTAGATTTGGACCAAGCTTGTGGATCTAATCTTTGTTAATTTCTAAATGTTTACTTTTGGCTCTCTTCAAAGTTCTTAGTCCAATTTGTTGGAGCTTGGCTCCACAAGACTCAAAATTTCAAAGAAAATCCTATGTTTGTGTTGCTTTGTTGCCTTGCCTTGCTTTGTCCATCATTTATATTCGATTTGAGAGATTTTCAAATGGGCCCCCACCCTCAAAAATCCTCTAAAAATCTTTTAGGTGTATGCCTTTTGACAGGGTTGTCAGTTTGCGAACCCATCGAAAACCTGAAAAGCCTTGTGTTTTGGCGATTCAACATGTTGCGAACTGACGAACCTGTCGAAAAGGTTTGTAAGTTCTCTAAGTGCCTGAAGTGTCGAAAATAAACGAGTGAAGATGTGTGTTTCAACAAGTTCGTAAGTTCATGAACTTGTCGAAACATCGAAAGAAGACAAAGATGCATTTCGGCAAGCTCCTGAGTTCATGAACTTGTCGAATTGCTGAAAAAAGGGAAGAGAAGAAAAGAGAAGATAAACTTTTTGGCAAGTTCATTGATTCACGAACTTGTCAAAACACCAAAAGAAGAAGGAAGAAAGATAAGAAAGAAGAAGAAAGTAGGCAAGGAAGATGAATGTTTTGGCATTTTAGTAGTGTTGTTCTCAAAATCAGTTACGCTCGTTTTTGTAGACAACCCCTACGAAACTTGTCTGTTTCGTAGCCTACACTCTAAATTCACAAATCGAGACAAGTTCTCTTGGCCTCGTGCGAAGTCATCTGACACTGTAGAATAGCTTGTGACACTCCCCTAATCTGATTTCTCGAGATTTGTGAAAATCAATTAAGTTGCAAGCTCATCAAAATATCGTTTTTGATCATTTTAAAGTGTTAGAAAATTTTAAGTTATGTGTACAGTCAGTCAAAATTGCCGCTCTTACATGTTTTTGAGTCATAATGTGCATAAGCGGTTACAATTACCACTCTTACATATCATTCATGTTTTAATATGTGGTGTCGGCTAAAATCGCCGCTTATACATATTTGACTTGTTTGTCCTCCATGCAGGGGCGGTTAAATATGCTGCTCATGCATGTTCCTTTGTTAGTTTTAGATATGCTTGGTCAGTTAAATCTGCCGCTCATACATGTTGAACTTTAATGTGTAGAAGCGGTCGTTTTGACCGACGAAGCATATCTCGTCGGGATCTTCGAACTACGGTGCCATTTAATGCTACTCGTGTTGGTGTTAATGCTTTCGTTTTGAACCTTTTTAAATCATTTTAAATCTATTTTGTTTGCTAAACTTTTATTTTCGAAACTTCAAACAAATCGTGAAGTCTCCTTGAGATCTTTTGGTCGCGCGAAATTTGGATTTGGACGGATTGTGGGTCTCTGTGATAGCGTTTAGGGTTCTGGCTTATCGTTAGAGGTAAGTTTTTATTTCCGTTTCGTTTCTCTTTTAAAAGCTAGGGTTTTTATATGTATTGAATGGTTTTGTTTTTCTTTTAAGTTTTCTTTTTGTTATGGATTGATTGAAACTCTATTGAATGGGTTTTATCGCCGTTGCCAGGGTTTGTTCTTAATTCCTAGTTTTCATTTTTGTATGAGTCGTGGCTTTCCCGACTGTGTTTTTGTTTCTTTTAAAAGCTTGTGTTTTGTGTTTTTGATCCCCTACCTCCGCGTTTATCGCATAGTGCATCGGCAGTTAAAACCGTCACCGATACACTACCTTTGTCATTCTACCCTATGTAAGGGCGGTCAAATTCGTCATCTTTACATTAACCTTGAAACTTTCTGTGGCGACTCATACATGCGTTGGCGGGCATTTTCGCCAACATTGCATATATACAAGTTTTTCCCTCATGTAAGGGCGGTCATTTTGACCCCCTACATCAAACACACTTTCCCTCATACATGCAATGGCGGTTCTTCTCCCCGACCTTGCACATCAGTTTTTCCTTCAACGGGCACCGGAGGACCTTTTCACCGCTATTGCATGTGCCTCAAACTTGCAATATTTATCCTCATGTAAGGGCGGTCATTTTGACTACCCCTACATAAAAAATATAAATCTCCCCAAACACATGTAATAGCGGTCAAAATGACCGACTTTGCATGATAAGTGAAAGATCCCATGTGCAAGAGCGGTCATTTTGACTGCTCATGCACATTTTCCTGGATTTTTCCTAACACTGGGAAAATTCGCCTTTCAAGATCTGTTAACCTGCTTTCGCCTTTTACCTCGATTTGCACGCACTTAAGCCTTTCAACTCATGCTTTCCTGTTCATGATCATCGAATCGTAGTAATCCCAATTTATCCATTTTTACCCTAATTGCGAGATCATGGCTTTTTGCAGTTTTCAACAAACATCCGTGGTAGATATCTTTTCCAGAATTCTTTCCAGAGTTGATGTCGAAGCCGTCTCCATCCAAAGCCAAAACCATGAAGTACAAATACCAAGGGGTCTTCCCTGTCACTTCAGTACAGTCGAATGTTGATGAAATCAGAGATACAAAAATAGGGCATGTAGATATGACAGAGTTTGTGGACAGAACCAAACAGACAAATCCTTCCAGACACATGCAGAAGATCAGTGACAGCAACATTCACTTGGTTGCCTCTTTTCCAGTTTCTTCCCATAACCCTGAGTTTGTTCTTCAGGTGGCTAGCCATTACAACAGAGATACTAGGGTTGTGACAAATTCCCAAGGGAATGTGATTATGAGGTTGGATGCAGAGTTTCTTGATAAAATCTTCATGTGTCCTATTGAAAATATTGGACAAATTGATTTTGCTCAAGGGCAAAGAGACTATGATACAGATGTGGAAGTCGCAAGAAGGTACATAAAGAGTAAGTGGTTGAAGATTCCTCAGAGCAATCTGACCAGATGGTTGAAGGATCTCCCTAGGAGTGACTTTGTAGAGGAGGTTTGTGATTTGATCACACTTTTGAGTCGCATTAGAGGACTCCCTTCTTCCTCCAAGTTTCAAGAATGGATGTATACATACATCAAAGTGATTCTCCGGGGCACACAGAGGATCTTTTGGGGAGAACAGATTAGTAATGCTTTGCATGAGCAGTTGGTGAGAGTCAATACAACATTCAAATTTTATATGACCTCATATCTTGTATATGCTGCAGCAAGTATGAGAAGTTTTCCTGGTCTTACTCAGGTTGGTGACAGGAGGTTGGTTCCCATGTATGAGTATTATCCTCAAATCACTCTAAAAGGATCAATCCATTATTTCCGTAGGGTTAATGATGCTTTCTTTTCAGTGTTTATGTGCTTATGGAACAATGAGCTTGTTCAGAAGAGGGTTTCAGATGAAGCTTGGGAAATTGTAAATTCTTTTGGCTACTTGTTCTTACAATTTCCTACTTTCACCTATCTTAGAGTAAGGTATTATCCTGGCTACCCTTATATACTTCCACGATATCCCAGTGACTGGATTGTTCTCATGGAATTATGTAGGCAACTGATTGTGGTACATAATAAACAAATGGAGCTGAAAAAGTCTGTGATAAAATTTCCTGTAGAAATTGGAAGGTACTCAGTTCAGTCAGCTGCCAAGGCAAAAACAGTTGATTCTGAATTGCAGCTAGTCAACATGAAAACTTTCAAGAAAAGGGACCGTTTTGACTTCAGGAGGGTACAAGATAAAATCAAAAGGAAGTCAACTTTCCATATGCCAATGGTGCAAGATATTTGGGCTGACCTTAGGACACAAAATGAGATCAGAAAGTCAGACTATTACAGACTTCATTTGAGTCAGATAGAAGAGCTGGGCCTTGCAGATATTCCAGATGGAATGGAAGATGATGGGGATGTTCTAGATCCCAAATATAACACTGAGAATGTTGATGTCTCACCTCTTCCAGAAGTGAAATGGTCAGTCAAAGAGGAGACCTCTATAAGGAAAAGATTTCAGCCGATCTTGGCTAATACAAACATATGGTTGGAAAGCAAAGGGATTAGCTTGAAGGAATTTCTTATAGGGTCAGAGACTGAAATACAAGAGCAAACAAGTAAGAAAGTGGAAAATAGAACCAAGAACAAGAGTGATACTCCTTTCTCCAAAACACGTAAGCCAAAAATCAAGTTTGTATCTAAGGGAGGGAAGAAGAAGGAGGTTACAGGGACCTCTAATGTTACCAAATCTGGTATTGAAGACACTAATGTTGAGTAGATGGAGATTGAGGATGTTGAAACTAAACAACAAAATGTTGAGAAATCTAAAGATGCCCAGCAAGCAGAAATGTCTAAGAAGCCTATTGAGGAAGATGAAACAGAACAAGGTAAAGATGAGAATGTAGAACAGGAACAACTTGAAGATTCATGACTCTCCCCACAGAAGGACTTTCCATCAGAGTCTCAAGTTTCTAAATCTCATGTCCCTGTTCCTAGTGTTTTTCCTGCAGTTTCAAATATTCCTATTTCTCCTATTTTGGTTGTTTCCTCTGATAGTACTCCCCCTTCTTTAAGAACAAGTTTTGGAACAGTGTTTGATTCATCTAGGTCTATTCCTAGTTTGTCTTCCCCATCTTTGATATCAGTGAACAAACTATGTTAGAACATTTTCTAGATAGTTCTGAAAAGGTTGTTGATACTACTATTTTTTTTACTCCTGCTAGTCCCATTGTTACAATAACAGGAATAAGCATGGACCCGACAAAGCAAGTGATTGACCCTTCTCCTAATATGGGCACTTCTGTACTTCCTCCTTGGTTGTCGGCATATACCTCGAAAAGGAAAAAGCAAGCAATTTCACTAGATGAAATTGATATAGAGAAGCTGTTGCCTTTGAAGTTAAAAACTCTGAAGAAAAAGCCTAAGACTATTTCTAGGCTGATTAATGAGAAAGGAATCAGATATGCAGAAATTGCCAAGCCACCAGAGGATGCCATATTGACAATTTTGACATGAATGATTATGTTGTCTCAAGGGTTGAGTTAGGTAAGCTAACTCATGAAGGCATTAAGACAGATTTTCAAACTACTGCCAGCACCTTGCTCGAAAAATATGATGAAGTCAAGAAGGAGAAAGAATAGTATAAAGCTAAAGCAGAACAACTTGCCGCTGTTCTTCAAAAAATAGTAGTCATCTGAAATTGTGGAACTTGTTGGGACTGAAATTCCCAAGCTACTTTTTGGCAAATATTAAGTTCAATCATCCAAAGATTTCAATATGTGAGCATATCAAATTATGAACCATTGAACTTGTTGAACATCGGCAAGACAACACATTATCGGCAAGCCTAAAAACCCATTGGCCGATAGGCCGATGCCAGCATGCAACTTAGACTTCTTGCCTGTTGACTCCCATCGACCAGAAAAATATCATCGGCCTTTCCTGAATGGGTCACCCCAACATTATGACTCATGCCGATGAGAAACTACCTAAAATAACTATCGGTGTGAGACCATGCATCAGAGTAAATATTTAAAGGTCCACTGATAATCTTTCGTCAGACAGACAAATGCTCAATCATACCGATCAGTGTAAGATGACTTGATCGGGGTATGTTTTACATATCTCCCCGACTATGTAGGTCACACCGATAGTGGAAGTCATGAAGGATTTCAGACAAGAACAAAGATAATCTATCGGTGGGATCATTGTTGTCAACGAAGATAATTTAAATTACACCGATCTTACATCTTTCACCGACGAAGCTCTGAGAAATATGCAAAAGGAAATGAGCATCGACGAGCGCCTTGTATCTCCTCACAATATACTAATGTGCCAAACCATTGTATATACAAGATATGACTTGTTATCACTGGTTCTCTTTACTGTTTCTACTGGTCACCCGTTGCATTTGACAAAAGATGCATTCCCAAGATACATTCTTGATATGCTTTTGGGATATTCAAAGGTATATGCATATCGCGGAATCAAAAGGATTATGCAATGCGATATAATTGTTGTATATTTCATTCTTTGTATGTTTTTGACACATACATTGCGATATATATACAAGGCAGAGTTCAAGAAAGATTAAAATTTGATTAAAAGGATGCATTCCACTTTATACATGGCACGGATCCGAGAAGTGAATAAACTATGGTATATGAAAGTTGAGGTCCGAAAAGACATACAATGGAGTTTGTATGTATCGAGCATTGTATGTGAAGGTGGGTCCCGCTGCGTGCACATTGGGCTTGTATAATAACAATGTACATTTTCGATATACAAGCCAATGTGCAAGCAAAGATGCCAAGTGAAGATGCATTCCCAATATACAATGTGAGGATACATTCCCGATATACAAAGCAGATATGCATTCTAAATGTACAAGCCGGATGTCAAGAAGGAATTAAATTCAGAAAAACCTTTGCATGTTCTGGGTGTTTGTATATACATACCTGATATGCAAAGAAAACATACAAAAAGGTAACATACAAAACTTGACTAGAGACTCGAACATTGTATACATCTGGTGGGGACCACGTTTGTATGTGATAAATGTATATATACAATATGCAAAGCCAACATACATTCTAAGAGATACATTCTTGGTATGCTTTTGTATGCAATGTACATTCGGCAAAAACAATACAAAACTTATGCCGATACACAGTAATATACAACGCGGAACTCAGCAGAAAATTAAATCGGGTTAAAGGGATGCATCGAGACTTTATGTATATCGGAGAATGCATATACAAGTAGTGGGTCCCACCGCTTATGGATATACAAGTTCATACATGACCGGATATGTAATTGACTCCAGTTTGTTTCATAGACCCGATGGAGTCCGCGTCTTGTATGTATGTCCCGAATGTATTTACAACGATGGAAAGGAAGGAAATTTCAAAACAATATAGAAGCCGACCACATATGCATATGTATATACGGAACATTTCGAAGACAAAGAAGGTTAAAATGAAGATGTTTTAATCTGTTGAAGATGATTAATTAAGTGAAGAGATGCATCAAGTGGTTCTACGACAGGTCACAACCCTAACAAATGCACGTGTATATAAAGATGAAATCAAATCATCCATAGACAAGAAGGAGCAATAGAATAGAATACATACAGTTTACAATGTTTTCAAAAGACCATGTTGCAAGTATATTATTGAAGAAGTAAATTGAAGTTCTCTGATCTTTTGGTTTTATTATGGCATCAATTGTTTGTTAAAGTTTACTCAATTGTGTGGTTGTCTCCAGTCCTGCAATTCCTTGTTATTCAGATTAACATATCAAGTATATTTTTAATCTGTCAATGCACATTTGCTGTAGTTGTGTGATTTGATTAATTGGTGTCCATTATAGGAATTAAAATCCTTTTGATCAGTCACAGTACCCTAGAAGTGTTAGTTTGGATTACTAAGAAGAACCACATAATTATGATTGTCATTCTGTCTCCAAGTTAATATTATCTGTTATTCTTGCATATTTCATTCAATTGGTTCCTTCAAGAAAGGATTAAATTACCTTCTGGTGAATAACAAGAAATTTGATTATATTGGTTGGATTATTTAGAAGAGTTTGTCAAGTCATCTCCTTGCACGTTTATACAAGTTATAAACTAAAATTGTGCCAAACAATTAGAATTATTACCCACTATAAGCCACTAGTTTTAGTCCTTCATTTGACTCTGTTTACCCAACAAGGCACTGGTCTTAGTTCAATTTATTATTTAAATCCTTTTATTTGCACAATCATAAAACTCACTTTGATATTGCTTATACCAACCATTCATTAGATAGTAGAATTAGTTAGAAAGCTTTCATCTATCCTACACCATTTGCCACTGTAGGTAGATCCATTTTCTTAGTCAAAATAGTTGCATTCAATCTGCTTTAAATTCGAAGGTTCACCCACCTAGGTGTAACAGGACCTAAAGTGTAGGAAATCATCAAACCCTAAAGGTTGATTTCGTTAAGTTAGTTCAAAAATGTTGCGAATCTAAGCATAGAGTCTGGCATCCTCTTAGGATTAGCAACCTGCATTTTTGAGACCTAACAGAACCCATGGCAGTGACTATAGAAGATCCTCTGATCCAGAAGGTTGCAAAAGCTCAAGCCAGAGGAAGAGTGGTAGGAGATATTGTGGAACATTTGCTAGCTCAATGGCGAATTCTATTGAAGACCACTGTAGAGAGAAAAGAAAAGATGGATAAAGCCAAAGCTGAGCTTGATAACATGGTTGACTTACTTTCCCAAGAACTGCAGGATCAGGAAGAGAGCTTGGAGGAGTGGATAGAGATGAAAAAGATTAAGATAAAGAATCTAATTACCATCGGGGTCATCTCAAATAGGGAATCATATCTCAAGACTAAGGAGTCTCTTGCTCATCGTGTCAATATAATAAAAGGCTTACTTGATGACTTATGCCAAGCTCGTGAAAACTGTGAAGACAATGATGTCATACTTCTATACAGGTTGGAAGAACTTCCATGCACTCTCACAGGTGAAGGTCATAAGTTCCTTTAGCAGATGAAATGATAAGCTCCTTTGAGAAGATGGTTCAATAGAAATTCGAAGATGAAGTGCCCTCAGTACTTTCTATGGACAGCCTCTATGATCAGCATTCAACTTTTGAGAACTTGAAGGACAATCTTGACAAGCATGAGAAGGCAATAAAGGCAGTAAAAGATGCGGTTCTTCGGGCCCGCACTATCTCAGAAAATACAGCTAAGCCAGATGCATGCGAAATGGCAGCTATACAGGCCATGTACCAGAATTTTCTAAAGAAGAATGATGGATGAAGCTGAAGTTCCTTTTTGATACCTTAGTTTATTTTATTCTTATATATGTAATTTGAATTTTGTTGTGGACATATTCATGTGTAATTTTCTAAAATGTAATTGCATATGAGGCAAAGGAAGTCCTAAGTCAAATACGACTCTTCTGTTTGAATAAGTCAAAGTAGTTAGGAGTTTCCTATTTTTGCTCTCAGTTTCTCTTATAAATAAAGAGGGCCCCCATTGTAATTATCATCTTTTAGTTATTGAAGCAAAACTCTGCCAAATTGAAGAGCATTTGGAGACTTTGTGTTCAGATTGTAAATCATATTTTATCAAGTGAATAGAAAAGCAAGTGATCGTTCAATCTTTGTATTGGAATAACTTGTAGTATATTGGAAAGTGTTCTTATGTCCTTTTCCTTATGTTATCTTATCTACTTGATCAAATTGTAGTGTGGGTGTGGATAATCTGGGAGATGTTCTAAAGCTGATTGTGGAGACTTTGTGGTATAAAAATTATCTTTAATTTGTGATTTTATGTTTTGAAGTAAAAGATATTGGAAACACTTTGAGTTGCTATTATCTTTTGTGATCATATGTTTTATCGTAGCATTCGGTGAAGATTTTGAGCTGCACCTTATCCTACTTAGTTCTAAATTGTAAATCAGTAAAAGGAACGACGATAGACTTTGTGCTCTCATGGGTTTTCTTGGTTATTCAGATTTGTATTGTGAAAGTGCTCTTTTATATTATAAACATCATTTCTGAAAAAAGAGAAATGAATGATATGGTCTCACCCCGAAGTTAGTATTCAGTGTAAATAAGTTTGTAATAGTTAATAGGGAACCTCCCCTTGCTGAGAGGAGAGATTTATCTCATTACACTGTGGTTGATATAACCATTTTGCCTTCAGTTACTTGAAGACAAAATATTCACCCAACAAGTAGGTTCATGAATTGGTGAACCTGTAGAAAAGGTTCACAAGTTCTCAAAATCACCGAAATGTCGAGGGGTTGAAGAGAAAGCAAAAGTGGAAGAACAGTTTTGACATTTCAATAAGTTTGTGAACTGACAAAAAAGTTTGTAGGTTATCAAGATGCCCGAAAGAGAAGGCATAAAGAAGATGAGTGTTTCAACAAGTTCATAACGTTGTGAACTCATTAAAACCTCAATAAAGGAGAAGAAAAGAAAACAAACTTTTCGACAAGTTTGTAAGTTCACGAACTTGTTGAAACGCTGAAAAATGATGAAGAAATCACTGTTTCGGCAAGTTCATGAATTCATGAACTCGTTAAAATACCGAGACAAACAAAGAGGAAAGAAAAGATGAATGTCTAATCTAGTTTGTGAGTTTGCGAACTAGTCAAATCACCAAAAAGAAAATCAAAGTTATAAATCTTCAAACAAGTCAAGGATAACAAGGAAAAGGCTACTAAAATAAAAGAAACCTGACAGAGTGGAGCTTGAAGCAACAAACAATGTCGATGAACATTCAAATGCCCCAAGCACCCTAGGATGCTTCAATAACTCTTAGGATGATCATTAATAATCATTCTAGGGCCAGATACCTTGGTAGGTGAATTTCATACAACCCAAGACTCCTATAGGTCCATCAATGATGAATTACTTGTACGAAGGCATGGGCGAACACTCCAACTGAATAAAGTTTCAAGTGCAACCCATGTGAAGGTGATGCAATAGTCGTGGATGACCTGTAGATGTGTTTCCCACTCAAAATCCACATCCAAACAAAAAGATGGAATGTAATGTTATATATAAATGTTTGTAAGATGTAATAGGGGTTTGTTATTCAACCAATTTGTGACTCTAAGTGCTTCAAGTAGTGTTGTAGGACATCAAATGATGCAGTCTAGTTTGTAAGGGGATTGAATGCACTTTGTAAAGCATAGGAAGGGTTTTCAATGACAAATGTATATAATGGTATGTCTCCATGGTAGTTTGTAATTACTCAAGAGGGTGTTTGAAGCTAGTTGCTCATCTTATCTTGCCACATTTGCTGGTATGAATGCAACAAGGGTTAGATAAATGTGTTACAACATTTTAATTCTTTGCAAAGATTTTGTAATGGTCTTTTTTATGTTCTGTATGAGTTTTTGCAATTATCTTTTGGATTATTGAGTATGTCCATTGTATGAGATATATGCATGTTAGATATATGCATTGTATTATGATGCTCATATGGTTCCATTTATATTTTGTAGTTGCATTTATTTCCCTCTTGCAATCTATGACTTTGTTGCCCAATGGAGTAGGCATGAGTCTAATTAGTGATGGGCCAACATCTTTTATTTTATAATCTCTCTCTTGTTAGCTATATGAGTAGGTTTAGGTTTCACCATGCCTACACGATTTAGTGTTATAAACTATGTTATATCTTATCCAATATTCAAATTGAGGATCATTAGAGAATCATGTTGGTGTGTTTCTCCCTCTTTCCCATGTCCATGCAACGTAAAGTGGATTAATCTATTGGGGAAAATATATCATAACTCTCATCTTTAGGTGTAGGGTAAGAGTGGATTATCATCTGTTTGTGAGAGGTCTTTTTGGTTTGTATGTAGCTAGTGTTGACATCAACTTGGTGATAATTAAAGGGGTTCATAACACATTAGGTATAGTTTCTTAATGACCTAATGTTTAATTTGGTATTTATATTGTTGAGACCTTAGGAAACACCCCCTTGGCCTTGCAGAGCCTAAAGAAAAAGGTGAGTTTACCCACTCACAACAATTGGTCCATTCATGCGAATGTCTAATTATAAGTCATGTCTATTACCTTTGATGACATATCCCTGGCCTTAGATTTTGGTGCAAGTCTTTAGGATTTATGGAACTGCATGTTAGAGGACCAACAAATTGGCATCCTTGCCAAGGAGACATTAAAGAGTTGAAGAATTTGAAGACTTTGTTGGCAAATAGACCCATAAATATTTTAACCTTAGTGGTTTTATCTACTCCAACAATTTCCTCATTCTATGAGCTGATGACTCTACAACATAATTCAAAGTTTATGCTATTGCTAGATGCCTACTGATGGTGCAACAAATCCTATTCCACATTGGTGTTGAAGTAGGTCAAGGTACTTATTTTGTTTCCTCTTTTCCTCTCATGAAGCAAGATTTGTTGTGTAAAGAAATATCTTTGGAAAAGGAATGCAGTTATGTTTCAACATGATATATGCTTTGTAGTGATGGTATTTAGGTCTAAAAGATGCTCTAGAGCAATTCCTCCATATCCCCAATCTTATGATTCAAAGCCTAGGCATTACGTAGATGAGTATGACTTAGATTATTTCAGTGATGCATCATATTCTAGCTTTAGTAGTCATACTGGAGCTCCAACATATTATCAGGGCTATGCATCCATACACCATCAAAATTAACTCATTAGGCAACAAAAGAAAATTGAAAACCAAATTAGGTTGCTTGAGTCCAAAGTGCAAACCTATGCTCATCCCGTTGCCACAAATGGCTTAATTGTTCAATCTCCTTCCATTCCTCTTGACACCAGCTACAAGCAACTAGACCTCTCATGGGTCAATTATGAGATGTAAACCATGACAGCTGAGGTCTTTAATCAAATGCCTATGTTTGATGCACATGTTGTTGCATTTTTAGAATTCATGGACAAATTTCAATTTGAAGATGAGGACATGTGGATGAGATTTTTTGTTAGATATCTAAGTGGAATGATAAGAAGATGGCTTGATGGTTTTCCAGAGCATCACTTTACTTCTTGGAGTGATTTGGTTGATGTATTTGAAGATTTTCAAATAGTCTAGACCTTGCTACTCTTGTCCAAAAATTGATAAATATTAGAAGGCAAGAGGGTGAATTTAGTAAAGAATTCATTCACCAGTTTGTTGTTGCACTTTAAAAAGTCCCAAATTCTTTCAAACATATTGTCCATGCCTGCATTGATATGTTCTTTGAATCATATGAGGATGGATTGAGTTCAGTGTCGGAGGACTTGAAGCTTACAAGTTTGCAGTAAGCATACCAATGCCTTAGACTCCCTTGAAAGAACGAGAAATGATTATATTGCAAAGTTGTTGTCCCCAATGGAAAGTGTTGTAAGAGATGAATCAACCATTGTGGACAATAATAGAGTGGATCAGATTGAGTGTGTAGTCAGAGGGGTCAAATTGTGTGATGAATTGTGTAGAAAGTGAAGATAGTGTGGCCACCTATCTTCAATTGGATGGATCATGCCTTGCAGATGATGTTGATGGTGCTTTGCTAATTGACTCCCTACCTGAAGTCAAGATTGAAAGTGATGTGTCTGCATTTAGTGATAGTCAGTGTGAGATAAATGTTGGTGCAGACATTGGTGTTCACTTTGAAGGCCTTGCCATGGATGATGGTGTTTCTATTGTGGATGTAAGTAAGGAAGTTGAATTGCAACAACTTTGTTATTCATTAGTTGTGTTTCATTGCTTTGTTGATTTTGAGGATGATGCCCACACCTTCCTTATTATAAATCAGAAAGAAGAATGTGAAGGTGTGCATGATCTAGCTATTCCAAGTTAGGAAGTTTTTGACATAGATGAATTTTTAGAACTTGGTTTGGAGCAACTATCATATACTAATGTGATTTGCATTTAAAACACATTTTTGAGCTTATTGGCTGAGTATTCTGATGCAGAGTTTGTGTGTTCTCAAGAGGATCAAGATGCTTGTTTGCATGATAGAGGTGAAGAAGAACAAATCATAACTCCTTTTCTTGATAGCAGTATTTTTACAATAGGTTGCAATCAAGAACACAAAATAGAGAGACAATTTGAAGATAGTGAGTCTTCACATGAAGTGCCTCAAATTTCTGATTTACATGTTGATAATATGGAATTTTATTTGAATCAAGTTCTTGATTCAATCATGATAGAATACATTAGCATTTGTGGTGCAATTGGGTTGCAAGAACTTAATTTATCACATGATACAACCCAACTAGAAGTTGCACCTGAAATTGACACTTTTTAACTTGGTGTTCAGGAGGATATTTTTTCTTCATGCTAATATGTACACAAAATTAGATGTGCATCATGCTACTAAGGACCTTGGAGTTATATGCTATCATATGATGGAGCATAATGATAATTTTTACTACTTATGGTTGCCATGCAAGGATGGAAATCACTTCATGTTTCAACATGATAATCTTAAAATTAGCAATTTGCATGTTCATGCATGCAATGAACACCTTTTGTTGCTACTGAGTGATCAATGTACCTTTAGCATGAGGATGCTTAGTTCCTTCTTCAAGCTTGTCTTTGACAGAGGCAAGTCATATGTACCAGTTTGTCCATGGCCTAGTGCCATGGATCTTCTTCACAGGGTCTGACTTGCAATTATTCTAAAATTTGCTTATAACCATACTCCTTGTCCTTGTGCCTTCATGTCATTGGCTATAATTTCTCTTGTACATAGTCTTTGTGTTGTGTTTTACCTTGTACATATTGTTTTTTTTGTTTCCCCTTCCCTCATGTCTCCTTTTAACATTTTGGTCTGCTCCTAAAGATAACTAGATTATCATTGTGTTTGGAAGAGACACACATCCCCATCTAGAGCCGATATTGGAGCTTGGATACATAAGACTTAAAACTGGAAATAAAATCCTATGTTTGTTCCCTTTTGTTGCCTTGCCCTACTTTTCCCATAATTTATATTCGATCTAAAGATTTTCAAATGGAGCCCCTATCCTTAAAAATGTTTTAGGTGTATTCCTTACAAGAGGTTCGAACCTACCAAAAACTTAAAAAACCTTATGTTTTGACGATTTGGCAGGTTCGCAAACAAGCGAACTTGCCAAAAAGGTTTGTAAGTTCTTAAAGTGCATGAATTTTCAAAATGGAAGGAGTGAAGATATGTGTTTCTACAAGTTCGTAAGTTCGCGAACTTGCTGAAATACTAAATTAGGAAAGAGACATGCATTTCAACAAGTTCATGAGTTTGCAAACTTACTAAATTGCCAAAAAAGGAGAAGAGAGAAGAAAAGAGAAGATAAAACTTTTCGACAAGTTCGTGAGTTCGTGAACTCGCCGAAATGCCAAAAGAAGGAAGGAAGATAAGAAAGAAGAAGAAAGTCAGTAAGGAAGGTGAATGTTTCAACATTTCGGTAGGTTTGCGAAATGGTAAAATTGTTGAAAAGGTTTGTGAGTTCTCAAAATCATCGAAACACTGAAGGTTGAAGACAAAGCAAAGGTGGAAGAATAATTTTGACATTTCAGTAGGTTCACAAAAAACTTTGTAGGTTCTCAAGATGCCTAAAAGAGAAGACAAAAAGAAGATGAGTGTTTCAACAAGTTCGTGAGTTTGTGAACTTATCGAAACCCCAACAAAGGAGAAGAAAAGAAGACAAAATTTTCAGCAAGTTCACAAGTTCATGAACTTACCGAAATGTCGAAAGAGGATGGAGAGATCGTTGTTTCAGCAAGTTTAAGAGTTTGTGAACTTGTCGAATCAATAAAAAATGAAAGAGAGATAGAAAGAAGAAAGAAGACAAACATTTTGGCAAGTTCGTGAATTCACAAACTTGTCAAAATATTGAAAGACAAAAAAGAGCAAAGATAAGATGAATATTTTGGCTAGTTTGTGAGTTCACGAACTAGCTGAATCATCAAAAAGCAAAGCAAAGTTTTAAATCTTCAAACAAATTGACGATAATAGGGAAACGGCTACCAAAATAAAAGAAACCTAATATAGTAGAGACTGAAACAACAAATAACATCGATGAACATTCAAATGCTCCAACCACCCTAGGACGCTTCAATGACTCTCTTGAGATGACCATGGGCCAGATATCTTGGTAGGTGAATTCGATACGACCCAAGACTTCAGTAGGTCCATCAATGATGAATTCCATGCATGAAGGCATGGGTGAACACTCCAAGTGAGTATAGTTTCAAGTGCAACCCATGTGAAGATGATGTAATAGGCATGGATGACCTACAAATGTGTTTCCCACTCCACGTCTAAATAACAAGATGAAATGTAATGTTGTATATAAATGTTTGTAAGATGTAATAGGGGTTGATCATTAAACCAATTTGTGACTATAAGTGTTTCAAGTAGTGTTCTAGGACATCAAATGATGTAGTTTGATTTGTAAGAAGATGGAATGCACTTTATAAAGCATATGAAGGGTTTTCAATGATAGACACATCTAAATCCATGGTAGTTTGTAATTATTTAAGAGGGTGTTTGAACCTAGTTGCTCATCCTCTCTTCCCACATTTGTATGAATGCAACATGGATTAAATAAATGTGTCACAATATTTTAATTCATTGCAAATCTTTTGTAATAGTCCTTCTTTCTATTCCATATGGGATTTTATAGTTTTGTTATAGATTATTGAGTATGTCCATTACATAAATTGAGATATATGCATTGTATAAAGATGCACATGTGGTTCCATTTATGTTTTACAATTGCATTACTTCCCCTCTTGCAATCTATGACTATGTTGCCCAATGGAGTAGGCATCGGTCTAATTGGTGATGGGCCAAAATATTTCATTTTATAATCTCTCTTATTAGCTGTAGGAGTAGGTTTAGGTTCCACCATGCCTGCATGATTCCGTGTTATAAACTATGCCATATCGTATGCAATATTGATATTGAGCATCATTACAAAATCATGTCGGTGTGTTTATCTCTCTTACCCATGTGCATGCAATGTTAAGTGGGTTCATCTGCTAGGGAAAATATAGTGTAAATGTTATCTTTGGGTGCAAGGTAAGAGTGGATTATCTTCTATTTGTGAGAGGTCTTTTAGATCTATATGTAACTAGTGTTGATATGGACTTGGTAACAATTAAAGGGATTCATAACACATTGGGTATAGTTGCTAAGTACCTAGTGTTTAAGCTGGTATTTATGTTGTTGAGACCTCAAGGAACACCCCCTTGGCCTTGCAAAGCCTAAAGATGAAGGTGAGTTTACCCACTCATAGCAATCGGTCCATTCATGCCACTGTCTGATCATAAACCTTACCTATTACCTTTGACAGCATATCCCTGGCCTTAGTTTTTGGTGCAAGTCTTTAGGATTTATGGAGATACATGTTTGAGCACCAACAAATTGGTGTCCCTGCCAAGGATACATTAAAGAGTTGAAGAATTTGAAGACTTTGTTGGCGAATGGGCCCAGAAATATTTTAACTTTGGTGGTTTTGTCTACTCCAAGGATTTCCTCATTTTATGAGATTGTGACTTTGCAACATAATTCAAAGTTTCTACTACTACTGGATGCCTACTAGTGATACAACAAATCGTATCCCATATTGGTGTTTTAGCAGGTCAAGGTACTTATTGTGTTTCTTGTTTTCCTCTCCTGAAGCAAGATTTGTTGTGTAAAGAGACGTCTTTGGAAAATGAATTCAGTTCTATTT
The DNA here is from genome assembly GCA_027924645.1 of Cunninghamia lanceolata. Lineage (NCBI taxonomy): Eukaryota > Viridiplantae > Streptophyta > Pinopsida > Cupressales > Cupressaceae > Cunninghamia > Cunninghamia lanceolata. Next base: position 761,695 of record BSBN01000416.1, on the reverse strand, counting down.
TAGCATGATATATGCTTTATAGTCATGGCCTTTACCTATCTAAGAGGTTCTCTAGGGTAGTTCCTCTATATCCCCAATCCTATGATTCAAGCCCTAAGCATTACAGAGATGAGTATGACTCATATTGTTTTAGTGATGCATCATATTCCAACTCTAGTATCATACTACATCTCCAACATATTCTTAAAGCCATGCATCCATACACCCTCAAAATAAACTCATTACCTGCAACAAAAGAAAATTGAAGACCAAATCAAGCTGCTTGAGTCCAAAGTGCAAACCAATTCTCATCTTGCTGCAATAAATGGTTTAATTGTTCAATCTCCTTCCATTCCCCTTGACACCACCTACAAGCAACTAGACCTCTCATGGGTCAATTATGAAATGCAAACCATGATAGTTGACATCTTCAATTAGATGTCTATCTTTGATGGGTGGGGTTTTTACGATGGGGATACACATTTTGCTACATTTTTAGAATTCATGGATAAATTTTAATTTGAAGATGAGGACACGTGGATGAGATTTTATGTTAGGTCTTTGAGTGGAATGGCAAGATGATGGCTTGATGGTTTTCTAAAGCATCACTTTGCTTCTTGGAGTGACCTAGTGGTTGCATTTGAGGAATTCACAAATAGTCTAGACCCTATTGCTCTTGTCTAGGAATTGACTAATATTAGAAGGCAAAATGATGAATCTAGTAAGGACTTCAATCACCGGTTTGCTACTTCTATTTCAAAAGTCCCAAATTCTTTCAAACCTATTGTCCATGCCTGCATTGATATGTTCTTTGAATCATATGAGGATAGATTGAGTTTAATGCAGGAGGACTTGGAGCTTACAAGTTTGCAGTTAAAATACCAATGTCTTGACTCCCTTGAAAGAATGAGAAGTGATTATATTGTAAAACTATTATCCCCAATGGAAAGTTTTGTAAGAGATGAATCAATCACTATGGTTAGCAATATAGTGGATCAGGTTGAGTGTGTATTCAGAGGGGTCAAGCTATGTGATTGTGACAATTATGTAGAAAGTGAAGATAATGTGGCCACCTATCTTCAATTGGATGGATCATCCCTTGTGGATGATGATGATGATGCTTTGCCAATTGACTCCCTACCTAAAGTCAAGATTGATAATGATGTTCCTACACTTAGTGATAACCGGTTTGAGATAAATGTTGCAAACATTGGTGTTCACTTTGAAGACCTTGCCATGGATGATGGTGTTTCTATTGTGGATGTAAATAAGGAATTTTAATTGCAACAACTTTTTTATTCATTAGTTATGCTTGCTTGCTTTGTTGATCTTAATGATGATGCCCACACCTTCCTTGTTGCAAATGAGAAAGAAGAATGTGAAGGTGTGCATGATCTAGCTATTCCAAGTCATGAAGTTTTTGACATAGATGAATTTTAGAACTTGGTCTAGAGCAGCTATCATATGCTGATATGAATTGCATTAAGAATACATTTTGAGGTCATTGGCTAATAATTTTTATGTAGAGTTTGTGTGTTCTCAAGAGGATCAAGATGCTTGTTTGCATGATGGACGCGAAGAACAACACATAACTCAGTTTCTTGGCAGCAATATTTTTACAATAGGTTGCAGTTAAGCACACAAAACAAAGAGGCAATTTGAAGATAGTGAGTCTTCACATGAAGTGCCTCAAATTTATGATTTACATGCTAATAATGTGGAATTGGATTTTGTAGACACTTAAAAATTACCCAAATCCTGATTCTCTAATCCTGATCAATTATCCTAAATCCCAATCAATTAACCTTGATCCTGATCAATTATTCCCTAAATCATCCTAGGTCCTGATTCATTATTTTCCCATTTTCATAGGTCCTAAATCACTTTTCCTAAGTCCTAGTCCACTTCCCACACATGATTTAATTAAATTATTAATTAAATCTCTTCTTTTCCCCACCTAACTACTTAAAAGGGGAATAAAAGAATTAAAATATTATTTTTATTCTCTGCCACATATCTCATAACTATCTCCAATAAATCCAAAAATCAATTTTTTTTTTTTTAATTCTCAACCCTTCATCCCTCAACCACTTAACCAACTCAATCTAGATCATTGATCTCTTAGCAAACATCGAAATCAGTCATCCAATCTACAAGTCTATAAATAGATCTCTTCAGGAGTCATTTCTCATCAATCATCCTCAAAGTAATGTCATGTTGTCACCATGAGCATCCACATTTATCAATTTGAGCATAACTACCATGTTGGTATAACAAGAATTGAAGTTGGTAAAGTTGTGTTTATTCATATCAATTTTTTGATTTCTTGCTCTAATGAAGGTTGCATTAAGTGTAGATTAAGGGTTTTGAAATTGCATTTGAATCCTTGTTTTTGGTTTACATTTTATGTATACATATTTGAATCAAGTTTTTGATTCAATCGTGGCATAACATTAGCATTTGTGGTGCAACTGGGTTGCAAGAACTTAAGCAATCACATGATACAACCCATCTAGAAGTTGCACCTAAAATTGATACTTTTCAGTTAGGTGTTCAGGAGGATATTTTTATTTATGTTGATATGTGTGCAAAACTAGATGTGCATCATGCTACTAAGGACCTTGGAGGTATATGCTATATTATGTTAGAGCATAATGATAATCTTTACTAATGGTTTCCATGCGAGGATAAAAATCACTTCAAGTTCTAGCATGGTAATCTTAAAATTAGTAATTTTCATGTCCATACATGCAAGGAACACTTTTTGTTGTTGCTAAGTGATCAATGTACCTTCATCTTAAGGATGCTTAGTTCCTTCTTCAAGATTGTCTTTGATAGAGGCATGTCATATGTAGCAGTTTATCCATGGCCTTGTGCCATGGATCTTCTTCACAAGGTCCGACCTGTAATTGTTCTAAATTTTGTTTGCAGCCATACTTCTTGTCCTTGTGCCTTCATGTCAGTCACTGTAAGTTCTCTTGTACATAGTCTCCCTATTATGTTTTGCCTTGTACATATTGGTTGGTTTTGTTTCCCCTTCCCTCCTATCTCCTTTTTATATTTTGGTCTACTCCTGCAGATAACTAGATTCTCAATGTCCTTGAAAGAGGCGCATGTCCCCAACTAGAGCCAATGCTAGAGCCTAGCTCCACAAGAATCAAAACTTCAAAGAAAATTCTATGTTTGTGCCCCTTTGTTTCCTTACCTTGCTTTGCCCATCATTTATATTCGATCTGAGAGATTTTCAAATGGGCCTCCCATCCTCAATAATCCTCTGAATATACTTTAAGTGTATGCCTTTCAGTAGGTTCGACAGTTCACAAAACCACTGAAAACTTGAAAAGCTTTATGTTTCGGTGATTCGATAGGTTCACGAACTAGTTCTCAAAGTGCCCGAATCAACGAAAAGGAAGGAGTGAAGATGCATGTTTCAACAAGTTTGTAAGTTCATGAATTTGCCAAAACATTGGAGGGAAGAGACATGCATTGCGGTAAGTTTGTGAACTTACTGAATCACTGAAAAGGGAGAAGAGAGATGAAATGAGAAGATAAAACTTTTTGACAAGTTTGTGAGTTCATGAACTTGTTGAAACATTGAAAGAACAAGGAAGAAAGATAAGAAAAAAGAAGAAAGTCGACAAGGAAGATGAATGTTTTGACATTTTAATAGGTTCACAAACTAGTGAACCTATCAAAAAGGTTCACGAGTTCCCAAAATCACCGAAACACTAAAAGGCTGAAGACAAAGCAACGGTGGCAAAATAGTTTTGACATTTCGGTAGATTCACGAACTAGTGAATCTGCTAAAAAGGTTTATAGGCTCTTAATATGCCTGAAAGAAGATAGAAAGAAGATGAGTGTTTTAGCAAGTTCATGAACTTGCCGAAACCTAGACAAAGGAGAAGAAAAGAAAATAAACTTTTTGACAAGTTCACAAGTTCGTGAACTTGTCGAAACGTCGAAAGAGAATGAAGAGACCATTGTTTTGACAAGTTCGTGAGTTTGCAAGCTTGCTGAATCACCAAAAAAGGAAAGAGAGATGGAAAGAAGAAAATAAGACAATCATTTTAGTAAGTTTGTGATTTGTGAAGTTGCCAAAATACTAAAAGACAAACAAAGAGCAAATAAAAGATGAATGTTTTGGCTAATTCATGAGTTCACAAACTAGCCAAATTGTCAAAAAACAAAGCGAAGTATTAAATCTTCAAATAAGTCGAGGATAATAGGGAAAAGGCCACCAAAATAAAAGAAACCTAACATAGTAGCAAATAGTGCCAATGAAAATTCAAAACCCCAACCACCCAAGGACATTTCAACGACTCTAAAGATGACCATTGATAATCCTTCTATGGTCAGATAGCTTGGTAGGTGAATTCTATATGACCCAGGACTCATGTAGGTCCATCAGTGATGAATTCCCTACACCAAGGCATGGACGAACACTCAAAGTGAGTATAGTTTCAAGTGCAACCCATGTGAAGATGACACAACAAGCATGGGTGACCTGCAAACATGTTTCCCACTCCAAATCCACATCTAAACAACAAGATGGAATGTAATGCTATATATGTGTTTTGTAAGATGTAATAAGGGTTGATAATTGAACCAATTTGTGATTGTAAGTTCTTCAAGTAGTGTTCTAGGACATCCAATGATGCAGTCTGGTTTGGAAGATGATCAAATACACTTTGTAAAGCATGGGAAGGGTTTTCGATGACAGATGCATGTAATGGTGTATCTCCATGGTAGTTTGTAATTGTTTGGAAGGGTGTTTGAATCTATTTCTCATCCTCTCTTGCCATATTTGCTAGTATGAACGCAACATGGGTTAGATAAATCTGTCACAATATTTTAATTCATTGCGAAGATTTTGTAATGGTTTTTCTTTTTGTTCCATATGGGTTTTTGTAGTTCTATTCTAGATTATTGAGTATGTCCATTGCATGAGAAGAGATATATGCATTGTATGATGATGCACATGTGGTTCCGTTTATGTTTTACAGCTACATTTTTTCCTCTTTTGCAATCAATGACTTTGTTTCCCAATAGAGTAGGCAATGGTTTGATTGGTGATGGGCCAACATCTTTCTTTTTATAATCTCTCTCTTGTTAGTTGTAGGAGTAGGTTTAGGTTCCACCATGCATGCATGATTCAATGTTATAAACTATGTCATATCTTATGCAATATTGAAATTAAGCATCATTAGAGAATCATGTTGGTGTGTTTCTCCCTCGTACCCATGTGCATGCAATGTTAAATGAATTCATCTGCTGGGGAAATATAGTGTAACTATCGTCTTTGGGTGCAAGGTTGTTAGAAATGAAGGAAACCACTACAATATGGAAATCTAAAATAAACTTGTAAATTTGAAATTATACTATAGAATATCAAATGAAGATGTAAATGAACGTCAAAGAAATCAGCAATACTCAAGAGCCATATACATAACAATCAGATTTACGTGAAGAAAACCCTTTCAGGTTAAAAATTCCACCAAGAAAAGAGGGCAAATTTGTATTATCTTGAAGAAGATTACAATATATTAAATTTCCTCAATCCTACATCCAATCCAACACAATTTGTGTACCTACAAAACAAACTCATCCTCAACACTTCCTCTCTAGCTTCTGTTAAATAATAAAATTTCAAGCTTGTAGAAGAAGCCACCAAAACATGGCACCCAACTTGGGATAAACATTATTTAATGTCTTACAACTATCATAAGAAAAATCATATGCACCTTCTTGAGATTCCCACTAATAGGCCAAAAATAGGCTCCATTATGCCACTTACACCATCATAAGATGTTCTATCATAACATACTAATAATAGTTGATTCCTTACAACATATAAGGCACTAACAATAAATGATGCTCTTACATATGTCATAAGCCAAATATAGATTTGGGCGCCCCAATTTCACCTGTAGTAATCCCAAGGTCAAAAGTAAATAGTAATTATTGTTGATAAATAATTAGTTATTGTTGTCAGTAAATAATTAATTATCATACCAATAAAAATAAATTACCATGTCGGTGGATTCCACATCTCTTATGATTGCATTAACAATTACAATATTAGGAGAAATCAGATTTACAAGGTTGATTGCACCTTAATCCTAACATTCTCCCACTTGACATCATACATTGTAAATACAACCATAGGAAAACATAAATCAACTAAGCACAAGGAACAAGGCTCATGGCCTTCCTACACCAAGTGAATTTTTTTATGCTCATAGGGTTGGTAAGATAATATGTAACATTTGACTGAGTGTCAATTTTTTTCAACTCAATCTGTCCATTTGCAACCATTTCTCGAATAATGTGGTACCGAACATCCACATACTTAGCCAGAGTATGATACATCAGATTCTTGGACTCTGGCTATCACAACCAATCTGAATAGTCCTACAATCAAAACCAATACCTATACACAATCTCTATAACCAAACAACCTCCTTAGAGACATGATTATCAACCATATATTTTGTTTTGGTGGTGGACAAAGCAATCGTGGGCCATCCAACTCACAACTCCTCCAAACAAAGTAAACATATAGCCATTAGTGGACCTTTGACTAACCAAGTCACCTACCCAATTTGCATCAACAAAACCCTATATGTCCAATGTCTTATCCACATTGTTAGTACTAGAATAAACCAAATAGTAATCAAAAGTACTATGCAAATATCTTAACACCCTCTTTGCATAATTCTAATGCTCTCTACTAGGGTTAGACATAAACCCACTCAAAATTCCCACTGCTTGGGGAATATCTGGCCTAATGCATACCATTGCATACATCAAACTTCCTACAACACCAGCATATGACACATCAGACATATCCTCAAAATCATCTTCACACTTGGGACACATATCTAATGTAAGCTTAGTTCCAACTAGTAAAGGGAATTCTAATTGGCTTATAGTCATGCATATTAAATCTGTGAAAAATAGTATTCACATACTTACTTTGAGATAACCAAAGATTTTTGTTACCTCAATCTCTTCTAATTTCCATTCCCAATATGTACCTTGTTTCCCCCAGATCCTTCATCTAAAATGTGCCCAAAAGTTGATCTTTCAAATCACTAATCATATCCTTGATGTTAATGAAAAATATGTCATCCACATACAAGGCAACAATTAGTATTCAACCATCAATACATTGAATGTAAACATAGTGATCTTCTGCACTTCTTACAAAGCCCAATTTCAACATAAAAGAATCAAACTTTTGATACGACATCTGAGGGGACTATTTCAAACCATAAAGAGATTGTTTTAACTTTGTAAACCAAGTGTTCTTTCCCTTTTACCTCAAAAACTTTAAGTTGTTGCATGTAAATTTGTTCTTCCAAATCTCCATGCAAAAAATGCAATCTTAACATCCATTTGCTCAATTTCAAAATCATAACTAGCAGCTATGGATAAAATAAATCTAATAGAAGATAATTTATAATAGGAGAGAAAATCTCACTAAAATCAACTCCCTCTCTCTAGGAGTAGCCCTTGGCTACTAGTCTAGCTGTGTACTTCTCCAATGAACCTTCTTCTCCAAACTTCTTTTTATAAACCCACTTATAACCAATGGCCTTCCTTCTTTTGGGAAAATGAACAAGATCCTAGGTATCATAAGAGTCTATTGCCATCATCTACTCCTTGATGGCTAGTTGCCCAAACTAACTATCACCTGCAAGAATAGCTTCCCTCTAGGATCTAAGCTCATTGTCAGTACTTAATAAAGAAAATACACAATGGAAATATGGTGGGCTATACTTTTCAACTAGATTTTGTTGTCTTGTAGATCTTCTCAAGGGCAGAGTAAAAGATTCTTCCTCATGTTCTTTTGTATGCTCAACTTCTTTTGTAGTAATAGAGTCTTCCTCATCAAAACTTTCACTTGAACCTTCTTCTTCCTCCTCATCCTCAAATCCATCATTTTATTCCTCTTGATGTGCATCTTCTTGTTGTAAATCAAAATGCACTATCTTTTTCCTCTGGTTGTATAGGATCAAGAATAGCTCTAAGTTCGCTAAAAATCACATGTCTAGAATGTACATTTTTATTGGTTAGAGGATTCCAAAGTTTATAACCTTTAACATTCTCACCATATCCAATTAAGATGCATTTTTGTGCTTTTGGATCCAACTTAGAACACTTTTCCTTAGGCACATGGATAAAAGCTTCACATCCCGAAACCCTTAAATGTGAAACATAAGGTTTCTTACCTATCCACACTTCATAAGGAGTAGAATCAGGAGCCTTACAAGAAAATTTATTTACCAAGTAACAAGCAGTACTCTTAGCTTCTACCCAAAAGTATTTATCCAATTATGCATCACTCAACATACTTTTGGATCTTTCCATAAGTGTTTGCTTTATCATTGCTGCAACACCATTCTGTTGTGGTGCATATGGAGTTCTCTTTTGTCTTATGATACATGCATGCTTGCAAAACTCATCATATTCCTTAGAGAAATATTCCCCTCCATTGTCAGATCTCAATACTTTTATTTTCAATCCTGATTAGTTTTCTATCAAGACTTTAAAATCCTTAAACTTAGTGAAAACTTTAGATTTATTCTTCATAAAGTAAATCCATGTAAATCTAGATATATCATCAATGAAGGTAACAAAATAACAAGACTTTCAAATTGAATCATTATCCACATGACCAAACACATTCGTGTGAATAATTTCTAATTTGTCCTTTGAATTATTACTTCCTAAAGGAAAAGCTGCTCTGTTTTGCTTACCAAACACATAGTGCTCATAGAAAATCAAAGTGTTCATCATAATAAGAGAAATCATTTAACAACTTTTTATTGATAATAGTTTTTAAAATATTTTTACTTACGTGGCCCAATCTATGGTGCCACAACTTACATGTATTTTCAATTTTTTCTATCACATAGGTGGATGCACAAACAGTAGTGGCATCAAGCCTAAATAAATTTCCCATCCCTATTCCCCTTGCTACCACCAAGCGTCCTCTCACCAATCTACAACTATTCTTGTTAAATGTTACATGGATTTTTGAATCATTCAACTCTGAAACAGAAATAAGATTTCTAGCCAATCCAAGAATATGTAAACCACCAAGGAGGGTTTAATCCTCCCATCACTAAAACACAATAATACCTTTCCCCATCAAACTATCAGATATGTAGTGTTATCTTCAAGGTAGACATTACCTCCATCATATTCTTTGTATGCGGAGAACCAATCCTTATGAGGAGTCATATGATAAGAGAATCTTGAGTCAACCAATTGATGTTCATTAGTTACAACATTACAAGTAGAAAGTAAAACCTCATCACCTACATTAAAGGACTTTTCTATGGAGAAATCCCATTGTTTCTTTTTGTTTCTGCATTCCTTCTTAACATGTGCTCTTTTTCCACAATTCCAACACTTGACTCTGTTCTTCTTTCCAAGAGTTTTAGACCTACCTTTTGATTTGTCCTTAGGCCTTTTCTAATCTCCTTTTGGTCCTCTTTATTTAGACCTTCCCCTAACATTAAGAGAACCACCGAGCTATCCATATCCTTCTTCCTCATTTCCTGTGACAATAGACTTGCAACAATAGCATCCATGTTTGGGTCTTCGAAGTTAGTAGTGATAGCAAGAATGAAATTCTCCCAAGTCTCAGGTAAAGAATAAAGAATCATAATACATTTGTCTTATTCCTCAATCTTAACGTCAACAGAGGCTAATTGAATCACAATTAAATTAAAAGTATTTAAACACTCTACAATAGATTGACCTTCCTTCATCTCAAGAAAAAACAACTTCTGGTTTAAATACAATTTGTTTACCAAACCCTTGGCTTAATAAATCTCACCCAACCATTTCCATAAAGCGTATTTAATATTTTCCTCAAAGACATTCAATAGAATAGTGTTTGCAAGACATAACTAGATTGTGCCCTATGCCTTTTTGTCAAATTTATCCCACTCCTCTAGACTGACACCATCGAGTTTCTTTTCTTTTGATGCCGCCAACCATTGATCCCTCTCTTCAAGGAGATCCTCCATTTTTAGCTTCTACAACTTGTAGTTTGAACCATTAAATTTCTCAATGTCCATTCGAGATGTAGATGCAGCCATGATTTACACACACACAAATATGTAAAACAAAACTCCCACTGTAGCACAGAAAACCTTCACACTTCCACCCAATAGACAAAGTTGGCTAGGCTCTGATACCAAATGTTATAAATGAAGGAAACCACTACAATATGGAAGATTTAAAATAAAATAGTAAATCTGAAATTATACTGTAGAATATCAAACGAAGATGTAAATGAACATCAAAGAAATCAACAATACTCAAGAGCCATACACATAACAATCTAATTTATGTGGAGAAAGCCCTTTCAAGTAAAATACTCCACTAGGAAAAGAGGGCAAATTTGTTTTATCTTAAAGAAGATTACAATACATTTAATTTCCTCAATCTTGCATCCAATCGGACACAATTTGTGTACCTACAAAACAAATTCATCCTCAACACTTCCTCTCTAGCTTTTGTTAAATAATAAAATTTCAAGCTTGTAGAAGAAGCCACCAAAACATGGCATCCAGCTTCGAATAAACAATATTTAATGGCTTACAACTATCATAAGAAAATCCAAATGCCCCTTCTTGAGATTCCCACTAATAGGCCAAAAATAGGCTTCATTATAGCACTTACACCATCATAAGATGGTCCGTCATAACAGACTAATAATAGTTGATTCCTTACAACATGTAATGCACTAACAATAGATGTTGCTCTTACATCTATCATATGCCAAATATAGATTTGGACACCCTTATTTCACCTGTAGTAATCTTGAGGTCAAAAGTAAATAGTAACTACTATCGGTAAATAATTAGTTATTGTTGCCAATAAATAATTAATTACCATACCAGTAAAAATAAATTATCGTGTCGGCAGATTCTACATCCCTTAAAATTGTATTAACAATTATAATATTAGTAGTAATTAAATTTACAAGGTTTATGCTACCTTAAGGAATCCTAACAAGGGTAAGAGTGGATTATCATTTGTTTGTGAGAGGTCTTTTAGCTTTGTATGTAGCTAGTTCTGACATGAACTTGGTAACAATTAAAGGGGTTCATAGCACATTGGTTATAATTACTTAAGGACCTAGTGTTTAAGCTAGTATTTATGTTGTGATGCAAGACCATCCTTGGTTCAAGAGAAATCTTGCATCAACCAAAAACATTTGCATTTCAGTTTGTTTGCAGTTCAGTTTGTTTCTTTCATTTTCAGTTCAGTTCAGGCAGTTCAGTCAGAAGCAGTTTCTGTATTTTGGTCCGCATTCTACCGCAGTTACATTTCACATATTGCGGATTTGGACTTAGCATCTACATTCATTCATCTACATCATATCTAGAATTCAGAGAATTTGGATTAGTTACTGGAAAGTTATCGCTATCAGAAGATCAACTATTTTCTCAAAACAGAGCATTCTAACAGTCCCTGATAATCAGCTGAAGGAGAAGACTTGCGGAGCATTCCTTGACTTGTGGAGCTTAATGACACATTATTCAATTATCTTTGGTTTGTGACTGACCTTACCCGAAGATCCACACATTATTCCATACATCTAAGGAAGTGTTCTATGCATTTAGGTCTGACCTATCTGTGTACACACGTTACAACTCTTCATGGGAGTTTGTGACCTTCCTTGGCTGATGTGGAGGAATCTTGTGGTCCAGAGATGATATATATTGATGTAATAGACCCCCTAGCAAAGTAAGTGATACACATAGTGATAATTGCTAGTTTAGATTTTACACGAAGGAGCTTCAAAGCTATATCTTGTGCATATTCTGATATTCTAAAATTAGGCTTTTGAGCCCTAATTATAAGCCCGCATGATGCCGACCAGAATGTATTTGAATTCCATGATATACTGAATGATTGAATCTGTATCTATTTTACTTATTTGAGTTGTTTATGTTGTGTTTACTCTTGCTGTACAGTTCGAACAATTCATTCTGTGAACCCTCCTACCGTAATTGCACCAAGTGGTATCAGAGTGAAAGTTTGAATCTTTGGGAGTGAATTGAGCAAAGTTGGCGAGGGACTTCTGTAAGATCTTACTGTGGACATATCATTGAATTGAGGTAGGTTACTTGTGTTGCAACCGATCACCGATTATGAGGCAGTTGTCACCTTGTAGCCCGATCGCCGAACTTGAGGCAGTTTGCACTTAATCCTAGGAAGAATGCCACCGAGGAGAGTTGTTGCTATTGGAACAATGGATGGAAGAATAAATGAGATGATGGAGATGATGAGAACAATGTGAATTCGATTGGATGTTGTTGAAGAAGATAGCCAAAGAGGATTGACACCGAGACCTAATGTTGAAAGTGATGATGAAAAAGAATTTCAATCTGCTGAACAAATTGGTGAAACCCTAGGAGGTGATGAAGAAAAATAATCAGATCAAGTAAATATGTTGTGAGCTATTTCAAAGATTGGAAAAAGACCTAGAGTTGATGTGCCGAATTATACTGGTAATTTGAACCCTGAAGAATTGATTGATTGGATAAATGACATGGAAGAATACTTTGAGTATGAAGAGATTGAAGATCCGGAGAAGGTGAAATTTACAAAAACAAAATTGAAAGGACATGCTGCTATATGGTGGAAAGAAGTTCAGTTGGAAATAAATAGAAGAGGAAAAGAAAAGATTACAAAGTGGGATAGGATGGTGACAAAGTTGAAGAATCAGTTTATACCTGCTGACTATGAGTTGGAGTTGTTGAAGAGATTGCAAAACCTGAGGCAAAAGGAGAAATCTGTGAAGGAGTACACTGAAGAATTCCATAAAATGATCATAAGGATGGGACATAGTGAATCAAGCAAGGAGAAAGTGGCTAGATACATCAATGGACTGAGATTGAACATTCAAGAGGAACTAAGCTTGGTAAGGATGACATCTTTGGAGGAAGCATATCAGTTTGCCCTGAAAGTTGAAGAGAAGTTGAATAAGAGGCATGATTAGAGATAGAGAGGCAGAGGAGGTAAATTTTAGAGAGGTAGGACTTATTTCAAAGGAGACAGATCATATTCAGAGTAGAACAAGTTTGACAACACATTCAAGAAGGAGGAAAGAGATAACAGTGCTTACCGGAGAGATGACAAAAAATTTTACCAGAGAGGAAACCCTAGTGCATACCGGAATGAAGGATACATAAGAGATGGAAGAGGATTTGATAAGAGAACATTCAGAGGTACTTGTTTCAAGTGTGGAGGTGAAGGACATAGAGCATTTGAACGTAATCAGGGTAGTACATGTAAGAAGACAGAAAATAGTGGAAGAGCAGCCTATGTTGAAGAAGAACCTGTTGAACTAGGTGATCCCTGTTCTGTTGGTAAACCTAAGAAAGGAGAATTATTGGTGATGAGGAGAGCACTATTTCAAACAGAGACAAATGAGGAACCACCGCAGAGGAAAAGTTTGTTCAGAATAAGATGCAAATCAGGAGGTAAGTGTTGCAAAGTTGTAATTAATAGTGCTAATTCTGATAACCTAGTTTTAGAGGAGATGGTGACTAAGCTGAAGTTGGAAAAATTGAAACACCCTAAGCCTTATCAGATAGCATGGATTCAGGATTATCATAAGGTTCTATTAAGTGAACAATGTTTGGTGAAATTTCATATTGGATCTTATCATGATGAAGGCTTGTGTGACATTATGCCTGTGGATGTTTGTCATATCTTGTTGGGTAGACCTTGGCAGTATGATAGAAAAGATATAAATGATGGGAGAAAGAATACATATACTATAACATCAAATGGAAAGATAATTACCTTGATTCCTTTGGAGGATGATCCTAAGAGTGAAGTATGTGGGAATGCTAGAATCTGTTTGGTAGATGGAAGAAAATTTATGGATGGTTTGAGACATGAGAATATGTATTATGTCTTGATTCCTAAGAATCCTGAAGCATTGAAGAAGGAGACTGAAGAATCACAATCAGAGGAGATAAGAGAGTTGCTGACAGAATATGAAGACATCATATTAGATAATGTACCTGAAGGATTGCCACCTATAAGGAGTATCAGTCATCACATGGATCTTATACCGGGAAAAAGTTTGCCTAACAAAGCAACACATAGAATGACACCGACAGAGAATGAAGAATTGAACCGCCAGATACAAGAGTTGTTGAAGAAAGGTTTGATTAGAGAAAGTTTGAGTCCTTGTGCACTACCTACAGTATTGGCACCTAAGAAGGATGGAGAACAGAGAATGTGTACTGACTCTAGAGAAATAAACATGATCACAGTTAAGTATAGATTTCCTTTACCTAGGATGGATGATATCATGGATTGTTTGAGTGGAGCAAGATATTTCACAAAGATAGATTTGAAGAGTAGATACCATCAGATCAGAATTAAAGAAGGAGATGAATGGAAGACTGATTTTAAGACAAATGAAGGGTTGTATGAGTGGTTAGTGATGCCCTTTGGATTGACAAATGCACTAAGTACTTTCATGAGATTGATGAATGAAGTTCTGAAGAAATTCTTGGGTAAGTTTGTGATTGTATACTTAGATGACATTCTGATTTTCAGTAAAACAAAAGAGGAACATTTGTGGCATATTAGACAAGTTTTGCAGAAACTGAGAAAAGAGAAATTATTGATAGACATCAAGAAGTCTAGTTTCATGAAGGAAGAACTAGTGTATTTGGGATTTGTGATTCCTGCGGAAGGATTAAAGATGGACCCTGAGAAAGTGAAAGCAATTGTTGAATGGCCTACACCAGAGAGCATTGGAGAGGTTAGTGTTGGAAAGAGACACTTCTAGGCATGATAAGTGTTGTCATTTATGGAAACTAAGTCTACTACACATCCGCATTGTATAATTTGCCCCTACTGGAAATCAGATTGAAGATTTGTCTAAGTCCGGGAAGTTAAGAATAGAGTGTGTGACAGGGTCCGGTATCTTGGTCCGGATCTCCCCAGGAGTAGATCAAAGTTTTTTGTGGATCTGATGGAGTCATAAGCATTGATAGGATAATCTAACTACAAATTTTTTCCCTTTGGTGATGAAGGGTTCAATAGTTATTAGCATCTGAGTATCAGGTTAATAGTTTGACAAAGCAGGCAGAAGAAGAACAAGCCGACCTTGTAATTGATCTTGGCTCCGGATGTATGGAAGATGTTGGTTGGACAAGTTGTGATGATCAGTGATAATAACTGACTTGATTAATGATTTGTGAGTGCAAGTTTTGGTCTACGTTACAAGTGTACATGAATTTAGCTGATAGAGCAGAATTTTCAATAAAGTTCTAAGTGTTCTTGAAGACGATTGAAGAGTGGTTGAAGATCTGGATCCAGATATATATAGCCGATGGATTTGAATGATTTGGGTGTGTGCGTGATGTGACTATGGAATAAGTGTGAAAAAGACAGAGATCTAAGATTCAGATGTTAGCAGAATAGTAAAAGGGGCAGAGTGAAGATGAAGTGTATCAAGTTAGTATTTTGTGCTTAACTGGAACTAAATCCTTGCATTGATAGATGCTAATTATCAGTTCAATTTCATTGTAATCTTCTTTCTGTAGGTAGTGAGCCTTCTTTGAGCAGTGAGCTCTAGGCAATGAGCCCGAATGCATGTGCATTCCCTTTTATAATACTTTTAACAGAGTATAATCTTTGTGGGTTAACTCCCACCGTGGTTTTTCCCTTAACCGGGTTTCCACGTCAAAAATCTTGGTGTCAAGTGTGTTACTTATGTTTCTGCTCATGTGTTATTGATTCATGCTTTAATGTTCATATCATTAATTTGATTAGAAGTTGTAAAAGAGGATTAAAGGCAAAAAAGTTTAATTTGTGTGACAACTCATTCACCCCTCCCCTCTTAGTTGTCTGGACCAATTCCAACAATTGGTATCAGAGCAAGGTCCCTTTGAAAAAGTTTACCAGCTTAAGGAAGATCTGGGAAGGCAGTAAAATGGATGAATATAACCTTCAAGGGAAACTTAATATCACCCTAGAAGATCTTGAGCAGTCTAGAGCAGAAGTCCAAGAGCTACAAGAAAACCTCAAAAAGGCTGAAGACTTCATTGAGTTTTTAAAAGGAAAATTGAGCAAATCAAATGAAAAAGGGAAGGAGCAACCTCTTCAACTGGGAAATCATTATGAAGACAAGGCCCTGAAAGAGAAGACAAAGGAATGTGAAAAGTTAGCTAAAGAAGTTGTTGTCCTAAAACATGAGATGGAATCTGGGGTGATGAGACTAACCAAGGAAATTGAAGATATGAAGAAAACTGAAGAAGAGATGAAACAAAATCTGAAAGAGAGAACTGAAGAATCCTGTAGATTGGATGGAATAGTTGGTCTCCTAGAATCTAATCTACAAGAAAGTAGAGACAATGAGAGAGAACTTGAGAGACAAATTATCACTCTTAGACATGACCTAGAAGTTGCAAATGAATATAAGGAGAAGTTCAAGATAAGATTAGCTAGACTTGAAGCACTGATTGAAGGACAAAAAAAGGATCATGACAAGCATGGTCTTGGATATGAGAAAGGTGAAAGCTTCGGATCTGGACAGAGAAATTTTCAACCAAGGAATGGGAGAAACAGAACTAGATAACCTTTGGTAAGACAGCTTAATGCTCAAAGATATCCATCATTCAATGGAAATTGTTTCAATTGCAATAAATTTGGTCATAGAGCTACTCAGTGTAGAAGAAGAGTAAATCAAAA
Organism: Cunninghamia lanceolata; assembly: GCA_027924645.1. NCBI lineage: Eukaryota > Viridiplantae > Streptophyta > Pinopsida > Cupressales > Cupressaceae > Cunninghamia > Cunninghamia lanceolata. The sequence goes on along the minus strand of BSBN01000416.1, from coordinate 744,967 downwards.
TGGTCCATCCTTCTCCGGTCAATGCTTCAAGTGTAAGAGGTATGGTCATAGATCAAATGAATGCAGAAGCATGATAATGAATAATTCTAACAATAGAGGAATTGGCAATTCTTTCAATGGCTACTGTTTTGCTTGCAATGGATTTGGACACATAGCTAATCAGTGCAAATCAAGAGGAAATCAAGTATACAAGCAAGGAAATGTTGTGTGCTTTAATTGCAATAAATCTGGTCATATTGCAAGATTCTGCAGAAGCAAGAATAATGGAAGAAGAGGTCCGGTAAATAGAAAATTGGATGAGCATAGACAAGACAAAGGCAAAAGAAAAATTGATGTGAATGAGATACAGAGTGAAATGAACAAGACTTGGGTGAAGAAAGATACAATGAACAATGGTGATGGGTCCGCACCGGAATCCAGTGCTGACAATTCCTCTAGGAATTAAGTCAGGAGCTCTGGCTCAGGGGGAGCTGCATTGAACATCAAATTGCCCCAGTCAGTGAGTGCCTGGATATGGCACAATGAGATAAGATATTTTGAATTGTTTCAGAACTTTTGGAAGAATTTCTGGAAGAAAAGATGTTAATATGGAAATTTGCTGAGTGATTCATGAAGAACAGTTCAAGAAACAGAGTAACCAGATGGAGTTAGGGCAGTGCATTTAGTACAATGCAAAATTAGGTTTTGTGAAGGATAAAAGGTCACTTAATCATGCATTTAAACCACTTTGCATTCAAAGGAAACAAGTAGAAGAGCTTTTGAGTTGTATATCCAGAGATTGATGAATGAAGAGCGAATTCAACTGGTAATTGATCAACCCTAACCTCGCGAAAGAAAAAGGTACTTCTCTGTAAAGCTTTGAATCTAAAATCTATTGAGATGGCTTTTCCTCATGTTGTTGACATTACTGAAAGGCCTTGACCCAAATTTAAGAAGCATCCTCACAAATCAATAGAAGTCAACCCGCTAGATGGCTTTTCAAGTGTTTCATATGGTGTGCTGCATGTTGAAGATATTAGGGTTTATATTCATGCAAACATAGATGAATTTGGTGATTCAAGGTATGTAGACTTGTTTGAGAGTTATCTCAAGGATGAAAATCACGATCTTAAACCTGAGTATAAGGCACTGCATGATAAACACTTTATTCAGATTATGGGGTTTCCAACATTTGATGAAGATAAATGGGTCCGATATGGTTTGAGTCGGATGCATGATGAATTCATTTGGCTATTAAAACCATTCAAGATTACCAAGGATGTTATCAGAATTGTAATTGGGTTAAACTCAACTGGTGGATTACCCATGTTAAAATCTGTGCAAAATCAAACTGTTACTGATGCAACTAGTGCTAAATTTGATAGGAGGGCTATGACTATAAATGACATTATAGAACTGGATGTGAAGTTTGCTTCCATGGTGATTGGCTATAAGATATATCACTCTAGAAGGGAGAATTCTGTCTCTGGAACTGCCATATATGCAGCATATCAAATGTTGAAGGAGAATGTAGATTATGACCTTTGTGAGCTGTTACAGAACCAGCTGATTGAGAACTTGAACAAAACCAAAAGGGATAAGAAAAACACTTTTAAATATGGTACATTGGTTATATGCTTGTTTTTCTACTATATGCATGAAGTACCTAGAGTAAAGGGTGTTCACTGGACTAATGATGAGCCAGTTGCCATTCAAATCAGAGATCATATTCGCAACATTAGTGATTTCAAAGCTCAGAAAATTGCAATATGGGGATACTTCAAGAATTTTCAGAGTATGATGCATTTAAGGGAAAGAATCCCTAAATCAATTATTGAGAAGTACAAAAATGAAATATGCTTCATGGTTGACACTGATCAGTGCCTAATGGAAGTAGTGGAACCCAGAACTATTTGGATCATGCCCATGGGGTATGAAGTAGATAGAAAAATCTTGAATATGTATGCTCAACGTCTTCTAAGCAAGCCTAAAGACACAACAGTTGAAAGATTTCGAACATATGAGGAGTTAAGTTTAAAACAGCATACTGAGCTCAAAGAACATGAAACCAATAAGAAAGTAAGAAAAGAAGTTGAGCAGTTGGCTGAAAATTTGGGCCTAACGAAGGAGGTGGTGAGGCAATTCAGAGAAAGAACTAAAAAGATTGAGAAAGAGAAACAAGATAAGAAACAAGGAAGTGCTCCGGTGGAACCCTCTTCCACTTCAAGGACTACTAGGAGCTCGGCTGCTACCCCTGTTCCTCCTAAGACTGCAAAACTAAAAGCAAAATCATCCGGAAAAAGGGAGAAAAGGAAGAAAATAAAAGTATCCTAGACCTATGAAAGCACAATAGAAGATTAAGAAGATACAGATTCTGACATTGAGATCAAAGAATTGAAAGCCACAAGCACAAAAGCGGCCAAGATATCCAAAGAGATGCCCTCCGAAAGCAAAAGGGAAAGCAAGAGGCAAAAGACAGAGGAATATGTAGAGAAGCCTACCCTTTCAGTAGATGATATCATTAAATCAGTTACTATAGTGATGCTGACAAAAGAGTACTTGAGGAACAACAGTAAGATATTTGAATATCTACAACAAGGCTCTTATTGAGATATGCTCATTGATACCAAAAAGCCTTGAAAATATTTTGGAATTGAGAAAAGAGAATACAGAAAGCAAGGATCTTGAGATTCAAGAACAAATATTAATACAATTATGCCCCCAAATTACTCCGAAGCAAATGAATCTGATATTTAAAGAAGCCAAGGATGAGTCCCGAAGTAAAAAATGAATGAATAAGCTTATGCTTGGGGAGACAGACAAGATTGCAAAGGAAACCAAAGAGATTCTCTGGAGTGCTTTGAAAAAGCACAATCTTCCTATTGCAGAAGAGGTAAATGTAGAGATTGAGTCCTCAGACATGAATTTTGAAGGATTAAAGAAGAATAAGCAACAAACTGAAACTCTAGATTCCTTTGTTCCGGAAGAGGAAATGCAAAAAGAAGAAGAGGAAGTATTGATAGAAGAAGCAAATGTTGGCCATGATCCTCCGGATCCTCCTACTAATGATGTGATGTAGAGGATAAAGAAAAACATAACTCCTTATAGCATATTTCATATCAAAGGGTTTCAATCAACTCACTTTACAAGTTTATCACTCTTTGAGGCAACTCTTCCTTCATAAATCCCAAGGTTCTACTTCACCTACAAGCCCAAAAACGAAGACCTTTATGCAAAAGTGGGAACAGCAGAAGGAAACTCCAGTATGATCATGGAAAGGTTGTATTGGGGTACCAAATGACTCATCCCACCCATTGGTTAAGGCAGATCACTCCCGGAACATGCACTTGCTTCACAAATCCTCTAAATGGCTTGTCTCCCTAGAAAAAGAGAACAGTCCTCTTATCTTTTTGCACAGACCTTCAAATGTCAACCTAAGACATGCATTGGATACCCATTATGCCTCCCCACAGCATACTCTAAGATGGGTATAGGTTACTTTGTAAAATGTGCTCTAAAAACGGACTAGTAATGCTGCTACAAGGGTTCAAACTCAGAAATGTCACTGTGAAATGCCACGAACAGTCATCCATAACTTCCACAAAACACAAAATGAGGTCGATCGCTTCGGTCAGATTGTAGATAACATATTTACAGTCATTTTCCCCAAGTTACATAAAGATCCAACGGTGGAAACAAAAGTTATGGCGTTTTTCCCAAAACAGGTTACTCTAAATCAGGGTTTGACAGTCTACACGAAAAATGCAATATCTTGAGCAAAACGAAACTAAAATGCATGCAACCAAAAGGAAATGGAGGGTGATTGATAGGACTATCACTTACAACCAATTTGGCACCAGTACTTGGCCGTACAATTCCGTACAACGACTGAAAACAACAAATTTCTGAAGGAATACAATAAAAACAGTGTTCTTTTATTCATTAGAACTTTCCAATCAACCACCCACACCTTATTTGGATGTTACAAGGCCTTAATAAAGGCATTCCTCATTTGTCTCTTCAGTTTCCACTTCCTTCCAATGAATTGGAACAAGGTGACCCTTCACCTTCCTCATTTTACATTTTTGAAAGATACATTTTTAGGGATTTTTCATTTTTTATGACAACTTGTCATAAGACTTAAACATTAGACCCCTCCTAGGATCTTAACACATGAAAGATGACTTGATGGACCTCAATACAATATTAAATCATTACAAATTTAACCAAAAATTAAAGATTTGTCTAGGACAACTTTGATTTGCCACGGTGCTCCTGCACCATACTCCTCAGCATGAAGAAAACTCTTGTCCCAAGAGTTGTGTGGTCTGCTTCAAATGACTTTTGCCTCTTTATGTCTTCAACCCTGACTTGATGACTCCTCTGCTTCCTTTTTACTTTCCAACTGTGACTCCTATTAATGGAGTTTGACTGGCTGCCTCCAAGGTGCATCAGAAGTCCACTCCTTCCTGCTACAACAACACTTATGTCCCTCACCTGGGAGTCCTCTCTTGCCTCTCTCCCCAAGACTGTTGGCGACAACCAATGGACCATCTCCTTTGGCCCTCTTGACAGACCTTCCTGTCTGCCTACAGCAGTGAGTGAAATTGCACCTGCAACCATAAAACTTCTCAACAAGAATCAAATAGTAAAAACCAATGCTCATCCCGAACTCCTGGTGTAGATTGCCTCCTTCGGCGCTCTATCTACACGCTCAGAATCTTCTGAGCTCTGATACCAATTTGATGTAGAGGATAAAGAAAAACATAACTCCTTATAGCATATTTCATATCAAAGGGTTTCAATCAACTCACTTTACAAGTTTATCACTCTTTGAGGCAACTCTTCCTTCATAAATCCCAAGGTTCTACTTCACCTACAAGCCCAAAAACGAAGACCTTTATGCAAAAGTGGGAATAGCAGAAGGAAACTCCAGTATGATCATGGAAAGGTTGTATTGGGGTACCAAATGACTCATCCCACCCATTGGTTAAGGCAGATCACTCCCGGAACATGCACTTGCTTCACAAATCCTCTAAATGGCTTGTCTCCCTAGAAAAAGAGAACAGTCCTCTTATCTTTTTGCACAGACCTTCAAATGTCAACCTAAGACATGCATTGGATACCCATTATGCCTCCCCACAGCATACTCTAAGATGGGTATAGGTTACTTTGTAAAATGTGCTCTAAAAACGGACTAGTAATGCTGCTACAAGGGTTCAAACTCAGAAATGTCACTGTGAAATGCCACGAACAGTCATCCATAACTTCCACAAAACACAAAATGAGGTCGATCGCTTCAGTCAGATTGTAGATAACATATTTACAGTCATTTTCCCCAAGTTACATAAAGATCCAACGGTGGAAACAAAAGTTATGGCGTTTTTCCCAAAACAGGTTACTCTAAATCAGGGTTTGACAGTCTACACGAAAAATGCAATATCTTGAGCAAAACGAAACTAAAATGCATGCAACCAAAAGGAAATGGAGGGTGATTGATAGGACTATCACTTACAACCAATTTGGCACCAGTACTTGGCCGTACAATTCCGTACAACGACTGAAAACAACAAATTTCTGAAGGAATACAATAAAAACAGTGTTCTTTTATTCATTAGAACTTTCCAATCAACCACCCACACCTTATTTGGATGTTACAAGGCCTTAATAAAGGCATTCCTCATTTGTCTCTTCAGTTTCCACTTCCTTCCAATGAATTGGAACAAGGTGACCCTTCACCTTCCTCATTTTACATTTTTGAAAGATACATTTTTAGGGATTTTTCATTTTTTATGACAACTTGTCATAAGACTTAAACATTAGACCCCTCCTAGGATCTTAACACATGAAAGATGACTTGATGGACCTCAATACAATATTAAATCATTACAAATTTAACCAAAAATTAAAGATTTGTCTAGGACAACTTTGATTTGCCACGGTGCTCCTGCACCATGATGACTCTAGAAAGGGCCAAGAAAGAGAAGAAGAAAAAGAGAAAGAGAGGGAAGAGGAAAAAGCAAAAGGAAAAGAAGAACTAGCAGAAGGAGATGGTGCTAATGCATCGAAGCAAGACAGTCTGGTTACTACCACTAATAAAGCACAAGGGAAGGAAACTGAAATAGCAAGTGTGGCAAGAGACACTGCGGATGTAGTGTAGAGTTTTCTCAGCAAGGAGATGCTAGAGTTAGATGAACCGGAATTGATACAAGGACCAATCAATTTGGACACTCTCTCTCTGGACCAAATGTTGAAGATATCATCATTTACACAGGCCAAGGCAAGGGAGAAAATGCTAAAGTCTCACATTGAAAATAGTGATTTGATAGGGCTAGCATCTGAAATATAGGAGAAGTTCATGCCCACATATCAGAAAAATACATCTGATTCTCCTTCTGGTAATTTGAAAAATCTTGTGCATTCTGTAAATACAAATTTTGAGTCTTTTGAGAAGTCAGCCGAAGTAAAGGTCCGGAAAGAATTTTTGGATAAGAGGTTTAGTGAACTAAAAGGCCTTATAGATAATGATAGAAAAACACTCGATATTGGTATAAAGAGAATTGAAAATGCTCTTAAGGATGGTGGTGATGTATATAAGTTTTGTTTATCATGGCCCAAAATAGTAGAGGATATTGAGAAAAAGATAAAGGAGCGGGAGAAAAAGATGCTAGACCTATCTCAAAGTTTTGATCCTTTAACATTATCTCCAGTGAGCCAAGAATGTCAAGCAATTAGCCTGACAAATGAAATAAAGAAGCTTAACAAAGAAAAGAAGAATATTATGGAAAGAATGGGTGAGCTCCGGGGACTGATTACCCCTAAGTTGGAAATAATGTTTAATACTTTGTCAGAGGCCCAAAGTACTACCTGGGCAAGTGATCCCTCAGATCTAAGGAAAGCAGAAGCATATGCATTTATGCTGAGTGGACACATTTCAATTTTGGATGGTATGAAGAGAGGTTGGGCCACAGAATTTGTACAGTTAAAGAGTACTTTTGCAGATATCCTTAAATATATGTAAATATAACATATGGACTGTTTGTACATATGCGGCCTTGTGTACAGAATTTTTTCATAATTAGTGATCGCGGATCCCACCCTTTGCCATTGATTCAAAGGGGGAGTGAAGAACAGTGAAAAATGAAGAATCCAGCAAAGGGGGAGCACCAGAAAGTAGTGTGAACAATAGTATGGAGCACAAACAATTCCGACACTTAGTCATTTTTCACTAAGTGTTGCCATTAATGCCAAAGGGCGAGATTGTTGGCAAGAGACACTGCTAGGCATGATAAGTGTTTTCATTGATGGCAACTAAGTCTACTACACATCCGCATTGAATAATTTGCCCCTACCGAAAATCAAATTGAAGATTTGTCTAAGTCTGGGAAGTCAAGAATAGAGTGTGTGACAGGGTCCGGTATCTTGGTCCGGATCTCCCTGGGAGTAGATCAGAGTTTGTTGCGGATCTGAGGGAGTCATAATCATTGACAGGATAATCTAAATCTAGAGTTTTTCCCTCCGGTGATGAAGGGTTCTATAGTTATTAGCATCTGAGTATTGAGTTAACAGTTTGACAGAGCAGGCAGAAGAAGAACAAGCCGACCTTGTAATTGATCTTAGCTCTGAATGTATGGAAGTTGTTGGTTGGACAAGTTGTGATGAGCAATGATAATAGCCGACCTGATTAATGATTTGTGAGTGCAAGTTTTGGTCTGTGTTACAAGCGTACATGGATTTAGCCGACAGAGCAGAATTTTCAATAAAGTTTTAAGTGTTCTTGAAGCTGACTTAAGAGTGGTTGAAGATCTGGATGTGGATATATGTAGCCGATGGATTTGAATGATTTGGGTGTATGCGTGATGCAACTATGGAATAAGTGTGAAAAAGACAGATCTAAGATTCAGATGTTAGCAGAACAGTAAAAGGGGCAGAGTGAAGATGAAGTGTATCAAGTCAGTATTTTGTGCTTAACTGAAATTGAATCCTTGCATTGATAGATGCTAATTATCAGTTCAATTTCATTGTAATCTTCTTTATGTAGGCAGTAAGCCTCCTTTGAGCAGTGAGCTCTAGGCAGTGAGCCCGAATGCATGTGCATTCCCCTTTGTAATACTTTTAACAGAGTATAATCTTTGTGGGTTAACTCCCATTGTGGTTTTTCCCTTAACCAAGTTTCCACGTCAAAAATCTTGGTGTCAAGTGTGTTACTTATGTTTCTGCTCATGTGTTATTGATTCATGCTTTAATGTTCATATCATTAACTTGATAAGAAGTTGTAAAAGAGGATTAAAGGCAGAAAAGTTTAATTTGTATAACAACTGATTCACCCCCCCTCTTAGTTGTCCAGACCAATTCCAATAGTTAGATCATTTCATGGATTGGCTAGTTTCTACCAGAAGTTCATCAGAAATTTCAGTTCAATTTGTAACCCTATGACAGAGACAATGAAAGGTGACAGAAAATATTTTAAGTGGACATCAGGAGCATATAAAAGTTTTGAGTTGTGAAGTAGAAGGTGACAAAACAACCTATTTTAGCATTACCGGATTTCAATAAGGTATTTCAAGTTGATTGTGATGCAAGTGGAAATGCAATTGGAGTAGTATTAAGTCAAGAAGGTAGACCTGTAGCATATTTTAGTGAGAAGTTGAATGATGCAAGGAGAAGATATTCAGTTTATGATAAGGAGTTCTATGCCATAATTCAAGCCTTGAAGAAGTGGAGACATTACTTGTTGCCTAAGGAGTTTCTGTTGTATACAGAACATTAAGCTTTGCAGTATTTAAACAATCAAGGTAAGTTGAATTAGAGACATATGAGATGGGTAGAGTTCATGCAGAGTTATACTTTTGTGTTGAACCATAGGAGTGGAAAATCAAACAAAGTTGCTGATGCATTGAGTAGGAGAAGAAACTTGTTGACAGAGATGAGAGTTGAAGTGTTGGGTTTTGATGAATTGAAGAACATGTATGAGGGAGACACTGATTTTGCAGAACCTTGGAAAGCATGTAAGGAACCTATTGTGACAGATAGGAGTAAGTGGTTGGACTATTTCATTCAAGAAGATACGTTGTTCAAAGGAAGTCATTTGTGCATACCTAGAAGTTCAATGAGAGATAATTTGATCAAGGAGAAACACAGTGGTGGATTGGCAGGACATTTTGGCATTGATAAGACAGTGGCTTTGGTGAGTGAAAACTACTTTTGGCCTCAGATACATAAGGATGTTCAGAGATTTGTGCAGAGTTGTAGAGTTTGTCAAGTTGCAAAAGGGAGTAGTTAGAATACTAGATTGTATAAACCTTTGACAATACTGGAGAGACCTTGGGAAGACATAAGCATGGATTTTGTAATGGGATTTCTGAAGACACAGAGAGGACATGATTCAATATTTGTAGTGGTTGATAGATTTTCAAAGATGGCTCATTTCATACCTTGTAAGAAGACAACTGATGCAGTGCATGTAGCTGACCTATTTTTCAAGGAGATTGTGAGATTGCATGGATTACCTAAGAGTATAGTTTCAGATAGAGATACAAAGTTTGTTGGATACTTTTGGAGGACACTTTGGAAGAAGATGAAGATAGATTTGAAGTTCAGTTCAAAATTTCATCCATAGACTGATGGACAGACAGAGGTAGTGAATAGGAGTTTGGAAAACTTGTTGAGATGTTTGGTTGGAGAGAAGATCGGAAGTTAGGATTTGATTCTTTCACAAGTAAAGTTTGCATACAATAATTCAGTAAATAGGAGTACTGGAAGAACACCTTTTGAGATTGTTATTGGAGTAAACCCTAGAGGAGTTGCAGAATTGAGAGATATCAGCATGGAAGAAAAGAGGAGTGTAGAAGTAGAAGAATTTGCAGATCATATGAAGACAATGCATAATCAAGTGAAGAAGCATTTGGAGGATATAAACAGTAAGTATAAAGAGAAGGTTGATGAGAAGAGAAGACATAAGGAATTTGAAGTGGAGATGAAGTAATGGTGTACTTGAGAAAAGAAAGATTTCCAGTTGGGACATATAACAAGTTGACTATGAAGAAGTTTGGACCTTGTAAGATACTCAGGAAATTTGATTCAGGGAATGCATATGAAGTGGAATTACTGGAGACCCTGGGTATATCACCTATTTTCAACATTGTAGACCTTTATCAGTATCATGAAGCAAAGTTTAGTGACAACATGGAAGAAGACTTGAAGAATCAGTTACCACAACAAGCACCAAAGCAGATTGAAGACATCTTATACAGCAGAGTTGGACGCAGCACTAGAGGAAGACAATACAAAGAATATCTTGTTAAGTGGAAAGGCAGACTGGAAAAAGATTCATCTTGGATTTCTTAGGCTGATGTGGACCATCTTGGTTCTCCCCTAGCCCCAACAAAGTGAGGGACTCACTTTTTCAATAACCCTAGATTTCTGATGCAAGAGCATCCCTGGTTCAAGAGCAATCTTGCATCAACCAAAAATATTTGCATTTCAGTTTGTTTACAGTTCAGTTTGTTTCTTTCATTTTCTAGTTCAGTTCAGTCAGAAGCAGTTTCTGTATTTTGGTTTGCTTTCTGCTACAGTTGTATTTCACATCTTATGGATCTATACTTAGCATCTACATTCATTCATCTACATCATATCTAGAATTCAAAGCATTTGGATCAGTTACCGAAAAGTTATCGCTATCAGAAGATCAACTATTTTCTTAGAACAGAGCATTCTAACATTCCCTAATAATCAACTGAAGGAGAAGACTTGCGGGGCATTCCTTGACTTGTGAAGCTTAATGACACATTATTTAATGATCTTTGGTTTGTGGCTGACCTTCCCCAAAGATCTGCACGTTATTCCATACATCTAAGGAAGTGTTCTATGCATTTAGGTCTGACCTATCTGTGTACACACGTTACAACTCTTCATGGGAGTTTATGACCTTCCTTGGCCGATGCGGAGGAATCTTGTGGTCCAGAGATGATATATATTGATGTAATAGACCCCCTAGGAAAGTAAGTGATACACATAGTGATAATTGATAGTTTAGATTTTGCGCGAAGGAGCTTCAAAGCTATATCTTGTACATATTCTAATAGTCTAAAATCAGGCCTTTGAGCCCTAATTGTAAGCCTGCATGATGCCAGCCAAATTGTATTTGAATTCCATGATATACTAAATGACTAAATCTGTATCTGTTTTACTTCTTTGAGTTGTTTCCGTTGTGTTTACTCTTTTTGCACGGTCTGGACAGTTCATTTTGTGAACCCTCCTACCGTGACTGCACCATGTTGATACCTTAGGGAACACCCCCCTTGGCATTGTAGAGCCTAAATATGAAGGTGAGTTTACCCACTCACAACAATTGGTCCATTCATGCCACTGTCTAATCATAAGTCCTACCTATTACCTTTGATGACATATCCCTAGCCTTAGGATTCTATGCAAGTCTTTAGGATTTGTGGAGATACATGTTTGAGCACCAAGATGACTTCACATAAAACTTGGCTTGTGTGCTTGGGAGTTACACATGATAAGGATAGTTCCTCCTTTGTGCCAAACCCTAGTAAGGATATCAAGCCAACATCTTTGAACAAGATCAAGGACAAGTAGAAATGAAGTATGCCCTATAATGTCGATGGAGTGTTGATATCACTTCATTTTAAATAAATTAGGGTTTTAGTCCTTTTATAAAACTTCCAAGTGTCAAATGAAATGTTTTGTGCATCAAATTGACACAACAGTCAGGTGGAGGAAACATAAGGGCCTCATTAGAGTTTGGAATTTAAAAACTTTAGGTTTATTTTTCTAAGTGTGAAAGTGACCTAGACCACTTCTACAAATGTAGATTTGACCTAGGGGAGGAAATGGCTAGATCTACAAATGAAACCTATTTTTCAAAATGAGTGAAATATGGCCCGAATAAATTGAAAATGCTCCACTTGTACATTTGTTATTGTATAAAAGGATAACCTAGCCAACCTGAGTCCAAAATGAAGGGGAAATTGCAAGGTATGCTCCACTGGGCATACTCATAACCATCTCAAACACTATCATGTCCATCCTCTCTACAAATCCATTTTGTTGAGGGGTGTATGAAGTTGTCTTATGCCATGTAATGCCATCATCCTTACAAAAGTTATCAAAATCTATTGAACAAAATTCTTGACTATTATCTATTTTCAACACCTTGATCCTTTTTTATTTAGTTCACCACAAGAGCTTTGAATTCTTTGAACCTACAAAATACTTTAAATTTATGCTTGAGAAAATATACCCATGTCTTCTTAGATAAATCATCAATAAAGTATATCAACAAAACCAAACATGTCACTATGAATCAAGTTCAAAATCACTACAGATCTAGCAAAGCTTGAGTAAAGCTTAACACAAATTTGTTTTCCATAATACAATGTTCACAAGAAATCCAAAGAACAATCAACTAACCCCTCAACCATATTTTTAGTTTTCAAGGCCTTAAGGCCCTTTACACCAATGTGGCCTATGTGATCATGCCCTGACATAGTCTTCTTAGCGAGAATCTTGTATCTCTCTAAAACTAGTACCTTAGAACTGATACATTCTATGAAGGTACCACATCAAGGTGGAATATATTTCCAATATGAACTCCCTTAGCCAACACCATGGATCCATGAACCATCTTATACCCGTCCTTGTCAAAGACTACTTGCACACCCAAGTCATTCATTTTTCTTCCTGACAATAGGTTCCTCACCAAACCATGAATGTGCAATAGTTCAAAAAGAATCTTGATCCTCCCATCATTGAATATGAGCTTGACTTTGTCACGTCCAACACTATTGAGAGATATGTTGTATCCCAAGTGGACCTTTCAACCATCAATACTCACATGCTCAGATAACCATTCCCTTTGGGGAGTCATGTGGAAGGAGGCTCTAAAGTCCATCATCCATACATCCTCATATGCATGCATACAAGCACTACAACAAACACATCATCAATGTCTTCATTCAAGTCTCTCAAGTCTGAATCATCGTCAAACTCCTTTGCCTTTTTATTTTCTTTGCAATGTTTGTTATATGGCTTGATAAATACCTTGGTTCCAACACTTAACCTTAGATATACTAAGAGACTTAGATCTCCCCTTTGATTTGGACCTCTTTTCTTTCTTCTTGTTCTTGCTATCATCCTTCAAATGACCTTTGATGACTAATGTATTCTTGATGAGATCTTTTTTTTTGCCTTATCTCCTCCAACAATAAGGCTGCAACCACCTCATCAAGCTTCAAGTTTTAGAGGATATTACTATCACCATAACCAGGTTGTCCCAAAAATTAGAAAAAGAACATAGTAATGTGTTACATTGGTCTTCCTCTTCCATCTTCACTTTAAATGATGCTAATTGGCTCACCACAATGTTAAATGCATTCGGGTGCTCTCTCATGGAGTCTCCATCACTTATCCTAAAAAAATATGACTTTCATGTAGAAAAAGTTTGTTCACAAAGGACTTTGTCAAGTACAAATTTTGTAGCATTTTTCTAGAGGTTCTCAATGGTGGGTTCTCCCGATACATTTAGGGGAACTTAATTAGAAAGGAAAAGCTGAACCAAGATTATTAGTTTCCAATCAAGCACTAACCAGTCTTCATCTTTCATAGTGGAGAGTTTTTGATATGAAATTGTAATCCATAAATCTCTATCTACTAGTAAGTCCTTCATCTCAATCTTTCAATGCTCAAAGTTAGTGTCATTAAATCTCTCAATCTCTATTCTTGGATTTCTTGTCATTGCTAATTTGAAATAAGTTCATCTACGTAGATCTCTTAGTCAAACAAGCATTAGTATCTGTAAATCCTTTCCTCCCATAGATCGAACAAGCTATACAAAGCTTAGATACCAAATGAAAGGAAACTAGGTAAAACTATGATAATTTTCACACTAACCCTGTGAGAGAAATAATGCATGTAGATACAGGTCTAATGATTTCACAAAAATGATCAACACAGAACATGAGATATATCCTAGAAAAACTCTTTTTAGAAAAAAAAACTTAACCTCCAAAGAACACTTAATATATTAATCTTCAACAAATGGTTACAATACATTCATAGAGTACATGTGCTTCGATAGAGATCTTCAACCAGTGTCTGGAGAAATTTGAATAGCATAAACCCCACCAATCTACAAATGTTTCAAATCTCTATCTCAAGCATCTTATATATAGACCAAGGAAACATATGAGTAGTTTCCAAAACCAAGGGACCCAATTCTAGAAATAATATGTAACTCCCAAGGTCAAATACTCCACTCAACAAATTTGGGTGCTCCAATTTGGTCCATTCAAACCTAGTACAAGATGCTCTTACACATGCCATCATTACCAAACAAATGTCTTTTGTGAATTTCCAAGTCCATTTTGTAACTCGTTACATGCTCTTACACATCTCACAATGACTCATGTTCTTACACACATCATGTTACAAAGGCAAATTGGTGTAGTTGGGATTCCTCCCAAGTGGGGCCCTTTCCATGTGGCTCCATATTTATAATAAATTACAAATATTAAATAAGTAGAATGTTTCTTAAAGTTGCAAGGTGTACAACACCTAATCCTAACATTGATAATGACTATAGGGATGAGGATCAACATCTATCTAGTATTTCTTATTATAAGTAAATTTAATCAATTTATGAATTGTAGATGATACCATCCTCATGGAATGGATCTAGGGGTGACCTAATAATAGATTATAAGCTAACTGAATAGGTATCAAATGAAATAATATATTAAGAGTAGTTGGACCAACCATGATGGGTAGCCAAATAGTGCTTATAGATTGGAGCCAAAATTATTAAAATGTGTAATGGTAAGATTAGACTTCTCTAATTTTGTCATATCCACATTTAGGTGTTTCAAGCAGTCCTCACTACATATGTTCAAACTAGAATTGTTATCAACCAAGACATGCTTAATGTTTATGACCCATAGTCATTTTAGGAAGCATCTGGTATTGCTGAGTGGGATTCAACAATACATTAATATTATATATCCTTAGTCAAAAATCACACTTGGGATCTTGTCCCCCTTCAAGAGGTTGGTTCAATGTAAGTGGGTCTATTAGACGAAATTTGTAGTAGATGAATTAGTTGATAAGTTTAAAGCATGATTAATAGCAAAGTGGTTTTCATAGGTTCCTAGTCTTGTTTACATTGAGTGATCTGAGTATAACATTATGCATTAGTTCATTAGCTACAAACAACTTCATTAGTGCACCAAGACAGAATGGGCACCATCACTCCTCAAGAAAGGGCATATAATCCAAGCATATCCTTGCACATTAGTTCATCAACAACATTACATGTATTGCATCCCTTTTGCATTCTCTTGCACACTAGCATAATGCCAAGATGCCTCACACATATATATACATCTAGTAGTTCTTCTTTGCATACAACCTTGTAGCTTCTTCAATATCCTCCAACATCATGCTTATACTTATACATTGCACATGCTTTACACATGCAACACGTGGCATCAAATACTCCACAAGAAACACTACCATACATGGGAAACACCTAACTAACCCCATTTTATAGGAAATGGCTCCATACAATGTTTGACACATGGCACCATACACATCGAACACATGGTGGTATCCCGCGCCACATGTATTGACATCATACGGGTTTGACACTTGGCCATGTCCTATCAATACATGCCACTTGAAGATACATGTTAGCATAGATGTGCCTCTTAATTGTTGAACTTCACCTTTAAAAACTTGCAATGCAAATCTTATACAACAGAGGCAAAGAAACCCAAAGACATATTAGAATGATTCACATATCTAATATCACCTCCAATGTAGTCTAAGAAGATAAGGGAAGATGTGTTATCCCTTTTTGGTCAAGGGAATTCTCATTCTTAGCCTTCCTATAATTCATACACTTATGTATTTATCCTAGTCTTCCATTGAATACAAGTAACATTTCTTCTACTCTCATGCTCTATGAATGTGTGATTGTTTTTCATATCTTGTCCATTAAGATCTATCATGCATTCTATAATTCATGAATTTGTTTAAGCAATTCTAATTATTTAGATAGGTTATGGATTACCTTCCAAGTATCTCATGGGCTTGACTCAAATCTTTGGTATTAGAGCTTGAAATTCTGTTCACTAGCTACATGTGAAGTACATTCTTGACAAAGACCCACAACACACACATTAGTTACATGTCAGCACTACCTAGTCAGAGGACATACAACTAGAAAATATTAAGATAATCATCCTTGTGTTTGTGGAAAGAGCAACTATTTGCAAGATCCACTTGTTGGCTCTGTTAGAAATGGTGTTTCAACCTTACATCCTATCAAGTTCAAATGAAATTTCTAGGATATAGATGTCATTTTTTTCCCTAAAATTTATCGAAAAGGGCTTTAACGAAGGTTACAATGATGTGGAGTTCTCTTAGATCTTCAATTTAAAAAAATAGGCTCAATTGGGTTCCCATATTAAAATTTATGGCCCTTAGAAGTTAGGTTCCCACTTCATGAATGTAAGAGCATATATGTCACATAAGAAAGATGTAAGAGGGAGTTACAAACATTAACCAAGCAAAGTCACCAACCTATAACATGTCATTATGATTATCATAAAGCATCTTTGGGGAATTCAAATAAGACAAATTGGAGTGCCCACGTTTTGAGGATAACTATGGCATGTTATGAAAAAATCTTATAAGGCTTGTATTGGGATTTGGGTGCCACTTTTGGGTGGTATTAGCTCATGGTTTTGTAATTCCTATTTGGTGGTTTTATGTATTGGTTTCTCTATTTATTAGGTGCTTGGGATGGAGTTTGCATAGTGTATTTTGTAGGTATTGTTATGCTATCGGTATTACTCTAGATCTAAGTGTTGGTGTTGTCTCCTATGAAGGATCCTTGCCTAGATTTTATTTTAACCCATACTTTTGTTGATTAATATATTGGTATGGAGTTTGGAGGGTGGGTTTTTTCCCAAAAGGGTTTTCCTAAGATACATCACTATGTTATGGTGAATGATTTTATTATGTTGTTTATTTCTTGTAAATTATTTTAGATCATATTTTCTTCTCATCTCTCCTCTTAAATTGGTGTAGGAAGTATTTATGCACCTTAGCTTCCTTTCAAACTCTCAAACATTCACGTGTAAGGGATGACACACCTAGTGAAGTAACACTATAGGTGGATCAACTCCGATAGATGAGGAAAGGTCACCTACTTTTTGCAACATGCTTATATAGATGCACATGCTCTCATTGTTGGTATGTGGCGACTGATCATGCAAATACTATACACTCATAAATTTTGCATGTTCGGAGTTGGTTGTTAATTTTTGTTAACCGACAAAAGAAAAATGACATTGTAAAACCCTAATTCTAGAAGCTTCTAAAAATCTTGTTATAAGCGGTTCGGATGTATGTTATGGGCATGTAATTCACAAGATTGTAATATGTTTTGCACTAGCTAATAAAATCATTGGATGGCTGAGTTTTTGTGGATGTAGCCCATATTGGGTGAACCACGTTAAATTTCTGTGTTGATATCTTTTGTGTTATCCTTCATTGTTATATTTGGGTTATTTAATATGCATATAATTGTTAGTGTTTATTACTATGATCTGCCTAAACCCTAACAATTGGTATCAGAGCGAGTTATGTTTTATCTGCAGGAAAGTCTCATGGTTAAGTGGGAGTAATGGTGGATGAGGGTAAATTGAAGGTAGATAAATTCAATGGGTAGAACTATCAATTATGGAAGATGCAGATGGAGGATTATCTCTATCAAAAGGATTTATGGAGGCTGTTAGAAGGAAAAGCCAAGAAACTGATAGCAATGATTGATGAGGATTGGGAACTTCTGGACAGAAAGGCACTGGGAACCATTCAGTTGTGCCTGGCACCATCTGTGGTGTTCAATATAACATAAGCAAAGACAATAGTTGAACTGATGAAAGCTTTGGCTAAATTGTATGAAAAACCCTCAGCCTCTAATAAAGTATTTCTCATGAAGCATTTGTTTAATCTGAAAATGATTGAAGGTGGATCTATGTCAGAGCATTTAAATGAGTTTAATACGATTACCAGTCAGTTAACTTCTATAAAAGTGAAGTTTGATGAAGAGGTGAGGGCTCTCTTGGTTTTATGTTCTTTGCCAGAAAGATGGAATAGCTTGGTAATAGCTGTAAGTGACTCTGTCTCTGGTTCAAATACTTTAAAATTTGATGATGTTGTTGGTGTTATCCTTAGCGAGGAAATGTGACAGAAAAGCACAAGTGAGAGTTCAACATCAGGTAATGCTTTGATTGTAGAGAACATGGGAAGAACAAAGGAGAGAGAAAAAGGCCCAACAAATCGTGGGAAGTCACAAGGGAAGTCGAAGAAAGGTAGATCTAAATCCAGAGGAAGAAATGATTGCTGGCACTATGGAAAGCTAAGACGCTTGAAGAAGGATTGTTGGTCTCGAAAGGGAAAACAAGGAGACGGACAATATGATGATAGTAAGGAAGCTAATGTTGCAAGTAACAAATTATAGGATGCTTTAATTTTGTGTTTAGACAATGCTAATGATTCCTGGGTAATAGATTCAGGGGCTTCATTTCATGCCACACCCCATAGGAAATATTTTGTAGATTATGTTCAAGGTGATTTTGGACAGGTATATTTGGGTGATGATGAACCCTGTCAGATTATTGGAAAAAGAAAGATAAAAATCAAGTTGTAGAATGGAAATGAATGGTTGCTACAGGAGGTAAGGCATGTTCCAAATTTGACAAGGAATTTAATATCTGTAGGACAACTGGGTAGTGAAGACTGTATAGTTACCATTTTAGACAAAGTTTGGAAGGTCACTAAAGGTACATTCGTAGTAGCTAAAGGTGAAAAGGTAGGCACATTGTATTTGTGTACTAGTAATACTTATTCTACCTTAGTTGCTACAGAAACAATTCCTACTAAGATAGTTAAAGCACTTGCTACAAGGACAGAAATAGAATTGTGGCACCATAGACTTGGGCACGTGAGTGAGAAAGGGATGAAGATCCTTCACTCCATAAAGTTGCTACCAGGTTTGAAGAAGATTGACTTGGAGTTCTGTGAAAATTGTGTTTATGGAAAACAGAAAAGAGTCCGATTTCTCAAAGTTGGGAAAGAGAAGAGTGAGAAATTAAAGCTTGTGGATTTAAATGTATGGGGACCAGCTCAGGTATCGTCTCTTGGTGGCTCTTGCTATTATGTTACTTTTATTGATGATGCAACTAGGAAAACATGGGTGTATTTCCTAAAACAAAAATCTGAAGTATTTGAAACTTTTAAAAAGTGGAAAGCTTTGGTTGAGAATGAGACAGGAAAAAAGTTGAAATGTCTCAGATCTGATAATGGAGGCGAGTATTGCAGTAGAGAATGTGAAAATTACTGTTCATATAATGGAATCCGTAGGCAGAAAATGATTTATGGAACCCCACAAGAAAATGGCGTGTTTGAGAGGATGAATAGGACCATTATGGAGTGTGCGGAAGTATGAGATTGCATGTTGGACTACCCTTACACTTTTGGGCAGATGTTGTACATACCGTTATTTATTTAATAAATAGGGGACCTTCAAATCCTTTGGATGGTGGCATTCCAGAGGAGGCATGGACGAGTAAAAAGGTAAAGTATTCATTTCTAAAAACCTTTGGTTGTAAAGCTTTTGTCCATGTTGATATTGAAAATAGAACCAAGCTTGACGCTAAGTCTAAAAAATGTACCTTCATTGGATATGGAGTAGATGAGTTTGGTTATCGGCTATGGGATTATGAAAATCATAAAATCATTAGGAACATGATGTTATATTCAATGAGAAGGTCATGTATAAGGATCAGCTGCAAGAAAAGAAACATGAACAGGTCAAAAAGGAATATGCGGTGTTGGATGAGATTCCAGAAAATAAAATGCCAATGGTACTTGATGCTCAGCAACAACAAGTTATCCCATAGACTCCTGCAAGTGTTAGATGTTCTACAAGGATATCTAGACCTCTAGAAAGATTTTCTCCATCATTATATTCTATATTATTAACTAATTTTGGTGAACCTGAAGGTTATGAAGAAGCAATGCAGGTAGATACCAAAAAGCAGTGGGAGCTAGGCATGAAAGAGGAAATGGATTCCTTGTTCCAAAATCAGACTTGGGACTTAGTCTAATTGCCTACAGGTAAAATAGAATTTCCAAATAAATGGGTTTAAAAGTTGAAGGAAGAAGATAGAAGCAAGAAAAGATATAAGGCCAAACTCGTGGTAAAAGGTTTTGCATAGAAAAAAGGTATAGATTTTGATGAAATATTCTTTCCGGTTGTAAAGATGACTTCTATTAGAATTGTTCTAAGTCTTGTGGCTACAAAAGACTTGCATCTTGAATGGCTAGATATGAAAACAACATTTCTCCATGGGGATTTGCAAGAGAAAATATACATGTAGCAACCACAGGGATATGAGGCTAAGGGTAAGGAGGAATTTGTGTGCAGGTTAAAGAAGAGTTTGTATGGCTTGAAGCAAGCTCCTCGGCAATGGTATTTGAAATTTGATAGTTTTATGGCTGAACAAGGTTACAAAAGATGTCATTCTAATTATTGTGTTTATTTTAAGAAATTGGGTAATGACAACTATATTATCCTATTGCTTTATGTTGATGGCATGCTTGTTGCCAGGTCTAACATGTAGCACATTAATGAACTTAAGTAGAAATTAGAAAATTCATTTGCTATGAAGGATTTGGGTGCAGCAAAATAAATCCTTCGTATGAGGATCACACGGGACAGGACAGACAGAAAATTATTTTTGTGTCAAAATGAGTATGTAGGGAAGGTGTTGAAAAGGTTTAACATGTAGAATGTAAAAGCAATTAGTACACCTTTGCCTAGTCATTTTAAGTTGACTAAGGAAATGTGTCCAAAGACACAAGAGGAGGAAGACAAAATGTCTAAGATACCATATGCATTAGTAGTTGGCAGCTTGATGTATTCAATGGTATACACAAGGCCAGATATTGCACATGCAGTGGGAGTTGTGAGCAAGTATATGAGCAATCCAGGAATGGACCAATGGAATGCGGTAAAATGAATTCTCTGATATTGGAGAGGTACTACTTCAAAGAAACTATGTTTTGGAGGAACAAATTTTGCTCTAAAAGGATATGTTGACTCTGATCTGGCAGGCAATTTTGATAGCAGGAGGAGTACTACAGGGTATGTTTTTACTGTAGGAGGTACTGCAGTCAGTTGGATTTCAAGGCTGCAAAAGGTTGTTGTGCTTTCAGCCACTGAAGCTGAGTATGTTGCTGCTATGGAAGCTAGCAAGGAGATGATTTGGTTACAATATTTTCTGGAGGAATTGGGGAAACGAGAAGAAGATATCCCTTTATACACTAATAGCCAAAGTGCTATTCATCTTGCTAATAATTTAGCTTTGCATTAAAAAACTAAGCACATACAGCTCAGATACCACTTCATCCAGTCAGTTTTGGAGGATGGACAGTTGAAGCTGGAGAAAATTCACACAAGTGAGAATCCTGTAAATATGTTCACAAAGGCAGTTACACGGGAGAAACTGATTTCCTCATTAGTTTATGTTGGCCTTCACGACTAATAATGGTGGACATAAGAAACTAGTTAGGCCTGTAATCTAGTGGGAGCTGTAAGTGCAGCAGTGTCATCTAGGATTAGTCTCCAAGTGGGAGATTGTGTTGGTGTGGAGCCTGATCAGTCTCCAAGTGGGAGATTGTTGGTATGTCGTGACTAATCATGCAAATATTATACACCCATAATCTTTTGCACATTTGGAGTCGGTTGTTAATTTTTGTTAACTGATAAAAGAAAAATAACATTGTAAAACCCTAATTCTAGAAGTTTCTAAAAAGCTTGTTATAAACAGCTGGGATGTATGTTACGAGCACGTAATTTGTGAGATTGTAATCTATTTTGTGTTAGATAATAAAATCATTGGATGGATGAGTTTCTGTGAATGTAGCCCATATTGGGTGAACCACGTTAAATTTATGTGTTGATCTCTTTTGCGTTATCCTTCATTGTTATATTTGGGTTATTTAATTTGCATATAATTGTTAGTGTTTATTTCTCTGATCTGCCTAAACCCTAACACTCATGTTAGTAATACTTTGGATACCAACACATTTACATATGCATTAACATTAGAATGAAGTATTACCACCTCTACAATTCCATGCCAAAAGGAGGTCATCTCCATGCTAACATAAGAAGCTCCACCATTCTTTGTAGAACTAGAACATATAGATTTTCTCAACTTCACCTTTGTGTGACTAAGATATTGGTACTCAACACCACACTTGCACCAAACTTGGACAAAATCAACATATCTATTAGTGTCATCACAACACTAGTAACATTTTTTATCACCAAGTGGGGCCAACATCATGCAACCTAAACTAGTCTAACCTAGAATTAGTGTCATCACAACACTAGTAACATTCTTTAAATTATCTATGTTCTTAGCACGTGTATTCATCAGTAATCTACTCTCATGTATAGGAAGTGTCCACACATTCCTCAAAAAGGAAGCAGAGGGACACATACAACCCCTCAAAGTTTCATCATTAGAATATAAGGATATCACATACATCCCTCAACATTCACAGACATCTAGAACAAGACAACATCACTAACACTTCTAGGAACTCAAAGGTTCATGACAAATAGGGACATTTTCTCATCAAGAGAGGGTGAATTCTTTGATTCTAGCTACGTGGGAGCTTCTTCCAATGGTTCTTGGTTAGAGACAACCTCTTTTGTGTAGCACTTATGTAATCCAACAAGCATACCTAAATTAGTAGTTACATGTTGTTATGTCAAAAATTGTCCTCCTGTATGGAATGGTACAATTTTTTATGGTTGAGCTCCTCTCCTTCGGTGTTCTTTTGACCTATGCATTACTGGCCTTCCTAAACCTTGATTGACCTATGTCTAACTAAAGAAATGTCGTATTTCAAGATGACTGAAGAATGAACATGAAAAGAAAATTTGGATTTGGGATTCCCTAGACCCCCTTAATGCAAACCTGATAAAAAAATCAAGGCTTGGGCCTAGGCACTCATGCCCTAGCCTTGCTCTATTTCTTGGGGTTTTGAATTTTGGCGGGGTGTCGGCTCCCACTGTGCATCTCGGGATTCCGTTTTCAAAATTTTGTTTTTTGCTCGATGTCGACATCTTATTTCAAAATTTGAAATTCCTAAGGTTAGATATTTAAAGACATTTGAAAATTATTTTATTATACACAATCCTTATGCAAGTTTTATGCCAAAACTCTACCAAAATTGCCATTGAAGAACAACACTTTGTTTAAGCTCTTGGATTTATTTGAAGTTGCTATCATGGAGACATTCTATGGAGATTAGGAATCAAGATCTTGAGACTATCTTGCTCTTCCTAGCAATTGTACTGTTGAAATGCATCAGACAACTAAGAGGGGGGGTGAATTAGTTGTCCCAAAAACTCAACCACTTCTACACTTAAACATTAATCACTTGTCCATAGTTATTATGATTAAACAATGAATGCATGAAATCATGTACTTAAACACAGATGCAACATTAAACACAAGAGTCACCAAATTTTTATGTGGAAAACCCCAAGGTGGGGAAAAACCACAGAGAGGATTAGCTCTCAAAATATATTGTAATCTTTGAAAAATGACATTTAGGGTTGGCCACTCTATGGGCCTAGAACATGTTGGCTCACTGCCATGAAGTACAACTAGGTCTAGTAGGCTCACTGCCTCAACCCTAAACCTAGAAAGATTACAATGAGTGTTGTTAAACGCTAAGGGTTGTTAAACCCTACTGGTGACTCACTGCCAAGATCAACATCTTCTTCATGTCTGAGATTAATACATTGAAGTACAATAGTTCCTCCACTCTGCTCTGCCTTTTCACCTCTTTCCTTATCTTCCCATCTTCGCACAAGGACATCTTTTCCATAGCTCAATTACAGGTATTTATACACTTCATCAACCTTGGAATGATCATCAAGGTCGGCATTACAATCATCAACCATTGGAACAATCTCCAAGGTCGGCATTACAAACATTTACAAAATATGTCTTGACCTAATACAAAATTGCGCTAAGGAAATGTAGTATAGATGTGTGCGGATCATGCCATGCATTAGCTGGGACTCAAATGTGATCTTCTATGCCACAACATGCTTCTATAATCTTCAAGGGATCTCCGCAATCACTAGAACTAACCAAGTCAGCTAAGATTGGTTACACGCTATGTTATCTAGGAATAATCTTCAAACACGATCTCAATTCCTTAACGTGGACCAATGTAAAGGTAGGAACATGATTAGGAGGCTTCCACAAGAATGTTGAAATCACCAGGAGCAACCGCACAAACTTAATCCACTTTATCCATGAGATTCTTCACATCGGAGCACATGAACTTTACTGTCTTCAACTATCATAAAGGAAAGATAGCTTGCAGACCACCAAAACATGAACCATTGCAATTGTAGGAACTTGTCATCATCCCAAACTTCCCTCTAGAACCACAGAGCAAAACACTTCAATGCGGAGGAATGCAGAGCAATCTTCTAGACTATTCTTCAGCATGCAACTCACTATCTTCACCACAATTCACTGCAACTCACAATTTCTTCCTGAGGGGAAATTTTTCTCAATATCCTCAACATATAAAGCTTCTAAACAAATAACAAAATAGGATATAGTTGACACCAATGACAACAAAGATATGTTGACATCAATGACAACACTGATTAGGCACATACTTGTAACAATCTCCCCCTTTGTCATTGATGGCAACATATTATGTGAAAAACTGCAACAACCATCAAGACAAGATTCTCCCCCTATCTCTTTACACATCTGCACTCTTTCTCTCTAAGTTTTTCACATGATTTCTCTCCCCCTTTGACATCAATGGCAAAGGGCACATACTTGCACTCTGCTACTCTGATCCAATCTCTCTTCTGAACTCTTCTGACTACTCCCCCTAAGAAGTAGCCCTAAAAGCATCAATCTAGATCTAGAGAAGGGACTCTAAGCACCACTAGACTGATGCACTCTTGTGCATCTTAGTTTAGAGTAGGAGGGATAATAACCCCTAGCTTTTCTCTGAGATACTCAAAAGTATCTTTAGGCAGAGGTTTGGTGAAAATGTTTGCAATCTGGTCTTTTGTAGATACATACTCCAACTTGACTTCATTCTCTGTCACTTTTTCCCTCAGAAAGTGATATCTTATGGATATGTGCTTTGTCCTTGAATGCATTACTAGATTATTTGATATGTTTATGGCACTTGTATTGTCACAAAATATTGCAATTGGATCTTCATACACAACTTTGATGTCCTTCAATGTCTGATTCATCCATAACACTTGAGTGCAATTGCATGCTGCTGCAATATATTCTACTTCTGCAGTGGACAGAGATATTGAATCTTGTTTCTTGCTTAACCAAGATAGCCTTTTTCCCAAGAAGAATGCACCTCCACTTGTACTTTTTCTGTCATCCACATCTCTGGCCCAATCTGCATCAGTGTATGCACTAAGAGTGAAATCATTATCCCTTGGATACCACAAACCATAATCCATTATGCCTTTCAAATATCTCAGAATTCTCTTGACTGCCATCACATGTGACTCCTTAGGTTCTACTTGAAATCTTGCCACAAGACAAACTAGATGCATTATGTCAGGTTTGGTTTGAGTCAGATAAAGTAATTCTCTAATCATAGATTTGTACCTTTTCTGATCTGCCATACGTGAATAATCATTTTTTTCTGATCTGTCATAGGTGAATAATCATTTTTGCTCAACTTACAACCAGTTACCATAGGAGTATTTACTGGTTTAGAGTCTTCCATCCCGAACTTCTTTAACAACTCTTTCACATACTTAGACTGAGAAATGAAGATACCTTTATCTGATTGATTTATTTTCAAACCTAAAAAGAAATTCATCTCACCAAACATGCACATTTCAAAATTACTTTGCATTTCTCTAGCAAAAATTGTGCACATACCTTCATTGCCTCCAAAGACAATGTCATCAACAAAGACTGTAACAATTAGGATTTATTCATTATTGATCTTGAAATAGAGATTGTTATCGGTAGTACCCTTGCTAAACCCTAACTGTATCAGATACTTATCCAACCTAGCATACCAGGTCCTAGGGGCTTGTTTTAATCCATACAATGCCTTCTTCAATTTGCATACCATGTCACCCTGATTTGATGACTGGAATCCTTCCGGTTGTTCAATATAGACTTCTTCTTCCAATTATCCGTTCAAGAATGCAGACTTCACATCCATTTGATATACCTTAAAATATTTGCAGCTGCAAATGCCAAAAACATTCTTATAGCTTCAATCCTTGTCACTGGTGTAAATGTTTCCTCAAAATATATTCCTTCAACTTGAGAGTATCCTTTGCATACCAACCTTGCTTTGTTTCTTACCACTTCACCATTCTCGTTCATCTTGTTTCTAAAAACCTACTTGGTGCCAATTACATTTTTATCTACTAGTCTGGTAATAAGATCCCAAGTCTGATTTTTCTTTATATGCATCAATTCTTCTTTCATAGCCTTTACCCAATTCTCATCATTGCAAGCTTCATTCACAGTCTTAGGTTCAATCTTGGAAATCAGACAGAAATTTACTTGTTCTTCTACAGCTCTTCTTCTGATCAGGATTCCTTTGCTCTTATCTCCTATGATTTGATCTTCAGAATGATTAAGTTTTACATACCTTGGTGTCTAGGTAGCACTTTCCAAAGTTTGTTCCTCTTCATGTAAGCTATCTTCATGTTGCACCACTTCTTTGCTTGTTGAAACATCTGGTTTATCTAATTCATATCCACCTAGTTCTAGACACCTCTCCTTGCTTTCATCGACTTTGACATTTGCACTCTCAATGATCTTAT
This sequence comes from Cunninghamia lanceolata, assembly GCA_027924645.1. Classification (NCBI taxonomy): domain Eukaryota; kingdom Viridiplantae; phylum Streptophyta; class Pinopsida; order Cupressales; family Cupressaceae; genus Cunninghamia; species Cunninghamia lanceolata. The sequence continues at coordinate 718,020 of BSBN01000416.1, read as the reverse complement.
TCAGCCTCTTATTATAGCACCGGTAGGCCTTGCTCTTGGTGGAGTAACCAAGGAAGATTCTTCATCACATCTAGCATCAAACTTGCCTAGATCTTCTTCTCTTTTGATATAACATTTGCTACCAAAAACTTTGAGATATTTCACAATAGGAACTTTACCATACCACAATTCATAAGGAGTCTTAGAAATGTTACCTTTGACTTGGACTCTGTTTAGGATGTATACAGTAGTGTGAATTGCCTCTCTCCAATATACTTTTGGAAGATCAGCTTCCTTCATCATGGTTCTGGCAGCTTCTTGAACTGTTCTATTTTTCCTTTCAACAACTCCATTTTGTTGTGGAGTTCTAGGTGCAGATAACTGTCTCTTTATCCCATGTTCTTCACAAAAGAAATTTAATTCATTTGATGTAAACTCTCCCCCTCTATCAGAACTCAAACATTTGATCTTCAAATCCATCCCATTTTCAACCATTGCCTTAAATGCCTTGAACTTATCTAGAGCTTCTTATTTTTCCTTCAAAAAGGTAACCCAAGTTATTCTAGAACAATCATCAATAAACAACATGAAATACTTGTCTCCTTGCAAACTTCTTACTCTGGTAGGTCCACACAAATATGTATGCACTAGTTCCAATAGTCCATCAACTGATTGGTCCTTGCTTTTGAAACTTGTTCTTGTTTGTTTCCCAAATTGACACTTCTTGCAAATAGGATTAGTAGGCTTCACAAGCTTAGGTAAATGTCTAACATCATGTGCAGTACTTATCTTCATAATGTTATCAAAATTAATGTGACATAGCCTTCTGTGCCATAGCCAACTTTCATCAATTTGAGTCAACAAACAATAGTTATCAATTCCTTTCAAGTGATAGATATTACCTCTAGTCTTCTTACTAGTTGCAATGATTGTTCCAGAGCTTTCCCTGATCTTGCATCCATTGTCCTTGAAGCTTAAATCATAACCTTTGTCACACATCTGACCCACACTCAAAAGATTGTGCTTTAATCCTTTCACATACAAGACATCTTCAGTATTATGCTTTCCATCAAAATAAATAGATCCTTTTCCACAAATCTTACCAATTGTATCATCTCCAAACCTAACCAGTCCACCATCATATCTTTCCAAACTCACAAACTTACTTTTGTCACCAGTCATGTGGTGAGAGCAGCCACTATCAATAACCCATTCATTTTTGTCTTTAACAACCTGAGCAGCCAAAGCACTTTCCACTAGTTTTTCTTCCTTCTCATAGCTAGCAGGGTTAGTAGACATAGGCTCTTTCTTAATAGCAATAAACAAGCATTCATTACCAGAAGTACTAGCATTATCTGGTTCACCATTATCTGATACTCTTTCATCATCATCAAAATCTTCAACATAATAACATTTCTTTTGGATCTTAGGCCTGTTCTCATATCTTTTTTTATTTCTTTCAATTCTTTCAGGGCATCTGGAAGCAAAGTGACCTACTTTACCATAGGAGAAATATTTAAAAGGTAATTTACCTTTAAACTTACCAGATCCTCTTTGTAGTCTATCCACAAAGTCGGCTTCAATTTCATCAAACTCATCATCAGATTCTACCTTGTACTTTTCTGATCTGGAAGTTTTACCAAAAGTGCTGGCTTTGAAGGTAGTCTCAACTTTTGGCAAAGCATCACCAAACTCTCTCATTTCAAAGACAGTAAGCTTACCAAGTAACTGATCTCTGTCAATAGTTTTTACTTGCATAAATTCTTCAATTGCAGCGACCTTGTGACTGTAGGACTTTGGTAGTGATTTGAGAATTTTCATCACAACTTCCTTATCACCGAGAGTTCCCCCCATACCTTTTTATCCCGGTGACAAGTTCATCAACTCTTTGCATAAAGGCTGTTATGTTTTCATCTTCATTCATCTTCAAACCCTTGTATTTCACTTTTAGACTTTGTAGCTTGGCCTCCTTCATAGAATCATCTCTTTCATACAGATTTTTCAGCTTCTCCCATACCTCATTTGCAATTTCAAGATCCACAACTTTTGTCAGTACTGAGTCACTTAATGAACTTAACAGAGCATCTTTTGCTTTGACATCCACCTCATATTCTTTGATTTCATCTTCAGTCGTCAAACCATTTTGAGACATGGTGTATTTTGCTTCTGTAGCTTTCCATACTTTGTAACCAAGACAAAGAAGATGGATTTTCATTCGTACCTTCCAAAGAGCATAATTCATCCCATCAAAATGTGGTGCTTCCTTCTTATAAGACATTTCGGATCTTCCTCACGATGTTAGACTTTCTTTAGAGGAACCTTGCTCTGATACCAATTGTTGAAATGTGCCAGACAACTAAGAGGGGGGTGAATCAGTTGTCCCAAAAACTCAACCATTTATGCACTTAAACATTAATCACTTGTCCACAGTTATTATGATTAAACAATGAATGCATGAAATCAAAAACTTAAACACAGATGCAACATTAAACACAAGAGACACCAAATTTTTATGTGGAAAACCCCAACGTGGGGAAAAACCACAAAGAGGATTAGCTCTCAAAATATATTGTAATCTTTGAAAAATGTCGTTCAAGCTTGGTCACTCCACAGGCCTAGAACATGCTGGCTCATTGCCATGAAGTACAGCTAGGTCTAGCAAGCTCACTACCTCAACCCTAAACCTAGAAAGATTACAATGAGGGTTGTTAAATGCTAAGGGTTGTTAAACCCTACTGGCGGCTCACTGCCAGGCTCACTGCCAAGATCAAAATCTTCTTCATGTCTAAGATTAATACATTGAAGTACAATAGTTCCTCCGCTCTGCTATGCCTTTTCACCTCTTTCCTTATCTTCTGATGTTTGTACAAGGACATCTTTTCCACGGCTCAATTACAGGTATTTATACACTTCATCAACCTTGGAATGATAATCAAGGTTGGCATTACAATCATCAACCATTGGAACAATCTCCAAGGTTGGCATTACAAACATTTACAAAATAGGTCTTGACCTAATACAAAATTACGCTAAGGAAATGTAGTATAGATGTGTGTGGATCATGCCATGCCTTAGCTGGGACTCAAACATGATCTTCCATGCCACAACATGTTTCTATAATCTTCAAGGGATCTCCACAATCGCTGGAATTAATCAAGTTGGCTAAGACTGGTTACACACTATGTTATCTGGGAATAATCTTCAAACACAATCTTAATTGCTTAACGCAGACCAATGTAATGGTAGGAACATGATCAGGAGGCTTCCATAAGCACATTGAAATCACCAGGAGCAACCGCACAAACTTAATCCACTTTATCCATGAGATTCTTCACACTAGAGCACATGAACTTTAGTGTCTTCAACTGTCATAAAGGAAAGGTAGCTTGCAGACCACCAAAACATGAACCATTGCAATTGTAGGCACTTATCACCATCCCAAACTTCCCTCTAGAACCGCAGAGCAAAACACTTCAATGCGGAGCAATCTTCTGGACTGTTCTTTAGCATGCAACTCACTGTCTTCACCACAATTCACTGCAACTCACAGTTTCTTCCGGAGAGGAAAATTTTCTCAATATACTCAACATATAAAGCTTCTAAACAAATAACAAAATAGGATACAGTTGACACCAATGACAACAAAGATATGTTGACATCAATGACAACACTGATTAGGCACATACTTGCAACATGTACAACCTTTTGTAGCATCAGGAGAAGGGTTGAAGCCTCCAACATCGAGCTTGGAAATCCTCTGTGAATATAGTTGCCTTGCCTTCTTGTTCTACAATTCTTTATTGTTCTCCTCTCCTTGAGGTGATGTTATTGTTGTTTCATTGAGTGAAGCAAGGTGTTGCTCTTTCCTTGATGCTTGAGTCATCTAGGGTTTTATATGTTCTACTTACACATTTGTTAGATGAGCACACACATCTGCAAATCTTTACCATTGGCTATTGTTGAGGTAGGAATACCAAAAATGGGGCTTGACTGAGGCAAGCTCCTATATATCCATAACCATCTTTCTCCTCCTTTGTATGTGCAGGTTAAATTCGTTAAGATCCAACAGAAAGGAGCGGCAAGAAGATGGATATCACGGATACAATCGTCATAGAGTTTCAAATTTCCAGACTGTGATATTTGTAGGGCTTCAGGGCGGGCACCCAAGCCTACTTGGGCATATTCTTCAGGATTTGGGAATCTCCAAGGACTATCAGATATCAGTTACATAGGATTTTTACAGATGGAAAGTTATAGGGCTTCAGAGCGGGCACTCAAGCCCAGCTGATCCTTATTTTCTGGGTACACATTCTCTGTACCTTATTCTCTACATTTTTGTGATAAACTTATCTGTATCTATCTCTAAAATCTATCTATCACAATCACATTATGTAATTAGGGTTTCATAATTAGTGAGTAAAATGAACTTGTGAAAGCCTAATCAAACACTTATTCAGACCTAGTGAGCATAAAGGAAAGCATAGGAAACCTGTAGCTTGATCCCTCAAGCTTGGTTCTTGTCTTCCTAATGTTTAGCATGTGAAAGAGTAGGACTTGACTTCGTATCATTATCTCACTTTTTGAGACTAAACATTTTGGTGAACCCGTGCTTTAAAAGAATTTGCATCCTTTTTAACATCAGATCTAAATTAGTTTTTTGTCCTAAATCATATTTAGATTGCAAACCCTATTTTATGAAAGTACATATATTGAATCTGGAGTGATTTCTTTACCCTTTCATTAAAAGAGTTTGAAATTACAACTTTGTGTGTTGCATAGTGCTATTATATTTCATTTTCACAAAGTTTATGCTATATCATTTTACATTTAAGTCTTGGATTAATTAGAACATGTGTCAGATTACTTTTTGCAAGACTTTCATGTGTATGATGAGTCGTTTAGTTGCAATGATTTCAATATGTTAGATGAAGCCCTCAAGGACTTTATCTCTATTGAATATTCCACTATGACTCCTAAACCGTCGTTGTTTCAAAGATTAGTAAATGCAATTTATGTTTCTAAACCTCAAGAAGAACTTGTGAAACTAAAAATAGTGGTCAACATGTGTGCAGATGTGGCTCAACCACACTCTAAACCAGTGCTCACTGTTAGAGGTCTTCCGCTTTCTTCTCGACCTCCTGATTACATTTATAACTATGTTAAACAAATAACACATTGAAATTCACAACAACCTAGTCATACTGTGGTTGCTCATACATATACACATGGAATAATAAGCAAAGAAAACAACAATCGAGCATTCTAATATCTTTTCCAGCTTCTCAATCAATGCTTCCTCAAGCACCTCATTTAACACATAAAGCTGGTCAAGATTATGATCTTGTTGAGCAGCTTCGGGCTACTCCTGCTAAGATTTCTCTTTGGGAACTTATACAAACTTCACCTACATACCATGGAATGCTCCAAGAAGCTTTACAAAAGGTGATTGTACCACCTGCTATTAAGCCGAATGATGTAGCAACTCTATTAGATTGTATGCATGCGACAAAAATAGATATTCTATTTCAACAACATGAGTTGCCATCTCTTGAAGTTCAAAATTACTACGATCTGTTGATTATATTCATTACAATAAACAAGAAATTGATTAAGCGAGTTATGATTGATAATGAATCAGACCTTAACATTTGCTGCATTAATTTATTACATAAGATTAAAGTTGATACATCTTTGATTAAGCTGGATAGGATAAGTATCCGTGGATTTGATAATGTTTGAAGACAATTCGTAGGCACTATAACTTTACCTGTACAAGTTGGGCATGTAACTTTATCTACCCTAATTCATGTCATGCCTGGTTCCTTATCTTACAACATGATTCTTGGTGGACCTTGGATTCATCCATTGGGGGCGGTTCCTTCTACTCTTCATCGTTAAATCAAGTTTATTTATCAATATAAACTTCATACAATTTATGTTGATCTTGTACCCGACAATTGTTTACAAATTGCATTACAAAATTGAGTTGTTCATCATAAGACCTTAAATAACTTAAAAGTTGACTTGTCAACTCCTCTTGCCATAGATAATGTTGTGCAAGAATCCAAACAATTGAATGCATTTCTTTGTGACGATTGGGGTTTGTTAGATTTTATATCCCCCTCTACAGGTGAATATAAAATTAACAACCCTACTCCTAAAACATCAAATGTTGCATCAATCTCATCTAAAAGTTCAAATAGAAAACCTAAAGTCTCTTTGGTAACAAATACAGATAATACTTTTACTTACACTATGGATTATGATACTTATGAAGCCCCACCTTTTTCTAAGGAAATGGCTTCTCTCTATGGCCAAGGATTTTAGATCCTTTATAAAAATTGTGACTATGTAGGTAATGGTTGGAGTATTAATCAACAAGGAATTCGAGTAGCTATAGAATCCACTTTGCGACATTACTCAATTGGCATTGGATATAATCCTTTTAGGGAAACCAAAGCATGTAGATGTCCTAATCTTAATGTGAACACGATATCATCGCTTAATTTGATGTATCCTGAGATGATAGACATGAGTTGTTCTCTAGGAGATATTCCTTTGGATATGTTTTCAACAAATGAGGCAATAATGGAATTCTTGGGAGCTTATGACAATCTCCCTAATTATCATCATAAATGAGGATTATATTATCAATTAAATCAAGATGCATATTTTGGAAAGTCAACTACGATGATAAATACTACTTTAAAATCTGAGGAAGAAGACAAAGAACTAATGAAATCACCTAGTCCCTTAGACCACAGTACTTTGCTTAATGGAAAGACTATTGATGTTCTCATGGAGAAAGATAACACTGAAAAGGTTATCCCTATAGGTGATTGCTTAAAAAAAAAAGACAAAGAAGACATGACCAATCTTTTACATGAATTTTCAAATTTGTTTGCCTGGAATTATTTGGAGATGCCCGATATCGATCCTCATATTGTAACACATAATATTGTATTAAAATCGGACGCTAAGTCGTTTAAACAAAATATTCGTAAGATGAATCCTAAGGTAGCATTAATTGTAAAGGCTGAGATAGAAAAGCTCTTAGAAGTTAGTTTTATCTTCCCGATTGATTATTCACCTTGGATTTCAAATATCATCGTTGTCCTCTAAACCTGATGGCCATATTCGAATGTGTATCAATTTTAGGGATTTGAATCTTGCTTCTTTGAAAGATGATTTCCCCCTTACAAATATTGATATGATTGTTGATTCAGTAGCTGGCCATGAATTACTTTCCTTCATGGATGGTTTTTTGGGATATAATCATTTTTTTATAAATCATTAGGATCAATATAAAATAACTTTTATAACACCTTGGGGTACATTCAGTTGGGTGGTCATGCCGTTTGGATTAAAGAATGCTAGAGCAACTTACCAATGAGCTATGACCCTTATCTTTCATGATTATATGCACAACATTCTCAAGGATTATGTCTATGATATCCTTGCGAAGTCTATATGTCTTCAGGATCATGTTACAATCCTTTGTCAGATCTTTGAGCGAATTAAGAAATACAACATGCGTTTAAATCCTTGAAAGTGCATTTTTGGCGTAGACAGTGGAAAATTGTTGGGATTTATAGTCTCGCATCATGAAATTGAAGTAGATACAAAGAAAATTAATGCTATTGTTAATATGCCAACACCTAAGAACATATCTCAACTTCATAGTTTGCAAGGGAAGATATAGGCCATTCACCAATTTGTTTCACAACTCGCAGATAGGACTCACCCTTTTACACAACTATTGAAGAAGGATTCAAAATTTCAATAGAATTCTAATTGTCAAAAGGCTTTCAAAGATTTAAAGAATTATTTAGCTAATCCCCCTATTTTACAACCTATGGTTGTTGATAAACCCTTTCTTCTGTATACTTCAGCATTTAATAATGCTCTCATAGCTTTACTAGCACAACATGATGTTGAAGGCAAGGAACGTGTCTTATATTACATCAGCCAAACCTTGCTCGATTATGAAGTGAGATATATTGTTATTGATAAGCATTGCTTAGCTTTAGTGTTTGCAATGCAGAAACCTAGACATTTTCTATTAAACACTGAGATACATGTGATGGTGAAATTTGACCCGTTGAAACATCTCTTTGCTAAAACTAACTTGTCAGGTGGTCTTGCTAAATGGGTGATGTTGTTAATTGAATTTGATCTTAAGTTTATTTCTCAAAAAGCAATTAAAGGACAAGCATTAACTGACCATTTAGTCGAAGCACCTTCACCTTTTGCTATACAAAATTAGGAGACATTTCCTGATGACCAAATTTTAAGTATGGATAATGATGACAAATGGGAATTGTATTTTGATGGATCAAGATAACATTGCTTAAGTTGATCCCTATGTCTTACCATCTAAACTTCTCATGCACAAATAACATTGCTGAGTACGAAGCTCTTATTGTAGGACTTCATGCCACTTTGGCTCTTAACATTAAAAACATCACAATATACGGTGATTCACAATTGATTGTACGATAAATAATTGGATCATATCAAGCTAAACAAGACAAGTTATTTTAGTATCAGGACTTAGCTTTATATCTATTAAAACAATTTACATCATTCTCACTTGATACTATTCTAAGAAAAGATAATCGACATGTGGATGGAATGGCAAGTGCAGCTTCTCTTATATCCCTTGCCGATTCACCTGATGAATATACTTTTATCATACATAACCTTGAGACACCGGTGTTAGAAGAGGTAGTACCTTCAAACACTGACCTATGTTGTAATGTGAACTCTGATGAATGGTTCTCCCATATATTCAATTATTTGTGCGATGAAACCATACCTAATTCAACATCTAAAAATGCCCGAGCTAGTCTCCGAAAACTTGCAATGCGTTATATCATCTTATCTAACGTCTTGTATAGATGTAGCTATAGTGGTGTTCTTCTCTGATGTCTAAGTAATTCGGAGATCCCGATAGCTTTAGAAGAGGCTCACTCCAGTGCCTATGGAGGGCATTTTGGAGGAAAACACTGGTACAAAAGTTAATATGAATGGGATATTATTGGCAGCATATGAAACAAGATTTTTTTGCGTATGTCAAGAAATGTCCGCAATGTTAACAACATAAACATTTAATCCAAGAACCTGCCCAGGAACTTCGTGCCCAAGTTTCACCTTGGCCATTATTTGTTTGGGGCTTGGACATAATTGGTAAGATCTCTCCACCTTCTTCTCAAGGACATACTTTTATCATCACCACTACTAATTACTTCACAAAGTGGGTTGAAGCTATACCTTTATGATCCATGACTGCTGAGGTAATTTGTCGCTTTATACAAGATAACATCATTTCTCAATTTGGTATACCTTCCTTAGTTTTGGACAATGGCATGCCATTCAAGAACAAGGATGTGAAGAAATTTCTTGAAAAATATCACATTCAACACCGCTTCTCTATGCCTTACTATCCTCAATCAAACGGCCTAGCAGAAGCTTCAAACAAGGTTATTGGACAAATTTTATGAAAAACTGTTAATAAACATCAAAAAGATTGGCATACTCAGTTAACTTATGCATTATGTGCTTATAGAACAAGTATCCAAACATCTATTGGAACTATGCCGTATAACCTGGTTTATGGTGTTGATGTGATAATGCCTTTAGAGTTAGAAATTCCTTCACTGCGAGTTTCCCTAAGAGACATTATTGATAATGACATGGAACGAGAAAAGTGATTACAAGAACTTGAGATGCTTGATGAATAGTATATCAACGCTGTTGAGCATCTTAGAGCCCATCAGAAAAGTATCCAACGAGCATACAATGAGCATGTCATACATTGTTCATTCGACATTGGAGACTTGGTACTTTATGAAAATCAATGCAATGTAAGCACACCTCCTAGGAAAAAAGGAAAGTTCAAACCTAACTAGATGGGGTCATATGTCGTTACTAAAGCCTTTGGATCAGGAGCATATAAACTAGCCAATGAACAAGGTACGCCACTTAAAGAACCTATTAATGTTGTGCACCTCAAGAAATTCTATGTTTAAGGTTATATGTTAGATGTTACTTTAAAAAGCAAACTTATTAGTTAGTTTAACTTCAATTTTGACAAGATATGATTATTTTATCTTGATTCATTTAACATAGCATCTTTTTTTGGTTAATCATTGTTGTTTCTTGCTTAAACATGTGTTATTATAGATCACCTTTGCATTAACTGAATCCATCATAGTATTTTGGTAATGTGTGAAATTGGTTAATAATTGTGCTTTTTACTATATGTTATGTAAAGAATTGTTTAGTATATGTCACATTAGCATTAATTACATTTCCTTATAAGCATTTAACATTTATCACTAGTTGTATTTCATATAATCACATGTGATAAAATAAAACATTGTGAATAGAAAATAAGAAACCATCATATATATATATATATATATCAGTTTGAATATAAAATAGTCGACTATCCTGTACAACAAAATGGGATGTCATAGTACATGAGATATATCACATAGTTAAACCTCGGCCACCAGTCCCCTAAGGACCTGGTGGTGTACGTGTGACAGAAGGCTAACCATGTGTCGCTACGGATCGCGAGTGGCTCCTAGAGACACTTTGCGACCACAACCCCCTGAGCTCACCTCTAATCCCCAACACCTCACCTTGTAGCTCCATATATATCCACTGGTACCGGTCTCTCTCTGTCTGAGCCCTCTCTGTATCATCTCTCGCCTGACGCAACTCAAGAATTAAGAGCTCACTAACGATATGATCTCTCTCAGATGTAGGCACTGCTGTAGCCTGATCTCGTAGTGCCTGGAGCTCAGCCTCTGCATGCTTGGATCTCTAGATAGCTTGGTCTCTATCCTATGTAGCTCGATCTAAAGTGGACTCCATAGCTAGTCTGTATCTCACGAATGGCATGAATATCTCTGCATGTCGCCCCGCGGATGACCATGGAAAATATCCCACCCGCACCCGTTGCTCAGCTACATCGGTAGGTACTATCTCCGCTATGATGCGACCCACAAAATCATGCCATGCATCTGTCCCAACTTCAAAAAGAAAATAGATCTATATCAATATCTCATGTAGACATCATAGGTAATCATAACAATAAGAACAACAATATAATAACATCTCACCTGGATCTTCATCTTGCCATGAAGGATCTCAAATCGCTGATGGTGTAGCAAGCTCTGCAGTTGACTCTGCAGCTGGGGGCACCTGATAATTGGTCTGTCCTTGCTCATTCTGGCTTGATCTCCTAGCACCTGTAGGGGCCAGACCATAAGCTCTCGACCGCGGTCTTGACTTGGTCTCCTCGTTGTCGTCTACCTCATGCTGATCTCATCATGGTCTCGCTCTAAGATGTATTGCGACAAAACCTCCTCATCAACATCATAGTCATCATCCACATCCTCCTCTAGATCATAGTATCTAACAAAGTCACTGATGTCATCCTCTACCCCTGTGTCACTCGCGTGATCGGCCCAAGGTCAAGGATCGCCTATAGGGTGACCAGGAGGATAGATAGGAGCAAGCCATGCTATCTGCCACTAGGTCTGATACAGGTACAATTGACGTTGACTGCATCAGATGTCGGCTCTGCATCCTCGGTACCATTGTCATCACTAACAAATACATCTGCTACTATCGTTCGTCGACCATTGTTCGCCCCGACTGTGCTATGTAGTGAGTGAGCATAACACAGACGCATCATAGGGACATCATATATACATTTGAACTGTCACACCACCCTATCAAAATAGAACCAAGCGACTATGTGATCGAGGCGACCGACCATCAACGGATCCCTTTGCATCCTAGCTAACTATCTACACTGACCTGGCCATGTTATGTAACCGCGATATGACCTCCACATGATGTTGTTGGGCTGTAGTCTGTCAAATATAACTCTCCAGTACAAGAGATCATCATGTCTCCAACATTTGACTAATGGATAAGCATGAACGTGTGGATGAGTGAATGCTAGCTCTGCAGTGAATCTTGTCGGTCATGTACACCTAATATGTTCAAAGGCCCAGACCTGTAGTAGAGTGCAAATAATTAGACTCTACAGCTCATAATGGACGTATCATTCCAAGCCATGATAGAGGTGCATAAGCATACTACGCCCTCACATGTATACGGTCCTCTCCTCCTCCATCGCTCTAATGGTGTGAACGAGGCCCCCATGCAGGTGAGTGCCTCATCCATCTAGTATGAATGCTAAGGCGATAGTGACGATCATGATCCTCTGAATCAGAGGGATGTCAGCTCATCCCTGCTCTAGTAATCAGAGTTGAATGTGTCCTCACTCCGCCCGAGTGATGATGCGACCCAAGCAATACATCTGACTCTCCCAAGTGTACTTTGCTGAGCGCCGCTCTACTACCCTCACTGTCTCTCCATGGATAGGCAGTCATAGGATCCGACAGATGTCCTCTAGCATGACAGTCATCTCGCCTGTGGGAAGATGGAATGTAGATGTGTCTGCATTCCACCTCTCCATGATAGCCATGAGCATACTACAATGGAATCTAATCATGGGCATGAAGAGCACCCACCATAAGCCCACTGCCTACAAGTGACCCCTCTCCTCATCAGTCATAGTACTGATGTGATCCTGAAGCAACATCATCAGGTGACTGCCTGTGTGCTCTCGCATCTCTGGGATGTCCTGCAGGTTAAACAGTAAGAAATTGTATCAGTTCTCATCATCAAATCATCACTAAGTACCTAAAGTATCAATCAGTGCTTGCTCCTTAGGGCCCTTGTCCTTTCTAGACTTGGACACCCCAGGAGGTCTTGGACACTGCAGAGAGACACTAGCACCCCAGGAAGACTAGGGCACCCTGACAGGACACTGACATCTTGGAAGGACTTGGGCGCCCCTGTCAGAACTCTTGTCTGATGAGGCCTTAATGACACGAAAAATGACAAAATCAAATGAAACAGAAAAGAATGATGACAAAAGTACAAGATAAGGACCCTACCTCAGCCTCGAAATGTCTCTCTACCACTTGGGCTCAGAGCATTTCCAGTCGTGGAAGCTGGTACAGACGTCAGCTCGGCATGGTCATTCTCCTCTTCTCCTTCTCCTTCTCTCCTCTAAAAAATGAAATAAGAATGAATAGTGAAAAGTGAAAAGTGAAAACTCCCTTTACATATAGTAAATGGATGAGAATTCCTATCACTATCTAGGTGCAAAAATAAATAATTTTAATCAAAAGCCTCTATCTTGGGCTGCCAAACTTAGATTTTTGTGTTGTTGGTTGCGTTGGAATCCTGGTTCCACCCTCTATCTTTCCTAATGTGTTGTGCTTGGGTGTTGTTTGTTAAAACAACCCTCACAACACATTTCTCTTCAAATTTCCTTGAAATTGACGTGCGTAGATATTCTCCTTGTTTCTCCTTTTTAGACTAAGCAAGCAGAAACAAGGGGGACATATATCTCCCTCGATTTCCTCCCTCATCATGTTTTATCACTCAACCCCTTAGTGTTTTTGACTAACATATTGGTGTGTTGGTTGTAGGTTGATTTGATTTCTAATTCTCTGACAAGTGTTCCTTGCATGTTGTAGTTCCTAACTTTGTGGTCTTGCAAGATTACAAACTTGGGGGCTTCCTCCTCTTACGCGATAACACATCGGCTTCCTCTACAGTATCCTTTGGGGTATCGTTTTCGTGATTGATGTATTTACTTTCCTTTAGTTGCATATGCACATAGTGTCATATGCCCACTAAAGTAGGGGCTAAATGTTATGCCATAAATTGTCCTCCTGTATGGAATGGTACAATTTCCCATGATTTAGCTCCTCTCCTTTAGTGTCCTTTTAACCTATGCATTTTTGGCCTTCCTACAACCTGATTGACCTATGTCTAACTGAAGAAATGTCATATTTCAAGATGACTGAAGACTGAACATGAAAATAAAGTTTGGATTTGGGATTCTCTGGACCCCCTTAATGCAGACCTGATCAGAAAATCAGGGCTTGGGCCTAGGTGCTTGCACCCTAGCCTTGCCCTATTTCCTAGGGTTTTGAATTTTGGCGGGGTGTCGGCTCCCACCGTGCATCTTGGGATTCCATTTTCAAAATTTTGTTTTTCACGCGATGTCGACATCTTATTTCAAAATTTGAAATTACTAAGGTTAGATATTTAAAGACATTTGAAAATCATTTTATTATACACAATCCTTATGCAAGCTTTATGCCAAAACTCTGCCAAAATTGCCATTGAAGAACAACACTTTGTTGAAGCTCTTAGATTTATTTGAAGTTGTTATCATGGAGAAATTGTTGTTATATGGAGCCTAATCAGACTTGGAGGTTAAATTTACCCCATTTTATCGGTGTGGTTTCGCCCCAAATTATTTAATGGGGTCAAGGGGCAGCGCCCCTTCCGGGGGTTTTGGGGCAGCGCCCTCAAGACGGGGTCAAGAGGCAGCGCCCCTGGTGCACTCCCTATCACGATACAGGGCGGGATCGAGGGGCAACGCCCCTGAAACTTCTAACAATTTTTTATTATTTTATTAAGGTATCGGGAGTTATTTTTCTATTGGTCGACATAAAAAAAACCCTATTTTTGTAATTGACATAAGGCTTGATAAAAGCAGCTAAGGGTTAGGGTTTTTGTTGATGTATTGTAGCATTTTGTAGTGGTATTGAGTTGCAAGGATTATTGGTTGTAATTAGTTTGATTTACTGGATAATAATATTGGACTCTCTGTTGGTGGATGTAGTCCGGGTTTGGGTGAACCACGTTAAAACTTGTCTCTCGCTGTTATTATTTCTATGTATTTCCATTCCTCTGTTTTAATCTTTATTTGTATTTAATTGATATCTTCTGCATACAATTCCTAACAGACATTATATGGAGATTAAGAATCAAGATTTTGAGAATATCTTGCTCTTCCTAGGGTTTGTGCAACCTTTTGTAGCATCAGGAGAAGGGTTGAAGCCTCCAACATAGAGCTTGGAAATCCTCTGCGGATACGGTTGCCTTACCTTCTTGTTCTACAAGTCTTCATTGTTCTCTCCTTGAGGTGATGTTATTGTTGTTTCATTGAGTGAAGCAAGGTGTTTCTCTTTCCTTGATGATTGAGTCATCTAAGGTTTTATATTTTTTGCATACACATTTGTTAGATGAGCACACACATCTGGAAATCTTTACCATTGGCTATTGTTAAGGTAGAAATACTAAAAACGGGGCTTGGTTGAGGCAAGCTCCTATACAGCCACAACCATCTTTCTTCTCCTTTGTATGTGCAAGTTAAATTTGTCGAGATCTGGTGGAAAGGAGCGATAGAAAGACGAATATCACGGATATAGTCGTCACAAAGTTTTGGATTTCCAGACTATGATATTTGCTGGGCTTCGGGGCGGGCGCCCAAGCCTACCTAGGCATATTCATCAGGATCTGGGAACCTCCGAGGACTGTCAGTTATCAGCTACAAAGGATTCTTACATACAAAAAGTTGTAGGGCTTTGAGGCGGGCACCCAAGCCCAACTGATCCTTATTTTTTGGGTGCACATTCTCTATACCTTATTCTCTGCATTTTTGTGATGTACTTATCTGTATTTGTCTTTGAAATCCATCTAACACAGTCACATTATGTAATTAGGGTTTCATAATTAGTGAATAAAATGAACTTGTGAAATCCTAATCAAACACTTATTTAGACCTAGTGAGCATAAAGGAAAGCATAGGAAACCTGTAGCTTGATCTCTCAAGCTTGTTTCTTATCTTCCTAATGTTTAGCATGTGAAAGAGTAGGACTTGTCTTGGTATCATTATCTCACTTTTTCAGACTAAACACATGTAACAACATCATCCACACAACATGCAAACCACTACACATCTTATGTTTGACTAGTGCCATTTGATTGGTTCACCCTAGATCATTGCATTCATAGTTAATTGTGCCTTGCTTCTACATTACTATTTTTGAGCACATTAGAATGCAATGGGGATGATTTTTCTTCAAGAGAGGGTGTATGATCTAAGCACAACCTTGTGTGCCAATTCATTAGCTACAAACAAATTCATCAATGCACTAGAAAGGGCATATGATCTAAATACAACCTAGCACACTAATTCATCAATAAGTGCTACATGTATTGCATCCCTTGCACACTATCACAAGACCAAGATGTCTTTCTCATAGATGTGCATCCAATAGTTCCACTTCACATCAAGCCACATAAGCATCAACCTTAATAGTCCTACATGTAACCCAACCTTTATAGTTCTTATCGTGCAACCGCACAAGCTCCAATAACTTCTTCAATCTTCTTTAACACCGTGCTTGACATATGCTTATAATTTTATACTGTTTTCTACTACACATGCTCCACACATGCTCTACCTTGTTCGACCTAGTGTTAGACCATACATGTGCAACACATGTCATCAGGTCCTCTACAAGAAACACTACCATACATGCGTAACACATGTCCAACCCCATGCCATGGGAAATGGCTCCATATAAGTCTAACACTTGGTACCATATGCACCCAACATGTGGTAACATCCCCTACCACATGTATTGACAACATATGAATTTGATACTTAGCAACATCCCAGTCACACATGCCACATGATCATACACATCAAGCACATGTCATCATAGACTTGGTTCTCAGTTGTTGAGCTTCACCTATAAATACCTCCATTGCACCTCTTGTGCAATTGAGGCACAAAAACCTAGAGACATATCAACATGCTTTGCTTATTTGATATCACTTCCACTATATCCTAGGAAAATTATGAAATATGTGTTACACCTTTTTTATCACGGGAATTCTCATTCTCATCCTTACTAAAATTCATACACCCATGTATTTATCTAATTTTGCAATTAAATAGAAATAACATTTTTGCTAATCTTGCACTCTCTGAATGAGTGATAGCTTTTGCATCTCACCTATTAAGACTTATCAAGCATGCTATAATTAATGACATTGTTTAAGTTATTGTCATCATTTAGATAGGTTATGGATTTTCTTTGAGTATCTCCTAGGCTTGAATTGTGTCACTAAGACCTTTACACATGTTGCAAACATGGATTTCATTTGCCTAACACCTACAATACATCATTTAGAATTCATCGAATGGACATGAATAGTGCCTTTCTTCACTGAGATCTTCGAGAGGAGTTTTGCATGGGGCAAGCTCAAGGATTTATTCAAGATTCCTTAATGGTTTCTTGACTTTGAAAATCTATGGCCACAAATATGCCCCTTAGGCTTGGTATGATAAGATGTATTTCTTTCTTCTCATAGTTATATTTTCTAGATGCCATTATGATCCAAATACCTCTCATCTTGTGGAAGGATGATGCACTTTGATCTTGGTTTTGTATATTGTCAATTTGATGATCACGGGGAGTTCATTAGCCACTATTATAGTAATGAAATATACTCTTCAAGATAAATTCTCTATGTTTGACTTGGGCTTGTTGCACTACTTTATTTGAATTGAAATCGCTCAGTTTACTTTTAGGATTAGCATTACACAATCCAAGTATGCACTTGATTTATTCTCATGATTCCACATGGTTGATTATAAGATTACTTTTATGATTAGTATTGCATAACAAGGTTAATACACTTGAATTGCTCTCATGATCCCACATGGTTAATTGTAATCTTACATGAGGCTCATGACTTGATGCAACATTATGCAATCTAATGGATATTGGAATGACCTAGAGCAAGATCTAGGGTTTCACCATGTGTTGATGCAAGAGTTGACGTGATTGATGTAGAATGTTGAATAATGAAGGTGGGTTGATGATTCAAGCATAACCTTGCACATTGGTTCATAAAAAAACACTGCTTTCTCCACATCCCTTGCACACCCACTTGCATGCTAGCATAGTGTCAAGATGCCTTGCACATGGATGCATATCAAATAATACCACTTCATGCATAGCTACAGAAGCATTAGTCCCAATAGTTTTGTGCATAACCACACAACAAATTATGTTAGTAGTACCTAATGTGTAAGCTTCAACAACTTCATAAAGCTCCTTCACACTGTGTGCTATAACACATGCTTTCCCTTATGCAACTTAGCATTAAATTATACGTGCACAACACATGACATCAACTCCTCCATAGGAAATACTACCATATGCATGTAGCACATGTCAACCTTAGTGCGGTAAGAAACATGTCTAAACAAATCCGACACTTAGTACAAAATACACATCCAACATGACAACATCCTACGCCACATGTAACCACACCATAGGGGTTTGGCACTTGGCAACATCCTATTCGCACATGCCACACAACTATACTATTGGACATATGTCAACATAGATGTGGCTCTCATTATTAAGCCTTCACTTATAAATATTATCATTGTATACCTTGTACAATAGATAGGCTTAATAGGTAGACTTGGTAGTCCAACACTCTAGTCCATTTGCACACTTATTAACATGCTTTGCATATTTGATATAGCCTCTCGTGTAGTCTAGGCAAATTAGGGGGGATATGTCACCCCTTTTTTGATCATGAGAATTCTCATTCTTAACATTTTCTATAATTCATACACTCATGTGTGTATCCCTATTCTACCATTGAACATAATAGTATTTTGGCTAATATTATGCTTGATGTGTCATGGTTTTGCACATCTTGTTTTCCAAGTTCCATTGTGCATTCTAGAATTCACATGACTATTTAGGCAATTCTTATCACTTAGATAGCTTATGGATTGCTCTTTGAGTGCCTCATGGGCTCAACTCGAGTTAGTTGATCTCTTGTTATAGATAGATGCTATAAGATTGTCCTAATGATTGGAAGATCCCTTGATGTTTGATGGATCAATAGCTCTAGGGGTGATGTCCTTTTACACTTATCCTAGGCACACAATTTAAAAGTTTTGGTGTGGGAAATAGTAAATAATAATTGGTTGGAAGGGGCTTGGCTTGGACCCAATATGAAATTTGAATTTTGAAGAAGTGGGTCAATCCTTTCGCTGTGGGTCTACCAAGGTCATATTTATATCTACAATTTTGAACCTTGGGGAGGAAACTATATTCTTAAACCTAGAAATGCTTTGTGCTTGGACACAATGTAATTTTTGATACTCAATTTGAATTTGAAGTCAATTCAATCAAAATCAAGTGCTATGGCAATATACTTAAAAAATACACTGGGATCCACTTTTCATCCTTACAGTTGTCTTTTTGTCTCCAAAATTAAAATCAATCTTGATTAAATCAACAGCTATACCCCCGTGGACCAATTCCACACGGAAGAAAACTCCGCGTGCTCACGCCAAGCTATCTATAAAACGAAACACGGCCTCTCTTAAATGTCAAGCGTAAAGCCAAGTTAACCGAAAAGCTAAATATAAATCTAAGCGAAGTTACTAGAAGACAATTAGAGCAATTGGGGGAATATAAATTGAGTTCAAATTAGGCCTGTCTTGGAGAGAGAAGCTTGCGAAGGATATTGGTGTTCAATTGTGTGACGCGCTGCTCACATCTTGCGCAAAATTTAGGAGTAGCTTCCAATTTTCCGCAGATCGGCTTTGTCTCTCCAGGAAAAATGGTATGCTGGTTTTTTTGTAAAACGAAAATTTCCTCTTTCCTTTATGTTTTTGATCTGTATAAGGCTTGCATGGAATCCAGACGTTGTCATGTTGATTTGATTGGATCCATATCATCAGATCGGTGTTGTTTTTATTTTTAGGTCAATTATTTTTTGAAAATTGGTCTGTCGCAAGTTCAATTCGCATGTGGTCTGCTCTTTAGGGTTTGATAACATTGTGTTTTTTGCGTCTTTGTCTATGCGTTTGTATTCTGATGATTTGACTTTTTTCTTAAATGGCATTGGGGCCATTAGGATTGGGAATTCGTAATTTTTGGAAAGTTGGGAGTTTTAATGTGCGTTTCGATTCTACTTTTATGGGTTTCTTGTTTGAATGTAATTCTTGAAAGCGCATAGACGGGAGATAATGCGATCTGTAGTTTTAGGTGGATGGCAGTTGAAATTGAGAGGTTCTGAGTTTAGTGTTTATAATTGCTGATAGAATCTTTAGTTATTGTTCGTTTTTTTAGAACTGCGTTTATCATTGTTTTTAAAATTCTTTTGATTTGTTGCTGCACATCTGGTTTATGTTTTGATCTTTACAATCGGGATCCTATGTACTTTTGGTGCAATGCTGTTGGAAATGCTTCTTAAACATTTGATCTGATACAATATTATGCCGGATATGATGTCCTCGTCTTTACCATCTGGATCTTTTATTCTGTCGGGTTTATGCCATTGGAAATGCTTATTAACCATTTGATTTGATGCAATACCATGTTGTTAGAATTTGATTTTACGTTGATGATATGTTGCTACCTATATTATACTGTTAATGCCGTTGGAAATGCTTATTAACCATTGGATTTGATGCAATATTATGCGGTTAGAATTTACTTTTACTTCTCATCGTCGTGTATGCCATATCGTGGATTCCTGGAAGGGATTTACAGATCTATTTTGAAGCACATTTGCAAGAGGATGAAAAGGATTTGGGATATATTCTCTTGGCTTATAATGTTTTCATATTTTTGACCCTTACCCTACCCTCCATCTGTTTGTATGTTGACAGTCCATTTTATTATTTGTATTGAGTTGGTTAGTTGGAGATTATTAACTTAGGCTTCCCTCAAATTTATGGCTCTTATCATATGCAACAATAATTGCTGGCAATTGTAGAAAAAATGGGTCGGTTCCTCTCTGATAGTTAGTTATTTCGCCTTTATCAAGGGCACTGTCCTAGATTGTAGTATCTAAGTGGAGTCATCTTAGCACTTGAAACAAAGGAATCTTTGCATCTTTGTGGTTAGATTCTTTTTGATCTTCCTTTTTGTTCAGCTGTCATGGTGGGTAGCCTTATATGTATTGCTCCGAGGTCTTGTGCCAGGACTGTATGACACCACATTGGCTCCTTTGCGCATACCTATCTGTTTGTTCTGAGTGGATATTTTTCTTCTTTTGTTGGTAAAATATTTGGTGAATTATGGTTTGTGTTTAACAGGGTGTGGGGTAAAGCTTCGACCACATTCTGTAGATTTTTGAACATGTAACTCTTGAAAATGCTCCATGAATAGTATGCCTCAGCCTTTCCATATGTCTAATCAATGTATGGGGTTATGGGGTGCTTTATTTTGGTGTGGGGATTTTGAAGGGACTTGAACCTGGTTCATGCTGTAATCGATATGTTGCTTTTATTTCGGAGCATGTTTGGTTACTCTTTGGTAATTGACAGTTGTCTAAGTTGTTGATTTAAGTTCTGCCATTGCCTTTGAATTTCTGTTTTTTTGGCTGGGTCCTTAGCATACTTTCTTTGCAGGTATATTCTGGGAAAGGTTTATTTTTCTTTTGTTAGTGGAAGGAGGGATTCTGGCTCATTATCTTTATCATTTTTGGTTTAGCCATCAAGTCATCAAAAACAAAATCATGATCATCTACACTTTCAAACCTTTTGAAATTAGGTTGATCTTTGAAGAAGAGGTTGAAGCTTTTGTAGTATTGAAATGTTACAAAGTAATGCCTTTGTATTCTCCTCTTTTCTTGCAAGTGCCCAAGCCGTCATATTCTCCTACCCTTTCTCATAGATAATATCGAAATCCTATTCCAAATTATTTTTAACCCATTTTTGTTGCTTTTCAGATGATAGCTATTGTTTCAAGATGAATTTCAGATTTTCATGATTCCTTTTTACATTGAATTTTCCTCCCATCAAGTAAGGAAGTATATCAAATTTCCATGATTCATTTTTTAGTTTGAAGCATCTTCCTATCAAATAGGGTGCAATGCTTGACTGCATGTACAATAGCCAAACATTTTTCTTCTCATTAATGGGCTTGTGTAGATTTTTCCTTTTGAGCGGGGTACTTGCAGAGGATATGTGCTTGCCTTCTTGCATTAGAACAAAACCAATGCCATTTGCCACAAGCATCTAGGCACACAATGAAAGTTTTGGTGAAAAATCTAAAGTAGCTAGTACACATAGCCTCCTCGAGCTTCTCAAAGGTTCTTGTTGCTTCCACATTTCTAGACAATGCATCTATTTTTTAGAGATTTGTTGGTGGGGATGTTATGTGTCCATAGTTCACCCCCTTAGATTCTTGAAGGTTTTGGGTACTTTTCATTCTACCATCTTGTTGTGCTTGCTAGGATTTGCCTTGACCCCTTCATGCAAAGCTTTGAAATGTCGAAGGAGCATTTGTAAGACCAAAGGTCATAATCAGAATTTCTCAAAGACCCTTGCGTTTTTTAAAGTTTGTTTTGGGAATATCCTCATCCATAATTTTGATTTGATGATGTCTTGACTTGAGTTCTAGTTTTATAAAGAAAATTCTCCCATCTAACTCATTTAGAAAATCATTAATAACCGATATAGGGAAATTATCTTTGACAATGAGCTACATTAGCTATTTGTAGTCTTTATGCATTCACAAATTGTTAGCCTTCTTGCAAATCATCACCATTGGAGCAGAATATGCATTTGTTGGACCATGTGCTCAAGGGCATTGCGCCATTGCTTACCTTGAATGGCAATATCATAATCCCTATTTTGTGGAAGATTGTTAGGAATATCCTCAAATACCACTAACTGTTTGTCAAGAATAGAGTGGAGATCTGCTAGTGGTAATGAATGCAACCAATGAGCTTTGGACAAAACTAATTTTGCTCCAAATTTTGAAGAGCCTTTTATGAATAGTTCTTGCATTTGATGGGAACTATTTGTTGAGGCTTTGCATGCAATCTCCAAATTTTCAATGTCTTGCCTTTGGAATGAAATTGTTTGAAGAGCTCCTAAAAGTTCATCTCTATTGTGCCTGATATAGGAAGTTATTGGACACCTAGTTCCACTTTTACTATGCTCATATGAATGCAAAAGTAGGGCTATCCAATAGATAATTGCCCATTGTGATGTTAATGCAATGTTATTTTCTTGAGCAATTGATGGTATCTCTACCTATTAGTATGCCTTGAAATTCTAGAGCTGGGTGCACAAAGTAGTTTATATGTGTTGTTGACTTGTTGACAATGTTGTGAGTGCTGCTAGAATCAATTAGTGTTGCCCCTCCTTTTGTTTCTTTAGAAATCACATGACCTTGAAGGTTTATGGAGTGCTAATGCTTGATCTAGGATCCTAGTGGATTGACAAACACTTCCCCCTATATATCTTTTGGCTTAGAATTCTCTTTCTCCTTTTCTCAACGCTTCTTGAATTAAGAGTAGTTTCTTTGTTGCACACTTCTACATTTTACTAATTATATTTGTTATCACAATTAAAGCATATTCTTTTTCCTTTCTTCTTCTATTTGATGAGGCATACAAGTTCATGGGGATTTCTTCCCATTGCTTAGCGGCAAAACTCTAACTAAAGGCTCTAAATACCACATCTTTCTTGAGTCTGTCCAAAAACTCATGCAAAAAAGATAATCCACAATGGTCTGACTATCCATGATTCCATATTATTGCCAAAGACATACTCTAACCACTCATTTGAAATGAACATTTGTTTCAAATTCATTTATGAGCACAAAGAGTTTGCAATGTGAGGAAGTAGGTGCACATTATATGTAACACTTTTGTGTGATTGCTGATGAATTTCATGATGGTTTTGGACCTCTTTAATACAAATTTAACCCATTGGATTTTTGCTAATCTTCCAAAGTTAAATCAAGACAATCTAAATGCTCTAAAAATAGCACAATCTTTCTTAAGTCTATCAAAAACTCATGCAAAAAAGACAATCCACAATGGTTCGACCATCCATATTATTGGCAAAGACATACTCTACCACTTATTTGAAATGAACATTTGTTTCAAATTCATTTACGAGCACAAAGAGTTTGTAATGCAAGGAAGTAGGTGGCAAATCTAGTCACATTTGGTTGAATACGTTGCCTCCCATCTGTGAAGGTGCACATCACATGTAACACCTTCGTGTGATTGTTGATGAATTTCATGATGGTTTTGGCCCTCTTTAATACAAATTTAACCCATTGGATTTTTGCTAGTCTTCCAAAGTTAAATGAAGACAATGAGATGTGCATGGACACCAAATCAAAGTGAGATGCTTTGCCACTAGAAGTCTCCCAATAACACAACCATCAACATTATTTGTAATAAATTGGATTAGATGTCATGGCCCAACCTCAACTATCGTCTTATCAAATAGGATGAATTGTGTGTGCTTTCTTAACTCAATTTGATGCATTCATTGATTTTAGGAATATTGTGCCAAGCTTTGATGTAACAAGGAAATTGATGAGTATGGATCGTTTGATTTGTCCGCCCATTTGACATAATTGTGCAACTTGTCTTTCCTCATTCCTTGTGATGGTTTGCAAAGACATTGGTCATCTTTTCAACTACACGTGTCAACGTGATCATCCTCAAAGTCTCTAAGAGGGGGCTTTGAACCTAGGACCCACAATTGCAATGGCATCTACCATGTGCTGCAAATATAGAAACCTAACAAATATGGGGATGACATGCTAGAATAGTACTAGAAATTAGTAATGACTTTTTTGGCTTGCTCATGAATGGTCTTCTTCAACCTTGTACTCTCTAAAGATGGTTGTGCTCTAGGTGTAATCTTATGTGCAAAGATGTTAATTTCTAGTACTATTCGCTCTAGGTGTAGTCTTGTAGTCTTATGTGCAAAGATGTTAATGTTCCCCTCTGTGTTAGGTTTGTTTGATGCAAAAGATGTAGAAAAGTCTTTGTCTGATGTGATTGCATTGCCTCATCAAAATGATCAACTCTAGCCTTATAAGACATTGATCCAATTGGTGTGTTTGTCCTTGCCTTTTTTACCTTACTTGTGAATAGGACTCAAGAGCCATCAAGGCTTGGTGGGTGACATTTGGAGGGCACTTATTACAAGCCTTCATGTCATGTACTGACACCTTTGCAAAATGCCATTTCATTCGATGAAATGCCTCCATTGCATCTTAGGCTGCAAGAATTGCATTTCACTTTCTTTGTATAAGGAATGGCTTGGCAATACATCTATGCAAATCCATCTGACTCTATTACTTTTCAAGTCGATTTTAACATTTTTAGAAGCACTTAATTAAATCCCACACACAAGAAATACCTTTATGCATGCTAGGAAATCAAATAAAGCATTTAGAACACACAAGCTTTATTGGTTTCATCATAGAAGGGTCTTGAATAAGACATGATTTGGGTAGATGGGTTTCATAGGTTGTAACACATGTCATGTTCTATTATCCCATCATGGAGCAAGAGGGACACACACAACCACATCCATGGAGCAAGATGGACACTCACAACCTCATCCATGTTACCTTTCCATTATTGGTTGTTGTTGGTTTACACTTGTAATCTTGCACACTCAAGGACACATCAAACATATCTAGCACAAGATAGTTGAAGCATAGTATAAAATCAATGAGCACAAATACACTCACACGAGACACATATATCTCATGGAATCTCATCATATAATAAACACATTAGAATACTGATTCAGGATCAAATCACATATAATCAACATCAAATGACAGTTCTAAATCATCAAAATGAAAGTAACTAACATCACATACTCATAATAGAAACAACGAAGCTGAAAGATCAATATGGCTAGATTGCATAATAATCTCATATGTTTCATAGGGTCATATTGTCATGGTGACATAGAATGTGATCATGGTAGGTTACTAGTATCACAAAGCATGATAATAAAGATATCCTCTAGTCTTCATAATCATAATTATGGTACAGCCCGAAACAGCAAACATAGTTAGCCTGTCAAGCACCTCATATGGATGATTCTTAAATCAACACATACACACTCAAGAAGGCATCACAACCAATTATGGCCCTCAATAACAACTATAATGTATGGATATACAAATGATCAGACGATTAATACATGGTATGAGTCAATTTAAACATGATCATGGACATCCTACATCAGTAATCCCATGCATGCACCCTCATAGATAATCTATTTGTGGAAAACGTCTTGAAAACATGCTACAGTATGAGCATCATAGAGCCCTAGGGTAGAACAAGAGACATGAAACATGTGGGCCTTACACCTTGTACATTGTACCCATGGATTTTGAGGACATGTCTCCAAAATGGCTCTTGGTGGCCCCATGTATAGGGGATGGCTAGGGACATCTGTGATATCCTGTAATTGCCCCTCCTTTTTTCTGCTTTTAAAAGAACATCTAATTTTTATTTTAAAAACAGGGTATCAAATGCTAAACCCTCCCTATAACTAACCTATCCACCCTTTTGTAACTCACAATTACCACAATCAATTTGCATTTTGGACTTGTCGTAATGAAAATAATGAAATTATGTTTTTTTTGCCGCTATATGTGAATCAATGGTTATTGAACATTGAATCTTGAATTTGATGCATTATGTGAATGTCTAAACTTGAATCTCGATGTCATGTACAACTGAGCTTGAGGCAATTTGAATTTCCACACACACACACACTTTTTTTGTTATTTATTTTTGTTTTTCATGCTTCAGTAAAGTGTTCAAATGACCTTCCATCAATTGGCTGATTTTTACCATGAATTTGGATTTGTTTTCATTCTGTAGACTACATCTAGGCGCCTTGCAGACAGGAAAAGTGCTAAGTTTCAAAAGAACATTATGAAGAGAGGTGCAGTTCCTGAAACAACAGTCAAGAAAGGCAATCCGTATCCAGTGGGACCGGTTGTTCTTGGCCTTTTTATCTTTGTCGTGATTGGTTCATGTATGTATATACTACTATTGGCAATTTTTTGAAGTTTTTCTGCAGTAGCAAAGTTTTGAAAGAATAGTTTCCTTTTAGTGTTTACAGAATATATTGCACTCCAAAATTTTGTAAGGAATGAAATTTGTTTTCATAATTGATACTTGATACCATATCACAGCAAAAATGATTGTTGGGAATAACAACAATTGACTATGCTCATTAATTTTGAGATCACTGATTGCAACGCACGCTGCATAGTGCATTATTATATAGTTCAACTTCAAGTTTGAACCTCAAAATCAATTATAAACTACAAAATACAATTGCAAACCTACAAACTACAAGGTAACACAAAGTTGTTCTCGTTAACAATTACAAACTACAAAATACAAATACCAACCTATAAATACAAAGTGTAATACAAAGTGGACAAAGCCAATGAGGCTAGCCAGCAGTCACGTTCCTCCTAATTTGGTTCAACTTCTCTTATCAAATACCTACCAATCCTAAAACCTGGAAATTTTATAGGGTTTAGGGTTGTTGTTGCTATGCAAGTCGATTTTGTTGCTCAAGATGTTTTGTGGTTTTTGTGCAAGTCATGTTCTAGGTTGATGTGCATGGTGTTTTTTTTAGATTAAATAGTGGGGGTATCTATTGGGCCCATCCCATAAAAGCATTAGAGAATATTACATTACAATACTACTAAAAGACGAACAAAACAATTATAACCGTCGCCCATAAAAACAACCAGAAACATGACATGTGTAAGTCAAAACCATCAACCTGCAGCCAAGAAAGATCCAAGAGCAAAAATGTATAAAAAGATTAATGACCTAATGCTCAAAATTAAAGAACATTGTTAATTACTGTTATGCAAAAATTTTTGTAATGGGCATTGTCAATTGTTGGATCCTTTTTTGGTGGAATGGTATTTTCTTCAGAATGAAAACTACAAAAAAAGTAAAGATCAAATTAGTTTATTTTAATTTTTCAATTATAAAGTGACCTACTTTAGTACTATATGAGTGAGCTCTTCGTTGTTTACTTTCGTATTTATCATATTGCAGTTTAAGTTTTTATCTTATATGTTGTTCCACTTTTATTTTTCATCTTGTATTCTCTTGCTTAGTGGTCTGGGGCCCAAGTGTGCCTGGGTGACAATAGACACAAATGTATTTAAATGTGTTATGATAATGACGATGAGAAGATGATGCCTCCTCCCTCCCAACCTTGGCAATGAGACGATATTACTGTCATTCACTCAGTGAGTCTTCCTCCTACTGTTCGTCCTAGGGCTATAGGTAAAAGTTGCTTCACTTGACCCGACTGAAGGTAGACTACCAAGGGATTTTTATAGCCAGTGAATGAATATTTGTTTCTGGTTTAGCACATCTCGACTAACCCCTCCATAATGGGTATGCTAGTCTAGAGGCATCATTGCAATTGCTAGACTAGGTATAATTGCCAGTGAATATTCAGTTCGGTAGTGTTGGTTGATTAAATTCCAGTGTGCATCTGGATACCGCCGGGAAACATTAAGATTGGTCCAACGGACCCAGTGCATGTGTTTCTTCCCGTCGACCATAAGTGTAAGAGGTTGACCATGCCATTATATGGGTATGGTTACAGAAAAACTTCATTCACCCCAATTTATTCATAGAGTAGTAGTAGTGATACTGGTGATTCCCCGTCTCTATATAATCAATTCATTAGGGGGGCCCTACTATTCTAAAGGCGAACATTACTGATATATGCAGCATTGATGTTGCCTGCCTGATTAAGATACTGGAATAGAAGCGCTCATTCCATCTCCACACTCATTGAAAGCTAGACCCAGTCATTCCTTGGATGATACTCGTGTCCTGGATCGGCCTATATATACTCCTGTCAACCCAACTCCTCTGAATCAATGTCTTCTTGTGCTGCCCCTGGGTTCTGGGTAGATAGTAAATAGCAATTGAATTGGCCCTTGATTGGATCAGATAGGAGAAGTAGTATTAACACTGCCAATAGACGAGTAGTCATTCCCAACCCTAAATGAAAGATTGATAGTGTGCAATTAGCAAATTGTAATGCTTGAACAAAGAGACTACACAAGCAATAAGGCACTCCAAGTTAGAATAGTAATAGCAAAGTTTTGAACAAGATCCAAGGGAGGGATGTTTGTGGAAAAGATGTCTATGTCTATGCTTACCATGCTTTCTTTATGTATGTCTTTTGAAGAATGGCTTTGATATGTTAACATACAAGTGTGGAAGATGGAGTGATGTGGGGGCAGTCACAAGCTGATGGTTTGTATCTTCTGATTAGTCATTTTTGGAACTGCTATTGAGTGGGTCATTCAGAGCAAGATTGGCATTGCAGCCATTATGCAGCACAGGATAAGAGGAGTTAGCTTTGGAATACAACCCATTCATGAGTAGAAGGCCATGAGCTTGCGGTGAAGATGACATATGATGTGGACCGTAGGTGTCATTCCGTAAGATGATCAAAGTGCTAGATCACCTAGGATTAGTTACCCTTTCTTGTGAAGCAACAGTTTCCATTGTGCTAAGCTATAGAAGATGTGAAAAGTTGCTGGCAATTTAAGCGTATGCAAAGCATTTCATTTTGAAAGAAACTTGACCTTCTTTAATGATCTGGGAGAGAGGATTCCCTTAGTTCCTTGTGTTTCTGATCCTGTTAATGATTTGATTTGCTTATGTTGGATATGGTGCAATTAATTAAGATTGGTTCTTATTGGCTAAGTTTTACTGCATCATTTGGTGTGTCTAACAAAGATGGCGAGTCTTGATTGGTTCATGAGTTCTGTACTGAAGATTGGATGTACATAATGATAAACTAGATGATCAAGCTTAAAGGCATTATCTCCATTCTTAGTGATGGTGTATGGGCAGTTTTGGAGATGCTGGATTTTGCTGTAAAGGTCTTTTGAATCTTTCCTTACACAAATGCAACCGTATTCTTATAGTTATCGGCACAAGGGTGAAGTTTGATTCTAATCATAGCATCCCTTGTATTTGGTATTGGACTTAAGTATAATAGTTTGCACATGTTATTGAGCGTGTGGGATGTGTGCTGAAAGAACTTGAAAACTTTGTCAACTTCCTTTTGAGCTGAAAGGAGTTGTTATAGAGGGTGATAGAGTATCAGCTAAATGAAATGGTGCTTATGGTTGGAAATTGAAGCTTGAAAAGAGCTGTGTAGAGCTTCTATCTATGTCGAATGAAAGGAAGACTCTCATGCCAAATGCAATGCTTATTGGAATTTTAGTGTCTTTGTCTATTAGTTTGAAGATGAAAAGTGGTAAGACTTTTTCAACTCTCTGTCTATCATTGACAAAAGCAGTTTCCAAAAATGGCTCAAGAATCTTGTGTCTATATGGGATATGATAATAAATGTTATTCCAAAGTGAAACCATACATTCTAAAAGCACATTTGACCTGTTTTTAGAGCGTGAGAAATGCTATCTTTGAGAACCTATGAACTACTACATATGCGTGGTAGGTAAATTTGCGAGGAAATCCATTTGAACTAATATCCAATGCTTGTTTGTTAATGGCAAATAAGTATATACTCCTTGATTCTTGTTGGGAGGCTTGGCTATAGCATAGGTAGTAGAGGATGTGATTAATTTACAATATTTAACCTATGATGTGGCCAAAAAAAGTATTTCAAACTTCTCATCTGCAAAATATTCTGTGACCTTGCTGAAGTGAGCCACCTATTACCAAGAGTCTAAATTAGACTGGTTTGTACTGGTCTTGTGTACATGTGCAGCAAGCACTAAGAGAAGAGATTGAATTTGGGAATGTGCTACTGGATTGTTGCTCCCCTTCTTATCCTTGATGTTCAAGTTGGAATTGTTGAAGGTAGAAAGGTCACTATTGATGCCACTCTTTTTGCAATTTGTTTTGCATTTGCAAGAGCTGCAACAATCTAAATGAATGCAATGCTAGAAATGAAATCAATGTCATGGCAGCATAGCCTTCCGGATTGATCAATGCCAAATTGGTAGATAATGAAATTCAGATCTTTGGTGGCTAAGCCATCCAAATTTCATTACAATGTAAGTGCCAATAATCAAATGGGATCTGCATTAGACCTTCCAGAATCCTCTTACAAAGTCAAATGCAACTACAATATGGCGTTAATACCTCCCAGATTTACAAACTAAATAATTAAGCATGCAAGTTGAAATTCACAAAATAACTCTGGTTAATCAGCAGCAAACTCTCTGAAAATTATTATTATCAATAATCAATCATGATGCAACAGCCAAGGATTAGACTGAAAAACAGCAAATGTGAAAGATGGCAATTACCCATGTTGTACAATCAACTGAAGAAGCAACTAACAGCAGAAAATTAATGGTATCACAACATATTAACTCTGGGATTTGACGGTATCTTCATGGGTAGTCTATATGTTTCAATGTTAGGAAAAGGTAGTCTTGGAATTAGACCCATGGTATGCTTCACCTCATGGTATCTTCATGGGTAGTGTGGTAGTTATTGCACCATTTCTGTATAGATAAGGAGACTCTTTGAAGGGCAAGGGTATTTTTTCTTGACCACAGTAGTAATTGACTGTGTCTTATATGAGCAGATGCGGCTTAGCCAATTATTTAGAACAACAACATCTATCTTGCCTTTTAAAAGTAGAGATCCAAATTAACTTCATTTATGGTGTTTGGGCTCCAAATTGTATCTGTGTTAATGAAGGTGATGATTTTGAAGGGGATTGAACATGTTATAGAAGCTGAGTGAAATAACACAGCTCAACTTTTTATTTTGCATGGTGTTTCTTTAAACCATTGGTCAGTGCAAAGCATTCTCTATTATTTGTTGAAACATCCCCAAAGTTGGCATCTTTTACAGGGATTTGTTTGCCGTCTGCTTATATTATGGAGTGAGGGTCATGAGTTTTGAGATCATGCTTCCTGTAGTTAGACCTTGTTAGCAGGCATATAAAATGCAGAGAGATTCATATAGACTCCAATAGTGTATGCTAAATGTTACTGTGAAGTGGTGAGTGCTTGTGATATCTCTAATCTGGGGCCTAGGTGTACGTGGGAGACATTTATTCAAATGTGTTTTGAAGCTGGGGAAAGAACTATAGTGTGCAAATAACAAATTAGAGTGCTTGAACAAATACAATGCAACATCAATATGGCACTGAGCTCAAATTTTAGTTGCAAAATTGTATTTTTTGCAAAGAATTGTGCAAGACTCAAGAGGTCGGGGATGTACATTGCAAAGAGTAAGGAGTAAGGGTTTTGTGGTATGACTAAATATGCTCCAGTCTTGAAGCTTGTGATGAAGATGGCATATGGTGCAGGGCATTGTTGTTGTATTGTAAGACAATCAAAGTGCTAGATCCTTTTGGATTCCCTCTCCTTTGCCTTTTCTTTTCTGGGCACTCTCTCTTTCTTGTTTGTAGCTTATTTTCTTGTATTGCTGTTTTGTGTCTATTTTCCTCCTCTTCATTGTCTCTTTGTGGATTGTGAATTATAGTTGAGATTTTTCTTTACTTTGCTTGCACAAAACATTTACAAATAGATGCTTTGTTCACTTATTTGTGTGAATATATTTGAGAGTTATATTTCAACTATGTGGAGTTTATCATGACATATGGTCATAGGAATTATATTCTATTCATGTTTATTGAATCACTGCAACTTTCTGGACCAGACATGGAATTCTGTAAAGCCTGTTATTTTTGATTTCAGTTCTGATTAGTAGCATATTTGGTGTTTATAACATATGATTCATGCTTCAGTAAAGATGAATTCAGATTTTTGACAGCTCTTATTGAATCTGTTGATGTTGAGGAGTCTGAACAATCTTGTGTTTTGGTTGTCTTGACAGCCCTGTTTCAAATAATTCGAACTGCATCAAGTGGTGGCATGGCTTGATACTAATCTGCAGTGGATGGGTCTGATTTGGCAGATGGGAATGAAATATTCAGTTACAAGCATCTTAAACAGGAGTTAGCCACTTTTGAAAAAACAATAGTTTAGTCTAAAAATGTTGTCTGTAGGAAAACCATGTTTTTTGTTACATTTGCCTATTCATCGTGGTTAGCTCATGAAAATCATGGATACACAATGGATAAGGCTATAAGCCTGAACAAGGTTTTGGAATAAATCATTTTATAAAATTGATTCTGTTCTCTTTGAACCTTTTTATCGTAAAAATAGAAAGTCAAAACTCTATTGCAGGATTGATGATTATGTTCTATCATAACTATAAAATCCTATGTAGGTTCCATTAGTTTTTATGAGATAATTTTGGATTAGCATATTTGTATCATGTATGGTATGATATTTTGCAAGAGTTTTTTTTACCTTGATATCCTTAGATTGTGTAAATAGTTTCTTTTCTCAGACATGCCCATTACTTGTGGCATTAGTTGCTACCGAAGGTATGCTGTCTGCATGTTTCTTGTAAATGAATACTGATCAAACTTGACAAAATAAATAATCAATAATTGAAAAAGAGATTTATTTAGTTATTTTTTGTTTAGAGATTACCACATTTAGTCTTTAGGTCACATGTTGGGTTGCTTGTTTGTCTGTGTGATTGAATTTTCATTCTTAGGTTTTGGGCCATGTCAAAACAGTTACATATGACAATTTTTTTAATCAGTATTAATTGTTTTTAAACATCTTAACTAGTTTTGCCGACATAATGGTAAATTTTAGGGCGGTTACAGATATACATCTGATATAATAGTTTTCTCTTAGGCTTGCTGTACCGTGAGAAGAAAGGATGGAGGGCATGGCAAGTCGCATTCGTGAGATGTCTTAGCCCAAAAAACCAACATTTCAATAATGCTACCCACGAAGA
The DNA here is from genome assembly GCA_027924645.1 of Cunninghamia lanceolata. Taxonomy (NCBI): domain Eukaryota; kingdom Viridiplantae; phylum Streptophyta; class Pinopsida; order Cupressales; family Cupressaceae; genus Cunninghamia; species Cunninghamia lanceolata. The sequence continues at coordinate 684,435 of BSBN01000416.1, read as the reverse complement.
ATGTTAATAATCTTCAATTCCCACAATTTTAGTTAAGTGATGTCATTTAAAAGTTGAGGGGATTATTTTGTGGGATTTTTATAGTATTAATTGGAGGGTCTAGGAAAGTAAGGAACATCTTAGAAACACATCAAGACAATTTAAAAAATTAGGATGTAAAGTCGAGAGAAATTAAACCTTTTTGCTTGGATAGACTGAAGGTTTTATAGACATTTAAATTCAAAATAAAATACTGATGCTTGCTTTGAGTTGATTTATGAGTTCGTTAACTAAATTAGGTGGATGCCAATGTAAACGTGACCTATCATTATATAATAGGTATGTAAACAATTGAGCTTCTGGCTTCTATTTTATTTGAGTTATGGAACTTATATATTTCCTTTTCTCAGGCTGTTTTCAAAATTGTCTACGACTAACTTCATTGTATAGCTTACGGGATTTACTTCATGGTTTAACAATCATGATTTTATGTTAAGAAAGTGAAGGCTTTGACGAGTATTATTATTAAATAAAAATAGATAATATGTTCAAGATATGACCTATTGTGGACCTAATTTTCAAAATTGGGGACCTTTGCTCTCATCCTCGTTTTAATTTTCATGTTAATTTTTGCATCCTTGGTCTAAAGGTTGGGTTCAGTTCGTACTGATTTCACTATGATTGGATTTTGTCAGCATTATTTGTCTAAGTAATAGGATTTTTAGATTTGGGTGTCTGAATGGTTTCCTTGTAATACATCAATAACGGAAGTTAGGATCGATTAAGTTCCTCCAAGTCCCAGAGTCCATACTTGTTTCCTTTCAAATCTTAAGACTTTGCACAATTTTTTGCATACTACAAAACTCAGGTCAGATGTCAAACCCAAAAAATCTTGAAAATTGAGCTTAGATCCTTTAGTTTCATGTATTTGCAAAAGGCCATAGAAACTCTAAATCTTGATGCACTCAGATTTTGAACCCCAAGATCAGAGACAAAGCCAACTCAGTCTTTCAGTCCAAGTTTTCAATGTGTATGATAAACTCCAAACCCCAAATCCCATATTTCATTAGGAGTAAAATTTCATTTTGGCCTGAACTCTGAATGCCAAATATGCTAAGCGCCAGTAGGACCCCAAGGTCTGAAGCTGTTGGGCATTGATGGCCCATGTGCGAGTCAGTGTTGTACCTTATGGTTGTTGATTTCCATCCATTTGTCATTTCTCTCACATCTTTCAGTGAATTTGAATCTTTGACATTTATTTAATCTTCTTGACTATTTGCCTCCTGAATTCTACTTGTTTGCTTGTGCATTTGAGGGATTTCATTTTAGCATTTCTAGGTTCCTTCCCTTTGCTCATTTTATTATATTTATTTCATTTTTGTGATTAGGGGTTTTCATGTTACTTAATATAGATAAATTTAGAAGCCCCATTTTAGGCATTGTATGTTCAAATTTAATTTTTTCTAAGTGAATCCTAGTATTTTTTTGAAACTTTATAAACTAAACTTTAATTAGACCATCATGCATGTTGAACACTTCAAAACTGTAATAATTTGCCCTAATCGTAATCTACCATTATAATTTTCCCAAAATTCTCTTTGGAGCAGATTTTTAAAACCGTATTTGTAGTTGTGATCTTGACACCCTAGACTAAGAGATTTTCATCAGATCGCTGTGATTCATTTTCATATTTGTGTATTTGAATATTTTTCATTCAGTGTTTAAACCCCCAAAAATAAAAAAACTCGGGTCTCCAAATCAAAAGCAAAAACATATTAAAATATTTGCAATTCAACCCTGAGTCATCATCGATTCAGACTTTCGGATCTAAACCATAATTTGTAATACTTAGTAACACTCGTAACCTTGAGTTATATAAGACTTAGGTTTTTTGTTTTAATTTTCAAAGCATGTAAAACTTAGTTTATACTTTGCACTCTAAAATACTAAAGTTTATGTTGTTTTGGACTTACGATTAGAAAAAGCACAAATGCAATTGTGCATTCAGCATCTGAAACCTTTAGTCTTTATAGCATGCATGTGTAAGGTTCCATCACAAGTCTAAAATCTAAGGAACTTCTTACTCAAAGTTGTAAGACTGGGTTTTTCAAACATGTAAAATGCTTGCAAGACTCTAAACCCTAAACTTGGTGTAAATAGACCTTTTAAACCCTATTTGCAAGCATGTGAACTTGTAGTTTGGGCCGAACCACTAATTTTCATACTTACAAAATGGCAAGGATAGTCCTAAAATCTTGTAAAATAGCCTCCTAAATTCTCATAAAATAGCCTCCTAAATTCTCATAAAATAGCCTTCTAACATTGAAACTTGTATTTTAACCTATAAATCTTTATGTTTTTTTCAATATAGGATCTTTTTAACATGTAAGCACATAATGAAGCTATGAAATGTCTTTAAAAACCAAATATTAAACTTCAACAAACCTAAATCACATTCTTGGAGCTTTAATGTTAACCTTGACCCATTCTTAACAAGACACCCTAGAGAAGTATGTCATCACCAACTAAAATGAAACACAAATTCAAGGGTGTCATCCCACTCTTCGAGATAATCACAAAACTTAAAGTTGAATGGTCTAGTTCAAGTTGCAACCTTCACAATAGTCATTCGAGCTAGTAATGATATGTGCTCAATTCTATTATAAGGATACAAGGGAGTTTAGAAATGTGGATGGTAATGCAGTGTTACTAATTTAATTAGTGTTATTTATTCATTCACAATACATTGAAGAAATGTTAGATCTCCCTATCAGGGAAGAATATGTCTAGATCACCATGGATTCCTTTAGAAGGTACTATGATGGTCATGTGGATATATGTTTAGAAGTCAAAATAAATTTTGGCTCATTAAACCAAAGTCATCATTTACCAGGTTTCCAAAGAAACTGTTTAGAAGTGAATTTAGTGAAGTTAATGATATAATTACATGGTTGAGAAGGGTCATCGGACGAGATTGTAAGAGAGTTCCAAACATGGATATATAAATACATTTCCAAGATTCTTGTTGGAAGGGAGTTTATCAACTAGGCCACCCTAATCAACGACATGCTACATGAACAATTGAGCAATGTGACTCAAATGGAGGTCTTCTACATGACCTCATATTTGGTGCATGCCTTGGCTAGAAGGAAACAATTTGTTGGACTTAAAACTAAGGGGGTCATGAGAATGGGTCAACAAAAGGTGTATGAGTACTACCTGTAATTAAAATTCAAAAAAGGTGCTAATTTATTCAAGAGGGTTCATGATGCATTCATCTTCTATATCATTTGGATGTTGGAGAATGACTTTACCTAAAGGATTTCAAATGAGGCGAAAGAGGAAATTAAAAAATTGGGTAACTGTTATACCAATTTCCTACATTCACTTACAGTGGGGGTATTTTGCCAAGCACCAGTCAAGTTGCCCACTTATGTTAGTGATAAGTTGATTTTGCTAGATTTGTAAAGGCAATTATTGGTAGTTCAGAAGTTGTTCTCAAAGAGGAAGGTTAAAGGAGTCTCCTTTTGTATTTCTATTGGAAAATACACCTGCTTAACTATCTAGGCTACTAAGGCCATTGATATAGAAAGGGCACAAGTCACCTTGCATGCATTTGAGGGCAGCGATTCATTCAACCTTGTATCTTGCATAGAAGGGTTAGGATATGCGTATAAACACAATCATAAGTTAGAATATTTTTGGGCAGATTGTGTAGATCATGAAGTTCATAAGAGGAGCCACTTGTGCCTAAATGCACATCACATAAGTTAGAATATTTTTGGGCAGATTGTGTAGATGATCGTGAAGTTCATAAGAGGAGCCACTTGTGCCTAAATGCACATCAAATGAAAATATATTAGATTGCCACAATACTAAATGAAATAAAGGATGATGGAAAAGTCCTAGATCCTACATATAATCTAGAAAAAACCCTTCCAAGAAGAGATTGGAGTACAAAGGAAATTAAATATATTGAGAAGATAACCAAGAAGGTGGTCTAGAGGAGTCAGGAATAGTTGGATGAAATGAAAAGGAAGAATAATATGTCAGTGGGAGAATCTTCGAACAAGCAAGAAGGAAAGGAAAAGCAGGTAGATAAAGAAGAGGGACAAGATGAAGTTCCAAAACTAGAAAGGAAGAAGATATCTAAAATTACAATTATACATCAAGGAGAAGGTTCTTTGTAGGATAGTTTCTTCTACTCCATCTCCACCTTATGCCATGCAAATTGCACAAACTCAAGTAGAACATGTTTTAATAGATAAGTCTCCTACTTCTTATTCTAAGGACTCTCTAGAAGCACAAGAAGAGCCTACCTCTACTCCTTAATCTTCTAAGTTTCCTTATTCCTCTTCTCCTCCTCATAAGTCACTCCCTCTATCTTCACCACCGAAGTCTCCACCTATAAATCCCCTGATAAATTCTACCATGAGAACTTCTACATAGTCTCCTAGGAGAACTCCAACTCCTTCACCTAATAAAATACTACTCCTTTACATAGCAATAGTAAAAGGATGGTACCCAACAAGAGGTGTCAACCACACAAAATACACCAAAGTGGTTTGATCAGATAATTCAAAAGAGGAAAAGAGTAACAACGCTAGCATTGGATGATTTTGCTTAGTTGGCTTCCATGTTCTCGAAGCCTCCACCTTTGAAGAAGGTTAGAGTGAGGTTAACTATCACCATAGATACTCAAGGGAGTAGGCAAGCTCAAATTATAAACCCTTGTCTAATATGCCTAAAATAGAAATGTAGCCTTTAGACTTCACTGTAACAACAATCTAACTAGGGAAGCAATCAATAGAAGAAAGTATAAAGCAAGCCACTAAGTCTTCTATGGATATAATGATTCAAAAGATTGATAAAGATAGTGCTACAAAAGAAGAATGAAGAGACAAGGTGTCACACCTCACATCTTACATTGAATATCTTGATGGACTAATTACATTATTAGATCCAACACTCACTCCTCAACTTGTATAAACCATGGAGATAAATTTGTTAGTTGTTGGGGAGGTGGGAAGTGTAATGAGGGTGGTGAGGACATGGAATGCAAAGATGCAATCAATAGGGTATAGAATCATGGACAACATAGATTTGATATGTGATAGGGTACCAAAGGAGAAGGATGCCATACAAATGTTGGAAGTGGAAATTGATAAAGATTTGGGATCAATTAAAAACCTTTATCCACAGGTTGTCGAACTTGCTAAAGTTTACTTTCAAGCTTTGGTAGATAGTGGTGTGTTGGATGGGTAGGAACTATATCTAATCAGAAAATGGAAGGGAGCATACAACTTTAGGATGGATATTTTAAAATTTTGTAAAAGAAGTTTTGAAGCAACTTATGATCTGATGCATATTCTTTCATTAGCATCTCAACATGTAGACTCATGTAAATCATGGTTTCCATAATAACCTGAGTAGGAACATTTAATTGTTCCCAAGTACAACATCCTCCTTTGTTATTAAAGCACCAGATTCACACAATCCATGTTATCCTCTATATTGTAATGAAAAAGGCTACTCTTTGTAGCTCTACACTCACAACAGGCGACATCTGTGTCCAATTCACAAGCTTACAACTCTCATTAAGACTACAAGCACATAAATCGTTTGTAGCTTCTCTTTGATGGCTAACCTCTTGGTCTCACAATACCAAATTGACATTATGCTAGAAAACAACAATATCACCTCTTAATAGTTCCTAGCACAATCCTACACAAGACACTTCAAAATTTTGAGCCATTGAGCTACTTTAGTGCAAACATTGTTCTTTTGGATCATATCCACTCTAACGCTTTACATTGCTTTGTTTTCCATAGCTATAATGTATAAGGACCTACTTCCCTCGATAAGGTAGAATAGGTTCGTCTATATCCTCTCCTTTTTGCATCGCACTATAGGGGCTAGCTTCCCTTGGTATTTGCAAGCACATACAATTAGGACCTTGATTCAAATAGTAATCATGCCAACATAGTCTAGGACTTCTTTAATTCTTGGGTAGATGTTTCACTCTTTGGTACCTTACATTTACATATCATCATTAGAAGATGCGTAGCATCATGAACCTCAGGTTAATGCACAAAGTCGGCCTTATCCATTTTTGTGTTTAGACCTTTAAGCATTCTCTAGTGTAATGCAAAATTACTTGACAAGAAAGGGCAAAGGATCAAACACAACTATGTAATTGTGCACCATTTTAAGATTATAAAAAAATTTAGCTATTAATTTTCTTCATCACACACCAAAGTTTAATGGAGACCATTACTCTAAAAAAAAGGAAAACAATCCATGCACAATTCTATGCAACTTATAATCCTACACATCATCTTAACATTAACACATCTCATGTCACAATATTCATTGCACACACACTTCATGCCAAGATGCATTGCACATGGATGAAGACTTTTGGTAGAATGGATTTGTGAACATCTACACAAGCATCAACTTAGTGAAAGACAGTCATGCATGCACTCTTCAATCATGCCATGCAACTTTAAGAGTCTACACATCAGCTTCAACAATAACTTCACCAAATTGTTACTATACATCTCCAAATTTTACATGGCCTCACATGGGTGTACATGCATTCATTTAGCATAGCTAGTTTGGTACCATACATGTTAGACATGTGGACACACCTAATACCATATGATCAAACCATCTAAATAATATGATATAGGTTAGACATCTATCACCTGCACATTCACATATAAAGTGCACCATACATACATGACATTTTTCAAGTTTCTATTTGTAGTCCACCTAACAACCATTATATAAATACAGTAGCCCCCAAAGTAATATAATCATAGGTTTATAACTAGAGGACCTTTAGTATGGGATTGTACCTACAACCTTTGTAAAACACCTATTATCATGGGTTGTACCTCTCCATGGTATCTTGGCAAATTAAGTGGATGTATTTTCCTACATGAGAACTTAATTTTGTTAGATTATTTTTATTACATCATTGTTTATTTCCAATTAATAGCTATTTCATAGTTATAGTTGGTTTGTTGGTGGAGTATACAGGACTAAGTGGTTATTCAAACCACTTCATGTATATATTAGCTGCTCATACATTAATCTATTTGCTCATACATTAATCTATTCGCTCATTGCTCTTAATCTATTTGCTCATTGCTGTCAATATTTTTTCATGGTATCAGAGCAAGATTGAATAATCTTGAGCATGTGTGAGACCGAGAGGTTGAAAAGAAATTAGAAGAGTTGTCCAAGGCGTTGCAAATTGCAGTGAAGGCGTCTAAACCTGCTCTCAAGAGACCGTACGACGTGAAGAGGGTGATCAAAGGCATTTAATCCATGTGCAAAGCGTCATACCATATCCACAGAAGGCGTTGAATGTAATCAACATTTGCAGAAATGTTGAGAAATTCATTTTTGCTGATTTGTTGGAGGCATTCTGAGCTATCATCTGCTAGGCGTTTGAAAAAGATGTACAGAAAGCCGTACGAATAGACTTTCTCTGCTGAGCATTTCAAATTGCAAAAGAATGTGTTGAGATTATTAGTGTCTGCAGAAATGCTTCTGTTGAAAGTTGGCGCTAGAAAATTTGTAGAAATCTGCAAAAGCCATTCCAAACTGCTTGCTGTAGATAAAACTAAAAATATCAGCGTTGGAATCTGCAGAAGAGGGAGTTGAAACATAAAAATGTTGGCGTCTAGAAACTTGAAATAATACGGCAATTTGAAGTCTGCAAATTGGTGTTGGAAATTCAAAGTCTGAAGAGCGTGAAGTCTGAAGAAGCATGAAATTTGAAGTCTGAAGAAGCATGAAATTTGAAGTCTGAAAGAGGCATGGAGAAAACGAAAGGTGCATTTTTTTCCTAAATTTTCTGTATAAGTTTACTTTAGAATTTAAAAAGTATTTTATTAATATTTCAAAAATAATCAATTATTTTAAAATACTTTTTATTTTCTATAGTTTAAACATTTGAAAATGAAAAAAAGGAATAAATTAATTGATTTTTTTGCATTAAAATAAAAAATTTGGAGCAAGTATTAAATGTTTAAACCAAAATTAAAGTTTTGAATCTCAAAACTAAAATCAAACTCGTAGCGTTCCGTATTTACGAGTAATGCCACCGTGTTGAATTACAACATCTAACGTGTAACATAGCTGCAACAATGACGTCTGTGGCATCGAACCTATAAAACGTTGAGGAGAAATAAGGGTTACATCGAAGATATAAGGACATTCAAAACTATAGATAATGGCTCCTAGTGCACCTAAAATAATGCTTCTTGATTTTGAACTCCTGAGAGGTGACAATTATGCCATATAGAAAACCAAAGTACAAACTTAGTTAGAGTTTGAAGACCTTTGGGATGTCTCTGGAACAACAACAAGACCTCAACAAGCAGGTGCGGATCAAAATAAATTTGGTAAGGCCAATCAAAAGGCCAAATTGATCATTTTGTTTGGTGTGTCCGATGAGGTTCAACCCTTGATTCGTACCGCCATCTCTGCAAAAAATGCTTGGGATCGTCTCAAAACAATCTATGAGGCTAAAAAACAAAACCAAATCCTCCATCTATAGTGTCAGTTATATTGTCTCCAAATGCAAAATGGTGAGAAGGTGAGGCATTTTTAGAAGAGTTGCCAAAATAAGAATAACACTTCAAGCGTTAGGAGAAGAAGTCAAAGATGCTTCTCTTGTACCCATAATACTGAGAGCACTACCCCCCTTGTTTCGAGTGTTTGTCACATGTTTAAATGTGGCTCATAAAACACCATCATTTGAAGAACTGGTTAGCTTGCTTCAACAGGAAGAAGCAATTTTTGGTGAGACAGACTCTTAAGACAATTAGGGCCTTGCAACAAAGCAGAAGGGAAAACAACCTGAATGTCAGAGTGGTCCATCAGGTCAGTCTAAACCAAATCAAGACAACTCTTCTCACAAGAAAACAAAATGTCTAATTTGTGGTAAAAAGGGTCATGAACTCAAAGAATGCTGGTATTATTCCTCTGCCAATAGTGAATCCAGTCAAAGAAAACCACAAAAATCTTTCTAGGGGGACAAGAAGAAGCCACCCCATTGCCAAAAAAAGATAAATAAGCAACAAGGCAATGTTGCATCTACATGTACTTCAAATGAAGAAGAGTTCCTATATGTATGCTGTAGAAACTAAGACCTCCACATCAAGCAGTTTAGTCTGGTATGTTGATTCTGGTGCATCCAGACATATGATGGGGGAACAAGAATGGTTCAGTGATCTCACTCCATTCACCTCTTAAGGGCATGTTTCATTAGGTGATGATACCTCATATGAAGTTTAGGGAATTGGTGATATTTCCCTCCCACTAAGAACTCACGAATGTTGGCTTACAAAGGTTCTATATGTACCTGGTCTCACTAAGAACCTACTTTCAATAAGTTAGTTACTAGAGCATAATTTGCAAGTTGAATTTGATCAACACAATGGTGAGAAACTTTGTCTTATCAAAGACAAAAATTGCAATGGAGCAGTTGTAGCTTGTGCTTCAGGGATAGGAAATATGTTCCAACTAATTGATATTTCACATGAAGATCAAGCCTTTGCAGTGAAAACTGATGTATCCACAACTCTTTGGCATAGGAGATTTGGCCACCTTAGTTTTGGTTATCTTCTTGCATTGAGTAAGAGAAATATGGTGAGAGGACTTCCCCCCATTTAGAAAACAAAAGTTCTTTGCTCACATTGTCTTGTTGGGAAACAACATAGGGCTCCTTTTGCTGCTGCAGAAAATAGAGCCTCTAGTCCCTTGGAATTGGTGCACACTGATCGATGCGGACCTATGCCATTCAGTCACCAAAATGCCCGATGTTTCCTTCTCTTTGTGGATGATTATACAAGAAAAATGTGGGTCTATTGTTTGGCTCACAAAGATGAAACCTTTGAGAAATTCAAGGAGTTTAGAGCCCTTATAGAACGGTCATCAGGTTAGACTCTTAGAGCCCTTCGATCAGATTGAGGGGGGAATTCACAAGTAAGGAATTTATAACCTACTTGTACAAACATGGAATACAACAATAGTTGACCACTGCATATACGCCTCAACAAAATGGTGTTGCAGAGAGGCATAATTGTACTATAGCGGAAATGGTGCGATGCATGTTGAAGGATGCATATCTTACTTCTGCATTATGGGTTGAAGCAGTTCATACATCGGTGTATTTGTTGAATCGAGCACCCACCAAAGTGCTTGATAATATCACACTGGAAGAGGCTTGGGCTGGGAAGAAGCCCTCTATTTCTCATTTCAGAGTGTTTGGATGCACCACCTTCATGCATATCCCCAAGATTTAGAGAATAAAATTGGATGACAAGTCTGTGAATTGTATTTTTCTTGGGTACAGTTTAGAGTCAAAGACATATAGGCTTATGGATGTAGTAAAAAAGATAGTGTATATTAGCAGGGATGCTATTTTTGATGAGGACTTTGGTTGCAACACCTCTTCCTCTCCATCACCTATTCATTCCCAAACACCTAGAATTCTTGATCTTGAAGATGAGGAAGTTGATGAAGAGACTCTTGATGAGGTTTTGTTTCCATTGGATGAGTTTCCCCCTCTATCACCACCTCAATCCTCATCTCCTGTACACAAAAAGCTTCCTAAGTGGTATCAAGCCACAATAAATGATGCTAAAGATGATGTAGTTGTAGACAAATCTTTCAGAGGGCCTAAGACTCGTAACAAGTCTTGTGAAGAAGTAAACATGGCCCTTATGTGTACAACTATACAAAGTTTAGAACTTGAAATAGTGCAGCAAGCTCTTGAGTCACCACCTTGGAAAGATGCCATGGATGCTGAATATCAGGCAATTCTAAGGAATAATACATGGGAACTTGTTGATCTTCCACTAGGGAAGAAGGCTATTGGTTGCAAATGGGTTTTTCAGATCAAATATAAGGTAGATGGTAGCATTGACAAGTATAAGGCCCGACATGTGGCTAAGGGCTATGCACAAAAGGAAGGCATTGATAATGATGAGACTTTTGCCCCTACAACAAAGATCAAGACTATCCGTATGGTATTAGCTATGGCAACGTATTTTGGGAGGAAAGTTCACTAGATGGATGTCGAGAGTCCCTTCCTTAATGGGGATCTCATGGAAGAAGTCTACATGACTCAACCAGAGGGATACACTACACTTGGGCAGCAACACAAAGTATGCAGACTCATCAAATCCCTCTATGGTCTTAAACAGGCCCCTTGAGCCTGGTACATAAAGATTGATGAGCATCTCCTTAATCATGGATTCACCAAGAATCCATATGATCCCAATCTCTACCTCAAAGAGCAAGGGGGAGATTGTCATTTTGATTATTTATGTCAACGATTTGGTCATCATAGGGAGTTCTCCACAGATGATTGATGCAACAAAGAATGATCTAAAATGATCATTTGACATGACAGACCATGGGCTTCTACATTATTGTCTTGGACTTGAAGTGTGACAATAGAAGAATTAGATCCATGTTTCTCAAATGAAGTATGCCAAGACACTGTTCAAGAAGTTCAACATGGAAGATTGCAAACTGATGCCAACTCCCATGGAGACAAGTTTGCAACTTTCCCATCACGATCCATCTCCTCAGGTGAATGCTACTCTTTATCGAAAATTGATTGGGAGTCTCATCTACTTGACATATACCATGCTGAATATTAGCGATGCTGTCAGCTATCTCTCTAGGTTTATGCAGGAACCTAAGGTTGTTCATTGGAAGGAAGCAAAGAGGGTTTTGAGATACATCTATGGTATAGTGGAATATGGCCTGGAATACAAGCAAAATGCAGATTTTTCATTGTGTGGATACACAGATGCGGACTATGCAAGTTCAATGGATGACATGAAGTCTACTTCAGGATTCATTTTCTTTTTGGGATCTGGTCTAATTTCTTGGGGGAGCAAAAAGCAAATCAGTGTTGCTCGCTCTTCCATAGAGGCATAATATCGTACTATAGGAGGGCTATATGTGAGGTGATATGGTTACGTCACATTTTGACAGGTATAGGTGTTCCTGATACAAGTCCTACCACTTTGTTATGCGACAATCAGAGTGTACTGAAGCTTGTTCGCAATCCAATTTTTCATGAGCATACCAAGCATATTGGGTTTAGTGCCATTATATTTGTGAGCATATTCAACAACAGAATATCCAACTCTAGTTTTGTCTGACTCAAGAGTAGCGTGCTGACATATGTACAAAATCACTTGCCATAGTGAAGTTCGAAGCTTTCCAAACTTTCATACTTTGGTCTCTTGGGCATATGATGTAATAAGGGGGGGGGTGTTAGATTATTTTTATTACATCATTGTTTATTTCCAACTAATAACTATTTCATAGTTATAGTTGGTTGGTTGGTTGGGTATGCTCGACTAAGTGGTTATTCAAACCACTTCTACATGTATATATTGGTTGCTCATACATTAATCTATTTGCTCATTGCTCTCAATATTTTGTCAACTTTCCCACCATCCTCTACCAAATTGTACATGCACACCATCAATGAATAAATGACAACATATTATTTATACATTAGGCATGGCTTGTCACTTTGTCATGCTTCTTCTATAAATATTTTCCATTTAAACAATGAATGGATATAAATCTCTCTATGAGCATTGTTCCATAATATTTTTGCTACTTGAAAGGTTATCCTTAAATTCTCAAAACAAAATTGGATCATAATGCCCAAGTCATAACGAGTCAACATTCCCAATAAGGAATGTAACTCCCTAGGTCATAACCACCCACCAAACTTGGGCACTCCATTTTGGACTTATCTTTCTTTTAGAAAGATGATTCTATGTATATGCATCATAAGTTGGTTAAATCTCATCCATGAATTTTACTACTCCACTTTGTAACTCCCTCTTACACATTCTTACACATTATAGAATCTCTACACACCTTACAATATCATACCTACACTTACACATCTTACATGGCATTAGATCCTTCTTATAACACGTCATAATACATTTTACACATGGTATAAAGTGACATCTCAAGTGAGACTCCCTTTTCCATGTGGCCAAATTAATATTACAAAATAATTAATAAATACAAACATTGGGAATTGCAAGGTGTATGCCATCTAACCCCAACAATGATATACAACTTTTTATGGAGGCCCTCTTTTTAAAGTTTCATTGATGCTTTCGCATGACATACCTTTGAGAATTTGTGGAGTTCCTACATATTTTCATGCACATGATGTAGACATAACTATGGATCTAAATAACAACATGAGGATAGTGTTCCACTAGTTGATAATACATCTCCTATAATTACACATAATAAGCATGTACACACATAGACATGGGGCATGTTGGGAATGATATTTACTCTTATTTAAACTAACTCATTAGTGAGATTTACTATCTAAGAAAGTGCATTAATGATCAAGAGAAAAAAATCTAAACAAAAAGGTTATATTAAACCAAAATTACACATTCCTTTAGGACATGACATTTTGACTTACCCTACACCAAGTGGATTTATGGCACCTTGTTTCACAATGTATGATGTAAAGGTGATCCATTATGACATTTACAATACTTCCAAGTTATGTGACCCTTATTTGATGAGGCCAATTGTTTCGTTATAATATTTAGCCTAAGACATATGCTTTTGATCTCATGAAATGCAAACAAGAAAAATATGAACCATTGAGAGATTACATATCACAACTTCAAGCATTAGTTATTAATATTATTTATACCTTAGATGATGGTGAACTTCAAGACATATTTATGCATGGTTTATTTCCAATATTTAAGGACTGCCTCTATTACATGCTTCATCATTCATTTTCATAGTTGTGCACTACTATATGTAAGCATGATCATGATTTATTAAACAATCCTCTCTTATATAAGAACATTTTAAGCACTTTGTCACATTTAGATAATGAGGATGTACCTAATGATGATCATCATGCATACCTCCAACCAAAGAAATTTAGAGAATTTACTACATTTGTTAGAGCCACTGCATATGGTTTTGGAACAACTATCGCAATATAATATTATTACTTTACCTCTAGTTAAACTAATGAATATGCCTAAGTTTGGAACACATACAACTAGATACTATTTTTCCTGTTATCACATACATGGACAAATGTTGTAGAGATAGATGCATTACACACATACATAAAGTTTAAGATCTCATATATATTAAGGGATATACACTAAGCATACTCATGAACTCACAATCCCCATGATTGATCATATTGAAGCACATAAGCAACATTGAGAGACTGATCCTGATGTTAAGATTATACATGAAATAAAAGAGAAATTACCTAATGTGCTACAAGTGACACATGCAGTAGAAAAAGTAAGAAAAGAAGAGGAATAAATAAAAAACTATGAAGACAAACTTAATGGTTTCTTTTGGGACAATGATTATGAAGACAATCGTGGTAATTTGAAGAAAAAGACTAAACCTCCTAGATTTGTCACATGATATTTGAGTAACACTAAAGTTTCTATCCATACACCTATAGCTTGGACTTCTTTACCTTTTTAATTTTCCTATTTACTTTCTCACTTTGCCCTTTTTGACTATGCCTTTATTCTATTCTTTTTACACATATTTCACCCTCTTTTCCCCTACTTGGGGGTATTTTCATTTTTTCCATTTTTCTTTGCTATTTATATCCTCTTTATCACTCTTCCTTTTACCTTTATTTCCCACGTAGGTTGCCTACTTGTCTTTTCTTATCTTTTATGCCATATTTATGCCTCCATAGCATTTACCTTTTTATCATGTTACTTCTTTCTTTGTATTTTTTTCTGCCCATGCTTATTCTTTAGTCTTTGACCACTATTTATTGAGCCTACATTGTTATATTGTGCTTCTATAGCTTATACTTTGATCCTACATTGTCATATCACACTTTTGAGTTATCACATTAGACTGGGGGCATCATGCCTTCCTCCCCTTTTACATCTTATGCCTTCATTTCTATATATTTACATCAAAGGCATCACACCTTCCCTCTTACCATTTGTACTATCATTTAAATATATTTACATGTGGGGAACATCAAGCCTTCCCCTTTTGTATTATACCTTTATGGACATATCTTTACATTTGGGAGCCGTGTTCACCAAATCTGACTCACCACTATTGTGTATAAGTCAAAAGTGGGGAGACACATATGTTGCTACACATGGCTCTATGTATGGAAAAATAACTCCTACTCACATGGCAAGATCAAGTGGATTGGGGGAGTGTCTAAAGGACTACCTTATTCTTGAAGGAGAAGGATCCTAAATGTGGAAACAATGTTTTTGACAAGGGTTGTTGTGGTGCTATAAATATGGGGGCTAGCCCTCATGAACCCTTGTAGAGGTGTATCATGACTATTTTATGAGTGGTTATATTAAGGGTTCTTGTCAATTCAAGCTCTTGGTGAACATTTTCTAGGAATGGGTCAAGGCGATCTGTATTTCCAACTCAAACAATGCATTGAGGTGTGCTAAGATGATTTCTTGTTCTTGATCATTCTCATGTTGTATTTGTTAGATTACTTGATCTTTTTTGTCCTTGACAAGTTTGGGTAGGGGTAAGTTTTCTCTTAGTTCCTTTAGAGTGACTCTAACCCAATCTTATTTGATACCTAGACACATAAGCATAAATTGATAGATGTGATTGAGATAAATGGGGATATAAATAAGGGCCACCTTAGGAGTTACTTATCTACGTGATCTATTTGAATGAACTTGTGTTTCTTAAATTATTTTGTTTACTTTGGTTTTTTCCTTTGTTGTTCAAGATCTAAATTTAGAGCTCATAGCTTGAGTGTGCAAGGACCTAAGAGTTGTGTGTTGTTTTGATTTTATGTTTTTGATGAGATAAATGTTGATAAAGTCAATGATTGCAAGTAATGCTAGAATGCCAAAAATAAACAATCAAAGGAATTTAACCTAGCTTATGTTTTTGTATTTTCCCTATGTATAAATAGACAATCAACTAACAATGAATAACAAACTAGAATGGATGCCAATAATGTTTTTGTTTCTTTTTTCTAGTTGTAGAAGATTAAAAGATACTAAAAGAAATTAAGCTAAATACAAGATTATCAATGATCTTTTTGTTTTTCTCTTTATCTATAATGCAACTTTGCTAAATAAAATGAAAGAGGCAGCTTGCTATTTTTTATATTGAATTGACAAATTAATGTTTTCTTGCTTTTGTTTCATAATTGTTTAACTATGAAAAGATCCAATGGTTGTTTGTTTGAAACTAATTACTTGATTATTGTTGATTTACACTTGATCTTGAAAGAAGTACTCTGATGTATTAGAACAATGATTTTCAAAAAATCTAAACCAATCTAATGAAAATGACCTAATCTACATTAACTGCTAAATCTGAGAAACTATAGTGGAATGTTGTAGATCTAGAGCAAGGTGTGAAGATAATTAACTTTGATTCTAATTATTCTACTTTACTCTATAAAAACAAACTGTTCTAGCTAATTGGAATTGAAACAAATGAATCCCATACCTAGAACATGAACAATCTTGAATGTTGAGGAAGCTTGTAGTGGCATGTATGTCCTCACTAGTCTAGCTTGATGCCTTCTCTTTTCTTGTCTCAATTTTGGAAATCCTTCTTGATGGAAAGGGAGTAGAGAACTCAAAACAAGGATTGATGAAACAAAAACTCAAGAATATGTGTTGTTGTAGCTCTTGATTATTAAGATTTAAAACTAACTAATGATTGGTTTATAGATCCTAGAGGCTATAAGGAGGATTGTACTATAGAATACCTATTAAGGGAATGAAACTTTGGTAAAACACTCTAAAACAAGCACTCAACCTATTGCTATGGATTTATGTGGAGGAGCAAAAATCAAGATTTTATAAAAGAGAAGCAATGAAAGACCCATGCAAAGTCTTTTGGGGAGATATTAATAAGGTTCAATCCATGGTTAGATGTTGAATATGGGAGTTTTCTAGGCCTAGGTGCAATCAGATTTGGACCAAACTCAAGTTTGGGAGCCAAAAATTAGTGCAAGATGGCTAGATTTGGGAGTTCTCACATGCCAACAAAACTTACAAAATTGCCAATCTTGCCAATAAAGGAATCACCTAGGTGATCCTAGAAATAGCTTAGGTGATTCAATACAACAAGAGTGATTTTAGTACTAAAAGGTTAAAACACAACATTTTTACAAGATGATGAAGTATGTGAGTAGGGTACATGACCAATAAACATGAAATAAGAGCAAAGGAGTGTCTTAGGGGCTTACTAGACAATTCCATTAAGGATAAATGAATTGAGAGAAGGTTTTTAATTCCATGTGTGTTGTGTGTTGGTGTCAAATCATCATTAGCCTTCCATGTATGCCCATACAATTTTAGGCACTTACATATTTTCCCCCTAGGTAAGGCAGTCTATATGAATAAGTAGGTGCTATTTCTTGAAAGAGGCATGTGGGCCCCAAAATTTACTTGTACTTACCTAAGCTATTGTCTTGCATTTGGACTTACAAAATAAAAGAAAAGATCATGTGTAGTATATAGTAATTTTGAAAACATGACTAGTGATGAAAATAGATAAGAGTGCTTACCATCAACATGGGATTTAAGAAATACTACCTTTACCATTCATTTGTGTTGCTCGTTTGAAACCTACAAAACAAAATTTGAAAAGTGACTGAAGTGCATCTCATAGAAGGGTCAACTCAAAATGCATGAAAGATGACGACACGAGGATGTACATTGATGGTGGAGTGTGAATTATACTTGTGTCACCTCACCTGGATGACTCGTACGGACAAATGACATGTAATCCAAAACCCTAGTTTATATACACAAAATTAGCTTATTTTTAAATTCATTTGCACTTTTGATTAGATAGAAAATTGAGATTTGGGTTGACAGTGACATTTTTAGGTGAGACTATAGACCATAGAGAGGTAGTGAAGCAAGGATCACAATTATGGTAGTGGCTCAGCCCCAGGTGGACTCATAGGTATGAAAATTGAGAAAAACATCTTTTACCTAATTTAGTTTTTTGTTAGATTTGTAAGTATTTGCCTATCAAATTTAGGGCCATTAGAATCATTAGGTAGGCATCTAGGTAGGGAATATATATGTGTTTTCATTTTTGATTTTGTGTAGATTTTTTATGTTTGTGGTCAAGGTTTGGGTTTTGGTAGGTTGTGACCGAAATAGCTAGTTTAGTGTCAAATTGTCCATTTTGACAGTAAAGTAATTGCGTGAAGTAATCTTTGAATTTCTTGGATGTCTCCCGGATCACTTGGGCAATTTTTGGATCAACTTGTTGACAAGGGTGATTCAGATAGAGACTTTGATTTTTCTAGTTTTTGATCCATTTTTTGGATTTTTTCCTATTTTCTATTTTCTTGTGTTTTTTAGGGATTTTATTATTATTTTGATTTTCTAATAGGGGCTGGGAAATGCTTGAGAGGATCTTTACATTAGGTGGAATGCCACAAGAAGGTAGTCATGGTTCTCTCATGTTGTGGATGAGATTTTTGCGATAGGTCAAACCATACTCTGATAGGCTGGGTTAGATTAAGTGGCTCAAGTTTTGATCATGCACCCTTCAACTTGGACTTGTTACCTTCTAATTTCCTAGTGTATCTAGAGAGGGGGAAATAACCTTATATGATGTCTACAGGTTTCTGGGAGTCCCTATCTAGGGGGGACATGCTCATACTAGTTGAGTGGGATTCTAAAGATGAGAGACTGGCTTGGGATACCCGCATAGGTGATGACAGACCTAAGGATAGGAGGGGGATCCAATTGACTTTGGTCCTCCTGCTTGACATTCTACCTCTATGAAAGGTCATTATTGGCCTAATTACCTATTGATTTTTGAGGACAAGAAGGTGCCATACTCATTTGGTCCATGGATCTAATTATTCAATTGGTGGAGCAAGAGAGAGTCCTTGCTTAGGGGATTGGCATTCTAAAATTGTTCTACCATGATCTTTATTGGATTGCATAGTGTGGAGTAATATGATTTAGAAACCCCTTCTTGATCATGGGGTGGATTCTTGAGCACAACTATCCATATCAACAAGTTATGCCTAAGTTGGACCCCTCACTCCCTAGGGATTTGAAATGACATAGATAGGGTCTCTTTGTAGTGACTACATAGATGGTGGTCATCTTGACTAATGTTGATAGATTTCTAACCCCTACACCATGATAGAGGGGAGATAGGTAGGTGATGATGTAGTGTGAGCCTATTGTAGAGGGGTGAGTGCTTTGATGGACAAACATAGTGTTGTTGAGATCCATAAAGTTGCACACTTGTGTTGTAATAGTTCAAAGAGGACCTTCTAGTGGACTTATCCCTAGTGGCCTTGTGTTACACATCTATGCAAGAGTCCATAGAGGTTAAATGAGTGACATCTCAGTGGATCCCTCTTACTCTATAGGTTTCTATTGTGTGGCTAGCATAAGCACAAGCAAGGGGACATGCATAAGGACATGTCCAAAGATAACAACCACCATGTCAAGGCCATTAGGTTGTTGCCATAGAGAATGGATAAGAGGGTAAAGAGGATGAGGAGTCTGATGAGAGTTATAACCCTGAGATAAAGGAGGAGGAGGACGATGAGGAGGCATTAGAGTAGAAAACACCTATACCATAGTTCATCCCCATAGAATAATTAGATGATCAAATGAGGGTGAGTGGCCCCTTCCGGTCGGTAGAAGATCCTTGTGAGTACCTTGTTTTTTAGTTCATTACTTTACTTTGCCTTTTTAGCGTCTAATTCTTGTGGGTTGTTTACAATACTTATTATGATTATCATTCATTCTCTTGACTTGGATCTAACACTCTCTTTGCTTTGCAATTGGTGACATAGGCACAATTAATGGATGGAGAAATCTATTAGGAACACTCTACTGGACATCTTTGGTACCATCCAAGGGAGTAGGGAGTGTAATAATTAAATTAACCTACTTAAGATACTAAATAAAATTAAGTTACACACTAATAGATGTCCTAATTAGACTAACAAACTAGCCTAACTAAAACAAGGAGAGTTGAGATTTGATAATGTTATTTTTGGTATTTTATATTTTTAGAAAGAGGAAATATTGTTAACTAAAGAAATGAGAAATCTAGTAAATTTATTATTGACAAAAATAAAGAAACGTCTATAACTAGTAAGAATAAAGTTTTGGAATAAAGACTATAAACTCAGAGGAATGATTAGAGAATATGAAATCACACTTACAAGATGATAGCATGTTTTTGAGATGACAGTGCGATTGTAGTAGAGTTTGCATGATTGCACTAGGGTCTATCTTTTAGAAAAATCAACATCCTATACAAGAGCTTATAAGACTACAAAATACAGATAAAATGCACATAGATAGTAACAAAGAATTATAGAGAAACAACAAGAATATGATGAGGTAGTTTTAAATAACTTGGAATAGAGGAAATGACATGTATACTAAGTTAAATAATAGAAATACAATAGAAGAGAGGAACTGCAAAACCTCCATATGAAGAGGCTTCCAAGAGTACCTATAGTTGAGATAGAGGGAAAGGATGTGACTACTTGGGAGCTTGCCAATATGGTATTTTGACTTCCATGGCCAATCGGATAGAAAAAATATTGGAATTTGTTTGTGCTCTTAATTCTAAATGTGTCTAGAATTAAAATAACAATAATGAATGTCTATGAATGCTAATAACTTAGGTCTACAAAAGTTCTAGTATTCTAGTGTGTATAAAAAAGAAACCTAGGAGATGTAGAATCCAAAGATGCCAAAGAAAATACAATACCAAATATAGAATAACAAAGAAAGAGGGGAAGCACATAAACCGTCCCAAGAGAGGGAAGTCCAATGGCATGTAGAAATCTTCACAATGACACTGCAAGCATGCTCAAAGACTAGAGAGATGCTATATGATGCTATAGTGTTGTTGAAACCTAGAACAGAAGATGACTTGGAAAGAGATGGAAAAAAAGACTTGGAAGACACCAAAACTAGTTCAATGCATGAGAAGGAAGAAGAAAGCTAATTTGAAATCTTAATCATGCCAAAGTTTATTTTGGATAAAAGAATAAGGTAAGGACTATTAGGGAGTTATAAGACGTTATAGAGAAACATTGTGTAAAGATTCAACCAAAAATGCATGTGATAAGGTTCTTCAAAAATATTTATACAACTACATAGTATGAGATGAAAGCATGAATCTGTAGATGTCTATGTAACTACACATTAGTCTTAAAATAAATACATAAGAAACATAATAAAATGGTCACATTAACAAAATAAACATTAAAAATAAATGTCTAGAGACAAACACAAAAACACACATAATGTTTAAAATTTGGCTAGGAAAAAGGCTAAAGGATGAGCTAAAACAAGTCTTAGAAATGTACTATGGGAATGGACACTAAAATGGGTGTATTTTATCAAGTTAAAATTATAGGGTATGCAATTTTGACATATAGGGAGGAGCTACTAGTTGACATGCACCTAGTTGCAGTTTTGGGTAGGCTCATAGACGTGTTTTCTCTTTCTCACCATAGTTATTAGGAGATCATGTCCAAGAGGGATAGGATGGGTTGTTTGGAGATAGAGACATAGCTTTGATGGGTCTAGTGGGAGGAGGTGTCAATCCTAACCATTTCTCATTCTCACATTATATGTTGGGACTGTTGATATGCGCCAGACAACTGAGAGGGGGGATGAATCAGTTGTAAAAAAAAAAACTTAAACACTTTCTACAATTAAACATTCATCACTTATCCACAATTATTATGATTTAACAATGAGTGCATGAAATCAGAAACTTAACCACAGATACAACATCAAACACAAGAGACACCAGATTTATGTGGAAAACCCCAAGGTGGGGAAAAACCACGGAGAGGATTAGCTCTCAATATATATTGCAATCTTGAAATAATAATGTTCAGGCTTGGTCACTCCACGGGCCTAAACATATTGTCTTACTGCTATGAAGAACAACTAGGTCTAGCAGGCTCACTGCCTCAACCCTAAACCTAGCAAGATTACAATAAGGGATGTTAAATCCTACTGGAGGCTTACTGCCAAACTCACTACCATGATCAACACCTTTCTATATTGTGAATGAAGTATAATAATTCCTCTACTCTACTCTTCCTTTGCTCTTCCTCTTCTTCCCTCTGCCTCTATCTTTGGTCTGCCTTTTGGACCTTTCTTAATAAATTCTCATTTTTGCTCAAGGACACTTTTTCCATGACTCAACTACAAGTATTTATACACTACATCAACCTTGGAATGATCATCAAGGTCAACATCACAATCATCAACCATTGGAACAATCTCCAAGGTCGGTATTACAAATATTTACAAAATAGGTCCTGACCTATTACAACATTGTGCAAAGGAAATGAAATGTGGATCATGCCATGCCTTAGCTGGGACTCAAACACAATCTTCCATGCCCCAACATGCTTCCACAATCTTCCAAAGATCTCCGCAATCACTGGGATTAACCAGGTCGGCCAAGACTGTTTACACACTACATTATTTGGGAATAATCTTCAAACACAATCTCAATTTATTAATGCGGACCAAAGTCTAGATAGGAACATGATTAGGAGACATCCACAAGCACGTTATAATCATCAGGAGCAACCGTACAAACCTTAACCACTTTATACATAGGAATCTTCTCAACAGAACACATGAACTTCACTATCTTCAACTATCATAAAAGAGAGATAGCTTGCGGACCACCAAACCATGAACCACTACAATTGTAGGCACTTATCATCATCCTAGACTTCCCTCTAGAACCGCAGAGAAAAATACTTTATTGCGGAGCATAATACTTTCTTCATGTCCCAACTAAACTTACAAAAAAGTAGGTTTCACTCTGGTGAACACAACTCACTCAGATCTTCATGCGGAGGCTTCAAACCTGGAATATAGTATCCTTAGTCATACCTCTACCTTACTTCCAATCCGCAGATCACGATCTTCAAGCAGAAATAAATGCGGAGCAGTTTACCGAACTGTTCTTTAGAATACAACTCATTGTCTATACTGCACTTCTTTGTAACTCACTTGTTTCTTCTAGAGAGGCTAATTTTCTCAATATCCTCAACATACAAGTCTTCTAAACAAGTAACGGAATAAGATACAGTTGACACCAATGCAAAAAGGATATGTTGACATCAATGACAACACCGATTAGGCACATACTTGCAACAATCTCCCCCTTTGTCATTGATGGCAACATATGATGTGAAAAACTGCAACAACCATAAGATAAGATTCTCCCCCTTTCTCTTTACACACCTGCACTCTTTCTTTCTCCAAAATTCTCCCCTTTTCTCTTACACATTTGTACTCTAAGTTTTTCACATGACTTCTCTCCCCCTTTGACATCAATGGCAAAGGGCACATACTTGCACTCATTTACTCTGATCTAATCTCTCTTCTGAACTCTCTGACTACTCCCCTTGAGAAGTAGCCCTAAAAAGAATCAATCCAGATCTCTAAGCACCTCCGGATTGATGCACTATTGTGCATCTTAGTTTAGAGCAGGAGGGGTGATAACCCCTAACTTTTCTTTGAGATTCTCAAAAGTATCCTTAGGCAGAGGTTTGGTAAAAATGTCTGCAATCTGATCCTTGGTAGAAACATACTCCAACTTGACTTCATTCTCTGTCACCTTTTCTCTCAAAAAATGATACCTAATGGATATGTGCTTTGTCCTTGAATGCATTATTGGATTCTTTGATATGTTTATGGCACTTGTGTTATCACAAAATATTGCAATGGTTTCTTCATATACAATTTTGATGTCCTTCAAAGTCTGCTTCATCTATAACACTTGAGTACAACTGCATGCTGCTGCAATGTATTATGCTTCTACAGTAGACAGGGATATTGAATCCCATTTCTTGCTCAACCAAGATACTAATTTTTTTCCCAAGAAGAATGCACCTCCACTTGTACTTTTTCTGTCATCCACATCTCTGGCCCAATTTGCATCAGTATATGCACTGAGAGTAAAGTCACAGTCCTTAGGATACCACAAACCATAATCTATTGTACCTTTTAAATATCTTAGAATTCTCTTGACTGCCATCACATGTGATTCCTTGGGTTCTGTCTAAAATCTTACCACAAGAAATACTACATGCATTATGTCAGGTCTGGTTTGAGTCAGATAAAGTAATCCTCCAATCATAGATCTATATCTTTTTTGGTCTACCATGGATGAGTTATCATCTTTGCTTAACTTACAACCAGTTATCATAGGTGTGCATACTGGTTTAGAGTCTTCCATCCCAAATTTCTTTAACAACTCTTTCACATACTTAGATTGAGAAATGAAGATACCTTTATCTGATTGACTTATTTGTAGGCCTAAAAAGAAGTTCATCTCTCCAAACATAGACATTTCAAATTCACTTTGCATTTCTCCAGCAAAAACTGAGCACATACCTTCATTTCCTCCAAAAATAATGCCATCAACAAAAACTACAACAATCAGGGTTTGGTCATCATTGATCTTGGAGTAGAGATTGCTATTTGTAGTACCTTTACTGAACCCTATATGTATCGGGTACCTATCCAACCGTGCATACCATGCCCTAGAATCTTGTTTTAATCCATACAAAGCTTTCTTCAATCTGCATACAATGTCACCTTGATCTGATGACTAAAATCCTTCCGATTGTTCTATATAGACTTCCTCTTCCAACTCTCCATTTAAGAAGGTAGACTTCACATCCATTTGATAAACCTTGAAATCTTTGTATGCTACAAAAGCCAGAAACATCCTTATTGCTTCAATCTTTGCCATTGGAGCAAAAGTTTCTTCAAAGTCTATTCCTTCAACTTGAGTGTATCCTTTGCATACCAACCTTGTTTTGTTTCTTACCACTTCACCATTCTCATTCATCTTGTTTCTAAAGACCCACTTTGTACCAATTACATTCTTTTAAGCTGGTCTGGGAACAAGATCCCGAGTCTGATTCTTCTCTAGCTGCATCAATTCCTCTTCCATAGCCTTTATCTAATTCTCATCTTTGCAAGCCTCATCCACAGTTTTAGGTTCAATCTTAGAAATTAGATAGAAATTTACTTGTTCTTCTGCACCTTTTCTTCTGGTTAAGATCCCTTTTCTCTTATCTCCTATGATTTGATTTTCAGAATGACTAATTCTTACATATCTTGGAGTTTTGGTAGCACTTACTGGAGCTTGTTCTTCTTCATCTGTGCTATCTTCATGCTGCACTACTTCTGAAACATTTGGATCATCTGACTCATATCCACTTGATTCTGAATACCTTTCCTCACATTTGTCAACTTTAACATTTGCACTTTCAATGATCTTATTCAGCCTTTTATTATAGCACTGGTAGGCCTTACTCTTGGTGGAGTAACCAAGGAAGATTCCTTCATCACATCTAGCATCAAACTTACCTAAATCTTCTTCTCTTTTGATATAACATTTGCTACCAAAAACTTTGAAATATTTCACAGTAGGAACTCTACGATGCCACAATTCATAAGGAGTCTTTGAACTGTTACCTTTTACTTGAACTCTGTTTAGGATATATACTATGGTGTGAATTGCCTCTCTCCAATATGCTTCCAGAAGATGAGCTTCCTTCATCATGGTTCTAGCAGCTTCTCGAACTGTTCTATTTTTCCTTTCAACAACTCCGTTTTGTTGTGGAGTTCTGGGCACATATAGTTGTCTCTTTATTCCATGTTCTTCACAAAAGAAATTGAATTCATTTGATGTGAACTCTCCTCCTCTATCTGACCTCAAGCATTTGATTTTCAAATCCATCTCATTTTCAACCATTGCCTTAAATGCCTTGAATTTATCTAGAGCTTCAACTTTCTCTTTCAAAAAGGTGACCCAAGTCATTCTAGAATAATCATCAATGAGCAGCATGAAATACCCGTCTCCTTGCAAACTTCTTACTTTGGTAGGTCCACACAAATCTGTATACACTAGCTCAAGTATTCCTCCAACTGATTGGTCCTTTCTTTTGAAACTTGTTCTTATCTATTTCCCAAATTGACACTCCTTGCAAATAGGATTAGCAGGCTTCACAAGCTTAGGTAAATCTTTAACAACTTGTGTAGAACTTATCTTCATGATATTATCAAAATTTATGTGACACAACCTTCTATGTCATAACCAACTCTCATCTCCAAACCTAACCAGTCCACCATCATATCTTTCCAAACTCAAAAATTTACTTTTTTCACCAGTCATGTGGTGAGAGCAACCACTATCAACAACCCATTCATCCTTGTCCTTAATGACCTGAGCAGCCAAGGCACTTTCCACTTGTTTTTCTTCCTTCACATAGCTAGTAGAATTAGTAGACACAGGATCTTCCTTAATAGCAATGAACAAACATTCATTTACAAAGGAACTAGCATTATCGGGTTCACCATTATCTGATACTCCTTCATCATCATCAAAATTTTCAACAAAATAACACTTCTTTTGGGTCCTAGGCCTGTTCTCATATCTTCTTCTATTTCTTTCAATTCTTTCAGGACATCTGGAAGAAAAATGACCTACTTTACCACAGGAAAAACATTTGAAAGGTAATTTGCCTTTATACTTACCAGATCCTCTTTGCAGTCTATCCACGAAGCCAGCTTCAACTTCATCAAACTCATCATTAGATTCTACCTTGTACTTTTCTAATTTAGAAGTACTTCCAGGAGTATTGGCTTTGAAGGTTGTCTCAACTTTCGGCAAAGCATCATCAAACTCCATTTCAAAGGCGGTAAGATTACCAAGCAGTTGATCCCTGTTAACCGTTTTACTTGTATGAAGTTTTCAATTGTGGCTACCTTGTGACAGTAGGACTTGGGCAGAGATTTGAGAATTTTCATAACAACTTCCTTTTCTTTGAGAGTTCCGCCTATGGCTTTTATCCTTGTAACAATTTCATCAACTCCCTGCATAAAGGATGATATGTTTTCATCATCATTCATCTTCAAACTTTCATATTTCACTTTCAAAAATTTTAACTTGGCTTCCTTCATAGAGTCATCTCCTTCATACATATTTTTCAACTTTTCCCATACCTTATTTGCAGTTTCAAGATCCACAACTTTCGTTAATATTGAGTCGGTTAATGAGCTTAGTAGAACATCCTTTGCCTTGATATCTATCTCATATTCTTTGATTTCATCTTTAGTCATTGGACCATTTTGAGGTATGGTGTATTCTGTTTCTGCTACTTTCCATACTTTGTAACCAAGAGAAAGAAGATGGATTTTCATCCGAGCCTTCCAGAGAACATAATTCATTCCATCAAAATGCAGCGCTTCCTTCTTGTAAGACATTTTGGATCTTCCTCAAGCTGTTAAAATTTCTTCAGAGGAACTTGGCTCTAATACCAACTGTTGATATGCACTGGACAACTAAGAGGGGGGGTGAATCAGTTGTCACAAAAAAAAACTTAAACACTTTTTGCAATTAAACAATCATTACTTATCCATAATTATTATGATTTAACAATGAGTGCATGAAATCATAAACTTAACCACAAATACAACATTAAACACAAGAGACACCAAATTTATGTGGAAAACCCCAAGGTGGGGAAAAACCACGGAGATGATTAGCTCTTAATATATATTGTAATCTTGAATTAATGATGTTTAGGCTTGGTCACTCAACGGACCTAAACATACTGGCTTACTGACATGAAGAACAACTAGGTCTAGCAGGCTCACTACCTCAACCCTAAACCTAGCAAGATTACAATAAGGGTTGTTAAACCCTACTGGTAGCTTACTCCTAGACTCACTGCCATGATCAACACCTTTCTATATTGTGAATGAAGTATAATAATTCCTCTACTCTACTCTTCCTCTGCTCTGCTCTTCCTCTTCTTCCCTCTACCTCTATCTCTGGTCTGCCTTTTGGACCTTTCTTAATTTATTCTCATTTTCGCTCAAGGAAACTTTTTCCATGACTCAACTACAAGTATTTATACACTACATCAACCTTGGAATGATCATCAAGGTCAGCATCACAATCATCAACCATTGGAACAATCTCCAAGGTTGGTATTACAAATATTTACAAAATAGGTCATGACCTATTACAACATTGTGCAAAGGAAATGAAATGCGGATCACACCATGCCTTAGCTGGGGACTCAAAAATGATCTTCCATGCCACAAAATACTTCCACAATCTTCCAGAGATCTCCGCAATCACTGGGATTAACCAGGTCGGCCAAGACTGGTTACACGCTACATTATCTAGGAATAATCTTCAAACATAATCTCAATTTCTTAGCGCGGACCAAAGTCTAGATAGGAACATGACTAGGAGACATCCACAAGCACATTATAATCATCAGGAGCAACTACACAAACTTTAACCAGTTTATCCATACGAATCTTCTCATCAGAACACATGAACTTCATTGTCTTCAACTGTCATAAAAGAAAGATAGCTTGCGGACCACCAAACCACGAACCACTGCAATTGTAGGCACTTATCATCATCCCAGACTTCCCTTTAGAACTATAGAGCAAAATACTTTATTGCAGAGGAATACGGAGCAGAATAATTTCTTCCTGTCCCAATTGAACTTACAGAAAAGCAGGTTTCAATCTGATGAACACAACTCACTCAGATCTTCATGCGGAGCCTTCAAACTCAGAATGCAATACCCTTAGTCATACCTCTAACTTACTTCTAATCTGCAAATCACAATCTTCAAGCAGAAATAAATGCGGAGTAGTTTACTGGACTGTTCTTCAACATATAACTCACTGTCTGTACTATACTTCTTTGTAACTCACTTGTTTCTTCTGGAGAGGCTAATTTTCTCAATATCCTCAACATACAAGTCTTCTAAACAAGTAATGGAATAAGATACAGTTGACACCAATGACAACAAGGATATGTTGACATCAATGACAACATCGATTAAGCACATACTTGCAATAGGGACATCAACTTGATCATGACCTCATACCCACAGAGAGTATACACTTGCCTAATCAAATAGTAGAGAGTTGAAGGAGATAGAGGAGAAAGAGTCCTTGGTGGATAGGATTTGAATGGTGATTGGAGACCTTATTGGAATTATTTTAGTTTTGTTTGATGGGTACTTGACTTACCCCCTTGCATGGGGAGATTGATATGGATGCACACCTATTTTTTATTTATGACACTATCTCTCATGAGGAGATTTGTACTTAGACACATTTTTTATATGATGCTCTGATTATGATGATTGGTGTTGATCTATATCTTATTGTGGTTGATCTTGTTTGTGTTGCTTCCTCTTTGTGCGCATGGATGGTTTAAAGTTTAGATTTTTGATTATTCATGGATTCCCATGCATATGTGTGTGTGTGTGTGTGTGTGTGTGTGTGTGTGTGTGTGTGTGTGTGTGTGTGTGTGTTATGTTCTTATTTTGGTACTTTTTAGCTTCATGATGTATATGTAATGTATGTATACATGGATGATGAATAGGTATGGATGCACTGGACTAATATGATGGTTTCATATAGTTATTGTTTTGACATACATGATTTTATTTGCTGCATGACATGGATGTGATGTACATATTGTGGGGGTTTTTGACTTAGAGGATTATAGATTGGATAGCATAAGACTACTTACTATACTTCTAAGATATAGGAGTTAGAGTGTCAGGTGGAGATGGGAAAAATCATAGGGGTGAAAATGATTTTTCAAAGGGCCAAATATTGATCTTGATCTAGACCAACTATTAGGCTAAGACTAGATATCAACAAGAAAAAAGTTTTATAAGCACCTTATATACTTAGATCAGCTATGGCCAATAGGTCAAGCCTAGGGTAAAGGAAAGTGTCCTTAGCAAGGATGACCTTTCAAAGACAAGAAAGACTCTTGGTTGTTTCACCTAAATTATACATGTGTGTGCTTATCTTATTTACTACATTTCTAATGAATTCCACCCTCATAGCTTTGATTGAGATCTACACCCAAGAGTACATACATTGTGCAACAATGTTTTAATTTTATTTTTGTTTCTACTTTTTGTTTTGTTTTTGTGTTGATTAGAGTATTAGACCCCATTAACCTAACCCCATGCTACTAGAAAGAAGCAAGGGCTCATCACTGAAGGTTAGGCAAGGTGAGGAAGGATTAGATGCAACCAAATGGGTAAAAAGTAGCTTGTAATACTTCTCCCTTGTTGAGGAATATTAGGAAATTTGCATGTTAGCTTCTAGGGGGTACCATGGGCTTACATACTTATTGCACATATAATTAAGAAGTAATGATAGCTAAGACTAGGATCAATTTAATAAATATCTAGATCAATTCATCTAAATTATTAGGATTGTAGGAGAATGAGTGATGTGTTGTGATTTGGGGATATTGTGACTTAGTTAAGATATACTAGAAATTTAAGACTCCTACTAAAACAAAAATTAAAAAAGAGCAACCAAAAAACATATTAAGGCATGGTGAATAAATGAAATTCATATTTATTTTAACTTAGAGTTTGGTTTTTCTTTTAGATATAATATTTATTAAGGTGAAAGGTGTTGACATTTTCACCAGACTCCTCACCTTCCATAGTGGACAAGAGATAAGTTACATTGCTGAAATCTTCCTCAACTAGATATGGACCTTTCTAATCCATGTGAAAAATTTATTTGTTCTTATGTTTCTTATTATTTATGCTTCATTTATTGAGTACTTGATCTCTTATTTTGAATGGTCCAAAAGTCACGTTCTTGACTTTTCTTGAGCTTGCTTCTAGAGGTTTAAGTCTCATGACCTCGACTAGTGTGGGGATAGCCTGATAGTGGATTGCAATCAAACAAGGGGTTCCTTAATTAAGAAGAGATCATTTAGAAAATTAAATTCATGTTGAGATATATCCAAACATCATCTTGATCCTTAATTGAAAACAAAAACTGATATAGTACATAAAGCATTTGAGGTCTCCTTTGGAAGGACAAAGCTAAGGCTCATCTTACTATTTAGTTTTGGATGTAAGTGCATAGAGTAATTAGTGTATTTTTCATGTAGTTCTAGAATTGTAGGATTCACTATCATAATAGTTATACACACCATAGTTTTCTGTCAAAACTCTCCTGTGCTTACCTCATCCTTGTCATAGAACTTCTCAATTATTTCAACCTAGAATTTAGGTGCTTCCCAATCATAATTCGATCCAACCTAGCTTTGGGGGATTGCTTTCATTTACAATTTTTGTTTATGGTTGGGTTGGATGGGGTTTTTGAGGCAATTCTAGATTCATAATTATTGGTTTTAGTAAGAGTATGGTTATTAATTTTGTCCAAACTAGAGGAAATGACAATGCTTGAGAACCTCTATCTCATTATTTCCCTAGATGAGGCTTCATCCATTTGTGAGCCCATGATGGTCCTCATCCTCATTTGGAGGACAACTCTTACCTCACTTCCAAGTTCTTCCCTTTTCATGTTTGTGAACACACATAGATCTATCTGTTAGAGATGGAGGTGCAAACCACACAACAAAAATCTGATTCAAACCTTATTATCCTTTAAACAATGTAGAATCAATGGAGATTGTAGCAGAAATTAAAACCCACTACACAAAAATAACAAGCATTAAAAAAAAACACATAACACAATATGTAACGTGGAGAAAACCCTTCTGGGTAAAAAACTCCACCAAGAAAAGAGGCTCCAAGTTGTATTATCTTCAAATATATGAGATTACAATACATGCACTTCCTCTCTCCTTCAGTCTTCAATCTAGCGGTGCATGTTACTCTCACCTCTGATAAAAACACAGTACAGATATCCTTATTAAAGGGGGTTGCCTTCTAGGGCAAGATAACTGACAAAATATCGACCATCAGATCTGTGACCTAATGACGAACGGTCCAGATTCACAATAATAAAATATCAAATAAAATGTGGTTTCAGGGGCGCTGCCCCCGAACCCTTGTAGGGTGCGCGGCCCCTGGACCCCTACTGGGGGGATGATCACCCAGACCCCTCGCAGGGGGAAACCCACCTGTGACCCGCCCATTGCAGATGAATGAGTGTCAAAGACCGGATATAAACATGTAGTTGAAACAAGACCACTGCTGGTGAAACCTTTCATCCCTTATGGGTGATTTACAAACAATATTAGGAGTAATTAATTACATAGGATTTACAAGGTTGATGGCACCTTAATCCTAACACTATCCCCTCAAGGCAATTAGATATATTGATGATTTCCAAGGGAACATGGTTTATTGAATTTACCCACCTCATGGGATGTGGCCGAGATACTTTGTATATCTTTAATTATGTAGAGGCTACTTTGAGTTGTTGTCCTAACACATCCTCTTCTGCATTGTGGAGATGTTGATGCCCGAGGACATGTCAATCACACAAACCTAGTTCATTCCCTTGAATGGGAATTAGAAGGGCTCATACTTCTCTGATTATTCAATTATCTTTGTAGTGGTCTTTATGGAGACAATTGTGACCTATTTGGAACTCTCTCTCCTTTTAATGTCATTGTTCCTAGGTCATTTTTTACTTTAAGGCCCTTCTTTCTTTCTTAGTAATATGGTTAATGGTGTAGGCTTTGGCATCACAATCTTGTTCGTGGTGAGGTTGTCGTTGAACAGTATTCCAACCTTCTTCTTGATTGTCTCTAATTTGAGCATGCTAAATAGCTTTGGTTCTTCCTTTGCAATGTAGACTTTCCCCAAATGAAGGAATTGGGTTTCTTGGAACAAGGTAGAAGAGATCACCTTCATATTGTGGATCCAAGGTCTCCCTAACAATAAATTGTAACCCATATCTTTTTCTATAACATAAAACATCATGGGGATTATCTTTTGCCCAAGGGAAAGTAGGAGTGATTTTATTGATGGTAGCCCCCTTCAGGTTGTCATAACCATGTAAAGTGTCTCTACATGCCATGATATTAGTGTGGGCATATCTCATTCTCTTCAAGGGATGGGATGATGTTGATTGTATCCTCATCATCAACAAGAGTCCTTTTAATGCAAGTGTCATAGATCCACATTTGTAGATATAAAGCTAAGTCTTTTTTTCTAGCCATCTTAGCCTCTATAGGAATTTTATTAAGGTTGAAGAAGAAACTAGGATCATGTAGTTTAGTGTTTGATGGACTAAGTTCAAGGTTGACTTGGTTGGTTTGCTCTTTTAGAGGCAACATTATATAATTTAAATATTTCAACCCAGTGGCCTCTAGGAGTGTTTCACAATGCAATGTAAAAATTTTCAGAAGGTCAATAAATAGGATTTTCACTAATTCTTCTTAAGATCTTCCACTAGGTTGTAAGGACCACTAGGGCTTAGAGTAGGATCAACTACATAGACAACATGCATGTGACACTCCATTTTTGGGGATGCACAGAGTTCTTTGGTTTCATCATTTTGAACTAGTTTGAATAATCCCAACATCTTGGTGTCTCCCTTTATGCCCAACTAATAAGGAGTGTTGGTTTCTTCTAGATGGGAGGTGACTATTAATCTTGATATGAAGAGATTAGAGGGAATAGATTGATTTGAAGTATTCTTGTGCTAATGTAGTGGAAGGGAGTTTAGTAAACCCATAGATTAGAATTTTGAGGGGAAATGTGCCTTGGAAAATATGACTTGGGATGTCCTACAAGTGAAGAAACATTTCAACAAATAGGCCTTATTAATATTTAGAGAGTTTAGAAATAATTTGGTTGTACTCTTGACACATCTGTATATCATGCACCCTTGTCTTATGGGAGAAGAAAAACTTATTTGGATCAAAATTCCAAGGCCTTAGATATGGATCATATTTGTTATCATCAAATTAGCAGTTGCTCTATTGCCTATTATCTCTTTGGTTAAAGTTGTTCATAGGGGCATAGTTGATAACATTAATATTATAGCTCCCTGTGTTTGAATATTACCTCCACCATAGTTGCTGCTATTATAGTTTCAATTATTATTGCCATTCCTAGATAGTGGAGTTTCTATGACCTCATTTTTTGTAGCACTTTAGTTAATTTTTAGGATCTTAGGTGTTAATGGGTTATTGCCATTGTTATTGTTATTGTCATTAATTTTTTACTATATTCTATTTCTAGGTCACTAACCTTCATATTTTTTCCTTCCATTGTTGATGGCATCCTAGTTAATTCTTAGGGCACTCTTAAGAGATTCCTCATAGGATTTATAGGAGATCTTCTAGACCTCCTCCCTCATGTCCATGTTTAAGGCACACAAGAAGAGATCATAGAGTTCCTTGTGGTCCAGGTGTGATACACTTTTCAAAGAGTAGGGAACCTATCTCCTCCTTGTTATGAAATTTGCCACTGATTCATTTAGATCTTGTTTAACACTAAAGAATTCCTAGATTCTAGTTTTGACTAGTTTGTTCATGTCAAACATAGCAACAATCTCACCAATGTGTTGCCAAAAGGAATGGATTGATGCTTCATGGAGTCGGTAGTACAAATTCAATGCAATCCCCTTAAAGATTTTTAGAAAGATTCTGGCAACCACACCATCCTAAGAGATGATTTCTCATTTAACTCTAGTATAGGCCATTGATGTATGAGTTTGGGTCTCCCCCCCTTGAATTTAGGGAGTTTTGGGAGGGGTTGTAGGAGCATCACATTTCTAATAGTGTGGTATAGGGTTTCCTTCAAGTACTCAAGATAGGTCCATGAAAAGGGATTGTATTAGATGGAGGGATCCCCCCAAACATGAGCCTTGGAAAAAGAGATTGGTGACCAATTGGTGTCTAGAAGGTATGACTTGGTTGTTGAGGCCTTGAAAACATTAGGTAACTCTGGTAACCTATGTTTATTGGTTGGAGACATAGTGGAGGTATGTAATTATGTGATTGAGATATGGGTATCCCACTAGGTTTATATGTGTTTATTGGGTTGTGGGGAAGAGGTGGAGACACAAAGACTTCATTACTTGCATTGCATGAGTAGAAATTAACATATGGAGGCAATTGGATTTCCCACTAGTTACTTCACCTTTAAGAGATTTAGGGCTTACTTCACCTACTTGATCGGGGTTTCATGACACAACACCTTGAGGTGGATGTAGTGAGTTGAAATGACACGACTCATTAGGAGGGGGAACTACCCCATTTGAAGCACTTTTAGGTCATTATTTTGGTTGTGCATGTTAGAGAGGCTTGATCATTATGATAATCTATTTTTAGGGCATCTCTATCCAGTTGAGCATTCACTAGATCCTTCTCAATCTAGTTCATCTCATTGTCTATTTGAGTTGTTGTGTCCATATAGTTCATAAGATTAGGATCTTGCTTATGGATTTTAGATCACATCAAGACTTGTTGAGATCTTTAGTAATTAGGTTGATATTGATAGTTTATCCCTTGATGTTGTCCATAAAAGGGGTTGTCAAAGATAATATACTCTTAATTTTCTTTATCATTTTGTTTGCACTTTTAGTGGCTACCGTCAAAAGCTAGTTTTTCCATAATAGTACCTATTTGAGATAGGCATTGGGGGATCAAGAAGGATGTAATGATGAAATCTAGGCATGAGGGGCTCATTTAAAGGGACTTTCCATTGAGGTCTTATCTAGCTTGAAATATTTGGGGGTACCTTAAGTACCATCTAGAATAAATAATCCATGATGGAAAAAGAGGGAGAGAATGGGATAGTATGAGAGAAATGTGAGAGAATTTATCATAGAAGAATTTTCTCTTCACATCAAGTTCACCAAAATATGTGTCCACCAAATTTGACTCATCACTATTGTGTATAAGTTGAAAGTGGAGAAACACACGTGTTGCTCACATATGGCTCTTCATACAACTATATCACTTTTGCTCATGTGGCAAGAGCAAGTTGAAAGATGGAGTGTTTGGAGGACCACCTTCTTCCCAAGGGAGAAGGGTCTTGAATGTGACAATAGGGTTTGTGATGGGGTTATTGTGGTGCCAATAATATGGGGGTTAGCCCTCGTGAACAAGTTTGTAGAGGTGTAGTGGTGACTATTCTGTGAGTATCTACATTAAGGGATCTTATTTCCTCAAGTTCTTTGTGAGTGTTTTATAGGAATAGGTCAAGGTGACATGTTTCCACCTGAAACAACATGGATGATTGCTTGTTCTCAATCACTCTATTGTTGTTTTTGTTAGATTACTTGACCTTTTTGTCCCTCAATGAGTTTTGATAGGGGTAAGTTTTCTCAGTTCCTTTAGAGTGACTCTTAGCCAATCCTCTTTGATACTTGGACACATGAGCATAAAATTCTAGATGTGGCTAGGACAAATGGGGAACTAAATAAGGAGCACCTTTAGAGTTACTTGTTTGAGTGCTCTATTTGAAATTACTTGTGTTTGTTTGATTGTTTTGTTTACTTTGGTTTGTTGCTTCATTGTTTGAGATCTAAATTTGGAGCTTGTATCTTGAGTGTACAAGGACTCAGGAGTCATGTTTTGTTTTACTTTTGTGTTTTTAATGAGTTGAATGTTGATAAAGTCAATGATTGTGACTAATGCTAGAATACCAAAATAAATAATGAAATGAATTTAACCTAGCCTAGGTTTTTGTGTTTTCCCAATGTATAAATAATTGATAATCAACTAACAATCAATACCAAACTAGAATTGATGCAAGTAATGTTTTTGTTTCTTTTAATGATTGTAAATGATTAAATGCCACTGAAAT
Source organism: Cunninghamia lanceolata (assembly GCA_027924645.1). Lineage (NCBI taxonomy): Eukaryota > Viridiplantae > Streptophyta > Pinopsida > Cupressales > Cupressaceae > Cunninghamia > Cunninghamia lanceolata. The sequence goes on along the minus strand of BSBN01000416.1, from coordinate 647,747 downwards.
AACTTAAGCTAAGATTATCAATGATTCTTTTCAATTTTATTTTTGTTTATAATTAAACTTTTCTAAATAAAATGAAAGAGGTGGCTTGGTAATTTTTATGGTAAATCAACAAATAAATGTTTCTTTGCTTTTGTTTCATAATTGTTTAATCTTTGAAAAGATTTCATGGTTGTTTAATTGAAATTTGTTGCTTTATTATTGTTGATTTGTGCTTGATCTTGAAAGAGGTACCTTGTTGTAGTAAAATACTGATTTGTAAAAAATCTAAACTAATCTAATGAAAATAATCTAATCTACTTTAATTGCTAAATCTAAGAAACTAAAATAGGATGCTATAGATTTGGGCCAAGGTGTGAAGATACTTAACTTTGATTCTAATTATTCTACTTTACTCTATAAAAATAAACTATTCTAACGGATTGGAAATGAAAAAAATGAATCCAACACCTGAGATATGAATAATCTTGGATGCTAAGGAAGCTTGTTGTGGCATGCATATTCTTTGTAGTCTAGTTTGATGCCTCTTCCCTTCTTTCAATTTTGGAAAACGTTCTTGATGGAAAGAGGGTGGAGAACTCAAAACAAAGATTGTGGAAATAAAAACTCAAGAATATGTGTTGTAATAGTTGTTGATTGTGAAGATTTGAAATTAACTAATGATTGGTTTGTAGATCCTAGAGGCTATAAGGAGGCCTGTACTATAGAAGACCTATGAAGGGAATGGACCTTTGGTAAAATTCTTTAGAAAAAGAACCAAATAGGTACTATTGTTGTTGCATGTGGAGGAGCAAAAATTGAGATTTTATGAAAGAGAAGAAACAAAAGACCCATGCAAAGTATTTTGGGGAGATATTAATAAGGTTCAATCCATGATTAGAGGTTCAAACTAGGAGTTTTTTAGGCCTAGATGCAATTAGGAGTGGACTAAACTCAAGTTTGGGAGTTAAAAATTGGTGTAAGATGGTTAGATCTAGGAGTTTTCATGCACCAACAAAATTTTCCAAATTGTATGTCTTGCTAGTAAAGGAATTGTCTAGGTGATCCTAGAATTACCTAGGCAACTCTAAAATAGCCTAGGCAATTTGATGCAACAAGAGTGATTTGGCCACTTAAAGGTTAAAACATAAGTTTTTTACTATGGGATGAAGTGTGTGAGTAGGGTACATGACCAAAAAACATGAACTAAGAGTAAAGGAGGGTCATAAGGGCTGCATAGGAAAATCCAAGAGAAGTTTTTTAACACCATGTGGGTTGAGTATTAGATCGTTGGATCATCATCAAACTGTCATGTATTCCTATACAAGTTTAGGCACTTATAGAAACACCATGATTTTCATTTACACATTGTTCTTAATATTGTTATATCTTACTTTGGGGGCCTACCCCATAGTTCTATCTTCATGCCTTTGTTCCAATTGCACACATTTGTTTTGAATTTATGCCCTTATTCAAATTTCATGCCATAATTTGCATTTCCATTACCATTAGGGGCTCATCACCTTACTCGAAACAATGTGTACTTGTGCTCTTAGATGCCACATTGAGGGCATATGTCACTTTAGTGCCTTATATACTTACATGAGTGTTCTTGGCCATTGAGGATTGCATCACCATTCTTTGCCCACATTGGGGGAAACATTATTATTCCTTGATATCATCTCTAGCCCATGCGCTTACCATGCTTATCATTCATGACATTTGCATGATTGTACCATGCCTTATTTTACAATCATTGTTATATATGCTCGTATGCTTATATTACATTTAATTTTCTTGTATTATTTTTCTCTTCTCCAAAAATTCCTTGTATCCTATAGATGCAACCGATTATAGGGTCATATCCTATTGCTAACACTCTCATGTTTAAGTTTTGTAGACAATTGCAAATGCTTATGGAGACTCATCTTTACTTCCCTTGGAGAATGTAGGACAAAAGGAAAACTTACAAAATGACACATTGCATGGTCCATTACTTTATATGGCCTCTTGTTCATATCATTTGATGTTTGAATATTTAATTTCAATTCATGTTTGTGAATACTACATACTTTGAGATACACGATCATTCTAGGATTCACATACACCTCAAAGTGGGGACACAATATAATGGTGAAATTTATATACCCATGTCATTTTCCTTTTAGTTTTGGGTCCATTTTGAGGAGAGTGCCTTGATACATAGATATATTGACAAATGGAATAATTTTGGGCAAAGCCAAGTCCTTTACCTTATGCTACCTACCTATCCATTATACACATTCCCCTACACTTATCCTTTGCCCCATCCATATGTTTATACATTTCTATACATTTTCCCTTATTTGCTTGTTTATTACACTTATGCACACACATATTTTCATACACATGCTCCCCACTTTGATTTGGCCCCTTTTGTGTTCCTATGTTGCTAGAAATCAACTCAAGCACAATGTGAATGAGTTAGACTCTAAATCAACACACATACTACACCCTTGCTAAAGAAGCTCACCTAGTCATACTTGCACAAAATTATTCAAGAAGTTTGAGCTCTCTTGCATGAAATTCTTCCTTTTGTGTCCTCTATTTGTTTTGTGTTTTAATTAGTCTCAGGATTTTAATCTATTCCTAGGCTACTTGTTCAGTAGGATTTTCTTAAAATTGCAAGTTCTCCCATATTTCATCTAAGGTTGCTTTAATCCAATCTTCTCTCACTCTAGGGCACATTGAGTGCAAATGTTGAATGAGGAAGAGGAATGAATAAGTTTGTTTTGTTGAATTTTGAATGCCTTGTGTTGGGATTAAGGGATTTCTCTTCACATATTTTGTTATTCAAGTTTTATTAAGTCTCTAAATTCATGTAAATCTAAATGAATTCTGAAATAAATTATTCTACTTTCTTTTTGTATTTTCCCAACTTTAAATTTCATCTAATTACTATTTTTGAAAATGAAATTTTCTTTAAATGAATGCAAATCTATATGGCTTTTCCTATGAATGCAATTTATCTACTATTTTTCGGTGTTTTGTGTTTTGATTTTTTGGATGCAAATTATTGGCAATAAATGCAATGTATTTAATCTAAGATCTAAATCTAGTAAAACAAGAAATTCTAATCTAACCAAGAAGAGATAAAGGAATTTTATTCTTCAAGGGAAAGGTGAATTTTCTAATTACTAAATCAAAAGAAGATGCTACTAAAAAATAAATGAACCTAAAAAAATCAACGAGGTCAGTGCAGGCTTGTGTCATTAGGGATCCCGGTTTTTTGATATCCTCCTTTGTAGAAATTGCAACCTCTACTTAATGATAAGAAAAAACTAGAATCCTAGGATAAATTGAGAGTTGTATGCAAGATTCAAGAAGCTTTGAATATTTGAAAGTAAAAATGAAAGAGACAAACATAGTCCTATGAAAGCATAAGATGCTTGGGGACAATTGCACTAGAAAAAATGGTAGAGTTCCTAAGGGTGATTCTAGAGAATGATAGCCTTTTGTAGAAGAAATATAATTTACAACAATATATAACCTATTCTAAAATCAAAGGGAGAGGAGGTATTTATAGGATGAGAAGCAACACCAATGGTGGGATTGATTGGGAGATAATAGAAGGATAAATTGAGATATCATAGGAGACTAATGGAGATATAAAAAAGACTTATTGGAAGAGGACTAAAGAGCTTATTAAGAGTCAAGAGGAGAGGAGAATTAGTCAATGGGAATAGTAGTTCAACCAAGACTAGATATATCTCTCAATCACAAGAAAAAATGGAAGCAAACTAACCAGAACTAAAAGAAATCACACATGTCAAAAGATGACATGGTTGCCCCTTTTAGGAATAGGGTCACCCCTTTTGCTAAGGCATGTCACTTGAGTGACCCTAAGGTCTCTCAAGTGACCCTCTAGTTGAGGATCTACAAAAAGGTTTTTGGTATGCATGGAGACTTGGAACTCAGTTTGAGGCTAAACTAGATGGAAAAGGGGCTAAATAGGTTGAGGGGGGATGTCATCAAGTATGAATATTTTTGAGAGGATAAAATTCACACCTTCATGGATCATGATCTAGATCACCAAATAATCATTGGATTGCCATATTGACCCATGCAATTTTAGGCACTTACACATTTTACCCCTCGAGGATGGTAGTCTACATAATATGAAAGGAAGCTAGGTGTGCAGAAAATGCTTCTTACACTAATCTAATGAGGGGAGGAGAGTGCAAATTCAAATTTATCCTAACTATTACAGCAACATTAAACTATTAACATGAGATATTACAGCAAACACATAACAGAGAAGATGAGATAAAAGAAGAGAGACACAAGATATACGTGGGGAAAACCCTTATCAGGTGAAAAACCCCACACTCCAAAACCTGCACAATATATTATCAAAACAAAGAATGTTTACAACACACTTGCAATGCAAGCTCTCAGGAGTCTTCAACACTCGTATCTGGAGACAAACTGACAGCATAACAGTACCTGTCAAACCTATAATACATCTCCTTCTCCAAGCACTTGTTTATATAGAATATACAAGGCAAAATTGGTCCTATCTTGGAATGGGCGTCCAACTTGGCCTCATGGACCAAAACCCACACCTAAGGACACTTGGTCAACATTGTAGAATGTGCCTTACACTTGTCCATAGCTCCCATCCCAAAGAGGTTGCTTATTTCTAAAATAGGCTATGACAGATGCTCTTACGACTCTTAGGACCATCATAGAATCTGTCATAGAAGTTACAACTTACAGCTGTAAGAGAATCTGTCATACACATGCCATAAATAACATATTCTCTTACAACATGTCATAGTCCACCTTGAGGCACCCAAATATGCCTTTTTCAAAGATGCTTCATGACACATGTCTTCACCTATCTTACAAGCTTCTATTTTTGACTCTTACATGTCATAACTTCGTCATAGGAATCCATCATAACCGTTTTGGTCAAACATTCCCTTACACAACATCCAAGATGCCAACACATGGAAAAATACTCCTACCAAAAAGTGGGATGCCTATCTCCTCATGTGAGGACAAAATTACAAGTTGTCATCTTCCATGTAGGATGACACATCACTGTGCCACATCCCACAAAATGACAATATGGAATTTAAAATTAATTTACAACATAGGCAATGAATAAATAAATACAATCATAAATAATTCAAGGAATTACCAAGGTTGAGACACCTTAATTCCCAACATAATAGGTAGGTACTATTCCCAAAAAATAGTGCTGTGGGACTTGTACTTACCTATACTTACCTTTTTATTGTCCCACATCTAGACCTAGAAATTGACAAACTAATTCAAGTGTAAGTTTGATACATGATTAGCTCAAGTGTAAAATAAAAGATGGGAGGACACACCTTTGATGTGCAAGTTAGTGTTTACCTATGTCACCTTGCCTTGCCTCAACGACCCACCAAAATGATGAAAGAAAATAAAAAGCAAGGATCAAATCTATCCTACAAAGTCACTTTCACAAGTAAGGTGAAGAGGAGAGAAGAGGAGAAATAGGGAAAAGAGGGAATATAATGAAATTGCATGAGTTAGTAGACAATGGAGAGATTATGATGAGGGGATCAAGATCATGTCTACCATTCAACCTCCTATAGATCCCCAGGAGTAAAAAATGAGAAAAACCTCTTCCAAAACCATAGGTTTTATTTTTTATTAATTTGGCTTGAAATGCATGGTGTTCTACAAACTTTTTGTTGCATTTGACTAGGTTTTAGGTTTAAAACACTTTAATTTCTTTACTTTTTGTTTTCTACTTGCTTTAAATTATTTTTGGACCTCTTGGAGCACATTGGAGTACTATGGCCCTAGGTTACCCCTTTTACTGGGGTAGGTCTCCTGAGTGAACTACCACTTGAAACTTGGTCACTTGAGTTACCCTACAAGTCACCTGAGAGACCCTTCCAATTGCTTCTATTGATAGGATTAATAAGAAACTTAACTATTTTGAGGCCTAATTTGAACATTTTCACTTGTTTTATTAACTAATACTTAGTTTATTATTGATTTCTTTGAAAATTCTATTCAATTTTTAGGGGCTTTCAAAATTTTGTAACTATTTTATGATTTTTGATTCTTTTGACTTTTATGATTTTTAAATTTTAACAAAGGTTTGACCTAACACTTTTCTCCTTGTAGTACACCTACATATGGTGGAATTCCATCTATGAGTAGGCCTAGTACATGGAAGCCTTAGAGACATTGTCTACTGCGAACCGTGCTACCCTATAGAGAGTTGGATTAGCTTGAGTAGCATGGATACTAGAGTAGCATGGATACTATTTATTCATCCATCATCCTACATATGTTGTGGCATTCTTACCTACTAGGATGCTAATTAGAACACTTTGTAATTTTCTTCTATTTAATGAGAGTGGATGATCACTCTCTATGATGTTTATTGTACTCTTGGTGTTACTATTTGTGGGGGACAACTTACACTACCAGAGAGGGAGTCAGATCAAGAGAGGCTAGCATGGGAAGCTATTATGGGAGACTCAACCTAGTGATACACTTGACATTCATCTTACATCTATTCCTAGACTCACCATTCTACCCCTATGGAAAGTTCTTATTGGCTTGATTGCCACTTGCTTGTCGAGAGACAAGAAGGTTCCTATGCTCAGGTGATGTTGGACACCAATCATTTAGAAGTTAGATATGGATACAATCTATGTGTAGGGAGTTGACATACTAGCCTTAGTCTATAGAGACCTTTACTAGATTTCACAATGTGGAACACTTGTTTTCAATCACCCTTCCTTGGTGATGATTTGGATCCTAGAGCATATTATTCCATATTAGCGAGAGATTCCCCTTGGATCCAATGCTTTTGAGAGTTGTGAGATGGGGGTGACTTGGTTATTTTGATGCCTCAGTGTGAGTAATTTCTACTTTGACTAATGAGGATTTCATTACAAACCCCTAAAAGAGTTGGACGGCTATGGCTAGGATATAGAGCCATGCAAGCCTACTATTGAGGAGATGCCTCCCTAATAGATATGAATGGATTAGTGGAGACTCAACCTATCACACGAGTGCTACAATAGCTAGGAGATTAGTACCCTAAGGGATTTCCCCTAGTGCCCCCATGCTATAGGTTAGTTTAGGAGTTGATTGATGCATAACAGAGAGAAATTCCTTGGGTCACACTTGTTCTAGGTTTTTCGATCACATGACCCCTCTAAGGGCCAAGACCAAGACAATGATGAGCACATCGATCCCAATGACTTGTTATTAGAGAGGATGGTGATGAGCTCAATGATAAATCTAATGAGGACTAAGGTTTTGATGGAGGAGTAGAGGGGGTGGTGTTGATGCATGTTTTAGCACACCAACACATTGGAATAGAAAAAGTTCTGCTATTTGAAAGGAAAAATACTCCAAGAGTCTTCTTTTAATATTATCTTAATGAAAAGACCAAAATATCTCAGTAGGAAAGCTTTGAGCTATCCCATTCAAGGGGATCTAGTATAGTTTTCAAATATTTCAAACCTAGAGGAGAAAATCCAAAAATTTTAGAATTTTTTTGCTATAATCCAAATTTTAGATTTTTAAGGACAAATTCTAATAACAATCAACCACAAAGAATTTCCATAATTTAATGACAAACACTGTTAACCAATTTCAACAATTTACTTCACCAAAAGTTCACTAGAATACCAATAGACACAATAAGAATATGAAGAGTCACGAAGCAAAAGCCTTTGAATACAAAGATTTATTTCCTCAAATTTGTACAGTGAATAATCAAAGAGATTTCATGAATTAGTTTACACAAAACCCACAAAATAAATTTGAAAATTTGTACAATTCATTCACAACACATGAAATTTTCAATATGTTGACACTAATTTACTTTGTAATAAAATGGCCTTCTTTATACAAACCCTAGAACTAACAAAAATGTAGGTAAAGGAATTTATACCACTCCTATTCTAATCGTAATTTCAAAAAAGAAATAGAGAAGGGAGGAAGAAAAGGGTTAGAAAATATAAGTGTGTGATCCCTATCCTTCACACATCATTCTTTGAATGGGCAACTTTGATTGAAACCATCCCTCATGTGATCCGTTGCCACAATCACCTTGTAAGAAGGTGAGATCTTCAAAGGGAAAATTTGCACGTATGAGAAAAATATGTGAACTCATGCATAATAATGTGTTTTGAATTACCACACAAAATGCCTCACAGTTAGCCAAGCATTAGTGGCTCTAACACACATCGGATTCATCAAACATTTGGTGAACTAAGCACATGAAGAGATAGGTACATGCTCAAAGTTTGAAAACTTGAACAAAAAGAAAAGAATTTTGAATGAAGCCAAAAAGAAAAATGGTATTAACAACAAATGAGTTTCCAACCTTTTACAATATGGGGCACAAATGTATTTATAGATTTATGGAGGGAGGAATATGAAAAACCATTCCCTCTAAAATCTAGAAAAAGATAGAATATCAAAGCACACTTTTGTCTTGTAGCACATTTTGTCTTTTTGTATAATGACATCCAACACAATATTTGACATTTAAATGGACATCAACACTACACACTTTGAGCAGTTTCTCTTAGCAAATTTATTCTCCAATTCTTGCAAGTAAGACACATAATTATCTGCCGTCACTTTCACTAATCGTGGACCAGGTCTATCTGAATGGGTGAACTTGACATCGATCTTCATGAAAATTTCCTAGAGCCTCTTTTGATCATTCTTGAAATCCCCCATTTTGGGTTCAAAATACTCACAAGTCCCCTTTATTTTCATCAAATGATTGACATAACTTGTAGCAAAACCTAGGTCCTTGGGAGACTTTGCTATCACCAACTCTTAGAAATGATCTTATAGAACCTTCAATGAATGAATGGTCTAGTCCTTATCATATAGAGAACATCCCAATTTATTCATGAATTCATCCAAGGCATTTGCACACTTTAAACCAGGAACTATGCTTTCTAACTCTTATTCTGGCATCCCTTCTGAATATTCATTTATAACTTGTATGCCAACTTTGACTTCTGATGCACATTAGGCTCTTGACCACTTAGAATGCCTTCACCAACCAAATATGTGAAATCTGTATCTGTCATCTAAGCTATCTAGGGAAATATATTTTCTATTTCCTCCAATTCAATTTTTACCCTTGCCTTCAAGGTCTCTATAGCCTCCATTCCTTAGATAATGTTGTAGTAACCTCAATTATATGTTTCATTATCTTGTGAACTAAGTTTACCAGTGCTGTGTTCCATGCATGAATGAGTTGTATTAGATTCCCCAATTCCCCAACAATTGGTATATGCTTCTTGGTATTGAGAATGTGTTGGGGAATTATGTCCATAAAAGATGAACCAATGGGACCAAAACAATATTTAATATAGGCCATAAGGTGTACAACCTTATCTTTCAATTTTTTCTTAGTAGCCTTATCCTTGTCCATCTTCTAAAAAATCTAATAAATTGCAGATCTAGTGAGCTATTTCCCTTCCTCCCTCAACAACTATTCGAAACCAATGGTAATGACTATGTAATCTGATGATTGCATATCAGCTTCGTGCATGTATTCCAATAGTGTAATTATTTATGCTTTCCTATTTCCATAGCTGCCAATTGTGATGGAAGATCTTATCCTATCCCTCTTTAGAAGATTGGGTTTTGGAAACATGGCAGCTAGTTGAGCAAGGTTAGGTTCACAAGCCTTTCTCCTTTGAATAATTTGATCAAACCACTATAGTATATTTATAGTTTGTTCTTCTTATGTTGCGATACTAGCTTGAGGTTGTTGTGGTGTGTTTTGATCATTAGGAAAATGAGGTTTGTAGGAATTTTAAGAGGAGATGGAGCTTTATCATGTATCTTTTCTAAACATTGGATAGGAGTTTTGTCTTAAACATACCTTGGAGGGATTGTAACAAAAAAGTTTAGTGACTGAGTGATAAGAGGTGAATTTTGGGGAGCTTGAGGCGATGATTTAAAAATTTCCTTTGAAGAAGAATTTATAGACTCATTAATTTGGGTTAGTTCATCTTGAACATCTTGGGAAGGGACTTCAAAAAGAACATTATGGCAGCTAGGAGAGGTATCCATATCTTGAGTCTGCCCTTGTTTTGATAGATTCATACTTAAACACACAAACTTGAACTTGAGCAACTTCCTTTTCCATATCAACCTTACCTATTCCTCCTCTTTCTCTTCTTCTTTATCTCCATCTATGGTTACAACTTTAACATGATGAATTTCTTCATGAAAAATCTTCAATGTTTTCTCAAGCCATCTTTTGCTCCTTCTGATCATGAAGGAGGTTCTAGCTTCCAAATTCTTAGATTCTCCTAAAGTCCAATCACATGCTAGTAGAGGTTGATCAAATACCTTGTTAGCCTCGTACGAAGGATCTATAATTTCACCATTTTCTTGCAATCCTTGAGGCACTACAACTATTTGATATGTTTTCATTTGTAACATAGTCATGCATGAATAGGACCTCTTGTAAACCTTTATATTGTTAGCACAACTTTCTCAATAGTGCTTAAGATGGGGCTTATGCACAATGTGGATTTTAACCCTTCTATTCACTTTCTTGGGTTGAAAGAAGCCCTTGCTTCATAGGGCCTTAATGTCAGGAGCAAGAATTCTACTTCTATAGTTTTGGTTGCATGTGTTGTTGGACATGTATATCTCCCAATTGATACAGGCAAAGGAAGACCTTTCACCTTCTTCTCGACACAAAGCTTAAGAAATTTAGTACATTTTCTATATACTTCTAAAAAGGCTACTTAGTCACTGACATAAGCTAGGATTTTTAGTGGCAACCTCATAAAACATACAATTCAAATGTAGGTAAATGTAGAAAACTAGTATTACTAATTTCCCCATTTTTGAATTTGTTGCATAGCTTATAGATACATCCTCTTCACCTTATCATTCTTAAGTATTATTATGATATAAAATATGAAAGCATCATTTGCCCTTCTGAAATGCTTGAGACTTTTTTTATCTTCAACTGGGGATAATATTGATACACCAATTGATGTTCTAAATCCATGATGCCAATTTTCTCAAGTCCAACAAACTATTGTCTTCGTGCTAAGGTATACACCAGATATGAAGTCATATAAAATTGCTTGGATTGAATAACTTCACTCAACTACTTGTGGAGGTTGTCATTTATGAGGGTTGCCCAATCAATGAATTATTTTCAAGAAATAACCTTGGAAATAAAATAAAACATCCATGGATGAAACTCCTTAGAAATATCAAGTCCTATGACTCAACTCAAGAGAGTAACCATGTCATTAATCTCCTCTTTGAATTCAATGCAGAACAACTTCTTTTGCAAACTAGATATTACTGTTCTTGGCTTAGGTAACCATTTATTATTGATGGAATCTATGCATTAGTCAATGTGATCCTCAAAGTACTCTCTAGAAGAATCTATGGTTATTCTATGAAAGACATCCCTTGTTGGTAGATTCAACATTTATTCAACATGGTTGAATTTGTATGATCACCTTTCTATCAATCATTCTGAGCACCTTGTCCTTCTTAGTATAAAATCTTGTGCATGTAAAAATAAGATCTATATATTGCACTAAAAGTGGAAATAATGTAACCTCAACGAGGCCACTCAATTTGATATCCTATAGAATTTTGGTCTTCTTACTTTCTAACAATCATTTTTGAAACTCTACCAATCTTACATGCCCAAAATTTGTGTAAAAAATGTTGTCTAGCTAAGATACTAACTTTGAAGGTTGTACTACACCTTTGTACTCATACTTTATCCTTGTAGGTGAAGACATCCTCCATTAGAGTTCCTACCACAACTATATGTTTCTTAGTATCATTATTTTACAAGATGCCATTAATGCAAAAAATACTCAAAAATCACCAAATTGCATCTAGTACCAGGTTTGTATGATGAAAAATTGGCTTAAAATCCTTTTCCTTAAAAATTTTATGCATTTAGAATCATTTGGGAGGGTTTCAAATTTTGTAAGAAAAATGCAAATTGCAAACTGAAATTCGGGTCCAGTTTGTAGTTTGTAGTAAAGGTTGGAACTGCAAAATGAATGTGCACTATGAATTGTAGCTAGAGTTTAGACTCCGGTTGTAGTTTGCAAAAGGTTACAAATTTTAAATGAAATGCAAATGTTAGTTGGACTTCACAGTGAGTTTGTAACATGCAATAGCTTGCAAACTATAAAAACTTTTGGGTTTCAAAATTATAATCGAACTTCAGACTTTGGTTTTAGTTTACAAAAAGTTGCAAACTACAAAATGCTTTGGGAATGTGAAATGAGGCTAGAGTTTAGACTCTAGTGGTAGTTTACAAAAAATTGGAAATTACAAATAAAGTGTGAATGCAGGCAATACTTTGCAATCAATTACAGTATGTAAAAACTTACAAATTGAAAAATGTTTTGTGAATCGAAAATTAAACTAGGTCTTCAATAAATCAAGTCAAACTCCCAAAATTAACTAAGGAAACCATCAAAATGATCTAAAATGATCAACTATTCAATCCAAAACACACATTCAAGATTTAAGTCCTTGAAGAAATCAAAAACACTTTAAAACACATGAACTTGTAGCAAAACCCTACTTTAAAGGGGAAACAAAGATTTCAATCCATAAGAAAGATTCACACAAACCAACCTAAAAGGCAATCCCAATCCTACAGAGCAATTTTTTTTTGAGAAGATCAAACTTGTGCAAGTGAAAATGATAGATCAATCTTCAAAATGAAGTCAAAAGAGTGAGAAAATAAAATGTCAAGCTAAAAATAGATGTGTTTGAGAAAAAGCTTACACATAGGGTACAGTTGCAAACTAAAGTTTGAACCCAGTTTGTAACTTGCAAATTGGAAACTGAGCTTGGTTTGTAACTTGCAAGTAATACACACCCCTTAAATTTTAAGGATTTTTGATAAAAAATAAAGAACCAAACACTTAAAAATTATCTTTTATGACATTTTTCCCATCGAAAGAGTGAACAAACATGGATTCCAATTTGATTCAAAAATTAAAGTACCATAATGGGCAAAATGTCAAGAAGAGAGAAAAAAAGGGTCCCTATTTTGATGATAAAATAGGGGCTTGTTGTGAAGGGTCACAACAAATGTGCCCCCCATAACACAAAACAAGCTCCAACAAAATGAAAACTTTACAAAACAAAGGATGTGTCCAAAATAGGTCCTCAACCAAATAAATAAAACCCTAACTCTCACACCTAGAACAAGATTTCTAATAATTCATTCCTAGTGAATTCAAAATAAGAATATTCCTATGGAAAAAATGATTTTCAATTCTCAACCTACCTTGACACATAGAATTATCTTCATACTGCAATCAAGATAAACAATCCTAAAATGATACCAACACTACCTTCATCCTATTGTGTGCAATTGATTCTTTCCCTTCTTTGATCTACAAGACTTAGCTAGGATAGCTTTAGATATCAAACTTTTAACATTTTAATATTCAATGCAGGTAGAGGTTATCTTTGGATATGACAATGTCTTTCATAAGACATGCCTTTATTGGCCACATGGGCATAGCTTCACTGCCAATTAGATCATCTATAGCCCTAATGGAGATACCTCTAGTCCTATTCTAGGCATAGATCTAATGCCAACTAGACATCTATAGACCCAATGGAGATACTTGAATTACCCAAAAAGGATGAGGTAATTTTATTTATTTTTATTTTTAACTTTTATTTTCCTCATCCTGTAGACACTAAATTCTACCATTGGGTTAGGTTCCACTTTGGTATTCAGTTCCTTTTTATTATTTTTTAAAACAATTCATTTTATTTTCAGGCTTGATATCTCAACTGTAGTTCACATTATCAAACAAATTTCAAGAATATTTAATGTGTGTAGATTGCGATGGATAAAAGTTTAGGTTAAATATATGTTTAGGAAATCTTACACCTTTATAGCATGAATATAAATCTACACTAATTTTGAAAGCCTAGCTAGGAGAAGGATAGAAATTCATTTGCATGTCAAGTCTTATTTTGGCCCAAGGATAAAACAATTTCTTAACAAGCCTAAGAAAGGGAAGAAAAAAGGAAAATAAATACCAAGAAGCAAATGGCTTCACAAAACCCAAACAAATAGAAGGACGATGAAAACAACGAAGGAAAACCAAAATTGAACTATGTACAAATAAAGGCCTCACTTATCAAGCTTGGAAGTAATGCTTGAGGAGCTGCCCATTCACAGGGAGTGAAACAACTTCACCATCCAAATTCTGAAGCTTGAAAGTGCTCTCTCTTAGGATTTGATCAATAATTAAATAGTAACCCAACCATAGTAATTCAAATTTTCCATGTTCGCCCTTCTTTTCTTGAGCCTTATCCTAAAGCAAGGCAAGGTTTGAAATCCTAAAATCTTTTACCCTTTCTCTTTTATTGAAGTAGCACTTCACAACATCTTGATACTTACTAAAATGTTGCAAGGAAGCATCATGTTTCTCTTCCAACTTCAAGAGGTTGGCCATGCAAGTCTCAAAAATCTTGTCATATTCAAAATACTTATTTATAAAGTGAAGCATGGCAATTTTCAAGTTCATTGGAAACATGGGTTCTTTCCCATAAACTAAATGATATGGTGAGGTTTTCAGGGTAGCTTTATTCCTAACTATATCTGTCCACAATGTATATTTCAACATTGTGTGCCAATCTCTATGATTTTTATCTAACATATGTTTAATAACATCTAAGATATTTTTGTTTGTGGATTGAGATAGGTCATTACCTTGTGGATAATTGTTTAAAGAATACTTTAAGACAATTTTGCAATCAAATGCCCATTTAGTAAATTGTGATGAAGTAAAAGTTGGGCCATTATCACATACCAAAGCATATGGCATTCCAAATTTAGTAATAATGTATTCTTGAAGAAACTTTATTACAATATCTGTAGTGCAATTCTTAGTAATAATCAGTAGTAATTAGGATAAATTAGTGTCCTATTGAAGAGATTGGATTTATGACCTCAATGAAGTCCAAACCCCACTTTGCAAATGGATGTGCCTCCACTACCGGTTGTAATGACATTGTAGGAATACATTCTCTGTAAGAAACTAATTGGCATGTATGACATTGTTTGAACATGTGAGAACACATCCTTAAAGATTGTGGGCCAATAGTACTTGACTCTAATAATTTTATGAGTAGTATTATCACCATATCCATGGCTTGTCCCAAACTTTCCATGAAACTCTTTCAAAACTTTGGTTGCTTCTTATCATTTCAAGTATTAGAGGTAAATTCCCTCATGGTTCTTTCTATAGAAAATGCTTTCCTTTATCATGACATTAGTATACTCAATTCTGAGATCTCTTCTTTTAGTATAATTCATATCGCTAGGATATCTTTGATACAACAAATATGTAACTACATCCTCATACTAGTAACTTGAAATAAAATTTTCTATGGTGTACTGTTGGAAAACTATGTGAGGATCTGTTTCATCAATAGTTTTAGTTATCCGTTGCCCTTATACTATCTTCATGGACTTTATTTTAATGTCAAACTATTATAATAACATGGCCCACTTACCCCTTCATTCTCCCAACTCATTTTGTATAAGTGTATCTTTGATGGCTGGGTTTGGAACTATGGCACAAACCTTACTCCTTAGATCATAGTGGCTAAACTTTTTGACTAATTTAACTAGACAAAAGGCTTGTTTATCAATCATTAAATACCTAACCTCTACTCCGTGAAGAGGGAAACTCATGAAGACAATAGGTCTTTTGTTGCCTCCCTCTATTTTCTAAGTACAACAACTACTAAATGTTTTGAAGCAAAAGAATATATGTAAAATGACAAAGTATAATTTGGACTAATTAAAATAGGCATGCCACAATAGCCCACATGACCTCTTTGAAGGATCTCTTTGCTTCTCAAATCCACTCAATCTCTGCATCCTTCTTAAGTAAGGCATTTAGAGGTGTAACAATCTTAGTGAAACCTGATATGAATTTTTTGACAAAACTAATCTACCCAAAGAATGATTGCAACTCCTTTTTGCTAATAGGAAGAGAGATTTTAGGATTGCTTCTATCCTTTCAAGATTGATTAAAATCCCCTTTTCTGAGATCATATGGTCCATAAGTTTTCCTTTAGTTACTGTGAATAGACATTTCTTCAGGTTCAAATAAATTCCATGATCTTAACATCTCTAAAGGACCTTCCTTAAATCTTCAATATGGTCTCCATGTTTCTTGGAAAACACAATAAAATCATCCATGTATATGACTATGCATTTTCCAACCAAGTCTTTGAATGCTATGTCCATGGCCCTTTGAAAAATTTCTCCCACATTTATAAGGCCAAATGGTATCCACTCATAAGCAAATGTCCCCCATTTTGTAGTAAAAGTTATTTTCAATTTATCATGGGGATACAATATGACTTGGTTATACCCTAAGTAACCATCTAGAAAAGATACCATTTGTGAACTATGGACCAACTTTAAGACTTCATCTAATGAGGGAAATGGATAATTGTCTTTTTTTGGCGCCCTTTTCAAATTCCTAAAATCGACATAGAGTCTTATTTCTTCATTCAACAACTAAAAACTAAAAACTTCCTTTAGCTTAGAATGTGCCATAGGTTCTAATATTCACACAACAACTACTAAGGCATCCACTTTGCAATTCTTCCTTCCTGGGACTGCCTTGATATTGAATGAATCAAAATCTTATGTCATATTCCATATTTTGCTACAATAATGAGATAATTTATTTTCATCACATCTATACACATTGTGAATCTACATGACAACAATCTCTAAATCACCAAAAATCTAGACATTCTTCACCTTCTTTATGGCTAGCTAAAGTCCATGATTCTATTAGGAAATTACTAGGTTGATCAAACCATTTCCTATATAACCCTATGAGAGATAATGATGCATACAAAATTACAGAATAACCATAATGCAAAGATCAAAAGACAAGTTGCAAGATAACACAAGATATATCCTGGGAAAACCCTCAAGAGGAAAAGCCCCACCCTCCAAAAGTATCCTTACTCTGTAATATTCAACAAAAAAACATTACAATGCACTTATAGAGTCTCATGAACACTTTTGAAACATCAAGCTCCTCCAATTCATCCTCCATGTGTCCAAGCATGTAACCACACATCCCATGCCATGCTTCACATATGCACTCACAAGAGAAACTCAATACAATGACAACCTACTCAACCAACCAACCCAAACCACTAACTAGGTACTTGCTTCTATAGACTCAAGATCACACAAATACAACTTGTGGTATTGGGAAAACCATGTGTCTCAAAACCACGAGTACACAAAACCATTGACCCCTCGTTTAATTCTTGATACTAAGTGTTAACTTTATGGTACTAAGTTTTCCAAATATTAATTAATTATTCTGTCTCCCACACATAAAATAACTAACCCAATGTCACATACAACTTTACAAGTGGACCCAAATAAATATTTAATGTGGCTAAACACATCTCCTAGATGTACCACAAATAAATATTTATTTTACATAATTAACATATTTTATTTTTATTCAAGGGTTACAACACACCCTTTTCCTAACATTCTCCCACTTGTTGTATGCATTGCATAAGGGTCAATCAATGAAATATATCATCATAGTTATACATAAAACCACATGAATCTCTAGCATGCTCTCGTACTCCATCAAGATACCTATAATAAAACCAAGGTGACCACCATCTCAAGAAAGAAATCCTCTCATCCTCCAACATGCCACCTATAGAAGAAAAGGAACATGCCAAGGTGAAGATGCATCAATCCAAAGAACACAAGCATCAAATACAAGTGATAACAAAGGATCCAAGCTGTTGTCAAAGGTAAAAACCCACATGAATGGAAATAACATCCACAACATATGCTAATACATCTAGCCATCCATACCTCCTAGGTATCAACAACATCAGTAAACTCATGGAAACAATATGTCCAACCCATTTACCACAATAAAAAGATCTATGTATAAAACTTGTCAATGAAGAAAATACATATCTAGGAACTCCCATTGCATGGGTAATGTCAAATCTGAAACTAGATCAAGGCATACTAAGTCTACCAATAAATACTCAAACCAAGGTGTGGCTAATGATAAAAACCATGTAGTACCAAGAACAATCTCAATGATCCACACATGCTACTCATTGCTACATACTCCCTCACAACATGTATCCATAACTCTCCCAAATCAAACCATATCAACATGAACTTACAAGAAGTAGCCATAGAACAAAGAGATAAAACTTGTAAATCATATCATGTCCTTCTACTAGCACCTCAAAGTGCTAATCTATGTCAAGTATGATCTCCTTTATAACCCCAAATGAAAAGCCTCAACAACACCCAATCATTCAATCTCATAGATCAAATGAAACATATGTATCATGTAATAACCAACATGGATGTAGGCCTCTCTAACCAAGAAAGATCAACTCATAACCATTCCATAACTAAGACTAAGCTTAATTGTATCTCCTAAATCCTCATAAATGACATCATAAATCAACTCATATGCACAAGGAGATAACCATACCAAACACCCCTCAAATGAACCCTTTAGAACTAACAAGCATAGCTCAAGATCCATATCCATGAGAAGATAAAGCATAAAAAAATGCATCTAAAAAGATGGGCAATAGCTCTTAGATTATAATCTGCCAAGTAGACCAAGAGTGGGGAATGCGAATACTCCTCTAGGATACATCAAGTCACAATGACTCTTTCCAAGAATAATGTTCTCTTAGGTCCATGAACTCATACCCATATCCAAGTGAAAGGATCCTCAATCTTCCTACTGAAACCTTCAAAGAGTAATTGTCTCAACAAATGTCTCTAATCCCAAGAGAAATCCAGCCTCACCCAAATATCCAAGTATCTATGAGAACCTACAACTGATCAATCCATGCTAAGCTCCAAATGTAACATCGCACTATCATGAAGCTCCCAAGTACATGACCAATGTACTCAATACTAAGAGAACCAAAAAGATCATTGTCAAAGCTCCAATTGTAGAGTCAAGAACCCAACATGATATCATGATCTAACATCTCCTCCTAGGAGATCACACTCCAATGAACACATCTTGGTCTCAAGAGAACTTGTATAATGCCAAAAATCAAACTAGTATCTAGAGTAAACCAAGACAAATTACCAACCACACTCTAAACCAAGGATCAACATCTGCAATCACATGAAGATAGCCATCTCTTAAAAATAGAACTCAAGATGTCAAAGCACTCATATTGCATAAGAACTATGATCCAAGAGTTTGTCCATGACACCTAACCACTGTAGAAAATCATCCATCACTAGATGATGAATACACATCACTACCAAAGTTCCCACTGAACCGTGGTACAAGCTACACATGACATCATGATAACCATATCCTAAATGAATATCACCCATGGCCCACACACACTTAACTACAATACCAATAACTCCAAGATAGAACCAAAATCTCCAAACTAAGAAGATAAACCATCACTGTCAAAAGCTCAAACTAAACCATGTAACCAAGCTATCCATGAAATCATGATAAACATGATACAAGTCCTAGTAACCAATAGTCTAGGAACTCTAATCATCCATCCTCTCATCCCAATACAACATATCAATGCACAAATGACCATAGATAAGGCCAACTAACAAAGTCTACATCAACACTAAATCAATCTTGTGGATATAGACAATCCACATCCAAGTCATCCTAATGCATCCAATGGGTAACTAATCCACAAAACTGCATAACTCAAAGATCCCAACCAATGAAATATGCACTCATCATCACATTAGTAACTTGCAAACCAAGACAACAAAGAAGATAACCTATAGACCTCAATACTCAAACACCAAATCAACCCTAAACTCATTTTGCCAACCAAGTCCACAAACAATTAACCATAGTCAAGAAACCAATCAATCATCCAAGAGATAAGCAAAACCTCCTAAAATTAAACCACACCACCACCTATAATCATGAATGAAATATCATAACCCATACTTGTCAACCACATACATGATTATGTCATGCTCATGCTAAAATGTCCCTACATATCCATGACACCATAATCATCATCATCACTATACCTGTACTCAACTCCCACTAAATCAAGAATTCTAGTCTCATATGTGTACCAATCATGTCCTCAAATCTGATGCAGGAGCATCCCTGGGTCAAGAGCAATCTTGCATCAACCAAAAACATTTGCATTTCAGTTTGTTTCATTTCATTTTTTAGTTCAATTTAGTCAGTAGCAATTTCTGTATTTTGGTCTGCATTCTACCATAGTTGCATTTTAGACACTGTGGAGCTAGACTTAGCATATAGATTCACTCATGCACATCATATCCAAAACTTAGAGCATTTGGATCAAGTATCGGAAAGATATCGCTATCAGAAGATCAACTATTTTCTCAGAATAGAGCATCCTGACAGTCTCAGATAATCAGCTAAAGGAGAAGACTCGTGGAGCATTTCACCACTTACAAAGTTAAAAGACACATCATTCAATGCTGTTTGGTTCATGGTTGGCCTTCCTTGAGATCCGCACATCATTCCATTCATTTGTGGAGGAGTTCTATTATTTTAGGTTTAACCTATCTGTGTACACACGTTACAACTCTTCATTGGAGTTTGTGATCTTCCTTGGCCGACATAGAGGAATCTTATGTTCCAGAGATGATATATATTGATGTAATAGATACCTAGGAAAGTAGATTTCGATAGTTGATCATTAGTCCATAGTTGATATTTTGGATTCCTTGTGAACAAGCTTCAAAGCTATATCTTGTGCATATTCTAATATTCTGTAATCAGGGTTGTGATCCTTAATTGTAAGCCTGCATGTTGCCGGCCAATCTTTATTTGAATTCTATGATATACTGAATGACTAAATCTACATTTGCTTTATATCTTGGAGTTGTTTTCATTGTGTTTATTCTAGTTGAACGGTTTGGATAGTTCTCTTTGAGGACCCTCCTAACCATGACTGTACCAAAACCAGAAGACTACCTGTGTACCTATCTCCATCAAAGTCCAAAATATGAAAACACTTGTAAGCTTGTACCTGGAAGCACCAAATATGAAAACCTGCTATACCATGATGTTGGTCTCATAACAACATGAACTCCCACAAGTTTGTGCCCTAAAATTCATTTGAATGCTCTCATAATCACACCCCAAATCTCAAGCTCCCACAAGTTCTTAAACAAGTACAAAACTCTCTCTAAACACCAAACTAAAAATCTACATGATCCATTATGTGTACACTACAAATGCTCTCCAACACCTATCCAAAATAAAAAATTTGATTCCATATGCGAAAGTTATGACCATTTAACTATCCTGGAGAAATGCCTAGCTTCAAGCACCAAATTATAACATAAATAGAAAAATCTGATGACCAAACTTATGTTAGTTGCCATTGCACCAAAAGATCGACCTCTTAATGCCTGATACAACCACTTAACTTAACAAGCACGGGAGGCGGTTAAGCCCTTGTCACAAACCACCACAGGGCAACGCTGAACAAGAATACCAAGGGTCACACCTTGAAACAATCCCCTCCCAGCACAAGTGCAGGGTTTGAACCCGTGACCTCGGCTCTGATACCAACTGTTAGTTGCTATTGCACCAAAAGATCGACCTCTTAATGCCTGATACAACCACTTGACTTAACAAGTACGGGAGGTGGTTAAGCCCTTGTCACAAACCACTGCAGCGCAACGCTGAACAAGAAGACCAAGGGTCACAACTTGGACCAACTTATACCATTGCATAGTGCTCAGAGAGACCTTTCTAATTCCTATTAGAAGTTAGAAATATGATACTATGGGTGAAAGTTATGCCCCTAGAAGAAAAATCATTCCAAGGGCTAAAAAGGCCCCTTAGGAGACTTGTTTGTATGACCTACTGACATCAACATCTATACATATTGTATGAAAATGGTGTCATTAGCACTAGCAGGTGGTGCCCAAGTGGCACATTGGTGTAGGTGGCACTTGGGTTGCTGAGCGACAGTAGACATGAAAAAAGGTTAAATCTATTTAAGTTTCAAATTTTTAAATCCCTCCACATGGACCCGACAGAGAAATAAATTTTGGTTTATTTTTATTTTGAATCTTACAGGACTGAGCACTAGCTTGGGTCCTCCCAACTGGGGGTTGGGACTAGGGTCTTTAGGGCCCATTGGCCATGACAAGCATCAGATGGCTAAGGGTTGACAGACCCCTGCCGTCAGCGTATCACTTGCTGTCAATAGGGTATGGGGGTCTGCGGACCCCATGTCACCCCCACCCATAATTTTTTTTGACTTAAAAATATTTTCTCTATAGTTTTAATAAAAAAATTCAAATAATATAAAATTTTAAATCTATAGATTGCACAGGAGTCTTTTTAATTTTTCTAAAAAAAATTGCATTTGCAGGTTGTACGACCGAACATAGGGGCATAGGGGATTTTTTTGCTTCAAGCCTTGGTGGCCAAAATAGGTTATGTTTTATATCAATATTCATGTCTCAAGTCTCTTGGATCCAATGGTGAGCTCAATTTTGTCCCATGAGGTAATTTCTACAACCTCCTCTATAAAACCCTCATATGAAGCACATCCAAGAAACCCTTTTTTCCAAACATTTTTCAAACGCTAGATCTAGAATAAACATGACAAATCTACAAATCCTAAACTCCCAAATATGCAAAACCACAACTTGATCAAAACACTTGATACCTTGAAATGTCTCAAATCTTTCTTGCATTACCATGGATTCAACTTTGCAAAAGATCCACTCAAAAAAGGGTTAAACAAAACTTGGGAGCTCACACCTCCCACAACCATAGATAAAGTTTTGATGCCACTTGTTAAGAAATTATCATATTGATAAAACCATTTCCTACATAAACCTATGAGAGATAATGATGCATACAAGCTCACATAATAACCATAATGCAAAGATCAAAAGACAAGCCACAATATAACACAAGATATATCCTGGGAAAACCCTCAAGAGGGAAAACACCAGCCTCTACAAGCATCCATACTCTATGTATTATTCAGTAATAAAACGTTACAATGCACTTACAAAGTCTCATGAACACTTATAAAACATCAAGCACCTCCAATGTAACCACACATCCCATGCCATGCTTCACATATGCACTCACAAGAGGAACTCAATACAATGACAAACCCACTCAACCAACCAACCCAAACCACTAACCATGTGCTTGCTTTTATAGACTCAAGCTCACACAAATACAACTTGTGGTATTGGGAAAACCATGTGTCTCAAAACAATAAGTACACAAAACCATTGACCCCTCATTCAATTCTTGATACTAAGTTTTCCAAATATTAATTGATTATTCTATGTCTCCCACACATAAAATATCTAACCCTATGTTACATACAACTTTACAAGTGGACCCAAATAAATATTTAATGTGGCTAAACACATCTCCTAGTTGTACCACAAATAAATATTTATTTTTCATAATTAAAATATTTCATTTTTATGCAAGTTGTACATCACACCCTTTTCCTAATAGATTCAACACTTCATACTTGGCTACGTTGTGTGAGCAAGTGGATTGTAGTTAATAAGCTACCAAAAATTACCCTCAATTCGGATTCACCAATTCCACACCGACTCCACACCTTTGTTTGGATTTAGAACCATCAAATTTGAGAGTCCATAAGTGTTGATCATCTTCTCTTTTCTACACTTTGACATCTTGTTTATGATTTGAGTCTTCATTGTTTAGTTCTAAAGTGTACACTCCCAACTCTTGCTACACGTATGTTATCTCATTGGTAGTGTTGTACTTGGTGATGACTTGATTGAGTCTTAGCTTCCTTTCAATTTAAATTTGATTAAACACATGTGAGAGAAATCGATGGCCATGTAACCATTGAGGCTCCTTGACTAATCTCTACTCAGAAGCATCTTGTTTGTTTTTGGGATGTCGACCACTTGGATGTCAATGGTTTGCTAGATCCTAGGATCTAAAGCTATGTAGATTGGAACATACTTAATATCTCTAATCATTTTGACCTTTGATTATCCCAATTGCACAACTCTTTTGTTAGTATTCATTGGGGTCATTCTAAGCTTTTGAAAAATTGAATATAATATGATGTTCTCATATGCACCTAAATCAACAAGACAATTGTGTAAGTTTTTTCCACAAATTCTTATTGAAAGAAAAAATGGAGGATTTTAAAATGTTTCTTTGTACATTGAAACATTTGCATTAGTAACTTTACTTTCACCATTTAGAGTTAGGGAAGCAAATCATGTTGGCCACTAAGGTGAATTCCATGAAACATAGACATATTAGCCTTTGTACGCTTGAGATCTTCAATCAAATTATAGCTTGATTTGGCTAGTTTCAAAAGTTCCCCCCTAAAAAATTTTAAGTGTTCTTTGATGAGGATGATACTTCAGGTCCCTTAGGTAGATACAGGTTACTACTTGCATTAGGGTTAGGAGGAGTGTGAGAGTTGTTTGGAGGAATTTATGAAGTGAATGGTCTTTTAATGTGCTCCTAAAAAAGTATGATCTCCCTTTTGGTACTTGCTCAGCCATATTAATTTCCTCTAGAGTTAAATCAATCTAATTTTCTCCCTGATGGGGAATTTCATACACTTGGAAAGTCAAAGCAGTCCCTGAGTTTTGGTTGACATTTTTTGGGTTTTAGGAATAGCTATGACCTCCATGTTGTTAATTTATTTTTGCATAACCTTGAGTGCAATAGAAAACTCAGGATAATTTATTTCCCCATGATCAGTAATGACATGGATCCTACACTAGTTAGGTAGTGCTAAATCTACCAAGTTAACTATATTTACTTGACTAGTATTAGATTTGTCATCCATAGATGTTGGCACATTACCATTGTTTGCTATAGTGTTCCACAACCTATTAGATCTTATCAAGTTTAAAATTCTTCCTTGACCACTACTTCTTGCTATTTGATTTTGCAATACTTTTTGATAGAGTGAGATCATTTCATTTACTAACTTCTTAATTAAACTTTCAAGTTCTGCATTACTATTTGTTGTTTGAGGGTGCCCTTATTGTCCCATGGTTGAATTTCATAAAGGCACTTGTCTAGCTAAATTGTTGAGAAAAGTGAGACCAACTTGCTGATTATTCACATGATCAGTTGCATGTCACCCACCAACAAGTTTTGGTTGCTTACATTACTACCCAAGGTGGGGATTTTGAATTGGGTGGGGTTAAACTATTGACAATTAAATGAGGTGTTATATGGACTACTGGAAACCAAATTTGCATAACATGTGGAAATTTGTTGTTGATTTCTTGCTTGTTGGTATACCTAGCCCATAGGCACCATGTTCATTTTTTGATTGGCGTGATAAGCATTAGGAATGGGTTTGAACAGTGGGGTGTCTTGCATCAAGTCATGATTAGTGAGCAAAATTTGGTTATTCATAGCTAGTTTCCCAAATGAAGGTAATGGAACAAAGTTGTAATTTGTGGTGTTATGTTTTGCTCCACCTTACAAGCCCATGTGTATACTTGAGAAAATGTAATGGGATTATTTTGAGGTTTGAAATATTTTTCCTTACAAACATAGAACTCAAGGTCAAGTGCTTTCAAATATGTCTTAATGGCCATAGTTTCAAGAATATCATGGGGAGGCTTCAATCTTATATAGAGATTATGAAATTTGAAATTAAATTGATTTACTGGCTCATTTGGTTCCCTACGAGTAGTGGAAAAAGTGTGGTAAAGGACTTGGTCAATAGGAACACTAAAATGATTAATGAAAGTACTTTCTAATTGACCCCAGTTAGTGATGGATCCATGAGAAAGTTGTAAACACCATCCATATGCTACCTCATCCAAAGTGTAGGGGGAAATATGGAAAGTCACATCCTCATGTTGAATTTGGGCTCTTATAATGGAATCCTTAAAGCTCCAATATGTTCTTCCACTATGCGTGATCCTCCATGGGTGTACCTTGAACAAAACTTCTCAAGGTTTTCAGGTAAGTAATGAAGGGCACTTTCAAATGTTAAGGGGAAATTTCCCCCTCCCAACCATGCATGTTTTGCTATTGGTGCTTGGTTGATGTTGTGGGTAGGTATATAAATTTTAAGATGTTGTGGGAGATGAAGTAGGTGAAATTCTCAGTCTTGATGGGAAAGTGTAACTTGTGGAATAGCGTTGTTAAGAGGTGTTGAAGGTGAATATATATTGTGAGTCAAATTAAAAAATGTCCAAGCTTGAAGAAGTTTCTATAGTTGAGGTTACCACTGATTTCACCTTCTTCTGTCTGGTCCACTTGTCAGGTAATTTGTGTCACTCTTGTTTTATTTGACCTGATTCGACCAGGTTTGATATCCTTTAGACTCTAGTTTTCATCCCTCCTAGCACTAGTTTTGTTGATGCATGTCTTAACATGCCAACACATTGGAACAATGAAAGTTACCCTACTTGAAAGGAAATACTCCCCAAGAGTCTTTTTTAATATTCTCTCAATGAAAAGACCAAAACATCTCAGTAGGTGATCTTCAAGCTATCCCATTCAAGGGTTCAAATATTTCAAACCTAGAGGAGAAAATCATAAAAAATTAGACAAATTTTTCTATAATACAAATTTCAAAATTCAAGGAGAAATTCCAATAAAAATTGATCACAAAGAATTTCCACAATTTAATGACAACATTGTTAACTGATTTCAACAATTTACTTCACCAAAAGTTCACTAGAATATCAATAGACACAAAAAGAATATGAAGTCACAAAGCAAAATCCTTTGAATACAAAGATTTATTTCAGAAAATTTGTACAACAAATAATCAAAGAGATTTCATGAATTAGTTTACACAAAACCTAAAAAATAAATTTGAAAATTTGTACAAATCATTCACAACACATGAAATTTTAAAGATATTAACACTAATTTGCTTTGTAATAAAATGGCCTTCTTTATATAAACCCTAGAACTAACAAAAATATAGGTAAAATAATCTATACTACTATTCTAACCATGATTTCGAAAAAGAAAAAGAGAGGGGAGAAAGAAAAGGGTTAGAAAATCCAAGCATGAAATCCCTATCCTTCACGCACCATTATTTGAATGGACAAATTTGATTGAAGCCATTCTTCACGTGATCCATTGCTACAATCAGCATGTAATAAGGTGTGATCTTCAAATGGAATTTGTGCATGTATGAGATAAAAGTCTACAAACTCAGGGACAATAATGTGTTTCAAATTAACCCACAAAATACCTCACAATTAGCCTGTAACGTCAAAAATTGTCCTCCTATATGGAATGGTACAATTTTCCTTGGTTTAGCTCCTTGCTTTGGTGACCTCTCAAACCTCTTTCTTTTTGACCTTCCTGAAACCCTGATTGACTAAGTCTAGTTGCAAAATGTTCACTTTTTGAGGTAACCTTTTGATGGAACCTGAAAAGGGAATTTGGATTATAGGTCCCTAGGACCCCCAAAAAAGCAGATCTAAGTAGAAATTGGGGGCTTGGACTTGGGCGCCCGTGCCCTAGTCCTCCCCTATTTCCCAGGATTTTGAATTTTGGCAGGATGTTAGCTCCCACTGAGTGCCTTAGGATTCCATTTTCAAATTCTCAGTTTTCGCACGATATCAAGATGTTATTTCAAAATTTGAATTCCCTAAAGCTAGATATAAAAATACATTTGAAAATCATTTTAACACACACAATTCTTATGCAAGCTTAATGCCAAAACTCTACCAAAATTGCTATTGAAGATCAGTGACTTGTTGAAGCTCTTGAAAGTATTCTATATTTGCTATCATGGAGACAATGGATGGAGATTTGGAATCAACATCTTGAGACTATCTTGCTCTTCCTAGGGTTTGTACACTCTTTGCATGATCAAGAGAAGGGTTGAAGCCTCCAACATCGAACTTAGAGATCCTCTATGGACATTGCTAATTCGTCTTCTTGTTCATGCAAGTCTTCATTTGTTTGATCTCCTTGAGGTGAAGTTGTATGTGTTTATTGATGCAAAGCAAGTTGTTGATCTTCCCTTGATTGAGACATCTAGGGTTTGATATTTTTGCATACACATTGTAGGGTTTGCACATACTTCTACAAATCTTTATCTCTGGCTATTGTTGAGGTAGGAACACTAAAGACGGGGCTTGATTGAGGCAAGCTCCTATATAACCGCAACATCTTTCTCCTTCTTTTGTAGGTGTAGATCATGTTTTGTAGGTTCTGGCAGAAAGAAGCTATCGAAAGGAGGATATTGTAGGTACAGTCGACATGAACTTTCAAGTTTTCAAATTCTGACACTTGCAGGATGAAGGAGTGGGTGCCCTAGTCCAACAGCGGCAATTTCTAGGATCTGGAAGCCATTTGGGAGTGTCAGATACCCTGTGTAGAAGATTTCTAGTTTTAGGAACTTTCAAGACTAAGGAGCAGGCACCCTAGTCCAGTCATCCCTCAAAATATGAGTGCACAGTCTCTGATACTCTTTCTCTGCATTTCTGTGATTAATTTTGCCTATATTGTTATCAGTTTCTATATATCTATGATTCAAGGCATAATTAGGGTTTTCTTGGTTCATGGGTAGAAATACTTAATAAAACCTTAGTTAGGCTCTTGAAATTAGACACCGCGAGCAAAAAAGGGTAGATAAGCAACTTATAGATTGACCTCACATTCAATCCTTGTCCTCCCCAATGCTTAGTTGGTAAAATAGTGGTCCTTAACCTAGTTAAACAAACCACCAATTTTTCCACTAAACATTTTGGTGAACTCGAGATTTAAACAATTTGCATCCTTTTAAACTTCAGATCTGAAATAATTTGTTGTCCTAGAGCATATTTGGATTGAAAAATCTCTTTGGTGAAATTACATGCATTGAATTGGGAATCATATTCTTTACCTTTTTCACTAAAAGAATTGGAAAAAATTGTTACTCATTGTTTTACATGGTATTTCATTTTCATAGGCCATCATTGTGCATGTGAATCTTGGGTTAAAAAGAGCATGTTAAAATGTTGGATTATTTTTTGCAAGATTTTCATGCTTATGATGAGCCATTTAGTCGTGATGACTTTGATATGTTAGATGAAGCCCTTGAGGACTTTATCGCAATTGAACATTCCACTACGGCCTCAAAGCCGTCATTACTTCAAAGATTTGTAAATACGATTTATGTTCCTAAATCTAAAGAGCTTGAAAAACCAAAAATTATGGTCAAGTTATGTGCAAATGTGGTGCAACCATCTTTTAAACCTATGCTTACTATTAAAGGTTGTCCATTTGCTTCTCAAACTCCTAATCACATTTATGACTATGCTAAACAAATAGCACAAAAAAAATTACAACAAACTAATCATAATGTGGTTGCTCATGCATACAATACTCAGAATAATAAACAAAGTACACAATAATCAAACATTCTAATATCTTTACCGACATCTCAACCTATGCTTCCTCAAGCACCTTGTTTAACATATAAAGGTGGTAAAGACTATGATCTTGTAGAGCAGCTTCACACTACTCTTGCAAAGATATCTCTTTGGGAAGTTATACAAACTTCACCTACTTACCATGGAATGCTACAAGAAGCTTTACAAAAGGTGATTGTTCCTCTTGCTGTTAAACCAAATGATGTTGCTTCTCTATTACATTGTATGCATGCAACAAAAATAGATATCCTGTTTCAACAACATGAATTGCTGTCTCTTGAAGTTCAAAATTAGTTTGATCCTTTGATTATCTTTATTACAATAAAAAAAACATTGGTTAAGAGAGTTATGATCGATAATGGATCAGCCCTTAATGTTTGTGGCATTGATTTATTACATAAGGTTAAGGTTGACACATTTGCAATTAAACTAGAATCATTAAGTATCCGTGGATTTGACAATATTGGATGACAATCCGTGGGTACTATAACTTTACCTCTACAAGTTGGACCTGTTATGGTGCCTACCTTGATTCATGTCATGCCTTGCTCTCTATCTTATAACATGATTCTTGGTAGACCTTGGATACACGCATTAGGAGTGGTTCCTTCTACTCTACATCGTTCAATCAAGTTTATATTCAAAGATAAGTTACATACCATTCATGCTGATCCTAAACTAGATAGTTGCTTACAATGGAAGTTCATAAGCATGTTGTTTGTCCTAAGACTCTAAAAAATCTGAAAAATGGATTTATCAACTCCTCTTGCTTCTGAAAATGTTATGCAAGAGCCTAAACAATCGAATGCATTTGTTGGTGATAAATGGGGTTCGTTGGATTTTACATCTTCCTCTACAGGAGAATACATACACAAAAACCCCATCCCTGAAACATCAAACATTGCATCAATCACATCACACACTTCGATTGATAAACATAAAGCTTCTTTGGTGACAAATAAGGATAATACCCTTACTTACACTACTGATTATGACACTTATGAAGCTCCACCTTCCTCTAAGGAAATGGTTTCTCTTTATGGTCAAGGATTCCAAATCCTTTATAAGATTGTGATTATACAGGTAAAGGTTGTGGTATAAATCAATAAGGAATCAAAGTCCCTATAGAATCTGCTTTGCGAAATTGCTCTAGTGGCATTGGATACAATCCTTTCAAAGAATCCAAAGCCCGTAAATGCCCTACTCTTATGTGAATACTATATCAACACTTAGTTTGATATTTCCTGAGATGATTGACATCAATTATCTTGCAGGACCACTTTCGTTGGATGTATTCTCAACAGATGAGGCAATAGTATAATTCGTGGGCGCTTATAACAATATTCCTCGTTATCATCATAAACGCGGCCTACCTTATTATTTAAACAATAGTGCATATTTTGGAAAAAACTACTAGCACAATAAATGCTACTATAGAACCTAATGAAGAATTTGAAGAACAATTACAATCCTATAACCCCTCAGACCATAGTATTATCCTCAATGGAAAGACTATTGATGTTGTTATGGATAAGGATGATATTGAAAAAGTTCTCCCTATTGGTGATTGTTTAAATGTGGAAGAAAAAGAAGAAATGACTAAGTTATTGCATGAATTCTCAAAATTATTTGCTTGGAAGTATTCTGACATGCCTGGCATCGATCCTCAGATTGTAATGCATAATATCGTGTTGAAACTAGATGCTAAGCCATTTAAATAGAAGATTCGTAAGATGAATCCTAAGATAGCATTGCTTGTTAAAACTGAGATAGAAAAGCTTCTCAAGCTGGCTTCATACGACCTATTGACTATTCGCCTTGGATTTTGAATATTGTTGCCATTGCTAAACCCGATGGTCATATAAGAATGTGCACAGATTTCCAAGATTTGAATTCGACATCCTTTAAAGATGATTTTTCAGTCCCTAATATTGATATGATTGTTGATTCCATAGTTGGACATGAACTGCTATCTTTCATGGATGGTTTTTCAGGATATAATCAAATTTTAATAAATCCTCAAGACCAATATAAAACATCTTTTATAACACCTTGGGGTACATTTTGTTGGGTAGTCATGCCGTTTGGACTTAAGAATGCAGGAGCTACTTATCAACGTGCAATGACTTATATTTCATGATTATATGCACAATATTTTAGAAGACTACGTTGATGACATCCTGGTGAAGTCTATCCATCATAAGGATCATGCTACAAATCTTTGAGTGCATAAAGAAATATAATATGTGATTGAATCTCCGTAAGTGTGTTTTCGGTGTAGACAGTGGAAAGTTACTAGGATTCATTGTCTCAAATCGTGGTATTGAAGTGGATACAAAAAAGATAGATGTAATTGTTAATATGCCAATACCGAAGAACATATCTCAACTTCGTAGTTTGTAGGGAAAGATACAGGCCATCTGCCATTTTGTTTCACAACTCACGGATAGGACTCGCCCTTTTACACAACTACTGAAGAAGGATTCTAAATTTTAATGGAATTCTGAATGTCAAAAAGCTTTTTATGACTTAAAGGATTATCTAGCTAATCCGCCTATTTTACAACCTGCTGTCTCTAATAAACCATTCCTGTTATATATCTTAGCATCTAACAATGCCCTAGCAGCTTTGTTAGCACAAAATAATGCTGAAGGCAAAGAATGCATTGTCTATTACATCAGTCAAACTTTGCTCGATTATGAAGTGCGATACACTGTTATAGAGAAGCATTGCTTAGCCTTAGTGTTTGCAACTCAAAAACTTCGACACTATCTCCTAAATGCTGAAGTACATGTGATGATAAAATTTGACCCTCTGAAACATCTCTTTGTGAAAGCAGATTTATGAGGTTGTCTCGCTAAATGGGTTATGTTACTAACAAAATTCGATCTCAAGTTCATTTCCCAAAAAGTGATTAAAGGGCAAGCATTAGCAGATCAATTAGCTGAAGCTCCTTCACCCTTCTTTACATAACATCAAGATGTATTTCCTGATGACCAAATCTTAACAATTTGTGTGGATGAAAAATGGGAATATACTTTGACGGATCAGAATGTTGAATTGGCTTTGGGGCTGGTGTTATATTGATACCCCCCATCGGTAAGCCGATTCCTCTATCCTACCACTTAGACTTCTTATGCACAAACAATATAGCTGAATATGAGGCCCTTATAGCAGGACTTTGTGCAGCCTTGGCTCTTAATATCAAAAACATTACAATATATGGCAATTCTCAGTTAATTGTAAAACAGATAATGGGATCATATCAAACTAAGCATGATAAGCTATCTCAGTACCGTGAGTTGGCCTTATCTTTCTTAAAACAATTCACATCATATTCAATTAGCACTATTCCCAAGAAAGATAATCGACATGCGGATGCAATGGCAAGCGCAACTTCCCTTATATCTCCTGATGATTCTCCTGAGGAATTTACTTTTGTTGTTCATAATCTTAAAACATCGACAATTGAATGTCCTATAGTTGCGAATACAAAACTCTGTGGTAATACATACACGGACTAATGGTTCTCCCATATATATAATTATTTGCGTGATGGAACTATTCCTAATTCAACATCTAAGAAAGCCCAAATCCGTTTATGCAAACTAGCAACGCGATACATTATACTATCACATGTCTTATATTGATGAAGTTACAATGGTATTTTACTTTGATATTTGAGTAATTCAGAGATTTTGATAGCTTTAGAAGAAGCTCACTTTGGTACCTGTGGAGGGCACTTTGGAGGAAAATCATTGGTACAAAAATTGTTATGTATGGGCTACTATTGGCAGCATATAGAACAAGATTCCTTTGCTTACATCAAGAGATGCCCGCAATGTCAACAACACAAACACCTAATCCATGCTCCTGCCAAGAGCTTCATGCCTAGGTGTCCCCATGGCCATTCTCTATTTGGGGCTTAGATCTAATCGGTAAAATTTCCCTACCCTCCTCTCAAAGACATTCATTTATCATTACTACCACTGATTATTTTACAAAGTGGGTCAAAGCAGTCCCCTTACGATCTACGACCGCTGATGTAATTTGTCAATTTATACAAGACAACATTATTTCTTGATTTGGGATACCTTCCTCCCTCGTTTCAAACAATGGTACACCATTTAAGAACAAGGATGTGAAAAAGTTCCTCAAAAAATACCATATACAACATCGCTTCTCTATGCCTTATTATCCTCAATCAAATGGCCAAGCAGAAGCTTCAAACAAAGTTTTTAGACAGATTTTACAGAAAACTATTAATAAACATCAAAAAGATTGGCATACTCAATTATCCTATGCATTATGGGCTTACAGAACAAGCATTCGAACGCCTACTGGTAATACACCATATAATCTCGTCTATGGTGCAGACGTGATAATGCCCTTGGAGTTAGAAATTACTTCCCTAAGAATTTCCCTAAGAGACATCATGGATGATGACATGGAACGTGAGAAAAAAATACAAGAACTTGAGATGGTAGATGAAAGGTGAATTAACGCTCTTGAGCCTCAAGGCCTATAAAAAAGGAGTACAACAATCCTATAATGTGCAAGTCATACAACGTTCATTCAACATTGGGGATTTGGTTCTCTATGAAAATCAACGCAATGTAAACGCATCGCCTGGTGAAAAAGGTAAGTTTAGCCCTAATTGGCTTGGACTGTACATAATTATTGAGACCTTTGGATCTAGAGCTTATAAGTTAGCTGATGAGCAAGGTACACTGCTTAAAGAACCTATTAATGTGGCGTATCTCAAAAGATTTTATGCTTAAAGATCTAATGTTAACTGTTTCTAAGCTAATTTATTATATAGATTAGCTTCAATTTTGACAAGATGTTATGGTTTTGTCTTAATTCATTTAACATTACATCTTTTGTTCAGTTGATCATTGTTGTATTCTGCTTATTCGTTACTTAGATCACTTTAGCATTAACTGAATATAGCATTAAAATTTGGATTATGTGTAAGATACTTGATCATTGTGCTTATTACTATATGTTCTTTTAAGAATTGTTAGTATATCACAATAGCATTAATTATATCATTTAAACATCATCACTAGTAGTATTTTTATGAAAATCACATGTGATAGATCAAAAATCATTACACATAAAGGAAAAGAAATAAACATTATATATATATATCCTCAGTTTTAAATATACATCCGAGTCGACTATCCCTCAGGACAAAATGGGATGTCGTAGTGCCTAAATACATAAATCACATAGTTGACCCTCAATCAATAGTACCCTCAGGCCCTCGTGGTGTGTGAGTGATAAAAGCCTGACCATGTGTGGCTACGGATCACGAATGACTCCTAGAGATGGTTCACGATCGTAACCCCCTAATCTCGCTTCTCATCTCTATCATCTGCTCATGTGCCTCTTGATACATCCTCTGGTACTAGTCTCTCTCAGACTGAACCATGTCTCTGTCAGCTCTCACCTGATTAACCTCACACAGTAAGAACTCACTGACAGCTGGCTCTCCTTCTGATGTAGGCACCACTACCGTCTGTTCTCACTGCACCCTAAGCTTAGCTTCGGCATGCTCAGCTCTCTGTCGAAACTCCTCTCTCATGTAGACTGCTATAGCATAGCCTCTGTAGCAGTCCTGTACCGGACGAAAGGCATAAAGATCTTTGCATGTCGCCCATCAGATGAACATGGTGAATAAACTACCCACACTTGCTACTCTAAGGCATCTGTAGGTACTATGTCTGCTATGACATGACTCACAAAGCCTCACCAAGCGTCCGTCCCAACTACAAAATAGAATACAAGATAGCTATCAGAATCTCATATAAATATCACAAACAATAAACTATATAAAGCATCAAAATAAATAAACCAAACCTAACCTAGATCTCCATCTTGTCAGGATGGATCTCAGATTGCCGAAGGTGTGATGAGCTCTACAGTCTGATCTGTAGCTGGGGGCACAGACCTACTACTCTCTCCTTGCTCTCCCTGACTAGGTCTTGCATCGCCCATAGGAATATGACCATGAGCCTTAGACCACGGTCTCGACTCGCTCTCCTCGTCAGCGTCTACCTCCTGCTGGTTCTGTCGTGGTCTCGCTCTGAAGACGTACTACGGTGGGACCTCCTTTGATTCATCCTCATCACCCTCCTCATCCTCATCGAGATCGTAGTATCTTGCAAAATCACTGACATCGTCCTCTACCCCTGTGTCACTAGCATGACCGGCCCAAGGTCGAGCATCGCCTGTAGGGTGGCCAAGTGGAAATATAGGAGCAGGCCGTGCGGTATGCCACCAGGTCTGATATGCTCAGGTACAACCGACATCATCTGTGTCTAATATTGGCTCTGCATCCTCAGGACTCTCATCATCACTGAGTGGTAGGTCTGCCACTGTTGGCCGTCAGACGGTATTTACTCTGACTGCGCTGCGAGCCGCACGTGCATAGCTCAAACGAACTATAGGAATATCTTGTACCTATCCGAACTTCTGCGCCACCGTGTCAAAATAGAACTAAGCCACGACATGATCGAGGCGACCGGCCATCATCTGATCCCTCTGTATCCTCACTAACTGCCTTTGCTAGCCAGGCAATTCGATGTAGCCGCAATATGGTCTCCAGATAGTGTCGCCAGGCTGTAATCTATCAAAAACAACTCTCCAATATAGTAGATTACCGTGCCTCCAACACTTGACCAGTGGATAAGCATACACATGCAGATGGGTGAATGTTGCATCTATGGGATAACCCACCGGTCGTGTGCATCTGATGTGCTTAAAGGCTCAGACCTGTAGTAGTGTGTAGATCATCAGACTATGCATCTCATAATGGACATATCACCCCAAGTCACAGTAAAGGTGCGCAAGCATACTACACCCCCATGCATAGACAGTCTGATGCTCCTCCATCTCTCTAATGGTGTGAACGAGACCCCCATGTAGGTGAGTGCCTCATCCATCTGGTGCAATGGCTAATTCAACTTTGACCATAATCCTCTGTAGTAAGGGAATATCACCGCATCCCTGCTCTAGAAGTCAGAGCTGAATGTGTCCTCGCTCTACCTAAGAAACAGTGCGACCTATGTAGTACAATTGACTCTCGAAGGTGTACCTCGCTGAGCGCTGTCCTACTATCCTCACTGTCTCTCCTCAGATGGGAAGTCTAAGGATCTTGAATACATCCTCCAGTGTAATGGTCATCTCGCATGTCGGTAAGTGGAATGTGGATATATCTGCATCCCATCTCTCCATCAATGCCATCAACATAGTGCAGTGAAATCTGATTGTGGGCATGTCAAACACACACCATAGGCCCACCATCTATAGGTTCTCTCTCTATAGTGGACAATGAACTAGCACGCTCTCGTAGAAGCGCCATCAGGTCACCCCCTGTGTGCTCACGTAAATCAGGGACATCCTGCAGACTGAAAAGCAAACAAGAACATCATAATCTCCTCAGAAACTAAAAATAGTTATCAAAGATAGAAAAAGAGTGCCTGTGCCTAGGGCCTATGTCCTCTGTGGACATGGGCACCCCAGGAAGACTAGGGTGCCCTAGAGGGACACTGGCGCCCCTGTGGGACTAGGGCACCCCAGAGACTCTGGTGCCCTAGGTGGACCCGGGCACCCCTCTTAGGGACCCCTGTCCATTCCTCCCTCTTAGCAAAAAAAATGATAAAAGTCATAATAGAAGTAAATTGAAAGATGACAGAAGCATAGGATTAGGACCCTACCTTAGCCTCGAAACATCTCTCTGCTACTTGGGTTCGAAGCATCTCCAGTTGTGGTGGCTGATGCGGGTGTCGGCTCGGCATGATTGTCCTCCTATTCTCCTTCTCTCTCTCTCTCCTCTACTTTTCTACAATGATAAGAAACAAGAATGAGTAAGTGATAAGTGACAACTCCCTTTACATAAAGTACGAGTGAGAATTCCTATTCCTAACTAGGTGCAAGATTGATCTCTTTTCCTCTTGAGCCCTTATGTTGAGCTGTCGAACTCTGATTTCAGTGCTGTTTGTTGCGTTAGAATCCTGGTTCTGCTCTCCTTCTTACCCAATGTGTTATGTTTGAGCGTTGTTTCTCCAAATGACCCTCATAACACATTTCTCATCAAATTTCCCTGAAATCGACGCGCGTGGATATCTCCTTGTTTCTACTCTCGGACTAAGCAAGCAGAAATAAGGGGGGCATATATCTCCCTTGATTTCCTCTCTCATCATGTCTCATCACTCAACCCCCTTAGTATTTTCTGTACTGACTCATTAGTGGTGGTTGTAGGTTGATTTGGTTTTGATTTTCTGACAAGTGTTCCTTTGCAGGTTACGGTTCCTAACTTTGTGGTCTTGCAGGATTACAGGCTTGGGGGCTCCGTCCTTCTTGGCGATAACACTTCGGCTTCCTCAATAGTATCCTTTTGGGTATCCTTTTCATGATTGATGTATTTACTTTCCTTTAGTTGCATATGCACGTAGTGTCATATGGCCACTAAAGTGGGGGCTAAATGTAACGTCAGAAATTATCCTCCTATATGGAATGGTACAATTTCCCTCAGGTTTAGCTCCTCGCTTTGGTAACCTCTCAAACCTCTTTCTTTTTGACCTTCTTGAAACCCTAATTAACTAACTCTAGTTGCAAAATGTTCAATTTTTGAGGTAACCTTTTGATGGAACCTGAAAAGGGAATTTGGATTACAGGTCCCTAGGACCCCCAAAAAAGTAGATTTGAGTGGAAATTGGGGGCTTGGACTTGGGCGCTCATGCCCTAGTCCTCCCATGTTTCCCAAGATTTTGAATTTTGGTGGGATGTCAGCTTCCGCTGAGTGCCTCAAGATTTCATTTTCAAATTCTCATTTTTCACACAATATCGAGACATTATTTCAAAATTTGAATTCCCTAAAGCTAGATATAAAAAGACATTTGAAAATCATTTTAACACACACAATTCTTATGCAAGCTTGATGCTAAAAATCTGCCGAAATTGCTATTGAAGATCAGTGACTTGTTGAAGCTCTTGAAAGTATTCTATATTTTCTATCATGGAGATAATGGATGGATATTAGGAATCAAGATCTTGAGACTATCTTGCTCTTCCTAGGGTTTGTACACTCTTTGCATGATCAGGAGAAGGGTTGAAGCCTCCAACATAGAGCTTGGAGATCATCCGCGGACATTGCTAATTTTCCTTCTTGTTCATGCAAGTCTTCATTTGTTTCATCTCCTTGAGGTGAAGTTGTATGTGTTTATTGATGCAAAGCAAGTTGTTGATCTTCCCAAGTGATTGAGACATCTAGGGTTTGATATTTCTGCATACACATTGTAGGGTTTGCACACACTTCTGTAAATATTTATCTCTAGCTATTGTTGAGGTAGGAATACCAAAGATGGGGCTTGACTGAGGCAAGCTCCTATATAGCCACAACATCTTTCTCCTTCTTTTGTAGGTATAGATCATGTTTTGTAGGTTCCGATGGAAAGAACCTACATAAAGGAGGATATTGTGGGTATAGTCGTCATAGACTTTCAAGTTTTCAGATTCTGACACTTGCGGGATGAAGGAGTGGGTGCCCTAGTCCAAAAGGGGGCAATTTCTGGGATCTGGAAGCCATTTGGGAGTGTCAGATAGCCTATGTAGAAGATTTCTAGTTTTGGGAATTTTCAGGACTAAGGAGCGGGTGCCCTAGTCCAGTCAACCCTCAAAATCTAGGTGCAGAGTCTCTGATACTCTTTCTCTACATTTCTATGATCAATTTTTCCTATATTGTTATCAGTTTCTATATATCTCTGATTCAAGGCATAATTAGGGTTTTCTTGGTTCATAAGCGGAAATACTTAATAAAACCTTAGTTAGGCTCTTGCAATCAGACACTGTGAGCAAAAAGGGGTAGATAAGCAACTTATAGATTGACCTCACATTCAATCCTTGTCCTCCCCAATGCTTAGTTGGTAAAATAGTGGTCCTTAACCTAGTTAAACAAACCACCAATTTTTCCACTAAACATAGCCAAGTGTTAGTGGATCTAACACATATCAAATTTATCAAACATTTAATGAACTAAGCACATGAAGAGATAGGTAAATACTTAGAGTTTGAAAACTCAAACAAAAAGAAAAGAACTTTGAATGAAGCCAAAAAGAAAAATGGCATTACTAAAAAATGAGTTTCCAACCTTTTACAATATGGGGCACAAATGTATTTATAGATTTTGGGAGGGAGAAATATGAAAAGCCATTCCCTCCAAAATCTAGAAAAAGGTAGAATATCAAATCACACTTTTGTCTTGTAGCACATTTTGTCCTTTTGTACAATTACATCTAAGACAAAATTTGGCATGCAAATGAACATCAACATTGCACACTCTAACTAGTTGCTCTTAGAAACTTCATTCTCCAATTGTTGCAAGTAAGACATGTAATTATCTAGTGCCACTTTCACTAATCACAGATTAGGTCCATTTGGATGGGTGAACTTGAGATTGATCTTCATGAAATTTCTTGGAGTCTCTTTTGAGAATTCCTGAATTCCCTCATTTTGGGTTCAAAATCCTCACAGGTCCCCTTGCTTTTCATCAGATGATTTCCAAAACTTGTAGTAAAACTTGGGTCCTTGGGAAACTCCTTTCTCACCAACTTCTGGAACTAATCTTTTAGAACTTGCAACGAATGAATATTCTAGTCATTATCATAAAAAGAACATCCCAATTTATTCATGAACTCATCCAAGGCATTGTACACACTTTGAACCAAGGACTATGCTTTTTGACTCTTATTCTGGCATCCCTTTAGGATCTTCATCCAAAACTTGTACACCAACTTTCACTTTTGATGCACATTAGGATCCTAATCACATAGAATGCCTTCATTCACCAAATATGGGAAATCCATATCTACCATCTAAGCTATCTAAGGAAATATATTTTCTATTGCCTCCAATTCAATTTTTACCCCGAGAATCAAGGTCTCTATAGCCTCCATTCCTTTAGATAATGTTGTAGTAACCTTAATTATTTCTTACATTATCTTGTGACCTAAGTTTACCACCTCTTCGTTCCATGCATAAATAACTCACATTGCATTTCCTAATTCTCTAGTGATTGGTATCTCCTTCTCGATACTAAAAATGTATTAGGGAATTGTGTCCATAAAAGATGAACCAATGGGACCAACCAAATATTCAATATAGGCCATAAGGTGTGCAACCTTATCTTTCAATTCTTCCTTAGTAGCCTTATCCTTGTCCATCCTATGAATGAGACAATCAATTGAAGATCTGGCAAGCTCTTGACCTTCCCACCTCAACAATTTTCCCAAAGAAATGGTAGTCACTATGCTTGATAGTTGCATATTAGCTTTGGGCATGTCCAACAGTGGTGTAATGATTTGTACTTGCCTATTTCCAAAGCTGTTAGTTGTGATGGAAGATCTTATCCTAGCACTCTTTAGAAGACTATGTTCTGGAAATATGGTGACTAGCTGAGCAGGATCATCCAAGGTCACCTTCAGAATTCTTTCTATCTTTTGAATAATTTGATCAAAGCACTATGGTGTATCCATAGTATGTGCTTCTCCTATTAGGATACTAGCTTGAGGTTGTTGTGTTGTTTTGATCATTAGGAAAAAGAGGCGGGGTAGGAATTTTTGGAGGAGATGAATATTTATTAGGTATCTTCTCTGGAGAGTAGATAGAAGTTTTCTCTTAAACATACCTTGGAGGGATTGCAACATAAATTTTAGTGGTTGAGTGATAAGAGGCGAATTCTAGAAAGATTAAGGTAGTGATCTAAAAATTTCCTCTAAAGAAGAAGGTACAAGCTCCTTGATTTGGATTAATTCATCCTAAACAACTTGTGAAGGGACTTTACAAAGAACATTATCGTGGTTGGGGGAGGTATCCATATCTTGAGTCTGCCCTTGTTCTAGTTGATCTATACTTGAACATACAAACTTCAACTTGGGTGACTTTCTTTTCTGTATCAGCCTTACATGTTCCTCCTCTTGCTCTTATTCTTCATCTCCACCTTTGGTTATGAATTTAAAAAGATGTATTTCCTCATGAAAATTCCTTCAGTGTCTCCTCAAGCCATCTTTTTCTCCATCTAATCACTGAGGAGGTTCTAGCTTCTAGGTTCTTAAATTCTCCCTAAGTCTAGAATCATGTGCTAGCAAAGGTTGATTAAATATCTTGTTAGCATCGTATGAAGGATCTAGAGTTTCACCATTATCTTGCAATCCTTGAGTCACCACAAGTATTTGATACATTTTTATTTGTAACACAATCATGCATGAATAGAACCTCTTGCCAACCTCTATATTGTTAGCATAAATCACTCAATAGTCCTCAAGATGGGGCTTATGCACAATGGTGGGTTTCAACAATTCCATTTACTTCTTTAGGTTGAATGAAGGGCTTGCTTCATAGGGCCTTAATGTCAAGAGTGATAATTCTACTTCTATGTTTTTGGTTGCATGTGTTGTTGGTCATATATATCTACTTGTTGATAGAGGGAAAGGAAGTCCTTTCACCTTCTTCTCTGTAGAAATATTATGAAGGGATACTCGGTTACTGACATAAGATAGGATTTTAGTGGTTCCCTTGTAAAACCTACAATTCAGATGTAGGTAAAGGTAGAAAACTAGTAGTACCAATTTCCCCATTTATGAATCTTCTCCATAGCTTCTTGAGACATCCTCTTTATCTTATTATTCTCAAGTATTCTTATGATATAAACTATGAAAACATCATTCACCCTTCTGAAATGTTTGAGACTTTGTTTCATCTCTAGTTGGGGATAGTATTAATACACCAGTTTCCATCTTAAACCCATGAGGCTAATTTGCTCAAGTCCAACAAACTATTGTCTCTGTGCTTAGGAATACACCAGATATGAGGTCATGTAAAATTGCTTGGATTGAATGACTTTACTTAGCTACTTGTGGAGGTTGTCACTTATGAGGGTTGCCCAATCAATGAACTCTTTTCTAGAAACGAACTTGGCAATAAAATAAAACATGCATGGATGAAACTCCCTAGCAATATCAAGTCCTATGACTTGACTCAAAAAAGTAATTGTGTCATTAATCTCCTCTTTGAATTCATTGCAGAACAACTCCTTTGGCAACTTAGAGATTGCTTCTATTGGCTTAGGTAACCAATTATTATTGAGGACATCTATGCATTGGTTAGTGTGAAACTCACAATACTGTAAAGACCACTCCATTTAAACAAAATAAAATAATATTATTCCAATTAAGTAATACAAAAATGGGAACAAATTAAAATTTTTCCCACACAACACAAATCATGAAAAATAGATCTTCTATGTCTCTCAATATATATACATATATATTCAATCTAAAGAATTTTACAGAAGCTAATCATTCAATAGCTTGAAGTACAAATAGGATTAAGTCCTTTTCAAAATCTCACATCAAATGAGTCACACCATACAATATCACCGATACTAAAGCTAGTGGAGAGAGAGCATCATCAAGGTGATTAACCGCTCAACCACAAGGCATACGCCTTCCCGATCTTGCTTCTAAATGGAGAAGCCCAACCCTTCGCGAGGGGTCTAGCAAACTGAAGTTGGCATGTGTGAAGGAATTTGGTGCAACTGTTGATAACTGAGAGGGGGGGTGAATCAGTTATCCTAATAATTTCTTCTTGTGAACCTTTTTATCAATCAAAGCAGTATTGAATCAAACAAACAAACATTATAATGAAATGAGAAACACATGACATAGTATTTTGACGTGGAAACCCAGTTAAGGGAGAAAACCACGGGGTGATTAACCCAAAGATTATTCTCTGTTAGAAGAATAAGGAATTACAAAATGGCACTTGCCAATTAGGGCTTACTGCCCGAGCACACTGCTCACAAAGAGGCCCACTACCTACAAGGAGACACACTGTCTACAAAGTGATAAGAATCACAGTCTTGAACTGGAGAATGACATCTTTACCATGTCCGGATCAGTTCCATTTAAACCCGGAAACATCTGCTCTGCCTTCTGCACTTCTCTTCGCTACTCCACTTTTATCCGCACAAATCACACTTCAAAATGAACTCGCAAACCTTTATTTATACGAGACATCGACTTAGGAACAATCATCTAAGTCGGCAATCAACCATAAGAATATCCGCAAGATGAATAACACATCTGGTCGGCCACCATAAGAACATTCGCAGGATGAACAACTCATCCGGTCGGCTAAACAGAGCAAGAACTTCATCCGGAAGAATATCTTCAATTCCAGGCTCTACTATCAATGCGGACCAACAACACAACCTCAACATGATCCAAGAACCTTCACAAGCCTGCCTGAATGACCAGGTACATCCGCATTTCCTTTACTTACTGAAATCTCTTATCCTCCTTATCCGGAACTTCAAGAACACTGTCTGTCGCCACTGTCATAATGCAAGAGGTACTTCCGGACCTCCAAATCATACACAACTTGAGATGGCACATCACAAGGACATCCCAAAGCCTCATTCCAATCCGCAGATTAGGATTATACAGTTCCGGACCTCACCGGACCTTTTTGTGATCCTCTGTCACCTCTAAATACTTGCCAGAACCGGTTCTACACCGATAGCCACAACTCCTTCAGATCTTCATGCGGACCTCTGAAATCTTAACTGAAGCATCTCAAGACTCATATCTACAAACCCTTTAATCCGCATCCTCCGGTTCGCATCCTATACAGTACATTTGCCTTCTTCTCATCACTGTTCTTTACTGTTCCTGACTGAGGCTAATTTTCTCAATATCCTCAGCACACTGCTCATTGACTCCTTCTTGTCAAAGCAATATGAGTATGTTGACATCAATGACAACACTGGTTTACCTCATACTTGCAACAATCTCCCCCTTTGTCATTGATGGCAACATATGATGTGAAAAACCATCAAGACAAGAAACTTCTCCTTTCTGTCACTTCTCCCCCTATCAGCAACATGTCTTCTCCTCATTTACTGCTCCCCTTTTGATCATCAGCTACTTGTTTTTCACATGTCTTCTCTCCCCCTTTGAC
The DNA here is from genome assembly GCA_027924645.1 of Cunninghamia lanceolata. NCBI lineage: Eukaryota > Viridiplantae > Streptophyta > Pinopsida > Cupressales > Cupressaceae > Cunninghamia > Cunninghamia lanceolata. The sequence continues at coordinate 603,241 of BSBN01000416.1, read as the reverse complement.
ATCAATGGAAAAGGGCTCATACTTGCAATTTTGACACATCAGAATCATACCAGCTACTCCCCCTTAGTAGCGGCTCCCCATCATCAATCCGGATCACAAGATATAACTGTGATATCCACCGGACTGATGCACATCAGTGCATCCTAGTTTATCACCGGTGGGGCCATGACCCCTAACTTCTCCCGGAGATATTCAAAAGAGTCCTTGGGAAGAGGTTTAGTAAAGATATCTGCAATCTGATCCTTGGAGGGAACATACTCCAACCTGACTTCTTCCTTGTTCACTTGTTCTCTCAAGAAATGAAACTTGATAGATATGTGCTTAGTCTTAGAGTGTAATATCGGATTCTTGGAAATATTAATTGCACTTGAATTATCACAGAAAATTGTGATAGGCTCCGCATATTCAATTTTAATATCTCTTAGCATCTGCTTCATCCATAGGATTTGAGTGCAACTACTTGCTGCTGCAATGTATTCTGCTTCAGTTGTAGACAGAGATATTGCATCTTGTTTCTTGCTTAGCCAAGAAACCAATCTCTTCCCCAAGAAGAATGCTCCACCACTGGTGCTCTTTCGATCATCTACATCTCCTGCCCAATCTGCATCTGTGTAAGCATGAAGAGAGAAATCCGGATCTCTAGGGTCCCATAGACCATACTCAACTATTCCTTTCAAGTACCTAAAAATTCTTTTGATTGCCATAACATGAGATTCTCTAGGGTCAGCTTGGAATCTTGCCACAAGGCCAACAGCCTACATTATATCTGGTCTGGTCTGAGTGAGATACAACAATCCACCAATCATTGATCTATACATTGTCTGATCTGCCTTTGGGGAGTCATCATCTTTGCTCAACTTACATCTGGTTGCCATGGGAGTGTTCATTGGTTTTGAATCTTCCATACCAAATTTCCTTAACAATTCTTTCACATATTTGGTCTGAGAAATGAAGATTCCTTTCTTTGTTTGAGTAATTTGCAGACCCAAGAAGAAATTCATTTCACCAAGCATAGACATTTCAAACTCACATTTCATCTGATTTGCAAAAGTTTTGCACATACTATCTCTTCCTCCAAAAATGATATCATCCACAAACACTTCAACAATTAAAATGTTTTCATGATCAATTTTGAAATATAAGTTGCTGTCAGCAGTACCTTTACTGAATCCAATCTGCACAAGATGCTTATCCAACCTTTCATACCATGCTCTTGGAGCTTGTTTTAATCCATACAATGCTTTCTTTAACTTACAGACCATATCATCATTGTCAGATAATTGAAATCCATCCGGTTGTTCAATGTAAACTTCTTCTTCCAGATCACCATTTAGGAAGGCAGACTTGACATCCATCTGATATACCTTGAAGTCTTTGAAGGCAGTAAATGTAAGAAATAATCTAACTGCTTCAATTCTTGCCACGGGAGCAAAGGTCTCTTCAAAATCAATTCCTTCTATTTGGGAGTAGCCTTTGCAGACCAATCTAGCTTTGTTTCTGATTACTTTACCAGCTTCATTTAATTTGTTCTAGAAGACCCATTTGGTTCCAATCACATTCCTATCTCTAGGTCTGGGAACAAGATCCCAAGTATGATTTTTCTCAATTTGCATTAATTCATCTTTCATTGCTTTAGTCCAGTTTTCATCATTGCAGGCTTCATTTACTGTTTTGGGTTCAATCTTGGAAATCAGACAACATTCATCCTGATTTTGAGCAACATTCCTTCTAGTTTGCACACCTTTGCTTCTGTCACCTATGATCTGATCTTCAGAGTGGTTTAGTGTTACATACCTTAGAATTTTGGGAGTATCCTGCACTGCTGCTTCTTGATCAGGCTCATTCAAACCTATCTCTTCATCCTGATTTACCGGATCAGGCTGACTCTGTCTTACCAGAGAGGATTGAGTTCCTTGAATCTGAACACTGTCTTGGTCATCTTCATCAAATTCATAAAATCTTGAGGGCTTCTCAATTCCTTCATCAACTTTTACATTAGTGCTTTCTATCATCTTCCTCAGTCTCTTATTGTAACACCGGTATGCTTTGCTTTGAGTGGAGTAACCCAAGAAAATTCCTTCATCACTTCTAGCATCAAACTTTCCTAGATCTTCATCTCTTTTGATATAACACTTGCTACCAAATACTCTGAAATATTTCACAGTAGGAGTGATGCCAAACCAGAGTTCGTAGGGGGTCTTACCGGTATTGTTTCTGATTTGAACTCGATTTAAAGTGTAGACTGCAGTGCTGATAGCTTCTTTCCAGAACATCTGAGGAACATTTGCTTCCAACATCATTGTCCTGGCAGCTTCCTGGATGGTCCGGTTCTTTCTTTCAACTACTCCATTCTGCTGTGGAGTTCTAGGAGCAGACAATTGTCTCCTTATACCCTGCTTCTCACAATAGTCAATGAACTCACCAGATGTAAATTCACCACCTCTATCAGACCTTAGACACTTTAGTTTCAATCCGGTTTGATTCTCTACCATAGCTTTGAATATTTTGAACTTCTCAAATGCTTCTGATTTTTTTTTTAGAAAGGTAACCCACATCATCCGGGAATGGTCATCAATTAACAACATGAAATATCTATCACCTTGCAGACTCTTGATTCTTGTCGGACCACAGAGATCAGTATGTACTAATTCCAACAATCCGGTAGAGGACTGATCTTTGCTTTTGAAAGAGACTCTGCTCTGTTTACCTAGCTGACATTCTTTGCACAAACTATTTGTAGGTTTCATCAATTTTGGAAGATCTCTTACAGCCTGAGTATTGCTTATCTTGATGATGTTATCAAAATTTACATGACACATTCTTCTATGCCATAACCAACTCTGATCAATTTGAACAAACAAACAACTTTTATTTGAACCAACCAGATGAAAGATATTACCTTTTGTCTGAGTACCAGATGCAATTTCAGTTCCGGAGCTTGTAAAGATTCTGCATTTTCCATTCTTAAACCGGAGATCATAGCCTTTGTCTACTAATTGACCAACACTGAGAAGATTGTGCTTCAATCCTTCAACATATAGTACATTACCTATTTTGCTCTTTCCATCAAAGGAAATAGTCCCCCTACCTCTGATTCTGCCAGCAGAATTGTCACCAAACTTTACCATTCCTCCTTCATACCTTTCCAAATTCAAGAACTTATTCTTGTCACCAGTCATATGGTGAGAACATCCACTGTCAATAACCCAATCATCCTTTTCTTCCACTTGAGCAGCCAAAGCTTTTTCCACAACTTTGTGATTGACAGATTCAGAGAGTATTGAATCTTCTTCCTTGATGGCAATAAACACCCACTCATTTCTGGATTTGCTTCCTAGTTCTGATTCATCATCTGTTACTCCTTCATTGTCATCTTCTTCATGAACATAATAGCAGTTCTTTTGAGACCTTTGTCTGTTAGTATTAGACCTTGCAGATCTTTCCGGACATCTTGAAGCAAAATGACCAATCTTATTGCAGTTGAAGCACTTAAAGGGTAGTTTTCCTTCATACTTACCGGATCCTCTTGGTAGTCTTTTTGCAATGAGAGCTTCAAGTTGAGCTGTTTCTGCTTCTTCTTCTTCCATGTCTCTTCTTGCTTGATCATACCATGTCATCTTCCTTGAAGAGTTTTCTCCCGGATCAACTCTCTGTTTGCCTTTCACATAGGCACTGGCTTTGAAAGCAGATTCAGTCTTGGGAAGATCATCTCCAAACTCGGTCATTTCAAATGCAGCTAGCTTGCCAGCCAATTGTTCTCTTGTGACAGTTGTGTGGGCTCTGAATTCATCAATTGCAGCAACCTTGATTTTGTAGGCAACAGGGAGGGATCTAAGGATTTTGCAAACAATCTCATTTTCATCCAGAGTTCCACCAGCATTTCTAATTCCACACACTAGTTCATTCACTCTTGGCATAAAAGTAGTGATGTTTTCATCATCTCTCATCTTCAATCTTTCAAATTTCCCTTTCAGACTTTGCAACCTTGCACTCTTGACAAACTCATCTCCTTCATACAGAAGTTCCAGTTTAGTCAGGATCTCATATGCAGTTGGTAGGTCAATAACATTTGAAAGATCTGAGTCATTCAATGCACTTAGAAGAGCTTCCTTGGTCCGCAGATTATTTTCAGCTTCTGTGATTTCATTCAGAGTTGTCGGACCACCTTGTGGAGGTACATATGGTTTTGAAACCATGGCCAAGTATGCTTTTCCCATACATTCCAGGTGACATTTTATGTGACCCTTCCAGAGAGTAAAATTGGTTCCATCGAACTTCGGACTATCCTTTTTGTATGACGACATCCTAGATCTCCTCAAGCGGTTAAGCTTCTTTCAGAGGAACTTGGCTCTGATACCAATTGTTGATAACTGAGAGGGGGGGTGAATCAGTTATCCTAATAATTTCTTCTTGTGAACCTTCTTATCAATCAAAGCAGTATTGAATCAAACAAACAAACATTATAATGAAATGAGAAACACATGACACAGTATTTTGACGTGGAAACCCGGTTAAGGGAGAAAACCACGGGGTGATTAACCCAAAGATTATTCTCTGTTAGAAGAATAAGGAATTACAAAATGGCACTTGCCAATTAGGGCTTACTGCCTGAGCACACTGCTCACAAAGAGGCCCACTGCCTACAAGGAGACACACTGTCTACAAAGTGATAAGAATCACAGTCTTGAACTAGAGAATGACATCTTTACCATGTTCGGATCAGTTCCATTTAAGCCCGGAAACATCTGCTCTGCCTTCTGCACTTCTCTTCGCTACTCCACTTTTATCCGCACAAATCACACTTCAAAATGAACTCGCAAACCTTTATTTATACAAGACATCGACTTAGGAACAATCATCTAAGTCGGCAATCAACCATAAGAATATCCGCAAGATGAATAACACATCCAGTCGGCCACCATAAGAACATTCGTAGGATGAACAACTCATCCGGTCGGCTAAACAGAGCAAGAACTTCATCTGGAAGAATATCTTCAATTTCGGGCTCTACTATCAATGCAGACCAACAACACAACCTCAACATGATCCAAGAACCTTCACAAGCCTGCCTGAATGACCAGGTACGTCTGCATTTCCTTTACTTACTGAAATCTCTTATCCTCCTTATCCGGAACTTCAAGAACACTGTCTGTCACCACTGTCATAATGCAAGAGGTACTTCCGGACCTCCAAATCATACACAACTTGAGATGGCACATCACAAGGACATCCCAAAGACTCATTCCAATCCGCAGATTAGGATTATATAGTTCTGGACCTCACCGGACCTTTTTGTGATCCTCTGTCACCTCTGAATACTTGCCAGAACCGGTTCTACACCGATAGCCACAACTCCTTCAGATCTTCATGCGGACCTCTGAAATCTTAACTGAAGCATCTCAAGACTCATATCTATAAACCCTTTAATCCGCATCCTCCGGTTCGCATCCTATACAGTACATTTGCCTTCTTCTCATCACTGTTCTTTACTGTTTCTGACTGAGGCTAATTTTCTCAATATCCTCAGCACACTGCTCATTGACTCCTTGTCAAAGCAATATGAGTATGTTGACATCAATGACAACACTGGTTTACCTCATACTTGCAACAGCAACATGACATATCTAACATTCTATAGCATGTAGATAATGCAAAATGTACAAACATCATGATATGGCAAAGAGTGGAAATAACCAAATAGTATAATTACTAATTTGATTCATACGCTTTGGCCAAAGCATCTTTTAGTGCTGATGACAACAAATAGGTTAGAAGTAACCTACCCTTATCTGTTTCTCCATATTTATCACCTGTCCATGCTCTTTCTCTAACTCTACTTACAGAAAATGACAGAAGTAGAAAATGCATATTCAAACATTCAATATTCATGATGCCATCAATAATGATCAATCACATCAATTCGAAAGACAAGCCTTAATAGACAATAAGATAGTCATTATTCTACAATAAAAGTCTAATAAAACTTCTTCTGGGATGCTAATTCCATATTCTAGACATCTCCACAACCATTGATTTAGTCACAATTTAGTCTAAGGAATAACATTCTCATAGTTTAAAATTCACAAAATAATAAGAAAAGAATCAAGCTCAAACAACTTACCTCTTTCAGTTCTATGTAAGCATAATGATTTTATGAATGCACAAATCATATTTCTCCATACAAGGATGAATTTAAGCTAACTCATAATCCAAATGTAGCTTATTACTAGCTAAGCAATGAACACAAATAATCAATAGTTATCTCTAATTACTTCCCTCTTATGGGTTCACAAATTCTCAAGGAAATAAAATCCTAGGAAACTAGACTTGATTCCACGTGGATTGTCATAAATGACCATGACTTTGCATTAATTGATTGGAACGACATAAAAACCATTTATTGAGCCAAGACACAAGTTTAAATCTTGCCCACATCCAATGACTACATATATTCTTACATTAGTAAGAAAGGATCAACACATCTAAGGTACTATTTCACAACGTTAGACATCTTCACAAATTCATACCAAATTTTGAGGAAACTATCTCATAACATTACATAAGATCTCACAAGTTTCTCATGTAAGACATACTCATGATATTCAAGTTAATAGACAAAATTACCTCCTATAGAACTTGGTTTGTCTAAAGAAGCTAGGCATATTTTAGATCTACTACCAAAAAGCAAAACACGTTTCAAAGAAAGATTGATTTAATTACAAATTCTATATTTTGCAGAAAGCACTTCACCATAATACTAATACTCTTTGCACTTTGTCTTGAAAAGCCCACCATAATTATCTATAGTGTCATCATTCAGAGGAAACCTTTCTATAACTAAAAAAATGTTTTCCATATTGAAACTTCAAGTTAAAATAGGTTCTCACTAGAGTTGTTATGAATAAATTCCCTAAGTTGGTCTTCAATTTTCCAAAGCTTACTTATTTTAACTCATGCTGGTTCATGCCACTAAAATGCTAATATAGTTCAACATTAAAGTATGAAATGAGATCAAAACTCTAGGTGTTAGAACTAGTTATGGTTTCCTTAGATTATTTTAGGAGTTTGACTTGATTTATTGAAGACCTAGTTTAATTTTGGATCCCCAAAACTTTTTGCAATTTGCAAGTTTTTACATATTGTAAACCAACTGCAAAGTCAGGCCAGCATTCACACTTTCTCTGTAATTTGCAAGTTTTTGTAAATTGTCACCGGAGTCCAAACTCTAGCCACATTTCACATTCCCAAAACATTTTACAGTTCACAACTTTTTGTAAATTGCAACTGAAGTCTAAAGTTTGGTTGTAGTTCAAGAACTCAAAATTTTTTACAATTTGCAAGTTATTATACATTATAAAATGGCTACAAAGTTTGACCGACATTCACAATTTGTTTGTAACTTACAATTTTTTCAAACTACAACTAGAGTCTAAACTTTGGCCATAATTCACAACACACATTCATTTTTAGTTCCAACCTTTGTTGTAAACTACAAACTAGAACCGAACTCCAGTTTGCAATTTATATTTTTCTTGAAAAATTCAAAACCCTCCCAAATGATTCCAAATGCATAAAACCCGTAGTGCTTCTTCCTCATCCTTGGTCTTTTGCAAATCCTGTGCCTTCCCTTCCCTATTTCCAACTCAATTCTTTTCTTCCTCAAAATCAGTATCCTAGAACAAAGAAAACTCTTTCCTTTCCTTTCCTTTTTACTTACTAATTTCCTTTCCTATTTAAAATATTATGCAGAGCAATTTTTTGAAAATGTGCGCTCAAGAATAAAAGTAAATGCATTTAAATGCCACTAAACCACTTAACTAAATTCCACCTTCTATTTTTCCAAAAATAAAATAGAATAACTAAAAGGAATAATTTTACATGATGACTTGTATCTGCCACTTCATTCCTTGTTTCCAAAATTAGATAAAATCAATTAATGAGGATGCATAAGAGAAACTTTCTAAGATATATTAAGATATTGAGATAATTAATTCGTAATAAAATAATTAATATTTAATGCGACTAAGTATTATCTTAATCTATTTTTCAAAATTTATTTTAAAATGCAATTAAAATAAATGCAATATATTTTATGCAAATTGTCTAAGTGGTGTGTGCATAGATTTCCTTCACATCAATTCGCCTTTAGTTAGCTAGACACCCCTTGCTTGATGATATACTCTCTCCATCAAGAGTGCCATTCCTACCATTTCACATTAAATAAATCAATTAATTTCTCAATAATATTATTTAATTTCATAATTAAATATTAGAAAATAAAAGGTTGTGACAAATACTCTAGAAGAATCCATGGTTGTTCAAAGAAAGGCATCTCTTGCCGGTAGATTCAACATTGTTAGGGTTAGCCGGCAGAAGATATCAATTAAAAGCAAATAAAGATTAAACAGAGAAATGGAAATACACAGAATTAATAACAGTGAGAGATAAGATTTAACGTGGTTCACCCAAACTCGGGCTACATCCACCAAACAGAGAGTCCAATATTATTATCCAGTAAATCAAAACGATTACGATTAGCAATCCCTGCAACTCAATATTGCTGCAAATGCTACAATACAATACCCAAACCCTAACACTTGGCAGCTTTTTATCAAGCCTTTTTGTCGGTTACAAAAATTAGGGTTTTCTTATGTTGGTCATAAAAATAGGATTTTTTTAAGTCGGCCCTAAAAAAAATTTTCTTGGGGGCTGCCGCCCCCGAACCCTCGCTTCTTGGGGGCTACCGCCCCCAAACCCCTGCTCGAGGCCCAGCCCGACCCCAAACCCTAGCGAGGATACATGGCTAGTGTACAGTACTTTCCTGATCAGTCACCACCTACCAACAATCTCCCACTTGGAGACTGATCAGGCTCTACACCAAACAATCTCCCACTTGGAGACTAATCCTGGATGACACCACTGCACGTGCAGCTCCCACTGGAAATAAGCACCATGGACTCTACTATTCTATTTTTATGGTTTTCAGTCTAGAAGACCAACCAAAGCTGAAGAGGAGCTCAGCTTCTCCCTTGTCACTGCTTTTGTAAACATATCTGTTGGATTTTCATCTGTATGTATCTTTTCCAGCCTTAACTGTCCATTATCCAACACCGACCGAATGAAGTGATACCTCAACTGTATGTGTTTGGTCTTTGAATGCAAAGCAAAATTCTTTGCAAGATGTATGGCACTCTGACTGTCTGTATACAAAGAACTGTTAGCCTGTTGTTTACCCAATTCTTCCATGAAAGATTGCAGCCATATCATCTCCTTGCTTGCCTCTGTTGCAGCTACATATTCTACCTCTGTGGTGGATAAAGCAACCACCTTTTGCAACCTGGAAATCTAACTCACCGATGTTCCTCCTACAGTAAAGACATAACCTGTAGTACTCCGCCTGGTATCAATATCCCTTGCCAAATCTGAGTCTACATAACCTGCTAAATCAGTATTAGAGCCCCCAAAACATAAGTGTTTATTAGATGTACCTCTCAAATATCTGAGAATCCATTTTACCGCATTCCAATGCTCAAATCTGGGATGACTCATATACCTGCTAACGACTCCTACAACATGTGCAATATCTAGTCTCGTGCATACCATGGCATACATTAAACTTCCTACAGTTGAAGCATATGGTACTTTGGACATTTTTTCTTCCTCCTTGTGTCTTTGGACACATCTCCTTAGTCAATTTCAAATGACTAGGCAAAGGTGTGCTGACAGCTTTTGCATTCTCTATATGGAATCTCTGCAACACCTTTTCAACATAAGCAGACTGAGATAGAGTCAATTTTTTGTTCTTCCTATCTCTGCAAATTTTCATACCAAGGATTTGTTTTGCTGCCCCCAAATCCTTCATATCAAATGACTGTGCTAACTGATGTTTTAACTCTCTAATGTGATCCATGTTAAACCCAGCTATAAGCATGTCATCAACATATAAACATAAAATAATGTGGCTGTCATTATCCAACCTCTTAAAATAAACACAATGGTTAGAATTACACCTACTATAGCCTTGCTCAACCATAAAACTATCAAATTTCAAATACCATTGCCGATGTGCTTGTTTTAGGCCATACAAACTCTTCTTCAATCTGCACACTTGTTTCTCCTTACCTTTGACCTCAAATCCCTGTGGTTGTGCCATGTATATCTCCTCCTCCAAATCACCATGGAGAAAGGCAGTTTTCACATCTAGCTGTTCCAAATGCAAATCTTCAGCAGCCACAATACTTAAAACAGTACGAATAGAAGGCATCTTGACAACCGGAGAAAATATCTCATCAAAATCAATGCCCTGTTTCTGTGCAAATCCTTTTACAACTAACCTGGCCTTAAATCTTTTCTTACCTCCATCTTCCTCTTTCAACTTGTAAACCCATTTGTTTGGTAAAGCCTTTTTACCTGCAGGTAACTTACATAATTCCCAAGTTTGATTTTTCAGCAAGGAGTCCATTTCTTCTTTCATGGCAAGCTTCCACTGAAATTGTGTATTCACTTGCATAGCTTCATCATACCCTTCTAGTTCACCAGCATCTGTTAACAAAATAGAATACAAAGAGGGAGAAAACCTTTCAGGAGGTCTACTTATCCTTGTTGACTGTCTAACATTCACTGGAGTTTGTGGTATTTCTGGTTGTTGTTGTGGAGCATGAGGAGCCACTGGAACATCACTATTTGGAGTATCATCCAACACCACATAATCCTTTTCTTTCTTCTCATGCTGCTGCAACTGATCTTTGTACAACACCTTCTCATTGAATGTAACATCCCTGCTTCTCACAATTTTTTGATTTTCAAAATCCCAAAGCCTATAACCAAATTCATCAATGCCATATCCAACGAAGGTATATTTTTTTGATTTTGCATCCAGCTTGGTTCTATTTTTAGAATCTATATGTGCAAATGCTTCACAGCCGAAGGTTTTCAGAAAAGAATAACTCACCTTCTTGCCAGTCCATGCTTCCTTTGGAATACCACAGCCCAAAGGAACTGAAGGACCTCTGTTAATTAAATATATAGCAGTGTTGACAGCCTCTGCCCACATGTTTAAAGGCAGTCCAGCATGCAATCTCATGGTCCTTGCACGCTCCATTATTGTCCTATTCATGAGTTCAGCCACTCCATTTTCCTGTGGAGTCCCTGGAACCGTTTTCTGCCTATGAATTCCATTAAAGGAACAATAATCTTCAAATTCTTTGCTGCAATACTCACCGCCATTATCAGATCTGAGACATTTTAATCTTTTACCTGTCTCATTTTCAACCAAGCTTCTCCATTTCTTAAATGTTTCAAATACATCAGATTTCTGTCTAAGGAAATAAATCCAGACCTTCCTAGTTGCATCATCTATGAATGTAACGTAATACCGAAAGCCACCGAAGAAGATACCTGAGCTGGTCCCCATACATCTGTATGCACAAGCTCCAACTTTTCATTTTTCTTTTGTGCCCCCGAACCCCTGCTCGAGGCCCGACCTGACCTCAAACCCCAGCGAGGATACATGGCTAGTGTATAGTACTTTCCTGATCAGTCGCCACCTACCAACAAACATTTCTTCAATGTAAGGTGGTTGAATTTGCACGATCACCTTCATGTCAATTATTCTGACCACCTTGTCCTTCTTATTATAAATTCTTGCATGTGTCTTGAAATAAGATTTAGAGATTGCACTGAAATTAGAAAGAATGCAGTCTGAACAAGGCCACTCAATTTGATATTCTGCAAGATCTTGGTTTTCTTACTCTCCAACAATCTTTTCTAAAAGTCTTCTAGTCCTATATGCCAAAAATTCATGTTAGAAATGTTGTCCATCTTAGACACTAACTTTGAAGGTGGTACCATGCCTTTGTACTTGTACTTCATCCTTGTAGGTGAAGACATCCCTGATTAGAGTTCCTATCACAATTGGACATGTGTTATTATCATTATTTTTTAAGATACTATTAATGCAAAAATAACTCAAAAATGACCAAATTGTATCTAGTACCAGTTTAGTATGATGAAAAATTAGCTAAAATTCCTTTCCCTAAAATTTTTATGCATTTGGAATCATGTGGGAGGGTTTTAAATTTTTTAAGAAAAATATAAATTGCAAACCAGAGTTCGGTCTTGGTTTGTGGTTTACAACAAAGGTTGGAACTAAAAAATGTATGTGCATTGCAAATTGTCGCCAAAGTTTAGACTCTAGTTGTAGTTTGAAAAAATTGTAAATTACAAACAAATTGTGAATGTCAGTCAAACTTTGCAGCCATTTTATAATGCATAATAACTTGCAAACTGTAAAAAAAATTGAGTTCTTGAACTGCAACCAAACTTTAGACTTTAGTTGCAACTCCTAAAATCAACTAAGGAAACCATAAAAATGAGGAAATGATCAACTATTCATTCCAAAACACACATTGGGGATGCAAGTCCTTGAAAAAATCTGAAACACTTGAAAACACATGAACTTATAGAAAAACCCTACCCAAAAGGGGAAAAAGAAATTTCAATCCACAAGAAAAATTCACACAAACCAACCTAAAAGGTGGTCCCAATCCTACAAAAAAAAATGTTTTGAGAAGACCAAACTTGCGCAAGTGAAAATGGTAGATCAATCATCAAAATGAAGTTTAAGGGGTGGGAAAAAATGTTGAGCTAAAAATGGAAGCACACACAAAAAACCTTGCACATAAGGCAAAGTTACAAATTGGAGTTTGGGCCTAGTTTGCAACTTCTAAACCAGAAATTGGGCTTGGTTTGCAACTTGCAAGTAATACAAACCCCTTAAATTTTAAGTATTTTTGATGAAAAACAAAGACACAAACACTTTAAAAATTATCCATTGATATTTTTCCATTGAAATAGTGAATAAATATGGAAATTGGATTGATTAAAAAATTGAAGTGCTATAATGGGCAAAAGGTCAAGAAGAGAGAAAAAAAGATCCCCAATTTTGATGATAAAATAAGGGGGTGTTGTGAAGGGTCACAATAGGTAGAGTTAGAAAGAGAGGAGGTAGAGTAAGAGGAGGAGGAGAAAGAGAGGAGGTAGAGTAAGAGGAGGAGGAGGTATCCCCTAGAGAGGTCACTCCTGCATCTTGAATTGTTCCATCTACAGAGCTGGCAGAGGAGGAGATGAGGATAGTTGATCCCTGGTGGAAGCCTAGAGACCCTCGTGAGTACCGTACTTGCTAACTCTTTCTTTCTTGTGTTGAAGTATGTAACTTATATGTTTTATGCTCTTAATATTAGACTGACATTCCTATCTTTTTCCTTTACTTATTACACAGGCATTATTGATAGATGGGGAAATTTTTTAGAAATGATTCACTAGATGTCCTAATGCCTATCTCAAGATGGACCAAGGAGACACTTTTAGTTGATAAAGGGGAACCTCCGCTAGCTGGTTAGCACACAAATTCTCTTTCCCCTACTTATCATTTTGTTCAAGAGTTTGATATTTCAAAGGAGTAGGAACATTGCACTAGAGGGGGATAATGCCATACTAGAGAGATGGGCAACCTTAGAGTTAGCCGGTGGACACCTTCCTACTCATGGACTGAAATACTTGGTTAGTCATTCTCATGGATTCATATGATGACCCCTTGTCAAAGACACTCATAGAGGACTCCTATGTACTCTAACATGGTAGATAGTAGGAGGAGACTACATAGCAAGAGTCTTGGAGGATCTATAGGCCAAAGTTAACCTTGAGGTCTTTGAGAGACCTACTTTTATTACTTTAGCTTCTTCCCCCTTGCATGGGGATATTCACATGCTTGTGTGCACACTTTTTACTCTTTTGGCTCCCATGATGGAGCACTTGTACTTAGACAAGTGTTCAAAAATTCTATGACACTTATCATAATGGCCAAGATTGACATTGGTCTATACATTATTATAGTTAATTTGAGGTTGTTTTACCTAACTTCACTCTTGTGCACATGAATGGTCTTAGAATTTTATTTTAGAGATGATTTATTCTCATTGATGTATGGCATTATGCTCATGATGTTTTGTAGTTCTTCTACATGTATGTATGAAATGAATGCAAAGTGAACTTTTGTATGGATATATGGGACAATGTAAATCTAATGCTATTTTTGATATTTTCTGATAGATGTAAATATCTATGAAATGATTTATTGTTTATTTTTTGAATGATAAGCATATGGAACTAACAATATGGTTGCTCTTTAGTAGGATTTTTGACCTAGGGGAGTGTGGGTTGACTAGCATAGGGTGACTTTCTAAACTTCCAAGATAGGATTTATTAGGGAATCAAGTGGGAATGGGGAATGTGACAAAATAATTTTTGATTAAGTTTCACAAAAGGCTAAAAATCTATCCTTATCTATATTAAAGACTTAGACTAGCTTTTGACTCAGACAAGCAAACAAATTTTATTGGTACCTTTTAGACTTAGATCAAAGGAGATGACCAATAAGTTAGACATGGGTTAAAGGATTTAGCTCTCAACAAGGATGGCCCTAGAGAGAAATCTAGACTCTTGGCTTTGCTTAACTTGTGTGCATGTGTGCTTTGTTTATTTTCTTATTCTCTTCTCCTTTCTCCATTGGATGTCACCCTCATAGCTTCAAGCTTAGGCTATTCTCCACTTCAGAGTACAGACATAAGAAATTTCTCTTTTTTTTTCCTTTTTCTACTTTTAATTTTTTGATTTTTTGATTTTTTGATTTTTTCTCCTTTTTGGTAGTTATTTTAGAGTTTTGACCCCCCTAACATTTTTGGCTAGGTGAGTAAGGGATTAGGTGCAACCAAAAGGTAACTAACTCCTAAGACTTCTTTCTTACTAAGGAGAATTGGAAAAACCAACATGCTAGCTATTCAGGTACTATGGGTTTGAAAACTTGCTTTGTTTAGATCAGATTGAATGACATCTAAGACTAGGGTCAATTTAAAGCTTGAAGTTGACTTTATTTAAAATTGTTGGAGATTTAAAGGGGAACTAGTTGTGATTATTTTGAGGAATTTGTGGTTTAGCAAGGACAACCTATATTATCAACTTTAGACTCCTTACTAGGATGAAAATCAAACAAGAGTGAACCACTAGCAAATGCAACAATGGAACATAATGCAATGCATGATTTTGTGAAATATCATATTTTTATGCTTTTTGATTTTTTTTGAATTTTTGAGCTATTTTATGATTTTTTATGTTTTGTTTTTTAGATATAATATTTTCAAATGAAAGGTGTTAACTGTTTCACTAAATTTTTCACCTTCCATGGTGTACAAGAGATAGGCTCTGTTACCAACATATTATTTAACCATGTATGGTCCTATCCTATTTGGCTTGAATTTTTAGCCTTCACCAGCTCTTTTATCCACTAAGTTGTCAATTTTGAGCAAAAGGTCTTTGACCTCAAATGGTCAAGGATGACCTTTTTATTATATTATTCGATTACCCTGGCTAAGTATGAATCATGCCTTTGCACTACTCTTAGCCTTCTTTCATCTTCCAAAATTCCTTGTAAGGAAACTTGGGGACTTGGTATAGTAATGTCTATAAACTTAGTGAGAATCTCCATGTACTCACATGTTTCACCATTTGATAATTTAGCCCCTAGAGTTCCAATGTTTATTTTAATAGTTTCATTAGTTGAAAATTGGTGGCCTTGTTTGAACTTCTGAAGGGCAACTCTAGTATTTGTCTTTGAATAATATTTTATGACTCTCCTAGTTCTCACATAGGTTTTAGTTTTTTTTCTTTTTCCCCTGTAGTGATTTTAACCATATGGATGCTCATATCTAGCTCGACAAGAATGGCTGCAAGGCTAAATGAAGCATAAGATTTTTTTGAGTAGGGATCAAAGGGGAACTCTCTTATCACCCCTTCCCCTATGGATTTTGAAGTCCTAGCAATGGTTGTGACTTCTCAATGATGTCTCTCCTTTTTCAAAAATTTTGATTCTCGAGTCATTTGTAGTTTCTATAAATGCTAAAAGGATCAAGGTCCCCTTTGATGATTTGGACTTTATCCATGTGGAGGAAATGTACCTCTTGAAATAACATGGAGGGGATCTCCCTCATCCTATGAATCTAAGATCCTCCTAGAATCATGTTGTAATTAGTTTCTTCATTTATGACAAAGAATTCCATAGTAAGGCTTTGAGACCCATGGTAATAGGAAGATTAATTTTACCAATGGCATGAATGTTGAAATTGTCATGAACCCTAAGGGTACTAGTGCTACAAGTAATGTGAGATTTATCATAATCTATCCTTTGAAGGAGAGAAAAAGAGACTATGTTAATTACAACCACATCATAAATCATGACATGTTTAATGTGATAATAATAAACTTGGACCATTAGGTAAAGAGAAGAATCACCTTATTTAGCTATATCATCATCTATAGGTATCTTTTTAAAATCAAATGCAGAAGAAGAATGATTTTTGTTTGGGGTGGTTTGAACTAGATGGCCTAAATATAAGGCATTAAGGGAAGCATTCTTATGAGTAGGATAAATTTTGAGGAGGTCTAGCATGTGAAAAAAATTGAATCACTAGGGGTGGTGTTTGGTTGCTCTGGTCCTTGGGTAGTACCAACTTCTTGGTTTCTATCCAATTCTACATGGCTTAACACATTTTGGTCAAAAGTATGTTGATGATTTTTATAATGACTTTCAAACCCATGTCTTTCATCATGAAGGTGTTGAATGTGTTTATGAATGGTCATCATTGACTTATTGGGCGACATTTGATGATTTTGTTATATTGTTTTCAAATGTTTAAGTATCACACCCCCTAGTTTGGTGAAAAATGCAATAACCTATAGGAGTGTAGCCATGTGGTGATTTACTATTTCTATTTTTCATTTTTCCTATCATTATACTATCTTGGTTGGAAATGGTTGATTGTGTTTGTATCCATGGTGTGACCAATTTTGTCTTGAGGGTGGAGGAATGTGTCTATAAGTAGACATTTTTGTTCCTCTAGGAGGTTTGATATAAAGTGATGGTACTCTCGACATGATTTAGTATCATGCCCCCTTCTCTTGTGAAATGAGAAATATTTTTTAGGATCAATTTCCTAAGGTTTTTGGTAAGGTTCATAGTGATGGTTGTATGTACACTCATTTTGTCTACTTATTTATTTGTAATTTCTTCTCAAAGAAAAGTTGACAGTATTGATATTTTGATTCTTTGGGTAGAATCATTTCCATCATAGTTGTTGTAATTACGATTGTTATTCTTTGATGGTGGGATATTTGTTACTCCATTAATAGTAGCACTACAGTTATTTTTTTAAAAATGGTGCTGAGGGGTTTTTGTTCCCATTATCTTGTGTGGTTAGTCTTCCATTAGCATTATACTCTTTCCTTCTATTTTCGATGGTAGCTTGTTCTATCCTTGAAGTGATCTAACGAGCTTCTTTGTATGATTTATAAGGAAGATTTGAGACCTCCTCTTGTGTGTCCCTATTGAGTGAATGTAATAAAATATCACACAACTCCTTGTGGTCCATGTTTAGTGGACTCATGTTGAAGAGTAGAGGACTTGCCTCCAGTGTATGATGAAATGAGCTATTGATTCACTCGTGTCTTGTTTTACACTTAGGAATTCTTGAATTCCTATTTTGACTAGCTTATTCATGTCAAACGTTGCAACAAACTCACCAATGAGCTATTAGAAAGAGTGAATTGATGCCTTAGGAAGTCTATAATACTAGTCCAAGGTAATTACTTCCAAATTTTTTAGAAATATTCTAGCAAACACCCCATTCCAAGGGAGAAGTTATTGTACTATAGTCATATAGGCCTTTATATGTGAGTTAGGGTCCCCTACCCCCTTGAATTTAGGGAGTTTAGGAAGAGGCTATAGAAACATGACATTGCAAATCATGTGATCCAAAGGCTCCTTGAGATCCTCATGGTATGTTCCTGATAAGGAGTTGTGTGTGGAGGGAGTAGTTCCCCCAATCATAAACCTTGCAGGTGGAACCTACTACATTTGTTGCATTTGAAAGACTATTCTTGGTTTCTTTTATCCAGATAAAATTATATAGTTGGGTGATGTCATGTTTAAATTATGAAGATCAATGGCACCCCGAGTATCCCAATTGGTTGGTTTGGATTTTGAAAGGAGGGTATTCCCCCTAGTTGGTTCAAGGCTACCATATTGCATGAAAAGGGTAAGGAGGTGCAAAAGCCTCATTTCTAGTATTTCTAGAATAAAAATTGATGTAAGGTGGTAATTGAGTTACCCCCTAGCCTTGATCATTTTTGGCGGTAGTGAATGGGTTTGCATGTGATTGGCACATTGGAGATCAAGGCTTTTCCTCATCTTTATCATGAAGAGGTTGCTCAGTACCTCTAGCCTCAATAATCTTGATCAATTGAACCAGGGTAGCTATGAGGTCTTGTGGGGTCACTCCCCCTATTCTTTGTTCTTGGGTTTCACCACCTTGAGGTGGGTTGTCATGGAGTGGGGGTTGAGTGTCCCCATTGGTACTTTCTTTGAAAATGTTTTCTAGCACTTTTTAGTGTGCCTCAGATAATTTGGCTTGATAGGAAATGTGGATTGCTTCAGAATTTACACAGGCCTCCTCTAAATGTCTTTCTAGACAGCTCACCTCATTATCCATTTGGTTGTCTATATCTTGATAACTAGTGATAGGTCAATCCTGTTGATGTATTTTTGATGGAACGAGCACTTGGCGTGATCTACCTTGGTTGGGGTTGGACTAGAGTATGGTGTCTCAACTCTAGGTTGGATTATTGTAAGTTAAAAAGTTTTGGGGTTCCTGACAACCACCTTCTGATTTAGAATCTTCATAGTCGTAGTAATTGAAACTAGTGCTAGTGGATCAGGTGGAAGATACCTATCGAAGGTGGGAGTAAAAGGTTTTCTAGAGAGAACCTACCTGTAATCTTTGTCTAATTTTAACATATTCTATGGGTATTAGGGATACCATAGAATAATGGAATGGAGGCAAAGAGAGATGGATGAATATGGAAAGAATGGAAGAAGCACAAAGACGTGAACTAGCTCGCTCAAAAGGATTTGCAATTTCACATTGGGTTTACCAAAATATGTCTTTCTTAAAATTGACTCAAGCACAACGTGAATGAGTCCAAAACATCAAACGTACTACAGGGGTCTGCCTAGTCACTCCTATTCTCATGTCAAGAGCCAATTGAATGAGGGTGGGATTGATGGACAATTTTGTTCATATAGAAGTAGAAAATCATGGATGGAAATAATGTTATTGTTGTGTCTATTGTGTTGTTTTTAATAGTTGTGTTGTTATTGATGCAGTCATGAATGGAAGATCCAATGAAGGATTGTTCAGTCATGCAACCAAACAAAACAACTCACACTTCACAACAAAAACTCATTCAAACACAACATAAAATTTATTAATTACTTAATCACAAATGGGTTACAACCTAATGCAATGGGCTCCTTACGATCTAGGACACAACCATTTGATTACCAAAGGAATTATCACATTCAAATGATATTACAATATATTCCCATATGTCAAACTTTTAGAAATGATCTCCCTATTGAATATTCACTCTCTTCTTCAAGTACTTAGTCCCACTCTCCAAACTCTTAGCTCTTAACTCTCAACTCCCAACTGACTCCCTTGTTACTCTTCTTTTATCATCTTTTTCATTTGTGGTATCCAATCTTAAAATTCCTCTTCTCTCTCATATTGTATACTACTCCAAGATTCACCTATGGTTGTTACTTCCATGCTTGTGCAAAAATATCACAATTGCTTCTAATTGTCTACTGCTATCCCAATCACAATTGCTTCTAATTGTTTACTGCTATCCCAATCACAATTGTTTCTAATTGTTTACTGCTATCCCAATCACAATTGCTTCTAACTATCTACTATCATCCTTCTAAAATATCACAACCATAGTGTCTTTTTCCTTCATACATCCTTCATATCCATATTTCCTACTAATGTGGAATAATTCAACACCTATATTCTATATCCAATCACTTTTGACACTCCTTCGGTTAACCTATTTGAGAAACTCTGTAATGTTTTCCTAACTACTGCATATCTTCCAATTACCTCCTCTGCTATCACATCCTCCATGTTACTTTGTTATTTTCCTTCATATCTCCTTTGGATTGCATCCTACCATTCATATTCTTCATTCACTTCAAGCAATTGTGCTAGCCACTCCCCTAGTTTATCTGCTATCAACCCTTGACTATTGTTATCACTTCCACTACAAAATAAATATTCACATTTCCAATATTTCTTAAATCCTTGTTTACTTTCTTCTCTCCAAGTTCCTCTTGTATCCATATCTACTATGGGTGCTGCCACAATTTAATGGGTTACACTTTCTGGGATATCCTAATTTTTGCTGAAATCACATATTTTTAGAAAATATAATGATTTAAGCCTTGAAAGGTTCCATTTAAAAGATTTTAGTTGAAAAGGGTTTGATCAAACCCCCTTAGATTCAAACCTCCTTGTATATAACCTTGCTAGTTTTAAACCATACCTATAATGGAGTCTCCTCTACACCTATCAAAATGCTGAGGAAAAACCACTTTTGATTTACCTTTTGGGGGATCAGATGAATTCATTTAAAATTTATGTTTTGTAAGTATGTAGTCTTTATTATAAGCTTCCCAAAAAGTATAATTTTAAATATATTTAATTTGATTATTATATTTATTTTTTATTTATTGTGAATGCAGGTTTTTCACTGAACATCAAGGTCTTTGAAAAATAGGAAAATAAAGAAAAAAATTTCTAAAAAATACATGTCATCTAGGTATTGATGTCCTTATTCCAACCAAATTTTTTTTTTGAATTCTGATACATGTACAAAAAAAGGTATGTTGGATAGAATATGCCTATGTCTAAATTATAATTGGATTGACTTCAAAACTTAATTAAAAAAGAAAATTCAACAAAACAATATGAAACCAAATGCATCCTCTAGATATCGGTGTTACCAATCTAAATTCAAAAGAATCAAAAGTGATGTGTGACAGAATACACATCACTTTAAAAAAATGTTGTTTACTATTAAAAACTAGTTATCAAAGGAGACACAAAACATTTTACAATTTAACTCCAATTTTTTTTAAAAAAAATATTTAGAATCTACAGACAAAATCTCACAAGTCACTAGTTCGTATCATCTTCAAATTCCTAATGGTATAGTGGCTATAGGCATCAGAAAGTGAAGATTTAGTTCAAAATGTTGATTTCAATGTCAAGTTTGGCCAAAAAGTGTAACCCATTATTGTGGGATGACCCCTATTTCAGGCTCCTATATTAAGTACACCAACCTCATATTTGACTTCAACTTCATTTGTCCTGTGTTACCTCCATACTACAATTCTTTTCCTTTGCAATACAGACTATTGTCTACCTCTATATTTTGTCTATCATCATTTCTTCTCAACTCAAAAAAATATCTTATCTTCCCACTAGAACCTGAAATTATCAAATATCCTCATTACATCTAATTTTTCTATTCCACCTTCTTGCCCATCTTTCAAGTATTCATTTCTCTTCACTAGCCATCCATAATCCTTTGTGATCATCTCAAAACATGCTTCACCTACTCTACACCTTCTATACACTCAACTCTACTACAAACTCTTAGATGTGACCAAATTCCATCGCACCACATCTAACTCTCTTGTATCTCTCTTTCCCTTAACACTTCATCCTCAACAACTCTACACAATGTCTTCTAGCTTGTTTCTGACTCATTTTTTTCCACCACAAAATTCATGACTTCTCCCTTTGTACTCCCTATCTATATTTCTTTTGTAGTTTCTTAAATTTCAGCTCTAGACTCCTCATACCCTATATCAACTTCATAATTCTCCTCTATGTGACCACATTCTTTTGTATTCAATTACCATCATTAGTATATCCTTGATCTTGTCTTCCAATTTATCGCATTTAATTGTTTCCTTTTCTATTTTTCCACAATATTCTTCAATCTCACTTAGCATCATTCCTATATTCTATTCTAGTCCTATAGCTCCACATGTTTTATCTTGTCCAATCTTACCACCACTTCCAATGTCATTAAATTCTCTATTTATGTCGTTTGTCACTAACTTTGTACCTTCTGCAAGTGTTCTTTCTATTGTACTTTTATTATCATCAATATTCAAATCTATCCTCAAAAGCATTTCTAACCTATTCACAATTCATACCTCTCACATCTTCTTCACTTAATTGTGTCTTCCACATAAATGTCTTGGTCCTCCCAATCCTCTAATTCCTCACCTTCCTTTGGGAAATCATCTTTCATGTATTCTCCTTCACTTCAAATCTTGCCATCAATTTTCCAAGATTCTTTTCCATGTTGGATATCATTTCCAACCTTTCTGGAGCTTCATCCTCCCAAAACTCATCTTGATCTTCTTCGAGTTCCACAAACTCTTAGATTGACATTTTAAGATCTTTTGCCACATATCTGCACTCTTTTATCCTTTTTCCTTCATTTTTATTCACATTATAGAAAACTATTTTCTCTGCTCATCTCTTTGTAACCTTTCAATTCTACTTCCTATTTCACTTAGCCTTAAATCTAACAATTGGAATTTCTTTTCTAAGGGTCTTTTCTTCATATTAACAACCCTAGATCTTAGGATCACATCTACTCCTTTCATCTTCAAATCAAATTACAAAATACTTATTTGTAGATTGCCTCAAATCTTGGCACTCTATTCGCTCACCTTTTACATCCATTAAATTCTTTAGTAGATTGCCTCTCCAGTCGATGGTCTATCCACCTCACTCGCAACTCTTCTTCACTTCTCACACTTTATTTATGCCTGCCACTACTAGATTGCCTCATTGTCGATGCTCTATTTGCTTTGGCTTCTTAATTTTCTTTTCCACAATTTGGTTCCTAATTGTCTCAGGTTTGGCAATTTGCTTACAAACCTTTGCAGCTACCTCACACTCAATGATTTGTCCACAAGCTACACTTGCAAGTTGCCTCAATTCGACGATATGTCAACAAGCATAAATATGCTCTCTCTTAAGGTTCCAATCTCCACTCTCTTTCACACTCAAAACTCTATACCTTTTCTCTAATACCACTTGATGCAGTCATGGATGGAGGATCCAATAATGGATATTCCAACCATGCAACCAAAAAAAACTCATACTTCACAACAAAAACTTAATTAAACACAACACAAAATTTATTAATTACTCAATCACAAATGTGTTACAACCTACCACAATGTACTCCTTACATGCTAGGCCACACTTGTTTGATTACAAAATAAGGAATTATCACATTCGGATGATATTACAATATATTCCCATATGTTGAACTTCTAGCAATTATCTCCCTATTGAATCTTCACTCTCTTCTCTAAGTCCTTAATCCCACTCTCCCAAATCTCAACTCTCAAATATCAACTCCTAAATGACTCCCTTTTCACTCTTCTCCCTTCACTCCTTTTTGATTCCTTCAAATGACTGTGAGTAGTGTATATATAGAAATCCCAAGCCTTAGAATGATTTTGTGTTGGCCACAAGGTAGCACAAAGCTCAATGAAATGTGTAGTCAACCAAGCATGAAGATGGACCTTTCTAATTAAGTGTGGTAATGACAGAATAAAAGGTGTTCATGTGATGCTCACCATAAAACCTTTTAGGTCCCGTGCATCTCTATACATATTCCTTTGATGGCACAAACTTCCAGAAATTTGGCACAAGTTATGAATAGTGAATTGTGTAAGCCTGTCAACCTGATACAAGTTTAGAAACCAATTCTTGAGCTTGTGTGGAGCTCCAAATCTCCTAAAATGTAGATATGATGCAGATGTATCCTATTATGACATTCTCTAAACTGCAAGACCATGTATGGAAATGTGGTGGTATACGGTGACATCTCCTATGACTAACTGATAACTAGAAGCCTGAAAGCACAATATTTTTGGTGGATGTAGGATTTCTCTTACACCTTGGGATGCTCCTAAATTAGTTATTAAGATTAATTTTGATATGATGACATTATAATGGAGTTGTTCTTCTTATGTGACTTGAAGGGTCATTTTCTCTAATTCAATTCAACTCGTTGGCAATGAAAAGGTGAAACATGTTCAACCTCCACTCTTTGAGTTCAATTTAATTCTTCAAGAAGTCTAATATGTCTTGCAAAAAATTCTTCCTTTCGTCTCCTCTATTTGATTTGTTCTTCAATTAGCCTCAAGATTTCAATCTGTTCTTGGGTTACTTGTTTAGTGGGATTTTCTCGAACTGACAGGATCTCCTAGATTTCATCTATTTGCTTTGATCCAATCTTCTCTCACTCTAGGGCACATTAAGTGTGAATGCTAAATGAGGAAGAGGGATGAGTAAGTTTGTTTTGTTTAATGTTGCATGCCTTGTGTTGAGATTGAGGGCTTTCTCTCTCTCTCTATTTTTTTTAAAGTTTTATAAAGTCTCCAAATGCATGTAAATCTAAATGAACGCTGAAACAAAATTAGTCTACTTTCTTTTTGTATTTTCCCAATTTCAAATGTTATCTAATTATTATTGTTGAAAATGAAAATTTATCTAAGTGAATGCAAATCTATATGGCTTTTCCTATGAATGCAATTTATCTACTATTTTTGGTGTTTTGTGTTTCAACTTTCTAGATGCAAATGCATGGAAGTAAATGCAATGCATTTAATCTAAGATCTAAATCTAGTGAAAACATGAAATTTATTCTAAGATCTAAATCTAGTAAAATAGGAAATTCTAATCTAACCAAGAAGAGATAAAGGAATTTTATTCTTTAAGGGAAATATGAATTTTCTAATTACTAAATCAAAAGAAAACGTTTTTCCAAAATAAAGGAACTTGTGAAAATTAATGGTGCTAGTGTAAGCTTGTGTTCTCAGAGATCCAAATTTTTTGGTATTCTCCTCTGTAGCAATTAGAACCTCTACTTGGTGACAAGGAAAGAACTAGGATCCTAAGGTAATTGGGAGTTGTATGAAAGATTCATGAATCTTTGAAGCTTTGAAAGTAAAAATGAAAGAGACACACATAGTCCTATGGAAACACAAGATACTTGGAGAGAATTGCAACAATAGAAATGATAGAGTTCATAAGGGTGATTCTAGAGATTGAGATCGTTTTGCAAAAGAAAGCCAAGTTGCAAAAATACACAACCTCCTCTAAAATCAAAGGGAGAGAAGGTATTTATAGGATGAGAAGAAAAAACCAATGATGGGCTTGATTGGGTGTTAACAGAAGGATTGATTAAGAGATCATAGGAGACTGATGGAGAGATAACAAAAGACTAATTAGAAAAGGACTAAAGAGCTGAATGAGAGTCAAGAGGAAAGGAGAATCAATCAGGAGGAGTAGTGGTTCAGTCAAGACTCAAGAGAACTCTCAATCATGAGAAAAAACAAAATCAAACTAACTAGAACTAAGAGAGTGTATGCATGTCAAAATATGATAGGGTCGCCCCTTTCAGGAATAGGTTCACCCATTTTGCTAGGGTAGGTCACTCGTGAGAGGAACCTCTTGCAACAATATAATGAAAAATGCATGAAATAACATAAATAGCAAAAACACAGAAGGAATTTATTGATCATAGGCCACTTCAAGGGGAAACCTCCTTTGAGAAAGCTCAATACAATAAATTCATGGATGCCTTCATTGGCCTCAACACGTACTTATATACTAAGTCTAATCTAAACAACTATTACTTCCCATGAATGTGGGATAATACAATATGCTCACGGGGCGACTTACAAAGCATATGCGTCCAAATGTAATATACTAACAAAGTAAAGAGAAGGGTTAAACATAGGTTCCTAACATCCCCTACCTCTTAAAAAAATCTTTGTCCTCAAAGCTTAAGATGTGTAAATTGTTGCTGAATCTGAAGGAGTGGACCCATGTAGCATCCTCTGGTTGCATTCTGTACCACTAAATTAAGACCTCTGTGATGGATCGGGATTGAAGCTGATGGGTATGTCTGTCAAGGATTGCCTCTGGTTCCAAAATGATGGATCCTTCGTTATCCAATTCTAGTAAAACAGTTTGTGTTGTGACATTGGTGCCAAGAACTTTCTTTAGACAAGAGACATGAAATACTGGATGAACACGGGAAGAAGGAGAAAACTCCAATTTATAAGTAACCAACCCAATCTTTTGAAGAACCTTATATGGCCCATAGAACTTCGGAGCTATACGGATTATTTCTTGTATGGTTGTAGATGAAGAAAAACCATATCACCTACTTGATGCGAAGAAAAACCATATCACCTGAAGGATACGAAGAATCTGATCCCAGGTTTGGAGACCGTGTCGACTGCCTAAATTGGTGAACTGCTGGGGGTGCATGGAAGGAGCACTGGCGGTGCCTGACCATAGACTACTTCATATGGAGTCATTTTAGATGTAGTGTGGTAGGAGGAATTATACCACCATTCAGCAAGAGGGAGCCACTTTGCCCACTGATGTTGTTGTTCTGAGGTGAAGCAACGAAGATAAGTTTCCAAACATTTGTTGATAATTTCAGTCTGACCATCTATTTGTGGGTGATACCCAGAACTCATCTTTAGTTTGGTGCCAGTGTGTCGAAATAGTTCTGTCCAAAAATGACTGGTGAAAGTTACATCACGATCTGAGACAATGGAAGAAGGGATGCCATGAAGACGGAAGATCTGGTCCATGAAAATTTGTGTGACTGAGGAGGCTGTATAGGGATGGATGAGGGCACAAAAATGACTATATTTGGAGAGGTGATCAACCACAACCAAGATCATTGTCTTTCCTCCAGATTTAGGGACCCCCTCAATGAAATCCATAGAAATATCTGTCCAAATCTGTGTAGGGATGGGCAAGGGTTCGAGCAATCCAGGAAGGAGTGTTGTTCACCCTTGTTGTGTTGGTAGGTATCACATTTAGCCACCATCTGTTGAATTTCCCTTTTCATTCCCTTCCAGAAGAAGTTACGCCGTGCCCGCTCACAAGTTTTGAGGAACCCAGAGTGCCCTGCCGATGGGAAGCATGGAGTTCATAGAAAATAGCTTGCTGAAGATTTGTGCTCTAGGGAAGCACCAGATGACCCTTATATTGCAGAGAAGCACCATCCCAAGAGTAATACAGTACATCAGAGGGGTTAGTGGCCAACTGTTGAATGATTTGAGATAATGAAGAGTCATTGACATAGCCCTACTGGACAGATTCCAACAATTTTGGAACAGGCATAGAAATAGTTGAAAGGGAAGCTTGATCATCAAATGTGTGAGAAATCGCATCCACCACAATATTGTCCTTACCCTTCTTGTAAGTGATCTCATAGTCATAACCCATGAGTTTGCTGACCCATTTCTATTGTGCTGAGGAGGAGACCCGTTGTTCCAGGAAATATTTTAGACTCTGGTGATCAGTCTTGATGCAAAAATGATTCCCTAGTAGGTATGGCTGCCACTTTTGTACTGCATGCAAAATAGCCATCATTTCCTTCTCATATGTAGAGAGTACTAAATTCTTGCCAAAAAGGGCTTTGCTGGTGAATGCAATGGGATGTTCCTCTTGAAGGAGATCAACACCAATTCCATTGCCGCAAGCATCACTCTCAATGGTGAAGGTCTTGGCTTTGCTGGTGAATGCAATGGGATGTTCCTCTTGAAGGAGAACAGCACCAATTCCATTGCTGCAAGCATCACTCTCAATGTTGAAGGTCTTGGAAAAATCTGGCATAGCTAGAACAGGTGTAGTACACATAGCTTGTTTCAATTTTTCAAAAGCACACTCAACACCATGTGTCTAGATAAAAGCATCCTTTTTTAACATAGCTATTAATGGAGCTACAATCTTCTTGTAGTCCTTGACAAACTTGTGATAGTAGCCAGTCAGTCCCAAAAAAACACGAAGGCTCTTGAGTGTCTGAGGATGCGGCCAATTTTTCATGGTATCTATTTTTGCAGGATCTACTCGAACCCCTTGGGTTGAAACAATATGCCTAAGATACTCCACTTCCAAAAACACATTTAGACTTTTTTACATAGAGATGATGATCAGAGAGAAGTTGCAGTATAAGATCCAGATGTTGGAGATGCTCAGCCCATGTTTTACTATAGATGAGGATATCATCAAAAAAGACCAAAATGAATTTCTTCAGGTAGGGCCGGAATAATTCATTCATCAATGCCTGGAATGTTGAAGAAGCATTAGTGAGGCCAAAGGGCATGACCAAAAATTCATAGTGGTGATCATGCGTGTGGAAAGCTATTTTAGGGATATCATCCTCATGAACCTGAATTTGGTGATACCCAGAACGAAGATCCAACTTGGAGAAAAAATGAGTGCCATGAAGCTCATCCACAATAGGAATCAGAAACTTATCCTTGATTGTGATGTGATTAAGTGCTTGGAAGTCAATGCAGAGGCGCCATGACCCATCTTTTTTCCGGACAAGGACTAGTGAAGAAAAGGAACTAGTACTAGGGTGAATAATACCTTGCATCAGTAAGTCTCGAACAAGCATCTCAATCTCCATATTTTGGTGAAATGTGGTGCAGGAGCACCTAGTGGAATTCATGCCTCCATGAGGCCATTTTTGTAAATATTTATTTTACATGGTGTTTGGGGTCATGTAATAAGGTTATTTAGACCATACTTAACATGTTTGAGTCATTAAATAGGTTATTAGGTGATTATGAGTTCATTTTGTCAAAAAATTGAAAAAATTGTCAAAGTTGTCATATTGTTAAAATTGCAAAAATGCAAAAATAAGAAGATGAAAGGTCATATGAGGAAGTTAGACAGTTGTAGGTGGTTGGTTAGGCTTATAAATGGTTTAAATACCCTTTTATGGTCGAATCTTGGGGGAGAGGATTGGGAAAAATGAATATCTAATGAAATGAAGGTAAGAGACCAATGAAAATTCTGAGTTTGAACACTGTTATCCCTGTTCTTTGATATGGTACGGTCTTTATAGACAATCAATGAGCCTAAAATTGGTTTGGTTTGAAAGTGTAATGAATCTAGTTCATTTTGGTCTTTGTTTCACTTCATTTCATGGAGTAGAATGAAAGTTATGAATGTTTTTGTGGCTGCAATTCCCAGATTTTCCTGTAACAGTCCTGTAGCAGCGTGTTGTATGTCCTTGTACGGACTGATATTGGCTTGAAACCAATTGGAAAAGAAGGATAAATGAATATAGTTTCATTTGTTTTTTGTTTGGTTCAATTTCATGAAGATTTGCAGAAGTTATGATCATTTTTGTAAGTGCAGGTCTGAAACCCTCTTAGGGTGGACAGCAAGTAGTCAAAATTGTGTTTCTCTCAATTGGAGCAGTGGAATGGTCTAAAAATTGGTGAAAAGGTTCATTTTAACATATATTTTTATATTCCAAATTTGCAGATAAAAAGAATGAAGTTTTCTATCAAAGCAATGATGCCCTAGGACTGTTTTCAATGTGTTTGTAGATGGTTATGACAGTAACAGTGGGAGTTCTTGTGTTTAGTTGTTGAAATAAAAGGTTCATTATAAGTATAATGGATTGGAAATGGTGTTAAAGGTTCCTTGGGACCCCTTTCAATGTGCATTTGTTAAAAATCATAAGTGTTTGAGCCTTTTATCTACATGAGATGTGCCAAAATACCATGCTTATGAGTTTATGCTTTGGATGAGTAAAGTGATTGAGAGAGAAGTTATTGGTTTGATCTCCTACCTCTTGCATTATTTGGCATGGTTGAGTTGTTTTGTTGATGATTTCATAGTTTGTGTTATTGAAAAGTAAGCAAAGCATGCTTAAGAGAGAGGATTTTGTAACATTGCCTTGAATGATTGGTTGAGTTGAATTGTGATCCTCCTACCTCTGCATCAAAATGGGTAGCGGTAGGGCCTGATGTTGGGAGGAACACTTCCAAGAAGGAGCTAAATACGGTGGTCCTCTAGTCGTGAAGGTGGTAATCCCACTAGTTGGGCAAAGACACATGCATACCTATCCAAAATTCGTTGTAGATCTGAAGGAGTAGTGGAGACCACTGATGGTTGCATCTGAATCTTTTCCATGCGATGTGAACTTATGATGCTGAGAGACCCCGGTTGTAAGCCCTTCAATGTGTGTTTTTTACCATTGTCTAAAAACTACATCCAAAGTTCAGCAAAATCCCATAAGATGGGTCCAAGTGTGCATAACCATTGGGTGCCCAAAACCACATCACATCTGCCTAAGGGCAAGGCAAACATGTTAGAGCACAAGTTATAATCTCCCATAGAGATACGCATATTGCGACACTTCCCTTTATAAGGTAATGTGCCCCCATTGGCAATCATGACTTCAAAGCTGGAGCAAGGATGGACAAAACAATCAACCTGTTTGGTGGTTTGAGGGTCAATGAAGTTATGAGTGCTACCAGAATCAATGAGTATTGTAAGAGGGAGCTTCTTGAAGAAACCATTGACCTGCATGGTTTGTGGGGTTGTGACTCCTGCTAAAGCATGGAGAGAGATCTCTGGGTGGTCTTCCTAAGAAGCAGGGTCAACAAGCGGCTGCTGAGTGTCAACCTGATCATCCACTATATCCTGATCATCCGCATAAACTTTAGTTTCAGGCAAAGAATCCACATCCAAGAGATAGAGCTTTTTCTCAACACATCTATGTCCTTGAGTGAATTTCTCATCACAATTGTAACAAAGCCCTTTTTCTCTATGTGCCCGCATCTCTACTTTAGTCAAATGCTTGATAGGAGTTGTTCTAGGAGCTGGCACTATTTGAGGTCATTGGGAAGCCGTATTTCTGAATGGAACAAAATTAGATTTGGATTGTTGTTGAGCTGTGATCTTGTCCTCTGCCAACTTAGCCAAACCTAGGGCTTCCATCATTGTGCTGGGACAAAACATTTTAACCTCAGAGCGAATTGCATCCTTCAGACCACTGACAAAACAACTCCTGAAGAATTCATCAGACAATCCCTCTATGTGATTGGCCAGTTTTTCAAATTTTGTTTGATATATTCTCTCATAGTGCCTATTTGGCATAGTTTAGTAAGTTCTCCTGTGAAGTCATCAAAAGCACTGGGGCCAAATCATTGCAAAATGAGTTTGCAAAAATCTGTCCATTTTGGCTCTTCATGAGCCTTGATGTACCAATGGAACCATTGAAGGGCTTCATGTTCCAAATGAAAGGATGCAAGTGGGACTTTGTTGACATCAAAAGTATTATGCAAACTGAAATATTGTTCTTCCTGGTATATCCATCTAGTCGGATCATCACCACTGAAGCAAGGAAAATCAAGCTTTGACCCACGAAAATTGCTGGAAGAAGAAAACCTAGTGTCTGTAGAAGAGTCTAGATGCCGTCTATTATTCATGGCTGAATGCTGAAGATTGAGGCCGAGAATTTTTTCATCCAGATCTTGGAGTTTGGTCTTGAGGGTTGCAAGTTCATCCTCCATTTTTTTGCTCTTGCACGAGTGACAACCATAACTAAGAGTTTTTTTTTTTGGGAATGGGTAGAAAAAAAAAAAAACTTTTTTAGTAAAGGAAAATTTGAATTTAGGAGAAACTTTGATGGGTAATTGGGGTTTGACTAGGTTTTGGACACTTTCTGAGGGAAAGGGGAGAAGAAAATGGGGATTTCAGAAGCGGGGTGAAAGAATGGGAAAATTTGTCCAAGAGGGACAAAGAAGCAGAAATATGAAATGAACACTTTGGCAAAATTTGAAGGCTATTGGGTGAGAATCGAAGAAGTTATGGCAAACCCTAAAAATAGACAAATGTGGGATTTCTGGCTTCGATAAGTGGAATTTGGGATAGGGTCCTCAAGGAAGGAAATATGCAGAATGAAATTTCAAGGGTTCCAGCGAATTTTTTTTCTTGGAAATGATCTACAAATTGCTCTGGACGGATTCAATCTACGATTTGCCTGTTGTCAATAGATATGGGCCCCAAGTATGTTCGACATCCTAAAGGTTCAGGGGAGTCACTCAACCACCAATGTTGTCTAACGACTTGCATATTGGGGTAGTACCCCTCACTCCACGGCTCAGGTAAAACTAATCACCGCTTTGCCACAAATGACAGCTCTTGGTTTACCTCACGGATGGGAACTAGTCAATCAGGTAGGGACTGTTGCCCTTTTCGCTGGCAGGTCCTCTCAATGGGCCAGCTACTTCGGGGTTTCTGTGGTACTCCTCACAATGAGTTTTAGGGCTATGCCAGGCACTTCCCACATTTAAGTGGATAGGGATATTCCCTACTCTGAACCTGCAATTGAAATGAACAATACAGATACGAAAAAGAAAGAACTACTACAATAATCATAGTGCCTGGAGGCCACTGCAGAAAAAAAGTTTTGGCAGAAATTTCACCCAGCGAGCCCAAGAAAGTGCTCTGATACTAGATGAGAGGAACCTCCTGCAACAATATAATGAAAAATGCACGAAATAACAGAAATAGCAGAAACACAGAAGGAATTTATTGATCGCAGGCCACTTTGAGGGGACAACCTCCTTTGAGCAAGCTCAATACAATAAATTTGTGGATGCCTTCATTGGCCTCAACACGTACTTATATACTAAGTCTAATCTAAACAACTATTACTTCTCATGAATGTGGGATAATACAATATGCTCACGGGATGACTTACAAAGGATATGCGTCCAAATGTAATATACTAACAAAGTAAAGAGAAGGGTCAAACATAGGTTCCTAACAACTCCAGTGATCCTACACCTTAATGGTAGGTTTCTCAAGTGACCCTAAGGTCTCTTAGGTAACTGTCTAGTTGAGGATTTGCAAAAGGGTTTATGGTATGCACCAATACTTGGAACTCAATCTGAGGGCTGGACAAGATGGAAAAGGGGCTAAATAGGTTGAGGGGAGATGACATCAAGCATGAATATTGATAAGAGGATATAATTCACACCTTCATTGGTTGTGATCTAGATCACCAAATCATCATTGGACTACCATGTTAGCCCATGCAATTTTAGGCATTTACAATTCCAGGACAAGTTCATGGTTACGAGGATGTCCTCACAATTGTGAAATCATTCTAAATTTTAAATTTTAAATTTAATGTTAGCCAACTTCCATCAAAAGCTTTCCTTCAGAGGGTTGACTAAACACACATTTTTAAAATTTATTGCCATGTCCTTGTATTTAAAGGCATTAAAAATGCATTTGTTTTGACATCCATGAATTAAGAGCTATATTCACATATAATTTGTATTACACACTTGAATTGGAGAAATAAAAGGAATCTAGATCTGCATGAGCTTTCATAGGAGCATATGTATGATTGAAGAGTGTTTTTAAATTTATTTTAGACATAATTTCTACAAGTTGACCTAGGATAACATGTCCCATTGTGACATTACAATAGCCCTACCAAGGTATTATAAATACTAGCAACCCTCATATATCAAAAGGAGCAAAAAATATATAGACAAATTAGGGAAAGTGAAGAATAATAGTCAGTAAATTGTATAGTACAAGTTCATAGGTACATGATGGATCCACAATCAAAAACTTGTCCTTAATCTCTTAATTTGTCTCACCATAAAGTAAACAAAAGTTCCCAATTCTAAGACATTACATATTTTAAAATATTATAAATTATCAAATCCCAACTAACCTATTTAATCAATCTACATTAATTGTACCTATGCATATGCATTTATTTTATTTTAATGGATTAGCCTAGACTAAGCTTAAGAAAAGTTTATTTTATGTGTAGTTTTATCATGATTGATAAATAAGTTAAGGCTAACAGTATGATAATAATGAGACATAACATGCTTGTTTGTTTCAACATATTATTCATTTCATTGAAGGAAATGATATGAATATTTACATAAAAATAAATACCTCAATTTGCACACGATGGTAATTTTTATTGACTAACGTGCTACATGGTATTGCAATATAAAAATTTACCCATCTAGCATGGAAAGAAAGAAATACAAAACTAGAAGAGGAGAGGCAAATTGAAATAATCACTACTATTTCAAATACAACATGTCATCTAATCTATTCATGTTGTAGACAATCCTCAAGATGAACCACATGAGCTCTAAGAGCTCTAAGAGCAAGATGAGAACATGCAAGGGATCATAAGAAACAAGAGAATTGTACATAGCACAAGCTCATAGGGAAAGTAATACACAAGAAACCCAAGCAACTTATAAATTCTTGAGTATAAGAAGAGCAATATGTACACTAACACGATTAAGGACCGATATAGTAAAAAACCAACAGACACAACAACTATGAAGCCCATGGACTTTCATAACTATTTATAGTTGCTAGAGTCTTGTAAGCCTTCGCCATGGTGACCCTCAAACTTGGATCATCTTGCGTGCACTAGATTATGATCCGAATAGCCATCATCAGTTGCACAATTGTTCTACCTGTCGTGGATTGTTGTGTTTTTATTTTGATGTGGTTGGATGTGAATAGCTATGTTGACATTGAGATTGATTTGGATATGATGAGATTGTAATGGAATTGTTGTTGTTGATTTTATGTAACCTAGAGGGTCATTTTCTCTAATTCAATTCAACTCATTTGTAATGGAATTGTTGTTGTTCTTATGTGACTTGAGATAAGTTATATATATAAAGTGTAGAGACTGAACTTTATGAGAACTCGGATATAAACCTAGGAGTCGAGTAAGATTTAAGAGAGTTTAGACAGTGATAGATTCAAAGTTCACAATTATTTATATGTATAAGTTTTAATGTTTATTATCAAAAGTTTTAGTGATAGATATTCACTTATTTAGAATATATATAAATGATATTGATATCATTAAAAACACCTAAGTATAGTGATATAGTATTACATATGCATTATACAAATTATGATAAGCATTATCATGAGTTCATAACCTATCCTATATCAAAATTCGGTGGACTTAAGAAGACCAAGAGGTCGAAAATATTATATTATTATTTTAGACTCAAACTTATTTAGGTTGAAAGATTTAACTTAGTCAAAAGATTAGTTATGATAATGATAGTATTCATTAATATCTTATATGAATGAGGATATACCTCAGGTATTATGTTTATACATGTTATGAGAAATGTGAATTCAAACAATGCCCAAGTGGTCAAGAAAAGACTAGAAGTTATCATTTCCATGTTATATTATTATAAATTTTACTTTTGGAAAACAAGAATATTTGATATTCCAATGTGTTGGGATAGAGAAGTTAAATCCCTAGATTCAACCCAGAAGGGTTAAGAAAACTTGAAAACTCTTAAATTGGATATAATATTAAATTAGTCTTTTGTTTATTATGGTCGATAGTGAATGGTCAAGAAATCATAGATCAAAATAGTATAATTTAGGAAGAGTCTAAGAAGTACTTATGATAAAATAAATGATTTCATGATAGAGTCAAAAACTTGATATATTACACAAGAGTGCTCAATCATTGGGCCATTTCTCGTAGAATGACAAGAAGTCATAGACCCTAGTATTTGCAAGTATGAAAAGAGGGACTCTTTGAAAGGTTAAAGTCACCTAAACCCATGTATTACGTTTATCCTAGATTAAGGATTAATTCTAAGTTAGATTGACTAGGATTTGAGTTTAGTCAAGACAATTCATGTCTAGAGATTCTAGTCAAGTAAGTCAAATTGTAGGATGATGTAGTTTCCAAGTTGAGTTAGAGGTGTGTGAACACATGATTACAATTATTGCAAACGTTTATTTATAGAGAAACTTTGGCCAAAGTGATGCATTTGTCTTTATGTGCATTAGTCAGTTCACCGTGTCTAGATTGCATAACCAATCAGAATGATCATACTTAGCTAGAAGATTGTCTAGAGTTGTATGGTCGATTGAGTTACATAGGACACAACACTAGGACTCAGATGGCAACTAGTTGGTTCCTTATGTATATACTCTTCATGAAGGGTAGGGCCACTTCCAGATGGAAGATGAGTGGGGGACCGTCATTCTGTGGTTGGAGGAAAAGCACTCGGATGATGCTCTCCCTCTGCAGCAAAAGACATGTCGAGACTTGTGAGATAGATACCAGATTCTAGATGTAGTATACTCCATGTTATGACTTATGTAAAATTATTCATATTGCCAAGTGTAAATTATTTGTAAATGTAAAGTAAAATGATTTCACTATGATTTTATCTTTGAATATATTGTAATTTCAAGGTTGAAAAATATTCAGAAAAGATATACAATTAATTCTATGTGATTATACAAATGTTAGAAAAGAAAATAAAAAATTTTCACTCATGGTTAAACATGTTCTTTTACTTTCTTAGTAAATTTTGTGAGTAAATCCAGTTGTATGAGTTGGTATGTTACATTCTCTCTGTGTTTTTTTTTCAAGTTTTATAAAGTCTCCAAATGCATGTAAATCTAAATGAATGCTGAAACAAAATTAGTCTACTTTCTTTTCAAGTATTTTCCCAATTTCAAATGTTATCCAATTATTATTGTTGAAAATGAAAATCTCTCTAAGTGAATGTAAATCTATATGGCTTTTCCTATGAATGCAATTTATCTACTATTTTTGGTGTTTTTTGTTTCAGCTTTCTAGATGCAATTTAATGGAAGTAAATGCAATGCATTTAATCTAAGATCTAAATCTAGTGAAAACATGAAATTTATTCTAAGATCTAAATCTAGTAAAATAGGAAATTCTAATCTAACCAAGAAGAGATAAAGGAGTTTTATTCTTTAAGGGAAATATGAATTTCTAATTACTAAATCAAAAGAAGATGTTTTTTCAAAAATAAAGAAACTTGTGAAAATTAATGGTGTTGGTGTAGGCTTGTGTTCTCAGAGATCCAACTTTTTTAGTACTCTCCTCTGTAGCAATTGGAACCTCTACTTGGTGACAGGGAAAGAACTAGGATCCTAAGGTAAATTGGGAGTTGTATGCAAGATTCATGAATCTTTGAAGCTTTGAAAGTAAAAATGAAAGAGATACACATAGTCCTATGGAAACACAAGATTCTTGGGGAGAATTGCAACAACAAAAATGGTAGAGTTCATAAGGGTGATTCTAGAGATTGAGATCTTTTTGCAGAAGAAATCCAAGTTGTAAAAATACACAACTTACTCTAAAATCAAAGGGAGAGAAGGTATTTATATGATGAGAAGCAAAACCAATGGTGGGCTTGATTGGGAGCTAATAGAAGGATTGATTAAGAGATCATAGGAGACTGATGGAGAGATAACAAAAGACTAATTGGAAAAGGACTAAAGAGTTGATTGAGAGTCAAGAGGAAAGGAGAATCAATCAGGAGGAGTAGTGGTTCAGTCAAGACTCCAGAGAACTCTCAATCATGAGAAAAAACAAAATCAAACTAACTAGAACTAAGAGAGTATATGCATGTCAAAATATGACAGGGTCGCCCCTTTTAGGAATAGGTTCGCCCCTTTTGCTAGGGTATGTCACTCGAGTGACCCTACACCTTAATGGTAGGTTGCTCAAGTGACCCTAAGGTCTCTTAGGTAACTATCTAGTTGAGGATTTATAAAAGGGTTTATGGTATGCACCAATACTTGGAACTCAATCTGAGGGCTAAACAAGATGGAAAAGGGGCTAAATAGGTTGAGGGGAGATGACATCAAGCATGAATATTGATAAGAGGATATAATTCACACCCTCATGGTTGTGATCTAGATCGCCAAATCATCATTGGAATACCATGTCAACCCATGCAATTTTAGGCATTTACAATTCCAGGATAAGTTCATGATTACGAGGATGTCCTCACAATTGTGAAATCATTCTTTCCAAATTTTAAATTTAATGTTAGCCAACTTCCTATTGCAAGTATATGCCTAGTTGGTGTTGTCATTGATGCCAACATATCCTTGATGTCATTGGTGTCAACTATATCTTAGAAGACTTGCATGTTGAGGATATTTAGAAAATTAGCCTCTCCGGAAGAAACAAGTGAGTTACAGAGAAGTGCAGTAAAGATAGTGAGTTGTATGCTGAAGAACAGTCCGGTAAACTACTCCACATTTATTTCTACTTGAAGATCGTAATCTGTGGATTGGAAGTAAGTTAGAGGTATGACTAAGGATGCTACATTCCAGGTTTGATCCCTCCGCATGAAGATCTGAGTGAGTTGTGTTCACCAGAGTGAAACCTACTTTTTCTGTAAGTTTAGTTTGGACAGGGAGAAAGTATTATGCTCCGCATTCCTCTGCAATAAAGTATTTTTCTCTATGGTTCTAGAGAGAAGTATGGGATGATGATAAGTGCCTACAATTGCAGTGGTTCATGTTTTGGTGGTCCGCAAGATATCTTTCTTTTATGACAATTGAAGACAGTGAAGTTCATGTGTTCCGGTGAGAAGATTCCTATGGATAAAGTGGTTAAGGTTCATACGGTTGCTCCTAATGATTATAACGTGCTTGTAGATATCTCCTAATCATGTTCCTATCTTGATATTGGTCCACGTTAAGGACTTGAGGTCATGTTCAAAGATTGTTCCCAGATAGTGTAACATGTAACCAGTTTTGGCTGACCTGGTTAATCCCAGTGATTGCAGAGATCTCTAGAAGATTGTTGAAGTGTATTGTGGCATGGAAGATCATATTTGAGTCCTAGCTAAGGCATGGCATGATCCACATTTCTTTTCCTTTACATAATGTTGTAATAGGTCAGGACCTATTTTGTAAATGTTTGTAATGCCGACCTTGGAGATTGTTCCAATGGTTGATGATTGTGATGCCGACCTTGATGATCATTCCAAGGTTGATGAAGTGTATAAATACTTGTAGTTGAGTCATGGAAAAGGTGTCCTTGAGAAGAAATGGAAAGATATTAAGAAAGGTCCAAAAAGTAGAGCAGAGAAGAGGCAGAGGAAAGAAGAGGAAGAACAAAGCAGAGGAGTTATTGTAGTTCAGTCACAAATATAGAAAGGTGTTGATCATGGCAGTGAGTCTGGCAGTGAGCCGCTAGTAGGGTTTAACAACCCTTATTGTAATCTTGCTAGGTTTAGGGTTGAGGCAGTGAGCCTGCTAGACCTAGTTGTTCTTCATGACAGTGAGCCAGTATGTTTAGGCCCGTGGAGTGACCAGCCTAAACATCATTATTTCAAGATTGCAATATATATATTGAGAGCTAATCCTCTCCATGGTTTTTCCCCACCTTGGGGTTTTCCACGTAAAATATGGTGTTTCTTGTGTTTGATGTTGTATCTGTGGTTAAGTTTTTGATTTCATGCATTCATTGTTAAATCATAATAATTATGGATAAGTGATGATTGTTTAATTGCAGAAAGTGTTTAAGTTTTTAGGACAACCGATTCACCCCCCCTTTCAATTGTCCAGTGCATATCAAAAATTGGTATCAGAGCCAAGTCCCTTTGGAAAGAGTCTAACAACTCAAGGGAGATCCTAATGGAGTCAAGAGGAAAACATGTACTCACCGATGCACCTGAATGCTCATTAAGAGATATCAAAGGAATATTGTCCAAGGAAGTGATTTATGTCAACCATGGAAGATGTTCTGAAGTACACACCAGTGATGGAGTCATGTTTCAAAGTGAAAACTATTGGGTTATTGATAGTAGATGTTCAAACCACATGACTGGTGATAGGAGTAAGTTTGTAAGTCTGGAAGAATGCAATGAAGGACTAGTTACGTTTGGAAATGACTATGACAAGGGTCATTGTACCTCATCATTTAATCATATTTCAGATGTCAAAATCCAAGGCTATGTCCTCGATTGTCTGCAATTAGGGATTCTACAGTTACCAGTTTTCTCTAGCTAATTCTAATGACTTTTACTAATTTAAAGAGATTGATCTATTTGCTTACTAACTGAATTCAAAGAATGCTGGAAATAGAATTGAACAGTAAATTACTTAAAGAAAATCTATAAAATGCAACATGCATCTATCTATCAAAATTAGTAAGTATTCTATAAAGCAAAATCTGAAATGACAAAATAGTGGTACTAGTCTTCTGCCTTGGTGGTGAAAGTGGGCCCTTGCTCCACACCCTTAGGGCTGAAGACTATAGTAAGGAGTCAGTACAAAAGAATAAGATCACAATTTAATTCAGTCCAATTTCATTCACCTTGT
The DNA here is from genome assembly GCA_027924645.1 of Cunninghamia lanceolata. Taxonomy (NCBI): domain Eukaryota; kingdom Viridiplantae; phylum Streptophyta; class Pinopsida; order Cupressales; family Cupressaceae; genus Cunninghamia; species Cunninghamia lanceolata. Next base: position 563,210 of record BSBN01000416.1, on the reverse strand, counting down.
ATTCAGAGAAATATTGATATCTAAATGAGATTACAAAAATCAGAATAATAATCAGTTGCTTTTCTACTTCTTCTGTAAGTATATATAAAATTAGTGATGAGATATCACTTATCTTATCTACCAGTTCTTCTATGAGATGGCATCCATCTCTTTATTATACTAGTTGTCTAACTACAAAAAATAACCATGCAATAAAAATAGATCGAGTGGAACAGAAGTCCACTCTGAATCTAAGTTTGAGTCTTAATACATTTGGGCAGCGAGGCCCTGAAAATATGGATATTAAATTAGTTTCATCAGTAACTTATGCAAAAACTAAAAAGAGATAAAAACTCCCAGTAGTTAACTATAGATTGCTCTTAATCACTCAGGTGATGATTTGAGTAATATCAGGGGTATTACGATCTCTACTGAAAGTGTCTGACCGACAGCTTTACTAGAAATCTGCTCTCCTCAAAAGAGGCACCAGAGATTTATGTCTCTATCTGTAGCTTCAGAGATATAATTGTGGCCTTCTTGTTCAGCTCCGGAGATGCTCCAGGCTTCAGTCTAGCTCCGGAGATGCTTTTCCTCTTTACTTCAAAACTTCTGATGTCATGGTATTCTAGTATTGTCTCTGGATATCACTAGGACTACCTCCAAAGATGCACAAAATTGCCAACCCAAACATTTATACCTGTTGATTCAAAAGAGAAGTTTTTCTACATATTTTCATCAATTCCATGCACATTAGTCCTTTAATCAGAAATCATGATCTTAAGTAATTCATCTCCTATTAATCATTATTTAGAATAATCTTGCTAGCCTATTCGGGTGCAGTCATCAAGAAGATGGAATCATAAAGGAGAAAAAGAGAGGTAAAGAGATGTATTTCATGGGTGCTACCTGACACTCATCAGACTACACTACTAAAATTTGCGGAATAGGGTCAATCAATTTTGGCAACAGACAAATTTCTAAAAATGTTCTTTATGTAAAAGATTTGAAACACAACCTCTTAAGTGTTGGACAGCTATGCAAAAAGGGTTTTAAGTTTATGTTTGAGAATGATTCCCTTGAAATCAAAGAAAAATCTAGAGCTACAATAGCAATTGGAAAAAGAACGTAAGAGAATCTCTATCATCTTAGAAATAGTGACTTTCTTGGGTACACATCTTAGACCAATGAAAACTAGGTCTGGCATAGAAGACTTTGTCATACAAATCTTGATGATTTAACAAAAACTAGCTCAACTTAGATTGTGAAGGACCTACCAGAGATTGATTACTCAAACAACATCAGTTATAGGAAATGTTAAAGACTGTCAAGAAAAATGTGGCAGGATAAAGAAAGATCTTCTACAGAATGATTGGAATTGATTCATACAAGCTTTTGTGGTCCTATAAAGATACCGAGCCTACATAATTATAGGTACTTTATGTTCTTTATTGATGACTATTCTAGAATGACTTGGGTCAGTTTTTTAAAGGATAAATCAGAAATTCTAGATGCACTCAAAAGCTTTAAAGAAATGCTTAAAAATGAACTAAGCATGAAAATCAAAGGTCTAAGAATTGGTAAAGAAGAAGAGCTCATCTCCAATGACTTCAACATGTTTTGTGAAACCTATGGGATAGAAAAACAACTTTCTGCAAAAAATAGGATAATGGAAGAAGCAAGTACAACTATTCAAGAAACTGTAAAATTAATAATGGAAGAAGCAAATCTGCCAGATACATTTTGGAAGGAGGCAATTCAAAACACCGTCTATACATTAAATAGAGTTAAGATAAGAACCAAAGAAGAAAAGACTCCCTTTGAGTTATGGTATGGATCAATACCCACTATGAAATACTTCAAAATCTTTGGAAGCAAATGCCTCATTAAAATGGAAAAGGACAATGCTAAGTATGAGGAAGGCATTTTTCTCAGGTATTCATCTTGGACCAAAGCCTACCTCTATTACAACAATAGATTGGGAAGGGTAGTTGAAAGTACAAATGTTAAAGTCAATGAGAACATTCAAGAGAATTTCGTCTTAACCAATAAGGATTTGTAAATTGAAGAACAAGAAGGTTCCCAGACCACCAAATGCAATATGGAAGGTCACAAAGCTATTGTGAATCAAATGAATATGTGCCTGATTGCCAGTATTGACAGTATCAACTCAAAAACTACAGAAGAAGATATGGATTTGAAAGAAAATATAACAGAAGCAAATGATCACATTAAAGAGTTAAGAAAACAAATTAGGCAGCTACAACAATCTCTAAAAGAGGACAATGAAGAAAAGACAAAAATTGAGAAATGTCTGAAAGATAAACTTAAAGACTGCATGAAGCTTGAAGAAGAAGTTGAAGACTTGAAAGCTGATCTGAAACTTATGCAAGCTCAAAGAGATGATTTCAGTATGAGTGCTGCCAAATATGATAGATCAATGGCAGGCCAGGAAAATGATGATGTCAAAGAAAGCATGAAAATTGAAAAAGATAAAGGACTCAGCAAGACAAGAAGAGAACAAAAATAGACAGATTCATAATCAAAGAAGCAGAAGACCATCAATCAGGTAGCCAAACGCTCAAAAATATCCTTCCTTCAATGGTCACTATTATAAATGCAATAAGTACGGTCATAAGGCTACTCAGTGTAGAAATAGAATGAATCAAAATGCTCCATCTTTCTCTGGTAAATGCCTCAACTTTGGTCATAAAGTAAAAGAGTGCAGAAGTATGTCAAGAAATATGCCAAACTATTCTGGGAATGGTTAATTCTTCAATGGCAAGTGTTTCACATGCAACAGATTTGGACACATGGCTAATCAATGCAAATCAAGGATGAACTCATTTAGAGGAAGAAATCAAGGACAAGGAAACATTAAATGTTTAAATTGCAACAAATTTGGACATATTGCAAAATCTGCAGAAATAAGAAGGATATATCAATCAGAATCAAGGGAACCAGTTGAAAAAGTTGATCCAGCACAAGTCAAGGAAGAGATGAACAAGGTTTGGGTCAGGAAGGGAATAAATGAAGGAAGAGATGAGTCTGCTCCAGGCTCCAGAGCAGCCACTTCCTCTGGGAAGTAGATTGTGAATTATGGCTCAGGGGGAGCCATATTGAAGATTCTAAATCCCCCAACCAGTTAGTCAATAGTGAGATCTGGCACAAAGATATGTTATGATAGTTTACTTGGAAGAGTACTGATCCAGAAGCCTAAAATGGCCAAGTATGAGAAATGTGCAAGTAAGGAGGGCCTGCAAGTGTTCAAGAGCCTCTACCTCTCATTAATTCAGCTGCATCTAAGAAGAAAAAGTAGAAGAAGAAAAATAGAAGAACTATCCAGAAGGAGGACCTGGTTGAACTAGGTCAAGGTTTAGAAATGTCCAAGACTATGGCAGATCAAGCACCTAAATCAGATACCATTGAATCTGAACTTGTAAAAGTAGAAATACTACCAGATGAAGCTGGTGTTGAACCTGAAGGGCCTAAAGAAGGAAAGAGAAAAAGGCAGCAGTAGTAGCTACTGAAGAGAAGGGTAGACACCAAAGAAGAAAAACCCAAGGAGATTAAAGGAAAGGTTCTAGACAAAAAGGGTTCCAAAACTCATAAGAGAAATGCAGGAAAGGTTAGCAAGATTGAAAGAAGAGGAGGAGAAAAGGAAAAGCTTTAGATGAAGAAGGTAGAGGGCAAATCATCAACTGGCAAAAAGATAAGAGGCTGAATAAGATCATTGAATAAGCAAATGTTAAAGTTGATGAATGTAGGGAAAGGTCCTCAGAATCAGGTGAATATGAATCAGATGAACCAGATGTTTTAGAAGTGGTGCAACATGAAGTCAACTCAAATGAAGAAGAACAAGCTCTGCTTACAATGAAGAGAATTGGGTAAAGGCTATGGAAAAGGAACTGTTGCAGATCAGGCTAGAGATGTGGATAATAGAAAAAGTACAAGTGGAGGTGCATTCTTCTTGGGAAAAAGATTAGTATCTTGGTTGAGAAAGAAACAAGATTCAATATCCCTGTCTATTGCAGAAGCATAATACATTGCAGCAGCATGCAGTTGCACTCAAGTGTTATGGATGAAGCAGACTTTGAAGGACATCAAAATTGTGTATGAAAATCCCATTGCAATCTTTTGTGACAACACAAGTGCCATAAACATATCAAAGAATCTAGTGATGCATTCAAGGACAAAGCATATATCCATTAGGTATCATTTTATGAGAGAAAAGGTGACAGAGAATGAAGTCAAGTTGGAGTATGTTTCTACCAAGGATCAGATTGCAGACATTTTTACCAAGCCTCTGCCTAAGGATACTTTTGAGTATATCAGAGAAAAGTTAGGGGTTATCACCCCTCCTGCTCTAAACTAAGATGCACAATAGTGCATCAGTCCGGAGGTGCTCAGAGGTCTAGATTGATGCTTTTTAGGGCTACTTCTCAAGGGGAGTAGTCAGAATGTTCAGAAGAGATTAGATCAGAGCAAAAGAGTGCAAGTATGTGCCCTTTGCCATTGATGTCAAAGGGGGAGAGAAGTCATGTGAAAAACTTAGAATGAAGCTGTGTAAGAGAAAGGGGGAGAATTTTGGAGAAAGAAAGAGTGCAGGTGTGTAAAGAGAAAGGGGGAGAATCTTGTCTTGATGGTTGTTGCAGTTTTTCACATCATATGTTGCCGTCAATAACAATGGGGGAGATTGTTACAAGTATGTACCTAATTGGTGTTGTCAATGATGTCAACATATCCTTGATGTAATTGGTGTCAACTATATCTTAGAAGACTTGTATGTTGAGGATATTGAGAAAATTAGCCTCTCTGGAAGAAACAAGTGAGTTATAGAGAAGTGCAATACAGACAGTGAGTTGTATGCTGAAGAACAGTCCGGTAGAGTGCTCCACATTTATTTCTTCTTGAAGATCATGGTCTATGGATTGGAAGTATGTTAGAGGTATGACTAAGGATGCTATATTTTGGGTTTGAGCCCTCTACACGAAGATCTGAGTGAGTTGTGTTCACCAGAGTGAAACTTGCTTTTTCTGTAAGTTCAGTTGGGATAGGGAGAAATTATTCTGCTCCGCATTCCTCCGCAATAAAGTATTTTTCTCTATGGTTCTAGAGGGAAGTCTAAGATGATGATAAGTGCCTACAATTGCAGTGGTTCATGTTTTGGTGGTTCACAAGCTATCTTTGTTTTATGACAGTTGAAGACAGTGAAGTTCATGTGTTCCGGTGAGAAGATTCCTATGGATAAAGTGGTTAAGGTTCATGCGGTTGCTCCTAATGATTATAACGTGCTTGTGGATATCTCCTAATCATGTTCCTATCTTGATATTGGTTTGTGTTAAGGACTTGAGATCGTGTTCAAAGATTGTTCCTAGATAGTGTAACGTGTAACTAGTTTTGGCTGATTGGGTTAATCCTAGTGATTGCAGAGATCTCTGGAAGATTGTGGAAGCGTGTTGTGGCATGGAAGATCATGTTTGAGTCCTAGCTAAGGCATGGCATGATCTACATTTCATTTCCTTTGCATAATGTTGTAATAGGTCAAAACCTATTTTGTAAATGTTTGTAATGCCGACCTTAGAGATTGTTCCAATGGTTGATGACCGTGATGCCAACCTTGATGATCATTCCAAGGTTGATGAAGTGTATAAATACTTGTAGTTGAGTCATGGAAAATGTGTCCTTGAGAGGAAATGGAAATATATTAAGAAAGGTCCAAAAAGTAGAGCAGAGAAGAGGCAGAGGAAAGAAGAGGAAGAACAGAGCAAAGGAAGAGCAGAGCAGAGGAATTATTGTACTTTAATCACAAATATAGAAAGGTGTTGATCATGGTAGTGAGCCTCTAGTAGGGTGTAATAACCCTTATTGTAATCTTGCTAGGTTTAGGGTTGAGGTAGTGAGCCTGCTAGACCTAGTTGTTCTTCATGGAAGTGAGCTAGTATGTTTAGGCCCATGGAGTGACCAGCCTGAACATCATTATTTCAAGATTACAATATATATATTGAGAGCTAATCCTCTCCCTGGTTTTTCCCCACCTTTGGGTTTTCCACATAAAATCTGGTGTCTCTTGTGTTTGATGTTATATATGTGGTTAAGTTTCTGATTTCATGCATTCATTGTTAAATCATAATAATTGTGGATAAGCGATGAATGTTTAATTGTAGAAAGTGTTTAAGTTTTTGGGACAACTAATTCATCCCCCCTCTTAGTTGTCCAGTGCATATCAACACTTCCACCAAAACCTTTCCTTTAGAGGGCTGACTAGAAACACATTTTTAAAATTTATTACCATACCTTGTATTTAAAGGCATTAAAAATGCATTTATTTTGACATCCATGAATTGAGAGCTATATTCACATATAATTTGTATTACACACTTGAATTGGAGAAATAAAAGGAATCTATATCTGCATGAGCTTTCATAGGAGCATATGTATGATTGAAGAGTGTTTTTAAATTTATTTTAGACAATTTCTACGAGTTGACCTAGGATAACATGTCCCCTTGTGACATTACAATAGCCCTACCAAGGTATTATAAATACTAGTAACCCTCATATATTAAAAGGAGCAAAAAATATATAGACACATTAGGGAAAGTGAAGAATAATAGTCAGTAAATTGTATAGTACAAGTTCATAGGTACATGATGGCTCCATAATCAAAAACTTGTCCTCAATCTCTTAATTTGTCTCACCATAAAGTAAACAAAAGTTCCCAATTCTAAGACATTACATATTTTAAAATATTATAAATTATCAAATCCCAACTAACCTATTTAATCAATCTATATTAATTGTACCTATGCATATGCATTTATTTTATTTTAATGGATTAGTCTAGACTAAGCTTAAGAAAAGTTTATTTTATGTGTAGTTTTATCATGATTGATAAATAAGTTAAGGCTAACAATATGATGATAATGAGACATAACGTGCTTGTTTGTTTCAACATATTATTAATTTCATTGAAGAAAATGATATGAATATTTACATAAAAATAAATGCCTCAATTTGCACATGATGGTAATTTTTATTGACTATCATGCTACATGGTATTGCAATACAAAAATTTACCCATCTAGCATGGAAAGAAAGAAATACAAAACTAGAAGAGGAGAGCCAAATTGAAATAATCACTACTATTTCAAATACAACATGTCATCCAATCTATTCATGTTGTAGACAATCCTCAAGATGAACCACATGAGCTCTAAGAGCGAGAAGAGCAAGATGAGAGCATGCAAGGTATCATAAGAAGCAAGGGAATTGTAGGTAGCACAAGCTCATAGGGAAAGCAATACACAAGCAACCCAAGTGACTTATAAATTCTTGAGTATAAGAAGAGAAACATGTACACTAACATGGTTAAGGACCGATATAGTCAAAAACCAATAGACACAACAGCTATCAAGCCCATGAACTTTCATAACTATTTATAGCTGCTAGAGTCTTGTAAGCCCTCACCATGGTGAGCCTCAAACTTGGGTCATCTTGCATGTAATGGATTATGATCCGAATAGCCATCATTAGCTACACAATTGTTCTACCTATCGTGGACTTTTGTGTTTTTGTTCTGATGTGGTTGGATGTGAATAGTTGTTTGATATTGAGATTGATTTGGATATGATGAGATTGTAATGGAATTGTTGTTGTTGATCTTATGTGACCTAGAGGGTCATTTTCTCTAATTCAATTCAACTCATTGGTAGTGAAAAGGTGAAATGTGTTCAAACTTTTCTCTTCATTTGATTAATTCTTGGAGAAGTCAGAGCTCTTTTGCACAAAATTCTTTGTCTCATCTATTTGTTGTGTTCTTCAATTAGCCTTAGGATTTCAATCTATTCTTGAGATACTTATTTAGTGGGATTTTCTTAAATTGGTAAGTTCTCCCAGGTTTCATCTAAGATTGCGTTGATCAAATCTTCTCTCACTCGAAGGCACATTGAGTGTGAACATTGAATGAGGAAGACAGATGACTAATTTTGTTTTGTTGAATGTGTTGGGACTCCTATTTTCAATCCTCATAATTGCAAAATCTCATTTGACTCATCAAAGTTTTCCTACGAGGTCCCTATGTATTCACCTCATTTTGTGTGTTTGGTGCTTTCCCCCTAAAATTTGATTGAGTCTAAAATTTATAAGATCCTTCAAATTTTAGAATCTGCATTATAACTCCTAGAGATCTAAAACCACTCTCAAACATCCTGAAACTATATACATGAAATATAACTTAAAGTATAAGAAAGTAAATGTCCATATGTAAATGTCACTTATACTTAAATGTTATATTTCATGTATCCATATGGGTCTTCGGGTTCCTTTGACACTTCATAACTTTTCCCTTTGTTCTGTGAGGCCTACCCTTTTCATTCCCATATATTCGACTACTTTATTTTACTATAGGTGATACATATTAGACTTATGGGACTGTTGATCCCGATTTGCAAAACTATTAGACTTTATGTTGTATGTGGATTTATTATGTTTAGCATGATTACGATGTGATTAGAACTTGATATGGATTTACTAACAATGTTAGACATGTGATTTACATTATAATCTTATTTGGATACTATGCATGTGATTTTAGTTAGAAATTTATTATGTGATTCTATCTTGGGATGGATGTTTGAAATGCAGAATTTAGACTTTAACTATAATGTGATTTCCTTGATGCTTATATGAACATGTGATGTTGTATGTGCTTGTTTCACTTTGCTTCAGCTATCATATACATGTCGGATTAACATTTCATTTGAGTGCGCATGTGTTTCTAACGAAGACACAAAAATTCAAAGATCATCTCACACACTGTGTTGTTTTCCCTTGTGAAGCTGATCTAGTTCCAAGAGGAACCAAGATCAACTATGTATTGCATGATGAATCTTTGTAATGTTTGCGTATGGTGTCCTTTGGGCTAGGTCTACCCTTTTTCAATTGATTGTATTATGGTGTTGTAAATGTGTAATGTTTATTTGACTCAATTTTTGTTTTAATTTTTTTTGTGACCCCTTTTCATGTGATTTTCTACATCATAAGGTGCTAAATTTGGGTTAAACTTGACCCTGGGTTGTACCCCTAGGGTCTAGGGGTCATTTGGGCTTGTGTAACCCTAGGTAAACTTCCATTTGGTCACTTTAACTTCACCTTGAAGTAAAGTGACGAAAATGGAAGCTTGGGAGGGAGAGGATGGGTGGGTCAAACACTCAACCTCTTCCTTTCCTCTTCCCTAGGTTGGGGGAGTTTTCAAGACCCCCTTAATTGTGGAGGACTTTACTCCAAGTCTCTCCCACAATTGGTGAGGGTACCTTGGGATTGAGTGGTCCTTCTTGGAGGAGAGGTGAATGGGGCACATGTGGCACCCATTCCTTCTTAAGCTCTACCTTTCTCTCCTACATGTTTATGAGAGGACAAGCGGATGGAAGAGAGACTTGGTGGATGGGTGAATGACATGTGTCACCACCCCATCCCAAGAGTCTTTCTTGTAGTTGGGAGGAGTAGTGAGGAGGTGACATGTGTCACCTCCCCATTCCTCAAGGCTCATGAGAAGAGCCTATTTTAATCCCTCTTGGAGAGAGGGATGGGGTTGTTGAATTTTTGGCAATTTTATTGATTTTAATTATTTTGGGAAAAAAGTTGGAGAAAATTTGGTGGCTCAACTTGGAGAAGGAATTAGAGGAGCTCTTCTCAACTATCTTCCAATTGGGCTCTATAAGGTAGGAATTCAAGGCTAATGCCTTCCCTTATGCATTTTATTTACCTATGTGATGCTATGTGCGAGTTTCCATTTTGAGTTTTTACTTGTTGTTGTGGGGAAAAATTGTAAGGGAGCTGTGAGAGCCTCTCCTACTTGGGAGAAGATGCTCAACATGTGTGGGGTGGGGGAGGAGTGAACCTCTTTGGGGTCACTTCCTTGATTTTGTGGAGTTGTAGTCTTGAGGGCAATATGTGTGTATGTGCAATATGTGAAATGGCTTGAGAGCCAAATGAAAGCTTTGTGAAACTATGTTTAAAAGTGTTGGCTTGAGGCCTTGATAGGTATTTGTATTGGGAAGTTTTGGAGTGGCACTCTTGAGTTGAGTGATGTCCACTCCCCTACCTCATTAAACTCACTTTGAGTGAGTTTTGTGTTGTGATAGCCATGGGAGTAATTTTTGTGTTTGGTTGTTGAATGCATTGTTGTGTTGTGGTTTGAGATTTCCTAGTGTGAGGATGACCTCCTAGCTCGGGGGTGACTCATGAGTGAGTAAATGGTAGGGAGGAGAGCAGTTTGTTGTGGCTTCTTCCCACTTCTCGTGTCATTGCAGGATTCTTGGAGCTTAGAGATATTGAAGCAAACTATACCTCTTTCCTTGTGATTGTTATTTTGAGCTCTTTAGAGAGCATGGCCAAGTTATGCCTTGTGAAGTTTCTTTTAGAATTCAAAGAGAGGAAATCTTACTCTCTTGAGTTGTATGGATCTATGTTCTAAACTTGAGTTGTAATAAATTTGTCTACATTTAGAAATGAAATTTTTAGTTGTTGATTTTAAATGCCTTATGATTTAAAGGAAAGTAGGGCCCTAAAGGAAGAGCATGTTTATAGTAGCTTAACTCGAATGTTTAATTTTTTTTTAAAAAAAGGATAGTTGTTGTTTGATGTTGTAAGACAAAATGAAAATCTTTACATTTTATTTTATTAAATGAAAAAAAATATAGATGTTGTTGTTGTTATGAAAGAAAGAACTAATTGCATTTACTTTTTTAAAAAATAATGAATAGATCATTTGAAGCATTGGTTATGAGGAAATATGTTCTTTTATGTTTTTTTTTTAAAAAGAAATGTTCTTTTTCTCTATGTTAATTTGTTATTAAAAAAAATGTTCTTTTGTTTTATTACATCAAAAAAAATAAAAATCTGTGAGTTTATAATGACAACTATATTTGAAAATATAGTTATTTAAAAGCATATAGATATAAAAACAAATATATATATATATATATATATATTTGAATGCATATATTTAAATATGGATTACTTTGTTTTTTTATATTCTGATAATATACTGTCAAACAAAAAAAAAGAGACTACATTATATATATACAACAGTATATTTATATATATATAGATATACATATACATATACATATATACATATATATATACACATATATACATATATATATATACACAATATATATATATATGTTTTCTTTGTTATATGTTATTAATCAGTAAACTGTGATTCCAAATGAAATTGGTGTTTTACTGATTGTGTATATATATATATAAACATTAAAAAAAAGAACGATGTGTAAAAAAATGAAGAAGGACTGTGTTTTGCATTGTTTACGGTTCACAGTTTAAAAGAGTGTATTAGTGGGGTGGTTCGAACCCCCCACTGTCATTGTATGCATATGGGTGTGGGGAGGGGGCGGAGCCCCCACCCACACCCCACTGTGTGGGATGTGGGTGGGGACTCCGCCCCCTCCCCACACCCCCACTTCCCCTTTCCTCATGGATCTCCCCAAAACCGCCACCGTTGTCGATCCCCCACACCCCCGTAGCTCCCTTCACCCCCTTGTGGCCACTCCCTCTCTGTCGCCCTCAACCTCCATAGATCCACCACCGCCTCCACACAGCGCCACTCCCCATGTTTTCTGCCTACCACAACAAAACTTGGGGGTTTCCAACAATAAAAAATATATATTTATAATAATAAATTCACTACCATATATATATATATAGATCAAAAAAATAATGCACGGGTATATTAAATCAGTATACCTCTTATTTTGAACTCCATCCATGGAAGCCATCACCACAACCTGCAACAAAATTTGAGAGAAGAAAATTGTGAGATGGAGAAAGAAGAGAATAAGGAGACAAGTTAGGTTTAGGGCTTTTCCCCTTAAGGATAATATTAGTTTATTTGACTTTTAGGGTTAGTTCTTATTTTTGAAATTTAGAATTATTATTTGTTCCCTCTCATTGACTTGGGAGATTTTAATAATTTGTTTTATTTTGGGTTGCTTGGGTATTGTAGATAAATGGACAAGTTCAAATTATGAGGAGGTATTTTTTTTAAAGTGGCTATTATCATTTGTGGCTTAGTGGAAGGGGAATATATTAAATAGGTTAGTTTTTGGCTAAAGGAATTTTTTAGAGTAATGGTTTTAATGTAATTTTTGCAAAAGGGATTTATTTGTTTTATTTAAATTTTGCACAATTTAATTATTTGAGATGTATTTATTTTAACAATTGGGTTGAAATAGATTTTTTGGATGGATGGCGATAGCGTGTGTGGGAGAGCAAGCTAGGGCACCCGAGCCCTAGCTTGCAGGTTTGAGCTTTCTCTGTGCGCAGGGGTTTTTCATGTCAGCAGGGGGTCAAGGGGACCGAGTCTTCTTCATTTCTTCTTTTTTCTAGTTTTAGCTGGCTATGAGGCGGTCTTTGGTGCGGGTGGTGGTGTGCAGGGTTCAAGGGTTTCCAACTCTGGGTTTTCTTTTATTATGTGCCCTCTGGTTCGTGTTTGCTACACGTTGGGGGGGTTTTTCTTCCTTTGAGGTGTTGTCTCTTGTGGTGGTGCGCCTGTTTGGAGCCATTGCTTTGGATTCAACGTGGTGTGGGGGGGTATTTTGAGCCCTCACTCGTTTGGTATAAATGGCTTTGAATGTGCCTTTGGATATGTGGGTCATGCTTCTTCCATGGCTGGGAAGGATGTCAGAATACCCATTCAGTCTTCTTCTGGAACAGATGTGGTCCAAAATGGTTCCCTTAAATTGCCAAAGGTGAATGGATGCTTGGAGAGGGCCCAAGAGCGACCGGTTTTAGTAATACAATCAGAGTCAGTAGCTGAGGATATTAATTACTACTACAATCATGTTTTGATTTGTAAGTTCATGGGGACGAGGGTTTCTCCCCCATTTCTTGATACATGGATTCGCAAGACATAGAACCCGGAAGGAGATTTTGATATTTTTATGGTTGCAAATAACTTCTTTATGGTGGGTTTTTCGTGTGTCTCGGATCGGAATAGGGCCTTCGAAGGAGGCCCATATTTTTATAATCAAGTGGGTCTCTTCATCAAACCATGGCATGCTGGCTTTAACTCAGCAGAGGAGTTACCTTTTAGAATCCCAGTTTGGGTTCGTCTTCCTCGGCTGCCGCTTGAATGCTAGAGAAGTGATATATTGTAGTCGATTGCCCTGTTGCTGGGAAAACCTATTGGTCCTTCTCAGCAAACTTTGAATAAGAGAATTTTTTCTTATGCCAGGGTTTGTGTTAAAATTGATTTGAGCCAGTTACTTCTAGATTCTATTGATATGACTATTGGGTCTTGCTCCTGGACTCAACCATTAGATTATGAGACATTACCTTTCAGGTGTCAGCTATGTCATGAATATGGCCATCTTCAGTGGAGGTGTCCTCGAGCTTCTAGTGTAGCTGGTTCAAGTAATGCTCCTACTTAGCCTGGTTTGAAAGCAAACAAGGGTAAAGCCCCCATGCAAGGAGGTGGGGCTAATAAAGAAGGTTTTATTCTGGTTAAGTCTCGTAATAGTGGTCGAGGCCTGAAGAGATCCCTCAAGGATAGGCAGGAGGAGGAAACCTTCAACCGATTTGAGACATTGGAGGATTTGGTCCAGGAGGAAGGTTTTCAGGTGGACTTGCAGGCAACAATTGGATCTTTTACTAAGGTTGTTCCTGGGGATCAGCCTAATGTGATTCCTAGTTCAGATTAGCTTGGTGAGCATGGTACTCAGATGGACACTAAATTGGCTCCTCCGGCTCCTGTTCAAGGTGTGTTAGATTTGGTGCTAGAGGCTTCTGGTGGCTCTCCTAGTGTTGGTGGTGTTCTATTTGATGTGCGGGGTACTCCAGACTTAGGAAAAAGTAAGTCTCCTTCCCCAGCCTTGGGTTTGCAACCAAAAACCCTAAAAAAAGGGGCTCTTGAGAAACCTCTTAAGGTTGGTAGAAAAAAGGACTTGGAAAAGGTAAAGCTAGCTGGTGAGACATTGGTTGAGTCAGGTTCGGTGAGGACTATTGATGCTCACTTCTCCCAACCCTAATGATGATTGTGCTCTCTTGGAATGTGAGGGGTATGAATAGCATCCCTAGACAAAAGGCTATTCGGGATTTGGTTTGTATTCATTCTCTTGATGTGGTGTTCCTTCAGGAAACTAAGTTATCAGTTGATAGTATGATGAGTGTGGCTTCGAAGATTTGGAGTCGTGGTCAGTGTCAATGTGTTGGTGCTCTTGGTATCTCTGATGGGGTTGCATGCTTATGGGACCCACGTAGACTCAGGCCAATCTGGTGGTACTCTTGCAGAGGTTTGATTTCTTGTGTTGCTTCTCATCTTGAGTCAGGAGAGAGAATACTCTTTTCTAACATCTATGCTCTAGCTGACCTTCATGGCAAGGTAAAGTTGTGGAGTTTTGTCAGATATGTGAGGACTTTGGATCCTTATCTCCCATGGATTTTAGCCGAGGATTTTAATGCCATTGTTTCTCTAGAAGAGAAGAGGGGAGGCATTGCTCTCTTGGAGCCTTCTTCTGATCTCTTGTAGGTTAATGTGGCTCTCTTGAATTTGGTTGACATCAAGCTTGTTAATGGGGCCTTCACTTGGAATAATAGGAGATGTAGGGATGCTGCTATTTCTAAACGTCTGGATAGATTATTGGTGTCCAGTTTCTGGCTAGGGGACAGGTGGCTGACTAGCTCTGAGATTTTGGATGGGCGGGGCTCTGATCATTGGCCAATCAAACTTATTGCTGAACTTCCCCGACGTTGTGTAAAGCAGTCTTTTAAGTTTTAGCTCATGTGGTTAAGAGATGACTCCCTCCATGATCTTCTTCCTAGTTGGTGGAGTTTGGGGAAGCCGTCACATGGGACCCCTATGTACTCCTTCTCCAAGAGGCTCCAATATGTGAAATATAGGTTGAAACGGTGGAATAGCCAACACTTTGGTAATGTTTTCCATGCAAAATAGACTGCTCAAGCACATTTGGACTCGATCACCAGGCAGATTCGTGATCAGGGCCTCACTGAGGATCTGGGTTTACTGGAAGCTGCTACTGTGAAGGAAGTTCAGGAATGGGAATTACGTGAGGAAATTTTTTGGAAACAAAAGTCCCAAATTGAGTGGCTTCAGGCGGGAGACAAGAGTACTTCTTTCTTCCACAATTCAGTAAAAGATAGGAGACAAGGTAATGTCATTTTTTCTCTCAGGTCTTCGAATGGGGAGATTCTCTCCTCCTTGGCTTCTATTTCTGCTGAGGTTGTTCGTTTCTTTTCTATTCTACTATCTGAGGATTCCCTTCCTACGGAGGAGGATGAAGTTGATATTTTGATTAGTATTCCGCCCTTAGTCACCAGTGAAATGAATGCTTCTTTGCTTCATCCCATTTCTTTGTCAGAGCTTGAAACTATTGTGTTCCAGATGAAAAAGGGAAAAGCTCCAGGGCCTGATGGTTTCCCAGTTGAGTTCTACCAGGAGTTCTAGGAAGTGATTAAGTTGGATTTGTTGGAGGTCATTCAGGAATCTTTCATGAATAAACAAATGCTGAAATCCATGAATGCTACCTTCCTTTCTCTCATCCCAAAGAAGGATGGGGCTAATTCTCTGAATCTTTTTAGGCCCATTGCCTTATGTAATGTGGTTTATAAGGTTATTACTAAGTTGATTGTTGAGCGGCTGAAACCCTGGCTAAGCAGGCTAATTTCTAAAGAGCAAGGGGGTTTTGTGGCTTGTAGGTAGATTATGGATGGTGTCATCATTGCAGCCGAGATGATTCATTCTATGGATCATTCTAAAGAGAAAGCTATGTTTATTAAGTTGGATATGGCTAAAGCTTATGATCGGGTTAAATGGGCATTCTTATTTAAGATTCTAGGAACGTCTGGTTTTGCTGGTGAATGGATTGAGTGGGTCAAGAGTTGTGTTATTTCTCCTTCCTTTTCGGTGCTGATTAATGGTGAGCTGATGGAGTTGTTTGGTGCTTCTAGGGGGCTCAGACAAGGGGACCCTTTATCCCCCTATCTTTTTATCTTATTGGCAGAGGTTTATTAGATCCCAGGTGAGACTGGTTTGATTAAGGGCTGGAGTTTTGGAAACAATATTCCCCCTCAGTCACATTTGCAGTTTGTTGATGACACGGCTCTGATGGGCAAGGCCAAGGTTGAGGAGGCTTTCGGTTGGCACAGGATTCTGGATTGTTATTTGGCTGCGTCAGGTCAGAAAATTAATGAGGGGAAGTCTTTTATTTACTTCTTTCATACTCTGTGGGCTATTCAGAGGAGAATTGCTGGTATCCTTCATTTCTAGATTGGCACTCTCCCTTTTGTGTATCTTGGTATTCTGCTTGCTATTCGTTCACTTCCTAAATTGTTCTGGCAGGAGATTATGGATAAGTTTAGAAATCTAGTTAGTCATTGGACTAACAGGTGGCTCTCTTTTGCGGGTAGGATGACTCTTCTAAAGTCAATGGTGAAATCTCTTCCTCTGTACAGATGTTTTGTTCTCTCTGCACCTACCAGCTTTATCAAAGACTTTGAGAGTTTGTCTCGGCAGTTCCTTTGGTCTGGCAACCTCCTTCACAAGAAGTGGAGTTTGGTTAAGTGGGAAGCTATTTGTAGGCCGAAGCAGGCTGGTGGTCTGGGTCTGCGTAGAACTAATTTGAATGGTCAAGCTTTAGCAGCTAAACTGTATTGGCGGTGGTGTTTGCAACAACATCAATCATGGACAAAAATTCTTACCTCAAAGTATCTGGGTGTAGTTGAGAGTGTGGATGTTGCTCGCTTCAGTTTAGGGGGGAAGGATTCTATGATTTGGAGTACCCTCAAAAGGGGTGCCAAGTTGGTCAAGTAGGGGTTGTTTTGGATTTGCAATGGGGGGCAAGATGCTCTCTTTTGGGATGATTCTTGGAATGGTTATCCTCCCATTTTGTCTACCCACCCCCAGCTACAGAATTTGAGCAGGCATTTTATTGATGCTAGGTGGTGCCATGTTGCTAATTTTAAAACCCTTCATAACTTGGGACAAGTTAGTGTGTATAGATGGAAGGTTCCGCAGGAGTGGCCTCTGGTGGGGCAGCTGGGGATTATCAAGAGCTTGTTGGGATCCTATCGAGGCATTTCTGCACTTCTCTTCCTAGGAGAGATGTGTTGGCTTGGGGTCCTAATCCAAAAGGCAAATTTACTATGGCCTCAGGGTATCAAGTTCTTGATAAGCAAATGTTTGGGAGCTCAGAGGTCTCGTGGTGGAAACAGGTTTGGAATAAGTTTGCTTGGCCTAAGTGTAACTTCTTCTCGTGGTTAGTTGTTCAAGGGAGGTACCTTACTTGGGAGAACCTCTGGAAACATGGGTTTCAGGGGCCCTCTAAGTGTGTTCTATGTGGTGGGCATGAGGAGTGCATCCCCCATCTCTTCTTTCAGTGTTCCTTTGTGAAAGTTATTTGGCATTTCTGGTGGAATCTCTGGCATATATCATGTAGACATGCTTCTTCTTTAGAGGATTTTTGGAGGAGTCTGGGGCCTCCCCTTGTAAAGACCTCTTTTCTCCTCATTGCTTGGATCATTGGCCCCAGTTTGATAATTTGGCATATTTGGTTGGAGCGCAACCATAGAATTTTTCTGGACAAGAAGCTACTTGTTGGTCAGCTCTGGTTGAGGATTTTGGGGGGTCTACAGGAAACTTTGGCTGCTAAGTGTGATCTTTCTATCCCTATTGCTTCTAGTGACTGTGATGTTGTTGAAGCCCTAGGTCTCTCTGGAGGTGGACGGAAACATTTGAGGATGGTTCAACATGGGCGTGGGAGAGCGAGGGTCTGTCATACCGGTCGCTGGTGTCCTCCCGCTGTGGGGGAGCTAAAAATCAATACTGATGGATCTTCTAGAGGCAATCCTGGCCATGCCGGAGTTGGTGGCATTGGTAGGGATAGTTCGGGGGTGGTAATTTTTTTCTTCTCTATATATAAAGGTCAGTATACAAATAATCTCATGGAGGCTCTTGCTATCCTTCTGGCATTAGAGCGTGCTTGTGCCCTTCACTGGAGGCAGATTATTTGTGAATCAGATTCTCAGGTGGTCATTGATATGCTGAATAAGAGACATTTTGAGGAGGTGAACTGGCAACTTACAGTGGTGGCCAAACAAATTATTTCTCTGAGCAATGCTTTAGATTCTATTACTTTTGTCATGTGCCACGGGAATGGAATAAGGTGGAGGATGGTTTGGCGAGATGGGCATTTGAGCAGATGGAGACTTGGAATGTGGATGATTGGGGCAATCTTCTTGGTGATTTGGCCCCTGTTCTTGAAGATTGGGTTATGGAGGATATGAGAAGCTTTTTGGGTGTTACTTAATTCTTGATTTTAGTTGTGCCCCTTATGGGTGTTTCTTTCTGCTTTGTAATGATTTTATGATTCAATAAAGTTTTTACCCCTTTTATATAAAAAAAACAATTGGGTTAATCATTGCTTTCAAACCTAATTTGACGAGGTTAATATATAACTAGATTGTTATTAATTTAATATTCCTTTTTTAATTATATCTAGAGCGATTTTATAAATTTAATAAAGACGTCGTTCAAACCAACTTGGAAACCTAGTAAACTATCCAAATGAAGTTAGTATAACATGCTTCCGTAATCTGGTCTACCAAGAAATTAGGAATAATGTAAAGGAAGCAGTGATAACTCTGATTGATAGAAAACGTGAAGAAGAACAAATTGATCGAGCTTTGTTGAAAAATGTTTTAAATTATAGAAAACGTAAAGAACAAATTGATTGAGCTTTGTTGAAAAATGTTTTAAATTATAGAAAACGTGAAGGAGAACAAATTGATCAAGCTTTGTTGAAAAATATTTTAATTAACCTCGTTAACTGTTCTACCAATTTAACTAGTGTAATGTAGGTAATTTAAAACCAACCCCGTAACTTTTGAACAAAATTAATTTTATTATAATAAACCCTAATCACACCTATGAGGCGTTATGCTGCCAAATTTTTCCAAAATTTAGGGTTTAGCTAGGTTAGTGAAATTTAACCTTGCTTAGGATTAAATTATTGTTTTTGTCGGTTATCGACATAAGGTTTTGGTATAAAATTATATTTTTCTCATGCACTTGAATTTTGATTTTGATTTTGACTTATGCTAGAATCCCATCATTCACTTAGGTTAACCTAGGGTTTCAATCGATGATCCTAACCCTATTGGTGATATTAACTGCGTCGCATCGACCCCCCTATTGGCCTTCATTGTGAAATGGTATGCGCAAGTGAACGCATTACCCCGCCTTCAACTGTCATGTTACACCTTATGCGTAACACCACCGAGAACGCTTACGCTTGCGAGGGGTTTCTAGGGAAGCATGGTAAAATTTTTGATATCTCATGTCATGACCACATGACAAATGTAGACATGACACGTGTGATGAGTGTCGTGACCACATGGGAAATGTGGGCATGACATGTTCCTAGTTCCTCTGCTTCCCCGCTCCTCGCTCCCCACTCCCTTTCCCTTTCCATGACCTTTCGGGCTAGAACTTTTTCCTGGCCTGGACCCTTCCTTCCATTCTTTGTTTTTCCTATCCCTTCAATATTTTGGGTCCTGTTGGAACCTTTGGACCCGATCCCTTCAACCCTTGGTTCCCTGACTCCTTGAAACCCTGCCCTTGCATAGTTTCTCAATGTTTCAGACCAGAACATTTTCTCAGTCTGAACATCTTTCCTTCCGTCCTCCTATTCCCATTCCGCCTTCTTTCTCGCTTCCCGATCCCATCTCGGGGTGAAACTTTTTCTCGACCCAAACCTTCCCCTGTTAGCGCTTATAAACATGCAAAAACACGCCGACAATTCCTGGGATTGCTGTTATTGCTCGATTTGACTTCTCCAACTATATTTTTTGAGTGAGAAACTTCTATGGCATGTTAGGGTATGGATCTAATTGGTATAAATTCTATTTTTTGCCTCATTTTAAGGGTTGGTCTTTGAGCTATCTTGGATATGGAAAATGCCTAAGGAGGATTTAGGACATCAAACCATGCTAGTCAGATCTGCAAATGAAGGAATACTTCTAGCAGTTCGTAGGAAAGCTCTTCAATGAATATTTGTAGACAACGGTATGTCTCCATGATAGATTGCAGTGATTCAAGGGAATATATGAATGCATCTATGTATTTTCTCTTGCCATATTTGCTGGCACAAATGTAATTGCAGATTTGATGTATGTGACAACATATTAATACATTGCAGGATTTGTAATGTCATTTATGTGTTATGCATGGGTTATTGCAGTTCTTTTATGGATTGTACGTATGTCCATTGTATGTATATATATTTTGGATTTGTATGAGAACACACTTCATGTTTCTGTTGATGGTTGTTTGGTATCTCCTTCCTCTTTATTGTTCATGACTCTGTTGCCCATTAGAGTAGGTATCGGTCTAATTTGTGGATGGATTAATCACTCTTATATAATCAAACCCCTGTCCTATTAGCTGTAGAAGTAGAGTAGGTTAGGGTTTGCATGTTGTCCATGATTTCATGTTATAACCAAGGATTCATATGAAGTGATACAAAACTATTTAGATCTTGAGTAGATCATGACGTGCATGTCTGCATATTTCCATTGTGTAAAATGTAAAATGGATATATCTTATGAGGATGTAAATGGTGTTATCCACAAGTGCATGTGCAAGATGTGAAATCAACTATATTAAGGTCTATAAGTGGCTGGTTATTCTTGGCTTAGTGATAGTGTTTGGAACCAATCCAATGGGTTGGGTTTAGCCACGACTTTTTAGTTGTTCATCTGGTTCAAACCTCAAGAAATACCCTCCTGAGTCTAAACTGAGCTTGAAGTGTAGGAGAGAAAACCCACTCTCATTCATTGGTTGTCAACCCTCTATGTCTGTGGATGAGCGGGTCTTACTTTCATGACGACAACCTTGACCTTGAAAGTGAATTTATATTCTAGGAAATGGAGCAGCGGTTTTGGAACCCAACAGAATGTTGAATGGCTCATTTTGGAATTGAAGGATTTCTCTTCATATATTTTATTTTTTGAGTTTTATAAAGTCTCCAAATTTGCATGTAAATCTAAATGAATGCTGAAATAAAATTAGTCTACTTTCTTTTGTATTTTCCCAATTTCAAATGTTATTTAATTACTATTGTTGAAAATGAAAACTTCTCTAAATGAATGCAAATCTATATGGATTTTTTTATGAATGCAATTTATCTACTATTTTTGGTGTTTTGTGTTTTGACGTTTTAGATGCAAACTAAAGGAAGTAAATGCAATGTATTTAATCTAAGATCTAAATCTAGTGAAAATAGGAAATTTAATCTAAGATCTAAATATAATAAAATAGGAAATTCTAATCTAATCAAGAAGAGATAAATGAATTTTATTCTTCAAGGGAAAGGTGAATTTTCTAATTACTAAAGAAAAGGAATATGTTTTTCAAAAATAAAGGAACTTGTGAAAATTAATGGCACTAATGCAGGCTTGTGTCCTTGGGGATCTAGCTTTTTCAATATTCTCCTTTGTAGCAATTGGAACCTCCTCTTAATGAAACGAAAAGAACTAGGATCCTAAGGTAAAGTGGGAGTTGTATGCAAGATTCAAGAATCTTTGACGCTTTGAAAGTAAAAATGAAAGAGACACACATAGTCTTGTGGAAGCATAAGATGCTTGGGGAGAATTACATCAACAAAATGTCAGAGTTCCTAATAGTGATTATAGAGAATGAGAGGTTTTTATAGAAGAAAGCCAAGTTGCAAAAGTACATAACCTCCTCTAAAATAAAAGGGAGAGGAGGTATTTATAGGATGCAAAGCAACTCCAATGGTGGGCTTGATTGGGAGCTAACAGAAGGATTGATTGAGAGATCGCAAGAGACTAATTGAGAGATAACAAAAGATTGATTGGAAGAGGACTAAAGAGTTGATTGAGAGTCAAGATGATAGGAGAATCAATCAAGGGGAGTAGTGGTTTAGTCAGGACTAGAGAGAAATCTCAATCATGAACAAAAACATAAGCAAACTGATCAGGATTGAAAGAAATCACACATGTCAAAAGTTGACAGGGTTTCCCCATTTGGGAACTGTAAAAATGAAAAAGATGCACATGCCTACATGGAAATTCAAAGATGAGCTCTAGTCCTAATAATGTATATGTAAGCATGAAATATTTACAAACCCTTAGCAGCTTCATTCTTGGTGACATGTTTTCATTATTTTTTCACTTTGTTTGTGTTGCCCTAATCTCTAAACTAACCTTCTAAGGTCCTGCACACTATTGTCCTAGTCACCTAGCCCATGTTTGAAAGATCATTCTTGTCACTTTTAGCCCTGAAAACATGACCAATTCACTTCACAAGAGGGGAAATTCACTTTCCCTAGGATCCTTTTCATCATTTCATATTTATAGCCATCCAATTGACCTTCTAGAGCCTTTTGTACCTTTAATTTGCATGTCCAAGCCTTCTTTTTTGGGTCACCCCTTTTTTCTTCACGGTCTCCTCAGGTGACCCTACCACTGAAATATGGTTTCTAGGCGTGAGCTACCCTAGTAACAGGAGTGACCCACTTTGTGGAAGTCTTAAATGCCTCATTTCAATCTCTAGAAACCATTTTCAACCCTTCTAAACCAGTCTCCAACCCTAAAACCACATGTGCAAACCTCCCCTTGTGGATCACCCCTTATGTCTTTAGGGTCTCTAGGGGTGACCTTACATTTTAAGTGTGGTCTCTAAGGGTGACCTACCCTAGTAAAAGGAGAGGCCCACTTCTTGAAAGGGGTGACCCTGTCATCTTTTGCTATGCATTTTTCTTCTAGCTCTAGCCAAAATTTACTCCAAATTGAGTTTTGATTGTAGGATTCTTCATGCCTAACTAATTGCCAACTCCCCCTAACCGATTCATGACTCTTAATCAATCCAATCCCATCTTCCAATCAATCTTTGTTATCTCCTAATCAATCATGTGTTATCTCCATTTCTTCTTCTATGATCTACTCTCCAACAACTGTTAACTCTCAATTAGAGCCAGATCACTCATTAATCAAACCCGTTAACTCCCCAATCCCCACCACCATTGGTGTTGATTTCCAGCCTATAAATACCCATCACCTCTTCATTATTTTTCAAGGCTAAGAATGCTCTTCTCATCTTCACAAGCCTTTGAGTCTCTTAGTTTCTTTCTTTTGGTTTTTTTGCAAAGCTTCAAAGATTTCTCTTAGGAGGCAAATTTAGTATTGCATCTCTACTTTTTCTTTGCTTTACATATAGTTGTCTCCATATCATTCTCATGCTCGTGCAAGAATTTGCATGTCTTTTGTTTATTTCCATAGCTTCATTTCTCAAGCCAATTGTGTTTCTTAGCATTCTCATATCAATCATCCCCATTTGTCAATTTTTTAGCTTCAAAGCTCAATTCAATTCAATTGCTCCCATTTTCATCCATGTTGCCAAGAGAAGGGCCTCATTGCTATAGAGGAAGAGAGGGTTGCCACAGACGACTTCTGAGGACTTGCCAAGCGCTAACACCCAATTCATACCAGGTTCCTTTCATCTTTTCAATAGTAATTAGAACAAATATTTTCTCTTGAGGAAGTAAATAATTTGTTTTCTTTTCTCTTGATAGGACTTTCTTTACATTTATTGCATTAGATTAGATTTAATTCTAATTACTTAGCTTAGATTTTCTTGCATTCTTAGATTAAATTTAATTCCATTGTTTGTAGATTACTTGCAATTTCATTTCATATATTACAATTCAAAAACTGATTCACGAAAACAACAAAAATATAGTTAGTTTACATTTAAAAATTCATTTATATTGCATCCATTTTCAATTCTTAGATAATTAGATCACATAAAAATTTGAGGAAAAAAGAACTAAAAGTTGTGTACTACATTCATATAGCTTACATCCATCAAAAATTAAAAAAACATTAGGAAATCAAAGAAAACAAGTGATCAAACCCTCAATTTCATCATGAGGTCAATGCATTCAACATAGTCAACAACACAAATATTTTCCCCCTCTCGCCAAGCATTCAATGTGTCTAGGCATTAGGGAAGATTGGATAAAATCTATCCTTGACAAGATTGGGGAGAACTTCCCCTATCCAAGTCCCAACCAACAAAATGTAGAACAGACCATCAATGAATAAGAACATCGCAAATGAATCATTGACCAACAAGTACTCTTACAACAGGCAATTCAAAACAAAGAAAGGAGACTAAAGCATCTCTGCATAATGAACGAACAAAACAACCTTCGTGCTAGGTTCATGAGACTTAAGACAAGTGACCCTTTGGGTTATACTATTATCACAACCACTGCAATCAAATGCTTCCATCGAAACAATCGTCAACACACAACAAGCAAACAACCTAATTGCCATCTGTGATGTTTTGCTCCCTCAAGAATAGAATAATCCCCTAGTCCTACCTCTGCTTGATTGGTTTTTTCCATGAGAGTAAGAGTGAGTAGGAGGTCACCCTTAGCAAGGAGATGGTTTATGTGTCGCGTTGGAGTCTGACTCAAATTGTCTAAGTCACATTTTAAACAATAAAGGAACAGGGTCACCCCTTTTGAAAGGGTAGGTCACTCAGGCAACCCTAAGATCTCTAGGTGACCCTCTAGTTGAGGATCTACAAAAGTGTTTCTTGTATGCACAAAGACTTGAAACTCAATCTAGGGGTTGAACAAGATGGAAAATGGGCTAACTAGGTTTAGGGGAGATGTCATCAAGCATGAATATTGTTGAAAGGATATAATTTATGGCTTTGTGGGTCATGAGCCAGATCGCCAAATCATCATCGGATTGCCATGTCAACTCATGTAATTTTAGACACTTATTGTAACATCCATGTTCTATAAACATAGTAAAAACTAGAAATTTACCATAAAGTAATTTAACAAGGTAAAAATGAGATAGAGAAATTTTTTCTTTTATTCAACATATAATCAAGTAACTACAATTACAAGATTTCTCACTACAAAATACAATAAACCATATTGTCTTTCTCAAGTATAATGTTTACAAAAGAAAATCAATTACAAATATCTACATTAGATAATGTTTTACATAATCTCAATAAACACAAGTCTCAAAGATATACTGCATCCAGAAATCTGACATCTTTATCGCAAGCCTCAGCATGTCTTCTGCTAGAGAGAGAGTATCTTTCCAGTGATTTACCTCCATCCACAGAACAACGGTCTCCCACACATCTTCCACATAGGAAGTGGCCCTACCCTTCACGAGGAATATAGACCAAAGGTGACCAATGGTAATTTGCCTTCCTGAGTACATAGTGTTGTATCCTATACATCTCTATCAATCATACAACCCTAGATACCCTCTAGCTAAGTATGATTTCTGATAGGTTGTGTAATCCAGATACAGTGAACTGACAATGCATGCAGAGACATATGCATTACTATGGCCATAGTTTCAATATAAATTGACGTTCGCAATGAACGTTGGCGTTATGTTCACCCACCCCAACTCGACTTGGTCAACTATGTTTAACTTATGAAGTCATGACAATTTCAATAATTTAGTCTTCCTGACCCATACATGTTTTCTTTCACTGTCTATAAACCATAGACCTAATCAACTACCTTTCTTTACGAGGATTCTCATTGCATCATCGTAATACTTGAGGTCCATGACTTATTGACTCATAAGAGTTTTAAATGGATAAATAATGACTAAGATGATTACTTTACCCAGGTTAAACATCATACTCTAGGAAACTAATTCCCTTCTTACAAGTAAGAATAATTATACATAGATAGGGCACTTGACCCTTCAATCACAATCTACATAATGATCTCAATGGTTTAATATAATAATTACCATATCTAGGTCAAGTTAAGGTTTAACTAAAGAGTTTTGTCTAACTCAAGCCTAGTCTTTCTGACTTAGGTGGATTCACAAGACACTATCATTGCTTCATAGACCTTATGGAATGACTATCCATTCTTAGGAATCTCTTTGCATCTTGCAACATTTGAGATCCAACACTTATCGTCAAGTAAAAGATAAGAGAAGTTGTGACCAATTAAGGTATAATAATCTTTATGGTTGACTAACCATTAATAGTACCTCTTTCATGCTTGCAAAATTTGAGGCTTATGACATGTACTTCAAGTCGACTTGTAACCAACAAATAGGTTCCTCTGCGTAAGGTTAAACATTATCAACTAACAACCCATCTCTTTTCCATAGGTTACATATGAAACACTTATTGTTTAGGGTTCTCGACCCTTTAATGTCTACCCTCATAAGATAACTAAAATGAGTTATAGTTCCATAAAGGTGTCATCAAATAATCTTTATCCCTCCTGGATTGAACTAGGTTTTTATACATCCTATTCCCACACAAAGGAGTAACAATCATACATATTCTAGAAAGTAAGAATATCATAAGGAACGATTATTTTCTAGTCTTCATCTAACTAAGAGGTCGTTACAATCTTTTAAACAAGAATATTTTCATTTACAAGGAAACCTTAGTTATCACTAACCATAAGGTTCCAAATCAAGTTTTAAATATCGAATATGATTGACTTGATAACAAGATGTATAAAGACTTATTTTATGTTGCCATCAACTTAAGTTTACTGTCTAAGTTGCTCTATATATATATAAATTACCAATGTAGTCATTGGAACAGTATTATTACCTAATTTCTCTTTGAGCAACTCAAAGACTATAATATAGATACCATAACTGCTTACCTTTACTCACAGTATGATTACTCAAAAATAACATGTTAACTCTATCATGTAACAAGTAATAATCTCGTGGCTTTACCAGAACATAAGAATGCAATAACAAAGCATCTTAGGACTTACAAATCTATAATTCTTGTTTGCACTACTCCATACAAAGTTCTATGGCATGGAAGAGTAAAAAGGCCTAAACAATCTAAATAGACAATGTCTTATGTAACTTAATCTGTATGAGCTTATGTCTAAGTAATAGCATAGGCACTTGACAACTTATACATCCTCAAAATACATACTATGAAGTCAGCCTCGAAGTGTGCAGAGCATTAAACTTATAAATTGCTCTTCGATAAGGTTTTAAATATTCACCAGGGACCATAACTTAAATGGCATCAACTAAGAGTTCTTCGATAAAATAAGGTTTAAGATTACTCTTGCTTTAAGTCTATAAAGCTCACTAAACTTCATATACTTAATGAAATACTTATGTTCTCAGAAAGAACTACTGTTGACTATGAGTTTCAAACGACATGCCTTTTTAAAAGGAAAAACATGAGAAATGAGCTCGGCTCTTACCTGAGCAATCCTCACAAATACAAATCTGGTGATGTTAGATTATGAGCTATAGACTCAACTGGTATACTCTTCTCGACTTGCACTTAAATTCCTTACTACTATCTCCTTACGCAGCGATGATCATGCTTATAACCTTCCAAGCACATCATTTATCAGTCTTGTTCTCCCTTTTTCCTCACCATGCTATTCTCTTTTCTTTTCCATCAAAACAAACTCTCTCCTCTTTTTATCACAATGTTGTTTTCTCTTCCTTCCTATATTCTTTTCTGATGATAACAACGGGCCTCTTTTTTTCTGAAAAACCTCCTCCATTCCTTACCTTTTCTCAACTCTTAATGAGTCATTTTTCCTCCACTCCATGATAAACTAACATAAAGGCTCCACTGCAAGGTAGTTGGTAACAAACTCTCTTAGAAGTTGCTAGGGCTCTACACGTGCTATGCCTTATGGGGTTTCATCCCATCATGAGGAAATACGTAGTATATATTATCACTTATCACTTTAAGAAAGATTGACACGCTAAGAACCCACAACTTAAGATAATTAAGTCATCTTAGGTGTTATAACTACCACTTCATTCGGTTAACACATTTTCCACTAATTATGCCAACAACCACTCCAAACTCGAGCATGTGGCTACAACAAGACTACGTGGTATTTAATCCACTCATCATACCACTAAAGGCTCTTAAAATAATAAACGATACTTAAGGAAATTGGTTTAAATGGTGATAACTTCACATAGAAGAAAAGGTGGATTTAATTGTTAATCATAAGCAGTCCAAAAATAATAAACCTAATAATTATAGTCTATAATCAATTGAAGTAATATCAATAGGGGTTGCCATAATATCACGACGTAAGACTTACATAAAAGCATGATAGGGTCGAGATCATCTCCCCTTCACGAATACACACTTTTCCATGTTGCTTAAGCTTACCATGAGCGAACATGTGGCATTAGGCTTATAATCATGCCAATGGTTTAACCTTCTACGCTTTGACGATGCAGACACAACCACTTATGACGTGATTTGCCAAATGATCACGTTAGTCGTAAACGGCTAACGTTCTATTCTAACATCATATTTTACAAAAAAGGCAAGGTCGACACACGACTAACCCAAAGAAAAGAATCTAAAAGACATCGACAACTTGTCGAGTCGATCAAAGAGTTTTACTAACAAAACTTGACTTACCTCAACCGACTCAGAGTTCACATTCTGTTAAACACTTATAATCATTTTGGCAAATAAACCACTCATAACTCAAGGTCTATATCTCTCTTTTGGAAAGATACTCTCTCTCTCTCTCTCTCTCTCTCTCTCTCTCTCTCTCTCTCTCTCTTCTCTGAGAGTCATCTGGGAGTCTCCAATCCTGTATCAAACTTGTAACCAAAAAATTATGATCAGTGCATCATTATTCAAATAATAAGGTCCAAATCTCATAATACAAATATTAAATCAATAATAACATAATCATTTCTATGATTCCAATAAATGACATTCAATAAAATCCATGTTTTTCCTTGTCATCAATCTAAACATCACAATAAATTTACTTACGTCCAAGTAAAAAGTAAAAGTATAGCAAGCCAGAAATTAGGGATGTAACACTTATAATTCCAGGACAATTCATGGTTGCGAGGACATCCTCATGATTGTGGACTCGTTCTTTCCAAATTAAAATTTTTAAATTCAATGTTATCCAACTTCCACCAAAACCTAAGTTCGTTCCAAAATTTGAAATTTATTGTTATGTCCTTGTATCTAAAGGCATTAAAATGTATTTGTTTTAGACATCCATGATTTGAGAACTATATTCACATACCATTTGCATTACACACTTCAATTTGGAGCAATAAAAGGAAGCTAGATATGCATGAGCTTTTATAGGAGCATATGCATGATTGACGAGTGTTATTTATTTATTTTTTTAGACACCATTTCTACAAGTTGACCTAGGAGAATATGTCCCATTGTGACATTACTATAGCCCTACCAAGGTATTATAAATACTACCAACCCTCATATATCAAAATGAGCAAACAATATAGACACGTTAGGCAAAGAGAAGAACAACAGTCAATAAATTTTATAGTACAAATTTGTAGGTAAGTGATAGCTCCACAATCACAAACTTGTCCTCAATCTTTTTTATGAATTTACCTCACCATAAAATAAACAAAAAATCCTAATTCTAGAACATTACATATTTTAAAATATTATAAATTATCAATCCCAACCAACAAATTAATTAATCTAAATTAATTGTACCTATTTATATGCATTTTATTTTATTTCATTTTAATGGATTAACTTAGACTAAGCTTAAAGAAAGTTGATTTTATATGTAATTTTATCATATTAATTAATCTAAATTAATTGTATGTACATTTATATACATTTTATTTTATTTTAATGGATTAACCCAAACCAAGCTTAAAGAAAGTTTATTTTATGTGTAGTTTTATCATATTAATTAATCTAAATTAAGTGTACTTATTTATATGTATTTTATTTTAATGGATTAGCCTAGACTAAGCTTAAAGAAAGTTTATTTTATGTGTAGTTTTATCATATTAATTAATCTAAATTAATTATACCTATTTATATGCATTTTATTTTATTTTAATGGATTAGCCTAGACTAAGCTTAAAGAAAGTTTATTTTATATGTAGTTTTATCATATTAATTAATCTAAATTAATTATACCTATTTACATGCATTTTATTTCATTTTAATGGATTAGCCTAGATTAAAGTTCAAAGAAAGTTTATTTTATGTGTAGTTTTATCATATTAATTAATCTAAATTAATTGTATGTATTTATATGCATTTTATTTTATTTTAATGAATTAGCCTATAACAAGTTTAAAGAAAGTTTATTTTATGTGTAGTTTTATCATATTAATTCATCAAAATTAATTGTACGTATTTATATGCATTTTATTTTATTTTAATGGATTAGCCTAGACTAAGCTTAAAGAAAGTTTAATTTATGTGTAGTCTTATCATATTAATTAATCTAAATTAATTATATGTATTCATATGCATATTATTTCATTTTAATGTATTAGCCTAGATTAAAGCTTAAAGAAGGTTTAATTTATGTGTAGTTTTATCATGATTGATATATCACTCTACATAAATATCATCTACTTCAATGGTCAAACAACCAATAACAATTTTACACCTAATTGGCCTATTGGTGAAAAACTTGCCCTCTTGAAAGAGAGGTCACAAGTTCAAACCCTGTAGGGGGTAGGGTATGTAGGACTCATATTAGAAGCACAGTTAGGTGCCTTCTACATACTGGGAGTATGAGGTAGTCTCATATGTTATAAGCCCCATGTAGACCCAAAATCAGGTCGGTCTACATACTAGGAGTATGAGGTAGTCTCATATGTTATAAGCCCCATGTAGACCCAAAATCAGGTCGGCCAACATCGTAGACTATAAAAAGATCCCTTTCCATTTCCATTTCCATTCACAATAAAAAAAAATTGGTAAATATTTATCGTATGCGAAAAATTATATATACCTAAAAGATAAGGTAAGGCTAACAATATATAGGCTAAGAATATGATGATAATGAGACAAAACATCCTTGTTTGTTTAAATATATTATCAATTCCATTGAAAGCAAACGATATGAATACATATAGACCCAAAATACATTGTAGACTATAAAAAGATCCCTTTCCATTTCCATTTCCATTCACAACCAAAAAAAATTGGTAAATATTTATCATACGCGGAAAATTATATATACCTAAAAGATAAGATAAGGCTAATAATATATAGGTTAATAATATATAGGCTAAGAATATGATGATAATGAGACAAAACATCCTTTGTTTGTTTCAATATGTTATAAATTCCATTGAAAGCAAACGATATGAATACATAAATGCCTCGATTTGTACACGACGGCAATTTTTATTGACTAACCTGCTGCACGGTATTGCAATTAACAACTTTGCTGGAAAGAAGCAGAAGAGGAGAGCAGATTTCAAAAAATTATCACTGTTACTCCAAATACAAGACGTCATCCAATCTGTTCATCCTCTGGACACTCTTCAACACGAACCACATCAGCGCCAACAGCAAGAACAGCACGATGAGAACGTCCAATGGATCATACGAACCAGGGGAATCATAAGAAGCAGCAAAAGCATAAGGAAAATAAAACACAAGCAGTCCAAGCGATTTATAAATTCCCACATACAAGAACAACACCACGTAAACTAACGCGGCCAAAGATCGATACAGTCGAAAACCAATAGAAACAGCAGCTGTGAGAGCCCACGGAATTTCACAAGTATTTGCAGCCTCCAGAGTAGAGTAAACCCTCGCCATAGTGGGTCTCGAACCCGGGTCATCCTGAGTGCACTGGATTACGACTCGAATGGCCGTGGAAAACTGCACAATTGCTCTGTCCGACGCCATTATCTGATTCCTTACCCTTTCATCCACATCTACTGCATTTACTATGTAATATCTTCGCAAGGGGCATGCCCATGGCAGCGGCGGAATGGTGTGGCGGCGCAACCACAGCGCCGCCTTAAAAACAAGGTTTTCCCACTTCCCTAAACGATCCCCGACTACAGTCGACGGAAGCTTGGCGGCGTTTTCTCTGGCAGAAATTAGGGCATAGAGAAATCTTCCAAAGCTTTCTACAAGATCGCAGCTTTTCATGTCCCCCGTCTCTGGATCCAAGAAAATGTCTGAAGATTTGAGGTCGCCATGAGAATGAACGAAATTGCCACCAGTGTGGAGAAAAGCCAGAGACCTCGCCATTTCCAGCGCGATCTTGTAGCGCTCTGCCCAACTTAAACAGGGATGGTCTGAAGAGAGAGCTTTTCTTGATTCTTCCATTGCACTTACCAAATCTTCAATCTTTTTTCTTTTCAATCTTTTTTCTTTTGTTAACGGGTTTCCAGTGTGGAAGATTTTATCCTGAACGCCGTGGTCTGCACGATACGGCCTAGAGAACAGTAACAGGTTGACTTGGATTCCTTTAGCCTTCACGGCAGAGTTTTATCTTCCACAAATTGTCACATGCCTATCTTTTTCATCATAAATAAAATAAGTGAGGGAGTTTCAATCCCATTTAATATTTTATTTAAGCGACCATGAAAATGGCAAGGAGCCTGTCGTTCTCGGTTAAATAATAATATTCATGATCACATGCGACGGGCGGATTCCAGTAAATGGCCGAACCGATGTTTTTAAATCTCAACGCCAAACTTTTATTCCAGTAAATGGCCGAAACAATGTTTTTAAATCTCAACGCCAAACTTTTTGTATTCTTTAATATGGACAGGTGAATCTCAAATTGTATTATAAATGTGTGGTGAAGCATAAAAAAATCTGTGATAATTGTACTGTGTGTATATCTACCATACAAAGTTCAAACCACGCGTTATTTATTTATAATTCTTACTTCATTATTTATTTGCAGATATTATACGTGACGTATATGACTTGCAGATATTATACTTGACGTATATGACAGCCGGCTAATAAATTATATGCCGTCTGTTACAGTTGCAAAAATAGTGTTGAATGAATGAACGCTTTTAATAAAGTCTACGAGGCTAAATAGTCTATGGGATCACCAGAAACCAAACAAAACATTCAGGAAAACCAAGAACCACAAAAGGTAGACTGCCCACACAGCGCCTAACTGAACTCCCTTTCTTTTTGGATCCTAGACTTTCTGCTATGAATCTTGGTCAAATAAACTACAAATTTAGTTGTCCTCTCTTCTTCAAACAAGTTGGTCAATGAGCCCACATTCAAAGTGTGTATGCACTCCAAGCTCTCGGCAATGAATCATTGGCCGCTTTACTTAAATATCATCCATTTCAATAGGCTGTGTGCAGTTTTTTGGGTCCCATAGGTTGTTGCAGCCTCGTGGACACTATTAAAATCTTTCATTCACTCATTCAATTGTCAAACAGTCAATAGCAATTTTACACCTCATTCACAACAAGAAGTGGTAAATATTTGTCTTATTTTTTATTGGCCAAAATTGACCTTTGACTCTTGAAGTGGATGATATTTAAGAACAGCCATCATGAGCTTCCGTTCATTCTTGATTCACTTATGATATTTTACCATAAGAATGGGATCACCTTGTGTATGGAAGCATTTTATCGTCATATATGTAATTTCTCCTTCTTTAGGGATTTGGTCATCACTTTACCTTCTCTTTTGGATGTCGTTACTACACTTGATCCATGATTCTACTATATTACATGCTTCTCCTATGGATAATGTTAGTAATGTGCTTGATTCTCATTATGTTTTACCTTTAAGCACATCTCTTTCACATGATTCGGTTCATGATATGTATATTGTGGAGGATACTCATGATATACCTATATCACCCATTGCAATTAATGATACATTATGCCATGAAGATACACTTGTTTCACCTATCCATCACATTGTTGCATCTTATGATGACATTCCTTCTACATGTCATAACAGTTCTACATCCATAAAGTCATGCCTTTTAGATAGCATATCC
Source organism: Cunninghamia lanceolata (assembly GCA_027924645.1). NCBI lineage: Eukaryota > Viridiplantae > Streptophyta > Pinopsida > Cupressales > Cupressaceae > Cunninghamia > Cunninghamia lanceolata. Next base: position 529,378 of record BSBN01000416.1, on the reverse strand, counting down.
CTTCTCATACATGATAATGTGATGCATGATGTTCAATCTTCTATATCTCATGTTTGTTTTACTCATACATCCCATGAAGATGTAATACCTTATTATGATACATCTTTAGCTATTCAAGTGGATGTTAGTGATGATGTTACAACTTTTTATTCTTTACATCATGATATTATGAGCCTTAAGGAAGAACTTTTACATGATGATTATGATGGTAGAAGAAATGCTTTGTTACATGTTAAATCATTCTTGCTTGTTGATTATGAGTGTTTAGATGATATATTTTCAATCTTAGCAAGTTTAGACTTTATTAAAGTGTTAAATCTTTGCAATGGTTTGATTCATCTTGTTTAATTTACACTTCTTTTATGAAATTGACACATGCTTTTATTGCTTATTTTTCTAAAACTTGTGCCCATGGTGATAATATAGCTATAGTGATACCTTCTTATAATTTATTTTTTTATCCTTATTCTCTTATGATCCACATGGCTTATACACATATTAGACCTACTTTTCCTCATATGCATGGATGTTCTGAGAATAGAGGCATTGCATTCAAATACAAATCTGAAGAACTTATTATAGACAAAATTAAGATAAACATTGAGCATACTTATGAGCCCACACTGGACGAGATAAACCATACATGAAAGAAAATCATGTATCAAGATATTAATTTTGTTCACTATAGCACATCTTATATTGAGGTCACACATGACATAAAATAGAAACCACCCATTATGAGAGATGAATTGATCACTCTGATATCATTATCATTACTTGTCATATTTGGTGCTTTTGCTTTCTTTAATTGGCTTTATGTTCCTAGTTAGAATGTTGATGACACAAGTGACTTTGAACATGTATTGGGTTATTCATCTCACTTCTTCCTTGTGCTTTGAATCATATCTATTTTGGCCTTTTTCTTATGTCATGTGTGATGCCCAAATTTTATTAAGGACAAATTTTCACATTAATAGTTTCAACAACCATGAAGCAATTCATGATGCTACACACAAACACCCTTACAAATGTGGAAGATATGAGTAGAGAGGTTTCACCACCTCAATCTACAAAAAGGTGGCATACATAATGTGGCACATGCACACACACAAGCATAAGACTTAACCCTAGTGAACACACAATATAAGGGTACACATAGGGATGGTAACCCTAAGGTAACAAGATGGGGGAGATAAGGCCTCACCCTAGCTACAACGTGCATAGGCAATCATGTCTACCACCATGCGAAATGAGAAACAAAGGAAACTAATAAAAGAAAGTTTATTTACCTTAGACCAATATTTCCTACTCGATGAATGAAATAGATTTAATAAATATAAGCATGCCTCTTATTTAACCCTTCTAAGTTCATTTACCAATTATTTCTAAGTTTATGGCATATAGTGAAGAAAGAACATGGATTACACAAATGATGTTAATTCATTTTCCTTTCCATGAGCATTTATGTAAATAAAAAGAGACAACAACTTTTAATCCCTAACATAGTTCATCTTATTTTTCAAAAGTAAAAACATAAATTTAGGAAAGATATATAAGCACATCACTTTACATTCTAAAAGTGCATTCTTTCAATTAACAAGTAAAACATAATTAAGGAAGATAATTGGACATAAGAGATTACTACACATGCTTTCCTACTCACTTCCTAAGGTACAAGATAATAACACATGCAAGAACAAAATCAACAATCATTTGATTTTTTCCATTGTTGTAACACTTGCTTACTAAGGGGTGTGATAATTTAGAATAAATTTAACTGTTTGTAAACACATTGAAACCATATTTAACAATACATTTTAAGCACTTAAAGTAGAGATAAAAAATTAGATATACTAAAGGAATAAATTTCATTTTCGTATTGTTTTCAATAATGTGCATAATCACTTCTTTCATTTTTGCAGGTCTAAATGTAGGACAACTAAGGTAAGTATAGGTAAGTTCTTTGGGAACCAACACCTACTTAGTCATGTAGAATAACTTACCCAATATGGCAAATAAATAGGTACCTAAAATTGCATAAGCATACATGGTAATCTAATGATGATCCAATGGTCCAACACACGACCCACGTGGTGTCAATAAACTTCTCTTAGCTTATCTAAACTTGATGGAATTTTTAAGTCAACCTGTAAGACCCCCCCTTGCCTTCATTTCATGTTTGATAACAATTTATTATGCTTGCATGTGCTTTTTCACCTTTCAAAAATTGGTGTTTTTCCTTTTAGGTTATGAAATCACCCTTTCCTAAGTTGAATCACCCTAATGATTCACCAATCACTTAGGCAATTTAGTAAATTACTTTCATAATTCCTTACTGATAAAATAGATGATTCAAAATTAAAATCTTGCCCACATGATTTCTTTGATTGCACCATTTCTATACCAATCTTGGCTCTCTAACTTGAGTTCAACTCATCCTTGATGGCACCTAGCCTAGTAAATCTTCTAATTAGCCACCAAAATTATGGATCTAGCCATATTAGTATGTAATGTCCCTTGCCTAATTTGCCCTAGAAAATTCACATGCCATAAGTTAGGGTTAGGGTTTCAGAATTACCATTCAGACTATCTTCAAACTGCATAATTCTTGTGCTCTAATTCTGCAATCATGACATAAGAAAACACATATACAAAATATAGATATACAAATATACCTCTTGAAATATTAGTGTTAGATAAGATTTTCCTTGCATCCAAATTCATATAAACAATATTCATATAGAAAGATCATCTATTTATTACTATGCAGTTAACTCAATTTATTCACTCAACTCAATCATAGAAGGGAATGGTGCTAAGAAACATGGCGGGGCATAGACTGTCAACAATACCTCCATGCAAGCCCCTTAGGGAGGCATGGTAGGGTGTTGCTCAGTTCTCCCTTCACATAGTCCCTAGGGGACTTGGCAGGATATAGGCTATCAACAAGGCCTCCATGCAGGCCCCTCAGGGAGGCATGGCAGGGGTGCTGATCAGTCCCTCCTCCAAACAGGCCCTTAGGGAGGCATGGCAGGGTTCCCTCCATATAGTCCCCTCAGCATTCTTCTAGGACTGGTGAGTCATATATATATCCCTTTGTTGTCTTAACAGTCTATATGACTGTGTATATATACAACCTTCTGCAGATCCAATGTTTGCTCTTTAATTAATGAATATTATTCCTTATGCTTGATCACTTGTAGATCTCCTTCCTTTGACGTCCCTCCTTCTCCCTTTAATATTCCTTAAGGGAGGCGTCTTAGGAGAACAACGTGTCTTTTAGCTAAGGGACACATTTCTCTCATAAACTGTATCTCTTTATTAATGTTAATTACTATTAGTTAATCCTTAGGCACCGCCCATACTTGGTGTTTAAATCTTTAATTTTAAACTTTGCAAAATATCATCATTAATCGGATGAGGTCAGCTCACTTTTGGGCGGGGACACGATAGTCAACCCTTCCTATGATTGCTTGTCCTCAAGCAATTTCAAATTTGGATGGGTAAAAATATCTTCTCCTTCCCACGTAGCATCTTCCTCTGGTAGACCCTTCCATTTGATCAAGAATTCAAAAATAGTTTTATTCCTTAATCACCTTTCCCTCATGTTGAGTACTATTTCTAGTTCCAAAATTAGTTTACCCTCATCGTCAAGCGGAGGTAACTCTGCACATGGGGTGACTTGTTGCCCTAACACTTTTTTGAGTCTAGATACATGAAAAAATATTGTGAATACCGCTGTTCTTGAGCAACTCCAATTCGTAAGCTACTTCACCTATTTTCTTTAGAATCTTAGATGGCCCATAAAATTGGGGTTTGAGTTTTTCCGCCCCGCTGGTCTTGATTGAAGATTGTTTATATGGTTGTAGTCACAAAAACACCTAGTCTCCAACCTCAAGTGTCCTCTCAGGGCGATTTCGATCAACATAGATCTTCTATTGATTTTGTGCTTGATGCAAATTGTCTTTAAGAGTATTCATGATATCTATATTTTGTTGCATGGAATCTTTTGCCATGGGTACTTGGCTTTCTTGTGAGATCAAACTGTCGAAGGAAGTTGGTTTGTAACCATATAATGCTTTGAACGGGCTCATCTTGATTGACATGTGATGGGTGGTGTTGTATCAATATTCACCAAGATGTAACCATTTCATTCATGTGTTATGTTGGTCTGCGACATAATTCCTCAAGTATCCTTCTACCCACTTGTTAACAATTTCAATATGTCCATCCGTTTGAGGGTGGTAACTTGTGCTAGGTGTAAGATTAGTCCCGGCTAATTGGAAGAGCTCTTTCCAAAATAGGCCAAGGAATTGACTGTCTCGGTTGCTTACTATGTTCCTTGGAAGACCATGCAATCTAAAGATTTCTTTGAAGAATACTTCTGCTATTTGTGGGGCTCGATACTCAGTGGATATTGCAAAAAAGTGTGCATACTTGGCGAGTCAATCCACGACTACATAAATGCAATCCTTACCTTGGACCTTAGGTAATCCTGTTATGAAGTCCATCGAGATGCTTTCCCATTTTTGATCTAGAATGGGCAATGATTGTAGAAGACCTACTAGGTGGCTTCATTCTGTTTTATTTCTTTGACAGGTCATGTATTCTTGTACATGCTTTAGGACATCCTTTTTGAGGCCTTTCTAAGAGTATCTTTCTCGCACCTGTTTGTAAGTTTTAAAGTATCCTTGGTGGCCTGCTAAGGGATTGTTGTGATATTCCTTGAGTATTTTTTCCTTCATTTTTGAGTTGGGCACCAGAAATATCTTGTTTTTATATAGGATGAGCTCTTCCACTACTTTGTAATATTCATTGGGTAAATTTCCTTTGAGTATACTATTAGCCTGTGGATCTTTGACATATTCTACAATGATATCAATTTTCCAGTTTGCTACAATTCTTGTTAGGGTATTCAAATGAGGTCATCGAGATAAAGCATCTGCTACAACATTATTTTTCGCTTTTACGTATTCAATATCGAAATCATATGCTTGTACTTTGCTTACCCACTTTTGTTGCCAGTCATTTAGGTCTTTTTGATTCATAAAGAACCTCAATCTATTGTGGTCTGTCTTAATATTGAATTTCCCACAAAATAAATATTGTTGAAACTTGGCTAAGGCACATGCATGATGGCTAGCATTTCCTTATCATAGATTGAGTGGTGCCTTTTGGCCTCGGTGAGCTTGTGACTCTCAAATGCAATGGGATGCTTATTTTGCATAAGGACTATTCCAATTCCTTCGCATCACACTGTAGTTCGAAGGGTGATGTCAAATTAGGGATAGCTAAAACTGTTGGGAAATAAGGAGTCTCAACCTTTGCAATTTCCTAGCATTGTTTATTTATTTGTATATTTATTTATTGCCTAATGTCACTATAATTATTTGCACATTTAGTTTGGTCACTTAGTTGAGGTGGCACGATGACATGTCATCTTACTTGGAATGTGACTTGGATGGTCAAGTCAAACTTACGTGGATTTGGGTGTCCCATTTGAGGTGGCACTAATATGCCATGTGTCGGCATCTTGTGGTGTGTGGAAGACAATATTCCATATGATAGAATCTATGACGTGTAAGAGCCAAGTTTGGAGATTCCTATGACAAGTGATGACAAGTGTTGGTGAGGATCCTTGCATGAGGGAAAGGCATCTTTGGGCACCCAAGTTGGGCTGTGACATGTTGTAAGAGGAATATGCTATATTTAGCATTATATGACGGATTCTCTTACAACATTTAAGGTTGTTATGTTGGGAAAATCTATGACAACTGTAAGATGCGTAAGAGCATCTGTCATAATCTATTTTTAGCATGGAGCGCTCCTATGTTGGGAAATTCAAATCTGCCATGTATGAAAGATGTAAGGGATATATTTGCAGCAAAGACAAGTGTTCTTTGATGTGGGATAATGGCCATGTGGCCAAGGTGGACGCCTGTCCCAAGATGCTCTCAATATTTGCCTTGTAATCTCTATATATTGCATAGTTTGGAGTTGTAGTTATATAGTGTTTTTACAGGTACTATTATGCTGCCGGAATAACTCTAGAATCGACATTTGAAGACTCTTGGAAGAACTTGTATTGCAAGTGTATTGTAAACTATAACTGTTTTAGATAATACATTGTGCAGGATTTAGAGTGTGGGGTTTTTTACCTGAAAAGGTTTTCCCCACGTATATCTTGTGTCAACTTCTCTTTGTCTACATTCTTGTTTTGTGTTTGCTACTATAATATCTCCCCTCATTAGATTAGTTTAGGAAGTGATTTCTGCACACCTAGCTTCCTTTCAGTTGGTATCAGAGCCTGGCCAGTTTTGGTCTTAGCTGCTGGGTAGGGGTTTTTTGTACTGATCTTAGATTGAGTGGGAGTCTGTGCAGAGTATTCTAAAATCTTGTTGCAAGAAGGAGATGGCAGGCACATCTGGAAGAATAGAGGTTGAAAATTTTAATGGCAGCAATTTCGAGTTGTGGAAACTCAAAATGGAAGACATGCTCGTTGATAGAGACCTATGGGAAGCAATTTCTGGTGTAAAACCAGTGGCAATGTCCCAAGATGATTGGGATCTCAAAGATCATAAAGCCAAGGGTCTTGTGAGACTCTGTTTGGCTAATTCCGTCATGTTAAATGTTCATGAAGAGAAAATTGTGAAGGATCTGTGGAAGAAACTTGGTGATGTTTATCAAGCTAAATCCCTGGTAAACAAGTTGTTCCTACGGAAGAAGCTATATTCTCTGAGGATGGAAGATGGAGGATATGTTGTTGATCACATGAATGCCTTCAATATGTTGGTTCCACAATTGGCATCCGTTGGTGTGAAGAGGGAGGAGGATCGGTGTATGACCCTGCTTTGTTCTTTACCAGATTTGTGGGATCATCTTGTTATGGCCATCAGGAGTACCACATCCACTTTCAAAATGGAAGATGTGGTGTCTTCACTGTTATCTGAAGAGATGTGGAGAAAGTCATTTGAGTCAACCAAAGAAGCTCTTACGGTTCGTGGAAGACCCAAGGAGAAAGGGAAAAAGAAAGACAAGAAAGCTGAGAAGGGTAGATCCAAATCCTGTGGGAGATCCAAATCTCCTAGAAAGTCCAAGGTACTATGTTGGAACTGTGGGAAAACTAGGCATTTCTGAAAGGAATGCAAAGAGGAGAAAAAGAAGAAAAAGAAGAATGTCCTAGATTCAGATTCTGACAAGTCACAAGATGATGATGATGCCTTCATTGTAGCCTTGGCCACCCATGCATCTGATGGTGTGGCTAATTGATTCTGGTGCCTCTTTCCACATGACCTCGCATCGAGACTGGTTTACAAAGTATGAAGAGTACGATGGTGGAAGAGTGTACCTGGGTGACGATTCTCATCTAAAGATAGTTGGCCATGGAAGAGTCACAATCTAATTCCTTGATGGATGAGTGAAGGGGATCTCTGGGGTTATGTACATCCCAGGCTTGGCATGGAACCTGCTTTCTGTAAGTAAATTGAATGATGCAGGTGTGCAAGTTGTCTTCTCGAAAGAAGGATGCAAGATGACTAGAGGAGGTATCGTGCTTGCGAAGGGTACTCAGAGAGGTACTTTGTTTCAGCTGGAGGCATGCATTTCACAATGCAATAGTTCTTCTAACTCGAAGAAAAGAGCTACAGTCACTTCATCCCCACCATTAGAACTATCAACTAAAAGATCTGTTGTATCAAATTCTGATGGTAGTGCATTTTGGGTACCTAAGGGTGCTCATGCTTTGGAAGTTAAGCTTCTTGCTGAGAAGACAATGTTATGGCATAAGAGGCTTGGCCACATTGGTGAGAAGGATCTTAGAAGCCTGAAAAATAAAAACCTCGTTGAGGGGTTAAATAATTGTAATCTTGAGTTTGACTTTTGCGAACATTGTATATATGGAAAGAAAAACCATGTTCAGTTTTACTCGAGTTCTCATAAGTCTTCTGGTGTATTGGATCTTATTCATTATGATGTGTTTGGTCTAGTTAATGTTCCTTCGATCTCTAAATCTGTATATTTTCTATCTTTCATAGATGACTACAGTAGAAGGACATGGATTTATTTTCTTAGAAGCAAATCTAAAGTCTTTAATCGGTTCAAAGAGTTTAAAGCTTTTGCTGAAAATCAGACTAGTAAAAAGATTAAGTGTTTGAGAACTGACAATGGTGTTGAGTTTTGTTCGGTAGAGTTCGATAAGTTCTATAAAGAGCAAGGGATTGAAAAACATAAGAAAACTCCATACACCCCACAGCAAAATGGAGTTGCAGAGGATGAATAGGACACTGATGAAGAAGGCTAGGGGTATGCTTAGTGGAGCAAGCCTCGAACAAAAGTTTTGGGCTGAAGCTGTAGCCACTGCTTGCTACCTGGTAAATAGGTCTCCTACATCAGCTCTTATTGGTAAGACACATATGGAGGTGTGGTCTAGTAAGAAGCCTTCAGTTAGACATCTTCATGTTTTTGGTTGTGAGGCATATGCACATGTGCCTAGGGAGAAACGGTCTAAATTGGAGAACAAGGTTGTTAAGTGTATTTTCATTGGCTATGGTGTCGGTGTGAAAGGATACAAGCTTTGGGATCCTATGGCTAAAAGAGTGTTGTATAGCAGAAGTGTTATTTTCAGAGAGCTAACACCTTCTTCCACTATTCTATAGCCAGAAGAGAAAGAAAAGAAAGAGGATGTGGTTCAGTTTCCTTCTACCCCTGAGAAGACTGAACTAAATGACCCTGTTGGACCTGATGATGAGGAGAGCTCTGGTAGCTCTAAAAGTTTAAAAGATGAAGTAGAACCTCCACCTCAGCCTTTGAGGAGGTCCACACGAATTAGGAAGCAACCTGAGAGGTTTGGTTATACATTGCTTGATTCTAGTTGTACTTTTACTTTGCTCACTAATGCTGATGAGCCTAGAACTATGACAGGGGCTATGGGCATGAAAGATGCAGGTTCCTGGAAGGAGGCCATGGAAGATGAGATGACTTTTTTGGAAAATAATAAAACTTGGGACTTGGTGCCTTTGCCTGATGGTCGGAAACCTTGTTGGATCTCAAAAATGTTGGTCTTAGACCACAAGAGGGTGTCAATCTCTTGATACGTTTTTGGTCAACAAGACAGGGTTTGTGCAGCTAGAAACCCCCTACTCTTTAGGTTCTGCTAGGCCTAGGTGGGTGTACCTAAATGATAAAGTAGATTTGGAAATCTAAATGGATTCTAATTTAGGCAATTATATTCACTATGGCACACAAATGTGAGATAATTGCAGAGCTTACTAAATAGTTTTGAATGAAAATGTTTGATGTATCAAGAATGTGGATTAGATTTGTATAAAATGCTCTAAGATTGATCAGTGTCTAATCTATTGGGTGGATGGAGTCAATGAATGATGATTATGTTTATGGAGATAGATGTGGAGGATTGGTAGGTCTACTTTACAGCTTAACTCTAACTTGTTGGGCACTTGGATTGTTTGAACCTTATGCAAATGTGCAGATATGTAAGTTACTGTGCTCTTCTTTTAATTATCCCAGTGATATTCCTCTAAATTACTGTGATCTTATGAAAGGAATTTAATTCTTAGCTTGAGGGAAACCAATCACAATAATTATTTCAAAAGGATTTTAATCCTTAGCAAGAACCATCAAAATAAATTACTTAAAAGGATATTTAATTCACTCCAACCAAAAACCAATCAGAATAACCACACACCAACAACAAATGTGTTGTGACAAATTATATGAATTTGAATAATTTGAAAGAACCACTTTGGAGACAACAAAGCAGCATATAAGCATGTAAATCAACACAACAGTTGAACGCTAAAATAGATCACCATGTAAGAACAACCTACTCCATTATATTGCTTTAGATATATATAATAATTGCATAAGTCTTTGAAATATGAAAGTGGATGAGTGGGATGGATGAAATCTATCTTCTTACTAATGCCTCACCTAAAATATGAAAATGGTAATGATGATTATCTTACTCCTACCTCTCTGAATTATATAGCAATATTCTGAAGAGGATGTACCTCTTCATAAGCGTCTTTTGGAATTAACAATTACAAATTATCATTAATCTCTAATGAGCCATAAATGGATTTGAGTAACATGATCCAAGTATTTTTGACTTAAATGGGTATTGGCACACTCCACAGCATTCTTTTCCGCAAACTCCATGGTAATCATCTTCTCCATGCATTCACAGGCCTCTTCCAATGCCGGATCTTCACTTTTCGCTGCTTCCAAGGCTTTCTGTAGGATCAGTTGGCATTCCTTCATCCATTCTTGCTAACTTTTCAGATCTTTGTTACCACTGAATAATGCAGGCACTCCTTCCTTGGAAGCATCAATGAATTCCTTAGCCTCTGCATGAAGTTCCTCATGAAAGTATGTATGTTTCCTGATCAGGTCTTTGGCATTAGTAATGGCTCCAGCATCAGGAGTGTCTATGTTCTGTATTTCTTGGAGCTTTTCTTGAAGTCTGTCATTTAACCTTCTATGTTCTTGGAGAGCAATGTGATTCTTGGAATAAGTAACCCAGAACTTATTCATCCATATCATCATATTAGCATATCTTTTTTGGAACACTGTAGAAAGTGCATCAAACTTGGCCTGGACTATCTGAGCATTAATCTGTGATGCTTCACCCTTGTCCTTTGTCTGGGAGCTTTCCCCTTGAGTTAACATTTTGGTAGGAACTGAATCTCTTAGAAAATCATTTCTTTATGCATTCTTTCACAGTTCAATTTATACATATCCCTTTCTTTGATCAACATTTGAATCTGTGCTTATTCAATTTTGCCACATTAATGCCAATATATGTTGTAACCACAGGATCAGTCTCACCCACTTTTAATGTCATTACATGACCAAATGCTTTTTCTGTATTAATAATTGCAAGCTTCTTGTGTGGAGGGTATAGGGCCCAGATCATGAGAGAATTCTCATATGGATTGTATCTTGATCCCGTATATACCTCTGTCACACCTTTTGGACTGAGTTTATGTTTGGCATCATCATTATGTAAAAAGCTATCAAAAACTAAAGAAGACTTTAAATCCAAACCAAGAAAGATCATTACACTGGACTCCTCTAATAACTTTCTTCCTCTTTCTGGAGTCATTTTTTAATTTCATTTTCAACATCTATTTTCAAGGTATTCAACAATTGTTTTTCATTACTTGGTGTAATATCTGAAACTGATTCCTTGATTGCTTTGCCTTTGTGCTTGTACAAGAAAGATTTGAACTTGGGAGACTGAATGAAATGATCATCTGAGACAGAAGATTTATAAGCCAACTACCTAGCATCAGTATCAGATGTTTCCTCAACTTCTTGTTCTCTGTTTGGAGGCCTGTATTCCTTAATTCTCAGTTTGGGGATCTTATTAAGCTGGCCTTGGGATCTTTCATCAGAAGATCCTTCACTGTCAGAAGATAACACTTCTGTCTCTTGTGTCTCCCTCATTTTCTGTTCAACTTCTTGATTATATTCATCAATGGCCAAATCAGCCTCCGCTTCCTCCATGTTCCTGATAATATCATCGTGAGGATATGGAATATGAACATATCCACTCAAATTTTGTTTCTTTCTTGCAAAATCAATAAAACCTTCAGTATCAAATCCTTTTCTCGATGCTTCTCTCCTCATATTGAAGTGTGACAATTAGTCCAAAATAAGGTCATACCCATCTTTTGAAAATATAATAAAATATCCAAAACATAATGTACTAGGAATGAATGATTGCTTGTCATATGCACTCAAGTTCATAACATTAGAATAGTCTAGCTGCCTGACAATTTCCAGGTATGCAATTCTATCTGGAACAATTTTTGGCAATAAAATAGGTGTATCTTTGAAGCCATAAACTCTGATCATGGTGGAGTCAAGGAAACAGTACCAATCACCCCAATTATGATTCACAGTTGGTGGTCCATCAAAATCTTTGGGCCTTAAAAACCTTTTGATCTCATCAGATAAAGAATAATTACATGGATAGCCATAAAATCTGTACAACATTTTGACAAAGAATTCTTCAAAATGCACATAACTAGAATTAACAAATCTACTATCCCAAATAGAGGTCCATAGTTGTGTTGGTAGTGGCTGACCATATTTATCTAATTGTGTAATTCTCAATTCCTCTGGCCACATCCCTAACTCCTGTCCATAGTATAGTATCACATGTATAAGAGATGAATAATGTTTGAAAGACATTGTAGGAGAACCATTTTTGATAGCCATCAATCCTGAATCAATTCCTCTAGAAATGTGTGCAACATAATCAAAGGCTCTTGCATTATGACATTGGATGTCTGCAGCGATTACCATTGGCCCTATAGACATATACTTAGGGACTTCTATTCTTAATCCAATGTCTAGGACTATAGAATAAATCGACATGAAAGGGAGGCCCATCATTATTCTCAATTGGCACCAAATTTCCATCTTGTCTAGGTTTGTGTAATGGTAATCTCCATCCTTTATAAGTGGTTTCCATTCTTGAGTACTCCTTTTCTAAATCTTCATGTACTATAGGCATATCACATGTGTTATCCAGGTTGAAAACTTCACATAATGCATTTTTAGACACATGTATGAAAGGTTCTCCTCGCAAGTTGCATATAGCATTAAGGTTCGGGTTATAGTGATAGGCCAAAAGTTTTATAAGATCCATATTTAAAAAGACATCAGTAACAACTAATTTCCCCAAATTAAAAGTCCAAGGGTTGCAGACGGGTTCAAATCTATTTCTTTGACAGTAGTGAAACATGAGCAGTTCATATCCCCTAATGGGAGTCCACACATTCCCTATATGTTTGCATTTGTCCTCTAATTTTTCTACATCTACCCTCAATTGTGCAGTCCTTCAAGGTTTAGGTCCCAAACCAGGCAATTGATCAATAAGTTCCTGATTCAGTTTTCGTTCTTGTGCTTTGCCTTCCCTCCCTGTTTCAATTTTTTGTCTTTTATTTTTGGGTTGGCTAGTTTGACCTTGTTTTTTATTTTTTGCTTTCACAGGACCTTCCATTTTATTTCTCTACCAAACAATAGAATTAAATTAAAATTTATTAGTAGTAGGGAAATCTGGTATGCTTACTTGTATGTCCCCGACGTCTTGAATTTCTCGACCTCCGGTCAATTCCCCGCTTTCTCCACTACAACCCTTGAAGATTTCTTTTGGTTAAATCCCTGCTTAGAAATTTTCAAATAAGGTTTGTTCAAGCAGCCATTAATGCCGGCCACTAGAATTAAATGCAACAGGTTTTTCGGATTTTGAAATGTTAGAGTGATATGATGTCATTGTATCGGTGAAACTGTTCTACTCTCATGCCGATCTGTGTGTTTCATTTGGCACCATCTTTTGTTTATACATTCACAACTGATCGCCAAGACCAACTGAATGTCTCCTTGATACGAAGTGTCGCTTGAGTTCTTTTGTTCAGTCGGGAAGATAATTCAATATTCTTAGTGAAATTGCCTTTTGTCTTATTTTTCAAATCTCAGTGTTTCAGGGAGAGCATCATCAAGTCTACCCGATATCAAAGTGATCTGGACCATTATGAACCCTTTTAGGCATCGCCAAGAGTCTTATCGACAAATAATCCTTATTTACATCTTCATCAGGCTGACATGTACCATTGTTTAGAAAATAGAATGCCCTCCTGATGTAATTAGTCTCCCCGATAGTTTTCTTTTATAGCTTTTGTTCATTGGGATACATTGGTGGGACTCTCGCTGAAACTTTTCAGTGCTTTCTCATCGGAGTGACTTGTATAGTTGGGAAGATATGAAAAACCCATTCTGATGATATATGTCACTCTGACACAACTAGTGTCTTGACTTATCAGCGAGAGTACATATATCTCTTGCCAAAACTATATCCATCTGTATGATGCTTGAGATCGGTTTGATTTAAAATTTTCATTCTGACTTTCTTTCTTTCGCCGATGAGTTTTCATCGGTGAAATGCTATGAAATGTCTTCCTGATTGCTATACAACTATTACATCTGGGATTTTTCATCGTTGTGACATTATCTATCTCTTCCCAATATGCATACAATGTACAATAGAGAATTAAAGCTTGTTAATCAGAAAGACATGCTCATGATCTTGCTGATAAAGATCAATTGCTCTTTTGTTCCACTGTGATCAGGGAGATGCTTAGATGGAATCATCAGTTGTTATGGGTTACAAAATGGATCTTGTCACACAAATTTTGACAATTTTTATTTATCATAAGATCAATGTGTGGCAAATTTCTATGGTATGTGGAGGATAAGTGGGTGTTCGCCAGTGAAAAATGTGAGTTTTTTCCAGTCCTAACAATGGCTTTGATTGGGGATGTATACCCCTTGTGGGTATAGAAAGAATCCAGGTCTCTGGGGAAGTAGACCCAATGTTTTATTTGTTTGGTATGGAAGTTGAAGTGCATTTAAAGTGGGAGTTGGTATGGATGAGAAATGGAAGTGGAGTGAAATCCTATACTACTGTGCATGGAAAATTTTATTTTAAAAGGTTCTTCATGAATTGTCCATGCACTGGCAATTCTTGTTCCCAGAGTGGAAATAGAGTGGAATCCTATACTACTGTGCATGAAAAATTTATTTAAGAGGTTTGTTAAGAATTGTCCATGCACTGGCGATTCTCCTTCCTCTTTATGATCTTAAGAAAAGAATTTTTTTAATAATTGTCCATGTACTGGCAATTCTTGTTCTTGTCATGTCATGTTCTGGAGGTAGTATGAATCTTCACTAGCCTTACCAACAATGACAAATGGAACTAGCCATAGAGTTTCAAATTTCCCATGTTTCCCTTTGTCTTGACTCTTGGCATTCCACATGAGAACCATGTCATCCATTTCAAAAAAAAAAAATTAGCTTTTTTTTCATATAGGTATTTCATCTGTGATTGCTTCTTTCTATTGTGTTGCTGAGCTTGGTCCTTGACCTCATCAAGTTCCATTAATTCTCCCATCCTCTACTCCATAGGTTCAGGAACTTCCAAATCTTCTTGCAAGATGAACTTACATACTAGTAATAGATTATGCAAAGGGAGCCTAGCCTGAGTCCCATACACAAGTTCAAAAGGTGATTTTCCAATGGCTTTCTTCATAGTGATTCTATCTTCCCATAAGGCTAGTCTCAACTTGGAATCCCAAGCCTTTTTATTATTATCCAACATCCTTTTTATGATATTTAGGATGCTCTTATTGCTGGATTCAGCTTGCCCATTTGCCTATGGATGATATGTTGAAGAATATGAGATCACTATACCATAGGATTGGAAAAATGCCTTGAACTCATTTGATCTAAAGCACATCCCATTATCAGTTATAATTCTGGTTGGCACTCTGAATCTGGTGATGATATTTTCTATTAGAAAGTTTATTACAACTCTACTAGTTGCTTGTTTTGTAGGTACAACTTCTACCCATTTTGTGAAGTAGTCTGTGGCTACTAATATCCACCTATGTCCCCCAGTAGATTTTTCTACAATCTCTCCTATGAAATCAATCCTCCACTGGTGGAATGGAGCCTCAACTTGTAAAGGTCTTAAAGGAAATGCCCCCTGATACTTCAATTTCCTAGAAAATTTTTGGTATGCTTCACATTTCCTAGTATAATCATAAGCATCATTGAAAACCCTAGGCCAATAGTAACCTGCCCTTAATACCTTATGAGCAGTAGTTTTTGCAGATTCGACTAGAGAGTTTTGTTCTTTCTCCCACGTACTCCTTGAGGTTGTAGAGTATAAACAATTGTCAATTATTGCTCGATGTTATATCAACCACAAAGCCCTACCTTTATAGTGCCAACTCATTGGAAATGCACTAATCTATGCAGAGAATTTTGATGTGTTAGCTAGTCTTTGTCTCCACTTCATCCCTAAAAGTGTTTAAGTGCCTACAAGTCTCTAATTTGTGCTTCAATAAGTAAACCCACATCTTTTGGGAGTAATCATCCACAAACAATCCAAAGTATTTGGTTCCATTGTAAGATTCTTGAAGAGGTTCATCTATGAACTAAGTCAATAATGTTTATGGCTCAAGTTAACCTATCACTTTCAAACCTCAAGCTATGCTCCTTTACAATGACAACCAAAACACTATACTTATAGTTGAAGTAGTTTCCCTGATGGGCCCATGAACCATCTTATACCTACTCACTATGAGGTAAGCAAGAGTCAAGTTTCCAAAGCATGCCATAGTTATTGAGAGTAGTTGCATGAGTTTGTGATTGTAGTAGATAGAGCAAGGTGTCGAGTAGCCTAACTATTTGATGAAGGAATCTCTATCATCTAGTCTCTCTCTCAAAAGATGAAGGCATCTCTCCTCTCTAGTGCCATTTATCTCTCTATTTTCATCTAGTCTCTCTAGATCTAGTCATCTCTAGCTCGAGAAGGCTAGTGAGGGCTAGCTAACAATGCTCCCCCAACCTCCTCACTCTCTATAGTAGTGGAGATGGGCGGATCAACTGATCACACCAGTGCACCCTTGAACTAGTTTAGTTCTTTTGGTCAACCCCATCCCATCTATAGAGATTGGATTAGATATGGCTTCTTGTAGATCATTTAGGGGTGTCATTCTCTAGTTTAGGGCCATTTGTTGATAGCCTAGAGGTGCTCCTCTCCTTCCACCTCCACTTCCACCTCCCCTCCCCCTCTTTATAGATGTTGATGTTGGGTATGGGATAAATTCCTAGCCCCTAGATAGATAGTTCAAGGCCTCCCTATCCCTAGATTAGGTTGGCCCATATAGAGATAGATATGTTGTTATATGGAGCCTAATCAGACTCGAAGGTTAAATTTACCCCACTTTTATCAGTGCAGTTTCCCCCCAAATCTTTTAACAAGGTCAAGGGGCAGTGCCCCTTGCGGGGGTTTGGGGGTAGTGCCCCCAAGATGAGGTCAAGGGGTAACACCCCTGGTGTGCTCCCTGTCGCAATATAGGGCAAGGTTGAGGGGCAGCGCCCCTAAAACCTCCAATGATTTTTTATTATTTTATTAAGGCGTCTGGAGTTATTTTTTCTATTGGTCAACATAAAAACCCTATTTTTGTAACCGACATAAGGCTTGATAAAAGCAGCTAAGGGTTAGGGTTTCTATTGATGTATTGTAGCATTTTGTAGTAGTATTGAGTTGCAAGGATTGCTAGTTGTAATCAGTTTGATTTACTAGATAATAATATTGGACTCTCTGTTGGCAGATGTAGCCTGGGTTTGGGTGAACCACGTTAAAACTTGTCTCTTGCTATTATTATTTCTATGTATTTTCATTCCTCTATTTAATGTTTATCTGCATTTAATTGATATCTTCTGCATTCAATCCCTAACAAGTGGTATCAGAGCACATTGTGTTTGATTATTGTCTGCAGGAAGCTCTCACGATTGAGTGGGAGTCTCACGGTTGAGTGGGAGCAATGGTGGACAAGGGTAAATTGAAGGTAGATAAATTCAATGGGTAGAACTATCAGTTATGGAAGATGCAGATGGAGGATTATCTCTATTAGAAGGATATATGGAGGCTGTTGGAAGGAATAGCCAAGAAACTGGCAACAATGACTGATGAGGATTGGAATCTTCTGGATAGAAAGGCACTGGGAACCATTCAATTGTGCCTAGCACCATCTATGGCATTCAATATAACAGAAGTGATGACAACAAGTGAACTGATGAAAGCTTTGGCTAAATTGTATGAAAAACCCTCAACCTCAAATAAGGTATTTCTCATGAAGCATTTGTTTAAACTAAAAATGATTGAAAGAGGATCTATGATAGATCATTTAAATGAGTTTAATACAATTACCAGTCAGTTAACTTCTGTAAAAGTGAAATTTGATGAAGAGGTGAGGGCTCTCTTGATATTATGTTCTTTGCCAGAAAGATGGAATAGCTTGGTAATGGTTGTAAGTAACTCTATCTCTGGTTTAAATACTTTGAAATTTGATGATGTTGTTGGCGTTATCCTTAGCGAGGAAATGTGACAGAAAAGATCAGGAGGGTCCACATCAGGTAGTGTTTTGAATGCAAAAAGTAGGGTCAGATCAAAGGAGAGAGGAAAAGATTCTAGAGGTCATAGGAAGTCAAAAAGAAAATTAAAGGACAAGAGGTCCCAATCCAGAGGACAGAAGGATTGTTGGTATTGTGGGAAACTAGGTCATCTGAAGAAAGATTGCTAGTTTCGGAAGAATAAAGGAGACAAATAAGAAGGCAATAAGGAGGCAAATGTGGTAAGTAATAAATCTGAAGATGATGCTTTGATTCTTTCCCTAGATAATGTTGATGATTCATGGGTTTTAGATTCAGGGGCCTCATTTCATGTTATGCCCCATAGAAGTTATTTTCTTGATTATGTCCAAGGGGATTTTGGGCTGGTTTATTTGGGAGATAACGAACCTTGTCAAATTGTTGGAAAGAGAAGAATCAAGATTAAGTTGCAGAATAGAAATCATTGGCTACTACAAGAGGTAAGGTACCTTCCAAGGCTGAGTAGGAATTTAATTTCAGCATGGCAACTAGCTGATGAAGGTTTCATTGTTACATTTACTGATAAAAATTGGAAGGTTGCAAAAGGTGCCTTAATAGTAGCAAAAGGTGTGAAAGTAGGCACCTTATATCTTTGTACAGGTCATATTGTTCCTTCTACTTTAGTTGTTGCAGAGAAAAAATAAACAGGTTCAGGAACAGTTGCTGCAGGTTCGCAGGAAGAGACTGAAATAGTTGTTGCAGGTTTTGAGACAACACTGTGGCATAACAGACCTTGGCATATGAGTGAAAAAGGTATGAAGGTACTTCATTCTAAGAAAGTTTTACCAGGTCTGAAATGTATTAATATAGATTTCTGTGAAAGTTGTGTGTATAGAAAACAAAAGAGAGTCAGTTTTCTCAAGGATGGGAAGCAAAAGAAAGATGAAAAGTTGGAGCTTGTGCATATAGATGTATGGGGACCAGCTCAGGTATCTTCTCTCAGTGGCTCTTGGTATTATGTTACATTCATAGATGATGCAACTAGGAAGATTTGGATTTATTTCCTTAGGCAGAAATCTGATGTATTTGAAACATTTAAGAAATAGATAAGCTTGGTTGAGAATGAGATGGGTAAAAGATTAAAATGTCTCAGATCTGATTGAATGCATGAATAGGACAATAATGGAGCATGCAAGGACCATGAGATTGCATGTTGGGCTGCCTTTAAACATGTGGGCAAAGGCTGTCGATACCGTTGTATATTTAATTAATAGAGGTCCTTCAGTTCATTTGGGTTGTGGTATTCCAAAGTAAGCATGGATCGATAAGAAGGTGAGTTATTCTTTTCTCAAAACCTTCAGATGTGAAGCATTTGCACATGTAGATTTTAAAAATAGAACCAAGCTGGATGCAAAATCAAAAAAATGTACCTTTGTTGGATATGGCATTGATGAATTTGGTTATAGGCTTTGGATTTTGAAAATTAGAAAATTGTGAGAAGCAGGGATATTGTATTCAATGAGAAGGTGTTGTACAAAGATCATTTGCAGTAGCATGAGAAGAAAGAAAAGGATTATGTGGTGCTGGATGATGCTCTAAATAGTGATGTTCCAGTGGTTCCTCATGCTCCGTACTAGCAACAAGAAATACCACAAACTCTAGTGAATGTTAGACGCTCAACAAGGCTAAGCAGACCTCCTGAAAGGTTTTCTCCCTCTTTGTATTCTATTTTGTTAACAGATGATGGTGAACCTGAAGGGTATGAGGAAGCTATGCAGGTGGATACAAAGGTTCAGTGGGAGTTTGCAATGAAAGAAGAAATGGACTCCTTGCTGAAAAATCAAACTTGGGAATTATGTAAGTTACCTATAGGAAAAAATGCTTTACCAAACAAATGGGTTTACAGGCTGAAAGAAGAAGATGGAGGTAAGAAAAGATTTAAAGCCAGGTTAGTTGTAAAAGGATTTGCACAGAAAAAAGGTATTGATTTCGATGAGATATTTTCTCTGGTTGTCAAGATGACTTCTATTCGTACTGTTTTAAGTATTGTCGCTGCTGAAGATTTGCATTTGGAATAACTAGATGTGAAAACTGCCTTTCTCCATGGTGATTTGGAGGAGGAGATATATATGGAACAACCCCAAGGATTTGAGGTCAACGGTAAGGAGAAACTGGTGTACAGATTGAAGAAAAGTTTGTATGGCTTGAAACAAGCACCTTGACAATGGTATTTGAAATTTGATAGTTTTATGGCTGAGCAAGGCTACAACCGGTGTAATTCTAACCATTATGTTTATTTTAAGAGGTTGGATAATGACAGCTACATTATTTTATATTTATATGTTGATGATATACTTGTAGTAGGGTCTAACATGGATCACATAAGAGAGTTAAAACAACAGTTAGCACAATCATTTGCTATGAAGGATTTGGAGGCAGCAAAACAAATCCTTGGTATGAAAATTTGCAAAGATAGGAAGAATAGAAAATTGACTCTATCTCAAGCTGATTGTGTTGAAAAGGTGTTGCAGAGATTCCATATGGAGAATGCAAAAGCTATCAACACACTTTTGCCTAGTCATTTGAAATTGACTAAGGAGATGTGTCCTAAGACACAAGAGGAGGAAGAAAAAATGTCCAAGGTACCATATGCTTCAGATGTAGGAAGTTTAATGTACGCCATGGTATGCATGAGACCATATATTGCACATGATGTAGGAGTCGTAAGCAGGTATATGAGTCATCCCATATTGGAACATTGGAATGCGGTAAAATAGATTCTTAGATATTTGAGAGGTACATCCAACAAACACTTATGTTTTGGGGGCTCTAATACTGATTTAGCAAGCTATGTGGACTCAGATTTGGTAGGGAATATTGATACCAGGCAGAGTACTACAAGTTATGTCTTTACTGTAGGTGGGACAGCAGTGAGTTGGATCTCATGGTTGTAAAAGGTGGTTGCTTTATCCACCACGGAGGTAGAGTATGTAACTGCAACAGAGGCAAGCAAGGAGATGATATGGTTGCAATCTTTCATGGAAGAATTGGGAAAACAACAGGCTAACAGTTATTTGTTTACAGACAGCTAAAGTGCCATACATCTTGCAAAGAATTTTGCCTTGCATTCAAAGACCAAACACATACAATTGAGGTATCACTTCATTCAGTCGGTGTTGGATGATGGATAGTTAAGGCTGGAAAAGATACATACAGATGAAAATCCAGCGGATATGTTTACGAAGGTAGTGACAAGGGAGAAGTTGAACTCCTCTTTAGCTTCGGTTGGTCTTCAAGACTGAAAACAATAAAATCATAACAACAGAGTCCAGGGTGTTATTTCCAGTGGGAGCTATAGGGTCAATGGTGTTATGATCAGTCTCCAAGTGGGAGATGATATGGTGTGGAGTCTGATCAATCTCCAAGTGGGAGATTGTTGTTATATGGAGCTTAATCAGACTCAAAGGTTAAATTTGCCCCACTTTTATTGGCGCGGTTTCCCCCCAAATCTTTTAACGAGGTCAAGGGGCAGCACCCTTTGCGGGGCCTAGGGGCAATGCCCCTGGCACGCTCCCTATCGC
The DNA here is from genome assembly GCA_027924645.1 of Cunninghamia lanceolata. Classification (NCBI taxonomy): domain Eukaryota; kingdom Viridiplantae; phylum Streptophyta; class Pinopsida; order Cupressales; family Cupressaceae; genus Cunninghamia; species Cunninghamia lanceolata. The sequence goes on along the minus strand of BSBN01000416.1, from coordinate 507,830 downwards.
GATACAGGGCGGGGTCGAGGGGGCAGAACCTCCAATGATTTTTTATTATTTTATAAGGCGTTGGGAGTTATTTTTTCTATTGGTCGACATAAAAACCCTATTTTTGTAACCGACATAAGGCTTGATAAAAGAGGCTAAGGGTTAGGGTTTCGGTTGATGTATTGTAGCATTTTGCAGCACTATTAAGTTACAAGGATTATTGGTTGTAATCAATTTGATTTATTGGATAATAATATTGGACTCTCTGTTGGTGGATGTAGCCTGGGTTTGGGTGAACCACGTTAAAACTTGTCTCTTGCTGTCATTATTTCTGTATATTTTCATTCCTCTGTTTAATGTTTATCTGCATTTAATTGATATCTTCTACATTCAATACCTAACAAGATATGGGTATGACATTCAAATGAAGAATTCTAGATAGACTCAAGACCCTATAGATAGAGTTTGGGGTGGAGGGAAACGTTCCATCTCTAGGATCTAGTTCAGTTCTAGTGATCCCTTTGAACTCTGATCCAAATTATGGTGACCCCTAGATCCATAGACAAGGGCCCTATCTAATCTAATCATGGACTCTTTCTTCTCATGTTGAAAGATGGTCTGCCAAAGACTAACTAGTTTAGACCGAATGCTCTTCTAGAGACTCTATCTTGAGCATGCATAACTAGAACCCCTATGCCATAAACAATTTAAGGGAAAGGGTTTCTTACATACCTCATCCTCCTTTCCCAGATGGATAGTTTAGGAGTCAATGCCCTATCCATCTAGTTCACCCATATCTAAACTCTTATCTATCTAGCTTTACAACCTATATACTTGTCCCTGCTAAAGAATCAACTATTATTTTCTTTGGTGCATAAGGATGTGATCTAAAATTAGGTAATGATCTATTGTATCTACATGAGGTGTTGAACCAAGCAACTATTACACAAGAAGGGATGTTAGGCGAGATGTTGGACAACCTCCCTACTCTAGGGTTTTATGCTATTAGATCTACCTTTATCTCTATAATGGCATTTTCTCTTTTAACTTGAACTCGATATCAATTTGCATCTAGATTTATTTCTAGAGAATCTATGAGTGAAACTTAATTAGCTACTAGGTACTCCACAACCAAATCTATGTCACCTATTTATGAAACTGTATCTCAGTCTACTAGCTCCATATCAATACATTGCTTAAATTGGCCATGTAATAGCCACCACTACCAACGTGATATATAGGCTCATGGGGAACCTACTAACTATGACTATGATATGCCCTTAGTGCCTCTCCTACCCTTACTAACTATGTTGTGAGAACCAAATTTTCTATTTAATGGTGAGCCACCTATACCCCTAGGGATGGAGACTATTATAGGCAAGAGAAAGATTTGTGTCCATCATTGGCATGGCTTAGAAAGTTGGGCCTTTGTATATCACGTGGGATTGGATGGAGAATATGCAAAAAAATTCACTATTGCCTCACATGTCAAGGATGCATATATCGATTCATGCACAATGTGGATCATTGATACCTTCATCATTAGTTGGTACTCACTTTGAGCACATACCCAAGGTTCATGAAGGAATCATCCTTGCCTATTATTTCCCTAAGCGATGTGGAATGTTAGAAGAGCCATGGGATAAACACACTATAGTTACATATGCATGCCTACAAAGGTTGTAGAAGGTAGAACTATAATTGACATCAAGGTTGTAAGGCTAAGAATAATACCATTCCAACCCCAACTGATTCATTATATGATGCATGCCCTCAAGAAGACCTAGATACGAGAGATCCCATGATATGAAGGTAGATCATTGTGAGTGTGTGTATCACAGAGGGTGGGTCCATTAGAGATCATTGTAGATGGTGGAAGGAAGGGCTACTCAACATGATATTCCTTGAATCTGTCAAACTCTAGTGTTACTCTGATAGAATGATAGGTATTATAGGTGGTGATTCTTGATACTCTAGGTGGACTTGTTGGCCTATTTTGTTTCACAGCCAAATAGTCCAAACCCTTAAACCCTAAGTGTTTTCCTTCCCCTTAAGCCCCAGGTTTTACGGTCATCTTCCTTCGTGTTATAATCCATCGTTGATTGTCTAGCCTAGGTTGCCGGTCACTTAAGTTATGACTTTGAGCCTTTTATGTCATGAAGTGACCAATCCCAAGTCCTAAGGTTTACCCTTTGTCACCCTATTGAACACAAGGAATACTGAGAGGGGGGGTGAATCGGTATTCTATAAAATAATTCCCTTGCATGCTCTTTAATCCATTTATCGAATTCAATGACATGAAAGAAGAATAAACATAGAAACAACAACCATAAAGACATAACACATAGACACCAAGATTTTTACGTGGAAAACCCAAAAAAGGGAAAACTACAGTGAGTGTTAGCTCACAATATATTATGATAGCAATACCGGATTACAAAAGGCTCACTGTCTAAAGAAATGCTCACTGTAGGCAGACTCACTGTCCACAGAGAAAGAAAGATAGAAGAGAGAAAAGAGAATGGCTCACTGCCAGTTATGAACTGTTACAAATGCATCTACAACATGTTGGAGTACAGTTCCATTGATCATTCGATATATTGATTCAAAACTCTTCATCATTACTGCTCCACTTTTTTGTTCTGCTCACATAAGCCCTGTTCTACAAAACCTTGTTCTTCTTCACACTGATCTGATCACAAAAGCAAACTTTATTCATACATTCACAATATTCGTGACATATTCACCCTTTTTGCATCACAATCCATCCAATATATATATCCACACACATATTTGAATCTTGATTAGGTCAACCTAAAACAAATAGTGCTTGTATACAAAAGTAATACCAAGTCGGCCCATAACTTCAAATGCGATCATTATGAAACTCTAAAATCCTTGTTAGTGATTTATTACTGATCCCTTATCATACCTTTAGAACCATAGAACATAATATTCAACTACTGATAAATGTGGATCTCAGAACTGTCACTCTGTCATTGTGAAACATTGTTAGATTGCAAGCCGATAAAGAATAACTTGTAGAATGTGATCAAAAGTACTTCAAAAGCTATAACTTTGGATTTAGGTAGTCATAATAAGTATCTTTACTACCTCAAAACTGCAAGACAAAATATGCAACAAGAGAGGAAATCAAACCCTTTTTCTCTGGTACTGTACATTGTTCCTAACTTAGGTTTTCTCAGCCGGACTTAGCTCAATCATAGTATGTCTTTCAGAGATCTTCAGGACTTGCAAACTTCAATATAACACCTTCAAACAACTGCAAACAACATACCTGAACCACACACTGTGGTCTTCAACTACAGAGGCATACCATTTCTATCACTGTCAATCATTCTTTGTACTGTCCATACTTAGTCATTCTATCTAAGTAGTCTTCCAGACTAAAATCTCCTTTACCAAACCTTGTTGCCATCAATGACAACTTCCAATAGAGCAGTGTCTCTTGACTATGTTGCCAACAATCTCCCCCTTTGTCATTGATGGCAACACTTAGTGAAAAATATATATGTTGCTCCCCCTTACTCTGTACACCCTGTTTTACTTCTCCCCTTAGTTGATTGGCTATTTTTCACTGATTTTCTTCTCCCCCTTTGACATCAATGGCAAAGGTATATACCAAAATTGTGTCAAAATCTCAAAATTGACATACTCTTCCGCATATGTATAGATACAATCTTTAACTTAATTATTTGTGGGTTGAAGGATGTCATTGAAAATGATCTTGATTTGAGCTAACTCTCCAGCCCAACTCTTCTTTGCATTGTCCAAAAGTTGAATGTGGCCATTTATTAGGAAGACTATTTTCTCTACTTTCTGCACATCTGAGGGTGTGTCAATTATTGTACTTACATTTACTGCTTCTACTACAAGATTTGACATTGAGTCTAGCTTAGGACTTATTAGCCCTCTCAATTGACACATTCTATTTTTCATTTGATCCCTCTTATTCATTAGATCACTGATGTTATCATGAATATTAATAACTTGTATCTCTTTCGTACTAATTGACTCAACGTCAGGTCAAAAGTCTTGGAGATATTTATCAGTTGTAGTTCTAAGTCCTTGATCTTTTATTCCAATTTCTTTGTAGCTTCCAACCATGATAAACAAAATTTGTGCATGTCACTATTGGACCTTGTAACAAATTCTCAGATTCCAAAATTTGTTTCTCTTGTTGCTTTTCCAAAAATTCCTTTACCATTTCTACTGGATCCTTAATGGTGGATGGTCCTACAGTGTCTCTTGATGCATCAGACACTCTCTTCTCTTCGTCCTTCTCCTTATCAGTGTGATCTGATTGTTGTTCCAGAGGAGGATTTGTACTGGTTTGCTTATTTTCAACTTTATCCTGACCATCTGTGACATTGACTTGATTAGGTGCAGGGGCTTGATCTTTTTTCTTCTTTGTCCCTTCATCATTTTTGTCTGACCCTTTGTCCATTCTATCATCCGGAGAAGATGTGTCATCTCCAACACTTGTTTCTTCATTAACATATATGGTTGGGAGATAAAATTTCTTCAAAACTCTCAAGGTGATTTCCTCAATTTCTTTGACTACCTTCTTAATGTCATTTGCCATTAGAGTATTCATCCTTTTCTTTGTTCTAAATTATTTATGAAGCACTTTGGAGACTTTTGCCTTTTCTTCTGGGGTGATTTCAGGACATAGCTTTATTAATGTGTGTTCTCTAAGCTCAATGTCCTTGGCCATAGCAACTTTTTTCCTTGTAGACATTATACTTCCCAAGCTATCTGGGAGATCAGTAATTATTTCAATGAGAGATTTATTGTATATGTCCAAGTATTGGATGACAGCAGCCTCAATGACCTTTTTATTTGCATCGTCAAAGTCATCATACAGTTGGGCAGTAGGTTTTAGATTGCCATCAACTATAATGGCCTTCAATACTTCCTCCAGACTCATTGTAGTTTGGTCTTCTGCATGTGCTTCAATCTTAGCCTTCTTTCTCCCTTTACCCTTACCGGAGATTTTCTTTTTTGTGGCACCTGAGGGTTTGCCTTGCTGAGAACTGGAGGGTGGTGCACATTGTGCTTTCATCTTCTTCACCTCTTCATCAGTCCTAGTTTCCTCATCATCAACTGCACCAACACTGACATACACTCTCTGACCTTTGGTCTTCTTCCTCTTGCCATTTTGCACTTCTGCAGTTGTTGTGGAGGGAATACCAGAGGATTTAGATGTTGTTCCAGAGGAACTTGCACCTCTTGTTCTTCTTTTTGGTGCAGTAGGTGCCTCTTGTTGCACCTCTTGAACTTTCAAAGCTTTATTATCTTCCTTTTATTGCTCCTTCTCCTTTTCTTTAGCTTCTCTTTCTACCTCAGCTCTAGCTCTTATGGATGATATTTGTTCTTTGGTGAATCCTTTGCTTTGTGCATATTCTTCTACCATTTTCCTAGCCTTTTTCTGGATTTTAGGCTTCCTTAGTTCAACATGAACTTTTACAGATAGCTCTTCATATGTGCCAAACCTTTCCTCTGAGGTATCCCTAGGTTTGCTTAACATGTGTTGGGCATATCCATCTAACACATCAGTTGCTACTTCATACCCCATTGGTATAATCCAGACTGTTCTAGGCTCAACAGCCTCCATCATGTACTGATCCTTGTTGACAATGAAGCATATGTCATTTTATATTTTTCCACAATTGTCTTAGGGATTCTTTCCCTAGATTGCATTACCCTTTGGAAGTTCTTGAAATAGCCCCATAGGGTTGTAGTCTGTGTGTCATGACTTCCTATACTACTCAAATGATTTCTAATCTATATTGCAACTGATTTATCACTAGTCCATAACAAATTCTTAATCCCTAGTAGCTCTTGCATAAAATAAAAGAATAGGCACATAATTAGAGTACCAAACTTGAATGAATATTTATGCTCGTTTGTCTTCTTTAGATTCTCTATCAATTGTTGTTAGAGCAACTCACAAAGATCACAATCTGCATTCTCCTTGATTATTTCATAAGCTGTGTATATAGCAGTACTAGAGACAGAGTTCTCCCAGTTGGTGAAATAGATTTTGTAGTTGATTACCATAGATGCAAACCTTACTGCATGGTCTTCAATGTCGTTAACTGTTAAAGCGCTTTTGTCATCACGGTGTCATTCTTCATAGATTTTAACATAGGTACTATTCTAGTGGAATTCAACCTAGTTATAGCCCTTATCGCATCCTTCGTGATCATTAGTGGTCTTTCCAACACATGAATTCAGCATGTATCCTGCTCAAGACGTACCGGGCCCATTCATCTTCCACAAATGTTGGGAATTCTATATACTGAATGAATTTCTTCTCACTTAATGCCTTATATTCTTCCTTCAAATCAAAATTGTCATGGCTTAGATGTTTCAGATAGAGATCATCAAACCTACTATCACCAAATTCTTCTAGGGCAACATGAATGTAAGCCCTAACATCCTCCGCATGCATCACTTTGTGTGGTATATCCAAAAATGCACCCACTAGATCAATCTCCATTGATTTGAAGGGGTGTTTCTTAAATTTTGACCACACTTTCTCAGTGATATCAACAACTTGTGGAGTAGCCATTGCAACAATTAAACAAATTTGTTGTAGGGTTTCAAACTGAAAATACCTCTTTTGCTGAAATAGGGTTTTCTTTGATTTTCTTTGGAAATCTCTATAGTCGCTTTGAATTTAGTCTTCAGCACTCCTTGGACACTTGATAGCTCAAATGTAAAGTGATTTTTCCTTTGGATGTAATCCTTTTAACCCTTGTTTCCAAAACGTAATCGCCATAAATGTTGTTTTTCAAAAAACTGTCAAACACTTCATTTTTAAATACAGTCCATCAAGATTGCTCCGCAATATTCTGCACTTGAACCTTTTCTACCGATTTTTTTTTCAAAAGATTTGTCATATAAAGCTTTTCATCATATCTTCGTGTCGGATCTTAGCACTAACTATCTGGCTAGGGGATTTGGATTTTCAATACAAATCCTCCTGAGCTAGAGCTCCCAATTTACTTCTCAGAAGAAATAACTACACCAGAGGCTGGTGCGGATCCATCCCTAACCTTATTAACATCCTTCTTAATCCAGACTTTGCTCATTTACTTCTGGATTTCCTTTGGATCAATCTTGTTCTTACCTTTATCTTCTCTCTGCTCTGTTTTCCTCTTCTCTGTAGGATAGTCTCTTTTCTCATTCTTGCTTCTACAAAATCTTGCAACATGTCCAAACTTATTGCAATTGTAGCATACCACATTCCTCTATCCCTGATTCCTTCTATTGATTGGATTCATTCTTGATCTGCATTGGTTAGCCATATGTCCAAATCTAATGCATGCAAAGCACTTTCCATTGAAGGATTGAGTATTCCTTGCATTGTTAAAACCATTCCTTACCAGACTTCTGCATTCATTTGATCTAAGACCAATTTTCTTGAAATTGAAACATTGACCAGAGAATGATGGAATATTTTGATGCATTCTACTCCTACACTAAGTAGCCTTATGACCAAACTTATTGCAATTAAAACAATAGCCATTGAAAGATGGGTACCTTTGAGCATTTGGCTATCTGACCGGAGGTCTTCTAGGTCTTCTTCTCTGATTCATAAACTGGTTACCTTTGTTTTTCCTCATCTCAATGTTTTCTTGACCTAATTTAGAACTCTCTCCTTTTTCAAATCCCAAACCTTTCTTGTCATCTAGATTTTTCTAACTATCAAGCAACTCGTCAAGCTTTGCAGAGCTTATTTTGAACTTTTCTTTGTAACTATTTGCCACCTCCATATCAAACTTTAGAAGTATAATGTCTTTTGCCAACTTTTCACATTCTTTAGATTTGTCTTTTAACATTTTATTCAAATGTTCCTCAGCTTTTTCTTTCTCTTCAACCAACCTTGATAAATTATTTAGGGTTTCATTTGCTTCAATCAACTGTTCACTTAGCTATCTATTTCTATCCTTTGATCTATTGACTTTCTCTCTTATCTTTAGGATGCATTCATCTGCTTCTTTGGCATTTTCCTTCAAATCCTAGATATCTACTTCATACTTATCAAGATCTTCAAGGGCTATTTTTAATTCTTGATTAATTGTGACACTGCCTGGATCAGGATACCTTATGGATGCCATGAGTACTCTTTCCCAGATCTTCCTCAAGTTGTTAAGCTTCTTCCAAGGAACCTTGCTCTGATACCAATTGTTGAACACAAGGAATACTGAGAGGGGGGGTGAATCAATATTCTATAAAATAATTCCTTTGCATGCTCTTTAATCTATTTACCAAATTCAATGGCATGAAAGCAGAATAAACATAGAAACAACAACCATAAAGACATAACACATAGACACCAGGATTTTTACGTGGAAAACCCAAAAAAAGGAAAAACCATGATGAGTGTTACCTCACAATATATTATGATAGCAATACTAGATTACAAAAGGCTCACTGCCATAGGGCTCACTGCCCAAGGACTTACTGTCCAAACAAATGCTCACTGTAGGTGGACTCACTGTCCACAGAGAAAGAAAGATAGAAGAGAGAAAAGAGAACGACTCACTGCCAGTTATGAACTGCTACAAATGCATCTACAACATGCTAGAGTACATTTCCATTGATTGCTCAATATACAGATTCAAAACTCTTCATCATTCCTACTCTACTTTTATGTTCTACTCACATAAGCCCTGTTCTACAAAACCTTGTTCTTCTTCGCACTAATCTGATCACGAAAGTAAACTTAATTTGCACATTCGCAATATTCACAACATATTCACCCTTTTCGCATCGCAATCCATCCAATATATATATATATCCACACACAGATTTGAATCTTGATTAGGTCGGCCTAAAACAAATAATGCTTGTATACAAAAGTAATACCAAGTCGGCCCATAAATTCAAATGCGATCATTATGAAACTCTAAAATCCTTGTTAGTGATTCATTACCAATCCCTTATCATACCTTTAGAACCGTAGAACATAATATTCAACTACTGATAAATGTGGATCTCAGAACTGTCACTTTGTCACTGTGAAACATTATCAGACTGCAAGCCGATAAAGAACAACTTGTAGAATGTGATCAAAAGAACTTCAAAAGCTATAACTCTAGATTTAGGTAGTCATAATAAGTATCTTTACTATCTCAAAACCGTAAGACAAAATATGCAACAATGGAGGAATGCAGACCCTTTTTCTCTGGTACTGTACACTGTTCCTGACTCAGGTTTTCTCACCCAGAGTTAGCTAAATCATAGTATGTCTTCTAGAGATCTTTAGGAGTACAGTTCCATTGATCGTTCAATATACAGATTCAAAACTCTTCATCATTACTGCTCTACTTTTTTGTTCTACTCACATAAGTCCTATTCTACAAAACCTTGTTCTTCTTTGCACTGATTTGATCACAAAAGTAGACTTAATTTGCACATTCGTAATATTCACAACATATTCACACTTTTTGTATCGCAATCCATCCAATATATATATCTGCAAATAGATTTGAATCTTGATTAGGTCGGCCTAAAACAAATAGTGCTTGTATGCAAAAGTAATACCAAGTTGGCCCATAACTTCAAATGCAATCATTATGAAACTCTAAAATCCTTGTTAGTGATTCATTATCGATCCCTTATCATACCTTTAGAACCACAGAACATAATATTCAACTACTGATAAATGTGGATCTCAAAACTGTCACTTTGTCACTGTGAAACATTGTCAGACTGCACGCTGATAAAGAACAACTTGTAGAATGTGATCAAAAGAACTTTAGAAGCTATAACTCTGGATTTAGGTAGTCATAATAAGTATTTTTACTGCCTCAGAACCATAAGACAAAATATGCAATAGCGGAGGAATGCGGACCTTTTTCTCTAGTACTATACACTATTCCTAACTTAGGTTTTCTTACCTGAACTTAGCTAAATCATAGTATGTCTTCCAGAGATATTTAGGACTTGGAAACTTGAATATAACACCTTCAAACAACTGCAAACAACATACCTAAACTGTACACTATGATCTTCAACTGCAGAGGCATACAATTTCTATCACTGTCAATCATTATGTATACTATCTATACTTAGTCATTCTGGCTAAGTAGTCTTCCAGACTGAAATCCCCTTTACCAAACCTTGTTGCCATCAATGAAAACTTCCAATAGAGTAGTGTCTCTTGACTATGTTGCCAACACACATGATGACTTCATTTCTTAAATCTTAAGTCCTTCTGGGCCCAAGGGTGCCACATGACGGTATTTCATGCACCCACAGACCGCCGAGGCTTATGTCACTTTCCTTCCTCACGACTGCAAAATGAAGACAACTGTAAAGTATGTCAGGGGCCCATGGCCATAGGATCAATGACTCCATCAAACGAAGGAGATAGCACCAAGTGTCAAGGATTTAGCAGTGGGGCCACAGCTTTGAAGATTGGACGACAGCACAGTGTCACAAGTGAATCTTGCTTGCGGGGAAGATTTTGTGCATGACCATGAGATGTCAACAAGTGGCATGTTGCGCCTTCTCTCCCAAATCTCTCAAGTGGGCCCTTATACGCTGATGACTATTAAAAGAAATGACTCACCTGCACCCTTAGCATCACGTATGCCAAGTCGACAGGCCTCAACGAAGAATTAAAAGGAAAGAGTTATGCAGCGTGAATCAGAGCCAATGATCTTATAACCATTTGTTCATCCAACAGCTCCAATTTAAATTCAGGGTTTTAAACATTCTAGTGGCGCCAAAGGCATTCGACCGAGTTGGTGAGCTCTGTAGATGAAATTTATGAAGGATGGCTTGATTCTTCAATGCGAAGGGACTTCGGTGGCTCGGTGACAGATCTTCCTGTGGTCGATGATGACTTTTGGGCTCTCCCCTTCAATGCTTTGTCCTCTCTTGCATATGGGCAACCATTCCTCAGGTTACAGGTCTACCAGAGGCATGGGTTCTGTCCTCATTGCCACCTATTCCTGGCTCTGCATTGATGTCTGCCTTAGTGTTCTTAGATCCCGTGGACCTACTTCAATGTTCTCTGCACAAGAATTTGATATATAAACATTGTAATCTTCAGTAGAAGAGGAGGGAGTAATTTTCTGGGTTGTTATGCTGCCAAATTCTTTGTAGTCAAACCTCTTAGTGCAGTTGCAGGATTATCAGAATTTGACTCACTATGCCTGTAGCTTGCCCTCTGTTGTCTTTTGGTTAATCCACCCATGAATGTAATTGGCTATACTGTGTCTTTTCCTATTATAAATTATTTTACATTGTAATATTTTTTGGCCTTCATGATCAATATGTGCACAATATCTTGCCTCTCTTATACTCTAATTTCTGTGTTTTATTTGAAGTTGTGATCTATTCTGTGAGTAAAATGGATCCTCTGTAGATTAGGTCTTCATCCCAAAGCCTCAATTAGTTCTATAAGTCTATGTGAACCTTCCCTTGTGATTGAGATCATTGTTGTGTCTCTTCTAGACTTATTACTACTTATTAAATCTGGTGCATCACCTTTATTTCCATTCAGTTTCTTCCTAACCCTTTTCTCGTGTAGTATTAGCTCTAGGTTTAGATAGTTTTCTCTAAGCATTAGGCTTAGAATGAGGAACCAGCCTTCTTTGGAGGTCTGATCTCAACTTGCAAGGTCCCACACCTTGAGATCATTCCCATTGTGTCATTAGAATGCTTGGACTCTCTCCAAGCTGGGTGCAATTCTATGTGATAACAGTTTCTAGCACGCCCGGTGGGACACTCTACTCTGAGTGAGAGCTGGACTGAGGATTTTGGTGTTGTTCTTGGTTCATTTGCCACTATGAAAGCATTCAACAAGCACCTGGTGACTCTGTTGATCTAGGTCCTACACAACAGTTCAACATTTCATGCCTGGAGTGCAAACAAGGTCTTCTTCTAGAGGTAATTTCCAATTCAGAGAACTTTCATTTACTGAGTCTAGAAGAAGAAGAAGACTATTTAGATATCCTGTGAGGGCAAGTAGAAATAATAATTCATACCATTCAAGAGCTTAGTCTACTCCTCCTCCAATGAACTCTCAAGTTAGGTTTCAGTATTCAGGGAGGACCCTACGTATACCATTAATTAACCTAAATATACCTAACATGGCTAGAAACCTTCCATTTTTTGTATTTCATGGAAATAGTCCTCTAGACCTAGCACAGTATGATGAAATCCCTACTTCAACTTTAAAGGCTATCCCATTCTTTACTGGTGAAGACTCTACTACTCCTACTGAGCACATTCAAGATGTTGCTAATGTCTACTCTATCCATAATGTCACTGTTGATAATGTGGTTGTGAGATTGTTAGCTTCTTCAATCAAGGGAAAGGCCTTATAGTGGTATAGTGGTCTTCAAGCCAACTCTATACACAACTGGGATGATTTGGGCACTAAACTGTGCCAACACTTTGAAGACAAGAGTGATCATTTGTTACTTATGGAACAACTAGCCACGATCAAGAGAGCCCCACATGAATATATGGTGGATTTCAATTACAGATTTTGGAAGACATGGGACAGAATCCCCTTGTTAGTGAAACCCTCTCCAAACACAACATTTATCTACTACCTAAGGTCTTTGAATCCAGATATTGCTGTCATGATTCAGTCCATGGGTGGGACCGTATTACCTGATGCCTATGATACAACCATAAGGGTGGAAAACTCACCCATGCCATCTATTTCTAGAGGCTCTTGCTATTCAACCTATTGTGGCTCCAACTTCTATAGCAACCACCTCTACAGCTTCTTTATTTGTGCCCCCAAATGAATTGCATGAAGTCTAAACCCTATTACAAAGTGTTACTAATGAGTTAGTGGCACTAAAGAGACAGAATACACAATCAAGCAAGCCTTATCAGCCCTCCAACTAGACATATCAACCCTCCAATCAGGGTTATCAACAAAATAGGCTGCCATACCAAGGTAACATGCATAGGTAAGGGCAGCCTAGTTATATTAGAGTATTAAATGCTGTTAATCCTAATGTAGCAAGCACTTCAGGGCCCCTTGTGCCAATTTAGAATAACCTAGCCCAAGACAACGACTGGTGTTATCCTTCGAATCAACCACATGACCAAAAGTTGTGTCAAAATGGATAGTTCAGTCATACTCTAACAGTGCAAGAGAAACCAACAATTTCAGAGTAGCAAAGCAATACCAATCAAGGAATGGTTGGAGGTCAAGAACAAATGCAACATAATGCTATCTTGATGAACTGGACCCCTGATGAATATTGTGGTGTCAATCAAGGCACTGGCCCTATAGCATTCAATACAAGGGCAAAGAGGAGAGCTATTGAAGATACTTTAGTACCTGCAGCTGGCCATACACATGTACCTAAAGTGCCTCCAACAGTCATAGAAAAGGAGAAAGTGCATGAGGTTCCTTCAAGGAAAACATATCAGATAATTGAAAAGGTAGATATAGTATCAACAACACAGCCCCAATCCAGTTAGCAGTCAAAGAGTGACCTAATTGTCACTAAAACACCTCAAAAGGGTAATCAGATATCTTTTAGTATTATGGACTAGATAAAGAAGACAAATTTGAATGCCAATATGTGGGATGCATTGTTAATCCCAGCCTAGAGGAACCTTCTTCAGGAGGCCCTAATAGAATTCACTCAGCATGCTGCGGAAACAACAAAAGAAAAGACAACCACCCCAACAAACCTATGTCAGCCCAAGGAGGAAGTAAGTGCAAACAAAATTAGTAAGCCTCCTCCATTTTATGTTTCCCTAGTCATAGGTGATAAATTGTTGCATAACTGTATGATAGATTCCAGGGTGGGTACCTCTGTCATGCCTAAAAATATTGCTGATAGGAAGGGTATAGAGTATGAGCCTGTGAACAAGGGTGTAGTTTAGTAGATGGTACTACTGTCAAGATAGTGGGAGTTATTAAAGGTCTGGAGCTCACTCTACATGCATGCCCTGGATGCTTTGTTTCACAAGATGTATCTGTTATAGATCTCCCTACATATGTTGGCATATGCTTATCTAGGGATTTCACTACTAAAATAGCTAGGTATTTATCTTCTAATTGGTTTCACATGTTGTTTAGAACTAGATATGTCACCAAAGTGACCATTAGGGCTGAGCCTATTGCAAATGACCATATAGAACCCTACTTTCCTAACCCAAACAACATGAATTGCACAATACATGAGTTGGAAGAGGATGATAGCAGTAGGCATGAAGCTACCACGCCTGTGGAGGAAATACCTGATATACTTCTAGATGAGTGGGTTAAATATTTTTAGTTTGATACTCCTAACTGCATAGAGGATATAGGGTTGGGTACTTATTGTATCCATGAGGGGGTGATGCAGAGGTTTAGGTAGTGGATCTAGAAGTTCACTAAATGAACTCGATTGTCAAAGCTTCCTTCGTCTTGTTTCCAAAGATGGACTGTCTATAAGCCTACACAAGGCTTTGTGCAGGTGATTGATCAAACCTAGGAACACACCTAAGTCCTCCACATAGGTTGCTCAACACCCACCTTGGGGAGTCACTACTCTACCCAAACAATCAACACATTCACCTTCAAGGATAGCATTCCACTCCTAACACCTTTGCTAGCAGGATCTCCATACACAATTTGACATAGGACTATTTAAGGCATGGAGGATAACAAGGTCTCTGACCAAAAAACTAGTTTCTACACTTTCTAAGATAATGGACAGCAACAACAAAAGGACTGTCCTAGAACAATGTTTGAAGAAGGTTTAGATCTTGTAGGATTGTCTCACTCAACCTTTTAAGGCCTCAAAGGACCCTCAACACCCAATGTATACTAAATACTCCACCTAAATAACAACCATTTACTCCTATGCACTAATCATACTGTGTTATGCAGGGCAAAGGACAATAACAGCAACTTAACTATCCTATGACAGTACAAAAATGACAGTTATTTCTTATAGCCTATAAGAATAGCAACTAGCATTAACTCCTCTACCATGAAAGGTCTAAACACCACATACATTCACCTTGGACAAGGACCCCTTGAGGTTTCTGACCCAGCTCCTCAACTCAGTACTTTTTCTGACAGAACTAATGATGTTGATGTGACTGTCTTCAAGAAACAGTCATAAAATGAAGCTAACTTTGTGAATAAAAAAGAGCCTTTACACACCATTAAACACCTCCCAACTCTCAAGGATTATCTTCACTCCATGCATCATCCAATTACCTATAGGAAACATGCACTCTTCCTCCAGCATGCAGCCGTACTGTACGTGCAAGGACAGCAAACTATATTTTTGTCAATAACTGTGGGTTTTTTCTTCTAAAAAGCCAGGCTATTTGAGATTATATAAAAGGTGTATCTCAAGGATTCCTTGTCTGGACTAATGAGGCTCTTGTGTAGGCCTATCTTCTTCCACCATACAAAGATCAATCACCATATTGAACAATCTAAAACTGTTCTTGCACTTTCCTGTCTTCTGCCTCTTCTAAAACTAACTAGTCACTATCTCTTTGACTAGTTAACAGCATACCAACCACCCAGGAGGAAGGAGAACCAACGTGCAAACATTAAAAACATAAAAACTACTTTGTCTTCCTCCATCCCACCTAAAAATGGATGACCATCATCAGAGGGCAGAGGAAGAATGGAGCATTTTGTCAACAAACCCTAGCTATGGAGGGTTAGAAACTAGTTTGCAATTAATGAAATCAAACAAGACAATAAAGATGTTTCAAGAGCTCCCAATAGATGCAAATGAAAGGTAACTCGATCCACTTCAATAATTCTTAGACCATGGATCCTCTACAGTCCGTACCAGTCATACAAGATAGCTGTTTTCACCAAAAAAAATAAAAAAATAGTTTTTTCTTAACAAACTTCCTCCTCTTTATTCATATTTGGCATGTTAAAATAGAACCAATTTTATAGGAAGTTTCCCCAACTCTTGCACTTCCTATTCTATCTGTACAACTGCCCATGAAGACAGAAAATTGATGGAAAAAGGCAGTTTTCTTGAAAAAACAAGTTTCTAAAAAAAACAGTCCTAGAAAATAGGTTTTATCAACCACTTAGTGGACTAGTCAAACAAAATAGACTAAGTCCTTTATTTCAACACAACAAAATGGCTTTCAAAGCCTTAGAGGTATGAAAATTAACTAGGAAAATCAACACAAAACTATGGAGCTCCTGCACCAGGGGGATGCTACTATCCCCAATTTTGAAAAGGAAAGTGATGAGAGCCATTTATGTCCCATTTTATGCCATCTTTCAACCTATTTCATACCCTTTCATTCTCATTTTCATATTGCATTTCTATAGCATATTATATCATTTATGTTGCTTGTGATTAAAATACATAAGAGGTATTTAATATAGTTTTATGATAAACATATGAAAAATATTTATTATATTGTTTCTACTAATGAGTATTTGGAAATAAATTAGTCACCAAGTTATTTTGGGCTCTTGTTGTTGCTGCTATAGGATCATTATGTTGAGTTGACATGGAGATATTTAGCATCCATGTGCCACTATGCCAACTTTATACTTCAGCATTTATTTCCCATGTTACTATATTTCTTGCAGCATATTCTTTAGCTATGAAGGAAGAATGAAATCCACATGAATTCTATAACTATTTTTGATCAAATGCTTCTACAATACCTATGCTTCAACCACTAGCTACTATATTCCCTCTCCATGTCATGCACTCATAACAGCCTTCTTCAACCATGGATAATTCTGAGATCTTGTTTTAACTAAAATCACATATTGTTATGGAATCGGTTTGAAAGAATGGCCACAAGCCATTCATTCTTTCCCAAAAACCATTCAACAAACTTTAGCCATAAGGTTATGAACCGAAGGTATAAAATAGCTATTTGGTTTTATATGTAAAAGGCTATATAAGCCATTGTGTATTCAAGCAGAAGGGGAGTATGTATGAAAACGTATTATTCAGAAATTCAATATTGCTGTTCTGATTTGATCTCGAAAGTTCTCTGATTATTTTCTTCAACTGACAACTGGGAGGAAGGGCACCCACTCTTCAACTGCTAGATGAATGTACATATTTTATTTCTGCAAGTGTGTTTTATTATTTCTGTATTGTTTGGATTGGTTAAACATTAGAAATAGCTATCGTAATTTTTGTAGTTGGTATTTAATTTCAATTGGTTTCCATGTTTCAGATTTAATTCTGTGATCTATATTAAAGTTGTTGTTTTAGAGTTTGTTGTAATTTTTGCACAATTCATGTCGCCTAAATAAAATAGAACAGCTCCTGTCGCCAGGAAGTGATAGTTCCTGTCGCCGGTTTTATTTCAATTTACAATAGGTTTATTTCCATAGGCTACAATTCATAACCACTCATCTCACGACTTTCACCCCTTTGTGGCATATAGCCCTGATACCTTTCATAAGTATATTGGGTGAAGGGCACCAGTTTTATTTCAATTTACCTTTCATAGGTATAGGTTTATTTCCATAGGCTGCAATTCATAACCACTCATCTCATGACTTTCACCCCTTTGTGGCATATAGCCCTGATACCTTTCATATGTACATTCATCCGACAACTGGGAGGAAGGGTGCCCACTCTTCAGCTGCTGGATGAATGTACATATTTTATTTCTGCAAGTGTGTTTTATTATTTCTACATTGTTTGGATTCGTTAAACGTTAGAAATAGCTATCGTAATTTTTGTAGTTGGTATTTAATTTCAATTAGTTTCCATATTTCAAATTTAATTCTATGATCTCTATTAAAGTTGTTGTTTCAGAGTTTGTTGTAATTTCTACACAGTTCCTGTCGCCTAAATAAAATAGAATAGTTCCTATCGCCAGGAAGTGACAGTTCCTGTCGCCAGTTTTATTTCAATTTACAAAAGGAAATTTCCATAGGCTGCAATTCATAACCACTCATCTCACGAATTTCACCCCTTTGTGCCATATAGCCCTGATACCTTTCATAATTATAGTTCACCATCTATATATATAAATATATATATATATATAATATATATAGATATATATATATCCACTCTCATTGTTGTGAGTCAATCAATAAAAAGTAGCAAGTGTGAAGAAATAGCACAAAAAATGTTGCATTTACAAGGTAGTTTAAATGCATCAATTTTGGGTGAAAAATGCTTAAATAAATGTTGCCCCTTGACCCCACTAGGGGCTGCCACCCTTAGACCCCAGCTTTTAAATTTAAAAACGAAAGAATAAACTGGTGGGGGAATCGCGCCGAAACAAAGTGATGTTTTTATAGCCCCTCTACGTAATGGATGCAACTTAGATAATCTTGATCTTCCAATACCATTATCACAAACATCTATAGGTATTATTCCTATAACTGAACAAGAATAAATAATTGATGAATTTTTAGGACAATGGAGTTTTGGAAATGATGATTTGACCATTTGTTGTTCTAATTGTTGCAAGGAAGAAGCTGAGTGCATGTGTCAAACTGTTGAAGAGGACATGGTGAAGGAGATAGATGTTATAAGTGATCCTCGACACAACAACAATGGAAGTGAGAATGTCTTCTTTGTAACTCAAGGACAACTACACACGTCGAATTAGGGAGATCATGGTATGCTTGATGATTTTAAAACGTCTTATAATTCTATTGGATTTGAAAGGCAATATGTTTCTTCACAAAAGGCTTCTTTTAACATTTATGGTGAATGGAAACAATGTCCATCTTACCAAAAATGTCATAATGAATTCTCACAACAATCACAATACCCATCTCATATATTACCATCCCCACCACATCTATCTTATATACTACCATCTCCACAATATCCATCCTATCTACTCCCATCTACTTTATATCCACAACAAATTTTACCATTTTCATTATCCCATTCATATCACTCACCATCCACTTCAACATATCCACCAAGAGCAATTGCAATGCCTAATAAAATATCACATAATAAGGTGGTTCAAACTACATATAATGATAAAATTTCAATGACCCCTTTACATTTTGTTGATATGCTTGAAATTGGTGAATCACAATTCAAAACAACTAATGGATGTGATTTTGGTATAATGAGTTTGGATAACAATATGATCAATTAAAAGATAATTCATTTAGTTCTTCTTATCTACTTAACGAATCACACCGTTTAGAAGGCATTTACACACATAAAGAAATGTCTCAATATGAATCTAATTTTACCATTGAACTCATAAATGTGTGTGTTGAAATTAATTATGCAATAGGAAAAGGTGAATTATATGCCTTAATGATTCAAGAGTTGTGTGAGATACATAATAACATCCTACAAGATCTATCATTTATAAATATACTTAAACATCTAGATCTTTGGAGACCTACGGTCAAAATACGTATCCCACACACACTTATTGATTTAGGTCCACCAATAATTTATTTATTAAGCACAACTAGAAGGGTTTGGATGCATTAATGACCATACCAAACATGCTACAAAAGATGATTTTCATTTAATAAGGTATTATCTTTCTTGATTCTTTGGATTATCATAAATACCCACGTGATTTTATGGTATGAAATTAAGTTGGGGGGAAATCCATTGAATTCTTGAATATATTTGGGTGATTGCTAATAAAGCCTTCCTTGATTGTTTCTTTGGTACTTCTAACAAAGCCATATATGTGAGCTTTGGACCAAACCAAGGTATGCATTCTTGTGTTAATTAGTATTGATATTATGTCTAGACAAGCATTCATTGTAATATTTATCCATTTTATTATTATCAAGTATTTATTCATTTAAATGACTCTACCATTCATTTTTAATAAATGCATCAATTATAATGGTGGAGTTATCAAATGGATAATATTGCATTGCTATACTTGATATGCTTGGTCTTGAGAATATGGTTGCAGGTTTATTATCCATTATGCCCAACATTTTTGATGATGCTTCTCTACATGATCATCTAAAAACACATTTTTGGCCTTGCTAGCTGTATGGTGAACAACTAGTTTCCTTGTGCTTCGCTCTTGGAAATCATAAGAGAATTCTTAGGAAAAGTGTTCAACATTCATGGATAAAAGTTCTATTTTGCACCATCCTTGATGCTAGACCCTGTGGAAGATAGTATACAACTTGGTCTATGAGATCCATGGATCTTCTAGTACTATGTTCTTGAGCTACACATCCAGAGACAACTTGAAGACATGATCAAGGAGCTTGAATATATTCTAATGCAGATCATCACACTCCATAGAGATGAATATCTACCTCCCTCAAGTTGTATGGACACATTGGACAAGTTGAGAGACTACAATTGGTCTTTCACTATGCAACTTTGTCTTTGGTAAGGAAGTTGTGCTATTTACAGTTACTACAACTTTGGAAATAATTGTGGATGTCTCTCAGGAAAGGGTAGCCTAGCTTCATGATACGTCGATATGATTTGTTTCAAGTTGGTCATCATAGAACAATGTGTCTTTCAAAGATTGCAGCCATTGTGGGTAGTTATTTCAACCAAGTGAATGGACATGAATTCCAAGGTTCTCCAATCACCTTCTAGATATAGTGGGATGAGCTAAATGAGATCAAGATTGATTCTAGTAGTGGTTTTATGTTCTAGATTGTGCTAAGGTTATTATTGGTCATCCTTTCAAGCATTGAAAGCAATTCACAGTTACTTTTATTGAAGGGATTTAGATGGAACTCTAGGATTTGGATGGTATCATTTTGTCATCCATATGAGAGTTTCATTTTATTTGGTCATTATATGCAGTTTATCAAGAATAAAAAAAAATCAAAAAAAAATCAAAAAATCAAAAAAATGAAAAAATGCAATAAATTCTAACAATGAAAACCTTCGGGCATTGTTAGACAACTACAATTTGAAAACCAATTTCGGGCGGATTGTTGTTGAGTAAAATTCTTAGTGGTGAAAACTATTTTCACAACACCACTAAGCGGTAAGTGATTGAAAACTGGCTTGCCAGCGGTCACTTGTCATTATCAAAATTGAAAAATGAAAAAAAATGCAATAATTGGTGTTCTTTTTCTCAGCTAATCATTTTTTAGGTACACTCGGAGGCTTCTATGGTTGTTTCTCTCTATCTAGATACCTCTAGCACCTCTTTTCACTCACTTGTGTAGCTATGTTCCATTTTGTTATGATCAACATTCCTTGATCACTTAGAGAATGTGCTACACATTTAGTTGAGGTGTTAGCCAACAAAAGGAGAGATTCAGATACCAACAGTATGTTCTATAATGCTTCAGTCAAGTGGAGATCTTCCCAATGTTGCAGTTTTTGGTTCCTTGTTGGACATTCATAGTTGTTGAGTTCTTCTGGCTACCAAATCTTGTCATACATGGACATGCAAGTTGGTAAAACAATTAATTTTATTTTTCATTATTTTATCTTTTAACTTTATTAATATTTCTTATTATATTAATCATATAAAGCAGCTTTCCCCTTATCCTCTCCTTGTTTCCCGAGGATGGTCAACCCTTTAAGTTGGGGGGAGGTCCACCATCCATATTGCCTATCTTTCACCCATTTTCTATCACCATCCTTATTTAGTCCATCCTAATATCCATTATTTCACCCTTCATAATCATTTCATGGACATTGCTTATCATTTCACCCATTTTGCATAGCTCATGAATATAGAGATAAAGAAGTTTTTAAAACCTCCTATAGCATTTCAAAAGTTGAAAAAAATTTGAAAAATGAAAAAAAAAATTGAAAAATATATGACAAAAAAAATGATTAACAAAATAAAAAAAAATTGAAGGAGGTTGCTATGAAGAAAAAATGATAGAAAAAAAAGTGAAACAAAATGTGATGAGCCTGAGTGAAGAAGAAATCAAAAGTCATAATCCCAAGGCTACCCTTTTAGAAATATTGATTGCACAAGGACGTGCAATATGTTAAGTTGGGGGGAATTATGAGAGCCATTTATGTCCCATTTTATGCCATCTTTTAGCCTATTTCATACCCTTTCATTCCCATTTTCATATTCCATTTCTGTAGCATATTATATCATTTATGTTGCTTATGATTAAAATACATAATAGGTATTTAATATAGTTTTATGATAAACATATGAAAAATATTTATTATATTGTTTCTACTAATGAGCATTTGGAAATAAATTAGTCACCAAGTTATTTTGGGCTCTTGTTGTTGCTGCTACATGATCTTTATGTTGAGTTGATATGGAGATATTCAGCATCCACATGCCACTATGCCAACTTTATACTTCAGCATTTATTTCCCATGTTACTATATTTCTTGCAGCATATTCTTTAGCTATGAAGGAAGAATGAAATCCACGTGAATTCCATAACTGCTTTTGATCAAATGCTTCTACAATACCTATGCTTCAACCGCCAGCTACTATATTCCCTCTCCACGTCATGCACTCATAATAGCCTTCTTGAACCATGGATAATTCTGCGATCTTGTTTTAACTAAAATCACATATTGTTATGGAATCAGTTTTGAAAGAATGGCTGCAAGTCATTCATTCTTTCCCAAAAACCGTTCAACAAACTTTAGCCATAAGGTTATGAACCGAAGGTATAAAATAGCTATTCGGTTTTATATGTAAAAGGCTATATAAGCCATTGTGTATTCAAGCAGAAGGGGAGTATGTATGAAAACATATTATTCATAAATTAAATATTGCTATTCTGATTTGATCTCAAAAGTTCTCTAATTATTTTCTTCAACTGGCAACTGGGAGGAAGGGTGCCCACTCTTCAGCTGCTGGATGAATGTACATATTTTATTTCTGCAAGTGTGTTTTATTATTTCTACATTGTTTGGATTGGTTAAACGTTAGAAATAGCTATCATAATTTTTGTAGTTGGTATTTAATTTCAATTGGTTTCCATGTTTCAGATTTAATTCTGTGATCTGTATTAAAGTTGTTTCAGAGTTTGTTGTAATTTCTGCACAGTTCATGTCACCTAAATAAATAGAACAGCTCCTGTCACCAGGAAGTGACAGTTCCTGTCGCTAGTTTTATTTCAATTGACAATAGATTTATTTTTCTCGCTGCACTTCATAATCCCTCATCTCACGACTTTCACCCCTTTTGTGGCATATAGCCCCGATACCTCTCATAAGTTTACGCCTCTAGATTGACATGTATAGACCAAACTAAAATTCATTATACAACATTAAATCTTTCTTATTCTTTACCCCAGTGTTGGTCTATCAGAAAGGACAGAGCCAAGTGGGATATGGCAGATGTATTTTGATGGCTCTAAAAGCAAAAATGGACCAGGGGCTGGGGTTGTGCTGATTTCACCCCAAAAGGAAAGTTATTTCTCTTCATTTAGACTGCAGTTTAGCTGTACTAACAATGTAGCCGAATATGAAGCCTTGATTCAGGGCATATAGCTGGCTCAAAAAAGAGGAATAAAAATTTTACAAGTATTTGATGACAGTGAACTAGTTGTCCACCAAATTAGAAAACTAAGTGCTTCAAAGAATGACTTGCTAAAGTCATACAAACACAGGGTCTGGGACTTGATTGAAGACCTTGATGCCTTCAATATCCAGGCAGTTCCCAGACAGAGAAACAAAAATGTTGATAGGTTAGCTACGGTTGGTGCCCAGTTTGATATTCCTGAAAATGTCAAACAAGTTTTAGATCAGCATGTAAGGACTGTTGTCAGACCTATTGTGCCTAACAATGTGATAAGCTAGACAGTGTTTGAAAGTGACCAGCAAATTTCTTACAAGATGAGGCAGAGTTTGCTACCAAAAATCAATCCAGATTACAAGAGAAATATGGTGACCAAGTGATCTAGTTGAAGACCAACAATTTGCCCAAAGGGTTAATCACCTTGGAAAGCATATTTGGTGTTGATGATCAACAAAAGAAAGAGAAAATGAGCATGACAGTCAAGAAACAGGACTATGAAGAAGTGGAGATTGCACACGACATATTCTTAAAACATGGTAAGGTATGTAGCCAAGCTGAGAAACAAGGTTTTATCGAGCTTTGTAATGAATTTAATGATTTGATAGCTTGGGATTATAGGGATTTAAAATGCTTTGATCTCGGTGTAATCCATCATGCTATTGACCTAGACCCTAATGCGAAGCCTTTTCGCCAAAAGCAAAGGCCTATCAATCCCAAAATAGAACCATTAATGAGAAAAGAGTTATCAAAGCTTATAGAGGCTAAAATTATTTATCCCATCAAACATTCCTCTTGGGTAGCCAACCTTGTTCCAGTTAGGAAGAAGAATGGGGAAATCAGATTATGTGTAGACTCTAGAGATTTGAACAAGGCCTCACATAAAGACCACTATCCACTCCCTTCCATGGAACAAATCTTACAAACAGTAGCAGGTACTGAAAGGTTTTCACTCCTAGATGGCTACTCAGGCTACAATCAAATTCTTGTGAAAGAATCAGATCAGTACAAAACAACCTTTACCACCAAGTGGGGTACTTTGGCTTATCAAAAGATGCCTTTTGGATTGACAAACGCTGGAGCAATATTTCAAAGAGTAATGGATTTGGCCTTCAAAGGCCTAATCAATGATATTATTTTAGTATATCTTTATGATTTGATTGTGTATTCCAAGCATGTAGCTGACCATTTGGGTCATTTGAGAAAAGTCTTTGAAAGATGCAGAGAATTTGGGATATCATTGAACCTAAAGAAATGTGTATTTGTTGTTCTAGAAGGTAAACTATTGGGACATCTGGTTTCCAAGGATGGATTGGCTATTGATACAGAAAGAACAAGTGTCATTCTTGCTATTCCTCTCCCTAGTCATAAGAAAGGTCTGCAAAGCTTTCTGGGAAAGATCAACTTTGTGAGGAGGTTCATACCCAACTTTGCTTCAATAGCAAAACCCCTCACAACTATGCTAAAGAAGAATGCTGCCTTCACATGGTCCAAGGAGGGCATGGACAGTTTTGAAGCTATCAAGCAGGCCATTGCACAAGCTCCTGCACTAATAAACCCTAGTTATGAGAAGGACTTCATCCCTTATGCCTTTGGAGGCAAAGAGAGTATATCAATTGTCCTAACACAACAAAATAAAGATAAGTTGGAACAGCCAATTGCTTTTTTCAGCCAACCTCTCAAGGAATATGAACCGAATTATGATTTTATAGAAAAGCAGGTCTTTGTTGTAGTGAAGGCCCTAAAAAAGTTCAGACATATGCTTTCTAGCAGCAAAATTTAGTTGATGGTGAACCACCCCAGTGTGAAAGAGTTCCTCCTGAGCAAGGATATTAATGAGAAAAGGGTTGGGTGGATCACCAAGGTGATGGAATATGACATCAACATCAACATTACCAAACTTGTTCCTAGCAAAGGTCTATGTAAACAAATAGCAGCAGATGTCAAAGACAACGAGAATGTTGTATACATCGAGGGATAGGCACAACCAGTTGAGCCTCATACCCCAACTGATTAGCATCATGACATGGTCACATTCCTATAGTCAGGTAGATATCTGAATGGATTGGATCAAGCTAAAAGAAGGTATTTCAGGCTTCAATCCATCCCCTATGTTATTATTGATGGTGTCTTGTTTAGAAAAGACATCAATGGAGTTCTTCTTAGATGCATTATACAAGACCAGACTTCTAGAGTCTTAGAAGAATTCCATAGTGGCCCTACCAAAGGCCATTATTCTCTAAATGGATTAGGCAATGTAAAGAATGTGCATTATTTGCTGGGAAGTAGAGACTGGCAGCTCTTCCCCTTCATCCAATCCAAACAAATCAGCCTTTTGCTCAATATGGTTTACACTTCATTGGAGTAATTAATCCACCTTCTAGTCCAGGCCATAAGTGGATTCTCACAACCACTGATTATTTCACTAGGTGGATGGAGGCAGTTGCTTTGAGGGATGCCACATAAGCATCCATTATGGATTTCCTTGATGGTATAGCTACAAGGTTTGGTGTGCCATCCACCATCATATTTGATAATGCCAAGGCCTTTGTAGGCACAAAAGTTAGTGAATGGGCATTGAACTATGGGGTATACTTGAAAACCTCATCTAATTACTACCCTCAAGGAACTGGCTTGGTTGAGTCCACCAACAAAAACCTGATCAGAATCATCAAGAAAATAGTGGAAGATAATCAGAGAACTTGGCATTCCAAGTTAAAGACTACTCTTTGGGCTAATAGAATCACTCCCAAAAGAACCATAGGCAATTCCCCTTTCATGCTTGTTTATGGAAGGGAAGCAAAGGTTCCATTATCATTGGAATTGCCTTCTCTTGAGTTGGCACAACAGCTGGAACTAATGGAAAATAATGCCATGACAGTTAGAATTGCGAAGCTGTTGGAACTTGAAGAGAAGAGAGATGCTACTATGAAGACCCTTGAAGCTCACCAAGATCAAGTCAAGAGAACCTTTGATAAGAAATCTATTGATAGAACATTCAGTGAAGGAAATATAGGGTTGAAATGGGATGCAGATAGGGCCAAAGCGGGAATACATTCAAAGTTTGATGCCATGTGGAGTGGCCCCTATATCATTACCAATTTCAAACAGGCTAATGCATTCCAACTTTCTAGGTTGAATGGAGAGGTTCTGCCAATCCTAGTCAATGGGATTCATATCAAACCTTGCTTTTAGCATGGTTGCGAGATCTTGTAAATAGCACTAGTAGAAAAACATAAATAGATGACTAAATAAACTACCAAAATTTGGTCATGTGACTAGTAATTTGGTCACGTGACCATTGGTAGTTTATTGCCAGTCATTTATCTCGCAACCAAATTTATGACCAAAAAAATTTTAGTCATTAATTTGGTAGTATATTTAGTCATTAATTTGGTAGTATATTTAGTCATCAATTTGGTAGTATATTTGGTAATTTGGTAGTATATTTAGTCATTAATTTGGTAGTATATTTAGTCATCAATTTGGTAGTATATTTGGTAATTTGGTAGTATATTTAATCATCAATTTATGTTAGTTGGTAGTATATTTAGTCAATTGGTAGTTTACTTAATTGTTTTTGAGGTTTAAACATAAAACACAAAAAAACATAATAATCATTCATTTGCACATAATGAAACAGCTATTAAGAAGGTAAAATACTAAAATTTTATTGAGAAAATGTATCTTTACAGCAGATACAAGACTTAAATATGTCTTTGCTTTGAAAAATGTGTTACAAAGTGTGTTTCTCAGTGCTGTGACTGAGAAAACTGAGTTACAATGCTCTATTTTTTGCTTATACAACTCTAAAACATGAAAGAACTACTTGCAAAATGAAGCCTAAATATTTCATCATGGGTTTTTACATCTCAAAATTTGAATAAATGTATCAAAACTCGCATAATATTACTAATTACTGCATTACTTTTTCTTTGTTGCATCTCCCGCCTTGGTCTGCACAAACAGAACCCAGCAATGCAATAAGTAAATTGCCCCTTTGTAACAGAAAGCAAATAAGTAACTTACTTTAACATGTTCTTTGAAAGAATATTTACCTTCTTGACTCCATAGATCTTCTTAGATCTGTTTAGACAAAGTCAAATTTATAAACAATCAGGTTTAGACAAACATTCTTGCAACCCATTCCTAGTAATCAATTTCTAAACTATGAATTTTCATTGATTATAGGTTTAGGAAGCTAGCAATCCCAACTCCAAACATGTGAAAGTTAAGATGAAACTTGAATAGAAGATTCAAATCTGAAACATACTTTATCAACAAATCAAAGCATAATGGAAGGGAGATGTTTGATAGATATTATAGTTGTAAATGCTCTAGTAGAAATGTATGCAAAATTTGGAATAATAGTCAAGGCACGGGACTGTTTGACACAATGCCTCAAAGAGATGTCATCCCATGGACATTCCACAACCTTTGCCAGCATCCTCCCTGCCTATGCCAAAATGGGAGCTTTAGAATAGGGTATGGACATCCATCAAAACATAAAGGATAGAGGGATTTTGCCAGATGTTGTAGTTGCAACTGCCATGTTAGACATGTATGCAAAATGTGGAAGCATAGACAAGGCACGTGAACTGTTTGATAGAATGCCTCAAAGAAATGTGGTCTCATGGACTGCAATGATTGCAGGATATGCACAAAATAGATTTTTTGGAAAGGCTTTAGAAATTTTAAAGCAAATGCAATTGGCTAGTGTAAAGCCAAATTCCACAAGGTTTTCTAGCATCCTCCCTGCCTGTGTCAAAATGGGAGCTTTGGAATAGGGTATGGACATCCATCAAGACATAAAGGATAGAGGAATTTTGTCAAATGTTGTAGTTGCAACTGCCCTATTAGACATGTATGCAAAAGGTGGAAACATAGACAAGGCATGTGAATTGTTTGACAGAATGCCTCAAAGAAATGTGGTCTCATGTACTGCAATGATTGCAGGATATGAACAAAATGGATTTGTTGAAAAGGCTTTAGAAATTTTGAAGCAAATGCAATTAGCTGGTGTAAAGCCAAATTCCACAAACTTTGCTAGCATCCTTCTTGCCTGTGTCAAAATAGGAGCTTTGGAATAGGGTATGGACATCCATCAAAACATAAAGGATAGAGGAATTTTGTCAAATGTTGTAGTTGCAACTACCCTATTAGACATGTATGCAAAATGTGGAAGCATAGACAAGGCACGTGAACTGTTTGACAGAATGCCTCAAAGAAATGTGGTCTCATGGACTGCAATGATTACAGGATATACACAAAATGGATTTGTTGAAAAAGCTTGAGAAATTTTAAAGCAAATGCAATTGGCTAGTGTAAAGCCAAATTCTACAACCTTTGCCAGCATCCTCCCTACCTATGTCAAAATGGGAGCTTTGGAATAGGGTATGGACATCCATCAAGACATAAAGGATAGAGGAATTTTGTCAGATGTTGTAGTTGCAACTGTCATGTTAGACATGTATGCAAAATGTGGAAGCATAGACAAGGAATGTGAATTGTTTGACAAAATGCCTCAAAGAAATGTGGTCTCATGGACTACAATGATTTCAAGATATGCACAAAATGGATTTGTTGTAAAGGCTTTAGAAATTTTAAAGCAAATGCAATTGGCTAGTGTAAAGCCAAATTCCACAACCTTTGCCAACATCCACCCATACCTGTGTCAAAATGGGAGCTTTAGAATAGGGTATGTACATCCATCAAAACATAAAGGATAGAGGAATTTTGTTAGATGTTGTAGTTCCAACTTCCATGTTAGACATGTATGCACAATGTGGAAGCATAGACAAGGCACGTGAACTGTTTGACAGATTGCCTCAAAGAAATAGGAGCTTTAGAATAGGGTATGGATCATGAGATTATATGTAGGATCAACAATACTAAATAAAGTATGCCAACCAAGAGAAGATAGTTGTCCACCTGCAAAAAAGACCACATGACTTTAAAACATAGTCCATACATATTAGGAAATCCTTAACATTTATCAATTAAGATCATTTATACATTGAACTTAGTTGCAAATTGCAAAGTCCATATTCTTTTACTGAAAACATGGGTTCCATTGACTAAGAACTTGGTTTTCATGTTAACAATAAACTACTACCAGTGATAAATTTTAAGAACTGCATATGTTGTGCATTAAGTCAATCTTAGTGTACTATGATTTCAACAATTCCCTCAGCTTGACAAAACATTCTAGCCTCAAATTCTCAAAAGATCTGGCACATACGTTCAAAATAATTTTATCCTATTTATATTCAATTGATGTATGGAAGAACATGTAAAGTGAGAGAACAATATCTGGAGCTATAAATAGGATGAAATAAGGTATAATTGCACTTAGGAGGCAAATTAAAGATGAAGCGGACAAAGTCCTGCAACACTTTTACAATATGAATAAGAGGGGAAAAAACTTGCTATTTCTAGATACAGATAAAATTTCATTTGCAAATTGGTTATATTATTAGCATTGCATAGAAAAATCAAATAAGGTTTATGCTAGTAAATGACATACCCTTGAGCACTGTCAAACATGAAGCTTAGAACATAGCTTAGAAGAAGTTGAGCTGGTAAACTCACCACCAGTAGAAGCATGATTATAGGGATTGCTTCATGTTATGCAAAAGTGCATCAGTTAAAATGTTGATAAATTATTAAATTACTTTCTAAGTATCTACTATGGACATCCATCAAAACATAAAGGATAGAGGAATTTTGTTAGATGTTGTAGTTGCAACTGCCCTACTAGACATGATGCAAAATGTGGAAGCATAGACAAGGCATGTAAATTGTTTGATAGAATGCCTCAAAGAAATGTGGTCTCATGGACTGCAATGATTGCAGGATATGCACAAAATGGATTTGTTGAAAAGGCTTTAGAAATTTTAAAGCAAATGCAATTGGCTGGTGTAAAGCCAAATTCCACAACCTTTGCCAGCATCCTCCCTGCCTGTGTAAAAATGGGAGCTTTAGAATAGGGTATGGACATCCATCAAAAGATAAAGGATAGAGGAATTTTGTCAGATGTTGTAGTTGCAACTGCCCTGTTAGACATGTATGCAAAATGTGGAAGCATAGACAAGGCACATGAACTGTTTGACAGAATACCTCAAATAAATGTGGTCTCATGGACTGCATTGATTGCAGGATATGCACAAAATGGATTTGTTGAAAAGGCTATAGAAATTTTAAAGCAAATGCAATTGGCTGGTGTAAAGCCAAATTCCAGAACCTTTGCTAGCATCCTCCCTGCCTGTGTAAAAATGGGAGCTTTAGAATAGGGTATGGACATCCATCAAAACATAAAGGATAAAGGAATTTTGTCAGATGTTGTAGTTTCAACTGCCCTATTAGACATGTATGCAAAATGTGGAAGCATAGACAAGGCACGTGAACTATTTGACAGAATGCCTCAAAGAAATGTGGTCTCATGGACTGCAATGATTGCAGGATATGCACAAAATGGATTTGTTGGAAAGGCTTTAGAAATTTTAAAGCAAATGCAATTGGCTGGTGTAAAGCCAAATTCCACAACGTTTGCCAACATCCGATATTACAGCTCTATAGCAATAGATATGGTTCCTTGTCAGCATTAATACACTATAAAAATGCAAGGCACTATTTATTTGGGATTTAATTTTAGATGAAATGGTCCTACTTAGAAAAGATCAATCAAGAGAATAAACTCCCACCTCATCTCCTTATTGTAGCCTACAAGAAAGCTCAAGATGCAAGCAACAACATTAATACACTATAATTATGCAGGGTACTATTCATTTGGGATTTGATTTTAGATAAAATGGTCCTACTTAGCAAAAATCAATCAAAAGAATAAACTCCCACTTCATCTCCTTATTGTAGGCTACAAGAGGCTCAGGATGCAAGCAACATCATGATCAGTTCTACCACAGTGTGGCAATCAAATGGCATACCACATCGAGATACAAACATATTATAGTAGCCTCAATTTCTAGTTTATTTGCATGCTTCCTTAAGGCCCTGTCCCTTTCCCTTCTACAGTTTTCAGTGATGATTTGTCATTCTAGAGAACATTCAGTCCTTCTACTAGCTCTTTGAACTTCATATTTGTTGAGTTATTGTATTTCTACTACAGTATTTTTGTGAGCAATTTATGATCTCATCAACATTTCATTTCTCTAAAGTAAATTAGAATATTTTTACAGACAAAGTTAGTATATGGTAAAAACTGAAATAGAGATTGTAGCCAACATCAACCCCTTGACAAACATAAGTCAAACTAATATTCATTGTACAAAATAGGTAACTTAAAGTTTATGTTACCTTCAGCTGGCTTTAACTCAAAAAAGGGGGAATCCCAACGGTTCCTTCTATCTATTTTTTCAAACCTCTTACCAGGTCATCAAATCTATGTATTCGTTCAAGAAAATTCAATTAAAATTGTAAGCCATCAATTTTGATCTCTTTATTGAACTTGAAGCTTTTATTATTTTGGTTTCCTCTTGCAAGATGCAAGACCATATAGTCGGATGTTTTGAAAAAGTAAATAAACTTAGAGTTGAAATACATTGCCCTAGGATAGTTTCCATGATTAGAATCTAGACAAAAACTTTGGATATGAATTATACCACTATTCTTATCTATGAATTGCTATAGCAGGTAATCAATGCAGCAACTAGTCTCAAACTACAGAAGATCTGAACACAGCAAGAATTTAATCTAACAGTTTACCATACCAATCTTGATTAACAATAAAAAAAGTGGGTTTTAGTAAATTTTGTTACAACATCAACATGCCTTGTTCTCTTTGCTTGTGAAATACATGTATAATAGTTACAACAGTTGATAGAATTTGTACTTGAGTGTTATGACTATCATAACCCATATCTCCTTCAACCTCTTGCTTATTCAATAAGCTCTAATAATTGTTGCAAATATGTAAAGATATGCATGCATATGAGATCGGGCAATTTATACTCACATTTTATCACTATATGCAGATTCTCCTTTCTCTTGGCGTGCCTTATTCCATGTTTTGCAATAGCTCTCCTCTACATCACAATACAACTGCAATCAACCTATCAGAATAACACTGTCAAACATTTTAATAAAAGTACTACAGAATAGGTAAAATATATAGCAATCCATGTGATAATAGCTTAGACAAAATATTCCTCTAAAATGATAGGAGCATCTGAGCCTAGAAACATTTCCTAAACATGTGGGTAAGAACAGATAAAATACTTCTCCAACTAAAAAGAGTAAAGCATGTATGCATCTGAAACAAATAGACCCATCATAGATGCAAAATCAAGTTCCTTACAGTTCTCCTTCTGGGACTGAAGCCTATTTAATACTCATTCTATTGAGGAAAGACCATCGCAATAATCCTCCAGTCACTACATTAATGTGCTCTAAAAAATAAAAACCAGAGCTCAAGCATTATATTACATCCCAAGAACCACAAGAACAATAGATGAGCTATGCAGCATTCTACTGAGCATTGCAACATTATAATATCCCATAAGCCTTATGTTGCAACATTAGAATGCAGCATTCAATGAGCTATGCTTGATTGTAGACATTTTGTGACCCTAGTAAGCGAGCCTCTTGATGACATAGTGTAAGCCAATAGTTATTAAAGCATATACATAAATGGAATTTAAGTTAAAAATATGGATGAAGATCATAGTTCCATGGGGTTTCGGGGATAGGGACGGGGACAGGGGCACAGCAGGGGACGCGTTTTGGGGATGGGGGTAGGGGGTCTAAGTTTGGGGGCGGCGGGGGATGGTGGGGGGCGGCGGGGGAGCGGTGTGCTGAAATACATATAGTACTTGAAAAATTAGTTATAAAAAGATAAAATGTACCCCCATTGTATCTATTGCATCCTCCCTACCTATGTCAAAATGGGAGCTTTGGAATAGGGTATGGACATCCATCAAAACATAAAGGATAGAGGAATTTTGTCAGATGTTGTAGTTGCAACTACCCTGTTAGACATGTATGCAAAATATGGAAGCATAGACAAGGCACGTGAACTGTTTGATAGAATGCCTCAAAGAAATGTGGTCTCATGGGCTGCAATGATTGCAGAATATGCACAAAATGGATTTGTGAAAAAGGCTTTAGAAATTTTAAAGAAAATGCAATTGGCTAGTGTAAACTGTAAAGCCAAATTCCACAACCTTTGCCAGCATCCTCCCTACTTGTGTCAAAATGGTAGCTTTGGAATAGCGTATGGACATCCATCAAAACATAAGGGATAGAGGAATTTTGTCAGATGTTGTAGTTGACTTGCAACTGCCCTATTAGACATGTATGCAAAATGTGGAAGCATAGACAAGGTGCGTGAACTGTTTGACAGAATGCCTCAAAGAAATGTGGTCTCATGGACTACAATGATTGTAGGATATGCACAAAATGGATTTGTTGAAAAGGCTTTAGAAATTTTAAAGCAAATGTAATTAGTTGTTGTAAAGCCAAATTCCACAACCTTTGCCAGCATGCGCCCTACCTGTGTCAAAATGGGAGCTTTAGAATAGGGTATGGACATCCATCAAAACATAAAGGATAGAGGAATTTTGTCATATGTTGTAGTTGCAACTACCCTGTTAGACATGTATGCAAAATGTGGAAGCATAGACAAGGCACATGAACTGTTTGACAGAATGCCTCAAAGAAATGTGGTCTCATGGACTGCAATGATTGTAGGATATGCACAAAATGGATTTGTTGAAAAGTCTTTAGAAATTTTAAAGTAAATGCAATTGGCTGGTGTAAAGCCAAATTCCGGAACCTTTGCCAGCATCCTCCCTGCCTGTGTCAAAATGGGAGCTTTGGAATAGGGTATGGGTCCATCCATCAAAACATAAAGGATAGAGGAATTTTGTCATATGTAGTAGTTGTAACTACCCTGTCAGACATGTATGCAAAATGTGGAAGCATAGACAAGGCACGTGAACTATTTGATAGAATGGCTCAAAGAAATGTGGTCTCATGGATGCAATGATTGCAAGATATGCACAAAATGGATTTGTTGAAAAGGCTTTAGAAATTTTAAATCAAATGCAATTGGCTGGTGTAAAGCCAAATTCCACAACCTTTGCCAGCATCCTCCCTGCCTGTGTCAAAATGGGAGCTTTGGAATAGGGTATGGACATCCATCTAAACATAAAGGATAGAGGAATTTTGTCAAATGTAGTAGTTGCAATTGCCCTATTAGATATGTATGCAAAATGTGGAAGCATAGACAAGGCACGTGAACTGCTTGATAGAATGCCTCAAAGAAATGTGGTCTCATGGACTGTAATGATTGCTTGAGACCAAACAGGTTTCAGCCTGCTTTGAGAAGGAAGGATAACGTTGTTTCTAGGGTTGGATTAGTGTTGTGATATTTGATGCCACCTGCAGGAGCAAAGTGAAGCATTTGGTAGACTAAGCGGATGGTCATAGATAGCTCTTAAAGTTTAGATCAGTACATATCTTCAAACATGTCTAATTGAATATGGAGTGAACAAAAAGTGCAGAGTACAAGTTAATGTTGTGGGATGATATATGTTTTTCTGCATATGAAAAAATCCTACACATAAATGAAATATGATTGTTTTCACAAGTGAGCATGCTGAAGGGGAACTTTTAGAATAAAACCACAAGCAGAAAAATTTTATATGTATTTTCAACACGGCAATACAGACTCAGCTGATTTCTTACTTAACAAGAGTCAGCCATCAAAGAAAAGCAATACAAATGGTGCTTCTCACAGTCTTATACAAGAAGTTATAATAGACAACATAGTTTGCAGTATGTATAGCCAGGTTCATGGTGTACTTACATAAGAGCCATACTCCAACTTGGATTTCCTCCCATTGACAAGAACCTATCCATAAACTTTGGCAGAGGTGGGTGCTAATCCTACAATTGAGAACAACATAGACTAAATTAGAATGACTCTAAACACATCCATCAAAACATTAAGGATAGTGGAATTTTGTCAGATGTCTTGGCCAGTGCCTAGAAAATTAATGATTGAGCCTACTGAAAGTGAAAGCAAGGTCTAAATCATAACATGCGACTTGTGACTCTTAATATTTAGTTTGATTTCTTTGTCTAAGTTTAAGATCTCTTCTTGGGCTTTAGAGGTTGGTCTAATATTTTTTTATTGTTATATTGTAGGCTGAATTGGAAAGGTTTTTTAATGCATTAACCTCCATCAGAGAAGAAATTCAAGCTATTGAACTAGGAAAAATGGCCCCTCGTGACAATGTTTTGAAAGTAAGATAAAGCACATCTTATTATTGCAATAAGTTATTTAGACTAATCATGGCCATTTTAGCAAGGAAGCAAATTGAAAGGAATGCCTTTGAAGGATGCCTAAGATATTTGTCATGATAGGAATTCAGAAAGGGCATAGTTGTTTAGCAAAAATGCAGCATCAGTATTTTTGGGAGAAGTTGAATTGGATGATTCAGGAGCTTGAAATGATAAAAATAAAAATTGAAGTTATAAAAAAGTTTAACAATACAAGTAAAATCATTATAAAAATACTCATATTGGATTTTGGTTTTTGTTACCAGGGAGCACCTCATCATGCATCAGTGGTTATGTCAGACGTATGGAAGAAGCCTTATTCGAGGGAGATTGTTGCCTTCCCTGCATCCTGGGTCTGTGCATCAAAATTCTGGCCTTCTGTAGGTAAGATGACCTGAATTGACATGTCCATCTTTGAAGTACCAATTTTCTAGCCCTATCTAAAAATATTTGACCACACAATTCAACTGTTGCTAATTTTTTACCGTTCACACAGGACGCATGGACAATGTTTCACACAAGGCATATAATGTTGCACTGGAAGACAATACCATAGGGCATAGATGCATAACTTATGCATCATACTGTGATGTCTCAAGATCCTCTAATCTTTATGTACATAGTTTCTACTTTAGATATGTTTCATTCATTATTATGGATCTCACAATCTAACCAAGCACGTGTTGCTGTACCACATGGCCATTACAAGGCTTTTAGCCTTGAGGCTGAAAGGTGCCAAATAGATTAGAATAACAATTGGGCATTAGGGAACCTCAACAGAGATGAAAACAGAGTTGTTGGATATGCACAAAATGGATTTGTTGAAAAGGCTTTAGAAATTTGCATCACCCGCTCTCCCGCAGGCACTTCAAGTAATGCCTACGGTGATGCAGGCTTTCCCACATCACCGCAGGCATGACTTGAAGTGCCTACCCCACATCACCGCATGCATAACTTGAAGTGCCTGCGGGAGAGTGGATGATGAACTGTTTGGCAGAATGCCTCAAAGAGATGTCATCTCATGGAATGCAATGATTGCGGGATATGCACAAAATGGATTTTTTGAAAAGGCTTTAGAAACTTTCAAGCAAATGCAATTAGCAGGTGTAAATCCAAATTCAACAACCTTTGCCAGCATCCTCCCTGCAGTGCCAAAATGGGAGCTTTGGAATAGGGTATGGGCATCCATCATAATATAATGGAAGAGGGATTTTTGTCAGATATTATAGTTGGAAATGCTCTGGTAGACATGTATGCAAAATGTGGAAGTAAAATCCAACCAAGGCATGCCTCCAAAAATCAGATTAGATAGTGAAACATTACATTTAAAAAAACATAAAATAAAATTACTAACCATGGTGCGTAAAATTTGACAAGGGCACCCTTGTCTTTGCCCACTTCATTCTCAAAGGTATCAGGATTTAGGGCCACCACATCATTGGATCAAATATCCACGATCAAAGCTGCAAAGGCAAGCCCGACTAATGTTAAGATCCGTATTTTGTCCATTGTGGATCTGAGGAGGGAATGTGAATCGGCATATCTGAGGATGGAATCTATTTGAAATGTAATGTATGTTCCATCACAGACAAACAAAGAATAAAACAACAAATAAACCCTAAGAACAGTGCGGTGTTGGTGAAGAAATGGATTTCACTTTTGGCACCCATCCTTTTCATTTTTGGCACCCATATTTTTTTAATTACCCACTTTAATATCTTATTGTCTAATTTTTATTTCTGTGACTAATTATTTGGTCATTTATAGCTATGATGGTTTGAGGAGTTCCACATTGAATATTAGGTGTCATCCTAGGTATTATGTGAGATTGAGAAAAAAAATGTATTATCACAAAAACAGTGTATGAACCATATCATAGAGGCTTGATCTTTCAATTTGGAACTTTGAAATGTTTCTTCTAAATATGTAGCTAAAGTTTGTCATCAACATTGAAAGAGTGAGGTGTGTGATGTGTGTCATGGTACTCTTTGTAATTCTATTTCTAGTTTGATAGAATCTGCTAAATCTATTGATGAACTCCGTGAATGTGTTGCAAAAATTTATATGCTTTATCTACTTCTCATTCTCATGTGTGTGAATCCAAATATGGTGGTATGCATTAGGATATGTCAAGGGGTTGTTGCAAACTAAATCATAGGACATGTCTAAAAAGTACTATACTTGTAGAACTATGTAAAGCTCTATTATATGCATGCTAGATGTATAGTAGGTTGTCATCCAAAGTACACATATGTGCATATCTGAAGGTGTGCAATAAGTGCAAAAGTGTGCAATTAACCACCTCTATTTGACTATCTATTTAGAAATGAAATATTGTGGACCAATTCAATTATGTATCCAATCTCTCCCACAAAGATTTAAAAATGTGCTAACAAATATTGGGTTGTAATCATTCACAATAGATGTGGGTAGTCAAAATTGTACCCAAACACAACTGAAGAAAAGGTGCATGGTCTCTTGCATTGTGATACTTTTCTTACAAGAAATTATGACGACCATTTTTTAAAATATGTCCAATACAACAAAATATTGAATTATTATGATGCTTTTTCATAAGGAATCCACTAATTAAATTCCTGCTAATAGATTCCTAAGGTCTTTACAAAACTCTAAGAGGTATAAATCCCAATCTTCATGTTCATGGGCTTGGCAATGCGATAAGGAATGCAAGACTTGATATAGTGCTTAATGTCTAAACACATGTGAGGCCAATAGAAATTTTGTAGCATTTCCAAGGTCTTTGTAATGAAGTGTCCAATATCGTGATGTAGTGCACCCCCTAGATGAGTCATAAGCAAGGTGCACCTTTTGGAACACAAACATATCTAAGCTTGAAAAGAAGCTTGTCATGCAAATACAATTCACCAACATATTTACCTTGTGTGATTGTAGTGCAGGTATGTATGAAGTTGTAATATATTGAGTAGAAGTTCCCTAGTTAGAAAAGTTCTAGTCATGTGAGTTCAACACTATGATGAGTGCAAGAACCCAATTGACTAGGGAAATCTAATGTCTTATCATCTTTTCCATTCTTATGCTTGATCACCAAATGGAACTATGGAAAGTATTTCATCCACTTCATGTGGCATGGATTCTCTATCTTGCTCTATGTGTGTAGAAACTAAAGTGGCTTATGATTTGAATGAACAATTGTCAGCTCCTTACCTAAAATATAGTGTTTCTACTAATTAATAGCTTGAACAATGGCATCCAATTCTTTCTCAAAGACTTGGAGTAACATTAAACCATGTCATTGAATGTCTCTAAATTTTAGGTGACTAGTTATTCATGATGAGTAAGAAATATGAGTAAGAAATATATTATAATATTAAATATATTATAATATTATATTATTATATAATATTATACAATAATAATATAATATTATATAATATATATTATATTATATAATAAATATTATATTATATAATATCATATTATAATATATTAAATTATATTGTATTGTAATATAATATATTATTATTATATTATATTATATTATAATACAACCCACTCCTGAAATATTTTTTTTAATTATCCACTTTAATATCATATTGTCTAATTTTTATTTGTGTGACTAATTATTTAGTCTTTTTTATTTGTGTGACTAATTATTTAGTTGTGTTTTTTGCCCGATGACCAAATTAGTCATTTATTTGGTCATTTATTTAGTCATTTCAACCGATGACCAAATTAGTCATTTATAGCTGTGTTGCAAAAAGTTTTAGTCACGTGACGAAAATTTTTAGTCACCTGGTCATTTATTTGCCATAGTTCTACTAGTGTAGGCTAGGTGTCTTCTTTCAATAAGTTCCCTTGCACTATGTTGTATTCTCATTAAGAGGATACATGCTTGCTTGTTGTTCTGTTTTGCCTTGGTAGTGTGCCCAGTTGTTCTAGCTCCTCTGTTCTTGTTGTAGTCTCTTTGACTCTGTGCCCAATGGATTGATAAGACCACTAGTTTCCATTTGTTTAGCAAGAAAACACCCCTGAGAAGTCACCAAAATGTTGGTCTATTTTGTTTCACAGCCAAATAGTCCAAACCCTTAAACCCTAAGTGTTTTCCTTCCCCTTAAGCCCTATGTTTTATGGTCATCTTCCTTCGTTTTATAATCCATCGTTGACTGTCTAGCCTAGGTTGTCGGTCACTTAAGTTATGACTTTGAGTCTTTTATGTCGTGAAGTGACTGGCCTCGAATCCTAAGGTTTACCCTTTGTCACCCGTCGACTTCATTTCTTAAATCTTAAGTCCTACTAGGCCTGAGGGTGCCACATGGTGGTATTTCACACGCCTGCAGATTACTGAGGTTGATGTCACTTTCCTTCCGCACGGCTATGAAATGAAGACAGCTGTAAAGTATATCGAGGCCCCATGGCCATAGGATCGATGACTCCGTCAGACAAAGGAGATAGTGCCAGGTGTCAAGGGATTTAGCAGTGGGCTCGCAGCTTTGAAGATCAGACGGCAACACGGTGTCGCAGACATCTTGCCTGCAGGGAAGATTCTATGTGCAACTGTGAGATGTTGACACGTGACATGCTAGCGTCTTCTCTCCCAGATCTCTCAGGTGGGCC
The DNA here is from genome assembly GCA_027924645.1 of Cunninghamia lanceolata. Lineage (NCBI taxonomy): Eukaryota > Viridiplantae > Streptophyta > Pinopsida > Cupressales > Cupressaceae > Cunninghamia > Cunninghamia lanceolata. The sequence continues at coordinate 467,540 of BSBN01000416.1, read as the reverse complement.
CTTATTGACTGATGACTATTAAAAGAAATGACTCAACTGCACCCTCAACGCCATGTATGCCAGGTCGGCAGGCCTCAACGAAGAATTAAAAGGAAAGCATTATGCAACACAAATCAGAGCCGTCAATCTTATAACCATTTGTTCATCCAATGGATCTGATTTAAATTTAGGGTTTTAAACATTCTGGTGGCACCAAAGGAATTCAACCGAGTTGGTGAGCTCTATAGATGAAATTCATGAGAGATGGCTTGATTCTTCAATGCGAAGGGACTTCGATGGCTCGGTGGCAGATCTTCCTGTGGTCGATGATGACTTTTGGGCTCTCCCCTTCAATGCTCTATCCTCTCTTGTGTATGGGCAACCATTCCTTAGGTTGCAAGTCTACCAGAGGCATGGGTTCTATCCTCATCACTGCCTGTTCATGGATCTGCATTGATATCCGCCTTGGTGTTCTTGAATCCCGTGGACCTACTTCAACGTTCTCTGCACAAGAATTTGATATATAAGCATTGTAATCTTCAGTAGAAGAGGAGGGAGTAATTTTCTGGGTTGTTATGCTACCAAATTCTTTGTAGTCATACCTCTTAGTGTAGTTGTAGGATTATCAAAATTTGACTCACTGTGCCTGTAGCTTGGCCTCTGTTGTCTTCTGGTTAATCCACCCATGAATGTAATTGGCTATACTGTGTCTTTTCCTACTATAAGCTATTTTGCATTGTAATAGTTTATGGCCTTCATGATCAATATATGCACAATATCTTACCTCTCTTATGCTCTAATTTATGTGTTTTAATTGAAGTTGTGATCTATTCTATGAGTAAAATGGCTCCTCTATAGATTAGGTTTTCATCCCAAAGCCTCAATCAATTCTATCAGTCTGTGTGAACCTTCCCTTGTGATTGAGATCATTGTTGTGTCTCTTCCAGACTTATTACTACTCATTAAATCTAGTGCATCACCTTTATTTCCATTCAGTTTCTTCCTAACCCTTTTCCCTTGCAATATTAGAAATAGGTTTAGATAGTTTTCTCTAAGCATTAGGCTTAGAATGAGGAACCAACCTTCTTTGGAGGTCTGATCTCAACTTGCAAGGTCCCACACCTTGAGATCATTCCCATTGTGTCATTAGAATGCTTGGACTCTCTCTAAGCTGGGTGCAATTCTATGTGATAACAAGACCCACTGTCCTAATTCTTTACTTGTACTTCTTCTTTATCTCATATAGTGCCTGAGGGAAGACTTGTATCACATCAATCTAGGTTACTTTGTCCTATTGTATATGTATATGTCATAGGGATCTAGTAAGCAAGCACTTTGGTTTGGTGCTCAATGTCTAGTTGTTTTTAATCTTCCCTTGATTTGTTAGTGTCCAACATTGGTTAGTCTTGAATGGATTGAATTCATTGGATGATTAGTATTCAATGAGGTTGTTTGAGGTTAGTATCATGCTAGCTTGTACTGATTAGTTTCTCTCAATGGGTGAGTGTGGAGCAATTTCTTTGGTTTGATATCTCTGCTATCCATCCTTCCTTCCACACCCTACTTTAATACTATAGTCATACTTGAATGATTATGAAGTAATTACCTTTCCAGCTTAGCTCTTCATATGGTTGGTTGCTCCTTGGTTGGTTTTGATTGATTAATCTTGGTTAATTAAGTAGGCATTGATAGGAGAAAAACCCATTCCATAGTCTATACTACAAAACAAGAAAAGTATGCCCATTATGAAACTAGATAGCTCATGTCCTTATATATCCACAATATAGACGTGTGCTTGACCAAGGAACTAGGGAAGGAAATCTTATCTTGAGAGAATCTAAGTCCCATATCTAGCTCCAAATCCTTCAACCATTTATAGGTGCCCCTTACTATAGTGGTTATTCAACCCTTCATTCATGTCTTCAAAGACAACCAAACAGAGTGAGCCCAAGTAATAAAGTAGTGATGAATACTATTATAGTTCCTACCAAGCAAGACCCAAAGTAGAGCTTAATCTTGGGATGGCTTCATCAATCACTTATGTCATTGATAAACATATAGAACCAACATGGATTCATCATTTATAAAGGTTCCATTTAATCCCATAACATCACTAACAGATCAAGAGTAAGGGTCAGTTTTAGTTCTAGGTAAAGATCCATAACCACTAGTCCTAGCTCATCTCACATACCCAAATTAAGGAGTGTATGTACTGCCATTTAGGGAACACTAGATTATGCACCTACCTCTACATCTTTAGTTAATAATAATTAGGTTGACTTCACTTGATCTACTTCATTAACGGTTGAATATGCTTTGGCGCTTAAACTAAAACAACTCCATGTTGGGATCCTTAATTTATTCTCTCAAAATGGAGGATATGCTTTCTATATCTTTGTGTCCATTCCCCTTTATCCAACTTGATTTTTTAGTGGTTGAGAAGAGGTTCAACCATAATTGGTTCCAAGTAAGATGCAACTGATCTCAATTCAACTTGCTATAGATCTATATATGGGATTGGGCTAGGGGAAGCGTAGGGCTATGAAGCTAAATTTGTGCCTAGAGGATATAAAAGGAGGTGGTAATTAGTACCAGGAAATGGATGGGATCTCAAAAAGCAAGAAATGCTAGCTTGACTTCTATTAACTCAACTTTAATTCTCATGACAATACAAGTTCACCATCAGGTGGCTACTTTTACAATGTATTATTCACCTAAATGTTAACATGAGCTAGATATGATTGGCCCATAATGCCCCCTTCCAATGTGGTTTATGAATCTCTTGTAGTGTACTATTATTAGCCCTGATGAAATCTTGATGGATGGAGGATGGATTGACCTTTGTTTAGCCTGAGCCAAGGGGCCTTACCTTCCCCTACATCTATATATATTTCCCTTGAATACAGCTAACTTGGACTTCCACATGATTGGTGTAGAAGTCAAGCACTTTATTACCAAAAACTTGACTTGGTGTTTTCTTTGACACCACTCAATCTCTATCTTGATCTATGACTAAATGAAGTAATCATTCAAGACTATGTAAAACTCCTAATTCTACTTTTTAAACAAGTAGAGATGTGTTGTGAGGTAGTGGTTCTGGCTATGTTGTTGTATTCAACATAGGCTCGTATGCTATGCACCTACCAACCCCAACTATAATTATCATGATGGTCAATAGAGGAACCTATGGCCTACCTAATATTACCCACTAATAGCATTAGGAAAGGAAGGAAAAAGGCATGAACCTCTTGTACTATAGTCGGTTATATATCTCTCAAGGTTGTTGAACACTCTACCCTTGAAGTATGAGAGGTACAACCATCATAAGTCAAGACAGTAGCCTTAGCAAAGGATCCAGCTATAGATGATGAAGTTGGACCCATTTCATAACTAGTTATAAAGCCATAAATGATATTTTATTGCATTGAGTTTACCCAGGACATGAAGCTTTAGGATATATAATATTGTATATATGGATAGGGTCTTCCAACCAATGGAGTTCATCTACCAAGTGTATGTCCATGCTTTGTAGGATCCAAAGGCAAGTAGTAATCAAATCATACCTACATAGGTGGGAGCAATCGAACTAACTAATAGAACCAACTAAGTGCCCTCCATTTCACTAATAGACAAAACCAAGCCCCTTTTCCCATTGATGCCATGAAGTGACCAACTAGTCCTAGACCAAAACTAATGTATATCAGTGCAATAGAAAGATGGATTGACCCGGATCACGTTTGAGTCTTGGTAATGAATGGTCCTGGCTTGTGAGTGGGAGTAATAGGTTGAATTCAAGTTCTAGGTTAAGTTCACCTATGTAGAAGTGGTTTACCCCAATTCCCATAGAAACTTCGATAGTATATCACCCCATGTTCTAGTTAATTGAGTCTCATCATTACCTAACCTAAGCAATAGTAAGGCTTGCCCAGTGCTTATCCAAATCTAGCTAAACTAGTGAGTCATTAAGCTATGACAATCTAATCCGAGGTATCCCTGAACCAATAAAGTAAACTAGGTAGTAGGGTATGGGCCCTACTATTTACCTCATCATCACTGACTAAGAAATTTGCATTGATCATTCATGCACTATTGTCTCATATGAACCTCCTTAAGCAAGCACCTCTTCTCATCTAGAGATTCTCAAAGTGACACTTCCATCTCAAAGTTGTTTGGCTTCTTGCTAATTTTTCTCATAACTACATTAGTGAAGAATAAAAGGAGTATGCATTTTACAATCAAGTCACTGACTTAGCATAAACAACTAAAGATGGGATAGTGTGCCAAACTCATGGCTTTGATACCAATGATCAACATCGAGTCTAGGAGGTTGTGTGATGGATAAATCTATAACTATTTAAAAAATATGGATCTATTCCAATAGGGTTTCATATTGTAGATCATAGAATGGAATCTAAGAAATCGATGTAAAAATAACCATTACAAATTGAATGCATGAGATTGGAATAATGTTTCCACTTCAATTCAAATGATTAAATAGGGTAGAGTAGATATGCGTACAATGCATAGTAAGACTAGAAAAGTAGGATCCTATGATTAGGAAGGGGAATGACACATCCTAACTAATTCACCTAGACTTGGAGAAGACCATTCAAATGTTAGATATACATGGCATGCTAACATGTGGGAGAGATGGTTGACTCATATAAGATACTAGATTCATGCAAGTATTTCAAATGCACTAGGTTGATACTAATCTAATTTATTATGCTAGTCTGATCATATACCTTATAATATATTACTACAAGAAATCAACTACAATAAATGGTTAAAAAAGTGGGCAGTCACAAGAATGGTTCATCTTCTACACAAGTGATGGCTCAACTTTTTTGCAGGTGTAGTGCTTACTTCTAATTGTATTAGATCCTTATAGGATCTCTGATAGAGCATAGATCTAGAGAGTTCCACTTTCCTTGTTGCACAATAGAAGAGTTTTGGCACATGTATGTCAAGTCATAAATAGAACTAGAGTGCTACACTATCTTAATGTTGTGAAAGCACATAATGTTGTTGTATGAATGGTGTGTACTGTCACAATAGTGCATAGGATGCATGGGATGCTACATGTGTGAAATGATTCTTGGTGTTGTAGAAGTATGCAAGAGTGCAAACAGTCTCTATGGGTGTTGTTGAGGTTCCACAAAGGTGCAAGTGTTTTGCATGGTGTACAAACCTATGGGGCATTATGTATACACACAACCTTTCCTTTGTACTTTGTGCCATCTTTAGACTATGCGAACAAATTGAGCAATGCCCTAGGAGATGGAACCCTATATATGGAATGATGGCATCCAATCTATACAAACCAACTTCTTAATGTCCTTATGGATATGTGTTACCTTTGGGTACCCCAAACAATTGGAATGTTGATCAAGGAAGACTACCTACAATGCCACTAATCCAAAGCTAACATTTTTTAATATTCTCTAATGGTGAACTATAATACCATTTTAGGAAGTGTGACTCACACTCTAGAATTTAACCTAGTCAAATATTAGTGTCAATGCTTCTTAAGCTCCAAGAAAAACTCCAAAATTGCCATGGAAGGTGTACAAGGCAACCCAAAGTGGCATATTATTGTAAATGTTGCAGTATGCTAGGCCAATGCTATGCAATAATTACACATAAGACACAAGATTGATACCAATTTGGAAAAACTCTAAGTTTGTGGGCTCTATGGGTTATAGTGTAAATGTTGCACATGTGTGCAAAAGAGCAGTGCACATGCTAGTATAACTATGCATAGCTCATTCACCTTTTTCTTAAAGAGCAATGTTCTTCATTGCATTTGTTGTCAACCTAGATCATAAAAAGTAGTGGCATGGTAAATTTGACTCCAATCCCAAAGAAGAAACGTAGGATTTAGATATCCTAAATAAGAGATGTAAATCTATCATCATGTTCCCTAGTGTAGTTCATGAGATTTTGTCAATACATAACTCTTAGGTGGAAAAGAGAGATCTAGTCTATGAGGTTAAACTAGGTCAAACCCTCTTTCATAAACATTGGGGCATAAATTGAGCTTAGCTTCTACCCAAGAAGGATAGCCAAACTACAGGGGTTCTGCCATTTTGTTGTATAGGGAAGAGTCAACCAATTCCAAACAAGATCAAGCAAGCAAACTAGGGAAAATGACAAACCCTAGATGACAAAGATCAAATTATAACTAACTATTGGAAATAGATCTCAAAAAACCAAAAGTATAGCAGATATCAGGGAGCAGTTCAGAACCTAGATCTGAAAGCAAAAATGCCAAAGACCAAGGCACTTGGGTGCCCTAGACCCTAATTAGGGTTTTCCATAATCTTGGTATATCACCAGACCTATACCTGCCTGCTCTGTCTTCTTCCCAAAAATTATCTTCAGAAACCTATTTCTCTGACCTGAACACAAGGAAAGAGGAAAAGGTTGTGTTGTGTATAAGGGCTTGCCTCAGGCAAACCCTATGTTGGTGTTTCCACCTCCACTACAATGATGATTAGATACAAGAGTGCATGCCCTTGGAGGGCAGAGGCCAAATCTGTAATAATATGATAGAATTATGAATGAAAATGATGATGATTACCAAAAGATGTGAAACCCTAATTGATGAAGATGACTCAAGATCATTCACCAACAAGGAGAGTGATGAAGAAGGCTTGAAACTTCCTTTAAGACTTGCAAACAAACTTCAATAATAGCTACAAGTAGATATCACCTCCAAGCATGAAGAAAACTTTAGCATAGGAGATCAACACATGAGAGCAAACTTGCAATATACATCTAGTCTAGTGTATAAAATAAATTACAAAAATCCTTTATATATGCATTCTCGCTCACAAACGACAAATAAAACCAAATGGAATTGACATATACAAACTAGGGAGGTGTTCTAAGACGACGCCACAAGAGAGGGGTTAAAGAGCCCATCTGGGCCCAGGGCCCTTGGGTGCCCTAGCTTTAGCCCCACAAACTCTAGGGAGTGTCAAATGTCATGGGCTTAGTCTAGTCCTAAGTCTATTCTATCAGGTTTATTCATCGGGATCAAGATTTTATCGTTTTATGCTCAAAAAGGTGTTAAAATAGGTCCTGATTAACAAAGGTAACAATTTAGGTCCAACTAGGTGCTAAACTAAGTGCAAAATGCTAGTGTACACATTTTTTGATGTAACATTTAGCCCCCACTTTAGCGTGGGTACGAACTTACATTCGAACTCACACCAAATGATGGAGAAGACAGTATTCAAACATGCAAACATAGAAGCCCAAATAATTCCGCCAAGTTGTGGACTATAGTAGCCCCCAAACTCAGGATTCTAAGGCTACAAACACAAGAAAAAAGATTTCTCAAACACAATGCATTGCAACATAACTCACACATACATGGAGTACTAGAAGCATTCATAGGAATACACATGGAAGATGCGTAATACACACAGGTAATACATGTCATATACAATGCATACATGCTTGTCATGGAGTATACACATAGAACATAAAGAATACACGTGAGACAAAAATAATGCATGAAAAACATGATGAAGACACATGAAAACATATGGAATCATTTTAGGAAAAACATAAGTTCAAACACAATGCATCAAACAATATAACAAACAAACAATCATAAGAACACACATAGGAACAAACACACAAGGCACATGACTCTGAACTAGCTTGCTCTGTCGTTAGAAATCATTGGAAAATAAATGCCACCATGTATCACACACTAGTAAGGACTGCCAAATTACTAGATGATCACAACAAGTCACATGAAGCACACGGGCTAGCCAACTTGGTTGTACTAGGTGGCTCATGGACCAATGAGGAGACATCACAGGCTAGTGAGGACCGCCAAATCACTAGGTGAGTTCCACACCAATAAACAAGTATGTAACCAAAAGAGAGTATAGTGAGATGCATGCCCCCACCTTAAAGTGATTACTAACTCCAATCAGGAAGCAATTGCTTTAAGGTAGAACAAATCACAAGACAGGCACGAGAGCTTTTTGAAAGCACATGCCCATAAGATATGTGTTCCCAAAAACTACATCACACAAAGAGGTTGTCCCCACAAAAGGCAAATCGAGGCGATGCTACAAGCATGATACACAATGGCTTGTGTAGTCATGTTATGACGCCGAGCATAGCAACAAGGTGCCACATAAATCAAAACATAAAAGAAGCAATAAATTATACTAAGTTATAACACAAAGAGATCTACCTAACTAGCATTAGTATAGGAATGGTTGTATAGGAGACATCTCAAAACTATATATATATATATATATATATATATATATATGGAACTACCATCATCCGCCAGCTAGTAGAACTATAGAGATGAAGGAAGAAATATCACATGAAATCAAAATAAAAATCCTTTGGGTCAACAAGGGAGAATGTCGAAGCATCCTACACCTTGCATCGTGTCCAAAGGACACAACAACAATATAAATTACGACAGATAGGATATTGATGATACAAATAGAGAGAATGTCACAATGTATTTCAGTCCCTTTGTATCCTTGCACCTACAAGGGTGTCAACGGTCATCCAAAGAGAGCTTAACAACAACAACAACATAAATAACATATCAAGAAACGCATCAGGGGGAAAACAATCACATGCACCCGTAACATAATAAAAATAAGAGACCTCACTTGCGCGTCAACCTAAAGCAAATCATCCTCCTCCCAATCTTGCTCGTCATCTGTTTAGAAAGGTGGACAAGATGAAAGAGGAACTATATAACATAAGGTATAAGGAACAAGATCCATACGTATGTCATTATTATCCTCAGATTTGCTATCAGAATATAGTACGATAGGTTCCATAGTTGGTTGTGAAGCTTTATCCTTCTCTAGAGGAGACAAAACACTAGTAGATGTCTCCTTTGCATATGTTGGTGATAAATGCTTGTGAGGAGGGAGATTCTTCTCTCCTGTGGCAAGACGAGCCATAGAATGATGATGCTTCTTCCTTTCTCTTGCAATCTTATTTCACTTAGCTTTATTCGTGGTGTTTGTTAAGGGAACTATAGCCTTTTCTTCATTTGCTTCAAGAACATTAGAAGAAATGGGAGGAATGGGGGAAGGGTTCCTCAATGTGGGATGCTCTTTCTTCTCAACTTGTGAAATAGGTGGAAGTACATGAGCATCCTCAAGCAGTTGAGAAACCTCAGGAAATAACACACGTGTAATCGATTGATTTCCACTAGTCTCCATGGAGACAGTGGAACAAAAGTTATATTGTGATTGTGGGGAGGTTTGTTTTGTGCTCGGAGCTTGCCTCGTTGTTCTTGAAGGGATGGTGGAGGGAGAACCTCAGCATATCTACCAGACACTCGAGGATGGGGAAGAACCTTCAATTCAGGCCTAACTTCGTTCATCAGTTGTGGGATAGGAGGAGCTACTGTCGTCACCTCATAAAATCAAGGAGGTTTAGGGACATCACAAGGAGAAATATTACTTAGCAATAAGTGTTATTTTCTTTTCTTTAAAACTTTGATATGACAAGAAGAATAAATCCTCTCTAGCTCGAGTGACTCCAACTAGTTGTGGCTAAAAGTAGTCAAGTGTAAAATATCCATTGCGAGCAACGGACTAGTACTCACTATGATGTACAACATGGACACATCTCTCAAATGGAAACTTTAAGCACTTATGAACCATAGAGGGAACCGCCTTCATGGAGCAGAGCCATGGGTAGCCCAACTTCACATGAAATAAGTCTAATGTAGGAATGATGACAAAATTAACATCCAAGGCTCTTGGCCCAACCTTAACTTCAAGAGTTAAGGCACCAAAAGTTGGAAGGATAGACCCATCATGTGCTATAATTGCCATCTCTGATACGTCACAGGTATCTCGATGTAAACCATGCATGTAGAGAAACTCTTCAGTTACTACATTTACCATGCATATAGGATTGATCATAGCACCTCAAATAGGGTTATCATTGATTCGAATAGTAATGTAAAGAGGTCCATCAGAATCTTCAATAGTAGCATCATGTAGAGTAAAAGATATAGCAGGCTCTAATTCCTCTCGCTCTTTGTGAGGGTGAGCATCCACCATGAAGATATCAATAACATTAGATTTGTGATGAGGTAAAGGATCAATATATAGCTGAAGATTTTGATTAGAATCCACCACCGATTTATTCCCTTTGTCATTCACATCAACAACTTGGATGACATTGGATTCGATGAGGTCTTGAACTTCATGTTTAAGACGCATACATCTTTCAGTTTCATGGCCAATGGAGTGATGAAATTGACAAAAGGCCTTCACATCAAAGGAAGATGATTGCATCTTACTTGGATCGAGAGGTCTAATAGGTGGAAGCTTGATGAGATTACTTTGCAAAAGTTGTGTCATGATAGTGTAGAGATTCCAACAATGGTGTGAAGTTTCTTATTTTTGGTTTCAATTTATACGAGGTGGGAGCAGGAGATGACACTACTACCACATGTTTTCTTATGTTACTAGCTGAAATTTCATTTATCTTGATGAAGTTTTTGTTTTGTCTTTTGAAATAATGATTGTGAGAGGCTTCAAATTGACCAACTGGAGCCAATGAGGGATTATGCTCATACTGACTAATTGAAAGTTGATAATCATGAAGAGTCGTGTAAACATGAGTAAATTAATCATATCACATCAACAATATCTTATCATAGATGTGAGGTTGTAAGTTTCCTATAAAGATTCTTTACACATCAGCATCCATAATAGAATTGTTGACCTATTTTCCTCTGTACAGAGTTAAATAGTTTCACCTTGCATTTTATTGAAAATCCTTTAGGAAAACACCACAAAAGGCTTGAATCCTTCAAATATTTATGCTATGCCTTGTCAAAAAATCCCAAAAATCTCACCTTGAGAATCTTTGCTGAAAACCCAGAAAAACCAAGAAACCCTTTGTCCTTAAGTGCTCTCCATTGCAGATAAATCTCAATTTCATACTTAGTATTTATATGTGCATTTTTGAATGTATGTTCGCACATACATTCACCTTTGTATGTTCACATATACAAAGGCAATGTACATCGGCAAGATACAAGAAAATGTACAAGGGGTGGAATGCAAATTTGAATGTATGTTCGCATTGTATATTCAAACATACAATCGCACATACAAAAGAAAATATACAAAGGCAAAGACATTCAAGGCTGACATACAAAGGGTCACATACAAGGAAAAAGGGATGCAGGGATGCATCGGCAAGAGATGCAAAGGCTTTTTCATATCGGCAACATACAAAGGTGAATGTATGTCCGATATACAAGAGGAAATGTACAAGTGAACAAGTGCAAGGTGGACGCGGTGAAGATAGTTAATTGCATTTGTAAGGCAGGTGCAGTCCGCGCATTGTATGTTGGGTTTGTATGTTCCCAACATACAATCGAAACATGCAAAGGAAAAATGTATAGATTTGACATACACTTGGTGGGGCCCGTGGACATACAAAGAAGAATGTATATTAGGGACATACAAGGAAAAGAAGCAAGGAGAAAGATACAAAGCCTGGGGCCCACCAAGAGCACATACAACAGACCAGGTACAAGTTCAAATGCAAGGTTTGTATGTATGTTTTCCTTGTTAGACTTAGGGCACACAACTGAGAGGGGGGGTGAATCAGTTGTCCAAAAATTACACACTTAAATCCTCTTAGTGATTAGCAGTATATTAATCATGAAACATAATGTACTTAAATCAAAAGCAGAAATGCATCAACACATAAGACACCAAGATTTTGACGTGGAAAACCCGGTTAAGGGAAAAACCACGGGATGATTAACCCAAGATTGTATTCTCTGTTAGAAGAATAGAAAGAACAAAATGGCACATGCCAATTAGGGCTCACTGCCTGAGCACACTGCTCACAAGAGGCTCACTACCTACAAGAGACACATTGTCTACAAAGAAATAAATATCACATACACAAACTAGAGAATAGCATCTTCACCATGCTTGAATCAGTTCCATTTAAGCCCAATACTTATGCTCTGCCTTTCGCTCTTGTCCTTGCTACCACACACTCATCTCAACAAGGACAACATTGAAATGACTTTGAAATCCCTTATTTATACAAGACATCAACTTAAGAATGATCATCTAAGTCGGCAAACACCAACAAGAACACCCGTAGGATGTGTAACTCATCCGGTCGGCCAATCTTCAGAAGAACACTATCATCCGAAAGTTAATCTTCAATTGCGAGCTCCAACTCCAATGCGGATCACAAACATGAATTGGACACAATCCAAAGACCTCCACAAGCTCGCATAAATCATCAAGAACATCCACACTTCATCTGCTTACTGAAATCCATCTCCTCTTCATCCGGAACCTCAAGAACATAGTCTGTCATTACTGTCACAAAGGAATAGATGCTTGCGGACCTTCAAACCATGAACCAATCTATTGGACACTCCAAAAAGACTTGCTAATCACTCCCTCAAATTTGCAGACCAAGATAATGCAATTCCAGATCTCACCAGACCTATCTGTAACACTCTGTCACCACTTAACATCTACCAGAACCGATTTTACTTGAGCAGCCACAACTTCTTCAGATCTTCATGCAGACCTCTAAAATCTCTACTTGATCACCTCAAGACACATATCTACAAACCCTTTAATCCGCATCCTCTGATCCTCTTCCTATCTTGGAATTTTGCCTTATTGTCATCATTGATCTTCACTATTCCTGATTGAGACTAATTTTCTCAATATCATCAGCACACAGCTCATCCAATCCTTATCATTAATGCAATAGGAGTATGTTGACATCAATGACAACACAGGTTAGGCCCATAGTTGCAAAAATCTCCCCCTTTGTCATTGATGGCAACATATGTGTGAAAAACTGTTTTGACCATCAAGACAAGAACTTCTCACTGTCTATCAGCAACAACCATTCATATGTCTTCTCTCCTTTTACTACTCCCCCTTTGATCAGCAACCACTTGTTTTTCACATGTCTTCTCTCCCCCTTTGACATCAATGGCAAAGGGCACATATTTGCAATTTCAACACTTCAGAATCATACCTGCTGCTCCCCCTAAGTAGCAGCTCCCATCATCAATCCGGATCACAAGATATGACTGTGATATCTACCAGACTGATGCACCTCAGTGCATCTTAGTTCATCACCAGAGGGGCAATAACCCCTAACTTTTCCCTGAGATACTCAAAAGAGTCCTTAGGTAGAGGTTTAGTGAAGATGTCTGCAATCTGATCCTTGGAAGGCACAAACTCCAATCTGACTTCATTCTTGTTCACTTGCTCTCTTAAAAAGTGAAACTTGATGGATATATGTTTAGTCTTTGAGTGCAACACCAGATTCTTAGATATGTTTATTGCACTTGAATTATCACAGAAGATTGTGATAGGTTCCTCATACTCTACTTTGATATCTCTTAGCATCTGCTTCATCCACAAAACTTGAATGCAACTACCTACTGCTGTAATATATTTTGCTTTAGTTGTAGACAGAGATATTGCCTCTTGTTTCTTGCTTAGCCAAGAAACCAATCTCTTCCCCAAAAAGAATGCTCTACCACTGGTACTCTTCCGGTCATCCACATCTCCTGCCCAATCCGCATCAGTATAAGCATGAAGAGAGAAATCATGATCTCTAGGATACCACAGACCATACTTAACTGTCCCTTTTAGATATCTAAAAATCCTCTTGATTGCCATGACATGAGATTCTCTAGGATCAGCCTGAAATCTAGCAACAATACCAACAGCCTGCATAATGTCTGGTCTAGTTTGAGTGAGATGCAACAATCCTCCAATCATTGACCTATACTTTGTCTGATTAGCCTTAGGAGAGTCATCATCTTTACTCAAATGACATCCAGTTGCCATAGGAGTATTCGTTAGTTTTGAATCTTCCATCCCAAATTTCTTCAACAATTCTTTCACATATTTGGTCTGAGAAATGAAGATTCCTTTCTTTGTTTGAGTGATTTGTAGACCCAAGAAGAAATTCATTTCACCAAGCATGGACATCTCAAACTCACTTTTCATTTGATTTGCAAAAGTTTTACACATACTATCTCTTCCTCCAAAAATGATATCATCAACAAACACTTCAACAATCAAGATGTTTTCATGATCAATTTTGAAATACAAATTACTGTCAGCAATACCTTTGTTGAAACCAATCTTTAAAAGATATTTGTCCAATCTTTCATACCAGGCTCTTGGGGCTTGCTTCAGTCCATGCAGTGCCTTCTTCAACTTGCAGACCATATCACCATGATTAGACAATTGAAATCCATCTGGTTGCTCAATGTATACTTCTTCTTCCAAGTCACCATTTAGGAAGGCAGACTTGACATCCATCTGATATACATTGAAATCCTTGAAAGCAGCAAAAGAAAGAAATAATCTGACTACTTCAATTCTTGCCACCGGAGCAAAAGTTTCTTCAAAATCAACTCCTTCTATTTGAGAGTAACCCTTGCAGACCAATCTGGCTTTATTTCTGATTACTTCACCAACTTCATTTAGTTTGTTCCGGAAGACCCATTTGGTTCCAATCACATTTTTGTTTCTAGGTCTGGGAACAAGATCCCACGTGTGATTTTTCTCAATTTGCATCAACTCTTCCTCCATTGCTTTAGTCCAATTTTCATCATTGCAAGCTTCATTCACTGTCTTAGGTTTAATTTTTGAAATCAGACAATACTCATCTGAGTTTTGAGCAATTTTCCTTCTTATTTGTACACCTTTGCTTTTATCACCTATGATCTGATCTTCAGAGTGATTCAGTCTTACATACCTAGGCACTTTGGGAGTTACTTGCATTTCTGCTTCTTGATCAGGCTCATTCAAACTTATCTCTTCTTCCTGATTTACCGGATCAATCTGGATCTGAATCACAGAAGAGGCTTGGGCTCCTTGAGTCAGAACACCATTCTGATCATCTTCATCATATTCATAGAATCTTGAGGGTTTTTCAATTCCTTCATCAACCTTTACATTTGTACTTTCTATCATCTTCCTCAATCTCTTGTTATAACACCGGTAGGCTTTACTTTGAGTAGAGTATCCCAAGAATATTTCTTCATCACTTCTAGCATCAAACTTTCCTAGATCTTCATCTCTTTTAATGTAACACTTGCTACCAAAACCTCTGAAATACCTTACAGTAGGAGTGATACCAAACCAAAGTTCATAAGGAGTCTTACCGGTATTGCTTCTGATTTGAACTCGATTGAGAGTATAGACTACAGTGTTGACAGCTTCTCTCCAATAGATCTGAGGAACATTTACTTCCATCATCATGGTCCTAGATGCTTCCTAAATGGTCCGGTTCTTTCTCTCCACTACTCCATTCTGCTATGGAGTCCTAGGAGTAGACAACTGTCTCTTAATTCCATGTTTCTCACAGAACTCTATGAACTAACCGGATGTGAATTCTCCACCTCTATCAGACCTCAGACACTTCAATTTTAATCCAGTTTCATTCTCTACCATAGCCTTGAATATTTTTAATTTCTCAAGAGCTTTTGATTTCTCTTTTAGAAAGGTTACCCACATCATCTAGGAATAGTCATCAATTAGTAGCATGAAGTATCTATCACCTTAAATACTCTTGATTCTTGCCGGACCACAAAGATCAGTATGAACTAAGTCCAATAGTCTAGTAGAAGACAGTTCCTTACTTTTGAATGTGACTCTGCTCAGCTTACCCAACTGACATTCTTTGCACAAGTTGTTAGAAGGTTTCACCAATTTTGGAAGATCTCTTACAGCCTGAGTATTGCTTATCTTGATGATATTATCAAAATTCACATGACACATCCTCCTATGCCACAACCAACTCTGATCAATTTGAACAAATAAGCAACTTTTACCAGTACCAACCAAGTGAAAGATATTACCTTTAGTTTGAGTACCGAATGCAATCTCTATTCCAGAACTTTCAAAGATCTTGCATTTTCCATTCTTGAACCGGAGATCATAGCCTTTGTCTACCAACTGTCCAACACTGAGAAGATTGTGCTTCAAACCTTCAACATACAGTACATTACCAGTTTTGTTCCTTCCATCAAGAGAAATAGTTCCTCTACCTCTGATTCTACCAGCAAAATTATCACCAAACTTTACCACTCCTCCTTCATACCTTTCCAAATCTAAGAACTTTTTTTTGTCACCTGTCATATGGTGAGAGCAACCACTATCAATGACCCAATCATCCTTTTCTTCAACTTGGGCAGCCAGAGCTCTTTCCACAATCTTATGATTGACAGATATAGAGGACATTGGATCTTCTTCCTTGATGGCAATGAAGACCCATTCATTTCTGGATTTATTTCCTATCTCTGATTCATCATCTGTTATTCCTTCATTATCATCATCTTCATGTACATAATAACAATTCTTTTGGAACCTTGGCTTGTTAGGATCTTGCCTTGAAAACCTTTCCGGACACCTTGAGGCAAAATGAACAATCTTATTGCAGTTAAAACACTTAAAAGGTAATTTTCCTTCATACTTACCGGATCCTCTTAGCAGCCTCTTTGCAATAAGGGATTCAAGTTGAGCAGTTTCTACTTCTTCTTCTTCCAGATCTTTTCTTGCTCTTTCATACCATGACAGCTTCCTTGATGAATTCTCTCCCGGATCAAACCTTTGTTTACCTTTGACACAGGCACTAGCTTTGAATGCAGATTCAGTCTTGGGGGGGTCATCTCCAAACTCTATCATTTCAAATGCAGCCAATTTTCCAGCCAATTGATATCTTGTGATAGTTGTATGGGCTCTGAATTCTTCAATGGCAGCAGCCTTGATTTTGTAAGAAGTAGGAAGGGATCTGAGAATTTTGCCAACAATCTCATCTTCATCCAAGACTCCACCAGCATTTCTAATTCCACAAACAAGCTCATTTACTCTTGGCATAAAAGTAGTGATGTTTTCATCTTCTCTCATCTTTAGATTTTTGAATTTTCCTTTCAGACTTTGTAACCTTGCACTTTTGACATACTTGTCTCCTTCATGCAGAAGTTCCAGTTTTTGCCAAATCTCAAAGGCAGTTGGTAGGTCAATAACATTTGAGAGCTCTGAATCAGATAATGCGCTTAGAAGAGCCTCTATAGTCCGCAGATTGTTTTCAGTGTTTGTGATTTCATTTAGGGTTTTTAGACCACCCTGTGGAGGTACATACTGTGTTGTAACCATGGTCCAGTAAGCCATTCCCATACATCTCAAGTGACATTTCATGTGACCTTTCCAGAGATTAAAATTGGTTCCATCAAACTTCAGACTATCCTTCTTGTAGGATGACATCCTGGATCTCCTCAAGCGGTTAAGCTCTTTTAGAGGAACTTAGCTCTAATACCAATTGTTAGACTTAGGGCACACAACTGAGAGGGGGGGTGAATCAGTTGTCCAAAAATTACACACTTAAATCCTCTTAGTGATTAGCAGTATATTAATCATGAAACATAATGTACTTAAATCAAAAGTAGAAACACATCAACACATAAGACACCAAGATTTTGACGTGGAAAACCTGGTTAAGGGAAAAACCACGGGATGATTAACCCAAGATTGTATTCTCTGTTAGAAGAATAGAAAGAACAAAATGGCACATGCCAATTAGGGGTCACTGCCCGAGCACACTGCTCACAAGAGGATCACTGCCTACAAGAGACACACTGTCTACAAAGAAATAAATATCACATACATGAACTGGAGAATAGCATCTTCACCATGCTTGAATCAGTTCCATTTAAGCCCAATACTTCTGCTCTACCTTTCGCTCTTGTCCTTGCTACCACACACTCATCTCGACAAGGACAACATTGAAATGACTTTGCAATCCCTTATTTATACAAGACATCAACTTAGGAATGATCATCTAAGTCGGCAAACACCAACAAGAACATCCGCAGGATGTGTAACTCATCCAATCGGCTAATCTTCAGAAGAACACTATCATCTAGAAGTTAATCTTCAATTGCGAGCTCCAACTCTAATGCGGATCACAAACACGAACTGGACACAATCCAAAGACCTCCACAAGCTTGCATAAATCATCAAGAACATCCACACTTCATCTGCTTACTGAAATCCATCTCCTCTTCATCCAGAACCTCAAGAACACAGTCTGTCATTATTGTCACAAAGGAATAGATGCTTGCGGACCTTCAAACCATGAACCAATCTATTGGACACTCTAAAAAGACTTCCTAATCACTCCCTCAAATCCGCAGACCAGGATAATGCAATTCCTGATCTCACTGGACCTATCTGTAACACTCTGTCACCACTGAACATCTGTCGGAACCGATTTTACTTGAGCAACCACAACTTCTTCAGATCTTCATGTGGACCTCTGAAATCTCTACTTGATCACCTCAAGACACATATCTACAAACCCTTTAATCTGCATCATCTGATCCTCTTCCTATCTTGGACTTTTGCCTTATTATCATCACTGATCTTCACTGTTCCTGATTGAGACTAATTTTCTCAATATCCTTAGCACACAGCTCATCCAATCCTTATCATTAATGCAACAGGAGTATGTTGACATCAATGACAACATAGGTTAGGCCCATACTTGCAACATTCCTTTGTATATTTTGCGTTGTATCTTGTGATATGCAAAGAAAATATACAAAGAGAATATGCAAGCCGGACCTGACCCAAAAGTCAATTTTGGCAAATACAAAGGTTCAGGTCCACGGCTTGTATACTAAGTACATGTATATGCGATATACAAAAGAAAGATACATCGGCGATATGCAAGGCGGACCTGAATGGGAAGTCAAATTTGACAAATTCAACATTGGAGTCCACGACTTGCATGTATGCTGTGGTTGTATATGCAATATGCAATGGGAAAGCATACAGATCCAACTAGGGAATCAAATATAGCAGATAGTCATTTTGGGGTCCACGACTTGTATGTATGTTTTGCGTTGTATGTGCCGATATGCAAAAGAAAAGATACAAAGGCTAGACCCGATGTCAAATTCAAATTTACTTCATAATCTTTTGAGTTCCATATGATTTGTATATTTGCAATTATATGTTTGTATATACAATACGATATGCAAGAAAAGACACAAGGAAGAAGATGCAATTTTCAATGATGCTTCTCAGTTTCAGCTCGGCGACGAATCAGGTGGTGCCACATGGCAGGGGCGGCAAATGCAAGGGGCCGATTCAAAAGATAAAGACCCGCGTTTGCACACAAGCGCATGCATATTCAAATGCATATACAAAGACATTTCAAAGGCCGATTTGGATGCCGAATAAAAGCACATACAAAGCAGTTTGCATATGAAGGCGATATACATAGGTAGTTGACTGTAACTTTGACCGCCTGTATCTTCCACGTCCTGGCAAATTTTGGCATGATTCAAAAGGCAAAAATGCTTATTTTTGCCCCCTCTTTCATTTGGCGGGCTTTTAAGGGGGAAATTTTCACTTTCAATATTTGGATTTGATGTTGCATATTTTGGCGACTGGATGTTTCAGCGACCATTTTTGAGTAAGATGCAGATATTTCTTGCATTCATTGTTGCACAAAGGTGTTCAGCAGCTCGCATTCAATGCCCAAAATATCTTCCACTGATTCATGGGTGCAGATCGATGATGCAGCAAATTACATTGAAGA
Source organism: Cunninghamia lanceolata (assembly GCA_027924645.1). NCBI lineage: Eukaryota > Viridiplantae > Streptophyta > Pinopsida > Cupressales > Cupressaceae > Cunninghamia > Cunninghamia lanceolata. The sequence continues at coordinate 447,911 of BSBN01000416.1, read as the reverse complement.
TTCAAAATATCTTCCATCTGCCCTGTTCCAGATATTTGGTGCCATAACTCCTTGCAGTTGGACGTCCCTTCAAGCAGATAATTTTCTGCTGCAGCTCATGGAGTGAATTTTGTAACCGACTTAGGTCGGATTGAAATGCTATATATACATAGAGTAAAATGTAAATAGGGTTGGAATTTTTTTGGCTTTCAAACTTTTATGTTTCCAAACAGAACTTTCTGCTACTATAACTGTGCCTTATTATTGAATATATGTAAGTCATTTTACCTCTTTTTACTGGTTTTCTAGTTTAGTGTGAACTTGCATATGGTTGTCTGTGAACATTTTGTTCCTCTCAACCTTCTTGTTTCTCACCTCTGCTAAAAAATCATTTGAATCTGTGTGTCTACTTGTTGTTTCTGGTTATTTTGTGCATTTTCTCAGTTCTATGAAAGTTTCTTTTAATCAGTCTGGTGCATCACCCTTACTTTCAATTTTCTTGTTTTTATCTTTCATTCAAAAAGCATTCCTTCTCCCTTTTCCTCTGAAGATTTAGTAGTTTTAGGTGATATCCAGTCAAGGAAGCTGACCTTCTCCGAAGGTTTGATCTCATTTTGTAAGGTCCCACACTTCGAGATCATTCCCATGTTACTCCAGATTGCTAAAGTTTCACAACTGCAACAAAGGGTGCAAATCTGGGTGATAACAAGAATATTGGACTAGTAAGAAGAGGGCATGATAATAACCCATAAAATCTGTTATTTTTTCTTCCATTCCTTGTTTGCAATGAACCAAGTCTATCAAAGAGACTTGAGGTCCAATGTCCACTTGAAGATACTTGAGGAACTTATTGACCAATTGTGAGAAAGAAGTTATGGAATTAGGAGGTAACGATCAAAACCAATCCAAGTTTGTGTCCTTGAGTGACCTAGGAAAGAGCTTTGCCAAGATCGCATCCTCAAAGAAGAAATCACTATACATAGTGGTAAAGGTTGCCACATGGTTCTTAGGGTCTCCCTTCCCATTATATTTCTCAAAGAGAGGGGTATCAAACTTCTCAGGAATTTGAGTTCTTAGGATGGAATAGGACAAAGGGCTATGAATATAATATGTTGTCATATTAGGTTTAGGTAGACTATTGCTCATGTTATCCAATTGTTGTTGGATGGAGGTCATATTTTCAACAATTGGTTTATGACGGGGTTGAAAGCTAAAGCAGGTAGAGATTGGAATGAATTGGAAGGGATAGGTGATGGAGTATGAGTAGCCTTTTGGAATATGATAGGAGGTTTAGATGTAGGTAGAGTAACATTAGGTGTGGAATTCATGTAACTATATGGAACGGTACTATAATGGCGAACAAGATTCCCAGTAGATGACCCAACACATGTGATAGCACTATTACTTGGCAGTATAGTAGTGGTGAGAATAGTAGAAGTATAAGTAGGAATAGGGAGTGTAGATAGGGGTGCCAACACTTGAGTCCCTATTGGATTAGAAGAAGTGACATTGGTGATGATTTCAGCATAACTAGATGCAAATAGAATGTTGTTATGCACTATATGAGCAAGGTTATGCAAGACTTCCAATTCTTCTTGACCTTTGAGCAAAAGACTTCTTAGACTCTCAACAACAAGGATGGCCTCTTCAGCTATGTGTTCTGAGCTTACAAATTGCTGGAAATTAGCCAACTATGTGTCTAATCTCTAAATTTGAGTTTCAGGAACATAAGCCACAAGGTCATCACTGTTGATGGATTCATGGAAGTTTGATGCTTCAAGAAGATGCGAAGTAGGGATATCAGGAAGAAGTGTTTGACCTTCTTGTGTGATAAGACTAGGAACTTGGGGTTCTGATGTATTGGTATCATTGTTATGCAAAGAATTAGAACCCATGATTCAAATACTTCTTCGTACAATAATGTTAGAATCAGGGCACCGGGTCACAAAGCTCATAAAGCATCTACAAGCTTTAATAACACACAAGATGCACCAATAGAAGAAATGAATGATGAAGCAAAAGAAGGATTTGAGTTTTTGTTTAAGTGAAGCAATATTTTGTTCAAATGCAAACAAATATCATGCACATAATTTATCCTTGATCAAATTAAACTCTACTCAAATCCACTTAGATATCGACAATGCCAATCCTTAAATCAAACCCAAATTTCAATGTTTTTTTTCAAAATGCAACAACTCAAAATTGTTCCTATCTTCAGGTTTCAATGCAAGATGACAATTGTAATGTTGTAGAAAAATGAAAAATCAGATTTGAAATGTAAATGACAGCAGAAAAATCTGAAATTAAACTATCAATCATAAACCTTAGATTTCAACATTAACTAGGTTTTCACAAAATGCAACTTTTTTGACAAATTCTAGCAATGGGAAATATTCAAATGCACAATGTAACACTATGAAATGATTATTTACTATAATAATAATAATCATATCTGATGCAAAAAATTAGAAATATAATTTATGCTATGATGATCTAATCCTATGAAATGCAAACAAAGTGACAAATATGCTTTTTTCCAAACCTAGAATGAAGTTTTTCTTTCCAAAATGCAAATGCAAGGATGAAATAATGTTTTAACCACCAATAATGACAAGGTACAATAAATGCAACTTTTTTAAACAAGCTAAAAATGCAGCAAGATCTGAAACAACTCAAATCTATAAACCCTAGGCTCAAAACTAGCTAGAATTTCTATAAAAGCAAGGTTTTTACAAACCCTAGTTTTGAAACTATGCAAAATTTAACTATGTATGCATGCAAAATGATTAGAGAAATCAATCCCAATCATATCTAGGGAAAAAAACTTAGATCTGAAAGAAGAAGGATGCAAAAGTGTAAGACAAGTCGATTTCACCAAAATGTTATATGGAAAAGAGAGATCTAGCCTAAGAGGTTAAACTAGGTCAAACCCTCTTCCATAAACATTAGGGCACAAACCAAGCTTGGCTTCTACCCAAGAGGGAGAGCCAAAATTAGGGGTTTTTGCTCTTTTTTTATATAGAGAAGAGTCAACCAAATCGAACCAAGATCAAGCAAGAAAACCAAGGGAAATGACCAAACCCTATATGATAAAGATCAGATTATAACTAACTATTAGAAACAGATCTCAAAAAACCAAAAGTACAGCAGAGATCAGGGAACAGTTCAGAACCTAGATCTGAAAACAAAAATGCCAAAGACTAGGGCACTTGGGTGCCCTAGACCCTAATTAGGGTTTTCTAGAATCTTAGGATATCACCAGACCTTTACCTACCTGCTTTGTCTTCTTCCCAAAAATTATCTTCAGAAACATGTTTCTCTGACCTACACACAAGGAAAGAGGAAAATCTTGTGTTGTGTATAAGGGCTTGCCTTAGTCAAACCCTTTTTTGGTGTTTCCATCTCCACTACAGCGATAATTAGATCAAGAGTACGTGCCCTAGGAAGGCAGAGGCCGGATCTATAATAATATGATAGAAATATGAATGAAATGATGATGATTACCACAAGATGTGAAACCCTAATTGATGAAGATGACTCAAGATCATTCACCATCAAGGAGCGTGATGAAGAAGGCTTGAAACTTCCTTCAAGACTTGTAAACAAACTTCAATAACATCTACAAGTAGATAGCACCTCCAAGCATGAAGAACACTTTAGCATAGATCAACACATGAGAGAAAACTTACAATATTCATCTAGTCTAGTGTATAAGATGAATTACAAAACTCCTTTATATATGCATTCCTTCTCACAAACAAAGAATAAAACCAAGTGGAGTCGACATATACAAACTAGGGAGGAATTAAGGTGTCTCAACCTTGGTAATTCCTTATATTATTTCATTGTATTTATTTATTTATTGCCTATTATTGTAATTAGGATGCAAATCCTTATTGTCATCTTGTGGGAGTTGACACGGTGATGTGTCATCCTACGTGGAAGGTGACAACATGTAAATTTGTCCTCACATGAGGAGATAGGCATCCCACTTAGTGGTAGGAATAGTTTTCCATGTGTCGGCATCTTAGATAGTGTGTTAGGGAATATTGACCGAAACGTTTATGACAGATTCCTGTGACAAATATATGAAGCGTAAGAGTCGTAAATGGAAGATTCTATGACAGGTGAAGACATGTGTCACAAGGCATCTTGGAAGAAGGCATATTTGGGTGCCCCAAGGAGGGTTATGACATGTTGTAAGAGAATATGCTATTTTTAGCCTGTGTATGACATATTCTCTTACAGTTGTAAGATATGACAACTATGACAGATTCTATGACAGTCGTAAGTGTCATAAGAGTCTCTGTCATTGCCCAACTTGGGAATAGGCAACCTCTTTAGGATGGGGTGATATGACAAGTGTCATGAACATCCTACAGTGTTGGACAAGTGTCCATAGGCATGGGTTTTGGGCCATGAGGCCATGTTGGACGCCCATCTCAAGATAGAGCCATTTTTTGCCTTGTATCTTCTGTATAAACAGGTTCTTTGGAGAGGAGATGTATTATGTGATTGACAGGTACTGTTATGCTGTCGGATTGTCTCCAGATACAAGTGTCGAAGACTCCTGCAAGAGCATTGGCTCTAAAACTGTATTGTAACCTTCATTGTTTACTGTAATACATTTGAGTTGTGTTTTGGAGTGGGGTTTTTCTCCCGTAAGGGTTTTCCCCACGTATATCTTGTCTCTCTCTCTTTTGTCTACTTTCTATGTGTATGTGTATTGCTACAATATCTCTGTTGTTGGGTTAACATTGTTGTAACTGTAAAGATTAAAATGATTGTACACTCATCTCTCCTCATTAGATTAGTGTAGGAAGCGATTTTCGCACACCTAGCTTCCTTTTAGAAGATACATCTAAACAATCTATCTCTGAAGAAGACAACAATGACATGCCTAAAAAGAAAGAGGAGATTTCTCCTCCTGTGGGTAATATTGGAGCATCAGTCATAGAGGAAAAAGATAAAATAGATCTACCCCCTCCAAATATTCTTGTAGAGCAAAGTTCTTTTCTTCCAATGACTACTGAGGCACAAAATAGTGAGGGTCAAGATAAAGACAGTGTTGCACCTCCTTCGGAGAATATAGGAAATGAAGAAGAGAGGGAAGAAGATAAATCCAAGAAGGATCAAGAAGAAAAGAAGGAGAATGAAGAGGAACATAAGGATAAGACAGAGAAGGGAGAGAAATCAGGAGTGAATGATATAGGTCAAAATGCATCAAAGACAGAGTCTCTCAAAGACTTATTAGGCATGCAATTGCAGTTTCAACCTATGGTCACCCCTCAACTGTTGTGGGTTCTAACCAATGAAGGATAGATAGACTTAGCAAGCATCTCCCCTTTTCATAAATTGCAGCTTGGAGATATACTACATGCAACTGCTTAAAAAGAGTTCTTACAAGAACATTTGAGGAAATCCAGTGCAGTAGAAGATACAGTAAAGGTAATTCAGGAAGGGTTACCAGAGGTAACCATTGACCCCTCTCTGCCTACTAAGCAAAATCTCAAGTTACTAATGGACTCTCTCAAAGATCACTCTTCCCACTTAAAGAAAAAAGTAGAACAAGAGGTAGAAAGAAGAATAACTAACAAGAAGATGGCTGAAATGATTGAAAAATTTGCCAATGTCCATAATAAGCTTAAAGAGAATTTGAATAAATTCAAAGTCTACATTGACAAAGCCACAACCCTATATCTATTCTATCTAAGATGGCCTACTTCAACAAAGAATATCAAGGTACAGATTGACTCTATTGAGCCACAATTATCTAAGTTGGCCTAAGCTTATGATTTGTCAAAGGATAAGAATGGTGCAACTAGGGCACAAGTAGAAAATCTACATGCACAATTATCTCAACTATAGGATTAGAGAGAAAACATAAAGAAACAATTTGGTCAGTTGAGAGAGGCAGTAAATCTGAGACTTGCCTCAATGTCTAGTCTGCTAGGGGAAGCAGAAAAGGTAGAGCAAAAGAGAAGACCCCAAGAAGCTTAGAGGAAGCTGAAGAAATGTGCATGGAGTGTGAATGTCAAAACTATATGCTTTCCTCAGAATGTGTTATCTGGACCACAACTGTTCAACAGCTAAAGGTAATCTACAAACCCATCATAGCATCCAAATGAGTTGTCAGCACTTCTCCGCAAAGAAAGATTTGATCTTGTAGTTCTAAAGATAGCTTCTTGTATGTATTGACATGATATATCCAATTTTTTAGCTCCTCACATCTTCAGCATGAAAAGTCACAAGGGACAGTGTATCGGCCATCACCTAGATAGAGCAAAGTAGTAATGGGGAGATAATGGAATGCTCTGCATTCCTTCAAAAGAGATCTGTTTGTCATGTGGTTCTGAAGAATGACTAATATATATATGATACATGTTATGATGAAGTTTCAAGAGCTCTAGTGATTTGCAAAGATAATACTTAAGTGACAAAGACAATACAGCCTATTCTGGAACCCTGGTTATCCAAGTCACTTCTTGAATTCCTCTGGAAACATCAAATAAAGGTGTGTGGATCTAATAAGTAGCATATAATTGATGTCTAAGTTCATTCCCAAAAGGTTTCAAGCCTTGCACTTCACCAAAACATCATGTCTTAAGATGTGAAGCATCACATGAGGTCCGGAAGACCCTGTTTTCTATAGAGAGTCATGTTTCTTGTCTTGCAGATACATATTTTGATATGATACTTCTTCAGTAAGGTGTATGGATTTTTTTGAGCTTATGTATGAATGAATCCCTAGTTTGCATTGATTTTTTGGCATCTCCCTGACAGTAGAAAGATGAACAGTTGACTATCTTGAGCAGTTTGAGCCGACTGGTTAAGTATCAGAATATGCGGCGGATCCTGATTAATTTTCTTAAGTCTGGAAGGTATGGAAAGATGTGCCTTGATCCTTTTCATAAATCCGTAAGGTCCACAACAATTTTTCTTATCATTTTTCATGTATTGAGGCCGACCAGTGACAAGCTACATGTTTCATCCAATATTGAACATGATGCTGACCTAATCAATGTTTCAATGTGTTGCGGAGGATATTTATAGAAGATAAATTTCATTTGTAAAACAATAAGGTGAATGTAAATATAGAAGAGTAGAGGATAAGATATGAAGTGCGTAAAATTAGTTTGAAGATATGTATTGAGCAAGAAAAGCAGACTGCACCATTAGCATATAACAGATCTGTTCTCCATAGGAGTCCTTGTATCTGTATCATCATTGTAAATCCAATAGCAGTGAGCTGAGTATTCAGGGAGTAGAAGATTCCTTGGACTGTATCCTTACAAAGTTGTAAATCAAGGAGTAGTAGCTTCCTTGGGTTGAAGCCCTAATGTTTAGTTTTGTAGTGAGCATATTATACTGTGAGCTAACACTCACCGTGGTTTTTCCCTGTTTTTAGGTTTGCCACGTAAAAATACTAGTGTCATGTGTTGATTCTTGTGTTGCATGATTTCCTTTCTGTTCTATATGTTATTCAGTTTAATTTGTTGATGTCTGGTTAAATTTTAGTATGTACTAATTCACCCCCACCTCTCAGCACCTCATTGTGTTCAATAGGGAGATCCCAACTCACATATCAAGGCTTACACCACAATAGAGTAGAAATCCCTTCCATAGGATGGGTGGTAGTAAGGACTTTTTTTAAAATGTTGATTGGGATTGCTTTGGATTAGTATTATAGGATTCCAAAGTAGTTAATCCACTCCTAGAAACTCATTGGTGAGTTTGGCATTGCATTCAATTTGAACAAGTTACTAAAAATAGGAATTCAAGAATTATTAATTGTTGAACAAGAAGTGACGAGTTAGTTTCATATTTCATCACGTGGTGGAGGCAAGTCCTCTATTCATGCTCTAGTGTACCAATCATGGATCACATGGAATTATGTGATCTCTTCTTACATGCCCTTAATAGGTAAAAATGGGAGGAGGTCCAAAATCTCCCCTATAAATCATATGCAGAGGCTCTTGAGAGTGCTCTCAAAATAGATTAGGCCACTATTGATAGCAAAAGGAAGGAGTATGGTGCCAAAAAAAGGTTGGTCACTAACAACAATAACAATAACAACTCCTCAATGCTAACTATTTTGAAGAATAACAATTATAATGCCACCACCAATGTGGTTATATACATCCCACTACCTAAGAACAATAACAACAATCACATTAACTATGGTGGTGGTTATAATTTTACAAACATAGCGAATCAAAATGTTAATTTCATTGATTGTATCCTAAGGAATAACTGTGAGCAAAGGAATAGGCAAAATATACAATCATACAACAACAATAGGTATGATCCTTATCAAAAACCTCAAGAGTACATCCTAAATAAATATTGCTCATTTCACAAGAGAAGGGGGAATGACATCGATTCATGCTAAGAGTACCAATGATTTATTTCAAATATCTCAAAGGATCAAAGGCATCTATTTATAGACATGTTCCTTCTCCCACTTGAAAATCCAATTCACAACTACTAGGGGTTGGTTGTACCTCAAAATTTGAATTTAAAGATCTATTAATTTCCTTTCCCTTCATGCCAATAAGGTAATAGCTCCAACCAAGAAAAAACAAATGTCACTACCCCTTTTAAAGAGTCAAATGACTCAAGGCAATTGGGTATTAAGGGTGAAATAAAGATGCTCTTCTTGATCGAGCTTGTCCAAAATGAAAATATTCAAGAAAACCTTTGACCTCAGAAGTAAAAAATATTGGGTACTTCATCATGATAATAGACCCTGCGTTGACTCCAATTGGTCCCTATGATTTGGTCAAGTACCTTAAGAAGACATTTTCCAAAATATATTGTATAAATATTCTAAGGAACTCTCCTCATCATCATGTAGTACTCTTAGAAGAAATTAGATTAAAATATCTAAACAACATAACCCCTCCTCCTAAAGAGAAAATTCATCATGTATTTCAATATGAGTCCACCCAATGTGGAGTTGCATGCTCCAAGCTTCTTTTTCAATCTCAAACAAATGCTTATGAACATATAATTGACGAGAAGAGTTGATCATGCTTTATAGTTACAAGTATGGATCTACAACACATGTATTAAGTGAATGATTTTTAATGATGGACAAATTGTCAACATAGTTCCCTTCTCCCTCTTGGAGGGAAGGGGATATGGGAACACAAACATCATGGCTTGTAGGGATACTTTACAAGGTTATGATAACCTCAAGACAATGACTATCAACAAAATCACACTTCTAGTTTCTTTGGGGCCTAAAATGGTTTCAACAAACTTTTACATGATTGAAAAGGATACAGGGCATAACTACTATTAGGAAGACCTTAGATCCACAAAATGAAGGTGATACCTTCTATGCTCTTCCAAGAGATTTGATTCCTTCATTTGGGAATTATTTGTGTAACCAAGGGAGATCTAGAACCCTTTATCATGGTCAAAGAAAATGCCACCAAAAAGAAGGTCAGGATACCAATTAATTATGAGATTGGTGCAAACAAAATCATTGTACTAGAGCCAACACCTTAGAGCATTTGGATAAGAAAAATGGATCAAACTCTAAACTAAGTCTCAACTATTGCAAAAAAATCAATGACAAAATTAATAGAACCTACCAAAAAACAAGGGATTAAAATTTTCAAAAAGGGAGAGACCTTTGAACAAGGTTTAATCATCTCAATCAAAACCACTACCAAAATAATGGAACTTTTAGAGAATGGTGAACCCTTTTACTTCATCTTCGAAGAAGTCTACATGATCAACATGGTCCTAAAAATAGACACATTTATAGTTACAAAGAAAGATGAGTTGATTGAGACAAGTAGGCTTAATTTGATGCATCTAAGGATCAATCAAATCCCTCATCCTCCCTCCATGATATGGGTCATCCCCACACGACAAGTTTAAATTAACACATTTGATATAGTGAATGTTGTCTAAGGGATAAACCCTAACATTTTTGCAAAAGTGAAGGAGGGATCATTAGAAATGAAAGGATGCACTCGTGTATAGAGTCACCACGGGGTACATTTTCAATAAATTATTACACTCCCTTGATGCCCCCAAGTGACTCCTATAGTCCTCTAATGCTGACAATTCAATCATATATTTCATGGACTCCACCAATAGAGTAGATATCAAGGATTGCATGTATGCATATTCAATTAACAATGAATCAATGAATGGCCCCAAGATTACTTCAAAGGAAATGATAAGGGAAAGTTACACCGATGGTTCAATCAAATGACATGTGGGAAGCTCCCTAAGTCCAAATCAAGACAATAAAAATATTTATTGATGAGGACAAAGTGAGCATAACAAAATTCAAGAACAAAAAGATGAAACACATAGCCATTGGTATTGAAAACTTTACCACCTTAGATTACAAAAAGGTATGCAAACTACAAAATGGACTTACAACTAGAACCAAATGGGAAAACTAGTATAAGTTTCATTCCTCCATGGTAATTAGAGGAACTACATAGTCTTTTAGAGTTGTTTCAATTCTTGCAATTAATTCAAGAACATGATCAAGTTTGGATTTGCCTACAATAGGAATTTGACCTAGTAACTAAAGCAAATGTTTCTTCAAAATGTATGCCTTCAACTTGTGTGTATCCTTTACAAACCAATCATGCTTTGTTTCTCATGACTTCTCCATCCTCATTCAGCTTGTTTTTAAACACCCATTTTGTGCCTATCACGTTCTTATCCGTAGGTCATGGAACCAATTCCAACGTCTGATTTTTCTCAGTCTGATTGAGCTCCTCTTCCATAGCATTGATCCTTCCTTGATCCTCACTAGCATCAGTAAATGATCTAGTTTTAATCTTAGATAGTAATGAGAAATTTACTTGTTCATTTGTCCTTTCAAGTTTTCTTCTAGTTTGCACTCCTTCATTCTTGTCTCTGATTATTTGTTGTTCAGGATGATCTTTTTGCACATACTTAGTAGGTGCCTTAACAATTATCCCTTTAGATACTTCTTCATTAGTAGCATCTTCTTCTTCTTCTATTATCATTGATCCTTCTGAGCAGCCGTCCTTGTTTTGTGTTAGATGCGATTGATCCTCATCTACCTTGACATTAGCACTTTCTACAATTCTATGCAATCTCTTATTGTAGCACTTATATGCTTTGGATCTTCTAGAATTTCCAAGAAATATGCCTTCATCACATCTTGAATCAAAGCTTCCTAGGCCATCTTCATCTCTTATGATGTAGCATCTGCTACCAAACACCTTGAAATATTTGACAGAAGCAGATCTATCATACCATAATTCATAAGGAGTCTTATCAATGTTTATCCTTAAATGCACTCTATTTAAAACATACACTGTTGTGTGTACTACATCTCTCCAGTAAACATCTGGTAACTTCACCTTATTTAGCATAGTTCTTGCCATCTCTTTTACCGTTCTATTTTTCCTTTCCACAACGCCATTCTACTGTGGAGTTCTAGGTGCAAAATATTGTCTTTTTATGTCTGTCTTTCACAATATTCCACAAACTCATTGGAGGTGAATTCTCCACCTATGTCTGATCTTAAGCATTTAATTGTTAGAACACTCTTCTCAACCATAGATCTAAAAGTCTTAAATCTCTCAAAGGCTTCTGACTTATCCTTAAGAAAGGTTACCCATGTCATTCTTGAGAAATCATCAACTAATAACATGAAATATCTCTCACCTTTTAGTCCTTGTGTCTTGGTTGGACCACTTAGGTCTATATGAACTAACTCGAAGAGTCTTGAAGTAGAGTATTCTTTTGTTTTGAAACTAGACCTTGTCTATTTCCCATGCTGACATTCCTTACATATTGTATTGGTTGGCTTGATGATTTTAGGCATGTGCCTAGCTGCATTTTTTGACCTTACCTTCACGAGGTTGTCAAAATTGATGTGTCCCAATCTTCTGTGCCACAACCAACTTTCATCAACTTGTCCCATCAAACAACTTCTTCCTTGAATCTCCTTGAGATTGTAAAGATTATTTTCTATTCTGCTTGCCTCAGCAACCAACTTACCAGAGCATGCTTTCTTGATCTCATAGCCTTTTGTATTAAATGTCAGATTATATCCATTGTCACACATCTGGCTTACACTAAGCAAATTGTGCTTTAGTCCTTCAACATAATAGACATTGTGAGTCTTGGATTTTCCATCAATACTCAGTGTTCCTTTACCGCATATCTTCTTAGATGCGTTGTCACCAAACTTAACTAAGCCTCCATTCCATTCTTGTAGACTTATAAACTTACTTTTATCTCTGGTCATGTGACTAGAGAAACCACTATCTATTACCCATGGATTCTATCCCTTAGCATCAAATGTCATCTATACTATCAAATATTCTTCTTTCTTTTGATCATCCTTCTTCTTCTTCTAGACTTTCTTAGTTTCCTTCTCCTTATTCATAAGAGAGTCTGATGTATTATCCTCAAGAGGAACATTCTCCCTTCTTTCCTATTTGTTAGTTTTTACAAAGTTTGTTCTACAAAATTTTGCAATATGACCAAAGTTATTGCATTTGTAACAAACTATTCTAAAATCTCCTAAAAGAATTTTTGCTAATAAAATCAGTTCTTCTCCTAGGAACAATTCTACAACTAACAACCCTATGACCATATTGGTTACATGAATAACAATAGCCATAAAAGGATTGGGGAAACTTGATCATGCCAGAATATCTTGCAAGAGGGGGACCTTTGTAACTTTTCTCCTTCAGATCTCTGACTTTTGTGAAGCAATCATCTTCCTTCTTTTGCTTCTTCTCTTTAGTCTTTTTAGGAGGATCACTGGACTTTGAGTGTTGACCTTCTTCAAATACTAAACCAGCCATGTTCTTTGGAAATCTCTGACTGCTTATCATTTCATCAAGCATGCCACTGGTCTTTTCAAACTTCATACTTAGTTTAATTTGATTCTTAGCCTTTTCTAAAATATTTCTCAGAGACACAATTTCTGATTCTAACTTCAAACATTCTTTAGATTTTGCTTTTAATTCAGATTTTGTAACTTCTTTTATTCTCTTGGCTTCCTCCACTTGTGTCCTCAAGTCAAAAATCAGCTCCTCTGATTCTACAAGCTTATTAGACACCATATCTTCCTGAAGTTGCAGCTTTAGTTTGGAGTTCTTAATAAGTTTCTCAATCTCTTGTAAAGCACATACTGGCTCTCCTTCCAAGTCTACTCCTTCATTCTCAGGTTCTTCCACATCAGTATTTTTATGATCTTTATCAACTTAGTCTCCACTATCATAAACAAGAATTCATTTCCTTCAGCCTCAAAAACACCTTTATTGTTGTCTTCTAAAATGGGGCTTTCTTTAGAGGAGTTATTGTCACCTCTTATGTATAGACTCTTGTTCTTCTGAAAATTCTTCTTCTTTGGATAGAACTGCTGGTTACTTTTCTTACTATCAAATTCATCACTTTTATCTTTTCCTTCAAAAGGACATTTAGCAGCAAAGTGACCAACCTTTCCACAATTAAAACACTTAAAGGGTAACTTACCTTTATACTTCCCAGGTCCTCTCTTTAATCTTCTTACAAAATTGGCCTCTTCCTCGTCTGTCTCAGATTCAGGCTCTACATTATTTGCCTTCTTTGATGTCTTAAATGCAACTTCTTTGTTTGAAATCTCAGTACCACCTGTCCTCATTTCATAGGAAGTAAAAATACCATGTAGCTCATCCATAGTTATCTTATTAAGATCTTTTGCTTCTTCTATAGCAGAGACTTTAGAATCATACCTAGAAGGTAAAGATCTAAGTACCTTCTGAACAATCACTAGCTCTTTTACTTGTTCATCTAGTCCTTTCATAACATTCACAACTTCATCAACTAAGAGCAGTTAATCAGCAATCTTTTCTTCCTCTCTCATTTTCAGGCTTTCAAATCTTCCTTTAAAGGTCTGCATCTTGGCTTGTTTCACCTTTGTATCTCCTTCATAGATGCTCTGAAGCTTATCGTAGATTTATTTGGCAAACTTGCATTGCATTACTTTCACAACTTCAGAGTTAGCTAAACCACATAGAATTGCATTCTTAGCCTTAGCATTATTCTCACATTCCTTCTTACCTACCTGGTCTGTTGGAGGAGTTACAGGAGTAGTATAATCATCCTTAATAGATTGCCAAACATCAAACCCTATTGATGTTAGGTAGGTTTCCATCCGTATACTCCAGAATGCAAAATTTGAGATCCTTCTTGACTGGCCATTTGTTCAATCTCCAAGATCAACCTTAGCTGTTATGCTTCTCCAAGGAACCTTGCTCTGATACCAATTGTTAGAACACAAGCAATCTACTGAGAGGGGGGTGAATCAATAGATCAATAAAACTTAAAACTTTAAGCCTCTAGAAAGCAGATCAAATTAACTTTCAGTGCAATAACATCAACAACAAGAAAGCATGCACACATGAACACCAGATATACATGGAAAACCCAATATGAGAAAAACCATGGTGAGAAAATGATTCTAGGATCTACTATCCTAATCCAGCCTCACAAATGAAACCATTGATTACAATGTTTAAGACCACCAACTCTAAGGAGTCACTAAACCCCTGATTTAAGAGCACCAACTCTAAGGAGACTACAATCCCCTAATATGAGCACCAACTCAGTCCACAGGAGGCACCAACCTCACTGAATCTTTACATATTCAAGTATGCAGCCATTTGGTTCTTCATAAACCTCAAATTCACCTTTTCAATCCATACACAGTCTTCTCCTCTCACACTACTCACCCAGACTTTCTCTGCACTAAATTCTACTCACACATTCATCAATTTGTCTCAGTATATATGATTCTATTACAATAGCTTTTATATATAGCTATCTCTACGTACACTCGCACATCTACATGTGCACACTCTAGTCTTTCTACACTTCTACTTTTTGCATGTCCAGAAAGAAAACTTGGCATGTAGCTATGCGCATGCATTCAATTTGTTTAACTATTGTTTATCCATTGTTATCACCAACCACAGTCACAGTTCTCACACTCTATTCGTTTGCATGTTAACACTCCCACTTTTTTGAGTTGCTATCACTGTCATCCATTCATCCATTGTTATTGCCAGCCCATTTAGTTTACGTGCCAAACACTACAACCTGTTTAAAACATTTTATTTAACCATCCTCTATCAGCAATTTTATCATTTCTTGAACCTTGGCCTTAAGCTGCTCTATCGGCGAATTTTACTTTTTCTGAACTATCGCATATGTCTTCTTTATCCCCCTTATCAATGAAAGTTCATTTTTACAAACTTGTTCTTTGATGCCCTTATCGAAAAAATCATGTCTTTTCAAACTTTGGCTTTTAGCCCTTTATCAGCGAATATTCATTTCTTCGAACTTTGCCCTTTGTCTTCTTTATCGACAATTTTGTCGTTTCTCAAACTCTGGTCTCTAACTCCTTTATCAGCAAACTTTACCTTTTTCATACTATCCTTTTCTATCACCTTTTCCCTTATATCAACAAATTCTCATCTTTTCAAACTATGGTCTCTTTTAAGCTTTCTTTTCCTTATCGGCGAAAATCACCTTTTACAAACTTATGCTTCTAGCCCTTTAGCGGAAAATCTTATTTTTCACGAACCATGGCTTATGTCTTCCTTATCGGCGAGGTCTATTTTTTGAAAACTTAGCCCTCCATTCTCTGCTCTCAGCTTGTCGGCAAATATTAAAAACTAAGAACTAGTTCCAAAATTTAGAAGATTGTCGATACATAGTCTTCACCTTATAAATTTTTCGTTGTTAGTGATTCTCTAAGATCTAAAACTAGCCTTTCTATGCCTTTATCAGTAAAGTTTCATTTCTTCAAACTTTGTTTTTTCTGCTTCACACACTACTTCCTTTCTTTGCCAAGTGTCACCCAGTCAATGAATCGAGAAATATCCTAACTTACAAACTAGTCCGTTATTTCAAAACTTTACCGACAATAGGTAAAATTACTTCAAACACTTTATCTGTTCTCCTGCACTTTTGTCGGTAAATCGCCAAATCGGTGAACCAGAAAAAAACCTAACTCTCGAACTAGTTCTCAAAAAGAGAACTTTACCGATAACTTAAACTTTTGCTTTCTTCAAAGGCTTCAAAAAGAATTCTTCCCCTTTCTTCTATCAGCGAATCGGCAAAAAATAGAATTGGCGAACCTACCAGTTTTCGAACCAAACTTTTTTCCTACTAAGGGAAAAACTTAATGCCTTAATATTTTTCTTTCCCTTCTGCCTTAGACACTTTTGCTTCTATGCACTCCTTCCCTACCTTAGACACAAAACTAATGCCTTAGACATCAACTTTTGAAATCAATGACAATATATATCAACACCCATTCTGTTGAGGGGTCCTAGGAGTAGACAGATGTCTTATAATGCCATGATCTTCACAAAACTTTTCAAATTCATTTGAAGTAAACTCACCTCCTCTATCAGATTTTAAATGTTTGATCTTAGCATCCATTTCATTCTCAACTATTGCTTTGAAAACCTTAAACTTATCAAAGGCTTCTAATTTTTCTCTTAAGAAAGTAACCCAAGTCATTCTAGAATAATCATCAATAAGTAACATGAAATACCTTTCAACTTGTTGACTCTTTATTCTTGTAGGGCCACATAGGTCAGTATGAATCAGCTCCAGAGGCATTGAAGAAGAATACTCCTTTCTCTTGAAATTTTTCTTTGTCTACTTTCCCATTTGGCAATCCTTGCATAATGTGTCTACAGGCTTGGTTATCTTAGGCATATCTCTCACCGCATGATAGAGCTGATCTTCACCATGTTGTCAAATTTAATGTGTCCCATTCATTTGTGCCATAGCCAACACTCACCAAATTGAGCCAATAAGCATGTTCTTCAATTTACCTCCTTCATATGATAGATGTCTCCATATGTCTTGATACCTTCTGCAACTAATTTTTTGGACCCTGCCTTCCTAATTTCACAACCTTTGTCATGAAAGGTAAGATTGTATCCTTTACTACACATTTGACTTACACTAAGAAGTGTGTATAGGTAAAATCAAGATAATATAAAGAGATCAAAACAATGATAACAATAACACTCAATCCTATAACCTTAAAAAGATCGATCTAAATGATAACCAAATTAATGAATATGCTAATTAAGAACAATGAAGCTATCACCTAGACTGTATTGATCTCTTGGTTCTTTGTGGATTTCTCAATTGATTGCATACCCATGGTTTGAACAAGCGGTCTTAGATAATGTGCTCAAGAATGTGATAAATGTGCTCAACGATGCGAGAATGTTTAAAATGCTATTACGAATGCCCAAAGCTTAAATGATCGAAGAGGATCAAAGCTTAAATGATCGAAGAGTGCTCAAAGTTGAATGATCGAAGAGGATTTTTGATGAAGTGAAGGGGGTATACATAGGTTTCAATAAAGATCGATCAACAGTTGAGATAAATCAATGAAATGGATGGTCAAGATGAGTTGAGAGGACATGATGAACGTGCACACGACATGTGTCCTATTTTAAAGAATATTTTAAAGTTGCTTTGTTGAGTTAATAGCTTGCTTTGATAAAGATAGGATTTGATTTCATAAAATTAGAATGCTTTTTCCAATTTATGAGTTCATGATAAAAACAATAATGATTTAAAGCCAATCAACTCAACTTTAGATTTGCTTTTTGAAGTTCTAAAAATAAGACTGATTGTGCACATAGAAGAAAATGATATTTTTAGAAGAATTAGAGGATAATTGGGAATTAAATAAATAAATTTATTTAATTAATTGTGCATGATTAAAAAAAAATAAGATATGAGGATTTAAATAAATTAAACAAATAAATTGATTTAATTTATTTTGCATGATAGAGGGATATAAATAAATAATTAATTTTATTTATTTTTAGAAGATAAAGTCAACTTAAATAAATTTGAATAATTTATTTAAATCTAGAGGAATAATTGATTAATTAAGTAATTAAAAATTATTTTATTGTGGATAAGAGGAATTTTGAGTGATGAATTAATTAAATAATTTATTTATTTAATTAATGTGGATTTGAAGATTAAAATAGGATAATTTAATTAAATAATTAAAATTATTTAATTTGGAAGAATAAAGTGGAATTTAATGAAATTAATTAAATACATAGAATTTATTCAATTAATGGTGGAATTAGGAGATTTAGAGAAAATAGATGAAATAGATGAATTTGATGTATGCAAGTGATGTAATGTGAACGTCAATTTTAGGTGTCTACATTTTGCCCCTCTTTGAGATGGTGTTTCAAAGTAACATCATTTCAAAGAAATTTAAAACATAATGTTTGATTTGATAATAGAAAATTGATTTAGAAGAAATTGGTTGGAAGAAAATGATTGGATTGGAGATGGTGATGCCCCAGTCACTCAAAAGCAAGGGTGACAAGGAAAGATAATGGTAAATTAATGAATAAAATGAATGATGATGATGATTCCAAGACAAGCAAGGTATTGCCCCTATCAAGTTGTAAACCAATGATTAATTGATGATGATTGATAAGGCTAGTGTTGTCATTGTGGGCAATGATATATCCCTAGATCAACACAAGGATGTGGGAACGATATATCCCATTGATGATTGGTTGATGATGATTGATTGATTGATTGATTTATAACAAGGTTAGGATCAAGACCAAAGGATGTGATTGGATAATTTAGCTAGATTGATTAGCTAGATTGGTATGGAAAGGATGAGGTATGTCAATAAGATGAATGATGATGATGATGAGGATTCCCCCTCAAGAGGATAGTTGGGTTGAAAGAACACAAGTGTGCTCTCGAAATGAAAGGAAGATAAATGGAAAAAGAATAGAAGAATTGATATTGGATTGATCGATCTTCATGAAAGCTATAGATTTATTAGGATATATGGGTGAGATGGATGAGTGGGATGGATGGGGTGATGTTGCAATGGTTACGTAAATATTTATAAGAGCAATCCTTATTTTTGATATAACGATGGATGTTATGGACCAGGGTATAGAAGACCAAGGTGACAATGTATCCAATGCATAGGACATTGACTCTGCAAATGAACGGTTTGAACTTATATCTACTAGACATAATAGAACCTTGTTGGATATGTGAATGGAAAATAGTCTTAGCGTAGAATGATCTTAATACACATAAGGTTTTTTAGGTCCTTAAATGCAAAAGATATTGATATGCAAGATGCTAATTCCAACACAAACAAGATACATATTAGCCATAGTAGGATAATAAGAACATCCCACAAACACAGCATACGAAAGCAATGACTATGCCTCAATCCATATTGTATCGCAACATACCAAGATATAGAAAAATCAACGCAGTCTTGACTAGGTATTAGAAAGGAACAAAAGATAAACCAAAAAGAAAAAGACTGATTGACAAAGTAAACACACAGCTGACATATTCTCTTGCCAAAGAGGTTGCTCAAGATTGATAGGTAGATGAAGCCTTATTGTAGGAATGATATATCCGTTAAAGGTTGTTGATCTAATCTAGGATAGATGGATTGTTGTAGCAGATGTGGCAAGCGGTATGAGGGACAGCACATGGTTTTATGAGTAGTCCTTTTGTTTTGGGTTTCGTAAGTACTTTAGCTTTCAAAGGATGCATAGTTCATTCTCTTCTTGAGTTAGTCAAGTCGGGGTGAATAGGATGGATTGTGATAGATGGAAGATGAGAGAGATGGAAGTGTTCAATGGATTGAATTTGGATAGCCTTAGTACTAGATACCAATGACAAGGGAAAACCAATTCTAGATGCAAGGAGAAAGATGAGATTAGATAAGTGAACAAAAGGATGGGTGATTAGCAAATGGGATGGAAAACTCATGATAGATGGATGAATAAAATAATAGGCAATAGTGGATGGAATGGATGAGATGCTTAGGATGTGATTACCAAAGACTATGTTGCATTGGAATAACATGCCGTATTTAAGATATTAGACTTAGGATTTTACATGACAAAGCTTATGATGATAGGATTGATTGGATTGGTTGGAAATGATGAGGTATATCAAGAGATTTTCAACGCATGTTTCAACATTTTGCCTCTATCTTTATCAAGATTAAAAGGGAGGAGGAAGATATGATAGGAAGGATAGGTAGAAGGAATGATAGGATGGGTAGATGAGACAACATGCCCCCAAGTGTAAGGTACATAGACAATCAACCTACACACAACACCTGTTTGCCAGGTTTTTATCATGGTACTTATCCAAGGCACTTGTTTGCCAAGTTTTCACCATTGGACGAAGGGATTTCTCTTTACTATTTTGATTTTTTCTTTTTCTCTTTTTTTTGACTCTTTGTTTTGGATGGGATGGAGAATGAGGACTCAAGCGTTTGTTTCCAATAGCAAGGTAGTATGTTAGCACTTTAATGCATGTTTGCACATGGACTATATCAGGTAGCATTACACGCATGGATGTTGGTAGATGTGGGAATATGAAAATGGAATGGATGGTGGATTATGATATGGATGATGGATGGAGATGGAAGGATAAATGGGTGAGGGAGCAAAAGTATGGACCATAGAGGTATGATGGGGGAAATATGTCAGAAAAAGGATGTAAGATGGGAAGATGGAGGTATGTGGAAATGTTGTGGAATTACGAGGAACCAAGACCAATGATTGCACACATCGTGATAGATTTTGAAGCCTTTGACTAGGATGGGGAGTGGGGAGTAGTGGGAATCGGGATAGGGAATTTGGAACCCATTGATTTAGGGATTTAGGAATCCAAATGGACTTAGGATTTGCAAGATTTTTTAATGGGGAACGAGATTTTTGGAATTCAGGGATAGATTGAGATATGGATGCTTCTTTTGGGGTAATTACTTGTTGCTTGGGGACCCACACCATTTTCATTTTTGCTTTGATGTGTGTGGGTGTATGCATCTTTTGTGTAGTTTTTGAGGTAATTGCTTGTTGCTTGGGGACCCACACCATTTTCATTTTTTCTTTGAGGTGTGTGGGTGTATGTAGATTTTGAGATGGATTTGGCTTTGATATTGTGTATTGATGCCCTACGGCATGATATTCTTGAGTTTTTTGCGGATATTCTGCTATATGTGTTGAAGCATCCAAATTTTTATGTTGGAATCTCATGGTATTAGGAATAGCTTCATATGTAGCTGATGTGTGCAATCGTTGGCCATGATTAGGAATGTAAGGGGATTTATGGATGGAGGGATTAAAAGTGGATTTATGGATAAAAGGATAAGAGGATTGGATGAGAGGGATATTAGGTGTTGGGATAAGTAGAGGTAGAGTGGATGGAGGGATATTATGAGTTGGAAGGAGTGGAGGAATAGTGGATGGAGGGAGATGTATGGTCACATGCTTTTGCGAATGGTATGACAATGGAGGAGGGATGGCGACATATGAGTGAGAGGTGTGATAAGGTGCACCGGGATATGGAGTGGAAGAATTAGCTTGAAGAGGCGTGGAGGTGGTACCAACATCTTTGGATTGTTTTGCTTGGGATGAAAAACCAAGGCCATGTGATCATGGATGGATTGCAACATGAATGGCCTCTAAGATGCCTTGTTCATGAAGGCCTAAACCTTTGCCTTGATAGTTCATGTGTTGGAACATATGATATGTAATGGGATGTTTGTTTTGGAAACAAGACATGAGTCCATTATTAGATGAGGAAGGTGAGATGGTGGATAATGGTTGTTGCTCTCCTAAGGAAGAACATTCATGGATGAAGGTGGTAAGACCAAGGGGATAGGATAATGGATTTAGAATGGCATTGATGGAAGATGGTGGAGGATCAACATGAGATAATGGAGGATCATGCAATGGATGACTTGGGATGCTTGGATCTTGACTAACATTATGCTTAGTAGGAGGTGAAGGGATAGGATCCAAGTGACTTGTTTGATTGTCAATGCTTTCTTGGGGACCAAGTGTCTCATCAAGGGAATTGGATTTTGTTGGATCATGGATAGGGCTAGCATGTAATGGATCATGGATAGTTGTGGGATTATGGATAGGATCAAATTGCTCATGGATAGACTCATGATCATTGACAATATCTTGATCATAGAGAGGATTAACATGGATAATATGATAGTGAGTTCGGATAGGATCAATGTGCTCGTGTATAGGTTCTTCATAATAGATAATATCTTGATCATAGAAAATATACAGGTTATGGATGGGTCGGATGAAGGTGTTTTGATCTTGATTTAGATAAAGGGTTAATGTTTCCACATGCTTTAGATTATACTCTTGACATAGCTCTTGATTTTCTTGAATGGAAGTAGAAGTGGGAGACTCTTGGATAGACTTGATAGGCTCTTGATGGTCAACAACATGAAGGTATAATGGATCTTGACTTGGACTCATGGTAGGAAACTCTTCAATAGGCTTGATGGGTTGTGGATTACATCATGGGGTTGAAGGAATGGAAATGATGTTTGGAGGTTCTTGGATAAGCTCTTGGATAGGTGCTTGAGGACATGGAGATAGTTGATTCCTTGCTAATAGCCTTTAGATCACATCCTTCATAAGAGTATGGGTGGATGGGCAATATAATGGATGGATAATAATGGTGGATGGTATGTAGGTTTCGGATTAGCATTAGGTTGAGGGATAATGTGATTGGATGGATTAGGATTACATGGTTTTATCAAGGGTAGCTCACGTAATTGTGCTTGGACCAATTGTTGTAGGGTTACCTCCCAAGGATCTTTTTGTGGAAGATTGGAGGAACATGGGGATGAAGGTAATGAAGGGCTTGATGGATTAGATGGTTGAGGGACCAATGGACTATGATAGGGACTACATGGTGGTGTGGGGATAGGACTAGTAGGCTCTTGTATTGGCATACGAGTGGATGACGATGTAGGATACCCATAGGATGTATAAGCTAGAGTGGTGTTCCCCTTATCAAAGGTATCATAATGACTTAAGGACACTTGATTTTGGTGCAAAGGAAAACTTTAATGTTCTTGTTGTAAAGGAACTTGATAGTCTTGTAAATGGGTTTGATGATGAGTTGAAATGTTGGAATAAGGAGTTGGATGATCTTGGGGTGGATGTTGTTGGGTATCAATGGGATAGGTTGATGTGGAATTGACATGATTTGTGGGTAGGCTAGATTGGTATGATGATGGGGGTGACACATGGTATTGAGGTGTAATTTGTTGAGGTTGGGGTTGGTATAGTGATATAGGTGACACATGGGATTGAAATGTAATTTGTTGAGGTTGGGGTTGGTATGGTGATGGAGGTGACACATGGGATTGAAATGTAATTTGCTGAGGTTGTGGTTGGAATGTGATATTGTTGTTGTGGAGTGTGTTGATATGTAGGTGGGTTAAGTTGGAATTGTTGGTATTGTGGTTGGAATTCTTGTTATTGTGGTTGGAATGGTTGTTGTTGAATGTGTTGATATTGTGGTGATGGAGGGATTGCATAGGAAAGTTGTTCTTGGGAATTGGATGGAGATGAATATATAGATAGAGGATGGTATGGATGACCTTGATGTCCCTTGTCATAGGATATACAATTAGGTATAGAATTGTGACTTGTGCTAGCCAATGTTGGATTGTACGAAGTTTGTATGTCCAAGTATGGATTCATGATTTGATTATTTGGAGTTGGCGTGGACATATAAGATGGTGTTGTTGATGCGATAGGATTAGGATCTCTAGTGATGAGATGGGCATAAGGGTTATCATGAATGATATTTCTACATTTTTCCTTAGTGATAGGATCCAATCTCTCATATTCATGTTTAAGTTGTTGTATTTGTGCTTCAGATGGACTAGGAGATGTGTATGATGGAGGTTGGTATGATAGTGATGTGTGTTGGTTTGAAGATATAGCTTGGGGATGAGATCCATAGAGGTGTTTAAGTTCATCTATGTCTGTATCATCTGAGTATGATGGGGATATTGGTTGAATTGGAGATGGAGGGTGGTTTAACCTAGGCTTATTGATTATCAGGACCATTTTGATGAGGATTTTGGTTTGATTTCTTGGCAAGAGAAAAAACACAGTAAACAAGATGGCTGAGGACAACAATGAGTGTATGTTCAAGGCTCACAAAAAGCCCAAATTTCCATGGGTATAACACAATTTGTAGACAAATCAAGCACTTTTTATACCTAAGGACACAGCTTCACTACAATACATCAGCCCACACTTGGAATCTCCATTGACTCAAGTGTCATCACACCTAATGTGGCTATGTACACTTTTTTGTCTTTGAGAGAGGACAGATAGGGATCTCCAGGACTGGAAGGATAACCCAATCACCCTTTCCCCGGAAAGCTACAAGTAGATTATGCTAAGCCAAGGATTTCTGTCTCATCTCAAGGGAGCCTTATGGTGAGTATCTTGGGGGCAAAACCTTCTATGCCCTTGCACTAAAAATTATCACAATGTTTAGAGGTAGATCAGGTAGTCACTAACTATGAGGTTTCTAGTTTCTTTTTGGGGGACCAATGCCTTGCGAGCATCCAAAAAGCCAATAAAATATTTAACCAACTTTACTAGGAGTGTAATATACCTTACACAAATGTGGATTTCTTCACAAAAGTGTTAGTACGCCTCCTTTCAAATTGGCACCGTATGGAAAAGGCTAACATTGGTTAGGACTTGGCTTTCGCCTTGACCAATTTGTATAGTGGTCCAAAGGAAAAATCTGATTAGGGTCATCCCCTCTTGGAGGAAACGCACTCCAAAAGGTGGGCCCTTCTAAGAACAAAACCAAAAGATCATATTCCAAAATCCACAAAGTGAAGAAAGTATATTTTCTAGGGATTTTGTTGGGGATAAACAAAAAGTAAAAAGAGATGGGTCTAGTTTTTGGTCACTAAAGTTTTGCACAAGGGGAGAGCATACACCTATCACATCACAAACATGTAAAACACTTGTTCATTACTTTATGAAATTGAGGTGTTTCTAAAACTTAGTATGAAAAAGTTGATGTCTTCAACAAACGTCCTGCAAAAATTATGTTAAAAACTCTTCTTGATCTATGATAAGATGTTGCAACAAGTGATATTAGTTCCATAGAAAGCAAGTAGTTAGCAAAAATAAAGGACTAAACCAAAAGCACTTAACTGTTGTGCAAGTGCGTGTTTCTGCAGACCAAAGGTGAAATCTAAATTTTTTTTGATAATTATGATGAGATACAAAAGATTGGATATCACCAATGGATTCCTTATGATTTTCTATACAATTTCAAAAAAACAATCATCAAATTTTGTTAAGTTTTGAGAAAGTTATGAGGGTTTGAAGTTTAGAGTTTTGTTATCACAGCCATAGGCGCCTTACTGTCACCCAAAGGTGCTTCAAATCAGACCAAAGGCACTTAATACTGTGCAGATGCACATTTTTGTTTACCAAAGGTGATTTAATATTGTGCAGATGCACTTTTTTTCTAAAACAGACTAGAGGTGCTTCAAATCAATGCAAAGGTGCTTTACTGTTGCTCAGATGCGCTTTTCTGTGTTTTGTTTGTGCTTTTCCATACCTATGCTTCAAAAAATTAAATTTTTCTTTCAAAAAAGCAAAGGTTAGATCAAGTTAGTGGGTCCCACCGGGCGTGCCAGAATGTGTATAGGTAAAAATTGAGATTAGAATGATCAAGCAAATGATAATAAACTCAACCTATAACCTTCAAAAGATTGATCTAAATGATAACACAAATCAATGAATATGCAAATCAAAACAATAGAAAGCTATCACCTAGATTGTATTGCTTCCTAGGTCTTTGTGAATTTCTTCAATGAATTGCAAAACCATGTTTGCAACAAGCGGATGAATGATAGTGCTCAAAGATTCGATGTACTCAACGATGAGAAATAATGCTCAAAGCACTTAAGAATGCCCAAAGCTTAAATGATCGAAGAGTGCTCAAAGCTAAATGATCGAAGAGGATTTTTGATGAAGTTAAGGGGGTATATATAGGTTTCAATAAAGATCGATCAACAGTTGAGATAAATCAATAAAATGGATGGTCAAGATGAGTTGAGAGGACATGATGAACGTGCACATGACATGTGTCCTATTTTAAAGAATATTTTAAAGTTGCTTTGTTGAGTTAACTGCTTGCTTTGATAAAGATAGGATTTGATTTCATAAAATTAGAATTATTTTTCTAATTTATGAGTTGATGATAAAAACAATAATGATTTAAAGCCAATTAACTCAACTTTAGATTTGCTTTTTGAAGTTCTAAAAATAAGACTGATTGTGCACATAGAAGAAAATGATATTTTTAGAAGAATTAGAGGATAATTGGGAATTAAATAAAAAAAATTATTTAATTAATTGTGCACGATTAAAAAAAATAAGATACGAGGATTTAAATAAATTAAACAAATAAATTTATTTAATTTATTTTGCATGATAGAGGGATATAAATAAAATAATTATTTTGTTTTGTTTAGAAGATAAAGTCAACTTAAATAAATTTGAATAATTTATTTAAATCTAGAGGAATAATTGATTAATTAAATAATTAAAAATTATTTAATTGTGGATAAGAGGAATTATGAATGATGAATTAATTAAATAATTTATTTATTTAATTAATGTGGATTTGAAGATTAAAAGAGGATAATTTAATTAAATAATTAAAGTTATTTAATTTGGAAGAATAAAGTAGAAATTAATTAAATTAATTAAATAAATAGAATTTATTCAATTAATGGTGGAATTAGGAGATTTAGAGAAAATAGAGGAAATCAATGAATTTGGTGTATGCAAGTGATGTAATGTGAAGGTCATTTTTAGGTGTCTACAAGAAGATTGTGCTTTATCCCTTTGACATAGAGGACATTCTTAGTCTTGTTCTTCCCATCAATAGTTATAGCACCCTTTCCATATATTTGTACTAACTCATCACCACCAACTTAACAGCTCCACCATTCTACTTCTTAAGGCTAATAAACTTCTCCTTGTCACCAGTCATGTGGTTAGAGCAACCACTGTGAATTACCCAAGCCTTGTCTTCTTCTTTTGCATGAAAGGCAGTCCATACAACCATTGATTTATTATTTTGATCATCCTATAAGGTATCAAACTTTTCACATTTTCCAATATCATCATTTTTGTCACCAACATTCAAGGCCATGAAAAGTGTTTCATCATTTGAATCATCATGATCCTCATCTTCTGAAGAACAGTTGTTCTCCATGGAATACAAACTTCTTTTGGGCTTCTCTCTTTTGTTACTACCTTTTGATTCTTTAAAAGGACATTTAGAAGCAAAATGACCAATTTTTCACAGTTGAAACATTTGAAAGGTAACTTACCTTTGTATTTGCCTGTGCCTTTCTTCAATCTTCTTACAAAGTTTACATCTACCTCATCAAGGTCATCATCTTGATCAGTTGCTTCATCTTCTGTCTTCTTACTTGCTTTGAATGTTGCCTCCTTCTTTGGAGAACCTTTGTCAAATTCTCTCATTTCAAAGGCTGTGAGAGAGCCAAACAATTGATTTACTGTATATTTATCCAAATCTTGAGTTTCCTCAATAGCAAAAACTGTATGACTATAAGATTTAGGAAGAGATCTCAGAACCTTCTTCACAATCTCATCTTCTTTCACTTCACCAAGTCCTCTGATGCCATTAACTATTTCATCTAACCGAAGCATATAACTGGTAATGTCTTCGGACATTCTTAGAGTCTCAAATTTGCTCTTGAAGATTTGCATCTTGGCCTGCTTCACTTTACTATCTCCTTCATAAATGCTTTCAAGTTTTACCCAAACATCCTTAGTAGATTTGCAACCCATTACCTTCACAAGTTCTGAATCAGCTAGCCCACTTGTAGACACCCAAAAATGATTGTTTTATCACATCACTTCAATTTGAATCAAATTTGTCAAATCACCTGCATTTCAACGTTAATTAAATAATCTAATTATTTAATTAATTTCATCAAAATCATCAATTTCCTCTAAATCACATATTTTCAACATTAATTAAATAAATCATGTTTATTTAATTAATTTCAATAAATTTACTCTTTATCCATCCAAATTAAATAATTATAATTATTTAATTAATCATTATCGTCTTCCAATTTTTAAATTCACATCAATTGAATAAATTAATTATTTAATTAATTTATCATTTAAATCCTCTTATCTATAATTAAATAATTTCTAAATTATATAATTAAATCAATTATTCCTCTAAATTTAAATAAATTATTCAAATTTATTTAAATTGAATCTCTCTTCTAAAAATAAAATAAAATCAAATATTTTATTTATCCTTCATCATGCAAAATAAATTAAATCAATTTATTTGTTTAATGTATTTAAATCTTCAAATCTAATCTATTTCTTCTATCATGCACAAACAATTAAATAAATTTATTTATTTAATCTGCTTTTTTATCTTCTAATTCTTCTAAAAATAAATCTTATTCATCATGCACTCAAAATTAAATAATTTATTATTTAATTTTACTCAAATCATGCAAAAAGAAAATCTAAAGTTGAGTTAATTGACTTAATCATTATTGTTTTGATCACCAACTCATAAATTAGAAAAAAAAAATTCTATTTTTATGAAATCTAATCATATCTCTTTCATGTCTTTTATCTCAAATCAATCAGTTAACTCAATAAAAATATCTTTTGTGTGACACATGTCAGGTGCACATTCATCATGAATTCTAGATTTATCTCATCCATTGATTCTATGGAATTTTTTGGACCGTTGATCGATCTTTATTAAAACCTATATATACCCTCTTCATCTCATCACAAACCCTCTCTAATCTTTTATGCATCTAAGCTATAGGCATTCTTACAGTGCTTTGAGCATACTACATATTTTTGAGCACATTACATCAAATCTTTGAGCACACTATCTAAATCCGCTTGTTGCAACACCATGGGTACGCAATTTACTGAGCAATCCACATTCATACAAGAGATCTACACAATCTAGGTGAAAGCTTTTGATTTACTAATTGTTTTATTCATTGATTTGGTTGTCTCTTAGATTGATCTTTTGATGTTAGTAGGATTTGAATTGTTATTTCATTATATTGATTTATCTTAAAAACTCGAATTTACCTATACACATTTTGGCACGCTCGATGGGACAGAATGTGTATAGGTAAATTCAAGTTTTTAAGATAAATCAATGTAATGAAATAACAACTCAAATTCTACTAATATCAAAAGATCGATCGAAGAGAAAACTAAAACAATTAGTAAATCAAAAGATTTCACCTAGATTGTGTAGATCTCTTGTATGAATGTGGATTGCTCAGTAAATTGTGTACCCATGGTGTTGCAACAAGCAGATTTAGATAGTGTGCTTAAAGATTTGATCTAATGTGTTCAACAATACGTAGTATGCTCAAAGCGATGTAAGAATGCCTATAGCTCAGATGCATAAAAGATTGGAGAGGATTTGTGATGAGATGAAGAGGGTATATATAAGTTTCAATAAAGATCGATCAACGGTCCAGAAAATTCCATAGAATCAATGGATGAAATAAATCTAGAATTCATGATGAATGTGCACCTGACATGTGTCACACAAAATGATATTTGCATTGAGTTACCTGATTGATTTGAGATAAAAGACATGAAAGAGATATGATTAGATTTCATAAAAATAGAAATGTTTTTTTTTCTAATTTTGGTGATAAAAACAATAATGATTAAGTCAATTAACTCAACTTTAGATTTGTTTTTGCATGATTTGAGTAAAAATAAATAATAAATTATTTAATTTTGTGTGCATGATGAATAAGATTTATTTTTAGAAGAATTAGAAGATAAAAAAGCAAATTAAATAAATAAATTTATTTAATTGTTTGTGCATGATAGAAGAAATAGATTAGATTTGAAGATTTAAATAAATTAAACAAATAAATTTATTTAATTTATTTTGCATGATGAAGGATAAATAAAATATTGGATTTTATTTTATTTTTAGAAGAGAGATTCAATTTAAATAAATTTGAATAATTTATTTAAATTTAGAGGAATAATTGATTTAATTAAATAATTTAGAAATCATTTAACTATAGATAAGAGGATTTATAAGATAAATTAATTAAATAATTAATTTATTCAATTGATGTGGACTTAAAAATTGGAAGACGATAATAATTTAATTAAATAATTATAATTATTTAATTTGGATGGATAAAGAGGAAATTTATTGAAATTAATTAAATAAAGAGGATTTATTTAATTAATGTTGAAAATATGTGATTTAGAGGAAATTGATGATTTTGATGAAATTAATTAAATAATTAGATTATTTAATTAACGTTGAAATGCAGGTGATTTGACAGATTTGATTAAAATGCAAGTGATGCGATAAAACTGTTATTTTTGGGTGTCTACACCAATCATGATAGCACTCTTTGCTTTGGCATTGTTCTCATACAACTTAATCTCATCTGCATATGTAGGATCACTATCAGGAGCAATGTAACCCTTCCTGACTGATTGCCAAATACCATACCCTAGAGAAGATAGATAGTTTTCCATCCTTAGATTCCAAAAGGAATAATTTGTTCCATCAAACATAGGTGCCTTGTGAGATCCATTATGAGCCATCTCAGACCTTCCTCAAGCGGTTAATATTCTTCTGAGTAACTTGGCTCTAATACCAATTGTTGAACACACTAGGATACTGAGACGGTAGGGTGAGTTAGTATCCAATCAAACTTTGAATCCTTCGAAGCAAATTAAAACTTAAACATTACAGCATTAACATAAACATGAAAGATCAACACAATGCATATCAACACATAACACCAAATATACATGGAAAACCCCAAGAGGGAAAAAAATACGGTGAGGATTAACTCACAATATATGAAGCTCACTACTATAAAAATTACAACTTTGTTTTAGGGCTACAACCCAAGGAAGCTACTACTCCCTGATGACTTTGTTTTAGGGCTACAACCCAAGGAAGCTACTACTCCTTGATGACTTTGTTTTAGGGCTACAACCCAAGGAAGCTACTACTCCCTAAAGACTTTGTTTTAGGGTCACTCCCAAGAAAGCTACAACTCCCTATAGACTTTGTTTTAGGCTACAACCCAAGCAAGTGTTGGGAATTAAGATGTCTCCACCATGGTAATTCCTTACATTTTTAATGTTTGTATTTATTATTTAATTGTCTATGTTGTAAATATTTGTAAATTCCATATTGTCATATTGTGGGATGTGGCACGGTGATGTGTCGATCCTACATGGAATATGACAACTTGTAATTTTGTCCTCACATGAGGAGATAGGTGTCCCACTTTGTGGTAGGAGCATTTTTCCATGTGTCAGCATCTTCCATGTTGTGTAAGGAAATATTGACTGAAACAGTTATGACAGATTCCTATGACAGAATCTATGACATGTAAGAGTCAGAAATAGAAGTTTGTAAGATAGGTGATGACATGTGTCATGAAGCATCTTTGAATAAGGCATATTTGGGCACCCCAAGGTGGAATATGACATGTTGTAAGAGAATATGCTATTTATAGCATGTGTATGATAGATTCTCTTACAACTGTAAGTTGTAACCACTATGACAGATTCTATGACGGTCGTAAGTGTCGTAAGAGCATCTGTCATAGCCCATTTTGGAAATAGGTGACCTCTTTGGGATGGGAACTATGGACAAGTGTCAGGCACATTCTACAATGTTGACCAAGTGTCCTTAGGCATGGTTTTTGGTCCATGAAGCCAAGTTGGACGCCATTCCAAGATAGGTCCAATATTGCCTTGTATTTCCTATATAAACAGGTGCTTGGAGATGGAGTTAGTATCACAGGTTTACAGGTACTGTTATGCTGTCGAATTGACTCCAGACATGAGTGTCAAAGACCTTTAAAGCTTGCATTACAAGTGTATTGTAAACAATTTTTAGATTTGTTAATACATTGTGCAGGTTTCTGAGTGTGGGGTTTTTCACCTGATAAGGGTTTTCCCCACCATATATCTTTGTCTCTCTTCTTATGTCTTCTTTTTGGTTCTTGTGTATTGCTGTAATAACTCTGTTAGATGTTGTATGTTGCTGTAGTGATAAGGAATAAATTGAATTTTTATAGCTCTCCCCTCATTAGATTAGTGTAGGAAGCGATTTCTGTACACCTAGCTTCCTTTCAATTGGTATCAGAGCCTGGCCAGTTTTGGTCTTAGCTGTTGGGTAGGGGTTTTTTGAGCTGATCTTAAGTTGAGTGGGAGTCTGTGTAGAGTATTCTAATTTTTATTGCAGAAAGGAGATGGCAAGCACATCAGGAAGGTTTGAAGTGGAGAAGTTCAACAGCAGTAATTTTGAGTTGTGGAAGCTCAAGATGGAAGACATGCTTGTTGACCAAGACCTTTGGGAAAGTGTTAATGGAACTAAACTAGCTACAATGTCACAAGATGAGTGGGATCTCAAGGATCAGAAGGCTAAGGGTCTCATAAGACTTAGTCTTGCTAATTATGTGTTGTTAAATGTCCATGAGGAGACTACTGCAAAACTACTTTGGAAGAAGTTGGGAGATGTGTACTAAGCAAAATCCCTGGATAATAAACTTTTTCTAAGAAAGAAGTTGTATTCTCTTCGAATGGAGGATGGAGGATTGCTTTGTTCTTTGCTAGACTCATGGGATCATCTTGTCATGGCTATTGGAAGTACCACATCCACATTCAAAATGGAAAAGTGGTTTCTTTGTTGTTGTCTAAAGAGATGCAGAGAAAGTCTTCTAAGGTAGCCAAAGAGGCCCTTGCAGTTTGTGGAAGACCCAAAGAGAAAGGGAAGAAGAAGGACAAGAAAGCTAAGAAGGGTAGACCCAAATCCTGTGGGAGATCCAAATCTCCTAGAAAATCCAAGGTTCTTTGTTGGAACTGTGGCAAAACTGGGCATTTCTGAAAGGAATACAAAGAGGAGAAGAAGAAGAAGAAAGCTTCTGATTCAGATTCTGATAAGTCACAAGATGACGGTGATGCTTTCATTGCAGCCCTGGCAACCCATGCATCTAATGATGTGTGGCTAATCGACTCTGGTGCATCATTCCACATGACCTCACATCAAGACTGGTTCACTAAGTATGAGGAGTTTGATGGTGGAAAGGTGTATCTGGGTGATGACTATCATCTAAAGATTGTTGGTCGTGGAAGAGTCTCTATTAGATTCCCTGATGGTCGAGTGAAGGGGATCTCTGGGGTTATGCACATCCCAGGCTTAGCATGGAACCTACTTTCTATAAGTAGTTTGAATGATGCAGGTGTGCAGGTTGTCTTTTCGAAAGAAGGATGCAAGATGACTAGAGGAGCTATGGTGCTTGCTAAGGGTACTAGGAGAGGTACTATGTTTCAACTGGAGGCATGCATTTCACAATGCAATAGTTCTTCTAAATCAAGGAAGAGGGTAGCAGTCACTTCATCCCCACCATCTAAACGAGCAGTGAAGAAATCTATTGTTTCTAGTCTCGATGGTTGTAATCATACATTGGAAGTTAAACTCCCTGTTGAAAAGACAATGTTATGGCATAAGAGATTTGGCCACATTGGTGAGAAGGGTCTACGTACCCTAAAAAATAAGAACCTTATTGAGGGGTTAGATAATTGTAATCTTGAATTTAACTTTTGCAAACATTGCATTTATGGAAAACAAAACCGTGTTTAATTTTATTCGAGTTCTCATAAGTCTTCTAGTGTGTTGGACCTTATCCATTCTGATGTGTTTGGTCCTATTAATGTTCCTTCGTTATCAAAATATATATATTTTGTATCTTTTATAGATGATTACAGTAGAAGGACATGGATTTATTTTCTTAGAAGCAAATCTGAAGTCTATAGCAAGTTTAAGGAGTTTAGGGCCTTTGCTAAAAATTAGACTGGTAAAAAGATTAAATGTTTGAGAATTGACAATGGTGGTGAGTTATGTTCTACAGAATTCGATAAATATTGCAAGGAGCTTGGGATTTAAAGACATAAGACAACTCCATACACCCCGCAACAAAATGGAGTTGCAAATAGGATGAACAGGACATTGATGGAGAAGGCTAGGAGTATGCTTAGTGGAGCTGGCCTAGAACAAAAGTTTTGGGCTGAAGTTGATGCCACTGCTTGCTATCTGGTAAATAGATCTCCTACATTAGTTATTGTTGGAGAGACACCCATGGAGGTGTGGTCTGGTAGAAAGCCTTCAATAAGGCATCTTCGTATTTTTGGTTGTGAGGCATATGCACATGTGCCTAAGGAGAAGCGGTCAAAGTTGGAGAACAAGGTTGTTAAGTGTATCTTCACTGGCTATAGTGTCGGTGTGAAAGGATACAAGCTTTGGGACCCCGTGGCTAAAAAAGTGTTGTATAGCAGAAGTGTCATCTTTAGAGAGATTACACCTTCTTCCACTATTTTGCAGCCAGAAGAAATAGTAAAGAAAGAGGATGTTGTTCAGTTTACTGCTACCCCTGAGAAGATTGAACAGAAAGACAATGTTGGACCTGATGATGAGGAGAGCTCTAGCAGCTCTAAAAGCTCAGATGAAGAAGTTGAACCTCAACCTCAGCTCTTCAGGAGGTCTACATGGATAAGAAAGCAACCTGAAAGGTTTGGTTTTACATTGTTTGATTCTAGTTGAGCTTATGCTTTGGTTACTAATAGTGATGAACCTAGAACTGTATCAGAGGCTATGGACATGAAAGATGCAGGTTCCTGGAAGGAGGCCATGGAGGATGAAATGGCTTCTTTGGAAAAGAATCAAACTTGGGACTTTGTGCCTTTGCCTCCTGGACGAAAACCTATTGGATGCAAATGGGTGTTCAAGAAGAAATTTGGTGCAGATGGTAGTGTTGAGAAGTACAAGGCTAGATTGGTTGCGAAGGGGTATTCACAAGTGGAGGGTATAGATTATGGTGAGATATTCTCTCCCGTTGCAAAGCTAACATCCATTCGATTACTGTTGTCTCTCGTAGCAGAATATGACTTGGAGGTAGAACAGATGGATGTGAAGACAGCTTTCCTTCATGGTGACTTGGAGGAAGAAATCTACATGTCACAGCCAGAGCATTACATGGTGAAAGGTAAAGAAAATTTGGTTTGCAAACTTAAAAATTCTTTGTATGGTTTGAAGCAATCTCCTAGGAGATGGTACTTGAAGTTTGATGCATTTGTGTTGTCAATTGGATTTGTGAGATCAAAATCGGATCACTGTGTGTATTATAAGTTTGATGGTGATCGTATTCTCATTGTTGCACTGTATGTTGATGATATGTTGCTCATAGGGAAGGGTAAGAATATGATTTCTAATTTTAAATCTCAGTTGTCAGCTCAGTTTGAAATGAAAGATTTAGGGGCAGTTAGGTACATTCTAGGAATGGAAATTAGAAGAGACAGAACCAACAGAAAACTTTGGTTAAGCCAGAGTAAGTATGTGAAGACCGTGTTGGACAGGTTCAGCATGGCAGATTGTAGACCATTGTGTGTTCCCGTTTCTTTGGCGACAATGTTGTCTATTGAGGATTGTCCAAAATCTCCTAGTGAGGTGGAAGACATGAGCAGAGTACCTTATGCTAGTGTTGTTGGCAGTTTGATGTATGTTATGGTCTGCATAAGACTAGACATTGCCCAAGTAGTGGGAGTCCTTAGTCGATTTATGGCTAATCCTGGACGGGTTCATTGGGATGTAGTTAAGCGAGTGTTTAGCTATTTGAGGGGTACTTTCGAGTATTCCATTTGCTATCATGGTAATGTTTCAGGACCTCTGAATTCTATTGATATTCATGGATTCAGATTGGGCAAGTGACATTGACAGCAGGAGATCCACCAGTGCTTATGTGTTTACACTGTTTGGTGGTGCTATTAGTTGGATGAGTAAGCGACAACCTGTTGTTACTTTGTCCACGATAGAAGCTGAGTATATGGCAGCAACTCATGCTTGTAAGGAAGCCATTTGTCTTAAGAGATTGTGTTCAGATATTGGTGTTAATACAGGTCAGATCACGATCAGTTGTGACAATCAGAGTGCAATTTGCCTTGCGAAGAATCTAACTTTCCATGCTAGAACAAAGCACATTGATGTTCAGTTTCACTTCGTGTGAGAGATGGTTGAGGATGGAAAGGTAAATTTGGAGAAGGTAGATACTTTGAAGAATGTTGCAGATGCATTGACAAAACTAGTGGACACAGAGAAGTTCAGATCATGTTTGGAGTCTAGAGGCCTCTCAGCCTATAGCAGTTAAATCTTATTTTTCTATTGGCTCTTACAAGGTGTTCGACAAGTGGGAGAATGCTGGGAATTAAGATGTCTCAACCTTGGTAATTCCTTACATTTTTAATGTTTGCATTTATTATTTAATTGCCTATGTTGTAAATATTTGTAAATTCCATATTGTGATATTGTGGGATGTGGCACGGTGATGTGTTGATCCTACATGGAATATGACAACTTGTAATTTTATCCTCACATGAGGAGATAGGCATCCCACTTTGTGGTAGGAGCATT
Organism: Cunninghamia lanceolata; assembly: GCA_027924645.1. Taxonomy (NCBI): domain Eukaryota; kingdom Viridiplantae; phylum Streptophyta; class Pinopsida; order Cupressales; family Cupressaceae; genus Cunninghamia; species Cunninghamia lanceolata. Next base: position 411,482 of record BSBN01000416.1, on the reverse strand, counting down.
TTGCCATGTGTCGGCATATTCCATGTTGTGTAAGGAAATATTGACTGAAACGGTTATGACAAATTCCTATGACAGAATCTATGACATGTAAGAGTTAGAAATAGAAGTTTGTAAGACAAGCGATGACATGTGTCATGAAGCATCTTTGAATAAGGCATATTTGGGTGCCCCAAGGTGGAATATGACATGTTGTAAGAGAATATGCTATTTATAGCATGTATATGACAGATTCTCTTACAGCTGTAAGTTGTAACCGCTATGACAGATTCTATGACAGTCGTAAGTGTCGTAAGAGCATCTGTCATAGCCCATTTTGGAAATAGGCGACCTATTTGGGATGGGAGTTGTGGACAAGTGTCAAGCACATTCTACAATGTTGACCAAGTGTCCTTAGGCATGGGTTTTGGTCCATGAAGACAAGTTGGATGCCCATTCCAAGATAGGTCCAATATTGCCTTGTATTTCCTATATAAACAGGTGCTTGGAGATGGAGTTAATATCACAGGTTTACAGGTACTGTTATGCTGCCAGATTGACTCCAGACATGAGTGTTGAAGACCTTTGAAGTTTGCATTGCAAGTGTATTGTAAATAATTTTCAGATTTGTTAATACATTGTGCAGGTTTCTGAGTGTGGGGTTTTTCACCCGATAAGGGTTTTCCCAACCGTATATCTTTGTCTCTCTTCTTCTGTCTTCTTTCTGGTTATTATGTATTGCTGTAATAACTCTATTAGATGTTGTATGTTGCTGTAGTGATAAGGAATAAATTGAATTTGTATAGCTCTCCCCTCATTAGATTAGTGTAGGAAGTGATTTCCGCAGACCTAGCTTCCTTTCAGGAAGCAACTACTCCCTGAACTGAGAATAAACTCATAAATGATTATAGTATGACAGTCCTTCTACTGCCTGAAAACTGACATTGAATCTCACACCTTTGATGATTGCAATTCTACCTCTTCACTCCTCTTTTGATGATTGGATCAACTAGGCACACTCTTCACTTCCCTCCTATCATAAAAATGTCTTCAAGATGAATCAAGACAGCTCTTATTGCTACTGCTCTTTCTCCTTCAATTGCACATCATAATGCATATCATATTCATATTCTATTCTTTACACACTCATATTCTCATCTTCGCAATCATGCCTCACCTAGATCAACTAGGTTTACAATATATACATGACATTACATTGATTTCATTACAATTCAGCTAATACAACAAGAATATTACATTTTACAAGTCAGTCAAAGATCACACAATATGAAACATGTAGAGGGCAAGCTCTAACATGAACTAAACACTACTCCAAGAAGAGAAACACGCCTTACAAACCCCAACACATGCTTATCCTAGTCCTAAACATTCTTTATTGCATCATCCTTCAAGGAACAACATTTGCACACTTCACAAATTTGAATTAGGTCGCCCTTAAGCAAGAAAACATGAAGTTTGTAGCACATCGATCTTCACAATCTTGGCGGTACTCATGAATGATTAAACATTACTTTTTCTTCTTCCAGATGAGTCAAAAGGACCTATACACCATCTCCAAATTCTCCTTGAACTCTGCATAACAAGAACTTTGTGGTACACATCACCAACATACCTCAGTCGGCCTCAACAACAATAACTCTTCACATACTGACTTGAAAACTTTGTGCGGTACTAGAAACTTGAAAGATCTGCATGCCCTTAAAACCTGAAACACTATGATACATGTAGAATGTCAACACAAAATCATATGACTGATCTATATAATCTTCCACTGGTGCAAGTACTGAAACATTTATCCTGAAAACAATTAGGCATCCAGAACCATCTGTATCACTTCTATCATTTGAAAATTGAGCTTGCAAACCTTCAAAACATCTGAAACTCATATGGATGCACTCATACACTATTCTAAACATATCCTCAAAACCGTACAGCCATTTCTATCACTGCAGAGGAATGTGGAGCATTCCAATCAGCCTTCATCAACACATTATATTGCCAGAGCATAGACCGGAACTCTATCACTTGTAACTTTCACTGCGAAGGAGAAAATGATCTGAAACTTTGGATTTAGCACCTTTACAACATACTAAACTTAAATTCTAAACTGCATGACTATATCTTCAAATGCGAAGGAATGCGAAGGAATGCGGAGTATTTTACCGAGCAGTCTTCCAGGTAACTTCCTACAACAGTAACCTTTACCAACATCTAGAGGTTAGAACCTTCTTGTAGGAACTCATACTTTCTTAGGATCATCAGGAAAGATCATACAACATGGTTCAAGTCATCAGCAACATCTTCTCAACCTCAGCATAGCTTCTAATTCCCATCTTAATATTTCATCATGAAATCATCTATGCTGACCACAAACATGCTCAATATAACTTTACTTGACATTAACCAAGGCATGACATCCAACTATGAACATCAGCAACCAACCATGAACATCAGGAACAATTATGAACATCAGGAACATCACTAAACATTAGGAACATCACTGAACATCAGTAACCATGAACATCAGCATCATCAATGCATCTCTGTTACTACACTAGTATATCATCAACATGATAATTCACATCAACCACATCAAACAACCACAAACTGAGTGTTGACATCCATGACAACACATATTACCAACAAATTGAACCTAGAAGAACTCTCATACTTGACAACTTTGTTATTCCTAACGTGTTCTTGATGTTGTGAGGTGGGGACTTTGTTTGATAAATTTTGAGTATTTGAAATTACCTTGTGCATATGAAAGTCTTTCTAGTTGAGTCACCAATAGATTAGCAACTCTGTTGGGAGTAAACTCAATTGTGACCTCTTCTGGGTTATCAAAATGTGAAGACTTTTCTAGAGATTCGAATCCTGAAGAATATTTCAACCTTGAATGAGTGATGATGTATTCCAGATTCCATACTCTTTGAAAGATGGTGACTCTGTTATTAAAACAATAAGGAATTGCATATTATTGCACATAGTTTTGACATAAATCTACAAAGTGCTCAGCTAGAAGAGAAAGTTATGTGAAGATCTACAATGTTTCCAGGTATGTCTGTTATATTTCACCATATACATTTAATGGAAACAAACATTATGGTTTAAGGGTTTTGGGTAGAGTTGTACTTTGTGAGCAAATTTTATTTCTCTGCCAAGTAAGTCTGCTACAAAGGAAGGGAGTTAATATAAACTTGTTATGCCCTATGCTGCTTTGAGAATATGATCAAATATACATATACTTGTAAGATATGCACAAGGGAAAAAGAGAGGAAGATTATGCATGTTTTTAGGTGCATGCTATGTGAAAATAGATGAGAGTTCCATAGATGCATAATCCTTGTGCAGCTAGAAGGAGGTATGAGCATCTCGTGCATTGAAATTTGAAAACAAATGAGTGGTAAGGAATTGTGTTGTTTAATAGTGAAGTATTGTAAGAAGATAGAAGTTGTGAGAAGAATGGTGACAATGGAAGTCAATTTTCTTTAAGAGTAGATCTAAAAATGAAGTACCACTATGACCCTTCCCTTGCACATTTAAGTATAGATCCTCTTAAGATGCAGACCATAGATCACATCCTAGGAGAATGCCTTTTGTCCTTGAAAGGTATAGACCATTGACTTTTTTGGCATCTCAAATTATCCAAACCCTATCCCCAATGAAGTTAGAGACCACTTGCCCAAATTTAATGGAGGCAACTCTTAGTCCACCAATAAACATATTCATACATTCAATGATTTGATACATGATTATAAAATTAAAGAAGAGGATGTTATAATGAATCTCTTTGTGCAATCTTTAAAGGAAGAAGCTAGAGATTGGTTCAATAACCCACCAATTTGTTATGTTTCTTCATGGGAAGGTTTTAAGACAATATTTCTAGAATAGTTTGGTGAAAAGGTGGATACAAATTTGTTTATTAATGAGATCACCAATATTCAAAAGGAGAAAGAGGAGTTAGTTTGGGATTTTAACCTGAGATTTACAAAATATGTGAGGGACATTCTAGAAGGTGTTAGACCAAATGATTTGATGTCTTTTGTTTTATATTTGGGAGCTTTTGATGAGAGAATGGGTTTCTTATTAAGAGATAAAAATCCCACATCACTTCAACAAGAATTCACTATGGCTAATGATATTGAGAATAACTTGATATTTTTAATGTTGAAGGGTGTTGCATCTACAGGTGAGGATAATTGTGGAATGTTCCTTTTGAGTGAGCAGTTTAAAGAGAGGTGTTAGAAGGAATATCAGGATAGATATTGTCCCACTATTGCAACTATAATACCATGTAGTTACTCAAGATATAAGAAGACCCAAGGATATTGTAGTGATAGAGGGATCTTAGCGGAAGTAGAAGAATGTGACGTAAGATTAGAGGTTCAAGAGGGGTCATCCACATGTGAGATAATTTTTACATTTAGTTGCACTATGATGGAGTATAGGGGAGAATATAAAGGAGATGGGTCAGTAAGAAGGGCTCACAATACACTTTATGATTTGAGAAATACCCTTGCTCCTCAAGTGTATGAGGCTATCATGTTAGAATTCAAGCCACAAGTTACAATCCCTCTGATCCAAAGGTATAAGAATGCAATTAAAGATCCCAATATAGCATGCAGGCAGTTAGATTTATCTTGGGTAACCCATAAACTCAAAATCATGATAGTGGAGACCTATAATCAAATGCCATGGTTTGATGCATGTGGTGATTCAGAAGGAGGAGCTCATGTTCAAACATTTGCAAGTTTCATGGGTCATTTTTTCATTTGTTGAAGATGACATGTGGATAAGATAATTCACTAAGACCCTGTATGGTAAAGCTAAAGAATGGTTGGAAAATTTCCCGCAGTGTTATTTCTCCTTATGGAAGAGTCTTGTTGTTGCTTTCAATAAGAAATATGCATGTTATACTAAACTTGGACTTGTTATCCAATAATTATTTGAGATTATGATAGAATAAGATGGGTCATTATTTGTTGACCCCTTTGGCATAAACCTTGATTCACATGAATTCACCACAGTAATATGTGCTAGAAAAGCACACAAGGAAAGGGTCAGCGAAATACATTGTAGGGAAGGGATTGCTACAATAGAACATATTGAGAAGAGATCCAACATTAATTATGGTCAATTCAATCAGATCAAGAGTGATTATGTTGATGGCATAGAGATGTGTTGCTTCACTTTTGATGATAAGCTTGATGATGAGAAAGTTTGTTTGCATGCGAATAAAGTAATGTGTTCCTCTTTTAAAAGTAATGAGAATAATTAGTATGAAGTTGTATCCAAATTCTCTCATCTTGAGGCTAACTCAGTTGAATATGTGTGTGGGTGACATGGAGGATCTGACCCCTGTATTCAATATAAATTTACATTGCCCTGAGAAGACATGTGAGGAGGAGTTTTCCCTTTAAAAAAAAGAATCCAAGTCACACTCTTTTGAAAGTAGAATGACTATAGTTATTGATGCTAATGAAATTAATTTAGTCCCTTATTCTTTTGAATATGAGATATTTATTGAAGATCTGAATACCACTAGTCATAGGGGCATTAACCCTCTCAATTGTCTACCTGAATTTGAGGTGTTTCTTGAAGATATTGATGTTGTTCTAAAGAGTGATGCCATACTATCTTCTAAGGTCTTCATCACCCAGATTCTAAATAAAATGTTGTTGACACTTTAGGTATAAATATGAATTACTAGGAATTGAGTATTAACTTTGACAAACTAAGTCAGATTTGGAATCAGAGGTATTTGGTTGGAATTCTAAGTATGAAAGTTTTAGGTTTGACATAGTTGTACCTAGTCAAGATGGTCTCCAAAGTGTTGCATGTGATATGGAACACCCAAATTTTTAGTCTTCTCACTTTGACAGGATAACTGAGTTGCATGGCCAAGATATACAGATGGAAGTAGTATATGACATAGGAGGGTATAGTGAGTGGATGGGTTTCAATTTTCTCACATTGAGAAAAAGGTTGTCTGGTACTTGTTCAGAATTTGAAGACAAAATTAGTAATGAATGGCATAAATGTGCCCTATAAGGTATAAATGTTATAAATTTGTAAATATATCATTTCCATGATTTTAGAACAAAACTTGAGAAATCCTGAAAAAACTAGATCTTTGATAGATGCAAATTGCCAAGTTCACTTTCCTTGGTGAATTTTTGCAACTAGGGGATACAACAGAGGATAGCAAATTTTGAGGGTGGGCAAGATGATCCGATGAGTAGTATTCACATTGTTCTAGTTTGCACACCTAGAGATGGTCATTGGGATCTTTCCATGTTCCCATACAACATGCATCCCCAAGAAAGATCCAGTATTGGATCCATCCTACAACTATGTTTCATGGCTAAGATTTAGGGTTTTAAGGCAACTGTTGTAGTATAAAGGAGTGTTGGGGTTTATCCTCGTGCTTTGTTTTATTGTCATAGTGACTTGTTTTCCCTGTCTCCTCACTTAAAGTTTACTACCTGATCCCCTCACACCCATATACTTTACTAGCCCCTCACGTCTTATACTACATATGGATGTGTCCCTACTCTTCAATTACATTACCGTGGTCACATGGTCCCCATGTGTCCTTATCACTAAGTGCCATGTTACATGGTGACTCCTCATTGTATCAGAGGTGCCCTTCGCATTGCAATTTATTTAGCAAGCCCTTGCACCATTCCTTTATTGTGAGGTCTCGTGCCACATGTCTCTAGACCTGCTGATTAGCAACCTAAATTATCCTTTGATCTACATGTTATGGCATGATGCCATTAGTCTCCTCTATTCCACTTATGCGTTGAGTCACATACATTTTGAAGGAATTAAAAGATCATGAAATGATGTCATGAAACTAGATAGATGGAGATGTCTAATTACATCACAATGACCTTTCACATCATAGCTTTGAGTGGTGGGCCCAATCCTATCCTCATGATGTGTGATGACCTTTGATCTGGGATGAGTTCAATCGATTGGCCCTTGTCTTGTCAGATGATAAAATGGTGGGCCTAGTGCTATGCCACTGACTATCAAGGGTTGTGACATATCTCTGATTGTGCATCTTGTTGAAATTAGGGTAGACAACTAAGAGGGGGGTGAATCAGTTGTCTCAAAACTTTATATTTTTTCTGTATTTAATCTTCTTTACAACTTATTAAAAAATTAGTGATATAACCATGAAAGCATGAATCAACAACACATGAGCAGAAACATAATCAACACATATAACACCAGGATTTTTACATGGAAACCTAGTTAAGGGAAAAACCAAGGTGGGGGTTAACCCACAAGATTTTATACTCTGTTAAAAGTATTACAAATTGGGAAGGCACATGCCTTCGGGCGCACTGCCCAGATCTCACTGCTCAAAGGAGGCTCACTGCATACAAGATTAATTACAAGAGTTAGCTGAAGTACTTGAACTGAAGAATAGCATCTAACAATGCAAGATTACAGTTCTGGTTAGGCTTAATATACCGACTTCACACACTTCATCTCTCACTACCCTGTTTCACTGTTCTGCCATAATCTGAGGATCAGATCTCTACTTCACACTTGATACTACCACTCTTCACACTTCTCGCTTCATATTCACACCACCATATCACAAAATGCTCAAATCCATCGATAATATACATCCGCTACATGAAATTACATCAACTGCAGTCAGCCTTAAGAAAACTTGGAAACTATTTCAAGAACATTGGTATGTCGACTGAATCCATGCACAAACATCAATGTGAACCAAAACCTATGTTCTCAAGTCACCACACATGTTGGCCTATACCACTAGATCTCACACATTACTCAACCAATCACTTCTCTCAATCCGCACAAGGATCAAACACCAAGTCGGCTTGTTCTTCACCGGACTGAACTATCTAACCAAAACCTGATACTCAAATGCTTGTAACTTTCAATCCCTTCATCACCGAATGCTAAATATTTAGATTTAGGTAGCCCTTACATCCCTTAACATGCCCTTAGATTTGTAGCACAATATGATTTCCTATGGAGAAATGCGGACCAAAATGTTGAACCCTGTCATATGTCCTGTTCCTGTCTATCCAGACTTAGACAAATCTGCAATCTAACTTCCGGTATGAACAGATGATACAATGCAGATGTGTAAGATGGATTTAGTTGCCATCAATGACAACAACTAACATGCCTAGTAGTGTCTCTTGCCAACACATCCTATGCATGTCAATGCAATTATATGATTGCTTGATAGGTTGGTAAGATCATGAGGTGGCAATGGGAATTTAAAGTAATACCACAAGGTAGACAAGTGGCACTTTTCTCTTGCATCACTGAGGTTTTTCACATCACAGTTTTAGAAGTGGACCCCAGTTTGCAAACGACGATGTGTGATGACTATCGACATGGGGTAGGTGAAATCTAATGGTGATAGTTTCTCCCATGTTAAAGGAATCCCACCTATCAATGTTGTGCAGTGATGTTGACTAGTCGTAATGCCACTTGTGCCCATGTTTTCCATATGCTTGTCTCTGATTGGTCAAGAGAATGGTGGGTTTATAGTCAATTAAATGGACGCAAACAAGGTAAACATGTGTTAAGCTTTCATCTTGCCTTTAGGATCCATGGCATCACAAATGTAAGGTAGACATATGTGATATGATTCATGACTCATGATAGTCATCAATCTCCCACATTCATTGATATTGATATCTAGGATTGATACAAAATTGAAAGAGTTCCAATAGTGTTAGCCATTATACATATTTAATCAAATTGGTCTATCTAATATAAATGCATTCTTAGTATGATAACATGCCAATTCACTGAAGTAAAGCCATGGAGGTTGGACATTATGAGTTTGTTACCACATTTTGAAAATTTGCCATTATTCATGTCAATGTTTATGTTTCCTTCCTTAGTATTTTATTGTTTTCCTCTTTTAAAAAGTTTGCAGCCCTTCCCTAGAATTGTTCCTTTGCAATCGGTGATTTCAAACTTTTTGAAACTTCTATCAGTGAGTTTGAAGTTTTCAAAACTTACCGGTTAGCCGACGCTTCCCTGAGTCATGAGTTAAGTCTTATTCATCGGTCTTGTGTTTTGTTTTCAAAGATAAATCATTATCGATCGGTAAATCACAAGCTTTCCAAACTTCCTAACCTCTGACTCATTCAACTTAGTGGTTCTTATATTTTGAAAATCACCGATTCCCTGCTTCAACGTCCAGTTCGCGTATCTAAAGAAAATCTTCTATTTATTTGTATGTATGGAGGAAGTGACACTTGTCTATTTGTCTTAAGTGCGAATTATCTTGAAAAGCTCAATCACATATTTTTCATTGGAAATTTAAAGTAGTTCATAATGGGGTGCTGCCACAATAATGGGTTACACTTTCTGGGACATCTTGTTTTTTGCTGAAATCACATATTTTTAGAAAATATAATGATTTAAGCCTTGAAAGGTTCCATTTAAAGGATTTTAATTGAAGAGAGTTTGATCAAACCCCCTTGGATAGAACCCCACTAGTTTTAAACGATGCCTATAATGGAGTCTCCTCTACACCTATCAAAATGCTGATAAAAAACCACTTTTGATTTATCTTTTGAGGGATCAAATGAATTAATTTAAAATTTCTGTTTTGCAAGTATGTAGTTCTTATTATAAGCTTCCCAAAAGGTATAATTTTAAATATACTTCATTTGATTATTATATTTATTTTTTATTCCTTGTGAATGTAGGTTTTTCACCGAACATCAAGTTCTTTGTTCTACACACATGGAAAATTAGTAAATTAGTGAAAAAAAAATTTAAAAAATATCTATGCCCTAGGTATTGATGTCTTTGTTTCAAAAAAAAAAAAATCGATACATATAGAAAAAGTTATGTTTTATGGAATACGCCTATGTCTAAAATATAATTGATTTGACTTCAAAACTTAATTAAAAAAAAATATTCAACAAAACATTATAAAACCAAATGCATGCCCTATATATCGGTGTTACCAATCTAAATTCAAAAGAATTAGAATTTTATCCTTTGTAGAAAAAAAGTTATGTGCTACGGAATACACATCACTTTAAAAAAAGTTGTTTACTATTAAAAACTAGTTATCAAAAGAGATGCAAAAAAATTTACAATTTAACTCCAAATTTTAAAAAATATATATATTTAGAATCTACAAACAAAATCTCACAAATCACTAGTTCACATCATCTTCAAATTCCTAACGGTTTAGTTGCTATAGGTGTCAGAAAGTGAAGATTTAGTTCAGAATGTTGATTTCAATATCAAGTTTGGCCAAAAAGTGTAACCCATTATTGTGGGATGACCTAATGAAATGTACTTTCGTACGTGCCTTCACATTCAATGGTCTTTATTGGAGTACTTCTATAAGAGCCACCACCCTTGCAGACATTTCATTCCATATTGATGTTGGTGTGCTACTTCGGAGAGTTTTGGCGTAGTGTCTTCTACCAGCATAGTGCACGGGCCCTTCTAACCAGGTCAGTTGATTGTAATTCTCTCTCACCCGTTCTCTTCCACTGTAAATTTGAAGTTTCTTAGTTAGTATAGTGGAAAGAGCATTCATTTTTCATGAGTTTGAATTACTCATCTTCCCCAAATGTTCTAGGAGTTTGTTTGGTGCCCTATGTAGTCATAGAAGCGTACATTTACTGGTAACTTAAGCTGGTGAGAATGAAATACAAATATCAAAGTTTTCTAATAGCATCTATTATTGAAAATTCATTGGCTAAGGTAAGAGACACTGAGCTAGGGCACATAGATTTGAAAGACTTTTAGAATAGAATGGAACAAAACCCAAGGTTTCCATTAACCAAGAAAACCTTGACAAGCGGGTTAGCTCGCGTTGAGGGTTTTCTGTTAGCTGTGTCTTTCCCAGACCTAGTTCTCACCTATGTGAAGAACTATCACCTGGAGTCTCAGGAAATAAGAGCCTATGATGACTCTATGGTAACAAAAATTGATGCAAAAACCATATCCCGTGCTCTTAGATTGCCTTAGAGAGAAGAATTTGTGGAAATGTCTATTAATATGGGCTGGAATTATTTTCTGAACATGAGAGATTAGTGTTTAACCTCCATTGCGAAGAACTGGCTTAAAATTAAGAAAAAAGGGGAAATCTCAAGTACCCTCTAATTTGAAGAGAGGACTTTTTAAGGAGGAGATATCAGATATGATCACATTGTTGCACCGTGTGGTTGGTAATGAAGAATCAGATTCTTTTGAGAAATGGATGTGTCAGTTCATTCTGGTTGTGTAGCGAGTCTCAATGTCTTGACTAGGCCAAATTGATAAGTGACCATCTAAATGACTAACTAGCGAATTCCCACCAAAAGAATTATTTCTATATGTGTTCATATTTGTTTTATGTGCTAGCCAGTAAAGAGTTTTTTTGGGCAGGGTTGAGAACTTAGGGTTCTTTAACACCAGGCACACCTGTTACAAGTATTTTCCCTAATTACAAAAGGATATTGGTGCTAAAGATTACCGTCGTGTGAATGATGCTTTTCTAATGTTTAATGTGAGAAGAATTGAAGGCAACCCAAAGGTAAGAATATCTCCTAAAGCTGTAAAATTGGTTATGAGGTATGGAAGCTTTTACATCCAATTCAACAAATTTACTTATCTCAGAATTGGTGGGTTTGAACATGCCCCGTTGAAATTGAAATTGCCTAGGTATGTATGTGACTTTTTCATTCTTTTAGAAGTTTGTCGCTAGATGGGGTGTGTGAACAATAAATACCATAGTATGAAGAAAATAGGTTATACCTTCCCTGTGTCTCTACCATTTTTCACATGCAGAACAAATGATAATGCCAAAAATGTAGAGCAGATTCTTGCTTAATACAATTTTCATCCTCTTTCAGTCAAATCATTCTTTGACAGTAGGAACTTTGTTAAGAAGAATTTGTATAGAGGAAATCTATATGAGCATCATCCTCATCTCGAAGATTACTGGGAGGGTTGTGCAAACGAAAGGGAAGTACAAAGGAGAGATTGGATGAGATTGACTCTGGACCAAATTCGTGCTTTCAATTTGTCATTGCACATTCCTAGTGGAATTGATGATAATTCAGATATTATTGATGAAGAGTTTCATGTTGTTGCTTCTAAGCCTTTGCCATAGATTCAATGGTCAGAGAAGGAGGTTATTGACATTAAGCTTCATTCTTCTTTTGTCTTAGATAAGATTGAAATGTGGCTCTGAGGAAAATTTCGTGAATGCACTGTATCCTCTTCTACACAGAAGGAACCTATGAAAAAGGAGCAGGGGACTTCCTATGACTCTAAAAATCAAAGGCTTCAACTAGTGTGGAGATAACCCGACCTAGGGTTGGTTCACAACAAGGTGGAGATGGGGAGGATCCTGAAGAAAGCATAAAATTGAAGAGTGTATGTGAAGAAGATGGTGAACCAGCATCTAGAGGGTCGGGAGAAGAAAAGAAGCTTGATGCTCTATAGCAACTCCAAGAAGATCATATGACCCATTCTATGTCTCCCATGCCAAATAATGACTCCTTGATTTTCCAACAAATTGGTGAAGATAGTGTTTTCACACTTTATTTGAAATTCTAGCTTTCCCTATTTTGAATGAGAGTCCTATACATAATGCTAAGAGCTAGCCAGAAAATGCCATTCTAGATGCCAATAATAATAGTGCAGTGTTGTCATCTACTTCTTGGCTCAAGAAGGTAGTTGAAAAGAAAAGAAGATACATTCCCATGGCTGATATAAATGTAGATACTATATCCAAATTGCTACAAACCACACCTCATCCTAAAAAGGCTAAGAGGATGTCGAGGGTGGTCATGGATTCTTCTTTAAGGCATCAAATCCTAGAAATTGCTAACCCAATTGGAGACAAGAATGAGCATGATGTTACAAAGGCAGATTTTAACATGAGTAAAGTTGATATGGGTCATCCCACTGTAGAGGGAGATATTTATCATGCCAATTTTTCTATGGGAATGTTAGCTAAAAGAGTTAAAGCAGAGAAGCAGGAAAATGTAAGATTACAAACTCAAGTGAATGCTTTAACTTCTTTTATTCAATCTATTGTAAATGTTACTTCCCAGCCCTCTAATATAGCTTCAAGTGTTACTATTGATGGAGTAGACTCAAGTATGTTACAGAAGATCAAAAGGTATTAGACTTTGGCCAAAGTTACTAAGCAATGGATTGAAAAAGTCACTATTGACAATCTGTTGTATATTGAAGAGGCTATGAAGTTGTATGCTCTCATTTCAAATAAAAGAAAAGAGTTGATTGCTAAATTGCAGACTTTCAAAAAGGATGAGAGCGCTTTACTCATGAAGTCCAGGAAATCATAGAAATTAATACTAATATTCTGGTGGCTAAGAAAGTTTTAAATGATCCCAAAGAAAATGATTATGTATCTTGGTTGGATGATGTCGACTGGAAGTTGTCTATTCTTGGGTAGTGTATTGGTGAAATAAGGAGAATTCTGAATGAATACCACACTGACCTGGTAGATATTAGGAAAAACTATACAATTCTGGAGACAGAAATTCTTGATGAAAGTAGAGAAAATTTGCTTGATGTGAAAGATGTGGAGCAATGCTTCAAGAAGACACTCAATGAACAGATATTTGGTGTTGATACTGTAAATGGTGCTTCATTGGGAAAGCTTGGTCACATAGCAATTTATCTCAAAACTTTCAGAACTAAAATCGATGATGTCAATAAGAGATTGGTGGATGTAGAGAGAACTATGAGTATGTGGAGGCTTCGAGTACACATCACTCTAAGTCCAAGTGGCAAGATCCTAACTCCATCATTTCCAGATTCAGGAGTTACAAAGCAAAGTTGAGGTCATAGGTGGATTCAACAGATGTCAAAGAATAGGACAAAGGAGGTGAATCGCTCGGGAGAATGATCGAGATGTCGCCACGTGATGGCGTTTCTTTTTTTTATGCTATTTCTTTAACTGCTCTAAAAACTTATTATTTTAAAAGACTTTATTATTACTTATGTTTTAATCGGTTGTCCTCAAGAAGTCGTTATTTGTTTAAAAAGAGTTATTTTAAGACAAGTCTATATATATAGAGCCTGTCAATGCTATAGGGATCTTTTGGCAAACTCTGTGTTGTTAATTGGTCATTTTTTGTTCTACTTTACTTTCAGTTATTTCAATATACAAACAAAATTTGGCAGTTGCATACAAATATTGTAGACTTTGTGTTACAGTGAATGTATGTTGCATTCTTCTTATGTTGTATGTTATTAACTTTTTAAATTACAGTTTTATATTGGAAAAATTGGGAATCTCTGTTTGGACTCATTATTGTGGATTATTTCTCTTTTGATAAATAATTGCAGTGGTGATTATATTTTGGAAAATGTTAGATTGTGAACGTTGTTACATGAAGTCTTTGTGCTTCTCTATTCTTTAGTTATTCTTTGAGATTGAATGCCTTTATTGCTTTCTAGTTAAAAGCACCACATTTTCTACTTTCTGGTTAAAAGCACACTCAGTTTTTATTCATTTTAAATCTATCGAAAGTACTACTCCTTGTAAAAAAATGCAGAGTCGTTGCAAATACCATTGCAATCAAACTTAACTATTAGTTCATTTGTCATTATGTGGGTGTGAGAATATAGAGTTTAGTGATAAATCTGTAAACTAATAGAGTTTAGAGAAACTGTCTTCACAAAGTATTCTCAGTTGTTAGAATTTTGTAGGAATGAAGCAGTTACAATGGGTGGCATTAGCCAAGTTCCATATCTCTGGATTTTGAGGAAGTGGGAATTCAGCCTCAAGCACAGCAGTGGTGACAATAGGATCAAGAAAACCTTGAGGAGAATTCAAGTTACTTGATGGGAAATCTGATAGAGGGAAAGAAAGGCAGACACAAGAAATGTCCATGATATTTGCACAAGCATGACTATCTACATTTGCATGATGTGGAACTTACTGGTACATGTCTTGGACAATGTGTTAAGACTCGGTGTTGTAAAAACGAGGACATTTTTCTCATTTGCATGTGTGTATTTCCTTTTCATGCTTTGATTGGGAATCTAGTTTAGGTTGTGTATCTTTTTCACACATCTGGCTCCCTGGCCCCATGCTTTCTTTAGTCTTATTCTTATCTTGGTTTCTCTATTTAAGGAAGGAGATTCATTATGTTCATTATTCAAAATTGTTGTTGTAACAATGAAGTTCTTATGTGTCCCACTTAGCTATGGAAAGGGAGGATCTGGTGAGAGTTATGGGTCTTGTCTCTCAGAATATTTTCCTCCCAAATCTCTCTACTCTCCTTCCATTTTCTCTGGAACTAATTTTGGAAGTGAGAGGCTATATCTAGAGATGGGGGTTGTATCAGAGCTTTCCCATTCAACATGAAGTCTATGACACAAGGAAATGAGCAAGTAGACTAGTGTAGAAGAAACGAGTGTATTTATTTTTGTCTGCATGTTGTCTTTTGATGTTTTTCTGGTTAGAGAGGGGTTGAACTCTGAGGCTCATAGAATGTTTATGAGAGCACAATAAGATTTTTGTGCCCTATTTCAAAGCCTTCTGAGCTAGATAGCCAATGACAAAGGAGCTGTTGTTCCTATGTGACAACATCTTTAATCTGGTGATCCTTCTTCATCTTCTTCCTCGAGCTCGTGCTTATAGAGGAAGCTAAGTAAACTTGATGGCTAGGGCAATGGCAATAGTGGTGCTATAGCTCCCCCTTCTCCTTTTACTGATAGGAAATATGGATCAGAGGTTGGATAGGAACATAGGATTTTTTCCATCCTGTCTCTCTATAGGCCCCTTCATGTGAAGCTCCATGAACACTGAAAGCATAGCATACCCACTCGATGCATTTAAGTAGGAACTAATTGTTTGATAACAACAAACATGTATTTGAAAGTGACAAGTGGAAATCATCCAAGGGAGATGAGCTTTGTCCTTTCCCTTAAATAGGAATGTCTTTCTTTGTAAAATGGGGTTCAACTAGGGTTGGGAAATTTAGAATTGGAAGAATATTGAACTTGTACAAAAAGTAATCCATGTTATGAAAGAATAAAGATCTGATTTATGTGTTTCAATTTGTTGTGTTAGTAATTTTACTTTGTTGTTTTATATGAGTGAGGGTTTAAAAACTTAATTGTCTCCTTTGTTGTATTGTTTCTTCTTGGAGAGACATATACTTTCAAGGAAGGTGAAAATCTCTGCTTACACACTTGCTATAAGATTTGTTATTTTGGTTAGTTCAGTTTCAAAGAAAGTGGGAAATCTTTCTAGGAAACTAGTGGGATTGGAAATATTGGTAAGGGATTACTAAGTATGATTTTGTAATCAAACTATATTTGTAGGTTCAAGTTGTTGCAAGGCAATAACAGTCATTGTAAGACACAGTGGCATTTGGAAATTGAACCTCAAAGTTAATCTTGTTAATATAAGGTTGTGTGATAGTTTTTAGTCTCGACATTCCCAAGGAACTAGCATTGATCTTCCCTTGCTTCCCCAACTGAACTCTTGCTTCATAACGGAAAATACCTAAATGTATAATTTATTCCATAATTTATATTATTCAGGCATGAGAGTTATAGGTACAAGGGATGCTTATGAATTAATAGTAATTAAAAACCCTTGTTATATTTCGATGAACATTTTATCTGCTTTCCACTATGATAAACCCATTGCATTTTATATAGAATCCAATGAGTATTGATAGGGATACCCCTGGGTTTTGTAGAGCCTAAAGTGCAAAAGAGGTTCTCTATACCTCTTGTTTGTTGGCCTTTTCTAGTCTTTGATTTGACTATAGATTTTTTCCTCTAGCTTTGTTATTAAGGTGTATACCTTAAAACCAAAGATTGCAAGAAAAAGAACCAACAGATTAGTGACTTCGCTGGGGATAATTTAGAATAAGTCTTATCCTGAGTCATAATGGAATTGATGATTCTATTGGTGAATTGAACCTAGAAAAACTCTCAAATTTGACAAGTTTGGTATTCCTAACACATTCCTCATGTTGTGAGGTGGCAACTTTGTTTTATAAATTCTAAGTATTTGCAATTACCTTGTGCATATGAAAGTCTTTCTAGCTGATTCACCAGTAGATTAGTGACTCTACTAGGAATAAACTTAGTTGTGACCTCTCCTAGGTTATCAGAATGTGAAGACTCTTGGAGATTCGAAGCTTGAAGATAATTTCAACCTTGAATGAGTGATGATGTATTCAAGATTTAGTCATCTTTGAGAGGTGGCAACTCTACTATTAAATCAATAAGGAATTGTGTCTTATTATGCATAGTTCTAACACAAATCTATAATGTGTTCAACCAAAAGGTAAAGTTATGTGAATATTTGAAATGTTTCTAAGGATGTCTATTCTATTTCACCCTATACCTATAATGGAAGCAAACATTATGGTTTAAGGGTTTTGGGTAGAGTTACTTTTTGAGGAAATTTTATTTCTCTGCCATGTAAGTCTGCTATGGAGGAAGCAAGTTAATATAAAATTTGTATGCCCTATGTTTCTTTGAGAATATGATCAAATATACATATACTTGTAAGATATGCATAGGGGAAGAGAGATAGTAGGATTATGCACGTCTGTAGGTGCATGCTATGTGAAAATACATTAGGGTTTCATATATGCATAATCCTTGTGCAACTAGAAGGAGGTGTGAGCATCTCATGCATTGAAATTTGAAAACAAACAAGGAGTGATAAGGAATTGTGTTGTATAATTCTGAAGTACTATAAGAAGATAGAAGTTGTGAGAAGAATGGTGACAATGGAAGTTAATTTTCTTTGAGAGTAGATCTAAAATGAAGTACCACTATGACCCTTCCCTTGCATATTTAAGTACAAATCCTCTTAATATGAAATACCATAGATCACATCCTAGGAGAATGCTTTTTATCCATGAAAGGTATAGACCACTTGACTTTGTTGGCATCCCAAATTATCCAAACCCTATCCCAAATTAAGTTAGAGATTGATGATGCCTTGACCATATTTGTCTAGGCCTAGGCCTTTATATCCTAATTGGTTCAACAACTTGGAACCAAATCCTTTGGTGTGGCTCTTGAAACTACCAAACACGATTGTTGATGAATCACATTATAAGGAATGACAAGGTCTTGCTAAGTTCTTGTATGTTATTGTTTGCACATCATAGTTCGTGATTAAGCATGTGGGCATGTTGATAGTTGGAGGATCAAGTATTTGTAACTTCACGTGTTTGAATTCAAGTTTTGCAAGTTCTTTCTCCTTTGTAAAGAACTCTTGTAAATTATACCTAGTGCAAGTGCTTCTATCCTTGGCTTAAACAAGATCATGGAGGACATAATCAACAAGATGATCATCATGTGTCATGATCTATCTGATAGCCACTATAGGATAAGGCTAAAGATTTTTCTCCTTTGACTAGAGACCATGTTGTAATTTCTTGTTCTAGTGTTGGAGATATTGCACCTCCTTAAGCAAGTGTTTGTTCTCATCTAGAGACATTGAAAGTGATACTTCTATCCAGGATTGTTTGACTTCTCACTTTCTTTTCCTATTACAACAACAGTGAAGAAGAAAAGGATCATATGCTATAATACTAAGTTGTTGGGTTAGAATAGACAATTAAAGATAGGATGGTGTGATAGACTCATAGATCTAAGACCAATAATCCACAACAAGCTCAAGAGGTTGTAGAGAGGATAAAGCTAATACTATTTAAATAAGATGGATTTGTTCAAATAGGGTTATAGATTGTAGAACATGTAATGGAATCTAAGAAATAGGTGTAAAAACACTCGTTACACATTTAATGCATGAGATTGGTATAATGGTGCCACTTCTATTCAAGTGAGAAAATAGGGTAGAGTACATATGCATACAATGAACAATAAGACTAGGAGGGAAAGCTCTTGTTATTAGGAGGGAGATGACACATTCTAATTGATTTTCCTATACTAGGAGATGGTCATTCAAATGTTAGATATGCAAAGAATGCTAACATGTAGGAGAGATGGACAACTGAAACAGGATTCTCAAGGCATGTAAGTACTCCAAAAAATAGTGGATACATGACCCATACTAGTGTGATCAGATGCCTTATAAAATATATCACTACAAGAAAACAGTTACAATAAATGGTTACAAAAATAGTGGATAGTCATAAGAGTTGTTCATCTTCTACCTAAGTGATGGTTCAACTTCCTTGCAAGTGTGGCATTTACTTCAAACCATGCTATGTCATTGAAAGTATCTCTAACCTACCACAAACTTGGAGAGTGCCATTTGGCACGTTGTGTGATAGAAGAGTTTTATCACATAAATGTTAAGTTACACATAGAACTAGAGTGCTATGTGGTGTTCATCTTGATGTTACAAAAGTGTACAAGGGTGCTATAGGGCTATTGGAATGATGTGCATTGTTGTTGTGGTGTAAAAGTTATGGAGGATGAATGAACATGTGTAGAATTTTTGTTGGTGCTACAAAAATATGAAAGAGTGAAAAGTGTATTGTGATGTCATCAAGGTTCCATAGAGGTGTACATGCTACAAGAGGTACATGAACATCCATGGCATTATGCATATACACAATCTTTTCTTCCTACTTTATGTCAATTTTGGAGTGTGTTAACAAGCTGATAAATGCCTTAAGAGATGATGCCATGAAAGTGGAATGATGGTGCATAGCTTTTTGTGCAAACAAACATGTGAATGTCCTTGTGATCATGCACTACCTTAGGATGTGCCAAACAAGTGGAGTGCCAAGCAAGGAAGATTGCTTGTGGTGCTATGAATCTCTTTTTTGGATATTCTCTAGTGGTGGACTATAATACATTATTAGAAATCTCAACTCATGCACTAGAAGTTCACCCAACTAAATCTTGGTGTTAATGCTTCTTGAGCTTCAAAAACACTCTAGAGTCCTTCAAAATTCTCATGGAAAGTGTGCAGGGAAACCAAATGTGGTAATGTTAAGGATGTTGTGTTGTATTAGGCCAATATTGCCTAGGGATTGCATGTAAGGCACAAGATGGACACCAACTGGGGAAACTCCAAGTCCATAGAATCTATGTGGTGTAGTGTAAATTATATGCTAGTGCATAAAAGAGGTGTGTATAGGTAAAATTGAGATGGAATAATATCACAACAATGATAACAACTCAATCTATAACATCAAAAGATCCATCTAAACGATAACAATATCAATGAATATGCAATTTAAACAATCGAAAGATATCACCTAGACTGTATTGATCTCTTGGATTTATGTTGATTGCTCAATACATCTTGTACCCATGGTTGCAACAAGCGGATGTAGATAAGTGCTCAAAGTGCTCAAGGATACGATATGTGCTCAAGAATGCTAGAATGCTCAAGTGTTGTAGGAATGCCAAAGTGTAAATGATTGAAGAGGATTTTTGAAGACATGAAGGGGGTATATATAGGTTTCAATAAAGATCAATTCACGGTTGAGATAAATCAATGAAATGGATGGTTGAGATAAGTTAAGAGGACATGATGAACGTGCACACGACATGTGTCACTACAAAAAGATATTTTTATTGAATTAATTGCTTTTTAGCTAAAGATAGGATTTGATTTCATAATTTAGAATATTTTTTTTCTAATTTATGAGTTGATGATAAAAATAATAAGAATAAAGCCAATTAACTCAACTTTAAATTTGCTTTTTGAAGTTCTAAAAATAAAACTAATTGTGCACATAGAGGAAAAATTTATTTTTAGAAGAATTAGAAGATAATTGAGACTTAAATAAACAAGAGACGCAATGCGTCATGTTCCTGCCTTTATGCATTTAATGTTGGTGTAGTATGTTGTGAGAAAGGAAAACTTGATGGGATGAGAAAAGGTCATGTGAGTAATGATTTCATATGTCAAATTTAGTCTTGAGACCATCAAATAGAAGATTGAGAACAGAGGAAAAAGCATTAGATGAAAAATGTGCAATGAAATCTTGGATACAAGATAGTCTGAACAGATTATTTCATTATGTATTAAGGACCATAGTTCTTTTTTCTAAATACTTCGTGTGTACAGACTGTCTTGATAATTAAAGCAATGGAAATTGTTTAGGATTGCTATAGCAGTACTAATGATTATTGTAAAATAAATGTATATATTGTGCCTTTAATTCCAATTTTTTAAAATCAATTTTCGCTGAAAGTAAACATATACTGGTCAAGTATATGTTAAGAAGTTGTTGTGATGTTCACAACACGCCCCATTATGCTCCTTAGCAAAATGGGGACCCCTGCTGATGTTTGCTTTTTGCTTCTGCTTGTGTTTTTTTTGTTTTCTGGCGGTTTGGTAAAAATGAAGGTCAGGTGCATCATCATGATGATATTGGATAAGGTAGGTCATTATCATGAGGTCAGTTTGTCAAAGTTCATATTTTGTTTGTATGACCTCATATTTAGAAAGAGCTTGAAATTCCATGCAGGTTTGCGTTTTACTTTAGTCAAAAATTCTTCCATATGTGAAAGTTATGCACGGTCAAAGTTTTTGTCAAACTTGATATTCGCAGGAGGATCATCATATTTTTATATCCTAAGTCATGTTGTCAAGATCATCATGATCTTGGTCTATCAGCCGATAAAAATCATGCAGTCGCAATATTCGGACGTCAATCTTAGGTGGTAGTGCTCTTTACTCGTCAAATGGCCTTAGGTGCGTTGTCAGCATCATGATTTCTTTTAGGATGGTCATATGTTATAAAATCAGTTTTGGTTACATGAAGATGATCATCATCATCATATTTGAACCCCCCCCCCGATAATATCCTGAGGTTCAAAAATCATGATGATATCAAGTTTAGGTCAGGGTAAGTTTCCCTGTTGAGTGGTCTTTGTATAGTGAGCATCATCATGATATTTCAACATTACCTAATCTTATCATATCATGCTGATCACGCTTAGAAAATCCACCGTCGGCATATTTGCATGCGCATGTTATAATCCTATCGCAAGGTCATCATCATGATGTTTGCTGAAGTTCGAAATATGATGATGACAACTTTATATCCTCCTGATCTCCTTTTGCATAATTATGATCATCATCCTGGTCTTTCACGAGGGTTATTCGCTGAAATTCGCTAAGTGATGGAGACATCATTATCATAAATCGATAAAGGGGATCATCATCTTCATATCCTCCTGATCGCCTTTTTTGCAATATCATGATGATAGGTCATCATCATGATATTTGCTGAAGTTCGAAATATGATGATGACAACTTCATATCCTCCTGATCTCCTTTTGCATAATTATGATCATCATCCTGATCTTTCACGAGGGTCATTCGCTGAAATTCGCTAAGTGATGGAGACATCATCATCATAAATCGATAAAGGGGATCATCATCTTCATATCCTCCTGATCGCCTTTTTTACAATATCATGATGATCAGCCTATCTATTCAGAAGAAGGCGATATTTCATTCCTTAAACAGCATGATCATTTTTTTACAATATCACCCTAGCGCAATATCATGATGACCTCAACTCATCCTTGTGGTTCGAAGACAAAATATCATGATGACGTCATCATGATAATTCGATGAGGAGGGTCATCATCATATTGTTTTATGCTGTCATGTTGTCAAGATCATCATGATGTTGTTTGTTCACCCGATATTTCGTAAAGTCCTCCTGCCGATGAAATACAACCTTTTGAAAATATCCTGATGGTCATCATCGTCACATTTTCCCTTGGGCAGGATATTTCCCAAACATGATCCGGTTGGCGAAATATCATGATGACGTCATGTTCTAAGTTTAACAAAGGCTCGAAATATCATGATGACGTCACCCGATGTAATAAACGAAGAAGCAAATATGCTGATCATCATCATCATCACATTTTTCCTTCAACAGGATATTTTTCAAGCAGGATCTGGTTCACGAAATATGATGATGATGTCTTATTCTAAGTTCGATGAAGAAGCAAATATCCCGATGCTCATCATCATTCTGATCTTTTGAGAGGGTTGCCTTGGCCGCAAAGGGGCCATATTACATTCATCATCCTGATCATGCTCCTTAGGTGACCCGATATTACATTTATCCCCTGATCTTAACGAAGATGACGATTACGTCATCCTTAGCATTTCAATGAAGCCCGAATATCATGATGACGTTACCATCATTTTCCTTTCCTCGGCAACATGATCATATTCCATATCCTCCTTTTCTTGTTCAACAATATGATGATGATGATGTTGTTCTTTTCCGCAATATGCAGAAGCGAAATATCATGATGATGAAGTAAATATTGAGCAACACATTTTTTTTGACACGCCGATGGCGATGATCATGTCGATGGGCGGGAAATGAAGCGGTGGAATTTTAAAGTGTTTTTTTTTTGGGTGCCTGTGGCATTTTCCCGGTTAGTGATGGTTGACCCAGTGAATTTTGAGTGGTTTGAATGCATTTTGGGCGTGTTTGAGAGTATTTTGGATCTGATTTCCACGATTTTGCACAGTCACGTGGATTTAAACGATTATTTTAATTTCCTGCTGTTTATGTGATAAATGAAATACTTATTGCTTGTGTTGTCTTTATATTGTGCCTCTATACACTGTAATACTTGACAACAGGGATTTTTAGGGCCTACACACAGGGATTCTAGGAAAACACAGCAAGTTAGCTTAGCATAGTTTAGAAGTAGAAGAAGGAGGTCGCCTGTTTGTCTGCAGTAAGGTGCGCGTGGAATGTTTGGTTGCCTTACTGTATCTGTAAAGGTTGTAAGTTCTTTGTAGTATGATCAATGAAACTAAGAGTCATTCCTGCATTGTAAATCATGTATGACTATTTGTTTCTAATACAATAGAATCTGGAGTTCTGCATCTGTCTTCTGAGTGTTCTCTTGCCCTTGTTTGTATTTTGAAATATCTTCTCTGAGAGCTTACAATTTTAAATGTATGTTTGTGAAAATGCCTAGAACTTACATTTAGGGTTTTTACTGTGGATTTGATCAAATTACTGTGGTATTTACATAGTGCATGACAGAAACAATTAGATCCTTCGGTAGATTAAATGAGGTATAGAGTAGATCTTTCTAACTTTTCCCAACCCATCTGAAATATTTAGCTGAAAACGTAGAAATCCAAAGGAAATTGTCTCAAATTTGAAGAAGCATGTACAACAGAGCTATAAGTAGACAGTCTTCATAAACAGATAAAAAAGAAAGCTGCAAAAAATCCAAGAAAACCCTTTGAAACTTGCAGCACAGTATCATCTTTATGCAAATGAACAGAATACTTGTTGAAATCTATGACCTTTTTGCATATTCTTAGGCCAGTAAACCACAAAACAAACCTAAACTACGTAAGGCCCCTTGAACATTATAGCTTCACATTGACCAACTGAACTTGACCAACCGAACCATTGTAGACTTGGGATTAGTTGAATCTCAAATGATTCCTTCTTATCTTTCAAGTATAGTTTCAGTTCATTATATGTGAATTTTAACTTATTGTTATGATTGCATCAAAACAGTCATTAACAGTTTTCTGGCGCTAGAAGGAGGGCCAAAAGGCTGTATATTGTAATCATCAATAGTTTTCTGGCGCTAGAGGGAGGGCCAGAAGGCTGTATTTTGTAATCATCAACAGTTTTTGGCGCTAGAAGGAGGGCCTGATTTGGTTTAGGGTCAAAATTTTGAGTTTTGAATGTTGTATTCTGAGATATGTTAGATCTCATAAAATTTGAAAGGCCTAAAGGGTTGAAAGAAGGTCCCATTTTCAATGGACTCACATAGGGATAGTTTTCAAGTTGACATTCCTTGATTTCAGAAAGTTTTGAATAAGCAGCTTTATCCTAAAAATCTATATAGCTATGGTTTATTTGGAAGGTGTAGGATACATTAGTTCGCAGAGCATCGTGAGCTTAATTGTCTATCTTTTGTCACAAAATTAGATTTATATTTGAAAGGACTAATCTGTCTGTCAGATGTGTATAAGGCTGAAAGTTGGCAGGAAAACGAGGAGATTATTGAGCGACAGGAGGATGTAGCATCAACGGTCGTCAAATGTGCAGAGGATACAAAGATGGAACTAATGCTAAGAATAAAGGATAGTAAGATCTCTATCCAGGAATCATGTGATGGTAAGAAAAAAAATTTGTCTTTTCATCAGGATCCAGTTGTGATTAAGGTTAGTGAAAAGTATAAATATCCTAAAAAATGCAGAGAAGAAATCATAGCTCATGCCCCTTTTCTGGATAATAAGCAAAAAGGATTTAATGAAAAAGAAAAGGAAAGTGAGGTTTGTCTTGATATATTTGATAAATATATGGAATTAGTAAGGAATATTTGTCAAGAGGAAACCTCTGGGTCTGACCTGAAAAGTTTTAATGAATATGATTTGGCAAAGAAGTGTAAACAAGCATTGGCAAAATTAAAATGCACTAAAACTGATAAGATCCCTACTGTAGAAACTAGTGAAGTCATAGAAAAGAAAGAAAATCCTAGTGTTACGACCGAGTTCTTTAAATTAAATGATCAAAATCAAGATTGTTGCAGGTCAATAAAATTAGACTCTTCACTGAATGATAACTGTGAGTCATCTGGTGAACAATTCTTGAAAAAAGAGGATATAGAGGATCATGGAGCTGTTGTACACAATCAGACATTCCCCCCATGCTATGTTGAAAATAAAACAGGGGAGTATTCTTATCAATCTAAAGATGTTGTCTTACCTTTACTCTCAAGTGATTTAGAAATGATTAATTTCTGTATGTCAGATTATGATGATGAAGATACTTACTTAAGTGCTGATGTGCAGGAAACTAATGAGAACATTGAGAGGTTTGCTAAATTTGAGGATAAATTGAACATCCAGAATGAAGAAACAAAGCTGGATGAAGATGAATAAATGATACATCTAGAGTAATTCACCTTTCAACTTGAAAAAGGACTAGACATAGAGCTGGGCAATGAAAATGTAGAGTTAAATGAAAAGCCAGGTATTAATAAACAAGTGTGTTCCACAGAGCTAAAGGCACATCAGGTTGTCTCTTTCCTTTCCTTGGTAAACAATGATAAATGGTATTTTGATTATGGAAATTCAAGAGATAGGACCTGCATATGGATTAATCATAAACTTGATGAGCAGCCTCAGTTACTAGTTAAGAGCTATTCTGATAAACACAATGAATCTAGAATATCAGAATTTTTTTCAGAATTCAAAGATAAATTTGCTAGAATGAGAACCATAACTAGTACGCTGTTACTCCTGAACAACCTAAAGAAATATGCAAGTAGGGGTGTTCTTGGGTCTTGTTCCTGGGTTTCTAATTGCCTTGTAGAGGCTTGTATATAGTTTGGTAGGGTAGTTGTTTTTGTTTTTGTGTTGTTCTTTTGCTGTTTTCCTTTTAGGTTAGTTATTTGTATAGCTTGTCTTCTGTTTGTTTTTGCTTTTTGTTTCTGTTTGTACAGCCTGTTTGTTTGGTTTGTTTGTTGTTTCCTCAGTAGGGATCTTTATTTTACTGTAGAGTATTAAGGAGCAAAACTAGCAACCATTCAAAACAGTATATAATTTAGGATATTCAGGTTAACCATTTGCAATTTACACATAAGCTGTCACTGTCATGAATGCAGAGAGTTGTTCATCTTCTAAAGTTTTGTATTCAATAAATGTGATTGAGGATTTGAACCAGGTTTCTCACGATGACACATGTAAAATCCTTGGGTTTGTTGAACATACCAGTGTAGATATTAGGTGAAAAATCAGAGGTCACCCTTGCTACTATTACAATTCTCAGCATAATTTCAGCAAGTGTCCACTCCTTGCATCATGAAGTTACAAATTGCTATATCTTATGAAATCTTTCAAAATTAGAAATAAAGAAAATAAAAAAAATGATAATAATAATAAATAAATAAATAAAGCGGATTATACTGAAAATCCAGATTAAGCCATCTAAGTAACTCTATCAGGGCTATGGACGCTCGCTGGCAGTGGGGCTCTACTTGGGAGAATTGTAATGATAACTTTGCCGAGGCTATAGACGCTCGCTGGCAGCAAGGGTCTATCCGGTCGGCTATGAGGGAATATCCTCACCTACGTAGGCTAATGTTAGTCACTGGTTTGTTCAATCGATCTTCAAGATGGGATAATTAATCACATGCACACAACTAAACTGAAGATGGAAATTCATGCATCTTTATTGAATACTTTAAGTCTCAAGCTGAATAGTAATTTGCAGGAAAACATAGTTGGAAGTTATCAGTTCATTTCATCTAGTTTCCTTGAACACTTTGAATTTAATTGCTTCTGCTTGTGTTTTTTCTGTTTTCTGGCGGTTTGGTAAAAATGAAGGTCAGGTGCGTCATCATCATGATATTGGATAAGGTAGGTCATTATCATGAGGTCAGTTTGTCAAAGTTCGTATTTTGTTTCTATGACCTCATATTTAGAAAGAGCTTGAAATTCCATGCAGGTTTGCCTTTTACTTCACTCGAAAATTCTTCCATATGTGAAAGGTCAGGTGCATCATCATCATGTTGTCAAGATTATCATGATCTTGGTCTATCACCCGATAAAAATCATGCAGTCGCAATATCTGGACGTCAATCTTAGGTGGTAGTGCCCTTTACCTGTCAAATGGCCTTACGTGCATTGTCAGCATCATGATTTCTTTTAGGAGGGTCATATGTTATAAACTCGGTTTTGGTTACATGAAGATGATCATCATCATCATATTTGAACCCCCCCCGATAATATCCTGAGGTTCAAATATCATGATGATATCAACTTTAGGTCAGGGTAAGTTTCCCCGTGGAGCGGTGTTTGTATAGCGAGCATTATCATGATATTTCAACATTACCTAATCTTATCATATCATGCGGATCACCCTTAGAAAATCCACCTTCGGCATATTTGCATGCGCATGTTATAATCGTATCGCAAGGTCATCATCATGATATTTGCTGAAGTTCGAAATATGATGATGACAACTTCATATCCTCCTGATCTCCTTTTGCATAATCATGATCATCATCCTGATCTTTCACGAGGGTCATTCGCTGAAATTCGCTGAGTGATGGAGACATCATTATCATAAATCGATAAAGGGGATCATCATCTTCATATCCTCCTGATCGCCTTTTTTGCAATGTCATGATGATCACCCTATCTATTCAGAAGAAGGCGATATTTCATTCCTTAAACAGCATGATCATTTTTTTATAATATCGCCGTAGCGCAATATCATGATGACCTGAACTCATCCTTGTGCTTTGAAGACAAAATATCATGATGACGCCATCATGATAATTCGATGAGGAGGGTCATCATCATATTGTTTTATCCTGTCATGTTGTCAAGATCATCATGATCTTGTTTGTTCACCCGATATTTCGTAAAGTCCTGCTGCCGATGAAATACTACCTTTTGAAAATATCCTGATGATCATCATCGTCACATTTTCGCTTTGGCAGGATATTTCGCAAACATGATCCGGTTGGCGAAATATCATGATGACGTCATGTTCTAAGTTTAACAAAGGCTCGGAATATCATGATGACGTCATCCCGATCTAATAAACGAAGAAGCAAATATCCTGATCATCATCATCATCACATTTTTCCTTCAACAGGATATTTTTCAAGCACGATCTGGTTCGCGAAATATGATGATGACGTCTTATTCTAAGTTCGACGAAGAAGCAAATATGCCGATGCTCATCATCATCCTGATCTTTCGATAGGGTTGCCTTGGCCGCAAAGGGGTCATATTACATTCATCATCCTGATCATGCTCCTTAGGTGACCCGATATTACATTTATCCCCTTTTCTTAACGAAAATGACGATGACGTCATCCTTAGCATTTCAATGAAGCCCGAATATCATGATGACGTCACCATCATTTTCCTTTCCTCGGCAACATGATCATATTCCATATCCTCCTTTTCTTCTTTAACAATATGATGATGATGATGTTGTTCTTTTCCCCAATATGCAGAAGCGAAATATCATGATGATGAACTAAATATTGACCAACATGTTTTTTTTGACACGCCGATGGCGATGATCATGCCGATGGGTGGGAAATGAAGCGGTGGAATTTTAAAGTGTTTTTTTTTTGGGCGCCTGTGGCATTTTCCCGGTTAGCGATGGTTGACCCAGTGAATTTTGAGCGGTCTGAATGCATTTTGGGCGCGTTTGAGAGTATTTTGGATCCGATTTCCACGATTTTGCACAGTCACCTGGATTTAAACGATTATTTTAATTTCCTGCTGTTTATGTGATAAATGAAATACTTATTGCTTGTCTTGTCTTGTAGGCTTGTAGTTGAGGGAGCAGCTGCAAAGTCAACACAGTGACCTCATGGAGGAAGGAAATCCAATCTCAGGAGCAAGAAGATAAGGATAAAGTGCGAAAAGTCAAGGCCATTCAAGTGAAAGATAGAGTTGCAGCTGGAGGTATTACTACAACAGACAAACAGAAGTTATTGCTGAGCTGCCGGAACTTCTTAGAAGGGGCAATATTTTGCCCAAATTTGACACTGCTCAGAGATATTTTGAAGAGCTGGTTGATCTGTATTTATTGCTGTAACCAGGGGTTTGAACCAGGGGTTTAGTTAGGTTTTTGCTGTAGTGAGGACAATTAGAATGTCTTTATATTGTGCCTGTCTACACTGTAATACTTGACAACAGGGATTTTTAGGGCCTACACACAGGGATTCTAGGAAAACACAGCAAGTTAGCTTAGCATAGTTTAGAAGTAGAAGAAAGAGGTCGCTTGTTTGTCTGCAGTAAGGTGCGTGTGGAATGTCTGGCTGCCTTACTGTATCTGTAAAGCTTGTAAGTTCTCTGTAGTATGATCAGTGAAACTAAGAGTCATTCCTACATTGTAAATCATGTATGACTATTCGTTTCTAATACAGTAGAATCTGGAGTTCTGCATCTATCTTCTGAGTGTTCTCTTGCCCTTCTTTGTATTTTGAAATATCTTCTCTGAGAGCTTGGAATTTTAAATGTATGTTTGTGAAAATGGTGAGAACTTACATTTAGGGTTTTTACTGTGGTTTTGATCAAATTACTGTGGTATTTACATAGTGCATGACAGAAACAATTAGATCCTTCGGTAGATCAAATTAGATCCTTGTCTGAAATAGCCATGACATAAATTTCTGTATTACAAAATTCTGTAAGATAATATTTATAGTTTTTTGAATCATGGACTGTGAATAAGAGATTGTACAAACGTTTTGTTGCAAATTACATATACGTTATATTTGAAATAGGTCTTGACCTATTTGTAAATTCAAGATAGATAGAATGTTGTGTTCACCGAACTGGGGCTTGGTGTATGTCATATAGCACAACTGAGATGCTCAAAATGCTAAGGCTGATAGGCGATTCAACATTTTGTGACTAGGTCGGTCTCTAGAAGGGATCTGACCTAGCTATGAAAATCAATAAGACGCATACACATATATATGCTGCTTTGATGTTCGCTGTGCTGGTGGAATCGTTGAACGTGTTGAACTGTGCAACCTGTTGGACCCTTGTACCTGTTGAACCGTGGAACCTGTTGGACTGTTGAACCTACTGAACGATTGAACGGTTAAACATTTGAACCTATTGAATTGTCGAAACGTTTAGACACTAAAGATAGATAATTCGCATAATACTCAAGTGCATTGGAATCATAAATTTACCAAGGACCATTAGTCCTAGCCTAAACAAATGATTTGCAAATAATTTTGGTAAGCATTAGAATAATTAAAATATCTTTGTATCTGAAAAAGCATTGGCCATCTATAATATACAGATGTAATAGAGTGAATTATGTGCACATACAGGAAGAGAAGGTTCCAAATTAAAAGTTAGAAATATATTTTATATTACAGAATAGGTGATTGGAATTTGTTCAATTGGCAACTTGACCCATAATGATCGTTGCCTCTTCAAATTAGAACAGAATTGCATGATAGTATGTAAGCAGATAGTATTGCCTGGCTGCAAAGGTTTAATCTTATCAACACTTTTTGACAGTAAACTTTTGTATCTTTCAAGCAATCCATAAAAAGGACAGTAGTCAGTTTTGATTACATAATTAGACTAATCCATAATTGAGGGTTGTGTTCATTGCTTTACACACATCTAATTTAAGCTTTTCTATATACATATTGGATCAAAGCTATAGGTTACATATTCACAGTCAAAATGTGCATGCACAGTCATAGTGCTTTTCTATATACATATTGGATCAAAGCTACAGGTTACATATTCACAGCCAAAATGTGCATGGATAGTCACAGTCTATCAAATTACTTAAAAAACAGTTAATTTGATAGACTGTGACTGTGACTTAGAAAACAGTTAATAACATAGTGTGACTACTAAACAGTATTGGTAGTAGAGTATTTACTAAATCAAGGTATAATAAAGTGCATAACTAAAAGATGCTCATTGTTTAACAATTTTGACAACTGGGAGAAAAATATGGCTTTTAACAGTCCAGCAATTGAAATAGATTGGACTTATGACCATTTTTCAGATCTTAATAAAGCTAAGAGACTTTTTACAACACTATGAAGTGTTTGACTGGCCCTCAGTTGCACTTAATTAGTTTTCTATTGAATTTACCCTAGTGCACTTCTTCAAACCCAAAATTATACTGCACGATGGCCATTTTGTCATAAACAGTTCAATTGGGATTTTTGTGAAGCTACGGCCCATTGGACGTTTGAGAAGAACTCTTTTATTTTGAGAAGAAAATGAAAGATACACTGGCTCCAATCATGTCTAGCATTGTGTCATATATAGGTCCAGTCAGTGAAAGGTATAGAGAATACGATACATCAAAATGCTAAGGTCCTGAAAGAGGTAAGGTAAGGAAAAGACTTCAATTAGGTAGGGTAAAATTCTATGTGCAACATTTACATTCATGTGCAAGATATCTTGAGTGGATGTGTTGATTTGTTCGTTACGTTTGCAACATTAATATCTAGTCAATTGACAACAATGCTATGTTGCAAGAAATGCAACCAACTCTCTACTTTTTGCCTTTTATTAGAGAACCCATCTGCAATGCTGAACAACTGTTGTAGATGGAAAATATGTTATTTCATTTTGAATGGTAATGCAGTGGCCATGGAACAGCAACGGTTCCATTTATGGAGTGTTGTGTTCCATCTAATGGTGTCCTGTTCCAGATGCAAATGCCTAAACTTGTAAAAAAATAAAAAACACTTTAAAATCCTAAAACCATTGTTGAACTTTTATAAAATTTGTACCATGTCTATGTTAATATGTATCAATTTTAGAAGTCAGCTGTACCATGAATCTTAAAACCATCACAACAAAAAAAATTTGAAAATTTATGTCTAGAAAACAGACAACATAAACCATATGTATGATAACAGTTATTCACACTTTTAGAAGTGTATAAAAGTCGAGACAACTTGGTGAAATGTGAGTAGTCATTCTCTTTGACAGTTTAGTACACGGTTGGTTGACACGTGAATGGATTCTTCTCCACGACTAAATAGCTGTTGCTTAAATAGAATCAATGCTTTATAGTGTTTAGACACTTGCATATATAGAATTAGATTTTATAGATACCGGAGAGAGAAATGAATATTTTTTAACAATGTGTCATCATATATATACAACTGCCACTACCAGTAAGATCATGCAAAACCAGACACAAAAGTTGACGCCTTCGTGAGGTAAATCAATGAAGCAAGAAAGTTGAAGACGATTTTAGTGCAGATTATCATAGTATGCATAATGAGAGAGAGGTTTACAGCATTCTTATTTTGGTTGAGAGAATTTAAGAAGCTTTCCAATATTTGCTTATAACGAAAAGAAAATTTAAGACATATTTGATTAAGGGGTTTGATTTTGTACTCAAAAATACCAATTACATATAAAATTAGGTAAAATGATAAAGTAATGTGTAGTTCAGAGAGTAAAGAGAGTATTAAAGAGGTATCGTGTATAAGATATATGTAACAAAAATGTAGTTTCGTATGCTTTGTGTTCATTCTTTAGGACAACATGCATCAATGATGACATTGGACTTATTCAATGTAAATTGTCCTTTTCTGCTGAAGTCTCGTAACATGAAGATGACTGCTAATTTATCCTTGAGGTATTCGTCATAGCTGATTTGTTGTAGGTCTGGCAGTAGCATTTGGATGATATTGTTGGCGCATGAGCAATGTATTGTCTGTTTGTTGTCTGTTGTCAAAATAGTCTTGAGATAGTGCGAGTAGATATAGGCGACCTGTTCCTTGCATCTATCACACTGGGCAGTTTCATTGTCAAGTGCTCCATAGGTATCAAATTTATAATTGCATTTTGAGCAAAATGCGTGGAAAGGACTGGAAAATGCATTAGCTATTTTCAATGTTCCTTGTACCTGCAATACATATGAAAGTATTGTTTGGTTAGGAAGATTTTTTTTTTGTTAATTTTGTTTTAGATTTGCCAGGGAGAAGATTGGAGATTTCAAGAGTTGTTACCTCAAATGTTGAGTGCAGCAAA
Source organism: Cunninghamia lanceolata (assembly GCA_027924645.1). Classification (NCBI taxonomy): domain Eukaryota; kingdom Viridiplantae; phylum Streptophyta; class Pinopsida; order Cupressales; family Cupressaceae; genus Cunninghamia; species Cunninghamia lanceolata. Next base: position 377,983 of record BSBN01000416.1, on the reverse strand, counting down.
CTGTTTAAGTGATCCAAGGTCCTTTTGTCATTTAATACATCGATATATGTTGACTGGCAAGTGTGAAGCATGTTGTCTTTTGCATTGATCCGTTTGACAATATTTTTGAAAAGGATAAGTGGAAATTCATTGCTTCGGAGCTGTTGTTCAATTTTTACAAAATGGTCCTCAAAATTCCGGTGCATCTGCAGCTGTAGGTGTAAATAGTGTAAGTAAGAAATGAAACTGCAAAAGAGTAATGTATGTTAATTGAAAAGTAGGTTCAAGAACTAGAAACAATTTAAACAAGAAAGGAGACAGTCAAAGCATAAACAAGTACATGTGCCTCTTGCATTTGGAACATGTTGTCCACTTTAAATTCCTAATTTTTGCTTTATTTTGAAGCTTTACCAAGACAAACAGCTTTTATTTTTGCATTTGTATTTGATGAAAAAATCGATTTGAAGTAGTCGCCTATTTATGAAGAGATACATTACTCTATGTTCTAAAAAGTATCGAACTGAGTGAATTGTTGACTTATGTGCAATTAACCGGTGTTATGAAATGTTTAGAATTTTACTTAGAGACGTGACATCAGACCGTTGTTCATTCCTGCAGATAGCAGCTCTGTGTTGAGGCTTGAATGCATTTCTGTGAATTTAGTTGCTGTTTTTTGTGGCTTATATGCATTTCTCGGACTTTTATTTTTTACAAAGCTGTTATATGTATCTCGTACTGTCAGTTCTTATTGTCAATATTGTTTTATTGTTGTGTATGTGGTTGGTTTTACATTTCCTTTCTGTACTGTCATTGTTGTCAGTAGATTCATACTTGTTCATAACACTTTAGATCAAGTGATTTAGTGTTTACTTTTTTTCCCTGGATTGCTCCTGAAATCTGAATCACTGCAGAGTCCAGACCAAGTATCTAAGGAGAAGAGGGGCACACTGTATTCCACATGGAAAGCAGATTAAAATAATACTTACTTGAGTCTTTAATCAATAATGATCAAACAGTAATCTAATAGCAATGGGACTGAATCTGGATGCTTAATTTTGAACTGGTGAGGCTTAAGGTTGAAAGACAAGTGTCCGCTTATTAGCAGTCTGAGTTTGAAACTTGGATGTTCTAGATGAGCTGCCACAGGGTTTTTCTCCAATTCGTAACTAGTTGGAGCTTTTATGTCAAAACCTCTATTCAGTTGGTGGAATCTTCATAGAAGAGCTTAGCAATTGTTATTGATAAGATAGATGAAGGAATAGGATTAGTTATGGAGGATAATTACATGTGTTTGTGTGAGCCTGTTAACTAAAAGATGATGTTAATTAGGCAAAAGGCTTTTATAAGTGAACTTGAAGCAAGAAATCGTTGTCAGGAAACAAGTTTTATTAGTGTGTAAACATTTTTAATTAGCCGATAGGCTTTGTGAGCATTGGTGCCAAAATGGCCGGAAATGTTGTGTGACGCTAGGTAAAAAATCGTGTGAGAAAAAGTCTGATGTGGTTTAGATGCCCCCGTCCGGATATCATGCGATTGCTATAATTATTTTTGAAAGGGAAGGGAAGGGAAAACGGTCCAAAGCAAATAACTCAGGTGGGCATATCAAATTGCAAGATCTGAGGTGACCTGAACGGCAGCGCGAACAGAATATAGTAGAATATGGGATTTTATTGCCGTGGGTTCTGTTAGAATGTTTTTGATAGTTTGTGTTACGATGCTTAATGCAAGTGTCTATTTCTTTGAGATTATTCTGTGTTTGTAGTTAAGTGGATTTATTAGCTACAGGTTCATACAATGGAGTTTCAATTGAGTGGTTGCTTTATATGATTTCTCTTAATGTTCGCCTTTTGTCTTATAGTAGACTATCTGCAAGCACAGAAGAATAAGAGATCTTTTGCCATGGGTTGTTTAGGATCTTCTAGGTCACAATTGTGTTACTATGCTTAATGCAGCTATTTATTTCCTTAAGGTTAATCTGTGTTTGTAGTTAAGTGGGGTTATTGGTTATACATATTAATGCAATGTGAATGGAGTTTGAGTTAAGTTGGGGTTCTTATATATGATTGGTGTTAATGAACCACTTTGGTCTTATCATTATGTTTAACTTTTGCACTAGAATTTTGCAATATGACATATATTACTAGGTTATGTGCCCTATAGGTGACAGTGGCTGGTAAAAATCATTATGTTCGTTGTTACAGAAGATTTTTTTTTTAATATTGAGATGATGAGGTTCAGGGCACAAAGGAAACCCACACCTATTAGAATTTCTGAGCTCAAAGCTTGGCTGCAGAGAAATTCTTTAGAGGGCTATTTGTACTGGTCTCTGAAGGCAAGCAATCCATGTTACCTAGGAATTGCAGCTAATTACTAGAGAAATCAATCCGCTATTGTTGACAGTAAAATGTCAAACAGGGTTTGCCCTACAGCGATGAGATATTGGGTGGAAGCTTACATTATTACAGTGTCTTCTAAAAGTATTTTAGAGAGCATTTATTTATCTCAAGTAGCTATACATTAATGTTGATTGGAGAGGCACTTAAGTTTCCTGTCTGAGTTTGAAACTATAGTAATTAAGTCAATGCAACTGTTATGTATGAGACAGACCGAGATTATTCAATACAGATACACCATATGACTTGGGGTGAGTAAGAAAAGTTTGGCTAAAATTCAGCAACAATGGACTTGACCACTCGAAGTGAGATTGGCTAGATGTCGGTCGTAAGCTCACATTATTACGGTGCTTTTTAAAAGTATAGAGGGAACATATATTTCTGAAGTAATTATACAATAATGTGGATTGGATAGACACTTATGTTTTCAATCTCAGCATGAAATCACTGCAGAAGTCATTACAATTTCTTTTGCACTAGAGAGGTCTGGACTCCACAACATGGGTGCACCAAAATAACTTAGTGTAGGCAATTGTTTTCCCAAGAATGTAGCAATATACCAGGCCACTCCAAAATGGGGCAGTTGACCTGCAAATGAGGGCTCTATTTCTCTATTTTTTAATAATCAAAGTCTCATGCTCAGACTTGGAGAGTCTTTACAATTTGATCCATTTTGCACATTAGGGTTGCAAGAAATCACAAGAAATTACAAGAACCCAAAAGGGCTTAAAGTTTAACTTTAGATAACCATTGTTTGCAAATAATGAGAGGAGAAAAATGAATATTATTACAGTGTAGCATGCAGGCAGACTTTTGAGAGAACTTATACAGCGGATCATGAGGGGTTGTGGTCTCAAGTTAACTGAAACATTGTTTTGTTCGAGCTGGGAAGATATGATAAAGAGTTGGAAGAGATAAGCATGTTAAAATATAGTGCAGTTACCATATAAAATAAAATTTTCAAAATGATTTAAAGTTAAAACTAGTATGTGGAACCTTGAAAAGTGTACCTGGGCTTTGTCGAACTCTGAATCTCCATCTTGCACATCAACAATATATTGGAGACCTATTTTTTTTGCTCTTGTGACCAATACACCTATGGTGCCTGTAGCATATTGTTCGGTACTTGCCAACAATTGTTTTATGGCTGTGCTGGGGATGAATTTATAGTCAATACAAAGTCGTGGAATGATTTCCACTATTGAGGACTTTGTTAGAACCAGTATGCAGTCGCAATCTCCACGATCATAATCTGTTCTAGGTGCAATCTGGAAGTTGGATATGGATAGTCCCGAAACTGGAATTATTTTGTCTTCATAGTGAGCAACGAGATCAGCAGTTACATTTAGCGTAATAGTCATTTCACCTTTTGTGATTGTGAGGTCTGCGCGTAGTACTTCACGTGTCTTGTTTGTCTTATCCAGTATAGCTTTATACTTCACAATGACATCGCCTTGGAAAATGTTGCCTGCTTTACGTGCATTCAAATCTTCAATTGAAACTTGATTTTGACTCTTTACTTTTGATCTGGAAAAAACAAAACAAAATTAGTTGAAATCTAGAATCTTGACAAGGTACAGTGTACATGTAACCAAAGAATATTGTTTACCTTTTCAATTGTTGTTGGTTAATAGTGTCCATTTGTTCTTCTGCTCTTTTGGCATTGTCCATTGTAACCTGTATTTTTTTATCAATTTGTCATTTGCATAAATTTCTGCAGGCAAAATGAAAATATGTTGTTGTTCTAATGTTATATCAGAATATGTAGAATTGGTACTATGGAATAAAAGAATAAGACAATTTATAGACAGAAGAAAATGAAATTGTATTGAAATGATGAAGCTATGTAATACATATGTCTTTTCTTCGTGGACATTAGGGATTGTTTTATTTATTCATTTGATTCACAAGATTTTGAGGGTGTTGGTTTAGATGCTTTTGAACTAAAACAAATGGCATATTTAAGAATATTTAGTTTTTTGAAAGGATTAAAATTAGGGAAAATCAGTGAGGTTGTTGCTGTAATATGCTTTTTATTTGTAAATTTGGATTTTTTGTGTTAGTAAATTGGATGATACATAATTGAACAGTAGTTTGTATATAGATTGGATTTGTCAAAATATGTTTTTTGTTGATTTGGATGTTATTGAACAAAAATAGTTGAGATATTTAAGAACATTGAGTGTTCTGAGAGGGTTGAAATCTTAAAAAAGTAGCAAGATGGTCACTCCAATATGCTTCCGATTTGTAAACTTCAATTTTTTTTGTTAGTGCATTGGTCCATAGATGATCGATGAATGGTCTAGATAGAGCATGACACCTACTTAATAAGAAATGCATATTGTGGTTTTGCATATGATTCAGGAGCTGTTTTTTTTTGTAGTTTTCTGTACACATGTCAATGTTGAAATCTCCCACTAGGTACAAGGTTTTATTTCCATCAATACATGAGAATACTTGCTTGGTGATTGCTATAATATCTGCAAATGGAGCATTGGGCTTGGCATATAAGTTACATATGTTAATTTGATTGTTCATAGAGCTTATTGTTAATGTTATTGCTTCTGTATATGATGTTGAATGTTGCATTGTTTTAGAGACTAATATGTTTTTCTTGGTTATAGACATTAGTCCGTGTATATGGTATGTTGAGTAACAATTGAAATCTTTGAAAAAATTATTTGTATGGTAGTCTTGGATATATGTTTCTTGAAGGCATAAGATATCAGATGCCATGATATCAGTGTCATTAATCATGTCTTCAATATGTAGGTGTAGATTGCGAGTGTTTAATGTGCACAATAGTAGTTCTGAATTAGTCTTATGTTTGATATCTCCATTTTCAAATTGCCAGTGTGCTGTTGATTTTAGACGAGACATTTCAAGGACTATTTTTTCTTTTATTTTGAAATTTTGCTTGGTAAGAGGCTTTAACAAGAATAATGTCTGGATTGTTTTTGTCCGCGAAAGTGCTGTATATGTTAATCCATGTTGCCTTATGGCCGTAGGATCAAATGCCAAGCCTTGCATTGTGAGTCCTTGAGATCTATGTATTGTTCTAGCACAAGCAAGTTGAATTGGAAATTGTTTTCTAATAGTTATTTTCTTGTTGTTTGAGATTTTTTGTATTGGCCTTGTGGTGCGAAGTACAGGTGTCCATTGTTTATCAATGTCATTGTTATAACATTGTGTTAATTTAACACGTTGATGGTGGCCAATGTTTGGGTCATTGAATTCTATCCAAACAATGTCAAAAGCATTGGATATGGTATATGCTTTAAATGTTCCATCTGACCCATTGACTAGACCGTCTTGCGTATCATAATTACCAGCATAAATTTCTACAAGCATGTTTGGTTTCAAAAGTATTTGAGATGGTAAAGACATTGTGTGATTATACAGATGTATTTCATTGTAGTTTTCGTCATTTTCATCAATTGCATTCAGTACAATTAGCTCTCCTGGAACTATTGACAACATATTTTGATTATGTGCATTAACATCCTTCCTTCTGTAAAATTGATAGGGGAATGTTGGGTCGATGGGTGGTGAGCGTAAACAAGTCTGATTCAAGTACTGTATATCATTATCTGTTTGTGAACCTACACGTATTCTATTGAGTATTGCAATAAACTTCTCATCTGTTTGGCGCATAGTTGATTGTAGCTCATAGTATTTTATGTTGTGTTTCCAAAAGTTGTATGGCATTAATTCAGTCAGTGTTGGTGTATTATCAAATACAACTGAATCTAGTACAGGTTGTGCTTGATATAAATCACCACAAAAAATTGTATCAAGATTTCCAAAGTATGTGGTTGGCATTTGCATTATATCTCTTAATCGCTTGTCGATGCAACGTAAAAATGTTGCACCTACCAATGAAATCTCATCTACTAATAGCACACGCAGCTGCTGATAATGCTTTGACATTGTATCTAAGATTTCAGTATTCAATGGAATGAATTCTGATTTGTTGAAAGGTATTCGAAATGCTGAGTGTAATGTTACTCCACCTATATTGTAAGCTGCTTTTCCTGTATAAGCAACTACTAGGCCTTTTGGTTTGTCCGGATCACTATCAATGGAGTTATTATATATGCGAAGGAGAGATTGAAATATTGCTTTTGCAGTAAAAGTTTTGCCAGTGCCTGCTCCACCTGTTAGAAACAAGTGTAGTGGAGTTTTGATATTTTTTAATTTCTTCAACACAATGTCCTTTACAATTGCTTGTTGTTCACTGTTTAACATTCGTCTCAAATTGAAGTATTCAACATTGTCCATAATATGTGGATGTTTTCCAATTTCAAATGCATTAGAGAATTGAGTTTTTGATTTGTTATGCTTTAGTGTTTGAATATCGTCTTCTATGTTGTATGTTTCTTTCTGTGGATTTTGATTTGAAATGATCAATTCATTTGGTATGTGACTATTTTCAGAATAGATTTCATCTATAGCTTTGTCAATATCGCCCCATTTAGAGTTTATGTGGTAATTGTATTTGATACGATTAGTATTAATTGTGTTTTCATGATATGAATAAGCATGATGCCATGAATGGAAACCATGCTTCAATGTTTTTTCATTTATTGTGAAGGGTACATAAAGCAATAAATGCTCTCTGTAATAATTTTCCAAGTCAACATGTTTGTTAAAATTGGTAAAACGTATAATATTTGGTTTAGCTTTGCGGTGCATTGGTTTCCCATCTTTTCTATATTCTGATACGAATTGTGCAAGGCAAATATGTGTGAGTGTTTCAGGTCGTGCTAAATAGTAATCTATTAAAGATCTACAGGCCACATTTTCTGATTCATCTGGTTCACTGTTCAATTGTTTTGCAGACTTTAGAACAAAAGTTTGATCACTATCAGCTCTTGTATCAATGAATATACACTTTCTTGAACTATAGTTTAGTGGAAGTGATAGTACGATGTGAACAGCCTGTTGTGTAGACATTTGTTGCAGATTTAGCAATGCATTTCCAAGTCTACTTATCATTTTTATAGCATCGATATTATTTTGTTGATGGTCCCTACGAATTCTTTTAAATGCATTTGTCATTGTTTTATCCACTTTTGTCATGTATGAGCTGCAATACATTGCTGCAGCATATGCATTAAGCACAAATTGTGCATCTGTATTTGCTTTCCATAGCTCTGGTATTTTTTTTGAAAAGCTGTTATTCCATATATGCGAAGGGTTTCGTTTTAAGAAAATTGTAGGCCTATGGATTGTTGATTTTATAGCTGTGATGTAATCATGCTCATTCAAGTTGATGTCTTGTAGAAACATTTGAAAGGAGAATAATTGGTCATAATTAGATTGTTCTAATACGGAAAAGATTTTTGTTGCCATTGGAACAATAATTTCATTATTGTCTTTCAGCGGTTCGAGAACCATAGTTTTTTTCATTGGTGGAAATGGGAAATTGTATTTACAATAGTGCTGTTTTGATTTTCTGCATCTTTTTGTATGATGGTGCCTATGTAGGATAGCTATTTGAGGAGTCAAATCATCAGTGTTACAAGTGATGTATTTGTCAATAAATTGTTCAATATTTGCAAGTTCATCTTTTCCATAAATTGGAGCATCTTTAATCCATAAAAGAAAGTGGTCATGTTCATTGCCACGATTTTGGAATTCAGTTACAGAGAAATAATCCAAGAGCTCTCTGAAGAAAGAGCTATCTATAAATATCAATTGTTTTAGTGCATTGATTCTATGTTTATAATAGCGTACACATGTTACAGGATCTTTTTTTATGAGATAGAAAATATTTTTCTCATTTTGTATGTTGTATTTTTGTTGTGAAGATGCACAATATGTATTATGCAAGGCTTCAAGTGCTTTTGAAAGGTGTTCCCAATGTTGTTCAGCACTAGTAAATGTAAGGAAAAATGTAGGCGGTCCAAGTTGCCGAATCATTGCAAAGACATTTTTTTTTAATTGATGTAAATAATCTGGAGATATTCTTATTCTTTTTAAGTCAACATATCCAATGTCTGATTTGAGAATCTTCTCTAGGTTAGGTTTGCATTTGACATCTTTTGCTATTAGTTTTCTTCCTTTTAACTGACCTTTTCGTACTCTTATCCACATTGTAGATAAAACTTGATGTATCAATATCTTGACTGTTGTGAAAAATAGATTAGTTGTATGATATGCAAATTGTCTATTGGAATGAAGTAGTTCCCATTGTGCAATTTTTTGATAGGAAAAATTCTTGACAATGTCGTCATTACGTGGGTTTCCAAAGAATAGTGTGGGAAAATTCATTTCTTCTGCATATTTGTCTTTAAAGATTCTAATAGGATAATGGTTTTCTGCTGGTGCAACTTCTATGATTTTGTCTTGCATTTCATGTATACATTTAGATTCTGTGTATCCATGGACCAAGGTCTCACAAGGATTTTGCTCATCTGTATCAGATTCTGAACCTGTTTCATTTGTGCAAGGGTCGTCTACTATGCCACTTTCATCATCTATTTCAAGAGATTGTCTCCAGTGCTTATTTAATTGGAATTTCTCATTTTTGTATAGAGTTGTTTCGCTCAATTGGTTCAAAGCTTTCATTATAATAGTCGATCGCACCATCCCCTTCTGATATGCATTTTTATATTGTAGCCGTCTTTTTAGCGCAACTGCAATAGTGTATGTTTCATCGGCAGAGCGTGGCAATGCATTTTGTACAATGTTCATGTTGACTGGGACATTAATGATAGACCCAGTCAATCCAATTTGGGGTCTTTTGTAACCTAATTCCCATATTTGTGCGAATGCAATTCTCAGTGAAACAAGGCGCTCTTCTAGTTGCGTAAGCATTTTTACGTATTGTAAAGCTATATTCATTTGAATATGGTGTGGTGTTGCATATTTTGGAAGCTTGCATTGTTTCAATGTTTCATGGCATATGCGACAAATACAATTCATCAATACATTGTTATTTTGATTTGTCAGTTTATAATATGTTTGCTTTTCTTTCTCTCTAAAAGCCATAATGTTTTTCTTAAAATGCAATGTCTGACAAATTGCACAAGTATGTATCGGTGTATCTTGAATTTTTTTTTGAAATAATTCTATTGGTGATGTTGATTATCTAGTTTTCTTGGTTGTATTTTCCATTTGATTATTAGCACGTATTTGTTGTTTGATCTTGCGAAGTGATGTAGTGTTGCTATTTGCAATTTTTTGTTTTCTAATAAAATCACCATCATGATGTTGTTGATTACTGCTTTGAAATTGTTTTAGTTGTCTAGATGTGATACATGGGCTAGCATTGTTTGCTTGTACTAGATAAGGCACAAGTGGCTCAAAATGTCCTTGGATGGGATTTGTATCATGAAATAAGATAGAATACGATTGTCCTTGGGATGACGGATTGAAGTGCAAGTATTTTTTTCCTGAAGTAGTTGACCAAAGGCATATTTGTATGTCTAGCCACTTTGACAACCAACGGATGCAAAACAAGTCACCCCATAGGCCAACTTCATTATTATTTGTAGAATGCATTGCAGAAATATGCATTCTACGCAAGTACTCTTCAACATTTTGTACACCGTGCAATTCATGCAATGTACAACTATCCAGTTCATAATTATATGAGGTGATTGCTTCTGGATCACCTTGTGTGAGGCAACTCAAGAAGTGGTCTATAGCTTCATTCCGTAATTGACTTGATGTGTATTGAGAATGAAGAAGTAACTCTAATGAGTCAAATAAGCAATCCCCTACATTGTATTTAAATACTTGAATTCTACACAATCCTTCATTTCTCAATGCATAGTCAATGTTTAGAATTTCAGTCTGAATTGCTAATTTGTATTTCTCTACATCTATGATCTGTTTTTGTTTATCAACTACTGGCACTCTTGTTCTCTTCATTTTTTTTGCAAACAAGGACAATTTTGTTGATCCCAGAATATCAAAAAAATGGTGTACCTGTAATATATTCATAACCATTGGTTAGATAGTTTTGATGATTGATAATTACAAAAGGCATATTACAAATGGAAATTAGAAGCAGGCTGTTTCCTAAAAGCAATGTCGATATGCAATTTTGAAATGCATTTAGTATTTGGTTTCCTTATTTCAAATCACAAATAAATTCAATGCTAAAATTCTAAGTAGTCAAGGCATTGTTTAAATGTAATGAAAATAATTGTTATTTTTGGATTGTACAAGAAAATAAGGCATTATAATGAAGAAGAGAATTTTGAATGATTTAAAACTAGTGGCAATGGCAATGTCAGATCCATTCACTTGCATTATTTTCTTCAGAAAATAAAGAAATAGAAATCACCATTTGGTAGATAGTTCTGATCATTGATAGCCACAAAAGGTTTATTAAAATTCAGAATAAGAAGCAAGTTTTGATTTGAAAACAGTGTAGACCTGTGACTTTGAAATTCATTTTGTACTCGGTTTTGATATTTCAAATCAGAGGTTTACATTTAAAAATAAATAAATACAGTGTTAAAATACTAAATAGCCAAGCCATTGTTTAAATATTGCAAAAATAATTGTTACGTAGTTGTGTAAATAGTGTAGGAACAATCCTTGGACAACTCTAATGACATCACATATTCTTTGAGCCATAGGCTTCAAATAATTAGCAATTTGCATATATGAATAATATATTGAACATATAAATTAAACAATGGAAGAAACAAACAAACAAGAGATATGAAGGAGCAAATGAACTTGAATAGATGACAATAACATTTTCTAGAGTTGACTATGACTTGGAAATAAAGGTTTTAGTACCTTTTGATAAGCTTGTGCTTGGATTGTAGATGCAGGTGAAGGATTAGAATGATCTGCAAAAGTCTAAAGGATTGTAAACTAGTTGCAATTGCAATATTATATTGATGGGATTGTGTTAATTTCTTTACAAAGTGAAAAGGTATTGTGCATTGTTAAACAGTATATGCCTTCAAGTGGTTTTGTCACTTATATAATCATTAATAGAATTTTGCTACTTACAACTTGCAAACTGTGTTATCTATTTATATTTTGATATTGAATTTAACTATAACACGTAAAAATAACAAATACAGTAGACATGGATAGACTGTAACAAGATCCAAAGCTAGGACACCAAACATGTAACATCAAGATTTCTTCAATGCTGGCCTATACACAAAAAAAGATATTATAACTAGTTGTTGAATCTTGCAAATCATATAACTATCACGGGAATATAATTCCAATATTAGTTTTCTTGTTATCAAGTCTTATAGAAATCTAGACAAAAAAATATTGAAAACTATTAGAAGCACTTTTTACAATTTACTATTGTTATATGTCTTTGCATTCATACTCAATAATAGCTAACTAGCACCAAAGAAGTACAGTAAGACCAATACATAAAATATAAGTGACATGCAAAAGTGTATAGTGTTTTTCACAAATTGCAAATAACTGCCCACATCACTGTTATTACAACTTACATAGTTTTCTAGAACATCGAAGAGATGGCTGCATCTATTTATGATGATTTCATGTTGGAATCATTTGTTATTCTAAAAAAAAAACACTTTAAAATTCCACCGCTTCATTTCCCACCCATCGGCATGATCATCGCCATCGGCGTGTCAAAAAAAATGTGCTGGTCAATATTTACTTCATCATCATGATATTTCGCTTCTGCATATTGGGGAAAAGAACAACATCATCATCATCATATTGTTGAAGAAGAAAAGGAGGATATGGAATATAATCATGTTGCCGAGGAAAGGAAAATGATGGTAACGTCATCATGATATTCGGGCTTCATTGAAATGCTAAGCATGACGTCATCGTCATTTTCGTTAAGATCAAGGGATAAATGTAATATCGGGTCACCTAAGGAGCATGATCAGGATGATGAATGTAATATGACCCCTTTGCGGCCAAGGCAACCCTCTCGAAAGATCAGGATGATGATGAGCATCGGGATATTTGCTTCTTCGTCAAACTTAGAATAAGACGTCATCATCATATTTCGCGAACCAGATCGTGCTTGAAAAATAACCTGTTGAAGGAAAAATGTGATGATGATGATGATCAGCATATTTGCTTCTTCGTTCATTAGATCGGGATGACGTCATCATGATATTCGGAGCCTTTGTTAAACTTAGAACATGACGCCATCATGATATTTCGCCAACGGGATCATGTTTGGGAAATATCCTGCCGAAGGGAAAATGTGACGATGATGATCATTAGGATATTTTCAAAAGGTTGTATTTCATCGGCAGGAGGACTTTACGAAATATCGGGTGAACAAACAAGATCATGATGATCTTGACAACATGACAGGATAAAACAATATGATGATGACCCTCCTCATCGAATTATCATGATGACGTCATCATGATATTTTGTCTTCGAAGCACAAGGATGAGTTGAGGTCGTCATGATATTGCGCTAGGGCGATATTGTAAAAAATGATCATGCTGTTTAAGGAATGAAATATCGCCTTCTTCTGAATAGATAGGGTGATCATCATGATATTGCAAAAAAGGCGATCAGGAGGATATGAAGATGATGATCCCCTTTATCGATTTATGATGATGATGTCTCCATCACTTGCAAATTTCAGCGAATGACCCTCGTGAAAGATCAGGATGATGATCATAATTATGCAAAAGGAGATCAGGAGGATATGAAGTTATCATCATATTTCGAACTTCAGCAAATATCATGATGATGACCTTGCGATAGGATTATAACATGTGCATGCAAATATGCCGAAGGTGGATTTTCTAAGGGTGATCACCATGATATGATAAGATTAGGTAATGTTGAAATATCATGATGATGCTCGCTATACAAAGACCGCTCGACGGGGAAACTTACCCTGACCTAAAGTTGATATCATCATGATATTTGAACCTCAGGATATAATCGGGGGGGGTTCAAATATGATGATGATGATCATCTTCATGTAACCAAAACCGAGTTTATAACATATGACCCTCCTAAAAGAAATCATGATGCTGACAATGCGACTAAGGCCATTTGACGGGTAAAGGGCACTCCACCTAAGATTGACGTCCGGATATTGGGACTGCATGATTTTTATCGGCTGATAGACCAAGATCATGATGATCTTGACAACATGACTCAGGATATAAAAATATGATGATCCTCCTGCGAATATCAGGTTTGACCAAAACTTTGACCGTGCATAATTTTCACATATGGAAGAATTTTCGAGTGAAGTAAAAGGCAAACCTGCATGGAATTTCAAGCTCTTTCTAAATATGAAAGTTATGCACGGTCACCCACGAGATGAAATTTAAAGACCAGATCGTATAAATGCGGATCTGAAATTGTCTTTTAAATTTTAAAATAAACTAAAAAGTCAGTGCATAGGAAAACAATAATGCTAGGGTTCCTTTACCCTTGAAACTAAAATTAAACTGGCCTAAAATCTAAATCCTGACAAAAGCAAATGCAATCGCCACCTGTAAACACAATCGCCACCTGTCTCAGAGGTGCACAGCTGTAGCCCTAACAATTTTATCAACACATGCATCTTTTAAGGTTCTCAAATGTGGAACGGAGGTTAGTAGCTTTCAGACGATCTTCAAATGCAACCACATAGAAACAGCTTCAGAGAGGTGCATCAGTTTTAAAGGCCAAGATTTATTAACTCCTACCCAGGAAATAATTAGTCCCAGAGCTGGTGATTTGGAATTGGCATCGTTGAGATCAAACAGTTCTAAGAAAATGGATTTTTAGACTTCCTCATTGAGATGAGACAGGTTTAAAGAGGAAGCAGCTGCGCTCAAAGTACAGAAAGTTTATAAAAGCTACCATAGAAGATGGAATCTTGCAGATTGTGCTCTGTACATTCATGTCTACATTGAGGAACTCTGGTTCTATACTGTGCCATGCCCAATTTTTTTTCAGTTTTGTAAGTCGAGATCCAACTAATTGGTTGCATGGGCTCGCCGTCTTCACCTCCTTTCTAATGATTTTGCTAATGCCAGTTGTTAAGATTCGTTTTTATTTCATTTGTGTCTTGCAAACAAAAATTGGTAATTTTTTGTTCTGATTAGCAGAACTGTCTTTGTTATTAACCTACATTGACCTCTCCCTTCTTTCCCCAATTTTACCTCAGTGTTTTCTTGCTTATAATTTAATTTTGTAGCAACGCCCCTCATTTGGAATATATTTGGATATTGTTGTTTAGATATTCAGATGGAAACAGTCTATTTTATTTTAACTCTTCATGTCCAGCATTAACCTCTTCTACAGAATTTCACAAAATAGTATTCCAACGTGTGGAGAAGGGTACCAACTAATGTTCTTCTGTCATGAATTCTCTTTCACATATAAATTTGCATTTTCCTTCACAAGATTGGAGCACTTTTTTTGTGGGTATTTTCCTTGTCTGACCATAATCTGTGCCATTGAACATTACAGGGACACGATAACATATCCTTATTCTTTCTTTCAAAACAGAATATTTGGTAGAGGACCAAACAAGAGGGCGAGCCTCTGTTCCAAATTGGGATTACTAGCAAATTACCTAAATTCGTTAATACTCTCTGCTTCAAGGTATGAAATTCACACCCTTGCTATGTATAAGTAAGGTCTATAGCACCGTCGCCATAAAATTCCAGCATATTATATGATGGCTACTGAGCGAACTCTGAGCCTCAATCATTCAAACGTAAATTAAACAGTGAACACATGCATGAAATCACTTAAAAGGAACTGTAAGTTGTACCAAAGAAATTGCAGAGTAGAAAGTTGCAACAGAATATAAGTAGATGCTTTACAGCTTGAATATATACAATGCATCTGGAAATGAAACAAGTAATACTGCATATAGCATGAGCACTTGTATAGTTAGTTCTTCCTGCAACCTTCTTTGTTATTTAGTGACACAGTTGCATAGCTACTTTTATGCTCCCAAATCATGAATTTGTCAATATATTGAAACTTGGCAATTCATACCTCAATGTCTGGGAATTCTATAATTGATATCCGAGTTTCTAAAATAGAAAATAGAAAACTTAAGTTCTAGAAAGAGATATCTGAACTCTAACAGAAATTTGAGAAAACTGTAAAATTTCTATAACTGAGAGTGCTCTACAATCTAAAACTCATATAATATCTGAAATCTTGAAATTTCTATGAACAGTAGCACTGGTTTTCTACACGGATTACGAAATAGAAGTCCATATAGAGGCTTACCACAGATGCAGCTTCACAGGCCTCCGGATGCCCACCTTCACTACTCTCTGAGTGCAAACAAATTGAGAAACAACAATCCAAAGCGCATACAAATTGAAAACCTCCGATCAAGACATGACCTGTCATCTTGTAAGGATGATTAAAAATCATTAATTAACATTGCAAATGAAATAAAAATCATTAATTAACATTGCAAACGAAATAAATTCAACAAGCTCAGCGGCGCCGTCACTTTGCACGACCTGTACTTAACTGTATTTGTTAGTTCCTGTACTTAACTGTATTCGTTCAAAAATTCAATAATTTTTTAAATCATTATTTCATTTTTTACCCTTACTGTTCACACCATAGACCAATCAGAGAATAGATAAATGGTATTTTTTAAATGATTAAATTAAAAAAAAATAATGAACTATAGCATTGTGGTTGCAAATTTTTAGTTCTTTCACATGATTGGACGAATAATTTGAGAAATTGCATCTAGCCGATGCAGTAGTATACCTGCCGAAGGCAGGAACTAAAAATTTATTTAATTTATTGTGCATGGTGGAAGAAAGGATAAGGTTTATTTATAGAGAATAATTTTAAAAAATAAATTGATTTAATTTATTTTGCATGATGGAAGAATATAAATAAAATAGTTAATTTTATTTATTTTTAGAAGATAATAGTCAACTTAAATAAATTTAAATAATTTATTTAAATTTAGAAGAATAATTAGATAATTAAATAATTAAAATTATTTAATTGTGGAGAAGAGGAATTGGGTGATGAATTAATTAAATAATTTATTTATTTAATTAATGTGGATTTGAAAGAAGATAATTATTTAATTAAAAAATTAAATTATTTAATTTAGAAGAATAAAGTGGATTTTAATGAAATTAAGTAAATAAATAGAATTTATTCAAATAATGTTGGAAATTAGGGAAAATAGAGGAAATTGATGAATTTGATGAAATTAATTAAATAATTAGATTATTCAATTAATGTTGATGTAGGTGATTTAGGAAGAAATGATATATGCAAGTGATGCGATGCGAAGGGTCATTTTTAGGTGTCTACATTTTGCCCCTCTTTGATACAATGTGATTTAACATTGTTTCAAAGAAAATGATGATAAAAATATGATACAATCATGCCCCAGTGTAGCTAGCATAGGATGCCTCCTCGAGAGGAAAGACAGGGAAGCAACAGAAGGACTGGGTTGACTTGTGACTAGAAGAAAATAGACTGAGAAAGACAAGATTGGAAATATGAAGGCTGACACGATGAAGAAAATAGGCTGACATGAGGAAAAATGGGATAAGGGGTGGGAAGAATTAGGGTTGGGATGCTATAAATAGGGCAAAAAGGGTCACACAGAACTCATTTGCACACCTAGAGTTCATAGAGATCAGAGCCATTTAGCCTTCTTGCTTAGTTTGAGAGCTCCTTGCTTAGAGAGATTCACTAACTTGCAGACATGTCGATGTGCAGAGGCATCGTGGTGAGCGGGTGCGGACCTATGGGAGACCAGCAGGAGCTCCGATAGCGATAAGTAGTCGAAAACTGGATTTTTGGTGCATTTAATAGGTCTTTTACTAGGGCTTTCTAGGTTTTTGGCCCAAAGCGCACCATTAGGAATTAGGTGCATATGGTCTATTTTGAAGTGCCTTTGGTGTAGCAACGCGCATATGAGGCACGCTAATGCGCCTTTGGTGATAGCGAAGCGCCTTTGGCCGCTAGGTTAATGTGAAGCACACTTGGTCAATACCACAACACATATGGTCCACAGTGAAGCGCAGATGATCAAAACCAACATGCCTTTGGTATGCTTGAAGCACATTTACAAAATAGTAAGGCACCCTAGGTTTAGGATCAAAGCACTTTTGCACAACAGCAAAGCGCATTTAGAGGACAACAAGGCACATTTGGTAAAAATGAAGCACACTTGGTTTAAGTTGGAAAGCGCATTTGTAATATAGCAAAGCATTTGTGAAGAGCAGTCAAGCGCACTTGGTTTAAGTGCAGCGCTTTTAGTTTTAAATTGGTTCTTGCCCTAGTTTGACTTAGGAAAATAGGTTAATTAGGATTTTGCAATGTTTTACCTAGGGATTTTGCAATGTTTTACCTAGTAGTTAACTGTGTTTGCTTTTGGATTAGATTTAGGATTAGAAGTTTTCTGACAAGAGATAAAAAGTGATTCTCATGGATGCAGGTTGTCTTACCACCCTTGTAGTCTAGAGAGAAACATTTCAATGACGTAGTCGAGGTGATCCAGATAGGGTAGGAGGAGGGCATATTTCTTGAGGTCATGGGATTATGGCATGTAGCCCATCTTATACCAATTAGGGCTAACCTCTCATTATTGACAGCTTTGGTCGAGAGGTGGCACAATGAGACATCCCCTTTCCACTTTCCTACAGGTGAGGCTATTGTGACACTAGAGGATGTATGGCACGTCCTCAGGATTCCCATATATGGAGCCAAAGTAGATTATGACACAGAGAGAGGGGAGGATGGAATGAGAGAGGTGTTTGCTACTGATGACCTTGGTGTGTAGGAGCATGAGATCTCATGGGCTCGAGTTCCTCGACTTTGTGACAGGATTCGATGGATCATGGTAGCTTTGATTGGAGGATTCTTATGTCCAAACAGATGCTCCAAAGGGTTATTAGTTGGATGGGGCACTGTGTTATTTGGGATGTTCACACATGGCATCAGATATGCTTGGGGACCTTGTGTTTTGGGTCAGTTCTACCATGATTTACATGATTGTGCCTATAGATCAGGAGGGAGCTTAGCAGCAAGTGTGACTCTATTACAGGTATGGGCCTGGGAGCACATCCTAGTGATTAGACCTATTTCCTAGCGTCACCAAGAGAGAGGCGAGCCTTTTGTATATTTATATGACGGTGTACTGACTCACAAGTGACTTAGAGATGTGAGCTATTGGAGGAGATAGATAGACGAGATGGACATATTTGTATGGCGCCAATGGAGAGATTGTGAGTCATGGGAGGATGATGCACAGCAGCTTGTCTACTATAGACAAGTGAGATACCTCTTTGGTCGCTGAGTAGACACCATAGAGAGGTACCTACCAGAGAGGGTACTTCGGCAATTTGGACTACCATAGGGGGAGCCAGTGGGTGATGCTATACATGCATGGACTCGGAGGGAGATCAGAGACTGGGGGCCTGAGATTGTGGGGGCCATAGCATTGGCAGACTTACAGGGACTTGCCCCAGTTATGTGGGACTGGATCCTTGGAGAAGTGGATCTCAAAACACTACCGACATATGATACATACTGGCGGACTCACAGGCTAGTGAGATTTATAATTCCCGGGGTAGAGGGGGCAATGAGAGAGGTGGCAACTCCCAGCCATGAGGCGAGGGCTCATCGAGAGGCCTGATAGATGGTCCCAATATAGAGACAAATAGGACGAGATGATGGAGGAGGTCAAGATGATGCACCGATGGTAGATGTGGGGGCACCACATCAGGTGGTGCAGCTAGTAGAGATCGAGCTACAACAGGCTCATAGATTATTATAGGAGGAGACAGTGAGGAGGACTCGTATAGAGATGTGAATGGTGAGGATGAGGAGAGAGCGAGATGTTGCGTAGACTGAGGCTAGGCAAGCTAAGGCCCAGGCCTAGATATAGGCACAAGCGGTAGCAGCACCACAGGCAGTGGCAGCAGTGCCACCACCACCACCAGATGACAGGGAGGTTGCCCGACTAACGACAGAGAGATGTAGCTATAAAACTAAGATTATCGGCAGAGGCCACCCTTCAGAGGGTGAGGCGAGAGAGAGATGCAGCCTGCTGAGCCTTGGGTGCTGATCATATGACTTTGGTGGGGGAGCTTACCTGGGTATAGGGTGAGCTAGCCGCAGTGGGCAGAGAGGTAGAGTACTACAGAGGCCTCTATCAGAGGGAGCTGAGCTTTCAGGAGTAGAGCAGATCAGGGGCCTTGACTTCACCGAGGATGGGAAGATCAGGTTCATCTGTCATGGGTCCCCCTTGTCATTCACATGAAGGGGGACCAGCTGGAGGACCTTCACCGAGTGCAGGTGGCGCACAGGGGTCTCAACAGGCTAGGAACTCGATGCATGACTCACACTAGAGCATGATTGTATATATTATACCATATGTATATTGTATCATATGTATCAGCTATGTATTTTGATTGTGATGTCTGCATGCATCTGATGTACATTTTTGAGGGCTCATGATAGCCATGATGTACTATAGCACCATGTTTTATGTACATGATGTATATACAAACATTTGTATTCTTTTGATGACCTTGATGATGATATATGATATATGCGATGATCTTTATGATGTATGATGATGTTTATGGATATTCATGCTTATGATGATGTATTTTTATATGCTATGGATATGATGTATTTATGATTATGGATTCATGTGATGATATTAATGCTTATAGATGTATGGATTTTGATGACATTATGATATGATTATGGGTTTACATGATGATATGTATGCTTATAGATGTATGGATGAGATGTCTAACACGTGGTTTTGCAGGTATGTAGAAGACCTTGATGATAGAGAGAAGAAAATGAGATAGAGCAGAACATGATAGATAGAAAATAATAGATTATTGATCGATCTTTGTACGAAAACTATATGATGATTTTGGATGAATGGATGGGTAAATAGATAACTTGTTGCAATAGTTACGCAAACATTCATAAAGAACAATCCTAGATTTTAATATAACACAAGGTATATAAGACCAAGGTGTCGAGATATCCAGTGCAAGGACATTGACTCTGCAAGAAAACGGTTTGAACCTATATCTACTAGACATAATATAACCTTCTTAGAATGTGAATGAGCCATAGTCTTGAACATAAAATAATCTTAATACATAAATGCAAAAGACTATTAATATGTAAGATGCTAGATTGTAACACACACATGTGAATGAGCCATAGTCTTGAACATATAATAAACTTAATACATAAATGCAAAAAGTATATTAATATGTAAGATGCTAGGCTGTAACACACACACAAGATAAATATTAGACATAGTAAAATGATAAGAACATCCCACAAACACAGCATACTAAAGCAATGACTATGCCCCAATCCATACTGCATCACGACATACCAAGATATATATAAATCAAGGCAGTCTTGAATAGGTAATTAGAAAGTGACAAAAGATAAACCAAAAAGAAAATTGATTGAATTACAAAGTAAACACACAGCTATCATATTCTCTTGCCAAAGAGGTTGCTCTGGGTAGATAGATAGATTTAGCCCTATTGTAGGAAAGCGATATCCATTAAAGGCTTTTGGTCTAATCTAGGATAGATGGATTGAAGTAGTAGATATGGCAAGCGGATACAAGGGACAACATATGGCTTATGAGTAGTCTTTTTGCTTTGGGTTTGGGTAAGTACTTTAGCTTTCATAGGATGCATAGTTTGTTTTCTACTTGAGTTAGTCAAGTCTAGGTGGATGGATGGATTGTGACAAATGGAAGACAAGAAATGTGGAAGTGTTTAATGGATTGGGATGAAGAATGATGAATCGTATGTGCCTGAGTACTAGATACTTCCTTCGTATTCTAGACTGCCTACATACCCTGTATCCATGAGATCAAGGCACATTACGATGACAGATGACTATGATAATATGTAGTTCTGGGTAGAGTGATGAGATGGGTGAAATGTGATGAGAATGGTTAGGGGAAATGATGATGTCTTATGTACCTAAGTATTGGATACTTTCTTCGTATTCCAGATTGCCTACATACCCGTATCCACGAGATCAAGGTACATTAAGATTAAGATGAGATAATGATATGAAGTTCTATAAGATTTTATGATATAGGATAAGATGAAGTGATGGTGGAGGATGTGGTCATACCTTGAATAAGGATCCATTCTTAGACCTAGGTTAAGGAAAAAGTTGCCCCCATTCCGTTAGAGGTTTTATTATGGATGACGATGGATGAACTAACATGGGATGAATTGAACTTGGGTAACTAACATAGGATGAATTGACTTATGAATAACTAACATAGGATGAACTGACTTATGGATAACTGACATAGGATGAACTGACTTATGGATAAATTGACATAAGATGAACTGACACGAACGATTTCCAAGCCATGATAGATGGGAAAGTGGAAATGCTAAATCAGTATGGATGGATGGATGAAGGATTTATTATGGAATGATATGGAATGGGATGGATACATGACTTAATAGATAGTAGGTGCTGACTCTATGCATAGCGCTTGTTTGCCAAGTTTTCACTATAGTACTTATCTAAGGCACTTGTTTACCAGGTTTTCACCAGAGGATGGATTATTTTTGGATTTTTCTATTTTTTTGATTTTTTTTTTTTGGATTTCCTAAGGATACTCTGAGGATCAAGCAAAGAATTTCTTGAGATGAACAATGTTGAGTGGCTCATGTAGAGGGATGCCTTTAGGTGTTGATAAAGCATAGGCTCCTAATCCATAGACTATGGAGATAACAAATGGTCCTAACCAATTAGGCTCAAACTTACCTTTCTTGTCTCTATCTGATTAGTTCCTTTGATTTTCTTTAAGGACAAGATCACCTATCTGAAATCTTCTCTCCTTGATCTTCTTATTATAGCTATGATGGAGGCGATTTTGATAGACATGAAGATGGTTTAGTGTTGTTTGACACCTCTCATCAAGTAACTCAAGCTCAGTTAATTTGGAAATTCAGTACTCCTCTCCATCAATCAGGTGCTGCATAGATACTCTGAGAGATGGGATCTCGACCTCGATGGGTAAAATGGCTTCAGTTCCATAGACTAAGGCAAAGGGATTAGCAATAGTTGGTGTTCTAATACTAGTGCGATAGGCCCATAAGGTGGGGTTGAGTTGCAGATGCCAATCACAACCAACTTCATTGACCATTTTCTTTAAGATTTTGAGTATGGTTTTGTTCGAAGCCTCGGCTTGGCCATTTGACTGAGGACAATAGGGAGTTGAAAAGCAATGTTGGATATTATATTGTGTACATAAGGCACAGACATCTTGATTCTTAAATGGTCTACCATTATCAGTGACAATGGATTGGGGAATCCCATACTGGCAAATGAGATAATTGAGGATAAACTTGGCTATTTGCTTACCAGTGATATAGGTCATTGGTATGGATTCTACCCACTTAGTAAAATACTCAGTGGTGGTAATGATAAACTTATGGCCATTAGACGAGGATGGATGGATTTTACCCATGAGGTCGAGTCCCCACTATGAAAAGGGCAATGGAGTTGTAACAGGTTGCAGCTCATGTGTTGGTGCATGTATCCAATCTCCATGTTGTTGGCATTGTAGACACTTCTTAGCAAATTAAACTACATCTTGCTCTATGGTCGGCCAATAATAACCTATTCAGAGTACCTTCTTAGCTAGAGTTGGACTAGTGGAATGTGATCCACAGACACCTTCGTGTATATCTCTTAAGGTAGCGTTAGCTTCTTCCAAGTTAAGACATCTAAGAAGGATACCATCAAGACTCCGGTGGTAAAGGGTGTCACCCAGAATAGTGAAATGAGAGGCTCAGCAAATGAAGGTTTTGCATTAGGTTTTGGATAGGTCAAAGGGAAAGGTACCATTTCGTAGGTATTCATATATGTCTTTGTACCAAGGGGAATTGGGACCAACAAGATCGTAGATGAATTCAGTTGTAGAAACATCAACGTCGGGTATCAATAGTTGCTCAATTAAGAATTCACATTTCTGAGTGTTGGCAGGCATGTCCACAAGTGACCCAATGGTAGCCATAGAATCAATAGCCTTATTGTGTACCCTTGGATTTTGCTCAAAAGAGATATGAGAGAAGTGAGGCTTGTAGGTATCAACCAGTTGTTTATATGGTATCAATTTGTTGTCCTTAGTTTGATACTCATCAGTGACTTGTCTAATAACTAGTTGAGAGTCCCCATAGACTTGTAGTTTCTTGATATTCCATTTTCTTGCTTGACGGAGACCTGTGAGAAGTGCTTCATATTCAACAATATTGTTGGTGCATGGGAATGCTAGCCGATAGGATTTTAGAATGTAGTCATTATGCGGTGTGATAAACAAGATGCCTATCCCCAAACCATGTTGTGTGTAGGATCCATCAAAGTATAACTTCCACTCCACTGAGGTGGCTAGAGTGAATAGACCTTCATCTGGAAAGTCAAAGATCATAGGATTTACATCTTTTATTGGAGCTTCAATGAGTTGATTTGCAAGAATCTGTCCCTTAATAGCTTTTCAATCTACATACTCTATGGTAAATTTGCTCAAGATCATGACCCATTTAGCTATTCAGCATTTGAAGGCTGCCTTGGATAAAAGATACTTTAATGGATCAATCTTAGAGATAAGAATGGTTGTTTGGTTTAACATGTAATGTCGTAACTTGTGGGAAGCAAACACTACTGCTAAACATGCCCTTTCCATAGGAGTATAGTTGAGTTCATACCCAACTAAGGTGTGGTTGATATAATAGATAGCATGTTCTTTACCTGACTCATCATGTTGTGCGAGAAGAGAACCTAATGCTACAGATGTACTAGAGATATATAGGATTAAAGGTCTATCAGGTACTAGTGGTACCAAAACTGGAGGATTAGCTAGATATTCCTTAAGTTGATCGAATGTCTGTTGACACTTGTTATCCCACCAAAATGAGACATCCTTGTGGAGCAAGTGTTGGAATGGTTGACACTTATCTGCTAGCTATGAAATAAAGCATCTAATAGATTGTAATTACCCTTGAAGGCTCCTTAGTGCTTTGAGATTCTTTGGTGCAGGCATCTCTACAATAGCCTTAACTTTTGCTGGATCCACTTCAATTCCTATGCGAGATACAATGTACCCCAACAGTTTCCCTGAAGTGACACCGAAGACACATTTCTTTGGATTTATCCGTACTTGATATCTCTCTAGTCATTCAAAGATCTGCCCTAGAACCTGAATATGATCTATCCTAGAAGATTTTGCTAATATGTCATCGACATAGTCCTCCATTATAATGTGAAATAAGTCATGGGATATTACTGTCATAGCTCTTTGATAAGTAGCTCCTGCATTTTTGAGACCGAAAGGCATAACTAACCAACAATAAGTACCCCAAGGACATGTGAAGGTTGTTTTATGTTGATCTTCTTCTACTATCTTGATTTGATTGTAACAAGAGAATCCATCCATAAGAGAAAGCATCTCATGACCTAATGTCAAGTCCACTATGATATCTATGTTTGGAAGTGGAAAAACGTCCTTAGGACATGCTTTATTTTGGTCTAAGAAGTCTGTACATATGCAGATGTCCCCATTCAGTTTAGAAATAGGTACAAGATTGGAGACCCACTCTGTGTAATCAATAGGTCGTATGAACTTAGCATCTAGCAATTTCTCAAGCTCTGCTTTGACCAATAGGGCTATCTGAGGGTGCATCTTGCGAAGCTTCTGTTTGACAGGCTTGGTGTTTGGAGAGACATCTAGGTGATGAACCACAAGTGAAGGGTCCAACCTAGGCATGTCAGCATATGTCCAAGCAAAGTTGATTGTTCGTTGCAAGAAGAATTTGGTCAAATCCTTTGTCTCTTGTTCTAATAAGAAGCTGCTAGAAATGTGACCTTAGGATTCTAAACTATGTCGAGGTTCATCTCTTGTGAATCTTCTACCAAGAGAGCTGATTTTTCTTAATACTTAGTTGGTAGAGAAAGGTCAAATCCTCCATCCTCAGGTGCCTCAGAGAGGTTTTCACCTTCAGATACATCCTTTATTTTTACTATTTTACGATCAAGAGGTGCCACATTATGGTTTTCACCTAGGGATCTATTATTATTTTCTATTTTGTGACTGGAGGATTTGGCATTCTCACCAAAATAAGGAAATTGATCTAATTCCATGATAAAACCAGCTTTGTGATCACCAAGCAGAATACCATCTTGGAGTCCCATAAATTTTGTTATAGCCTCATCATTCTGAAAAATGTCTATAACGAGGGTCTCTTGTTGGTCCCAATCAATGAGTTCAGGGTAAATGAGGGATAGATTCTGGGTTTTTGTGGTTGAAGGGAGATGGACGACATCATAAATATCAAGGTTTCTTGGAATAAGTCTGTGATATATAGGGAAGAGTCCTCGATGGTATCCTCGTTAGAGATAGAATCTATGGGCCAAGCTTTTGCTACCTCATTGAGAATAAACTCGATGTCTGAGGCTCGTGGTACCTCCTTACCATATCCTAACCCTTGTTGGTTTTATTTCTTAGTCACAGTAATTGGTTCCATTTGACCTTGACCATGCTTTCCTAGGCCACCTTTGCCTTTATAGCCCATGTTTTTGACAATTCTAAGACCATTGCCATACTTTTTGATAGGTAGCGTGACCGGTTCTTTCTCTTTGTAGATCCAAGAAGATACGTCTTCAATAATTTCTTCGTCTAACAAGTGCCCATTGGTAAACTTTGTGAGAAGAGCTGGTATCTTTAATTTCTTGGAAATTTAGATATGGGAGGTTTGCCATAGGATTATGGTGAAAGAGGCATCCTCCCCACACAACAAGATTTTGAGATATCATACTCGCCAAATCCTATGTCTCTGATATGGACTTTGATTTATGGGAGGGGATTGGATGTATCTGCAGAGGCTTTATGTAAGGTATCTGGATCAATATATAGCGGGGATGGTTGGGCTGCATCATTGTTGGGTACTTGGTTACTATTCTTGTAATGCCCTTGCATGGCACGATAAAACTCAAATGGATTAGGGTCTCTGGGGATAGTGATTTCAGTACCATTAAATGGGAACTTTAAGGATTGATGGTACGTTGAAGGCACAACTTTCATGGCATGAATCCATGGGCATCCTAGGACGATATTATATGGTAGCTCAATATCTAGGACTTGGCATCTTGTTTATAGCATGACGGGGCCCACTTGAATAGGCAAATGTATCACACCATCTATCTTGCATTCTGCATCATCATATGCTTTGACAATAATAGACTGATCTGCATCTATGTGATCCTCAGAGTATCCTAACTGTTTCAATAGTTTGAGGGAACAAATGTTAAGACCAGCACCACCATCTATAAGTATGCATTTGATTTTACGTTGATGGATGAAAACTTTGATGTGGAGGGCATCGTTGTGACATGGATTGTGAGATGAGAGATCTTTTTCAGAAAAGACCACATTGTAAGGTGAAGCAATATTACCTATCATGGCTTGAAATTCTGTGACAACTATATTATGGGGAACTGATGACTCTTGTAGGGCTCTTTCAAGAACAACTTTATGAGCGGGTGACGACTTTAGAAGGTCTAACATTGAGATCTATGTGGGAGTCTTCTCCAGATGTTCAACAAGATTATAATCAGAGTTGACTGTAAGATTAGGTGTTGGACCACGAAGGGTAACACGACCACGATGAGTTGTGATGATACAATCTGGAGCTTTACTCTTAATAGTAAGGGTGGAGACTCAACTTTCTTCAAGATGACCTACAATGGAGTCATAAGAAGATGAGGCTTTGTTAACGCTCTTACCTTTATCAGGATTTTGACATTTACCATGTTGCGGGAATGGATCCTTGTATACATTGAGGTCTTTATTTGATGTATGTTGAGGAGGTTCATCGAAGGTGACTTCACCTCTGTCTATGAGGTTTTGAATCAAGTGTTTTAGTTTCATGCAAGATGAGGTTTTGTGTCCTTTTGTTCTATGGAATTCACAATTTTCGTTATCTTTGTACCATGTTGGTTTGAAAGCGGGTTCATCATATTGACGTGTTTCAAGTAGCATGATGAGTCTATTTTCTATTAGTTTCTTGAGGATATATTCAATAGGTTTGCCCGAAGGGGTGAAACGATGTCTTGGAGGATAGTCTTGTTGTTGTTGTCAGTTTCATTGTTGTTGTTGTTGTGGTTGTTCTTGTTATTGTTCTCTAGGAGTAGATGGGGTTGCTTTTGATAGATTGAGTGGTAGTTGGAGAGTTTGGACATGTTTGGAATCCACAATTCCATCATTGACAAAGTTTTTGTTTTTGGACCAAAATTTAGGCTTGTCATTTGATTATTGTTGAGGAGGGTTATGTTTGGTCTCCTTAAAGATTTTAACTACACCTTTTGCAATGAGGGCCTTTTTGATATTAGTTCCTTTGTAAATGATCTCATCAAATGAGGTAGCACTTTGGATTTGGAGATGAAACCCAAGATCTAGATTAAGATTTTGTACAAAGATGCTAATGAGTTGTCTTTCAAGTATTTGAAACGGGAATTTGCTAGCCATATTTCACCGTTTTTGTATGAAGGAGGTAAAGGTTTCACCATTTCGTTGTTTGTTGTTACATAGATCCGGAATGGAAATCTCATTTTCATTATTGTAAGAGAAATGGGTAGCAAATTTTTCTGTTAGTTCGTTGAAAGTCTTAATACCCATGGGTAGGTGTGAGAACCATTCTACTGCTTGTCCTCTAAGACTACGACGAAAGAGGCACATAAGATATGTGTTGTTCTAAGCAGCCTCAAGACAAGCAATGTAGAACTCTCTAAGATGATCTTTAGGATCACCTTTTCCTTTGTACTTGTCAAATTTAGGTATGTCAAAGTTAGGTGGAAAAGGGATCATTGATAAAGATCGATCAAAGGGATATGGACAAACCTCCTCCAACAAAAAGGTTTTCTTGATGTGACCAAATGAAAGATCATCGAGTTGTTTTTGCATATCGGCAAACTTAAGCTCAAAAGCTGATGGGGTTGTAGGTAAAGCCAAATTTTGTTGAGTTTGGGGTGGTTGTTGCAGCCCATAAGATGTATTGGAATTCAATCCGTAAGCATTAAGGTTGTATGGGTCATACGAGGTTTGGGGGTTGTTTTGGGTAGGATTAATGAAGAAAGTTGGAGGTTGTTGATTTTGTGGAGGTGCTAGGTATGAATATTGAGGGGGATTTTGATATTGTTGTGGAGGGATGATGTATGTGTTTTGATTTTGAGGTGGTTGATGTTGATTGACATAATTGATGTTGGGATTCAAAGAATGTTGGGGTGGATTGGTGTGAGTAGTATTGATGTTTGAAAAGTGTTGGGGTGGATTGATATGAGTAGTATTGATATTTGAAGAATGTTGGGGTAGAGTGACATGAGTAGTATTGATATTTGAAGAATGTTGGGGTGGAGTGATGTGAGTATTGTTGAGATTTTGATTAGGTGATGGTTGGTGTGTTTGGACTTGTGACACTTGTGGCAGAGTGACATAAGCATCCATAGGTGTATAACTGGGAGGCAAAGATGTCTGTGGTGGGGTAGCAAATGCAAGATTAGATATGGTCATATGAATTTGTGATGTGCATAGAGGATCTTGGGGTTTGGTAGGTATGGATGTGTCAAAGAAAGGGTTTGTTTGTTGAGCTTCTAATTTGGCTTGTCTTACTAGTTCGGCTTGATTAGCTGCTTGATGTAGGGCCTTTTGTTGGGTGTTGTAAATTTCTATGTGAGTTAGAAGATCCATTGATGTTTCTCCCATGAGATTTTGATAAAGATGATTTACGTATTCTGATGTGAAAGGATTAGATACTTCCTCTTGCGAAGATGATTCAAGAATTGGTGTAGATATGGTAGACATGGTTTGAACGGGATTCACTTGCAGTCTACCCATAGCATTGACGACATCTTGAAAATGATATTTCTCTTTAATATTAGATGTATCAAAGTTTGAAGGTAATTTGGCTCCCTTTTGAGGAAGCAAATGGAAGTAATGATCTTGATTAGAGCTTATGAGTTTATCAATAGCTGCCATGGTTTTGGGATCTTGCATGATTTCATCTAGATCTTGAGACCCTTCTTCTTGAGAGGATTGACCTCTTAGAAAGTTTTGCTCTTCTTGAGAGGGGTTTTGACCAATGGTATATCCTGTTGGAAGGAGATCATGAGGATGTAGCCCTGTAGTGTACTATCTAGCAGCCATCTCTGTGATATTATCTTCTTGAGGAGAGATTGGGACAGTGTTGTGAGGACTAGTTTGAGTGTTTGATGATGGGTTGTTAGGGATGTGTTGATGGTGTTGTTTAGGGGTGTTTTGCTTAGCCTCCATGGCTTGACAATACTGTTGTCTAGTGGTGACTATAAGATTGCTCAAATGCACTAAAATAGAGATTGGGGATTGACTGATTTTGGACTGATTTAATTAAGTTGAGATCACTATGTTGGTGGATTTGATGTGGGTTGCTTGTGGAAGATTATAGAACTAGATCAATAGCTAAATTGGATAATTGATTGCCTATCACAGAAGTAGATTAATGACCTCAAATGATGGTGGATAGGGTTAATGGTGTGAGACCAACTCAAGAGAAGTTCGTTCTCTAAGCTAATGCAAAACCAATAACGGATACTAATTCTTCTTCAAAGACCTAAGAGATGTGATCAACCTCAAATTAAAGACAATTTAAGGGATTGATGTGATCTATAATCTATGGTGGAGACCAAATTACACAGCTAGAAAAAGTGTGAGTAAGGATTTAGATCTGTTTGGTGAAGATGGAGTTGATAGATAGTAATCTCAAGACGATGAATGGTTCAAAAAGTCCAAGTTTTGGGTATGATAATGGATGAAATGGTCTGATGATTGATGGAATAGGTCTGACAATACTATAGGATGCTAGCTCAGAGGTAGATATGATCAAAATTTTGAGTTTGTTGTGTTTTGGACTAAATGGATGATAGACAATTTGACATAGACCAAAAGCGTTGGACTATGATTCAAAGGTGCGTTTCTGCTTGCCAAAGGTGTTGGTCTGTGTTTCAAATGTGCTTTACTGCTTTCTAGAGGCACTGGACTATGTTGCAAAAGCGTTGGATTGAGGTGCAAAGGCGCTTTAGGACTGTGCAAAAGCATTGTGGTGGTGACAATGATGTTGTAAGGCAAATTTTGATAGATTTTTTATTGGATTTTGATAGGATTTGCTTTGACAAGAGAACAAACATAGTAAACAAATTGGTCAAGGACTGACACAAAAAATAGTGTATGTTCAAGGCTTACGAAAAAGCCCAAGTTTTCATGGGTATACCATAATTGACAAATAAATCAAGCACTTTTTATTCCTAAGGACAAGCTTCACTGCGATACATCAGCCCACAACTTGGAATCTCCGTCGACTCAAGTGTCATCACACCTAATGTGGGTGCGTACACTTTTCCATCTTTGTGAGAGAGGACAGATAGGGACCTCCAGGACTGGAAGGATGACCAAATCACCCTTTCCCTGGAAAGTTATAAGTAGCTTATTCTAAGCTAAGGATTTATGTCTCATCTCAAGGGAGCCTTATGGTGAGTATCTTGGGGGCAAAACCTTATATGCCCTTGCACTGAAAATTACCGCAATGTTAGGAGGTAGATCGGGTAGTCACTAGCTATGTGGTTTTTAGTTACTTTGGGAGACCAACGCCTTGTGAGCATTCGGTAAGCTACTAAAAGCTTTTACCAACTTTACTAGGAATGCAATATACCCTACACAAATGCAAAATTTCTTTCACAAAAGTGTTACGTATAATTCCTTTTGAGTTGGCACCGTATGGCAAAGGCTAATGCTAGTTAGGACTTGGCTTTTGCCTCAACCAATTTATATAGCGATCCAAAGGAAAGATCCGCTTAGGGTCGTCCCTTTTGGATGAAATGCAATCCAAAAGTAGGCCCTTCTAATGGATAAACTGAAAGTAAAAGATATATGAGTCTGGTTTTTTTATCACCCAAGTTTTCACAAGGGGAGAGCATATACCTATCACCTTACAAGCACGTCATACACATGTTCATTTATCCAATTAAAAAAAAAAAGTGTAACTAACTAATCACACAAGATTGCAAATGATAGATGTAGATTTCCTTTAAGAAATTTAGGTGTTTCCAAGACTTAGTGAAAAAGATTGCAAATCTTCAATGTTCGTCCTACAAAGATATGTTAGGAAAGCTATTTGCTCTTTGATGAGTGATAAGACGCTGCAACAAGTTTGATTAGCTCTACAAAAACCAAGTAGTTAGCGAAAAATAAATCAATGGACCAAAAGTGCTTCCCTGTGGTTCAAAGGCACTTCAGAAATTACCAGAAGTGCTTAACTGTGACACAGATGCACAATGTTTCAAACCAAAAGCACTTGACTGTCGTGCAAAGGCGCTTTGTAACAACAGACTTGCAAAAAACAAGATTTCGTCAAAAAAGCTAGATCGAATGATGATTGAATGATTGAGTGATGATTCAGGATGTTGATGGATGATGAGATCTGTAGTCTCCAATCAAGAACAAACCACAAGAGACCGTGAAATGATGGATTAGCTCAAAAAATGATAATACCCCTAAATAAATCATCTTAGGGAATATGTAAGATGATTGTAAGACAAATAAATCAACTTGTCTAACAATGTGAGATTAGTATGATGCGAAAAGAACCCTGTAAATTAGAAAAACAAGTTAGAAATCTCTAACAACCAGAAGCACTTCACTATCGTGCAAAAGCATTGGACTGTTGACCGGATGCATCTTACTACGTGCCAAAGGCGCTTCATTGTTGCTCGAAGGCACTTTATTGCATACCAAAGGTGCTTCAATTCTACCCAGATGCGCTTTTATGTACTGTACTTTAAAAAAATCAAATTTTCTAAAGAAAAGCAAGGTCAGTGGGTCCCATCGGGCATGCCATAATGTGTATAGGTAAAATCAAGATGGAATAATATCACAACAATGATAACAACTCAATCATATAACATCAAAAGATCCATCTAAACGATAACAATATCAATGAATATGCAATTTAAACAATTGAAAGCTATCACCTAGACTGTATTGATCTCTTGAATTTATGTGGATTGCTCAATACGTCGCGTACCCATGGTTGCAACAAGCGGATGTAGATAAGTGCTCAAAGTGCTCAAAGATATGATATGTGCTCAACGATGCTAGAATGCTCAAGCGCTGTAGGAATGCCAAAGTGTAAATGATCAAAGAGGATTTTTTAAGAGATGAAGGGGGTATATATAGGTTTCAATAAAGATCAATCAACAGTTGAGATAAATCAATGAAATGGAGGTTGAGATAAGTTGAGAGGACATGATGAACATACACATGACTTGTGTCACTACAAAAATATATTTTTATTGAATTAATTGCTTTTTGGATAAAGATAGGATTTGATTTCATAATTTAGAATGTTTTTTTCTAATTTATGAGTTGATGATAAAAATAATAAGAATAAAACTAATTAACTCAACTTTAAATTTGTTTTTTGAAATTCTAAAAATAAGACTAATTGTGCACATAGAGGAAAAGATTATGTTTAGAAGAATTGGAAGATATTTGAGAATTAAATAAATAAATTTATTGTGCATGGTGGAAGAAAGGATAAGATTTATTTATAGAGAATAATTTAAACAAATAAATTGATTTAATTTATTTTGCATGATGGAAGAATATAAATAAAATATTTAATTTTATTCATTTTTAGAAGATAATAGTCAACTTAAATAAATTTAAATAATTTCTTTAAATTTAGAAGAATAATTTGATAATTAAATAATTAAAATTATTTAATTGTGGATAAGAGGAATTAGGTGATGAATTAATTAAATTATTTATTTAATTAATTAATGTGGATTTGAAAGAAGATAATGATTTAATTAAAAAATTAAAATTATTTAATTTAGAAGAATAAAGTGGATTTTAATGAAATTAATTAAATAAATAGAATTTATTCAATTAATGTTGGAAATTAGGGAAAATAGAGGAAATTGATGAATTTGATGAAATTAATTAAATAATTAGATTATTCAATTAATGTTGATGCAGGTGATTTAGGAAGAAATGATATATGCAAGTGATGGGATGCGAAGGGTCATTTTTAGGTGTCTATAAGAGGAGTGTGCACGCCTGTGCGACTATGCACGAATCAACAAACACAAGTGTTTTACCACAACCAAAGGTAGCAAAGCTATCAACAAAATGATTACCACCAATAAGAAGCATAACTCATCACATGGATTTGATCCCAAGAGCAATTTTACCTAATAAGATTACTCAGGTTAACACCAGTTGAAAATGAGGAGTTAAATAGAAAAGTTAAAGATATTTGAGGAAAGGGTTGATTTGAGAGAGTTGGATTCCTTGTGTGGTATTGATCATGCTAGGAGGAAAATGGAGGATGTGTATAGACTCTAGAGATATCAGCAAGATTAATATAAAGTATACATTTTCATTGCCAAGAATGGACAACTTTATCAATTGTTTGAGTGGAGCAAAGTATTTCAGTGATATAGATTTGCAAAGGGGATATCGCATATCAAAATAAGAAGAGGTGAGTAGAAGACTATATTTAAGATAAAGGAAGGTTTACATGAGTAATTGGTTATGTCATTCAGGCTAACTAATGCACCTAGTACTTTAGAAGATTGACAAATGAAGTTTTGCAACCTTATTTTGGTACATTTATTATTTTATATTTGGGTGATATTTAATTTTTAATAGCAGTAAAGAAGAACATTTAGAGAACATCTGATTGGTCTTGTGAAGGTTAAAAGAAGGAGATTTGTTGATGAATGTGAAGAAATGTAGTTTCATGGAAGAAGTAGTGTATTTGGGTTTTGTTGTTTTTGTAAATGGACTAAAGATGGATCCAAAAAAGTTTAGAGCTATTGTAGAGTGGCCTACACTAGTAAATATTATAGGTTAGAATTTTTATGGTTTAGCAAGTTTTTTATAGGAAGTTGATTGGAAATTCCATTAGAATTCATACATGTATTACTAAGACAACAAGAGGTGATAAAAGAGAGTTTAAGTGGATTGCTGCAACTACCAAAAGTTTTTAATTGCTAAAGAAGAATGTGATAGAACAATCAATCTTGGCTTTGCTATAGTTTGATGTTATTCCAAGTAGATTTTGATGCAAGCAATATAACAATTGTAGTAGTTTGAGTTAAGAAGAAAGACTTGTTGCTTACTTTGGTAAGAAATTGAATGATGCAAAGAGGGAAAATTCTATTTATGATCAAGAATTTTATGCAATAGTGTAGGCATTGAAGAAGTGGGGACATTATTTGTTATCTAATGAATTCATTTTGTACATTGATTATCAATCACTACAATATTTAAATAGTCAAGGTAACTTGAGTCAAAGACATTTTAAACTGGATAAATTTATGTAGTTATTCATTTGTGTTGAAGCATAAAAGTGGTAAATCTAATAGAGTGGTAGATGAATTAATTAGAAGGAATAATTTATTATTTGAAATCATATTTGGTTTTGATGAGATGAAGCCTATGAATGAGAATGATGTTAATTTTGCCAAGGCATGACAAGTATGTACATTGCTAGTAAATATGGATAGAGCCAAGTGGTTAGAATTTTCTAATTCAAGATTATTTGTTGTTTATAGGAAATGAATTATGTATTCCTAGATGTTCTATGAGAGAAAATTGATTAAAGAGAAGCATGGTGGTGGATTAGCTAGTCAATTTGGTATTGATAAGACATTAGCTTTGGTGTGTGAGAATTACTATTCGCCTAAGTTGTATGTGGATGTAAAGAAATTTGTACAAAATTATAGAATATGTCTAGTATCAAAGGGAAGTAGTTAGAATATGGGATTATATTAGTCATTGAGTATTATAGAGAGACCATGGGATGATGTTAGTATAGATTTTGTGTTAGGATTCCCAAGAATTTAAAGATGAGTTGATTCAATTTTTATAGTAGTTGATAGATTTTCCAAGATGGTACTCTTCATTTCTTGTAAGAAAACTAACGATATTGTGCCTGTAGCTAATTTGCTTTTCAAAGAAATTATGAGATTGCATGGATTTCCCAAGAGTAATGTGTCAAAGAGAGATATTAAATTTTTTGGTCATTTTTGAAGAACATTGTGGAAAAATATGGATATTGATTTAAAGTTTAGTTCAACACATCACCCACATATTAATGGACATATACAAGCCATAAAATTTGGGAAACTTGTCAAGGTGTTATCCAGTTATAGGATAGGTAGTTGGGACTTAGTGTTACTACAAGCTAAGTTTTTTCTACACTAATTCAATGAACTTGAGTACAAGAAGATCATTATTTTAAATTAGTATGGAAGAGTTTGAGAAATGTTTTAGAGTTAAGAAAATTATCCAGAGTGGATAAGAGAAGTGCAATAAGTAAAGATTATGTAGAATATATGAAGGAAGTACACCAAGATTTGAGAAGAGAGTTGGAGAAGATGAATGGTAAATATAAGGAGCATGTAGATAAGAAAAAGGCACAATAAATATGAGATTAGAGACTTAGTCATGGTTTATTTGAGAAAGAAAAGATTTATGTAAGGAACATAACAAGCTAAAGAAAAAGAAAATTGGACCATGCAAGATAGTCAAGGAATTTTATAGTAATTTACTTATGAGATTGAATTACCTAGAGAATTTGGGATAGCACCCATATTCAACATTTTAGATTTGTATGATCTATAGTAATTTACTTATGAGATTGAATTACCTAGAGAATTTGGGATGTCACCCATATTCGACATTTTAGATTTGTATGATTTGGAGAAAGTAATAAACGAGTTGGAACAAAGGTTGATTAGATGTCAAATATATCAAAACAATAAGTTGAAGGGACAAAAGAAATTCTAGACAGTAGAATTATGTCGAGAATAAGAAATAAGAGTTCTAATGAATATTTGGTTAAGTGGAAAGTTAGTCTAGTTAAAGATTCTACATGGATTTTCATGGTTGAAGTAGACCATTATGGTTTTCCTTTAGCTAAAAGCCTTGATCAAAAGTGAGAAGCTCACTTTTCAATTACCTAAGGTGTATGATGCAAGAGCATCACAAGCTTACAAGTAATATTGTATCAACCAAAATACTTGTTTTGTGTTTGTTATGTTTTGTAGTTGTTTGTCAATTGTCATTTTGCATTGTCATTGTTTCATAATAGTGAATTTAAGATAGTCAACAATGATCTAGCTATGTGTTACTACATCTGTAGCCAATCATCATAGCAGTTTGAACATAGCATCATATGATCATCATAAACATCACATGTCAAGTTTTGTACTTAAAGCCAATCATCATAGCAGTTTGAACATAGCATCATATGATCATCATAAACATAACATGTCAAGTTTTGTACTTAATGTCTTATTATAATTGCAAACATGTATTCATTGTAAAAATGACACCTTAATTGGACTGTACAAAGGATTTGAATCTTGCATCAAAGTAGGAGGTTACCTATTTAGTTACTGGTCTTAGGGAGGTTCGTGTAAGGAGCCACATCATGTTTTTAGATCCACATCTTGAGGGACATCAAAGATTGTCATTTAACACATTTCAAGAGATTCACCTAATTTCAAAACATAATTAAGGTTGAAATGACCATTTAATATGGGGCATTGATCTCACGTGCATAGAATAATATACTATGTTTTTGCTTGGCACCATCTTACGTCTTTCTTATTTATAAAAGGTGGCCAAATCAATTAAAGGGATGTCGTGGGAGATTAGAGGGTTGTACTTTAGAATTTAAAGACCTTAGAAGATCTAGATTGTAATTTCAAGGTCTATGCCTAGCTACCATTGAAGCTCATGAAGTTTATGATGTAACTATGTTTTGAAGCAAAAAAAGTGTTTCCATTATGTGAATTTATATTATTTGTTGTGTGAAGGTGTTATGAGTTATCATTTGTTGTGTGATTAGATAGTCTTTAATTAGACCCCCCAATTATGGTTGCATCAAATGTAAGATAGAAGGTGTTAGCAGGTTACTTGACAGAGCCATCTAGAGGAGATTATAAAAGATGTGGAGGTCGAAAGCCGACAGAAGACACATCCCTTGATATAATAGATATAGTATATGTAGATAGGAGATAGTAGAATGTAAGTAAGCATGATAGAGGATAGAAGTATATTTTGATGTAAATCATGACATAGAAGTCATATATGTAACTAATAAAGCAAAGGCTTAGACCTGCCGGAGGATGGACTAATGTATATCTTTGATGGCTACTAATATACATATATATATATGGAGATCTGTCGGTATTGGGTAATTCTATGTGTTATCTTGTTTTGATGTATATGTAATGCTCTATTATGTTATTCTTTATGTTTTGCTATCAATCTCTAGCTACCTGACCGAGGTATAAACTAACTACAGAGACTTGACTGAGGACTGGATCTCTAGACCAGTATTCCCTCTACATTTCTTGCTAACATTTGGTTCTGTTATGGGGACCCTAGAAGAAGGTAGTTAAAGATGAAAGGGAAAAACATCTAAAGAAGTAGTGTAGAATTCCGAAGAGGAGAAAACGTGAGATTGGCAGAATTTTTTTAAATTGTGGAGAAATTCAAGTCTCCTTAGGTTTCTACCTCTGTGAGAGGGGGCAGGCACTTAAGGGGATGGCAAGTGAAAAGGGGGTAGGGTCCGCAAGGACCTTTCAAATGATGTGATGCTTCAAATAATGATTCCATGGGATATAAAAGGACTAATGGAACACCAAATCCAGCAAACCCGTGGCAAAAGGAGAGCAACGGAAGAAAAAGATCGGCGAAGAAATTAGGACCAGAATGGAGCTAAGCAGAGAAGAGATATTGAAGCAAACTTAGAAGAGACAAGAACGTTACCGCAGAAGAATGGAAATGGCACAAATGATGGAGGAAAAAAGGATGATAGAAGATGCAGAAGAAAAGATAGAAGAATTTGAAGAGTGCGCCACAAAGGGTGCTGCCGGAAGAAAAGAAGAAAACAAGCGCATCATGGAGGATGTTGCTGAGCACGCCAAGGAGGGTACTACCATAGAAAGGAGGATGGATGGCAAAGGCATAGATGATGTGATGGAAAATGTTGAGGAGTGCGCCACTGTGGGTGCTATTGGAGAGGAATGCGGAAGAGAAAGAGAAGGAATGGGTGAATTAGGGTTTATTCCATAAAGTGCCAGAGAAGATGAAGTAACACCAAAAATTTTGAAGATAGATGAGGAATATATAAAGGAGCTAATTTTCCAAAGCATAGAAAAGATAAGGGAAGAAGGAGAAGATGTGGTAAATATTGAGAGGAGTATTGAGGGTTTTGGAAGAGTATTTAAATCATCATTCGATGTCGACATGATGTCATTCATAAATGGAAGAGTATCCCCTAATTTGAAGAGACACTATGAAGAGATACAACCCATGGACCATGAGTCACCTTGAGTGCCATATAAAGTCAAGAGAATTTTAATAGCGAAGGAAGATATTCAAGCAAACAAAGAAGCAGAGAGAAGAGTAGAGATTCAGAGCAATTTTATAGAGATTTTAGGAGAAGATTACTTTGAGATCTGACTACAGAGAGACAAGGGAAGATAAGGAAAGAAATTTGATAGATGATAGTTGAACCAAAGAAGTAGACCAGAGGAAATCTACTGCAAAGTACCAGAGAGTTGGAGGAAGGCAATCATGGATACCCTAGTTAAGTTACGTGTATTTAAGAAGGATACTACTGAAGTAGTAGAGAACATCTTTGTTTTGGAGTCTATTTAAAACTAGAAGGGAGTAACAAGGGATGAAATTAAGTTGTTTGACTTCATAGGCACCTTGTGGAATGAAGCATTGAAGTGGTATAGGAAGACATGCCCAGACAGTGACAAGGAATGGGATGGGATCAAGAAGCTATTTTTGGAAAACTTTGGAGTTCCGGATGTTCTGACAGAAGGAGTAAGTAAGATGAGAGATTTGATGCAACTGGAGAAAGAATCAATAAAGGAGTTTGATAAGAGATTTAAGGAGACAACTAGGAGATTGGAGGAACCATTAACTGAGAAGCAGAAAATAGAATGGTTTATTTTTGGAATAAGCCCTAAAATAAGGTCAGCCCTAGATGGAAGGACTTTTGAAACATATGCAGAAGTAGTGACATTGGCCTACTGGATAGAGTCTCAATTTTGGCGCAGACAATATAAGATGAAGGAACACGTAGAATTGGAGAAGTTGAAGTTGGAATTGGAGCAGTTGAAGCTGAGGTGGAGATAATAGTTAAGCAGGAGGAGAATACATAAAAGGAAAGACCTAATATTTGGTGGTTATACTGGACAAGAGAAGGCCACATGAGGAATGAATGCTCTGGGATGAAAGGTGAAAGACAAGCTACCACAATAAAAGCAAACACCAAAGCAACAATGAAAAAAGTCAATTCAGTATACTGTGGATTATGCAGAGAATGGGATAACCATGAAATATTATATTGTCCTTCACAGAACTTCCAGAGGAAAAGAGACTTTGCTGATGAAGAAGATGAAGCATGGTATGGTGGAAACAATACAAACTCTGTGGAAAGTAGTAATATGACATACATGGAATAAATAAATTCATATTATCAGGACTACAAGTAGCCAAGTTGGAGGAATCAGAGGAATGTTAATGCAATATAAAATTCAAATTCTAGTTGTCCATCATATGGAAATAACTTTAATAATGATGACAGAGAATGGTTTGGAGGCTACAGAGGAGGCAGAGGCCATGGAAGAAATCAAAGAAGGGGTGAGGATGCCACATGCTTCAATTGCAGTAAATTAGGACATTTTTCTAATGAATGTTGAGCTGAAAAGAAAACACAAAGTTCATTTTGTAATAGCACAGAGCATGATCTATTTTCTTGTGAGAGAACAACAATACTTCTGGAATGCACAACCGCAATCCAAGAGTGATGAGCTACAGAGCTTGAACAATCAAAAAGGAGCTAGGATCATAAGAAGGGAACCTACGAAGAAAGGAGCAAGAACTTGTTGGAAGAACAACAGAGAGGAGACAGACATATCTTCAAATGAATCCACAGAAGAAGAAGAGTACTACCAAAGAAGTACACCAAAACATATCAGAAAGGAGAGAAGATAAAGGAAGGAGAAAGTTGTGGTAGTAACAAGACAAGGAACCAATACCAGAAGGCATTGTATCATTGAGATAGTGAGGAGGATGACGAATTTGTTCCGACTAAGAAATAGCATGAAGAAGTTGTGAAGGAGGCTAAACAAACAATAAGGAAGGAGCAAGAAAAGGAGAAGCAATACAAATAGTTTTTCACCGAAGCAGAAGTGGATGTTCTCAAGCAGTTAGCCCAATTAACATAGCAACATATACTCATTGAGAAACTGAAGCAATTCTCTAAGTACTGGAATAAGGAACAAGTTTAAAAGAGTCAACTTTGGAGGATGGGAAGAACAAATAGAGAATGGGACACAAAACCACTTATGGTGGATGTTCACATCAATCACAGAAAGGTCTGGAATGTCATGATACATCTAGGAGCAGATGTCAACATGATCACAAAGGAACTATGGGAGCAAAAGACCTAAACTATCAGAAACCATTTACAACATAATATTGGCGGATGAATCTCATATGTAGATAATGGGAACATGGAATCAAGCTGAAGCTAACTTGATGGGGATCAAACATGTTTTAGATTTCATTGTGGTAGCCATGAAGGATCAAGGAGAAGCTTTCAATGCACTTTTGGGCTTGAGATGGTTTCTAGATGCAAATGGTGTCATAGACTCCCAGAAAGAAGAGTTATCATTTGTCAATAAGAAAAAAATTGTTAACATCCCTCTGGGATCATCAATGGAAGAAGCATATATAGAATAAACTAATCAAGATGAATACAATGATAAGGATGCAAAGAATCTCTATACAATCACAAGGTTGGATGCAAAAGAGACAATAGAAGAGCCTAATTCTAAGGGAGAAGGAGAGATAGAGGATGATCACCATAGTACAGATAGTGAGGAGGTTTTAGAAGCCTATATGAGAGAAGAACCAGAACTAGAAATAAGGAAAATGCTTGGTTACCGGAGGATATTCACAATCAGGACAGACGAAGAAGACATACTGCAATCCTCCGTACTTCATCAAAACTCATCGAAGGTTACCTGCAACACCTTTAAGGAGGATAAGGAAGATATGGAGCAAAGATCTCACCAAGTAAGTCACATTTTGAAAGGAATTTCACATATGAAGTTGCTTAGGTTTTCAGACGTGCAGGACCTACATAAATACCTAGCAGAAATGGTGGTAATTTTTCAGACGAAGAGATAAGATTATAGGCTACACAACACACATTGGCATGCAATGTTACAAATTGGTGGAGCACACACAAAGATACAATTGACCTATAGTCAACATTCAAGATATTCATCAAGACAAGATATTTTCTGAAGGAAGGAGAATATGACACAATACCTAAGTATTCAGGTCAGATCTCCCCACAAGAACACTTGTCTATGTATATAATGGTATGGAAAGGTAGAAATAAATATAATGAGGTATTATATACCCACTTATTTTATTGGACACTCTCACCAATTGCACAAACATGGTATATAAATCAAGAACGAAGGAAAGAAACTAGATATTGGGAAGAATTGCAAAAATACTTCATTCATACTTTCTCATTTTTTGATCTAGACAAAAACATACACAGTACTCATCAGAATTAGGGAGATCACTTTTCAACAAGATGCAGAAGAAGAAGAAGCCAGACCAGAACAGAGCTCACTACCGACAAAAATAGAAGGCATTTGGAAAGTCATTGAATGGATGAATAAAGAATCATATCCAGAGAAATACAAATGCTACAAAACATCATAGTAGGAAGAAGAAGAGAATAAAGAACCCAAAATAAAAATAGAACAAGGTGAAAGAGAGCTAGCAAAATCAATAGACATCAAGGAAAATTACTACAACAAGCCCGTCTAGCTAAGGGAAGAAAACTTTGCTAAAGAAGGAGATCTGAAGCTAGCTAAGAGACTAGTGGGACGAGAAGGAGGTGGCACAAGTAATAGAAATTTTGTCTGAGTATGAGGATTTGTTCCCCAGAAAGTTCATAGAGATGAAGGGAATCAAGGAGGAAGCTGGAACAATGAAAATTCAACTGAAAGAAGGCTACAAATCAATCAAGAAAAGGCCATACAGGATGAACCCAAATATGAAGAAAAAAGTCAAAGTAGAGCTTGCTAAGATGCTAGAAGTAGGGATCAAAAGTTGGTAGAGGAAGTAGAGTGGATCAGTCCAATGGTAGTAAAAATAAGAAAATAGGAGAAATCAAGATCTGCAGAGACTATAGGGAGTTGAATAAGTCTTGTATTCATGATCCTTTCCCTACACCATTTATAGAGGAAATCCTAGAGTCAATTGCCGGCAGGGAAATCTATTCCTTCATTGATGGATTCTCTGGATATCACCAAGTAAAAATTAGAGAGAAACATCAACCCAAAACAACATTTGCATCTAAACTAGGATCTTTCATGTACATTGTTATGCCTTTTGGATTGAAAAATCCACCTGCAATATTCAGTAGAATCATGGTCAATGCATTCAAAGAGTTTATACATGATTTTTTGGAAGTCTATTTGGATTACTGGATTGTATTTGGACTGATAAAAGATCACACACAAGCATTACGATTGATGTTGAACAAGTGTAGGAGCTTGCAAATTTCCCTAAACTTAAAGAAATGCACTTTTGCGGTACCATTTGGAACACTATTGGGTCATATAATATGTAAAGGACTGATGGTTATCCTCTAAAAGTTGCTATTATTCAAAACTTGCTGCCACTGAAAACCACATCTGATGTCAAAACATTCTTAGGGTATACTGGTTACCACTGGAAATTCATCAAGGGATATGCATCCATCTCCGCACCTATAGAAGAAATATTGAAGAAAAAAATAGGGCAAAAGTATTACGTGGAATGAGTAGCATCAAAAGGTATTTGACACTCTGAAGCAAAAGATAGCAAAAGCAACAATACTCATATTTCTGGACTGGGAAAACACATTT
This sequence comes from Cunninghamia lanceolata, assembly GCA_027924645.1. NCBI lineage: Eukaryota > Viridiplantae > Streptophyta > Pinopsida > Cupressales > Cupressaceae > Cunninghamia > Cunninghamia lanceolata. The sequence goes on along the minus strand of BSBN01000416.1, from coordinate 334,571 downwards.
CATGTTCATGTGGATGCATCAGGAATTGCAGTAGGAGTAGTGCTGACCCAGCCAAGAGGTTCTAAGGATCACCCTATAGCATTTTCAAGCATGAAGCTATCAAAAGTAGAGAAGAATTATACCACAACTGAAAGAGAATCTCTAGCAATAGTATATGTGACAAGGGTTGCTACAGTCCTCATCATTTAATTTTAATAAATGTCAATCCAAGGTGGTGTCCATGGCTATATGCAAAAGGGAGGAAGAATAAATTGCATGGCAATCTTTTCTATAAAAGGGAATTGACAATAATTGCATGAAACAAACTAGGTTTTAAACTCTGCTGAAAAAGACAACTTAATCTAAGGAAACTAATAACTTGAGCAACTAATGTAATTCTGTAATAAAGGAATTACACAATAGAAAAACAACTTAATCTAAGGAAAGTAGGAACATCAAAAGTAATTCTGAATAAAGGAACTACATAACAACAAAGCAACTAATCAAACTAGGAAATATAGTCCCTACCCTTCGGTTGGTCCAACACGTTGGAAACCATAACCTGTTGGAAACCATAACATGTTGGAAATCATAACCAGTTGGAAACCATAATTTGTTGGAAATCATAATGTGTTGGAAATCATAATTAGCTGGAAACCATAACCTGCTAGAAATCATAACCTGCTGGAAACCATAACGATATATTATAATTATAATTATATAATATAATATTATAATATAGATTAGATATATTATTATAATATAGATTAGATATATTATTATAATATTTTATAGTAATTATTAAATATAAGATAGTATTATATTATATATAATAATTAAAATTATATATTATATTATATTCTAATTCTAATTCTAATTATATTATATATTATATTTAGGATTAGGGTTACTACTTAAGTTAGAATTAGGGTTATTATTAGGGTTAGGGTTACAATTATGGTTAGAATTAGAGTTAGGGTTAGCTTTAGTGTTAGGATTAGGGTTAGGGTTAGGGTAAGGGTTCAAAATATAATTAGGGTTCAAATTATGGTTAGTGTTATTATTAGAGTTACGACCAAAATTATGGTTAGATAGATTTTAAATAGGGTTAGATTTAGAAATGCAATTAGATTGAGAGTTTTGAGGCTTATAAAACAATGCTAGGGTAATGCTATGGTTGTGGTTAGAGTCAGGGTTAGATTTAGAATTAGGGTACCTATTTTTAAGGAATATTTTGATCTCATTGTTGAACCTTAACCCTAATTCTTACAATAACCCTAACCCTTTTACTAACCCTGACCCTAATTCTAACAATAACCCAAACCCTAATACTAACCATGATTCTAATTCTAACCCTAATTATAATTATAATCCTAACATGAAGCTTGACCCTAATTCTAACCCTAACCGTAAAATTGATTGTAACTGTAATTTTAATTCTAATACTGATTCGAATCCTAATTCTAACTGTAACCCTAAATCTCACCCTAACCCTAACCCTTATTATAACCCTAAACCTAGTTTTGACTGTAATTCTCATTCTAATAGGAACCCTAACCCTAACTCTAACCCTAACCCTAACCCTAATTCTAATCATAACCCTGATTCTACCCTAACTATAACCCTAATTTTAAATCTAACAATGACCCTAATTCTAACCCTCACCTTAGTCCTAATTCTAACTATGATTTTAACCCTAATCCTAACTTGAATTCTAACCCTAACTCTAGCCCTAACCTTAAACCTAACTGTAACTCTAATGCTTAACCTAAATCTAATTATTACCATAATTCTTATAGTAACCCACCTTAATTCTAACCCTAATTCTAATAGGAACCCTAATCCTAACTCTAAACCTAACCCTAAACAGGTAATTCTAATCATAACCCTAATTCTATCTTAACTATAAACCTAATTTTAAATCTAAAAATAACCCTAATTCTAACCCTAACCCTTATTCTAATCCTAAATATAGTTCTAATTTTAACGCTAACCCTAAAGCTAACTCTAACCCTATGCCTGACTATAATTCAAACCCTAACCCTAACCTTAACCCTAATTAAACTTTATGCTAGGTAACTCTAATTTGAACCCTAACCCTAATTGTAACTCTAATTTTTATCCTAGTTCTAATAGTAACCCACCTTAATTCTAACCCTAATTCTAATAGGAACCTTAATCCTAACTCTAACCCTAACCCTAATTCTAATCATAACGTTGATTCTAACCCTAACCCTAACCCTAACCCTAATTCTAATTATAACCCTAACTATAGCCATAACCCTAATTCTAACCTTAATTAGAATTATAGTTAGGGTTAGGGTTAGGGTTGGGTCATTTCAAATGCTTACTTATCTTTATTTCATTATTATATCTTATCTTTTAGAGTTTTGTGCTTTGTTGAGATCTATCCTTTACCCACCCTAGCCACCCTAACGTTAATTCTAACATAAATCCTAATTATACACGTAACCCTAATTCTATCCATAACCCTAACCCTAATTTTAACTCTAATATTTACCCTAACTCTAATTCTTACCCTAATTCTAATAGTAACCTGTTGGAAACAAGATAGATAACTGAGAGGGGGGTGAATCAGTTATCTCAAATATCTTTACTTTCTTTTCTCCTTTAATAATTAGTGCAGCATCAAAACATATAAGCATACATAATCATGAGAGCAAAAATAAAATCAACACACATAACACAAGGATTTTTACGTGGAAAGCCCTGTTAAGGGAAAAACCATAGGGTGACTAACCCAAGATTGTATTCTTTGTTAAAAGAATAAGAAGTACAAAATGGCACTTGCTAATTAGGGCTCACTGCCTGAGCACACTGCTCATAAGAGGCACACTGCCTACAAGAGACTCACTGTTTACAAAGTTTATAGAAGGTAACCAGGTGTTTGAACCAATGAGAGGCATCCACAAATGCTGAAGTTCAGTTCCAGTTAGGCTCAATAAACTGATCTAATGCACTTCATTCTTCCTCTGCTCTAGTGTTGTTGCTCTGTCACATACCGGACATGTATTGCTGCTTCCACACTTATCTCAGCCTTTCTTCGCACCTTATTTTATCACATCTACATATACACACTCCTTCATACTGGAAACCATCTGGTATATATATCTGCACCAAGGATTTCAACAACTTTCTAGTCAGCAACCAGAATACTCAAGATATTTACAAGATATTGATCTGTCAGCTGAATCCAGTCTACTCTGCCTGTCAGGAACCCAACACTCAGATGCTCATATCTTTTCCATGTTTTATCACTAGAGGCTCAATCTTTGGAATCTAGTAGTCATGATACTCCTCTTGTCTTATCCAAGTCCATAACTTGTCGAGTTACACCATCTGAGAGATCCAGACCTAATTGTCAGACCTTGCTACATGCTCTATTCTTGTTCACCAGACCAAAACACTCTTCAATCTGACTTCTGGTATAGGCATACTATGTGCTGTAGATGTGTGGGATAGACTTTGTTGCCATCAATGACAACACTCATGAAGCCACACAGTGTCTCTTGCCAACAATCTCCCCCTTTGGCATTGATGGCAACACTTAGTGAAAAATGACTAAGTGTTGCAACAAACTCCCTCTTGGCTAATGCTCTATCTTATGCACTATTTTACCAGAGCTCCCCCTTAGCTGGATTCCACATTTTTCACTACTCCTCACTCCCCCTTTGACATCAATGGAAAAGGGCGGAATCCACACACCAAAATTTACAAAAATTAACCTATACATAGCCGCATAATTATATATACATGTTATACTTACATGTGCTTAAGTATATCCGCAAAAGTGGCCTTCAACTGTATAAATTCTGTTGCCCAGCTCTACTTCATCCTGTCCAAAATGGAGATGTGACCACTCAACAAAAATTCATAAGCTTCTACCCTTCTTAAGTCTGCCGAATCACTGGTCAGGGCTGTGGTCTGAGCATCTGTTAAGGCCTCATGCATTGCCTCTAACTTAGGGATGATTATCCCTCTAAGTTCACTTGTTCTACTTATTATATTCTTCTTCTCTTTGTCCAGCCTCTTTATTTCATTTATAATGGCAATAGCCTGGCATTCTTGATTCATTATGGATGTAGTGAGGGGATCAAAATTCTGAGATAAACTTGACAGTTTACCTTCTTTTTCTTTCACCTTCTTTTTAATATCCTCTGTCACTTTGGACCAAGATAGACAAAATTTGTACATGTCCCCACCATCTTTAAGAGCATTTTCAAGGCTCTTTATCCCAATATCTAGGGTCCTCCTATCATTAGCTATGAGTCCCTGTACTTTAGTGAATCTCTTTCCCAAAAACTCTTTCCAGACCTTTTCTTCTGCCGATTTCTCTAAGGAATCAAAATGTGTGCTAACAGAGTTTATTAGAGATTTCAAGTTACCAGATGTAGAGGCCAAAGGATCCTTTTGAAAAGATGGCATGATCTTCTCCAGCATACCAGATGCAATCTCTAATAGCTCGCAGTCTTCTATGTGAGACTTCAGAAGCTTTTCTTTTGCTTTAGCTTGGGCAAAAGATGCTATTTTCATTGTCTGGACCAGAGAGAGGGAATCAAAATTTAGTGGTCCTTGGAATAGTTTCGGTTCATCTATCTCCATCATCTCTTTGTTCAAGAAATTCTTCATTGCCTCTGTAGTGTCTCTTGCCGGAGACTGAGGCTTCTTTTCTTTTGGAATCTGAGAACTATCATCAGAGATCTTCTCTGTTTGTTCTTCTTCTCTTCCCTTTACCTCCTATTCTTGACTCAATTTCTCCTCTTTTCTTCTTTCTCGTTCAGTTCCTGGATCTGGAGTGTCTACAGTGGGATCTGGAGGAGAGATGTTAATTGCTTCATGAGCTTCCTCTTCCAGAATAGAGGAATCCAAGTCCATAGACTTCTCATCTATCTCTTTTGATCCTTCTACATTTTTGTCAGTAGATTATGTATTTGATGCATTTAATCCTTCGACATCCATGGTAGAAGGTTCTTCATCTATTTCCTCTATAATAGGAAGATTGAATCTTTTGAAGGCATTCCAGAGGATGTCTTATGTTTCTCTTGCTACCTGATCAGTTTCTCCAAGCATAAGTTTGTTCATTCTTGCTTTGGTCCGGAATTCATCCTTGCAGCCCTTAAAGATCATGTTCATTTGCTTTGGAGTAATGGAAGGATAGAGATGAATTGCAATCTATTCTCGAATTTCTAAGTCCTTTACCTTGGCATTCTCTTTTCTAAGTTCAAGTACCTTCTCTAGACTTTTGGGAATTAATGAAATGATTTCAATGAATGCTTTATTATAAATATTCAGGTACCTGACTATAGCATCTTCCAAGATCCTCTTGTCAATATCACTATATTCATCATAAAATTCTGTTACTGGTTGCAGATTCCCATCCATAGTGACTGCCTTGATGATATCATCAATAGAAAGAGTGGGCTTTTCAACAAATTCTTCTGCCTTTTCTTCTTTGTTTTTACCGACAGAGGATTCCCTGGATGTTTTCTTCTTCTTTATTTTCTTAACTTCCTCATCAGACTCTATTTCTTCATCATCCTTTTGAATTATGTAAGACCTTGTGGCTTTTGTTTTAGTTCTCTTTTCTCCCTTTCTGGATGTCTTGGCTTCTAGTTTGGAGGCTCTTGAGCTCTTAGGGGTGGCAAGTGCAGAGCTCTTGGTGGATCTAGTTCGGGAGGAGGCTTGTACCGGAACACTTCCTTTTTCTACTTCTTGTTTCTCTTTCTCAGCTCTTTCTATTTTCTCTCTGTTTGCATCAACTGCCTCTTTTGATATGCCATATCCTTGGGCAATTTCCTCTACTTCCCTTCTAACTTTCCTTTTTATCTCTGGTTGTCTCAGCTCAACATGTATCTTTACACTTAATTCTTGAAAGGTTCCAAACCTTTCTGCCTTAGGGTCCTTTGGCTGGCTCAACAGGTGTTGAATGAGTAGCCCCAAGATTTTCTCATCTACTTCGTAACCCATTGGCATTATCCACACTATTTTGGGCTCAACTGCCTCCATTAGGCATTGATCAGTATCTACCATAAAACACACTGTATCTTTGTATTTTTCTACTATGGATTGAGGTATCCTTTCTCTGGCTTGCATCATACTTTGGAAGTTCTTAAAGTATCCCCAGAGTGCTATGCTTTGAGCCTTAGCATCACCAAGTCCATACATATAGTCTATGATCTGTATGGCAACTGGCCTGTCATTTTGCCATACCCAACCACTTGATCTGAGTAGCTCATTCATAGAGTAAAAGAACAGACATAGTATTAGACAACCATATTTGAAGGAATTCTTCTTATCCTTTTTGATCTTTTGCAAGTTTTCTAATAGCTGATTTAGGAGAAGGTCGCATAGATCATAATCTGCATTTTCCCTTAGCATCTGATATGCTGTATATATTGCAATCCCAAACACAGAGTTCTCCCTGCTAGAGTGATAGATCTTATATCCTATTATCATTGAAGCAAACTTGACATCTGGATCTATGATGTCATCAATTGTCATTGCTCTTTTGTCAAACTTAGATTTGGTGACTTCAGTAACTGTCTGGTTTTTGACAGATTTGAGTGCAAGTAACCTACCGGATGAGTGCAGTCTAGTTACTGCCCTAATAGCATCTTTTTTTATCTTGAAGGGCTTCATTAACCACATGAAGTTGTCATGTATTCTACTAAGAACATAATGGACCCAATCATCTTCTGCAAAATAGGGAAAGTAGATGCAATGTCCAAAGTGCTTATCCCGGAGGGCCTTGTATTGAGGTTTGAGTTCAAAACTTTCATCTATTAATTGTTTATGATAGATGTCCATCAACTTGGATTCTCCAAAAATCCTCAATATTGGCGTGGATGTAAACCCTAACATCTTCTATGTGCAGTACCCCATGCGGAATGCTAGAAAAAGTGCCTAAGGGATCAACTTCTAGGGATTTGTAGGGGTGTTTCTTGAACTTTGGGCACGACCTATCAGTGATCTTAACAACCATTGGAGTAGCCATTTTGCAAAGGATTCAGAGAGAGATTTTCAGAATGGAAGTACATTTTTACACTTTAGGGTTCGAAAAAAGAGCCGGAACAAATCACTAGTTGAATTGGATTTTGCAATTGATCTTTGAGAGAGTTGTTGATACTTTTATGCAAAGCTCTTCTTTTCTTCTTGAATGCAAATGTGCAAATAATGAGTGAAAGAACCCTTTTATTCTTTTGCAAACCCTAATTTCTTTTTGCAATAAATGCACAACTGAAGTTATCTGGTTGCCTTGTTCTAAGAGAGATCTTTTTGAATCACTGAGATGCACTTAGAATCATTTTTAGTGATAAATGATAATGTATCTTCTTTCCTCCAATCATACCATGGATCCGTAGATCAAGATATCTTAATTTGAATCATACCGAATCTGTGTGTGAAAATCCTGATTTACCGGATGGCTGTCAAACCGGATCAATCTTGGATGATTAAACTCTTGCAAAATTCCATGCGGATCTTTCATATTTTCACTGAGGGTTATTTAGATAATTTTCTGAGAACCCTTTAATCCACATCATTCCATGTGCCAAATTTAGGCACCAATTGACTGGTTGGGGGAATTTATTTTTCTGTGTTCCCCCCTGAGCCAGAGCTCATCTGTTCAGTTTCTGGAAGGAATATCAGCACCAGATTCTGGTGCAGATCCATCCCCAACATTTTATGTACTCTTCTTTACCCAAATCTTGCTCATCTCCCTTTGAACTTCATCCGCATTCACTTTGCCTTTTCCCTTGTCTTGATTTTGATTATGATGCACCGGACCCTTTTTATCCTAATTTTTACTTCTACAGATTTTGGCAATATGACCGGATCTATTGCAATTGTAACAAACAACATTTCTTTACATATTTGACTGATATCCTCTTGATCTGCATTGATTAGCCATATGTCCCATTCTATTGCATGCAAAGCATCTGCCATTGAATGAATTGTTTATTTGCATATTTCTGCATTCATGAGATTTGTGACCATACCTTTTGCAGTTGAAACATTGTCTAGAGAAGGATGGATTGGTCTGATTCATTCTCCTTCTGCACTGAGTTGCTTTATGACCAAAGTTGTTGCAATTGAAGCAGTATCCATTGAAGGATGGATATATTTGAGCATTTGGTTGCCTTATCGGAGGTCTTCTAGGCCTGTTTCTTTGATTTCCTGATCCAAAATTCTTCTGACCAGATCCAAAGCTTTCACCTTTCTCATATCCCAAGCCACGCTTGTCATCTACCCTCTTTTGGATTTCAAGAAGAACTTCAAGTTAAGTTGAGCTTATCTTGAATTTCTCTTTGTATTCATTTGTTGTTTGAAGACTTGTTTAAGAGTGTCTATCTGATTTTCAAGTTGTTCTTCATTGTCTCTAGCTTCTTCAAGATCAGATTCAAGATGCCTGATTATTCTGTCCATTTTGTGGCAGTCCTCTGTTTTCTCCTTGAGAGATTGTTTTAGATTATCTTTAGTTTTCCTTTTCTCTTCAATTTCTTGGGTGAATCTCATAACCCCTAATTCCATCTCATGCCTTACCATAATGACCTCTTTTGATAGCTTCTCACATAGATTATTTTTCTCATTCAGATCGTCATTAGTATCATTGGCTTCACTTTGACTTGTTAATTTTTGAAGTAGTTCCTTTCTCTTTTTCACAGAGATACTCAGTTTTTCTTTTAGCTTATTTATGAAATCATCAGCTTGTTTGAGTCTTTCTCTCAAGTTATTGACTTCAGAGTGAGAATGCTCAAGATCATCTAGGGCAGACTGAAGTTGTTCCTTCATACCATACATATCCATTGAGATTCCCAGATCTTCCTCAAGCTGTTAGGCTCTATTTAGAGGAACTTAGCTCTGATACCAATTGTTGGAAACAAAGCAGATAACTAACAGGGGGGTGAATCAGTTATCTCAAATATCTTTACGTTCTTTTCTCCTTTAATAATTAGTGCAGCATCAAAACATATAAGCATACATAATCATGAGAGCAGAAATAAAATCAACACACATAACACAAGGATTTTTACGTGGAAAGCCCTGTTAAGGGAAAAACCATGGGGTGACTAACCCAAGATTGTATTCTCTATTAAAAGAATAAGAAGTACAAAATGGCACTTGCCAAGCTCACTGCCCAAGCACACTGCTCACAAGAGGCACACTGCCACAAGAGACTCACTGTCTACAAAGTTTATAGAAGGTAACCATGTGTTTGAACTGATGAGAGGCATCCACAAATGTTGAAGTTCAGTTCCGGTTAGGCTTAATAAATTGATCTAATGCACTTCATTCTTCCTTTGCTCTAGTGTTGTTGCTCTGTCACATACCGGACATGTATTGCTGCTTCCACACTTATCTCTACCTTTCTTCACACCTTATTTTATCACATCTACATACACACACTCCTTCATACTGGAAACCATCTGGTATATATATCTACACTAAGGATTTCAACAACTTTCTAGTCGACAACCAGAATACTCAAGATATTTACAAGATACTAATCTGTCGACTAAATCCATACTTGATTTGTGATGCATATCAAAAACATAGACATAGAAGTCATCAATCATGTCTGCCAACATTGTATGATCCCTCAAATAGCTTGATCAACATCAATTACTCATCCAGATTGAAGTCTAATACTTTGTCGGTCAGTTCTTCCTTAGTCTGCTCTGCCTGTCAGGAACCCAACACTCAGATGCTTATATCTTTTCTATGTTTTATCACCGGAGGCTCAATCTCTGGAATCTAGTAGTCATGATACTCCTCTTGACTTGTCCAAGTCCGCAACTTACTGAGTTACACCATCTGAGAGATCTAAACCTGATTGTCAGACCTTGCTGCATGCTCTGTTCTTGTTCACCGGACCAAAACACTCTTCAATCTGACTTCTCGTATACGCATACTATGTGCTGCGGATGTGTGGGATAGACTTTATTGCCATCAAGGACAACACTCATGAAGCCACACAGTGTCTCTTGCCAACATAACCCACCTTAATTCTATCCCTAATTCTAATAGGAACCTTAATCTTAACTCTAACCCTAACCCTAACCAGGTAATTCTAATCATAACCTTGATTCTACCCTAACTATAACCCTAATTTTAAATCTAACAATAACCCTAATTCTAAACCTAACCCTTATTCTAACCCTAAACATAGTTTTAATTTTAACCCTATCCCTAACCCTAACTCTAACCCTATGCCTGACTATCATTCAAACCCTAACCCTAACCTTAATACTAACCTGAACCCTAATTGAACTCTAAGCCTAACTCTAATTTGAACCTTAACCCTAATTGTAACTATAATTTTTACCCTAATTCTAATAGGAACCCTAATCCTAACTCTAACCCTAACCCTAACCCTAATTCCAATCATAATGTTGATTCTAACCCTAACCCTAATTCTAATTCTAATCATAACCCTAACACTAATTCTAACCTTAATTAGAATTATGGTTAGGGTTAGGGATGGGCCATTTCAAATGCTTACTTATCTTTGTTCCATTATTATATCTTTTCTTTTAGAGTTTTGTGCTTTGTTGAGATCTATCCTTTACCCACCCTAGCCAATACCATTAGGTTTCCATTTTCATAAGTAATATACCACTAATTTTAATCCTAACCCCAATTCTAACATTGGAGATTATTGTTAGGGTTAGGGTTGGGTCATTTTAAATGCTTCCATTGGTGCAATATTAATTCCCAAATTTATATTAATAGATAAACTCATTGGTATGGAGTAACTATTTAAAGACATCATTTGGCATCATAAGACAAACATATAATATGAAGTATTCCAACGCATGTACATTACACATAAGAATAGTATTTGTCCATATAATATTCTTATCTATTTCTTTGTAAAACTCTTACCCTTCAAAATTACACAAATCATTCACATCATGGTTGTTTGATTTGAGTTCCACAAATCACTCATGTTTTGTTTGGATCTCTTAGCCTTGTTTTAGGATCTTACTTTTTTAACCCCAAAATTACACTCGTTTGGTTGTAACTTTGCTTATTTAAAATCTAAAAAAATTCACATATAATAGAAATATTAATAAGAGTTGTTTTCTCATTTATTAACCCTAAGTTAATATTAAAACTTAAACCTTCAAATATTTTAATGGAATAATCAACCCTAATACATTTTTAATATTAAGTTAATACTAAAATCTACATTTGGCATGTCTAAATAAAGACCCTTTTAAATTTAATTATCATCATTTAAAAATGTAAATATATCATTTACAACTCTAATTATAAATTTGGATATGGCATTTAAATAATTAAGTAATAGACATTTTAAAATCTAATTATAATTTCAAAAAGGTTAGAACCAAACATTTGAAAGAATTAATGCTAAACCATAAAAAAATCCAAACTAACGATTATAAAGGTTAATTTAAAAAAAATATCAAGTCCAAAGTAAATACCAAATAAAGAAATAAGAACTATATATTTTAATAGTTAATTAATTTTACTTCCACTATATATTTTAATAGTTAATTAATTTTATTTCCACTAAAATCAAATTATGCTTCACCATTAGAATCCAAGTTATTATAAAAATAAAAATTGTGCATGTTCTATTTAACTTAACAATAGCTAGATTTTAGGAGTGCAAAAAAAGTAAGTTTCACATTTATTTGAAATGAAATATATTTTTCATTTTAATAGTTAATTAATTTTATTTCCACTAAAATTAACTTATGCTTCACCATTAGAATCCAAGTTAAAATAAAAATAAAAATTGTGCATGTTCTATTTAACTTTCTCAGTTAAAAGTAAGTTTCACATTTATTTGGAATGAAATATATTTTTCATTTTAATAGTTAATTAATTTTATTTCCACTAAAATCAAATTATGCTTCACCATTATAATCCAAGTTAAAATAAAAATAAAAATTGTGCATGTTCTATTTAATTTTGTCACTTTATGTAAGAAAAATAGCTAGATTTTATGAATGCAAAAAAAATAAGTTTCATATTTATTTGGAATGAAATATATTTTTCTTTTAGCCTCTGAAACTGAATTGATAGATTTAATTCAAGATGGAAAATAAATACATGTGCTTCCAGGCCCTCAGTTTAACCTATCTGTAAAGCTAAATTGAAAAATGTTGCTAAAAAATTATATTAGCCCAGAAACACTACACATAGCCTTCTGATTATTTAACAAATATAAATATTACTCAAAATTAAAAAAAGCCGTCAATTTAACGTATTCTATAAATCTAAGCTTTAAAATGTTGGTAAAAAATATATATAAACCTCAGAAACTCTATCCATAACCCAAGGCTTCGAATTATTTAACAAAATTAAATATGATAGATAGACAATAAATATGACAACAAATCTACATTTACTATACCTAAAACCCATAAGGTAGCCTCCCATATGACCACCAACCAACCAAAATAGACGAAAACAAATGCAACGCTAGTCTCAAGGGCACTTGGATCCACCCTTACAGTTCTTTCTGTCTCTGTAACATGGGCACTCATCTTTGTTACCATGTTACCCACTGGGAGCACATTTGCATAACATATAGCAACCATTGCAGTAATTCAAACACTGATCTTGGTGAGCTTGAACTTTTAGGAACCTCACCTTACATTTATCGCCACACTCTGCAAACAAATAACACCTTTTTAAAAAGGGAGAAAAGCCATAAACAAAAAGATCAGAATAGATGAAGCTGAGACCTGTAGTGATACAGAAAACAAAAACGCTAGCATTACACATGCAAATATTGATCACTTCATCTCCATAGTAATAGGAAATTGTTATGCCTTGCCTAACGCTCCAAGCCTATCTAGCAGCTTTATCTTTCTTGATTTTTATTGTGGGTTTTTGGGGGATTTATAGAAGCTGTGAGGGTTTGGTATTGTTAAATTATTAAAATGGGAAAAGATCATGCCAGGCAAACCCAAGTTTCCATTAATGCATATTTAATTTTATAGGTGCATAAAAAGGGTATTTTATTTGTGGGTCGAAATCAAATTCTAAGTGGAATTGAAGTAGAATTTATGCATATGCAAATAATACATCTTTTAGAGAAGGCATGTAAGTTTTAAGAAATTAAATTCATTAATGCTAATTAGGGAGAGTGGTAGTGAGAAGTACCATATGAATGTCAAGACTTGTTTCTGAGGAGTCCCCTTGAATTGCCTGTTTCGTTTGTGCTCCAGAAGCCAAACAACAACTCCTATGAAAATGAAAAATGCAACAGTAGTTATCCACATGGCTGGGGTAAAGGGGTGGATGAAGGCCCACGGGTCACTTGATCCCTTGTCTGTAATTGCTACAACTATTACCAGTCCTGTCTCCATGTAGGGTTGTGTGAAATCCACATACTTGCTCCTATTTGAAGTCACCGTTATATCTCCCACAACCGCATCGAATTTCTGCTTGAATTTTCACATTTTATTCCAGTCGGTTAAAAATATAGATTTAAAATACAGAAAAGAATAGAAGAAGTGGACTGACCTGGAGATGGTCCTGGTAGACGAGGTCATCATAGTAGCCTACAGTGGTATTGGCAGATCCATAAGGTATGAACTCATGTGGCAAGTCATAATCCAATCTATTGAGGACCGCTTTAAACACATCAATATAGAAACCTGTAATCTCATAACTCTGGTTTTGGGCATCTGCATTGTCATGAATTGGTTTTACATTGAGGAATTGTGTAAATCCTTGCTCCCAAGGCACGCCTATTTTAAGTATCCTTCCTGGTGTAGGTATCACCCACCCACGAGGCGTCTTTGTTGATCCACTGCCCCAGTGAACAACTTGTTTCAAAGAAATCTGCAAACCCTTTGCTTCTGTCCACAACCCAATTACTTGATAACTACTTCTTACCACATTGATTATATCATATGAGGACTCCAAGATTTCTTCCCTTTTACAGCTTACTTGAATAGGGCCGCTCAAGATGGTAAAGTTTGTGTCAAGGATCTGTTTAAACAATTGCTCTCCACCCTCAAAAAACCTAAAATTTAAATATTTGGTCTTGTTAGAGGCCGCTGAGAAATTGCCATCAAACAATTCCCCACGCAGCAGATGATCGATTGCAATAGCAATTGCCCATACTGTATCATATGCAACAAGCACCCGATCATGTAATTCTAGACTTTCTACTGTAGGATTTTGGGCTCTAAACCTCTGTTTCCATCTTTTAGCAAATTCATTCAGCCTTTTCTAGTCAGTTTGTGGGAGGCAACTGCAACTGGCATAGCCTGGCAACAACATTCTCTCGTGCAACCAATGGTACCGCCCTGTTGCATCACTCCCACAATGGCATCCACCGAGCCTGAGGCAGCCATTATGAGGGCCTTATTGTTAGCTTTGAAATGCCAGAAATAAATGAAAGGCCAGAAATAACACTGAGAAAAGTAACCGCCAAGAAAAAAGATTATGGTTGCAGTTTTTAGATATTTATTTAATTGTTTAAATGCAATTTAGTTTTTTTATGGTTTTTTGGGTTTATATTGACAACCAAAAAATGAGTGCTCTCATCTCCACCGCCGCTGTGATTGTAATTCGCCTCTCGGTGAAATTAATTCATCAAATTCACCATTTTATTCTTCTATTTTCTTATTAATTAAATAAACCAATTATTTAATTAATTTAACACCGTATCCTCTTATCTACAACAATTAAATAATTTTAATTATTTAATTGGCTAATTTTTTTTTATTCAACAAGGGTAAACGCTTTTGACCAGAGCTATGAACTGGGTACAATAAACTAGGTACAATACCATGTGGGTCGAGGAGAGACTGGACCTCGTGACCTTGTGCCTACCACAGGAAGCTCTCGCCAATCGAGCCAGGCCCCGCTCGGCTAATTATTCTTCTAAAATTAAATAAATTATTCCAATTTATTTAAGTTGACTTTTTGAATATCTTCTAAATAAATAAAATCAATATTTTATTTATATCTTCTTATTTCTTCCATCATGCACAAACAAATTAAATAAATTTATTTATTTAATTTCTAATTATCTTCTCAAATCTTCTAAAAATATCTTTTTCTTCCATGCACACAAATTAAATAATTTATTATTTAATTTTATTCATAACATGTCAAAAAGCAAAACAAAAGTTGAGTTAATTGGCTTTAAATCTTTGTTTTTATTAATCAATTCATAAAATAGAAAAAACATTCTATTTTTATGAAAATCAATCCTATATTTAGTCAACAAAGCAATTAACTCAATAAAACATCTTTTTGCATGTACACTTGTCATGTGCACGTTCCTTCATGTCTTCTCAATTTATCTCATCCATTGATTTCATTGAATTTCCTCCACCATTGATCGATCTTCCTGAAAGCTATATATATCTCCATTCATCTCTTCACAAATCCTCCGTGATCATTAAGATTTGGGTATTCATACAATGCTTTGAGCTTTCATATCATTGAGCACATTGCATCCTTTGAGCACACATCATCCATTCACGCTTGTTGCAACCATGGTTATGCAAAGTACGAGAGCAATCCACATTTAACCAAGGAATAAATACAATCTTAGGTGATAATGTTCTTTGATTATTTGCATTGAATTGTGGTTATTGTCCTTTTATCTATTTCTTGAAGGTTGTAAGATTGGGTTTGATTTATCTATGCTTGATCTTGTTAATCCAATTTTCCCTATACACATTCTTAATCATTAAACTCAAAAATATTGAATGGTTCCATGTTCCACCAACTGGTTTACGAAATATCTATGAGTTAAAGTTGAAATTTTCCACGTTTGTTAAAAATCTTTGGTAGGGACATTACAGTGATATTAGAGCTGATTTTCTTTCTAGCCCATGGGGTAGTTGATATTTATTGCATATTAGATTTAGCAGTTGCACTTGCATGACAATATTTAGCAGTAAATCATGGTATTATTCATGGAAGAAGGTTTGGGAAAGAAGCTTTATATAGTAGGCAAGAAATTTGAACACCTACCTCAATCAAAGGATGATCTACTTCACATTTTGGAAGAAGTAGAGTTGTTTATTTATGGTATATCAGTTAGAATATGTGAGAATGCAATATGCTATGATTCCTTCAATGAATTATTTGGTTAAGCTAGAGCTTATGAGACACCTAGCTGATGAGGTAAGACTTGTAGTTACTTCTAGTGTTAATAAAATTATGAGAATAACAACTCTACATGATCCTTATAACAATAATATCATGAAGGATATATTTCAACTGATCGTGGAAAGTTTTCAAGGTTTGGATGATATAAAAAATCTATATTTTTCCAAAAGGGTAAAATATTATAAACCATTTCAAGAATTCAATAATGTGTTATTATGTTGGGTCTTGATTATTATATCTTCTATGCATACTGTATACGCCTAAAAATGTTAGTGAGAATCGTGTGGAAAATGTTATATCTTCTATGCATACTGTATACGCCTAAAAATGACACAACTCTGTCCAAATAAATATTCTTAATATTTATTTAAGTCTAATTCCTCTATCAATAAATAAATAAACAAATTTATTTATTTGATTCATATTCTCCCAACAATTAAATAAAATCAATTTATCTAATTAAAATTCCTAAAATTCTCTTAATTCCTTCAACAAATTAAATAAAACTAATTATTTAATTAGTTCTTCCAAATTCATTCTAAATTAAATAATATCAATTATTTAATTGTTTCTTCCAATAATATCTTCTCTAAATATAAATAAATCAAATATTTATTTAAGTTGTCTATTTCTTCTAAATTGAGTTATCTCTAAATATAATTCAATCATTGTGCACATGCAATTGAATATTCTAAATATTTAATTGAGCTAAAATATCTTTCTATCCTCATACAATTTCTATTCTCTAGTTCTATTCTCTTAATTGATTGATCTATTCTTTTAATTGATTAATCTCTTCAGTTAACTCATTCTTTTATTTTATTAATTCATCTCATGCAAAATAGAGCAAGACGCTTGTCTTCTTTCTATTCGCGCACGTTTCTCAACCATTCTATACCGTTGATCTTCTCATTCTTTCTATACCGTTGATCTTCTCTTTCCCAAGTCTATAAATTGAACCCAATTCCTCCATTTCATTGATCCAAGCTTTAAGTAAACTTACTCTATAGGAACTACAGCGCGCCTTTGGCACCAATTCCTTTATTGCTTGTGATCAAACTTGTTACTACACATCACTATCATTGTTGTGAAGCTCATCTTCATGGCGAAACTATCATAGCCGTTCCCATTTGAACATCTTGGAATCATAGCAAGGAAGTGCACCTTCTGAGAGCCATATTCATAGACAAGATCATTTGTGATAGGCGATCAATGGAAGCTGAGAATTAAAGGAGGTTTGCTTTGTATTGTTCATTGTTTGATTGATCTCTTTTGTTCATTATTTTATTGAGTTTTGGGTATCATTGATATTTATATATTGATTATTCATTTAGATCCATTTTTCCCTTAACATTTTTGGCGCCCACCATGGGGCCTAGCCCCAAATTTAACCCAAAAATTGAGTTTTGTGTTTTAAAAAGCCGTACACAGGAAGAAACCGCACATCTGACACATCCTAAGATGCATCTGCTATCTGTTCTGGTGCATACATTCTTTTGCCGCATACAGTCTCCGGTCCGGCGCACCTATTGTCTGTTCCAGCGCATTTATCCTCTGATACAGCGCATCTGTTAGTTCGATGCATACACTCTATTTTCCTGCGCTTTTGACCTCTGTCTTAGTGCATATGTACTGTGGCACTTCTGAGCTCTATTTCTGCGCATTCAAGCTATGAATCTGCGCATCTGATCTAGGTAGTGATTTTTTAGGGTTTCCTTGAAGTTTTTTCACTAACGCTAACATTTTTTTGTAGGAATACTCTTGATATGTTTGCAAGCTAGGTACTGGTTTAGAATCATATAGTTGCACTTGTTAACTCACACTTCGATTTCTAACGTGAAAGTAAATGGATGCTCATACAAATCTCACATTGTCTTAACTAGGAAGGCGGTAATTGAATCATTGCTATCTTGCATATCATTGAATCATTGTTATTGCTATCTTTCATACTTAGACACATTGCTATATGGGTAAAATTGAACACATCATTACTATTTGGGTAAAACTGAACCATTGCTATCTCGATTATCACTTTAAAGTTAACAAATTTGTGTTATCTGGGTAAAATTGAACACATCATGGCTATCTCGATTATCACTTCAAAGTTAACAAATCCGTGCTATCGGGGTAAAATTGAACACATCATTGCTATCTGGGTAAAATTGAACCATTGATATCTTGTTATCACTTCAAAGTTAACAAACTTATGTGCTTGCCGAAGTAGATAGCTCATTTAGTTTTTTTCTTTCTAAACTAGGGGAAAAAGAACCACTGTCTTCTGTGTTTTGGGAATGATACTAGGCCTATGCTCTCCCCTATCTTGGGTGACCAAAATGCTAGACATATCATTCTCGCATGTGTTTTTCCTTTAGAGGGGCCTGCTCTTGGATACCGTTCATCCAAGTAGGAACGACCCTAAGTGGTAACAAGCTAGATGCCAAGCCCTACCAATCCAATATAAATAAATTGTGTTTAGAGCAAAAACTTCAAACAACGAGTGTAGTTGTGTTATACCGACAACCAACCACCCCCAAAACCCTCCAAGGCGCAACTCTTGCAGGCTGGGAGACTCCATAACGGAGAGTAGTGCTACCGCATGTATAACCACTCGAATGGTTGCCTTTATTAAATACCTGTTGTTCTAGTGGCCAAAAACCCCTATAATCCATCTAAAGCTTAGGATTGTACTTGCTTCTTCTTTTAGTCCCAAAATAGTCAAAAAATCACAAAAAAATAGAAAAACATGAAAACATTATTTGTGTCTGCTGTGTCTTCTTTCCACAAATAGAGAAAATTAGATCAAAAGAGACCAATTTTGCAACCAAAGATACTAAAACATCATAAAAATTGCCAAAAATTTGCAAAAATATTGAAAAAAACTAGAGTTACGCATTTGTTGTCTGAAGCGGCACATTTGTACTGACTTGCTGTGCATCTACACTAACCTAATGCACTTTTACCACCTATTATGGTGCATTTGAAATTTACTAGTGTTGCGCTTCTGTACCGACTTGTTGCACATTTACTATTTTATGCAGTGCATATGTTCCGGCGCATGTGTGACAGTGAGCACCTCCATAGTCTTTGAGAGAAATTTTTTATCATTTTTGGGTACCCATTTCAGTCTTGTTCAGGATCCCAAGATCAGATCTTACCTTGCAATCACTTTTTCATCCATTTCACATCAAAGTCTCCCTTTCGTCGGTCATCTCATTCACCTTCTATCAAGTCTCTCTAATTTGAAGTCAAAGTATCCCATATCAGGTCTTTTTGGATTCAAGTAACCCTAGTAAGTCGCAAAACTTTGCTAGTGGTCTTGGTGCACGACTAGTCCCTACACAATAAGACAGGTATCGAGTACCCTTACTAGTGGCTATCATTTTGTATCGGCCGTCTTGCTTGGAATCATTGATCGAAAAAGTCCCTCGTCCAAATCTTGTCATAAGTATCCTATCCTCAACAGTCTCCACCGGCATCTTGCCAAAATCTCTATTTTCATCCCATTGCATCCCACGTCGCCTTGCATGGTTCTTACTAGATCTCCATACAAAACACAACTTGAAATGGCCAGATCATCCAACTGCATTGTTACTCCTCACGATAGTGATGAGGATATCTCTCATGAAGATTATCAAGGGCACCTCCAAGACCAGAAATTTCAGCACTTACTAGAAAAAGTGCTCCATGAGGACCCTCAAAAGTACTTTATGCATCTTGCGAGTGTAGGACTCAAACTCCCCTCTGATTTTGATCTCAATACACTAAAAGAGACCATAAAAAAAATGACCGAAAAATCACACTTGGGGTGATAAAGGAAAGAAAATCACAAACCCGAATATTCCTATGGAAGAAATGAGGAAACAAATTGAGGGTCTAACACAACAAATGACAGATCTCAAGATGGGAACAAGTACCAAAACTTACTCTTTGGAAGACATTGCACCATACCCTTTTGATAAAAGTTTGGACATGATTCCCTTCCCCTTTCAGTTTGAAGCTCCTAAATTTGACAAGTACAAAGGAAAGGGAGACCCAAGAGATCATATTAGGGAATTTACCGACATGTGCATGGAAGTGGCTCACAATGAGACCTTTTTAATGAGACTATTCCCTAGATCTCTAGGTAGTCAAGCCATGGAGTGGTTCTCATGACTTCCACCGAGCATCAAGACCTTTGATGAGTTAGTCAACAAGTTCATCACACACTTCTCATACAATATTGAACATGAAGTCACCATGCTCGATCTATGCAACACCAAACAAAAGAGTGGCAAATCATCTGTCTCCTTCCTACAAAGGTGGAGACTACTAGATAGCAAATGCCCATATGATGTACCTGAGAAGCAATTGATG
The DNA here is from genome assembly GCA_027924645.1 of Cunninghamia lanceolata. Lineage (NCBI taxonomy): Eukaryota > Viridiplantae > Streptophyta > Pinopsida > Cupressales > Cupressaceae > Cunninghamia > Cunninghamia lanceolata. The sequence continues at coordinate 314,102 of BSBN01000416.1, read as the reverse complement.
GAGATGTTTGTCCATAACCTCAACTCTGATCTTAGCTATCAAATCCAAATCCAATGCCCTTCCTCATTCTCGAAGGTCATTGAGATGGGATTATTCATCGAGAAAGCTATGATCACCAAGGGTTCACTTAAGTTGTACAAGGACACACCTACCTCCAACTACACGACCGACAAATCAAAGTTTTGGACTACGAATAAAAATGTCGTCAATGATGGAGTAGTTGATGCCAAGGTGGCGGCTCCCAAACATCAACCAATATTCACTCTCAAAGGAGAGATGAACAATGTTATGCCCAACAAAACATTCTCTCGAGAGCCAAGACCATGGTTCAACTCAAATCCAAGGTGAAAGTTCACAACGCTGGGTGAGTCCCAAGAATCTGCATTAAGGAAGCTATTGGCCAACAATGAAATCTCTCTACCGCCAACAAGCGACTACGAACCTCAAATCAAACCTCACTATTGGAAAGACACCAACTTTTGTGAGTATCATAGAGGAAGAGGACATACGACCAACAATTGTATCCGTCTCAAACATGTTATTCAAGATATACTTGATCAAAATCAAGGAGGTGCTCAACAACATACTTCTAATGAGACACGTGTGGCTTACAAAGATCCACTTCTCAATCATGACAGGCCGTATAACAACAACAACAATGGCAACAACAACAACAACCGCAACAGGCAAAATTTGAATAATGGGAATAGTAATGCCAATTACGCAACTGTGCCATTCGATTATACCATCAATTGCATATCAGAGCATGTCCCACAAATCAATGTGGTTACGTCTAACCAACAATCAGGACCCAACAAAACTGATTGCAGCATCATCACCCGCAGCGGTAAAGTCACGTTGCATACCCTCCCTCCAAGGTCGTCACCTTCTCAGTCTAATCCCCATTAGTATAGTGTCATAGACTAACTGCGGAAGACTCCTACCCACATTTCTATCTTAGAGTTATTACGTCTATCTCCTTCCCATAAGGAGATTCTCGATAAAGCCTTAGTGGAAACAATGGTACCCACTAACTTGGCCCAAGAGAAGTTTCAAGCCATGGTAGGTAATCTAGCCTCCTCCAATACCATATCATTTACAGAGCAAGATGACCTCTCAGTGTCTCAGCCTCATAACACCCCCTTACATATCGTCGCCTTCATCCATAAGCACCACATCAAGAGGGTTCTCATTGATGGGGGAGCTGGTTTAAACATTTGCACGCTCAAGCTAGTCCTTACATTGGGGTTCTCTGAAAATGCAGTTGATCCAAGGAAGAAGATTACTATCAAAGTCTATGATGAAGAGGAGAGAACTACCAAAGGAACAGTGGTCTTACCCATACAAGTGGGACCGGTGATAAAAGACATGTGCCAAGTCCTAGATAGGGAGCTAGCCTCTAATATTCTCCTAGGTAGACCATGGATTCATGCCATGAAAGTTGTGCCTTCTACCTATCACCAATGCATAAAATTCCCTCATAACGGCAAGCAGGTCACCATCCAAGGTGATCTCGACCCCTTTCAGCATTGCAACTCTGTCCTTTCAAAACCCAATTGCATCATACCCAATAATAGAGCATCGACATCCCCTACCCCACATCATGATTCTACCTCTGAAGCTGCCTCATCCAAGCCCAAAGAGCAGAAAATTACCATCAAAGAAATGGGAGTAGGGGAATACTCCATCGAGCACAGCCTCAACTTGGCCAAATTGCCTCTATCTCCTAGATCCTTTGGGCAACCCAGGCATTTTCCAAAGCCATCTGCTCCTCCTACACCTCCCACAGCTCCCTTTGTAAAATGGGGGACCCTCTCAAATGAGACAGAGGAAAGAGATATCCTACAATGGCTCTACACAGAAGAAGAAGAGAACACACAACAAGAGCCACCTAGGCTCCTAATAGAAATCTATGGGCGAGGTGAGTCCATCTTACACAGAATAGGTTACGAAGGACAAGGCCCCATTAGCCTAAGAAGAGAAGGAATAGTAGAACCCATTCAACCTTCTTCATCCTCATTGGTGAGAAATACAAAAGGTCTAGGATATAAGGATAAGGGCAAAGCTAAAGCAAATGCTTGTCTTATAGAAATGATCCATACCCTTCAAGAGGACAGTGACATAGATTCCAATGAGTATGAGTGGGATGAGCTAACAGAGCACTCCTATGACGACAAATAGGTTGACACCATTCAAACTTATAGCCCCTACCATGAGGGACAAATGCTACCGCATAGACCGTTAGAGGGTGATTTGCCTGTCCTTGAGAATACAACTTTTGAAGAAGGTTCGAGTTCTATCGCAATGAATAATTTAGAAGAAAGTACCATCCCAAACACTATCCCTACCAATACTCCTAGCATATCCATCCAAACTATCAACGAATCATATCTATCCTCCGACTCCCTCCCCCTTGTGCATCCTGAACTTATTGACTGGGATCTACAAGGAACCCCGCAACTAGATATGTTCTAAAACGATGATGCCTATATTGACTACATGGAACCTAGGGACCACCTACCCAAAGGAGATCATAAAGCTAGCTTCGCCATTGAACTTAATACCGTGGCTTATTTCAAAGAGGGTGCCAAGCCTTCCAATCGCAAAAATATCAAAATAAAAACTGGATCTAATGGTGAAAACTGCTCTGCGGCAGTGTCAGATCCCAAAATAGTAAAAAGAAAGGACGCATCCGATGGTGAAAACCCAACTGTGGCACCTGATGATGGAAGGCTTGACACTCTCCCTAATGACATGCACCAGAAGAAGTCTCAGATTGTTGTGGAACCTACAGAACCTGTTAACATTGGAACAGAGGAACAACCTAAGATCATTCACTTTGCTAAGTCTCTAAACCCACCAGAAAAGACTAAGTTTGTACCATTCTTCAAGAAAAAGAAAGTCAATTTTGCTTGGTCATACACAGATATGCCGGGGTTAGATCCAGACTTGATTCTACATCATCTTCCATTAGATCCAGGAGTGAAACTAGTGAAACAGAAGCTTAGAAAGATGCATCCGCACATTACACTGCTAGTAAAAGAGGAACTCAAGAAACTACTGGATGTAGGGTTCATCAGAGCTATAGACTATCCAGAGTGGGTCTCCAACATAGTACTAGTATCCAAACCTGATGGCCGAGTCAGACTATGCAATGATTTCAGAGATCTAAACAATGCTTGCCGCAAGGATGATTTCTCATTGCCAAATATAGATATCATAGTCGACTTAACAACAGGGCATACCATGTTATCTCTCATGGATAGCTTCTCTAGATACAATCAGATCAATATAGCACCAAAAGACCAGCATAAGACATCTTTTACTTGTCCATGGGGCACTTTCTGCTAGAATGTCATGCCATTTGGGCTAAAGAACGTAGGAGCCACATATCAACGTGCTATGACCACTATATTCCACGATATGATGCACGTCACAATGGAAGGCTATGTAGATGATATCATTACAAAGTCACTCAGAAGAGAATAACACCTGGATGTGTTAGAGAAAGTCTTTCAGAGACTAGAACAATTCAAAGTCAAGTTGAGCCCAAAGAAATGTGTGTTTGGAGTCACCTCAGGAAAGCTCTTAGGTTTCATTGTATTGGCAAATAGAATAGAGGTGGACCTGGCCAAAGTCAAAGCAATCATGGAAATGCCACCACCCAAGAATCTCACTCAACTAAGATCTCTACAGGCAAGCTACAAGAAATCCGTACGTTCATATCACAACTGGCAGACAAGTGTCAACCTTTCAGTCATCTCCTACATAAGAACACTCCATTTAGGTGGGAGGAGGCATTCGATAAACTAAACGACTATCTGATGAATCCACCTATTCTCATGCCCCCTATCCAAGGGAAGCCATTGTTACTATACATATCTGCTACACCCACAACTCTTGGGGCCCTCCTAGCACAGCAAGATTATGAAGGTAAAGAAAGAGCCGTCTACTATATTTGTCGCACATTGGTGGGCTATGAGTTGCAATACTCTCAGATAGAAAGATCGTGCCTTGTGGTAGTTTTTGCTTCCCAAAAACTCTGACATTATATGCTAGCACATTCAGTCAAACTTATTGCAAAATAGATCCACTGAAGTACCTACTAAGCAAAGCAACTCTAACAAGTCGCCTAGCCAAGTGGGTAATGCTCCTAAGTGAATACGACGTTGAGTATGTAGATAGAAAGGCTATCAAGGGACAAATCATTGCGGATCAGTTGGTAGATGCACCACTACAGGACACCACACCAATGCAATTTGAGTTTCCAGATTAATCCTTATTCAATATATCAACACATTTTTGGAAACTCTACTTTGATGGGTCCTACACAAACCATGGATTAGGAGCAGCAATCTTGTTTGTAACTCCTCATGGTGACACCATACCGAAGTCTTATCATCTGTTATTCCCATGCACCAACAACATAGCAGAATGTGAAGCCCTAGTCATTGGTCTCAAAATAGCAACAGGGTGGAAAATCAAAGAGCTACATGTCTATGGTGACTCTCAGCTAGTGATCAACCAAGTTAATGACGACTACCACACCAAAGATGAGAAGCTTGTCCCATACAAAAGGATGGTAGATGACTTTAAAGAATACTTTGTGATCATCTCTTTTGAGCAGATATCTCGCATTGAAAACAAAGTAGCAGATGCCATGGCAACCATTGCCTCACTCCTCGAGATCCCAGAGAATGATTCACGGTACGAGTTCTTGGTGGAGACAATTCAACAACCAACTTATGATCTTCCTGAAACCCATTCCATATGTCTATTAGTTGGATCTAATTCACCTTGGTATGGTAAGGTTTACACTTACCTCAAGGACAACACCCTCTCACCTAACTTATCTTCAAACCAACGACGAACCTTTATACGCCAAGCCTCTCGTTATACCATTATTGCAGACACCCTATATCGATGTGGTCTAGATGGTACTTTACTCCGTTGTTTAGAATGAGAAGAATCCCAAACTGCTTTACAAGACGTATAAGAAGGGATTTGCGGAACACACTCTAGCAGTCCTTCCTTAGCTAAGAAACTCATGCATTTGGGTTATTATTGGCCGAACATGGAGACAGATTCATATCAGTTTGTAAAGAAGTGCAAATAGTGCCAGATACATGGGAACCTGATACAAGCACCAGCTCAAGAGTTGAGACCTTTAACGACACCTTGGCCCTTTTGTCAATGGGGACAACCTTGTGGGAAAAATCCATCCACCCTCATCTAACGGCCACAAATTCATAATAACCGCCAATAAGTACTTTACTAAGTGGATTGAAGCCATTCCCCTCACTACCGTCACATGTAAACAAATCTCCTCATTCATCCTTAATTACCTCATCTGCAGATACAAAATTCCCTCATCCATTATCACGGATAACGGAAGACCTTTCAAGAATCAGGATGTCCAAGAACTCTGTGACTGATTCAAAATCCAACACCGTTTCTCCATGCCCTATTACCCCCAAGGCAATGGCCAAGCAGAAACATCCAACAAGACCATCCTAAAACTCCTCAAGAAGATAGTCAATGATGTTGGCCATGATTGGTACATCCAACTCAATCCCGCTCTGTGGGCCTATCGAACTAGTATACGCACTCCCATAGGTGCTACCCCTTACGCCCTTGTCTATGGTTCAGAAGCCATTTTGCCCATCGAGGTTGAGCTACCATCTCTAAGGGTGTCGTTAAAGGTCTCATAACTAATGACGAGTATAGAGTTTCCAGATTACAAGAGCTAGAGTTGCTAGAGGAAAGGAGACATAAAGCCTTCAATCATCTCAAGGCATATCAACAAATGATGTCACGAAGCTACAACCACATAGTCTGTTCAAGAGTCTTTAAGGTTGGAGATCTAGTACTTAAGGAAAATCCTGGCAATCACTAGGATTGGAAAAAGAAAGGCAAATTTGAACCCAACTGGCTTGGGCCTTATGTGATTGTAGTAGCTTATGGATCGGGGGCATATTAGTTAGCAACATCAGAGGGTGAGTTGTTCGATGACCCAATCAACAACATGCATCTTCACTGATTCTATACCTAAGAGAACCCCAATGTAAGGGGGGCATAAAATACAAAAAAAAAAATCAGAAAAATAAAAAAAATAAAAATAAAAAATCGTCCTTTGGTGAAAACCTGGCAAACAGGTGCCTTGGATAGGTATCATGATGAAAACCTGGCAAATAGGCGTCATGCATACTTTCTAGGTTTCGTGTAAATAAAAGCAAGTGGTGAAAACTTGGTAAACAGGCGTTACTTGTGATAAACTGCTTCCTCCATCTTTGGGAAACCAATCACCTTGTGTCCATTCTTCCTCCACTCGTGTTCCATTCGAACCATATCTGTTCCATAATAAAAATACCTAGCAATAACCTATCATGGCTTGATGCTCTATCTCTTTGTTGCCTTGTCAACCAAGGCTTTATCTAGTATCCTATCCATAGTGTAAGCCTAGCATAGTGCCTGTCGCCAGTATCCGCATGGTTCAAAGTTCCTGAACTACGTTGCCTCTGCATTGTCACGTAGGCAAGGCCATTTTTCAATGCGCCCCCGAGGCTCCACCTTTCCATCCATCCCATTTCTTATCGTCTATCCTCTAGTCCATCCATGGTCCATTAGGGTTTACCCTGAACTACGTTGCCTCTGTGTTGTCACGTAGGCAAGGCCATTTAGCAATGAGCCCCCGAGGCACTAGGTCAATCCCTTAGGGTCCATCTCACTAATAAGGATTGTGGAATCTTTCACCAGCCAAGCAAGCGCAAAGCAAAGCCCGCTTTCAAGCAGAAATTTTGACACAACACCTCAACCTATCCAAAGCAAAGAAAGCAAGTACCTAAAGCACTTCAAAATGGTTTTGCCTAAATTATGGAAAGAAACAAACACATCTAAATGCAAGAATGTTGTGTTGGTTAGGTTAACTTACAGAGTCTTGATTTTTGTTATTATGTCTTTCTATGCTACTTGAGGATGCCAAAAGCTAGAGATGCTATGATGGGGGCATAATTATTTTCTTTGTTTGTTGTTTGTGGATTAAACTTTAGTAATGTGAAGCCTTGTCTAAAGACATGATCGGCAAAAGATCATTGAGGACATCAAAGGTCTAACATGAAAGGGGGCAATCCTTGTCTGTTGATACGCAAGAAATACTCAGGTCATCTTGGTTCAATTATACCTAGATGCTTGTATTAACTTACAACATTCAGAAAAAGTACCAAAAAAATCGCCTAATGATAAAATAAGCACTTCAAAATACTTGCACCGTCAAGATGTCAAAAGTAAAGCATCCATCATACATCCACTATACATCCATACATTTGTATCCCATGCAATAAATGATCCAAGCAATGCAAAGTATCAATAAAAATTAAAGCCTGGGAGTCTTTCTATCAAGTCATTCTTTCAATCAATCTTCTATCTATCATTATGTCATCTCTATGTCGATAGAGTACATTTGGACATCACAAAAACATAGCATACAGTTGCATATCATATCACATGAGATAGACATTTACATGATTAAATCAGTTGCATACATAATAAAATGCATTAGGTCATACATATACATTGTTACAATCATCACATAGTGTCAATAGAAAAAAATAAAAAACATAGATAAGTGTAACACATAAACTGCATAATCATATAGATACCATTCGTATTTTATGCATTAGGGGCATATCAAGTAAAACATCTAAGTCTGCATTAGATCACATAGCATCATAAACATCTAAAGTCTGCATTAGATCACATAGCATCATAAACATCTAAGTCTGCATTAGATAAACATGTGCATCACATCGTATAATAAAAATGCATCCACAACATATAGCATACATGACTACATATAGAGATCATCAAATATAGTTGCATCATCATATAGCTATGAAAAGTGTGTCTAAATGTACAATATCAAAAGGTACATCTCTGAGTTAATGTCACATACAATGTATACATCTCAAGGATAATGATACATGTCTCAAAATAAAAAAAATGGTACATATGTGTGTCCAGCTATCTGAGCCATCAAAATGAAGGTACATAGGAGCCAAAATCTATCAAAGTGTCACCTAACCCTGTTGCTATGAACTGCTGCTCCCAGCAGTATCCTCTATCTCCCCTCCTCTGCTAGACCCAGACTGTTGTGGGCCCATCACAGAGGCTCCCGACCGCGATCCACCAGCTCTCTGCGAGGCCATGGACTAGCTCCTGTAACTCAGATCCCTCTGATCAATAGGAAGAACGCCATGGTATAGTCCCCAATAATACTGCGTTTGAGCCTACGCTCTGGCAAGCTCACCCTGTACCTGCACTAACTGTTGCTGCACCAGTGCCAACTGTGCCTGGGCCTGAGCAAGTTGTGCTTGTGCCTGCTGCACCTGTCCAACCAGAAATGTGGTAGTGTCGTCTGTCCCAAGGGTTGCTATGGTTGTGTCTCTCTCTACTCGGATAGCCCGTATCCTGGCCTCAGTTGCATCTCGCTCTCTCGAGATCTCTGACACTTGGCCTGCATCTGTCTCTCGCTAAGCCTCGGGCATCCTAAGATGTGCCCTTAGCTGCCTGACCTGTCCTCTCAACATGGCAATAGCTCTCTCCTAGACATCTGACTGTGTTGGATCCTGAGAGGCCTCACCCTGTCCCTGCACCTGTTGCTGCGCCACCTGCTACGGTGGCGACATCGATCCCTGATGTGCAACCTGTGGCTGCCCTACCTACTAAGTGTGGGAGGATCCCTCCCCAGATCTCCTCCTCTGCTGAGGTCTGCCTCCATCTCCTCCACCTCCTCCTCCTCCTCCATCGTCTCTCTGTCCTCCTCTCCTCCTCCTCCTGCCAACCCTACCCTTGTCCTCTGAATTTGCCTCGTCTATGTGAGGAACCAACTCTCCGGGCCCTGAGTACCTCAGAAAAGGGTGAGCAGCGAATCACTCCTCATAATTTAGAGTCATCCCTGCATCTACAATCTCTCTCCTCATCGGCTAGGCAATGTAGGGTGTCTGTCAAAACTCTGCCACTGCCTCCTCATACGATGCCACTGGACCCCATCTAAATCTCTCTGCATGGGTCCATGCAAACTAAGCCTACCCCTGTGGCATACCCTGTCTCCTCCCAAACTATCGCCTCACCCTGTTGACAATTTGTCTCTCTAGGATGAACCGTGTCCGGCCTATAAGCTACCGAGTCTGATAGTAGTAGGGCAGCTCGTCCACCTCATCATCCCAAGGCTCACAATCTAGATATGGTCACTAGATGACCACATCTACCCCATCTAGTGCATGCCTCCAATACTCTAGCTTCCCCAGCCTATGCTAGGAAATCACTCATGCGTATCCATAACTGTAAGGCTCTCCCCTTTGTCTCTAAAAAACACAAATCGGTCTAGTGATCGCTATGTGCTCCCATAGCCAAAATTGTAACAGTGAGACACTTGCTGATAGACTAGCACCTCTGTGGTATACCACCTGATGCATATCATGGTATAGGTGAGCCAAAACACATACACCCCAAGCATAGCAGGTGTCCTTTGTGATCATCCTCTCCATGATCCGTCCCCATCCAATCCGGAACCCATGCGATCTCCTATCGGGGCATACAATGCCTCTGATCAAACCTGTGACTATCCCAAGGAAGTAGTCATAGTAGTCATGTATATCTTGCCAGGAGATAACCTGTCCCTCTAGCTCGGGGTCATCAAAAACTCGCTTGCACTCTGCAAGTCCTGCGTCCCGTTGTGGATCATACTCCACGAGCTCTCCATGAATTGGCAAGTGAAGTATCCTATATACATCCTCTAGCGTCACTGTCATCTCGCCAGTCGGGAAGTGAAAGGTCCCATCCTTGCTGTGAAACCTCTCCACTGCTACAGTCAGTAAGCTACAGTTTGCTTGAACCTCGGGCATAAAGCACACATAGTCTAATCCCATCGCGTTGAGTGCCTCTTGATCTATCTTTGTCAGCATGTAGCACTGCAACATAGGCAAGGGAAACTACTCCCTCGACATCAGTGTATCTCGTATGTCCTCCTGCAAGCATGTAAAACAAGGCGTCAACCTAAAGCTGCAAGTACCATGCTCAACATATCTATAGAATCACATCAACTAACTTAACATATCAAATTGATCAAAACAACACACTACATCTCTTGACTAGATTCCTGCAATCTCGGAGATAGCTCATCAATTGACCCATCAAACAGGATGCCAATCAAGTCAATTTTGTTAAGTAAACTGACTATCTATATGTGCGCTAGAACATAAGGTAAATGCGCCATTTCTCAGCAAATGTGCCACTTCAGTCACATGCGCTGCAACATTTCCTAAATGCGTCGTCCCATACCGTATATGCGCCACCCAAGTGCATGCGCCGTCAAATTATGCATGCGCCAACCTTACTCATGCATGCACCACTTTACATCCTACATGCACCGCAGTTTGATAGATGCGCAGTTCTGCATGCCATATGCGCTGAACTGCAATCTGGCGCATTTGTCTAGCCTAACTTAACCTAGCATTTAATGCACTCAAAATCGACCCTAGGTGAAATTTTTCTAGATACATACCGGGGGTCTTGCCTCTGCTGGCCAATCGAATCGTCAGACTCGCTCAAAGCGATGCTCCTCGCACGGAATATCCATCCGACTGCTGACTGCTTTATGCTCTATACTCTTATGAGCTCTCAAAGACAAACCAAACAAAGCCAAGTGTACAAATGACTTGTCTTGTGGACCCAGCTCCTATATATAGCATGCAAACCCTAAACTGGCGATGTGGTGACTATGACTACTTTCTGCACCAGTTTCTTCCCATTTTCTTCCCGTTTCTTCGAAACACATCTTGTTTTCTTCAATCCTAACCAAGTTTTCCCTTCGTCTTCGTGAGATTGTCCAACTCTGTCCAAATAAATATTCTTAATATTTATTTAAGTCTAATTCTTCTATCAATAAATAAATAAACAAATTTATTTATTTGATTCATATTCTCCCAACAATTAAATAAAATCAATTTATTTAATTAAAATTCCTAAAATTCTCTTAATTCCTTCAACAAATTAAATAAAACCAATTATTTAATTAGTTCTTCCAAATTCATTCTAAATTAAATAATATCAATTATTTAATTGTTTCTTCCAATAATATCTTCTCTGAATTTAAATAAATCAAATATTTATTTAAGTTGTCTATTTCTTCTAAATTGAGTTATCTCTAAATATAATTCAATCATTGTGCACATGCAATTGAATATTCTAAATATTTAATTGAGCTAAAATATCTTCTTATCCTCATGCAATTTCTATTCTCTTAACTGATTGATCTATTCTTTTAATTGATTAATCTCTTCAGTTAACTCATTCTTTTATTTTATTAATTCCTCTCATGCAAAATAGAGCAAGACACTTGTCTTCTTTCTATTCGCGCACGTTTCTCAACTGTTCTATACCGTTGATCTTCTCATTCTTTCTATACCGTTGATCTTCTCTTTCCCAAGTCTATAAATTGAACCCAATTCCTCCATTTCATTGATCCAAGCTTTAAATAAACTTACTCTGCAGGAATTACAGCGCGCCTTTGGCACCAATTCCTTCATTGCTTGCGATCAAACTTGTTACTACACATCACTATCATTGTTGTGAAGCTCATCTTCATGGCAAAACTATCATAGCCGTTCCCATTTGAACATCCTGGAATCATAGCAAGGAAGTGCACCTTCTGAGGGCCATATTCATAGACAAGATCATTTGTGATAGGCAATCAATGGAAGTTGAGAATTAAAGGAGGTTTGCTTTGTATTGTTCATTGTTTGATTGATCTCTTTTGTTCATTATTTCATTGAGTTTTGGGTATCATTGATATTTATATATTGATTATTCATTTAGATCCAATTTTCCCTTAACACATACCATTATGTCTTTGATTATAAATGACAGTAATGATATTTCCTAACAATTATTATCTATGTTATTGGCTGGTTTGAGGCAAGAGCAGAATATTTCTCCAGGTGCACATGTGTTGATTCAAAATGTTGTTAAGCAATGTGAAGAAAAATTGAGGCCTTATTTGAAAATAGAGCATGAAGATAAAGAAAGGTTAACATAAAAAAAAATTTAAGTTTAGAACGAAGTACACTCAAAAAATTCCTATAAAGAAGTCTTTCAGAATGACTATGGAAATGTATGTTTTAGAAGAGAATGTTGGTTTTTGCATTGATTCTAATAATAGTTCGTTATCATTGCATGACTCTAATTTTCATGAGGATGAGTGGAAGGAACAATTGATGGTAATAGTAGAGAATGAAGCAATGACAAAGGAAATCGGGCAGGGAATTGCTGAGCTTGATAGTCTTCAAGAAGAGTTTGTTTTAGAATAGTTTCCTTAGATTACAAGTACAAATTTGGGACAACAGAAAGATTGGCCTAAACAAAAAAATGAAAATAACTTCTAATCTATTGGTAACCCAATTTTGAAATGAATGCAAAGTTATTTTTGATAATCTATTTTTTGTGATGAATACTAAGATATTTCTTGATTCTAGTAACACAGCTTGTGACAATAACATGATATGGGATCCAGGTGAAGTTTTCAGACATGAAATAGATGCTATACTTGATACTAAATGTGGTTTTTAGTTTGTTGAAGTTTTTGGATCAACAACTAATGGTGAGCAGTTTGATCATCTTCATTATAGCTTACGGTATGAAAGTATTGATGCTAGAAAAAGGTTAAGGCAAGGCTTTTGTCATTTTGCTCATGGTTGTCTTCACATAAGAATATGGTACCTAGGTATTTCATTGAAACATTTGATGTTAAGAGCTAAGGGTTATCTTCCATATAGAGTTTACGATTTTCTAGTTAGGATAGTAGCAGTTTTCTTATCTTCTATTGATGTTGATTTAGTTTTGTTTATTAACAATGGCACTTGTAATGACCTTAATCAATGGGGAATTGATAGCACATATTGGAGTAGGTCACTAGAAGAAGCACACATGAATATTAGAGTAGTGTAGCATTAGCATGGTGGAGCTATTTCATTGTTGAGTATTCATACAATTGGGAATGTACCATGGAGGATTATAGCTCAAAATCTTAGTATTGGCGTTGTGTCATCATTCATATTAGCCATCACATGATTTCATTTGCATACATACAAGTGGATTGGATAGATAAACATCACTTAATATGAGAGGGATCTAGACTCTACGGGCATCATAATTTGGTTCATCACATTTCAGTGAAATTGGAATTTTGAATAGATTGCACTTTCTTTAAAATTCTAGATGCAATTTGATTAGAGAGATACAATGGAGTTTTGGGAAAAGGTTGATGAGATATATTTGGAACTCTGTTGTTTGCAGAGTGAATCGATCAATTGAAATTAATGAGTTTAATCAACATTGCTTGAGAGAAAGCAATCTTGGGGAGGGAGGACTTGTAGACATGATCAATTAGCGAACACCCTTAGCCTATTTCTGATTCCTGTAGGCTAAATGGGATTATAGTAAGGGAATAGTTGATTAATTAGATTAAGTTGTCTTGAATTGTCTTTTTTATGGTGACTAATATTTAATTAATTATTTATTATAAAGTGACTTATTTGGTCCAAAAAGTAAAATAAAATAAAAAGTCACTTTATGAGGAAATAAAATAATGGTTTTTCTAAAAAGTTCTTAAGGTGGTTACAAAATGTAATTTCTAGAAAGAACCAAAGGGGTTATAAAAGGAAGGTTGTAGAGAGAGATTTTCATAGATACATATCTTTTGGCTTTTCATATTTTAATACCTTAGTTGGGAGTTTAAACATTTTGTTCAAGTTACAACCTAAGATGAGAACCCTACGACAAAGATTGGGTTTGAAGAAGTAATTCTCCCTAGCCAATATTTGAGGTGGATTCATACAAGATTCACAATTGTTCTGAATGAATTATTTGAGATGTTATGTGTGAAGTTTCATTTTTTTGGGTATTTTGGAGATTTGGTTGAATGTTGGTAATTTCTAGATTTGTGTTGACAAGTGAAGGCAATTTTCCAGCGGTGGAATTACAAGTTTGAGATTTAGCAAAAATCATTTGCAAGCAAATATTAATTGATTTCTAGTGTATGGTGAATGTTGGATAAGTAAATATTTTATTATTACCAAATTTTGATTGAATTCTACAGAGAAGTTATCTAAAATATATTATCATATATTTTATTGGCCTTAGAGAGAATAGTTGTACAATTTATTCCTAGCTAGACGAACCTTCTTGGTCGTACCAAATAAATGAAGGAATGAGACTACTTTTAAAAGGAGGGACACATGAATTGGAGGAGACAAGGGTCTAACATAAATATGGCTCATCTTTCTTAACTGCTACCGTATACCAATCATAGCCTTTAAAAGGAAACTAAATCTAGTTTGAAATACTTTGGATGTTTGAAGATTTTAAAAAGGAGTGAATAGATATTGGAAAGCTTGTGGGTCCTCTATATCTACTGCAACCTCTTTGAAGTATTTGTTAAATAATATGTGGACCAAAGAATTAAGGATCGTGAGAAATTAAAGAAGTGCTCCCTTGTATAAACACTAAAAGGTAAGGAAAAAGGCCACATGAGAATTGAGGGGTGTTGTGGGTGGAATAAGAGGAATCACATCTCTTCATTATAGTCTTTTGAATCTATTTTTCTTGCTACCAACCTTCAAATACATTGGGTGCGATAACAAGAGGGATGTGAGGCTCATCTGGAAGGATAAGGAGTCACTGACTTTGCAAGGTTTTGGGACCCACTAAACCCAACTACTCCTATCAAATGTGAGTAAATTTCTTCATTGGGTGGAATGCAGGAGAATAGAGGTTAAATTTCTAAATATTGTTGATAATTTCATCCCAGTCCAATAGTTTGAAGTACTTTCTGTGTATGCACATCAAAACTGGGAATTACATTAGTTGGTCAACTCCTTGTTTGATTCATTATAGTTGAGTTAATAGGTTGTTTCAGGTCCAGAAGAAGTGAAGAAGATTTTGAAGCAAAACATCCCAAGTCTAGAGCCAAACACATAAGTTTCTAGCTATATTTACTCTTTGTGATTTCTACACAAAAAATAGAGGAATCATACCTCTTCCATATAGCTATAAGATGATTTATGTGATGTAATTCTTCTTTCAGACATCTTTAGTAATAGAAAGCATTCATACTTTAGGACAACAATTAAGAGGTCAAATATATATATATATATATATATTTTAGTTCAGCTTATGACAAATATGTGCCTTGTAACTGTGTACATCTGTTTGTGAAAATGTCAATGATTTGCTCAATGCATAACAATTGTTTGTGTTTATGCCTATGATAATTAAGGATAGTTGCAGTTGTTCTTAATCATTAAACTTAGAAATATTGAATGGTTCCATGTTCCACCAATTGTTTGATGAAATGTCTGTGAGCTAAAGTTGAAAATTTTGCAAGTTTGTTAAAAATCTTTGGTAGGGACATTACATTTGGCATCCTTGGTGTTTTAGGAATGAGGATTACAAGAGGAATGAAGTGGCCTCTCCCTGCTCACCTAGTTGAAATGAAACAAAAGATTGTCACACATGAATGAATGGTGTTTCAAATATGAAATAAAAATTATTCAAGATTAACTTCAATATAGTACTGAACTTCCTTGTGTGTTCAAGCAACTATTGTGAAAAACATTATATTTCAATCCTTTGTTATTAATGGAAATGTTGTTGAGAATCCCCTATCATGTATAGGAGCATACTTCTTAACTCCACTCGGTCTTAAGTAGCATAATGATGGTACTTCATAGTCTTATGTCTAATACCCTCTTCCTTTTGTTCATAGAAACATGTGTATCTAGTTCCAGTGCTTGTGAAACCCATGTGTATGCATTTGGTTGGTGTGTGTGAAACCCATATGTATGATTTTGGTTGGTATTGTGTATGAAATGTGTATGAGATGTGTGTATGCCAAATCTGCCTTGTATTTCATGTGTGTGTGTTTGACTACTCATTGGGATGTGGATACCATATTGTAAATTTAATGATTATTGAGTTTATTTTGTATCATGTTTTGGTGATGAAAATCTCTTGCAATGTGAGGTTATGGTTATATGTTACTTATGTCTACTTTTTACTCAAAATTAGGAAATGGCCTAATGAAAGTTTTATATCTTGACTATAATGTCTTGGATGTTTTAAATCTAAGGGTAGCATGTATTTATAGTCAACTCTTATGGTTTTTGAGTTATGCTTGAACATATGGTGTTTGGTAGCATTGTTAAGATCTGGGTTTCATGCTTTTCCATCAAGTATTTTTCCCTAAATTTGAAACTATGAATTTAGGTGTTTTAAAACATTGAATATAATGATTATTGGTGTCATATTTCTATAACATAAGTCATTTTACACAACCCTATTGGTGTAGGAGTTATTTGTCATCTTGTGGTTGAATTGCATTGCTTGGCAATTTATTGGAAATTGGCCTTTTTCAACTTGGTAGATGCTTTTGTGGTTCAAACCTTAGTACTGGGGGTTAGATAAGGTGTAGGAACTTTAGAGAAACCTTTGACCATGCTTGGAAATGAAATTGGAGCTAAATGGAACTTAGTTATTCACATTTTGCATGTCTTCTACTCCAAATCATCTATTTTGTCATAGGAGGTGTTTCTAAACTACTAGAGTGATTCTAAAAAAGCCAGGGGCAATTTTAAAGTGCCAAGGATGATTTAGAACTATCAGGGCATTTTTATTTATGTTAAAAGGGGAAATTCTATCCAAAAGGGGCATTTCTAAGATAATACATAGTAAGCGACATTTTTAAAAAGTTTTCCTAAACAAAGGTTGATCCTTGGGGCTTACATTTCCTTCCTATCATCTTGGTTTGATGAAGTTTTATGTCCTTTTATGACTTTTATGTATTTAGAGTTATTGTTATGCCCTGAGTGAAAATGATTAGTCTCTTGTAAGACGAAGGTGAGATATTGGGTCTTCCTATTGTTCTATCACTTAGGTATGTGTTCCCAAGGTTTAATTGTTGTTTTTCAATTGTTTTTGTTATGATATTTTATCTAGAGTGGAATCAAAGGTTGAGATGATGCTTAGGGGTTCCCTTTATTAGGAAATAATGTCCCTTTCCCTTTCATTCTTACCTATTTGTGAGATATGGTGTTAGCGATCAAGTAACCTACCATCATGTTAGAGGAAACTCTACCTTCTCATTTTTTATCATGATGAGGTTGTCTTATGATAGTCTTAAGTCTTCCATTGGTGCAATTGCACTTTGTGCATTGACATCACATACTTGGATTGTTATCCTGTTGTGTTGCGACATCTCTGGTGCATGAGTGTGCATTATGACATGGTTGTATTGCAATTGTAACACAAAAAATGTTAGCTCATATTATTTTGTTAATGTAGTGGGTGTATTCTTGGGTCATTACATGGAATCTGGGGATGTGTAATTATGGGATTTGGGAATGAGTGAGGTTATTCTCCAACTTCAATCTAAATCATACCATCTTACACACTATTCAATACATTAAAGATAATCTAGTCACAATGGGCCCAAAATATAAGGGAAAAGGGCATGGGTAAACAATTCTCACCATTATAGATATACTTAAAAAATAACTTCTATAGTAAATAATCCCCCTTACCTTAGAGGGCAAAAATGAATATAATTAATTTATTGACACAACTTAAAATGCATGGGAATGATCCTCGAATCCCAAAGTTTCAAATTTAAACTTTCCCACCCCTTTTCTATTAGTTATTATGGGCTGACTTAATATATGTTTCATGCAACATGTTTCTATATCATAATATTTAAATCTATTTATAAAACACACTTCAATTCTAAAGGGAAATAAAGGAATAAAATCTAGATCATCATTATATAGACCATCTACATGTTTGTGAATGTTGTCTTTGATCTTTCTCACCATGCCATTAATTTAGTCCATCAGGGGGTTTAACCTAGAAGGATCCATTTACCAATCAAGTCATCAAACTCTTCAATGTACTCTCTAGACACCCCCTAAATAGATTCAAATATCTAGAAGTTGACGATGAGCATTTTTTTGGTAGTTTTTGTTAGATCGGTTCTTGGCGGCTCATCAATTTTGTGCATTAGATTAGGGTTGTGGTAGTCAAGATCAAACTTGTGGGGCTCAAGATCGATCTACATTTTCTATAATAGTTTAGACTCTAGGACATTACCCAGATCAAGGCTATTAATTTACTAATAGTGGCAAATTGATTTAGAATGACATTGATAATAATTATATATAATCGAATCTAAAGTTGAACCCCTCTATCCTCTTGTTTAATTATCACATTTATTTCAATTCAATTATAAATTCCAACTCTATTATTTAAATTAATTATTTGCTAATTGAATGCATTTATTTATTTATGGTATTCAAGATCAAACTTGTGGGCGATCTACATCATTTTCTATAATAGTTCACTAGATCAAGGCTATTAATTTACTAATAGTGGCAAATTGATTTAGAATGGCATTGGTAATAAT
This sequence comes from Cunninghamia lanceolata, assembly GCA_027924645.1. Taxonomy (NCBI): domain Eukaryota; kingdom Viridiplantae; phylum Streptophyta; class Pinopsida; order Cupressales; family Cupressaceae; genus Cunninghamia; species Cunninghamia lanceolata. The sequence goes on along the minus strand of BSBN01000416.1, from coordinate 295,594 downwards.
TATTTATCATCGATTCTAAAGTTGAACCCCTCTATCCTCTTGTTTAATTATCACATTTATTTCAATTCAATTATAATCCCAACTCTATTATTAAAATTAATTATTTGCTAATTGAATGCATTTATTTATTTATTTAAATCCCAACTTTTTGACATGGTTCAGTACCATGTGGCCGGATAACCCCTCTATCCTCTTGTTTAATTATCACATTTATTTCAATTCAATTATAAATCCCATCTTTTTAACATTACTGGCACGACACGCCCTTCAGTACCATGTGGGCAGAGGGATTGGACCTTGTGACCTCTTACCTCCAAGGATGCTTTAGCCAATCGAACTAAGGCCATGCCCAAATTTATTATTTTTCCCCTTAAACCCCCACCTTAAAGGAGAAAAAGAAATATAATTAATATATTGACACGACTTAAAATGCGTGGGGAGAAACCTTCAATTATTCAGAATATTCCCGGAGGAGCAATTCTGTGGGGTCATGGTCGGCTGATTTTTCCTTGTGTTCCAAAGGAATGATTTTCGATGTAATTTATGACTCTCCCCAAGTTTATGTAATGGGAAGCATTCGGTGGTGTAGTTAAGTAACCCAGACATTCCTGATGAGCACGGTTAAATTGTAGTGGGATTTCTACAGGTTTCTTGCTATTTCGCAGAGTCTTCAAACTGGGCTTTGATTCAGCTTATCGTTGATTGGGTCACCAAACATGTGAGATCAAATCAGGTATTCATTCAGGCCATTCTTCCTGAAAGCTGTGAAACAGACAGTTCAATTTTTTTTGTTTTTGGGCTAGAAGAAGAATCGGTGGTCATTGACGCCAATTCAGTATCCTTTCCTTTTGGCTTTGAATGGATAAGCCTAGTTACAGTGAAGGCAACGATCTTGTATGCAGTTTGCCCAAGGACTGGCTAAACTTGTGGCCTCCTTCATCTTCAGGGGGTGTAGGCAATTCATTTCATTGTCTGGATTTTCAAAATTCACTGGCTTCATTTGATACCCAAGATGGTTATGACAGTCCTCCCTCTCCACCACTAATGACGTCTGGAGACTGGTCAGATATGCCTTTTGGTGAAAATTCCACCCTTAAAAATTCTTTCTCGTGGCCATGCCCTTCTGTCGGGCAGGATTTTCATAAAACTACTCTGTTATCTCGTCTTGATGACATCCTTGACAATATAAAGACGAATGACCTTCTAGAAGAAGAGCTATCAGATCTTTTTCATATGACCCAAAGGCCAGAAGGTACAGAAACAAGAGATAACCTGCCTTTTGATGGGATCTCTGGACTCACCTTGTGCACGGGGAACCAATGTGACAACTTCAATAGCAATGCATGCTTTGGCAATCAAGCGTCCAAGCTGCCATTGCTATTCACAGACTGTGATCAAGGTATGCTTTGAGCTCTTTACCTTAAAAGCTTTTAAAAAAATTCCTGAACTTATTGAGTTAATTTTCACTTGCAATTAATTCAAAGCACACCGTGTTTACTGCCCAATGAGTCTAATGAATTCATACAGAGTAAACAAAGAATATAAACTGAATAATCACGTCATACCAGAATACACATTGAAATGATACTATGAAACTCAGATGCATATATTATTGGTTCAAACTGACAATTACAATCAACACCAAAAACTGCTGTCCGATACAATGAAATGAAATACATATATAGGTGCTGACGGTTGCCTGGATGGCCAACCGTTGCCTACGACACACCAATTGGGAGGTAACTACTCGCCGATCCTAACTGAAATGTATTTCTGTAAGCTGGTCTAGTCATGAGTTGGTAATGCAGGACATTCTGTATTTCTGTAAGCCGGTCTATTAGGGAGATTGACAGGATAAATGGACTATATTTAAGACTTAAGCTGTCTAAATTTCAAAATATTAGTTGTTATGGATAAACTGCTGTCATTTTTAATGCATTTCTGCAAATAGGGTAAGAAATATGCATGAAAAGGTCTTTGATAGCGTTTGGATTATTCTGAGAAATGGTATTTATACTTTAAAGCATCTTGCTGCACATATAAGGGAAGGTGAACTTGCTAAGGGCCTTTATTAGGGAAGTTAAAGGAACTGCAATGGGTTACCTACTAGGGAAGGTTTATCTCATTATTATATGTCAAGACTGTGTTAGAACAATGTATTTTTAAGCATTCAAGCTCTGGTTGGGGATTGGGAGTGCCATGTCTTGGTGTCCATCGATGGCAATTATGTATGTGATCATGATATGGAAGGCTTCTATGGGAACCATTATTTCAAATATAACAAGTTTGAATTATCACAAGTTGTAACCTTATCCTTTCATTTTCACCCAAGAGAGGAATAGGCTTAGGAAAGTACTATTGGGCTATGCTACTCTAAGAATTTTGACCTCAATGAAGCTAGATTGATTGTAAGAAATACTGTTTTTTACTTGTATTGTTTAGAATTGTACTTGTGAGCAATATTAGAGTTGTACAACTTTCACTTGTGGAGGATCTGAGCAGAATAAGAGGCATTGTTGTCATTGGAAGCACATAAGTGCCTTTCTAAGTAAAGAAGACATATTGTGGCACAGGGAAGGAGTCATTATCCCAAAATTGCATAGTCGAAGTCAGACGCATAGAACAAGAACTTGGTGAGTACTTGCCTGATTCGTGAGTGTTTCTGACATGCAAATAACTTGCCAATGGCTCACAAGTGGAGTTATTGTCCAAAATTTGGGTAGTCCTTGATCCATAAATGGATCAGAAAATGTGCTAGTCACACTATGGATCCATGACAAAGTAGAGCACAACTTGAACACTTTTGATGAAGGGAGTAGGTGTTTTTGGGCAGAAGACAAAGGAGTTTTTGGTGGTTGTGCAAAATTGCTGGTTCTGATGGGTGATTATGCTACCATCAGTTCTGAAGAGCGGTGTTTTGTAGCTGCTGGGGGGATTATGTAACTGCCAGTCTACTCCAAGCAGTGGTTCGTCACACATCCAAAAAAGGGCTGTGGCATTTTGAAATCTCCACATTTCGATTCCTAGTGATCATTTACCTTCTGTTCTGGCTTACAAAAGTATACATATACATTGTAAATGCATTTATAGCATAGTCGGAGGAATTGAAATGCATTCCAAGAGGATTCATGTGTTCCAAGAGAACAAGTAGGTTGTATTTATAGGTGGGCAGAGCTGAGAGAGTGTGTTAGAGAGCTGTTGTAAGTGATCTTAGAGATTGAACATTGTTGTTTCACGCTGGTTGTGTGCCCAAGAGGCCTAAGATTCATTGGAGATAGTGGATAAGGGGATCATTTGCCTCACTTATACTGGAGTTTTCTCCAAAATTTAGGTTCTCTAGGGTAAAACTTCTTGTGTCTTCAATTGTTTTGTTGTTTGCTCTCATTTTCCTTTCATGTTTAGATTTATAATTTTATTTGATTACATAGAAGTACAATGCTAATTTCCTTCACTAAGATCTGTATGTTGATGGCTATTGTATGGTATAACCATTGTATTTTACATATCAAATTGGTATCAGAGCAAGTTCTTTCCTTTAGTGGAAGAAGTTGTGAGTGATTTTGTAGGTTGATGCCCGCAATTTGTTCTCTTTGCAAAGAGACATTTAATCCTGTAGTTGAAAGATAGAACTATCTAGGAAGCATGGCAAGAGATGAAGAAGCCCTTGATGGATGGGCAAGGTTCCTTAAGCTAGAAGCTGACGTAGCAAGCATATCTTAGTCTATCGAGACTATGAAAGGTATCATGGAGGCTCTCATGGAGACATTGTGCTCATTAGAAGACACCAAGAACAAGGGGAAAACCCACTCCATAGTAGAAGAAAAAGAGCAATCCCTCGGTGAAACAAGTCTACCAGAGACAACTCAATTCAAGGCTGTAGCAAAGATCAAAAATTTGCCATTCGAAGGGGAGGTAGATACGGAGAAGCTTCACCAATGGTTGGCACAAAGGAGTTATACTTCAGTATGCATACTCTTAGTTTGGAACAAAAGATTTCCTTTGCTCGATTGAGAATGGCAAAGCATGCTTTAACTTGATTTGAAAGTCTTATATTCTATGGCTTTAAGAAAACAAGCTCCTATTAGTTCTTGGGATGAATTTAAGAAATTGATAAAGAAACAATTTTACCCAATATGTCATAGAGAGGAAAAATGTATGGAGTGCCAATTTTTGAAATAGAAAGAACGAACAAAGTGTGTAAAAGTACACAAGTGAGTTTCAAAGAAGGGCTGTGCAAGATGAGGTTTTGATGAAATACATTAGAGGCCTTCAAAGCCAACTTTGGAGGCCTGTATTGCTCTTTAATCCAATGGGCATTGATGAAGCATGTGCACATGCTCACTACCTTGAAGTAGATAATCCTCTTTCCTCTCCAAAAGAAGCCAAGGCTAAGACAAGGAAGGCAAGTGCTACAAGCACTACAACAATGATTGCAAAGCATTGTGACCATTGTGATGCAGATGGTCTTATAGATGAAACTTGCTTTAAGCTACACCCAAAAAGTGCCAACATTAGAAGGGTAAGAAAGAAAATACCACCGTGCCTACCCTTGGTGGAAAAGTAATTGATTGTAGTTTAGGGATTGATTCTAAAATTTCTTGTAGTACAAAAAAATACTAGTTTTCACATTTATGCACAAGATGTAAAGGAACATATTGAATTCTTTAGCATTAAGATTCAAGTCAAGAATGTTAAAGTTGACGCACTTTTCAATTCTTGTTTCCAAGCTAACATCATTTCTCAAGAGCTAGTTAAAAATCTTGGTTTAGAAAATTATCAACACCCCAAGCCTTATGCTTTGTGTTGGATCAAAGAGACTATTGATTTGAGTCATGTCCCCTTTTTTCGGATTAAAATAATTAATAATATTATTTAGGTTGGGCTTGATAATTGATAATATTAAAGGGCAACTTAATAATATTATTATAATTAAAATAAAAGGTGTTTTTTTTTGCTCCATAAGATTGATATGTATATATTAATAGTCAAGAAATTACATTGATATTTGGCTTCCATAGCCAAGATGAGAACCTTCCCCAAAACCTGTCCTTCCAAAAGTGACCACGCAGGGTCTGGTGTAGAGACAAAAATGGCCATGCAAGACCAAACTGACCCAAGACCAGGCATAGAAAATGGCCATGCAGGGCCCCAAAAACCTTACCCAGAGACTACAGTCATAGCCTTATACTCGTGAGTAACCAAAGGAAACTGGAAACATGGACAGAAAACTATATCCTGCTGAAGATAGTACACCAGAAACATAGGAGGAAACCAAATGCAACTGTATTATTTACAAAACATTGCATACCAGAAAGAAACTACCACAGCTGATCACATGAAACCCAAGTTGAAAGCATAATCACGGAATTCTTCCACCCACACGAAGCCTTCGAAAGGCTCCATTTGCAGTTGCTTCTTCAAAAAACTCGTTCCCACCTCCACCTGCTCCCTGTGGGCTATCAGGGCCATGCCCTTCAAGTCCAAGAGGAAGGGGTAAAATCTCACCACTGCATCCGGGTCATGGAGCAATTCGAAGTCTGCTGGTCTCGGAATTCCTACCCCCAAAGAGGCCGCCTTTAGAATGTCCTTCAAACCCACCAAGAGATTGGCCTTGAATAGCTTCCTCATGAATTGCTCTACAACTTCTTTGGGTGTGCCAGCATCTAGAACGGCTGCGAGGAATCGGGAAGCAATGGAGGTGTCCGTCCTATAAAACTCCCCGCCCTCAACAAATCCCCGGCCTAAAATTACTTTGACTGCAGCTTGGGTAAATTCATCGTTGAATCGGAGCACTCTCTTCATCCTTTGATTCAAAACCTTCCCTTTGAAAGCCAGTTGCCTAACTGCACTCTCTAATTGGATCAGAGTGTCCATGCCTAAACATATTACACCTTCTGTCGAGACTCGAACAATGAATCTTGTTCTAGTCGCCATGGGGAAGCAAGATTTTGTGGCGGTTCCTCAAACACATATATCCTTGATCTCTTTCTCGAATCTTCGCATGCTGGAGCGTCTAGATAGAAGTGTCGAGCGAGATGGGTTAACTTCCCATTATTACATCTACGTTTGAGAGGTGGCGGAGTCTGCCAAATTAATCATGATTTGATGTGAATTGAAAGCAAAATATCCCCTCAATATCCCCTCAATTTGTCCGACTCCTCCAACTAATCCTGCCACCTAGACCGCCTAGTTGGGGTATCGAGCCTCGGACCTTCAACACCAAGTTGTGTGGAAGGTCTCCCACCCTGTCGCCCACAAAATAAAAGGTGTTTTTAAACACTAGAATTAAAATAATTAAAAATAAATAAAAATTAAAAAAAAAGTATTTCTAAATACTTAAAATAAAAATAAAATTTTAAAAAAATATTTTTAAATACTTGGAGGGAAATTTAGGACCCAAGGGCCCAATTTGAAACGGTATATCAAGGAGGCGCCTATCTTCATTTTAAAAAAAATAAAATAAAAGAGGGTAAAAACTTTATTAATCAAAGAGAACAGTACAGAGCATAAAAGCAACAGGAGGCCCAAAAACAACAAACAAGAAATCAAGAAGTGGTCATGCAACATCTCACATCCGCCGTAACCAAATCCTCCAAATCTTGAGCAAGATCCCCAGGTAAACTGTCCCAATCATCCACCAACCAGGTCCCATTCTTCTTAGAAGCCCATTTGGCCAACCCATCAGCCACATTATTCCATTCCCGAGGGATATGAGAGAAGGTGATAGAATCAAGTAATTCTCGGAGACTGGTGATTTGCTTAGCCACCACCGCAAGCTGCCAACTAACATCATCAAATTGCCTTCTATTTATCAAGTCTATCACCACCTAAGAATCCAACTCGTAGATAATCTTTTTCCAGCCAAGGGCATATGCCCTCTTCAAAGCCAAAGGAATAGCCAAGGCCTCCATCAGATTATTGGAGTGTTGCCCCCTATATTCCGAGAAGAAAAACACAACCACCCCAGAACTGTCTCTGCTGGCCCCACCAACGTCAGCGTGCCCAAGATTACCCCTTGCAGACCCATCAGTATTGATTTTCAAGACTCTAGTGGGAGGGGGCAGCCAATGCCCTCCCCTAAAGACCTTCCCTCTAGAACACCTGCTCTGCCCAATCTTGGGCCTTCCGGTACCCCCAACAGGTATCCCCAGATTACGAATCACTCCAGTATCACCAGGATCCACCTGGGCTAATAGATCACATTTAGCATACAAGGTCTCCTGCAAGGCCCCAAGAATGCGAGACCAAACTTGACCCACCAGCAACTTCTTATCTAGAAAGACCCTGCGGTTGCGCTCCAACCAGATGTGCCATATAATCAGACTAGGGCCAATTGGCCACGCTATGTGCAAAAACGAAGTCCTCATCGGAATGGGCCCAATGTTCTGCCAAAACTCCTCCAGAGAAGAAGGGTGCCTGCACTGCAAGTTCCAGGCCCCCCACCAAAAATGCCAAATAGTCCTAGCAAATGGGCACTGAAAGAAAAGATGCAAAATAGTCTCAACATCTTTTAGGCATAAGAAACATAATGAAGGACCTTGGAAGCCTCGCTTACAGAGGTTATCCCAAGTCAAACACCTGCCATAAACCACCAACCAAAAAAAGAAATTGCATTTTGGCCAAGAGAATTTATTCCAAATATTTTTCCACCAAGGAACCTCAACACTACCCCAGGTTAGTCTGTCCAAAACACGATACCCTGAAGCAACAGTGAACTTCCCTTTAGGATCCGGACCCCAAGCCAGCACATCCCTCTCTGGAAGAGAACAACAGACTCTCAGCCAAAATGGAGGACAACTCCCTCCTATCCTCCAAAGAGCCACCTATGGGCCAATCCTGCATATCCTTCCACTGGTAAACAATGGTCTGTCCCAAAGCCCGAGGGGCTTTGAAATCCATCACTCTACTCCAACCAGCCTGAACAAAAATCCTACATAAGTCCCTCAAGTGAGGATGCGAGGAGAGGATAGGCAGGAAGCCATCCCAGGAGTCATGCCAAAAAAGAGCATCAGAGCCTCTATTGCAGATCCAAAATAGGCCTTGTTTAACCAGCGTAGCCCCCCTCTTGAGAGTATTCCAGATCATAGAACCTTTCCTCGAAAGACTAAATCGAGGAACCTCAGCGCCATCCACCTCCCCAAGGTACTTGAAAGTAAGGATCCTAGCCCAATACTGATGCTGATATGAACACCATCTCCAGTACAGCTTAGCAGCCAAAGCCTGCCCATTCCAGTCTGCCCTACGCAAACCTAGACCACCATCCTTCTTTGGCCGGCAACCAACTTCTCACTTAATTAAGCTCCACTTCTTCGAAAGGAGATTACTCGACCAAAGAAACTGCCGACAGAGGCCTTCAAAATCTTTGATGAAGCTTGAGGGAGCAGTCAACACGAAGCACCTGTATAAAGGAAGGGCCTGCACCACAGACTTCAATAGAGTAACTCTGCCAGCCGTGGATAACCATCTATAGGTCCAATGACAAACCAGCCCTCGAAATTTATCAATCACATCTTGCCAAAAACACCTGGGAAGTGGGCGCACATCTAGAGGGATGCCAAGGTATATAAAGGGAAGTTTCCCCATCTGAAACCTTAAGATCCTGGCAATACACTGCTGAATAAGCATGGGGGTATTAAAGAAATAAATGCAAGACTTACTTTCATTAATGCTTTGACCCGAGGCAGCGAGGTAACAATCCAAAATCTGTCATAAAACAACTGCTTCAGCTACCTTAGCAGCACCCATCAAAGCCGTATCATCCACAAACTCAAGATGAGTTTGAGGAGGAAGAGAGTTGCTCCATTTCCATCCCTGAATGTGCCCATCCATAACGCGGGACTTAATGAATCTCCCCAAGCCTTCAGCCATCAAGATGAACAAATATGGGGATAAGGGGTCCCCCTGCCGAAGACCTCTAGAAGCACCAAACAGATCCGAAGACTCCCCATTTATGAGAATGGAAAAGGATGAAGTCTTCACACGGCTCATGACCCAATCAATCCACTCACCACTGAACCCAAAGGCTCTGAGAATTTTGATCAAAAAGCCCCATTTAACTCTGTCATAAGCTTTAGCCATGTCCAACTTTATAAACATAGCCTTTTCCTTAGAAGAGGCCGTAGAGTGAATAGTCTTAGCCGCAATAACTACTCCGTCCAAAATCTGTCTACCTGCAACGAAGCCCCCTTGTTCCTCCGAGATCAACTTATCTAGCCATGGCTTCAAACGCTCAGCAATTAGCTTTGTAATGATTTTATACACCACATTGCGAAAAAGATCCAAAGAATCAGCACCCTCGCGTTTTGGAATAAGAGCAAGAAAAGTGGCATTCATGGCTCGCAACATTTGCTTATTTCTTAAAGACTCCTGCACCACCTCCAAAAGATCAAGGTTGATCACTTCCCAAAATTCCTGAAAGAACTTAGGCGGGAATACATCAGGACCAGGAGCCTTCCCTTTTTTCAACTGAAACACCACATCCTCCAACTCCTTCAAAGAAATAGGTTTAAGAAGAGAAGCATTCATATCCATAGTCACCAAAGGAGGAATACAAGCTAGGATAGAAGCTTCCTCCTCACTAGCAGGCAGGTATCTTCAGAAAAGAGAGCAGAGAAAAAACGAACCGCCTCACTAGAGATCCTCGAAGAGAAAGAAAGAATAGAACCCTCAGGAGAGCGGAGAGAAGAAATAAAGTTACCTTGTCTTCGAGCCTTCATCGATTTATGAAAGAAGGAAGTATTCCTATCCCCTTCCTAAAGCCAATCGACATGAGCCTTCTATTTCCAAAAAATTTCCTCACGAAGCTCCCATTCCTCAAGGTCTTTAACCGCACTATCCTCTAGCCTGCTTAAATTCGCATCAAGACCCTGATCCCGAATCTGCCTGGTAATAGAATCCAAGCGCTCCTGGGCAACCCTTTTCTGTTGAAACACGTTGCCAAACTGATACTTATTCCAATGTTTCAATTTATACTTCACATATTGAAGCCTCTTCACAAATGAGTACATAGCCGTACCAAAAGCAGGTCGTCCTTCAGTTCACCATCTAGAAACCAAGTCAAGAAGACTCTTCTCCCTCAGCCACATAAGCTGAAATCTAAAAGTCTGCTTTTTAGGACCACTAGCCAAACAGGTAGAGAATTTAATCAGCCAATGGTCAGATCCTTGCCAATCTAAAATTTCCGAACTTGACAGCCACTTGTCACCCACCCAAAAACTGGAAACAAGAAACCTGTCTAACCGTTCAAAAATGGCATCATCCCCAAGCCTCCTATTATTCCAAGTAAACATGCCATTCGAAGGTTTGATATCCACAAGCCGAAGTCGAACCAAATTATCCCTTAGGAGATCAGAGGAGGGGTCCAAACGAGGCACACCCCCCCTTTTCTCCTCTAGAGAGGCAATTGCATTGAAGTCACCTACCATAATCCAGGGAAGGAAAGGATCCAACGATCTCAGAAAATTGATATGAGACCACAGAAGACTCTTGCCAGGAACATTCGTCGGAGCATAAATGTTAGAAAGAAGAATTCTTTCCCTCGTCTCCAAACTAATTGCAACCAGAGAAATGGAGAATCTGCTAGAGAACCACCAAACGGGAGAAATTCGCCGAGGATCCCAGAGGCAAGCAAGACCCCCAGAGCTACCTTGCGCACCCACACACTAGCAAGACCCTCTGTTCCAAATCTTAGACACACACTGCATCATACCATCCACAGATAACTTCGTCTCCTGGAGGAAAACCACATCCGGAGAATGAGCACTAACCAAGTCCCAAATAGGGGATGCTATTCATACCCCTTACATTCCATGATAACACAATCATCGTGAAGGTTGAGAGAAGTGAGTATCCAATGTCTTCACCGACCTAGATTCCACCAATGTCTCCCCAGCCATCTTAACTTTCTCTTGATCCTTCTTCCTCCCCACCTTTTGGGGCTTATCAGGAGCACTCATTTTCAGGTTTTTTGTTGTAAACCCAAAATAGGAGAAGTAGAGAGGGATTTATTCTTACTAGAGTCTTCCAAACCTGGTCCACCCGCTGAACTCACCCTTTCAGCCGAAGAGGCCATAGGGGTTTCCACCAAACCACAAGAGTCACCAATCCCAGCATCGGGGGGAGGAGCAACCGAATCCATCACCACCCTGGAAGCCACCACAGGAACAAGGGCCGAGGTAGTGATAGACAGAGACTCCGAATAATGATCAACTAAAGGAGAAGCTTCAACATGCATGTCAAAAGAAACCCCCTTCTCATGGACTAATTCATCCAAAGCCTCAAACTTGTTAAAAGTCTCCTCTTGACGATCCCGAAGAGTCCTCTTTTGACCCCGATTCTTGTTTCGTGACTTAATTGGCACAAATCCATCTTTATCTGGTACCACCCCCTGCATGGGTGCTTTACCCTTTTCCGCCCTTGGATTAGATGGAGCCTTCACATTATCTAAACCACCAGCACCTGAGGCAAGAGGGCACCTCCTTTGAAGATGACCATACTCATGGCACAACCGGCACTTGAAGGGTAAAGGCTCATAGTCTAATTGCTGAGTCCAAGAGCTAGACCCAACAGTCAGATCAATAGAATCTGGTAGAGGCTGGCTCAGATCAATCTCCACACAAACTCGGTCGTAGGAAAAAATTCGCTTCTCCAGAGTCTGCTGAGACGGGCCAATAGGCTTCCCCAGTAGCAACGCAATTGATTGCAGAATATCATGTCTCCAACATTCCAACGGCAACCGAGGAAAATGAACCCACACTAGCACCTTCGAGGGCAGCTCCTCAGCCGAGTTAAAGCCTGCATGCCACGGCTTCATGAATAGGCCAACTTGATTATAAAAGTAGGGCCCTCCCTCAAACGCCTTGTTACGATCGGAGATACACGAAAAAACCACCAGAAAGAAGTTATTCGCGGCTAGCAAGATGTCAAAATCACCTTCCGGATTCCATGACTTGCGAATCCAGGGTTCCAGAAAAAGCATCGAAACCCTCAATCCCATAAATTTGCAGATTAAAACATGTTTGCTATAATACTCCAGGTCCTCGGCTACCGCCTCTGTTTGAATCACCAGCTTCGGACGAGCTTGAGCTCTCACCAAGCATCCATTTATCTTTTGCAATATCAAAGCACCAGTGCTAAAAATCCCAACATCAGGAGGGGATGGATGAGGAAACCTGTCACCAAATTCTGCCATAGCAGCATCCCTCGACGTCTCACCCAAAGGCACAGACCCTGCCATTATAAAAACCCCTTAAGCCCTCACACCCCACACCTGCACCAAACAACGCACACACTTGAGAAAAAAAAACCCCCCCGAAAGCTAAAAAACCCCTCCCCTCGCTGGAAACAACCCCACAGAACCCGATCTGCAAATAAAAAACGCATGCAACAGAGAACAAACGCATGCAGACCACGGCTTGCTACAGGCCGCGAGACTGCACAGAGCTCCCGCGCATACGCTCCATCCTTTTTTCTTTTAGGCGCCTATCTTCATTTGAGAATCATTCAAGTTATTCATTTTTGCATCCAATTTTCAGATTTGCGCAATTTGTTCACTCTAGGGCATCCAAGGACGAAAACCCTTGGTTTGTTCAGAGTTTGAGAGGACGAAAATCCTCTTGGATTCCACATTTGGGATCAAGGACGAAAACCCTTGTTTCCCATTTTGGGTGATTCCATCCGGAGATCACAATTGTGTTGATTTGTGGAGGATTTGAAGACATTTTTCAGCTTGCTACAGTGATTTGTTGAAGATTTCATCCTTTGGAGGGTTATATGTTGCTGCTATAGTGTTGCCACATCATTTTGGGAGGTTTCTACAACAATTTTAAAATTTTTATGAGCAGTTTGCATCATCATTCTTGGATTTGAGGAGTTTACACCATTTTGGCAAACCCTAGCTGTTGCTCCATCAATCTCTGGAGGGTTTGGATCAGATTTGACATTATCTACAGGTTCTAGCCCGAGCCATGGAGAATTCATTGCTGTACCAACATCATAAGTCTAATTTTTAGTCATACAACTTGAGCACCACCTTTGGGAGAGCAAAATCTATCATTTCCAGCCTTGTGACAGTCATATCAGCTGCTGTACAATAGGTCATACACCTCCCAGCCCACCATTTTCAGTCATTTTGGAGGTTATTTCAGTTGTTGCAAGTTTGATTTGACACCGTACAACAGTTTGTACCACTTCTTTGTCATCATTTATTGCTGCTCTGAGGGTTTGAAGTCTGATTTGCACTGATAAATCTGAAATTGTGTTTCCAACATCATTTAACAACATTTGTAATTGTTTCCAGCAGTTGTTTTGATCAAATCTGAGCTTATTTCGTATCCTAGGGTTTCATGTTGATTGTTCATGTGTAATCAGATATAAACCAACAATCATTCAATGTTGTAAACAATTTTTAGTGGTTGTACTATTCAATAAATCCTATAGGGAGATTGCATTGGCTGTCCTATATCAGATTTGGCTTCATCTAACATCCTAGGGTTTATCATAACATAATCAACAAGATTTGATATTGAATGTTGCAATTGTGGATTGATATCAACAAATTAAGGGTTTTGAAATTGTGAACAAAATTTGGTACTTGCTGTTTGGCTACATTTCTTTTCAAAAATACACAAAATACTGCTTCTTTCCTAGGGTTGTCCGATTGGGGACATTACAGTGGTATCAGAGCATTGATCTTGCTAGCCTGAAGAGTCGAAAGCTAACATTTGAGTGCAGATCTACAATGGACACATGAGTGAAAGGGAAATTAGGAGAGAGAATATGGATTGGTGACCTAAGTTCTTACCAAAGGAAGAAGACATAGATCCTATCCAAGAAGTGTTGATGCGAATACAGAAAGAGCAGCAAAAAGCTAAGGACTGTCTTGAAGAAATCAACATAAGAGAGACAAGAGGCACAGACAAAAAGTCAAGATTTTAAGAACCAACTTTTGAAGCAATTTTCTAGCAGCTTTAGAGCTCTAGATTCATTTAGCAGAACACGACAAGATCATCCTGTTCGAAGGGCAAGGTTAAAGGATCAATTGGAAAGAGATGAGTGCAAGCTTATTGCCTTTTGTGAATATGATCAAAAGTCTTCTATTTATAAATCCTATGTTACCTATGAAGAATTCTTGGAGATATTTGTAATGTCCCTTATAGGAACAATACTAATTTTATCCTAAATTATCAATTTCCAAGCAAACAAAGGTGTAGAGAGTACCTTGACTTGATTTAATTCCTGCAAACAAGTTAGAAAATACTTATGATAATATTTCTCTCAATCAAGTTAACATGATTAACAAACTCATAATGGTATTATCAATCCAATTAAATCTAACTACCTATTATCAATCCAATTAAATCTAACTACCTAGGAGACTCAACCATAAGAGAGTTGAGGAGTGTGACTTTGATGGGGTGTCTCGGATCCTCTACCCTAGGCCCAAGAGCGGATATACCATCCCCCTTGGCTTCATGTGGCGCATGCTATCCATATGAGGTGGTCTACCTAATGAGGCATCCGTTATCCTGTTCCCCCTCATCTTGTCATTTCCTTTCCCTTTCTCTATGATTGGTTCCTTTGAACTTGTATGTCTATGATAGGAGAATGAGATCACAAAAGGGTGCCCAAAAAGCCATCTCTTCTAAGCCCAAGGGCGGTACCCTTTGTACCCCCTTGGCCCCAATGGGATTTATCAATCCCCCCTCGAGGGGTGGTGTACCTAGAAGAGTGCCCCATCATTGTTCCCCTCTTGCACCACATTTCCTCCATCATAATAACCATGTCATTCATACAAGAATCCACATTAATGCATAATAAACTCATCAAACTCATAGTTGCAAACAATTCTATCAGCCATACAAATGAATCATGAAGATGATATCACAATATGCATGATCATATCTAAACACATATAGATCCTACCACACATATATAAACTTACAAATCTACAATCACAAGATAGCTTATGCAAACGGAGATTCTATGGTTTACTTGCTAATTTGTTTCTCTTCTTCCTTCAAATCTGCATGCTTCTCTTTCAAATCTGCATACTCATATTCATAAGTCTGCTGGTATATATATGATTTATTCTTCCTCTCTTGATGAGTGTATCAGCAAATATATATTTTATTCCCAATATATAAACATATAGCTCTACTCCTCATATTTCTTACTGCTGTATATCGTATATGTTATTTCTTGAATATATATATAAAACATGTCTTTGCTCCACTATCTCTGCTTAAATCTCAATTATTCCTTTATTTTTCTTCTCATCGATTATCCTTATGGTCTTTTATATCTTTCAAAATGCCTTACCGTTGGTAAGGGATATACCCCTTCCAACGGTCATGGCTTTTCTTAATTGATTCACTGTTTTATTAACAGTGATTGTTTTTAAATAAATATTTCTTTGTAAGGTCGGCCCATTCATAATATGGGCTCTTCCTTGGATCACCCATAGTTAGGCGCTTCCCTTGAGGATGTCGATCCTCTTTAGTTTATAAAATATAATTTATAATATCTATAATAATTAACTTATAATTTTTAAATTATATTTATTCTTATATAATATAATAATATATATTATAATGATATTTAAATTATTAATATTTATGTTTATAATCATATATTGTTATTAATAATATATTTTAAATAAATACATCATATATTATATTCCAATTAGGCATAAAATAATATTATTTATTAAATAATATATATTAATAATATTATATATTAATACATACACAATTATCTAAACACCGTATTTCACGAAAACAACTTCACCGTCTTTTATCATGATGTTTAAATCTTTAATTTAAACGCCTTAATATCGGGACATCACAATATTCGAAGAAAACAGAAGAGAAAGAAGGAAGGAGTTGATGAAGAAAGAATCAAAAGCACAAGGAGAGGCTAAGGAAGGAATCAAGAAGCAAGAAGAACAGTCAAATTCAGAGCTACAAGACATCATTGAGGAAGAATAGAATAGACCCAACATATAGGTTAAAGGTAAAGATTCTTTGATAGTAGAAGATGTTTTATTGGTTTCTAATGATTGCATGTGTCAGTAAAAGATCGATGAAGGGAAGGCAAAAAGGGTTCCACTTGTTGGACGCAAAGAGTTCAAGTTGAAGGAAGATGCACCAAATCATGCACTATCTTTTGAACTTCCAAATGGTGAGCCATTGATTGATTTGCAGAGTAGCATTGTGGATGGATATGCATTTGAGGAGAATATTTTGGTTAGCCCGAAGTTGGGAGTTTTTGAGTCACAAAAATGGAGGTGTTGAGGATATCTCAACAAATTCTCTTCCGGTGAAAGAGGTTGAACATTTTGTTTGCAGCTTAAGGTATGAAAATATTTCAGATTTGTTGCATTTTGCAACTGCAAAATTCTTGTCATCATGGAAAGCATGCAAAAAATGGTGATAGAGTAAGGGATACAACTTGTAGTATAGGGCATGTGGACTCTTTGTTTCAAGTTCCAAATTGTTTTTGTAGATGGGATTTGAGTAATCTCTTGAGGGTCAAAGCGGATAGAGGTATTGATGTTACTATTGAGTTCTCCATCTCTTGCATTTGGATTGAAAGGAAGTTTATGAGGAATCACATAGGGTTTGTTGTGCATTCTAACCACATTGTGAAGGATCAATGTTCATGGTTCATAGATCACTCGTGGGAGCCAAGTACCACAATTGAAGAGAAGATCGTGGGTGATGGCCAAATGGAGATAGTCACCCCCGGGTACTTGATGCTAAATGATGGTAAGCAAAATAGGTGTCATTTTGATTTTCAAGATTTTATGACTAAGTATGGTATGGTGCTTTGGATATCAAGCTACAAACAAGTTAGAGGATACATGAAGGATGAGACACTACAAATTCCTAGCATCATGAAGACAAGGCAATTGGTTATCACTTTGGGTGAACACGAGATATGCGAAGACTTCTATATCACGGATATGGGAGGGTTGGAATCCAAGAGAAAGGGGGTAGAGCTTCAAGGCATTGAAGATGGAGCTCCAAGAGTTGCCATGGTTAGGTGGAGGAAATATCAATGGGTGACAATCACAACCTCTTCCAAAGGTGAGATGCTTAATCATAATGGTATTTGGTCTATTACACTTCTAGGGTGGCTACCAAAGGGGATAATTGTTAAATGGGACTTTCTTGTTGAGGAACACCAATTTGACATAGCCAGGATGAGTATTGGTTGCAATAGACATGAGCCAAGGGCCATTTTGAGTATGATTCCTAATTTTAGATTTGCTGCACTCAACATTTCCAGCACTTCTCACACTTTCCTTGCAGCCAAATAAGAGTTTTCAGTCACATGGTGGAGGAGTTACTAGTCCATTATCATTGTTGAGGTGTTTGCAGCTAGTACAAGGTAGTTTCCAACCATTACATTTCTGATTTTTAGCAAAGGAGTGCATTGTTACAGCCATCATATCGAGAAGTTATTTTTGCTTCACGTGGTGTGTAAGAAATCTCATCTTTTGGGAATACAAAGTGCCAATATTCCAGCTGATATATCACTGTTTGAAAGGAAATTCCAAGCAAAATATGACTGTTACAGCCACCTTCCAGCCCACAAACAATCTGATCCAGGCCATCTTTCAAGTGGTAAAGCTTGGGGCATCATGGTAAAAGTCCTTGGAGTCCAAGGTAAACAATATAACACTAGTTTAGAAGCAGTGAGCATAATTGTTGGCATGCATTGGTCACATTTCTTTGAAAGGTATATTATAGAGATGAAGTTCAAGGAAATGGAGGTAGTGTTTCAAAGCATCTTTCATATAAGAGAAGTTCAAAAAAATACCAAAGTAACGAAGCATAAGCTTGGTGGAAGGGTTTCAGACTTAAATATGTTTGCAAAAGATGACAAAAAGGGCATAATGGAGAAGAGGAATGAGGGCATATTGCAAATATGTTGCGAAGAAAACATGACAAGGACCATTGTCATCATAAATCTCAGCTGGGAGGCTGCTGCTCTCATCACGTCCAGCCACTATACTCCACCATTTGCAACCATACAGGTGTTTTCAATCTTGGGATTGAGTGCTTTTAGTTTGTTGCTGCTATTAAAGTATTTTCAGTCATTGTATGGTTGTTTCCAACTTCTATGTTGCTGATTTTTGCAAGGGATTTTCAGTATTGCAGCTGTTGTACCATTTTTATACTGCTGATTTTTAGGGTTTCTAATTTTGGACTGTTGTTATTAGTCATATTCAACTACCAGTTTGCAGATTTTTGGAAAATTTTCATATATTAGGCTGTTTGTGTAGGGTTTCAGCCATTGGAGCTGCAAAAAACAATTGTTCCAGCTATTGCACTGTTGTTTTGGGTGAGGTTTGGAATGAATTTTGGCTCTTGCAACTTCTTTCCAGCTTGTATGCAAGTTGATTGGTCCAAACTCATGAGGGTTTTAGCCTACAGTACAACGGTAAGATCCATTGAAACTCGAGGGAATCATCATCATGCTCTTTTTGAGATCAAAGTGGTGCAGCAAAAACGTGATGGCAAATTCATAGGGCAGCCTTTGGTTTGGTGGGAGCTTGGAGATATCCTCCAATAGGGGGAAGAAAGCACCATTCATCATTGCCTCAAAGAGGAACATGTTGTGAGTTGGTTACTAACATTGCTTGATCCAAGCCAAAGGTGGGGAAGTATAATCATAGAGGTTTGTATTTATGTTGTTGGGAGTCATGCACATCTCTTCAAGGCCAAATTTCATGAATTGCACAACATGATTCACAGTGTTGGCACGATGGTATTTGAGCAACCAAGTATGCTTAGTGCTTCTTGGCAAAATATATTTCATTTGATAGGTACAAGATCCAGACTCTATGTTCATTACAACATGATTCATCATTTGGGTTTGCAATTGCTTGTGGGCAAGCAATTATGGGAAGGGCAGACTGTCATGTCCTTTTTTTTGGATTAAAATAATTATAAGTTGGGCCCGATAATTTATAATATTAAAGGGCAACTTAATAATGTCATTCTCCTGATGATGGATCACTGAGTGTGATTCGAAACGTTGAATAAAAATAAGTAACACAGTCAAATCTAGAAGCACTCACATTCAACATCATGGACTGTGGAAAACTAATGATTTCTATCAATATTATTATAATTAAAATAAAAGGTGTTTTTAAACACTTGTATTAAAATAAATTAAAAATAAAAAAAAATTAAAAAAAAGGTATTTCAAAAAACTCAAAATAAAAATAAAATAAAATAAAATTTTTAAAAAAATATTTTTAAATACTTGGAGGGAAATATAGAACCCAAGGGCCCAATTCAAAAGGGTATATCAAGGAGGCTCCTATCTTCATTTGAGAATCATTCAAATTATCCATTTTTGCATCCAATTTTCAGATTTGAGCAGTTTGTTCAATCTAGGGCATCCAAGGACGAAAACCCTTGGTTTGTTCGGGATTTGAGAGGACGAAACTCCTCTTGAATTCCACATTTGGGATCAAGGACAAAAACCCTTGTTTCCCATTTTGGGTGATTTCATCCGGGGATCACAATTGTGTTGATTTGTGGAGGATTTGAAATTTTGAAGACATTTTTCAGCTTGCTACAGTGTTGCTATAGTGATTTGTTGAAGATTTCATCCTTTGGAGGGTTATATGTTGCTGCTACAGTGTTGACACATCATTTTGGGAGGTTTCTACAACAATTTCAGAATTTTTATGAGCAAATTTGTATCATCATTCATTGGATCTGAGGATTTTACACTATTTTGGCAAACCCTAGCTGTTGCTCCATCAATCTTTGGAGGGTTTGGATAAGATTTGACATTATTTGCAGGTTTCCAGCCCTAGCCATGGAGAATTTGTTGTTGTACCAACATCATAAGCCTAATTTTCAGTCATACAACTTGAGCACCACCTTTGGGAGAGAAAAATCTATTATTTCCAGCCTTTTGACAGTCATATCAACCGCTGTAAAATAGGTCATACACCTCCCAACCACGATTTTCAGTCATTTTGGATGTTATTTTAGTTGTTGCAGGTTTGATTAGACACCGTACAATAGTTTGATTATGGAAATTATACTTAGATGGCACCAAATGTAGTAATGGCTCAGGAATGGGTGTGTCTCATTTCACTAGAGGGGAAGAAAGTTCTCTGAGATTTCTGTTTTTAGTTCAATTGTACCAACAATGAGGCTGAATATGAATCATTGATACATGGACTCATCCTAGCAAAAAAAATGAAAGTGAAGCAATTACAGATATTCGAGGATTTTGAACTTGTCATCAAACAAGTCAAAGGTTCAGCCGTTGCCAAGAATGTTAGAATGAGGTCATACTGCCATAGGGTGTGGACCTTCTAGAGGGTTTCAAAGCCTTGAACTTCAAATTGATTTCAAGAACATGAAACATAGAAGTAGATCACATCGCAGTAATTGGTTCTCAATTTGATTCGATAAAAGATCTTTTGGTGAACAAAGATCATGTTAAATTAATTATAAGGCCTGCAATCCTAGATAATCATGATCACTGGCAAGTATTCAAAAGTAATGTTCAGATCGCACTATTCCTCCAACAATCAGGAGAATTCGTAGAGCAATTTCATCCTAAAATTGAAGAGGCCTATGAAGATCAGATTTTATAGTTAAAATCTAATAAACTCCCAAAGGGATTGATCACCCTTGAGAACTTTTTAGCCCTGATGAGGCAAAAGGGAGATAAAAGAAAGTTCACAGTTGACAAGGGAGATTATGTAGAAGTGGAAGTCTTCCCTGACAAAAGGGTAAAAGTTGGCAAGATATGTACCCAAAAGGAAATTGACATGCTGACCTATCTTTGTGCGAATGTAATGTCCCTTACCTAATTTGCCCTAGAAAATTCAAATGCCACAAGTTAGGGTTAGGGTTTTAGAATTACCATTTATATTATCTTCAAAATTGCATAATTTCTTGTACTTGAATTCTGCAATCATAACATAGGAAAAACATATACAAAATATAGATATACAAATATACGTCTTTAACCATTAGGGTTAGATAAGATTTTCCTTGTATTCAAATTTATAAACAATATCAATATAGAGAGATTACACATACATTACTATGCAGCTATACTATGCAGCTAACTCAGTTTTTTTTACAACATTCGATCATAGAAGTGGATGGTGCAAGGAGGCATGGCAAGGTGTAGACTGTCAACAATTCTCCCTCCATACAGTCCCCTCAGGGAGGCATGGCAGGGTGTCAACAATTCTCCCTCCAAACAGTCCCTCAGGGAGGCATGGTAGGGTTCCCTCCAAACAGTCCCCTCACCATTCTTCTTTGATTGGTGAGCCTTAATTTATATATATATGACAATGATATGCAATAAGTGAGATAATTAACAGTCAATAATGATCTGACCTGCTGTTCCTTATTCTATTTCTGCATGTGTATCCAATAATGATTCTTATTGAACTTCTAATTTAGTTTAGAGTTTGCAATGTAATCCTTGCTGTCTTAATTAATCTATATGACTGATTAAATAGATATATTTCTGCAGATTGAATGTCTGCTATTATATTTAATGATCTAATGATCCAAATTGCTTGCTGATTGATCGATTGATGACTGATTCTTGATATATGAGAACTGCTGTATATCCATCTCTGTTATTCTCCCCTCTCATGTTTTCTGCTTGATGACTTTTATATCATGTCAAATGAAGTGTCTTTAAGGAATGGATGTATCTCTTCCAAGGGAGATACCTTTACAAGAAGTCACACCCCTTAAAGATCTTGATTGCTGCCCCTTTACAAATCATTGTTTCTTTAAACATTACCGATCGCACCTTCTCATATTTATTTGCTGTCTTAACAAAACAATCCTGATCGCTGCCATAATATAATTGTTTCCTTTAATTTATCTCTTTAGACTTCCTTCAAAGGTGATCGCTGTCTTTGAAGTATTGATCGCACCTCTTATGACTTCTATATTCTTTTTGTCTTATTCTAAATACTAATCGCATCATATAGTATGACATCGTCACCTTTTAAATCACTCTTTATTAAATAAGACTTTTGTCTTATTATGCTTATAACTATATTTATCTCTGATTGCTCCACCACATTTCTATTAACCACACCCTACTACTTTTATTAATAATAGTCTTTGTCTTATACGAGAAAGGCACTCCATGTAAGGGAGGTCGGCCATCATATAAATGGATAAATCTTAACTTCAAAGAGTCGGCCAACATATGAGTCTTTTAATGAACTCTTTGTATCATGTGGATCGTTGTCTTTTCATGTAATGCCCTAATAAGTACGGGACATTACAACGAAATACAACTGAGTTATAGCATGGAATTATGAAGAATTGAAAGGCTATACCAAAGATATAATTCAACACACAATTGAACTTTTTGTAGATTCAAAACCAGTAAGGTAGAAACAAAGGCTGGTAAATCCAAGGATAGAGCCTTTAATGTAACAAGAGCCAACAAAATTGATTGAATCTAAGATCATTTTTCTTATCAAACACTCGACATGGGTGTTAAATCTGGTATCAGTAAGGAAAAAGAATGGAGAAATCAGGTTTTGCGTAGATTTCAAAGATTTAAACAGGGCTTCTCTTAAGGACCACTATCCTCTCCCATCAATGGAGAAAATATTTCAAACACTGGCCAGTTCGGAACGCTTTTCTCTATTAGATGGTTTCTTCGGTTACAACCAAATTTGGGTAAAAGAAGAGGATCAGTTCAAGACGACATTCACTACTAAGTGGGGAACGTTTGTGTAATGTTCCCATTTTCAACCTAGTTGTCCTGGAGCCACTCATCCTCATTCCAAATCTTTGGAGTAAATATTTAATTATCAATTTTGGTAATGGGAGGAAAATTGATAATTAATCAGGTTATTTATATTTTTGGTGCACTTAAGTTATAATGTTATATTTTATAAAGTGACTTAAGTGTGGGATGAGGACATATTTATATTTTTCTCCTAGACTTATTATTAAAGTGAGCACCACTTTGGAATAGAACTTTATAAGTTGAGAAAAAAATATTATATTTTCAAGAAAATGGAGTTTGTAACTCCCAGATGCCTTTATATGCTGATGGAGAGCTCATTTGAAGGGCATGCTTGGAATTTGTATTGTTACTCTGTTGGATTGAACCTGCGTGTTCTTCCATTTTCTACCTTCTTGTGGACAGAAACCCACTCGAAGAAGATCAGTTTCGGTAGTGTGATATCTACCCTAGCTGGTAATGGTGGTTTCTACTTCAGGAAACCAATGGAGCTGATTGGAGATTATGTACTTTCTGTGAAATTTTGGTTGTGATTCAAAGAGATTGGATTTGAATAATATTTTGATGGATTTTTGGTGTTGATATTGAGTATCTATATTGTGTTTGGTCTGTTTCAAAGCTGGCCGTACATTTCCATGGCCGTACCAACAAAGAGCTAGACTTGAGTTTGGATTGAATAATATTATTATGGATGCTTGTTAGTGATATTAAGAATGCTTCTTTGTATTGTTTTCCCATGCCAAAGATTTAATATTTAATGAGCTAATCTGAAAATTTTATTAGGTAACCGTACCATTCTGAAGGTCATATTTTATGGTACGATTGGATATTGGAATTTCCTTAACTATCTTTGGGCAGTTTGAAATATGCATTGATATTGTCAGGGGTAGGCGATCAGGGTCAAGTGATTTCTTGGGAGTTTGAAGCTTTATTTTGATATCAATATGCCATCTGTACTGTACTGTGGCCATACATGTGTGATATGAATGGAATGAGAATATTAATTACTATGAAGTTATATGTATTCAAAGTAGTTTGTAATCTCTTTGTGACCTTTGGGAGACTTCAGTGATAAGGATTTCCAAGTTTTTTGATAGATCTTATGAATGCCAAGTTCTTCCGTACACATCTGGCCGTACAAGTCAATATGGATCGATTCATATTAAAAATTAATGGTGCTATTTATGTACTTATTCTTTGTTGAAATGAGTTTGTATGAGCAATAGGATCCCTTTGAGAGTGATAATAGGAAGTTTGATGCAGTATTGAGTTTGCTGGGTGATGCGGTACTCTTCCAAGGGCCGTACATGCTGGAACTGGTCGCTCATGATAAAAAATTGTTATTAACTCCTTTGCATCCTTTTATGATTGAAGGTTGATAGTTATGTTTGGATAGACATCTTGAGACAATATGCAATGTTTTGGTTGTGATTTGGAATCCCAGCAATGCAGTCTGTACATTTGAGTCATATAGTCCTGTAGGTGCTCAGGAAATTTGATTTCCAGTCTGTTCTTCATAACTGATCTTCATATGAATGTAGGAGATTGTAGGGATTTTGATGAAGACTGATGGATAGAGAAGTTACACTTGATGAGTGACATTCTTGTACTATATGACATGAGCCAGGGCAGCCTACTGTGTAATGACTGTAGTATATTCTGCCGAAAAAAAATCAGAATAACAGAAAATATCAGTATATCTGCAATTGACTGTGAGTTTTGGTGCAAGGTGTTTTCAATCAGGGAATGATCTCTTGGGTTCTCAAAGGGCTCTTCAAAGGTATTGGCAAACTCAGGCCTACTCAATCATTTTGGTTATTATTGTGTTGTTCTTCATTGTAATCTTTCTTAATGCAAACACATAATAATTCCCTGGATGGTTTACCGCTAGTGTGGGCAAACTAAACCTTTATCTTTCTTTCTACCCACTGCAAAGTGGAGAATACCAACTGAATAAGTGGATGATTTGTAACTTTCTTTATTGCATACATACCCACTTTAAGTGGTGAATTCCCACAGCTTGTGGATGCCCGCCGCAGCGGATGAATTGTAGTTCCTTGATTGTATAGTTTCATTGTAAGCCAATCACCGTATGCTCTCACCTTGCCCATTCTGGGATCTGGGTGACCAGAAAGTGTGAGGCATTTAGTTGTTTATTGCATTTATGCTAACACTGTTCATAGCATTGCAAAAATAAGAAAAAATTGGGGTAGCATCTTACAGTTTGCATATGCTAAGATGCCTTTTGGTTTGTCAAATGTTGGTGCAACTTTTTAGAGGGCTATGGACATCGCCTTCAATGAATTGATAATAAAATAATTCTTACATAACTAGATGATCTCACGATATTCTCCAAAAGAAAAGAGGATCACTTTGAGCATCTTTAACAAGATTTCCAGAGGTGTCAAGAGTTCGGAATTTCTTTAAATTGAAAGAAATGTGTCTTTGGAGTTCCTCAAGGCAAACTCCTTGGACATGTTATATCAAAGGAAGGGATTTACAGGGTACAAGCTATCATGGAACTATCCTTACTAGTGAATAAAAAGGTAGTTCAATCTTTCCTTGGGAAGATTAATTTTGTAGGAAGATTCATCTTTGATTTTGTAGGGTAAGACCAATAACCCTCATGCTTAAGAAGGATAAGGAGTTCAAATAAGAGAAGCTTTTGAGAAGATCAAACATGCAATCTCGACAACTCCAGCATTGGTAAACCCTAATTTTTCAAAAGATTTCATTATGTAAGTTTTTGGTGGGGATCATAGCATAGCAACAATTTTAACTCTGAAAGATGACACATGAAAGGGTGAGCACCCGATTGCCTTTAGTTCAAAGACCCTTAAAGATTACGAGGCAAAGTATAACTTTGTTGAAAAGCAAACATATGCATTAGTCAAGGTATTGAAAGAATTCAGACACCTGATATCAGGTAATAAAGTTACCGCATTTGTTGTTCATCCAAGTATTAGAGTATTATGGAGGGCAAGATAAGTGAAAAAAGAGCTAATTAGATTACCAAAATTATGGAGTATGACAAACATTAAACCAACCAAACTGGTGAAAGGGAGGGCATTGTGTCAGCACATAGCTGAAGGTGTCAAATTGAAAAGCATAGAGAGCCTAGAGCTAGATGTAGTCTAAATTAACGAAGGGCAAGAGTTAGAGACATGGATTGATGAAAGAATCCAATTTATAGAAATTGGACAATACCTCTAAGACCTACCTTCTTTCAAAAAGAGAGCTTATCAGCTACAGGGAACATCCTATTCCATGATTGATGGGGTCTTATTCAAGAGAAATTTTAATGGGGTTCTATTGAAATGCATTTTAAGAAGTGCAATTGGAAATTTATTGTATGAATTCCATCAAGGAATGTTAGGAGGACATTTCTCGCTCAAACTAGAGCTGCAAAAATAGTTTGCATAGGATATTATTTGTAACATGCCTCCTCATATTACTCAATGAAATTCATAAAGTTTACTAGAAAGTTAATTAACTTGGTAAACATGAGAGAATTTTTTTTTTTAATAACATCTGCATATTAATAAGAATAAAGTACATCTTTCTATAAAATTTCAAACTTGAAATCATAACATAATTGAAGCTAGAATCATAGTGAAATCTTTTCACATTCCATTTACAAATCATAAACTGTATTTGGCATAAAAAAAATAGTTTTACCTCATAAATTTAATTGTCACAAGTCATAGCATGGAGTACACTGTGTCTGGAATATGGATGTCTGTCTTCACAAGCCTCGAGTCTTCTGCTTCAGAGGGAGAGCATCATTTGAGTGCTTTTCCTCCAACCACAGACCAGTGGTCCCCCGCTCACCTTCCTTTCTGGAAGTGGCCCTACCCTTCATGAAGGGTATAGATATAAGGAACTATCAAGTTTTTCCATATGAGTCCTAGTGATGTGTCCTACAAAACTCAATCAACCATACAATCTCTAGATTTCTTCTAGCTATGTATGATCATTCTGATTGGTCATGCCATCTAGACACACACCATTGACTCATCTTAGAAACTACCTCATCCTAATGTTTTACCTACTTTAATTGGTACTCTAGCCAATCGGACTTAGAACTAATCCTTAACCCAGGATATACATGTAATACATAGATTTAGGTATTTCTAACCTTTTTAAGAGACCCTCATTGCATACTTGCAATTTCTAGGTTTTATGGATTTCTGTCATTTTACTCTCTAATTAAGATATCAAACATCTTTGATGCATTAAAGCGAATTTTGACATTATCATAGAATCTCTTAAAGTATTACAAAGACTCTTCCTGTCTTGTTTGATGGTTTTCTCGACCTTTCACTGTCGATCAAATAAATATATACAAAATCATATCCGACATAAGAGTTTTAGGTTTCCTGAAACTTCCTTGTTTTAATACTAGGGTTTAGCTTCTCTAACCCAATACATGGAAATATCAAACATCCTTGTTTTCAAAGGTATAACATAGATATAGCAAAACATGAAGAAAATTACCTCTAGTCTTCCCTAGACCACTTGGCATTGTTCGATTTCACAATTTACATCACTTAAAGAAAACACAGTATACCAAGTATGTTCCCATTCGTATATATCATAAGGAGTACTATCATTCTCATAACTGGTCTTTTGACTAGGTTCAATCCATAAACCTTAATTGGTTGGATTCATAAAAGATAATAAGATAGTCTCGACCTCTTGGTCTACTTATGTCTACCGACTTTCAAGATAGGTTAGTTCATGAACTCATAATTAACCTCCTTAGCATAAATGTTCCATAATCCATTATCAACAATTTGAGTACAATGATCATGTGGGTTGAGTTTTGAAATATTTTCTACTTTACTCAACTTGGTGTAAATTATGTCGGGAATACCATACACTAGGTTAGCTTTGTCATCAGAGCACATGGTATTAAAATAAGTTTTATTAGACATATAATAAGAACTATAACTTCCCATCTCCTAGTATGCCTATACCCTTGAGTTGGTTTACTAATTTCAAACTTGAGACATAGGGAAAATTAATTAAGTCTCTTATCAAAGAAGAATATATGTTTCCAAAAAGCAGGGTTACCTTTACGGATTTATCGAATTCTTAAATGTAGGTATTCACTTAAGACTTAATTAATTTGTGATAAGTTTAAGCTCACAATAAAGTTATCAACCCTCTAGGTCTTTTCAAGTCAACCAACTTACGTCTAGGAAGACATAAGAACTAAAGTCTATCCTCCTAGGGTTATCACGATAATACTTAACACTATTGTTGAATAAGCGAGTGATATTACATCATTAAGTAAGGATATAAACTCATGCTCAATATCCTTGTATGAAACAAATAAATTTGTCATAAACAAGAATTCATATATCTTAATATATATATCATATGTAAGTGATTTCTTAAGACACATTATTTTATTAGATCTTATTGGTCTTTTGGCCTTCAAACATATATATATATATATAGCTCTATGTTTTTCAGTTCATGAAGTTTTTCTATGTTTAAGAACATTATTCTATTCAAAACAAACTCCTGCAAACTCGTATAGAAGAACTCCAACTAACTGCCAAGACTGTGGCTCCTTGGGCATCATGGCTTCATTTGCTAGTGGAAAAAAAAATGGATAAGTACCTCAAATTTATTATTCTAGTATAATCCTTAGAATATGGCAAACCACTAATCTCCAAACCTTCTTCCTTTGGAAGATATGGGTTTGTACAAAGATATAACAAGTTTTTTTTTATTAATATTCATCGACATCATACTACAATATGTTGGCCTTATAGGAAACATAGGTTCATATATATATACATGGGCCTAAAAAAATACTACCTTACTATGTTTGATGGTCTCGCCATACACAAAGGAATATTATGTTATGGCCTTTTACTCAAACACAAATAATAAAACTCTTAAACGACGAAAACAAGACTGATACACAGATTAAAATCCCTTAGCTTAGAACGCAAAAGGTGCAGATTCAATCCTTAGAGCTTGGATTGCAAACCATAGGGCTCGGAGTGCATGTACACTGTATTTGATGACAGTCCGAAGATGGATATTTAAAAAGATTCCTAGAGACACAAGTAATTAATATTATTCGAGTCCATAATATGGTCGGAATCTCTGAATTCATGCTCTATACGAAGTCACCATTCAAATTCATGCTCTACGAATTCTTCACATTTACTTTACGTTCTTCATATTTTCTTTACGCTTGACTAAATTATTCGATTGTGGGCTAGGCCCACTAATAATTCATATTTATATAAACAATTGTCTTTTAACCTAGGGCGCACAATGCTACTTTGGTGCAGCAATATTCTCTTTACCCTTTTTCTTTTTCCGTATGTGTCCTAATATCTCATTCGGATTAAAGAATAGAATAAAGTGTAACCGTAGCCCACAAGAAAAAAACATTTCTTGAAGTAAAGATTACCCGAGAAGAAGTTGCTGCTATAAATGGCTGATTTGTATCCACGATACCTACTACACGGCACAAAATGGGTCTATTGAAAAGGTTCTAAATATTTTCAAGCAAATGCAGTTGGCAGGTGTAAAACAGAATTCCATAATCCTTTGCCAGCATCCTTCTTACCGATATTCAGAATGGGGTTTTTAAAAGAGGCAAGGACATCCATCAAAGCACAATAAAAAATGGAGTTTATCCAATGTTACAGTTGCAAGAGCCACACAGTCTTTAAAACAGATACATTTTACTTCTTGTGCCAAATAAATACTCAAAGATATTCTTTTTCTATCATAAGGTTTCGAAGGAAGGAGTGAACCTGATAAGTTTGAGGAGTATATTATAATTATCCTTCTTCCTCTCTGAAGATTGATCAGTCATTGTCATGATATATGAAGCAGCAGATTCACCAAAAGCTTCATCCCATTCCACGTCCCTATATTTTGCCATGCATTGCTTTTAGCTCTGGTAGAGATTTTGATAATTAAAGACACAGAAAACTGTCCACAGCTCCTCCGTATATCTATCAAAAGAAACTCCCGAACTTTAGATTTCCTCCTGGAAATTACTGGTTAGTCGTATATCCCCCTTATTTCCTTTAACATCAATGATTTTTATGCTCCTCCCGAGCTCGGTCTCCTCTGATATGCCTAAACTCTTGCTATGCTCTCCCTATAACTACTTGCATTAATGCCTAAAATAATGTTCCTCCTCCACTTTCACGAGGGGATGCAAGTAGTGGAGCAGTTGGTTTTTAAGACCACTCACATACTCCTTGGTTTGTGGGTGCAATCTTTATAACCCAAGAAAAGCATGCAATAATTAACAAAGAATGTCACTTTACCGCGATATTATGTGGCTTTTTGACATCATGACATACCTTTAAACTTATAAATAATATTTGAATTTTAAATAGATATAAACAATTAACGCAAGTATATCCAACATATACTTACGTTGTTCCAATCTCTTGACATGATGTGAGAACGAGGTTGAGGTATTCTCCCTCTCGCAATCTTGCGAAAACATCAAAATTAAATGGATATGATAACGTAATGGTATTTCGATCGAAAATTACCAATAAAGAGATATTTAACCATTTAATAATAGTATATCATGAATATAAACTATATTCATATCAAACAAGGACTAATGACTATCGACTAATCCTCGTCGATAGTCGAACTTTCTTAAACACAATTCAACAACTATTGAATAGAAAACAACTTAGACCAATCGGGTCGAGTGACACTTACCTAACTCAACTAGGTTCACCGGTTTGCACCCACACAAAACTTAAGATGGCGACAAACTGTTATTTTCCTTGTATCTATACTCCTCTCCGATGATGCTCTCCCTCCCTTTCTCGGAGGGGTAGAAACCTGTTATCTGAATGCAACTTGCAATCACCAATTGAGATTAGTATATTGATAATCATTTCATAATCCATATGAAATCATCACATCTTGATAGCTTTTAAACACGTGCAAATTTTAATCATATAACCATAACTCATGAAAATATTGATTTTTCCAGACATTTTTATTAAACGTCAAATCATTGAATCATGCGTAATCATCTACTAGTTACTTCAAAAGTAAAAAGTAAAACAAAGTCAAAGTTAGGGATGTAACATTATTGGCCCACAATGTTTGCGGATTGCTATAAGTGGGATAGAAAATGCCAATAGTGCTAGCTTTATACTGGTAAGAGGAGGAATGTTGCATTCCCTCTAAGGCCAATATTAGTAGAAGAACCATTTGCTCAATGGGGTTTAGACTTCATTGGGATGATTAACCTGACCTCAAGTGTAGGCCATAAATGGATTCTTATGGCCACAAATTACTTCACTAGGTGGACCTAAGCAATAGCATTGAAAGAGGCAACAAAAAGTGTCATTGTTAGTTTCCTAGAAGACATTGTTTCTAGGTTCAAGGTCCCCAGTACCATAATATCAGATAATGCGAAGGCATTCCTAGGAGCCAAGCTTTTATAATTTGCCTTGAAGTATGACATTTACTTGAAAACATATTCCAATTACTACCATTAGGGAAATGGATTAGCTTAATCCACCTATAAGAACTTGATTAGAATAATCAAAAGAATTGGTTCCAAACACCAGAGGGAATGGCACTAGATCTTAAATTGGCCCTATGGGCAGACTGAATCACTCCTAAAAGGATAATTGGAACATTCCCCTATGCCTTGGTTTATGGCAAGGAAGCTTCCTTACCAATATCAATAGAACTACCAACCTTGCAATTAATCAAACGACTCGAGATAGAAGATGGAGCTATGGATGTTAGAATGGCTGAATTATTGGAATTAGAAGAGGAGAGAATCCGTGAGGAATTCAATGGCCAAGCATCAACAAGTTGTCAAGCGGTGGTTTGATAGATACCCTTCAGAGCCTAATTTCAAGACCGGGGACTTAGTTCTTAAGTGGGAAGAGAGAGTGGCCAAGCCAGGGTGTCGTTCCAAGTTCGATTCTCTTTGGAATGGGCCCTATACCATTGTGGCTTGCAAAAAATACAACTCTTTCGATCTTATGAATGAGGCAGGTGAGGTTTTAGATATCCCTGTTAATGGTATATATCTTAAACACCATGTCTAATACTCTGATTGCATTTCACTGTATATATGTATTATATTTCTTTTCCTTTTGGCTTTTGTTGTGTGTATGCCTTTGTTGGAAGGCTTTCTGTTGTTTTATTCTGGGGCCTTATGGCCATGTTGTTGTCACAATTTCAAATTCTCATGTCAAAATTTGAAATTCATGAAATAAAGATACTAAGCAAAAAGAGTCGCCAAATTAGATCACACTAAGTCGCTACAACTACAAGAGGAAGATGTAACCGAAGGCAAGTGCAGTTGCCAAAATGTTCAATGTTATGCTCACCAACTGTAACACCCACTCTAATTTAACAGAATAGAAACTCATATAATAACAGAATTTCAGCAGAAAGATTAACTAACTTTTATGAAAGAAGTAACGAATACAATAAAATTCGAATTTCAACAAACTTTCATTTTCAGCTGAAATAATCTTTTCTAATCAGCGTACATGTAAACCAAACTAATCTAACTAACTTTAATTAACTATCTTTCTTTTCAACAAACTCAAATATTAAAATAGGAAGAGAGGATAAGGAAAGTACAACTTGAATAGTTTCCTGCTGATTTGTTTGTAGGTCCTTCTCTGGATTCTGGAAAAAAAATATCAACAAGGGCTTTATCCACCCAACCAAGACCAACTGGTCTCCTGTGCTTTTTCAACTGAAGAAACTCGACCCTTCACGACGGTGATTAACGAGGAATCAAATAACAACAATATGCCTCTGAGCCTGGTGTCAAGATCCTATACCTCCTGATCGATCTTTTCCCTAAGGTACCTCCTACTGGAAAGATCACTCTGATCAGTGGTATATCTGGAACTTGATAGCTGACAGATGCCTATACTGCATCGTAACCTTGGCCAAGGATTTCTAATATATTTATCTGACACTACTATGTCGTCAGCATTCACCCTTACTCGGCATTTACATTATTTCATATGTTTCTTTTTGGTTGCAGGTTTGAAAGAAAATCATGTATGATCCACTTGACATACTTATAGATTCACAAGAGATGCAACATAAAAACATAGAGACAGAAAAATATCTTTTCTTACTTAGTGACCAAAGTCATATATCTCAAGGAAACTATAAATATATGAGCATATATAATTGTTATATATATACGTATATATATAAGGTGTAAGGAAGGACAATACTTCTGCAGATTCGAAAGACTTGATAGATGAACAACATATATTGATTCAGAAGACCGATCATAAATCACAGAACAAAGATTACAGAAAGATAGAATGATTTGATAGCTACGGCTATCCCAATGATGTATTTCTATTGCATGACAAATAATATTATGAAGGAACTATGGTCTTGCCTGGACGATTCTTTTACTGATCGAAAACTGAAGGAAGTGCCGAGCAAGACAAGATTGGACTGCCGATTTGTTCTTGCGGCCGCTTTGATGATAATAACTTGACAAAGTTAGCAAGTACGCAGTTGATACACCAAGGAATGTATGATTCGGATTCCTGAAATGCAGAGTAGAAAATACTTCTGAAGAACGCAAAACAATGCTCAGAATATGTGATTCAGGTTTCAGTATTGTAGAGACGAAGCACTTTAGCGGAATGCAAAAATACTGATCAATGCATAGCTTACAATTCTTGCGAATGCTTTGAGAAATGGTGTGAATGCTATTTTCTATCCAAGATTGAGTAAAAAGCATGAATGACAAAGAAAGAATGAACGCCAATAATTATATGCGCGCTCCTCCTACCCTGTCCGCATGCAAGAAGGGGCATTTCTTTCTTGCGTGTGGGTAGAGTGGAAGTTACAAAACAAGACTCCAGCTCGCACACTACCAAGCACTCCTCAAAAGGTAAGATACAATTTATATTTTATTTAATAGACATAAGGAAAAATAATTCTCACCAACTAGAAATATATTTATACTTATATGCATGTGCCTTGGCCAAGGCTACGAAGACTTAGGCTTAGATATTATTATTGTTTTTCGATTCCTGTAATCATCCTCTCCCTGTTGATATCCCTTTTTCCTTGTCATTTGATTTGTCCTGCAACCACTTCGACAAATAATGAAGGTTAAATCATTTCCTCGATGCAAAAAATAATATCTATTATATCCATACATCCATTTTCACATACAATTGAAAAATATTCGCATATAAAAGAAAATCATTCTCACATAATTATACACATTATTCAACGAATAATTTTTCATATTCACATGAAAGCAGTTGTACACAACTAACAACATAACTAACATTTCATTGTTCAGAAGAAGGGGATGTAACACCAACCATGTAGCTATCCATCTTGTCATTTTAATGCTCTGGATTTCCAAATCTAGCAAGATCTTTTGAAAAACAAGTAACCTACCCAGTTGAGGGTATTAAATGGAACTTATCATTGCAAAAGGAAATAACCATGCTAAAAAGATGCCATAAGAGTGCAATTAATGACATTATGGCTGTAAATTATGTTATAATAGGTCCTGTCACAAAGATTTCAGATCTCTCGAAGGTGAAAAATTGAGATTTGGTGGTTTGAAAAGACCACACGAGTGAGCGAAGTAAAGTTGGAAGTACGAGTTCACCAACTTGTAGTAATAGATTAATTAGTGATCAAGCATCTTTCCCATACAACGTCTATAAAAGGAGGATCAACCAGCTCAAGGAAACCTTATTGCAAATGTAGAATTGAGCGCTTCTATACTCTTCGTCTCCAGCATTATTCTGTTCTTTGCAACTTTCTTCGGTTAAACGAGATTGCTCGAGGCAAGTGTTCTAAAAGGAAATCATGCCTAAGAGAAAGATGGATACCCTACCCTGACGCTATGAACTCCTTGTTGAGTTCAAAGATAGTAAATCATACACCTCAATGCTAGCACAAGCAAAGGCTCCTTCATTTCTCAGGAATATCGGGACAATGAGGAAGGGGAAGTGCTCCGATTCTACCCTTGTCTTTGATGTAGCAAATAAGATCTTTGATCTTGTGCTATCAAAGTCCACAAAGAATCTACGAAAGGGAGCGCATGCATAGATGATTGAGCGCGGCTCCAATTGGGGGAGATCCAAACCTCTAGAATCAGGGTCTAGAGCTTCACTTAGGCCCAATATATGGTTCCCCAGGTTCACGCATGCCCGGAGTTGGTGCAAGTTTGCTTAGAATGCTATGACTCCAAGACAAGGCTCATCCAAGGGAAACCTATGGAAGCAATGATTAGTGCTGATAGCATTAGAGCAATGTTGCTCCTGCCACATATGACTGGAGCCTTCCATTGGAATTATAACAATTTGAAAAAGACCTGGGATACTAGGAATAACCAGCTCGATTTTCTGAACAAGGAGCTAGGTTTGGATAGAGGAAACACGAAGTTACCTTCACTCCCCATTGCTATAGCCTAGTTTTAGTCGAATGTGTGGGATACTTGCTCTATGCTAGCCTCTATCTTCGACTTGAATTACGATAGGAGCGTGCAAGACTTCCAGTTGGCTGCTCTCCATAAATTGAAGACCATTACACAAGATCAAGTTTTTCTTTTTGACTTTGTAGAAGTCATAGTTGATACCATGCACTATCAATTGAGTCATTGCAGCTCCCAACAAGTGTTCAAGTATTCCTCTTTCTTGGCGCATTTGCTTTTGTACTAGAATGCCCAATTTTTCCAGGCATTCATGCATTTTAATATGATGAATGATTTTGTTGATCCTCAAAGAGTCATTTCGGTGTTCACCTGGACACATGTGCTTTCCTGGACCTCAGATTATTACGGGTTCATGGAAAATTTCCTTGCTCCCATCCTCGCGAATCTAAATTATGATAACATCACTCGGTTGAGTCAGAGACAACAAGGACTAATGACAAATAGCAAGGTGCCCTATGATTGGTATTTTGGACAACATTACACAATGATCAGGCTGCATGGGTTCAAAGAGGAAGCCTTTCAGCGTCCAAAATGTCTCACAAATAGAGTTCTGGGAATTAAATTTGCTCACCAGATGGATGCCATTGACTTTGAATATGGCGTAAGGAAGAAAAAGAGGGCATTCTATGACATCCCCTTCTCTTTTAGGGGAATAATGGTCAATAAGAGAGGTTTTGTGCGCCTTCTTGCATTGAAGTTGGTGAACTTAGGGTTGGAGCTCATTGACGACTGTTGTGTTTATGATCCAGATGGCTCTATGGCCAATTGGGTAAAAAATTTAAGGATTAAAGATGGGTTCATTCATTAAAGTTGGCCTAGCATAGAGGCGAAAAGATGTGCAATCAACGATTCCCTTGATTCTTATGTGGAAATTTATGAGCTCCCAGTAAAGCCTCTCCCTTCTTGGGAAGTTTTTTACATTACAGTGCACATATACAACCCCAACATGATCATGACATACGGCCTCTACAAAACTCTAAAAGATCAGGGGTGGCGAGGATAAAATCAGAGCCTATTGGAAATATAGGCAAGAGGTGGCCAAACTGGAATGCACATATGGCCAAGTCACCATTGATGGAACCTGGGAAAAACTATGGGATGAAGAGCATGACTCCCCAGACTCCGACTATGACTTAAGCAACATTCAAAAGGAGGGTACTTCAGGGGCGCAAGAGGGAGAAGAAGGAGAAGAGGGGCAGAGCACACCTCTTACTGAAACTAGCAATGGTTTTGTAGAAGAAATTCCCACTTCCCAAGCACCCAGTCGAACTCCATGGCCAACACCACTTCATCCTGTGCAAGGACAATCTTCACAAGATCCCACCCATTTGGCTCAGTTAGCTTTGGCACCTGGGAACCTTAGGGCATAACTAGAACAGGCACACCAAGCTACTTAAATAACTCTCTAGAGGGAAATGGAGAGGTTTCAAAAGCTAACCGGATATCCCCACCCATCCGGGCCTCAAATTGTAGAGGCATCATTTGTGACCTCAGCAGAGTAGACAATGACAATTTGGTAGACACCTGTGAGTCAAGGCTCAAAGCAACCTATATCTGCTAAACCAAGGAAGAGGAGGAAGTTAGAAGTACCAAGTGGCTCTGTCTCCGAGGAGACGAATACTGAGGTATCGGTGCAAACACAACACGAGAGCCAAGCATCTCCAATCATCATTGCTGCGCAAGTAAGTATCCCTATCCCTTCCTCTCCTGTTCCATATGTTTTTGCACCTACTATCTTGGTGCCCCCTATTTAGTCGTTTTCCCCTATCCAACAATCAGGCTAGACCCCTACCTCGGCTAAGGTGATACTTGCTATTACAATTGTTGCGGTACCATCTGTGTTGTCAGCACCATCCACCCAAGCCATGCCCCCACCATTCATTTCTGTATTGCAGCCGCCTCCCTCTCTAGTCCCTCCACAGTTGCCTGCTCAAGCACCACAATAGCCTCCACATCCCACTTTCTGCTTGCCTCGTTTTCTCCATCTACCCTCATGGTCCACTACCCTTTGCCTCCTGAAGTGGTGATGGCTCCAACCTAGCAGATGGTGACCTTCCCATACGTGGTTCCCCAAGGTTCTCCATTTGTGGGGTTTTCATTTGTTCTCCTTTAGAACTGCACCAACAGATGATAACTAAGTTCCCGGGTTCTTTGGTCTAAGGCTCCGGTCCCATACTGTACCGGTCGGGAGTGGGTCCCGGAGCGACAATGGGAGTGGTGACAGGAGCGTGCCTTGCCACCTCGGGTTCCCTGTGAGTACATTGAGAGCGTACCCACAGAGAACCCGGGGTGGCAGGGCTGTGCCCTGGCCACACCCACGACGCTCCCAGGGGCACCCACAAGGAATTTAAAAAAAACTATACATTTTAAAACAAATACATTTTTTGTGCACATTTTCAACTAAAAATGGCTGTGTTGCGTCCAATTACAATGCAGAGTCGAAAATCCGAGCTTCATCAACGATTTTACATCCGTTGTATTATTTAAAAGAAAAAATGGTATTTAATATGTTGGCTTTAGTCATCTAACTTTTATTTTTATTTTTATTAAATATACATATTCTATATTAATATATTATTATTATATTATAATATATTATATTATTTATTTATTTATTTTTTTTGTTTGGTGAGTGGGGGAATTTTTAGCTTGGCCTGATCCAGGTGAGGTCATGAATAGGGGACCTCATCCCTGACATGAACGCACAACTTATAACCGCGAGACAGTCCAAACCTGCGAGCTCAGTGGCCCAGTAGGGGCACAAAGCTCGCGAGCTCATCGACCCAACAAGGGTTTGGAACAGGAAGTCAACATAGGGGGACTTCACCCTCTGGCATCAACACCTTGGCATGAACGCCTGCATTAACACACGAGGTTCAGACCCGCGAGCTCGTTGGCCCAGCGAAGGCACAAGGCCTTGCGAGCTCTTTGGCTCAGCGGGGGTTTGAACCTTGGTGGCCGCCACTACAACCGAGCGACTTGACCACCGAACCATGCCATGAACGGCTATAATATATTATATTATATTATTATATTAAATATTATAATATATTATATTATATTATATATTATAATATTATATTATTATATTATTATAATATATTATATTATATATTATTATAATATATATATATATATATATTTTGATATATAAGCTTGTTGCCCATATGACAACATATGTATTAAAATATAAAGAGAAAATACATGTCGGGGGCTCACTATATGAGCAAATACATAGATGCTACTAGCAAAAGGCATCAACTCTATAGTACTAGCTGGCTTACAATATTCATGGCAGCCTTAAGTGCCAAAGGAACCTAAGACCCTCAGAAAGCTCAAAAGCCCTATCAATCTAAGGAGAGAGTAGATCTCTATGCTGGCTTAAAAAGAAATTGAAAACTTCCATATTATCCCTTTTTATGCCATCTTTAAACAGACTTAAGGCATGCGCTGTGACTTTATTCTTTCGAACTGCAGTAGCATCAAAGACACCTACCATCATTCCATACGTCGGTCGCTTGTTGAAGGCGGAAATGGCATCGTTTGCCATGATTCGTAGTTCTGGAGGTAGGAAATTGTGCGCCATCAACTTCCCCGTTTGTTTTTTGCCCATAATTAATGTGACAGTCATAAAAAATTCTTCATATAGTGTACCGTCATGGACATGGTCGTCGCCAAATATATTGGCGCCAATCACTTGTTTTATAGCCTTCACCGTAGCAGCGTCTCCAGCCCAGAAAATACGTCTAATCTGTTCTTCCGCTGACTCTTCCTCCTCTTCTTCCTCTGTTTTCTCGTCTTCCTCGCTCTCAGCCTCCTCTTCCTCTATATCCTCATCCTTCTCCGATTCCTCCTCTAGGTCCTTCATGCATATACAACTACATACACAAATCATT
The DNA here is from genome assembly GCA_027924645.1 of Cunninghamia lanceolata. NCBI lineage: Eukaryota > Viridiplantae > Streptophyta > Pinopsida > Cupressales > Cupressaceae > Cunninghamia > Cunninghamia lanceolata. The sequence goes on along the minus strand of BSBN01000416.1, from coordinate 256,435 downwards.
CGTTCGACCATCTTGGTGAGAAGAATTACCTCTGGTTTGTTGTTAAAAAGAGCTACTCAATAGGGCCGTGAGCCCTCAATTGTACTTTCAAATCCTCCAAGGATCCTCTCATCTAATCCGTCATTCAAAAATCCTCCATTCATGCCAAAAATTTGAAGCCATTCATTGAGTAGGACCTTAAATTGCTAGGTTGCATAACTTGTCCTCACGACATGAGATGGGTATGAGATTTTTTTGCGAATTGAATCCTTTGGCAATCATGAGATTTGATATTTTCTGCCATTAGTTCCGAGTTCTCTCATGAGGAAATAGCGGAACCTTCTTTCTTTGGGATTTTAACAACGATTTTCCGTGGGAAGTATTTTGGTTTTCAACTGCTTCCTTTCGGTACCTTTTTAAACCTTGCTATGTTTTGTGTCCTCTTCTTTTTAAACTCTTGATCTCTTTCCTGACAGGCTTAGATTTACCCATCTTGCCCTTGTGATCGGATTTGATGTGTCCGTTATGTCCCGTCATCGCTGGTAAGGCCTATTGTCCTATTGGCGTTTTTTGAGAAAAAACCACTTTTGGGGCAGCTTGCCCTTAATTTTTATTGGTTTGTTTTCTCGTGGAGTGAGGAGTTCCACTGTTGGTGCTCCTCATAAAATCTTTAATTTTAATTCCTTTGATGCAATTGACCTTCGGGGTTGTAGCATTCTTGGTTGCGGTCATCCCAATCTTATCCAAGCCTTGCCCTGTCTTTTCCACGATCTTTCCTTCTTGGGGCGTTTGTTCCTTACTAATCCGATGTCCTTGGATTTCGAAATGTTGGCCTGGCATCACGAGGGGTGTGGCATCATTCCTTTTATGCGATGATTCCTCATATGTATGTGAAAGCTTGATTTGGGGATTAGGGCAAGAACTCTTTCCCTTTTGCGCATCTTCATAAAGTTTGTCCTTCGCCGTTATGTGGGTAATTTGTCTTTTGGGAACTACCGGAGGGACATCTACTTGGGTGTCCATCGGCTCCATACCAGCCATAGAAACATCCAGGATATTTTCCTCCATGTTGGTTGTATGGTTGTCCTTCTCCCTTTCGTTTTTTGGGGAACGGGTAGAGGCGTGGTTATTGCTCTTACATCTTAGATAGAAAAATTTATGTTCTATTTCCAGCGATTGGGTCCATTTGCATTGCAAAGAAACTAATGTAATTTCCCTTGGAAATTTGTTGACTGCAACTATCTGTATTCGAGCATATAGGTATGAGTCTTGCTCAAGTAGCTTTGTGTCTATCGCCATCAGGGTTCCTAGGGATCTTCCAATCTTCGCCAAGCACTCTTTCGACCAAAACTCCAAAGGCAAGTTATAGAGATGGATCCATTTAGGGCCTTCATATAGATCGTATTGGACAGGGTTGAAATTTGGGACCCATTTCCGAATGTAGAGAGGAAAGTTATTAATTTTCCAAGATTTGCCCTTTAGGATGTTGTTTCGATCGTCCTTTGACAAGAAGGCTACACTAAAAAAAACCTTTCGGTAGAAATTTGATGACATTTGGCACTCTCAAATTCTCCTTTATCCAATTTCAAATCTGTTCTCTTGTTAATTTCGGCACAATGAGTTTGCCAATAATAGCATTGTTCAAAAACATTTGGACATCCTCTCGACTTTCCTGAGTGATTTTGATGACGAGCGCTGGTGATATTCCTTCCGCAATTTTTGCTCCTATTTGCAAAAGGCCTTTGGTTTCCTCTTCTGTGCTGCTGAAGTTTGCTCCTTGCCTCGCAACCTTTTTTTCAAAAAAAATTATATTATATTATATATTATATATTATTATAATATATATTAAATAATATATATACAGCTGTAACGTACCCAAGGAAAAAAAATTGTCATACCGGCATAACAGAACCCCGAACCCGTACTAGAACTGACAACTTAGGATGATAACAAGTAGGCAAGCCTATGAGGCCAAAATGGAAAGCTGGAGACAGAGAGAAGACAGAGCCCTTGCGCGCAGCCGCATAAGGTCCTTGTTGTTGGGAAATAAGGTGTCTCAACCTTTGCAATTTCCTAGCATTGTTTATTTATTTGTATATTAATTTATTGCCTAATGTTGTAATTACTTGCACATTCAGTTTGGTCACTTAGTTGAGGTGGCACGGTGACATGTCATCTTACTTGGAATGCGACTTGGATGGTCAAGTCAAACCTACATGGATTTGGGCGTCCCATTTGAGGTGGCACTAATATGCCATGTGTCGGCATCTTGTGGTGTGTGGAAGATAATATTCCATATGACAGAATCTATGATGCGTAAGAGCCAAGTTTGGAGATTCCTATGACAAGTGATGACAAGTGTCAGTGAGGATCTTTGCATGAGGGAAAGGCATCTTTGGGCACCCAAGTTGTGCTATGACATGTTGTAAGAGGAATATGCTATATTTAGCATCGTATGACAGATTCTCTTACAACATTTAAGGTTGTTATGTTGGGAAAATCTATGACAACTGTAAGATGCGTAAGAGCATCTGTCATAGTCTATTTTTAGCATGGAGCGCTCCTATGTTGGGAGAGTCAAATCTGCCATGTATGACAGATGTAAGGGATGTTAATTGCAGCAAGGACAAGTGTCCTTTGATGCGGGATAATGGCCATGTGGCCAAGGTGGACGCCTATCCCAAGATGCTTCCAATATTTGCCTTGTAATCTCTATATATTGCATAGTTTGGAGTTGTAGTTGCATAGTGTTTTTACAGGTGCTGTTATGCTGCGAATAACTCCAGAATCGACATTTGAAGACTCTTGGAAGAACTTGCATTGCAAGTGTATTGTAAACTGTAACTGTTTCAGATAATATATTGTGCAGGTTTTAGAGTGTGGGGTTTTTTTACCTAAAAAGGTTTTCCCCACGTACTTCTTGTGTCTACTTCTCTATCTACTTTCTTGTTTTGTGTTTGTTGCTGTAATATCTCTGATATATGTTTCATATTACTGCAATTGTAAAGGTTGTAAAGAATTTGCATACCTCTCCCCTCATTAGATTAGTTTAGGAAGCGATTTCCGCACACCTAGCTTCCTTTTAGTTGGTATCAGAGCCTGGCCAGTTTTGGTCCTAGTCGCTGGGTAGGGGTTTTTTGTACTGATCTTAGATTGAGTGGGAGTCTGTGCAGAGTATTCTATAATTTTGTTGCAGGAAGGAGATGGCAGGCACATCCGGAAGAATAGAGGTTGAAAAGTTTAATGGCAAGTTTAATGGCAACAATTTCGAGTTGTGGAAACTCAAAATGGAAGACATGCTCGTTGATAGAGACCTATGGGAAGCAATTTCTGGTGTAAAACCAACGACAATGTCCCAAGATGATTGGAATCTCAAAGATCGTAAAGCCAAGGGTCTTGTGAGACTCTGTTTGGCTGATTCTGTCCTGTTAAATGTTCATGAAGAGAAAACTGTGAAGATCTGTGGAAGAAACTTGGTGATGTTTATCAGGCTAAATCCCTGGTAAACAAGTTGTTCCTACGGAAGAAGCTATATTCTTTGAGGATGGAAGATGGAGGATCTATTGTTGATCACATGAATGCTTTTAATATGTTGGTTGCACAATTGACATCCGTTGGTGTGAAGATAGAGGAGGATCGGTGTATGACCCTGCTTTGTTCTTTACCGGATTTGTGGGATCATCTTGTTATGGCCATCGAGAGTACCACATCCACTTTCAAAATGGATGAAGTGGTGTCTTCGCTGTTATCTGAAGAGATGCGGAGAAAGTCATCCGAGACGGCCAAAGAAGCTCTTGCGGTTCATGGTAGACCCAAGGAGAAAGGGAAAAAGAAAGACAAGAAAGCTGAGAAGGGTAGATCCAAATCCTGTGGGAGATCCAAATCTCCTGGAAAGTCTAAGGTACTGTGTTGGAACTGTGGGAAAACTAGGCATTTCCGAGAGGAATGCAAAGAGGAGAAAAAGAAGAAAAAAGAAGAATGTCCCAGATTTAGAGTCTGACAAGTCACAAGATGATGGTGATGCCTTCATTGCAGCCTTGGCCACCCATGCATCTGATGATGTGTGGCTGATTGATTCTGGTGCCTCTTTCCACATGACTTCGCATCGAGATTGGTTTACTAAGTATGAAGAGTTCAATGGTGGAAGAGTGTACCTGGGTGACGATTCTCATCTAAAGATAGTTGGCCGTGGAAGAGTCACAATCCGATTCCCTGATGGACGAGTGAAGGGGATCTCTAGGGTTATGCACATCCCAGGCTTGGCACGAAACCTGCTCTTTGTAAGTAAATTGAATGATGCAGGGGTGCAAGTTGTATTCTCAAAAGAAGGATGCAAGATGACTAGAGGAGCTACGGTGCTTGCGAAGGGTACTCGGAGAGGTACTCTGTTTCAGCTGGAGGCATGCATTTCACAATGCAATAGTTCTTCTGACTCGAAGAAAAGAGCTGCAGTGACTTCATCCCCACCATTGGAACCAGCAACTAAAAGATCTGTTGTATCAAATTCTGATGGTAGTGCATTTTGGGTACCTAAGGGTGCTCATGCTTCGGAAGTTAAGCTTCTTGCTGAGAAGACAATGTTATGGCATAAGAGACTTGGCCACATTGGTGAGAAGGGTCTTAGAACCTTGAAAAATAAAAACCTCGTTGAGGGGCTAGATGATTGTAATCTCAACTTCGACTTTTGTGAACATTGTATATATGGAAAGCAAAACCGTGTTCAGTTTTACTCAAGTTCTCATAAGTCTTCTGGTGTATTGGATCTCATTCATTCTGATGTGCTTGGTTCAGTTAATGTTCCTTCGATCTTTAAATCTGTATATTTTGTATCTTTCATAGATTATTATAGTAGGACATGGATTAATTTTCTTATAAGCAAATTTGAAGTCTTTAGTCGGTTCAAAGAGTTTAAAGCTTTTTCTGAAAATCATACTAGTAAAAAGATTAAGTGTTTGAGAACTGACAACGGTGGTGAGTTCTATTTTACAGAATTCAATAAGTTTTGCAAAGAACATGGGATTGAAAGACATAAGACAACTCCATACACCCCGCAACAAAATGGAGTTGCAGAAAGGATGAATAGGACACTGATGGAGAAGGCTAGGAGTATGCTTAGTGGAGCTGGCCTCGAACATAAGTTTTGGGCTGAAGCTGTTGCCACTGCTTGCTACCTGGTAAACAGGTCTCCTACATCAGCTCTTGTTGGTAAGACACCCATGGAGGTGTGGTTTTGTAAGAAGCCTTCAGTTAGACATCTTCGTGTTTTTGGTTGTGAGGCATATGCACATGTGCCTAGGGAGAAACGGTCTAAATTGGAGAACAAGGCTGCTAAGTGTATTTTCATTGGCTATGGTGTCGGTGTGAAAGGATACAAGATTTGGGATCCTGTGGCTGAAAAAATGTTGTATAGCAGAAGTGTTATGTTCAGAGAGCTAACACCTTCTTCCACTGTTCTACAGCCAGAAGAGAAAGAAAAGAAAGAGGACGTGGTTCAGTTTCCTTCTACCCCTGAGAAGACTGAACCGAATGACCTTGTTGGACCTGATGATGAGGAGAGCTTTGGCAGCTCTGAAAGTTTAGAAGATGAAGTAGAACCTCCACCTCAGCCTTTGAGGAGGTCCACACGAATCAGGAAGCAACCTGAGAGGTTTGGTTATACATTGCTTGATTCTAGTTGTGCTTTTGCTTTGCTTACTAATGCTGATGAGCCTAGAACTGTGATAGAGAACTGTGATAGAGGCTATGGGCATGAAAGATGCAGGTTCCTGGAAGGAGGCCATGGAAGATGAGATGGCTTCTTTGGGAAAGAATAAGACTTGGGACTTGGTGCCTTTGTCTGATGGTCGGAAACCTGTTGGATGCAAATGGGTTTTCAAGAAGAAATTTGGTGCAGATGGCAGTGTTGAAAAGTATAAGGCCAGATTGGTCGCAAAGGGGTATTCACAAGTGGAGGGAATTGATTATGGTGAAATTTTCTCTCTCGTTGCAAAGCTGACATCTATTCGGTTCCTATTATCTCTTGCAGTTGCTTATAATTTAGAAGTGGAACAAATGGATGTCAAGACAACTTTCCTTCATGGTGACTTGGAGGAAGAGATTTATGTGTCATAGCCAGAGCATTACATAGAAAAAGGTAAAGAAAATTTGGTTTGCAAGTTAAAGAAGTCTTTGTATGGTTTGAAGCAATCTCCTAGGATGTGGTATTTGAAATTTGATGCCTTTGTGTTGTCGATTGGATATCTGAGATCGAAATCAGATCATTGTGTCTATTATAAGTTTGACAATGATCGTATTCTCATTATTGCACTATATGTTGATAATATGGTGCTGATTGGGAATGTTAAGAATATGATTTCTGATTTGAAGTCTCAGTTGTCAGCACAGTTTGAGATGAAAAACTTAGGGGCAGCTAGGTACATTATGGGAATGGAGATCAGAAGAGACAGAGCAAACAAAAAACTTTGGTTAAGCCAGAGTAAGTATGTGAAGACCGTGTTGGATAGATTCAGCATGACAGATTGTAGACCATTGATTGTTCCTGTTTCATTGGGAACAAAGTTGTCTATTAATGATTGTCCAAAGTCTCCTTCTGAGACGGAGGATATGAGCATAGTACCTTATGCTAGTGCTGTTGGCAGCTTGATGTATGCTATGGTCTGTACAAGACCAAACATTGCCCAAGCAGTGGGAGTCCTTAGTCGGTTTATGGCTAATCCTGGATGGGTACATTGGAATGCAGTAAAGCGAGTGTTCAGATATTTGCGGGGTACTTTCGAGTATTCCCTATGTTATCATGGTCATCCTACAGGACCTCCGCATTTTGTATGTACTCGTGGATTTGTGGATTTTGATTGGGCAGGTGACATTGACAGTAGGAGATCCACCAGTGCTTATGTGTTTACTATGTTCGGTGGTGCAATTAGTTGGATGAGTAAGCGACAACCTGTGGTTGCCTTGTCCACGACAAAAGCTGAGTATATAGCAGCAACTCATGCTTGTAAGGAAGCCATTTGGCTTAAGAGGTTGTGTTCAGATGTTGGTGTTGATGCAGGACAGATTACTATTTGTTGTGACAGTCAGAGTGTGATTTGCTTAGCAAAGAATCTGACTTTCCATGCTAGAACAAAGCATATTGATGTACAGTTTCATTTTGTGCGAGACATGGTAGAGTATGGGAAGGTGATATTGGAGAAAGTAGACACTTTGAAGAATGTTGCAGATGCATTGACGAAACCAGTGGGCACAGAGAAGTTCAGATGGTGTTTGGAGTCTATGGGCCTCTTGGCCCCTAGCAGTTAAATCTTGTCATTTCTTTTGGCTCTTGCAAGGTGTTCAACAAGTGGGAGAATGTTGGGAAATAAGGTGTCTCGACCTTTGCAATTTCCTAGCATTGTTTATTTATTTGTATATTAATTTATTGCCTAATGTTGTAATTACTTGCACATTCAATTTGGTCACTTAGTTGAGGTGGCACGGTGACATGTCATCTTACTTGGAATGTGACTTGGATGGTCAAGTCAAACCTACATGGATTTGGGCGTCCCATTTGAGGTGGCACTAATATGCCATGTGTCGGCATCTTGTGGTGTGTGGAAAGGCATAAGAGCCAAGTTTGAAGATTCCTATGACAAGTGATGACAAGTGTCAGTGAGGATCTTTGCATGAGGGAAAGGCATCTTTGGGCGCCCAAGTTGGGCTATGACATGTTGTAAGAGGAATATGCTATATTTAGCATTGTATGACGGATTCTCTTACAACATTTAAGGTTGTTATGTTGGGAAAATCTATGACAACTGTAAGATGCGTAAGAGCATCTGTCATAGTCTATTTTTAGCATGGAGCGCTCCTATGTTGGGAGAGTCAAATCTGCCATGTATGACAGATGTAAGGGATGTAATTGCAGCAAGGACAAGTGTCCTTTGATGCGGGATAATGGCCATGTGGCCAAGGTGGACGCCTATCCCAAGATGCTTCCAATATTTGCCTTGTAATCTCTATATATTGCATAGTTTGGAGTTGTAGTTGCATAGTGTTTTTACAGGTACTGTTATGTTGCCGGAATAACTCCGGAATCGACATTTGAAGACTCTTGGAAGAACTTGCATTGCAAGTGTATTGTAAACTGTAACTGTTTCAGATAATACATTGTGCAGGTTCTAGAGTGTGGGGTTTTTTTACCTGAAAAGGTTTTCCCCACGTACAGCTTGTGTCTACTTCTCTCTGTCTCCTTTCTTGTTTTGTGTTTGTTGCTGTAATATCCCTGATATATGTTTCATATTGCTGCAATTGTAAAGGTTGTAAAGAATTTGTATACCTCTCCCCTCATTAGATTAGTTTAGGAAGCAATTTCCGCACACCTAGCTTCCTTTCACTTGTTCGATCTTGCTCTACAATCTTCGATGATTGCTCATATGATCTCGAATGTGGATAATCCACAAGGCTTAATGCGGCCGGAGGACTATTCGGTACTCACAGTAGGGTTGAGCTTGACTCAAGTGCGGCTGGAGGACAGGGTGGAATTGATGGAAGAAACTCAAAAATTTGTCACCATTGACTTCCTCAAGATTAGCAGGAATCTGGAGAAATGAGAATCTAAGCTGGTGAGAATGAAAGACACCATAAATCAACTCAGAGCTTAGCTGAAAGCATAGGATCCAGTCTTGGGTCCTTATTGAATAGATGCAAGCGGAGCAAGAAAAATATATTATCTTGTAGTCAAAGTTGGAGAAGACCAAGCTCACAATAGAGGGTCACTGTAGAAGGCAGAGGAATCAAAGCAAGTAAGAGTGGTGGAGACGATGGAGTTGCATAAAAAATTGTCTGAATTGCTGGACTCCAATGCACAAAAGACAAAAGTAATTCAACAATTACAAGCGGAAGTGCAATTGGGTAAGTAGTCACCAGGGGTCACGCCTTTAGTCAAAGAGTTATACTCTTCCTACTGGGCGAATATTGCAATGATAGTCGTGGAGCTTAGGTTTGCATTGAAATTCATAGCCTCTACTCAATTTTTAAATGAAGAGGTAAAATCCGCAGTCAATGAAGCTCTTCTCTCGCTGTCTCCCAAGATTTCCCAGGCACAATCCTTGGTTAAAAATTTATACAGCCTATTAGACGAGCACTTGATTATTGTATAAATTGACAACAGGAGAGCTGCCACAGTCAAGGTAAATGAAATACTGAGCCGGAATGAAGCCACTCTTAAGTGCAAAGCCCAATTGCCTGCTTTAGAGTAGGTTGTGCAAGGAATGAGAGGGCACATTGTCTCTCTTGTGCAACAGGGACTCCCCTTTCCGTTCCAAGATGACAATAAGGTATTGGGAGAAGATGATTTCAGGGCATTGCTTGCAAACAAACAAGAAAACCATACATTCTTTGGGGGTTGGGTCTAGACACCAAGCATTGCGGAGATTGAGGTAGTTCTCTATCCTCTTGCACAGTTGGAATTTCAAGCCAAAGCTACAGTGGAGAAGCTGAAAAGCATCTCACACAAGGATATCATCGACCTGGATACGACCTTCAAGGCCTTTAAGAAGAAAGGCCATCCAACTGGCGCATAATGGGCATCACTCTAATTCGCCCTTGAGAAGTTGTAGGTAGTCACTCTTGTGCGAGTATTTTGTTATTTTTGGATGAGCTCTAGTGCCCCAGATATCACCTACTAGATTCTTCCTCGCAAGCAAGGATCCCTTGAGAGGTCGCTAGAATTGTAGAGCTTAACTCTCTATTCGCCCTTCGAGATGTTTTTCTTCTACAGGCACTCATTCTTCGCGTCCCTCATCTCAATCAGCCATTTTCTCCTTCTATTTTGCTAATGATGGGTTGCATTTTGAAGTAAAGGCCCTTATCATTTCAAAGGTTTTGCACAGTTGTGAGATTTTCCCATGGCTTTGCCGGTTGAATTTTGTTCAAGAGATCCGTAATAAATTGGCACTGTTGATCGCTTCCAAAGATCAACGACACACGCAATGTTTGAATGATGTCAGCTTGACATTGTTTTCTCATTGCGCCATTGGTTGGAGACCGACACATCGGCATAGTGTGGGCCCTTTCATGATGAAGGTTAAAAGGTATGCACAATTTCCCCACTGTTCATTTATCTGTTATCGTAGCCTTAATTTGTGTATTTAAAGTTTCGTTGTTTGTTTGCAAAATAGTGATCGTGCGTATGTGCTCTTTTCTTTTGTGGCATCATCTTTTATTTTGAATAAGAGCAAATCTTGTGCAATTGTTTGGATGGCAATAATGAATTCCATAATCAGCATTTCGCCTAATAGTATAGATTTTTATCTCCAGTTTACTTTCTCTCTTTTCTTCTACATAATTTGAATTAAATTCATTGAAGATCACACAAAGAGGTAGCTTCTAAATCTCGGAGGTTATCTTGTAAACCGTGTCCCATGTTTGCAAGATTTCCCATGTTGGTGCAGATGAGCACGAAAGCAAATTTGAATGTCAACAGTTTTCTCACTTACCATCTCATTAAGCTTTTATGAGACCAAAAGCCTCTTTGAGAAGGGAGGTATGATCCATATGGATCCAAATAGTCAATCATCTTCATCAATTGAACAAAATCCAGAAGTTGGGAACTCAAGAAATCAAATTTTTTTGTCCACAAGAAGGAACCACTGCTTTATGATAGGAGGCAGTTCAGAAACTGCTATGGTGCTGTGCACTATCAAACAAATATGGTTTTGAAGATGAGCAGGTGGTGGGATCCACCTTTATATTGCATCCGCTTGAAGAAGTCAACCCATATTGTTGGATTGGAAGATTGACAGCTGACTGGTTTTTACTGACACAAGCTCTGACAGCTCTCTAAAATGTCCACTTTGCCTATGGGAATACACTTGGAGGCAAATCTGCGTGAGTGGACCTGCTTCTATTGAACACTTTACAAAGAGTGGACCTGCTTTTATTAAAACTTTTACAAGGGTCTGTGAAGGCAGAATTTAACCAGGAGTTGAATTTTATTACACAAGAGGTACGCTGAAAATGCACAACACTCATCTCATTTGTATCTAAGGGTATCATTGCATCTAAGGAGTATCATCTAAAACCTCCACCTGCATGATTGGATGTAGGCCATTTCTTTTAGTCACCATAATCATATTTGGTGACCCCATCTTTGTATACTGAAGCAAAAATATATTGTATTATGCTATTGAATCTTGAATTTGACGGGGTTAGATTTGAATGAGGAATTGAGTCCTTATCTGTTTGATGTAAGAATATTTATTGTTTATATCCTAAATCAAGTTTAAACTTGTCTCCAACTTGATGAAGGAAAGAATCTCTTCCAGATCATTCAAATGCATACCTCAAGAGCTGAAATATTTTCCTGTTTGTTGAGATGAGACATGGGAGTATTTGAAGATGGTTTAATGTTTTTTTTCTTTGGGGATTTGTTGTTTTCCAATTCTCTACCTGGGTTTGAAAATGGTTTGGTCTTCTTGGTGTCCTAGAGCAATTACAAGGCATTTGCCACTGTTCTTTTCTGAAATCTTCCACTAGCTCCATGGTAGATCATAGAAGAGCTGTTTAATTCATGGGAGCAACATTGCCCTCACCAGCATTAACATTTGGGTGGAGAATAATTGCAGTTCCTCTTTCCTGCAATTTTTAAAGCAATTTAGAGGGGATTGCTGCTGTTTGCTGTGATATTTGTGCTAGCAAATTATAGTGCATAAGCAGTTGACATCCTGATTAAGTTTTGAGGCTTAGCTGGTGGTTAGATAGGCTGGATGTTTGAAACTTGTACAAGATGCAAATATTGAAATTTGGCTGGAAGTTTGAACAGGTGCAGAGGTTGAAGAGGGAGTTTGTGCAGTGTTCTGAATGGATGTTTGGGATGATTTATGTGTCTGACTAGAGATGATTGTATGTACAGAAGAAGATTAATTTGCCTTTGTAGCTGAAGTTGTGTTTGAACACTGCCTTAGGTGGGGCTGTGAGAAAGTTTTGCAGTAGATGCGCTTTTTCATTGTAGTACCTATGTCTGAATGGGATTTTCTTGTAACGAATCATATTCTGTCAATGATACAGTCCTCAAGTATTAGAGCTGAAGTGCACACTCTTGTAATATCCCTTACCAAAATTTTCATTCAAACCACAGGTTTTCTGATTTCTAGTGTATTGAGATTTCGCATTCTTGTCATATTCAAGGGTATCTTCAATGTGAATGTTTAGAATGGATCATTTGCAGTTTTAGAAGTATAAAACATCCATAAATGCACTCACAGAGACAAGAATTATAGAGACAATTTAACAAACAGTTTGCAGCATTGATATAAGGAAGAAATCTGAATTTATCATTGCCCAGTTGGCTGTCTACACACAGTAGGACAGAACTGAAATGTATATGCATCAATAGAACATAGAACATACCAAATCTGAAATAACCCTGATATACATATGCATGAGTTGGGCGGCCAACTTGGACATCTTCAAAGAAGTTGGAATTTCACAATATTCATGCTAGAATAACCTCACGTCTCCCTACCTTGAAAGTTGCGACTCCATATATTTAGACGCCTCATAGGAAGACTTCAATGCAACTTAGAGTCTCACATTGGATCATGGAATCAGCTGCGGCTCCTTCAATGAGATCGAGGCTGCATTGAGGGTAATGTAGCACCACTATACGGCAGCACAAGGAATATAGAGGGCTGCGACTAGGGTCTGGGTGTCCGCTGAAACATTCTCCCTCATACAAACCCTCCTCAAGATAAATCTGCAAATAAAACCTTCATACAAACTCCAAGCATTCGAATAAAGATATCTCAAATTTGTATTTGTTTCACAAAACTCACAAATTTATCCAAGAACACCTCCATGAATAAAACTCAACCTGCAAGAAGATTTATCCTTTGCACACCAAAAAAACTTCGAAATCTACTCCATGCATTGCACCTGCGAATCCTATGTGAATCCGCCAAGGAATGACCAAGTGGGTTTTCGTCCACAAAGCCAAATACCCAAGGGTTTTTGTCTTAGGGTTTGTGAACTGCAAGTTCTAGCTCTCAAGGAAAATCCTGTGAAATATCAAATCAAGAATGAACTCTTCTTCCCCAATTTCCCTTTTTATAAGCACTTTTTAAAACTTTCGGGAAAATATAATTTAAAATCACTTTATAAATAAATAAGCCTTATTGCTCCCAAAAAGTGATTTATTTTACTTTTAAAACATTTCCGGCACTGAAAGTCACTTTTTAGCATCTCATCATTTAAATCTTTTCGTTCTCTTTCCAACGAGCTATAGTACTGAGGTACCTGATTAAAAATTGTAATTAAAATGGCAACCTTAGTAAAATTAATTAAATATAGCTCAATATTACACCCAATTAGCGGAAATGGCCGAAATGCATCGGAACTTGTGATCCTGATGATGAAAGATGATAAACGGACCCGACTAGGTGACTTACTAAAAATAGACGCTCCCTCCAAGAATCTTGGAGAGCACACTGGAAGTCAGAAATCATATTCGAAAATGGCATATGAGTCCTCCATACCACTTGAGCATTGGAAACATCAAATAACTCCTCTGATAACGCTAACACACACCTAGAAGGTTGGTGCCAACCGCAATGCAAGAGAACCCGAAAATGGGGATATTATAGTCTGTTCTCCCAACGATTGCTTGTCCTTAAACAATGCCAATACAACCCCACAATCATTAGATTGATCCAAACTGAAACCCAAAAAGATCCCAGGGTCCCAAGTCAATCTCAGAACAGAGCCACCACGCTGACGCTGCGCCACTTTGATAAAAACCGTAAAAACATCGTGCCACAACACTCTCCTCTCATGGAACCTAGAGAGCTAATCATCATCAAATCTCTAGCTGAGACACCTGTAAGGGCTGAAACCTATACCATGAAACATCTCCTGTTGAAGCATCCCAGTAAGGTCCATAACTGCAATCCCTGTACCTAACATGATCCTGTGCAACTGGAAGAAATATCTATTCAACCCAAAAACCAAAATCTCCCAAAAAAGAAGTGGACCAATCATTGCAACAATTTTGAAATCTGCCAACCAAGAAATGCCTCTACTGTCATTAGCTGTACTCATATCATCGACACTTAATCTCCAAGTGTTGAAAGAAAGGTTCCGAACACACCAACACACCCAAACCACTGCAATCGATAAGGCATCATCTGACGATATGCACACTATCCCCATAAAATATCTCCAGTGCCCGTCACTCATCAGGGTGGAAGCAATAAATAGAGGAACTGTGTCCGGAGAAACTCCCATAACCATCTGCCCTAAAGCATGCCAAAGCTCGAAATCAATCTTCTCACAAAAGAATATCACCATAACCAATGTGAAATTGTAAGAGCAGCAGTACTGATTCTGAAATCCTATTGAAAACATAGGAGAGATGAGTATGGAAGTAGTTATAGAGTCATCTCCTATGATCAAACCATTTCTATCAACCAACTCCAACCACCAGATACTACACTACTGATCTGAAAAGACAAACCAACACAACTGCGGGTCAAGAGCTGAAGTCATGTGTAGGCTGATCGGAAAGTGGACAGCGGTGCTAACACTCACTGTTACAACTCCAAGAGCCTCTGAAAGATGAATCATAGCATGCGAAAACTTGCTGTCCTGAACCCACACTAAGAGTAAACTATCATAGTTTACAACACAAACCTTCATAAGATGAACTTTTTGAATTAGGAAGGTTCAAAGTAAACAATAATGGCTGCTGTCCAAAACTGAAATCCGTGAGGTACAATCTGATTTTAGTGCTCTACACCAAGGAAAACAACAAAACCAACGAATTTCCCAAGTATGAACATGCGTGAAGAGCATTGTGTTGTATCAAAACAACTCATAAGTGCTTGGAAAACACCTCCAAGCAATCATCAATTGAAAATCCTCACTACCTCGACAAAGAATAGTGTGCCAACTCCTCTGAATGAGAGCAAACCATGATGTAAAGTGGCTGACCTGCAACCAATCAACAATCTCCAAACTGAAATTCTGATTCATTCTTTGCCAAGTGACATCCCCAAGAGTGATCATTCGTTCAATGCTCCAATCTTCACTTAAAATCTTTCTCCAATCTACCTGTGGATGAAGCAATGGAATCACCTAGTGGCTGGTAAGAAAAAGAACATCACCTTTAAGTTTGAAATTTTGATCCTTATCACTCCCAAAGTCACTCTTATGACTCCCAATAATCCCTGTCAATTCTTATTGAGAATTCCAAGCATGGATACCCAAGCAAGAATAATCTCCAAGGATCAATACATCTCATTAAGGAAATGCATCTCCAACTACATATGTAAAACATGCAGCACTACTCATCAACTCAGTTAAGGTATGAAATGTCACACTTGTTGGCCAAGTCCAAAACTCAAGACCAAACCTCATACAAGAATGAAGCAACTCATAACGAATACCAACAAGGAAATGATCCTCAACTGAAATCATTAATTTGCATACCCAAGTTACCTTCCAATTCTTCATGTAGCAAGGAATGATGATGCCTCTCAGTGTCATCTCATTCCAAACGCAATCTTCCTCTGTCTCCTCCTTTGCACATTTCATATCCGGTGGTCTCTCAGGAGGGTAACCATACTCCTCATAAAGTGAACTTGAATCAAAACCAAGCTGAATACCACACTCCAACTCAAGTTCTAAATCTTTTGGATCCCATACCTTGTTATTTTTACCAAGTGCAATACTATAATCAGGAACAACTCCATCATAGAACTCAAAGAGTGGATTGTCATAATTCATATCAACACCCATCTCCATTAATGGGTTATTGTCATGTCCCCGTTTCCGGCTTGATCATCAAGTGTATAATGGATTAGCCTATTCCTCATTCCCGGAGGCTAATTCCAAATGATGAGGGAATGAATTGGTTTTTGACTAACGCTATCTGTTTGTTTTGCAGGAACAAGGTCAGAACCCTAAAATTTGACTAAGTATGGAAGCTTGGGAGCCTAGGCGCCCATTTCACTCCAGTTTTCCTTACTAAGCGCCTAGCACAAGGATCATCCAAATTAAGCGCCTAAGAACCTCAAGGCGCCTATACATGTTTCTAGGGATCCTCCAATTGAGCGCCTAGCATAGATGGATGAAGATTGAAAGTTTTCAAGTTAAAGATGTCCTTTGGGTGAACTCACAGCACTAGGTGCATGTGTTGGTTGGAACTCCTTGGATCTTACACTTCATCTTGAGCGCCTAGCCGCGGTAATGGATAGATTGAAGGCTTGGAAGCAAAGCAAAGTCATCTTAGGCGCCAAGTTGTGATCAAACCCCCATTGACTGAGCACCTAGGCATATCAAGGCGCCTAAACAAGACTCCAGTGGGTAATGATCCTCAAGCTCCTCAAGAAGCCAGGGCGCTTGATAGAACAAGTGTTTAATGTCATTTCTAGACAGAATACTTATGATCTCCTAGTAGGTTGAATGAAGCTAGAGTTTTCCCTAGTTGTTAGGCGCAATCCCTTGGTACTGGAGCTCAGTTTTGGCGCCTTCAAAGAAGAACACATGAAGAAACTTGTGAGGTAAGGCGCTTGCAAAGGGGAACATCTTGGAACATCTTCTAGGTGTTGAAGTGGTAAGAAACACACAGTGAGTTTAAGCGCACCTATCAGCTTGAATAGCCTAGCTCTGGCGCCTAACAAGGGATCTTGTAAATTTGCACTTTAGTCTCTATCTTTGAAGAAGAAGGTATTCAAAGGACTTCATCTGCTAGGCGCATTTCTTGGCCTTCACCACCTTCAATTAGCGCCTAGACTCCAGAGGGTTCATTTGGGCGCCTAGTATTGAATCAAGGTCCAAAAGATTTTATTGAATGATTGATAAGTATTGGAAAACATTTAGAATCGCCAGACTTCACTAGGCGCATCCTCATGCCTCTACACCCTCAGTTTGGCGCCTAGCTTTTAAACACCTTCTTAATGATTTTGTTTTGGCGCCTAGCTTCTTTACAAACCCCAATTTGGCGCCTAACCCTAGCAAGGCGCAATATCATCTCCAGTTGGCACTTGGTCTTGAAAGCTATGCAGTTGCAACGTCATTTTGGCGCCTAGAGTCTAGTTGGGCCTCTAGGATTGAAGTCAAGGTATGGTGCACTTCTTTGGTAGCGCCTAACCCCCAAGTGGCGCCTTGATCAATCTCAATGAGCGCCTTAAGGAGATTGGATAAGCTGAGTGTCCAGACACCTCTCTGGATCAAGGTAACAACACTTGAAAGTCTTCCCAAGTTAGGCGCTCACTTCCAGATGAAGCATTCCACCTCCCTGAACATCAAGACTTGAAGAAACACCAAGGAAAGTCAATCTTCATGCAAGGCGCACTTCTGTGCCCATGAAGCATCATTCTGGCGCCCAACATCAAGTAGCACGTTGATCAATTTTCAGTGAGCGCCTTGAGCAGTTTGGGTGAGTGAAGTATCATGATTCTCTTCTGGATCTCGCCAACAACCTTTAGAAGTTCTTTCCAGATAGGCGCAACCTCATGATGGGCGCACTTTGACACTCCAGATACTTCAACTTGGCGCCCAGTCAGAAGAACACTTGAAACTGCGCCTAAGCTGAGGTGGTTCAGGTAGTTACACAACTTGAGCTCTCATTGGTCGACAGAATGTCTTCGGGATCCATGTCAAGGTCTCTGGATAATCTTGCCAACTCAGAATGAGTCATCAGATGGCATATTCCCTTGGATATGCTTCTTGGGAAACGTGCCTTGGTTCCCCTTTGTGCATTGAAAAATGTGCCTTCATTGCCTTTGGGAGGCCTATAAAAGGAGGAGCCTTCTCATTCATTTGCATCGGTTCATTTGACAAAAATTCTCTCTGCAAAGCTATTGAGCTTGTAATCTTGAGGCCTGCGAGTTTCAAGTGTTGGGGTGATGCTCCCTCAACAAGTAAGGTGATGCTCCCTTGTTATATTGTGAGGTGTTGACATTCAGTTAACATCATTGAGTTGATCAAGTAAAGAAATCATTGTAGACATCAAGACTTCAAGGCCTTTCTTTTGTACTTCCATTGAATAAGTTGTAACTTCATGCTATTGAAAGCATTATCCATGTAATAAGACATTGCAAGTTGATTGAATCAAGTAACTAGACAAGTACCCAACTCTAAGGTTGATTCATTCAAGTAGTTATCTTTGATGTATATCTTTATGCTGTTGAAGTAGTTGATGAATTGATAGCAAGTAAAATTGTTTAAGTAAGGAAAAATTTAAGTAGAACTAGTTGGGTATCTTACAGTTATCAGTAATCACCTTAAATTTATTCCTGCAATCATATTCATGCAAGGGAAGTGAATTGCTGCTATGATGAATACCCAAATCAGAACTCTCATACCTGTCATCAGAGTCTCCAAGGCTATCCCAAATCACCTGTGCCTTTTCCTTATCATCTTCAACAGAGAGCGGTGGATCCAAATCAAGGTCACTAGGACTTTGCTCAAGGTCAGCTACAAGCAACGTGAAACCAGATTTGATTTCAAGATCAAAAACAACATTATCAATGTAATCATTTGTGCATAACCATGGAGATGAAGTTAGAACAACACTACAGTCCAAGGAGGATTCATCCCAAATAGGATCCTTGTCATACATAGGTGTCAACACACCCGGATCCCAAGTGCTAAAAGGCTGATTACTCTGTTTAGATAGAATGTGTTCACTGTGCTCCTCATGAGTGGTTGCCTTTGTGAATAAGTCATTCCCAAACTCACTAGTACTGAAATCATCATAAGCAACTCCCTCCATAGGTTTGGTTTGAAAATCAAACAAACAACCCCCTGTGTCATCAACACTGGAATAAGATAAGAAGTCATCTCTAGCTGGCAAAAAGATATCATCACATCTGCTCTCAATATGCCCATCATCTGAAGGTGTGTCAATGATCTCAAATATCCCAACATTTTCACTAGTGTTATCAGCTTCATTGGGAAGCTCTATGGTCTTAGTTTCTTCTTTGCTCTCATCATTACTTGGCTGCGATAAACATGTGGTAGGAGTCATTAACTCACATTCTTTGTTGTTCCCACATATGTGATTAGATGTCCAAGATTCCTGGCATGTGAAACAACGCTGCTCTTTTCTCAACAGGGTCTTGCTCATTTTAGGAAACCTTGTAATCTATAAACCACAAGCAATAGATTCATCTTCTGTCAATTGATTTTTAATTTCCTCAATTTTCTGGTCAACCAATCTTTTTGATAACTTATGAGCTATAGGTGAAACATCATGTTCCTTTCTCCAAACAACCAACAAGCTAGATAACAATTGCTTAGAGATATCATCCTTCTCATCCAAAATTGGAGACAAAATAATTTGCATTGCTGATATGACATTTTCTGCATGTTTTTTTTCTGATTTTAGCAAAGAAACAGTGAAACATTTTGAGAATTAAATCATCCAAAGCCAAGTCTAACATGATGTTACCCAATCTGATTTTTGCAAATGTTTCGAGTATGGTAACTCTCCTAGTAAAATGAGAACTTGAGACATCACCCAAGCCTTCAAAACTATCCACCAACAGCTGAAATAGTTCTTCATTTTGCCATCATTATATGGAGTATTAGGAGCTGTAATTCTCATGATTTCACTTAAACAAGAAGCAACAAGTAATCTCACATCATTATTTCTGTGTCTCAACAACCTTTGCTTACCCAAGGAAGTCACTACATGAATCATCGTTGCTCGTATTACCTGAGAAGGTGACTGATCCACCATGTGCAAACAATCCTCTACCTCCTCCAAAATGCTGAGAAGAACCTCTTTTGAACATCGTAGAGATTCAAGTTTCATCCCTGCATTGAAAAGCTTTTCACACAAATTTTCTTCACTGAGAGATGCCATGATTTCACAACTATTGAACATATACTTTCACTGCTGAAATTCTATTTACAACTGAAGATCTGCAACAAGATGTTAGGATCCCAAACAGGCTGACCAGCTCTGATACCACTGTAATATCCCTTACCAAAATTTTCATTCAAACCACAGGTTTTCTGATTTCTAATGTATTGACATTTCGTCAAACACTTTGCATTCTTGTCATATTCAAGGGTATCTTCAATGTGAATATTTAGAATGAATCATTTGCAGTTTTAGAAGTATAAAACATCCATAAATGCACTCACAGAGACAAGAATTATAGAGACAATTTAACAAACAGTTTGCAACATTGATATAAGGAAGAAATCTGAATTTATCATTGCCCAGTTGGTTGTTTACACACAGTAGGACAGAACTGAAATGTATATGCATCAATAGAACATAGAACATACCAAATCTGAAATAAACCTGATAATTGATATACATATGCATGAGTTGGGCGGCCAACTTGGACATCTTCAAAGAAGTTGGAATTTCACAATATTCATGCTAGAATAACCTCACGTCTCCCTACCTTGAAAGTTGCGACTCCTCCATATATTTAGACGCCTTATAGGAAGACTTCAATGCAACTTAGAGTCTCATGTTGGATCATGGAATCAGCGGCGGCTCCTTCAATGAGATCTAGGCTGTGTTGAGGGTAATGTAGCGTCACTATACGACAACACAAGGAATATAGAGGGCTGCGGCTAGGGTTTGGGTGCCCACTAAAAAATTCTCCCTCATACAAACCCTCCTCAAGATAAATCTGCAAATAAAACCTCCACAAACTCCAAGCATTCGAATAAAGATGACTCAAATTTGTATTTGTTTCACAAAACTCACAAATTTATCCAAGAACACCTCCATGAATAAAACTCATAACCTGCAAGAAGATTTATCCTTTGCACACCAAAAAAACTTCGAAATCTACTCCATTCACTACAATTGCGAATTCTGTGTGAATCCGCCAAGGAATGACCAAGTGGGTTTTCGTCCACAAAGACAAATACCCAAGGGTTTTCGTCCTAGGGTTTGTGAACTGCAAGTTCCAGCTCTCAAGGAAAACTCTTATGAAATATCAAGTCAAGAATGATCTCTTCTACCCCAATTTCCCTTTTTATAAGCACTTTTTGAAACTTTCGGGAAAATATAATTTAAAATCACTTTATAAATAAATAAGCCTTATTGCTCCTAAAAAGTGATTTATTTTACTTTTAAAACATTTCCGGCACTGAAAGTCACTTTTTAGCATCTCATCATTTAAATCTTTTCGTTCTCTTTCCAACGAGCTATAATACTGAGGTGCTCGATTAAAAATTGTAATTAAAATGGCAACCTTAGTAAAATTAATTAAATATAGCTCAATATTACACCCAATTAGCAGAAATGGCCGAAATGCATCGGAACTGAAAATTGATTGCGTAGGAGTGATCCTGATGATAAAAGATGATAAACGGACCCGGCTAGGTGACTTACTAAAAATAGACGCTCCCTCCAAGAATCTTGGAGACCACACCAGAAGCCGGAAATCATATTCGAAAATGGCATATGAGTCCTCCATATCACTTGAGCTCACTGGAAACATCAAATAACTCCTCTGATAACGCTGACACACACCTAGAAGGTTGGTGCCAACCGCAATGCAAGAGAACCCGAAAATGGGGACATTACAACTCTCCAAGCACATTCTTAATCCCTCTATTTTCATCACTCCAAAACTATAGTTGTAATTACTTATGCTTATAAAAGAACTCCACATGTCCAATTACAGATGCTTCCTCTTTGAATTAAATCCTATTGACTAATGTTTCATGAATATCTCAGTTAAAGTCAGGACCCAGGGACTGCCTCAAATTATTTTTTCTTGGTCTTTTGTTGTAATGAACAATACTTTGAACTCTTCTTTTGTTGCAGACAAGTTTGAAGTATCCTTAAGTGCGAATCATCTCTTCAGTCTAGTCAGGGATTTAAGTTTATATTGTCAATCTCTTTAACATTCATATGGACAGTGAGCCCTGGAGAGCTACATATCAAGGCCCTTTCTTTGGACTTCTGGATAGGATATTTGATCTGTTCAAGATGGTATCACTGCTTTTAGAACAGTGTCTGATTTCTGATGACATTTTTAGCAGTTTTGTGTTAGATGTTTGGTGCATAGAAGTTGGCCTTAAATTCTCTTTCAAACTCTGCTAGTTTTTCCCTTGTTGGATTGCTGTTATCAACACTAACAACATTGTTAATGAGGTGGGGTAGAGTATGCACCTGCCTAGTTTTCCATGGCTGTTTGTAGAGGTTATAGCTAATCAAACCTTGGCAGAGCAATTGACTATTGAACTGTCATTGATAATTAAATCACTGTAGAGGCTCAGCAACCTGCTAAATTCCCAAAAAACCCAGTGGATGAGTTGAAGATGCATTTCTTGCCACTTTGATGGACATTTGGAATTGTTTAAAGACGCAACATAAAACATAAGTTTAAATACTACTGCAACTGTCTATCATAATGATATACATGACACTGCCTTGATGTCGGATTTCTGATTATACTATTCTGCAAATGATGTACAAAATTTGGATTGAATGCCTTGCTATTATGCTTGATAAATAAGATAACATCTATCTTCCATTTTTCAGATTCTGGTCTTGAGGAGCTGGCAAAATATTTACTTACGATTTGTGAGCAGAAATTGGAAAGAGTGGAGGAATGTTGAGTAGGTGTTCTTTGAGAATAAAATAAGCATAAGTTACCTACAAAATAAACTTCAGTGCATTGCCTTGACACACTTCAAAACTCTGAGGTTGCAACACTTTAAAATAACAAACAACTTCTTGCCATTTAATTTTAACATTCTACTCCTCAAGGATGATACAAATATAGACAATCTTTAACCCAAAGTGGCTGACCAGTCTAGCCTTCACTCTGCCTGTTTAATGGGAAAACAATATATTTTGATCAAATACATGTGACTTGTTTAAGCATTTGTATAGTGCCTCCACTTTGGACATCGTTGTTCTAAGATCAAGATTTTTGGAACACCTATGATTGTGTTGCAAGTTTGGAACATCTAAATTCAATACACGTATGAACTTATGTATGCTTAGTAATGTTAATATTATTTTGATCAACTTAATGTAATTTATGCAAAACTCTTTTATTACCCAGTATTCCTGGAAATAAAAGCCTCGCCTCTAATATGATGTGTCAAAGCTCAATAGTTATGCATATCATGGTAAAAGAAGAAAATGGAAGACAAATAGAAATTCACATAACAATTTACTATATTCTCATAATCACATTTAAAACCACTTTTTACAATGCTTTTCAATGCGAAGGCCATACATCATTTCTATAGCAAAAACAATGTGTAATAATATCTCTATTTCTAGCCATAAATGGCATTATTTGCTTTCCAGCACATTCAAAATAAAGCTGTTTGTATTTTGAGGAAGTTTGTCCTAACTTACATGCAAAGCTTTGCATTTTCATATTTTATGAATATCTCTATCTGTCTTCCTACATAAATTTTATATAAATTCTTTGTTATTTAGCGATTACATCGGCTATATTTAGTCACAAATGCTTAGCCAATTAAATTAGCTTGTTTTTGGTGCATTGGTTTATTTTTCATTCTTTTATTTTTCTTGTTTGTTTTCATTTTAAATTATAAAAAAAATAAAGATATGAAAACCAGCTTACCGTTTTTTACAAAGTTTTCTTGTAAATGATCACTCTCACAATGGCTTATAGTGAGGCTTTACACTTCTAAGTTGATGCTTTGATCATCCCCTATAATTTCAACCACATACTTTATTCGACTCTTTAGGCAGTCCTCCCTAGTTTTGAGGCTTTTTGTAGTAATCTTTGAAAATGTGTGCGTTTCTAATATGTTTTCTTTGTTCCCTCTATTCCTTGTGAAAGGTTTGTCTTCCAAATATTTTTTCTAACTTTAGGTGGCATCGAAGGATTGGTTTATTTTTTTTCATTTATGGTTAGAATTGCAATTAGATAGATTAGAAAACCTAGAATATTTAAGAATCATCTAAAGCTGATCCTTTCTTTGATACTATAATAATGAATAACTTGCAACATAAATACATAATTTTAATATTTCCAAGTCAATTTGAAATTGAGTATACTTGTGGTTGATGTAGGTGACCATTTATCAGCTGGGAATGGCTGCGATAAACATATGAATGGAAGCCATCAAGTTGTAATGGAAAATATTCCCTTAAATTTTCAAGAACTACTGCATCAAGATGTAGACTCAGATGACTCTTATCCTGTGTATGATGGATATATATATTCCAATGAGTGTGCTCAAGTTAGTACGGGAGCTATCCTTCCTGGTATCCATGAATTTCCTTTGCAAGGTATGTTTGTGTCACCTTCTGAAAAAGTTTGATATTAATGTTTCGTTCAATTTTTTTTTCTTTAACCCTGAAGTTATCAATTGTTGGAAGAGCCTTTTGAGGAGGTTCCAATTGTGTGATTTAAATAATTAAATATGTTGGGATCACTTGTTCATGATAGGTGACAATCCCTTGATAGATCATCAAATGCTTAATGTGTAGTAATGTTATATGGAAATAGAAAGTTCAAATAAAAGTTTGTCCTTCGAGTCAAATAAAAGTTTGTCCTTCGAGACCAATGTTGTATCTTTGATTTTTTGTTGAGAGTCATAGATCATCTGCAACCTTTTGGAAGTTAACATCAAAGAGATTTTTCTTTGAATCTTTGGATATCACCTCAATAAGTAATTGCTTGATGATTGATCTTGATGACTATCAAAACCTCATTAGAGTACCATTTATTTATTTAGGGTTTTCAAGTAGAACCTATAGAGGACATTATGACAAGCAATTAATCTCTCTTTTTGAATAGGTAAAATGGAGGTATTAACAGGAACCCCACCCCTAAAATATCCTTTGAATTCATCGGAAGGAAAATGACAAAATGTGTGAACCAAATATGAAAACAGATCCACTTGCATCAAAAGTGCAAACCAAAAAGTTATATGACATCTAATACATGCAACTGCCACCTGGCCAAAACCAAGGCCAAAACCAAAATCAAAATGCAGGTGCCCATCTAAGGATAATCCAAGATAGAAACACACAAATAACCCAGACCGCACAACAGAAAGCATGCGTTAGAAGACCATCAGCAGGACTTTGAAGCAGAGCCACAAGTGCTAGCAGCCCAAGTGCCTGCCTCTCCCCTGTCTTCAATCTTTCCATTGCTGGTCATCAGGTTCAGGTCCTTTTCGGTCTTCATCACCACCAATTGTTGAATAGTGAAAATCTCGATAATCTTCTTAACCACTTTATCTAAGAGTATGTACAGAGATCCCAGGGCTTTGTCACATGGTTGATCCCATAAAAACTTATGACAAGTACCTGACAAGTTTGTTCTTTGCAGTAAACTGCACCACGAACTCTTATTGTCACTTGGGCATTGCTTCCTGTTCTATATTTCCTAAATTTCTGTGTTCTCCTGTGTCTCACCTTATTTCTATGCTAAATCTAAGGCCTATAGGTTCTAGTTTCTAGCTTTACATCTTGTGATTGGATGCAAGTACGTGTGGGATGGTCCATAATAGCGATATTGGAGAGTAAAATTTTCCCACTCAGGCACACAGTGGTCTATAACAATCACTCTAGGAGCAAAGATATCCACACAATTATTCCAACCACTACAAGTACAAAAACAACTGAATAACATGCAAAACTTATTACAGATGATGATTAGATGAGGCAAAATGATATAACTATAAACTCAATCAAAATATATGGAACAAAGGTTAATGAAAATGAAAATATGAAGGAAATATGAGAGAAGCAGAAGACACTCCCTCTCCCCTCTTTTGTCAAAGGATAATAAAGGTTGAATTATCAACCTCTGATCCCAAGGGCATTGGGACTATTTAAGAGTGGTTCAAGCCAGTTGACAACTTTTTCAATTTTAGGAGTGGCGCTAGAATGGAACAACAGGTATCAGAACCAAAGCTAATATGAACAAAGAAAATAGATAGTGCATGCTTAAAATCTCTATGGACATTGTTTTCTCCCCTTGAAAAACTGTATTTGAATTCTTTAGGAGAAGCCTAGGACTTAGATAAGCATTTATTGTGAAATAGCTGAAAATATAATGGCAAGGCTACTTGACCTCCCCAAAAATACAAATTTCTTAAATGTATAAAGTCTTCAAAAATCACATTAGAGAGACAAAAAAGTTTAGATGAACCAACATTACGGACTCCCATATCACTAGCCCTCAAAATGTAGAAACCAAACATAATGTATATACCACCCTTTCAACTCCAAGGAAATGACCATCACAGAAAAGAAGAGTGTCAAAACATGCCTAAAAGTGAACAATACATTAAAGATAGTTTGTTGAACCAAAATACCTTAGAAATAGTGCTTGAACTGTAGCAAATATTATTTTGTCAAATGCTGGAGGAAAAACATAAAAAAACTACATTTTGCTGCAAAATGAAGATACCAAAATACAAATGTAAATTCCAAAGACTTAAAAAAGCTGACAATAAACCTCAAAGGTTGTGAAAAACCATTCAAAAAATTCAACCCCATAGAACCACTTCTGCAATGAAAAGTTGAAAACGAAGAAGCTAGAATACTTGTAGACCTAGGGTGCACACACAGCTTTGTTCACAATTAGTTTGCACAACAAAAAGCTATATGCCCTCAATAGAAGCAGGCTACACATATGGAGTAAACAAACTTGACTACAATTTGAAAAATGGATATCTATGCACCCAATGTCAAAAATCAAGTCCAACAGTATCATAACCCACTGATTTCTTTGCAATGTGCATGAGTAGATTCGATGCAATTTTAGGATACAAATGGACCTATGAAAATGGCTTAATAAATGAACGAAATCATTGTTTAGACAATAGAAAAGGATAAGAGGATCAAACTATATCAAGTAAAGGAGGACTAATTGTTTCCATAGTATCACCTGTTAAATTAAAGAGATCCGCTTGATAATGCTCTTATTATCAAAATCAGTACAATTGGAATTATTTCTCCCATTATTAAGAACAACACTAATCATGGCTAGAATATAACAACCATGATTGTGGTACAACATAATGAACATCATTTTAACACTTTAAAAAAAATGAAAAGTTACTACAAAAATGCAATTGTGGTATCTAACAAAGACTCCCTTCAATACAAAACTCTGTACAAATTCCATGATAGTCCATTCACAAGCCATGTGGGAAGAAACAAAACTAATGAGGGCGCAAAAAGGCATTAATATGATAAAAATCATAGATATAAACGGCATGTAAAAGTGTCAAGTCACTCTGTAGAGAGAGGAAATCTAATACTTGTGGGAAAAGCATATCCATTGGCTTTATTACTTGTCTCTGAAAAAGATAAGACAAATCAATCAAATCAGAGCAATAGATTAACTAAGCTAGTTAGATTCTTTCCTTGCAAAATGTCACACAAAGCCTCAAATTTGTTACATATATATTGGACCAAAGTATTTTCAGAGTATGGAATATTACTAAAATAAATCACAAGTTAGAGAGGCTCCAAATTCAGGGGTCTTCCAACACTTACGAACATGACTAAGCTTCAGCATTGGTAATCATCCATAAATGTAGGGTCAAAAAGGGCAAAGCTACTTGCGATCCTATTTAGTAACAAGAAAAGACATTTTGGGAAGGTTTTTTATATCTTTTGTACCATTTCCATTCAATAAGAATATACATTTGACCACAAAAAATAACTCCCCCAAAAGCAACATATGTGTATGAACCCGATACATCAATAACATCAGATTTACACAATATCCGGGGAAATCAGATATTACAAGGAATGCACGTGAAACTAAGCAAAATGTTGAAGGAATATGCAAATAGTCCAAACAAGAGCAATACTTTAGCTAGACTACTCTATAATATCTGATCATTTGAAATAGGTTAAAAAGTATAGCTAAGAGTTAAACCAAATAGTGCATTGTTATCAAGGAAAAGCACAAAACTTTCCTTAGGTACCATAGACCCTTTACAATATTAGAAAATCGATCAATTTACATTAAAAATTAAATTACCACTACATTGCTGAGAATCAGAGCATGGAGTAGATTACAAATGTAACACAGACAACACAAGTTTCAGTATTAGAATGTCAAACAGAAATAACATTTTTTATTAGAGCTTCCATTGATTCAGTTGACATTACAATATGACTTAGAAGACTTTCCCTTGTCAACCATTGGTTGACAACTGACTTAACTTCCTTTACAACTGACAACCTAATTACAAAACATTAATCCATTCATTGACTATGGACTATAGACCACTCTGGATCATAGTCCCAACATACATGTCAAATACAGCCAATATACCTGTAAGCTTCCTCAAGAAAGCATTATTGGGATACAACATTATCCTGTACAGAGTAAATAGAACAAAAAACTCATGAACCAATAAAATCTTGGAAGAGAAAAAATTTAAGGAATATAGAAACCATGGAATACCTAATTAAATGGCCTGATATACCTATAGAAGAAGCAATTGGGAGAATCCAACATTTCCCAAAGCTGGGATTACCCAGGATCATAAGTTCTTGAAAGTGGAGCACTTTTACAGCCTTGAACAAGTCTTCACTCAATCAAGAATGTTGTTCACTACATATTCATAGTGATGGAAGGAAACATTAATCTAAAAACAAGGGAGAGCATCCAACTTAGGGGACAAAGAAAATTACATCACCATGACATCATCCAAACTATTATAATATCATTCTTGGTATACTTATTTCACGTCTAAAATTCAGTGTGATGGTTGTTGAACAGGATACAGGTATATTGTTATCACATGGGACTTTGGGCCCATACATCTGACCCCTAGCGTTGAAAAAAATCAGTCAGTTGGATCCTTAGAACCCAACAATAAGGTAAAGGACAATTTGGTGGGGTAGAATAATTTGGATAGTCTTCCACCAACATTGACCAGGAGAAATGGAAGAGACTCAACCTCAATGGAAGGGGTGCAAGCACACAACTAAAATAGACAAAAACAGCATTGAAAGAGAAAACTTCTATGGTTATCAACAAGCAGAGGCTATTTGTTCCACTGTTCGTTAGACTCTGGTCATGAGATGCTTGCTCTCCAATGACCATGTAGTCAAAATTCATGTAGCAGTCAGCTCCTTTCATTCAAATGCAGAAGGCACAAAAAAACAGGCACATAATGTGGACTTTCTCTACACAATTCATTACCAAGACGGGATGCTCTTCTCTGCAAACAGTCTTATAAATAGGGGATGCCTTCAAACCCCAAATGATATTTTTCTATCCTTTCCTCTCCTTACCTCTGCATCACCATTACAATATCACCTTCTTTCCTGCATCTACATTCACACCTCATTTCTTCTCACCTCATTCATCCTGATATTGACAGCAGCAAAACTCCTGAATGACATTTGTGATTTCTTACTTCAGTTGTATGACACATTTTCTAACATTCAATGGTATAGTCATTGACTTGGATACAGGTAAATTGTTCGCACATGGGACAACTTGATTCCCAACACCAAAGTCAAGCAACATCCTGCACAGTGCCAAAACAAGGGACTTTTGGCTCATGTGTCTGACCCCCAGCCTTAAAAAGATCAGTCTAACAGATCCCTAGGACCCAACAATCAGTTGAAGGATAATTTGGTGGAGCAAAATAATTTGATTAGTCTTCCACCAACATTGACCAGCAGATATGGAAAAGAATTGACCTTAACAGCAGGGATGCAAGCATACAGCTGAAACAGATAAAAACAGCACCAATGGAGGAAACATTCAATAATTATCAATAGGCAGAGTCCATCCATTCTGCTGTTCATTTGACTCTGGTCAATAGTTGCTTTCCCTCCAGTGACCAAGTAGTCAACACTCCTGTTGCACTCAAGTCCTTTCATTCAAATGACAAGCCACAAAAAGCAGACACACAATATGGAGTTTACCTACACAATTGACTACCAAGATAGGATGCTCTTCTCTGCAAACTGCCTTATAAATGGGTATGCCTTCAAACACCAAATGGTATTTTTCTGTTCTCCTCTCTTCTTCCCTCTACATCACCATTGTGATATCACCTTATTTTATTTTCTCTCACCTCATTTATACTGACCATAGTCCAAAAACTCGTGACTTGCCAAAACTCCACAGACCCAATTTTGACTTGGACTCAATGACTTAACAAAAACTCAACAAAACTCAATAACTTATAAAACTACTTAAATTCCTTAAAAACATAAGTTTCATGCAAAATACAGCACACCGTGTATCAAACGAGTCTGTAAAATGTTGGGGAACCATTTTCTATTAGATTTGAATATAAAAGAGTACAATTTGCATCAACATGCAAATACAATAGCCAGTAGATATGATATGTTCAATCATCATAAAAAAAATCACATATCGATGCCAATTACAACATTTTACAATTTTCTCTTCCTCATGTGCATCATAGTGATGGTTTGGGTCATACTACTTGCAATCGGCTATGACTAGACTCTTGAACTAGAAGTCAGTGACTCCTTAGGCTTAACATCATGATGTCATCCAATCAAATGCCTGCTGCTTCTGCTGCGCCCTCCTCTACTTGCCTTTCAAAATCAGTGTCATGTCCCCATATTGATACCTTAAAATTGAATCAATTATGTATTATTCATTCAAATTAAAGACGGGAATGACATTAAAATTCATATTATAAATTGAATACATTTACATCAAATAATATTAGCATATAAATATTTTTAATATAATATAATATATAATATATTGATATTATATTATATAAGTACCAATAACAAATATAAATAACCTTAATATAAAATAAATATAATTACAAATATAAATATTAATAATATAAATATAAATTAATCATTATTATATAATTATCAATATAATATAAATATTATATATTATTGTTATTATATAATGGTATAATCATCAATATTAAATATCATTATAAGTATCAATGTAAAATAGATACCATTAAACATACCGATGGCTGCCATCTATAAGCAAGCATTAATATTAAATTAATCAAGATTCACTAAGACTTTAATAAACTTCAACGATGACTAAGAGTCATCAATTCTAAAAGAGAAGTATTTGCCATAAGTTAGTAAGAATAAAGGAAAACTAAGAATCATCAATTCGTAACTAAAAAGACAAGTATTAATTGGCAGCGGTGGTCAGCGATTATAACGATTAGTCATGTTATAACAGCAGCAACCAATATAAAAGCCAAATCATTTAAGGAAGGCTATGACTGTTGGAAAGGGTATTGTTGATGATTGTTTTTCGACAAGTCAACAATTAGAGTGAAATACAAAGTATCTGACTCCCTCTTGAGCAAAGCCTCTCGAATGCTGAACTATGTGATCAAACAAGATGACTCCAAGGTTCCTTTCTAATGATTATATAAGAGACAGCTCAGTGACTAAGTATGATTTTGCTGTTAAACACAAAGGGACTTACATTAGATCTTTCTTCTTTCATTGAGCTTATCTCTCCTTCAGTGTGGATGATATGTATACAAGGTCTCAATAACAAAGAAATAGAAAAGGGTGAGGGTTTAGAAAACTAATCTAAGGTCAATGAGGTAATGCTGATGTATTAAACAGACAAACTCCTAATCAACCTAACTCCACTTCGCCAAGGATGCCTACAACTACATGGAGTTGGTGCAATCTCCTAAGGTTACGCGAAAGGTTTTCAAATCATGAAGGTTCATATGAGCACCCATAAGACGGCGCAGCTCAAACAAGCATTCACAATCGAACTTATACAAATATGGCTCAGACTAGCTTTACACAACAATTCACCAGCGATGAATGTTAAAAGCATGAGCTATGAGTTGATCAAATATTCAGTACAACATACATTACAACAATGAGCTCTAATCTATTTCTAATCTATTTGAAACATCTCTCCATTTCATTGAGTACAAGAAATCAAGTTATTCCACAAAATAATACTTAACATCAAACAAGTAGCTCCAATGTCTTTGCATTAATCTCGAGAAATATTTACAACAATCTCCAAGTCCTCTCAGAGAATTTCGAGAGTCTCTCCTATTCTACTCCTAAAATCTAAAATCTATATTTTTACAAATGAGGCAACAAGGCCTTTATATAGTGTCCAGTTTTACAATGAATGGCTGAGATCAATTTGATAGCCAAGGGCTTAGATCATGCCACCTCATAGGTAGTTACAACAAATTGCTATTTTTAGCAAAAAAGAGAGGCAATGAAGGCACATTTTCCAATGTGATAAGGTAAGGCGAAAGCATTTAAAATATCTTCCACATAGGAATCCCTTTGACTTCTTTTATTAAATGATACATTGGATGCATTAAATAATGCGGCTAATCAAAATTGAATGATGTGTACTCGCCACCTAGATGCCACTTCAACATACTTTGAAAATTTTATCAACTTGTAATGATGTATTCAATGCGATTGCTTGAACTTGTATGTTTGGGAATACATCTTGTAGATCTTGCCTTATTCGTTCTTCTTGTAGACTGGATATATGATACTTGTTGCTTCGCTTGACTAACTTTGCAATGTTTCTTCTTCTTGTAGGATGTAGATATGAATGATCTTCTTTGGATGCATCCTCTTGAAGAGAGTAGAGTAGAGATATGATGATGATGATGCTTCCTTCATGTAAGAGTAGGAGACTCTCTTGGACTTGAAGTTGTAAAGTCTTGAAGTTTAGATGGATGAATGCTGAATGCCTTCGCTTGATGTATAAGTTGATGTAGATCTCTTGGAATGATGCTTCCTGGAAGATGATCTTGAATGATTCCTTATGATAAAGCAGCTAACTTCCCAAGGGGACTTGAAGCTTAATGACATGAGGTTTCCTTGAAGTAAAGTGGATGCCTTTGGAAGTCTTGATTGATGAAGATGAAGTAGTTGATACTTGAAGTGACTTCTTAGAACAGCTACTAGATGACTTTCCTAACATGAAGGTGGTTCTAGACATTTGCTCCTTTGATGACTCCTTAGCATCATTCACATTCCTGCAACATAGAGAAGAAACAACATCAATACTTCAACTTTATAACATAAACACATAAGAAATCATTTGCTCAAGGTCTAAAGAAGATGAAAACAATAAAAAAAACAGAGCATTGAATAAAGTCCTTAAATCCTCCTTTACTCTCTTGAACTCATCCTTCTTGGAGGAGCAGATCAGAAACTAAAATCTTCTGTCCTATCCTCTTGGTGCAGCAGATCATGGTTTTTTGGAATCTCCTTGCAACCTTAATACTTCAATCCTCCTACTTGCTTAGGGCATTAGATAGGTGTTTTGATTTCCTCTAGGGCTGGTGCACTAGATCCACGTTTCAAAATCTTCTAGATAGGCTTTTAAACACCAAGCAAGCTTCCTTTACATGTGGCGCATTGGATGGCACTTCTGAATTCCTCTACAATTCTGCCTTGAAACTCCTTTCCCTTATCAATCTTGGCGCAGCGGTTAAGCATCTTGAAAGCCTCCTCTCATCTCCTCCTTTTGGTGCATTAGATGAGGGATTTGATCTCTTCTTGCTGTTTTAATGCAATAGATCAATTGTTTGAAGTCTCTAAGGGTTAGCGCATTACTTTGAGATTTTAAGATCCTCCTTGAAAATTCACTTAAAAATTGAATTAGGCCTGTCTTAGAAGTGGCGCGTTGGTTCAAGGTTTTAGTTTCCTCTAGAAATTTCATAAAATTTTGCACTTCAACACTCAGAACTTGCCCTTCCACCTTAGTGTGTTGGTTGAAACATTTGATTTCTCCTGAATTTTGTCTTTTTTACCTTGGGCGCTTTGGTTCAGCAATTCAATTTCCCCTAAATGTGGCGGATTAGATGGCACTTTGAAATCCTCTAGATCTTTACCTCTTGGCGCTTTAGATTTTATTTCTTCTAGCATCTCCCTTAGCGCATTGGTTTAACACTTGGGTTTCCTCTAGATCTAGCTTCGTATGATGTAGCCTTTTTCACAAACTACTCCTCTTCAAGAACGGCGCATTGGTTGACCCACTTGAAATCTTCTAGGAACTTGCAAAATTCTCATGAATCTCACCTTTTCCCTTGTCACACCGGTTAGGGGAATCAAATTCCTCTTGTTATCTTTGCTTTGGTGGTCGAACCTTTCAATCGCTTCTAATTCTCCCTTTGATTTGCCTTTAAAATCTTGAACTAGACCACCCTATCTAGTGGCGCATTGGTTGAGGTATTCAAGATCCTCTAGAAACAATATGAAATTTGCACTTTGACCCTTAGAAACTACCTATCATCCATCTTGGCGGATTGGATTAAGGGTCTGGAGTCTTCCTTGATGCTTAACCTTTTCATCTCACTTACCCTCCATCAAGCGCATTAGATCTAATTTCTGAGTCTTCTATATGGCTGGCGCATTGGATCAAGGGTGTGATTTCCTCTTGATTTTCGCATTGGATGACATCTTCTAGATCTTCCTTCTCTACCTTCTATCAAGCGCAAAAGATCTTCCTTACTAGGTTTTGGCGCATTGGATCATCATATTAGAATCCTCTGGAAATTGATTTAGACTTTATGACGAACTTTCCTTCCAAGCGGCTTAGATCAACAACTTGAGTTTTCTAGAATTTATCTCCATAATGGCGCATTGGTTGAGGGATTAGAGATCCTCTGAAAACCTTTAATGTGCAACAAATCCAACCCAAAATCCCTCCTCCTCCTTAGGTCGCATTGGATAGGCATGTTGATTTCCTCTAAAATTCGCTTTGATCCACTTGACTTAGGTGCTTTGGATGAATGTTCTTTCAAAACATAAACATTTGTGCTTTGGGCGCATCACTCCAAGGGGTTGATATCCTCTGAAATTCGCATTTAGTTGAAGGCTTGAAATCCTCTGAAATTTCGCGTTAGTTGAAGGCTTGAAATCCTCTGAAATTTCGCATTAGTTGAAGATTTGAAATCCTCTTACAAAGGTGTTTAAACTTAATCAAGATTTGGTTGTTCGCATTGAAATTTGCCTTGAAACTGAAATTTAGCCTCATTATGTGAGTGGCGCATTTGGTCAAGGGGTGAATTCTTCTTGATTGGCGGATTAGATGGTGAAGTTGGAATCATCATCTTTACTACCTTTGGCGCATTGGTTCACACCTTCAAAATCCTCTAGAAATTTCGCTTTCACATGTGGCGGGTTGGTTAATGCATTCGAAATCATCTAGAATTGGCGCATCACTTGAGGTGTTCGATTTCCTCTAGAATTTGGCGCAATTTATCACGATTTTGCGCCACCTTAATATGCCGTCGCACTGGATCAACTTTTTGAATCCTCTGGAGTAGTTAGGCGTTTTTCAGGGTTCGTGAGGTAAAGGTATATTGAAAAATATATTTGAGTATAAGTTGATATATTTAAGTATAAGGTATATTGAAAAATATATTTAAGTATAAGTATACTTTAAATATTTTTCAATATACCTTTCAGGATGTTTGAGATAGGTCTCCAATCCACCGGATTTAACATGCAAAATCTAGAATTTGGAGGATTCACCAGATTTCAGACTTAGTCAATTTTTTAGGATTTTCAGGATTTCAGGCTACCAGACTTAGTCATTTTCAGGATCTCAAACATACTTCAGGATTGATCTCAATGTTCATTATCTGGATGGAATTTAATTGAGATTCTTCATTTTCCAGATGAGACCTCCAATTATGAAGCAAAAACCTTCTAGGAGAAAGACTTATTGTTGGATTGGCAGAGGAAACGAACCTAAGGCATCGTCAGAACTTCATGCAAAGCATCGGAGCTCAAAAAAAAAGGGGGTCCCCATTTGCAATGGGGCGATGTGTGATTTGGTGACAACATCTAGCGTCAACCCGAATAAATGTTCCTGAACATTTCAGAGACAAAGACTCAATCCAGACTCAAAACTTCAGATACCCCTCTTCTATCTATCAGCTAGCTAGACAACAAAATCGAAAAGGAAAAGAATCATAGATTGGATCAAGACACTACATTTCTGATGTGTGATTAAAGATAGATTTCGATTAAAACAATTTCTTAAGCATTCCAAAGATAAACAAAAATCAAGTTCATCATTTCCATGTACACCCACACACTAGATCAAACAAACAAAACTACATGATCACGGAATCAAAACCACTTGCCAGCACGACCATCCATATTCCAAAGATCCAAGTGTGTGCGTATGAGTTCATTTCCACCCCTTAGCAACTAAGATCATCTAAGTTCCTTTACATTAAGCTACATGATTAGTACACACCTCATGAACTACCTGGACATTGCCCCGCTGCCAGCGAGCGTCTATAGCCCCGACGGGT
Source organism: Cunninghamia lanceolata (assembly GCA_027924645.1). NCBI lineage: Eukaryota > Viridiplantae > Streptophyta > Pinopsida > Cupressales > Cupressaceae > Cunninghamia > Cunninghamia lanceolata. Next base: position 220,216 of record BSBN01000416.1, on the reverse strand, counting down.
TTATCTCGCAATTCCACTCAAGCAGAGCCTCACTGCCGGTCGGGCGTCCATAGCCCCGGTAAAGATTACTCGATTGTCCATCTAACTGAGTTATAGTGTGTGATTTGTGATTTTTGCATTTCTTTGCTTCATTCTTTGATATTCTATTTCTATTAAGCTTGAATGTGATAGAGTACAATGCAATACCGCTACCCTTGCAACACATGCTTTTGATGGCAATAGTTATGTTGATAACTCAGCTAGTGGGTGTGGACTTGCGATGGCGGCAAAGGTGGACCTTTAGATTTTTCACTTAATGTAAGTTCACCAAGACTCCTTTAGGTACCTTGGGATTTTTAAAGTATGTAAGGTATAAGATCTCAAAATATTTTCAGTAATACAGAACAACTGACTTATCCCCCATGAACAAGCAGTCCTGTTATTTGACACTAGCGATGGAATCCATGGAAATCCATCAATCATGACTTAAGTTTCTCAACAGAACAAATAAGAATTCATAAATTTTAGATTTGTCATTTTAGAACATTATGATCAGAAGACAATAGTGTCAAGACACAAAAGATGATTAACTTCCGAGTCAAGTTCAAAATCTAACAAGATGATAAATTGAAAGAAAAACGTCTTCAGAATCTAAAACCTTCATGAATGGATGTCTAAGAAATGCACTAACATGCCATCCCGAACTGAAACTAGAGTGTGTATTTAGGATAACATCACCTTCTCACAAATGGAAAACCCGACGCGACAAACAACTAAAAACAAAAAAAAACTAACACCTACAGAAAGCAAATGACAACAACTAAGAAAAACAAACCACTAATCTATGAAAGCAAACAACAACCAACCACTAAGCCAAGGAAAAGACAACAACAAACAAGTGACTCGAAAACAAAACTAAGCTAAGGACAAACCAAGACTTGAGTCAAATGACATCAAGGAGCAAATTTATTCTAAAACGCGACATAAAATAAAAACCTACTCTAACCTAGCTATGTACAAGCAATAGAGATGCAACCCAGGACACAGAGTATATACAAGCCCTGGCATGATTATTCAGTATGTACAATAGTAGCAATGCAACAGTAACGGTTCTCAACCAGGCAAATTCATCTTTGAACTTAGACCAATGACCCTTCAGGTGACAAACCTCAAATGTAGGAAAAATTTCTGGAGGTATTATGATCAATTGAGGATTTTCATCGGGACCATGATCTATCCAAATGCAGGTTGTTCTACCCAATTCTGCGTAATCAAATTCATATTCAACATGTGCAATGTGTTCAAGATGTTTACTATCGATGCTATCAGTGCTATCAATTAAAAGTTCATGATGTTCAAATTCAAAAGTTTTCCAATCAATAGAAGGGAAAGATACAACCTGATGCTCGTTGTTTTCAGTGAGACATGGCCTACCAAGCATTTGATCATACTCAAAGCATTCGTCAGGTTGCCATTGATGATTGATGAACTTCTCGTCCTCTTCGTACTGCATGATCTCATCATCCAGCTCCTTGGTGATCTCTAGCAAAGGTGTCAACAGCCTCTTGATCTCAGCATTCATCGTAGTAGCATGTTCTTCAATTGTCATTCTCTTCTTTAGCAATATATTTTCTTGTGTAAGGATGGCAGCGTCGAGCGTCGACCCGAATTGCTCTTGTATATTCCCAGGCTCTTCATCAGCACTTCATCAGCATACTCTTGAATGATGACTTCTAAATTCTCTTGCAATGCTTCTAACTCATGAGCTTTTAACAACTTTTTCTGTACTTCTTGTAGCTCATTCTCAAGGATCTCTTGATGTAATGTAGATGCATACTCCTCAAGAAACTTATCTTCGTCAAATTCGGGTTCCTGCCACAAGCTCGAGCTTCTTTCTTTCTCAACTACCGCTTCGAGTGCTCTAACATCTTTCAAACCCTGCGTACAATCCTCTAATGCTTTTGATAACCTTTGTCCAAATGCTTCTACTTCTTCTGGATTGATAAACTCGTATTCATATTCCTTTTCACTGGTACATTGCTTATCAAGGTTCTCTGTAGTAAAGACTTCTTCAACAGGTACACCAGCTTCTGCTTCCTGCATGGCTTGATGAATCGCTTCCCAGCATTTCTCACAAGTATATTCCAAATGATCTATATCATGCACCCTGCACCAATTTCTAGGAAGCAATATGTCGTCTACAGTTAAATCCTTAGCATTCGTCAATTCCTTCTTGATTTTCTCTTTCAGGTTCTTGAATGCTACACCATCAACAAGAGTATTAGGAGCTATCCTTGAAAATACCACTGGCTCATGTACTTGTAAGAATGAAATTTTCTTCTGCACTGCTAGATCCATCCTTGATAAGAATGTTATACAATCTGCTTCTCTATGATCATTTGTATTATGAATACGACATCCGTACTTGCACTCGAAATCTTTCAAACTCTTGCCACCAAGATGCTTACTCAATGACCACCATAGCTGAAGAACAATTGGAGTTGAATTTGCAGGATCATACCCAACAACTTGCCGCATATCCAAACTAGAATCCATGGTTGAGAAATCCATCTTCTGATTTTTTGGATCTTTTGATTTTTTGCTTTTTTTTTGGATTTTGAACTTTTCTACTTTTTTTGTATTTTCTGGGATATCAAACCACCACTTCGGAGTATCTTTTGCTCTACTTAAAATGAAGAATATCTAGGCTTATGCCCTCCTTCTAGCGCCAAAAATGTTGAGCGTTGGAAGAGAGGGGCATGCAACGAATGGAGCAATGTTTTTGAATGGAGAAGTATCTGGATCAGCTCTCCTTCTAGCGCCAAAAATGTTGATGATTGTTTTTCGACAAGTCAACAATTAGAGTGAAATACAAAGTATCTGACTCCCTCTTGAGCAAAGCCTCTCGAATGCTGAACTATGTGATCAAACAAGATGACTCCAAGGTTCCTTTCTGATGATTATACAAGAGACAGCTCAGTGACTAAGTATGATTTTGCTGTTAAACACAAAGGGACTTACATTAGATCTTTCTTCTTTCATTGAGCTTATCTCTCCTTCAGTGTGGATGATATGTATACAAGGTCTCAATAACAAAGAAATAGAAAAGGGTGAGGGTTTAGAAAACTAATCTAAGGTCAATGAAGTAATGCTGATGTATTAAACAGACAAACTCCTAATCAACCTAACTCCACTTCGCCAAGGATGCCTACAACTACATGGAGTTGGTGCAATCTCCTAAGGTTACGCGAAAGGTTTTCAAATCATGAAGGTTCATATGAGCACCCATAAGACGGCACAGCTCAAACAAGCATTCACAATCGAACTTATACAAATATGGCTCAGACTAGCTTTACACAACAATTCACCAGCGATGAATGTTAAAAGCATGAGCTAGGAGTTGATCAAATATTCAGTACAACATACATTACAATAATGAGCTCTAATCTATTTCTAATCTATTTGAAACATCTCTCCATTTCATTGAGTACAAGAAATCAAGTTATTCCACAAAATAATACTTAACACCAAACAAGTAGCTCCAATGTCTTTGCATTAATCTCGAGAAATATTTACAACAATCTCCAAGTCCTCTCAGAGAATTTCTAGAGTCTCTCCTATTCTACTCCTAAAATCTAAAATCTATATTTTTACAAATGAGGCAACAAGGCCTTTATATAGTGTCCAGTTTTACAATGAATGGCTGAGATCAATTTGATAGCCAAGGGCTTAGATCATGCCACCTCATAGGTAGTTACAACAAATTGCTATTTTTAGCAAAAAAGAGAGGCAATGAAGGCACATTTTCCAATGTGATAAGGTGAAAGCATTTAAAATATCTTCCACATAGGAATCCCTTTGACTTCTTTTATTAAATGATACATTGGATGCATTAAATATTGCGGCTAATCAAAATTGAATGATGTGTACTCGCCACCTAGATGCTATTTCAGCATACTTTGAAAATTGTATCAACTTGTAATGATGTATTCAATGCGATTGCTTGAACTTGTATGTTTGGAAATACATCTTGTAGATCTTGCCTTATTCGTTCTTCTTGTAGACTGGATATATGATACTTGTTGCTTCGCTTGACTAACTTTGCAATGTTTCTTCTTCTTGTAGGATGTAGATATGAATGATCTTCTTTGGATGCATCCTCTTGAAGAGAGTAGAGTAGAGATATGATGATGATGATGCTTCCTTCATGTAAGAGTAGGAGACTCTCTTGGACTTGAAGTTGTAAAGTCTTGAAGTTTAGATGGATGAATGATGAATGCCTTCGCTTGATGTATAAGTTGATGTAGATCTCTTGGAATGATGCTTCCTGGAAGATGATCTTGAATGATTCCTTATGATAAAGCAGCTAACTTCCCAAGGGGACTTGAAGCTTAATGACATGAGGTTTCCTTGAAGTAAAGTGGATGCCTTTGGAAGTCTTGATTGATGAAGATGAAGTAGTTGATACTTGAAGTGACTTCTTAGAACAGCTACTTGATGACTTTCCTAACATGAAGGTGGTTCTAGACATTTGCTCCTTTGATGACTCCTTAGCATCATTCACATTCCTGCAACATAGAGAAGAAACAACATCAATACTTCAACTTTATAACATAAACACATAAGAAATCATTTGCTCAAGGTCTAAAGAAGATGAAAACAATAAAAAAAACAGAGCATTGAATAAAGTCCTTAAATCCTCCTTTACTCTCTTGAACTCATCCTTCTTGGAGGAGCAGATCAGAAACTAAAATCTTCTGTCCTATCCTCTTGGTGCAGCAGATCATGGTTTTTTGGAATCTCCTTGCAACCTTAATACTTCAATCCTCCTACTTGCTTAGGGCATTAGATAGGTGTTTTGATTTCCTCTAGGGCTGGTGCACTAGATCCACGTTTCAAAATCTTCTAGATAGACTTTTAAACACCAAGCAAGCTTCCTTTACATGTGGCGCATTGGATGGCACTTCTGAATTCCTCTACAATTCTGCCTTGAAACTCCTTTCCCTTATCAATCTTGGCGCAGCGGTTAAGCATCTTGAAAGCCTCCTCTCATCTCCTCCTTTTGGTGCATTAGATGAGGGATTTGATCTCTTCTTGCTGTTTTAATGCAATAGATCAAGTGTTTGAAGTCTCTAAGGGCTAGCGCATTACTTGGAGATTTTAAGATCCTCCTTGAAAATTCACTTAAAACTTGAATTAGGCCTGTCTTAGAAGTGGCGCGTTGGTTCAAGGTTTTAGTTTCCTCTAGAAATTTCATAAAATTTTGCACTTCAACACTCAGAACTTGCCCTTCCACCTTAGTGTGTTGGTTGAAACATTTGATTTCTCCTGAATTTTGTCTTTTCTACCTTGGGCGCTTTGGTTCAGCAATTCAATTTCCCCTAAATGTGGCGGATTAGATGGCACTTTGAAATCCTCTAGATCTTTACCTCTTGGCGCTTTAGATTTTATTTCTTCTAGCATCTCCCTTAGCGCATTGGTTTAACACTTGGGTTTCCTCTAGATCTAGCTTCGTATGATGTAGCCTTTTTCACAAACTCCTCTTCAAGAACGACGCATTGGTTGACCCACTTGAAATCTTCTAGGAACTTGCAAAATTCTCATGAATCTCACCTTTTCCCTTGTCACACCGGTTAGGGGAATCAAATTCCTCTTGTTATCTTTGCTTTGGTGGTCGAACCTTTCAATCGCTTCTAATTCTCCCTTTGATTTGCCTTTAAAAGCTTGAACTAGACCACCCTATCTGGTGGCACATTGGTTGAGGTATTCAAGATCCTCTAGAAACAATATGAAATTTGCACTTTGACCCTTAGAAACTACCTATCATCCATCTTGGCGGATTGGATTAAGGGTCTGGAGTCTTCCTTGATGCTTAACCTTTTCATCTCACTTACCCTCCATCAAGCGCATTAGATCTAATTTCCGAGTCTTCTATATGGCTGGCGCATTGGATCAAGGGTGTGATTTCCTCTTGATTTTCGCATTGGATGACATCTTCTAGATCTTCCTTCTCTACCTTCTATCAAGCGCAAAAGATCTTCCTTACTAGGTTTTGGCACGTTGGATCATCATATTAGAATCCTTTGGAAATTGATTTAGACTTTATGACGAACCTTCCTTCCAAGCGGCTTGGATCAACAACTTGAGTTTTCTAGAATTTATCTCCATAATGGCGCATTGGTTGAGGGATTAGAGATCCTCTGAAAACCTTTAATGTGCAACAAATCCAACCCAAAATCCCTCCTCCTCCTTAGGTCGCATTGGATAGGCATGTTGATTTCCTCTAAAATTCGCTTTGATCCACTTGACTTAGGCGCTTTGGATGAATGTTCTTTCAAAACATAAACATTTGTGCTTTGGGCGCATCACTCCAAGGGGTTGATATCCTCTGAAATTCGCATTTAGTTGAAGGCTTGAAATCCTCTGAAATTTCGCATTAGTTGAAGGCTTGAAATCCTCTGAAATTTCGCATTAGTTGAAGATTTGAAATCCTCTTACAAAGGTGTTTAAACTTAATCAAGATTTGGTTGTTCGCATTGAAATTTGCCTTGAAACTGAAATTTAGCCTCATTATGTGAGTGGCGCATTTGGTCAAGGAGGTGAATTCTTCTTGATTGGCGGATTAGATGGTGAAGTTGGAATCATCATCTTTACTACCTTTGGCGCATTGGTTCACACCTTCAAAATCCTCTAGAAATTTCGCTTTCACATGTGGCGGGTTGGTTAATGCATTCGAAATCATCTAGAATTGGCGCATCACTTGAGGTGTTCGATTTCCTCTAGAATTTGGCGCAATTTATCACGATTTTGCGCCAAGATTCTACGCCACCTTAATATGCCGTCACATTGGATCAACTTTTTGAATCCTCTGGAGTAGTTAGGCGTTTTTCAGGGTTCGTGAGGTAAAGGTATATGAATTTCTTATACTTTAAATATTTTTCAATATACCTTTCAGGATGTTTGAGATAGGTCTCGAATCCACCGGATTTAACATGCAAAATCTAGAATTTGGAGGATTCACCAGATTTCAGACTTAGTCAATTTTTCAGGATTTTCAGGATTTCAGGCTACCAGACTTAGTCATTTTCAGGATCTCAAACATACTTTAGGATTGATCTCAATGTTCATTATCTGGATGGAATTTAATCGAGATTCTTCATTTTCCAGATGAGACCTCCAGTTATCAAGCAAAAACCTTCTAGGAGAAAGACTTATTGTTGGATTGGCAGAGGAAATGAACCTAAGGCATCATCAGAACTTCATGCAAAGCATCGGAGCTCAAAAAAAAAGGGGGTCCCCATTTGCAATGGGGCGATGTGTGATTTGGTCACAACAGGTATACCCGTTACCAACAGTCATACAAGTTGGACGATATAAAAGGATCTTAAGGATCAATGGAAGGGGGATATGAATCATAAATACACAACATAAATGCAATTGAAGGGATATCAATCAGTCCAAAAAGCAAGATATATTCTGTATTCAGATCTCATATAGATAATTACAAATAACAATCATCTCATCAATCAAGAATACTAGTATAAGGTAGAATAGATCTGTATATGGAACCAATTGGAAATACTGCCATAAAATAAGAATGGTAGATATGACAAAGTAAGAATATGTCAGTGTGAGTACGGCTATCATTAACAAAGTCTAGATAGAATGAAATATCATTCATATGCCATAGAATGAAATATTATCATAAAATGAAAATGTCATATTTACCATTGAATAAGAATACTCATCATCAAGAATATATTAATATAAGAATGATTATGACGGAATATCATTCGAATGATGAAGTTATATGATGCCAAGTAAATGGCAATTAAAGAGTAATCATACTTGATTTATGAAGGCAAGGTCCTTAGAATCAAACCCATGATATAAGATCATAGCACACAATGAGATTGGAGGTAAACTTGTTAGGAAGAAGCAGCATTAATACCTCAAAAGGTAGATAAGACCGGCGGTGGAATGGACCATGTTACATCATACTTAGGCAATGGATAAGACCTACGGTGGAATGGACATATGCTACATCATACAAGGGCAATAAGTAAGACCTGCGGTGGAATGGGCATATGTTACATCATACAAGGGCACTTAGTAAGACCTAAGGTGGAATGGGCATGTGTTACATCATACGAAGGCACTACCCACAGAGGATGACTCATGCAACCTAACAAGAGATAGTACCCCAACTCCACTAGGGTTTGAAAATGAATAAATTAACATATACTAGACAACCCTAAGTATGAACCGACTTAAGGATTGAATAATTGAATTATTGATATTATTTATGTAGTTACTAACTCTTATTTGATTGTTCTAATATGATTTATTGATCTTATCTATTACTAATGTTTCCTTTAAGAAGTCATTCTCGTGTGCAAGGTGGAAAATCAGGATCTTATAAGGGACATTACAATCAGCAATGTTATCTTCCAAAAACATAGGGGGTCCTCATCCAACAAAATCCAGTTACCATATGGATCAATGCCATCCAAGTCAATTGGCTCTTGAGCAGCTGTGTCCACCTTTTTTTGTGCAAAGGCGAAGGTTGTATTGCATGAAGACAAGGTCATTGAGGCGCTTATGTGTCAACTTGTTGCACTTCATGTGAAAGGCCTCAAACAAGCTCCAGTTGCACTGATATCCAGAAGTGCTATAGAGTTGGGACAAAACTTGGAGGGCTGACTTTTGAAGATTTAGGATTTTTCCGCCCCAATCTTTCCACTAAGTAGTTGCAAAGAAAACATTCAAAAGTTTGTGAGTAAGCAACAATTGCAAGCATTAAGTAAAGTGAAGATTGAGATTTTTTGTTACTTGGTCTTTGAGTGGTTCTCCTTCAAATAGCTAGTGATGAAGAAAAGAGCCTCCCCTTAACCTGCTTGTACATTTACAACTCAATAATTAGTTCCCTCATCTCAACCTCGGATGTTATCCTTAAATGCATGTTGAGAGGCCCTCCATAACCTCCATGTCAACATTCCTGAAGTCTTTTGAAAAGAAAAATTGGGGTTGAGGTAGTACCACATAGCATGAATGGGTTGGTGGAGTTGATTGTTCCACCTTCAGTCAATAATTTTCCAAATGGATTCAAATTTTTTTGTCTCCTTGTAATAGTTTTGGATGGCCTACTTGGTTCTATCCATGGCTTCATAAATGTGACCCATCAGGTTTTGCTCCACATCCACCAAATACAAAACCTTGACTAAAGGCTTTGACACCTACAAATAAATAATGCACCTACAAATAAATTATAGTTTCAATTAACATAACATTTTTAAAAATTTGAACTATATCTTGTAATTAGAATTTAGAAAAGTGAAATTAAAGGATACAATTTAAAATTTAAATCAAAGTTGGAAGTTACCTTGATGATCTTTTGTAGCCCTTTTCGCAAAGATATCATCAAAAATTGCCTTTGCAACCCTCTCCCCATCATCCTTTTTGAATAAGAACAATCGACTCATTGTTGGCTCACAAACATCTACTAAAAAGATGTTAACAAACTACAAATGCTTCACAAGGTGAGGAAGTTAGTTGCAAACCGTGTCACACCTGCTTGCACAAGCTCTTGCCCCCTTGTGATTTGTCATCAAGTTAAGAACCCAAGGTGATTGTAGATGTATTCAGTGATGTTCTTTTGTGTTTCTCAACACAAGTCTTACCCAATCAAGTTTGCCTTTGTTTTCGAAGAGAAGGTCAAGCCAATGGGCAACACAAGGGGTGTGTGGTTCTCCTCAAGCAGTCTCTCTATTGCCACATATGTTGCTACATTGTTTGTTACAACTTATGCCATATTTTCTGTGCTCACTTCCAACATTATACTCAGATTCTTTGCATTTTTTACCTTGTTTGAGGCATCTATGGACCTCAAGAACACTATCTCACCATTTGAAGCCGCAAGGAAGTTGAAGAATAGGCAATTCCTTCCATTTGTCCAACCATCTAATAGTATGGTACATCCGCACTTGCGCCATTGCCTCTACTTTTTTACAATTGTTTTGCCACTACTTTCTAGAGCAACGACCCACTTATGTCATATGGGGTAGGTGCCCTATACTCTATCCCTACAATTGTCAACGTTATGACCAAATTCTCCCAATATAGGCTTCTTGCCATGTTGAAAGGAAGATTCTTGTAGAACAAAAAATTAGCACAAGCTATGTTTGCTTCCTCATGCTTGTCCTTGTTCCAAGTTGTACCTTCAAGCAAAGGACATAATCCTGGGGTGTTCTGTGGAACAAAAAAGCCAAGACCGGGTTTTGTTGGAGCTTGATGAAATGGATGAATTCGTGCACCATGACTAGAATCCACAATCTCTATCATGTTTACCTTTGTTTCCCACGTTGTGTCTATTGTTACCCCCAATTTTTGCAATCGTGGATAACTCCCTCATTTGTCTTTCGCAAGCAATTAATGGTCAACTCTCAAGCCAACATCAAGAAGCACTATCAAGTTGAATCATAGTAACTTAATTATTTAATCCTTTAAGGATTAAATAATATTCCCTTAATGTGCAAAAGTAATTAAATATTGCACATCTCCACTCTAAACACAATAGTGAAAGACAACTAGGACCAGGCAAACAAGGTCATCAAGAACAAGTCATGTCGCATGTACCACATTGCCAAAAGAACAGCTAGCCCAAAATTAATATTGACAAGGAGTCATAATAAATCAAGCAAACCAAGCAACTAAACACACTGAATCATGACAAAATCATTTGCATATGCAGTGTTGACATGGTGTGTGCATAGTCCTATCATCACTCTCTCTCTCTTTTCCATTGTCCTATGCTGAACCCATCCTCCTGCATGATATTCTTTCTTCTATCTTGTGTTGCATCTTTAGCACAATCTGGACAAAGAAAGATTGGATTAGTTATCAAACTCGACATGAATTATAATTAAAGCATAACAAACTAAAACATGAATAATCATCATTATTAAAATTTGTTTAAACATTAATAAATCCATCTACAACATTTCACGTTATTTTTATTCGAGTAGTAAGCTTCTGAAAAAACTGTGTATGTCTAACTCATGGACCGTGAAAACTCCATGTTCATTATTATTTTTATTTTTAAAACATTAGGAAATAGAGATTCTAATCTACCTAATATCAAAATTGATTAAAGTCAATATTCAACAATATAATATTGGTCCAAAATTATGGGGTACTAGTACTACACTGCAATTCCTGTTTTAAACCGTGGACAGCTGATTGTAGATGGTCCTTTTTCATTTTAGCTGGAATTTGGAAATTCCATGTGTGGTGACTTGGCTAAATCCATTTTCTCCTTGCAATATTGTTTTATAATGCACTCTCTTGTTCACAAATTTGTTTCGATCTGTTGAACATCTCTTTGATGAGAGACAGCTTTGAATGCCAATGCTAATGCGATCCAGTTGCTGATATTTAGCATACCAAAATTTATTGTACCTGTTTCTCAGTTTCTTTTGTTAGTCTTTGCTCAATAATCAGAATAGTGGAATTACACTAAGTATAAAATTTATGTTTCCTTAATGGTGTCTAACTTCTCACTTTGGCACTGATATTCCACAATAGATTCCATCTTTGAAATTGCCAACATATTGCATGTTGTCTTCTATAACTTCGAAGTAATTTGCATCTAGGGCTGACTTTGTTCTGAAATGTATTTTTCAGTGTCAACAGCAACTATTATTTGAAGTTGCTAAATCAATATTTTGCAGATCATGTTGCATACATTAGTAAGGCTGTCAAAACTCAAGAGACTTAGGCATGAATTTTATCTTCAGAAATAGATAAATCTTTAACCAGAGTCTAATTTTTTGTGGTTTATACATTTAACATAATTGCAAAGAGGATTAGCATTCTGCATTGGCTTATTCTATTTCTGAGTACATATCAAGAACATCAAATGATTGGTAAGAAACCATACCCAGGAATTTTACATGCTTGTTATTCCAGGTTTGTAATATGCAGAAGTTTATATTAGTTAATGAATTCTAAAGTGATTGTACATTGTGCTTCATTATTCTAAATAAAGTTCTTATTTCTCCTATTGAATTGGTGTAAAATGCTATGCAAGTTGGTAATATTAAATGCTGAGATGCATTGAAACTAAATATGTGTTACAGGCATGTCCTATTATTTTATGTAAATATTTGTCCTGTATGATCATGGTTTTAGGTTCCTTGGAGAGCTCCATGATGGTTTCCGGAGCAGAAAATAACTACTGGGGATTCACCAACCCAAGATGTAAGAATATCACCAGCAACAACCATCAGGAAAAGTTCAAACTGAATTGCAAAGTGCCTAGGAATCAACTCCAGGCATCCATTCAGTTCTCTGGGTTGTCTTCTGAAGAAACGACTGATGATTGGTGTAGTCCTGTCCAAGATGATTTTTCCTTGACTGACACTGCTTTTTTTCCAGCTCAGGGCAGTTTGACAGAAGATTGCCTCTTACCAAGAAGTAAAATGTCCTCTTATCCTTTGTATGGGAACACGGGAAGTGTTTCTATACCTCAGGTCACAGAAGGTCTGATAGGCAGTGAGAACATATGTTGGAAAGGAAAGGGTGATTGTTTACCATGTAAGATCCATGCAACAATCAGTCATGATGAGTGTTCTGAGTTTGATAATGTAGATTGGTGGCCTCAAAGAAAAATTGATGAAAAAGTTTGTAAAGCTTCAAATCCAGCAGGACATACTTCATGTACTGGTTTTGGGTATTCACAGAAAATGCATATGCAAGAGAAGAACAGAGCAGATGATATTTCAGCTGCTAGAAAATTGATGGTTACCCAGAGTTCTGCTGCAAACTCCAAGCACTGTTTAATGAACCCAGAGCCAGAAAAAAGTGGATTAGATCAACTGGATTCTGTCACAGATTGTCACACCCTTGTAGAAAACATTTGGAATTCTTCTCTTATGCTGTTTGCCAGTCATTCATCTGAATCAGATAGACTGGCAGAACCTGAAGTTGAAACACTGCTTTCTGTCATTCACAGTCTTTCCAAGTATCTTACACATAGAGCTGGAGTTTCTGCTAAATGTATCCAAGCTGCTTCTCAGCCTGACAAATCTCATTTTGGTGATGATTCAACTGTCAGCAAAAAGGTATTCTTTCTATGATGCAGCATTTCTAATTTTGTGTTCCTGTTGTGCTTGGGAATTGTAGGTGGCAATGTGCTAATAAATAGTATATATCAACAAAAGATCTAGTGATTACATTTATTTTTAATGGATCAATACGTACGGTCAAGTGATTAGGTGCTCTATTGTTGTTTTTAACTAAGTAGTGTATATCAACAAACTGCAGATTTTGCCATTTATGTCTGGAATCAACAGTGTTTTATCCTCTCTTGTTTCCAACATTTTGGGTCTAACTTCTGGATTTTACAAAAGGACATATTTTCAAGTTTTAGTTAACTTTTTTAAAATAAAAAAAAGGTGTAGAATATCAACTATGTGGAGGACCATATCCAAATAATGGATCACACACTAAAACCAACAAGAAACATACCATTAAAGTAAAGTTTTGCTTCAGATTTATAACAAAATCTTGTTCCATGGACCTTGACCCACTTGCTATCTATCCAGCCTGACTCTGCAGTCTATTGTTGGCCTGCTGCAGATTTTAGTTACCAGGTATTCAAGTTTCAACTATGTCATTTATTGCAGCCCTTTGTGGCTTCAAGCTTTGGTAGATTGAATGGATGTCCATGCAGAAATCTTTAATAAGAAAATATAAGCAAAGGAACAAAGCATTAAAAAATGGAGTCAACAGGGTTCTGTGAAATTGCAAAATATAACATGCTTGAGAAATGAATAGAGGAGAAAAGGAGGAAGGAAAAATGAAAATTCATGCATCATTATTTTGCTTCTTTGGACATCAGATCATTTGGATTTATCTCCTAAATTCCTCAGATTTTAGTTACCAGATATTCAAACATGTCATTTATTGCAGCCCTTTGTGGCTCCAAGCTTTGGGAGATTGCATGGATGTCCAAGCAGACATCTTTAATAGTAAAATATAAGCAAAGGAGCAAAGCATTAAAAAATGGAGTCGAGGGTTCTGTGAAATTGTAAACTATAACATGCTTGAGAAGTGAATAGAGGAGAAGAAAAGGAGGAAGGAAAAATGAAAATTTATGCATCATTATTTTGCTTCTTTGGACATCAAATCAGTTGGATTTATCTCCTTCTAAATTCCTCATTGGCATTTTGAAGTTATTTTCCTTCATTTCTAAACTTTGCTTTTCTTCATTTCATGTATCCATCCATGGTTCTATCTAAAATAGAAATTGCAAAGTCATTGTGATTTGATTCATATATTTTCTGTTTTACTTCCAAACACCATGTACAAATCCATTAAGAAAAATTACATGCCACAGGTTTGCATCTGGTTTCAATCTTATATGTACTATGGCTTGCCTGTAGATGCTCTGTGGATTCACTTATATATTTATTAATGATAAGAATTGTGATTGATTCCCCAGGTTTCCAAGTTGGCTGGATGCTATTATAGGGAAATTGATGCTACAGATTATGAAACACAAGAGTCAAAGTTGTCTGACATATGTTCTGCATCGAGAGGCATTCATGTTGCAGAAGGTCTCCTGCAATATATGTCTGACATTATTGCAGAATCTGACCAGTTCCAGGGGACATGTTACAAGAAGGCAAAACTCTCTGATCTGGAAAAGGAGAGAGAGTCAAAGAGGGCAATCTCTGAATTGCAGGAAATTGTTGAGAAGTTGAGAGATGACTTTGAGTTTGAACTCAAGGAAAGGGATGCTGTAATTCTTCTTTACAAGAATTTGTGGAGTGAAGCTCATGCAGCATTGTCTGCCACAAAGAGTGAAATGGAGCACATTAAAACAGAGGTTGAGGTGCTAAAGCAAAAACAGTTTAACACAGGTAGGTCTAGCTTATATATATTAGTGGTGTTAATTTTCATGGTATGTGTTCACACAGCAAGGTTGACTTCCTTCCATGTTGAACCACACAAACATGTCAACTGTCATTTGATAAGGTGAAAATGAACTTACTATTTATTTTTTAAAACTTCCTTATAGTTGTAAGTTGTAACATCTCTTAAATAAAAATTTATAAAAAAATAATCTTTCCTTAGATTGGCATGTTATTTTGAATATCCTTTATTCCCTGTTTCATGTGTCAAAAATTGTACTTTCGTACAGCCGTTGGCCTTGATGGCATTTATTGTGTAATTTCTTTCCTTTCTTGCTTTGAATCTTACAAATTATGTCATCATATATCTTATTTAAATATCTCTTACCATCTGTCCTCTTTACATTATTGGAACAGATGCACGTGTTTTAGATGTTACAGGAGAGGAAACTTGTAAGATCAGAGACAGGACAAGCTTGGAAACTTGTCTTGAGGTTAATTTAAATGAAAAAGAAAATGTAATGGACCAGGCTGCAATGTACCAGGGAAAAGATCATAAGGAACCTGATATGAATACAAGCTTGATTTCTCCAACAGATATCATGTCTAAAGCACATGATGAAAGGGCCTTTTGGGAACGAGCAGCTGTTCTGATTTCTCGTGAGGAAGGTCTTAGGGAAACTCATGAGATCAAGGACAAAACAAGCTGTACATGTCCTGTGGAGGATGATTTGAATCCAAAAACTAAAAGAAATGTCACAGACCAGGCTGCAATACTACCATCTTTCAGAAAAGATTGTGAGGAGTCTCAAACAAAGACAAACTTGAATTCTCTAATCAATGTCACATCGCAAGTACATTGTGAAGATAGCTATTGGGAACAGGCAGCTAGTTTGTTTCCTTGGGAGGAAAGTCTTGGAATATCTGAAATAAGCAGAAATGAATATAATTTTGACCATGATATGCATGAGGTAAGTCCTGAAAGAGAAGATATTATTAGAAGATTTAAAGTTTTACAAGAATATAAACAATCAGATATGGTGGGAAGAGATTCCGGGAAGCAGATTGGTGAGGCCACTTTTGATGTTTCGGGCTCATGGAACAACTCTCTTCATCTAGAGGAGATGATAGTTGATGATCTGAATCCAGAAAGCCGCAAGTCTAATCAAGTCCATTACCAAGCTAGACAAGGGGAAGGGACCTTTTGGGAACGGGCAAGTCTGCTGCTTTCTCGGGAGAAAACTCAGAGAGAAAGTGTAACTTCTGAGATTAGGGGCAGAGCAAGCTCTGAATGTTCTCCAAAAATTGATTTGAATCCAAAATCAAATGTCACAGACCAAACAACAATACCATCTCAACAAAATGTTTGTGAGAGTCCTGGAACAAAGAAAAGACAAGGGGAAGGGACCTTTTGGGAACGGGCAAGTCTGCTGCTTTCTCGGGAGAAAACTCAGAGAGAAAGTGTAACTTCTGAGATTAGCGGCAGAGCAAGCTCTGAATGTTCTCCAAAAATTGATTTGAATCCAAAATCAAATGTCACAGACCAAACAACAATACCATCTCAACAAAATGTTTGTGAGAGTCCTGGAACAAAGAAAAACATGAGTTGTCTAATGAATGTTATACCTCAAGAACATGATGAAATGTGGAAACAGGCAGCTATTATGTTTTCTTCAGAGGAAAGTCCTGGAGAATCTGATAGAAGCAGGAATTTGATTATGTGCAATCAAAATACAATGGAAAGAGAAAAAATTCTTTGCAGATTCAAAGTTCTACAAAAATGTAGTGATCATTCGAATATAACAGTAAGAGATTATTGGAAGCAATTTGGCAAGGTCAATATTCACGAGTCTGATTCATGTAACTGTTCTCATGTAAAGGAGAATGTAAACAATGATTTAAATACAGAAAGTTACAAGTCTAATCAAGAGAATAGCCAAGCCATACAGGGTGGAGGACTTGCCAGCCAAAATGTATATCCAAATGCAGATGAAGTTCAAGCACGCCTCGCTGTCCTTTTTCACAGGGAAGCTTCAGTAGGTGAAAAGGAAGATTTTCAAACTGTAGTGATGTCCAACTACTTTGAAAAACAGGCATCATGTATGCTTGCATCAGAAGACATTCATGATATCGTGAACTCTGCTTATGGAACTGAATATTTTTCCAATTCACATTTAGGACCAAAAAGTCATATGACATTTGGCAGGGAGGAGTTTCTATGCGTTGTCCCTGCAACAGAATCTTTCTCTGAAGAAAATACACTTATCAGAAATCCAAGTATCCTATCTCGATTAGAATCATTCAGTTCAGCTCCAGTGCCTGATGTCTCAATTGGAAGTCAATCAATATATTTTGGTCAATCAATATCCAATCCATACGGTGATCTTAGTGATACTTCTACTGAATATTCTGATACAGCAAGTGAAAGTGACAATGTCTTTATAATGGATGGCCATAGCCAAATATTATCTGCGGGCTCCTCTTCAATGCCAAAACTAGACTTAGTCAAAAGGGATATCATCGGAATGCAGAACCAAAATTGTAGCAATCCTCCTATAGATAGTGCAGATGCTGAATGTCTCAGTCAGGAGGAGCTTGGCTGCGTTTCAGAATGCCAACATCACATTGGTCAGGATACCTTTTCCAGTGAGGTGGAAAGTTCAAGCACAGATTCAGAGTTTAGTTGGCAACATGTAGAAAAGGAGGAGGGTATTTCATTTCAGTGATGACTACTTCAATTTGCTTGTGTAGGAACTTGGTCCCACGCAAGAATCCATACAGCCAAATCAAATGGATTTTCTTTCAGTATGAAGAAGAAAACGTATTTTTAAACTGTAGACACAATAGATTAAAACAGTGGTGTACACACCTTAGCATTCAGTAATTTTAATTTCTGTGTCCAATGTTGAAAGTTGGTGAGACAGATCATTTGGAGAAATTTTGGTAAGACAATCAAAATTTCAAACAAATGTTTATGTTTTCATTCACTTCTAAGGTCTTATCCGTGACAAACTAATAGTTCCATATAACCTGCCTCGATAGCCGCAACTAAATTCTTTCTTCTAGTAGAAATATAAGCTAAGAATGTTTTGTAAACTGAGATTAAGTGGGGTTGCTTTTTTATTTAAGCAGACTTTGATAGCTCTTCTGGCTATTAGCGTGCCTTTTGTTAGGTATTTTTTTTTAACTGTCATTGGTTTGTTTTTGGTCTGAGTGTTTTCTGGTGGTCATAATGTGGCATTATTTATTATGGATTCGTTGATGGTTAAAACTTTAACGAACTAATTACCAAATCATATGTGATTTTGGAAGTGATTTCCTTAACACATGAATTCTATGTATGTGAAAGTGATTGACATTGTCAAATACTTGGTGTGAAACTTGGAGCATGGAGAAGTTATAAAATAAATATGCTGGAATTCATAAATTTGTACTTGTTGGGTTCCTATATATTTGGCACAAATTTAATATTAGAACTCAAGTCTTAGATTTAGTTTTTTGATTTACAAACATGCAGAAATTCAAGGTCAAATTATTGCATAGATAATTTGAAGTGCACCAGCCACCATCATAAGAGTAATATTTGTCCACTTATACAATGTTATCTCTTTCCTAATGCTTTCATTTCTTTAGAATTTGTTTTACAACAAAAGTTAAAATAGTGTATGGAGTAATGGTTTTATGAAGTAAATTTCGAGATTTTAAAATGAGCATAAACAAAGCACTATTTTTCAATTTATCAATATTTTATGCTTATAGAAGGTAACGTATTCTTAAAGAAACCTGCATTGATATCAGTTTTGAATGATCCAAGTGAAAGGACGACTCAGATATCTTTTCTTGTTCATAGGCATCATTGCATTTAAATGCCCTTATCTACCTCCAGCCTGTTCTTGAGAACAAGATGATGATTATTAGGTATAGGCTGCCTGCACAAAGGTCGAGGATGCCCTATGTTATATGACATTAGTGTCACTCAAGTCGAATGCCTTACAATAGGCAAACTCATTTTCACATGTTAATCTGGCATCTAATATCCTTTACACATTCTTCCTATATGATAGAGAGTGTTTCTGTGATAAATGTGTATGTGATTTTTGTATTGACATTTTAGATCATACTCCATAATTCATCATAGGAAGAGAGAGAAAATGATAAGATTATAATCCTGGCCCAATAAATAGATGGGTTGGTGGTTAATAGAAAAGGAGGGAATGAAAATGAGATAGGAGAAGAATATTTTAATAAAAAAAACAATGTAAATAGACTCCTAAAAATTTTAAATTATAAAAATTAAAAGTCAACTATAATTTAAATTTTTAGGAGTCTAGTTACATTGTTTTTGTATTGCAAGTGACTTTTTAAAAAAAAAATTAACTTTGCCCACTTACTCTTTTACATTAGAGTTGACTTCTACTTTCTATAATTAATTTTTTTTTAGGATTCTATTTACATTGTTTTTGTATTAAAATATTCTTCTTTTGTTTCATTTTTCATTCCCTCCTTTCGTCTAACAACCGCCATATCTATTTATCAGGCCAAGTCTGTAATCTTATCATTTTCTCTCTTCTTGATGATGGATCATAGAGTATGATCCGAAATGTTGATGCAAATATCACATACATAGTTATTACCAGAACCACTCTTATCATTTACATGGACTGTGGAAACATCATGTCTGTTATTCTTCATATATGTTAATCTTTTGAAAAACTATCCTCAATAGAATCTTATTATATGTTTATTAATTCAGAAATTTAATGATATTTGCTTTGCATGTGGATAAAATACTCTATCCTAGCATAGTCTACTCTTGATGAGATAACAAAGAGACATTAATGCAATAAAAATGTATTGTAAGTAGAAAAGTAGCACAGATTGTATGAATAGCATGTAGCCCTTTAGTAGGGAAAATTATATTATCCTACAAAAATCTTGTAAATATCTCCTATTATAATAAATTTCACTCCTTTAATCCATTTGTTGTTGTAGATAGCTTTGTAAACTTTATATTCATGAGAAGTGATTTTATATGTTTTTGATATTATTGTGATCTTGCAATTTGTCTATTCTCTATTACATCTACTGGTTGCAACTGGTGAGGATTATTCTCCTCTTCTTTGGTTGCAGTTGCATATATTGCTACTTG
Source organism: Cunninghamia lanceolata (assembly GCA_027924645.1). NCBI lineage: Eukaryota > Viridiplantae > Streptophyta > Pinopsida > Cupressales > Cupressaceae > Cunninghamia > Cunninghamia lanceolata. The sequence goes on along the minus strand of BSBN01000416.1, from coordinate 200,173 downwards.
ATTTGGCCTATTGCAAATTTTATTTTGGAGCTCACTCTCAATGAAGCAACCAACTTTCTTCTTGTGATCAAATTTAATATTCATCCTGTTGATCACATGTGAAAATTTGCTCTAACGCCCAACCATGTGATATCTACGACCTTGATCATAATTTTGATACATGTGTTATAGGATAAATTGTGCTTGGAAAGTGTTTGCTGTTGACTTAGTTGTGATTATTAAAGTAAGACGAAGTAATGATTTCAGCCCTATGGTTATCTACTTTGGAATGGTATAAAATAATCCATGGTTCAAAAACGTGAACTCGGCAAGCCTAAAACTTGACTTGAATTTTGGGACTCAAAGAAAAACTTGGAAAACTTTTTGAATATTAAAAAACATAAAAATCTATAAAATAATCTTAATAAACATGCATAAAACTGAATTTACAATGGTCATATGTAAATTTTCCTTCATTTATAAATTTAAAACTAGTTCAATTCAAATCATAGTGTCATATTGATTATAAATTATGTAAGGCCCATAGGTGTTTCTACCGTTATTCTCGTTACATAGTTTGTATCGGTTTACATCTATGTTGTTTCGTGATCATTATGGTCTATTTGACTTCAGTGTTTTCGTTACTATTATGAGATGTCAGTGGTTTAATTTCAATGGTCCAGTGTTATTAATTAGTTGATTAAATGTGGTTTAGTAGTGCATCTTTTAAATTATTTTGATTATGTTATAATTAGAGGATCATTATTGAGATGTGGTTTGTATGATGTGATTATGTGAGATGTATATGCCTTGTGTGAATGTATGCATGTATTGGTTATTTACTATGTTGTGCTTTAGCTATGTAATTTAGGACATGCTTGATTTGTACTTGAGTGTTTAGGGCACATAGTAAACCAACGATGGAAATTTTAGAGATGTTCACATGGATTTGTTTGAGTGTGTGTGTCCGTCTTGCTCCATAAGAGGTGATAAGATGTAATGTTTATCTATGAAACCATCTTTCCTAATCACATGTGATTAAGAAAACCCCTTTGTGATTAAACTAATAAAATGTGTTCTAATTAATTCTCTATTACCCATAATGGTTTGCTATGTGGGAGGAAATTAATTAATTGCTTTTAAAACTATTAGAATTCATTTGAAAAATTAAAGGGTTGGATGAAATTAGAATAGTGAAATTTTGAGTGTTGAAAGAGATCATTTTTATGTTTTGATTAAGATAAAACATGGGAAGGGTCCAAACCCATTACATGAAGCTGCCAAAACGGCTAGAGAAACAAGTCTCGTGAAGAATGAGACTAGCAAATAGAAGTAAAAGCCAAGACAAAACAGAACCGATCAGATAGACCAAGAAAAAATTAGAAGACCAGCTTAGGAACAGTAGGAATTTATAGCAAGAACAACAATTACATATCAGCGGGTCATTTCAGACCACTAATGGCCTGCCACTCACAACTAACAAAATCAACTTCATCATCGAAGGAGACCTCCTTGGGTTTGTCATCCACAACACTGTGCTTTACCTTTCTCCTCGTAACTCTTGGCTCTGGTCTGTTGGCAGGGCCTTCTTGGGAAGCAGTGAGCTTGTTATTTTGGTGTTGAGCTTTTCTTTTCTCGAGTTCAGACTGGAAGACAATAATAGTGATAGCAGAGTTCTTAACCGTTTCCTTGTTGAAAGCAATGATTTCTCCCATATTCTTTTTAATAATTTCTTGGTTCCTCTTCATCTCTTCTACTCCTGTTCTATGGTTTCCCATTTATCAAAAGTGGCAGAGAATTTTTCTCTCTTCCCAGATGTCATCATCCACCTGCTCGTTGTTCCAACTAGAAATTTCATTGTGAGCTTCCATTTCCAGCTATTGGATTTTTAGTTTAGCAATACGCAACTAAGACAGTTGCCACTTTAAGACATTGTTTTGAAGGTTCAACCCTTTTGCAGGTCACTCACTTTTTCCTCCAGAAGGCTGCAAGAATTACATGGAGGGATTCCATATTTAGGTTGATGTTGAGGGGATTCCATAGGTAGGCTCGGGGTCAGCACAACGAGATTAGCAGGGGTGAGAGAGGGCCCAACAAAAGAAGATGATGCAGCATGGCCCGACTTGGGGGAGGCCTTTTTGAATTGAGTTTTACTAGATAGAGAGGGGTCAGCCTAGGGCGGGCCAGGGGTAATGACATTTCTCTTGGACAGGATCAAAGAGGCCTTGCCTCTGTATTTGGGTTGATGCTGAGGGGTGAAAAATGTTGCTTAGGTTCACAGGGGTCATGGGTAGGGGCCTGCACCGAAGGGTTATGGCTGCTCTCAGGACCACAAGAATCTTTCATAGGGGCGGAAACAAGAGGAATTTGAAAGGTACGTTTTTGTTCTTACCTTTGTTGCTAGGAGGGTGATCATCATGAGGAATGGACTCTTGTGCAACATGGGGGATACGGATTTTAACCCTCAAGGGAGGGTTTTTCTTCTCATTGACGTTATTTTTATGTTATAATTACAAAAATATCTTAAAATACACATAAAAACATTTGTAACTTTATGAAAATGTTGGTCATAAAATATTATATTTGGAAAATAGATATTATCTCTTAAGTTTGTTTTTGATAAAGTTGGCTGGAAACAAGGGTCCAGATCCCTGTACAAAACAACCCATAGGGCAGAACAAAAGCCTCAAACAAGCCAGAAACAACACATTAACAATAGATTAACAACAACACAGAAAAACCTAAAACCCAACAGAACTGACTTTCAACAAAAACAGCCAACAAAAAACACAGGACGACCAACTAGAGATTCCCATCAATAACATACTTAGTGAGGAACTTGAGAATTTCCTCATAATCTCCAAGGCTATCAATCCCAATGCCCTTGATCTTGTCATTGAAGTCCTTCACAACAGAAAAGATAGTGGCCGCACGGTGCAAGGCTTTAGCAATAGCAAACTCTGACATCACGCTCCATTTCTTCTGTAGCTTCTCAACTTTGGACTTGAGTTTAGCAACCTCCTCCATCGTTTTAACACAAAGGGTGCACTTCCCTTTGTCCCCTTCTTGCTCCTGGGCATCCTCCTCATCCTCCAAATAAGGAGTGTTGATCTCCAAGAAATGGCTAGTCCCCTCCTCTTGAACAAACTCCACAGGAGTATCTCCTTCATCCTCGCCCATGGTGTCTTCCACAAACTTTGACTCACCTGACAACTCAATACCCTGAGGGTTGATCGAAGGAATGCCAGCAATACGACTGGACCTTCTAACATTCTGCGCAGGATTACTAGCAGTACCCGGTCCATCACCCTCTCCTCCTTGCTTAGCGACGACCTCCAAGTCCACAAATTTCGAAGCAGCCACTTCGTAGAGAACATCCGCCTTCCCTTCCTTCAATTTTTTGCAAGGCTGGGATCCTCCTTCCTCCTCCATTTTCAACCCTCTTTTCCCCGAGGGGGCCTCCCCCTTCATGGCATCATGGGTCGGAGACTTTGTGCTCTTGTTGGCCTTCTTAGGGGTGGTTTTACCTTTGGATTTAGAACTAGACTTGGGAGTAGGAGTTTCAGTCAATAGGGAATCTCAGACTTCTTCAATTTTGGGCCCTTCCTTGGGACCATTGGGAGGGGGGACCATGCTTTTAAAAAAACTAACATATTTCGTTCCTTTGCCCTTCGTACTGGGGCCAATAGTAGCAGGGTTGGGGGGACTCTTGGAGAATGTTGACCTTAATCTGCTTAGGGGGGCACAAGGCTAAATGGAAGTGATAAAGCCGGAATATAAGGCCCTGATGAAGAGGGATGACCGAGGTGTTAGGGTTCTTGGCATGGGATTCCCTCATGACCCGGATTGAATTTTCCAAGGAAGATAAAATAAAGAAAGGGAAACTTATCTCGGCACTGTGCCGGAAATGATTCATCAAGGCAAAATGGTAATGAAAATAGACCTTGAAATACCCTTCAAGGGTAAAATATTTCATGATCATTAAACAAACCTGGTCCCACGGGGAAGGCAATTTCTTTCATTTGAACCCTCCCTGAATTTTAGTAGCAGCTTCTCCCTCCTTGAAGAAAGCCCCCATACTCTCCGGATCTGGCACCCTACTCTGGCGGCTATGCTTCTTCCCTTTGGTCGACATCCCAGTAGCCTGTCCTATGACTTCTTCCGACACCTCAAAACCAATACCACTGAGGCGGACTTGTCTATTATCCCAAGAGTCTACGAACTGCCAGGAGAGATTCTCATCATGACCAATCAAAGCTTCCAAAAAGGAAGCCACCCCCCTTCCTAAATAATATGCCAAATAGTCGGGCCATGCTTGAATTCCTCCAGGGAAGAGGGCTCGGTTTTGACATCATCTCTTAAGTTTGTTGAGTGTGAAAAGAAGAGTTATTTTTAAAATTAGGGTATGCTTATATTTTAGAAAAGAGTTTCATTCTTAAAACCTTATGCAATTTTGAGATTGAAAGAGAGCATAGAGAATCTAGAGAATTTATTTTTAAAACCTAGAGTGAGTTCTTAATGATTTTGAAAGAGGCTTTTGCTTGAAAGAAGGATTGGATTCTTTCGAATGGCTTGGTGTGTTGTTGAGATAAAGATTCATCAAATCCTTGGAATCCTAGTTTGAGTAGATTTAAGGTATTCATCTTTTTATGCTTTTTAAGTGTTTTGGAATAATAAAAGATTTGTTGCCATTGTTATATGCTCAAAATGAGTGTTTTGTATCTTTCCATTGTTCTTATGAAAAAGATTGAAATTGTATTAATGGAGGCCTATGTGTATTCTGTAAACTTTCAAAGGAAACTTGAATAAGTTAGATTTTGATTTATTAAATTATTTGAAGGGTTTTATTTTATAGGGAATTTCTAAAATATAATGGTAAAGGACAAACTTAAGTGCATAGGGCTCACTTGTTTCTTGTTTGTAACCCTCTCACCTTTCCTAAGAACAATCTTGTGGATTTAGTTTTCTTAGATTGTTTTAGGAACTGAGAAGAAAGCAAGAGGCTTGGAGTGGCCATTCTTTTATGAACTCTATTAAATTGTATCTAGTGTTTGATGCAAATGTTGTAAGCAAGAAAAATATTAGACCTGCATTATTTCCCAAACTCTATAGGATTTTATTTAGTGTTTGATGCAAATGTTAAATGAGAAGCGCCATTTTGTGCTCCAGAAGCACCCAAACACTACCAGAAGCACCACTCTATGCTCCAGAAGCGCCCAGACACTACCAGAAGCGACATTATGTGCTCCAGAAGCACATAGCCACTCCATAAGCACCATTCTGTGCAGTTTGTCATCACTAGCTCTCTAATCAGTCACAGAATTATCTTTGAGCATCAAAAGAGTCAAACTTTAGTCACATCATCATAAATCCTCATCAAAATGGTCCTAATAATCAATAAGCCTAGGTTAAACCACCCTCCATCTCCAATTCAACCAATATCCCCATCATATCTAGATGATACAAACATCGAGGAGCTTAAATGCCCATATGGATCTCATCCCCAAGCTATATCTTCAAACCAACATATGTCACTATCATATCAACTTCCATCATACACATCTCCTAGTCCACTTGAAGCACATATACAAAAACTTAAACATGACTATGAGAGCTTGGATGCTATCTCTAAGGAGAAATTGAGACATCTCATCCGTGATAACCCCTATGCACATCTCATCATTGGAGATCCTCCTAATGCTATCACATCAACATCATCATCTTACATGTCCATGCAAACTCCAAATCATCAAATCATGAATCCATACTTAGACATACAAACTTCTTACAATCCAACATTGGCTAGCACAAGTTACAACCTTATACCTAATTGTATATCCTATGACAAGGGACATCAAGGTTGTCCATATCATCCTCCATCTACATAATCACCTCCATCCATTTTCCAAGAACAATTTACCTATGCAATTCCTCCACCCCCTAATCCTAATCTCTTCATTCATCTACTACATAATCCTTCTCCCAATATACCATATCATCCTTCATCCAATCCACAATATCCTCTTTCACGCAATCTACCATATAATCCACCACCTAGTCCACTACCTAATCCACCATCAAATCCTAATCCACCACCTAATACTAATCCTAACCCCACAACATCTTCAGCCATGAAGGATGTGACCAAATATACATGTCAATATCTTACTCTAGAATTCATGAAGAATTTGACCCAAGGACTCCTAACAAGAGACATTTGTCAGCCCCTAGAACCCCTCAGCAAAATGGGGTAGTGGAAATAAATAAAAGGATTGTGCAAGAGATGTATAGGGCAATGTTGAAAGATGTAGATCTACTTGATATGTACTGGAAGGATGTAGTTCATATTGCTGTCTATCTGATTAACAGAGAGCAACTGAGGGTCAACAACACTAAGACCCCTTATGAGCTATGGTATGGAAGACCTCCGATAGTTAGATACTTCAAGATCTTTGGTAGCAAATGCTATATAAGAAGAGATGAAGAAGACCTAGGAAAATTTGATTCAAGAAGTGATGAAGGAATCTTTCTTGGCTACTCAACTAGAAGCAAGGCTTATAGATGCTACAACAAGAGGTTGGGAAAGATGATTGAAAGCACAAATGTCAAGATAGATGAAGACCTGTATCAGATCTCACATGAATCTGAGGACTCCGAATCTAATATCTTTCCATGTATTGTAGATGAAGAAGAAGAAGTGAAAGAAGAAAATGAACAAGAACTAGAGTAGATGCCTAAGACTCCAGCAAGGTATATTAAAAAAAACCACTTTGTAGATCAAATCATTGGAGATAAGGATGAAGGTGTGTAGACAAGGAGAAGGCTTGCTAAGACACATGAGCAAGTAAACCTGTGTTTGTTATCAAAGGTGGAACTCAAAAACTTTGCTGATGCTAGAAAAGATGATGGATGGATAAAAGACATGGAAGAAGAATTGGATTAGATTGAGAAGAATTAGACATGGGAATTAGTTCCCAGACCAACAAATAAGAATGTTATAGGAACAAAATGGGTGTTTTGAACAAACTGAATGAAGAAGGTGAAGTTGTAAGGAACAAGGCAAGATTGGTATGCAAAGGATACACACAAGTTGAAGGTATTGATTTTGAGGAGACTTTTGCTCTGATAGCAAGGATGGAGGCAATTAGAATGTTCCTTGCTCTCGCTGCTCATAAGAACTTCAAGGTATATCAAATGGATGTTAAGTCAGCATTTCTGAATGGTGATCTAGAGGAAGAAGTTTATATTGAACAACCAGATGGTTTCTAGATATCAAAAGATTTGGACATGGTGTGCAGACTCAAGAAGGCTCTATATGGTCTTAAGCAAGCACCCAAAGCTTGGTATGCTAGGTTGGACAAGTACTTACTTCAACATGGTTTCAAGAAAGGTACTACATATAGCAATCTTTACATCAAGGAAGGAGACATGCTATTGATAGTTGCAGTATATGTTGATGACATCATCTTTGGTGGAGAAGATGATATGTGTAAGAGGTTTGCAGAGGAGATGCAAAAAGAGTTTGAGATGTCTATGATTGAAGTGAAAGAAGAAAAGGAATAAGAACCAGAGCAGATGCCTAAGACTCCAACAAAGTATGTGTAGAAGAACCACTCAGCAAATCAGATAATTGGAGATAAGGATGAAGGTGTTAAGACACATGAGCAAGTAAACTTGTGTTTGTTATCAAAGGTGGAACCCAAAAACTTTGTTGATGCTAGCAAAGCTAATGGATGGATCTAAAATCCATGGAAGAAGAATTGGATCAGATTAAAAATAATCAAACATGGGAATTGGTTCCTAGACTAGCAAATAAGAATGTTATAGGAACAAAGTGGGTGTTCCAGAACAAAATGAATGAAGAAGGTGAAGTTGTAAGGAACAAAGCAAGATTGGTATACAAAGGCTACACACAAGTTGAAGGTATTGATTTTGAGGAGACCTTTGCTTTGGTAGCAAGGATGGAGGCAATCAGAATGTTCCTTGCTCTTGTTGCTCATAAGAACTTCAAGGTATATAAGATGGATGTTAAGTCAACATTTCTAAATGGTGATCTAGAGGAAGAGGTTTATATTGAACAACTAGATGGTTTCTAGATATCAGAAGATCTGGACATGGTGTGCAGAATCAAGAAGGCTCTGTATGGCCTCAAGCAAGCACCTAGAGCTTGGTATGCTAGGTTGGGCAAGTACTTACTTCAGCAGGGCTTCAAGAAAGGTACTATAGATAGCAACCTTTACATCAAGGAAGAAGGAGACATGATATTGATAGGTTGCATTATATGTTGATGACATCATCTTTGGTGGAGATGATGACATGTGTTAGAGGTTTGCAGAGGAGATGCAAAAAGAGTTTGAGATGTCTATGATTGGTGAAATGTCTTTCTTCCTTGGACTTCAAATTACTCAGCTAGATGGTGGTATCTTTATTTCTCAAGCTAAGTATGTCAAAGAGTTGTTGAAGAAGTTTGGTATGGAGGATTCAAAACCAGTGAGTACTCCCATGGTCACTAGATGTCACTTGAGCAAAGATGACGAGTCTCCGGAGGTGGATCGAACTGTCTATAGATCTATGATTGGAGGACTATTGTACTTGACTACTTCCAGACCTGATATTATGCATGCAGTATGAGTGGTTACCAGATATCAAGCCAATCCCAAGAAAACACATGAGAAGGCAGTGAAAAGGATATTTAGATACTTGAAAGGAATTTCAGACTATGGCCTATGGTATCCAAGAGATAATGACTTTGCTTTGAGTGCTTACACTAATGCTGATTGGGCTGGTTGTGTCTATGATAGAAGGAGTACACGTGGTGATGCTTTATTTTTAGGAAGTAGATTGATTTCATGACAGAGCAAGAAGCAAGATTCATTGCCCTTATCTACTGCAGAGGCACAGTACATTGCAACAACATCCTGCTGCACACAAGTGTTGTGAATGAAGCAAACCCTGAAGGATATCAAGGTATTGTATGATGAGCCTATTCCTATCTTGTGTGACAATACAAGTGCTATCAATATTTCCAAGAATCCAGTGATGCATTCTAGAACCAAGCATATAGCAATCATGTATCACTTTTTGAGATAGAAGGTTGTAGATAAGGAAGTGAAGTTGGAATATGTTCCAACAAAAGATCATTAGAAGATATTTTCACAAAGGCTCTTGCAAAGGATACTTTTGAGGATCTCTGGTAGAGGTTAGGGGTAATTGCCCCTCCTTCTTGCTATATGCATAGTGGTGCATCTATTCAGGCATGTTATATCTTGTTCCTGGACTAATGGTGGCTACCTCTCAGGGGGAGCAGGTAGTGGTTGTTGGTGATAGGGGATTTTGTTTACTGCAAGAAGTCATGCCATAAGAAATAATGTGCAGGTATGTGGTCTCTAATGAGCAGGTAGTGGTTTCCCTTTGTCCTTGATGTCAAAGGGGGATATAAGTAGAGTTGTGTTGCCATCAATGCCAAAGGGGGAGATTGTTACACATATGGTTCCTAGGGTTGTCATTGATGTCAACATTGTCACTAGGTTGTCATTGATGTCAACACTATCATGGTGGTGTGATGGCGTTCATGGTTGGATGTCATGTCCCATCCAACAAGAGAAGAGAGAAGATATAGTTCATATTAATATGGGAATTAGAAGCACAAAGATGATCATATGTGTTTCTGATGTTATTGATGGCCTGAAGCATGTATGTTCCAAGTTCCATGATGATTGGACTACCGGAAGAGTGTTTTGTTGTTGATAGTTTGAAGATAGTGTTGTCTCTATGAAGGTGTTCTGTGTAGGACAATGGAATGCTCTGTATTCCTCCACATTTGTAGATATGGCCATGCGGTTCTGGAACTGTGTTTAGGGTGCAGTGAAGGTGATAATTCTAAGTTCTCAGATCATTTGTCCTTCCGCTGTGAAAGTGATGCATGATAGAGTACTGACATGTGTTCTGGCAGAGTAAGCTAGTGTTGAAGGCTTGTTGGAATGCTCCACATTCCTCCAGGAATGAATGATTGCCCTTGTAGTTTTGAGGACATGTTTATGAATGTGTATTACATGCTTCCTTGCAGTTTCAAGGTTCTTGGTGATCCGTAGCTTAGTTTTCAAATGGCAGCATGTTGCAGTGTATTATGGATGACAGACTGTTCTTAGAGTTCATGTTTGAAGATGTGCGGCACAAATTCTTTGATGTACAGAGGTAAATGAGTGTTTGGGGATGTTGTATGAGTCTTGTAGACTTATCCAGAAATGTTTCATGAATATCTTTCTTGTTTCCAGTATCGCACAAGGTTTTCAAGTTGATATGGCCGTTATGCTTCAAGGTTCATGTGTTTTTGCTTAAAGCTGTCTTATTTTCAAATGAGCAGAGTGTGCGGATGTAATTCCTTGGTGTTTGAAGTTGTGAAGTATGTTTTGGACCTAGTTAAGCAAGTGTTGGTGTCTGCAAGGCATGGGTCTTATGTTGGTGTAACATGTGGTTTAACTTAGGACCTATCTTCTACACATTTTAGGTTGTGTGTTGTCTAGCCGACTTGTAAATGCATTTTTCATGTTGTATCTGGCCGACAAGCAATGTAATCAATTTAATATTGTTTTATAAATTGTAAATAAAATTGAGTGAGGTGTGGTGTGATTGCAAGTTGATTGAAAAAGTTTGCAAGCAGATAAGGAGTAGAATGAATGCATTTTTGATGTGTGACTGAAGGAGAAAGAGCAGAAGTTGTAGATGATGTCCTGATTCATCTTGATGACATATTTATGATAGTGATCAAGTGTAGAGTGTGCCTAACTGATCTGATCATCAGAAGAAAGTGTGAAGAGGTAGAATTGCAATCATCAAGGGTGTGAATTTCAATGTCAGTTTTCAGACAGTAAAAGGATTGTCATACTGTAATCTTCTGTAAGTGTGTTCTTAATTTAGGGAGTAGTATCTTCCTTGGGAGTAACCCTAAAACAAAGTCTTCAGGGAGTAGTAGCTTCCTTGGGAGTGACCCTAAATCAAACTCTTTAGGGAGTAGTAGCTTCCTTGGGTTGTAGTCTTAAAACAAAGTTGTTATTTGAGCTTCATATATTGTGAGTTAATCCTCACCGTGGTTTTTCCCTTCTAGGGTTTTCCACGTATATCTGGTATTATGTGTTGATGTGCATTGTGTTAATCTTTGATTCTTATGTTAATACTGTGATGCTTAAGTTTTGATCTACTTCGGAAAAGTTGAAGTTGTTAAAATTAAAGATTATTTAGATGCTGATTCACCCCCCCTCTTAGTATCGTGGTGTGTTCAACAAAAATTCATCTACAAGGCCTCTTGGATGCAATGGAAAGGTCTATTTGGCCTGAAAGTGCTCCGAAGGGAAATTGAGTTCTAGATCCGAGATTAAAACCCTTGTTCCACAACTATGTCAAACGATCTCCAATTTTAGTGAAACGAAAGCTAAATTTGACTTTCTCAAGCCTCCTAGATGCATTGGAACAACCAGAAATGCCAACTATATAACCTAAATTCTTAAATCACATAGATCTCACAAAACACATATGCAAAACCCAAAGGTTAAAATGTTTCCGTCAAACTTTTTTGATTCTCCAGATCATCTGAAGATGCAAGAGTTGCATACTAGGTTTTTGGGAAACCCTGCAACAAAGCTTATTAGCCTCCCCTAAATCTCTCAAATATAGTTCAAACTAAAATCTATTCTTGCACATAGAAAATCTCTAATACCATGTAAGAATATGAAAAGATTAATAACCCAGAAAACTAGTGCAAACAAATAGATATTAAATTGTGAAAGCACATGATTCAAGATCAAAATAACAACACAGAGTTAGTCTCCATGAGAGTAATGCAAATTCTCAGAAGCCTAGTAGCATTATGAGGATGCAAAAGTAAAGATACCTAATACAAGCTAGGTAGCATGTTTATATAGAAAAGGGAGAGGGAGGAGGTGGCAACACCCACCGATAGGAAGCAACCATCTATCGGACTAAATATAGCAAAGTATCTTCCCAAGATAGCTAATGGATGCTCACTTATAGGAAGGTGACACCTCATAACCCACTCACCTAATTAAACATGCTTTATGAACTTGTTGACCCTGTTTCTGCAATTCAAAATTTAAACTTTTTGTGTCCAAATGACAAACCTGATCATGAATTAAACCCTTTTCGCCAAGTCACCTTTCGATTGCAAATGTTAGTGTCACATTTTTCCCATGTGAGTCCTTCAAATAAATTATTGCTGAGATGTCACAATCTGCTTCCCTGCATTGAACTTTGTACAACATCACTTTAGAGGAGGGTCACTTATTATTTCACTCAGGTTCTCAGGTGCACTTACCCAGTTCATGGCATTTTATGAAAATAATTAAATCTAGATATCTATGATAGTTGGTGCAAAAGTGTTTTTATGACGGTGTTCACAACTCCATCTCGCCCAATCTGGCAAATTTCTAGACCGTGACGTCTCATGATTTGCAAGTTTTTAAAGTTTCAATTTTTTGGTGGGCAGTTTGTGGAAATGATTAAAATGGGAGTTCTATATGCATTGGGGTAAAATAGTTTGATCAGACATTTTATATTGACATTCTAGCCAATGTGCCAAAATTTCATGAGGAATTATTAGTATAGTTAAAAGTTATCCAACAATTCCTCCTTCATCACATTCACAGGTTTCAAGGACAAGTTTGGCAAGATGAAGTCGAGTATTTTACATGTTTTGAGACCCACATCAACACACATTGATTGCATAATATGCACAAATCGGATTTGCTGAAAAGGATGCATTTTAAAAAATTGGGGCAATATTTTTTATTGGGCATATATCACAAGAAATACAAGTCTTAGACTTGCAAACCTTTATTGCTTCAAAAACATTATTAGAGGTTTTGTCGGTCTCAAAAGTTTTGTTTACTTCCACTAAGGTTGTGAAAACCATCTGAAGTGCCTATAAATATTGTTTTGACGTTGGTGAAGGTGTTAAATTTTGAAAATCCCCAAAGTCTCTGATCATGAAATTGTTGAATCTTCTTAAAAACACCCACGAAGGAGAAATTGCCTGCCTTAAACGCCAAATAAATGAGACTCACCCTTGATCGGAGTTTTTGTTTGGTTTCAAAACTTATCTGAAAGGTTGTAAGGTTTATTTAAAATACCGGCAAGACTTTGTTACCAGAGGCTACTACTTATACCCAAGATGGTTTAAAAACTACTATCGACAAAGGTAGGAAGTTTCTGAACCATTTTCAACCACCGATAAAGGAGACTCATTTTTGTTATCGAGAAATTTGATTGGTTTCACAAGCATCTCATAACACCGATGATAAAGAAAATTGGTTTCAAAGTTTCCATCGATCCTCACTAAAGCTTTTGAAAGAGTTTTCAACCACTGATGAGCTTTAATAACCTCTAAAATCACTGATGGAAGGTAACTCATAACGTGGAGATTTCAACGTGTAGTAACTTGCTAACTTCATGTCACTTGGAAGTCGCCTTTATGTTCGTTGAATAACTATAGGATAACTAGCATTTAAAACCAATTTGCTAAGAAGAAGGAAAAGCTAGAGCGAGGGTATGGATGTTTATCAAAATGTAACTGAAATGATAGACACGCGTGCAAAATTTGAGAGCATAGACAAAGCCTGTTAACCGCTTAAATGAATGCCTCAAGAAGATTTGGTCTCACGGCATGCAATAATTGTAGAATTTGCACATAGTGGTTCGTTGAAGAGGTTTTAAAGCGTTCAAGAAAATCTATTCGGCCTTCTAAGAATCTGAGCTCCACAACCCTCGCCAGCATCAGCCCGTGCCCTCATCAGTCTGACTGAGGCCAAAATGAGATATTTGTGGCAGGGTATGCATGTCGAGCAAGACATAGCGTAATGAAGATTTTGTCAACCATTATCATTGCAAATGCTTGGGTAGACATGTATATAAAATGTGGGAGCATTGACAAGGCACATAAATCAGTTTCTAGTCTAAAGAAATTGTTTTCATCCACTGCTCATCTCAATCTCATAGCATTATTTAGAAAGAACCAGTTAAAGGAGACGCTATACGTTCTGCTTGCCGGACACAAATCCCTAATTATTGCAAACTTGCAGGGTAAGTGCAAAAAGTTGGGGGGCCAAAAAGTGGCCAAATTTTTTTCAAAAAAAAAATATATAACACGAGCGCGTTATAACATGCTCGCGTTATGGTTTGATAATGATGAGCCTAAGGCTTGGAAAAACCAAACCATAACGTTATGACTAATTATATATTAAAAAAAGAGCATTTTTGCTCATTTCATTTATTTATTTTCCTCTACACCTGCGGCTTGCAAACCCTAGCGCTTGCATTTTGGAAGACTCGATTCAACACCAAAATCTTACCGATTCGTCACCAAAATGCCGCCACAACGTCGAGTAGGCCAAAGGAGTGAGTTTTATTTATTTATTTGTTTGAATTTGTTTCTAAATAGGTAGGTTTGAGTTGATTTTTTATGTAAATTTCATTAATTGTCAGGAAATGTTAATGCACCTCCTTCTCCTCCTCCTCAAAATCCACAAAATCCTGAAGAGGAAATACCTGCCGAAGAACAACCCGAACAACAAACTCCTCCATCCATTCCTCGACATGCCCCTGGAACACAAGAAAATCTAATGGGGAAAATTGAAAACAATAAAAAAGAAAATGAAGACATAATTGCAAGGTTGAAAGATCCTTCCACTTCAACCTTGCATAGGTCCACACTTGCTCAATCTCTTGAATCTATGTTATCAAATGTAGATTCAATTAGCAAGTAAATATCTAGTTGGTCGGATAAGAGGAGAGAGTTTAGAGACTATTATGCAGACAAGCTATCATATGAAGATGTGAAAAAATTACAAATTACAAAATTAGACTTGTGTTCCATTTTCACAAACCCACAAACAAATCAACCTCCACCCATTACATGCAAGAGGTTCCCTATACATTGGTGCAACAACCAAGCGATAAGGGACAATTTTGGGCAGAGGTGGTGGATGGTTTTTGTCCATCCTCCATGCAATAATAATGAGGTCTTGTAATACTTTTTGAGGAAACTCTACTACGAGTTTGTCCTCAATAAGGTGCCAAACTATTTTGATATGCGGGACTTCCAGGGTAGAGGTGGGGGGTCAGCACAAGATAGACCAGGGGCATGTGTTGACCTACAGCGGCCAGTGAGACGAGTAATCAGCAAACCAGCCCATGAGCATGTTTCTATCCCTTCCATTGTGAAGGAGAGTGTTGAGGTCGATACACTTTAGTCCATTAGTGCCTTGACCCAGAGCATCATAGAGCATGCCAGTCCTGCAGCACAACGTGGGTTGGGAGATAGTGCAAGGAGTAGGGTCCCACCCCATGCTTGTCAGACTTGCAGGTCAGCCTATGGTTATGATCCCATGGATAGTCAGGACGCAGGTGCATAGGCTACATCTGTAGCTGAGCAGATGGTGATGACAGATACCCTCCTGAGTGAGACTTTCGGCCTTGATACTCAGGTAAATATTAGCAAGTTTATTGAATTTAATTTATTAAATTTTATTTTTGAAATGCAAGATTAACTAATTTAGTTTGATGATTTTAATGAAATTTTAGGGTCATAGTGTTGATGTAGTTTTCAGTGGTTCTCCACCTGCATATTACACTACATCATCTACTGTTGGGGTATGTAACTAGTAAACAATTATAAATATTACATGTGAATAGCATCATTATATGAATGGTATTCTAATATTTGATTTTGGATGTTGAATAGGTTAATATTGGAGATTTCATGGAAACACCTGCCAGCGGTGGTGGACTTCAAAGTTTCACAGAGGTAATAAAATAAATAGTTTAATGAATGAATTGTACTTACTAGATTTTTGTATGTGACTTGTGTGCTTTATTGTGTGTACTTCCATGTTTAGATGAACGTGTGTGTATGTTAGGAGCCATGATTTGCATCATTATTATAGTTTTCATAATTGAATAATGTTGTCTTATTTCCAGATGATGCAGGCTGCGGAGACACCTCCCGATGTTCATAGGGAAATGGAGCATGGTGTGACCTCTGCAATTCATAGCTCCATGCCGTTGACAGGGGTATGAGGCAGATTAGTAAATTTCAATTTACATTCATTGTTATAGTTGTTTATTTTTGAAAATTCAAAAGATTATTGATTTGAAGTTTAATTTCTATTTGGATGGTTTCTATAGGACATGACATCACCACGGCCTATTCCTGCTACTGAGGCAAGTGAGGAGACAGATTATATGGTAGCGGTAAGTGATTATTTTGTTAAATGTTTCATTTTTATAACATGTAATATCTATATATTAATGTCTATACTTTTTATTGTAACAACTAAAGATGCAGGAAGAACTAAATAGGAGGAGCAGCCCTCGGGTTCGTAGTAGACCACCCACATACGCGTCTCTATCCCCTAGAAGATCAAAGGCTGCCTGTGATCTATTCTCTTCACCAGCCACAGGGGAATGAATTTTTATTGTGTTCCTTTGTTGTATGCCTATATGGCATTTGTGGACATATATTTTGTATTGCATATAGTTGACATTGTATGCCTATATCGCATTCTTGTAAGCCTATATGGCTATTTTGTATATATGTTATACTTATATCGACAGATATTGATGTATGCCTATATGGATATTTGGTTAATACAAATCTTTTTTATTGATGGCGTCCTTACTTGCATTATAAATCCACGTTTGAATGGATATTTGTAGATGGCTACTTCAAATATTTAAAGTCCAATTGTATTACATAGGATGTTTGTTGATCCAATAAGCTAGCTATTGTTATTCAAGTATCACCTAAACCTCATTTTGGGACTAAAAGATAAAAGTTGTATTTAAAAAAAAATGAATCATCATGTTGAACATAAAATATTCATATTCTTTATGAGTTGCTCAATTGAAAATATTCAAATGAGTATGCTGGTCCATATTCTTTATGAGTTGGTCAATTGAAAATATTTCTTAATTTCTTGTTATTATACCATATTGGGATGCAAAAAGTATGTTTGTTGTTTTGAATAAGATAGTCAAAATCATATTCTTATGAGCACCTGATGACCATTGTGGTTATTAAATGTAATTCCTCTTGCATATAAGGCTAATTTTAGTATGCAACATAACATTGGGGCTATATGCTTCCATAAGTCATCAACAATCAAGGTTCAAGGTTGTCATTGAAGTCAAAGGGTCAAAGTTGTTTGTCATTGATGTCAAGGTTGATGCCATGATGTTGATAAGGTGATACAGTGATTCAAGGTAAGTGATGGTCATGAGGTGCATGATGTTGTGAATATGGTTTTCATGATAAGGTCTCTCAATTCATGTTGATGTTGCACAAGACAAACATGGTTCATATGATGCAAGGTTCTTGTTCATGGTGGATGTGGTTTTGTTGTGAATATGGTTTTCATGATAAGGTCTATCTTGAAAGGTTGATATGATGCAAGGTTCATATTCATGGTGGATGTGGTTTTATTTTTACAATAAGAAGTTAGAGAAGACACAAGCTTTCATAATCATAATCTTATTGATAATTAGGGTTTGCATATTGGGCATTAAACCCTAAAAAGAATCTACTTTTCTTAAGACTTTAAAACCTTCAATTGCTTGTCATGTGTAAAGTGTACTTTTGTTTTAATTTAATATTGACTTATAATCAGAAGTTACTATCACTTAAATCAACCTACTAAAGGGTCTTTAAGTCATTAGTTCACTAGCCCTTCAACCTAACTCAACCGGCGTCTCTGGTAAACTCTCATAAGCTCGAGCGCCATATCATAATCGAAGGTCATATTTAATTGATATGAGGGCGGGAAAAAGGATTGGATCAAACACATCAAACTGAGCATCATACCTCTAGGCACATTTTTGCCTATCTCTAAACTATCCATTTTGGCGTCTTGATGTAAAGTGAAGTCTAAACTTAGTGAAGATTGCGCCTAGAAAGATATCACCTTGGATATGCACCTAGAGTCATCCTAGATCATCCATTTGCGCCTAAGGGTCAATATAACATAATATAACTTAGGAAGACTTTGAAAATAGTCAAAAGAAGCCTAGGCACCTTTTCTTGTCTCCACCATCCATTTTGGGCGCCTAGAGGAAAATGAACTTCAAATCACTTCCAACTGTAGCGCCTAGTGTTAGAACCTTCAAAATGACTAAATCTTACCAAAGGAAGTCTAGGTGCCTATTGTCACTTGGATCATCATGAATGAGCGCCTAAATGGAAGGAGAATAAGCATCTTGTATGGAGGTGCACTTTTGTGTCTAAATAACCTCATTTTGGCACCTTGAAGGAAGATGTTCTAAATCCTAAGATGTAGCGCCTAAGTGTAAAATGGTCTCCTATAGGTTTGAACAAGTAATTGAAGCCATCAAATTGCCAAGAAATGAGCTAAGTATACTAAGGTGCTTTTTCTTGTCTAAACTATCCATTTTGGTGCCTAGGAGGAAGGAGATTCAACATCATGAATCAAGGCGTCCTTTGCCATCAAAACAACCTCACATTGGCACCTTGGAGGAAATCAACTTAAAACTACAAGTCTTAGAGTTTTTTCATGTTTTGATGATGTCTTTTGAGAACAATTAAAATGATTGAAGGATGAGGTGGGTAAAAAGTCTTCATCTAGCTTAGGCGCCCATTCAACTCTGAACAACCTTACATTTGCGCCTAAGATGAAGGGGACTTTATTAAATATTTAAGCATTGATTAACAAACATGAAAACCTTAGGCACAATTTTCAACTCATTTTACCTTTGATGAGCGCTTAACTTGGAGAGAACACCTATTAGCATTAAGGCGCTATTTCATGCTCAAAACATCACATATCAGTGCCTAAACATGAGGAAGCTTAAACTATGAAATCTGATGTTACTTTGATTCAAAAATGAAGAAAATAAGCCAAAGAATCTAGGCGCATATTATCACTTGAGCAACCTTCAACTAGCGCTTAGTCTTGTGAAGGAGGCAAGAATCAGGGATAAAAGACCTCACCTTGTTTGAAAGTGTTGAAAGGCTAAGGAATGGGCTAAGTTCATCTAGGTGCACTTTGACTCCCTGCACACCTAAATGAGTGCCCATGAAGAAATTAATATGCCGGTACAATGTAGCTCAGACTGTTTCGACATGTTTGGGTGCAAAAAAGGACCATGCCTAGCCTAAACGTGCCCATCTAGACGCGTTGAAACTATCAATTTGGCCACACGAGGAGAAGAACAAAAGTTACCCCCCTTTGCAACTTTACACTGCCTCCTGACGATTTTTGGGGCAGCAAAAAACCTTTCACCACAGGCAAATGTCTCAGAGATATAAAAACTAAGAGAGGTTATTGTAGAGGCACTCTACGTGATCGTGTTTCCTCAGACGAAATGTTTCTAAGTGACATGTTTTTCGAGTAACATCTCGTCAAAGATTGCTGCCTTTTTGCACTTTGGACTCTTCAGGGATATCGTCGGTATAATGTAGCTCGGACTATTTCGACATGTTTGGGTGAAAAATAGGACCATGCCTAGCGTAAATGTACCCATCTAGATGCATTGGAATAGTCAGTTTGGTCGCATCAGGAGCAGGATGAAAGTTACACCCCTTTGCAACTTTACATTGCCTCCTTCTGACAATTTTTGGGGCAGCAAAAAACTTTTCACCACGGGCAAATGCCTCAGAGATATAAAAAACTGAGAGAGATTATTGTAGAGGCACTCTACATGATCATGTTGCCTTAGACGGAATGTTTCTAAGTGACACAGGTTTTGAGTAGCATCTCGTCAAAGATTGTTGCCTTTTGCACTTTGGACTCTTCAGGGATATCGTCGGTATAATGTAGCTCAGACTGTTTCGACATGTTTGGGTGAAAAATAGGACCATGCTTAGCGTAAATGTACCCATACAAATGCGTTGGAACAATCATTTTGGTTGCATCAGGAGAAGGACGAAAGTTACACCCCTTTGCAACTTTACACTGCCTCCTTCTGACGATTTTTGGGGCAACAGGAAACCTTTCACCACAGGCAAATGCCTAAGAGATATAAAAAAATGAGAGAGGTTGTTGTAGAGGCACTCTACGTGATCGTTTTTCCTCAGACGAAATATTTCTAAGTGACACAGTTTTAGAGTAACATCTCGTCAAAGATTGCTACCTTTTTACACTTTGGACTCTTCAGAGATATCGTCGGTACAATGTAGCTCGGAGTGTTTCAACATATTTGGGTGAAAAACTAGGACCATGCCTAGCCTAAACGTACCCATCCAGATGCGTTGGAACTGTCAGTTTGGTTACATCAGGAGCAGGACACCAAAAATGCAAAAGTTGCTTTGTGCAACTTGACAACATTGACACTTTTTTGCAATAGGACTCAAAGACTCAAACTGACCCCAAATGACTCAAAGTGACTTAAAAACAAATGAAATGGTCTTAGAAGACCTTATTACATACAATTGACTCAATCAAAATAAAATTTCATTTTTTGACCCCTCTAGTTAGAAACCAAGACACCTAGAGACACCTATATTTTATACATTACCTAGATTTTATACATTATTCTCAGGATCAACTTCATCCATCACTTAGGTCTAACCCCATGAAGCATAACATGATGATGTAAAAATGTGTATATGTGTAAAAATGCAGCAGGAAATAAAAAAAGACAAACCTTACAAATTAATGTACATACTTACAACTCAATGTAACATGACTTTACAAAATCAATGTGAATACTTACAAATTAATCCAATGAGCCATCCGGGTCTGCTCTACTCTTTATTGTGTCAAGTATTGCTTCATGGTCAGACTCATGCACCTTCCACAAGATTTTGTTCGAAGGTCTACCCCGATACTATATCAAATGAACATTGGATGCCACGACAAGGTTCGAGTAATGAAGAATCTTTCGATGCGTGTCAAAGTCCTGAAACAACCAAACATTAACACTCTTATGTGGGTACCTTCTAAGCCATGTTCCAGTAATAACCACTGAGCCTGTAGGGTATTCGATGTTTTCTCCATCTGTAACTGGGGCCTCCAATTTCTTTTTGGCCTCAACACAACGACATAAGTAATAATCTGTCCCCTCTTCATTATCTTCATCTGCAATAACTGCATATACGTGCCCTACATTGATATGTGTAGCAAATTAGATGAAATTAGTCAACATTACAAAAACACTACAAAGTAAGATGACATTAGGAATTTCAAAAACTATGCAAATAGATATATTACCTGGTTGAACTAGATCTGATATGTGGTCAAAGTCAATTGATGATTCCATCTGTGTTAGTTCCAGTGCCGTCGGGGGTTGATACGTGTCAAGTGGGCTAAGATAACTTAACTACCATTCGTCAACCCACTCCTTTGACTCGTACTCATCCCAGGCTTGAATTGTACAGGAAGAACAAAAGCATGACATCTTTCACGTATGGATACTCCATGAACCTGCAATTGAGATTCTGAAAGAGTGCATCTCATTTGATCCTGCCACTGTACAACAGTCCTCATATGGTGCAATGTTAGTATCATCTATCAACCAAAAAAATCTATGAACTGAAGACTTACCTTCATTACCTAGACCCATGGAAGCATTACACCACTCGACAATCAATTTTGCATCTGTCAACTTTGCATTGTCTTTATACTTTAACTCTTCTCGTGCTATGGCTCTTTTGATACATGCTCCTACACCATCATGCTCCCCCTTTCCATGCCCGGCCTCACAAAAGTTCCACATATGCTGAATACCTGTAAAATTATGCCTCCTACTCAACCAATAGAAATTCTATGAGTTCTTGAATTGTGATGCACAGTTATCCGACCATATGATATGTTGACTGAACGATATGCCTTTTCTAGACAAATCATTGTAGAACACCTAAAGCAACATTGTACGAACTCCGTAGAATGCGTGCAATCATCACTAATATAGAAATTATACTCTCTTATGATCTTTATGTCATCCTCTGTATTATCATTCGCATGAATGAATGCGATGTGCACAAATATAGAAACCTGTGTGGAGTTGTAATATTGTGATTGCACCTCACGCTATGGCTGTAGACTGTAGTTCTCTGCAAAGTCGACGAATGAAACAATGCTACCAACCAGAAATGTGTCCTTGCATAACTTGAATTGCAAGTCCAACCATCGAGCTCTATGGGCATGTCTTGCATACTCATACACTATGCTGTCACGATATATAGGCATAAACTGATACAGTGGAATCTTTTCAATAACCAATTCACACCTTTTTGCTTCTTTACCATTTTTGTATTGTATACCACTATTTTATACTTGGCAAACTCTACTAGTTCGTTTCCAACCGCATGTGTTCTTTCCATATGTTCACATATTGGCAAATGTTGCAAGCCACCGCAACGATGACATGTGCCATCCAAGCATAATTTCTTGTAGAATATTTGACCTTCCTCTCTTTCACATAAAATTTTTGATATGAAGTCTCTTGAAGATGTTGGTGGGGCACGTATGGCACAACCCTGCAAAACATTGTTAGTATGCATATCTAAACATATAGACCTATAAACATCAAAATGGTTAGAAAATTCAATATGTAATCTACAACAAGTAGTGCGTGTGTGATTTATCTTGACATAGAAGGGTTTTAGCATTTCAAAATATCTTTGACAAATTTTAATTTGAGGATACTTCTCTAGAAATTTACCATAAAATTGTGTTTGAGTCTCATCCAAAAAATGCTTTGGATGTGGCTCACGGTTCTGACTACCGATTCTCCTTCTTACCACATCCCTTTGATTCAGAGATACCCTTGTGTAATTCTTCCAAAAGTCTTCAATTAGTGATCTCAATGCTTCAACAATTGGTTTATATTTTCGTGGTAGTCTCCCTAAGAACGCCCATAATTCATTGGTATTAGTGTCCTCAATTCTTTGGCATCTTCCAACGGCTCTTGATAAAGTTTTCCTATTAATTCTCAATTCTTGACTCGTCTTTCTAATGAGACGAGCTTTCCTTGTTTGACTACTTACTATAATCGATGTAATCACATGCCGTGTTGTATTACTATCTTTTGTGCATGAGGTGTTACCCACACTCTCATACGCACTCATTAGATTCTTTACAATAGATTTTTCACTTGAAGCCTCTGATGTTCTCAACCCAAGAATCTTCATGATGGACCTATACTTTATACTTCGCATCATTTCAATGAATAGTTGACATCTTGCAGTCTCATTTAATTTTTCAAAGAACAATCTCTAAATCTTATGAGCATATCTTCTACAAGTGCGTTTTGGAATCTTACCTTCCATTGGCTGCAAAATATTCTCATCAATATCAATCAAATACTTTGGCTTTCTATGCAAAATTCTAGGTGGTGTTATGTTAGGTAAATTCATCTCAACATTAGGAATTTCATCAATATTTAAATGAGATGGGCTAGATGGCATACCTTCGATCAAAGATGGAATAGATGACATACCTTGAGGTTAAGGTGGGAATGATGGCGTACCTCCTTCATCACATGTGAGTGATGATGTACTCTCAACTTGAGATGTGGTAGATGGTGTCCCTACATGTTGACTTGCGGTAGAGGATGTGTCTCCAACTATGGTATTCAAATCTCTTGTAGCACGAAGTTTTTGCATTCGTTCTATTTGTGCCACCAATACCATATCTCTTTGTGATGGTTGTGGTTCCTCTTCAATTGGCATGTCTTCATTTATCATGTCCAATTTCCTCTTCTCACAAAGTTCCCTCATAGCCACTGCTTTCTTTGCATTCTTATCTTCTATCTCTTCCTGTGTTGGTTTAATTCTTGATCGTTTCCTCGGCATGACAGACAATTTGTCTGTAGCATGATAAAGAAACTAATATTAGTTCCTAAGAAATGAATCCATACAAATAACTAAAATATATGTCATTCAACCCTTCATAGTAAATGTGCATACAATCATCATGTAAAAGAGTAAATGTCACTCAACCAAAATAGGTACAAAGCATACAAAGCAAATTATTACAGCCATGAAAAGAGTATGATCATGAATAGGTGCATAAGGAATGTCCTAGCCAAATATATGTGCATACAAATCATCATGTCATGTGCATACTTGTATGATCTTGGTACCTATTCATTTGTATTTTAACTTGTTATTATGACAAGATAATAGTGGGATTGTATTTTTTTTATGTTGTAAGGATTTATTCTTGTATAGTTTGACATCATGGTATGTTAAGGTCTATTTATTACACATAATTATTAAAGAGCCCAAGTGTAGAAAATATACATGGCATCATGTGAGATTGTAGGCTGCTTTCTTGATTGGGAATGTGTCTATTTTAAACATGTATGATAAAGCATGATAAAGTAATTCAAATAGAATTAAGGAAAATGTAAAGAACATGCATGTAAAGACTTGACATACGTAAAAAATCAAGATTTGAATGGAGAGAGTACCCAATTATGTGGTGTTTTTTTCTTCTTATATCAAACTCCTCAACAATTTGAGTTTTTCACCACTTGCTTCCTTTTCAATGTTAAATTGAATAACACTCAAATATAATTACTAACAAAAATACTATTAACCAATCTATAATGTTAAATTCCTAAAATTGAATCACAATTAACATTGCAACACTACAAAAATTGAAACTTGAATAGATATATATCAAACTTGGTGTGAAAACTATGTTATTTCCTCCTTCTCAAGTTGGCAAAGCAGAAAAGGTGGTGGAAAGATCATGCAAAGGTGGTAGAATGTGTAAAATGTGCATGTGAACTTCCCAACAGCATGAAAGCACTTCTTTTTTGTCGGAGCACGCGCATAATCAGCATGAAAACAAAGCATGTGGGCCTGGATCACGGGGGTCAACACTTTTTTACCATTTTTATAGTAGGACAAAACACAAGTGCATTATAACGCGCTCGTGTTTTGTCCTGCTATGGATTGATCCATAAATATTTGTGCCTATCTCACCTTCAATAGCACCTTTACAATATCTCACCTCTAGTTCCATTAGCTCATGTTCTATATCTCACTTATCTCTCCCCCTCACCTCTCTACCTCTCTACCTCTCCCCTCTCTATGTCTCTTAGTCGCTCCTTGTCTACCTCAACCCTAAACCTTATCCCTAAACCCTAATCCCTCAACCCTCAACCCTAATCACTCATCCCTAAACCCTAAACTCTATCCCTATTCCTAAACCCTCAATGGGCTCGATACTATACCTTAAACCCTAATCCCTTATCCCTAAACCCTCCAACCCTATCCCTAATCCTTATACCCTCGACACTCTACTTC
Organism: Cunninghamia lanceolata; assembly: GCA_027924645.1. Lineage (NCBI taxonomy): Eukaryota > Viridiplantae > Streptophyta > Pinopsida > Cupressales > Cupressaceae > Cunninghamia > Cunninghamia lanceolata. Next base: position 174,912 of record BSBN01000416.1, on the reverse strand, counting down.
AACCCTAATCCCTCGACCCTCAACCCTATCCCAAAACCCTCAACCCTCAAACCTCAATGTACTCAACCCTCAACGTCAAACCCTAATCCCTCAACCCTTAACTATGATCCCTCAACCCTCAACCCTATCCCTAAACCCTCAACCCTAAAACCTCAACCCTCAACACTCAACCTAAAACCCTAATCTCTCAAACCTTAACTCTAATCCATCGACCCTCAACCCTATTCCTAAACCCTAAACCCTAAAGCCTCAACCCTCAACCCTCAACGTTAAATCTTAATCCCTCAACCCTTAAGTCTAATCCCTCAACCCTAAACCCTAAACACTATCCCTATTCCTAAACCCTTAATGGGCTCGATACTATACCTTAAACCCTAATCCCTTATCCCTAATCCTTATACCCTCAACACTCTACTTTAACCCTAATCCCTCGACCCTCAACCCTATCCCTAAACCCTCGACCCTCAATCCTCAACCCTCAACCCTCAACCCTCAACGTCAAACCCTAATCCCTCAATCCTTAACTCTAATCCCTCGACCCTCAACCCTATCCCTAAACCCTAAAGCCTCAACCCTCAACCCTCAACATCAAATCCTAATCCCTCAACCCTTAACTCTAATCCCTCAACCTTAAACCCTATCCCTAAACCCTAGGCACTATCCCTATTCCTAAACCCTCAACGGGCTCGATACTATACCTTAAACCCTAATCCCTTATCCCTAAACCATCCAACCCTATCCCTAATCCTTATACCCTCGACACTCTACTTTAACCCTAATCGCTCGACCCTCAACCCTATCCCTAAACCCTCGACCCTTGAACCTCAACCCTCAACCCTCAACCCTCAACGTCAAACCCTAATCCCTCAACCCTTAACTCTAATCCCTCGACCCTCAACCCTATCCCTAAACCCTAAACCCTAAAGCCTCAACCCTCAACCCTCAACGTCAAATCCTAATCCCTCAAACCTTCACTCTAATCCCTCAACCCTAAACCCTATCCCTAAACCCTCAACACTATACCTTAAACCCTAATCCCTCAACCCTCAACCCTAAACCTTATCCCTAAACCCTAATACCTCAACCCTCAACCCTAATCCCTCATCCCTCAACTCTAATCCCTCATCCCTAAACCCTAAATGTTATCCCTATTCCTAAACCCTCAACAGGCTTGATACTATACCTTAAACCCTAATCCCTTATCCCTAAACCCTCCAACCCTATTTGTAATCCTTATACCCTCGACACTCTACTTTAACCCTAATCCCTCGACCCTCAACCCTCAACCCTTGAACCTCAATGTACTCAACCCTCAACTTCAAACCCTAATCCCTCAAACCTTAACTCTGATCTCTCGACCCTTAACCCTTAAAACTTGACCCCTAAAACCTATCCCTACATGCTCAACACTCGACACTATATCTTAAACCATAATCCCTTAACCCTCATCCCTAAAGCCTCAACCCTAAATCCTTAAACCTTCAACTCTACACCCTATCCCTAATCCCTCTACCCTCGACACTCTTCTTTAACCCTAATCCCTTGACCATCAACCCTATCCCTAAACCCTAAACCCTCAACCCTCAACCCTCAACTCTCAACATTAAACCCTAATTCATCAACCCTAAACCCTAATCCCTCAAACCTAAACCCTATCCCTAAACCATCAACCCTCAACACTATACCTTAAACCCTAATCCCTATCCCTCAACCCTTAACCCTTAAAACTTAAACCCTATCCCTACACCCTCAACACTTGACACTATATCTTAAGCCTTAAACCCTCATCCCTAAAGCCTCAACCCTCAATCCTTAAACCTTCAACCCTAAACCCTATCCCTAATCCCTCTACCCTTGACACTCTAATCCTAACCTCAACAATAAACGCTAATCTATCAACCCTAAACCCTAATCCCTCAACCCTAAACCCTAATCTGTCAACCCTAAACCCTATCCCTAAACCCTCAACCCTCAACACTATACCTTAAACCCTAATCAATCAACCCTAAAACCTAATCCCTCAACCCTCAACCCTAAACACTATCAATAAACCCTCAACCCTTGACACTATACCTTAAACCCTAATCCCTCAACCCTCAACCCTAATCCCTTAACTCTCAACCCTAATCCCTCATCCCTAAACCCTAAACGCTATCCCTATTCCTAAACCCTCAACCCTCGACACTATACCTTAAACCCTAATCCCTTATCCCTAAACCCTAAACCTTATCCCTCAACCCTTAACCCTTAACTTAAACCCTAAAACCTATCCATAAAACCTCGACGCTCAACACTATATTTTAAACCCCAATCCCTTAACCCTCAGCCCTAAAGCCTCAACCCTCAATCGTTAAACCTTCAACCCTAAACCCTATCCCTAATCCCTCTACCCTCAACACTCTACTTTAACCCTAATCCCTTGACCATCAACCCTATCCTTCAACCCTCAACCCTCAACTTTCAACATTAAACCCTAATCCATCAACCCTAAACCCTAATCCGTCAACCCTAAACCCTAATCACTCAACCCTAAACCCTAAATGCTATCCCTAAACCCAACAAAATTGCTTTGCCTTATGTTAGTTTGTTAAACCCATCATTTTTGCCACTCTTCTCTTAAAGATATCTAAGTTGCAAGAATATGTCAGAAAAATGGATATGAACTTTTTTAATGTTAGTAAACACTATGAGAAAAGCTTTGCGTATGGTACATCCACAGTGAGTAATTAACAGTTGAAATCATAAGGATGATCATTATGAGAAAAGCTTTGCATTGGGGTACATCTATGTTTCTTGCTGTCCACCCCGCACTTAGGGGAGGTATATTGTTATGAAATAGGCAAATAATCTCCCATTGTTTACTGGCTCTATCCACAAGAACTACTAAACTTTTTTCTCTTGGTAATTGTAGAGGACATTCACCTATTTTTGGTAACTCCTGCATTCCCAAACCATTACAAAAACTAAGTTATTTTAACCCAATAAATAGATGATTGCATTGATTTAATTCTCTACTATATTAAAGCTTAGCATTCACACAAATGTAGATGTTCATATTATAGAAGACTACATTATATTAGACTATTAGAGATCCCTCAGAAAAATGTAATAACAAAACTGCTTTGCCTTATGTTAGCTTACAATTAAACCCATTGTTTTTGACACTCTTCTCTTAATAAAGTAAGAGTAATAAGAATAGAAGGCAAAGAATTTGATCTCACTAGTATGCATGGTTGGTTTACATTCTGTGACTTCATTTTCATTGAATAAAAAGGTAAATATCTTATTTGAAAGGTGGGACAGAGTTCACTGTCATGTGCTTTTCTAGATGATAGGGTCCATAATGTCTAGGGTTCTTCAAAGAAAGGCTTGTAACATAATTAAGTTTTTGTTATACCAATCCTCTAGGTAAAGCTACAATTCAAATGCCTGCTTTGAAAGTTGAAATAAATTAAATTAGACTTACAATTTTGATTTTCTTCCATTGCTGCAATAACATCATTGTTTTCTTCATCAGAAACCAATTCAAGATCAGCAACTTGCTACCCATTGTTTGGCTTGAATTGCATCCTCTATTAGAAGAAGGGCATTTTTTATCTGTACCAATGTTGGTATTCATATACTGAAGAGCATTGATATTTTTCACACACCCTGTTCTTTGAAATATCTTAACCTTAAAATATGACTTGGATATATACTTGAACACAACGAAATCTCCAATCTCCAGCCCATGATGATTCACAAAATTTTCCCAACCCTGCCTAAATTCCAGTTTATTTATGGTACCCCTTAATTGTACATCCCACTCCTGCCCACCTAGGCCTTGAAGAAGGAGGCACACCCATTAAACCAACTCATTCAACAACTTGCTACCCATCGGTTGACTTGAACTGCATACTCTGTTAGAAGAAGGGCATCTTTTATCTGTATCAATGTTGGTATTCATAAGATGAAGAGCATTGATATTTTTCACACACCCTGTTCTTTGAAATATCTTAACCTTAAAATATGACTTAGATATGTACTTGAACACAACGAAATCTCCAATCTCTAGCCCATGATGATTCACAAAATTTTCCCAACCCTGCCTAAATTCTAGTTTATTTATAGTACCCCTTAATTGTACATCCCACTCCTGCCCACTTGGGCCTTGAAGAAGGAGGCACACCCATTAAACCAACTCATTCAACAACTTGCTGCCCATCGGTTGACTTGAGCATACTCTGTTATAAGAAAGGCATCTTTTATCTGTATCAATGTTGCTATTCATAAGCGGAAGAGCATTGATATTTTTCACACACCTGTTCTTTAAAATATCTTAACCTTAAAATATGACTTGGATATGTACTTGAACACAACAAAATCTCCAATCTCCAGCCCATGATGATTCACAAAATTTTCCCAACCCTGCCTAAATTCCAGTTTATTTATGGTACCCCTTAATTTTACATCCCACTCCTGCCCACTTGGGCCTTGAAGAAGGAGGCACGCCCATTAAACCAACTCATTCGACAACTTGTTGCCCATCGGTTGACTTGAACTGCATACTCTGTTAGAAGAAGGGCATCTTTTATCTGTATCAATGTTGGTATTCATAAGCTGAAGAGCATTGATATTTTTCACACACCCTGTTCTTCGAAATATCTTAACCTTAAAATATGACTTGGATATGTACTTGAACATAACAAAATCTCCAATCTCCAGCCCATGATGATTCACAAAATTTTCCCAACCCTGCCTAAATTCTAGTTTATTTATATGGTACCCCTTAATTATACATCCCGCTCCTACCCACCTGGGTCTTGAAGAAGGAGGCACACCCATTAAACCAACTCATTCGACAACTTGATGCTCATCGGTTGACTTGAACTGCATACTCTGTTAGAAGGACATCTTTTATCTGTATCAATGTTGGTATTCATAAGCTGAAGAGCATTGATGTTTTTCACACACCCTGTTCTTTGAAATATCTTAACCTTAAAATATGACTTGGATATGTACTTGAACACAACGAAATCTCCAATCTCTAGCCCATGATGATTCACAAAATTTTCCCAACCCTGCCTAAATTCTACTTTATTTATGGTACCCCTTAATTGTACATCCCACTCCTGCCCACCTGGGCCTTGAAGAAAGAGGCACACCCATTAAATCAACTCATTCGACAACTTGCTGCCCATCAGTTGACTTGAACTGCATACTCTGTTAGAAGAAGGGCATCTTTTATCTGTATCAATGTTGGTATTCATAAGCCAAAGAGCATTGATGTTTTTCACACACCCTGTTCTTTGAAATATCTTAACCTTAAATTATGACTTGGATATGTACTTGAACACAACAAAATCTCTAATCTCCAGCCCATGATGATTCACAAAATTTTCCCAACCCTTCCTAAATTCTAGTTTATTTATGGTACCCCTTAATTGTATATCCCTAAACCCTAAACCCTAATCCCTTAACCCTAAACCCTAATCCCTAGTCCCTAAACCATAAACCCTAATCCCTAATTATAATTTATGGTACCCTAATCCCTAAACCCTAAACCCTAATCCCTTATCCCTAAACCATAAACCCTATCCCTAAATCCTCAACCCTCAACACTTAAACCTTAAATCCTAAACCCTATCCCTAAACCCCCAACCATCAAAACTATACCTTAAGCCCTAATCCCTCAACCCTAAACTTTCAACCCTAAACCCTATCCCTAATCCCTCTAACCTCAACACTCTACCTTAACCCTAATCCCTCGACCCTCGACCCTCAAACCTAAACGCTATCCCTAAAGCCTCAACCCTAAACCCTAATCCCTCAAGGTCCTAAACTCTAATCCCTTATCCCTAAACTCTAAATCTTATCCCTAAACCCTCAACCCTCAACCTTAAACCTTAATCACTCAATCCTTATCCACCCCTCTCCTCCCCTATCTGGCTCACCCCCATCTCTACCCTCTTCTACCCTCGACACTATACATACATACATATAGGCATACATAGATACATACATACATATAGGCATACATACATACATGATTAATAACCTTGAACATAAAAAAATTCAAGGGGGAGATAATGCAAGTGCGTTATAATGTGCTCATGTTATTGCAAACATGACAAACAGTGCACAAACTTTTGTGGAAAAGAAAAAATGCAAAGTAAAACATAACGTGAGCGCGTTATAATGCAAGCACATTATAACTGTTGCAAGTATGGGCCTAATCGGTGTTGTCATTGATGTCAACATACTCCTATTGCATTGATGATAAGAATTGGATGAGTTGTATGCTAAGGATATTGAGAAAATTAGCCCTATTAGGAACAAAGAAGAACAGTGAAGATAGTAAGGTTAAGTTCCCTGATAAGATGAATATCAGAGGATGCGCATAAAAGGGTTTGTAGATATGTTTCTTGAGATTATCCAGTAAAGATTTTAGAGGTCTGTATGAAGATCTAAAGAAGTTATGGGCACTTAAGTAAAACCGGTTCTGGAAAGTGTTCAGAGGTGATAGAGTGATAAAATAGGTCCGGTGAGATCCAGAAATGCAATATCTTGTTATGTGGATTTGGTGGAGTGTTTAGTAAGTCAATGTGAATTGACAACCCAATTGGTCCATGGTCTGGAGGTCCGCAAGCATCTATTCCAATATGACAGTGATGACAGACTATGTTCTTGAGGTTCCGGATGAAGGAGATAATGATTTCAGTAAACAGAAGTAGTGTGGATGTTCTTGGTGATTCAGGCAAGCTTGTGGAGGTCTTTGGATTGTGTCCAGTTCATGTTGGTGGTCCGCATTGAAGATTGACCTCGCAATTGAAGAACTACCTCCAGATGATGGTGTTCTTCCTAAGTCTAGCTGACCGGATGAGTTACACATCCTGTGGATGATATTGAAGATGTTCTGTGAAGAATGGTGTGTTCCTAAAGAAAGATTGAAGACTCGGATCTGTTTGGCCGACAGTGTGTTGATCCGCATGAAGTCTTTTTGTAATTAATCATATTGTATTTATGTATTTTCTCTATAATGTTTGCCGACTTGGATGATTATCCCTAAGTTGATGTCTTGTATAAATAAGGAGTTGTAAAGTTATTTCAGAGTGATCATGTAGTGATGAGAGTGTGGTAGAGGGGAGGAAAGCAAAAGGCAGAGCAGAAGTATTGGGCTTAAATGGAACTGACTCAAGCATGGTGAAGATGCTATTCTTTAGTTCAAGTATGTAATACTTATTATTCTGTAGACAGTGTGTCTCCTGTAGGCAGTGGGCCTCTTGTGAGCAGTGTGCTCAAGCAGTGAGCCCTAATTAGCATGTGCTATTTTATTCTTTCTATTCTCTAACATAGAATACAATCTTGGGTTAGCCACCCCGTGGTTTTTCCCCTAACCGGGTTTTCCACGTCAAAAATCTTGGTGTCATATGTGTTAATGTGTTTCTGCTCTTGAATTGTTGCATTACATTTCCATGATTGATTTATTATTATGCTGTTGGATTAAGAAAAAAATTTAAGTGATTAATTGGAAGAAAGTTTTGGACAACTGATTCACCCCCCCTCTCAGTTGTCTGTCCTAAATCTAACAATAACGCGCTCACGTTATGTTTTGCTTTGGGAATCCCAAGCCTTGGGCTTGGGATTTGCTTTGGATTTCCAACCCAAAGGCTTGGAGTGCCTTCTCAATGTCCAGAGACGTGTTTTTCCATATTCTACAGGATTTCACATAATTTTGTTCGTGCTAACCCTCAAACTTGCACGTGTTTCAAGGTCAAACAAATCGAACACCTGGGTAATGTTAGGCTTTCTCTTAGCTATTTGATGATGTGATTTTTTTCACATTTTGACAATGTTAATCCTTTCATCATTAATTTCTTTTGTTTGTGTGTCCGTTTTTGGGCAAAAACCACTATTTGGTCTTTTTTTTATTGCAAATTAACTATTCATTAAAATTTCAAAAAAATTACATATTTAGAAACTAGACTCCATTCTACACATATTAAAAAAAGAAAAAAATGATTTTCAATTAGTTTTCAAAATTTATAGGGGTAGCACGGCCAAAATTCTATTTTTTAGGATGTGTCCACTTTAAAAATTAGTAAAAAATCAAATATTCATCAAAAAATTATCAGAAAAATCGGGCATAAACTACATGCTATTAGCTAATTTCTCACTAAAGTGATTTTAAAAATACCAAAAAAAAGTTGACCTTTTGAGGGAGCCACAAAACATGCTATGTTATGTTTTTCGATAGAAACAACACCAATTTCTGTGGCTCCCTCTTTTGAACCCCTTAATCTATACCATTTTTTTTAAAAAATAGTAGTTTAGAAAGTAGACTTGGAGTACTACGAACATTGTTTTGGTTGCATCTCCAAATTTTGAGTGTAACTATGCTCAATTTCTCATCCAAGGCCAGCATTTCCTGATTTCAGAAAAAAAGTGGCCACTTAAGACCCCTTTTTGGCCCCCCATCTTCTTGCACTTACCCTGCATTCTCAATAAGCACTCGTCAAAACATGATATAAGTGAGATTTTTGTTAGGTATTACAGTTTGAAATGTTCTGGAAGACATGTATGCCAACTATGGAAGCGTTCGAATCATTTTCACTCCCTCAAAGAGATGTCATCTCATGATATGCAATAGTAGCTAAGTATGCTCAGATTGGGTTGACATTATTTTAATTCTATAAATATTATCCTATTGTTCTCAAAGTGGAGCACTATGCCTATATGGTGGACTTCCTTGAATGTGCTAGGCATCTGAATGAAACGTGGGACTTTATCAGAGCAATGCCATTAGAACCTAGTGTCAGTATGTGTTGTGTGGAGCACCTTAGTTGGAGCATGTAGAATCCACATCAATATTGATTGCTATCCTTGAGTATGGGCTTCCATCAAATCATAATCTAAGGAGTTTTGACAGATATTATCGTTGCAATTTCTCTGGCAGACATGCATCCAAAATGTGGCACACAGATAAAGTGCACGGACTATTTTATAGATGGTCTCAACAGAAATATTGTCTCATGAAATGCAATCAGTGAAGTATTTGAATACAAGGGATTTCATGAAAAGGCTTTAAAAAATTTCAAATGAATGCATTATGGCAGGCATAAAATGAAACTCCAAAAAATTTTGCCAGTACCCTCCCAGCCAGTGACGGTACGGCCATCCAGAAAAACATAATGGAAGTGGGATTCTGTCAGATATTATAATCTAAAGTGCCCTAGTAGACGTCGATGCAAAATGTGAAAGCATAGACAATGCACTTGAACTATTCGATAGTATGCCACAAAGAAATGTGGTTTCATGGAATGCAATGATTTCAGTTTATACAAAATGGATTTGTTGTGGAGGGTTTTAACAATTTCAAAGCTGATGCAAGTGTGAAAGATGTAATTCCTCAACCCTCATCACCCCATCCTCTTGTTGCTATTCTTTTTGTTTCAATGGCTTTCAACCAGGGATATTCCAAATCACTCAGGTAGATTGCTCTACATAACATGCAAGCATAGACAAGTTGATTGAACCACCGCGACTGTAGAGTGTGCACAACATGATTTTGCAAAACGCTCATCATATTTAGTGACCCATTGGTATTCTATCATGAGTTTCATATGGAGTTAGTGTGATTCCTTCTGAGAAACACATAATGAAATCTTTATTGTTCATTACTGTATTTGCCATTGTGGTGAACATTTTTGCAAAAGGTATACTCATAGCCTCCTCACAAATTCTATTTTTTAGGATGTGTCCACTTTAAAAATTAGTAAAAAATTAAATATTCATCAAAAAATTATTAGAAAAATCGGGCATAAACTACATGCTGTTCGCTAATTTCTCACTAAAGCAATTTTAAAAATACCAAAAAAAAGTTGACCTTTTGAGGGAGCCACAAAACATGCTAGGTTATGTTTTTCGATAGAAACAACACCAATTTTTGTGGCTCCCTCTTTTGAACTCCTTAATCTATACCATTTTTTTTAAAAAAATAGTAGTTTAGAAAGTAGACTTGGAGTACTACGAACATTGTTTTGGTTGCATCTCCAAATTTTGAGTGTAACTATGCTCAATTTCTCATCCAAGGCCAGCATTTCCTGATTTCAGAAAAAAAGTGGCCACTTAAGACCCCTTTTTGGCCCCCCATCTTCTTGCACTTACCCTGCATTCTCAATAAGCACTCGTCAAAACATGATATAAGTGAGATTTTTGTTAGGTATTACAGTTTGAAATGTTCTGGAAGACATGTATGCCAACTATGGAAGCGTTCGAATCATTTTCACTCCCTCAAAGAGATGTCATCTCATGATATGCAATAGTAGCTAAGTATGTTCAGATTCGGTTGACATTATTTTAATTCTATAAATATTATCCTATTGTTCTCAAAGTGGAGCACTATGCCTATATGGTGGACTTCCTTGAATGTGCTAGGCATCTGAATGAAACGTGGGACTTTATCAGAGCAATGCCATTAGAACCTAGTGTCAGTATGTGTTGTGTGGAGCACCTTAGTTGGAGCATGTAGAATCCACATCAATATTGATTGCTATCCTTGAGTATGGGCTTCCATCAAATCATAATCTAAGGAGGAGTTTTGACAGATATTATCGTTGCAATTTCTCTGGCAGACATGCATCCAAAATGTGGCACATAGACAAAGTGCACGGACTATTTTATAGATGGTCTCAACAGAAATATTGTCTCATGAAATGAAATCAGTGAAGTATTTGAATACAAGGGATTTCATGAAAAGGCTTTAAAAACTTTCAAATGAATGCATTATGGCAAGCATAAAATGAAACTCTAAAAAATTTTGCCAGTACCCTCCCAGCCAGTGATGGTACAACCATCCAGAAAAACATAATGGAAGTGGGATTCTATCAGATATTATATTCTAAAGTGCCCTAGTAGACGTCGATGCAAAATGTGAAAGCATAGACAACGCACTTGAACTGTTTGATAGTATGCCACAAAGAAATGTGGTTTCATGGAATGCAATGATTGCAGTTTATACAAAATGGATTTGTTTTGGAGGGTTTTAACAATTTCAAAGCTGATGCAAGTGTGAAAGATGTAATTCCTCAACCCTCATCACCCCATCCTCTTGTTGCTGTTCTTTTTGTTTCAATGGCTTTCAACCAGGGATATTCCAAATCACTCAGGTAGATTGCTCTACATAACATGCAAGCACAGACAAGCTGATTGAACCACCGTGACTGCAGAGTGTGCACAACATGATTTTGCAAAATGCTCATCATATTTAGTGACCCATTGGTATTCTATCATGAGTTTCATATGGAGTTAGTGTGATTCCTTCTGAGAAACACATAATGAAATCTTTATTGTTCATTACTGTATTTGCCATTGTTGTGAACATTTTTGCAAAAGGTATACTCATAGCCTCCTCGCAAATAGATTGCTCACAAAGTTGATTTGTTGAAAAGATCTTAGGGATTTTCAAGTAGGTGCAAGAGGTAACTTCAGTGTAAAATTTGCAAAAGTGTCATCATGAAGTACACATCTCAGGACAATACTATGCTTCCAGAGGTGTATGACACTAAAATGGGGCACATCAACCTGCAAGACATCCGAACATCACTAATGGAAGGAAAGCAGTCAAAATTGTCCCGCAGGATAGCAGAAAGTGGTCTAGTGGATGTGGCTTGCTTTCCTATAGCAGTGCAGTGTCTAGAATTAGTGATAGAATGTGCAAAAAGGTACAACCTTGAAGCAAGAGAAATTAGGACTAGTGACGGGCGCTTGATGGCCAAGCTTGATGGAATTTCCATCGCCATCATTCTCTGGCTGCCATACAAGGAAAAATTCACTTGTATTGATAAGCAAAAAGCCTACAAGTATTTCAATGATAACAGAAGCAAGTGTTTGAACAACTTAGATAAAGAATGGATGGTGAAATCTAGAGGTGGACAGTCTCAGCTTCCTAAGATGCTTCATCACTCTCTTTTTATCAAAGAAATCTTTTATCTAATTGTCCTACTCCACAGATTAGCAGACAGCCTCGACTCAACTGAGTTCAAGATGTGGATGTACCTTTTCATCATAGTCATATCACCCAGAAAACAATTCATTGATTGGGGCTGTCTTATCAGTGACAGCATACATGATCAGTTGATCCACTTCAAGACAAGTCAACGCTTCCACATGCCATCCTACTTGATATATGCAATCTCTAATTTGAGGTCATGGCCAGGTTTGAGTACTATTGGTGTTCTGAATCAGGAGGCACAGATTTACAACTACTACAAACAGCTGTAGCTAGAGGAGAGTTTTGTGTATTTTAGATGAGTGAATGATGCCTTTACAATGCTAGCAGTGAGGTTACTTCAAAGAAATATGACTATCAGAATATCGAAAGAAGTGGCACTATTGATAAAGAAGTACGGAAGTTACTTCATTCAGTTTCTGAGATTCACCTACCTTTGAGTAGGAGGATTCGATGGCTATCCTTATAAGTTGCCAAGATACGTGGATGATAAACTTGTTTTAATCAAGCTTTGTAGATAGCTGGTGTCAGTCCAAAGGAAATGTAGAGATAAGAAGAACAAAGGAGTTGCCTTCCCTATTTGCCTCGGTCATTACAGATGTGAATCTAGCTCAAGAGCAAAAAATCTAGAGAAGGCTCTAGCTAAGATCAATTTGTACACATACCAGATGAGATTCCCTTTTGATAGTCAAGACTATGTCAAGAATAATCTAAAGCTTGGTCCTGGGTATCTTCATTTCCCTAATATTGAAGACTTTTGGGAAGACCGTGAAGATGAATTCAAAGTTAGAAAAAGAGATTGGACGAGATTCACCCTAAAACAAATCTGTGATTTCAAGATGGAATGGATCATTGAAGGTATTGAAGATGATGAATCGGATCTGATTGGTCCCTTCTATTTTAAAGAGATCCAGGTTCAACCTCTTCTTACTATGAATTGGGCAGATCTAGAGGTTAGATATGTCAGAGAAAGAACCAGTCTTGTGATCAAGAAGTCAGAAGCTTGGATTAGAAAGAAGATAGCTCAAATGATTGCTACAAGACCAACAAGTAGAAAGGAAACACCAAGGAGAAGAAGTGACCATCAAGACAGTTCTACTTGATCAGTTCCTTCTCATACACCAGCTATGAATTCTCTTTCTCATCAAGATACTCAAGGAAGTGGTGGAGAGGAAGATCCTCCAAGAAGGAATAATCTCCAAAACACATGCGGAGATGAGCCTAGACAGAAGAAGAAGAAATCAAGATCAAAGGATAAAGAGGCAGACTCTACTTCAAGATAAGAGAAAGAACAAGATCCAGTAGAAGTCTTGGATGATTCAAGGTTTGATGAGGGCATACCAACTATGTCACCTTCAATCCTCATTGAATCTCCTCATCATGAACTACAACATCCTACTTCAACTATGGAACCTTCTTCCCCCAGGAATCTAGTATATCAAGAAAGAGAAGTTAGAAAGCGAGCAACCTCACTAGTACCTGAATAACAAAGTCTCCAACAAACTAATGAACAAGAGCTCTTAGAAAATCTTTCCCTCCCATGGTTGGAACAAAGTCTAGTGAAAAAGAGAAGGTTGGAGGAGTTAGTTGTTCCTGAATTTGACACAGTATCTGATCTTTTCAGGAGATCTGAGAAACCAAAAAAGATCAAGGTGACTTCAAGAATAAAAAATGATTCAAACTTAGGAAATATGTGTCTAGAGATAGCTCGGCCCATCTCTGAAAAAGATGTAAATGAAGCCACTCCTGCAGATTTTGTTATGACAAAAATTGATATGGGTCCATCTACTCATGAATCTGACATGCAGAACTTCAATGTAGTAGCCGCAAAGTTAGTAGAAAGGACTGAGAAAGAGAAGTAGTCTAAGGATCAACTGAAACAACAAGTACAGAATTTGTCTTCCTACTTGAAGTCCATAGTTGACACTTCTACCATGCCACTTAATGTTGATCACCAGTCAATCATCTTAGGTCCAGAAAGAGAAGTTGAAAGAGGCGTTATTGATAATCTTCAAAAATATCAAGTTTATGGAAAAGTGACTGAAAGTTGGGTGGAGAAGGTCAAGTCCATTGCATCCAATTTCTTTGTTAAAGCAAAGGCTATTCATGATGAAGCCTTAATAAAAAAGGAAACCATTGAAAAAGACCTGAAAAGTGTTAGAAAAGAAGAAGCAGCTTGGAAGGATATCATGAAGGATTTCACAAAGATGATGGAGATTGATGTCAACATCCTTGTAGTAGAGAAAATCTTACCTAATACAAAGGAGAACTACTTGGAAATATGGTTGGAAAGCGTAAGTTGGAAATTGGTAATCATTGACCAAGTTTCAACAAAGCAAGAAAAGCTTATACTTGCTTGTGATCAAGTGTGTGTAAAACTCCAGAATCAGCTCACCACCATCCTCCCAAGTGCATCATTGATGGAATATTCACAAGTGATCCAAAATGATTTTCAAAACATAGTTGATCAATAACTCTTCAATAGAGAAGTCTTCAATGAAAATGCAATGGACAAATTGATTGATATCTATACTTCTTTGAAGATTTCTATTTCCCAAATACCGACTATGATGTTGGAGTTGAGCAACATCTACAGGAACCTGAAGACCTGGAAGATGAGGATAGCTAACATCCTAATTCCTAAGGGGAAATCTATCACCATCTATCAAACTTTTTAGAATGTTCAAAGAAAAAGAATCTAGTCAACAGAATTAGTCTCTAGAATCAGCAGCTCCATCAACGGCACCTTCGACAAGCATGGAATAAATGCAATGTTGCATATTGTATAGTTCTCATTTTTTATGTGTTTGTGTGTGGCTCAAGTCATGATTTTGGCTTGTTTTGTAAATAATCTTCATGATTGAGTTTTTCATGTTTGAGTCTTCGTCTCTTTTTATTGTAAAGTTAGGTTTATCCTAACTCTTTCTCACAAGGTAGTTATTCTAAGTGCCAAAGTTGGGTAGTTACTCTAAGTAACTATCTTTATGAAAAGAAAGTTAGTTATTTCAAGTTGGTACACTTAGAGAGTTAGTTATTCTAAGTAGTTACAAAAGTGGTTAAGGTAGTTACCTTAAGTGGTTACTAGCCTCACCTATAGATACTTCTTTGTAATTCAATCAAAGGGTTCCACTTTTTTTGCAAGGCATTGTATGAAGGACTCGAATAGTACTATTCAAGCAAGAAAGCAATAGAGAAATGTTTTGGATGTGTGTTCAATTCAATCTCATGTGTTGCTGTTAATATTCTTATGTCTCATTGATGATAACCATTTGCTTTCCTTTAAACATTGTATGTGGAAAAGATTATCATGTCAAGTTTTGGTATCTTAACTTGAATGTGTGGAACTTAAATTGATAAGATTATTTCTCATTCTTTCATTAGTTTTTGTTATACAATTTGTTCCTAAAACCCCAGAAAATCCATATACCCCCATCATACTTGAGGGAGCTGCCCCTCTCAAATGCATAGAGGAATCGACATTGTTCTGCGATTCTTCAACTGTTGTGAACTGTTTGTTGCTGATCCAAGGGAAAAATGGAGTTACTCAAGAAGATTACTTAAGAGCAACAAATCTGTTTACCAACAGAACCTGAGCAAGATTAATAAAAGGTGTAGAAAAAACTAGGAATAAAGGGAAAATAAATAACCCAACTAGGAAATAAAAACCTACACTAACACATGGTTGCATCTAACTTCTTACTCGCCTTGCCTAATCTTTGATGATGAGCCCTCACTTCTTCCTACTAGTGTGGGGTTGAGTTAAGGGAGTATGATACTCTAATTGATCCAAAAAAAAAAAAAATTAAAACATCATTGTATAATGTTTGTACTCTCAGGTGTAGAGCTCAATTAAAGCTACAAGGGAAGTTGTTAGCGTAGCTATTACATTATTTAATAAACTAGTTATGGTTTTGCCTGTTATGTAGTTATAGGCAGTAACAAGCGGTTATACAGTTACAATTATATCAATTGTAATTCTCTTGTATAAATGTGTCTTTAGCCCATCAAATAAATCAATCAAGCATTTTATTGTTTCAAATTGGTATCAGAGCATGTTTAACTAATCTTGTGCAATGTGAGACATGCGGAAGCTTGTGTTAGAAGAAGTTGCAGAAGAAGGCATTTCAGTTGTATTGGATGGCTTAGTTTTAATTGTGGGTATAGCATTAGTTTCATTTTCATTGTCTATATATTTCTTTGCTGCGTATTGCCTCCCTCACTTGAGGAGTTTTCTATTTGCATTGTACGCGTCAATTCAAGTGACTATACCAGGGATTTTATTTAGTGGATGATACTTGATAAACCACCAATGTTGCTTGTAGTGGGAGATTAGGTTACATATTTTAAAATAAAGTTTATTTACATGTATGTCAAGTGTAGAAGTTTAAGGAAGCCATTTGACCATATGAAAGAATGAGACAACATCTCAAGGAATATAATTATTGCAGCATATAGAAGATATAAGAATCTTTCTTAAATGCAGTGTCCAGGCATCCATCGATTGGAAAAGAACAAAGCAAAAGGCATATTTGAGTGAGTAATGTACCAATCATTGTAGGCAAATAAGATCTTAGAGGAACGATGGCATCTTCTTGTGCTAAATATTCCAAACACTAAACTAAGACTAAGCGTTGCAGATTTATTCAAACTATGTAAGAAGGACAAAAGTCTACATAAGAGGTAAGAAATTATTGAATTGAATGTTTGAAATTCATATCATTTTTGGGGGATTCTATAAGAAAGAGAAGTATATATAAAGGTTCAAATTGTGTATGAATGGAGAGGTAGATTTGGTAGTTGTTTGTTAAGACTTTATAATTAAAATTATAGGGATATTGTTTCTTTTCTAAGTATTTTTTTGAGATAGAGATTCTTGTAGATAAATATTCTAGCTTTAATTTTCATACTTGGAAAATAAAATTTTAAATGCAACTAATGAATAAAAATTTATGGGGAATAGTAAGAAAGAAGGAAATACCACCTATAGATGCAAATAAGTTATTGGAATGGCATACTAGAGATGATAAAGCCAAGGATATTATAGGTCTCACTCTTTCTGACTCTGAACTATATCATATAGATTTAGATGAATCATCAACATAAATTTGGGATAATCTGAATAAAATGTTTGGAGCAAAAGTAGTTAATGCAAAATTTTCTTCAAAACTTCAATAATTTAGGTTCAAAATAGAAGACAGAATCACTATGTCAAATCACAGAAGTAATTTGAGGTCTCTCATTAGGAAACTAGTAGAAGTTAAGGCTCCAGTAGATGATGACGATGCTAAAGCTATTTTGTTAAATAGTTTACCTTCAAAATACAATAATGTTATTTTTACACTCAGTCAAATAACTTCTCAAACCTTAGAAGATATGATTTCAACCCTTTTAGTAGAAGAAAAGAGAACAAATGCAGAAGATACAAGAGTTGATTCTCCACAGGAGATTGCATTATATTCTCGAAGAAATAATAAAAGGTCAAGGAAAATTGAATGTTTCTACTATAAGAAAAAGGGTCACATAGCTTGGGCTTGTAGAATTCAAGCCAATGATATTCTTATAGGAAAATTAAAACACAAATCAAATGAAGTTAACTTAGCTAGTGTTGAGGATGAGGATCCACCAGATGATGCTATTAATTATTGTGGATACATACTTTAAGACTTCACTACTGGAGGCTGGAGGCATCGGAGGCTAGAGGAGTTTTCATCATCCTGAGTCAGCTTCTTGCTTAGAGATGGTGCTTTACAAAAGAAGCATATGTTTTTGTGTTTTCTTATGTGTTCTTTTTGATGCTGACATAATTGAAGAATGCATATATTGCGAAGTTTGTTTTAGAAGACAAGAAGGGATTTGGTGAACTCAATATGGATTTTTGCCTAGATAGTTTGAAAGTCTATGATTTGGGGAATTATACCCTTCTAAGGGTCATGAGACAACTTGATGGAACCTTGTCGAGCTCAACATGGATTGTTGTCCAATAACTCAGGGGATTTGTGACTCAAGAGTTCGGGGAAGCGGTAATCCAGGAACTTGAGAATTCAGGCTCAACTACACCTTTACGAGGGTTAAGAGCATCTTGATGGAGTTCCACCTAATTCAGAATTTGTTTCTTCAAAGAAGAATCTTCTCAAGAATGTGTATTTGTTTTGTGTAATCAACATGTTTTGTTATTTGTGAAATGTACACCTTAAGGGGGGGGCATTCATTAGAATCAAAGTCGCCTTAGTGACTTGTTATGCAAGAACCATGTAATAAGGGGGGGGGGAATGTTAGCATAGATATTACATTATTTAATAAACTAGCTATGGTTTTTCTTGTTATGTAGTTATAGATGGTAACAAGTGGTTATACAGTTACAGTTATATCAACTATAATTCTCTTGTATAAATGCTTCTTTAGCCCATCAAATAAATCAATCAATCATTTTTTTGTTTCAGAAGCATCCATTGGAAATAGAGTAAATAAGAAAAACACACACATACACATTAGGTCATTAACCAAGAGTCTTGCCCACCTTTGAAAGGCCATCCTTGTTGAGGACACTTTCCTCTATCCTAAAACCTGACATGTTGGCCATCTTTGATCTAAGTCTAGAAGGTACCTATAAATTTTGTTACCCGTTTATGTCTAGCATTAGCCTAATGGTTGGTTTAGACTAGGATTAGTCTTTGGCCCCCTAAAAATTCATCTTCACCTCTATCATTTGTCTTGTTCTCACTTGATTCCCTAACTCCTATATCATGAAAACCTAGTAAATAGTCCTATTCTAGTCAATCTACAATCCCCTAAGTCAAACATCCCATGAAGAGCAACCACAATGTCCATGTCATATCCACATTGTACAACAAATAAAATCATTCCTTAATAAAATCATGCATGTCAAAGTAGTAGTTGTATTAAACCATCATACTATTCCAATGCATCCATACATATCCATCATCCATGCATATATACACTATGTATACACCATGAAGCAGCAAAATACCAAAATAAGAGCATAACACATACATATACATGAGGATCCATGAATATCAAAAGTCTAAACTCTAAACCATCCATGTGCACAAAGGGAAAGCAACACAAATGAGATCAACTATAATAAGATATCTAGATCAACACCAATCATGATAATCAAAGTGTCATATATATAAATGTGTTAATAGTTGAGTACAAAGGCTCCATCATGGGAGGCATACAACTCAAAATGAGTATAGATCTCCCCATGCAAGGAGGCAAGTCAAGTATCCATAAACCAAAACTTAAAGAGCCTCAAAAAGTTCTCCAATCACCATTGTGATCCCATTTGCCTAGGGCTCTTGCTCATGTATCTCCTCCCACTATGCCATATCTAATTAGGTAGGTGCTCTCTCTTTATGGGCATGGGGTTGTGATTGAGATGGTGTCCTAATATGTGAGTGTGAGTATGATCAATAGATAAGAGTTGTACCTCCTCCCACCAAGCCCCTCAAAATATTGGTCTCTATCTCTAGACAACCAATCCCATCCCTTTGGGCCACATGATCTCCTGACCACTATGGTGAGTAGGATAAAACACATATGTATGTATACCCACAATTGCAAGTAGATGCATGTCAACCAATAGCTCTTCCCTACTCCCTTGGATGGGTGGTCCTAATCAAGTCTCTCCATCAATCAACTATGCCTACATCACCAAGTATAAAGTAAAAAGAGTATCAGATCCATGTTAAGAGCATAAATGATAATCATACTAAGTATTGTAGACAAGATACAAGCATCAGATTATAAAAAGAGCCAAATTAAAGTAATGAACTAAAAAGAAAGATACTCACAAGGATCTCTTACTTGCCAAGAGGGGCCACTTACCCTCATTTGATCACCTGTCTATTGTCCCAAGGGTATGACTTATGGTATAGGTGTGAATGCTCTAGGTTGAATCCTCCTCTTCCTCTACCTTAGGGTCATAACTCTCATTTGACTCATCGTCCTCTTCACCTTCTATCTACCCCTTGCAATAACTGTTTGATAGGCCTTACCTAGTGGTTTCTATCTCCAAACATGTTCTTGTGCCTATGCCTCTACCTGTGCTTGTGTTAGTTGCACAATAGGAACCCCTAGAGTGAGAGGGGTCCAATGAGATGTCCCTCTCTAAAACCTTGTGGCCTCATAAATAGATCAATAATCTGGGGTTGTTGGTGATAGGTCCATGAGAAGGGCCTCTTCAAATCATTGAAATATTTGTGAAACTAAATAAATCTCCATACGAATATGCCTATCTATCAAAGTACTCATACAAATCAGTGTTGGAGACAAACATAGATAAATTTTATCTCTTTTCAAACTTGAAATAATAAATTGCAATGTTGATTTGAATGTTTTGCAAGATAGAAAATGAAGTACTGAACAATGAATGTAATGAAAATCTTAGACATAAGACATCAATGGATCACACACAGAGAGACCATAACACAGAAAATTGCATGAGTGGAAAACCCTCTTGGGGATTAAAAACCACTCAGGAAAGATGCCTCACTGGCTTAATATCAAAAACCAATCATACAGCCTCACTGACTTCTTTTCTTACCTCTCTGGCTTTTTACAACTTTGCCTCATTGGCTTTTCATCCTGCCTCACTGGCACATCTCAAGTACATCAATACAATGAATAATCTCTGTCAATACAGAGGGTTGCTCTGTTTCTCTTAATGCTCTATTCTTGAATGTCTCATTGAATTTTTGAGACTCCAATAGATACAATAGTTTGTGCACATAGACCACTGAATACAGAAAGATATTTAACTATATTCTATTGTTTTTGTTTGATATCACAGTGATTGCAAAAACCAAGCAAACACAATAGAGTATAATCTCTCTTTTATAATTTCTCAAAACATGTCTTTCTTTCTTTCACTAAACAGTTTAAAAATATAACTATTTGAAATAGTCTAGGTAACTAGTCGTGGTTAGGGTCGAACCCCAAATAGTATTTGTCATGATTTCCACAATGTTATCACAAGGTTTCATCAAAACTTTTGTAAATCAAATCATATTAACCATGGTTCTCTGTCGTGCAACAGGATAAAGAATGATATTTACATATAAAGACTGCACCAAATCATGATTAATCTGCACTGACTACAGGATCTCAACAAGTTGTTTAATATAACCAAAACTGTCCACATATCATAACAAACCTTAGCAAAAATTGCTTGTGAGAAAATAAAGATAAACTGTCTTTAACAACATATAATCACAATCTAAGCAGAGTATACACAAGCCGTTCAAAACCTTTTTGCAATTTCAAGAAACCCATAACTAAATCACAAACGACTGTGTTTTTAAAATGAAAGAAACTATTCCATATGCAAGTTGTGATAATCCTTAACAATCCCTTAATCAATTTTTCATCAACATAACTGCAAACAACTGTTGAGAAAGAACGGAAGAAAAAGAACAAAATCACCTGAAAACTAGTCGAATGAGTATCTTAACTGCCCACAACCTTTAGTCTCAGCATTGTCACATCTTCATGATTCTTCTCCAAAGATTCTACAATATCCATGACTTTTAATGATGAAGAAATATAAAACCCTTGTCTCCATACCCTAGCTCAACTAAGAGCTCATATTCAAAGCTCAAACCATACATAATGAAATGTTATGAAGCCCTTTTGATCCTTATTACCTGCATTCCCGGTGTGCCCTAAAAGGGACCGGTAAACTTCAATTGACCAAAACCCCTTTTTTACCTATTTTTAAGCTTGAGACCTGTTCGACAGGTCAAATCACTTACATAGCCTGAATTGGCCTTTTTTAACAAAGTTTATGAATTTGAATTTATATGCCATAAGAGCAAATTAAACATGGTGTGTCTTTGAGTGACTCTTAGTCACCTTAACCAAGCGCATCAAATAAATATGACATTGTAAAAACCTTATAATTCAATATGCATGTAATGTCACTCTTGTCACATAAACCAATCATCAAGTTCCACTGTCAAGTCAAGTACAAATCTGAACCAATATGACATGATACCATATGAAACATCATTGAAACTGTTATGCAATTGTATCAAGAAACCAATTGCCACTGTGTCATTAATATACTAGAGCTATGTAAATCATATGATGAACCATATGCCAACATGAAGATTTGTCAAGATAACATCCATCATATTATATCCACTATCAAGATCAACTATCACAGTCATGAAAACCATGTCACCATAAAGCACTTACCATATCATGAAACTATATTACCATGTGTCACCTGAGACCACCACTACAAAAAATAACTTGTGCCAAAAACAACTTGTGCCAACTGTAATATTGTTTGACATCATTGCCAACAAATGCCAATTGGGGTCAACAAACTCCCCCTTTGGCATTGATGTCAAACCAAAACTAGCATAGGTAGAGATATGTGACACATGCCAATCAAATGAACTACAAATGAATATACATGATCTCAACTGTTAATATCACTATCAACTAAAAAAATTCAACTGTATTGTATACCTAAATTTCTCACCCTTTTGACAACAATGCCAAAGAAGAAGCTGAGAGAGAAAAACTATTCACACCAATAGAAAATGTCAGTTACATAGATAAATTGATCAAGAAACAATGTGCATTAACCATAGAACCTGTACATATAGAAATGATCATCATAAAATAGCCAAGAGAAATATCAACTGCAACATCTATTTAGAAGAACTATACAAATGCCAACTGCAAATGCCAACTAAATAATCATCGGGGATAAGAAAAATATGTCAAGTAGCTCCCCCTAAAACCAGTACCATAAATATGAATCATTGTAAAGAATTAAGGGAGAGAACTCCAAGTCTATCCCTCAGACCTTCAAAAACCTCTTTTGGAAGTGGCTTAGTGAAAATGTCAGCCACTTGATCATTAGAAGACACAAATTCTAGAGTAACTTCATTAGACAATACTTTTTCCTTGAGAAAATGATAACGGATATCAATGCGTTTTGTTCTTGAGTGCATGACTAGATTTTTAGAAATATTTATAGTGCTTGTATTATCACACAGTATTGTAACAGGTTGAGAAACTTCTACTTTTATATCTTTCAGAGTATGTACCATCTAAAGCACTTGAGTGCAACAAGTGGCAGCAACTATATACTCAGCTTTTGTAGTTGAAAGAGATAGACAATCCTATTTTTTAGTGTGCCAGGCTACCAGTCTACCACCTAAGAAAAATGCACCTCCTAATGTACTTTTTCTATCATCAATGCTACCTGCCCAATCAGCATCTGTATAAGCCAATAGAGAGAAATCGTTATGCCTTGGGTACCAAAGTCCATAGTCAAGTGTACCTTGAATATATCTCAGAATTCTTTTTACAGCATTTAAGTGAGATTGCTTAGGTGCAGACTGAAATCTAGCAACTAAGCACATTGCCTGCATTATATCAGGTCTTGTAGCAGTTAAATACAACAAACTGCTAATCATTGACCTGTACAAAGTGTGATCTATATCAGGCTGATCAACATCATGACTCAACTTACAACAAGTCTCCATAGGAGTACGAATAGGTTTACATTCATCCATTTGAAAATGTTTAAGCATCTCTTTAGCATACTTTGTTTGTGAAATAAATATGCCTTTTGAAAGTTGTACAACTTGTAAGCCAAGAAAGAAAGAGAGTTCACCCAACATAGACATTTCAAATTTAGATTTCATAATGTTTGGAAAGGAGGAACATAACTCATCATCATTGCTACCAAAGATGATATCATCAACATAAACAACAACAATTAAGATACTGTCACCTTTAGTCATGAAATACAGATTGCTGTCCACTCCACCTTTGGTAAAGCCTTGTGATTGCAAATATTTATCCAACTTAGCATACCAAGCTCTAGAAGCTTGTTTAAGGCCATACAAAGCCTTTTTCAACATGTATACATAATTTGGTTTGTCAGTACATACAAAACCTTCAGGTTGTTCCATGTACACTTCTTCTTCTAGATCACCATTTAGAAATGCAGTTTTCACATCCATTTGAAAAACTTTAAAGTTCTTATAAACAAAAAATGCTAGTAATATTCTGATAGCCTCAAGTCTTGCAACTGGGGCAAAATTTTCATCAAATTCTATACCCTCAATTTGAGAGTACCCCTTGCACACTAAGCTTGATTTATTTCCCACCACATTCACTTTATCATCTAATTTATTTCGGAAAACCCATTTGGCACCAATTATGTTTTTGTCTTTTGGTCTATGGACTAGTTCCCAAGTTTTATTCTTTTCAATTTGTTCTAATTCTTCTTTCATAGCACTTATCCAAGATTCATCTTTACAAGCTTCATTGTATGTTTTTGGTTCAAATTGAGAGAGTAGACATAAATGTACCTAATTTTGAGCATTTACTCTACTTGTCTGTACTCCAGCAAATTTATCTCTAATGATCTGCTTCTCAGGATGATTGTTTTGAACAGATTTTGATGGAGTTTTGTGAGCTAACTCCTCTAGTTCAACATCTTTCTCGTCTTCTTCATATTTCTCCTCATGTTCTGGAAGATTTGACTGTACATTTTCTTCATTCACCTGTACACTAGGCTGTAACACTTCATTAACTTTAACATTAGTGCTTTCTACAATTCTTTTCATCCTATTATTGAAACATTTGTAGGCTTTACTATGAGTAGAATAGCCTAGAAAAATACCATTATCACATCTAGACTCAAAGTTGCCTAGATTATCATCATCTCTTTTAATAAAGCACTTGCTGCCAAATATTCTGAAATCCTCAACATTGGTTGGCCTGTCATACCATAGTTCATAGGGGGTGTAACTAGTTTTGGTCCTTAATTGTACCCTGTTTAAAACATATACAGCTGTATGAACAACTTCTTTCCAATAGGTATTTGACAAGTTCGCATCCTACAACATAGTCCTGGCCATTTCCTTTACTATTCTATTCTTTCTTTTAGCAACCCCATTTTGCTAAGGTGTTTTAGAGGCTGAGTACTGCCTCTTGACCCCATGTTTTTCACAGTAATCAACAAACTCTTGTGAGGTGTATTCTCCACCTCTGTCAGACCTAAGACATTTTAGTTTCAGATTTGATTCTTTTTCTACCTTTTTCTTAAAGATTTTGAATCTGTTGAATGCTTCAGACTTATGTTTCAGAAAAGTAACCCATGTCATTCTTGTGTAGTCATCTATAAACAACATAAAGTAACGTTCACCATTAAGAGACCTGGTCCTTGTAGGACCACAAAAATCAGTATGAACCAATTACAGGGGTGTAATAGAAAAATGTTCTTTAGGCTTAAAACTCACTCTAGTTTGCTTTCCTTGTTGACATTCTTGACAAGCACCATTTTTAGGTTTTGTAATGATAGGCATATTTCTGACTTTCTGATGTTTACTTATTTTAACCAAAGTATCATAATTTATGTGACCTAGCCTTCTGTGCCACAATTTACTTTCCTCTATTTGGCACATAAAACATGCATGAGTATTCTTATAATTACTAGTGGTCTCATGTAAATTATAGATGTTCCCTTTTGTTCTGAGCCCAACTACCACTATCTTTCTAGAATTTTTACTGATTTCATAGCCCCATGAAGTGAAGGTTACCTTGAATCCATTATCACAAACTTGGCTCACACTAAGCAGATTATGAGTTAGTCCTTCAACATAATAAACATCATGCAATGGTGTATCATTATCAAGTAAGATTGTGCCTTTTCCTTTAATTGATATACACAAGTCATTTCCAAACTTGACTGATCCTCCATCATGATCCTCATAGTTGACAAACTTTCTTCTATCACCAGTCATATGGTGAGAGCAACCACTATCCACTACCCACAAGTCTCTCTTTTGAACATGCAAGGTTGTTTGAACAAACATAACATCAACCTTTTTATCAGTTTGTTTGTCTCCAGACTAATTTGGCTTTATCAATTTTATGAGATGCCTTAGGTTGAGAATTAGCCTTGTCTGGTTGTCTTGCATTGAAAGATCTAAAGAACCTTGCTATATGACCAAGATTTCCATAGATATGGCATTTCAAATTATTCAAAAACTTAAACAAGTTACCATCTACAAAACTAGGTTGTCTTCTAGATGTAACTCTGCATTCTTGTGCTTTATGTCCATATTTATTGCAAGAAAAACAATAGCCAAAAAAATGCAAGTTAAACCTTAGAAAATTACCTCTTTTTGTAGCTTCATTGTTTAAGTTTGAACATTCTCCCTTTTGCAGTTCAAAACCTCCTTTCTCTTTGTAGGAATCATGATCAATCAGTTTGTTATTGTTCTCATGCTTAAGAGCCCTTTTCCTCAGATTTACAACTTCTTCCTCAAGAGTGCATCATTCTTTTTCTTTTACAGATAACTGCATTTGAGTGTCATCAATGATCCTTTTGTTTTCTTCATTTTGAAGTTTTAGAACAGAAATTTGATTTTCATAAGCAGTGATCTTATTGACTAAAGAATCAATTTCTTGTTGAGCTTTGTTTTTATGTATCAAAGCTTCTTTCTTAAGCCTCTTGATTTCACTGAGGGCACATTTTAATTCACCCTCTAGATCAATTTATGTCTCAAATTCATCTAATCTTATTTCTTCTACCTTTTCATTTTCACAAACAGTAGCCATGAGAAAATGTTCATCAATTTCTTCACTAGACACTTCAATACAGCTATCAGTTACATCAGCAATCAAGCTTTTCTTCTTTTTGAAGCTGTTTTTCTTCTTGAAGTTATACTTTTTCTTTGCATATTTTTTATTATCTTCCTCTTCACTCTCTTGTTCCTTGTTAGGACACCTAGCAGCATAATGCCCTATTTTACCACAATTAAAACATCTGAAGGGCAATTTTCCTTTATACCTATTAGCAGAGCCTCTTCTTAATATACTTATAAGAACTAATTCATCATCATCATCTAATTTTTCAGATTCAGATTTAACTTCATTATCCTTTTTGACAGACTTGAATGTAATCTCTTTATTAGAAGTATCATCAATCTTTCTCATTTCATATGCAGTGAATATACCATGCAAAGCATCTACAGTTAATGTTTTCATATTTCTTTCTTCTACAACAGAGGTTTTAGAATCATACTTAGGAGATAAGGTTCTTAAGATCTTTTTCACAACAGTAATTTCTTCTATTTTTTCTCCTAGACCTTGCATTGTATTTACAATTTCCTGAACTCTTTGAAGGTATTCTTCTACCTTCTCATCTTCTATCATTCTCAATCCTTCAAACTTATTTCTCAAAGCTCAAAGTTTTGCTTCTTTAATATCTTCATCTCCTTCATATATATTTGATAACTTTTCCCATATAGATTTGGCAGTTTTACACTCCATGACCTTGACAAGGACATCATTGGATAAACCACAGCAAATGGCATTTAAAGCCTTTGCATCACACTCATAGGTTCTTTTTTCATCAGCTATAGATGGGGTTTCAGTACTAGAATAACCAGAAGCAATAGCATTTTAGACATCAAAGCCTAAAGACTTTATATGACGCTCCATTCTAAATTTCCAAAATGCATAATCAGAACCATCAAACAAAGGTGCCTTAAAGGTAGAAAGACCTTCCTGGGATGACATTGTTTGTACTCTATCAGAAAAACCCTTAGGTTGATTAAACCTTTATTCAAGGGTCTGGCACTGATACCACTTGTTAGAGTACGACCAACACTAAGAGGGGGGGTGAATCAGTGTTGGAGACAAACACAGATAAATTTTATCTCTTTTCAAACTTGAAATAATAAATTGCAATGCTGATTTGAATGTTTTGCAAGATAGAAAATGAAGTACTGAACAGTGAATGTAATGAAAATCTTTGACATAAGACATCAATGGATCACACACAGAGAGACCATAACACAGAAAATTACATGAGTGGAAAACCCTCTTGGGGAATAAAAACCACTCAAGAAAGATGCCTCACTAGCTTAATATAAAAAACCAATCATACAGCCTCACTGACTTCTTTTCTTGCCTCACTGGCTTTTTATCCTGCCTCACTAGCACATCTCAAGTACATCATTACAATGAATAATTTATGTCAATATAGAGGATTACTCTGTTTCTCTCAATGCTCTATTCTTGAATGTCTCATTGAATTTTTGAGACTCCAAGAGATACAACAGTTTGTACACATATACCACTGAATACAGAAGGATGTTTAACTATATTCTATTGTTTTTGTTTGATATCACAGTGATTGCAAAAACCAAGCAAACACAATAGAGTATAATCTCTCTTTTATACTTTCTCAAAACATGTCTTTCTTTCTTTCACTGAACAGTTTGGAAATATAACTGTTTTGTTCCAACTATTTGAAACAATCTAGATAACCAGTCATGGTTAGGGTCAAACCCCAAATAGTATTTGTCATGATTTCCACAATGTTATCACAAGGTTTCATCAAAACTTTTGTAACTCAAATCATATTAACCATGGTTCTCTGTCATGCAACATGATAAAGAATGATATTTACATATAAAGACTGCACCAAATCATGATTAATCTACACTGATTACAGGATCTCAACAAGTTGTTTAATGTAACCAAAACTGTTCACAGATCATAACAAACCTTAGCAAAAATTGCTAGTGAGAAAATAAAGATAAATTGTCTTTAACAACATATAATCACAGTCTAAACAGAGTATACACAAGCCGTTCAAAACCTTTTTGCAATTTCAAGAAACCATAACTGAATCACAAATGAATGTGTTTTTAAAATGAAAGCAATTGTTCCATATGCAAGTTGTGATAATCCTTAACAATCCTTTAATCAAATTTTCATCAACATAACTGCAAACAACTGTTGAGAAAGAACAAAAGAAAAAGAACAAAATCACCTGAAAACCAGTCGAATGAGTATCTTAACTGCCCACAACCTTTAGTCTCAGCATTGTCACATCTTCATGATTCTTCTCCAAAGATTCTATAATATCCATGACTTTTAATGATGAAGAAATATAAAACCCTTGTCTTCATACCCTAGCTCAGTCGAGAGCTCATATTCGAATCTTAAACCATACATAATGAAATGTTATGAAGCCCCTTTGATTCTTGTTACCTACATTCCTGGTGTGCCCTAAAAGGGACTGGTAAACTTCAAATGACCAAAACCCCTTTTTACCTATTTTTAAGCTTGAGACCTGTTCGATATATCAAATCACTTACATAGCCCGAAGTGGCATTTTATAACAAAGTTTATGAATTTGAATTTATATGCCATAAGAGCAAATTAAACATGGTGTGTCTTTGAGTGACTCTTAGTCACCCTAACCAAGCGCATCAAATAAATATGGCATTGTAAAAACCTTATAGTTTAATATGCATGTAATGCCACTCTTGTCACATAAACCAATCATCAAGTTCCATTGTCAAGTCAAGTACAAATCTAAACCAATATGACATGATACCATATGAAACATCATTGAAACTATTATGCAACTGTATCAAGAAACCAATTGCCACTTTGTCATTAATATACCTCAGCTATGTAAATCATATGATGTATGATGAACCATATGCCAACATGAAGATTTATCAAGATAACATCCATCATATTATATCCACTATCAAGATCAACTGTCACAGTCATGAAAACCATGTCACTATAAATCACTTACCATATCATGAAACTATATTACCATGTGTCACCTGAGACCACCACTGCAAAAAATAACTTGTGCCAACTGTAATATTGTTTGACATCATTGCCAACAAATGCCAACTGGGGTCAACATATTTATGGGCTAGGATGCCCTAATATCCAATATACGTAGAAATAGAATAAAACCTTGAGGTAGGGTAACACCATACAATACTCCTTATGGAAGAATCCACTCCACGCTATATCTCCAAGAGATCCCAAATAAAATATCATACTCCACACAAATCCTTACAATGATAATCACCTCCTTTATATAGACCTCTTCCTAATAACATAATGGAGGGTGATCCCAACTAATCAATGCTTGATATAATTAATTACACAAGTTATCCACAAGACCCAATATAACTAATGTAAGGGATGTGTGCCACATGTTGGCATCCCATCTACCTAAATACATTATAATATCATTTCCCTAGGTACATAGCATGTCATCCTCCTTGACATGTTTCATCCCTAAAATATGAGAAGAAGCCATACAGTATGACTATCGCAAGTAATTACAAATATGACACCATGAAAAATCATCCAACCATGTCCATAGTTGATCTTCATAGTGGTTTTAGATTTATGGTACCTAGATCCCATATTTGATCCACATTTTGCTACACCCATTTGATTTCATTCCTTATCATAGTAAGTCCTCCTTTTTTGCCATGAATAACAACTACTTCTATGATATAAGTTATTTTATAGTAGTTCATTTGATTCCATGTATTATCATGTCTTCATGATGGTTTCCTCCATGATTCGCATCTCTCACAATGATGTGGATGCCTATATATTGCACCCTTTTCTATCTCTGGAACCTTCTCTGGTTCTTCACCATTTTTTGCCACTTGTTTTGTTGGCTCAAGAAGATAATTACTTGTCTCCTCTTTTTTCTCTACATCTTGCTCCTCTTGTATGTCCTCTGGTTCATTAGTGCAATCTTTATTAGATTCTTGAACTTTCTCTTCCTTAACTTTCCTTCAGACTTCATTGTGTGTAATATCATGTAATGTATTTTTTTCCCTCCTATACCAAAGCTTCATAAACTTCTTTTGCACATTATGTTTATTGTTCCCAAAGATTCTAACCAAGGATAACTGTAATGTCTTTATTATGTCTAGTAAACTTGGTGGTAATCACACAATTCAAAGGGATAACCTACTGAATAGTCCACTACTACCCTTGAAAAGACCTTCATTGAATCATCAACTAGGGCTAGTAAGCTTGTGATGGCACTAGCACTGTATGCGCTTTCAAAGATCAAACTATCTAACTTATCTAGTACAGTATCATAAATCAAAACTACTTAATGGAAAAAGACAGAAATGTTGCTACTGTTGCTATGGGTACTTGAAATGTAAGACTGTAGCAATGACTATAAATGAATGAATTCTAAGAATTAGCTTGGTACTATTAACTTATCCTATCCTCCGGAGTATCACAAGTCAAATGAACTAAAACAACTTAAGAATCTAAGTGATCTTGCATTCACGAAATAACTGCAACAACAATAATAACATGCAAGAAATAATGTGAAGGACAGTTATCCTAAGTTGCCCTTGATTAGGTGACTGCCTCACTGCTTTTAACTCAAATCTAGTTCTCTAAATCAACACAATCATATTGATTCTAACATGCAACACATAATCTTTTCAAATCACATAAAATCTTGTTGAACTATAGTATTCATAACTCATAATCAAAATAACATTGTCTGCATAATTTGGAAAAGATTCAGATTGCTATATCTGCGACAGAGAAAAAATTATTCAAACTAAACTTAACTAACTAACTTCTACCTCAACCATCGAACCATACATATAGGCATGGGGGAGTTTATTGAAATAGGTCTCTTAACTATAAACATAAAACACCACTCTGTATGAACTAGAGTGTAATGAATGCTAACAACAATAACTGAGAAAGGAGAGAAGTGTCCTAATAAAATTAGAACTCTCTATTGAAACAGGGGAACATGGACTGATTGAACAAGTCTTGTTGGTCTTCTAGCTGTAATAGAATCCTTCAAGCTTCTAGTCATCTTTATTGATTACTATCATGACATGTGATTATCTCCATCAAGTGTCTTCATGCCTTGGTTGCTGCACTTAGTTGAGTCTGGAACTTCCCCTGCTTTGCTGCCTAGAAATGTTGTGGCTGTAGGCTGCACCTTGCAGTTGCTGCGGGTTACAATCATTCCTCTTTTAGCTATAGGAGTTAGTCCATAAACATGTACAAAATACTAACAACCATAATCAACACAAACATTATCTACAATCCATACATTCCCACATATAACATACAATTTCATCATATTATAATCATATCTCCATATACTTAATTAACCAAGTTCAAGTCTACATAATGATCATAAAGGATAACATAACATAGAAATATGCTTAAGATAATGTCTGGGAATGTATTTCAACTTGCATAAAACTATAAGAAATTAGGCTAATAACTAGGCTCATCACACCCCCCAACTATCCATTTGCTTGTCCTCAAGCAAATCAATTAAGGCTGTGTTGATGATTGTTTTGATGCAATCATAACAATAAGTTAAAATTCACATATAATGAACTGAAACTATACTTGAAAGATAAGAAGGAATCATTTGAGATTCAACTAATCCCAAGTCTACAATGGTTCGGTTGGTCAAGTTCAGTTGGTCAATGTGAAGCTGTAATGTTCAAGGGGCCTTACGTAGTTTAGATTTTCTTTGGTGGTTTACTGGACTAATAATATGCAAAAGAATCATAGATTTCAACAAGTATTTTGTTCATTTGCATACAAGTGTTACTGTGCTGCAAGTTTTAGATGGTTTTTCTTGAATTATTGCAGCTTTCTTCTTTATACATTTATGAAAACTGTCTACTTTTAACTCTGTTATTGCATGTTTCTTCAAATTTGAGACAATTTCCTTTAGATTTCTACGTTTTCAGCTAAATATTTCAGATGGGTTGGGAAAAGTTAGAAAGATCTAATCTATACCTCATTTAATCTACCAAAGGATCTAATTGTTCTGTTATGCACTATGTAAATACTACAATAATTTGATCAAATCCACAGTAAAAACCTTAAATGCAAGTTCTGAGCATTTTCACAAACATACATTTAAAATTGCAAGCTCTCAAAGAAAATATTTCAAAACACAAAGAAGAGCAGGAGAACACTCAGAAGATAGATGCAGAACTCCAGATTCTATTGTATTAGAAACGAATAGTCATACATGATTTACAATGTAGGAATGACTCTTAGTTTCATTGATCATACTACAGAGAACTTACAAGCTTTACAGATACAGTAAGGCAGCCAGACATTCCACGCACACCTTACTGCAGACAAACAGGCAACCTCCTTCTTCTACTTCTAAATTATGCTAAGCTAACTCACTGTGTGCTTCTAAAAAAAAAAAAATCCCTGTTGTAGCCCCTGTTGTAAAATATTACAATGTAGAGAGGCACAATATAAAGACATTCTGATTGTCCTCACTACAGCAGAAACCTAACTGAACCCCTGGTTACAGCAATAAATACAGGTGAACCAGCTCTTCCAAAATATCTCTGAGCAGTGTCAAATCTGGGCGAAATATTGCCCCTTCTAAGAAGTTCCGGCAGCTTGGCAATAACTTTTGTTTGTCTGTTGCAGTAATACCTTCAGCTGCAACTCTGTCCTCCATTGGTTTGGCCTTGACTTCTTCGCACTTCATCTTTACTTCCTGCTCCTGAGATTGGATTTCCTTCCTCCATGATGTCACTGTGATCAAGTTCCAACTGCTTCCTCAACTGCAAGCCTGCAAGACAAGACAAGCAATAAGTATCAAATTTTCCAAATGAACAGTAGGGAACCAAAAATATCTATTTAAATCAGGATGACCATGCAAAAATGTGGAAATCGGGTCCAAAATTAGCAGAAACTGCGTTCAAAATGTACACAGACTGTTCAAAACCCATCAGGTCAACTATCGCTGACCGGGAAAATGCCACGGGTGCCAAAAGAAATGGTTTAAAACTCTATCGCATTCCATTTCCCGCCCATTGGCGTGACAAACACTATCGGCGCATCCAAAAATACTCGGGCCGATCACTATGGTTTGGCCGATGGCCTCTTCGTTCATCTTCCATTCGGCAGGTATTTCTCTTCATCGGCAAGAGTTTCGCCATCGGCGAACTCTAAAACCCTTCCGCCGATCACTCCTTTCTTACCGATGTCCCCTTTGCTCATCCTCCATCGGCGTGAGATCACCCATCGGCGAACTCCAAACCTCCTGCGCCGATGCTACTACTTTGGCCGATGTTCATTTCATCGGCGAGAGTTTCACCAATGTCAGTTGTTAGTTCCATCGGCGAGAGAATCTTTTCCGCCGATGCCCATACCTTGGCCGATGCTCTTTCATCGGCCTGACTCCTGCCGACGACCCTTTCGTTGATTGCCATCGGCGAGAGATCGCCCATCGGCGCCTCATGATTTCCCTCCGCCGATGGCCTTACCTTGGTCGATACCCTTTCGGCGAGAGTGCTGCCGATATCATTCATTTCATATTCGGCCAAGTCCTTTTCCACTTATTGACGTGACTTCGCCCATCAGTGAAAGCCCAAAGCATTGCTCCGATAGCTAATATTATGCTGATGACAATGTCACCAACGAGAGACTCCATTTCGGTGGAACACTTCAAAACTCCACCGATGGCAACTGTTATGCCGACGCGCATAACATACTTCGCTGTAATGTATTAAGGTATGCATGAAATACATTTTAT
This sequence comes from Cunninghamia lanceolata, assembly GCA_027924645.1. NCBI lineage: Eukaryota > Viridiplantae > Streptophyta > Pinopsida > Cupressales > Cupressaceae > Cunninghamia > Cunninghamia lanceolata. Next base: position 140,509 of record BSBN01000416.1, on the reverse strand, counting down.
GCTCAATACCAAATGTATTAATTCTGCAAAATAACCCCTTGGGTTTGTCATTTTAAGTGCACCTATGCATTTTTCTGTCAAACAGGCAATTGTGAGATACAGAGTGGAACCCAGACAAAATTGCCCACAACCCGGAACCACTAAATATGAATATTTCAAAATTTATAACGAATGCCAACAAGAAAAAAAGGCAAACAATTGACTGTATATTATGCAAAACCTGATAGTTCATTTTACCAAATCGATCATAACTCGCAAAATATGATGAATCCTACGATGGTTCAAAAAGCAACCTTGGCTCATTTTTCACAAGGAATCCAACCACATTATGCAAGGGTACTAAAAATGCATTTTTCTGTATTTTTAACAAGGTTTGCAAATTTGACTCTCTTTTCCCTTACCGCCAGACAGAACAAACACAAGCAGAAGCAAAAAAGCAAAGCAACAACAGGGGTCCTCATTTTGCTGAGGGGCAAAATGGGGCGTGTTGTAAACATCACAACAACTAGCAACCAAAACAAAACAATTAAATTTAGAGTGTTCAAGGAAACTAGATGAAATGAACTCATAACTTCCGACTATCCCTCCTGCAAATTACTATTCAGCTTGAGACTCAAAGTATTCAATAAAGATGCATGAATTTCCATTTTCAGTTTAGTTGTGTGCACGTGATTAATTATCCTCATCTTGAAGATCGGTTGAACAAACCAGTGACTGACATTAGCCTACGTAGGTGAGGATATTCCCTCATAGCCGACCGGATAGAGCCTTGCTGCCAGCGAGCGTCCATAGCCCCGGCAAGGTTATCGTTACAATTCTCCTAAGTAGAGCCCCACTGCCAGCGAGCGTCCATAGCCCCGGTAGAGTTACTTAGATGGCTTAATCTAGATTTTTAGTATAATCCGCTTTATTTATTTATTTATTTTTATTTTCTAATTTTGAAAGACTTCATAAGATATAACAATTTGTAACTTCATGATGCAAGGAGTGGACACTTGCTGAAATTAAGCTGAGAATTGTAATGGTAGCAAGGGTGACCTCTGATTTTTCACCTAATATCTACACTGGTAAGTTCAACAAACCCAAGGATTTTAGGTGTGTCATCGTGAAAAACTTGCTTCGAATTCTCAATCACATTTATTGAATACAAAACTTCAGAAGATGAACAACTCTCTACATTCATGACAGTAACAAGTTATGTGTAAATTGTAAATGATTAACTTGAATATCCTAAATTTTATACTGTTTTGAATGGTTGCTAGTTTTGCTCCTTAATACTCTAAAGTAAAATAAAGATCCCTGCTGAAGAGACAACAAACAAACCAAACAAACAGGCTGTACAAACAACACAACAAAAGAAAAACTGTACAAACAGAAAGAAACAAAAAGCAAAAAACAAACAGAAGACAAACTATACAAACAGCCAACCCAAAAGAAAACACAAAAGAAGAACTGTACATTATCCACAGCACTTTACATTAAGAAAAAAGGACTGCCCCCCCCTCTTTTACCTCAAGCCTGGAAGTAGTGTTTCAAATGCTGGCCATTAACTGGTAATGACATATCTTCTCCAGTCAAGGTTTTAAGTCCAAAGGTGTTATCTCCTATTATTTCTGAGACTTGTAATGGACCCAGCCATAATTTATCGAATTTTCCATGGCTTCCTTTCTTTTCATGTGCTTTGTCCCAGCACAACACTAAGTCTGATATCCTAAATGTCTTGACTCTTGCCCTTTTGTCAAACCACCTCTTAACAACCACTTGGTGTTTGGCAAACCTCTCGAGGGCTTGACCTCTTTTCTCCTCTAGTTGTAACATTTGCACTATTCTGGCTTCCCTATGGTTATCAAAGCCTAGATATTCATTGGCAAATTTCCAGGTTGGTATTCTCAGATTAACTGGAAGTATGGGATCAGTCCCATAAACTAAGTGATAAGGTGCGCTACCTAAAGCTATTTTAAACTTGGTCCTGTCTACCCATAATGCATATCTTAACAGGGTATTCCACTCTCTAGGACTTTTGGCAATTAACCTCTTGATTATGTCTAATAAAATTTTGTTTGTTGATTCAGCCAGTCCATTACCTTGAGGGTAATAATTTGAAGAAAACCTTAGAATAATCCCATATTCAAATGCCCATTTAGAAAATTTTAAAGAAGAGAAAGCAGGGTCGTTATCACATACCAATGAATAGGGCGTTCCAAACCTGGTGATAATGTTTTCTTCAAGGAACTTGATAACTACCTCAATTGTGGAAAATTTGCAGCAGGTGGCCTCAATCCACCTTGTACAATAGTCTGTTACCGTCAATATAAATCTGTGTCCTGTAGAAGATGGGGGATTGATGACTCCGATAAAATCCAAGCCCCATTGTGCAAACGGTCTGGATTCGATCACAGGTTGCAGTGGATTGGCCGGATTTCTCCCTTTGTCTACTGCAGTCTGACAGGTGTGGCAACTTCTGATGTGACTCTTAGTATCTTTGAACATAGTGGGCCAGTAATAGCCCGCCCTCAGTATTTTGTGCGTTGTAGCTAATGGGAACCATGGCCGGTTCCGTACTTGTCATGTAGTTCTGTCAACACTATCAGCTTCAGTTCTGTTTATGCATCTCAGATAAATTCCATCATGGTTCTTCCTGAATAGAAGACCTCCTTGCACCATATAATTTTGTGCCTTAATCTTCAAAGCTCTCCTTTGAGAAGCCTTCATCTTGCTTGGGTACTTTCCAGCTATTAGGAGGGTGCTTAAATCATTGTACCAGCCTGATGCGTCTTGGGAATTCAATACATATTGTTGTTTTATTAGATTTGGATCCATGTTTGCTATTGTCTGCACCAACGCCTGCCCTCTGACCAGCTTTGCGGGAATGATCTCCATGTCAAATTCTTGCAGTGTGGTGATCCATTTGGCTCTTTTTTCTCCAGGCTCATTTTGCATCAGCAACATTTTTACTGCTGCATCTGGTACTATGGCTTTGATCTGGCTACGCAGAATGTAGTGTCTAAATTTTTTCACAGCCTTTACTAATGCGAATGCCTGTCTTTCGATATCTAGATATCTCAGTTGTGCATCCTTCAGAGGCGCACTCATAAATGCTATGGGCCTCTCTTCATTATTTTCACCTTTCTGTGTCAAGGCAGCTGCGACAGAATGAGAAGATGCAAAGGAGTAGATGTAAAACGGGCTTATGTAGTCTGGACTTGCCAATACAGGGGCATCAGAAATTACCTCCTTGATATCTTCAAATGCAGCTTTGGCCACTGGCGTCCATTCCATCTGTGCATCTTTCTTCAACATAGCATTCAACGGCTGCACGATCTCTGCAAAACCTGTTATAAACTTCCGAACAAAGTTAATTTTACCAAAAAATGATTTCAACTCTTTCCTACTGTTTGGTATTTGCAAATTTTTTATGGATTCTATTCTATCCGGATCAATTGAAATTCCATTTTCAGAAATGACATGGCCTAATAATTTACCTTCAGTTACGCCAAATATACATTTCTTAGGATTAAGGGAAATCCCATACCTTTCACATCGCTTGAGTACTTTTCTGAGGTCTTCAGCGTGGGTGGATGCATCCTTGGAATACACAGTTAAATCATCCATATACACAACAATGCATTTACCTGATAATCCACGGAATGCAACGTCCATGGCCCTCTGAAAAGTGGCACCTGCATTGATCAGTCCAAAAGGCATTCTTCTATACGCATAATTTCCCCATTTGCAAGTGAAGGTGGTTTTTAGTCTATCTTCTCTATCAATTAAGACCTGATTATAACCTGAAAAACCATCTAAAAAAGACATCATCTTTGCACCATTTACTGCTTGCAGTACTTCGTCTATTGGGGGCAAAGGATAATTATCCTTTTCAAATGCCTTGTTTAAATTTCTAAAGTCTACACACAACCTGATGTCTCTGTTTTTTTTCCTAACTGGTACTAAGTTAGCTACCCAGACAGAATGTCTGACTGGAAAAATTATTCCAGTGGACAGTAATTTTTTAACTTCCTTAAAGATTAAAGGCTCTAGAATGGCATTTACAGGCCTCTGTTTCTGCCTAAATGGTTTGACTTCTTTTCTTAAAGGTATTACGTGAGTTATGATGGACTCATCAAATGTTTTCAAGTCTTCATAAGTCCATGCTATGACATGTTTATATTCTTTCAGAACGTCTAGAACCTCTTTTCTAATTTTCTCAGAGCAAGCTTTCCCAATTAGTACACTTTGTGGATTTAGCTCAGTCCCTAAGTTATGTAAATCACATCTACCCCCTTCTATTTTGGGTAAGTCTTTCTGTCTTATTACTCCGTTGAAGTCAAAGATGTGTTCTAATTTAATTACTCCTTTTGGTAAGAAGTTGCTCTTTAAGTTGATCATATCTTCTTCGTCCCATGTTACTTCAGGCCTTTCTTGTTCATCAATGATTTGGGCCTCAAATGCCTCATTACAAGTCAGAAAATTAATAATTTGCTGATCCCTTCCAAATACCTAAAAGTGTGTAACGTTGTCTGGTATACTGGGCACGTTAACTAGCTCAACAACAAATCATCTTAATCCTGATAGTGTCAATGGTTCTAATGTACTAGCAGCAACTGCTAACGCATCCGGCCTGTGGTTCAGCTCTCTAGGAATGTGCTCTATGTTAAAAGCATCAAACGAATCCATTAAACCCCATACTCTATGTCTGTAACTAATCATTTTCTTATAATTGCAGGCATATAATTTCCTCACTTGTCTGACTACTAATTCAGAGTCTGAAAATACTCTGATGGTTTTTACCCCTTTCTTGATGGCCATGACAAGTCCTAAAATTAGGGCCTCATATTCAGCAATATTGTTAGTGCAGGAAAATTGTAATCTATATGCTGCCAAATGTGATTTACCTTGAGGATCTATGAGTTCAATACCCGCACCTGCGCCCTGTTTTGATTTGGACCCATCACATTTTAACATCCACATGCCATCTTTACTTTTCTGATCTTTTACCTTGGCATACTTTGTCCCTTTTATTGCTTGTGGGGTGTTGTCTTGTTTATTCATGGGCTTTTCCGTTTGGTTATCTTGCATATGTGTGTTTTTAGTTTGCAACTCAGAAAGATAACTACCCTTGTCCTCTATTTCTTTTCCTAAATCTAGAATCAAGGCATCTATATTATCCTGAACATATCTCTGTGTTGGATCAGGATTCTCATTTTCCTCTTGTGACTCTACCCTCCCTATGCACTTTTTGTATTCATATTCAATGATGTCTTTGCATATTTCACAATTCTCCTCAGAATGTTGCCTATCATGGACTCTACACCTACTTTTGTATAACTTACATTGGACTGGGAGATTGTGTGTAACGCACTCCTCCACCTCTCGTCTAATGGCATGACCAAATTTGTCTATTGCATTGTTTTCTTCATCTGAAGAATTTCTGTCAGATTCAATGAATAGTGCCATTCTATTGCTGACACACTTCTTTCTAATGTTTAACATCATAATCTCTTCAATCTGCATCCCATTGTTGGTAATTCTATAGACACCTGGTTCAACAGCAGCATATAATATTTCATTAGTTTGATTATACTCTGTTATCATATGTTTCATTCTGGGCTCTGCCTCTATTCTGATCTGGTTTGGGATGCCTCTCCACGGTAACCACATGTGTGAAAAGTCAGTAGCCATATATCCGTTTAATGTCTTGGACCAATCCCTACTTAGCAACATTCCATAATTTACGGGTATATCCACTACTTGAATGTCAATGATTTGGCTTACCCTAGGGTCTGAAGCTAATTGCACTTGAATGTTCATGAGTTCTCCTATCACGCTAACCTCGGTCTTATCTAATTGCATGACAACCTTGGCAGATTTGGTGGGAGTCAGCCCGAGAGTTTTACATATTCCTAAGGGCATTACGTTGGCTGAAGCACCAGAATCTACCATGCAATTGTGTATATTCTTCCCACACAACCTAACAGTTAACAAGAAAGGGTGAGTATCCCTCTTATCCGCATGTATTACTACATTTGTATTGGAAGGCTGCTTAACTTTCTTACCTTTCTCCTTAGGTGGTGAATCACTATTAGGAACAGTTATATCAGCAGACACCCTGTTTGTTATAGATGTATCCAGGGATTTTAAAAAAGCATTTCTGATCCATGGGGTCTTCAATAATTCACTTAGAGGTATACTGACCTTAATTTTCTTTATTTCCTCTGATAAGTAATTCATTAATCTTGTTGTCTCTATTGCTTCTGTCTTACTTGTTTGATCCTTTTGCACTGTTGTTCCATTATTTGTGTGCTGACTAGCTTTAAGTGTGGCAGGATTGTTGCTAGCATTCTGATCTGGGGGTGTATTGATGTTATTCAGAGGAGTGGAAGTGGTGAAAGGTCCTCCCGGCCTAGGGTTGTTCCTCAAATTGTAGGTGTGGCTTTTATTTGTTTGTTGAAAGGCCTGCACCTCTTCTGTTTCATTTAATATCTCATTTTCAGATTCAAAAGGAAACTGAAAAGCATTTAACACAAAGGCTGATTCAGGATAAAGACTTTCACAACAGCATGGTTCATCCTCTAGCAATTCATCTTCTTTCTCTTCTGCAGTTGCAAAGGTAAACGTTTCTAAGACTAATGCTGTATCATATTCTGAGGGTACTACCTCATTACCCTTAGGAACGAGAAATTCAGAGGTAGGAGGTTGTACATCTATGTTGAAAATACTAGCTGCCAAGTGGAATTGTGGACAGTCTTGCTCAGCATGGGCATTGGTATTGTGAAATCTGCACCAATTTTTGGGTGCTGTACTGGCCATTTGTATGCTAGTCATTTGTTTTGTACCATGATTATCTGTATTCTCAAAAGGAGAAGCCAGAGTACCGTTGTTGGGCCCAGTGTTCCATGTCTTGGGTGGCCTAGGTTGATTCTGATTTCTGTTATTATTGCCCCAGGTCCTATTATCTATCACTAGCCCCCTATTTTGCATTGGTTGCCCCTGACTGGGGCCTTGATGCTGATTGTAGTTTTGGTTTTGATTGTACTGCTGATTTTGATTGAGACTATAATTCTGATTTTGGCCTTGGTTGTGATTTTGATGTGGATTGTAGTTTTGGTTGCTTCTTCCATAGAGGTTCTCATTTCTTAGCTGTGTCACCTCGGTTGTTAATCTTTTCAAATGTGCAGTAATTTCTTTGATTTCTTCCCTATCCTCTTGTGCTTTTGCCACAGTTACATCCCTAGGAATTTGGAAGAAAGGCTGACCATTATTTTGACTGTTATTGGAAGTACTAGCCGTGTAAGGAGCTATAGCTTGGATTGGAGTAGGATTATACACAGGTGTGTAAGAAGGAACCGGATTTACTAGTGGAGTGTGCTGCACAGGGACTCCATTCCATGGGTGTGCCTGATTCTGCACCCCAAAATTTCCTCCATTGACAAATGGACTATAAGTTGTATGCCTCATTTCTTGGTTCACTGAGGCTACCTCTTTATAGGCTTTGGATATTGAATCTATGTCAGGTTTTCTTTTGACAAACATGGCAGTTAAGGGATCTAAGGCAGCATAGTACATAGCCAACAAGGGAGCATCATCTATGGTATAAGGGGGTACCAGCCTAGAATAGGCCTTTTGAAATCTGTCGTTGAAATTATCAATTAGCTCTCCCTCACCTCGTTTTATAGCAGCCAATTTATGATACAAAGCGCAAGGGTCAATGGGTCCTCTAAATCTTGACAGAAATGCTTCTTCCATAAGTGCCCAGGAAGAAATGTAACCATTGGGTAAGTTTACGTACCAGCTAGAGGCCTGCTCATTAAAGGTGTAAGGAAACAATCTACACACAACATCCTCGTGCTCTAACATAGCCCTAAAACATGCTTCCTTAAATATTCTAATATGATCTTCTGGGTCCTGATGCAACTGGTATTTGGGACATATCTTTTCCAGATTTTTTGGCATCTCATGATAATCATTGAAGAGTATGGGAGAATTGACATCGAAATAAGCCATTGCAGGTGTTTGAGCTTGACTTGAACTTGCAGGAATACCTGGATTGATTGGTGGATTAGGATTTACAGGAGGATTGAGACCTCCAGGAGTGCCTGAACCAAGATTTAAAGATCTGAACAGTGATCTGTCAGGACTTACAATACTACAGATGTTAAAAGGTGACCTAGGAGGTGTTCCAGATGAACTTCCTGCTTGCAATATCTTTGGATTCCAAATTAAAGGGTTTTTACTTCGCCTTGTATCAGGTAGTTGCACAAATATATCTCCTGAACTGGATCTAGACCTAGTCACTCTATTACTGTCGTTAGCCAGTTTGAAATGAAACCTAACTTAGGAAGGCCCTCCTTCTAGCGCCAGAAAATTGTTGATGATTGTTTTGATGCAATCATAACAATAAGTTAAAATTCACATATAATGAACTGAAACTATACTTGAAAGATAAGAAGGAATCATTTGAGATTCAACTAATCCCAAGTCTACAATGGTTCGGTTGGTCAAGTTCAGTTGGTCAATGTGAAGCTGTAATGTTCAAGGGGCCTTACGTAGTTTAGAGTTTCTTTGGTGGTTTACTGGACTAAGAATATGCAAAAGAATCATAGATTTCAACAAGTATTTTGTTCATTTGCATACAAGTGTTACTGTGTTGCAAGTTTTAGATGGTTTTTCTTGAATTATTGCAGCTTTCTTCTTTATACATTTATGAAAACTGTCTACTTTTAACTCTGTTATTGCATGTTTCTTCAAATTTGAGACAATTTCCTTTAGATTTCTACGTTTTCAGCTAAATATTTCAGATGGGTTGGGAAAAGTTAGAAAGATCTAATCTATACCTCATTTAATCTACCGAAGGATCTAATTGTTCTGTTATGCACTATGTAAATACTACAATAATTTGATCAAATCCACAGTAAAAACCTTAAATGCAAGTTCTGAGCATTTTCACAAACATACATTTAAAATTGCAAGCTCTCAAAGAAAATATTTCAAAACACAAAGAAGAGCAGGAGAACACTCAGAAGATAGATGCAGAACTCTAGATTCTATTGTATTAGAAATGAATAGTCATACATGATTTACAATGTAGGAATGACTCTTAGTTTCATTGATCATACTACAGAGAACTTACAAGCTTTACAGATACAGTAAGGCAGCCAGACATTCCACGTGCACCTTACTGCAGACAAACAGGCGACCTCCTTCTTCTACTTCTAAATTATGCTAAGCTAACTCACTGTGTGCTTCTAAAAAAAAAATCCCTGTTGTAGCCCCTGTTGTAAAATATTACAATGTAGAGAGGCACAATATAAAGACATTCTGATTGTCCTCACTACAGCAGAAACCTAACTGAACCCCTGGTTCAAACCCCTGGTTACAGCAATAAATACAGGTGAACCAGCTCTTCCAAAATATCTCTGAGCAGTGTCAAATCTGGGCGAAATATTGCCCCTTCTAAGAAGTTCCGGCAGCTTGGCAATAACTTTTGTTTGTCTGTTGCAGTAATACCTTCAGCTACAACTCTGTCCTCCATTGGTTTGGCCTTGACTTCTTCGCACTTCATCTTTACTTCCTGCTCCTGAGATTGGATTTCCTTCCTCCATGATGTCACTGTGATCAAGTTCCAGCTGCTTCCTCAACTGCAAGCCTGCAAGACAAGACAAGCAATAAGTATCAAATTTTCCAAATGAACAGTAGGGAACCAAAAATATCTGTTTAAATCAGGGTGACCATGCAAAAATGTGGAAATCGGGTCCAAAATTAGCAGAAACTGCGTTCAAAATGTACACAGACTATTCAAAACCCATCGGGTCAACTATCGCTGACCGGGAAAATGCCACGGGCGCCAAAAGAAATGGTTTAAAACTCTATCGCATTCCATTTCCCGCCCATCGGCGTGACAAACACTATCGGCGCGTCCAAAAATACTCGGGCCGATCACTATGGTTTGGCCGATGGCCTCTTCGTTCATCCTCCATTCGGCAGGTATTTCTCTTCATCGGCAAGAGTTTCGCCATCGGCGAACTCTAAAACCCTTCCGCCGATCACTCCTTTCTTACCGATGTCCCCTTTGCTCATCCTCCATCGGCGTGAGATCGCCCATTGGGGAACTCCAAACCTCCTGCGCCGATGCTACTACTTTGGCCGATGTTCATTTCATCGGCGAGAGTTTCACTGATGTCAGTTGTTAGTTCCATCGGCGAGAGATTCGCCATCGGCGAACTCCAAATCTTTTCCGCCGATGCCCATACCTTGGCCGATGCTCTTTCGTCGGCCTGACTCCTGCCGACGACCCTTTTGTTGATTGCCATCGGCGAGAGATCGCCCATCGACGCCTCATGATTTCCCTCCGCCGATGGCCTTACCTTGGCCGATACCCTTATCGGCGAGAGTGCTGCTGATATCATTCATTTCATATTCGGCCAAGTCCTTTTCCACTTATCGACGTGACTTCGCCCATCGGCGAAAGCCCAAAGCATTGCTCCGATAGCTAATATTATGCCGATGACAATGTCATCGGCGAGAGACTCCATTTCGGTGGAACACTTCAAAACTCCACCGATGGCAACTGTTATGCCGACGCGCATAACATACTTCGCTGTAATGTATTAAGGTATGCATGAAATACATTTTATGCTCAATACCAAATGTATTAATTCTGCAAAATAACCCCTTGGGTTTGTCATTTTAAGTGCACCTATGCATTTTTCTGTCAAACAGGCAATTGTGAGATACAGAGTGGAACCCAGACAAAATTGCCCACAACCCGGAACCACTAAATATGAATATTTCAAAATTTATAACGAATGCCAACAAGAAAAAAAGGCAAACAATTGACTGTATATTATGCAAAACCTGATAGTTCATTTTACCAAATCGATCATAACTCGCAAAATATGATGAATCCTACGATGGTTCAAAAAGCAACCTTGGCTCATTTTTCACAAGGAATCCAACCACATTATGCAAGGGTACTAAAAATGCATTTTTCTGTATTTTTAACAAGGTTTGCAAATTTGACTCTCTTTTCCCTTACCACCAGACAGAACAAACACAAGCAGAAGCAAAAAAGCAAAGCAACAGCAGGGGTCCTCATTTTGCTGAGGGGCAAAATGGGGCGTGTTGTGAACATCACAACAGGCTGTAGGTTGTAATGCAAGGTGATCTCTCTGAAATTTGCAACAGTACCTACTCCCTTGATCTGCTCCAAATAAAAGCCATTATTGTATGCCAATTTGTTCATTCTAGAGACCTCTTTTTTCACACACTCTGCACTCCTCTTCCTAGTCCAATGTGGCATTGGATATAGAAGCATAGGGGGTTGGAAAGTAAGTGGTATCCAGCTCAGTCCTTATCCCTTGGCAATGTCCATGTATTTCCTAACTCTTTCAAACATAGCCATGAAGTTATGAACGGAATGGGGTTCTTTCTTTTGTAACTCTGGAGTCAAATTGTTCCACCTATCGTGTACATGCTGATGAGAGTGATGAATGAGCCCAACTGTTAAATGTTGAATCCTGTCATAATCCTATAGACTTAAATTCATGATCTTCCTTTCCACACCCTTGTGTTCCAAGAGCTATCTCCATTTTGCAATGATTAACTCTGGGATTTCAGATTCTCTTCTAATTGGGAGGGCAATGGATTTTTCTTTTTCTATGTAAGCTTGCATGATTTCCCCTCTCAATTTCTCATTCTTGAAGTAAGAGGCTAGTGCTCTTACCTGTAAATCCCCCACATAAATCAATGGATTCCATTCAGCATCCTCAGATACAACATAATTATGTAAGTAAAACTCACATAGATGGTATTGTTCTTCAGGTGTGGCGGTAGCAAAAACTTTTAGGAAGGTCATTTTCCCACTCATTACAATTGGTTTATTACTGATCAATTTACTGAACTGGTAACTCAAAAAAATTTCCTGTAGAAACAAGGCATAGGTCCTAGCTGGGGGTCTAAATTTGACAATCTGAGCAGCTTTGTCTACTATTTCCTCCATTCTAACTGCTAGCCTTCCCAACTCAATATCTTTCCTCTCTAGTGCCTTGGTGTGTTCTACAATCATGGTTTCTTTTTCTCTTTTCCATTCTTCTTTTTGTTTAGAGAAATCTTGAGTAACCTTCCATAGCTAGTATCCCAGGGACACAACTGTATGACAAGTTGGGGTTTTACAATAGGGAGTGTTTTCTCTTCATCCACTAATTCCTTATTTCCTACAACTACTATGGCTAGCTCTGCAAGGATGTCTAGTTTTGACCCTTCATCATAAGTGTTAACTTTTTCTGCCAACTCTTGTATCTTTGCTTCTCTCTCTTTGTCCCTATGTTCATAAGTTTTGATCAATTCTTCTAGCTGTTTTATTCTTTCAAAGGCTTCTTGCAGTTCTCTTCTTATATTCTGATCTTCAATCAATAACTCCTCATCCCTTAAAGGTTGTTCATCACCACCCCCTGTGAACTCATATTCCTCATTATCAGGGTTGTCTGGGGTTTTCTTCCTAGCTTTCTTAGCAATAAAAATGTCCTCTGATTCAAATTCAGAGGTAGAAGACATACCATTTTGTTTTTATAGGGGCTTGTACATTCTCAATCATATTGACTTCTGGTTCATTACCAGTTTCTACTTCTACAACATCCTCCTTCTCTTTTCCAGGATTCTCAACAGCACTCCTCATAACACCCTTCTTCTTTAGGCGGTGTGAATGCCTCAAAGGTGTGGATTTCTCTTTTGACCTTTTTGTAGGCTCAAAAGAAGAACCACCCTTCTTCTTCCTGGTTCTTGGTGTTTTGGTACTAGGTGTCTTACTAGAGGATGGGGTCTGATTTGCCTCTTCCACTGGGGTTTGATTCATTTCTTCCATTATGGGTTGGTCAGATGCTTCATTTGGCAAAATTGGCATATCTTGTTCTCCTATTTCTTCTACGATGTGGGTAGGTGAAGCAGTAGGTGAAACAGGGTTTTCTCTCAAGGATGTAGTAGGTGACTCTACATTCTCTAGTGCTACTGGCTCATTAAGGATGTCATTAATGTTTCTGCATTTCAAGAATCTTTTCCAAGGCACATGTGGATACTGCATCCTAAGGCTTCTCTTTACTAACAAAGTGACCAAACAATCATGGGATAATGTTGATTTATTTGACTTTCTTTGATATGCATATCCCATTCTCTTTAAGAAATTATATAGGAAATTTGGCACATTAACTACTCTATTATGGCAAAGATGACTTAATAATTAAAAATGCACAGTGTATAACATGGACTACCTAGCATCACAAGTAAGGTATTTGATAATATGCATGGCACAAGAAGTCCATAATTCTGGAAGTGATAGTCTTTTAGTACCTTGTGATGTGGATTCTAGTTGCTCGCCTGCCTCACTGAATTCATCTCTTGTAGCTATTGCATCTGCTTTGATGGGGAACTCTTCACCATTTTTGGGTAAACCAGATACCTCAGCAATTGCTGCTTCCAAAGCATCCACTATCAGACCTTTTATAGTAGCTTCATCATGGTAGAGTGAGGCTACAAATTGCCTCGTCATACCTTCATTGAATTCTGTGAGCCTTAGAAAATAGTCAATCCATCCTACCTATGTAAAGATTGGCAAGGTTAATTGGTCTCCCAGTACCACATCATGTACTGTAGGTTCTCGTCTAATGAGGTCTCCTCCCATATTGCCAAATTGAATTTCAAATTTAAATTCTCCACAACCCTTCTACGAACCCTCTGTTATATATGCTTGCACTTTTAATTTCAATAACCCTGCACTTCCAATAACCCCCTGTATATTCCCTTGCTATATTATACATGTATGCATCAACTCACACCAACCTGAACTAACAAACCAACTTGAACCAACTTGGAACTGTGGGAAATTAGGGAATTTAGTAGACAAAAGGTCTAGACATAAGAATGCAAAGGAAGAAAAGGTTGTATTATTTGTGTTGTGCAACTGACAATGGCAAACAATCATTGTTTTGAACAAAAACACTATCCCTTCCCCCCAACTAAAATCTTGAAGTGACCTTAGTTCAAGGCTATGTATGGCGAAGAGAAGGATGATAGTATATGGATGTAAGATTACTAATGATAATTTTGTAATATTACATGCGAGCACATATGGAAGCATTGAAATATCTGCATTAAATAATGGAAAGTTAATATTTGTACCTGTTGGAATGAAATGAACCAGACTTTGCATGAGTGGAGCGTTGGAAAATGTGTCTGCAACATAAGTTCAATTGGACAGAACTTATTATTATGAGAAATGGTGGAAATGACATTCTGGCACGTGTGAACCAGCTAATGAATCTTACAGGTGGTGAGATGATGAACAGTGGCTGCATGTACTTGAAAAGTGGAGTACATGGTGTGAAATTTGAATGAGCTGATGGATAGTTGTTGTATGTGAGTGGAGGGAGAGTTGTTGCATGTTCCTTTCCAACAGGTCCCAATGTGTATTATGGCAACATGGAGTTTGTTGCCTTCTATAGGTCCCTACGGCTTATTAAATCAGTCTTCATGATGATGGCGGCATCGATGTTGTGTGTGCATGTGAAGAAAGGAAAGAAATTATACCTGAGTGACCTCAGGAGGTGAGCTGTGTAGGTCACTTGCCGAGTCACTTTGATAATCGGTAGGGTCTTCTTCCATGTTACTACAAGGTGATGATATACTAGTATATGGTTCATGGCTTGGAATAGATCATAAGTTTAGAAAATCATCTTTGTTTGTTGGCCTGGTATAGAGCTTTAATTGGCGGCCATTAACCAAGAGTGAAAATTTGACCTCATCTATGGTCTGCAGTTTAACAGCTCCATTGGCAAAGACCTGGTGTATTTCATAAGGTCCTAACCATCTTGATTGCAATTTGCCCTTATGATCCTTGTACTTTGAATCATATAATAGATCCCAGTCACCCACATGTAATACTTTATTTTTGATGAACTAATCATGCCATTTGGCTCTCTACTTTTGAACTATCTCTGTGTGGTGCATAGATATCATTCTAATCTCATCTAACCCATTGAGAATATGGAGTCTTTCTTGTTATGCTGTTGTCAGATCCATGTCAAGTTCTAGTGCAGTCCTTAGTATCTTATATTCAAATTAGATATGGCTAAAACTGTTGTTTTACCATACACTAACTCATAAGGTTTGAAACTAGTTGTTTTCCATGTGGTTATGTATGCCCATACTTCCTCTGGTAGTCTAGTTGCCCAGTCCCTCCTGTGAATGTTCACTGTTTTGGTCAGAATATTCTCAATTTCTCTATTTGTAACTTCCACCTGCCCATTGGCCTGGGGGTGATAAGGTGTTGATTTTTTATGCTTGACTTGATATTCTTTGACCAGTGTGGAAATAAGTTCAAAAGTGAACTAGGGACCTTGATCAGTGACAATTTCTCTTGGTGCTCCATACCTAGTGCAGATTTCTTCATACAAGAATTTTTCTACATTCCCATCTCTGGCAAATTGGAAGGCCTTGACTTCAACCCATTTTGTTAGATAATCAGTACAAACTAAAATGTACTCATTATTAGAAGCTAGTGAAATTGGCCCAATGAAATCTAGCCCCCATTTGTCAAATGGTGCTAGTGCCATCTATGGTTGCAAAGGCATCTCCCCTGATCTTGTTGGTCTACCTATTCTCTGACATCTGTCACAACTCCTTATATACTTAATTACATCCTTATGAAGAGTTGGCTAATAATAGCTCGTTGTTAAGATCTTGAATGATGTCCTTTTGGCTGCAAAGTGACCCCCACAGGGCTCATCATGACAAGCTTTTAGGTTGTCAAAGACCTCATCTTCTCTTATACATCTCCTCATAATATGGTCTGGACCAGTGTAGAATAAATAACCAACAATCCAAGAATATGGAAAGCTTTTATGCACTAATTGTCTTCTTTCTCTTGGGGAGAAATGTGATGGTATTTGCCCTACTACCAAATAGAATATCAACAAACCATGGTGTGTGTATATTGAGAGAAAAAAATGCTCATCTGGGAAAGAGTCATCCACAACACCTTCTATTTGTGTAGGCAATCTAGACAGAAAATCTACCACCACATTAGCTTTGCCTGGCTTATCCACTATTGTTATATCAAACTCCTGTAGTAAGAGCAACCATCTGACTAGTCTACCCACAACCACATGGTTGTTCATTAAGTACCTGATTGCAGTATGATCTGTATGGATAAAGACCTGGTAACCAATTATATAATGCCTAAACTTGTTGATAGCATAGACAACAGCCAACATCTCTTTTTCCATGATAGTGTAATTGAGCTCTGCTCCTTGTAAGTTTTTACCGATATAATAGATAGCGTACTCCTTATTACCTTATTTCTATCCTAATATATCTCCTATAGCAAAATTAGAAGTATCAGTGTGTATGTGGAAAGATAATGTCCAATTTGGTCCTCTCAAGACAGGAGCTTTTGTCAAAGTTGCCTTAAGTGTGTCAAAAGAGTGCTGACATTCTGTGGTCCAGTCAAATTTTGTGTCCTTTGTGAGCAAAGTAATCAAAGGTGCTGCCAGTTTGCTAAAGTGTTGTATAAACCTCCTATAATAGCCTGCATGGCCAAGAAAACTTCTGACATCTTTTAGTTTCTGCGGTACAAGAAGTGTAGAAATTATCTCAATTTTATTGGGGTCCACCTGAATACCATCACTGGATATAAAGTGTCCTAGAACAACCCCTTGAGTTATCATCATAAAGCATTTTTCATGACTCAGTGATAGATTATGTTCTTGACAACTCTTCAGGACCTTCTGTAGATTACTGAGTGTTGTTTCAAATGTGTCTCCATAGGTGGTGAAATCATCCATGTAGATCTCCATAGAATCATGAGCATAGTCTGAAAAGATACTTAGTACTGCCCTTTAGAAAGTGGTTGGGGCATTGCATAACCCAAAATGAAGGACAAAATAACCATATGTACCCCAAGGGCATGTAAATGTGGTCTTATCTTGGTCCTCTAGAGCTATTTTTATCTAATTATAGCCACTAAAACCATCTAAGAAGGACAAGTACTTTTTACCTGCTAGGGAATCAAGTACTTGGCCAATGAAAGGTGATGGAAAATGATCTTTTCTAGTGGCTCTATTAAGTTCCCTATAATCTATACACACCCTCCACTTGCCTCCTTTCTTAGGGACAATAACTAAAGGTGACATCCATTCACTATCAGAAATAGGGTAAATGAAGCCAGCATCAAGGAGTTTTTGTAGCTCAGTTTTAACTGTCTCGTAAGGCAGGATTCATTCTCCTCAGTGGCTGCCTTATTGGCTTGAAACCATCATTTATATAGATCCTATGCATGCACAAGTCTGGATCAATTCCTTTCATGTCATTGTAATCCCATGCAAAA
The DNA here is from genome assembly GCA_027924645.1 of Cunninghamia lanceolata. Classification (NCBI taxonomy): domain Eukaryota; kingdom Viridiplantae; phylum Streptophyta; class Pinopsida; order Cupressales; family Cupressaceae; genus Cunninghamia; species Cunninghamia lanceolata. The sequence goes on along the minus strand of BSBN01000416.1, from coordinate 123,138 downwards.
GCTGATGCATGTGCCTATAACACAATGTTCAGGGAAGCTTGTTGTTCCTCAGTTAGAGCGTTGTTAATATTCAACATTTTGCATGGCATGATTTCCAATGTTTTAGAAGCTGGTTGGATAGATGATAGGTCACATCCACTTATGTTGGGAACCCATTCCTGAGGTAGTAGAGAGTGGAAAATTGGGATAATTCCTTTGAGGAATGTGCAAGTATGATATTCTACAATAGATCTTGCAAACATGACAAACAGTCTTGTTGCTGCAGGTCCCTACCATAATGGTTCTGTATAATGTGGTCAATTAAGTCATCCTCATCTTGGCTTACTAACAAGGGATTGTGCTCAATGGTCATGAGAGTTTGCAGGGAATAGTGGTCTTCTTCTTCTTCTAAGGTAGGCCATATGATTTGCTCCAGATTGTCATGAGGTTGAGTTGGTGGATAGAGGATCAATTTCTTGATTCTAGTTCTATTTGAGATTATCATGTTTCTAGATCTACAACCTATGAATGCATCTATTGTTGCTACCCATGGTCTACCTAAGATAAGTGGATAACCTGCAAGATTAATTTTTGGTTGTAAAACTATGAAATTTGTAGGGTACTCCCATGAGTCTAATGTTATGACTATGTCTTCAATGATCCCCTCAGGTTTTATTGTTAACCTATCTACCAATTGTAAAATAGTTGGTGTAGGCTTCAGATTTGGTAGTTGAAGTAGTTGCATTGTTTCTTTAGTCATGACATTGATGGCTGCCCCTAAGTCAATCAAGGTATTTTTGATGAGATTTCCATTAATCTTAACATCCACTACTGGACTGCCAGGTTCTGTGTATTTAGGGACAGTTATGTTCCCTAGCATGATATCAGCAAGGTTCCCTAGGACATGAACTGTCTGAGGGCCCTTCTTCTTCCTTCCTAGTTTCTTAAGACAAAGGTCTCTCACTGTCTTGGTGTAAATTGGAATGTCCTTGATAGCTTGGATAAGGGGTATCTTGATACTGGCATTCTTAAGTTGACCCAATAGGTATGTCTCTGCTTGGGTTTGATGTTTTGGAATGGCTAGTCATTCAGAGAAAGGAGGCTCTAGATTTGAGATGGTTTGATTTACCTGATTTGATTTAGGTTCCAGAGGTGAATGGTCAAATGTCTCAGCTATGGGTTGTTCATCCACCACCTCAGTGATTTGGGGAGATGAAGGCCCAGCTAATGTTTTCCCTGACTTGAGGTGGACATCACTCACCTCTACCCCATAAGTGCGGTATTGAATAGCCTCGTTAGTGTATGCCTATTGAACATGCTTGTTATTGGGGTTAGGTGCAGGTTGGACAAATAGTTTTGATGCTCTTGGTGGTTGAGTTGTAGGACTGGATGGATTTGGCATAATGGCTTTCTGTTGTGGCTGAGGAGGTAGCAAGGGTTGTGAGTAATTCATGTTTTGGTTTTGCCATTGCTGTCCCATTTGCCATTGGTTTTGCTGTACTGGCCATTGAGGGTTGTAGTTAGGTCCTTGGAAATTTTATTGGGGCCATACAATTGGTTGTTGTTGATTCCATTTTTGTTGAGGGTTTTGCCATTGGTTTTGGGTATTTGGCCAAGGCTAAGGGTTCCAACTAGAGAAATTATGATGACCTACTGGAAATGATGTATTGAAAGTTAGAGGATCTTGTGGCATACCTTGTCTTTGTTGCCATGGTTTCCTTTGTGCAACATAGTACAGCTAGCCATCTTCACCTTCAATTGGTTGAAAGTGTGGTTTCTATGACTTATCTTTTGTAATACTGGCCACCCTTCTGCACTTGCAATTGGCTTTCCTTTGTCTACAATTGGGATAATATTCAGTGAGTATTACATCAGCCTCCTCTTTCTTCTTCTTCAAGTGTAGAGTATCCAGTTGAGTAGCTAGGTGACTGATAATATCTTCTTTCATGTTGGTCAATAGGTTGCTCAATTCCACCCTTGAAACTAAATTAGATGCCTTGCCAATGGTATATGTTCTCTCTCCCCTTGTCCTCCTGGTGAAAGTCCTTGAGTAGTTTCTGCAAACTCTGCAGACATCTTCAAAGGGTAATTGTGATATATCTCCTGCCCCAATAAGATTAAGGGAATCCATGCAGTCATCATTGACTCCTCTCAAGAATACAAGCTTCAAAGATCCATTTGAGAGTTTATTTTGTGGATTTTTTTTAGGCAAAATTGAAACCCTTCTACATAATCCTCCAATGGTTCATCCTCTTTTTGAGTCATCCTAAAGATATCATCTCTTCTCCTATCAATTCCTCTACAATAATCTTGGTATTCTCTAAGAACTTTGTTTTCATTATGTCCCAATCTGGAATATCATCTTTTCCTAGTCCCATAAACCATCTTAAAGCATTATCCTTCAAAGTAGCAAGAAATACCTTGAGCCTATGAGGATCAGTGGTGTAGTCATAACTTCTACACAGGACATCAAACTCGAACAAGAATGTATCTAGATCTTTAGTAACCAAGCCATAGAAGATTGGTAATGTTGAAGGAGGTATATTCTTCAGAGTAGCAACCCTCTCCTAGTTGGTGATTGGGAACTCAAAGGTCACATGGTCAGGTGGATCATCCACTACATCAGCCATGGTTACGAAGGTTCTTTCTAGATTGTCAATAGATGTTGATGAGAGGGAAGATTCTTTGTCAGTACTACCCTGGCTTTGATCAATGTAGTCACCAATATCTTTTGTAGCTTGTTGGGTTGATGGAAGAAACCTTCCCAAAGCATCTCTCTGCCTCCGCATACAATAGGTATGACTTTGTGTAGTAACAGTTCTTGCACAATGTTAGTGAACTGTTCTAGTATTTGGTGAGGTAAAACCTAAGTGTCCTATCATCTGAAAGTAAAATGTTGAACTAGGAAAGCTTGGAGATAAAAGGAACTGGTCTATGAAAATAGTGCCATCCCTGGCAACGGCGCCAAAAATATAGTGTCTTTATTATGTCTAGTAAACTTGGTGGTAATCACACAATTCAAAGGGATAACCTACTGAACAGTCCACTATTACCCTTGAAAAGACCTTCATTGAATCATCAACCAGGGCTAGTAAGCTTGTGATGGCAATGGCACTGTATGTGCTTTCAAAGATCAAGCTATCTAACTTATCTAGTACAGTATCATAAATCAAAACTACTTAATGGCAAAAGACATAAATGTTGCTACGAGTACTTACAATGTAAGACTGTAACAATGACTGTAAAGGAATTCTAAGAATTAGCTTGGTACTTTTAACTTATCCTATCCTTCGGAGTATCACAAGTCAAATGAACTAAAACAACTTAAGAATCTAAGTGATCTTGCATTCATGAAATAACAGCTACAACAATAATAACATGCAAGAAATAAAGTGAAGGAAAGTTATCTTGAGTGACCCTTGCTCAGGTGATTGCCTCACTGCTTTTAACTGAAATCTAGTTCTCTAAATCAACACAATCATATTGATTCTAACATGCATTACACAATCTTTTCAAATCACATAAAATCTTGTTGAACTATAGTATTCATAACTCATAATCAAAATAACATTGTCTGCATAATCTGGAAAAAATTCATATTGCTATATCTGCGACAGAGCAAAAACTATTCAAACCGAACTTAACTAACTTCTACCTCAACCACTGAACCATACATATAGGCACGAGGGAGTTTATTGAAATAGGTCTCTTAACTGTAAACATGAAACACCACTCCGTATGACCTAGAGTCACTACAACACATCCCTGTGATTAGCTCCTTTTTTTGCTCTGTTTTTTGCTTCCACCCACTGTTTTAATGTATTTTTCTCTAATTTTTAAAAAATGTCGGCGCTATTTATCGGGATGGTGCTTTTTTTGGCATTTTTTGCGCCAATCAGAACAAGTAGGCGCTAAATTAGATGACAAATTGCGCCTAAATTAGAGCTGACTTTAGTGCCAAATTAGCGCCGACTTTAACGTCTAAATTAGCGCTGACTTTAGCGTCATACCTCTAAGCCTCTATGGATTGTGTTGGATCAAAATTTCAGACTTTAAAATTTTTCCATTCTCGCCATAATCCCTAATAAGACATTCTACTTGAACCCAAAAAATATCAGCATTCCCTTATTAGCCCTAAATTCTATACCTCAACCGTAAAATATTTGATGAAAAAATTAGTATAGCTAACATCGGCAAGATGATACTCCGTCGGGGAGACTCAAAATATAGTCTCTTTGATGACCCGAAGGCACAAGCAGACAAAAGGAAAATCACATGAAAACCTGAAGTAATGAGCAAATCGAAGAGACAGAGGATATCAGCAAGAGTCATTCAGCAGTCTCATTGATACCTCAAAAGTCGAACAGATAAGGCACTTTGGTGTGACACCAAAATGTGGCATGATGATCAAATGAAAATATTGATAACCTTTAAGGGATTTGGGATATTGAAGTGATATGGTTTAGAGTCTCACCGATAGAAGGGGTCTCGCCGATGAAAAGATAGTGTAAAGGGTATTTCGAAGAAACTCTACTGTGTCAAAGAGAGGGTTTTGGGGGTCTCTCTGAAAAGGCGACAAAAATAAATTAAAATATCAAAAGGGTGATTTCTTATTCGAGGAGACTCATATTATCAAAGTAATGCCAGTTAGGGTCATACCGATATCCTGAATAATAAATGAAATTGCAAAACACATCACCTCGAAATTAAGTGACAAGACATAAAGGTGGCGATCTAACGCTATGTTTTGGAAAACATTTAAATTCCCTTTGATGATATGAGAAACACAAGCAAGATGCCATTGATTGCACAAAGTTAAGATTGTTGAATGGGAATTCAGAGGGCATTGCAAAGAACAAGTGCAGGGCGTGGATGAATAAGCAATTCAGGACCAGAGCAATTTGTCAGGTAAGTACTACGAATGTGCTTGTATAGATTAGTCTGCATTTATAAATCACAGAGTTGAAACCCAAACATAGTAATAGAATATGTAAGAAACAATTCATAACCCAAAGAGTAAAAGACAAAAAACTGGGGATAGGCATCTAACGGGATTTAATAGACCAATGTCTCGGGTCAAGACAGAAATCCAGAAGAAATGCCCAACTAAACCCACATGCTAAGAAATTTGAATATTTATATAGGGATATTGGGGATATATGGACACCAATCAGAGGGCACGATCTCTTTATCTCCCATTACAGAAAAATGCACAGGCATAAACCCATTTCAAACCCATGGTGGCTAAAATTGGGTAAATTGGTAGTCCCGAATGTGTTTGTAAATGTCCAGTTGATGAAGTTTTTTGTAGAGAAATTCAACCCTAAGACTTGTTATTTTGAATTCAATGATGGGACTAGTTTCTTCCCCATTACCAGAGACTATATAGCCACAATGTTTCAGTTAGACACAAGTTTAGACAAGAAATTCAGAATCAAGGATTTGTTGGTTGAGTACCGCAATATGAGTAGCAATTATAAGAGATGGACGTTACCCTTGCACAGGCCTCGCGGTGACAATAACCAACTTAGTGTATTTTCAGAGGGTGAAGATCCACCCTACTCAACTGAATTGTTTAAAGATTATTTCAAAAACACATATTACTCTGCCTGCTAGATATTGGGAATAGAGGCCTCCATGTTCATGGAAATTGCGCCCATGGTCCTAGCTATGGACATACAGAGTCATGATGCACGGTATTTTGGTTATGTTGAATACCTGGCATATAATATAAAAAATGATTTAATGTTTATTAAGAATGGAGGAAGTAAATTCAGACATTATTCTTTATTTATGCATATGGTATTATATGAAGGACAATGTATGGGCTTATGGGATAGAAATCTCAGGGTAAGAGACCTAGACATCAATGGAGATATAAAACATGTGCAAATGTGGACTACTATTTGGGATACTAGATGTGACAGATCCCATTATTTATACTTTGAAGAGTTTTTTGTGAAACCAATATTCAAACGGTTTGGACATCCTTCCAACCACAATTTTTCATTGGAAATATAGAAATTTTTGAGACCAAAAGATAGACATGAAGAGGGAAAGTTCAGCCATAATTGGGGCGATTGGTATGTTTTTAGAGATTGCACTATGATAAGAGTATTCAGATATGAAGGGCCACCCTTCCTACTACCAAAGACATGCCCAGATTGAGTTGCATACTTAGAAATTGTTAGGCAATTGGCTTCCTCATACTTCATGCATCTCAAGAATTAGCATAAACAATTATTTATGCCTAGGACTTTATGATTTGGAGATTTCACAGTACTTTCTGACAAAGGTTATCAATTAATTTATAGTAAATTAGAACAATTCAAATTACCTTTTGGAAATGCAAGACGAAATTTTGATTTGGAACACTTCATAAACAGTGTAAAAACAAAGTAGAAGTTAAAGGGATATGATCATGTCCTATTTGTTGATGAAGATTTAATCAGAAATTGTGATGAAACTATAGCAGCAGAAAGAAGAAGTTTGTACCATAAAACCATGTTAGCAGAGGCTTAGAGGGTAGCCCAAAACCCCACCTACACCAGAGTTTTCCAGGATATTGATGATCCTATCAAAAGATTGGACACTATGATTACACATGCACTAGAACTGATCAAGAATGTTCCCCTTCATGTATTTAACAAAAAAGGAAAACATCTTAAAGATGCACAGGTTGAGTATGAAGTACCCCTGGGTCACTTATCACCTCAACCCACACTAGATATAATTTTCTCTACAGACACAAACATTGCAGAAGGAGAGGGACAGTTTGAAGAAGGGGTGCAAAGTTATGACCCAACCATTGAGGGGTATGAACTGCCTAAAGATAGAGAAGTTGTTACTGTGGAAGCACCAAATGATCTATCAGAAGACATAAGGCACTTGGCCAACAATAAATTCATATCAGATGATGATTTCATTAAAACACCTGAGTTTAAAGCCTTCTTATATGAATATAAGGGAAAACAAGCTAGAAAGAGAATGAAAGATATCACTCCTGACATATAGGATGAGGTGTTGTCTGAGCTTCAGAAGGAGATCGACAATGAATTGGAGATAATGACTCTAGAAAGGGGAAGGACCTTGTTACAAGAAGTAGGTGTGATTTTGATTCTTGGATGGGACATGGCTTCGGCCATTGTATTTGATTTGTTCAATAGAAATCAAGATAAGAAGTTGAAACTCAGCATAGAGGCAATGGATGATATCAGAAGAGGATCAAGGTATGACCCTGATAAAAGAGCATTGCTTATATGGGCGTTGTATCCTCCAAATAAGAGACCACATATCATTGATGATCCTAATAAATCTTTTGGTAGCCTGTTGATACAAAGGATTGAGGATACAAATCCTATGGACACTGTTGATTTAAATGTTAATGTTGCAAGGTTTACTAAAGCACAAATTGAGAAATTAATCAAAGATAATAATATATATAAGAAAGAAAATGCTATGCTGAGACAAGAGATTGATTTGCACAGAGACAAGTTGCCTTCATCCAACAGCTACTCACCATACCTATAAGGTGATCAAAGGGTAATAGAGGCCTTGGTAGATGTGAATTATTGGAAGTATAAGGCAGAAAAGCATCAAAAGAAAAGTGAGCAGCTAGAAACTGAATTGAAAACTATCAAATAAAGTATGGCCTATGAATTGATTCAAAGAAGGTTTGGCCACATGATGAAAAATAGCGACAAGGTTTGGGATTTGCACAATAGAACACATCAATTATACCAAGAGCATAAAAGACTACACCTCAAAATGTTGGAAACAAAGGAAGGGTTGAATGCTAAAGCTAACACTAAGGAACAAGTGCTCAAACGATATAATGAATTGATGAAAGAACATGAGAGATTTAATAATATATTGATAGCAGATTTGAAAGATTTTGATCAACGTATTGATTTGGCATTTCCTAACTTCTTCAATGATGAGGGCAACCTAACAGACAATGACACTTGGAGGAATGAATTGGGTCAGTTACTGCCACCACTACTTGAAAATGTAAATAATGAGGAAAGGATGATAGAGAATACTTATACATGTCTGGGAAAGATATTTACTTTGGAATCAATGATGAGTAGTGTACTTGAGACTGATCCATGTGATGATCAAGGGTACATCAACCATATCGGTCAAATAAATCTATTTGTATCTAGAGCATTGTGATGAAGCAAAAGCAGTACAATTTTGTCAAGCAATGCAGGTGTATCAATCTATATTATGGAGATGAGGACGACCTTGCCAGGCCTTTGAGTCATGGATCACTCTATGGAGATTAATGGAGCCAGAATCAGATCGTTGCATATAATTTTATCTTCATTTATGTTTGTTAATTATGCATTAGTTACCAAAAGATGTTATTATGAAAAGGTACAATGTTTCAGGCTTGAAGCTTGTTTGCATCCTATAAAATAGGATACCAAGGCTACTATGAAGGAGATCATCCAATCTATTTCAGAGACATATATTTAATATAAAAGCAGTATTCGAAGAATCCATTTCCATCTATCTATGTTTTTAAACTAGTATGAATTGCTAAATTAATAAAAATAATCAGAGTTGGTGGATCCAAAATTGATGTTCAATTGTTGTGTTGATGTTAATATTTATGAGTTGCATGATTGTCTCCAAAGTGGTTTGTCAAGTTGTTTAAGTTAATATATCAAGGATATCATTAATTTTTCAGTATACATTTGTTGTTACTATATGATCTGTGTGATTGGTTTCTGAGGAAGTTGATTTAAATCTGGTTGAGTAGTCAGTGTTTATTGGTCTCTACCTAGGGTTAAAATCCTTTGAACAATCTATTCTAGTTGGTTTCCTTCCTGTTAGAATTAAAATCCTTTTTCTAGGTCATAGCAATTTGAGGAAATATCATTGGGATTTATAAGAAGAATCTTGTACCTCAACATTCTTGCACATCTGCACAAGATACAGATTTACATAAGTGCCTAACAATCTAAGTTAAGTCAATATAAAGATCCATTACACCATTGACTCCTAATTTCTTTGCCCAATAGATAAAGCATTGGTCCAATTTACTATTAATCCAACCATCCAACCATCCAACCAAAAATGCCCTCCAACCTTTAGGTCCTCCCAACATCCAACAACTGGAAGGAAGGTCCGGATCCATTATAATCACTACCACCCACCACCCACAAAATGCCCTCCACCCACCAACACCCACAACCAACAAAAACCATCCCCCAACCAACCTTACACCGGGAGGAACCCCACACCACCTTTATCCATTAGACCCCCAACGCACCAACCCACCTACTTTCAGTTGGACCCCCAACGCACCAAACCACCTACTTGATATTTTACCCCCAACCACACTGAAAAGATTTTTTTACAATTTGTACCGATGAGATCTGCATAAAATGACCTGGTGGACCTACCTTAACACCACCTACACTTACACCTACACTTGCACCTACACAACTCTTTCTATTTAAGCAACTCATAACTCACTAACTCTGATATCTACATCTAACTACCCTATTCATATTTGCAAACCTTAACCTTAGAAATATATTCCAACCCTTACATCTACTTCACACCCATTTGCCACTGTGAAGGTTACACAAAAATCTGCAATATCTTTCAAGGTACACTGACCTAGGTCTAGTAGAGCCTAAAGTGAAGGGAGTTTAGCCATATCTACCCCGTGTTGTTAGCCAAAAATGCCAAGACAACTTGGCAACCTCTTAGGGTTAACAACCTAATTTTTTGTGACCTAACAGATTGTTTGAGATGTTTCAGTTGGAATGTTAGAGGTTTGGAATCCTCTGAGAGGAAATATGTAGTTAGAGATTTTTGTACCACTCTATGACTTTTAAATTACATGGTTTAATGCTATTCCACCCATGTAAAGGAGTTGTATACCATCATGCAAGCCATCAAGCAATGATCTCACTACATCTTGGGAAAGGAGGTCCAATCATCCACTTTGATCACAAGCCACTCCAATTCTCGCAAACTTAGAACAAATTGGAAAATGTGCACCACATGAAATGGATGACATGTCTACAACAATTCCATCTAGTTATCTGCAATCACGAGAAGGGAAAAGACAAAAAGGTATTTGACTACCTAAGCTAATAGCTAGTTCATGTACTCACCACAATGTTGGACTCATGTGGTCACAACTTCTTTAACCGAGAACCTCTCTACCCACCAGACTTGTACTTTGCATAGAACTACACCAAGCTCTTACAAGGCAAATAGGTTGGTGAATTTTCAATGTCTAACAAGCTTCTCTACAAGCTCAAGTATCTCTATGTTTTAGACACCACACCACACTAGAGACTCATCTAGGAAGCATACTATTCCAAAATAACTCAACACTTCAACATTACTAAAACACTAGCAACACTTAAACAACACTTCTAGTGGCCTCACCTATGTGCAAATTGAGAACCACATCAAGTCTCTCATTCTTTGTAGCATTGCAAAATATTGGAAATAGGAAGCTTGGACTCTACACCCCTCTCTTAGTTTTGACACCACCTTGGGAATCATTAACATGGATTTATTAAGAAGACCACCTATGACAAAGCACTGGTGTAACTCCATGACTGTGTTATCATTATGTATTTTTCTTATGTTTGCCATACTTATTTCTTCTTATATTTGAATGAATATGAGTTATTGAGCCTCAATATTGTGCTTATGTGAATGAATATGCTGATACAGTAAAGCATTTACTGTGGATGTTTTCAGTTACATGTTCAAAATTATGTTCAACATAAAAATGGAAACTATTTAAAAATAATAAAGTTAACAAAGTTGCTTATTTAAATAATTGTGAGTTACGTGCATTAATATTTTATTAACTTTTGTGTCTTCACGAACATATGTTGATACAAAATGAATGGAAGAAGCATCCAAGTAATCCTAATTTTTTCTGCCAACAATTCATACCAAAGATTGAACAATTTAAGGATATTGCAATAGGTAATTTGTATCGACACAAATAATATTATTGAAGCATTACAAAGTTTAGGCCATAAGAATCATCCTTTTTTAAACATGGATTGCAAATAATTCTAAAAATTTAGAAGTCTTGGTCATTAACATTATTGTCTGCTACAATGTCATCAAGTGTATCATTGTCAATGTTCATATGTTCTTTCAAGTATTTAATATTATCACCATCCTCATCTTGACTTGCATCATCTTTATCATCATTGAAATTTGACTGTAGACCATCTATATTGTTACCAGATGTATTTGGATTATCATTTTCTATACCATCCATACTGTTCTCTTCCATAACATCATCTAACTCTAGATTGTTGTCTTCTTGTGCTTGAACATAACCATCTTCAACATCATCATGGATGTCAATTTCTTCGATGTTCTCTAATCCCTCTCTCTCATTTTGTTGTCCATCATTGTTTTTCTCAGCATCCACTAATGCATCATCAAATACATGCCTTAATCTTGGATCATAATGTATGACAAATATCCATTTTGGGTCCAAAATATCTTCATAGAAAAATACCTACACATTAACGACATACATATATTAGACGTATGGTATAACAATTTTATTGATTAATAAACACATGTATATATTCGCAATAAACTATGAATTAATAGATTAATGATCACTACCGCTTCTTGTTTGAGTTAAAGAAATACCTGCTCACAATGAATTGGTAGAACATAAGGCTCCTTATCCTCTGGTAGGAAACATGAGGAATCTATAGAAAATAATCCACTATGGGTATCATGTCTTCGTGTCCTCTCAAATGCTTTATACCATCTACACTTAAAAAGACAACATTTAAAAGAGAGGTAATCCAACTCAATAATTTCTTGTATTTTCCCAACATATTGTAGATTCCCTTCAATTATATTCTTATCTTTTGAGCTTGATCGATTGGATTGCTTGAATTCAACCATGATACCACAATCGAAGGATCGTCTCTTTACATCTACACTTTCTACATGATAATGTCGACAATATGACCACATTGCTGGATATTTCCTCGCCTATGAAAGACCATTTATTTCAGTGAAAACAAATATAATGACGAATATTAAAATAGTTAATACTGTCAAAACTGTAAGGAAACAACATTTTGTAAAATTCCAACTGTACCTTTCTTTCACATCCTCTAGACATGTTGATTTCGTCTTCTGTTATGTTTGAATCTATACCTGCATCTTCTATTTGATTTTGAATTTGTTCAGTAACCCATTCTAGTGTGCAATCTTTGCCCCATTCCCCAAGCAGATAAGTGGGAAGTGGAGTATTCATTGGGTTCGATCTCTTAAACTGTCTCCTTGCTTCTAACACTTCTTCTCTCTTTTTATTATACAGATCGATCCATTTGTTCATAAAGTCCATGTGGTATAGAATGAACTTGTCGAGTATAGCACTTTCATCTACACCTATTACATGTCAACATGTTTATTTCAAACTCCAAATGTCATGCTGTTAATTTGACAAATAAATTATCAAGTAAATGAATGATTACAAGAAAAACAACCACACTGATCATGAATTTACTTACTAATTTCTACTTGAACACCATTAGATTGTGGTTTTTCTCCATCAATAATATTTGATGCTCGTTCTTCACCCCAGAAGCATGGCCCATCTTGAAAATCCTTACCAAGGAATTCACATAGGAAGAAAAATGCTTCATTCAATACATAACCTTCAGCCATGCAACCCTCTAGATGTGCCTTTTGTTGGACATATCTTTTTAGAGTTTTGATATACCTCTCAAAGAAAAACATCCACCTCATTGATACGACACCCGCCAACTCAATGTCATTGACTAGGTGTATAAGTAAATGGACTTGTAGGTCCATGAAACTTGTAGGGAGCTCCTTCTCAAATACACATACAATTTCTACAATTTTCTTCTTCCATTTTGGCACTTCACATTCGTGGATCTCCTTGGAGGTCACCCACCTAATATAAGAATAGTAAATTAGTATGAACCTTTAGTCAAAAATTAAAATGCAATATAATATCTCTATGTCTCTCACACATGAACATTTCATATAACCACATACCTTGTAAATCCTGGCAATCAACTTATGGCATTCCTTAAGTCAACTGTAAGACAGGAATCCCCCCTAATTGCCAATGGCATGATATGCTATCAAACACATTTATGAAAAGGTCATTAGTAATTTTTCCTCACACAACAAAATATCAAAATATATTTAGTACTTAATCAATGTTACCAGTAAATGTTAAATGATGATATATAACACCTTCATAAAATTATGAAAATCATGTGTTTTAAATCCTGTGATATGTCCATCAACTGTAAAAGCTTTAGCTAATGACGACCCATAGCCAGTAGGTGTCCTTATTGAACGGATGACATTTTTTAGTTGGTCTAGCTCTTTTTTAAAAAAAAATCCATGGAGCTTCTGCATATGTTTCATTTTCCCTGTTTGGCCACAAATGTTTTCTATCAATTTTGGTACGTGAAAGAGAGATATCTCTCCTCGAAGATAAGGTGTCCTTCTCTTTGCCTGATATAAGTTGAAATATATAATCTAGGACATTTTTGAAGATGTGCATAGGATCTAATAGGTTAGATATTAATAGATCCTTCTAGTAAGGGAGCTCATAAAATATGGATTTCCTTTTCATTCCTTTTGGCATATTAACTACAACTTGTTATGGTTCTTCAATTGAATCACCCTGATCAAAAAAATCCTCCCAAGCTTTCAATTCAGCATTTTCATACTTCTTAAGCCAATCACCTGGACCTAAGATCATGGGAGGGCCTCTATTTTCAACTTTTCCATCAAATTGATTCTTCAGGCAATTTCTAAACTTATGATCTAGTGGTAGAAAAACCTTGTTGTTTGCGTAAATAAATTTATGTAGATTTTTAGAATATCGCCCTTGAAATTGTTCTGCACATCTTGGACATGCAAATATCCCCTTTGTTTGAAGCCTTGCAATTTAATAAGTAATGTTAATAATATCAAAAAAAAGTATAAAACTAAGTATGAAAGTTGGGATGGAAATAAATTATGAGTGTAAATACATAAATATTTTATCTTACCAAAACAAACACCAAGTCCTGGGAAATCATGAATAGTCCAACATAGCACACCATACAACATGAAGGACCTATTTGATGGGGGACGTGATATGTAATACATTCTTATGCCTTTCCATAGTAGTTGCATCTCATCAATAAAAGGTGCAAGATAAACATCCATGTTTTTAACTTGATGTTTTCCTGGAACAATGAGAGTCAGCATAAGGTGCTCCTTTCTAACACTCATCCATGGGGGAATATTGTATACTATCAATCTGATTGGACAAACACTATAATTTGAGCTTAGGGAAGAGAATAGGCACACTCCATCAATTGCAAGACCAAACCTGATACTACGGGGTTCATCTTTGAATTTTCTTGGCCATTTTTCCTCTGTGTTTCGTTGCTTTGGAGTTGGCCAGAATTCACATGAATCCATCTTTGCTCCTATTCTTTGCATGCCAGTCCATCAATTGTGCAAGTGACTTGCAACGAAACATTCGTTGAAGTCTAGGTATAATTGGCATGTGACGTAAAACCTTCTTTGGAATTGTAGGACCTTGTACATCTGTACAATATCTCTTCTCTTTGCATACAGGGCATTCTACCTTGTTTTCATATTCATCTCTATATAAAATGCAATCATTTTTACATGAATGAATTTTCTTATATTCAATCCCCAACTCAACCAACAATAGACGTGCCTCTCTGCAAGTTGATGGCAACACATTCTCTTTGAGGAATATTTTAGTTTTTAGTGCCCTGTAAGATTGCCAGAGATTAAATAAATTGAATGTTTGACTTATGATGAACATGTTTCATATGTCAATCTATACTAGGACTGTTTATATACAATATATGGTTTTAAATTCCCCTTAAAGAAATATAAATGAAGTTGATGAATGTTTACGAATTATGTACACCAATTGACAATGCAAAGTAAGAAATGGGTTTCATCTCACTTTAGTAGGGTAGTGAATCCTTTGTCTGACCAACCAAATAGTGACTTGATTTCTAATAATATTAATGTGCATGCCAGTTTTGAAGTTCTACTTGCACTTGATTTGAACACGGGTGTCTTCGCTGCTTGCTTGATGGAGTCTTTCAGGTTGTTATCATCAACATTACGCTGGTGGTAATTACCCCTGCTATCATCGTTACTATCAACCATATGATCATTATTGTCATCATTGTTTCCATCCCCAAAAAAACCTATAAGCATTTCATTCAATCCTTCTTCATGCACTGCATTTTCACTATCATGATCATCATCATTAAGGCTAGCTGGCATGTCATAAGTGTATGCGGATCTCATCAACAATTCAAATTTCTCAGCTGCTAGTATTCTCTTCAATGTTGCTCTTTTCTGCCTGGTATGGTTTAAAGGATGGTTTGGATCATCCCATCCAAACCTTAATAACCCAATTGGATCTTGGGTATTAGTATGTGTTTCATCAACATCTACCTATCAACAAACGCAAGCATTATTTAATGTTTGGCAACAATTGTACTAAATTCAAAATGTATCAATTTCAAAGAAATATAATCAAATATGGCTTAAAAAATAAAAATATAAATTGTATGAACATATATACATCAATTGAATAATGGAACATTATTTTATAGACTACCTTTTTTATACAATAATTTAAAGAAAACACAATTTTGACAACATAGTTTATGAAACATCAGTCCACACATTTATTATTCTTTAGTTTTTTGCCCTTAAGAACATCCTTAGGGAGACCTTGTTCTTCCCTTTTCTTTCGCACAAGAGTGTGTTTTAAGAAGGGGTAATCAATCAATAACTCATCCCCAATGGTAAGGTCCATAATAGCCTCAACCATTATCAATCTATCAACCTCTCTTTCCATATCTCCATCTTTATCATTTATAACCTCAACAAATTGACAATTCGGTCTTAGAGTAGGGTCCCTTCCCTTACTACTATTTATAAATCCTGCAATATTTTTGTGTGTGTATGCACGTCCATCTATATACATAAGATGACCTCTATTCATTTCTTTTCCACTTTCCAATTGGAGACGATGTGTATACATATTTGAATTTAGACCATATGCTGACATGCTAGGCTTATATTCTGCTAGCTTTCTCCATTCACCACTGTAATATGATGGACCATAATATGGCATTAATTTCCTAGTGGTTTGTTCTGAATTGTTTCTATGTTTAGATCCCACATGTGCATTTTGGACGACAAAGAGGCCTAGATTCACTCCATGAATATTGGAGGGCCATATCATGTAGCTGTATCCCCAAAATTGAAACACCTCGTACACTCTAGGTAGTTGTTGATCACTAGGCCAGGCACAATATAGTCGACAATCAAATGTCTCTTTGTAAATTGATCTCAAACTCAGGGGCAAGTCATCATCTCCATCACATTCATTCTCATAGGGTATGTAGTCCACCTTCCCCTTGTCTTTAAGCAAATTATGCATCTTTAAACCAGTTCTTGTTCTGTTACTTGTTTTCATCAATTCCTCGTCTTCGAAGTTGGTATATTGGCACATATTTTTGTTAGATGTATCATTTGATTAATGATCATTGCCCTCTAGGATGGAAGTTAGTAATCCAGGAAACTTTAAACCAAGAACTTTATCCTGTAGGTATCCATTAAGAAAAAAATTAGTTATTTAAATAATATAAAACAATGTTTAAACGAAGTATTCATGTTATTTATATCAAATTGGAAAATTCCTTACCATAATTCCTATTAGATTTGAATCAATTGTAGGAGGCATACTACCGACTGGAAGCTCATCATATATGTAATGTCTTTGTACAATTGCTCGTTTGAATTGTTTCTTTCCATGACATACAGAACATCCACAAACAACAATTTTCTCAAAGTATTCATCCCATGTACTATAGTCCTAACCAACCTCTTGTTCAATGCAATCATTTGTTGTGTCTACAGGATCCATTGTCATATCCTCTTCCACCCACTGTCGTCTATGTGATTTAACAGTTTTAGGTCCACGTCCACGTACATATCTTTTTTTTTTACTAGTTGAATGCTCAGGCTCTGCATTTGCTCCAATCTCCATCTAAAATAATCAACAACATGCATTAATTTATGTCAAGATTGGATAATACATTATAAGTTTCAATAATACTGTGAAAAAAATGGACGTATCACAAAATGCCATTAGATCTTTTTTTCCTAAGTTAAGTCAAAATTTGAGTACCTGATGTCCCGCTCCATCCGTTGTGTCCTCATTTGATATGACACGATCTGTTGCCATGGCCTCGTTTGGCCCCTATAATACACAACCTAGTAAATAATGTTTAGTGTTACCAGAAATTATTGTCAAAGTTATTAAACTCAATCAATAAACCAATAATCTCAATAGAAATTTCAAGTAACAAAGAACAAACCGTACAAACCTTGTTACTTTACTGCTTCCATTATTCGCCTAGTCTCAATCAATCTTTGTATGAATATTGAATCCCTCAGAAGCGTACTTCCTTGCTTTGTTTTTCAAGATGACGATGGAGAGATGGCTATGATACTTTTTGTAAAGAACATGAGCTCCAATACAATAAAAGGGTGATCGCAAGCAATGATGGATTTTGGTGCCAAAGGCGCACTGTTAATTCTGCAGAGTAACAATACTAAAAGCTTGGATGATTGAAATGGAGGAATAGGGTTGTACTTATAGACTCGCAAGAGAGAAGATCAATGGTATAGAATGAATAAGAAGATCAATTATATAAGACTTGAGAGAATGTGCACAAATAGAAAGAAGACAAATGACACACAAAAGTTGTTTTGTCTGAGTTAACTGCTTTCTTTTAAAAAGATAAGATTTGATTCCATAAATTAGAAAGCTTTTTTTCTAATTTAAGAGTTATTGATAAAAACAAGGTTGATTGAGTCAGTTAACTCAACTTCTGATTTGCTTTTGCATGATTTGAGAGAAATTAAATAATAAATTATTTAATTTTGTATGCATGAAGAAGAAGAATTATTTTTAGAAGATTTGGAAGATATTTGAGGAATTAGAAGATAAGAAAGCAAATTAAATAAATAAATTTATTTAATTGTTTGTGCATGCTTTGGAAGAATAAATAAAATATTTGATTGTATTTTATTTTTAGAGATTGAGAGGATTTAAATAAATTTAATTTACTTATTTAAATTTGGAAGAAGAATTAACTTAATTAAATAATTAATAATTATTTAATTTGTTTGGAAGAATTAAATTAAATAAAGGATTTTATTTAATTTTGACTTTAGAAGAGGTAATTAAATATTTTGATATTTAATTAACTTAGAGGAATGTGAATTGAATAAATAAGTTTATTTATTTATTGATAGAAGAATTAGAATGGAATAATATTAAGAATATTTATTTAGACCGAGTCATGTTATTTTTAGGTGTATACATTTTGCCCCTCTTTGATGTGATGTTTGAGATGATGAGATTTGTGTTGAGTAACATCATTTCAAAGAAGCTAAGGTATGGATAGAAGAAAAATATGATAATGGAAAGATATGATGAGGATGCCCCTCGAGAGATTGGATGGAGAGAGAGGCGTGAAATGAACAATCTCGCGATGAAGAAGGTGGAAGAACAAGGTTAGGGTGAAGAAAATGGTTGAAGAAAGAGCCGAAATGATACGTGATGTAAGATAGAATGATAACACACACAAGTAAGCAAGCAAGTATGCACAAATGATATAAGAACAAACAAGGGATTGCCCCTGTCAAGCGGTAAACCAATGATTAATCGATATGAAACGATATATGACAGTGTTGTCATGGCGGGGAATGATGTATCCCTAGAGCAACACAATAGGATAGTGTCTGGTTTCAGTAAATGAAACATGTCGTGTAAGACGCGTGTGTTGGTCTGATTTTGACAATGCCACATCCTGTATAAGACAATTGATTGAGTTGGTTTACGACCAGACAAGGATCAAAACCATTGATTTTGATTGGATCATTTGACAAGATTGACTTGACTTGATTGGTATGGATTAAGGATGGACCTGCATTTAAATCATTGCTCGGACTAACCGGATTGGGAAGAATGGATCACAATGATAGATAGAAAATTGATTGATAGAAGAATGACTCGATAGAAGGACTTACAAGCTTTTATTTGTATTGATACTCTGCATTTTGGATCTTTATTGCATGGGATATGGATGTAAATGGATATGATATGGATGCAAAATAGTTTTGCCATCTTGATTTTGCAAGTATTTTGAAGTGCTTATTTCATCATTGGGTGATTTTTTTTGGTACTTTTTCTAAATTTTGTAAGTTAATACAAGCATCTAGGTATAATTGAACCGAGATGACCTGAGTATTGCTTACATGGATTTTGATTTAGCAAGTTAATACAAGCTTCTAGGTATAATTGAACCAAGATGACCTGAGTATTTCTTGTGTATCAACAGACAAGGATTTCCCCCATTCATGTTAGACCTCTGATGTCCTCGATGATCTTTTTCCGATCATGTTGTTAGACAGGGCTTCACATTACTAAAGATTAATCCACAAACAACAGACAAAGAAAATGATTATGCCCCCATCATAGCATCTCTAGTTTTTGACATCCTCGAGTAGCATAGGAAGACATAATAACAAAAATAAAGACTGTAAGTTAACCTGATCACAAATGCAAAACATTTTTTGCATTTAGATGTGTTTTCATGCCATAGTTTAGATAGAATCAGTTAGAGCGCTTTAGGTTCACATTTGCTTTGCGTTTGGATAGGTTGATGCCTTGCATCAAGATTTCTGCTTTGGAAGCGGGCTTTGCTTATGCTTGCATGCATGCTGGTAAAATGGACCCTAAGGGATTGACCTAGTGCCTAAAGGGCTCATTGCTTAATGGCCTTACCTACGTGATGACATAGAGGCAACGTAGTTCGAGGACTTGGACCACGTGGATGGACTAGAGGATAGACGACAAGATATGGGATGGACGGGAAAGTGGAGCCTAAGGGGCACATTGATAATGGCCTTGCCTATGTGACGACGCAGAGGCAACGTAGTTTGGGGACTTGGACCCTATGATACTGACGACAAACACTATGCTAGGCTGACACTGTGGATAGGATACTAGATAAGACCTTAGCTGGTAAGGTGACAAAAAGAGATAGAGTATCAAGCCATGATAGGTTATCATTAGGTTACACAAGGTATTTTAGTATGGAACAGATATGGATCAGATGAGAGATGACGGTAAGAATGGACATAGGGTGATTGGTTTCCCAAAGATGGAGAAGGTAGTTTATCACAAGTAGTGCCTGTTTACCAGGTTTTCACCACTTGTTTTTATTTGCATGAAAGCTAAAAGTACACATGACGCCTATTTGCCAGGTTTTCATCATGGTACCTATCCAAGGCACCTGTTACTGTTACTGAAATCATCTGCAAACTTGTTGGTCCCAATTCCCCATGGTACAAAGATATCTATGAATACCTCAAGAACAAAACATTTCCCCCTGACCTATCATCCACCCAACACAAAACCTTTATCCGTCGATCCTCCCGTTACATCATTCTAGGTGATACACTATATCGCCGGAGTCTCGATGGTATCCTCTTACGATGTCTTAACGCGGAAGAAGCCAAAGCTACCTTACAAGACATACACGAAGGTGTCTGTGCCGCACATTCTACCGGTCCTAATCTTGCTAAGAAGATACTCAGAACATGTTATTACTGGCCTACAATAGAGCAAGATGCTGCACAGTTTGCTAAGAAGTGTCTACAATGCCAGCAGCATGGAGATTTGATTCACGCACCAGCTCATGAATTACAACCTGTGACAACTCCATGGCCTTTTTCTCAATGGGGTCTCGACTTCGTAGGACAAATCCACCCTTCCTCCTCCAATGGCCACAAGTTTATCATTACCACCACCGAGTACTTCACAAAGTGGGTTGAATCCATTCCCATGACCTATATCATCGGTAAGCAAATAGCCAAGTTTATCCTAAACTACCTCATATGCTGATATGGTATTCCCCAAGCCATTGTCACTAATAATGGGAGACCATTCAAGAATCAAGATGTTCGTGCCTTGTGCACACAATACAATATCCAACATTGCTTTTCAACTCCCTACTATCCGCAGAGTAACGGCCAAGTTGAGGCTTCCAATAAAACCATTCTCAAAATCCTCAAGAAAATAGTCAATGAAGCTGGTTGTGATTGGCACTTGCAACTCAATCCCGCCCTATGGGCCTACTGCACTAGTATCAGAACACCAATTGGTGCCACACCTTATGCCTTGGTCTATGGCTCTGAAGCCATCCTACCTATAGAGGTCGAGATCCCATCCCTCAGAGTATCCATGCAGGACCTGATCGGCGGAGATGAGTATCGCACTTCCAAATTAGCTAAGCTTGAACTACTAGATGAGAGGCGCCTTGCCGCACTTAATCATCTCCATGTCTATCAAAACCGCCTCCGACGTAATTACAACAAAAAGATCAAAGAAAGACAGTTTCAAGTTGGTGATCTTGTACTTAAGGAGAATCAGAGAAATCAAGTAGATCGAGAAAAGAAGGGCAAGTTTGAGCCTAACTGGTTAGGTCCCTTTATTGTGACAGTAGCATATGGATCAGGAGCTTATACTTTAGCTACACCTGACAGCATTCCTCTAGATGAGCCACTTAACAATGTCCATCTCAAGAAGTTCTACGCCTGATCCTTAGAGTATTCCAAAAAAAAAACAAAAAAAACCCAAAAAAAATCCGGCCTCTGGTGAAAACTTGGAAAACAGGTGCCTTGGATAAGTACCATAGTGAAAACCTGGCAAATAGGTGCTATGTGTAGAGTCAGCATCCATCGTCTATCGAGTCCTGTCCACTCCATGTCCAGTGCACACAGCACACCTTTCCATCCATCCATAATAAAACCATTGACCTTGTTTGCATTTCCATCTCCCTATCTAGTATAGCTTGGAAATTTGTCAATGTCCCTCGTCGTCATCCCACATCTTGATCTGTGTCTACAGTTAACACTGTCTTGTCCTAGGTCAAAGCTTTCGGTGTCTTCTTCGACAGTCACCCATACAGTTTCCTCTACCAGAATGGGGGCAACTCTTTCCTTAACTTAGGTCTAGGATTGGTTCCTTGTTCGTGGTTCGCAACGCATACTTCAATCTCTTTCTCATTGTTTAATAGGTAACACCCTTTAACGAACACATCGCTCCTACGATAAGGCTGTTATCTTCTCAACAATTTTCCTACATCATCACACAACCAGAACTACATATTATCATCTTGTCAATCTTAAGGTACCTTGATCCCATGGATATGGGTATGTAGGCAGTCTGGAATACGAAGGAAGTTTCCAGTACTTAGGTACATAAGGTCTCCTCCTTTCACCTTGACCCATCTCATCACTCTATCTAGAACTACATATTTATCATTTTCATCTTTCATCGTAATGTGCCTTGATCCCTTAGATACAGGGTATGTAGGTAGTCTGGAATATGAAGGATGTATCCAGTACTTAGGCACATACAATTCATCATTCTCCACCCACCCCAATCCATCGACATATCACCTTTCTAGTCTTCCGTTTATCAAAATCTATTTCGCCTCGACTTGACTAACTCAAGCAGCAAGCTAGCACATCCTTTCAAAGCAAAAGTCCTTAACAAACCTGAAGCAAAGCAGCGTCTTTCCAGAGTCATCTACTGTCCTACATACCGATTTGCCAACACCAGCTAAATCCAGCTTAACCAAAGCACCAGATCAACAAGCTTGTCTTCTACAAAGTGTTCCATGATCGAGACCAACACACGCGTCTCCTGCGACATGTGGCATTTCCTACAACAAGACATTGTCTTTTTAGGTAGATAGCCCCCTTTAACGGACACAGAGTTCCTATGATAAGGCTGTTATCTTTCCTATCCAATCTATCATAAGCAACCTCTTTGGCAAGAGAATATGTTGGCTGTATGTTTAATTTGTAAGTTAGTCAATTTACTTTTTGGTTTATCTTTTTGTTCCTTTTCCAATACCTATTCAAGGCTACCTTGATTTATCTATAATCTGGGTATGTTGTGATGCAATGCAGATTGGGGGCATAGTCATTGCTTTTCGTGTGCCGTGTTTGAGGAATGATCTTTAGCATCTTTCTTAGCATTCTATTTATCTTGTGTGTGTTACGACCTAGCATCTTACATATTTAATACTCTTCTCGCATGTGCATGTATTAAAGTTTATTTTATGTTCAAGACTATGGCTCATTCACATGTACTAACAAGGTCATATTATGTCTAAGGGATCTAAGATCAAACCACTTGCTTGCAAAGTCAACGTCCACGCACTCAGATATTACTGCACCTTGGTCTTTTATACCTTGGTGGCGAACTATCCACATGCTATATCAAAAATAAGGATTTCTCTTTATAAACAAATGTGAAACCATTGCAACAAGCTCATCCATCTACCCATCCATTCATCCATGGCCTTATATAGTTTTCCAGCAAGGATCGATCAACAATCTTTCTCTCATGTTCTCTTCTATCTCCTTTCTTCTATCTATCATCAACCCAACCTCGTCTGTCTCCAACAAAATCTTCTAGTTGAGTGTCAACACAGTTCTTCTGTCGCTTCCATGTCTTTCCTCTCGAAGGGGGCACCCTACACTAACTACGTTGGGGCATTAGTAAATTGTATCATGTCTTCAACTATCGATTTCTTTGAAGCAACGCTGTAAACTGCATTGCATCAAAAAGGGGCAAAATGTAGACACCCTAAAATGACCATGTCTTCGAATCACTTGCATTTCATCTAATCTATAGCATCACCTGCATTTCAACATTAATTAAATAATCTAATTATTTAATTAATTTTATCAAATTCTTCCAAAACTTCAAAATTCAACATTAATTAAATAAATCCCCTTTATTTAATTAATTTCAGCAAAATCAAGCTTATTCTTCCATTAATTAAATAATTTATATTATTTAATTAAATCATTATCCTCTTTCAAATTTCAAGTCTCCATTAAATAATTTATATTATTTAATTAAATCATTATCCTCTTTCAAATTTCAAGTCTCCATTAAATAATTTATATTATTTAATTAAATCATTATCTTCTTTCCAAATCTCAAGTCTCCATTAATTAAATAAATCCCATTATTTAATTAATTCATCACAAATGCCCTCTTATCCAAACAATTAAATAATTCTTAATTATTTAATTAAATCAAATTCATTCTTCCAAATTTGAATAAATTAAATCAAATTTATTTAAATCCTCTCAATCTCCAAAAATAAAATAAATCAAATATTTTATTTATTCTTCCAAATCATGCACAACAATTAAATAAATTTATTTATTTAATTTACTTTCTTATCTACAAATATCTTTCAAATCTTCTAAAAATAAGTTTTCTTCTCCATGCACACAAAATTAAATAATTTATTATTTAATTTCTCTCAAATCATGCAAAAGCAAATCTTAAGTTGAGTTATCTATTCACTCAACCTTGTTTTTATCAATTTCTTTTAAATTAGAAAAAAAGCTTTCTAATTTATGAAAAGCATGTCTTATCTTTAGAAAAGAAAATGTTTAACTCAAATAAAACAACTTTTGTGTGACACTTGTCTTCTTCTTATTCGTTGCACGTTCTTCAACTATTCTCCTCCGCTGATTCTTCTGAATTATCTGGACCGTTGATCGATCTTCATTGAAACCTATATAAACCCCCCTCATCTCCTTCACAATCTCTCTTCGACCACTTATTCTCAGGCATACTTGACAGTGCTTTGATCATACATCGCATCGATTGAGCAACTTTACGATCTTTTGACATTGATCTTTAAGCAACTTTACGATCACTTAACATTGATCTTTTGAGCACTACACTTGCTTGTTGCAACCATGGTTTCGCAGCAATATTGAGCAATCCACATTCAATCCAAAGGGAACAATACAAATCTCAGTAAAAGCTTTCATGTTTCATTGATTATTATTAATGACTTTTATTTAGATCGGTTCTCTTTATGTTATTGGGTTTTTTTGATTTGTTTAGTTTATCATAATCAATTTTTCCTCATACACACAGTCTTCTCCATAATACTGCTTCATAATATAAATATTAATTGCAAAGTTTTTGGAACATGAAAGTGGATGAGTGGGATGGGTGCAATCTATCTTCTTACTAAGTTCCCTAAAATGCTTCAGAAAGAACTACTACCCTCCTTTCTTCTCTCGGGTCTTGGTCTCTCTTATATGCGAGAGACAACAAGCTACAGACCCATTACAAAAAGACATGACTTTTGATAACTAATTATAATTGAAAAGAAAAACATTTCATTAAATGGATGCACTGATCCGTTAATCTCTGAATAGAGGCCAGTGACCATCTAAGGCCTGTACAAAGCTTCTATTTTCCAATATGATGCCCATCATACTGTTGGCTAATCTCCTCCATCCGATGACTGTCTTGTCGTATCTGGCACGTTCATGGTTCAATTGATAAACATATTTATTGCAGAGAGATGATGGATGTAGTCCTGTTCTGCATAGGTATTCACATTGATAATCAATTCCTTCATATCATACTCCATTCACATCATTTTTTCCAACTGCTTATGAGTATTTTTCAAGACTATCTCTTCATCATTGATCTCCTGTAATGCATTAGTCAGAACCATGGCCAATTCTTCCTTCCAATCATCACATTTTTGGAGATTCCCATAATTATCATGAAGTGGTGGAGCAAGATTAAAATAATCAAGCTCTTCTTTGAGCTTGTCATGATATTCATCATGTGACTCTATCAAATCATTATATAACTGTAATGTTTGTCCCACCAAGATCCCTTTGCCCAAAAGGTCTTCTTTCTTTTCAATCATCCTCCCCTGTAATCTTTTTTTTTTCTACCATTACTGAGCGTGTCAGCTTAAACAATTTCTAATAGGTATCAGTACAACTCATCATTTTATTGAATCTTTCCCTGATTAATTCAGATGCCATATCGTATTTGATAGTTTTTACTTCCTTCTCTAGCTCTTTACATTTGCCTTGGGATTTCAGATGGTGATTTTTCCAATAAGATGCATCAGTAAGTGCATCCAATACTTTCTTATCTTTCTCAAGGTCTGGAGGATAGAATTGTGATATAGAAGAGGAAGAGGATCTTTCCTTTTGATATAACAACTCCTTCTTTAGTCTATCATTTTCTTTAAGCAATTTTTCAACTTGTGCCTTATTGAACTTTTCCACATTAATGTTGAGCTCTATTGTTTCCATGGGGTTAGTATCCCCTACCCTTTTAACTAAGAGATGAATGAACATTTGATTTGAATTATTAGCAATTGTTGGTCTCTTATCTTGTGGGTAAAGTGACCAAATGAGTAGAGAGGCTTCATCTGCATTATACCCTGATCCTGATCCTGAGTATATCTTATCAATGGCTTCTTCAGTCAAATTCATTATTTTGTCTTCTCTCTTCTTGAAGCTATCAAACACAATTGCTGAACTCATATCCCATCCTAACAAGAGCAATACTTTGGCTTCTTGAATCAACTCCCTTCCTCTTTCGGGAGTGATGGACTCCATCTCTTTATCAACTTCCCTTTTTAATTCATCCAAAGCAGTAACCTCTTGTTCAGAAGTGACATCTTGCATTTTTTCTCTCACCTTTTTTCCTTTGTACTTATAGACAAATGACTTAAATTTGGGAGTTTTAATAAAATCATCATCAGAAATAAATTTCTGTGCAACCAAGATTCTAATGTCATCAGATAATTCAGCTGATGTCTCAAACTTTACATCATTCAATTCAAGAGGATGCTCATATTGTGCTATTTCAAGAGCATTTATTGGCTTCATTTGTTCACTTTCTTCATCACTTTCCCCTTCTTCACTTATGTTAGTATCTACAGAAAAAACACACTTCAGGGGTAGGCTGTGAGGCTTTGTAGCCCAGAGGCTCTATGTCTTCAGCTTGTGTTCTTGAATAGATTGTATAAGTTGTATAAAAACAACTGGGGGCACATCTTTTATGATTTCATATGCATGAGCAATCAATTGTTCAATCCTTGCTAGTGGATCCCGTATTTCACAAAATATTTTTGAATAAGATTGGACATGTTTTCTTTTCCATTCATTAGCAAGAATCACTTTGTTGAATGTACCCATTCTGTTGATAGTAGAGGCCTCATCAAGGTTTCTAATCACATCTTCCTCTGAAAATAAATGTTCATATCCTGAGAGCCCTTGTGAAGTCTTTGCTTTATGAATAAAACCCTTTGAATGAAAATTTTGTCTTTCATTACCTATAGGAAGATTGAACTATGCCAATTTAGTAATAATTTCTTCATACCCTTCATTTGTGACCACTGTGAAATCTCCAAAACATAGAGTGCTGGGCATGATTGACTATTTGTTATGCTTCTTGAGGTGTATGGCATCAAATTTTGCTAATTGCCTCACAATCTCTAGATAGGCAATACGATCAGGAACTATTCATGGCAGCAAATATGGGGTGCCCTCAAATCCATAAACTCTAATCACTGTGCAGTCATGGAAAGCATACCAATCTCCCCAGTTATGGTCCACTTTACTTTTAGAGTCATTTTCTTTGGGTCTTAGAAATCTCTGCATCCTTGGGGATAGGTTATAATCCCAAGGATATCCCAGTAACTCCATTAAAGGTTTTACAAAAAACTCTTCAAGTAGAGGTAGTGAGATCTACCAAATTGGCTATCCCATAACGAAGTCCACATCTGTACAGGTTTAGGATCCCCATTATCAAAAGAATCCCTTATCCTCAGTTCACTGCTCAAAAATCCTCTATCATGTCTCTCATACAAAAGCAAATGCATTAATAAGGAATAGTGTTTGAAGTTGATGTTATCACTGTTATTTTTTATTTTTTCCAGCCCTTGATTTAGGGCATTAGCCACAAAGTTAGCATAGTCAAAAGGCCTGGCCCACTTAGTCTGTACATCTGCGGCTAAAACCATTGGTGCAATTGACATTAGAGGTGGGACATCTACTCCCAATACTTTACCAGTTGCATAATAGGTGTATCAAAAATACTCTTCAAATAGATCTTCATGAAATGGAGGATTCTCATTACTAGAGAATTTCCTTAATTGTCCTTCTTCGTCCTTAGGCCTATGCAAGGCCAACTTCCACCTTTTATAGCTAGTATCCATATGACGATACTCTAGCAATAGATCTCTGATTGTGAATGGTAAATCAAAACCACACTCTAATTGAAATACATTGGAAATGAGATCTTTTGAAATAACCAGTAAATTATCACCATTGTGTGTTCAAATAGTTCTCGTTTTCGGATCATATTTACTGGAAAGGGCTTTCATTAATTCCACATTGAGAAACACCTCTTGTACAACTAATCTCCCTAGGTTCAACCTCCATGGGTTACAAACTGGTAAAAATCTATATTGTTTTTTGTAGTGGTATAAGAAAAGTCTGTACCCTCGTAGTGGAGTCCATACATCTCCCAAGTCCTTGTGATTCTCCAACAATCGATCATGTGAGGGGTTCATTTGTACACTTCTTTTTGGTCTTGGTCCCGACCCAGGACACTGATCTATCAAGTCTTGGTTTAATGGTCTCTTTTCAGTTTTCTGTTTCTTATTTTTAGGTTTTTTTGCACTATCTCCCATTGCTTGAATTCAAACCTTTAAGAGACAGAATTTCTTAGCTGGGATTCGTGTACTTACTTGAATTTCACTTTCCCACTGGTTTTTCTTCGCTTTACTATGTGAGAGCTTCAGTCCCCTTCTCATTCAGCCCCTTTTGCAATTTGTTCAAGTTTTACAGGAGCTATGTGATCAAACTATGGCACAACTCACTTTTATTGCTGTCATAGGAGGAGGTCATTTATTTTGAATATCTGAACTATGCCTCAGGATGTCACAATAATTATTATCGCTGCATCATTGAGACTGTTATTTATGTTTCACCGATGTTAGCTTCCTTCATTGATGAACTCTTTGTGACGGTGTATCGGTGAGATGCCAGGTAACATTACCGGGTGATGTACCTTAGCTTGGGTGATATTGCACCTTTGGTCAACTTATGGTCATATTGGGTTGTCGAGGGAACATAAACATTTGTTCTGCCAATGTTTATGAGTCACAACGATGTGCTAGCTTTTGTTGATTTTATCGGTCTATCGGTGAGGGACTCTCAAGAGTTAGGCCGATAGGATATTGTTAGCCCGATATGGCTACGAGTTATGTTTATAGGACTATCGATGGGAGTATGATGGGAACTCCAATGATGAGGGCTAACAATATTGCACCTTTGGTTAACTTATGGTCATATCAAGTTATCAAGGGAACAGAAACATTTGTTCCGCCGATGTTTATGAGTCACAACGATGTGCTAGCTTTTGTTGATTTTATCGGTCTATCGGTGAGGGACTCTCAAGAGTTAGGCCGATAGGATATTGTTAGCCCGATATGGCTATGAGTTATGTTTATAGGACTATCAGTGGGAGTATGATGGGAACTCCAACGATGATGGCATGTTCAGCCAATTATGTCTAATTTTGGACAACCCACAGTTATATCGGGTCATCGAGGGAATATAAATATCTATCCTACCGATGACTATGTGTTGCAACGATGAGCTCACTGTAGTTGGCTATATTGGTCTATCGGGCTAAGGACTTCAAAGGTTAGCCTGACAAGGTATTTTTAGATAGATAACGCTATAAATTATTTTTCATAGGGCTATCGGTGGAGCTATAATAGGGTTCCAACGATGAAGTGTTGCTAGGCCGATACACTTAGGAAAAAATATTATGAGGATTTGTTCATAAATGTAATTGTTCTAATAGGATTTTGTCACACATGTTTTAACAATAGGAGTTAATATGGAGCTTGTCACACAAATTTTCATAAATTGTTTTAATCACAAAATTATAATGTGGCCAATTTCCATGGTATAGAGAGGATAAGTGTGAAGAGGTTGGTGAGAGATGTAAAAAAAATTCTGGTTCTAACAAGTTCAATCCCTTTTCAATCAAAATTGTTCATATAATGTTCATTCACGTGGACATTAATGTCCATTACTGGAAATGAATGCAACAATTTTTTTGAATTTCAAAATGTCAGATTGCATCGGTGGGACTGTCCTAGTTTTCGGCCGATTTGTGTGCTTCAATTGGTGTCATCTTTGTTTATATATTCATAACTAATCGCCAAGACTCACTGAATGTATTTTTGATACGCAGTGTCTCTTTAGTTCTCTTATTCATTCAAGAAGACATTGAGTAATCTCACCGATATTGCATAGGTGCCTTTTGTCTTACTTAACGTTTCGGGGAGAATAATATGAAGTTTACGGGCGATATCAGGGTAATCTAAATTATTAGAAATCCTTTTAGTCATCACCGAGTGTCCTTCTGATGAATAATAGTCATTCCTATTGTTATCAGGCTGACACAAGGGAATAGGGTTTAAGGTTTAGCGATAAGGGATTAGGGTTTAGGGTTGAGGGATTAGGGTTTAAGGTATAGTGTTTAGGGTTGAGAGTTTAGGGATAGTGTTTAGGGTTTAAGGTTTAAGGGTTGAGGCTTTAGGCTTTAGGGATAGCATTTAGGGTTGAGGGATTAGGGTTTAGGGTGGAGGGATTACAGTTTTAGGTATAGTGTTTAGGATTGAGGGTTGAAGGATGCGTTACGCTGCACTGAAAGGTTATAGTCCCACTAGAGAATGATGTCCTCACGCATGGACCATGTCGAGTGCCCTCATCAATGTTGGTAAGGGATACATGGAAGGCAAATGGATTAGGTAGATACTATACCTTAAACCCTAATCTCTCGACCCTAAACCCTAAACCCTATCCCTAAACCCTAATCCCTCAACCCTCAACCCTCAACCTTAATCCCTCAACCCTCAACCCTAATCCCTCATCCCTAAACCCTAAACACTATCCCTATTCCTAAACCCTGAACCCTCGACACTATACCTTAAACCCTAATCCCTTATCCCTAAACCCTCAACCCTATCCCTCAACCCTCAACCCTTAAACCTTAAACCCTAAAACCTAGACCCTCAACACTATATATTAAACCCTAAGCCCTAAAGCCTCAACCCTCAATCCTTAAACCTTCAACACTAAACCCTATCCCTAATCCCTATACCCTTGACACTCTACTTTAACGCTAATCCCTTGACCCTCAACCCTATCCCTAAACCCTTAACCCTTAACCCTCAACCCTCAACCCTCAATGTCAAACCCTAATCCGTCAACCCTAAACCCTCAACACTATACCTTAAACCCAAATCCCTCGACCCTAAACCCTAAACTCTAATCCCTAAACCCTCAACCCTAATCCCTCAACCCTCAAACCTAATCCCTCATCCCTAAACCCTAAACGCTATCCCTATTCCTAAACCCTGAACCCTCAGAACTATACCTTAAACCCTAATCCCTTATCCCTAAACCCTAAACCCTATCCCTCAACCCTTATCTCTTACACCTTAAACCCTTAAACCTATCCCTAATACCTCAACCCTTGACACTATATCTTAAACCCTAATCCCTTAACCCTCATCCCTAAAGCCTCAACCCTCAATCCTTAAACATTCAACCCTAAACCCTATCCCTAATCTCTATACCCTCAACACTCTACTTTAACCCTAATCCCTTGACCCTCAACCCTATCCCTAAACCCTCAACCCTCAACATCAAACCCTAATCTGTCAACCCTAAACTGTAAGCACTATACCTTAAACCCTAATCTCCCAACCCTAAACCCTAAACCCTAATCCCTCAACCCTAATCCCTCATCCCTAAACCCTAAACACTATCCCTATTCCTAAACCCTTAACCCTCAAAACTATACATTAAACCCTAATCCTTTATCCCTAAACCCTAAACCCTATACCTCAACCCTTAACCCTTAAACCTTAAACCCTAAAACCTCAACCCTCGACACTATATCTTAAATCCTAATCCCTTATCCCTTAGCCCTAAAGCCTCAAGGCTCAATCCTTCAAAAGTCAACCCTAAACCCTATCCCTAATCCCTATACCCTCGACACTCTATTTTAACCCTAATCCCTCGACCCTAAACCCTATCCCTACACCCTCAACCCTCGACGTCAAACCCTAATCCATCAACCCTAAAACCTATCCCTAAACCCTAAGCACTATACCTTAAACCCTAATCTCTCGACCCTAAACCCTAAACCCTAATCCCTCGACCCTCAACCCTCAACCCTAATCCCTCAACCCTCAACCCTAATCCCTCATCCCTAAACCCTAAATGCTATCCCTATTCCTAAACCCTCAACCCTTGACACTATACCTTAAACCCTAATCCATTATCCATAAACCCTCAACCCTCGACGTCAAACCCTAATCTGTCAACCCTAAACCTAAGCACTATACCTTAAACCCTAATCTCTCGACCCTAAACCCTAAACCCTATCCCTAAACCCTAATCCCTCTACCCTCAACCCTCAACCCTAATCCCTCAACCCTCAACCCTAATCCCTCATCTCGAAACCCTAAACGTTATCCCTATTCCTAAACCCTCAACCCTCGACACTTTACCTTAAACCCTAATCCATTATCCCTAAACCCTAAACCCTATCCCTCAACCCTTAACCCTTAAACCTTAAACACTAAAACTTATCCCTAAAACCTCAACCCTCGACACTATATCTTGAACCCTAATGCCTTAACCCTCAGCCCTAAAGCCTCAACCCTCGATCCTTAAACCTTCAACCCTAAACCCTATTAGTAATCCTTATACCCTCGACACTCTACTTTAACTCTAATCCCTTGACCATCAACCATATCCCTAAACCCTCAACCCTCAACTCTCAACATTAAACCCTAATCATTCAACCCTAAACCCTAATCCCTCAACCCTAATCCCTAACCCTAAACCCTCAACCCTTAACACTATACCTTAAACCCTAATCCATATCCCTTAACCGTACCCTTAACCCTTAAAACTTAAACCCTAAAACCTATCCCTACACCCTTGTCACTTGACACTATATCTTAAACCCTAATCCCTTAACCCTCATCCTTAGAGCCTCAACCCTCATTCTTTAAACCTTCAACCCTAAACCCTATCCCTAATCCCTCTACCCTTAACACTCTACTTTAACCCTAATCCCTTCACCATCAACCCTATCCCTAAACCCTCAACCTTTAACCCTCAACTCTCAACATTAAACCCTATTCTGTCAACCCTAAACCCTAATCCCTCAACCCTAAACCCTATCCCTAAACCCTCAACCCTCAACACTATACCTTAAACCCTAATCCATGAACCCTAAACCTTAATCTCTCAACCCTAAACCCATTAGAGAATGATGTCCTCGCACATGGACCATGTCGAGTGCCCTCATTGATGTTGGTAAGGGATACATGGAAGGCAAATGGATTAGGCAGATAGTGGATTATGACATGGATTCTAGAGGGGAGAAAAGTGGATTATGATGTGGATTATGTAGGGAAAATAGTGGATTATGATGTGGATTATGTCAGACTTATGCCAAAGCATGGACCATAGGGATGGTATGTGGAGGGTATGTAGGATAGTGGATGAATAATGGTAGATTTATTGCGGAATGGAAGGGAACCATGACCAATGGTTGCACACATCACGATAAATGTCGAAGCTTGTGATGTGGAGGTGGTGTAGGGTGCAAAGGAGATGTTTGCTTAGGAGATGGATGATGAAGGGCTTTAGGAACCCACATAGACTTAGGCGTTTTATTACTTTTGTTTTGCTTGTGGGATGGAATGTTTTGACACTTTCGAGCAGAATGGGAATTTGAGATGGGAGTAGATGGTTGGGATTTTATAGTGGTAGATGCCTCATTTAACTTGATTTCTTTTTGCTTAGGTACCCATACCATTTTGGTTTTGGACTTTGCTTGGGAGGTATGGGCTTAGATAACTTTTTGGATTGATTTTTCTTTGACTCTTTATTTTTATGTCCTGAGGCATGAGGACCCTTAGGATGTTTGGCTTTATCAATAGAGGCATCTAATTTTGCATTTCTGGATCCCTTGGGGATGGTGGAATGAGTGGAAGCTTTAAGTTTAGCTTTAAGATCAGGGTTGAGGGTTGAGGGTTGAGGGTTGAGGGATTAGGGTTTAAGGTATAGTGTTGAGGGTTGAGGGTTTAGGGTTTAGGGTTGAGGGTTTAGGGTTTAGGGATTAGAGTTTAGAGTTGAGGGATTAGGGTTAAAGCATAGTATTGTTTAGGGTTGAGGGTTTAGGGATAGGGTTTAGGATTTAAGGTTCAAGTGTTGAGGGTTGAGACTTTAGGGATAGGGTTTAAGGTTTAGCGATAAGGGATTAGGGTTTAGGGTTGAGGGATTAGGGTTTAGTGTTGAGGGATTAGAGTTTAAGGTATAGTGTTTAGGGTTGAGGGTGTAGGGATAGGGATTAGGGTTTAAGGTTTAAGGGTTGAGGCTTTAGGCTTTAGGGATAGTGTTTAGGGTTGAGGGATTAGGGTTTAGGGTGGAGGGATTAGGGTTTAAGGTATAGTGTTTAGGATTGAGGGTTGAAGGATGCGTTACACTGCACTAAAAGGTTATAGTCCCATTAGAGAATGATGTCCTCGCGCATGACCATGTCAAGTGCCCTCATCGATGTTGGTAAGGGATACATGGAAGGCAAATAGATTAGGCAGATAGTGGATTATGACGTGGATTCTAGAGGGGAGAAAAGTAGATTATGATGTGGATTATGTAGGGAAAATAGTGGATTATGATGTGGATTATGTCAGACTTATGCCAAAGCATGGACCATAGGGATGGTATGTGGACGGTATGTAGGATAGTGGATGAATGATGGTATAATTATTGCGGAATGGAAGGGAACCATGACCAATGGTTGCACACATCATGATAAATGTTGAAGCTTGTGATGCAGAGGTGGTGTAGGGTGCAATGGAGATGTTTGCTTAGGAGATGGATGATGAAGGGCTTTAGGAACCCACATAGACTTAGGCATTTTATTACTTTTTTTTTGCTTGTGGGATGGAATGTTTTAACACTTTTGAGCGGAATGGAAATTTGAGATGGGAGTAGATGGTTGGGAGTTTTTAGAGGTAGATGCCTCATTTAACTTGATTTCTTGTTGCTTAGGTACCCATACAATTTTGGTTTTGGACTTTGCTTGTGGAGGTATGGGCTTGGATAACTTTTTGGATTGATTTTTCTTTGACTCTTTGTTTTTATGTCCTGAGGCATGAGGAATTTTAGGATGTTTGGCTTTATCAGTAGAGGCATCTAATTTTGTATTTCTGGATCCCTTAGGATGGTGGAATGAGTGGAAGCTTTAATTTTATCTTTAAGATTAGGGTTGAGGGTTGAGGGTTGAGGGTTTAGGGATTAGGGTTTAGAATTGAGGGATTAGGGTTTAAGGCATAGTACTATTTAGGGTTGAGGGTTTAGGGATAGGGTTTAGGATTTAAGGTTCAAGTGTTGAGGGTTGAGGCTTTAGGGATAGGGTTTAAGGTTTAGTGATAAGGGATTAGGGTTTAGGGTTGAGGGATTAGGGTTTAATGTTGAGGGATTAGAATTTAAGGTATAGTGTTTAGGGTTAAGGGTTTAGGGATAGGGTTTAGGGTTTAAAGTTTAAGGGTTGAGGCTTCAAGCTTTAGGGATAGCGTTTAGGGTTGAGGGATTAGGGTTTAAGGTATAGTGTTTAGGGTTGAGGGTTGAAAGATGCGTTACGTTGCACTGAAAGGTTATAGTCCCATTAGAGAATGATGTCCTCGCGCATGACCATGTCGAGTGCCCTCATCGATGTTGGTAAGGGATACATGGAAGGCAAATGGATTAGGTAGATAGTGGATTATGACGTGGATTCTAGAGGGGAGAAAAGTGGATTATGATGTGGATTATGTAGGGAAAATAGTGGATTATGATGTGGATTATGTCAGACTTATGCCAAAGCATGGACCATAGGGATGGTATGTGGAGGGTATGTAGGATAGTGGATGAATGATGGTAGATTTATTGTGGAATGGAAGGGAACCATGACCAATGGTTGCACACATAAACGTTGAAGCTTGCGATGAGGAGGTGGTGTAGGGTACAATGGAGATGTTTTCTTAGGAGATGGATGATGAAGGACTTTAGGAACCCACATAGACTTAGGCGTTTTATTACTTTTGTTTTGCTTGTGGGATGGAATGTTTTGACACTTTTAAGCGGAATGGGAATTTGAGATGGGAGTAGATGGTTGGTATTTTTTAGAGGTAGATGCCTCATTTAACTTGATTTCTTGTTGCTTGGGTACCCATACCATTTTGGTTTTGGACTTTGCTTCTGGAGGTATGGTCTTGGATAACTTTTTGGATTGATTTTTTTGTGACTATTTGTTTTTATGTCGTGAGGCATGAGGACCCTTAGGATGTTTGGCTTTATCAGTAGAGGCATCTAATTTTGCATTTATGGATCCCTTGGGGATGGTGGAATGAGTGGAATATTTAAGTTTATCTTTAAGATTAGGGTTGAGGGTTGAGGGTTGAGGTATTAGGGTTTAAGGTATAGTGTTGAGGGTTGAGGGTTGAGGGTTGAGGGTTGAGGGTTTAGGGTTTAGGGTTTAGGGTTTAGAGTTGAGAGATTAGGGTTTAAGGCATAGTACTATTTAGGGTTGAGGGTTTAGGGATAGGGTTTAGGATTTAAGGTTCAAGTGTTGAGGGTTGATGGTTTAGGGATAGGGTTTAGGATTTAAGGTTCAAGTGTTGAGGGTTGAGGCTTTAGGGATAGGGTTTAAGGTTTAGCGATAAGGAATTAGGGTTTAAGGTTGAGGGATTAGGGTTTAGTATTGAGGGATTAGGGTTTAGTGTTGAGGGATTAGGGTTTAAGGTATAGTGTTGAGGGTTTAGTGTTGAGGGATTAGAGTTTAGGGATCTTTACTTCTGAATCTTTACTCTTGTTCTTTGCATGCCAGTCCATCAATTGTACAAGTAACTTGCAATGAAACATTCGTTCAAGTCTAGGTATAATTGGCATGTTGGCATGAGGAACATTTTGGTTTGGCACAGCTAGGCACTAAATTAGGTACACTTCGCGCCAGTTTTGGCGTCCCAAAGAGATTACATTTAGGGTTGAAAGTTGGTGCTAAAGTCAGTGTTAGAGACGCTGACTTTAGCGTTGACTAATGAATCAAAAAAAATTTAAAATCTGTGCCTGTGTTAAAACATACCACACAAAAAAAAACACAAATAAGTTAATACATTTAATCCCACAACACAGTGTACTCTGCCTCTGTTTTAGGTTTCCTGCTAAGAATTGTAGACTGCGAAGCAACGACTTTATTAGGTTGAAAATAGAATTTACTAAAAAGTTTCTACAATAGATCTGTGAATTTGTATTTTATTTATTTTTGGTTCTAGACATCCAGAAGATAAAAAATTGCTTTAGCTAGCTACTAAATTTGGGGTTTCTAGCTACCTCAGCCATTCAATCAAGCTTGTTCGTCTGCCTTTTAGCAAGTAAGTTCCAATTGCTGAGCAATTAACTCTTGACCTAGGTTTTTATTGATGTTGATATAATTTTGAGATCAAAGAAAGTTTTTCTAAGATGTACTCATGCTTTAGGGTAAATTTGAGTAGTAATGTTGTTAATTATCCTTGCTTGCAGTATAACTTGCATTTACCATTTTTGGAAGGCTTGTCAAATAAGGTCTCTTTCTACATCATACCCAAAATATGAGCTGTTAGGATTTGTTTTTGGCTACAATTGGTCAAGCACGCTATTAATTCATACCTAGCTATGATTGTCTCCACAGACTAGACGAAAATAATTTTCCCTAGGTCACCTCAAAATGTCAAGCAATAGAGGGAAGGGAGAAAACTCTGGCCACAATCAGGTAATTCACTATCAATTTATAGATTTGTAAATGTTTCCATTGTTTCTTTGATTTTTAGTATTTAGTTTTCTATTTCTAAAATTAAAAGAAGAAATTTATTTTATATATATATAGGGACATGAGACTGACAAAGATAAAGAGGCATTGGCTTCCATATTGGGGTTAGAGGTAGTGAACAAATTGGATGGTGTTGACTTGACAATGCTTTCCAGATACATAGAAAAATGATCTAGTAAAGTCCCTAAAACATTGCAATCAAATCAACAGTGTCAAAGGGAATCAATTGATTCCCCAACCAGTCATGGATCAGGCAAAAGATCCAGGAGGAAATCAATAACAGTAACCTCTAAAATGTGGAACAGGGAGTAGAGGCTTCCAATGTCCTAGCCACTCTTGGGACACAAACTTCTTTGACCACCACGCCATGTTTTGCATCTTGCATTGGTAGCTACGATACCAAGATAGAATACGATGTGGTTTCAGGGGAAGTCCGAATGACAGATGCTGGAAAAACATTTGTGAATAGGTTGAAGGAATCATGCCTTCAATGGTTCAAAGACCATCTACATTTGCCATTCTCAAAGATATCCATGCACCTGCAAAAAGTAGTTATCCATGACATGGAGACTGAATTTGGCACAGGTTGGTCTGTAAAGAAAATAATGCTACGAATGTCTCAAAACTACAAGAGATTTCGGTACAACCAAACAAAGAAGATAAAAAAAAATCCCTCCCGAGCTAAGGCTCAAAAAAGGGCCAATTAATGTAAGTTTGAAAGTATGGAAAGAGCTTGTAAAAGCATATGAGAAGTCCGATGCACAGAGGAAGTCCAATGAGGAGAGTATGTAGGTATTTGAATTTGTTCATAAGATTTTATCAAATTTATTAAATAATTTTTAAATTTTATTTGTGCATAATTAAATTGAAATAGTATATGTTTTAGGACAAGGCCTCCAAGGCTAGGCTTGACAAACTTCGTGCCACTCATCACAATGGCCAGAAAGGTTTACAGGCCTTGATCTGTACATTTGTAAGTATATTTAATATGTTAAATGATATTTTTTTATTTCCTAGGAAAAAGTAAATGGTTGCATATTAATTAGTTTAACTAGTCCATGTGCCATGTTTTGACAGGAGGAGAAATATGGCCGGCAACCAACGCAATTTGAAAAGGAAATATTACAAAGCAAAAAGTGGACCGATTTTGTAATCTGGATGGAGAATGAGGTATCAATAGTTGACTTTCAATAACTTAGTTGGATATTGTTATGTTAATATGTCAATTTGCATTTGTTGTGTTGAGTTTCAATAATCTTTGAAGAGGTTATAGAGTGATACTTGAGACAAACAGTTACAGTTATACTCTGTTTGTTGTGTTTGGTTTCTATTGGTCTTCTTGTCTTTTTGACTCAAGTGGATTGTTATTCATAGGTCGCTTGTCATTTTTGGTTGATCATGTGGATGTAGTTATCATTGAGTTTTCAGGTGGTCTCCTAAGTGAACAAACCAAAGGGTTTATCTCAAGTCTTTATTTCCTAACCTTTTATTATAAGACTTAAAGGGGGGCATGCATTACAGTTACGTTGTTGGTTATATTTCAAACCTTTGAAATATAATAGTGGACATTTAAATTTTAATATGCACATTTTTTTGTTGAGAAGGAGCCATCATTGGCAGTAGGCATTAACTTTCCTCTGCCATAACAGCTTTGGGAAGTACTAGTCTTTAATGTGCTTGGTTTTGGGGTATGTGAGGGAGAAAAGGAAGGAGTGTGGAACCATTTTGGGGGGAATTCTTCTTTTTGCCTTAGGGTCGAGGAAGGAAGGTTGATGGTTGGATTGTAAGTGATTTAGAGGAAGGGAGACTTTGGGTGTACTCATCATGTTGGCTGAGTGTCTTGCTGTTTGGGTTGGAGACTAAGAATCAAATCACCAACTGGTCTTCTTCAACTAAGCTAACCTTTCTTTAAAGTAAAGCTCCTTGTCATCCATCCTTGTAAAATTACACTGAAACATTTCCTTTAACTTGTGCAACTATATGTGGTCTTGTGAAAGCCTATGTTAAAGGGTTTGGATGAGGAAAATATTCTTAACTGTGAGAGTTCAGACTTAAGATCATGGGACTTACGAACTGTGGCAAACTGTTGGTTATTGTGTT
Source organism: Cunninghamia lanceolata (assembly GCA_027924645.1). NCBI lineage: Eukaryota > Viridiplantae > Streptophyta > Pinopsida > Cupressales > Cupressaceae > Cunninghamia > Cunninghamia lanceolata. The sequence continues at coordinate 83,099 of BSBN01000416.1, read as the reverse complement.
TTGGATTTCTATCATGAAGGAAGCTACATTAATTTGGTCACAATTTGAGGTGGAGTTTCAAACCTTGGCTAGAATTGCTAGAATACTATCATTGCAACATACCATGAGTCTTTTTTGCCTGGTTCATGGTTATCTTTTTTCACATGGTTGTAAACCCTAATGGTGTTGGTATTTCAACTATAAATGTCCACTCTCTCAATTGTGGATGCGAGGTCTTCTTGGGATTAATAATGCCACTCCTAGGTGAGGTTTTGGGATGGTTTTGGATCCTTGATTCAAGTCAACTTGCCCCCCAACACTCCCTCCAAGGTTATGAGGTTTGCATTACTGAAGCCACAATGGAATACAATGTTGAAACAACACTACATGATTATATTTGATTACCAGTTGACTCTTGGAAAGAATGGGTTTTGTCAATTGCATACAGTTGTGTAACATTGCAATAGTTGTATTGTACTTGTAACTTGAACAGTCTATTGTGAAGGCATTTGTTTGATGAGAATGACCTTTGAGTTCATTGTAATGACTTGCACTAACTTAGAAATGTGATTTCAAACTAGTATTTATTAAATTGGAGACTGTTTGTGAACAAATTTATCTTAGTATGGACTTCCCTGTGTTCGAATGACTGAGCACTACCCACGGAATAGTAGATATTATGTACTTGTGATCACTGCGTCATTTGGATAGAGGACTCATAAATGGAATATATGACCTTCTGTTTCATTGTCCAAAAAATCCTAAGGGTTGATTAAGTTATTGTGCATGGATGTAAATGGAAACTTTAAGCTCTCTGAAGGCTTGCTTATTGTTTACAAAGTAGCATTAATTTCTTATTTTAACTGTGGAAACATCTTGTGGACACTAGTATGGTGTTGACTAAGGAATTATCTTGTAAACACTAGAAAGGTCTATGCATGTTTCATAGACTATAACCCTACATTTGGAAGGAAATTGTTACTGTAGATGTGATATATATTGTACAGTGGTATCTGGTCTATGGCATGACATCTTTAGTAGGAGGTACCTTCATATTTCTGTAGCATCATGTCTGGGCTAAGGTACCATAAAGTTAAGTGCGCATTGTATGGTGTTACTGTATTGGAGGTTGTTGTATGCAAATCTATAGTGATATAAGGAGACTCGACTCTCGTCATTTCATGGCACAAAGTGAGTGACAAAACAACTACCTAGTTTAAAATTGGCCCTTCTTTAAGCAACATATGTAGCAATGAGACTTAGGATTCTTGAAAATGAGAAGCATCCTTCTCCCCATACAACCTCCTAACTAGGGCCACTATGTTTTTTACTGAACCCTTGAGGCTAATGGAAGGGTACCATTTAGTGAACCTAGAAGTTAATTGTCTAACTCCTCATCTTGAGCCAATTTCCTTGTATGATGAACTAGACGATTGGGATGACCATCTTGAAGATGTAATTGAAGACTTTTGTGCTTGTGTAGTGTTGCAAATGTACACTCCATGGGGACAAAACTTGTAGATCTTAGTGTTAATCATGATATAGGCACAATTTTTTTAATTGTTGGTCATGTAAATGTGAGTTTTCAGCTACCACAAGTGTACTCTTAAGGACATGTAAGAGAATTTAATCAACTGCTACTTAAATTTTTTTTAATGTTTCTGTCTAATGCAGGTTAATAGATTAATAGTGAAAAAGAACATACATTGACCACACAATTTGTGGCACTTAAGGTTATGTAATAGAATTTACAGTTGATAGTTAAATTGTATAACAAATTTTTTTATGATCTTTAGTAACGTTTATTAGAATTGTTGTATGTTTTACATCATTGGAATGACATATTAGCTATAACTTTTTTGAAATTTTATTATGGTATGTGCACTTTGATATGATGTAATATGATTATGGTTTCATTTCATATGTTGGAATATTAGATATATAACAGAAAAATAAATTATTACATGAAATAAATAATAACTTTTCATTTTAAATGTTTTTTTTGCAGAACACGGGTCTTCCAGAAGATGAAGATGATCATGATGATATAGATCCAGATTATATTGGTTCTGGTATAGATCACATGGCAGAGGATGATGATGATGCAGATACAGAAGACAACAAGGCCAATGACAATGATGATGACGACGATGATGATCATGATGATGATGATCATGATGGTGATGATGATGATGAGGTAGTTGCTGGTAATAGCCAGTGACATTCGTGATCATATAGATTGCATCATGGATCATTACTGATATATCGTTATGATGCCTCTTTTCATGTTTACTATCATATGTATCATTTTCACGGCCTGCAATACCATATTATTAAGGTGTATCATTTTCACATGTATCAATTTGACTTACATCATTTAGACATGTATCATCTTGACTTGTATCATTTTGAGTTACATAATTTATCATTTTTACTTATATCATTTGTACATGTATCATTTTGACTTATGTCAACTGTTGGACATGTATCATTTTGACATGTTATTGATCTACTGGCATATTTGACTTTCACCTGTTTTAGTTATATATGATGATGATCTTATCAGTATTGACTTGTCAATTTATATATATATATATATATTGAAAGTGGTCGATGATTTTTGGATGGATATTTATTACATATGATTATTTTAATTTACTACTCAAGATGGATGTTGTAAAATTCAATTAAATTATAGATATTTGACTCACTTGTTATAATTATAGATGATGATCATGTTATAATAATTATCTTGTTATTTTATAATAATTATCTTGTTAAATTGGAAGCAAAACTCAAAGCAACAAAGGAGGTCATAATGGAAGCAAAACTTGGCATCAATTAGGAAGCCAAAAAAGAAGCTATTTTAGATGTCATACAAGAAGCAAAATATGAAGCACAACTGAGAGCAAAACTAGAAGCAAAAATGGGAGCAGACATGGAAGCAAAAATAGAAACTAAATTGGGTGCCAAATCTGGCGCTAAATTGGAAGCAAAACTGGAAGCAAAATTGGAAGCAAATCTGGAAGCAAATCTAGAAGCAAAAATGGAAGCAAACCTGGAAGCAAAATTGGAAGCAAAACTGGAAGCAAAACCGGAAGAAAAATTGGAAGCAAACCTAGAAGCAACACAAGAAGCCAAACCAGAAGCAAAATTGGAAGCCAAATCCAACGCTAAATTGGAAGCAAATCTGGAAGCAAAATCGGAAGCAAAACTGGAAGCAAAAATTGAAGCAAAACCAGAAGCAAACTTGGAAGCAACACAAGAAGAAAAACCAGAAGCAAAATCGGAAGCCAAACTGGAAGCCAAATCTAGCACTAAATTGGAAGCAAAATCTGAAGCAAAATGGGATGCAAAATTGGAAGCAAAAATTGAAGCAAAACTAGAAGCAAACTTGGAAGCAAAACCAGAAGCAAAACTAGAAGAAACACAAGAAGCAAAACCAGAAGCAAAACTGGAAGCCAATTTGGGTGCCAAATCCAGCGCTAAATTGGAAGCAAATCTGGAAGCAAAATCGGAAGCAACACTGGAAGCAAAAATGGAAGCAAAACAAGAAGCAAACTCAGAAGCAAAACTAGAAGCAAAATTGGAAGCCATATTAGGTGTCAAATCCGGCATTAAAGCTGGCGCCAAATCTAGCTATTGCTTTCAGGTGCTAAAGTCAGCGCTAAATCTGGCATTGAAGTAAGCATGCAAACTTGTGTTGAGTTTTATGTTGGAAAAAGTGTTCAATTCTTGAGCTCAATTGCACTAAATTCTGGCGCTATTTAGACACTAATTGCCTGTTATGTTGTAGTGAGTGTAATGAATGCTAACAACAATAACTAAAAAAGGAGAGAAGTGTCCTAATAAAATTAGAAATGTCTGCTGAAACATGGGAACGTGGACTGATTGAACCAGTCTCGTTGGTCTTCTAGCTGCAACAGAATCCTTCAAGCTTCCAGTCATATTTATTGATTACTATCATGATGCATGATTATCTCCATCAAGTGTCCTCATGCCATGGTTGCTGCACTTAGTTGAGTCTGGAACTTCCCCTACTCTATTGCCTGGAAATGATGTGGTTGCAGGCTACACCTTGCAGTTGCTGTGGGTTATAGTCCTTCCTCTTTTAGCTATAGGAGTTAGTCCATAAACATGTACAAAATACTAACTACCATAATCAACACAAACATTCTCTACAATTCATACATTCCCACATATAACATACAATTTCATCATATTATAATCATATCTCCATATACTTAATTAACCAAGTTTAAGTCTGCATAATGATCATAAAGGATAACATAACATAGAAATATGCTTAAGATAATGTCTGGGAATGTCTTTCAACTTGCATAAAACTATAAGAAATCAGGCTAATAACTAGGCTCATCAATAACCAAGAATAATATCCAACCCATCCATATCCAAAGCATAAAAGTTTGAATGAAAAACATATTTGTCCATAGAGTGCTCCAAATCTTCAAAAATTTGAATATCCTTACCCACTATTTTACTATCCTTGGCATGCTTTGCTTGTACATGTATCTTTTTGGTTAACTGCATGTTGATGAAGTTATACTTGTTTCTAGGATTTATAGAAACAATAACCTTTGCCTTTTGAATATATCCATGAAATTGAAGGATTGAATCTTCCTTCCTTGGAGCTAAAGTGCACGTACCTGTATCCTTCATCTTCTTTTCATTTCCTTCTCCTTCTCCTTCTCCTTCTCCTCCTCCTTCTCCTACTCCTTCTCCTGCTCCTCCTGCTCCTCCTCCTCCTCCTCCTTCTCCTTCTTCTTCTTTGGAAGCCCATCTATCTAAGAAAGCTTGTTCAAATTCATCCAAAGAAGAAAATCCATTTTGTAATGATGCATAAAAATGCCAAGCTTCACATTTTAAGTGGAAAGAAAGAAATGATTTCCAATCTGTATTTTTACTAGCGAATATTTTACATTGATGCATCTCCACTTTTGTTAAAAATAGGACACCCTATTGAAACTAGGGTTTCTAAATTTTTACTACATACACAACTTTGATTGAATTATTTTGCAATGTTTTCAATCTTAAAAATAAAAATGTGAATAATATACCCTTGATAAATTTTGGCAAGCTTTCTAGAAATGTAAAAATATTAGAAAAGATTTGTGATTTGTGGAATATAAAGAGAATTTATGAAAAATCATAAAATTGCAATAACTCACTCAATATTGATGATATAAGCTTAATGTTTGGATAGTATCTTCCTTATATTATCCTCCAACTTAGTAAAAAAATTCTTAGCTATTTGAAAGATATAGGTAAATCTTCAAAAATTAGGGTTTTATCCTCACCTTTGCCCAAACTATAGCTTTGATACCACTTGAAAAGATCCACACATATAATTTAATGGAAATAATATAATATAGAAGATAGATCTCACACAACACAATAAATGCTTGCAGGCCAAGATGCCTTAATATATAACATATGTAGAAATAGAATTTAAACCCTTGAGGTAGGGTAACACTCTACAATACTCCTTATGGAAGAAGCCACTCCATGTTATATCTCCAAGAGATCCCAAATACAATATCATACTCCACATGTATCTTTACAATGATAATCATGTCCTTTATATATTACTCCTCCCAATAACATAATGGAGGGGTAATCCTAATGAAGGCCTTGTTGGGTCCCAAAATAGCTTATCCTAATCCCTCAAACATTCTTTAATCTTCGAGGCCAAGGATGTTATCAAGGAGATAGAAAAGAGGTTCATCAATAGAATAAGGATGATTAAGGGCCAATGGTTGGGAAGGAGTAATCTCCCCTTTGCTTCTAGCTTAGCTAAGCCAAGGAGGGTGTTCCCAGAGGTATCCCTTAACAAGGATTAACAACAATAGAAGATGTTTTTAGGGTCATATCATTGCAACAATACCTAACTATTGTTTTAATCCCTAAATATAGTCACTAGATTAAGACAAGCTTGTTGCACTAAAACCTCTGTTTAAGCTGATGAAAAGTACTCTTGCAATAATGGAAGGTGTTGGTATGCATGTTTGGTTTGCTAAAATTGGCACTTTGAAGATTCACTAACAATATTTCCTGGTTACAACACAGAGCCACAACAATACATGCAGTAGTAGCTATTTACTTCACACTTGATAAATTTGTTTTAGTTTTTAAAAGAGGTGTGGGTGATCAAACATTTCAGATTAGTGCCTATTAGGATGGGCTACAGAGTCCACAGTTCAGCAGAGAATAAGATAATATAGAAATGAAAACAAGCACTTTCTAGATACCCAGATGCAGAAAAAACAACCAGTGAAGAATATGCTTAGTAATCCTTTATCAAAATGCAATCATTCATTTACAACCATGGAAGAGATCATCACATAGCATGTAATGTTTTAGGAATATGTCATATTCATCTGATTAATGGTTACAATCATACGACGAAGTGTGGCAAGAGGAAACCCTAGCTAAAACTTAGGATTTCCTTGAAAAATTACATGAGAAAAAGGAGAAGTTCATACACTGATTCTTGAAACCAATTTGAATCTTTTCATAACCTTGTTATCTTCCCTACTGGAGAACTAGAACCTTTGTTCTTTGAAACCCTAGAGAGCTCTTTACTTTTGTTGATGTCTTGAAATCTCGATGGGCCCAAAAGTGCTAAAAGTCAAAAATGAAACTTTGACCTAAACATGCATGAAAAACTTAGCCCCTTCCTCAATTTTTTTTTGAAAACTCAATTTTTTGCACCTCCAAATTTACCTTGAAAATTCAGGGGGTCTAAGAATTTGTTTGGAAAAGGTCCAAAAATCCGCTTGGGTCCCGAAATCCACTTTGGTCCCGAAATCCACTTTGGTCCCGAAATGCACTTTGGTCTTGAAATTCCTTAAGTCCCGAAATTGCATCACATCCCAAAATTGACTTAAGTCCCGAAATTGCATCAAGTCTCAAAATTGACTTAAGTCCTGAAATTCCCTTTGGTCCTGAATGCACTTTGGTCAAAGGCACATGGACCCCTTAGGAAATTTTGATGAATTTGACATGATTTTGTAATTTTGAGGCATGGAAAATAGGATTCCTAACATGCCTACTCAACATTGAATATAATTAATTACACAAGTTATCCACAAGATCTAATGTAGCTAACTTAAGGGATGTGTGCTACATGTTGGAATCCCATGCACCTAAATACATTATAATATCATATCCCTAGGCACATAACAAAATCAGACCACTCGATCTAACTGAGCTTATCAAAGAATGGCTTGATCTACTATAGAAAGATCCTCCATAATGCAGGACAACCATGACTATCCTCTAGTGGAATTTCACTTGATGGAAGGATCTTATCAAACATAGCACATCCCCCCTCCTAGAAAATTAAAAAAAATATATTTAAAAGGCCTTAGAAAACCCAAAAAAACATATTTTTAGAAAAAGCTAGAAAAATGGACCAAAAATTAAAAAAATCAAAGCCTTGCTCCAAATCACCCCTATCAATAGGGGCAATTAGCAAATCACCTAGGTGATTTTGTAATAGCCCAAACAATTTAGAAATTGCCTACGTGATTTAATCTTACTAAAACTAGCAATTTGTCACTGAATTGACAATTTGGGTCGTGGCCCACAAAAACGCAAATGTTGACCAAAAATGCCAAAAACTCAAACAAAAGGAAAAAAATGAAAGTACGTGTGTTCCCTACTTGGACACCTACCTAATGGCCCTAGAAGTCATAAATTTGATGGCCAATTATGTGCAAATCTGATGAAAAACTAAATTAGGGCAAAATAGTTTTTTCTTAGTTTTTGTACCTATGGGTCCACTTGGAGTTGAGCTACTACAATAATCATGATCCTCACATTGATACCTCTCAATCAACTATAATTTCACCTCAAATGATCACTTCAATCTAGAGCTCAATTTTTTTAACTCACCAAGTGCAAATGAGTTTGAAAAAAAACTATTTTTTGGGTATATAAACTAGGTTTTTGGTTTGCAACACATTGTTTATTTCTATAGGTCATCTAGGTGAGGTGATGTAGGTATACTTCACACCTTGTTATTATGGTATGTCCTCTTGTCCTTGATTTTTGCACATTTTGAGTTTACCCTCCGTTGAGATACACTTGAGTTAGTTTTTAGGTTTTCATTTTGTAGGTCACGATGAGTGATAGGAGCATGTGGCAAAGGTAGTATTTCTCAAACTCTGTGTTGACTATAAGTACTCTTGAAATTCTATTTTCATCACTAGTTGAATCACTATATATTATTTGTGATCTTTTATCTTGTTTTGTAGGTTTGGATGTGGGACAATGACTATGGTAAGTATAGGCAAGTTTTGAGGTCCCACATGCCTATTTTGAGAATGAGACCTATTTGTTCATGTAGAGTGCCTTACCCAAGGGAGCAAATATGTAAGTACCTAAAATTGCATAAGCATGCAAGATAATTCAATGATGATCTAGTAGTCTAGCATGACCCATGTGGCATAAAAAATCTTCTCTTAGCCTTTCTAACAATGATGGAAATGTCTAGTCAATCCCTAGGACCCTCCCTTGCTCTTATCTCATGTTTATTGCTCATGTACCATGCTTGCATGTCTTTTTGCTTGTAAAAACTTATTTTAAAACTTTAAGTGACAAAATCACACCTTTTGCATCAAATCACCTAGGATATTTTAGAATTGCCTAGGTGATTTGGGAATCACCCCAATAATTCAATCATTGGCAAAACAAGTGATTTGGCCATTTTTGTTGTGCGTGAAAACTCTAGATCTGACAATTTTGCATCCATTTTTAGCTCCCAACTTAAGCTCAATTTAGTCTTGATTACACCTAGGCTTAGTAAAATCTTAGTTAGTTCACCCCTAAATGTGAATCCAATCTTATTAATATCTCCTCAAAAGACTTTGCATGGGCCTTTTGTTGCTTCTTTTGAGAAATGAGTTCTTGCCTCTCCACACACAGTAGTAGGTTTGAGCACTCATTCTAGAGAGTTCATAGAAAGTTCAACTTCCTTTATAGTGTACAAGCTCTTCACAAGCCTCTAAGCTTCCTCAATTGTCATTTATCAAGATTCAAACTCCTGAATCAATAATTACAAGGTTTTTCTCATTGATATCTATTTCTTTAAGTCTTGTTTCTTTCTTCCATTATCCCTTCCATCAAAAGGAGTTTCAAAGGTTGGGAGAGAAGAGAAGGATTGCTAAGCTAGGCCACTAAGGATATGCATAACACATACATCTTCAATATCTAAGATTTCTCGTATCTCAAGTGTGGAAGTCATTTATTTCACTTGTAATTATTTAAGATAGTTTGTTTTTGTAGAATAGATGTAATATATAAATTCTTATCTCACTCTAGATTTGTAGCATTTCATTGTAATTTTTGAATTTAGCATAGAATTTAGAATAATTTAGTTTATTTCTTAGATTAGATTATTTTACCTTTTAAACTTTCATTTATTTACAGCAATACACCTCTTACATACATCAATGACAAAACAAAGCATTCAATTTCAAACAAACAAACATTAAATCATTTTGGAAACCGAATGATTGCAAATCCACACATATTCTCTAACTACATAACAAAAATGAGCAAGTTATATTCTCTTTTACTTTGCAAAAGCTATTGAAAACTCAAGAAAAGTAAAGATATCCTTGATTAGTTTATTTGTCATTCAAAACCTTGTTCAAGTTGGATTGAAAATGAGAGGAAAGTAAAAGCATTAGTTGCTGATTTTTGTATTGGTTTGATTAGTTTAATTATTTTAATTGCATATAATTTTTGAATTGTGAAAAGAACAAAAACAATAGACATTAGTTAATCATTGGTTATTTAATTAATCTTCATTTATTTGTGCATTGGAAAAAATATAAAATTATAGCTTAAACTTCAATTCATTGCATTGCATTTAATTGTTTATTTCAATATTATGGTATAACTGCATTCTTTGACTCCATTAGCATTCAACTTGTTCAAAACTCAAAACTAAAGCAACACGTGACTTCTAGGTCCTTGCATGCTCAAGCTATAAGCTCCAAACATAGGTCTCAAAACAATCAAACACAAATGAATTTAAACAAAACATCCAAACTAATACTCCAAGGGAATACTCACTCACATCTTTTGTCTCTCTCTCTCTCTCATCCAACATATCAAGCTCATGAGTCCTAGTATTAGAGAAGATTGGGTGAAATCCACTTTGAGTGAGCTAAGGGAAAATCAACCAACCTTTGAGATCATTGATAAAGTACAAGATCAAGAATAAGCCCATGACTTACAACAAATTTAGGAAGGAAATGATAGACAATTGGCTATATAACTAACTCTCCTTGAGGAATTATTTGAGATAGAAAATTGTCACCTTGATACTTTCCTCAACAATGCCTAGTAGGAACTTGACACCATACAAGCCAACAATGCAAACACTCACACAAGAATCACCATCACTACACCTCTACATATGTTTCTAAGAACTCAACCTCCAACTACCATCACTACACCAGGATTCAATATCCCCATCCAACATCAAACACTCCTTCCTTATGAAGTGAGTCATTGACCAAACATCACAACAACCCTTGTTGCCACATTTAGGGCCCTTCTCTCTCGAGACTTGAAGGTAGTCCCTTAGATACTCCCTTGCTTCACTTACTCTTGCCATATGAGTGGGAGTGATCTATCCAAATGCATGCCATAGTGAGCAATGTGTGTGTCTCCCCACTTTTGACTTATACATAGTAGTGGTGAGTCAAATTTGGTGAACATCATGACTCTAATGTTAACTCATCGCAACATGGTGCAAAAATAGATACTTACAGGCACACTCTTGTGCTAAATTTGACCCATTCCTTGATCCTTATTTGTCTCCATTAATACACATCCCCATAGACTTGACGTTATCTTAGCCCTAGTTGCACCTATTTCCACACATTCGCCCTATTCTTAGCCCAACCATCCATGCACTTGTTCCTAATCCTAAGATTTGCATTTCCTTATTTTGGGTCAATCCCGAGGGGTTTGGGATTAACTCCAAAATTTAAATCCTCAAATTTAAATTCCCAATTTCCTACCCTTTCCTACTAGCCTTTGGAAGTTGACTTGATACATGTTTGTGTGACTTGGGAATTTAATGTGCAGTTAATTCATATGATTAATCAAGGAGAAAAATCATTCTAGGAATATTTTGATTTGAAGCTTAAAAGGAATCCATTGCATCAAAATTTGCATATAAGCCACCTACAAGCTTGTGTATGCTATCTTCAAATATTCACCCAAGGTCATAAAGTTAGTCCATCAAGGGGGTTGACCTAGTGGAACTTAACCCTACCAATTCAGTAACTTTCCTAAAAGCATTTTTAAATACTACCATCCTCATGCATATTTAAATATCAGATGTTACAACGAATTAGGTTGTAGAAGTCTATTGTCTGTCATATCATATATGTGCATTAGAGTATAGATTTATGTTGCTTGGGATCGACCTCGAGCCACTCAAGATTGATCCACAAGGAATTCTTTGAATCTATTCTAATTTCAAGACAATGATCATACGAAGGATATTATTTTCGAGACATTGGAGTCGAGACAATGATAATATGAAAGACATTATTTTCGAGACATTGGAGAATTAATTTTGCACATCTTTAACTTCCATATTCCATCAAAGTAAAAGTTAAATACAACTATTCTTTTTATTTAATTTCAAAATCTTTATTACAATTATCAATTTTTTTCAATGGATTAGGTTGTCTTCATATCATATATGTGCATTAGAGGATAGATTTGTGTTGCTTGGGATCGATCTCGAGCCACTCAAGATTGATCCACAAGGAATTCTATGAATCTATTCTAATTTCAAGACAATAAGCATGTGAAGGACATTATTTTCGAGACAATGGAGAATTAATTTTACACATCTTCAACTTCCATATTCTATCATCAAAATAAAAACTAAATACAACTATTCTTTTTATTTAATTTCAAAATCTTTATTACTATTATCAAATTTTCTCAAAATTAATTTGTACTTGATTGTATGCATTTGTTTAATTGGCCTAGATTTATGTAAAAGGGATTTTATTCCCTCACAACAAGGCAAATAGATACTACCTATAGCATTGCAAAAGATTGTATGTTTAGTGTGAAGGAAAAGCAAAAAATCTTGGCGTGCAAAAGGACTGAGCTGGAGAGCTTCCTCTTGTCTGTATTCACCAACTCTTTTCTCGGAATGGTTGGAGGCGTCTGTCAAGGCGGGCATCTTTTGACTTTGAGGACGATGCCATTTTTTAATCACCTTGCAGAGCGTGCATTTGACCTCTTCGATCTGCTTCGCCAGCCTTTGTTATTTGTTCGTCGGTGCTTTGGAGCCTTGTCAACGGACTCTTTTCTCCTTCCCAGATGCCCAACACCATTCACGGGTATTCCCTCGACAAACGCCCAGACAAATTCCTCTTCATAACCACATTAATGGCGATATGATATGATTTGATTTGATTTGATAGGATACAACAACACCCTCCATCGAGATCTGGTATCTGACCGTTCTCTGCTCTCTGTTATATGCTCTGAAATGGGCCTTTCTTGCTCAAGAAATAGGTAACAAATTCCCTTCTCATTTAAGAGTCTGTAATGGATTGGTGTCTGTAATGGGCCTTTTCTTGCTCAAGGAATAGGTAACAAATTCTCTTTTCATTTAAGAGTCTGTAATGGATTGGTGGCATCAGGACGAAGATATCTTGGTGGAGGTGCTAAAGCGTCTGGACCCCAAATCCCTTGGCGTTTCAGGGTGTGTGAATAAACAATGGCGGCACATTTCAGAGATGGAAAGCGTGTGGGAAGGAATGTGCACAAAACACTGGCCTAATGATAATACCCATCCTTGTTATCATTCCGTTGTGGTGGCTCTTGGAGGATATCGCCGCCTCTATTTGCTGTTTCTCAGGCCTGTGCTTTGTTCTTCTTCTTCTTCTTCTTCTTCTTCTTCTTCTTCTTCGTTCAGGCAGCAGTCGAATAGATGGAGTAGAGAACAACTGCAGCTTTCTCTCTCGCTCTTGTCCATCAGCTGCTATGAGCGCATGGCCAAGCTCACCGATTCCCCTTCCTTGCTCTTTTTCTGTAAGCACAACACAAAACCCAACTCGGAAATTGTACATTATAATCCCATTTGTGCACACTATTACCAGTGATTATCAAGAATGCATTTTTATTTTCAGTCTTATCAAGACTGCATTTTTATTTTCAGTCTTTCTTTGATCCGTCGTCGGATGGATTTCATTTTATTAATGTCGGATGAAATCTAGCTTCTACAGTTTCAAAATATATGCATTTGATTCTCTTTGTTTCTTTGGATCTTGACTGGGAAGGATTTTCTTTTCACCAAGAATTTGTAGTTCGCCGATATATGTTAAGCAAATATACTCGAATGCAAAGTAATAACTCCAGTTATGGAGTTTGTTTTTTCTAAGTTGGAGAATTTCATAAACCCTTTGTTCCCCAAATTTGGAGGAGGGTGATTTTGTGGGATTAGCGTCTGTCGATATGATGTATCACATTAATGGCAACTGGAAACATACAGGGTATTCCGTTTCTTGTTATATTTTTCCACCATTTTAGTAGCATGGAGAACAATAGTCTATGATTTGTCAGAAAGAAATCTTTTAAATGAAGTGACAATTCATATTTTCTCTGCCTGCTTCTTAAATCCTGAGTAAATGGTTACGGCCATCACTGATTCACTCCCTGTTAAATTTATTTGGGAGGGACATCGGCATGATCTATGTAAGGAAATCTCAAGTTTAGGCAACTTTACCAATGAACTTAAATATCATCCATTTCAACCTCAGTGGGAGTATGTGCTGGGCTTAAACAGCACACATTAAGCTTTGACTTTATTAGGTAGTTGGTGGGTCCTTTCTCTTACTCTGTTTTGTTAATGTGTTAATAAGAGAGGGGCCCACCAACCACCTATCAAGTCAAAGCTTAGTGTGTGCTGTTTAAGCCCAGCCGGTTAGTCCCATATGCTACAAGTCATCTATAAGCTATGTAGTGAGGCATAGTGGATTATAAAAGGATTCTATTTCTATTTCTATTTTCTAATGGTCAAATAGTTAATGGCAATTTACCTCATTCACAATGAAAAATGGTAAATATTTGTCCTAATTTTAGCCATTTTACACTTCATTCACAATGAACAATGATAAATATTTGTCCTATTTTTATTGCCTAAAATTGACTTATTGAAGTGGATAATATTTAAGAATAGCCCAATTTTATAACATTCCCAATTTTATGATTAAAACAAAGTAATTTTTTTGATCAAGATTTATAATAGAAAATCTAATATAAAAAAAGATTGGAAATTCATAAGACTAAGATGGCAGCCTTTATATCAAGTGGTTGTATTTGCTTTAAACACTTGTATTACAGTTCTTAGTTTAATAGACTATTTAGTCTCGTAAACATTTTTCACTTTTATTTTTTAAATTACAAAATAATATTATTCATGAATACAATGTGTTCATTATTCTTTGTCCCTATCTTTTAATAATTAAGAGTTCATTAACATTTTAAATTTTTTAAAATCAAAATTCATTGTTCAATATTAACTTCTAGAATAGACAGTGACAATACATTATATGCACATCCACATATAAATAATAAAAATAAAAGTGTAGATCTAATATCTTAGGTTGTTTCAATTGCAAATGCTCGATGAATTTTATATTAGACAGTTATGCCTTTCTCTCTATACCAATGTGCCAATCTAATTAATAATTGACTAAGAATATGGAGCACACACAGCTAGATTTGATGTAATTGCCTTCAGGTGGCAAATGGAGGAATATATAAATGAGATCTTTGGAATTCTTGGAGAGCCAAGAAGATGCAAGAAAGTAATGAGAGGCATTAGGTTGAGCATGTAAAGGGATCCACGATGTTAACTACTTTCAAGTGTACAAACATACAATTTAGTGCTTTTTGCAATACTAGAATAGAAATATTAGTGATATTTGAAGGAATGCTTTTAAATCAATGAATATTTTGTTTGTCGATCTAGATAATATCCCTAATTGTATATTCAATCTTGCAATTGTAAATTTGATATATGTTCTTGTAGATATGATCTCTACTAATTTTTAGATTGTCCCTTTTAGGCTTGCCTTGATGTCTTTAGTATGTTCTTGCATAAAAATTAGTTCTAGTGCTAGATAAATTAGTTCTAGTGCAAGATACCTAAGATGCTTGTCTAATGTAGAAATATTAATAGTATGCTCCTAATAATGACTTGTAAATGCTAATTGTAGATTACCACTAGAAGATGAGTGAATCTTGCATGCCTAAAATGAGTTAGGGCTAGACCTTTAAATACAACACCAAAAGCCAAATGAAACACTTTTGCGCCTTAAGTTGGCA
Source organism: Cunninghamia lanceolata (assembly GCA_027924645.1). Classification (NCBI taxonomy): domain Eukaryota; kingdom Viridiplantae; phylum Streptophyta; class Pinopsida; order Cupressales; family Cupressaceae; genus Cunninghamia; species Cunninghamia lanceolata. The sequence goes on along the minus strand of BSBN01000416.1, from coordinate 67,718 downwards.
CACAACAACCACAAGGATAGGTAAAGTTGGTTTCAAATTAAGATTTAAATTTTAAAAGAAAAGAGATCATTTTCATGAGGGTTGAAGTGATCAAGATCACTTTCGTAATTACATATCTAATCTAGGGCAAGAAAGGAATAAAATAAAGGATGATAACCGGTCCTAAGGAATGAGTGTAGATATGAACACATAAGGCTCGGGATATGAGCCCACACTCAATTAAAACACACCATTTGTACACTTGTTATTGTATAAATGTTACTTTGATCAAAGTGGAACCAAAAAATAAGGAAAAAGGGCATTGGTATGTGATTTTCACGATTACATTCTTCCCCCACTTTCATGTGCATGCAAACTACTATGAGGATGGATATCAAAGTAAAAACATATGTAGCGAACAAGAAAGTAAATGAATAGACACTCTTAAAAAGGATACTGATATGAATGAAGATTATGTGCATTGATAGTACTTCTTTTGAAATGAGTGCTCCAACTTGGAAAATTGGGAAGTATAAATGCAAGCAATGAGTATCATCATACAAGCATTTAAAACAATAATTTGTTGTCCATAATAAAAAAGAGAAGAGATGTAGGAATAAAGATGCCACCCTTGAAGCAACATGGTGGATTGGTAGTGCCACAGGGCACCCAAAACAATGTGATGCTATCTATGAATAACTTTTGAATCATGTGGTAGTCCTACTACCATGCTTAACTAAGAGGAATGTTAGTGACTTAGCATGCTTCCCTCCAATTAGTTGCATAGAAAGGATGCAAATATATTAGAGGAGAGTAGATAAAGATATGGTGACCATACAACAATGTAAAGATAACATTATGTAATACTATAAGAAAGATACTAATGATATGCTCATGAAAGAACGTATATGGGAAAAAATATGCACTTAATGATGCCCCATGGTAGGGCAAGAAATATAATCATGAGTATTGCAGAGGTATCTTGTAAGATCAAGCAAATGTGAGATATTGTTATGAAAATTATAAACATCTTAATCAAAATTCATTACTCAATATTAACTTTGATGAATCTCTAGAATAGACATAGAAAATACATTATGTGCACATCCAATTTTAAATATAAATAAAAAATGTAGATCTAATATCTCAGGCTATCTCAATTGCAAATGCTCAATGAATTTTATGATTAGATAGTTATTCCTTTCTCTAAGCCTTAATGGGCTAAGAAATAATAATTGGCTAATAATCTGGAGCACACATAGCTAGATATGATGCAATTTCGTTGAGGTGGCAAGTGGAGGAATATACAAAGAAGATGCAAAGAAATTACCGAGGGGCATTATGTTGAGCATGTAAAGGTATCTAACATGTTAACTACTTTCAAGTGTGCAAACATACAACTTATATTGCTTTTCGCAACACTAGAGTTCTATTTTGCCTACTCTATAAGATGATTGTTTAATATCTAGAAAGGAGAATATTCAATCCTTCTCAAAATGAAAGGAGAATAAAATCCTTTTTACATATATATGGGGTAAATTAATAAATAATATCAATATTCTACCTTATATGTAATAAGAGTTGGGAATGGTAAATAAATAAATGTATTAATTAAAATTAATAATTTAAAAATTAAATTAAATAATAAAAATATTTTGTTGGAAAATTATGGTAGATGTTAGATGATGATTTGTTAACAGTGTTGAAATATTACTAATGTTTGAGTGATTGCTTTTAAATTAGTGAATACTTTGTTTGTCAATTTAGATCATATATGTGATTGCAAATTTGATCTATGCTTGTAGATTTCATATTTGCTAATTTTTAGATTATCACTTTAGGCTTGCCTTGATGTCCTCGATATGTTCTTAAATAAAAATTAGTTCTTGTGCTTTCTAGTTTGCATATGGCAAGGATAATTAGCCCCTTGTGTTAAACCATATAAGGACATTGATTCAAATGCTAGATAAATAATTGAGAACAACACTCAAACATGCAAGATGTAATGCCCACCCTAGTGTTTGTCTAGTGTGCTTTCAAATTCATATGTTATATTGATGTATTGAGTGTTTATCAGTGTATTATGTGATTCTTGTGCTATGAGTTGTTGTACCAAACTTGCCAAGGAAGTTTATTGTACCATCAAGGGGTTTTGAGGGTGTATTCTAGATGATCATTAAGGTGTTTTTGATGGGGTTTTGTATTGACATTGGATTCTGACTATACATTATGGGATGCATGCGTTGTTCATGTGTATGATAGATCATTGTAGTGTTTTAGCTTCATTGTTTTCACTATATATATTATAGTTGTGATTATTATATTATTTCAACATTGTGAAATATTGTTGATTATGCATCATGTTCCTGGATCATGCTAGTCGTAGATGATTTACAGTAGATGTGATGATTTTATATCATGTATGATTTATGCTACATTGGGGTGGATTACGTTGCTTAAGCTATTATATGTGGAGTAGGTACACTTGATGTTTGACCTGAGTGTGTAGGTACAAGGTTATTTCTCCAATGGTGGTAATATTGGACATGCTCATCTTTGGGTAAAACATGTATGTTAACCTCTATCTCACTTGGTTGAGTGTGAGAAGAGTCTTGTGAGTCCCCATGTTAACTTAGATCCAAATCAATGGTGATTTTGGAGTCCTTGTGATTTGAAAACCCATAAAGTGTGTATGAGTCCTTTACATGTGTTTCTTTTATCTTTTTGCATTATATTTTAATTTATCCTGAAAGGCATGTTTTTAGTGTTTTAAAAATATTTTACTGGTTGAGTTGAAAAGGATTAGTTTTACCTTAATGAAAAACTTTATTGCATTATTTTTTTTAGTAAAAGAAATTTAAAGAGAATTCAATTTTTTCTTTGAAATGAAATATTTTGCATTCAAAATGTAGAAATTGCATTATAATGGAAATATAATTTAATTCCATGAGTCTTTGAAATGTGATTGAATTATGTTGCATTTACCTTGTGGAAATAATTGCATTAATTTAATTTCGTAAATTGCCTATTCTCTTAAGTTATTTTTGGAAGGGAAAATAGAAATAGAAATATTAGAAAAAAAAAAATAAAAGAAATGAAAAAGGGATTTTGAGAGTATAAAGCAAAAATAGAATTGTTATTTTATTTCAACTCTTCATTTTTTGGATTTTTGTTTGCTCCAAACCCTCTTCTTGCTCCATGAAAGAAATTGAAATTTGGAAGGGAAAATGGAATTCTTGGATGGCAGATTGCTTGGATGTGGCAAGGGACTGTGTCTGATATGTTTGTTTCAAATGAGGATTCCTCCCCTTTGTCTATGTGTATTGAGTGGTAATTTCCCCCTTTGTATTTAATTTTGAATTTGAATTTTGAAATGGATTCTCCCCATTTCCCATACCCACACTAGGTGGTAGCATATGGCTTTCCTTGTTAGGATGCAAATTGCTTTGAATTCATAGTTAATTTGAATGTTTTAAATTTTGAAAATGTCCAAAATAGAGCCATGACTATGAATTTTTTTTTATGAAATCCTATTTTCTCAATTTTATTCAAGAGAATATGGTTGTTATGCATATTTGAGACAAAAGGATATAATTAGATATTTGAAAATCTTTGTATTTTGAGAAAATGAAAAAAATGAAAAGAGGTGCAAAGTAGCAACCATCTCTATTAATGGACAATTTGGGGATTTTATGGTTACTCTTATTTTTGAAAATGAATGAAATTTGCATTATAGACTTTAATATGGTGTTTTATAATGTGGGATGAGTAGTCTCCCTACTATTTTAAGATTCTACATCCTTTGAGTATGTTGTCAAAAATATATATTGTGATATGAATGCTTCTGGATTTGACTGTGATCGATTTTTTCCTCAACGTTTCGGATCACACTCCGTGATCCATCATCAGGAGAAAAAGAGCCAGAGAAGAGAAAGAAAATGATCACGGAGTGTGATCTGAAACGTTGAGGAAAAAATTGATCACAGTCAAATCCATAAGCATTCATATCACAACACTATGGACTGTGGAAAACTAATGAATTCAAAAATATATATGTTGTAAAATTATGCATTGCTTTGCGTGCCACACCCAATTTATAAAATTGGAGCATTAGACATAGGACTAAGGTATAGAATAGGGAAGGAGTAGGCTCTCATCATTTGCCACAATATAAAGGGATCACTAGAAATACATTTGGAGAATTTTAATAATCAAGTGATAATGCAATACAAACTAGAAAAAATAAAACATGTTAACTAATATGTCTACATCAAAACAAGGACACTATCTAAGGTCTAGTTTTGGTCATAAAGGACATGTCACAACTCTAGGAGTTAGTGAATGTTAGAGTATTCCTCATTGAGGATTATGGGCTGTCATGCTATCATAATGACACTCCTTGGGTCTATTTCTAGTATTCTTGTCCTATCTTTTCTTTAGATTTCGTATCCAAAATGTGTTTATGTCACCTACATGTATGTTGATGGATTATTGTGCTCTCATATATGTATGTGTGATGGTGCTTGATTTATGCCTTTTTCACATGCATTGAAGGTGTGAGAATCCCTTATGCTTGAATTATTGCGATGGCATTATTTTATGCTTGTTGGCTTGTGTGATCCATTCATACTTGTATGTATTATTTGATTCACAATTGTGCCTCATGTTTCATATATTGGTGTATGCTTTGGTTGGCATGAGATGCCACATGTATTTGTGTATGCTTGATTGGCGTGATTGTTGCCATGTACTCTTTGATTGTGTGTGTGCTTGTACCGAATTTGGTCATCTCCTAGGACAGTGGGGTGGGCTTGAGGGTACTACATGGTTCAATGGTTCTTAACCACTATTGGGGACACGTGAGCTTGGAGGATGCTCTTTGGAGAGTGTCTTGTACTTTTGGTATATTCTATTCTTGAATCATTTAATTGTTGTATATTGGTAATCTTTGTAAATGGGGTCCTTGAGACCATTATGATAATATTATGATTATGCTTTTTGTTATAATGTGATGTGGGTTATGATCCATCCATGTTTAGGATGAGACCCTTTAAATTTAATAAATAACTGATATCATCTTGTATTTTTCTACACCTCATTTTGCGAGGGTGTTAGCATGTTTGGAATGATGTAATCATGATAATTGTGTATGTTAGCTTCACATTATTTAATGATTTAAATGATTTTTATGCACATGTTAGTATTGGATCACATTCGACCCATATAGGTGGCAATGATTCTATTATTTCTTTTAACGCATTTCAATGTTAGTGTTGAATGGGCATAGTGTTTAGTAATGCTTTATCACATTTTCTTATGTGGATGTTGTTGGCTAAATGTCTTATTTCATAATTTGTATTTTTACTAAGTGCTTAGTGTAGTTGGTTAAGGATGTTCTATCAGCATGTCAAATCATCTTGAGTTGGTTGTCGATGGTTGCATAGGGTGGAATGTACCCCTGACCAATCTACTATCTCCTTCATGTGTGGGTATGTCCACATGAGCTGAGTGTGTTTAGATAAGTGTCTTGGGGCACTCCATCTTATCTTGGGAGTGTTCCACTTGGTGACCTTCTCTCTTGTTGGAGAGTGTGTCAGCCTTGCACATGTCATTTGGAGATCAACAAGTTTGCAAACCTTAGAATAATCTCTTGGAGCTTGTTTTGTCTTCTGCCAGTTTGTAGGAAGCCTAGGGATGAATTCCTTAGGAGTGGGGTCCTTTTGGCACCCTTGGTCAAGGTCTTGAGCAAGTGTTCTGAGGAAATTTTTTGTTTGAACACTGTGCCAGGACTACAACACAAAACTTGGATACCAATGCCAATTTTGGACCCTAATGCTAGAACTAGACACTAGTGCCACAAATGGACACTAGAGGGATGCATTGAAGTCCTCTTGGGGTGTTGTAGTCCTCCTAGGGAACTGTAGTCCTCTTAGGGCGCTATAGTCCTCTGAACTACTTAGATGTCCATGGAGTCTTGGATAGCGAAAGTTGTTCCCCTTGGTTTGGTAAGTCTTCCCATGTTAACACTTCATTGATAGGTGTTCTAGTTTGGAATTTATTCCCTCTTTTGTATTGGAAAGTGTGCCTTTGCATGAAATCGACTAGTGATCATTCCAAGTGGTTGAGGGTTTGTATCTTCTAGTTGTACCTTGTAAGGAAATTCATAAGGGAAAAGGAAAGGCACAAGCAAAGTTCATAAAATGGAAAAATCATTCATTAAAGCAAAAGCGAAAGTTTTGCTGATAAGGCAAAACAACTAAGTGAGGGCTAGTTCAGAAAAGGTGAATTTTTCCGATAAAGAAGAAAAAGGAAAAAAGCGGCAAAGTTCGCAAAGGTTGAGATTTACCAACAAGGCAAAGGAGACATAAAAGCCCAAAAAGTGACTAAGGCAAATGAAGGAAAAGGGCCTTATCGGGAAATCAGAAAAAGGTAAAACCCATCTAATAGTTAGAAGTTTCCCAATTTCGCTGATAAGACAATTCTTCAGCAAAAGTCAAGAGGCAAAAAGGCAAAGATTGCAAGGTTCATGAAAAAGTAACATTGTTGATAAAGAAGGCAAAGAGAGAACAAGGTAGAGTTTGAGAAATGGTGATTTTGCTGATAAGGCAAAAAGAAAGCTTGGTGCGAAAAGATGAAGTTTTGCTGATAGGGGCAAAAATAGAATAAACAAAGATAGTTCACAAAAGTCAAATTTTGCCGATAAAGGAGAAAATGTGAACACAGGCCAAGTTCGTAAAAGTTGAGATTTGCCGACAAGGAAAAAAGAGACATGGGAGGATGAAAATGAAAAAGCAAGCCAAGTTCAGAAAAGTGAAAATTTACCGATTGAAGGGCAAAAAGCAAAAATGAAGAAAAAGAGCAAAAGCAGGGATGGTTCATGAAAGGCAAATTTTGTCGACAGGGCAAATTTCAAGCTAGAATTTGAGATAAAGTAGAAATAATGAAAACAAAGCTTGTAATATATTGTAAGCTTTAAATATTTGAAATTAAATATTTAAAGTGTTGTAAATGCTCTGTATAGGGAGATTTTGGCGGGAAAATATATTTGAATATCTCCTTCGACCATTAATGCATATCAGATCTCCCAGCTACTTCATCTCCAAATATTTCACATTTATTATTGCAAATGATGAATCAGATGCTTCCATTAAGGCAATAAATATCTCCCAGCTACTTCAGGATCATATATTCTTTGCATTCATGTTCTACAGACAGGCATTCTTTTGGTAGAAATATCTTCTGACAGGCCCATGGGGTGAATTTATTGTAATAGATGACTTAAGTTGAGGAATGAAATTCTATATATACAAGAATGAAAGATGTAATGAGGGTTGGATACAAAGACATATATTTGTGTTCAAACAAAACCCTCCTCTATTGTAATCATGCCTTTTTAATCAATACACACTGTGTTTTTCACCTTTTCTTGTTGTTTCTTAATTCTATGTATGTTTAAGACTAGTTATTATTTTTGAATGTATAATTCCTTGTAATCATTTTCTTACCTTTACCTCTATTAGGATCTACATGATTTGTGTAAGTTATCAGTTGTATTCCATTATTCTGTGCATTTTAGCTTTGTGGGTGTTCTATATTCAAACCTAGTGAATCACCTTTACATTTTAGTTTCTCCTTCTTCCCCTTTACACAACAGTGATTAGATTAGGTTTAGTCTTAACACACTCTGAATCTCATTATCAAAAAATGAACTAGCCTTCTCTAGAGGTTTGATTTCCTTGCAAGGTCCCACACCTGGAAATCACTCCAATGTTTCACTGGATTGTTGCATCACAATGCTTCAACTCAAGGTGCAAATCCAAGTGACAACAATTTCTGGTATGCCTGATGGGACCGTTTTTAATCTGAATTAAGAATTAGGTTGAGAATTTGGTGTTGTTCTCAGTACTCTACAGTTTGGCAGATAACTTCATGCACTTGGCAACTCTATAGACCCATGTTTCAGACTAGTCCAATGTTATATGCCTGTGCAGATGCGAGCTTCTTCAAGAGGTAATAATTATCAATTCATTGAATTACCTGTTGCTGCTTCAAGGAGAAGAACTAGGTTATCTAGGTCTCCTACAAGAGGGAATAACAGTGCTACTCCTCCTCGCCCAAGAGTTCAATCTACACCCCCCTTGTTAGGTTTCAGTACTCAAGGAGAGGCTTGCACATACCCACGATAAACCTGAATATTCCTAGCATGGTAAGAAATTTGCCTTTTGTAACTTTCAATGGAGACAGCCCTTTAGACTTGGCTACATATAATGATATGCCTACTTTAGCCCTAAAGAGTAGTTCATCCTTTACGGGTGATGGTTCTACTACACCTGCTGAACATATCAAAGACATATCAAATGTATGTTCAGTCCACCATATTCAACATGAAGATGTGGTTGTTAGGCTCATGGTTTCATCCTTCAAAGGGAGATCTATGTAATGGTTCAGGAGTTTAACCCTTGCTTCAATACATGATTGGGATGAGCTAGGAGAAGCACTCTACAAGTAGTTTGGAGAGAGAGCAGACAATGTTTCTCTACTAGAACAACTGACAACTATAAAAAGGGCTCCTAGTGAGATGCTGGCTGATTTTAATTTCAGATTTTAGAGGACGTGGGAGAGAATCCCAGCTCTCCTCGGACCATCTCCACAAGGTGCATTTTATATATTTTTTGAGAGATTTAAATTCTGATATTGTTGTTATGATGCAATCTATGGGTGTTGTTACCTTACCTAATGCATATGAAATAGCTTTGAGAGCCAAAAATTGCTTGATACAGGCTGGGAAAATTACTCCCAAACCCCTTGTTCCTATTTTCCAAGAACTACCTTCACAGGTACAATAGCCTACTATTGCTCCCATCCTAGAGCCTAAAGCCTCTACATCTTCTCTTTCACAAGAAGAGAATGACCTCAAAGCCCTAGTGACCAATCTAAGCAACAATGTCAATAGCATAGCTATTCAAACTACCCCTAAACCCCATCAAAATTATAACAAGGGGCAATCTTTAAATCAGAATTGGAATCAGGGTTATAATTCTAATAGAATTCAAAACTAGAACTAGGGTTACCGGCCAAATAGGTACCCAAGTAATAATCCTACTTAGCCCTTGCAAACAATCAGACCTATCCAACAAATACCGGTTGTTAATCCAATTAGGGCTTTGGTCCCTAATCAAAACAATCTGGCCCAAGAGGCAGATTGGTGTTATCCTTGCAACCAACCTCACAATCAGTCCACTTGTGCTTTTGGAGCACAAGAGCGAGCCCTGGTGGTGCAAAATTTTCATACTCAACAAGCATCATTAGTGGAAGCAATCAACAACAACCCTAAGGTACCAAATTAGGTTGCTTCTGATTCTAATCTAATGCTTTGGACTCCTGAGGACTTTATGTTGTTAACCAACTTGTGGACAACATGATCATGCCTATTAGCAGCATTACAAACAACACAAGGTCTAAAAAGAGATAGTTGGAGGATAACCCTATGCCTACTATATTACAGAAAGAACCTATGTCAAAGGCAAAAGATCCCAATGCTAAAAATTCAACTCATAGCAGTAGGCCTGCTACTGCAAAAGAGGTTCCATCAAGCCCAAAATTGCCTGAACAAGCTACGGATCAGTCAAAGAGGGGAACATGGATTCCCTCAATGCATAAAATGACAACTTTTCCCTTGAGCATTGTGGAACAAATGCAAAAGACAAACATAAATGTATCAATGTGGGAGGTAATGTCAATCCCCTCTCAAAGGGATTTGTTGCAAGAGGCCTTAGAGAAATTCCCATAAGTTGAATCAATGAAGCAGAAAGAAAAGAGCCCAGTTAATCTTGTGCAACCAAGTGAAGAGCAAGGGGGTCCAACAAAGAAGCCATCCCCATTTTACTTGTCTCTAATCATTAGGAAATTCTTGGTGCACAATTGCATGATAGATTCAGGGGCCAGTGTTTTAGGCATGCCCAAGAAGATAACATATGCATTAGGCATCAAATAAACCCTTGTTTCATCAAGTGTGTTGCAGCTGGATGGTACTTCTGTCAACACTATTGGAGTGATCAAGGGACTGGATTTGACCTTACATGCCTGTCCAAACTTGACTGTTAGTCAAGATATTTTGGTTATTGATCTTCCCCTTTCTTTGCTATATGTTTGTCAAGAGATTTCACAGCTAAGGTAGGTGGCTATCTTTCTTTTGATTGGTCTCACATGCTGCTGAGGACAAGATATGGCACAAGGTTCACCATTAAGGCTGAACCAATTTCAAATTATCATGTAGAGAATTATGATCATAGCCTGGTGAACCCTCATTGTATGATCGAGGGTGAGGAAGTGCATGATTCAAGGTCTCTTGAGACAATATCTTTACCCCTTCCAACCCTAGATATTTTCCTTGATGAATGGGCAAATGAGCACTTTGATTTTGATCCTTATGACACCACTGAGGCAACTAGACTAGGCACCTACGTGATTCATGAGGGGAATTCCTTTGTCCCCTCTATACTTAAACCAAATGACGATTCTGATGGACCATGGAAAATGTTCTTTGATGGTGCAAAGAGTAGAAATGGAGCTAGTGCAGTGGCCTTACTCATCTCTTCGATGGGTAAGAAACTATATTTTGCTCATAGACTACATTTTTCTTGCACAAATAATGTTGCAGAATATGAAGCATTGATCCATGGCATGTTGATAGCAGAAAAGAAGAAAATCAGGCATATGGAAATCTTTGGAGACACTGAGTTGGTGGTCAACCAGGTTAGGGAAAGATGTGCAACGAAGAATTAGCTCCTAAGAGCTTATAGACACATAGTTTGGGGCATGTTTGAGAGTTTTGACGCTCTCAACTTACAGGTGATCCCAAGGAAAATAAATGTTGAGGCAGACCAATTGGCAACTATTGGTGCCTAGTTTTCTCCTCCTACAGACCTCTTTCAAGGCCTTGATCAGCATGTCAAGATAATGGTCAAGCCTTTAGTCCCTGATAATGATGTGAACTAGCATATTTTTGACAACAATGAACAAATTGTAAACTTCATATAAAATGAAGTTGAGTTCTCATCAATGGTGCAGTCCAGGCTGCAAGAAGGGTAAGGCGACCAAATCATGCAACTGAAAACAAATAAGTTGCCAAAGGGATTAGTCACTCTTGAGGTTATTTTCAGCCATGATGATGGATTCAAAGGTAAAGAAAGGAAGATCATGTGCAAAAAGGAGGATTATCAAAATGTTTCTATCACCTAGGGCAAAGATTTATTGTTGGGAAAGGTATGTTGTGATGCTGAACAACAAGATTTTATTCATCTTTCTCACAAATATAGTGATTTTTTTGCTTGGAGTTATGAAGATCTAAAGGGATTTGACCCTAATATTGCCTAGAATGCCATAGATCTTGACCCAAGTGCCAAACCCGTCTTCCAAAAACAACAACCCATAAACCCCAAAATCAAACCTCTGATGAGGAAGGAACTTGCCAAGCTTATCCAAGCCAAAATTATTTTCCCCATCAAGTATTCCACATGGTTAGCTAATTTAGTACCAGTGAGGAAGAAAAATGGTGAGATAAGGTTGTGCATAGATTTTCAAGATCTGAATTGCACCTCTTTGAAAGACCATTATCCTTTGTCGTCCATGGACCAAATCTTGCAAACTGTTGCAGGGGTAGAAAGGTTTTCATTACTGGATGGTTTTTCTGGTTATAACTAGATATTTGTGAAAGAGGAGGACAAATTCAAGACAACATTTACAACTAAGTGGGGAACCATGGCATATGCAAAAATGCCATTTGGACTCTCTAATGCTAGTGCCACTTTTCAAAGGGCAATGGACATTGCTTTCAAGGGCCTCGTCAACAAGTTCATCCTATTCTATTTGGATGATATCGCAATCTTCTCCAAGAGAGGAGAAAATCATATGCTGCATCTAGAGAAGGTTTTCGAAAGATGCAAGGAGTTTGGGGTGTCTCTGAACCCCAAAAAATGTATTTTAGTTGTTGCTCAAGGGAAGCTTCTGGGCCATTTGGTGTCAAAAGATGGGATCTCCATAGATCCATAAAGAACTTCAGCTCTTCTTTCTCTTCCTCTGCCTGCTCATAAAAAAGCTCTACAGTCATTTTTGGGGCAGACTAACTTTGTTAGGAAATTTATCTGACCCTTATGCTTAAAAGGATGTTTTTAGGTGGACTAAGGAGGGGAAGGATGGCTTTGAGAAGATGAAAGGAGAGATTACTTAGCCTCCTACTCTCATGAATCCAAATTATGAGGACTTTGTCCTTTACACCCATGGAGGAGAGAGCATCATTGTAGCTATCCTGATGCAGCAAAATGACCAAGGTATGGAGCAACCCCTAGCCTGTTTCAGTCAGACCTTGAAGGATTATGAGATCAAGTATAGTCCCATAGATAAATAGGTATTTTCCATTATAAGAGCATTAAAAAGGTTCAGATATATGCTGGAAAATTGTTATCCTCAAATTATAGCATACTCAATTCGTGGGATAACCCCTACGAAACTTGTCCATTTCATAGCCCACGTCCTCTAAGCACGCGAATCGAGACATTTTTAGGTTGCCTCTAGCGTGACTTGATCCCTCGAAGAATCTCTTCGATTTTCAATCAAGGATCATTTTGAGTATTTTGTTATTTTTAGTTTTTTCCCAGTGTTAATCATTTTTGTAAACTAGGTTGTCAATGCAAAAATAAAATTTGCATTTGCATGTAGGATGTAATTGCAGAAAAATATTTGCATGTAGGATGTAATTGTAGAAAAAATAAAGTTTTAAACTCCGATCTACATCATTTTAAACCTACCCTCAGATGCACATCGAAGTTTAAACTCTAATCTAAATCATAATCCTTCACAGTTCACCTTTTATGTAAATCAGGTTTTAAACTCCGATTTGTATATTTTTCCTTTTGCATTGTGAAATGTAGGTCGAAGTTTAAATTCTAACATGCATCTGAAAAGTGGAATTTTTTTTAAGTTTACCCTTCATGTCAATTGGACTTTAAACTCCGATTTACATATGTTTTCCTATGCATTAAGAAATGCAGGTCGGAGTTTAAACTCCGACCTGCATCTGAAAGTAAATTTTTTTCTAACACTGGAAACATAAAAATGATACTCAAAGGGGAGATTTTTTCCCATTGTTACAAGTGGATATTTTTGAGCATGGAGGTGCTATTTTTCTTGGAAGTTGCACAAAGGTGGATTACATGAAATTTTTCTAACTCTGAGAAATTTCTAAAAGATCAATTTTTTGCAGTTTATTTGCCAGATGTCAGAATCCTCCCCGAAGAAGAAAACAAGGCTCAAGATATTTCAGATGAGCTAGTGGAGCTACCATGTGATATGCTTGACGATAACTAGTAACTACTCCCCGAGGATGCGATTATTCAAGAGTTCACCAACCTGGTGCAAACAGAAGTTGAAACAGAATTCTTTTCATTGGCTTCTCTTGATAGATTGATGAAGTTCCAGACAACTCTGAATAGGCTGCAAAAAATACTGAATAAGCACAAGAGCGTGCCTGACACTCTCACCGATTTCATCACTCGGGTGCTTATCATCTCCAAGCATACATCGGGGCCTGACAGTAATGAAGTCCAGGCTACTGTGAAATGATATGAAGAATTCTTGGAGAAAGATCAAGATGATGAAGAAGTGTCCAAGGACACTTAGATATTTTTCATGCTTTAGTTTTTATGCTTTGTAAATTGTAATTGACAAAATCCATGTCATTTTGTAAAATTAGAATACATGGAGTTGTGAGACAGAGTCATAAGTCAATTAGAACTTTGTTTTTGAATAAGTCAAAGTAGGTGTAGATTTCCTATTTTTGCTCTCAGCCTCTCCTTATAAATAAAGAGGGCCTCTTATGTAAATATCATCTTTTTTAGTTATTGAAGTGAAGCGCTGCTGAATTGAAGAGCATTTTGAGACTTTGTGTTCAAGTTGTAAATCATAATTTTATCAATAATAAGAAAAGCAAGCGGGTATTCAAATTTTGTTTTGGAATAAACTTGTGGTACATTGGAGATGTTCTTATGTCTTTTCCTTTGCACTTTCTTATGCAATTGATCAAATCGTAGTGTGAGTTTATATAATTTGGGAGATGATCTAAAGCTAATTTTGGAGACTTTGTCCTACAACATTATCTTTGAAGTTTATGTTTTATGTTCGTGAGTTGAAGATATTAGAAGACTTTGAGCTGCTAGTTATTTTTTGTGTTCATTAATCTCTTGATAGTATAAGGTGGAGACTTTGGGCTGCACTTTATTCTATATGTTTCCAACTTCAAATCAGTGGAAGAAGCAACAAAAGACTTTGTGCTTTTGTGGGTTTCTTGGTTATTCCACTCCGGTATCATTTCAAGTATTCTTATGTTTATTTGATCTTGATATTGGTTGTTATTGTTCTAGCAAGTAGTTTTTAAGTTTATCATACATTGTGAGAATTAAGAAGAAACATCTTTTCTGAAAAAAGAGAAATAGATGATATGGCACTATCCACAGGTTAGTTTGTAGTGTACATAAATCTAGTTAAGTACTTGTTGATTGTAGTGAAAAATAAGAAGGGAACCTCCCCTTTCTGAGAGGAGAGATTTAATCTCATTGTACTGTGGTTGATATAACTATTTTATTCTTAGTTAGCTGATAACAAAATATTCACCCAACACAAATAACCATATCGAGGTATTGGTTTCTCATCCTAGTGTGAGAGACTACATAATGAGAATTGAAATTAGTGAAAAGAGAGCAAGATGGGTCACTAAGATCCTGGAATATGATGTTATTATGAAAGCCAATAAGTTGATTAGAGGCAAAGGATTATGTGAATAGTTAGCTCAGACTACTGCGGATGAAGTGAAATCATCCTACCACTTGAATGAGGTAGAATCTATAGTTGACCCAACAGTTGTGAGTTCTTAGACAACAGATATGGCCAAGTTCCTATCCATTGGTGAGTATCCTTATGGATTGGACAGAACTAAGATAAGACATTTTAGGTTGCAATCCATTCCTCGTGCCTTGGTAGATGGGGTTCTTTTTAAAAGGAATTTGGATGGAGTCTTGTTGAGATGCATAGAAGAAGATCAAGTGGACAGTCTGTTCAGTGAATTTCATGCTGGTCCAACTGGGGGTCACTTCTTTGCAAGAGCTACAGCAATGAAAATAATGAGGGCAGGTTACTTTTGGCCCACATTATCCAATGATGCCCATGTATGGGTAAGAAAATGCAAAGAGTGTGCTCTCTTTACTGGGAAGAAAAGATTGTCAGCCCTTCCACTTCATCCTATTTAGGCAGATCAACCTTTCTCACAATGGGGACTAGATTTCATTGGCATGATAAACCCTACTTCCAATGCTGGTCACAAATGGGTTTTAAATGCAACAGACTACTTCACCAGATGGGTAGAAGTAGTACCACTTAAAGAGGCTATAGAATTGACAATCATGGATTTCTTGGAAGAAATCATGACAAGGTTTGGAGCTCCCACACTATCATTTTTGATAATGCAAGAGCTTTCACTGGTTTTAGAATAGTTGATTAGGCCTTGAAGTATAATGTGTTCTTAAAGACTTCATCAAACTATCACCCCTAAGGTAATTGGTTGGCTAAATCCTCTAATAAGAACCTGATTAGAATTTTGAAGAGGACCATGGAAACAAATCAGAGACAATGGCACAATAAGATTAGACTGTCTCTCTAGGCTGATAGAATCACCTATAAATGAGCCATTGGTAACTCCCCTTTTGTGCTTGTGTATGGAAGAGAGGCTATATTTCCTATATCTTTGGAGTTTCCTGCATTAGAATTGGCCCAATAGTTGGATTTAGAAGGTGAGGATGCTAGGTTTGTGAGGATAGCCAAATTAACTGAATTAGATGAACTGAGGCAGTCAACCATGGCCACCTTGGAAGAACACCAAAAATAGACCAAGAAATACTTTGACAAGAAAGCCAAGGATTAGATTTTCAAAGAGGGAGATCTTGTTTTAAAATGGGATGCTGACAGAGCCAAACCTAGAGGCCATACTAAATTTGATGCAATCTCGAGTGGCCCATATATCATCATCAGCTGCAAGCAAGCCAATGCTTTCAATCTTTCAAAGCTAGATGGTGAAGTTCTACCGATCTCAATCAATGGCATCCATCTCAAACCTTACTTTTAAGGTTGGTCTGAGATTTTGTATATTCTATTTTGTTTTTATTTCTTCTTTAGTTTTTTCCTTTTCCCTAAGTGTTGTTGTATAGGCTGCACTCTCATTAGGAGAATGCGCGCCTCATTCCCTTTTGGTGTTATTTTGAGGGCATGGTTTTAGTTGTGTTTGACCTACTATAGTCCCTTTTGAGTCAATGCCCAATGGATGCTTAAGGCTACTAGTTCTTTGTTTAGCAGGCAAACATCCCTGAGAGGTCGCCAAAATGTTGACCTATTTTCCCCTTCCTAGAGTCAAATAGCCCAACTTGAAAGTATTGAAAATCTTGTTGAAATTGTCTAAGTGCTTAGTATTTTTCAATTTTTCAAGGTGTTTTCCTTGCAAAAATCCCTAAAATTCTCTAAGGAAGATCCACTGGAAAAACCCAAAAAAACCTAGAAATTTCAAGTCTTTTGCCTTAGTTTTTCTGCCCTAGTCGGCAAAAGTTCAGGTTAGCGAACTCATCGGTTCGCCGACCGGACGGTTTTCCGACAAAGGGAAGAAAGCTTCAAAAATGGCCAAGGAAAAAAATAAGTTGCCTTTATCGGCGATTTCAAATTTTGCAAACTTGTCCAATAGTTTGCATTTTCTTAAGTTCACTGACCAAGCGAATCGCCGACTAAAGGGCCAGGTAGGAAGGCTTTTCAAAAATTGGCTAAGGTAAAAAGGAAGCAGGTAGCTCTATCAGCGAATCGATAAAGGTTCGAACTCACCAAAAGTTTAGAATTTCATAAATTCGCCGATAAGGCGATCCATAATGGAAAAGGCAACACTTAAGCAAAGTTCATAAAATGGGAAAATTGCCTGTCTCGATAAGGCGAAACAGCTAAGTGAGGGCTAGTTCATAAAAGGTGAATTTCACTGATAAAGAAGAAAAAGGGAAAAAAGTGGCAAAGTTTGCAAAGGTTGAGATTTGCTAACAAGGCAAAAGAGACATAAAAGCCTGAAAAGTGACTAAGGCAAATGAAGGAAAAGGGCCTTATCGAGAAATCAAAAAAAGTAAAAACCTATCCAATAGTTAGAAGTTTCCCAATTTCACCAATAAGATGATTCTTCAACAAAAGTCAAAGGCAAAGACTGTAAGGTTCGTGAAAAAGTAACTTTACCAATAAAGAAGGCAAAGAGAGAACAAGGCAGAGTCGAGAAATGGTGATTTTGCTGATAAGGCAAAAAGCAAGCTTGGTTTGAAAAGACAGTTTTTTTCGATAGGGGCAAAAAGGGAATAAAGAAAGATAGTTCGCAAAAGTTAAATTTTGCCGATAAAGGAGAAAATGCAAACACAAGCCAAGTTCGTAAAAGTTGAGATTTGCCGACAAGGCAAAAAGAGACATCGGAGGATGAAAATGAAAAAGCAAGTCAAGTTCATAAAAGTGAAAATTTACTGATTAAAGGGAAGAAAGAAAAAAAGAAGAAAAAGAGCAAAAGTAGAGATGGTTCATGAAAGACAAATTTTGTCGACAAGGCAAATTTCAAGCTAGAATTTGATATAAAGTAGAAATAATGAAAATAGAGCTTGTAATATATTGTAAGCTTTAAATATTTGAAATTAACTATTTAAAGTGTTGTAAAAGCTCTGTATAGGGAGATTTTGGTGGGAAAGTATATTTGAATATCTCCTTCGGCCATTAATGCAGATCAGATCTCCAGCTACTTCATCTCCAGATATTTCACATTTATTGTTGCATATGATGAATCTGTTGCTTCCATTAAGGAAATAAATATCTCCCAGCTACTTCAGGATCAAATATTCTTTGCATTCATGTTTTATAGATGGATATTCTTTTGGCAGAAATATCTTCTAACATGCCCAAGGGGTGAATTTATTGTAATAGATGACTTAGGTCAAGGAATGAAATGCTATAATATATACATGAAAGAAAGATGTAATGAGAGTTGGATACAAAGACATATTTTTGTGTTCAAACAGAACCCGCCTCTATTGTAATCATGCCTTTTTAATCAATACACACTGTGTTTTTCACATTTTCTTGTTGTTCCTTAATTTTGTGTATGTTTAGGATTGGTTATTGTTTGTAAATGTATAATTCCTTATCCTTTTCTTACCTTTACCTCTGTTAGGATCTGCATGATTTGTGTAAGTTATCAACTGTATTCCATTATATTATGTGCATTTTAGCTTTGTGGGTGTTCTATATTCAAACCTAGTGAATCACCTTTACATTTCAGTTTCTCCTTCTTCCCCTTTACACAACAATGATTAGATTAGGTTTAGTCTTAGCACACTTTAAATCTCATATTCAGAAAAGGAACCAGCCTTCTCTAGAGGTTTGATTTCCTTGCAAGTTCCCACACCTGGAAATCACTCCAATGTTTCACTGGACTGTTGCAGCATAGCGCTTCAACTCAGGGTGCAAATTCAAGTGACCACATTCATCTTATTTCTTTCTTCACTCATCATCTCAATCTCAGGAGCAATATTTCTCACTCTCTTTTTATCTCCCTTGGCCATGATAATTTTAATCTTATCCATCCTTAATCCCATTTTTACCTATCCCTAAAATCTAGACCTAATTTGACTCAACAATTGCCTCTCTTTAGGATCTACCCCCATTCCATAGTTACCTCCTACATACTTAACCCCCTCCCCCCAAAGGTTAGGACTCAATGTGCATTACCACACATTTCTACCATTCTACTTATTTCCATTTGTAATTATTATCCTTATAATCTTCCTTAACACTTGACTCTCACCTTAGTTTAGTCTCTTCTTTACACACCAACAACTAAAGTCTTGACCAACAGAACCAAGTGTTGACATAAAATATAGACCATAAGGACTAGATTTTACATGTACTTGTAGTTACCCTAGAGCATGATGTAATAATGAAGGATGATAGAATAAATGTGGTAGATTATAGACTAAAGGAAAAGAAATAACTCATATATTCACACATCATAATATAGATAGAGCAATATCTATATTAATCATTGGATATGTTATTACATTCATCATCCCTTGATGCCATAAGCATAGACATACACATAATATATTCTTGAGCATTACACATAAAATTTCCTTATTAAATATTATCTTTTATAAATTACATCCTATACTACCTACTATATGTGCAATACATTATATTACTATTATAGCCTTCTAGAGTGTAGGGGTGTGTCCCTAGGCTTGTCCTTGTCTAGTTGTGTCCATATGGAGGTACTACAAAGCATTTAATTGTATTGAAACTTTATTTCCTAGTTCCTATGGTGACCTCGATTTCACTCTCACTAAAGGATGTTCATGTCAAACTTAGCCTCAATGCTCCTGTGGGTTTTCATCATCAGTCTCCATTAGGCCACCCTTGTGGGTTTTCAACCCAATAGGAATAGGCCAAACTTTCCTTTCAACTTTTCAACTAGATTAATCAAAGTCCCAAAGTTTACTCTATTCCTACCAATACATTAGATTGATGGGATGATTGTAATGGTATAGGTGCCTCGATGATGGAAATAATAGCCCAAAATTTTCTCCTAAATGGAGAGAAATTGAGCCCAAAAGTTCCATATTGTCAGATTAGATAAGAGTCGGACCATTGATAAGAAATTGCTACAATTCCTTCTTTTGGACTACAAAAATCCACTAACCCACTATTTTACTAGATAAATCTACTCAAGTTAGGGGAATAAAATCATGTGTGTGTGAATATGCTCAAACTTGTGTGGATTTTCTTGAAGTTGTGTAGCATTGCTCAAAGCTACTAGTCTTTTCCCAAATATACCAAAATTTGTTCATAGCTAGGTTCTCAAGATTTTCTAGGCTAGGGTGTATCTAGCCTATAAGCTCTTTGATATACTTGTCACATTCAAAAATAGTGAACCAACTTGATATTTTGGAGATCTAATTATGGATGATTCCACTATCCTATAGCCACACTATTCCATCTCTAATGTATAAAGAGAACAAAAATTCTTAGCACTAACACTAATTGGTGCACTTCAGATTATGGTGAGGCTTCTCCTAAACCTATATAGTGTTTTGATAAACCCAAAGGTATGTGGAAGCTCAAGGTTGTATGTACAGATGTTGTATGAGGCCTAGGTATTAGTGAATCTAATTAAACCTCACTTTACACATTGATTCAACATGCTTAGCCAAAAATGACAACTGTTTGAAGATATTTTAAAACCTTGGCATAAGGTTTCTATTCTATACATTATATAAAATGGGATAAAAGTGGTTAGTACTCCACTACACTCCCCACTTTTTAATCACCAAGATCCCTACAAGGGTTAGGTGAGATCATATGGTGGCTAGTTGTAGTATTCAACTAAGTTGTTATTACAAAACATAAACCTAGAAAAAGCTACGATAGCACTTGTCAGGATTTCACCTGTAAAATATTATCAAATGTACAATAACATGTGATTCAAAGAACACAATGTTCAAAAAATAACTACAAATATGCTTGTATTAATAACAAGTATCACGGGTCTTTTTGAGAGGGTAACCCTCTTGAGTGCAAAGTGCTATTACAAAATATGATTCTTAGATAATATTTGATTTACTACAATATCAATATAAAGTCCTTACAAGGAGTGACTTATGAGGTACAACTAATGTGGGATAAATCCAAACAATATAATATTAACTAAATAACTATGTACTATAACTATTACAATACTCAAAAAATAGTATAGGGTTGGGATATAAGAGTCATACTAGTGAACGTTGCATACCTTGTAGTTATCTTCTCCATCTTGGATTCACATTACTTTATTGATGCAGCACAACTCAAACCCTCAAATGCCAAATATGCAACAAACATAAATACTCATTTTATTGAATTCAAACTTGATAAAAGATTACATAAATCTGCAACATTAAAAAAAAAAAAACTTATTACATTTGGCCTTCCATGGCTTTTCATACAAGAATCTCTCTCTTTCCTTATGTTCTCAGCTTTTCATTTATTTTCCCATTCCCTCTCATCCACATTTTTTTTCCTCTCAAAACTCCCTTCTCTCCAACTGAAAACTTCCCTTTAAACCCTCTAAAATCTGCCTTTAAAACCTCTAAAATCTGCCTTTTAAAACTTGCAATAACATTCCAAAATTGGACAAGACTTTCTTTCTTCCAACATAGCCATTTTATTTAGAAAGTGGGGAGTTTCTTTAATGACTTTTGTTATAATTAGAACCCACCTTTTTCATTCTAAATATTTCTCTTAATGCAAGGCAATTACTATTTTATATTTGATTTTTCCATAATCTTGCCTCATCCAAAAAATTAAATATTAAAACTGAAGATTCTCTACCTCCACCCACATTGATATTTGAAAATTAATTAAATACCTTAAATAATATCTTTAGAATCTTCTCAAATAAATTTGGAGAAGAAAATTTCCCTTCATGACTTCAACACTATGCACCGAGATGTCTGAAAATTGACTTTTTCCATAACTTTTTATTGGAAGCTCCTTTTTGCATGAAAACTTGATCAGATGTGTAGAATAACATTCCTAAGCTTCCCACCAAGCCATTTTTCTCCAGCATTGATAAAACTGCAGAAATTAATTTTCCTGTAAAACTGTTAGCACAAACTTCTGGCATTAAAATCTCCTGAACAGTGAAAGATATGAATTTGATTATTTTTGCATATTTAGTAAAATTTCTTAAAGATATTCCTATCAAAGGGTTTTAGCCCATCCTTTGAAAATCTTCAGAAATAATTATTTTCATGAAAACTGCCTTACAGAGTCTTAAAACTGCAACGAAGCGAAAACTTGAAATTTACAAATATAATTAAATATTTGGATTCCTGATATAGAGAGATGCCTGAGACCACCAAAATAAACCAAAACACACACCAAAATTGAAAATTAAAAAATAAAATATTTTTGGTTGATGCAAGATCGTTTGTGGACTCGGATGCTCCTGCATCATTTATTGTCCTAAATGTAATGACAAGTGCACATGTGAGATATTTATATGTAAAGTTTGGCAATAAACCTAAATCTAATGTTATATACCTTCACACTTCCCAAGAGTTTGGACTCAACTTGCAAATTTACCCATTCCTTATCCTAGGTAAAATATATGATGTTAAATGATTTTGGGTCAAATATGTGGTACAAAAATGACCCCCTAATTCCTAAATTCAGATTTAAATCTAGGGCCAATACAACTACCTTCCCATTAGTCGTTACTTGTTGACTTGAGCATGAAATGGGTGATTTGCATGCTAGGGTGTTGTATAAATGGATGAACCCTAATTCATTCCTAATGATCAAATAGATCCAATCCATTTGAGAGCATCACATAGCATCATCATTCGAGCATTAGAATATCATTACATCATCAACTAGCATCAACATTATATTGAGAGACTAGGCAAATTGTATGGTTGCTTTGTATGTCTTCAATCATTGTTTAAACTGTCAATTTGAAACTAGGGACTTGACTTAAGGAGAAGATCCTTTCTTAGCAAGCTCCCAAAGGTGTTCATCAAGACTACCTATTTTTTAGACATAGTTTAGAACTAAACCCTGAGGTGAACAAATTTTAGACATCAAAGGGTTTGTAGGATGTTATTGTAGTCAAAGGTTGAATTGTAGATAAGGTTCATTTTTGTAGGCATGAATTTGACCTAGAGTAAAGAATAAATGGTATTGTAGTATGTCAGGGCATAATAGTTCAAATTTGATCATAGAGCACACTTTTGAATAACAAAGCACAATCTTCAATAAAGAATTCTATTATTGTTTTGAAAACTAAGTCCTTGATTCCTCTTTTGTCACTTCAAAACATGTGTTTAATGCTGTTATTGCATCAACTACATAATCCTAAAATGTTTATTAATTAGTACTTTTCACTTATCTACCATAGATTATTTCAAATATTGTCTTTCAAATGCCACCAGTTGTTAAAAAAAAAAATTAAAATTAACTTTGCTTAAACATATTCAATCAGTGGTAATTTTGGAAGTAGTAAAATTTACTTGAACCTTGCCTTAAAAGACAACTCCACCACTCTCTCTATAACATCACCATGGTAAATAATAATCTATTTTAAAATTAAGGGGAAAAAAAAACCAATACTATTTAAGAATAACCCTTCTAACACCACTCTACTTAAATATCATTCACTTCAATGGTCCAACAGTCAATAGCGATTTTACACCTCATTCACAACAAAAAATGGTAAATATTTATACTATTTTTATTAGCCAAAATTGACCTTTGACTATTGAAATAGACGATATTTAAGAATAGCCTTCTAACACCCGGGATACAAGTGCATTTCAGTAGTATTAAACTTAAGTAACTCCGAATTAAAATAAAGTTGCAGTGACACAATTCTGATGCAAGTCAAGGGTATAGGAATCATATGGTTGGAGCCATCCAACGACCTTCGCTTTACAGAGGCAAAGCATTGGTGCACACAGAGTGAACACAACAAGATTGGTCAAAATTGACTTTTGACTGTTTAAGTGGATGATATTTAAGAACAGCTTGTCTGAGAGCACTCTACTTAAATATCATCCACTTTAATGGTCAAACAGTTAATAGCAATTTTGCACCTCATTTATAACAAAAACTGAATATTTGTCCTGTTTTTATTGGCCAACATTGATCTTTGACTATTGAAATGGATGATATTTAAGAATAGCCAATGGAGAAAGGTGTAGGCATGGGCGAAGGCAGAGGAGAAGTTCTACACATGGGACAGGTGGCGTGCATCCGGAGCCAGGCATCTATGCAGTCCACGTGGAAGAGATGAGCGCAATCAGGAATCAATCGCACCACATCCTCTTCATTGTAATCGCTAAGGCAAATAGAACAGCACCTCTGCTCTGCAAGAGCTCTCTCTCTCTCCAAATAAGCAAACTTGGGATACAAAATCAAGGTGGCCTCGTCAATCCCTCGTGTATGAGTATAAATAGCTTCAGTAGAAGAAGAAGAAGAAGAACCCCGGATACACACCAACGAAATCAGCAGCAGCAGCAGTATAACAGCCAAAGCCCCCATTGTTATTACTATGCCGTATGTTACGTGACTGCTCATCCTCAACACAAGATTCCAACTCTTTCATTCGCTCCTCCTCATCTGTGCTTTCACTGCTCTTAACTTTCAAGTTTTTGAATTCTTAGATTGTGTTGTTTTATATATTCATTAACGCATACTTTTAGCAAATGGATGTTTTATTTCTTTACAAATAGAAAGGTGGGGGAGGAAAATGGTGATGAGAGTAAAAGTTCAAGGGGAAGACAAGATGATTTAATTGAAAACCATGGAGTGTGAAGATTAAACCTTATAGTAATAAGAATCCTTCCAAGTGGACCTTGTTATCTAGATAATAAGAAAGATAGCCTTTACAATAATCGACATAATAATAATAATAACAATATAAATATCTACAAAATGTCAAAATTGATTTATGAGACTGTAAGAGTACAATAGAAAATAAGAAACTAGGAGCGTAAGCGCAACTCCAACAAATTCAAAAGAGAACAAAAATAAAAAAGGCTTGCATTATAAAGAAAATATATGAAAACAAATCATACACTTTCATGCCTCATGTATCTCATCATATCTATAATCTTGTCATGGGATCACTTCCTACTCAATCTTGAAGAGAAAACAAGGTGAATGAAAAAGCTATCATCCAAGTGTAGAGCATCGTGGAAACAAAGTTTTTGACTAGACATTAGCAAAGATCAAACATCTCTCAAAAGAAAAGAGCCAAACATATCCAATTCAGAGAAAGTTATATGAGTCTCTAAGGAGGCATGCAAATTGCCCCCTAATATCAAGCATCTAAAATAAATGATCCTTTATTTTAGATTCCATCGAACAAACCTAACAAATACAATACACCCAAAGAATAAGGTGATCAATCTCTATGCAAAAGAAGTGTGAAAACTTTCAAATGTATCAAAAGAACCCTCAAATTACAAAACAATCGAAACTTAATGTAACAATGATCCATCTTCAAAGTAAAAATATGTAATTACCACTTAAAAGAACACCACATAAATATACATCTTGGTTCATATTATCCTTGATAGAATGGTACATATCGACCCAGTGGGTGCTTAAGGTGCTTTTGGGGTAACGACTTGGTCCTCGGTCAACAAATCCTATCTTTAATCCTATCTTTGACCTCTAAATATAAGTAGCTTAAATAAAGTTAGTATGGCCCAATGAACGTGACTTAATAAATATACAATCTTAGTCAACTCTACGTGATAGGCTACTCAGCCATTTGTTTCTACCCGGAATTAACATCTTATCGTTAAGGAGACAACAGTGCCAAACAAGTGTGAAAAGGAATTTTGATAATGCACATTACTAACTAGGCAATATCCTCTTTCTTAGTCAAAGTTTCAAACACGTGCGCATGTTGTGTACTAAAATTTAAAAAGAGCAACACCCCCTTACCTACGCGTCAAATCCTTTGAAGAAAGATACCAAGCAAGCTATACATTTCAAACACTTCTTCAATTATTAGGAAAGAGAGAAGACATCTCTTACGAGTCTTCAAACATTGTAGGGAAGATAAATAGAGCACACCAGTGATAACTTTAAGAAATCTCTCTAAATCTCTTTTGAAAAAAGATATAAAATTCTGGTGAATCATTCATTTTTTACAAAAAAATATTAATTGCTCTTGGCGAATCTTTCTTTTTTTTTGAAAAAAATATTAATTTTATTGCCGAATTTATTTAAATCACTAAAAATTTGTAGAAATTCTTGACGAATTTTGATGAAAAATAGGCAAATGCATCGATTACCATGGTGAATCCTTTCTTTTTAAAAATTAAATTCCTATGAAAAAGTAAGTGCCTGAGGGTGGTTGTGATTGACTAGTTTAAGGTGTAGTGCCCATGTCTATAACTCTTTGATTCCTTAATAGTTTAAATCAAACATTGAATATTTTAAATCGGTCCTAAATTATTTTTCACCATCCTTGATTTTATTTATAATCTAACAGTTTGGGTTCTATTCCATGGGCCAAAATGTACCAATGAAGCTCCAATGCCCATGGGGCCTAGAATTGATTTTAGGATGTTGATCTCAATGGAGATCAATGGCGTAAATGCAATTTCGAGCCCCATGGGCATTGGAGCTCTACCAGTACAATTTGCCCTGTGGAATTTAACCCCAACCATTAGATTATAAATTGAGATCAACAACCCAAATACAATTTTGGGCTCGATGGGCATTGGAGCTTCGTGGATACATTTTAACCCATGAAATACAAACCCAATCGTTAGATTATAAATAAATTCAATGGTGGTGATTAAAAATTGGTGATATGGCCATAAAATAACCAATAATTATATAATATTATTGGCAAATTAATTTCTTTTTCTACTATATAACTAATAAACTATAAGCAAATCTAATCTAATTAGTATCGAATATTGTGGCGAATCTTTGAGTTTAAAAGTTTAATAAAATAAATGATCTGGTGATTTAGCTAGGACAAAAATAAAATTTTGTAAAAATGTGGCGATTCACGTCACATTACAGCTTGTTAATTAGCCAAATTTTGAATCCCCAATTTCAACTATTAGCCAATTGACGAATATTAGCCACTAAAAAAATCACTGGAGCACACCTCACCTTGTATGTGATTTCAATATACAGTCTATTATATATCAATGTATTTCATATTTTAGTATTAAATGGTTTGGACCAATTCTTATTGCAACTATTCTTATACTCTAGACTTGATTGTGGGCACAGATCTATCCACTAGACATGACCACTCCTATGATCCTATATTCTTAATTTAAACATCATTTCCTTCATTCCTAAACTAACCCTTCCAAATATTTTGATCATTACTCATTGGCTTACATGCCAAATACTTCAAATTTAGCACCTAGAATCTTATACTTAAAGACAAGCCCTAGGTCATTAGTAGGGATTATAAAAGCTCATCAAAAGCTCATATTACAAACCATTTGCAATCTTGCATCAACATTTGCATTAATAGATACTAAATGATTGTCTAAGCACTTGCATTTGTGTCTAGTGTGTCTTTAATCTTTGTACACCAACAAAGGGATTTGACCAATGATCAAAGAAGTTTTAAACTTTCCCTTTGAGCACAACAAACATCCAAGGTGCTTTTTAGAATCTCTTATGTTTAGGACACAAGTAGAATTAAAGGCAGATAGGTACAACAGATCATATTAGTAAAGAACAAATCGGTGTGGAAACAAAGTGTCTAGGGACTAAACTATAGGCATGACCTATACCAGAGTAGGTCAATATTCACAATGTGGGATCGTCATAGTCTAGTAAGTGCAAATCCAATTTCAAATTTTTGAATTTAATTGATAATCACAACTTACAACTAAATTTTTCCTATTGCCAACCACAAATTGACATAGAGAGCTAAGCACAATCTAACTCTCTTACATTTATTGTCTTAGTGCTTACTTAGTTTAGGTCTAATTGATTATTGATTTGTTTTATAATTAACTAGATACTAAATTACCATAGGGCATGCTTTATTTCCCTAAATTTTGGTGTACTAGACCTCTTGATCACCTCTAGTGCTTTGCCCTAGGGTTAACCTTGTTAGAAATGAAGGCAACAACTATCCAAATGGAAATCTGATTACACTATGTTTATGATCTTAAAGCAATGTAATATTAACAGAGATTGCATACGGAAATGAAATTACAACACAAGAACAAACACCATAGAAGAATAATCCATATCAACACTAGATATAACGTGGAGAAAACCCTTTCGGGTAAAAAACTCCACCAAGAAAAGAGGCTCAAGTTGTATTATCTTCAAAATCTAAAATACATAATACATGCACTTCCTCTGTCTCTCCAACCTTCAATCCAACAAAACCTGTGTACAAAAAACTATGATATGCAACACATACAAGGCATTGTACTTATAGACGTATTGCACTCCCAAAACTAGGCATCCACTTTCTCTCACTTGGATACTCCAACATGCAACATTAAATGACCTCTTACAAGCTCATGACACTTGTCAATACTCAACCATGCAAACTTGGGCGCCCATGGACAAGAATAGGCACTTACGGGATAATAAATATTGACATAACCGTCATAGATTCCATCATAACACCCCCCAAATAACATCTTCTCAATATGGATGCCTAGAGCCAAGAATAGCAACTTACAACTCATAAATATTAGTCATAAGTTGTCATATTGTCATAGAATCTTATGACAACTCATAGTTGTCATAGATTCTCTTACAACCACTTACCAACTTTATGACGTGTGTCATACATGCCAAAGATAGTTGATTCTTCCAAGGTGGCGCCTACCCTCAATTACTCTTGATATTTACAATTACCATCCGTAAATGTTACTCCATAACTACCACTGGTAACTTCAAAACTTACCGATGTAGTAATTCCGTAATTACTATCCCCGGTAATTAATTTTTACCACTGTCGATGAAACTTATGCATCCCTTATGGGTGATTTACAAATAATATTGAGAATAATAATTGCAAGGATTTACAAGGTTAATGGTACCTAAATCCCAACATTCTCCCACTTGACATTATACGTTGTAAATACCATACAAAAACCATAAAACCATCAGGCACTAGAAACAAGGCACATGGCCTCTTTGCACCAAACAAATTTCTTTGTACTCACAGGCTTGGTCAATGAATCTGCAACATTCTCTTGAGTGTCTACCTTCTTCAGCTCAATTTGTCCATTTGCAACCATTTCTTGAACAAAGTGATATTGTACATCAACATGCTTAGTCCAAGCATGATACAGAGGATTCTTGGCCAAACAAATAGCACTCTGGCTATCACAACCATTATGAATGACCCTGCAATCAAAACCAATACATGTACACAATCTCCTCAACCAAACTGCCTCCTTATTGACATGGGTAAGTAGCCATATACTCTGCTTCAATGGTGGACAAAGCAACCATGGGCTACCTTTTGCTCATCCAAATCACATAGCCACTAGTGGAACTCTGACTATCCAAGTCACCTGCCCAATCCGCATCAACAAAACCATGTATGTTCAATGTCTTTTCCACACTGTCAATACTAGAATAAACCAAACAATAATCAGAAGTATTAGCTAAATATCTAAATACCATCTTCGCATAATTCCAATGTTGTCTACTAGGGTTAGACATAAACCTGCTCAAAACTCCCACTGCTTGGGCAATATCTGGCCTAGTACAAACCATTTCATACATTAACTCCCTACAACGCTAGCATATGGCACATTAGTTGTATCCTCAAAATCATCCTCATTCTTTGGACACATGTCTAATGAAAGATTAGTACCAATGGGCAAAGGAATTCTAATTGGGTTACAGTCCTACATATAAAATCTCTGCAAAACGGTATTCACATACTTACTCTGAGATAACAAAGCATTCTATTACCTCTATCCCTCCTGATCTCCATACCCAGAATATACCTAGCTACTCCAAGATCCTTCATATCGAATGCACCTGAAAGTTAGGTTTTTAATTCACTGATCATACCCTTAGTATTGCTAAAAATAACATGTCATCAACATACAATGTAATGATCAGTATAGAATCATCAATACAATGAATGTACACACAATGATCCTCCTCACTTCTAATAAAACTCAATTTCAAAACAAATGAATCAAACTTCTAGTACCACATTTTGGGGGATTGTTTCAAACCATAAAGAGACCTAGATTTAATCTGCAAACCCAATGTTCTTTCCCTTTTACCTCAAATCCTGTAGGTTGTTGCATGTAAATTTCTTCCTCAAGATCTCCATGCAAGAACACAGTCTTAACATCGATTTTCTCTATTTCTCAATTAAAAGTTGTAGCAATGGATAAGAAAAATCTAATAGAAGTTAATTTAGCAAGAGGAGAGAATATTTCACCGAAATCAACTCCCTCTCTCTGGGAGTAGCCCTTGGCTACCAGTCTAGCCTTGTACTTCTCCAATGAATCATTTGCTCCAAACTTCTTTTTGAAGGCCCTCTTGCAACCTATGGCCTTTCTTCCTTTGGGAAAATGAACAAGATCCCAGGTGTTGCAAGAGTCTAAAGCCATCATCTCCTCCTGCATGGCTAACTACCAAGACTCACTATTATCTGCAAGTAGCTTCCCTGTAGGATCTAGGCTCATCGTCGGTACTCAATAAAGCAAATACACAACAAAAATCTAGTGGGCTATACCTATCAACTGGGTTCCATTGTCTTGTGGATCTTCTCAAATGTGAAGTAAGAGACTCTTCGGGTTCTTCTACATGCTCATCTGTACCAACTTCTTTTATTACAACAAATTCTTCCTCATCAGAACTTTCACTCAAGTCTTCTTCTGCTTCTTCACCCTCTAATCCATCATTTTATTCTTCCTAAGGTGCATCTTCATGCTCTAATTCAAAATGCACTCTCTTCACCTTTTCTTCTTTATCCTTTGGTTGTTTAGGTTCTAAAATAACACTAAGTTCCCTAAAAATAACATCTCTAGAATAGATAATCTTTCGGGTTAGTGGATTCCAAAGTTTATAACCTTTTACATTATCACCATATCTAATGAAAGTACACTTTTCAGCTTTTGGATCCAACTTAGTTCATTTTTCTTTAGGCACATGAACATAAGCCTCACAACCAAATACCCTTAAATGTGAAAAAGAAGGTTTTACCTGTCCACATTTCATAAGGAGTTGACGCAAGAGCCTTATACAGAGATATGTTAACCAAGTAGTTTGCAGTACACACAACTTCTGCCCAAAAGTATTCACTACAACAAATCCCTATGATTAGCTCCCTTTTTTTCTCCTTTTTTGCTTCCACCCATTGTTTTAATGTATTTTTCTCCAATTTTTTGAAAAAGTCAGCGCTATTTATCAGGATGGCATTATTTTTGGCATTTTTTGCGTCAATCAGAACAAGTAGGCACTAAATTAGGCGCCAATTAGTGCCTGATTTAGCACCTTATTTAGTGCCTTATTTAGCACCTGATTTAGTGCCTAATTTAGCACCTAATTTAAAGCCTAATTTATGGTTACTTGGGTTTAGGAGTATTATTTAGGGTTTATGGTTCTGGGGTTAGGGGTTAAGGTTTAGGGTTTAGGGTTTGGAGAGAGATAGAGGACCAATAGGGAGATATAGAGGAGACCAAGGGGAGAGATAGGGAGATAGAGAGTGAGGGACATGGCTAGAGACATAGGGAGAGAGATTGAGAGGTAGAGGGACAAAGGCGATAGGGAGAGAGAGGAGAGATAAGGAGATAGAGGTTTAGGGTTACTTGGGTTTGGGGTTTAGGGTTTAGGGGTTTAGGGTTTCTCAGGTTTAGGGGTTAGGGGTTAGGATTTAGGGGCATTATTTAGGGTTTAGGGTTTATTGTTTAGGGGTTAGGGGTTCAGGTTTAGAGGTTTAGGGTTTAGGGTTTATAGAGAGAGGAATGATAGGGAGATATAGAGGAGACTGTGGAGAGAGATAGGGAGATAGAGACTGAGGCACATAGCCAGGGACATAGGGAGAGAGATTAAGAAGTAGAGGGATGATAGAGATAGGGAGATATGGGAGAGATAGGGAGATAGAGGTTTAGAGTTGCTTGGATTTAGGGTTAGGGGTTTGGGGTTTAGGGTTGCTCAGGTTTGGAGATAGCTAGAGAGAGAGAGGAGACAGATAGGGAGAGATATAGGAGACAGAGGGGAGAGATAGGGAGAAGGATTGAGAGGTAGAGGGATGATAGAGATAGGGAGATAAGGGTTTAGGGCTTCTCGGGTTCAGGGTTTAGGGGTTAGGGGTTAAGGTTTAGGAGCATTATTTAGGGTTTAGGGTTTAGTGTTTAGAGAGAGAGGACCAATAGGGAGATATAGAGAGTGAGGTACATGGCCATAGACATAGCCAGAAGAGATAGGGATATGGAGGGTGAGGGACATGGCCAGAGACATAGGGAGAGAGATTGAGAGGTAGAGGAACGATAGAGATAGCTGGGAGATAGGGAGATAGAGGTTTAGGGTTGCTTGGGTTTAGGGGTTTAGGATTTAGGGGTTTAGGGTTTCTTAGGTTTAGGGTTTATGGGTTATGGGTTAGGGCTTAGGGGCATTATTTAGGGTTTATATATGTTTTAGGGGTTAGGGGTTAGGGTTTAGGGGCATTATTTAAGGTTTAGAGGTTTAGGGTTTCTCAAGTTTAGGGTTTAGGGACATTATTCAAGGTTTACAGTTGCATGTCAAAAGAAGTCTCTCTCTCTCTCTAAATCCCTCAACCCTAAATAATGCCCCTAGTCCCTAACCCCTAACCCATAACCCATAACCCCCAAACCCTAAACTTGAGCAACCCTAAACCTCTATCTCCCTATCTCTCCCTTATCTCCCTCTCTCCATCATCCCTCTACCTCTCAATCTCTCTCCCTATCTCTCTAGACATCTCACTCACTCTCTATATATCTCCCTATCTCTCACTCTGTCACCTCTATCTCTACCAATCTATCTCCTCTCTCTACCTATCTATCTCTCCCTATCTCTTGCCTCTCTCTCCCCTATCATTCCTCTATCTCCCTATCTCTCTAGACATCTCTCTAGTCACTCTAGTCTATCTCCCTATCTCTCCCTATCTGTCTCCTCTCTATCTCTCTCTACCTAGCTATCTCTCCCTATCTCTCTATCTCTTGCCTCTCTCCCCCTATCATTCCTATACCTTCCTATCTCTCCCTTCTATTAATTTTCCCTCACCCTTGTCGATGAAGGAAATGAACAAGAAAACTAGGACTCTCTCTCTCTCTCTCTCTCTCTCTCTCTCTCTCTCTCTCTCTCTCTCTCTCTCTCTCTCTCTCTCTCTCTCTCTCTCTCTCTCTCTCTCTCTCTCTCTCTCTCTCCATCTTTGTCTCAATTTGTCTCCCATATCAACTAAGCAAATGGAAACAAGAAAACTAGGACATGAAAAGAGGGATGTGGAAAATAGTAAAATAGGGAAAATTTGGTGGGATCTAGGGAGAGAGAGATAGAGAGATAGAGAGTTGCTTGGGGTTAGGGGTCAAGCTTTAGGGGCATTATTTAGCATTTATGAGTTTAGCATTGCTCAGGTTTAGGGTTTAGCACATGGCCAAGGACATAGGGAGAGAGATTGAGAGGTAGAGGGATGATAGAGATAGGGAGATAGGGGAGAGATATGGAGATAGAGGTTTAGAGTTGATTGGATTTAGAGTTTAGGGGTTTGGGCTTTAGGGGTTTAAGGTTGCTCAGGTTCAGAGATAGCTAGATAGAGAGAGAGAGAGAGAGAGAGAGGAGACAGATCGGGAGAGATAGAGGAGATAGAGGGGAGAGATAGGGAAATAGAGAGTGAGCGAGATGTCCAGAGAAATAGGGAGAAGGATTGAGAGGTAGAGGGATGATAGAGATAGGGAGATAAGGGAGAGATAGGGAGATAGGGGTTTAGGGTTGTTTAGGTTTAGGGTTTAGGGGTTAAGGTTTAGGGGCATTATTTAGGGTTTAGGGTTTATGGTTTAGGGGTTAAAGTTTAGAGGTTTAGGGTTTAGTGTTTAGAGAGAGAGGACCAATAAGGAGATATAGAGAGTGAGGGACATGGCCAGAGACATAGGGAGAGATATTGAGAGGTAGAGGAATGATAGAGATAGGGAGATAGAGGTTTAGGGTTGCTTGGATTTAGTGTTTAGGGTTTAGGGGTTTGTGGTTTAGGATTTAGGGGTTTAGGGTTTTTGAGGTTTAGGGTTTATGGGTTAGGGCTTAGGGGCATTATTTAGGGTTTATGGTTTAGGGGTTAGGGGTTAGGGTTTAGGGGCATTATTTGGGGTTTACAAATCTTCAAAGATCTAGATAGTGTGGCTATACACATTGCTACACATGTTGGCGGCTAGTTAGACACATGGAACATCAACAACCACATGTTATGCTTCCATACACGTGTGCCACCTAATGACATTTGTACTGCAAAACATGATCATTTAATTGGCATTGTATGCATCTGACACATGGTGATGTCCACATACGCCACATGCTACAATGATCTAGTTGGCACCATGCAAGTTTGAGTACATTTGTTCATCTTACCTCTCTGTATATTTCCTTCGTTCATTTTGAATAGAAGTGACATATATGTTAGAACCCTTCTATATTTGAATGTGTTTTGGATTACATATCTATTTTCCTTTATGTATTCTATGATCTTATTACATTAATAGATAATATAGGATTGTCCCTTAGTTCACCTTTGGAATTAGATTAAATAACATCTGAAGTTGACTGTAAATTAACAACATGGTGAGCATTTTGTTGATTTTCTTTCTTATTTTCACCCTTTTGAAAACTAAATTTTCCTATTGAAATTTTGAAGGATGAGATCCATATTTAACTGCATTAGACTTAAGAAGTTTCAATTCAATGTTTCTTACATTTGCACACAAATCCATGGAATAATAATAGTTTTTTAGGTACATTGTCTCAGCTTGGATAGTAGGTAATAAGCCCTTAACAAATATTCTTTGCAATTCATCAATAGGAATTTGATAGTGTATCTTTGTTGACAAAGTTTGAAATTCAATAACATAATCATGATTGCACTCATTTGATCCTTGTTTGATGCTCTCCTATTCCTTCTATCTATCTTAGTGAAGGAAAATAAATACATGGGCAACCCATAGAGAAATTTGTCATCAATTTTGTTCCTCAAAATTGTCTCATGATATGGTGAAGGAAAAAATTACCAAAGATAAATTATGATCATTATTCATTGACCCAAAAACTAATGCATTGTTAGAAATGTAGACACTAAATCTTACCATGGCCTTGGTGGCTCCCCCCTTGGATTAGGGTTTTAGGTTTAAAAAAAAAATTCTAACTGTCTGGTTTCGAAAGCCCTTTGCCTATTTCCTTTAGGTCATGCACTTTATTGTTATATTCTTGTGTTGAACATTATCACCAGTTGTCAATCTTTTAAGTCACAACCTTAAGTCTTGGTGCCCGTGGGTTGACCGGCCCCTTAACCTAGTCATTACCTGTTGCCGCTGGTAGGTCTTAAAGTCTTATAAAATGAAAATCACACCATTACAGAGCATGTCAGGATGATGTCAGTACCCAGTCGTGACGCTGCGATAGGCCACCACCTGTCCATGTAACCTTTGCCTATGAAGTGTTCACCTTAGCCAACTATCCGTTGCCACAAGTCAAAATGTTAATGGTCCGCAGAGCAAACTTAAGATCCAATGGCTACACACCAGCATAGGGGAATCTTTTCAGAGGCAATATTCTCCATGAGATGGCAAGATGATGACACGTGGCATCCACCGATTAAAAAGCAAGTATAATAAAGGTGCATGGGTGCTATATTGCACCATTGTGCGGTAGATGTATGGTGGGACCTCTTCGACTGCAACACTGCGAAAAGGTGACACGCGTCTAGTCCGTGTCAAAGATGATTTGATGTGCAAGGAAAGTACAGATGATTTGGCTCATTCTCATTGGGCGGTGACTTGTCAACCAAGATGACTAAGATTGTCAAATCTAGTCAGTGAATCAAGGCCGTGGATTTCAGAAAGGTGACAAATGATCAACGGTCTGAATTCAAAAAATGCAAACAAAGAAAATCTTTGAGTGACTGTGGCACGATTAGAGTTATGGTTGCTGTGACCTCCATCAATTTACAAAATGGTACAGGAATTCGATGTTATAACAACATAATTCAAGGTATTTCTCATCACTCTTCAAGGAGCAATCGCATTTAGAGCCAGAGAATCATCAAAACGAGCAAGGAGAAACAATTATGTACCTCTATGATGTCAAAAACTAGTAAGTCATTGTCTCTCCCCTGCACTTAGTTTTCTATCTGTAAGAATTTTTTGAGACATTTAGGGCAGCTATTAATTGCATAAACCCTAGATTGCCTAGATAAACTACAATGAGTCAGTCAGGTCAAGCTTCGACCTCAAAACGTAGCTTGGATGAAGACATCATGATTCAGTGTCCCAGATCGTCTAAGAGACCTCTGATAAATTTAGGAGAGGTTGACAGAAATGATAAAATATATGATCTTTGTGTAGATTGTTGAGATGCTAGGATCCCTATGTCTACTTTGAGTCTGTTTGAACATTGGCATAATTGAAGTGATTACAGAGCCCCAATCTGCCATGCCTAGACCCTTGACTTAGCTAAATTAATATGCCCTGATGTCATCATAAACACAAACTTGATGAGAGCTGTAGCAACTAGGTATGACCCTAAGACCATGTATGTCTTGTCTGGAAATGGCAATGTTATCATTAGATTCACTAAGGCCTATATTGCCACTGTCTTCAATCTTGATCCTACTGCCGGTATACCTATAGACTTGAATGCCTTCAGGGAAAATTACAAAACTCTTAGGTATGCATACAGGTCTCATAAATTGGCCAAGCATAAAATAAAGGGGGTTGATGGAGCTTTGATGAAAATCCCTGACTCAGAAGAGGAGCCTCTCTGATGCAACCTGTTCATGGAATATTTTGTTAAAACCTATCATAGCTTGTGTCATGTGCTTGGAAGAGACGCATCAGATAGAATGTTGGTGTCTCTAATGATGATGGTAGCATATATACAAGATTATGGAGTTAAGAAGCCATATGATTATGCAGGTTACTTGTCAAAAAAGATGCATGAACAGATGATGGCCATTAAGAACAATATGTACACTCCAAGTCCCCATGTAAAATTCACTTGGTATTCGTTAATGTGCCACATGATCCTATTTTCTCTATGTGGCCATTGGGGCAAAGAATTACATTTGAGAATGACTGATGTAGAAGGCAATGCCATGCTAGTTCAGATGTGGACCTACATGCTAGACATGCATTTCAAATATGCTAGCTATGTCACTTTTGAGGAGCATTTTGTGAGGAAAGTATTGGGATTCTTGGAGCTAGCAACAGAAAGGATATCAAAGGAGATTAAGGATTTTCTGAGACCAATGGAGAGGACGCCCCATCTGAAGATCAATCACAATTGGGGAGATTAGTTTTTACATGAAAATACAACTTGTATCAGAGTCTATGGCTGTCAGGCTCCACCCTATTCCTTACCAAAATTTGTGCCCAGAAGAATAGGATTTATGGAGATCATCAGACAGCTAAATGAAGCAAACAAGGAGCACTTTAGAAAGCATAAGAAGGGAACTCTTATCCCAACATCTCTGAAGCTTCATGATTTTATTACAATTGATAAGAGTGTCTTGGACCAAATTGGTCTCATGTTGCAAAGATATAGGATGAGTATGGTGAAAATAAGGCTCTTTGATCCTAAAGGTTTTATTCATGACACAAGGCATAAAGTCAGCATGCCTACATACCCACACCATGTCCTACTTGATGAGGATACTGTCAGAAATTGTGAATCAATGCAACAAGTGTTTTTCTTGAGAAATAAGTGGAAATTGATAATGGATCCAGAGAAAAGGAAAAATAATGCTAACTTTGCATATCAAGGGGCTTTCATTGAGATTCAAAACCCCATTGAAAGAATCAAAATGTTCTTTGCTAAAGGAGATGAATTGATTGTTGAGGCACCTGCTGGAGAAGAGAGGCCCACATATCAACCAAGCAGTTCAAGGGGTAAGTACATTAGGAAAAGTTCCCCTGACTCCCCTGAAGCCCCTACCCCAAAGAGAGCAAAAATAATTAATCTTGAAACAGAAGAAGAAATGGAAATTGTGAATCTGGAGGAGGAGGTTATAGAGGAACAAGACCCACAGCCCTCACATCAATTGCATTCTCCCTTGAGGATAGCACCACATGCCTCCCCATAAAATAGGTTGACAAGATTCACAGTCTACAATGAGGTGGACACCGAAGATGTGAGGGAGGTGGAATTCAATCAGTTTATCTTTGATGATGCATTCATTGCCACTCCAAAATTCAAATCCTTTGTGTTGAGAATGAGGAGTGAAGAATTTTAGAAAAAGATAGAAGAAGCAAAAAGTGGTGCAAACCCTTCAAAGTATGATGCTATCACAAGGAGGGTTTTGAGTGAAGTGAACAAGGACATCAGTTCCATGACTCCTGAGGAAGGGAGAGCACTTGTGAAGAGAAGAAAAATCCTACTATTGCCACACTGGACACTGTCAGATGCTATTGCATTTGATACCATTACCAGGGATGATGCAGATGTACGTGAAGAACAAGCCAGGAGGGCATTGCAAGGTGTTATCTTTGACCCTAAATTTGATACCTTGGCTATCTAGGCATTGGCCCCAAATGATAAGAAACCAAAGGTAGGTTTGGAAGAAATGACTGGTAATGTGATCATCAAGAGGGTGTCAGACACCCCTGCTCCTCAAGCAGCCAGCTTGAATGTACAGACAACACATTTTGCAGAGGCAACAACACTCAAACTGCAGAAAGATTACAATGAATTATTGGGGAAATATATAGAGGCAATGGCCAGACTTAATGTTTATGAGAGTCAACCTCAATTGGAAGCTGGTCCATCTTAAACACCTCCAATTATACAAACTACAGAGTCATTACCAGTGGATACACAACCCCTGCTTCAAGAAATAGAGGAGTTGAAAGAGGAAAATAAGAAGTTGAAAGGAGAAGTAGAAGGAAAAGAGGAAGATGTAGCCACAAATTTAATCATGTATAGAATCAACAGGATATTGGCCAGGTTGGACGAGACCCATAGGTCTTAGTCTCTGTTAAGGACAACATGTGAAAAGCATAAATCAAACAAACATAAGCTATCAACTATGAAGACCAGCTAGTTACCAAGGATTGGAAAAATCAGAGACTTTCTTAGGTGTTCTATCAATACGATCCAGATGCTCCTCCTGAGATGCAGTTGGTAGTAGGAATGTTGGAAAAATTTAAGGAGGTGGCTACTTATCAATTAAAATTGGATACGCTAATAAGGGCGTGGTTCAGTGATTAAGTCATTCAGTTGTAGTGGCGGCCACTAGAGTTCAAACCCCCATTGTGCCAACGAGCTCACAGGCTTTACGCCTTCGCTTGGCCAATGAGCTCACAGATTTGAAGTGTTCTTGGTAGGGGATGAGGTCCCCCGTGTTGTGGCCTCACCGGTTCATTGCTCCAGGAAAAAGAATTCGCGTGGACCTAGAGGGTGTGTCGCACCAACATCACTAGTCACGTTAAAAAGTTTACCAGGCGCATTTGAAAAAAAAAATTAAAATTGGATACAGTATTAAGGGATAAAATGCAAGCAGTTCAGAAGCTGGACACAAAATGGTTACCTCACATTTTAGAAGCTGATGGGACAACAAAGGACATGAACAAGTGGAAGAAGGAAATCATCGATAATGGTAATTAGTTAATTCCATCTTGTTGCGATAAGGGAGATCTAGCTCTGCATGTGTTAAGTTGGACACTTGAAAGGCTGCATGTGGTGGACATCACATTTGAATTATTTTGTAAAAATGTCAAAAGTATCTTAGATGCACAATATGTCAACCACAGTAGTAAGATAGCAGAAGTCATCTCATTTCCTTGGCCGGCTGAGAGTACATATGATATGTGGCAGGACAGATATGGACCTAAAGAATGACAACTTGTCTACTATCTTCCAACCACAACAAAGTAGATCCCCAGGCAGCTCCTCGTGTTTCTCAAGGCCAACCACTCCTTTTCTGTTTCCCCGGTGCAATTAATGTTTCCTCAATGCCTTTGGGTGCTTCTCTGTATTCATTGAATTTGAAAGACAATGTATTAATTGCTAAGGGTACACATTCCTATTATATAATGGAATTGTATTAGTCATTTTAATGTTGTTGAAGACTTGGAAAATTTTGGAGAAGTAATGAAAATACAGGCTCTCTGGGTTGCTCTATTTTGTGTTGTAAGTTTATGAGTTATATGTTGGATGCCTTATGCATAAATTTATCAATTTCATGTTGTTTTTAAATGAGTAATGCTTCGCCGATAAGGGTGTGGTTCAGTGGTTAAGTCACTCGATTGTAGTGGCGGCCACCAGAGTTCAAACCCCCATTGGGCCAACGCGCTCGCAGGCTTTACACCTTCACTGGGCTAATGAGCTTGCGAGTTTGAAGTGTTCTTGCTAGGGGATGAGATCCCCTATGTTGTGGCCTCACCGGTTCATTGCTCTGGGCAAAAGTATTCGCGTGGAGCCGGAGGGCGTGTCACACCAGCATCACTGGTCACATTAAAAAGTTTACCAGGCGCATTATCTTTTTAAAAAAATGAGTAATGCTTCGTTGCATGTGTTTTGTCATCTGTCTCCAAGTTGTGTATATTTTTCTTCTAAATCTAAGTAGCTAAGGGTTACTCAAGGTTCTGTAACATGGGTTTTCTATGTTGAGTGTTTAATCTTCTACTTTTGTTCAAGGAACAAATTAAATGTTTTGGATTAAGCATTAGGAAAAATATATTGCAGTAAGGATATTTATAAGTATGGATAATTGAATACTCAGTCCTGGGAAGTATTTGTAAGGCAGATACTAAAGAATCCCCTTGAAATATGATTATTGTTTTAAGTTTATTGTAAACATCCACATATATATGTCTAGTTGACTCTATGCCCTGAGATAGGCACCAGTCTGTTTCTGTATTGAGATCATGATTCAAGGTCCTAGTCTTGCAACCAAACACAAAAAACTAAACTCCGTAACCCAAAGGCAGGCATTGATCATTCTCTTTTGAAAATCATTTCCTTGTATATATTTTCAAAATCCAATTTTGTTTTTCTATTTTAGGAGTAGGGTTTAAAGATTTATAGAAAACATTAATCCAAATCATATGCCAGACTGGGTTAAGTGAAGTGGATGATTTAATTGACAAAATTACATAAGCTCCTTAATCTGTTATGAAGTCACCAACAAACTTGAAAGTAAATTGTCATTGGTGAAACAAGGTAACACCCACCTAGGCTTGACCAGAGCCTAAAGTGTAGAGAATTTTGATTAATCTAATCAATTATGTTAGCTGGCCAAATTCACATATAAAACCTAATCATAAGATTTGGCATATCTTTAGGGTTTTATAATTTGCAAATTTGAGTACCAACAAAACCAATATTGACATTAAATTGATGTACAAAAGCATTGGCCAAATCATTGAAGGAATGAATAGAACTATGAGGAAGAGAAATAAAGCCATTTAATTTCATAATCCTTTTAGTTTCTAGGGAAGAGCTTTGTAAAAAGTTTATCATCATAAACATAATAAAAAAAAACAATTGTGTCATAAGGCCCCCTTTACCACTATACATTACAAAACTAGGGGCCACCGAACAAACTAGAAATGGATAAGAAATAACTCCAATGAAAGTGGATTATGCTTG
Organism: Cunninghamia lanceolata; assembly: GCA_027924645.1. Taxonomy (NCBI): domain Eukaryota; kingdom Viridiplantae; phylum Streptophyta; class Pinopsida; order Cupressales; family Cupressaceae; genus Cunninghamia; species Cunninghamia lanceolata. The sequence continues at coordinate 26,300 of BSBN01000416.1, read as the reverse complement.
ATTTCTCCTATGATATCCTTTGATTACTAGGGGTAATGCATCAACTTTACTTTGAATCTCATCAATTCTTTTAAGGATGACATCTATGTTGGAAGGATGAACATTAGGAGTTATGATTAAAATGGGAGTGGAAGTGGCAACATGAGATAATACGTGGAGTGTAGGTTGATTGGGGCACAAAGAATGAAGTTGGAATGACAACACTAGAAGTGGGAACATGAGTAGTGGGTGAGAAGTAAACATGATCAGGGGATGAGTGGAAGATACAATATGAGAAGTAGGTACAATGAGAGGATCAATGATAGGAGCTATGAAAAATTGATAAGCAATACATAGAAGAGAAGAAATATGTGGCTTGGCTAATGTAGGAGAAGATGTGGAAGGAGGCACACTAGATGAAGAGGCTTGTGAAGGAAGGGGAGGAGACACACTATTTAAGGAACCTAATGAGCTTATCCTTTGACCTATATCACTTAATACTTCCATCACATAAGGATTATCCATTAACAAGTTATGAAGAACATCAATCAAATTTGAATAATTAACATTATTGCTCAAATTCGTAAAGGTCTGATATAAGTATTTGTGTAGTAAGATTCATGTCTTTCCTATCCATATGTGCAACATGTGCATCATGATGAAAAACATCTTCCCCATTAAAATATCTAGTAGTCATCAAATCCTCAATCATAACTTCCTCGCAATGAATCGAGGCCATTGTAGAGTTAATCCTAAGGTTTCTTCTTAGTGCAAAAGGAGGATTAGGTTGAGACCTTGACATTCAAGAAAAATATAAAGAAATGAAAAGGAAATTGCATCCAAGTAATCCTAATTTTTTTTGCCAACAATTCATACCAAAGATTGAACAATTTAAGGATATTGCAATAGGTAATTTGTATCGACACAAATAATATTACTGAAGCATTTCAAAGTTTAGGCCATAAGAATCATCCTTTTTTAAACATGGATTGCAAATAATTCTAAAAATTTAGAAGTCTTTCTCATTAACATTATTTTCTGCTACAATGTCATCTAGTGTATCATTGTCAATGTTCATATGTTCTTTCAAGTATTTAATATTATCATCATACTCATCATGACCTACATCATCTTCATCATCATTGAAATTTGACTGTAGACCATCTATATTATTACTAGATGTATTTGGATCATCATTTTCTATACCATCCATATTTTTGTCTTCCATAACATCATCTAACTCCGGATTGTTGTCTTCTTGTGCCTGAACATAACCATCTTCAACATCATCATGGATGTCAATTTCTTCGATGTTCTCTAATCCCTCTCTTTCATTTTGTTGGCCATCATTGTTTTGCTCAGTATCCACTAATGCATTGTCAAATACATGCCTTAATCTTGGATCATAATGTATGACAAATATCCATTTCGGGTCCAAAATATCTTCATAGAAAAATACCTGCACATGAACGACATACATCTATTAGACGTATGGTATAACAATTTTATTGATTAATAAACACATGTATATATTCGCAAAAAACTATGAATTAATAGATTAATGATCACTACCGCTTCTTGTTTGAGTTAAAGAAATACCTGCTCACAATGAATTGGTAGAACATAAGGCTCCTTATCCTCTGGTAGGAAACATGAGGAATCTATAGAAAACAATCCACTATGGGTATCATGTCTTCATGTCCTCTCAAATGCTTCATACCATCTACACTTAAAAATACAACATTTAAAAGAGCGGTAATCCAACTCAATAATTTCTTATATTTTCCCAACATATTGTAGATTCGCTTCAATTATATTCTTATCTTTTGAGCTTGATCGACTGGATTGCTTGAAGTCAACCATGATGCCACAATCGAAGGATCGTCTCTTTACATCTACACTTTCTACATGATAATGTCGATCATATGCCCACATTGCTAGATATTTCCTCACTTGTGAAAGACCATTTATTTCAGTGAAAACAAATATAATGATGAATATTAAAATAGTTAATAGTGTCAAAACTGTAAGTAAACAATATTTTGTAAAATTCCAACTGTAACTTTCTTTCACATCCTCTAGACATGTTGATTTCATCTTTTGTTATGTTTGAATCTATACCTACATCTTCTATTTGATTTTGAATTTGTTCAGTAACCAATTCTAGTGTACAATCTTTGCCTCATTCCCTAAGTAGATTAGTGGGAAGTGGAGTATTCCTTGGGTTCGATCTATTAAACTATCTCCTTGCTTCTAACACTTCTTCTCTCTCTTTTTATCATACAAATCAATCCATTTGTTCATAAAGTCTATGTGGTACAGAATGAACTTGTCGAGTATAGCACTTTCGTCTACACCTATTACATGTAAACATGTTTATTTCAAACTCCAAATGTCATGTTGTTAATTTGACAAATAAATTATAGAGTAAATTCATGATTGCAAGAAAAACAACCACACTGATCATGAATTTACATACTAATTTCTACTTGAACACCATTAGATTGTGGCTTTTATCCATCAATAATATCTGATGCTCGTTCTTCATCCCAAAAGTGTGGCCCGTCTTCAAAATCCTTACCAAGGAATTCACACATGAAGAAAAATGCTTCAATACATACCCTTCAGCTATGCAACCCTCTGGATGTGCCTTTTGTCGAACATATCTTTTTAGAGTTTTCATATACCTCTCAAAGAAAAACATCCACCTCATTGATATGACACCCACCAATTCAATGTCATCAACTAGGTGTATAAGTAAATGGACTTGTAGGTCCATGAAACTTGTAGGGAACTCCTTCTCAAATACACATACAATTTCTGCAATTTCCTTCTTCCATTTTGAAACTTCACATTTGTTGATCTCCTTGGAGGTCACCCACCTAATAAAAGAATAGTAAATTAGTATGAACCTTTAGTCAAAAATTAAAATGCAATATAATATCTCTGTCTCTCACACATGAACATTTCATATAACCACATACCTTGTAAATGCTAACAATCGACTTATGGCATTCCTTAAGTCAACTGTAAGATATGAATCCCCCCTAATTGCCAATGGCATGATATGCTATCAAACACATTTATGAAAAGGTCATTAGTAATTTTTTCTCACACAAAAAATATTAAAATATATTTAGTACTTAATCAATGTTACCAGTAAATGTTAAATGATGATATATAATACCTTCATAAAATTATGAAAATCATGTGTTTTAAAACCTATGATATGTCCATCAACTGTAAAAGCTTTAGCCAATGATGACCCATAGCCAGTAGGTGTCCTTATTGAATGGATGACATTTTTTAGTTGGTCTAGCTCTTTTTTTTTTTCAAAATCCATGGAGCTTCTGCATATGTTTCAATTTCCCTATTTGGCCACAAATGTTTTCTATTAATTTTGGTACGCAAAAGAACAATATCTCTCCTCGAAGACAAGGTGTCCTTCTCTTTGCCTGATATATGTCAAAATATAGAATCTGGGACATTTTTGAATATGTGCATAGGATCTAATAGGTGAGATATTAATAGATCCTTCCAGTAAGGGAGCTCATAAAATATGGATTTTCTTTTCATTCCTTCTGGCATATTAACTACAACTTGTTCTAATTCTTCAATTGAATCGCCCCGATCAAAAAAATCCTGCCAATCTTTCAATTCAGCATCTTCATACTTCTTAAGCCAATCACTTGGACCCATAATCATGGGAGGGCCTCTATTTTCAACTTTTCCATCAAATTGATTCTTCAGGCAATTTCTAAACTTATGATCTAGTGGTAGAAAAACCATGTTGTTTGCGTAAATAAATTTATGTAGATCTTTAGAATACCGCCCTTGAAATTGTTCTGCACATCTTGGACATGCAAATATCCCCTTTGTTTGAAACCCTGCAATTCAATAAGTAATATTAATAACATCAAAAAAATTGTATAAAACTAAGTATGAAAGTTGGGATGAAATAAATTATGAGTGTAAATACGTAATATTTTATCTTACCAGAACAAACACCAAGTCTTGGGAAATCATGAATAGTCCAACATAGAACACCATACAACATGAAGGACCTATTTGATGGGGGATGTGATATGTCATACATTCTTATCCTTTCCATAGCAGTTCCATCTCATTAATAAAAGGTGCAAGATAAACATCATGTTTTTAACTTGATGTTTTCTTGAAACAATCAGAGTCAGCATAAGGTGCTCCTTTCTAACACTCATCCATGGGGGAATATTGCATACTATCAATCCGACTGGCCAAACACTATAATTTAAGCTCAGGAAAGAGAATGGGCACACTCCATCATTGCAAGACCAAACCTGATACTACAGGGTTCATCTTTGAATTTTCTTGGCCATTTTTCCTCTGTGTTTCATTTCTTTGGAGTCAGCCAGAATTCGCATGAATCCATCTTTACTCCTGTTCTTTGCATGCCAGTCCATCAATTGTGTAAGTGTCTTGCAACGAAACATTCGTTGAAGTCTAGGTATAATTGGCATGTGACGTAAAACCTTCTTTGGAACTGTAGGACCTTGTACATCTGTACAATGTCTCTTCTATTTGCATACAGGGCATTCTACCTTGTTTTTATATTCATCTCTATATAAAATGCAATCATTTTTACATGAATGAATTTGCTTATATTCAATCCCCAACTCAACCAACAACAGACGTGCCTCTTGCAAGTTGATGGAAACACATTCTCTTCAGGGAATATTTTAGTTTTTAGTGCCTTGTAAGATTGCCAGAGATTAAATCAATTGAATGTTTGACTTATGATGAACATGTTTGATATGTCAATCTATACTAGGACTTTTTATATACAATATATGGTTTTAAAATCCCCTTAAAGAAATATAAACAAAGTTGATGAATGTTTACGAATTATGTACACCAATTGACAATGCAAAGTAAGAAACATATTTCAACTCACTTCAGTAGGGTAGTGAATCCTTTGTCTCACCAACCAAATAGTGACTTGACTTCTAATAATATTAATGTGCATGCCAATTTTGAGGTTCTACTAGCACCTGATTTGAAAACTAGTGTCTTCACTGCTTGCTTGATGGAGTCTTTCAGGTCGTTATCATCAACATTACGTTGGTGGTAATTACCCCTGCTATCATCATTACTGTCAACCATATGATCATTATTGTCATCATTGTTTTCATCCCCAAAGAAATATGTAAGCATTTCTTTCAATCCTTCTTCATACACTGCATTTTCACTATCATGATCATCATTATTAAGGCTAGGTGGCATGTCATCAATGTATGCGGATCTCATCAGCTCTTCAAATTTCTCAGCTGGTAGTATTCTCTTCAATAATGCTCTTTTCGCCCTAGTATTGTTTAAAGGATGGTCTAGATCATCTTGTCCAAATCTTAATAACCCAGTTGGATCTTGGGTATTAGTATGTGTTTCATCAACATCTTCTACCTATCAACAAACGCAAGCATTATTTAATGTTTGGCAATAATTGGATAAATCATAAATGAATCAATTTCAAAGAAATATAATCAAATATAGCTTAAAAATACAAATATAAATTGTATGAAACATATATACATCAATTGAATAATGGAACATTATTTTATTAACTACCTTTTTATACAATAATTTAAACAAAACACAATTTTGACAACATAGTTTATAAAACATCAATCCACACTCATTTATTATTCTTTGTTTTCTGCCCTTAAGAACATTCTTAGGGAGACCTTTTTCGTCCCTCTTCTTTCGTGCAGGAGTGCGTTTTAAGAAGGGGTAATCAATCAATAACCCATCCCAATGGTAAGGTCCATAATAGCCTCAACCATTATCAATATATCAACCTCTCTTTCCATAGCTCCATCTTTATCATTTATAACCTCAACAAATTGATAATTTGGTCTTACGGTAGGGTCCCTTCCCTTACTACTATTTATAAATCCTACAATATTTTTGTGTGTGTATGCACGTCCATCTATATACATAAGATGACCTCTATTCATTTCTTTTCCACTTTCCAATTGGAGACGATGTGTATGCATATTCAAATTTAGACCATATGCTGACATGCTAGGCTTATATTCTACTAGCCTTCTCCATTCACCACTGTAATATGATGAACCCATAATATGGCATTAATCTCCTAGTGTTTGTTTTAATTGTTTCTATGTTTAGATCCCCAATGTACATTTCTGGACAATAAAAAGGCCTAGATTTGCTCCATGCATATTGGCAGGGTCATATCATGTAGTTGTATCCCCAAAATTGAAACACCTCGTACACTCTAGGTAGTTGTTGATCACTAGGCCAAGCGCAATATAGTCGACGATCAAATGTCTCTTTGTAAATTGATCTCAAACTCAGGGGCAGGTCATCATCTCCATCACATTCATTCTCATAGGGTATGTAGTCCACCTTCCCCTTGTCTTTAAGCAAATTATGCATCTTTAAACTGGTTCATGTTCTGTTGCTTGTTTTCATCAATTCCTCATCTTCCGAGCTGGTCTATTGGCACATATTTTTGTTAGATGTATCATCTGATAAATGATCATTGCCCTCTAGGCTGGAAGTCGGTGATCCAGGAAACTTTAAACGAAGAACTTTAGCCTGCAAGTATCCATTAAGAAAAAAATTGGTTATTTAAATAATATAAATCAATGTTTAAACGAAGTATACATGTTATTTATATCAAATTGGATAATTCCTTGCCACAATTCCTATTTGATTTGAATCGATTGTAGGAGGCATACTACCGACTAGAAGCTCATCATATATGTAATGTCTTTGTACAATCGCTTGTTTGAATTGTTTCTTTCCACGAAATATAGAACATCTACAAACAACAATTTTCTCAAGTATTCATCCCATGTACTATAGTCCTGACCAACCTCTTGTTCAGTGGAATCATTTGTTGTGTCTACAGGATCCATTGTCATATCCTCTTCCACCCACTGTCCTCTTCGTGATTTAACAGTTTTAGGTCCATGTCCACGACATATCTTTTTCTTTTGCTAGTTGAACGCTCAGGCTCTGCATTTGCTCCAATCTCCATCTAAAATAATCAACAATATGCATTAATTTATGTCAAGATTGGATAATACATTATAAATTTCAATAATATTGTGAAAAAAGATGGACGTATCACAAAATGCCATCAGATCATTTTTTCCTAAGTTAAGTCAAAATTTGAGTACCTGATGTCCCGCTTCATTCGTTGTGTCCTCATTTGATATGATATGATTTGTTGCCATGGCCTCGTCTGACCCCTATAATACACAACATAGTAAATAATGTTTAGTACACCAATTATATCATTTCAACGAATATCCTATCCAACACAAAACCTCACTTTAGTCATATATTTGACATATTGATATCATGTTTTGGCCATCCTAATTTTCAAACTTTTCCCTCGATCATAGAATCACATTTAATCACCATTCCTATGCATTTTCAACCAATAAGTTTGACCTCAAAGGCGTCGTGGACCAAAAAATGACTTTATCTCCTCTATGTTGTAGCATTTGTGAATTCATAAACACCTTCCTCCTTTGGTTGAGGTTTCTTTCTCTTCTTACCTCTATTGTATCTGTAGATTTCGTTGTCATATCTATTTCCAGCCACTTTCCTCTCTGCGATTTCGTAGTTCTACGCCATCAACGTCCTCTCTCCATGGCCTCCTCTGGATCCTGCAATACACAACAATGACAATAGTCACATAACAACTAGTGCACCAAGAGAATATTCTTGAATTTATCTTGTTAATACACTCACTTTTCATTAAGACGCACTATGAAAACAAATAGGACATTGCAACATTTTGTTGTTTAGAAAAAGTTTACACGCGGAATCTTGACAACTAGAGCTCAAATCTTATGATTACAAGATGACTACAAATTCACATCAAAAAGACATTTATTTCATATTTGACTCTCCTTTTTCTTTTATGGGTCATTTAAAGGCAATTTATATGTCTCCATGTGGCCATAAAACCCTCAAAACTATCATAGAACCCTCAAAACACTCTCAAAGAGTCTTTGACACCAAAATTTTAAATCTTGATGGAGGGAAGGATAATTTGGATGTTAATTTTGAAATCACATCGTTAGATCTTTGTTAGGTTAATCAGATACCTAAAGCCTCTTAAACCCGGCCTCAATATTATAGTGAAGTCACATAATATAAACAAAGATTGTCATGACTTAGCTAAAATGTTGTCAATCTCCTATCACATATCTTAAGGTTGTCCTTAATCCCAAATCCAACTCTAAAATTTTAGATGGAAGGTCATGGATCCAACTAAAATAGTTGGTGTCAAAATGATAAGTCAGGGGACCATCATAGTGTTGATCTACTATTGTAGTGGGATCTTGAGGATTCAAAGGTTGTCATATCATTGTTATTGTCCAAATACCACCTAATGTTGTACTAACAATGATTTAGAATCTTTATTAGCAAGTCAATGGACTGATATGGGAATAAAAGGCAGCCACCATTTGATATCACCCACCCACTATCATTATAGGGGGGTGATATCAAGGACCATCATTATGCCTTGTTATAGCTGATGGACAATCATCCTAAGTATTGTTACAACCCAAAGGTCTATCACAACCCCAAAGGACTATCACAAATGTTATTAGGTCATCCAAACCATAGCTCCAATATTCACCATCATATGAATATCATAATTAACATTGTAGAGGTTATCATACCATGAGGCATAGGTAACAACCATAGGAGGTTTAAAAGCAACACTAGCAACATTAAATTATTGTCATACTACACCTAGGATGGCTAGGTATGCATCCATAGAGTTATTACTATAAAATTGTCTCATTAATCTTGTGACCAGGTTAAGTCACTATCATAGTAACAATGTAGTTAGTCATCAATCAACATGTTGTCTTTGAATTTCAATGAGATCAGTTCTTGAAAAATGACAATCCAGAGGTTTAAGAGACAAGTTGATACCTTACCCAAGTTGTCATGTTGTTGAAACTTTGTCACTATAAAGAGGAGATATCTAGAGAGTAATGTCACAAGGACATAACCAAGGCATGCACTATCATGAGCCATAGGGACAACTTACTACACCATCCAAAACTCCATTTGAACTAGCTACTATCAATAATTCACATTATTGGGGACTATCATGAAGAAAACACCATGCATAGGACTGTCATAGTCAAAGTGGAGAGGATTGTCTAGTCATTTTATGACTGTCATAATAGCTAGTGGGTTAGTTACCATGCTTCAACCTAAAATAGGTTAATGAGAACATAGAAATGAAAATCACAATACAATAAGCAATGTCATAAGCGCCAATATAGTCCCAATATCCTGCCATGATAGTAAGAGAATAGTTGTTTGGTTTTTTCCAAAGCCATATCACTTGCATAGAGATTGTCACCAACCATCTATGTAAGGTCATGAAAGAGTGAGTCCATTATTGAGCTAATCATAAGAGAAGCATGAAGTAAAAATGCTATCATGGAAACAAGATATGGTTACTTATTATAAGGACAATCCAAATTTGGTGAGGTTGCTACAAGCAACCAAATTTGGCATTCCATTAGATAGTGATATCAACTTCCATGCAAAATACATCATTTTGCACTGATAGGTGCTAAATTAGGTGCACTTTGCACCACCTTTTGCACCCCAAAAAGATTACATTTAGGCCTACAAGTCAGCACTAAAGTCATCGCTAACTGCTCTGACTATAGCACCGACTAATGGATCCAAAAAAAAAAAAAATCGCGCCTACACATACCCAAAACAAAAAAAACACAAAATAAAACTTTATTGATTTTTGTGTTTATTTTGTGTTTGGAGATCAAGCGTTTGGTGTGCAGAGATCAAGCATTTGGGTTTTTTGTGTTTGCCCTTATTTCGGGCAGATCCTTGAAAATGGCGAACCTGTATTCCAACCCCAATTTCCTTTCCATACCTAAAGCACATACTCACTTTCTTACATCTCAAAAGTCCTGAGTTCGAGCCATGACAGCCTTTTCTTCCAGATATCTTAGCCTTTCAATTTGTGTTGCTCTTCTTCTATTCATGCCAGGTAAGGGCATCACCTCTCTTTCATCTACTCTTTTTTTCCCGTCAGATGTCAAATTCATTTGGACAACTGCGGGTTTTGTAATATTCATAGGGCATCTGTTGAAGCTAATTCTGAGCAAGGCTTTTCATAATAGATGAAAAATTTCCACATTCCATAATATTATAAATGTGTGCTTTATTTCAATTGATGTATAATCTTACTTTCTTGCAGCAAACTTACAGAGGAAAACAACTTCATGATTTGCTCTAAAAAGTAAAGGTCAAAAACCTTGAGGAAAATAGAAAAACTGGACGAATACTTTCATACCTGGCAGTGTGTACTTCGTTTGCCTCCACAGACTGGACGAAAATAATTTTCCCTAGGTCACCTCAAAATGTCAAGCAATAAAGGGAAGAGAGCAAAGGGAGCAGACTCTAGCCACAATGAGGTAATTCAATGTCAATTTATAGATTGGTAAATGTTTCCATTGTTTCTTTGATTTTTAGTTTTTAGTTTTTTATTTCTAAATTTAAAAGAAGAAATTTATTATATATATATATATATATATATAGGGTACATGAGACTGACAAAGATAAAGAGGCATTGGCTTCCATATTGGGGGTAGAGGTAGTGAACAAATTGGATGGTGTGTACTTGACTGTAACACCCAGTTTTGATTTCACCCTAAAAACTAAGTTTAACCAAAGGTAATAATTTTTTTTTTGAAAGTTTAAAACAGAAAAGTAATTTGTTTTCTAATTTTAAAACCAAGTAGTTCATCCATTGACTAACAATAATCATGAAATTATAACTTATACAAAAGGATATATCCATCTACAACATTAAACAATATGTTTTAAAAGTTACTTAGAACAATTCCAAAATAGAAACTTACCAAAGTCACTGCATCTTGATTGTCGACCATCCAAATTCAAGTCTCGGCAATCCTCGGAATATAGAAGAGAAAGTATCTTCAAGGAGCTTAACCTCCAACCACAGATCGTCAGTCTCCTCACTCCTTCCTATCCGGAAGTGGCCCTACCCTACTCAAAGAGGATAGACTTAGGATAACCAATGGTGTTTGCCATCTGAGTACTGGTGTTTGTGACCTACGTAACTTGTTATCATGCAATCCCCTAGATACCCTCTAGTCAAGCATGACCACTCCACAAGCTACGCCATCCAGTCACAGTGAACTATCAATGCACTTGAGGTACATGCATTACCTTGGCCAAAGGATTTGAATATAATCAGCATTGTATCAACGCAAGTAATAAGTTCACCCACCCCAACTCGACTTGAATTAATCACAATCCTACAGTTACCTATAAATAAGTTCATTATAACGACCTCGATAACCTCAAGGTGTTCGAAACTCATCATGTATTAATGCATGGCAATGAGGTTTACTCTCTCTCTACTTAGCTCATGGAGACATTTCCGTCCACATGATCAAAGAATCGGTTCCTAGCTAATCGATTAATCGGATAATGCTATAAGTTTGTACAATGATCTCTAAGTTAGCCAACTGCTTAAATTATCCACTCAAGAGTGGACACTAAACTCATCTTTGTTGTTTCAGAAGGGTTATACTATATACCAATTTATAGAATACAAATATTCGAAGACCCTAAGTTAAAAATTAAACACTCTTAAGAATCTTCTTCAACCTATCGAAATCTTCGACATAGCTTAATCTTTGCCAATCTAAGCATTTAGAAACCCTATCTTGTTGTTTCTATTAGCAAGAGGATTGCATGCAAGTCTAGGCTAAATACTTGACTAAAGACTCATTATATTTGTTCTAAAACTTCATTATTTTAACTTGTATGACTGTATAGTCCAAATAGTAAGTCTATACCTTCTCTCGAGGACATAACAATTTGAATACTTTAATAGTAAAAGAGTTGTTTACAAAGACAAATGGACTAAAACTTGTTATCATTCACAGCAAGGTTAGTGAATTCTCTATAGTCGACCAATCCATTCTAAACTTAGAGATTGAGGAGGACTGTGAAGTCTTGCATGTTTCATCATACATTACTCACTGTTGCTACTTCTCTACCGATGGTTAGCACGTTTTCAAATCTTAAAAAAAAACTAGTTGTCTTATAAGTATGACAAGACCAACCTATTATAGTCAGCTGGCTCACTGAGAATACGTCCAACGTCAACCTAGATTTTGCCACTGTGGCTTGTAATAACTGTGAGCTAGTTTACAACCAAACACTTAGTCTATAATGCGCTCTTCGCATGTCCAAAACCTCCTAAAGTTAAACAACAACTACACAATAAACTCGACCAGCAAAGATGCTTCAAAGAACAATGAAATAAACTGTGAGTCTTTTGACTGTGGTGCGGTGCAGGGGACAAAAGAATTATTTCCATTTGAAGGTCATGCAAACAAACAGGACTATAGTTGGTAAATATTTCACACTTTGCATCTTCAGACAAATACTAAGTTCCATCGACTTGAAAGTAGAGTCAATACTTATTAAAAACATATCTAATAACTATGACTGCACTGAGATGAGATGAAAAGAACCTGAAGATAATCTCCAATGTCTACTTGCAGACTAGTCCAAGGAGCTTGTTATTCTCTTAGCCGTTCACCTTTTGCTTCATACTCGGTCTCCCCTCCGCTTCTACTCTGCGTTCTCACCCTCTAACTGACTTCCTACTCCTCTAAATCCCGTCTAACTGTGAAGGAAAAACTGACTCTCCACTCACAAGACCATGCCTAACAATAAGGGTAGCTACCCTGCATGCATAACATTTTCCTCCTTTCGCAACCACTACCAGAAATGGTTTGGCTTTTCCCACTCAATCCGTGATTACTCTCCAAAGTGGATCTCCATACTTCGCGAGGTGGCGATTGACAGTTTAAACTAGTTGACACACTACTCATAACCGAGTATGAGTATAGATCAAATGCAAAACTAAAAGATAATGGATAAGCCGACAACCCATTCATAAGGGTTAAAGCTCAAAAGAACAAAAGGTTGTTTCGAAATACAAGACATCATAAATAAAGACTTGAGTGAGTCTCTTTCGAGCTACTGCCCGATTACCAACATCACAAAAGAATAAAGGAATTACCTCAAAATGACAATTTAAATATAACTATTATAATATTGTATACTCTAATACAATACGACCAAAGGTACTACACACCATGCTCTCAAGATTTAGAACATTATTTAAACCTTTTATTATACAATAATAGCCCAATATAGAAACAATTCAACATCCGTCGAATTTCACAAGTAGACGTTTACATCATACGCTCATAGAGCTTTACGACGATAATGAAGAATTGAGCATAAACGTAAAACAAGGTTTGGGGTTGACTTATGCACAACTTTCAACTTTTGCGCCGAACCATTAACAAGACACAACTTACAACTCATTCTCAAGCATATACATATATATACATATAAACAAATATATCAGTCATCCGTATTTGACGACATGATACCGACTATTACGCACAGATGTCAATTTCATACTCATTATGACAACTACGGAAAGAAGAAAGACCTATTCTTGTAAACCTCGACATCTCGTCTAAAATTGACTTAGCCCATAATCAAAGCTTAACTCAAGGCATGTAGGTTTATCTACCTGATAATCGTTTTCAGTGGCAAGCACCCATGGGTTTTTCCAGAGTCTATTCTCTCTTTCTCAAAGATACTCTCTTCTTCTTTCTTCCTGGTGAACATGTTCCATCTATTACTGTCATTGACAATCTCACATACAATTTTGTGGTCAGAGTACCAATATTCTGATCAAAACACATTTATATCAAATCATTTCATTTTTATATCGAAAGACATTTTAATTCATAACATCAAATTGATCATAATCAAGTAAAATCCATAATTTCATAAAATTAACCTTTTCTATTCATATCATCATTTTCTATGATGTTAAAACATATCCACATAACTGTACTATTTAAGAAAAAGTAAATAGTAATATTGAATCCAAAAAGGGGATGTAACATATCTTTCCCCTATAGAATCATCGTCCCTGATGATTGAGTTTACCAAGCAAAATCTTAACATAAAACAAACTTTTATAGTTTAACATTAATGTTTTTGAAAAGATAAGGAAATCTTTGGTGGATGTCATTATAGTCTTCCCAAGTGGCACTATGCTCACCATATTGGTCCCACTGAATTTTGCATTGCAAAACCTCTCGATTACGCAAATGAAGTTTACACATTTCGAGCACCTTGAGTGGCTCAATCACAACCACTCTTGGCTCTTGTATCTGTAAAGAATTCCATTTAAGAATGTGGTCATTACCTACAAAATATTTCTTTAGGTATGAAACATGAAAAATATTATGCATTTTGGACAAGACTAGAGGTAGAGCAATTTGTAGGCCACTGGATTGATAATCTCAAGGACTTCAAAAGGTCTGACATAATGAGGAGCCAATTTGATGATTTACCAAATTTGATTGAACTTTTATGGGGTTTCACTCGGAAAAGAACTTTCTCACCAATAGAGAATTGTCTAGGCACCCGTTTGCGATTTGCATAACTTTTTTGCCTGTCGTTGGCTTCTGGCAACCTCTTCCTAATCATTTTCACTTTTTCTTCCATATCTGCAAGCATTTCAGGTCCAATGCTTATCCTATCTTCCAGCTTGTCCCAGCTTATAGGATTTCTACATTTCCTTCCATATAATGCTTCAAACGGTGCCATCTTAATGGTAGAATGATAGGAATTGTTATAGGCAAATTCAACAAGAGGTAAATATTCCTCCAATCTGTATTGCTGGTCCATGCAATACATTCTTAAAAGATCCTCTAAGACCTGATTAACCCTTTCTGTTTGTCCATCGGTTTCAGGATGGTAAGCGGTGCTCACATTGAGTTTAGTCCCTAGTGCTAAAAATAAAGTTTGCCAAAACTGGGAGGTTATTCAAGCATCTCTATCGGATATAATCTTTTCAGGTACCCCATGCAATTTGAATATTTCTTGCACAAACTTTTGAGCCAAAATATGAGCTCCATCTATCAAATTTCCCGATATAAAATGTGCTACCTTGGTTAGTTTATCTACAACAACCAAAATTGCATCATGTCTGTTCTTAGACATTGGTAACCCTTGAACAAAATTCATACTAACAACCTGCCACTTCCATTCTGGAATATCATGCGGGGTATAACAATCCAACAGGATGTTGATGTTCTGCTTTCACTCTTTGACACTCCAAGCAACTTGCCACAAACCTTGTAGCGTCACTTTTCATTCCTTTCTAGAAATATAGCGGTTTGACATCAGCTAAAAGTTTTGTTACTCCTGGGTGTCCGGAATAAGGTGCACAATGAACTTCATTCCAAACAAGGTTTCTTAGTTCAACCGAATTAGGAATGTAGATCCTTCCCTTAAATCTCATTAATCTGTTTCACTCAAAACAGAATCCATCATATCTTGGATCCTTGGGGTTTAATTGTAGAGCTTGCTTCACCTGCTCGTAATATTCATCTCTAGATAAACTTTGCAATACTAAATCTTTAAAATTTGCATGAATAGAGATTATAGAAGCTATGTGTCTTCTTCTGCTTAAAGCATTAGCTACTCAGTTTTATTTACCTTTGATGTAAGCAATCTCAAAGTCATAATCTAATATTAATTCTAACCATCTCCTTTGTCTTGCATTGAGATGAGGTTATGTAAATATGTAACAAAGACTTTGATGATCTATTTTTAGTATAAAAGTCTTTCCCAACAAATAATGTCGCCACATCTGAAGGGCGTGAATCACTGCTGGCCAGTTCTAAGTCATGAGGAGCGTAATTCTGCTCATAGTTTTTCAACTTTCTTGATTCATAGGCTATTACACGCCCATTTTACATAGCACGCCTCCTAAGCCTTCTCCCGAGGGCATCAGTAATAACCTCAAATTGCCCTTCAGGGTCAGGGACTTTCAAGATTGGTGCTGTTGTCAACTTTTCTTTTAATAAATCAAATGCCTTTTGACATTCGTCTGTCCAAACAAATCGTTTCCCTTTTCTCTGTAAAGAAGTAATTGGACTAGCAACACTTGAGGAATTCAAAACAAATTTTCTGTAATATCCAGCCAATCCCATAAAACTTCGTACTTCTGAAACATTGGAAGGTACAGGCCATTCCATAATAGCCTTAATTTTAGCTGGGTCAACTGATATCCCTTCTGCTGATATAGTATGTCCCAAATACTACACTTCTTTCTGAAAGAAAGTGCATTTCGAGAGTTTCACATATAATTTGTGTTCTCTTAATCATTGCAAAACAATTTGAAGGTGTTGTCTATGCTTCTCCTCATTTTTGGAATATATCAGAATATCATCTATGAAAACTAGGACAAATTTATCAAGGCAATCTCTGAAAATACTATTCATGAGATTCATGAAAGCGACTAGTGCATTAGTCAATCCAAATGGTAACACAGTAAACTCATAGTGACCATATCTTGTTCTAAATGCAGTCTTGTGAATATCTTCATCTTTCAACCTCAACTGATGGTATCCAGATCTCAAATCTATCTTAGAAAATACTAATGCACCACGCATTTGATCAAATAGATCATCAATACATGGCAGTGGATACTTATTCTTTATTGTTGCCTTATTTAGCATCTAATAATCTATACACATTCTAAGGGTTCCGTCCTTCTTCTTGATGAAAATAACCGGAGTTCCCCATGGTGATACACTTGGCCTAATTAGATCTTTAGTCAATAGCTCCTGCAATTAAGCCTTCAATTCCATAAGTTTAGTAGTGGTCATTCGGTATAGAGCTTTAGATACTGGCTCAGATCTAGGTTTAATATCTATGGAAAAATCAAAGGTTCTTTTTGGAGGCAAGCCTGGTAGTTCCTCAGGAAATACATCATTGAAATTGCAAAGATATGGGTATTTTTCTTCAAATGTTTGCTTCTCTAAGGCTTCCTCTATTAGGTCCATTTTGACTGCAAAAAGTTGGCATCCCTTACGCCTAGCCCGCTTTAATTGTTTTGAATAAACAGATCTGATCCTTATTTCCCTTTGAATACCCTAAAAATTAACTTTGTTTCCTTTATCATCCAAACACTCAATTATTTTATGAAAACAATCTACCTTGCCCTATGTCTCCACAACCAATTCATTCCTAAGATGACATCGTAGGACCCTAAAGGTGCTACATATAAATTTACCTTAGTGGAGAAGTTTTGAAACATCAATCTTAGCTTCGAACAAACATTGCTCTACCTGAGCCTTTGAGTGATTTGCATATTCCACTGTCCACGGTTTTGACATAAACCAGCTCTTCTAGGAAATTTACTTAAGACTCTAAATGACACAAAATTTTCTGTTGCACTGGTATCAAACAGAATAGAAACAGGAACTCCAAATAATGTACCTGTCACTCCAATGGGAGTAATTTGATACTCAGCTTGTCGATTGTCAAGGGTGGTGTAAATCCTTGTTGAAACGCTTCCTGCTGGGAAGGAAGGACCGTGTTCCTAAGCTGCTCATTCTACTTTTTATTAGGACAATGGTTGGCATAATGATCTCCACCACATGAAAAGCAACCTCCAATTGGTCCTCTCTTCTCAGATGGTCTACTCATAGCATCATCGTTCCTCTTAAAATTGTCATTTTTCTTAAAGTCTTCATTTCTTCGTTCAGTACCAAATCCCCCTTTATTTTTTTGATTTCCTTTATCATACCTCCTGTTTCCATATCCTTTATCATTCTTCCTTTTATATGCCTGATCATTGAAGTTCTTATCAAATCTCTTACTCTTCTTTTCACGATAAGCAAAAATGGATTTGATCTTCTGTTCTTGCTTAATTGCTTCTCATACACTTGGCCCATTCCATCGGACCGTGCACCTCCACCTCACCGCCGATCTGAGGATTAAGTCCTATAATTAATTTTCTTATCTAAAATCTTTCATCCTTTTGATACTGAGGAACATACTTCAACAATCTAGTAAATTTTTCTGCATATTCAACCACAGACAAATCACCTTGCCTGAGATTTTGGAAATTTGTTAGCTTTTGATCAAAATAGAGCTGTGGTAACCACCTTTTTCAAAAAAGTTCCACAAATTCATTCAATTGTCACCTTCAAGGGGCTTAAATCCAGTTCCATTTTCTTGTTCATCCACCAAGTGGATGCTTCTCCAAATAGATGATATGCTCCCCACACTGCCTTCGTAATCTCATAATAATTTCTGATTTCAAAGTATTTCTCCATTTTTGTTAGCCATGCTTCTGCTGCATCACTAGTTTTCGTTCCATCAAATTTGGGACGGATAATCTTTTTCATATCCTTAGATAGTTCCTGTGCAAGTTTATCTTTTGTCTCCCTCTGAGATTCACTATTATCTTGATTCTCACTTGATGTGCCATGTTCTCGTTGTTTACTTTTACTTGCATTATTAGAATACTTATTTTCGCCCTCTGTATTCCTGGTTTCATTCACTTTCTTTTCCAATTTGCCTAACCTTTCCTTAGTTTCAGTAAGCATATTAAGAATTATGTCCAATTTATCGGTGGAGTTTTCCTGAGAGTTGTGACCTTCCTGATCTTCTCTCTCATTAAACTTTGATTGATCCATGTTTATTTGTTTTCTCACCTGCTTTAGCAATTACTAATTAGTTCTATGATTTATCATTTTAAATATTATCAAAACATAGCAATTACTCATAACCATAGTTATTCTCAAACCAAAATTTATCTTTATTATATTTTGCACATCAGTAAATACATTCTTTAAGGATACACATATTTCATGTTTCACTCAATATTTACAAGAGGTGTAACCTTCAGATTGATTGTCCGACACATATTCATGAGGTGTATAACCCTCAGATTCGCTATCAGATGATAGTACAATGATTTCAGCTCTAGGTGGTATACGGGGATCCCTAGTGATCATTGGTACACTAATAGGGCAGCAATTGACCATAATTCGAGCTGCCATACTAGATGTCTCTAGGAGTTCTTTTTTCATTCGTTTGAGTCATGACAGAGCATTGGTAAAAGTTTCCACATCATCTAGCCAAATGTCATTTTCATCATTCATTTTCTCAATAGTCTTGATCATTGCAAGTCGTTTCTGCTTAGCTTGCAGATAACGTTCCTTACCAGCAAAGGACTTCCTTGCGGTTTTCTTGAGATGTACCCTCCTGGCACAGTAACTCAAATCATTAGCTACCCGCATAATGTTGATTCCTAATCAGGTTAGTGGACTCATCAGCCCTAGTGATGAACCTGGTTAGCTCTGATACCATATGTAACACCCAGTTTTGATTTCACCCTAAAATCTAAGTTTAACCAAACGTAATATTTTTTTTAAAAAAGTTTAAAACAAAAAAGTAATTTGTTTTCTAATTTTAAAACCAAGTAGTTCATCCATCGACTAACAATAAGCATGAAATTATAACTTATACAAAAGGATATATCCATCTACAACATTAAACAATATGTTGTTAAAAGTTACTTAGAACAATTCCAAATAGAAACTTACCAAAGTCACTGCATCTCGATTGTCGACCATCCAAATTCAAGTCTCAGCAATCCTCAGGAATATAGAAGAGAAAGTATCTTCAAGGAGCTTAACCTCCAACCACAAACCGTCAGTCTCCTGCACTCCTTCCTATCTGGAAGTGGCCCTACCCTACTCAAAGAGGATAGACTTAGGATAACCAATGGTGTTTTCCATCTGAGTACTGGTGTTGTGACCTACGTAACTTGTTATCATGCAATCCCCTAGATACCCTCTAGTCAAGCATGACCACTCCACAAGCTACGCCATCCAGTCACAGTGAACTATTAATGCACTTGAGGCACATGCATTACCTTGGCCAAAGGATTTGAATATAATTAGCATTGTATCAACGCAAGTAATAAGTTCACCCACCCTAACTCGACTCAAATTAATCGCAATCCAAAAGTTACCTATAAATAAGTTCATTATAATGACCTCGATAACCCAAGGTGTTCGAAACTCATCATGCATTAATGCATGGCAATGAGGTTTACTCTCTCTCTACTTATCTCATGGAGACATTTCCGTCAACATAATCAAAGAATGGGTTCCTAGGTAATCGATTAATCAGATAATGCTATAAGTTAGTGCAATGATCTCTAAGATAGCCCACTGCTTAAATTATCCACTCAAGAGTGAACACTAAACTCATCTTTGTTGTTTCAGAAGCGTTATACTATATACCAATTTATAGAATACAAATATTCGAAGACCCTAAGTTAAAAATTAAACACTCTTAAGAATCTTCTTCGACCTATCAAAATCTTTGATAGCTTAATCTTTGCCAATCTAAGCATTTAGAAACCCTATCTTGTTGTTCCTATTAGCAAGAGGATTGCATGCAAGTCTAGGCTAAATACTTGACTAAAGACTCATTATATTTGTTCTAAAACTTCATTATTTTAACTTGTATGACTGTATAGTCCAAATAGTGAGTCTATACCTTCTCTCGAGGACACAACAGTTTGAATACTTTAATAGTAAGAGTTGTTTACAAAGATAAATGGACTAAAACTTGTTATCATTCACAGCAAGGTTAGTAAATTCTCTATAGTCGACCAATCCATTTTAAACTCAGAGATTGAGGAGGACTGTGAAGTCTTGCATGTTTCAGTATACATTTCTCACTGTTGCTACTTCTCTGCCAATGGTTAACACGTTTTCAAATCTTAAAAAAAAACTAGTTGTCTTATAAGTATGACAGGACCAACCTATTATAGTCAGCTAGCTCACTAAGAATACGTCCAACGTCAACCTATATTTTGCCACTGCAGCTTGTAATAACTGTGAGCTAGTTTACAACCAAACACTTAGTCTATAATGCGCTCTTCGCATGTCCAAAACCTCCTAAAGTTAAACAACAACTACACAATAAACTCAACCAGTGAAGATGCTTCAAAGAAAAATGAAATAAACTGAGTCTTTTGACTGCGGTGTGGTGCAGGGGCAAAAGCATTATTTCCGTTTGAAGGTGATGCAAACAAACAAGGCTATAGTTGGTAAATATTTCACACTTTGCATCTTCAGATAAATACTAAGTTCCATTGACTTGAAAGTAGAGTCAATACTTATTAAAAACATATCTAATAACTATGACTGCATTGGGATGAGATGAAAAGAACCTGAAGATAATCTCCAATGTCTGCTTGCAGACTGGTTCAAGGAGCTCGTTCTTCTCTTAGCCGTTCACCTTTTGCTTCATACTCAGTCTCCCCTCCGCTTCTACTCTGCATTCTCCCCCCTAACTGACTTCCTACTCCTCTAAATCCCGTCTAACTGTGAAGGAAAAACTGACTCTCCACTCACAAGACCATGCCTAACAATAAGGGTAACTACCCTACATGCATAACATTTTCCTCCTTTCACGACCACTACCAGAAATGGTTTGGCTTTTCCCACTCAATTTGTGATTACTCTCCAAAGTGGATGTCCATACTTCGGGAGGTAGCGGTTGACAATTTAAACCAGCTGACACACTACTCATAACCGAGTATGAGTATAGATCAAATGCAAAACTAAAAGATAATGGATAAGCTGACAACCCATTCATAAGGGTTAAAGCTCAAAAGAACAAAAGGTTGTTTCGAAATACAAGACATCATAAATAAAGACTTGAGTGAGTCTCTTTCGAGCTACTGCCCGATTACCAACATCACAAAAGAATAAAGGAATTACCTCAAAATGACAATTTAAATATAACTATTATAATATTGTATACTCTAATACAATACGACCAAAGGTACTACACACCATGCTCTCAAGATTTAGAACATTATTTAAACCTTTTATTATACAATAATAGCCCAATATAGAAACAATTCAACATCTATCGAATTTCGCAAGTAGACGTTTACATCATACGCTTGTAGAGCTTTATGATGATAACAACGAATTGAGTGTAAATGTAAAACAAGGTTTGGGGTCGACTTACGCACAACTTTCAACTTTTGCGCCGAACCACTAACAAGACACGACGTACAACTCTTTCTCAAGTATATACATATATATACATATAAACAAATATATCGGTCGTCCATATTTGACAACATGATACCGAGTATTACAACATAGATGTCTATTTCCATATTCATTACGACAACTACAGAAAGAAGAAAGACCTATTCTTGTAAACCTCGACATCTCGCCTAAAATTGACTTAGCCCATAATCAAAGCTTAACTCAAGGCATCTAGGTTTATCTACCTAATAATCATTTTCAGTGGCAAACACCCATGGGTTTTTCCAGAGTCTAATCTCTCTTTCTCAAAGATACCATGTCTTCTTCTTTCTTCCTGGTGAACATGTTCCATCTATTCTTGTCATTGACAATCTCACATACAATTTTGTGGTCAGAGTACCAATATTCTGATCAAAACACATTTACATCAAATCATTTCATTTTCATATCAAAAGACATTTTAATTCATAACATCAAATTAATCATAATCAAATAAAATCCATAATTTCATAAAATTAACCTTTTCTATTCATATCATCATTTTCTATGATGTTAAAACATATCCACATAACTGTACTATTTAAGAAAAAGTAAATAGTAATATTGAATCCAAAAAGGGGATGTAACATTGACAATGCTTGCCAGATACATAGAAAAAGATCTAGTAAAGCCCCTGAAACATTGCAACCAAATCAACAGTGTTAAAGGGAATCAATTGATTCCCCAACCAGTCATGGATCAGGCAAAAGATCTAGGAGGAAATCAATAACATTAACCTCTAACAATGTGGAACAGGGAGCAGAGGCTTCCAATGTCCCAGCCACTCCTGGGACATAGACTTCTTCGACCACCACACCATGTTTTGCATCTTGCATTGGTAGCTATGATACCAAGATAGAATACGATGTGGTTTCAGGGGAAGTCTGAATGACAGATGCTGGAAAAAAGTTTGTGAATAGGTTGAAGGAATCATGCCTTCAACGGTTCAAAGACCATCTACATTTGTCATTCTCAAATATACCCATGCACCTGCAAAAAGTAGTTATCCAAGACATGGAGACTGAATTTCGCACAGGTTGGTCTGTAAAGAAGATAAAGCTACGAATGTCTCAAAACTACAAGAGATTTCGGTGCAACCAAACAAAGAAGATAAAAAAATCCCTCCCGAGCAAAGGCTCAAAAAAAGGCCAATTGATGTAAGTTTGAAAGTATGGAAAGAGCTTGTAAAAGCATATGAGAAGTCTAATGCACAGAGGAAGTCTGGTGAGGAGAGTACGCTGGTATTTGAATTTGTTCATAAGATTATATCAAATTTATTAAACAATTTTTAAATTTTATTTGTGCATAGTTAAATTGAATTAGTATATGTTTCAGGACAAGGCCTCCAAGGCTAGGCTTGACAAACTTCGTGCCACGCATCACAGTGGCCAGATAGGTTTACAGGCCTTGTTCTGTACATTTGTAAGTATATTTAATAAGTTAAATGATATTTTTTTAATTTCCTAGGAAAAAGTAAATGATTGCATATTAATTAGTTTAACTAGTCCATGTGCCATGTTTTGACAGGAGGAGAAATATGGCCAACATCAAGCCAATTTGAAAAGGAAATGTTACAAAGAAAAAAGTGGACCGATTTTGTAATCTGGATGGAGAACAAGGTATCAATAGTTGACTTTCAATAACTTAGTTGGATATTGTTGTGTTAATGTGTCAATTTGCATTTCTTGTGTTGAGTTGTTTATTGATGTGTAGGATGAGTTCTAAAGCGCTTCTGTGTTGGCCCTAGATCCCACTCAATTGTCCCATTATTTGCAGTCTTGGACATGTGCACATGTCCTCCTAGTTACCTTATTGCAGTGTTGAGATTTGAACTTCAGTCACTCTCATTATGAATGCACCTTTTTACCTTTACAGAACGATCCTTGGACATTTTTCACAATAATTTTAATCCACAAAGCTCGACAACTGTAAGGGAAATCACTTATATACAAACCTGAGTTATGTGAACAGGCCACTAAATCATCCACACATTTGTTTATATTGAATTAATGTATAGACAACAGATCCTTTATTGAATCATTAGGTGGTGATAGAACTTATGAAAATGATAAGTCCCTTATCAAAGGCACATCATTGATAGCTTTATCAAAAGCATATCATTGAATATTCCAACAGTTGCAACAATGTAGGGCAATCCTCTATCTTGTGATCAACATCATAATAAGTATACATTGGAAACTTTGTGCAACTATGCGAGGTATGCCCAGGTTCTCCACACTAGTAGAAATAGATTCCTCTATTGCATACTCTACCATGGCCTCCTTGATTTCCTCCATGCTCCATATATTATGGCTCCTAATAGCACAACACCATCTATTGTGGTTGTGACTGGGGTTGTGTGGTTGTGTTTAATTTTGTTTTCCTCTTGCCTTGTGGAGGACTTGTACTACTTTGTAGGTGGTAATGTCATGGGTGGATGTGTGACAAACCTTGCACTAGTAATTGATAGGAACATCCTTTCACTTTTACAATAGTGGACAATTTCACGAGTCTCATGACATATGGTGCAATTAGGTATGTGTTGAGCAAGAGGGAACTATGTGGCATTAATAGCTTGAGCTCCCACCACTAGATAGTTTGTAGTTGTATGCCCCTTAGTGTGGCACTTTGTTCATCATAAACCACATTGATTAAGAGTTTCACTTGCAAGTTGTGCTATTTGTATGACCATTTTTCCATTTGTTCTTCTAGGCATGTAGTAGAATCATATGTCGGGGGCTCCCCTAATTCTTATAATCTCAACACAACTTTTAAGGAAACTTTTTAATTAGGGAGAGTGAACTAAACTAGTTCATGTTGGATATGTGCAATTAGCCTACCAATAAATCCACTACAACAAATCCCTGTGATTAGCTCCCTTTTTTGCTCCCACCCATTGTTTTAATGTATTTTTCTCCATTTTTTTGAAAAAGTTGGCGTTATTTATCAGGATGGCACTGTTATTGGCATTTTTTGCGCTGACCAGAACAAGTCAACACTAAATTAGCATCTATTTTAGGGCCTACTTTAGTTCCTATGGTAGCACGTAATTTAGCGCCACATTTGACGCCTAATTTAGCACCTATTTTAGCAATCGCATTAACGCCTTATTTAGCACCTTATGTAGCGCCTAAATGTAGCGCCTGATGTAGCACCTAATTGAGCACCTAATTTATGGTTACTTGGGTTTAGGAGTATTATTTAAGGTTTTGGGTTTATGGTTTTGGGATTAGGCGTTAAGGTTTAGAGGTTTAGCGTTTAGGGTTTAGAGAGAGATAGAGGACCAATAGGGATATATAGAGGAGACCGAGGGGAGAGATAGGGAGATAGAGGGAGAGGGACATGGCCAGAGACATATGGAGAGAGATTGAGAGGTAGAGGGACAAAGCTGATAGGGAGAGAGGGGAGAGATAGGGAGATAGAGGTTTAGGGTTTAGGGGCATTATTTAGGTTTAGGGTTTATTGTTTAGGTGTTAGGGGTTCAGGTACTTAGAGGTTTAGGGTTTATAGAGAGAGAGGAATGATAGGGAGATATAGAGGAGACTGTGGAGAGAGATAGGGAGATAGAGAGTGAGGCACATGCACATGACCAGGGACATAGGGAGAGATATTGAGAGGTAGAGGGATGATAGAGATAGGGAGATGGGGGATAGATAGGGAGATAGAGGTTTAGAGTTGCTTGGATTTAGGGTTTAGGGTTGCTCAAGTTTGGAGAGAGAGAGAGAGAGAGTGAGATATATATCCTGCAGAGAGATAGGGAGAAGGATTAAGAGCTGGTAGAGGGACAATATTAGAGATAGGGAGATATATATGGGGTTTAGGGTTTCTCAGGTTTAGGGTTTAGGGGTTAAGGTTTAGGAGCATTATTTAGGGTTTACGATTTAGGGTTTAGAGGTTTAGGGTTTAGTGTTTAGAGAGAGGACCAATATCTGGGAGATATAGAGAGTGAGGTACATGGCCAGAGACATAGCCAGAAGAGATTATAGGGATATATATGGAGAGTGAGGGACATGGCCAGAGACACAGGGAGAGAGATTGAGAGGTAGAGGAAAGAGAGAGATAGAGAGATAGGGAGATAGAGGTTTAGGGTTGCTTGGCTTTAGTGTTTAGGGTTTAGGGTTTATGGGGTAGGGGTTAGGGGCATCATTTAGGGTTTATATATGTTTTAGGGGTTAGGGGTTAAGGTTTAGGGGCATTAATTATTTAAGGTTTAGAGGTTTAGGGTTGCTCAGGTTTAGGGTTTAGGGGCAT